>CM075063.1:65959749-68812249 GCA_037428765.1 Rubia yunnanensis
AACCGCTTGGATTGTCTCCTTGAAATGTGGTGAGGCCTCCCATATATTGAAATATTTGAAGCTCCTCCTCTTCTTCTTGTCTTCCTTATGCCAACTCAAAATGATAGAATGGTGGTCCGAGAGTGTGTCCAGTTTTACCTCACAAAAGGCTTGGCCAAGCCTCATTACCCACTGTTAGTTTACAATACCCCTATCAATTTTGCTTTGTATCAACTCCCCCACTTTCATTCTATTGCTCCAAGTAAACTTTTGGCCAATAATTTTAATTTCAACCAACAAACTAGCCTCTATCATTTCTTGGAAATCCAAGACTTCCTTTTCTTCAACTTCATTCCCACCTTCTATATCCCCAAAATCCAAAGGAGAGTTAAAATCTCCTCTGATCAGCCATGGTTTATCATCTCTACTCGCTTGCCCCTTTAGGAACTCCCAGATTGGTTTCCTCATCCCAATGGTGTTATGGTCATACACCACCGTCAAGATGAATTCCAAGTTATTGCTCCTAATCAACCCATCAAATTCCATCCATTGATCCCCAACATTCAACACCCTCATATCATAGAAATCAGCCCTTCAACCTAGCCAAATTCTCCCCCCTACAACAACATTTCCATTTGTTATCAACTCCCAACCAAGCCCTATTCTCCCCCACACTTTTTTTTGGTTTTCTTCTTTTACTTTAGTTTCCAATAGCCCCAAACAACCTACGTCATAAAGCATACAAATTTTTTTTTCACCCTTCTATGCTTATCACATTTATTCAAACCTCTTACATTCCAACAAGAAAATATACCATTCACGAGGGTCGGATAAGAGAGTATACCCATTACCTTCACTCCTTGAACTCCTCAGATCTTCTTCTTTCTTTTTTGCTGCCCTTATTCCTTTCTCTACCATTTTGAACTCAATCTCCTTCCCTAGCAGCCCTTTAACTTCCCATTGCTGCTCTTTAACTTCCCTTTGCTGCCCTGGAGCGAGGGACCAGCGCTCGCGTCGGTAACGATCATAGTTAAGGGAATGGTTATTCCTGAGTTGGTTAATTCATTTCTCCGTTGTTGTTGAGTGAATCAATCTGGACTTTAGTACTTTAAGTGTTAAGCATTTTTTTTAGTAGCTAGTAGCGCACCCGAAGGAAGTAAGTACTCACCCTCCAAGTAGCTAGCAGGCTCAGTAGAGAAAGGAAATGTGAATGTTGTAAGTCAATACAAAATATCTTCTCTAAGGCCGAGGACTACGAAATCCATTTCAATGTTGGAGGCGGCCCTTAAAAGCATGAAAATAGGCGCGAGATCACGAGTTTTAGGTCATATTTTTCAAGATTCTAGAACAATTCCTTCCCAGTTTTAGTTTCGATCTTCGAACTTTGTCTCATACTCTTCTTAGCCAAGCACCAACTCCATCTTAGTCTTTGTCGAAAGCTAGTCCCCATCATCCTATCAGTCATGGTAACGGATTGAGTCTTTATCTTTCGGTAGCTAGTTTGACTCTTTGGGATCGAACAAAACAAGAACAAGATTTATCGTAGTAAAAGTAGAGCTAGACTGCATGATTGGCTTGTAGAAGAAAGAAAAGATTGGAGGATTTATGTCTTAACACATTTCACTCTGTCTTACTTCTCATCTTCTTTCACAATCCTCCCACTTGGCACATAAATCCTCCTATTCATTTGACTTTTTTCACCTTCATTTTTCTTCCTACACACCTCCTCATTATGCCCAGTCATCCCACATTTTCCTCATTTAGTTGTCTTCCATTCAAAACAGATTTTCTGGCTAACAATCACTTTGTTTTCATTAAGCTAAATCAACTTGTCTGGAAGGGTATCACTTATCATCACCCTTGCAAAATCCAACCTACCCTTCTCTTGAGTTGTTCTATCAATATTAAAAGGCTTCCCAAGTGGACTTAATATCTTGCTTATGAGTTTTGGTTGCCATTACTTCAATGGCAATCCGGGGATCTGAATCCAAACTGGGACAACATTACATTCTTCAATCACACCATCTCTTCATTACAATCTTTCAATAAAATGGGTTTCCCATCAAAGAACACCACTCCCTTCTCCAAAACAGCCCCTTTATGCTCCTTACTTTGAAATTTAACCATAAAAACTCCTGAATTTAGAAGCCATACCTTGTTGATTCTTCTTTCCCAAATCCAAAAAAAGAACCCCTCCATGACTTTGAATGGTGGGTTGCTGCTGCCCAATACCTTGCACATAATGGTAGTCTCCCATTTGCTTTGAGCTTTCTTCCACCTCCTCCATGGTGATTTCACCCATAAAAAGCCTATCTATCTCCACGGGTTGGTAATATAGAATCTCCGCCGAGCTAGATTTGAGTATAGAACTCCAAGATCTGACCTCCTTCTTGCTCTTCTCCTCCATTTCTTCACTCCAAACAAATTTTCTCCCTTCTTTAGAGAAAAAATTCAAATTTGAGCCCACATTTTTTGCTTCTTCAAAATTTTTTTTCTTCCACTCCTTGGCTTTTAGCTTCTTTAGGGCTTGAAAGTGACTGGTCAAGAATACTCTTTAGCCTTATTTTGTTTTTTTCCTTTGCCCTCATCCATCAAAAAACCCAAACTGTTCTGGGATGCTGCCATCATCAAAGAAATCCAGAATAGTTGCAAACACACTAGGACAAATGATATGCCATGTAGCTTTGAAAAACTGACCAGAAAAAACCATCATAACCAAGACTTTTACTATTTGGAATGCTTTTAAGGGCATTATAGATCTCCTCAGTAGTAAAAGGTTGAATTAACTTGTATTGATGCTCCTGAGATAAGACTGGCCTTGATTAATCACTTCAGGATCTAGGACTGAAATTAGACTAGAAGATGTACCAAGCTGTTTGGTGAAAAAAAATCAACCAAGTGAGCTTCGACCTGATCTCTGCTATTTAACAGCTCAACTCCACTAGCAAGGCACAAAATATGGTTCTTGAATTGTCTAGCCTTCAAATAAGCATAGACAATTTAGAAGGTTCATCAGCATCCTTCAACCATTTCACTCTTTGTTCATTAATGTTGGAATCTGGATTCTGCCTCATAGTAGCCTTGTTTCTAACTTCAGTTTTAGCACATTGTAAATGTGTATTCAAAGGAGTGTAAAGCCTTGTGAGTGCTTCCAGTTCCAAAGTAACAATCAATGTCCTTTGCTGAATTGCACTAAATTCCACTCTATTAATGCTTTGTAGAGGAGCATGTAATAGATTGAGATTTATATAAAATCATGATACTAAGTGATCCCTCATAATAGCATCAACCGTAGGTAAGAAATTTGGGGAAGGGCTCCACATATTATAGTATTTGATAGGCTTTTTAACCTTATGATGTTGCGTTGTAATTTGCCAAACAACATGATTCTGATAATAGATCAAGCCACTTTTGGTTAATCAATGCTCTGTCCAACCTACTATATACTTTTACCTTCAAAATCCATAGGAGAGTTGAAATCATCAGCTATCAACCATGGAGTATCCTGAATATCCAGCTTTTGAAGTTCAGTCCACAATGGATCTCTCTCAGAAGGCACATTATTTCCATACACCAAAGTAATGAAAATGGGATGTTTAAAGCTTTCTAAAAGCAAGAAACATGAATCCATAGACCGAATTTTTACATCAAATAAGTCAGGCCTCCAACCCAGAAAAATTCTCCATTGTTTGTAATAAACTGCAAGCCCAAATTCAAAGGTTAGAACCTGATTTCTGATTTCTGAATTCAATATCCTTATAAATGTACCAGGTGAAGGTATCCATACCTTGATAATTTCATATTTCCACCATACTTTCATGAAAAAAGTTGTCCATGATAGACAATGGAGGATGTCCTCCCAGAGCTCTGCAGATTACTGTGCTTCCCAAGTCTTGCAGCTACTATCTACACAAGTTTTGGAGATTCTGCCCATGTGAACCCCAACTATCTCATCTGGTGGATAGTAGTACTTCATTCCTTCTGATCTATCCTTAAATAGATCTGTCCATGCTAGATCTTGCTTTGGAGGTGAAGAAAATGCATTCGGATGTTGATGATCTTGTTGAATCAAGACAGTTTTGGAGAGAGAAGCTTGAGCAGCAGCTGTTTTTTTCAAAAGGGAAGCTAATCCATCCTTGGAGCTAAATCCCTGGTAGGTATAGGAGATTGGCTGGGAGTGTAGGTTGGAGTATACATCAAGTTTGTGGAAAATAGATCCGAATTGTGAGCCTTGGAAATCCTATCTTCTTGGTCATTTGATGGACCAGAGGATAAAAGAATGCCACTTTCCACTAGATCTGTTGATGCCTTGCTTTTCTCTTGAACATTTGCTACCTTGCTTTCCCCATGATCACTTGTTACTGTTTAATCCTTTCTTGCAACCTTAGAAGCTGTTAAAAGGCTCTCTTTTCGCTCCAAAGAAAGCTAACTGAAAGCTACTTTGATAGCCTTATCCCTTTTCTTTAGTTTATAACTCCCCATAGCAAGAATACTAGAGATCTAAGCGAAGAGAAGAAGGTTTTTGGCTGAAAATCTGAACACATATTGATGTTGTTTTCGCCAACACTAGGAGAGAGAATTTCAACAAACCTTGCTTTCACCACCAATAAATCCCACATTGATACATTATGTTAAACTTAACCGTTATTGGGAGATTCTCCTTTAGTCCTTTGATAAATGGGGTTTTCACAAATTCAACATCCTTTCGCAATCTTGCATACCAACCCTCCTTATGATTAGTTCGAGATATTGCCAATATTCTCCACGTTACTATTTCCTTGATTCACACAGCTTAAGTATGTGTTTTTCCATCAAGTACATTGTTGGAACATGATACAAATGAAGCCCGATCTTTAATATTTTTCTAGTAGCAATCAGTCTCTTCTGGCATATGCTCTTAATTCTTTGAACTAGATTTACTTGGATTTCAGATGGATTGTGGTTGATTTTAAGATTCTTCGTTCATAGGACCAAAAGTAGGAGAATTTGAATATGTCTGGGTAGGACCACAGCTACCCATCACTGTCTCACTTCCTCAGTAGAAGTTAGAAGATCCTGAGTTAAACCTTGGCCTTTGATTATTAGAGCCGTAGTATGGGGTCTTTTTCATCCTTAAGTTACTTTCAACCAACCTTGGTTTAACAAATAGGTCCCTCACGATACATTATGTTGAAGCTTTAACCAGTATTCGGAGATTCTCCCTTAGTCTTTCGATAAACGGGTTCTTCAAAAATTTATCATCCTTTTGCATACCAAATTTTCTCATGATTAGTTTGAGGTATTGCTAATATTCATCCACGGTGCTATGACCTTTCTTCATATTTCTTATGTAAAAGTGTTTTTCTATGAAGGATGTGGTTGGAACATGATACAAATGAAGCTCGGACTTCAATCTTTCCCCAGTTGCAATAAGTCTCTCTTCTAGCATATGTTCTTGATTCTTTGAACTAGACTTACTTGGATTTCGGATACATTGTGGTTGATTTAAGGCAGCCATTCTTTGTTCATTAGGACTAAAAAGCCTCCTATGAATGTGTCTGTTCGTCGAAGATAGAAATCCCGAGTCAAAACCCAGCCTTTTATTGCTAAAGCTCTAGAATAGGGTTCTTTTGAGACTTAAGGTACTTTCAACCAAACTTTTTTTATGGAATGTGGTGTTTCATTTCATCAAAGGAAAAATAAATAAGAGTTGAAAAAAATAGAACAGTAAAATCACCCTTCAGCTAGGAAAAGAACAAAGCCAAATAACAATATTACAAGGAAAGACTAAGTAGCTAATACTATACCCAATATCACCTTGGGGTATGCGCTAGCACCCTTGACAGGCACTCCAGAACCCGCCAACACTCGTGAAAACCTCGGTTCTCCATTCATACGACCTCCGGTGTGGATAACGAGGCCACCTTCACAACCAGACTTGCTGCTCTACTGAAATAGCCAAATATAAGTCCTGAATTGCCATGATCTTGTTTTGAAAAATATTCCATTCCTCTCCACCCAAATGTGATACATAGTGGACACCAAAAGAGAGAATTTCTTATCCTTCCTTTTCTGCCATACAAACAAAAATCTTCTAAGTTGCCCAAAATCATGAAAAATAGGAAAATGAAGCAACTTGATGATTTGTTGAGTGTAAGGATAACTCGGAAATATGGGCTGAGAGCCCTCGGGCTGCTGGTGACATAAAGAGAATGTATAGTTGAAGGCACATCCCAAAACAGTGCAATCTATTTAGTCTTCCCAAAGCAAGTCTCCACAAGAAATTAGACTTGCTTAGTCTCTCCTAGTGTGGGCGAAATGCACCATCACTATCTGTTCATCTTTTTCATCCAAGATCCTCCTTCTTTTTTGCTTAGATCTCTAGCAATCTTGCTATGAGGGGTTCTAAAAGAAAGAAAAGGGTTAAGGACATCAAAGAAGCTCTCAATCAGCTTTCTTTGGAGCAAAAAGAGAAACTTTTAACAACTACAAAAGAGGTTAGAAACAATCAACCAGTACCAAAAGATCTTGATGAAAGCAAGGCTGCAAATGGCGAAGGCAAATCAGATCTGGCTGGCAGTGGCATTCATACTCCAAGGCTTATGGTTTCCTCAAACGTGGTTCATACACCAACTTACACTCCTAGTCAATCTCCTGTACTGCCAGGGATTCAGCAAGCTCTAAAAAGATGGATCAACATCATTTTTGAAGAAGCCAGCTCCTGCTCAAGCTTCCTCCAAACATGTTGGTATTCAACATGATTTTTTTCACTCAGATGCACCCCCTTCACCCAAAAACAAGCTACAGCTTGGTCAGATCTATTCAAGGATAGATCAGAATGGATGGAGTATACTATCCACAGATGAGGTTGCTGGAGTTCACATGGGAAGGATCTCCAAAGCTTGTGTAGAAAATAGCTACAAAACTTGGGAAAGCACTGTAATCTGCAAAGTTCTTGGGCATCCACCACTAGCCATCCTGGACAACTTCTTCAGGAGAGTATGGTCGAAAGCTGAAATCAGTAAGGTATGGTTGTCTTCACCTGGTGTCTTTATGGTCAGATTCAAAGAGTTGGAGTTCAAAAATCAGGTATTAGAGAGGGGGATGTTAACCTTTGATCATAAGCCTATTTTAATCTATCCTTGGAATAGAAATTTTAAAGTTGATCTTCCTGCCAGGATTCCAGTATAACTTCATGATTTGGATCCTATATACTGGACTCCTTAAATCCTGAGTAAGATACTAAGTTCTATTGGAAAACCATTGAGTTCAATTGGGAATGGATATTCTTGAAGTACTT
Organism: Rubia yunnanensis; assembly: GCA_037428765.1. Lineage (NCBI taxonomy): Eukaryota > Viridiplantae > Streptophyta > Magnoliopsida > Gentianales > Rubiaceae > Rubia > Rubia yunnanensis. The sequence goes on from CM075063.1 coordinate 65,967,008, forward strand.
CCCATCCAGGTATCATTCATTGATGAAAATGACATTGTTCAAATGCAAAATGCGGTGTTTGAATGGAAACCTATCAAATGTTCCTACTGTTCTATGTTAGGCCACTCTAAGGAGAATTGTAAGAAATTGCTGAAACCTTCCAAGTTTCCCACCAAGAAATATGTCCAAAAAATTGTTAATCTTGTTAATTCTCAGACTGAACATGGACCTGATCCAGTCCATGCTGCACCCCCCAGCAATTCACAGGCCATGGAAAGAACCTATTCAGCCCCCATCAGAGCATGATCAGCAAGTCTCCTTATCCAGCTCCAGTTCCATACAGGCTAATTGCTCAAGTTTGCTGAACTTTAGTTTAGTTACTAATATTCCTCACCTCCCCCATCCCCCTGATGGATTCAAACCTCATTATCTGGAACATTAGAGATCTCAATACCTCTATGAAGCAAAGGGCAGTAAAGGAGTTATGTTTTGCACATCATTACAGGTTTCTCATGCATTATAGAAACTAAAGTAATCCAAAAAAATGAGGCTGGAGTTTGGGATGAGCTTGACCTTGGCTGGCAATTTATCACTAACAACAACTGTGAAAATAGTGGTAGGATTTTCTTGGGCTGGAGACCTGATCTCTATGATGCACATATCTTATCATCAAATGCTCAATGGAAAAAACATGTCCTTTGATATTATTGTCCATTTTTATTACTTTTGACTATGGAAAAAATATCCCATATGAAAGATGTCCTTTGTGGATTGAACTTCAAAAGCTTGATATTCATAATTCACCCTGTATGATAGCTGGTGATTTCAATTCCCTTTTGGATTATGAGGATAGGATTGGTGGTGCTCTTATATCAGCTTCTGAGTTATATCAATTCAAGACATTGGTGTAGGCACTGAACTTGAATGTGATCAAAATTTTTGGCCCTTACTTCATATGGAACAACATGAGCAAGGCAGGAAAAATAGGGTCTATAGCAAATTGGATAGAGCCCTTATCAACCAGAAATAGATTGATCACTTGGATGAATCTAGTTGCAAGATCTTGCCTGAGAATATTTCTGATCATAGTCCTTTATTGCTGCAAATAACAAAACAACATTAGAAAGTGAAAAAGCCCTTCAAGTATTACAACATGTGGAGCATTTCTTCTACATTTTTGCCAGCTGTAGAAACTATATGGAGGGATCATCCAATTTCTACTTTGAAGGACCTATCCAAAAACCTCAGTCTATTACATGCTCCCTTACAAAGCATTAATAGACTGGAGTTTAGTGAAATTCAGAAAAAAAAACAAGTGCTATAAAAGTGAAAGTTCAAAAGGAATTACATCAGGATCCCTTGAATACTCTTTTGCAAGCTTCTAAAACTGAGGTCAGATTGAAGACTGCTTTGATTTGTGGAAGCTGAATCTAAATTTTAGCATCAGAGGACAAAGAGAGAATGGGTGAAGGTGGGGATAAACCTTCTAAACTATCCTATGATCAACTAAAACATAGAAAGTTTAAAAACCATATTCTCTACCTTTCTAATGGTACTGATTTGCTGAGAAGAAGTGATGAAGTAGAAGCTCACTTGGTGGATTTTGTCACCAAGCAGGTACAACTATTGCTCTATCATCAACAGTGGACTTCAAGGGCTGATTCAACTATCTATTATCTTAGGAGCATCAATGTAAGCTGATTCTCTTAAAAGCATTCCCGATTGCAAAAGCCCTGGCTTTGATGGTTTCTCTACCTAGTGTTTAAGTCTACTTGGCATATCATTGGGAAAAGTGTGATCAAGGCAGTGAAAGATTTCTTTGATGGGGGGGGTTTCCTGATCAACTGAGCACAACTATCATTACGTTGCTGCCTAAGAAGGATCAACCAAAATTGGGCTCAGATTATAGGCCAATTTTCTACTGCTCAGTTATATACAAGGGTTAGCAAAGATAACATGTACAAGGCTTGGATGGATTCTTCCTCATACTGTTAATCTGAATCAAGGGGCATTTGTTAAAGGAAGGCTTATTTCCCACAATGTGCTACTTACTCAGGAACTTCTTCATACTTATAAGTGGAAGGATTGATGTATGGATAGCTGCCTCATCAAAGTGGATATTCAGAAGGCTTTTGATAATTGGGAATGGTCCTTTTTATTCACCTTGCTGGAAAGTCTCAAGTTCCTTCCCTAGAGCTTTTATTCAATGGATCCAAAAATGCATTGCTGCTTCTTTCAGCATCTCTCTAAATGGTGGATATACTCAGCTTTTCAAGGGAAGGAGAGGAGTGAAACAAGGTGATCCTCTTTCACCTCTCTTATTTGTCCTTGCAATGGAATATTTTTCTAGACTTTTGTCAAAGGTTTACAGAACTAAGTTAATTGATCATCATGCAAGGTGCAAGAAAGTTGAAATACAATGCCTACTTTTTGCAGATGATCTCTTAATCTTCTGTAAGGCTAATATTAAGCAAATCTCTCCATGGAGTTTTGAAGGTTCTTGATCAGTTTAAGTACTACTGCTGGTCTATCTGTCAATCCTGCAAAATCACAAGTGTATTTCTCTAGGATTGGAGAATCCACCATAGATACATTGTTGGGATTCAGAGGGGTGTCTTTCATGTGGCATACTTGGGGTTGCCTATTACAAGCTGAAGCTGGAATGCTCAAACCCACTAAGTGCTGATTGAGAAGATCAGATCAAGATTACATAGCTGGAAAGGGAAAACTCTTTCCCTATGTAGGCAAAATAGAACTGATCAATATAGTATTGCTTAGCCTTACTAGTTATTGAATCAGAGTATTTAAACTTCCAGCTAGTGTATATGAAGACATAGAGACTTTGTGCAGAAATTTTTTATGGGGACACCAAGAAGGAGAAAGAGGCCTGAATCCAATGTGGCATGGAAGACTTTATATGTATTGAGAAGGACTACGGAGGTTCTGGAATTGGAGATCCTTTCTAATGGATGGCAAGGCTCATTGTGCAAGCAATTATGGGACTTACAGAATGAAAAAGCAAATTCGTGGATCAGATGGATACAAGAAGTTTACATGAAGGGATCAGAAACTCTTCAAACTTTCCAAGCTCCAACTCATGCAAGTTATAACTGTAAACACCTAATGAGACTTAGAGATCAGGTTCTACCCTTCCTACCTCTTTACATTTCTAGTTCTGGCAAATTTCAAGTCTCTTTAGCCTGTGGTCATCTTCAAGGCCAAGGATCTAAGAGAGCATTCTATGTTACCATCTGGAGTAGGAAATTATTACCAAAGCACTCTTTCTTCTTTTGAAGATTATTAGCTTTGGGGAGATTATCTACTCTAGATAGATTACATGCTTTTGTATTGCACCTGATCTTTGTGCAATATGTTCTTGGAGTGTGTTTACTCAAGACAGGTATTCCAGCTCACGCACTTACCACACTTCCAAGATTTCATGCAGCTCGGAAGATTTCTGTTTATTTAACAAAAAAAGGAAGCAGAACACGTTTTCTTTTATGGTGCTACTATGTATCACATTTGGGAGGAGAGGAACAGAAGAATTTTCAAGCACAAAAGATCATAGGAATTTAAGATTTATGGTTGATCATTACAGCAGAACATCAGATATGGCACTAGTTTATAGTTGTTTATTTTTAGATTCTCTACTTCGTAATAGGATCTAGCCTTTTATTTTTTATTCAGTATTAGTTGTAGGGGTGATTGATATGCTGATCTTGTAAGAACCCTCAATTTAAAAGCTAATAATACCTTTTTTGGATACTAGGGGTAATTTTCACATTTCAGATCTGGTAATACTCTTTTGATTTTGCCATCCTCACACCATGAGGAGATCTAACACTAAGAATAAAGGGAAAACACAACAATCAAAGGAGAGAAAAACGTTTTTGAAGGAGGAGGTGATCAGCTTGGCTTTGTTGAAGGATGAGAGCAAGGGGAAAAAATGAAATAGGGCTGAAGAGTGTTCTTGACAAGTCACTTTCAGGCCCTAAAGAAGCTAAAAGCCAAGGAGTGGAAGAAAAAGAAGTTTTTGAAGAAGCAAAAAATGAGTGTTCAATTTCGAATTTCAGCAGCTCTAAAGAAGGGAGAAAAATTGTTTGGAGTGAAGAAGTGGAGGAGGAGAGCAAGAAGGAGGTAAGATCTTGGAGTTCTATACTCAAATCTAGCTCGACGGAGATCCAATATTACCAACCCGTGGAGATAGATGGGCTGTTTATGGGTGAAATCACCATGGAGGAGGTGGAAGAAAGCTCAAAGCAACGGGAGACTACTATTATGTGCAAGATTTTGGGCAGCAACCCACCATTTAAAGTCATGGAGGGGTTCTTTTTTCGGATTTGGGGAGGAAGAATCAACAAGGTATGGCTTCTAAATTCAGGAGTTTTTATGGTTAAATTTCAAAGTAAGGAGCATAAAGGGGTTGTTTTGGAGAAAGGAGTGGTGTTCTTTGATGGGAAACCCGTTTTATTGAAAAATTGGAATGAAGAAGGTGTGATTGAAGAACCTAATGTTGTCCCGGTTTGGATTCAGCTCCTCAGATTACCATTGAAGTATTGGCAACCAAAACTCATAAGTAAGATAGTAAGTCCACTTGGGAAGCCTTTGAATCTTGATAGAGCAACACAAGAGAAGGAGAGGCTGGATTTGGCAAGGGTGCAAGTTGAGGTGATGATAAGTGATACCCTTCTGGACAAGTTGATTTACCTTAATGAAAACAAGGTGATTGTTAGCCAACAAATCTGTTTTGAATAGAAGCCAACTAAATGTGGAAAATGTGGGATGGTTGGGCATAATGAGGAGGTGTGTAGGAAGGAAAATGGAGCTGAAAAAAGTCAAACAAACAGGAGGATTTATGTGCCAATTGGGAGGATTGTGAAAGAAGATGAGAAGCAAGATGGAGTGAAAGATGTTAAGGGGCAGCAAAGGGAAGCTAAAGAGTAGAAATGGGAAGTTAAAGGGCTGCTAGGGGAGGAGATTGAGTTCAAAATGGTAGAGAAATGACTAAGGGCAGCAAGGAAGAAAGAAGAAGATCCGAGAAGTTGAAGGAGTGAAGGTAATGGGTATACTCTCTTATCCGACCCTCCTTATGAATAGTAGATTTGCTTGTTGGAATGTAGGGGGTTTGAATAAATGTGATAAGCATAGGAGGGTGAAAAAAATTTGTATGCTTAATCATATAGGTTGTTCGGGGATGTTGGAAACTAAAGTAAAAGAAGAAAACCAAAAAAAAGCGTGGGGGAGAATATGGCTTGGTTGGGAGTTGATAACAAATGGGAATGTTGTAGGGGGGAGAATTTGGCTAGGTTGGAGGGCTGATTTTTATGATATGAAGGTGTTGAATGTTGGGGATCAATGGATGGATTTTGATGGGTTGACTAGGAGCAATAACTTGAAATTCTTCTTGACGGTGGTGTATGGCCATAACACCATTGAAAAGGGAAAACCAATGTGGGAGTTCCTAAAGGGGCAAGGGAGTAGAGATGATAAACCATGGCTGATCATAGGAGATTTTAACTCTCCCTTGGATTTTGGGGATAGAGAAGGTGGAAACGATGTTGAAGAAAAGGAAGTCTTGGATTTCCAAGATGTGATGGAGGCTAGTTTATTGGTTGAAATTAAAACTATTGGCCAAATGTTTACTTGGAGCAATAGAAGGGAAGTGGGGGAGTTGATACAAAGCAAAATTGATAGGGGCGTTGTAAACCAAGAGTGGGTAAGGAGGCTTGGCCAAGCCTTTTGTGAGGTAAAACCGGACACACTCTCGGACCACCATCCTATCATCTTGAGTTGGCATAAGGAAGACAAGAAGAAGAAGAGGAGCTTCAAATACTTCAATATGTGGGAGGCTTCACCACATTGGAAGGGGACAATCCAAGCGGTTTGGAGGAAGGTGAGCACAATGAAGGATTTTGGAAAGCTTCTTGAAGACATGGAAAAGGCTTTGAATAGGCTTAATAGAAAGGAGTTCTCTAAGATTGGAGGAAGGGTGGAGAAGGCTAAGAAGGAATGACTTTTGGCACAAGAGAGGTCGAATGAAGAACCAAGGGATGAAAGGAGGCAAAGGGTGGAATTTGATGCAAGGAAAGTGCTTGAAGAATTGGAGGAGGATGAATACAAGTTCTTGCAACAAAGAGCTAAAGTGCAATGGCTTCATGAGGGGGATAGGCCTACAAAGTTGTTTTATGCTTCATGAGGGAGATAGGCCTACAAAGTTGTTTTATGCTTCATGAGGGGGATAGGCCTACAAAGTTGTTTTATGCTTCTATGAGAACAAGGCAATACAAGAACCAAATTTTGAACATAAAGGAGGGGAGTAGATTACTATTTAATGTAGACCAGATTGAAGAACATTTGAAGAAACACTATGAAAGCCATTTGGGAGTCTATTGGGAAACTAAAGACTTGGAGGAAAACTTGGCTATTTTTGGTGGAGTTCTAAGCATACAACAACAAGCATCCTTAATCCAACCAATTGGTGAAAAGGAGGTGAAGAAAGCACTTTGGGGGATTCATCCTAACAAAAGCCCGGGGAGAGATGGTTATACAAGCCAATTTTTTAGGAGCAATTGGGAGATAATTGGAGGAAGAATGGTGGAGGCCGTACAAATTTTTTTCAAGGGGGAAGAAATTCCGAACTCTTTGAATCAAGCCGTGATATCCTTGGAGGATTGGGGATTAGAGATCCTTCCATTTGGAACAAGGCAGCACTATGTAAGTAATTGTGGGATTTAAATCAAAGAAAGATATTCGGTGGGTAAGGTGGATTCAAGCATATTACATAAAGGGTGGATATTGGAAGATGTTGTGCAAATTGAAAGATAAACACTTCCAAACCCTTGGGAGTTGTTTGGACAAAGAAGGCAAGTTGAAGACAAGGATGGTGTATGATGAAATGAAGGGAGGAAGCAAAAGGGACTTTTATGCAAAGGTAATTTGGGACAAAAACATTTTACCTAAGCATAGAATTTTCCTATGGATCCTATTGAAGGGAGGGCTGCCCACGGTTGATAGATTGCAAAAATTTGGGATTTTGAAGACACAACAAAGTTGTAGTTTATGTGATGAGGTGGATGAGACAGCAACAACCCATTTGTTTTCGGGTTGTACATACACTGGGGGGTTGATGAAAATTTTGAAGTTGAGGGATATGAGCAACATAAGGCAAGTAAAAAGATGTTTGTTGATGATGTTAAGAAGAAGGCAAGACTTGATGTTGATGAAGCTTACTAGTGCCTTGTATAGAATATGGAATGAAAGGAACATAGGGATCTTTTGCCAAGAAGATTTGAAGATGGTGACCTTGGCTGCCCAAGTTGAAGCTGAATGCAAATGGAGGAGCAACAAGAGATAGAAAGAAAATTTTGAATTTGAGCCTAGATAGAATATAGAGCTGGTTGTTTGTTTGATTTTAAATAGCAAGTTTTGATAGGGGGTTTTGCTTGTAAAAGGCTAGGAGTGATAGCCTTAAAACCCTTTTGGTTTGATTTGATCTATATACATTTCATAAAAAAAAAACCCCTCAATTTTGTGCTCCTTTTGATGAAATGAAAACACATTTACATAAAAAAAATAATGCTCCACAAGGAAAAAAATAATGCTTTGGTAATAACATTTTGCTCCAAATAGTGTCATGGAAGGCCTTTATGATTCTTTGACCCTGGACAAAACCATAAACCAAAGAAACTTTAAAGGTCCTTGTAGTAGAAAAACATAAGGGCAAGAATTGTAGCGTTTGTTCCCTTAGCCTCATTAGATATTTCCAGTTGTAACTAGCATGGTTTGATGCTTTGCATGGTTGTAAAGTTGTAGATCCCTTCATATAGAATTCTTAAACCCATTTAATCCACACTTTAGCTTTCTCTCTTTGAATATTCCAAAGCTGCTTACAAAGTAATGCTTGTCCCCCAAAGAAAAGGATCTCTGATGTCTGCTCCACCATATTCCTTTTCAATGCAAAGTGTTTTCCAAGCCACATGATTCATACCACTTTTTTCATCACGATATCCCCAAGTGAAATTCCTGCAAATGATCTCAATTCCCTCAAAACTGTAACTAGAAGTTTGAATGCACTTATCCAGTAACTTATGATATACTCAACAACACAATATTGATGATTTTTTTAATGAAAGTTTTGTTTATAAATCAATTCACCAAAAAAAAAATTTAGCCATCATTCCTAGCCCTATCAAAACTTGCTATTTAAAATCAAACAAACAAAACAAACAACCAGCTCTATATTCTATCTAGCTCATCTTTAAAATTTTCTTTCCGTCTTTTCTTGCTCCTCCATTTGCATTCGGCTTCAACTTTGGCGGCCAAGATCTCCATCTTCAAATCTTCTTGGCTGAAGATCCTTTTGTGTTTTTCATTCCATATTCTATACAAGACACTAGTAAGCTTCATCAATTTCAAGTCTTGTCTTATTCTTACCATCATCAACAAACATGTTTTTACTTGCCTCATGTTGCTCATATCCCTCAACTTCAAGATTATCATCAACCCCTTAGTGTATGTACAGCCCGAAAACAAATGGGTTGATGTCTCATCCACCTCATCACATAAACTAAAACTTTGTAGTGTCTTCAAAATACCAAATCTTTGCAATCTATCAACCGTGAGCAGTCGTCCCTTCAATAGCATCCATAGGAAAATTCTATGCTCAAGTAAAATGTTTTTGTGCCAAATTACCTTTGCATAAAAGTCCCTTTTGCTTCCTCCCTTCATTTTATCATACACCAACCTTGTCTTCAACTTGCCTTCCTTGTCTAAACGACTCCCAAGAGTTTGGAAGTGTTTATCTTTCAATTTCCACAACATCTTCCAACTAGAACTTACCTCTCATTTGCTTCCTTGTAGACTTCTACCCTTTATGTAATATGCTTGAATCAACCTAACCCAAAGAATGTCTTTCTTTGATTTTAAATCCCATAATTTCTTACATAGTGCTGCTACCTTAGTCCAAATGGAAGGATCTCTAATCCCCAATCCTCCAATTTTTTTGCTTCTACAAATTGTGTGTCCCAAGAGATAGGAGTATAACCCCTTTTCCATTCTTCTCTTTCCCACAAAAAATATCTACAATTTTCACAATCTCCTCATGAACACCCTCATGTATACCTTCCCTGCACAAGAACGAACACTTGAATTCCAAGTATGCAATTTTCTTCAAATTTTATCCATTAATTGCTCACAATCTTGCTTCTTGTACTTCAAATTAGACAAAGGCAGCCCCAAATATTGCATAGGAAAATCCTATCTTGTTACATTTAACACTCTAGCCAAAAATTCTTTCTCCTCTTCATCCATTATAGAAAAACAAATTCTAGATTTTTGCTCACTTATTGCGATCTGAGACCTCCATAAACCTCTTCAAGCATCCTTTCACACCCTCCATGGATTTTTGGCTTGCTCCATAAAAGATAAGTAAAATCATCAGCAAACAACAAAGTATGCACACCAACCTTTTTGCACCTTTGGTGGAATTCTATGTGTTGCTCCTTGTACTCCTTTGCCATCATTCTTGTAAGGTACTCCATGCTCAAAACAAATAACAAGGGGAATAGAGGATCCCCTTGTTTCTTTTCTACCCATGAATCCTTCAGAATACCTCCCATTCAAAACCAAGGCTTTTGATACAATCTATCATCAACCCGAGGATCTTTAAAACCTCAAGCCATTTAACAAGAAATTTCCAGCTTATACAATCAAAGGCTTTGCTAATATCCACTTTAACAACACAACTTCTGTTCATGCCATCAACATTGTACTTATGCAACATTCTTGTGTTAAAAAATGTTGTGTGATATGTGCATACCTTTCACAAAAGCAATTATATTCTCACTAATCAAACAAGGAAGCACCTCACAAAGTCTTGCACAAATTACTTTGGTTTTATCACTTAATAAAGTACGGAGCAACAAGCAATAGGCCTATAATCACATGCAAATTGAGGTTGACTCACCTTTTGGATCAAGGATATCACGGCTTGATTCAAAGAGTTTGGAATTTCTTCCCCCTTGAAAAAAATTTATACGGCCTCCACCATACTTCCTCCAATTATCTCCCAATTGCTCATAAAAAATTGGCTTGTATAACCATCTCTCCCCGGGCTTTTGTTAGGATGAATCCCCCAAAGTGCTTTCTTCACCTCCTTTTCACCAATTGGTTGGATTGAGTATGCTTCTTGTTGTATGCTTAGAACTTCACCAAAAATAGCCAAGTTTTCCTCCAAGTCTTTAGTTTCCCAATAGACTCTCAAATGGCTTTAATAGAACAACTTGGTAGGCCTATCCCCCTCGTGAAGCCATTGCACTTTAGCTCTTTGTTGCAAGAACTTGTATTCAGCCTCCTCTGATTCTTCAAGCACTTTCCTTGCATCAAATTCCACCATTTGCCTCCTTTCATCCTTTGGTTCTTCATTCAACCTCTCTTATGCCAAAAGCCATTCCTTCTTAACCTTTTCGACCCTTCTCCAATCTTAGAGAACTCCCTTCTATTAAGCCTATTCAAAGGTTTTTCCATGTCTTCAAGAAGTTTTCCAAAATCCTTCATTGTGCTCACCTTCCTCCAAACCGCTTGGATTGTCTCCTTGAAATGTGGTGAGGCCTCCCACATATTGAAATATTTGAAGCTCCTCCTCTTCTTCTTGTGTTCCTTATGCCAACTCAAAATGATGGGATGGTGGTCCGAGAGTGTGTACGGTTTTACCTCACAAAAGGCTTGGTCAAGCCTCCTTACCCACTCTTGGTTTACAATGCCCCTATCAATTTTGCTTTGTATCAACTCCCCCACTTCCCTTTTATTGCACCAAGTAAACTTTTGGCCAATAGTTTTAATTTCAACCAACAAACTAGCCTCCATCACTTCTTGGAAATCCAAGACTTCCCTTTTCTTCAACTTCATTCCCACCTTCTCTATCCCCAAAATGCAAAGGAGAGTTAAAATCTCCCATGATCTGCCGTGGTTTATCATCTCTACTCCCTTTCCCCTTTAGGAACTCCCCCACACTGGTTTCCTCTTCTCAATGGTGTTATGGCCATACACCACCATCAAGAAGAATGCCAAGTTATTGCTCCTAATCAACCCATCAAAATCCGTCCATTGATCCCCAATTTTCAACACCTTCATATCATAAAAATCAGCCCTCCAACCTAGCCAAATTCTCCCCCCTACAACATTTTCCATTTGTTATCAACTCCCAACCAAGCCCTATTCTCCCCCACACTTTTTTTCTTCTTCTTTTACTTTAGTTTCCAACAGCCCCATAACCTATATGATTAATCATACAAAATTTTTTCACCCTCTTATACTTATCAAATTTATTCAAACCCCTTATAGTCCACACAAGTAAATCTACTATTCATAAGGAGGGTCGGATGAGAGTATACCCATTACCTTCACTCATTGAACTCCTCGGATCTTCTTCTTTCTTCCTTGCTGCCCTTTTTCCTTTCTTTGCCATTTTGAACTCAATCTCCTCCCCTAGCAGCCCTTTAACTTCCCATTACTACTCTTTAGCTTTCCTTTGCTACCCCTTAGCATCTTTCACTCCATCTTGCTTCTCATCTTCTTTCACAATCCTCCCAATTGGCACATAAATACTCCAATTGTTTGACTTTTTTCAGTTTCATTTTTCTTCCTACACCTCCTCTTTATGACCGATCATCCCACATTTTCCACATTTAGTTGGCTTCCATTCAAAATAGATTTGCTGGCTAACAATCACCTTTTTTTCATTAACATACATCAACTTGTCTGAAAGGGTATCACTTATCATCACCTCAACTTGCACCCTTGCAAAATCCAGCCTCTCCATTTCTTGTGTTGCTATATTCAGATTCTAAGGCTTCCCAAGTGGATTTACTATCTTTCTCATGAGTTTTGATCGCCAATACTTCAATGGCAATCCGGGGAGTTGAATCCAAGCTGGGACAACATTAGGCTCTTCAATCACACCTTCTTCATTCAAATCTTTCAATAAAATGGGTTTCTCAACAAAGAACACCACTCCCCTCTCCAAAACATCCCCTTTATGCTCCTTACTTTGAATCTAACCATTCAAAATCCTGGATTTAGAAGCCATACCTTGTTGATTCTTCTTCCCCAAATCTGAAAAAAAAAACCCCTCCATGATTTTGAATGGTGGGTTGCTGCCCAAAACCTTGCACATAATGGTAGTCTCCCATTCCTTTGAGATTTCTTCCACCTCCTCCATGGTGATTTCACCCATAAACAGCCCATCTATCTCCACGGGTTGGTAATATTGGATGTCCATCGAGCTAGATTTGAGTATATAGAACTCCAAGATCTTACCTCCTTCTTGCTCTCCTCCACTTCTTCACTCCAAACAATTTTTCTCCCTTCTTTAGAGCTGAAATTCAAATTTGAACCCACATTTTTTGCTTCTTCAAAAAATTCTTTTTCTTCCACTCCTTGGATTTTAGCTTCTTTTGGGCTTGAAAGTGATTGGTCCAGAACACTCTTCAGCCCTATTTTGTTTTTTTTCCTTTGCCCTCATCCTTCAACAAACCCAACCTGCTCACCTCCTCCTTCAAAAATTTTTTTTCTCTCCTTTGATTGTTGTGCTCTCCCTTTATTCTTAGTGATAAATCTCCTTATGGTGTGAGGATGGAAAATTCAAAAGAGAATTACCAGATCTAAAATAAGAAAAAAGGAAGAACACCCATACTATGTGAAAATCATCCCTAGTACTTTAGATAGTAGGGAGTGATTTTTAGTATTGATGAGTTTAATGCTTTTTGCACAAGATAGAGTTTTTCCTGTCCAACTTAGCAATCTGGATTTGATTTCCTCCACTAGCTTCTGGCATGTTTGAGCATTCCATCCTCTGACTGTTATAGAAAGTCCTAAGTACGAGATAGGAAAGACCCCATCTGAATCTTCAAAATCCTAATAAAATTAGTAATAGTAGTTTCTTCCATCCCGGAGAAGTAAACCTGTGATTTGGAAGGATTAATAGCAAGACCAGCAACATCCTTGAAGTGAGCCAGAATATTCATGACTCCATGGAGAAATTTACTATTAGTTTTGCGAAAAACTAGAAGATTATCATAACAAAAGTAGGCATTGAATTCCTACCCTTTTGCATTTGGTATGATAATCCAATATTTTTTACCTAAAAGCTAAAGACAACAATCTGGAGAAATATACCATGGCCATAACAAACAAAATCGGTGAAAGGGGGTCCCCTTGCTTGACCCCTCTTTTCCCCTTAAAAGTTGGAGTATAGCCACCACTAAGAGAGATGCTGAAAGTAGTAGTTTCAATACATTTACTATTCCATTGAATGAAGAAGGTTCTAGGAAACATGAGACTCTTTACAGACGAAATAAAAAAGACCACTCCAAATTATCAAATGCTTTTTGAATATCCACTTTGATTAGGCAACTATCCATTCTGCCATCTTTCCATTTATAAGTGTGCAATTATTCTCCTAAGTAAGCAGAACATTGTAAGAAATGAGTCTGCCTGACAAAAGCTCCTTGGTTTAGATTGATTAAATCAAGCAGTATGAAACCAAGCCTTGTGCAGAGAGAACTTTAGCAATGATCTTGTACAAAACAAAACAACAGGAAATTGGCCTATAATCAGAAGCCACCTATGGATGCTCTTTCTTAGGAAGCAATGTGGATTGATTGTGTCATTCAACTGTTCTGGGATGCTGCCACTATCAAAGAAATCCAGAATATTTGCGACCACACTAGGAAAAATGATATGCCATGTAGCTTTGAAAAATTGACTATAAAAAACCATCATAACCAAGACTTTTACTATTTGGAATGGTTTTAAGGGCATTATAGATCTCCTCAGCAGTAAAAGGTTGAATTACTTGTATTGATGCTCCTGAAATAAGACTGGCCCTTGATTAATCACTTCAGGATCTAGGACTGAAATGGGATGAGAAGATGTACCAAGCTGTTTGGTGAAAAAAAATCAACCAAGTGAGCTTCCACCTGTGATCTCTGCTATTTAACAGCTCAACACCACTAGCAAGGGACAAAATATGGTTCTTGAATTGTCTAGCCTTCAAATAAGCATTATACAATTTAGAAGGTTTATCACCATCCTTCAACCATTCACTCTTTGTTCTTCAGTGTAGGAATCTGGATTCTGCTTCATAGTAGCCTTGTTTCTAACTTTAGTTTCAGCACATTGTAAATGTGTAATAAAAGGAGTGTAAAACCTTTTGAGTTGCTTCTAGTTCCAAAGTAACAGTCTACCCTTTGCTGAATTGCACTAAATTCCACTCTATTAATGCTTTGTAAAGAAGCACGTAACAGATTCAGATTTATAAATCATGATACTGAGTGATCCCTCATAATAGCCTCAACTGTAAGAAAGAAATATGGGGAAATGCTCCACATATTATAGTATTTGAAAGGCTTTTTAACCTTATGATGTTGCTTTGTAAGTTGGAAGAGAAGAGGATTTTGATCTGAAATATGCTCCATCAAAACGAAACAACAGGATTCTGATAATAGATCAAGCCACTTTCGGTTAATCTCTACCCAACCTACTATATACTTTTTTACCTTCAAAATCCATAGGAGAGTTGAAATCATCAGCTATCAACCATGAAGTATCCTGAATATCCAGCTTTTGCAGTTCAGTCCACAATGGATCTCTCTCAGAAGGCACATTCTTTCCATACACCAAAGTAACAAAAATGGGATGTTTAAAGCTTTCTAAAAGCAAGAAACATGAATCCATAGACAGAATTTGTACATCAAATAGGTCAGGCCTCCAACCAAGAAAAATTCTCCATTGTTTGTAATAAACTGCAAGCCCAAATTCAAAAGGTTTACTATCCCCCTCTCTAGAACCTGATTTCTAAATTCAATATCCTTGAATTTAACCAAATTTATCCATACCTTGATGATTTCATATTTCCACCATACTTTCCTACAAAAGTTGTCCATGATAACCAATGGAGAATGTCCTCCCAGAGCTTTATAGATTACAGTGCTTCCCAAGTCTTGCAGCTACTTTCGACACAAGTTTTGGAGATTCTGCCCATATGAACCCCAACTATCTCATCTGGTGGATAGTGCTTCATCCCTTCTGATCTATCCTTAAATAGATATGTCCATGCTAGATCTTGCTTTGGAGGTGAAGAAGAT
The DNA here is from genome assembly GCA_037428765.1 of Rubia yunnanensis. Taxonomy (NCBI): domain Eukaryota; kingdom Viridiplantae; phylum Streptophyta; class Magnoliopsida; order Gentianales; family Rubiaceae; genus Rubia; species Rubia yunnanensis. The sequence continues at coordinate 65,982,130 of CM075063.1, forward strand.
GCATTCGGATGTTGATGATCTTGTTGAATCAAGACAGTTTTGGAGAGTGAAGCTTGAGCAGCAGCTGGTTTTTTTCAAAAGGGAACCTGATCCATCCTTGGAGCTAAATCCCTGGTAGGTACATGAGATTGGTTGGGAGTGTAGGCTGGAGTATACATCAAGGTTGTGGAAAATAGATCTGAATTGTGAGCCTTGGAAATCCTATCTTCTTGGTCATTTGATGGACTAGAGGATAAAGGAATGCCACTTTCCACCAGATCTGTTGATGCCTTGCTTTTCTCTTGAACATTTTCTACCTTGCTTTCCCCATGATCACATGTTACTGTTTGATCCTTTCTTGCAACCTTAGAAGCTGTTAAAAGGCTCTCTTTTCGCTCCAAAGAAAGCTGACTGAAAGCTTTTTTGATTGACTTAACCCTTTTCTTTAGTTTAGAACTCCCCATAGCAAGAATACTAGAGATCTAAGGAAAGAGAAGAAAGATTTTGGCTGAAAAAGATGAACACATAGTGATGGTGTTTTTGCCCACACTAGGAGAGAATTTCAACAAACCTTGCTTTCACCAATAAATCCCACATTGATACATCATGTTAAACTTAACCGTAATTGGGAGATTCCCCCTTATTGATAAATGGGGTTTTAACAAATTCAACATCCTTTCATAGTCTTTGCATACCGACCCTTCTTATGATTAGTTCGAGATATTGCCAATATTCATCCATGTTACTATTTCCTTTCCTTATACAACTTAAGTACGTGTTTTCCATCAAGTACATTGTTGGAACATGATACAAACGAAGCCCGATCTTTAATATTTTCTAGTAGCAATCAGTCTCTTCCAGCATCTGCTCTTAATTCTTTGAACTAGATTTACTTGGATTTCAGATGGATTGTGATTGATTTTAGGATTCTTCGTTCATTAGGACCAAAAGTTGGAGGATTTGAATATGTATGGGTAGGACCACAGCTGCCCATCACTGTCTCACTTCCTCAGTAGAAGTTAGAAGATCCCGAGTTAAACCTCTTGGCCTTTGATTATTAAAGTCGTAGTATGGGGTCTTTTTAATCCTTAAGGTAGGTTTAACCAATAGGTCCCTCATTAATACATTATGTTGAAGCTTAACCAGTGTTTGGAGATTCTCTCTTCTTAGTCTTTCGAACGGGTTCTTAAAAAATGCATCATCCTTTTGTATACCAAACTTTCTCATGGTTAGTTTGAGGTATTGCTAATATTCATCCACACGGTGCTATGACCTTGCTTCATATTGCTTATGTACAAAGTGTTTTTCCATCAAGGACATGCAATCTATCTAGAGTAGTCTTCCCAAAGCAAGTCTCCACAAGAAACAAGACTTACGTAGTCTCTCCTAGTGTGGGCGAAATACACCATCACTATGTATCTTTTTCAGCCAAGATCCTCCTTCCTTTTGCTTAGATCTCTAGCAATCTTGCTTTGGGGGGTTCTAAAAGAAAGAAAAGGGTTAAGGCTATCAAAGAAGCTCTCAATCAGCTTTCTTTGGAGCAAAAAGAAAAACTTTTAACATCCACAAAAGAGGTTAGAAACAATCAACCAGTACCAAAAGATCTTGAAGAAAGAAAGGCTGCAAATAGCAAAGGCAAATCAGATATGGTTGGCAGCGGCATTCTATTATCCTCTGGTCCATCACATGATAAAATGGATAGGATTTCCAAGGCTCTTATTCTAGATCTGATTTCCTCAAATGTGGTGCATACTCCAACTTACACTCCTAGTCAATCTCTTGTACCTGCCTGGGATTCAGCTAGCTCTAAAGATGGATTAACATCACTTGTGAGGAAGCCAGCTGTTGCTCAAGCTTCCTCCAAACATGCTGGGATTCAACATGATCTTTTTCAATCAAATGCACCCCCTTCACCTCAAAAACAAGTTGCAGCTTGGTCAGATCTATTCAAGGATAGATCAGAAGGGATGGAGTACTACTATCCACCAGATGAGGTTGTTGGTGTTCACATGGGAAGGATCTCCAAAGTTTGTGTAGAAAATAGCTGTAAAACTTAGGAAAGCACTGTAATCTGCAAAGTTCTTGGAGGGCATCCACCACTAGCCATCATGGACAACTTCAGGAGAGTCTGGTCGAAAGCTGAAATCAGTAAGGTATGGTTGTCTTCACCTGGTGTCTTTATGGTCAGATTCGAAGAGTTGGAGTTCAGGAATCAGGTGTTAGAGAGGGGGATGCTAACCTTTGACCATAAACCTTTGATCATAAGCCTTTGATCTATTCTTGGACTAGAAGTTTTAAAGCTGATCTTCCTACCAGGATTCCATTATAACTTCATGATTTGGATCCTATATACTGGACTCCTTAAATCCTGAGTAGGACACTAAGTTGTATTGGAAAACCGTTGATGTTAGATATAGCTACACATGCAATGGATAGGCTTAAATATGCTAGAGTTCAATTGGGAATGGATATTCTTGAAGTACTTCCCATCTAGGTATCATCATTGATGAAAATGACATTGTTCAAATGCAAAATGTGGTGTTTGAATGGAAACTACCAAATGTTCCAATTGTTCTATGTTAGGCCACTCCAAGGAGAATTGTAAGAAATTGCTAAAACCTTCCAAGCTTCCCACCACGAAATATGTCCAAAAAATTGTTAATCCTGCTAATACTCAGACTGAACATAGACCTGATCCAGTCCATGCTGCACCCCCCCAGTAATTCACAGGCCAGGGAAAGAACCTATTCAGCCACCATCAGAGCATGATCAACAAGTCTCCTTATCCAGCTCCAGTTCTATACAGGCTAATTGCTCTAGTTTGCTGAACTTTAGTTTATTTACTAATATTCCTCACCTCCCCCATCCTCCTGATGGATTCAAACCTCCTAATCTGGAACATTAGAGGTCTCAATACCTCTATGAAGCAAAGGGCAGTAAGGGAGTTATGTTTTTTATATAATACAGTTTCTCATGCATTATAGAAACTAAAGTAATCCAAAAAAAAGTACAAGGGGTGATATTCACATATTCCCTTTTTCTTATTTTAGATCTGGTAATTCTTTTTTGAATTTGCCAGCCTCACACTATGAGGAGATCTAAGACTAAGAATAAAAGGAAAACACAACAATCAAATGAGAGAAAAACGTTTTTGAAGGAGGGGGTGATTAGCTTGGCTTTGTTGAAGGATGAGGGCAAGGGAAAAAATAAAATAGGGCTAAAGAGTGTTCTTGACAAGTCACTTTCAAGCCCTAAAGAAGCTAAAAGCCAAGAAGTGGAAGAAAAAGAAGTTTCTGAAGCAAAAAATGAGGGTTCAAATTCGAATTTCAGCTCTAAAGAAGGGAGAAAAAGTGTTTGGAGTGAAGAAGTGGAGGAGGAGAGCAAGAAGGAGGTAAGATCTTGGAGTTCTAACAAATAAGATCTTGTTTTCATTAACGTAAATCAACTTGTCCGAAAGGGTATCACTTATCATCACCTCAACTTCCACCCTTGCTAAATCCAGCCTCTCCTTCTCTTGTGTTGCTCTATCAAGATTCAAAGGCTTCCCAAGTGGACTTACTATCTTGCTTATGAGTTTTGATTGCCAATACTTCAATGGCAATCCGAGGAGTTGAATCCAAACCGGGACAACATTAGGTTCTTCAATCACACCTTCTTCATTCCAATCTTTCAATAAAATGGGGTTCCCATCAAAGAACACCACTCTCTTCTCCAAAACAGCCCCTTTATGCTCCTTACTTTGAAATTTAACCATAAAAAATTCCTGAATTTTGAAGCCATACCTTGTTGATTCTTCTTCCCCAAATCCGAAAAAATAACCCCTTCATAACTTTGAATGGTGGGCTACTGCCCAAAACCTTGCACATAATGGTAGTCTCCCATTGCTCTGAGCTTTCTTCCACCTCCTCCATGGTGATGTCACCCATATAAATCCTATCTATCTCAACGGGTTGGTAATATTTAATCTATGTCGAGCTAGATTTGAGTATAGAACTCAAAGCAATGGGAGACTACTATCATGTGCAAGGTTTTGGGCAGCAACCCACCATTCAAAGTCATGGAGGGGTTCTTTTTTTGGATTTGGGGAAGAAGAATCAACAAGGTATGGCTTCTAAATTCAGGAGTTTTTATGGTTAAGTTTCAAAGTAAGGAGCATAAAGGGGCAGTTTTGGAGAAAGGACTGGTGTTCTTTGATGGGAAACCCATTTTATTGAAAGATTGGAATGAAGAAGGTGTGATTGAAGAACCTAATGTTGTCCCGGTTTGGATTCAGCTCCCCGGATTACCATTGAAGTATTGGCAACCGAAACTCATAAGGAAGATAGTAAGTCCACTTGGGAAGCCTTTCAATCTTGATAGAGCAACACAAGAGAAGGAGAGGCTGGATTTTGCAAGGGTGCAAGTTGAGGTGTGATAAGTGATACACTTCCGGACAAGTTGATTTACCTTAATGAAAACAATGTGATTGTTAGTCAGCAAATCTGTTTTGAATGGAAGACAATTGAAAGGATTGTGAAACGAATAGGAGGATTTATGTGCCAATTGAAAGGATTGTGAAAAAAGATGAGAAGCAAGATGGAGTGCAAGATGTTAAGGGACAGCAAAGGGAAGCTAAAGAGCAGCAATGGGAAGTTAAAGGGTTGCTAGGGGAGGAGATTGAGTTCAAAATGGTAGAGAAAGGAATAAGGGCAGCAAGGAATAAAGAAGAAGATCCGAGGAGTTCAAGGAGTGAAGGGAATGGGTATACTCTCTTATCCAACCCTCCTTATGAACAGTAGATTTTCTTGTTGGAATGTAAGGGGTTTGAATAAATGTGATAAGCATAGGAGGGTGAAAAACTTTTGTATGCTTAATCATATAGGTTGCTTGGGGCTGTTGGAAACTAAAGTAAAAGAAGAAAACCAAAAAAAAGTGTGGGGGAGAATAGGGCTTGGTTGGGAGTTGATAACAAATGGGAAGGTTGTAGTGGGGATAATTTGGCTGGGTTGGAGGGCTGATTTTTATGATATGAAGGTGTTGAATTTTTATGATTTTTATGATGGATTTTGATGGGTTGATTAGGAGGAATAACTTGAAATTCTTCTTGATGGTGGTGTATGGCCATAACACCATTGAAAAGAGAAAACCAATGTAGGAGTTCCTAAATGAGTAAGGGAGTAGAGATGATAAACCATGGCTGATCATAGGAGATTTTAACTCTCCTTTGGATTTTGAGGATAGAGAAGGTGGGAACGAAGTTGAAGAAAAGGAAGTCTTGGATTACCAAGACGTGATGGAGGCTAGTTTGTTGGTTGAAATTAAAACCATTGGCCAAATGTTTACTTGGAGCAATAGAAGGGAAGTGGGGGAGTTGATACAAAGCAAAATTGATAGGGGCATTGTAAACCAAGAGTGCGTAAGGAGGCTTGGCCATGCCTTTTGTGAGGTAAAACCGGACACACTCTCGGACCACCATCCTATCATTTTGAGTTGGCATAAGGAGGACAAGAAGAAGAAGTGGAGCTTCAAATATTTCAATATGTGGGAGGCCTCACCACATTTCAAGGGGAAATCCAAACGGTTTGGAGGAAGGTGAGCACAACGAAGGATTTTGGAAAGCTTCTTGAAGACATGGGAAAGCCTTTGAATAGGCTTAATAGAAGGGAGTTCTCTAAGATTGGAGAAAGGGTGGAGAAGGCTAAGAAAGAATGGCTTTTGGCACAAGAGAGGTTGAATGAAGAACCAATGGATGAAAGGAGGCAAAGGATGGAATTTGATGCAAGGAAAGTGCTTGAAGAATTGGAGGAGGCTGAATACAAGTTCTTGCAACAAAGAGCTAAAGTGCAATGGTTTCATGAGGGGGATAGGCCTACAAAGTTGTTTTATGCTTCAATGAGAACAAGGCAATACAAGAACCAAATTTTGAATATAAAGGAGGGGAGTAGATTACTATCCAATATAGACCAGATTGAAGAACATTTGAAGAGACACTATGAAAGCCATTTAGGAGTCTATTGGGAAACTAAAGACTTAGAGGAAAACTTGGCTATTTTTGGTGGAGTTCTAAGTATACAACAACAAGCATCCTTAATCCAACCAATTGGTGAAAAGGAGGTGAAGAAAGCACTTTGGGGGATTCATCCTAACAAAAGCCCGGGGAGAGATGGTTTATACAAGCCAATTTTTTAGGAGCAATTGGGAGATAATTGGAGGAAGTATGGGCGAGGCCGTACAAAGTTTTTTCAAGGGGGAAGAAATTCCAAACTCTTTGAATCAAGCCGTGATATCCTTGATCCCAAAGGTGAGTCAACCTCAATTTGCAAGTGATTATAGGCCTATTGCTTGTTGCTTCGTACTTTATAAAGTGATAACCAAAGTAATTTGTGCAGGACTTTGTGAGGTGCTGCCTTGTTTGATTAGTGAGAATCAAAGTGCTTTTTTGAAGGGTAGGCACATATCACGCAACATTCTGTTAACACAAGAATTGTTGCATAAGTACAATGTTGATGTCATGAAGAGAAGTTGTGTTGTTTAAGTGGATATTAGCAAAGCTTTTGATTGTATAAGCTGGAAATTTCTTGTTAAATGGCTTGAGGTTTTAAAGTTCCCCAGGTTGATGATAGATTGGATCAAGAGAAGTACAATGAAGTCATCATTTTTCTTGGTTTTGAATGGGAGGTATTCTGAAGGATTCATAGGTAGAAGAGGAGTTAAACAAGGGGATCCTCTATCCCCCTTTTTGTTTGTTTTGAGCATGGAGTACCTTACAAGAATGATGGCAAAGGAGTACAAGGTGCACATAGAATTCCACCAAAGATACAAAAAGGCTGGTGTGCATACTTTGTTGTTTGCTGATGATTTGCTTATCTTTTGTGGAGCAAAGCAAAAATCCATGGAGGGTGTGAAAGGTTGCTTGAAGAGGTTTATGGAGGTCTCGGGTCTTGCAATAAGTGAGAAAAAATCTAGAATTTAATTTTCTAGAATGGATGAAGAGGAGAAAGACTTGTTGGCTGGATTGTTAAATGCAACAAGAGGGGATTTTCCTATGCAATATTTGGGGCTGCCTTTGTCTAATGTGAAGTGGAGGAAGCAAAATTGTGAGCAATTGGTGGATAAAATTAGAAGAAAATTTCATAGTTGGAATTCTCGTGTTCTTTCTTATGCAGGGAAGGTGCAATTGATCAATTCGGTTTTACTAAGTATAGCTGGATTTTGGGCTAGTATACTAAGTATACTTGAGGGTGTTCATGAGGAGATTGTGAAAATCTGTAGATGTTTTTTGTGGGGAAGAGAAGAAGGGAAAAGGGGTTATACTCATATCTCTTGGGACACAATTTGTAGAAGCAAAAAAATTGGAGGATTGGGGATTAGAGATCCTTCCATTTGGAACAAGGCAGCACTATGTAAGCAATTATGGGATTTAAACTTAAAGAAAGATATTCTTTGGGTAAGGTGGATTCAAGTATATTACATGAAGGGTGGAAGTCTACAAGGAAGCAAATGAGGGGTAAGTTCTAGTTGCCATTGGAAGATGTTGTGCAAATTAAAAGATAAACACTTCCAAACCCTTGGGAGTTGTTTGGACAAGGAAGGCAAGTTGAAGACAAGGATGGTGTACGATGAAATGAAGGGAGGAAGCAAAATTGACTTTTATGCAAAGGTAATTTGGGACAAAAAATTTTACCTAAGCATAGAATTTTCCTATGGATGCTATTGAAGGGAGGGCTGCCCACGGTTGATAGAATGCAAAAATTTGGGATTTTGAAGACACAACAAAGTTGTAGTTTATGTGATGAGGTGGATGAGACAACAACCCATTTGTTTTTGGGTTGTACATACACTGGGTTGATGAAAATCTTGAAGTTGAGGGATATGAGCAATATGAGGCAAGTAAAAAAGAGGTGATGATGGTATGAAGAAGGCAAGACTTGATGTTCATGAAGCTTACTAGTGCCTTGCATAGAATATGGAATGAAAGGAACAAGAGGATCGTTTGCCAAGAAGATTTGAAGATGGAGACCTTGGCTACCCAAGTTGAAGCTGAATACAAATGGAGGAGCAACAAGAGATGGAAAGAAAATTTTGAATATGAGCCTAGATAGAATATAGAGCTGGTTGTTTGTTTGATTTTAAATAGCAAGTTTTGATAGGGTTTTTACTTGTAAAAGGCTGGGTGTGATGGCCTAAAAACTCTTTTTGTTTGATTTTATCTATATACAAAACTTTCATGAAAAAAAAGAAGAAGAAGAACTTAGAAGGTTTATCACCATCCTTTAACCATTGACTCTTAGTTTTCTCATGGTGGAATCTGGACTCTTCCTCATCCTTCAACATATAAGACCTTCCGCTTTTTGCAACTGTTCATTGAATGGATCAGAGTGTAAGAGGCTTTCTGAGATGTTACCAAATCCACGGTGAATTCCAAAGCTCTATGCCTAATTGCACTAAATTCGATTCTATTAATGGTTTGTAGGAAAGCATGTAATAAGTGAAGATTTAAATAAAAATCATGCAAGGTAAATATTGAATGATCCCTCCAAATAGCCTCCACAATAAACTCCACCTATTGTAATATTTGAATGGATTATTGATTTCCCAATGCTGATTTGTGATTTGTAGTAGAAGAGGATTGTGATAAGAAATTTTCTCCATCAAAACCACCATACACCTGAATTCAGACAGCAGATCAAGCTATTTCTAGTTGACCAATGCTCTATCCAACCTGCTATACACCCTATTCCCCTTCTTGCTTATGTTGTTCCATGTAAAGAAAGGGCCAAATTCTTCATTTCAATCAGATTAAGAGCCTGCACCTCTGATTTAAACTGAAAGAATTCTAAGGCAGTAACTTCAGCTCCACCAATTCTGTCTTCAAAATCCAATGAAGAGTTAAAATAACCAGCTATTAACCAAGGTGTGTCTTGGATATCAAGCTTGTGAAGATCAGCCCACAGTGGATCTCTCTCAGAAGGCACATATATCCCATACACCAAAGTAACAAAAATAGAAATGTGTAGAGCTTTAAAAAAGCAAGAAACGTGAATCCATTGAGAATGCATAGAAAGAATGTATATCAAAAAGATCAAGCCTCTACCCCAGAAAAATTCTCCCACTATCATCAACACTATTGTTTGAAACAAACTGCCAACCCAAGTTTAAATCATCCCAAAAATAATTTCATCTTTCTGTACCACTTGTCTCCACTATACAAAGAAAACCAACATTATGTACAAAACATAGTTCCCTACCTGCCCTTTGTTTTCATAGAGGTATTGAGACCTCTCATGTTCCAAACACATATTATAGACTCCACCAGGGGGTGATGAAGTTGGGGAAAATCCATAACTGAGGACAAATCAGCAATAGATTGGATCATTTCAGAATCAGGAGCTAAATCAGAAAAGTGGGTGATTCTTGTCTAAGTCCTGGGATTGAAGAGGAAGTGCTAGGATTCTTTCCAAGCCTATGAACTGTGATAGGATCAAGCAAAATAGGATCAGACACAACGGGATCAGTAGGAGCATGATCAACATCTTTGGGAGTTGCTTTTGGAACATACTTCATGGTAATCTTGTTTGGTGGCTTTTGGAGCTTTTTACAGCTTGCCTTATCATGGCCTAGCTTAGAGCAGTAGGAGCATGTTATAGGCTGCCATTCTGGTGCATACTTAGCTCAATAAGTAGTATGCCCAAAACACAAGTGGGCCTGAAGCAAACTAGTGCAGCGATCTTGGCCAAGTGAATGCAGAGCAAATGGAATCAACCCACGAACCGAGAATAGCAAGGACCTTGATCAGCTTTCGGCCACGAACCGCATTTCTTGTTACCACGATCAGACACGCGATGGCAATTCCGGATAATACAGAGCCATGTTTGAAATGTACAATAAAAGGAAGAATGAGGGTATGAATCCAGGTAAGTGCAACTAGTCTAAAGAAACCTGATTCGGAAAAGGTTACTGACTTGAGCATCAGTGTTTTTTCCCCGGAATCACTTTTGGGATCTCTTTTGGAAGCACATCTCGGTGAATCGCGATCAACCAGTTGGATTGGCAAAAATCATAATATTTGGCTTCGGCTGTAGGGATGGAATTTTTTTTCTAGTTGTTCATTCCTAACGGAGTTGATAATGGTGTTCACCAGAAGTGAAAGAAGTCAAAACCACCACACTCAAGAGCAAACAACGGGGAGAAATAGGAATGTACATCCTAGCAAAAATTAGGAACACATCCCCAGCAGAGAGCAAGAACACGTCAGGGATGACACAAAAGAGGAAGAAGAAGCAGAATCTCCTAACATGAACAAGGAAAAGGAAAAAAAAGTGTTCGCATCGTTTTTGGTAGCGAACAAAGAGCAACTGTGTAATTAGTTCCTAGCTACTCTTAAACTAAAGTCCCATAAGGTAAGTCAAAAAGTTATTCAAAATATTGATGACCTTAAATATAGGGACGAATTGAGAGAAATAGTTGCAGAAGATGATGCAGACAAGTTGCCACTCGCACCACATCTTCGCAACTTCAAGATGGCAAGGGACAAGTTGCCACTCGCACCATTGCATGTCAATCTACGATGGGACAACCGACCCAGAGAAATTCTTGCATTCCTATCATAATAGCATGAGCTTCCTCATTGTTCCTGACAAAAATATGGGCACTCTTCATTGTTCCTATCGTAATAGATGATCCTTCAGTGACTCGCATGATGATTGCCACTCTTCATTCTAGCCAAACTTCCTAGCCTTTTTGTAAATTTCAAAAAGTGTGAAATGTCTTTCTGCTACTTTCGAGAGAAATCTACCAAGCGCAGCGAGTGATCCCAATAAGATTTGGATTTCCTTTACTATTCGTGGTTGAGGGAAGTTTAACAATTGCTTGTATCTTCTCTATATTAGCCTCGATCCCCTTCGAGGATACCTCGTATCCCAGAAATTTACCTGCCCCAACCCCGAAGTTTGTCGAAGCAATCCACAAATTGGATTTCTACCGCGCTTCCATCATCCACGAACACTCTATGAACAGTTTCATTCCCATTTTTAGTAATAATGACCATGGGGTCATTGTCCGGGGAGACCATTCCTATTTTTAGTAATAATGACCATGGGGTCATTGTCCGGGGAGACATTCGGAATGACGTCCTCTTCGCTAAACCTAATCATATCATCAATACACAATCTTTTATCCAGAGCTCTTGCGGAGGTGAATACCTAGCCTAAAACTTCCAGCCATTATTTGGTAAGGATTATGTTGATCCATGATGTATGGAGAAGGCTAGTTTTTCTGGAGCTTGGTTAGGCACATCTTCTTCATAGTCTACTGCAGCTGTCATATTTTGATTTTTGCTCTAAGTGTTCATTGTGGCCTACTGGGTTTTGGCCATGGAGCTTCCTGGCTTGCTCGCTTCATTTTATCAGGAACAATAAACACATGGTATGAAGATTTACCAAGTATGTAAGGCAGTAACAGATACAACAAAGCGAGCAAGCCAGGAAACTCCATGGCCAAAACCCAGTAGGCCACAACAAACACTCAGAGCAGAAATCAAAAGATGGTAGTTGCAGTAGACTACGAAGAAGATGTGCCTAACCAAGCTCCAAAAAAATTAGTCTTCTCCATACATATGGATCAACAGAATCCTTATCAAATAATGCCTGGAAGTCTAAGGCTAGGTATTCACCTCCACAAGAGCCTCTGGATAAAAGATTGTGTAATGAAATAATCAGGTTTAGCGAAAAGGACATCATTCCTAATGCCTCTCCGTACAATGACCCCATGGTCATTATTGCTAAAACTGGGAATGAAACTGTTCATAGAGTGTTTGTGGATGATGGAAGCATGGTAGAAATCCTTTTCGTTGTTGCTTAGACAAACTTGGATTCAAGAGGACTGACTTGAAAAAATCCACATCCGCGCTCGTAGGATTCATATGAAGAACAGAAACACCACTTGGAAACATTTAGTTTTCCGTGACGACTGGGGAGAATGAGACTGCACTATAATCTGTGACTTCGTGGTCATGGATGCTCCAAGTTTTTTAACGCTATTATTGGCAGGTTGTGGATGTACATGGCGAAAGCAATATGGTCTCCGTACCATTTAGTCATGAAATTCCCGGTAGCAACGGTAAGGGGAAACTAGCAGACCGTCAGGCAATGTATGGTCATAGCAGTGAAAGCAGGAAGAAGCGTGAAACAACCAAAGATGGTTACTACTATGACCAACAGTGACTTACTTAACCAAGTGGATCACCGGTAGAAATTTGAGAAGAAACTGAAGATGTCAAATTGTATGATAACGATGCGTCCAATGTTCAAATATGGAAATATCTTCCAGATCAAAAGAAACAGAGAGTAATACAAATTACGAGAGATCACAAGGACACGTTCGCATGGACTATACAGAACATGGGAGGAGTTGACCCAAGTATGACAACTCATTCTTGGCAACTCAATCATTTTGGAACACTTGAAATTGCTGATTCGATCAAGCCGGTCAAACAGAAACAAAGAAGTTTCACCAGTGATGGATATAAGGAAATTGAGGAAGAAAAGTAAAAGGCATTTTTGCAGGCTGGGGATCATAAAAGAGTTGATATACCCAACATGGCTAGCGAACTCAGTGATGGTAAAAAAGGCATACTCGGGATGGAGAATGTGTATAGATTTCACTAATCTAAACAAAGCGTGCCCAAAAGATTGTTACCCCCTACCAAAGATCGATAAGCTAGTAGAAGCGATCTTGGGGTATGAAGTCCTCGCGCTCTTGGATTACTACAAAGGGTATCACCAAATATTGATGAACCCTGTAGATGCAGTAAACAACAGCTTTCATAACAAGTTTAGGGATATTCTGCTATGTGAAGATGTCGTTCAAATTGAAAAATGCAGGAGAAACATATTAGAGAGTGGTTGATAACGCTTTTCAAAACTAGATTGGACGCAATATAGAGAGGCATATGTAGATGATATGGTCATTAAGAGTAGACGAGCATGTGACTTCGCAGACGACTTAAAAGAAACCTTGGATACATTGAGTGCAATTGAAATGAAGCTAAATCCTTAGAATTGCACAATCGAGGTTGTGGCAGGTAAATTTCTGGGATATGAGGTATCCTCGAAGGGGATCGAGGCTAATCTAGAGAAGATACAAGCTATTGTTAAACTTCCCCCAACCATGAACAGTAAAGGAAGTCCAAATCTTAATGGGATCACTCGCCGCGCTCAATAGGTTTGTCTCGAAAGCAGGAGAAAGACACTTCCCACTTTTCAAAATCTTGAAAAAGGCTAGGAAGTTTAGCTAAAATGATGAGTGCCAATCAACATACGAGTCATTGAAGGATCAACTTCAGACACTCCCAACGTTAAAAGTGCCAATTCAAGAAGAAACATTATACTTGTATTTGGCGGTTTCAGTAAACACAGTAAACTCAGCCCTGGTAAGGCAAGAAGGCCAAAAACAGATACCAGTGTTCTACACCAGCAGAATACTGCAACATGCCAAGAGGGCATATCCTTGATATTTTCGATAAAAAACTGCAAGGATATGCCCTAATTGAATAATTTTACAAGGGGAAGCTAACGACGAATAAGGTACAAGTCAGGAAGCTAGAAATGGGATCCCACTATTATGTTTATGAAGACGGAACCTTGTACAAGAAAGGTTATTTATCTCCACAGATAAAGTGTGTGGGGCCATCGCAAGCAAGTGAAATCTTGGAAGAAGTACACGAAGGAATGTGCGATTTGCATCAGGGGTCTCGAATGATTGCAAAGAAGGTCATTCGAGTCGAATACTACTGGACAGCCATGTTCAACGATGCATACAACTTTGTCCTCAAATGCAAAACCTACCAGATGAATGCTCCAATATTGCACAAGCCACAGTCAGTGTTAACATGAATATACAGAGCTTGGCCTTTTGATAAATGGGGGATTGATCTCATTGGACCTTTTCCGAAAGGTTCTGGCAGTTCCAAGTTTCTAATTGTGGTGGTAGATTACTTCACAAAGTGGGTAGAAGCGAAGCCCCTATGGTGAGTGATAGCAGAAGCAACAAGAAGATTTGTCGGGCTAAACATAGTTTGTCGCTTCGGAGTACCACAGACCATTGTCACCGACAATGGCACACAGTTTACAAGTGGGGTTTTTACAGAATGGTGTTTGAAACTGGGAATCACGCAGAAACACACTTCTGTAGCTCACCCTCAAGCGAGCGGTTAGGTAGAAGTAACAAACAGTACGATCGTTCAAGGTAATCTGAAAATATTGGAAATTAAGCAGGCTAGGTTGATGAGTACCCAATACTTTGTGGTCATACAGGACAACAATGCAAGAACCAATAGAGGAAACACTGTATAATCTTGTGTATGGGCACAAAGCGGTAATTCCAGTTGAAATTGGCCAATCAAGTCTTTGAGTCGAGCAATATAAGGAAGAGTTAACCCAGAGAAGGTGAGGTTGAACTTGGATGAGCTCGAAGAAAAGAGAGAGAAGGCGGAAATCAAGAAGGCTAAATACAAGGAAAAGATGGCTAGAGCTTACAACCAGAAAGTAAAGGAAACGCAATTTCAAATTGGCGATTTGGTGCTAAGGAAAATGAACTAGCCTAGCCGAAGAAAGAGGACAATTATGCCCGAAGTGGGAAGGGTCGTCGTACAAGATAACTAAGGCGCACCAATCAAACTGCTACGAGCTACAGAGAATGGACGACAGTAGTGTTCCTAACACTTGCCACACAATTAACTTAAGAAAGTTTTATGTGTGGAATCAGCAAAGTGGCATGAAAATCTTGCTTCCATGTATAGACGCCATGATATGATCATTGGTGGTGTTCGTTCCCTTAGTTTGTGTTGAAGGCGATATTATCGCAGTATGAATATTTTGGAGTACAATCTTTCCTTTTCAAGCTATACTTTGCGTTCGCAAAACTAAGTTACACATTCTTAACGGACCAACACTGGAAGTTAGTGGCATAAGTGTTAATCAAGAACGTCACGCAGCTCACCTCTTCAGAAAACATAAAACGAAAGCAAGTCAGGAACTTGACAATAGAGTAAATATGCCCACAATGAATCAAAAGCGAGCAATAGATCTCGCAACTTCGCACTCTTAATAAACTGCAAGCTATAGATCTTGCTATTAGGAAAACCTTCTTCCAATACAGCGACGAAAGAAAGCACTAGATCTTGTGGCTTCGCACGTTACATACTCTCAATAAAGCAAGCAATAGACCTTGCTACACGATAGATATGCCTACAAAACAACGACTAAAGCAAGCTATAGATCTTACGACTTTGCGATAAATATATTTTCAACATTCAAAACCACAAAACCAGACATATAAGAAACAAATCTTATGAGTAAAAGAAAGCCACAAATTTAAAGAACATCCAAAAGCATGAAGACAGAGAAAGGACAACCACATAATCCAAAGGCGCAGAAACAACATAATCTTTCAGGAAAAAATAGTACACACTATCTATGCCTAGATATGCTTGTGAAGATCCAGAAGAAGATAAACCACCACGGTGACGACTGTGCTCAGCCTCGCGAAGAAGGTGCTCAGCGATACGCTAGTTTTCCTCAGCCTCACGGGCCTTGCTAACTATATGGTCATATCGCCATTTCATGTGTAAATAAGAAGGATAGCATATCAGACCCCTTCGCTCCATATGACCAAGATACCTAGCATAATATGCTTTGAAGTTGAGTTATATGAGAGAACTCCTCACGGTCCAGCTGCATACTTATAACATTAATAGTTACCTCATACTGCTCTATTTCAGCCTTTAAATTGTTCACTTTATCTTCTATGGTGGGAATATACGATCGGACAACCTCAGACAAGTTAATCATCTGCCCGTCGTTTCCCACAATAAGTATGAAAGAAACCTGATCAGGCAGAACTTCCATTATCTCCAATTCAATATATTCTCTCTCAAAGCTAAGCCTATCCAGTGAATGGCTGGATGTATCAACCATCAAAGGCCTCCCTAAAGGACGTAAAATCCTGCTCAAAATCTCAGGAGTCCAATAAACAGGATCTAAATCAGAAATTGCACTCAAACTAGAATTTTTGAAGGCTGCTCACATTTGAAATCTCTTGTCCATGGATAAATCAAAATTGGTTTGCTCTCAAACACAATCATGCCCCTTTCTAAGAACTGATTCTTAGATTCCACTTTTTTAAATATAACCATAAAGCCACCATGAGATGGTAACCATACCTTGATAATCTCAGATTTCCACCAAACTTTTCTTGAAAAAATCGTCCATGTTACAGTGGGGGATGACCTCCAAGGATCTTGCATATAACAGTGTTTTGCTGCTGTTTTCTACATAAGATTTGGAGATCCTGCCCATATGAACACTGGCTACTTCATCTGGTTGATAAAACTTCATGCCTTATAATCTGTCCTTAAAAAGATCTGTCCAACCTGGAGCTGGCTTCAGAGCTGAAGGAGTTGCATCCCGATGTTGAAGAACTTCTTTCAACCAACCTTGCTTTCACCAATAAGTGATGATTTATACATTATGTTGAAGCTTAACAATTATATTGATATTTTCCCTTAGTCCTTGGATTAACTGGTTCTTTACAAATGCATCACCCTCTCGGATACCAACCCTTCTCTTGGTTAATTTGAGATATTGTCAATATTCATCCATGGTACGACTTCCTTGATTCATATTGTTAAAGTACAAGTGTTTTTCCATCAAGTACATGGTTGGGACATGATACAAATGAAGCCCAGTCTTCAATCTTTCCTAACTAGCAGTTAGTCTCTTCCCACATATGCTCTTGATTCTTTGAACTTGAATTATTCAGATTTCAGATGGATTGTGGTTGATTTGAGGGCCAGTCTCGTTCATTAGGACTAAACGTAGGATCTGAATAAGTCTGGGTAGGACCACAGGTTCCTATCACTGTCCCTCCTCCTCGGGCAAAGTTAGAAGATCCCAAATTAAACCCTAGCCTTTGATTTTTAAGGCCCTAATATGGGGTCATTTTCGACCTTAAGGTACTTTCAAAAAACATTGCCTTCACCATAAATCCCTCATTGATACATAAACTTAACCGTTATTTGGATAATTTCCCTGAGTCCTTTGATAAAAAGGGTTTTCACAAATAAATCATCCTTTTGCAATATCGCATGCCAACCCTCTTCTAATGGTTAGTTTGAGATATTGCCAAGATTCATCCACGTTACGATGTCCTCGCTTCATACAGCTTAAGTACAAGTGTTCTTCCATCAAGTACGTGGTTGGAACATGATACAAACGAAGCCCAATCTTCAATCTTTCCCTGGTAGCATTCAGTTTCTTGCATCACATGCCCTTGATTCTATGAACTAGATTTACTTGGATTTCAGATGGATTATTGTTGATTTGAGGCAGCCATTCTTCGTTCATTAGGAATAATAATAGGAGGATTTGAATATGTTTGGGTAGGACCACAACTACCCATCAATGTCCCACTTCCTCAAACGAAGTTAGAAGATCCCCAGTGAAACCCTAGCCTTTGATTATTAAGTCGTATGATTTTTTTCAGCCTTAGGTACTTCCACAAAAACCTTGCTTTCACCTCTAAATCCCTAATTTATACATTATATTGAAGCTTAACATGTATTTGGAGATTCTCTCTTAGTCATTTGTAAACCGTTATTTCACAAATGGATCATCTTTTCGCAGTCTTGCATACCAACAACCCTTCTTTTTGTTAGTTCGCGATATTGCCAACATTCATCCACGTAACGATATCCTTGCTTCATAATACTTAAATATGAGTGATTTTCCATCAATTAGCAACCTGTCTCTTCCAGCATATGCTCTTGATTCTTTGAGCTAGACCTACTTGGACTTTAGATGGATTGTGGTTGATTTGAAGCTTCCATTCACCGTTCATTACGACTACAAGTGGATTTGAATATATGTCTGGGTAGGACCACAACTGCCCATCATTGTCCCTCCTTCTCCACCGAAGTTAGAAGATTCCAAGTAAAACCGTGACCTTTAATTGTTAAAGTCGTAGGATGGATTCTTTTTCTGTCTCAAGGTACTTTCAACAAACTTTGCTTTCACCAATAAATCCCTTGTCGATACATTATGTTGAAGATTAACAGGTATTTGGAGATTCTCCCATAGTTCTTCAATAAACAGGTTTTTCACAAATGCATCATCATTTCGCAGTCTCGCATACCAACCCTTCTTATAACTAGTTCGAGATATTGTCAATATTCATCCACGTTATGATTTCCTTGCTTCTTATAGTTTAAGTACGAGAGATTTTCCATCAAGAATGTTGTTGGAACATGATAAAAATGAAGCCCGGTCTTTTAACTTTTCCCTTATAGTAATCAGTCTCTTCTAGCATATGCTCTTGATTCTTTGAACTTGACTTACTTGGATTTTGGATGGATTGGTAGTGATTTGAGCCAGCCATTCTTCGTTCATTAGGACTAAAAGTAGGATTTGAATATGTCTGGGTAGGACCACAGCCGGCCATCAACGTGTCTCTTCCTTGTCGAAGTTAGAAGATCCCGAGTCCAACCCCATAGCCTTTCATCCCTAAATCTCGAGGATGAGGTCTTTTCAGCCAAAAGGTACTTTCAAACAACCTTGCTTTCACCAATTGGTCCATCATTTATACATTGTGTTGAAGCTTAACCAGAATTTTGAGATTCTCCCTTAGTCGTTTGATGAACAGGCTCTTTACAAATGCATCATCCTCTCGCATACCAACCCTAATCATGGTTAATTCGAGATATTTTCAATATTCATCCATGGTACGATTTCCTTGCTTCATATTGCTTAAGTAATTCGAGATATTTTCAATATTCATCCATGGTACGATTTCCTTGCTTCATATTGCTTAAGTACGAGTTTTTTCCTATCAAGTACGCGGTTAGAAAATGTTACAAACGAAGCCCGGTCTTCAATCTTTCCCAAGTAGCAATCAATCTCTTCCACCATATGCTCTTAATTCTTTGAACCTTGCTTGTATTTTGGATGGATTGTGGTTGACTTAAGTCAGTAATTCTTCGTTCATTAGGACTAAATTTAGGATTTGAATAAGTTTAGGTAGCATCACAACTGCCCAGCACTGTTCCTCTTCCTCGGTCAAAGTTAGAACTCCAGAGTCAAACCCTGTGGCCTTTGATCGTTAAATCCATGGGGTCATTTTCGGCCTTAATACATTTATGTTGAAGCTTGCTTTAACATAAAACCTCTTTCTTTAACCAATAAATCCCTCATTGATACATTATGTTGAAGCTTAATCGATATTTGGAGATTCTAGCTTGGTTTTCACAAATGTATCATGTCCTTCTTTTGGTTTGTTCGACATATTGCCAATATTCAACCATGTTATGATGTCCTTGCCTCATAATGCCAAACACAAGTGTTTTTCCAACAAGTGCCTTGTCAGAACTCATACAAACGAAGCCCGGTCTTCAATGTTTCCCTACTAGCAATCAGTCTCTTCCAGCATATGCTCTTGATTTTTTGAACTAGACTTACTTGGATTTCAAAAGGATTGTTGTTAATTTAAGGCAGCCATTATTTGTTCATGAGGACTTAAAGTAGGATTTGAATACGTCCAGGTAGAACTACAACTGCCCATCACTGATCTTCCTCGGCCACAGTTAGAAGATCTCGAGTTAAACCCAGCCTTTGATTGTTAAAGCTGTAGTATGGGGTCCTTTTTGGCCTTAAGGTGCAAAAAAACAATGTTTTCACTTATAAGTCCCTTATCCTCCAAATGGAAGGATGTCTAATCTCCAATCCTCCGAATTTTTTGCTTCTACAAATTGTGTCCCAAGAGATAGGAGTATAACCCCCTTTCCCTTCTTCTCTTCCCCACAAAAAACTTCTACAAATTTTCACAGTCTCCTCATGTACACACATTAGGTATACTTAGTATTCTAGCCCAAAATCCAGCTATACTTAGTAAAACTGAATTGATCAATTGCACATTCCCTGCATAGGAAAGAACACTTGAATTCCAACTATGCAATTTTCTTCTAATTTTATCCACCAATTACTCACATTCTGCTTCCTCCACTTCACATTATACGAAGGCAGCCCCAAATATTGCATAGGAAAATCCCCTCTTGTTACATTTAACACTCCAGCCAAAAAGACCTTCTCCTCTTCATCCATTCCAGAAAATATGTTATAGATTTTCGCTAACTTATTGCAAGACCTAAGACCTCCACAAACCTCTTCAAGCGTCCTTTCACACCCTCCATGGATTTTTTGGTTTTCTCCACAAAAGATAAGCAAATTATCAGCAAACAGCAAAGTATGCACACCAACATTTTTGCATCTTTGGTGGAATTCTATGTGCTGCTCCTTGTACTCTCCTTTGCCATCATTCTTCTAAGGTACTCCAAGCTCAAAACAAACAACAAGGGGGATAGAGGATCCCCTTGTTTCACTCCTCTTCATAATACCTCCCATTAAAAACCAAGTAAAAGGATGAATTCATTGTTCTTCTCTTGATCAAATATATCATCAACCAGGGGAACTTTAAAAAATTCAAACCATTTAACAAGAAATTTCTAGCTTGAAAAAACTTTGTACAACCTCCACCATACTTCCTCCAGTTATCTCCTAATTGCTCCTAAAAAATTGGATTGTATAACCATCTCTCCACGGACTTTTCTGAGGATGAATCCCCCGAAGTGTTTTCTTCACCTCCATTTCACCAATTGGTTGGATTGAGGATGCTTCTTGTTTTGTATGCTTAGCACTCCACCAAAAATAGCTAAGTTTTCCTACAAGTCTTTAGTTTCCCAATAGACTACCAAATGGCTTTCATATTGACTCTTCAAATGTTCTTCAATATGGTCTAGATTGGATAGTAACCTACTCCCCTCCTTTATGTTCAAAATGTGGTTCTTGTATTGCCTTGTTCTCATTGAAGCATAAAACAACTTGGTAGGCCTATCCCCCTCATGAAGCCATTGCACTTTAGCTCTTTGTTGCAAGAACTTGTACTCAGCCTCCTCCAATTCTTCAAGCACTTTCCTTGCATCAAATTCCACCCTTTGCCTCCTTTCATCCCTCGGTTCTTCAATCAACCTCTATTGTGCCAAAAGCCATTCACCTTCTTAGCCGTCTCCACCCTTTCTCCAATCTTAGAGAACTCCCTTCTATTAAGCCTATTCAAAGGCTTTTCCATGTCTTCAAGAAGCTTTCCAAAATCCTTCATTGTGCTCACCTTCCTCCAAACTGCTTGGATTGTCCCCTTGAAATGTGGTGAGGCCTCCAACATATTGAAATATTTGAAGCTCCTCTTCTTCTTCTTGTCTTCCTTATGCCAACTCAAAATGATAGGATAATGGTCCGAGAAGGTGTCCAGTTTTACCTCACAAAAGGCTTGGAAAAACCTCTTTACCCACTCTTGGTTTACAATGCCTCTATCAATTTTGATTTGTATCAACTCCCCCACTTCCCTTCTATTGCACCAAGTAAACTTTTGGCCAGTATTTTTAATTTCAACCAACAAACTAGCCTCCATCACATCTTGGAAATCTAAGAATTCCTTTTCTTCAACTTCATTCCCACCTTCTCCATCCCTAAAATCCAAAGGAGAGTTAAATGTCCTATGATCAGTCATGGTTTATGATCTCTACTCCCTTTCCCCTTTAGGAACTCCCACATTGGTTTCCTCTTTTCCATGGTGTTATGGCCATACACCACCGTCAAGAAGAATTCCAAGTTGTTGCTCCTAATCAACCCATCAAAATCCATCCATTGATCCCCAACATTCAACACCTTCATATCATAGAAATTAGCCTTCCAACCTAGCTAGATTCTCCCCCCTACAACATTCCCATTTGTTATCAACTCCCAACCAAGCCTTATTCTCCCCCACACTTGTTTTTGGTTTTCTTCTTTTACTTTAGCTTCCAACAGCCCCAAACAACATATATGATTAAGCATACAAAATCTTTTCACCCTCCTATGCTTATCACATTTATTCAAACATATTACATTTCAACAAGCAAATCTACTATTCATAAGGAGGGTCGGATAAGAGAGTATACCCATTAACTTCACTCCTTGAACTCCTTGGATCTTCTTCTCTCTTCCTTGCTGCCCGTATTCCTTTATCTACCATTTTGAACTTAATCACCTCCCCTTGCAGCCCTTTTAACTTCCCATTTCTTCTCTTTAGCTTCCCTTTGCTGCCTCTTAACATTTTTCAGTGCATTTTGTTTCTCATCTTCTTTAACAATCCTCTCAATTCGCACATAAATCCTCCTATTCATTTGACTTTTTCAGCTTCATTGTTCATACTACACTTCCTCATTATGCCCAATCATCCCACATTTTCCGCATTTAGTTGGCTTCCATTCAAAAACAGATTTTCTGGCTAACAATAACCTTGTTTTCATTAAGGTAAATCAACTTGTTCGAAAGGGTATCACTCATCATCACCTCAATCTGCACCCTTGCAAAATCCAGCCTCTCCTTCTCTTGTGTTGCTCTATCAAGATTCAAAGGCTTCCCAAGTGGACTTACTATCTTGCTTATGAGTTTTGGTTGCCAATACTTAAATGGAAATTCGGGGAAGTGAATCCAAAATGGGACAACATTAGGTTCTTCAATCACACCTTCATTCCAATCTTTCAAGTGCAGGGTTTCCCATCAAAGAACACGACTCCTTTCTCCAAAACAGCCCCTTTATGCTCCTTACTTTGAAATTTAACCATAAAAAGTCCTGAATTTAGAAGCCATGCCTTGTTGATTCTTCTTCCTCAAATAAAAAAAAAGAACCCCTCAATGACTTTGAATGGTGGGTTGCTGCCCAAAACCATTCACATAATGGTAGTCTCCCATTGCTTTAAGCTTTCTCCCACCTCCTCTATATGTGATTTCACCCATAAACTGCCCTTCTTCCACGGGTTGGTAATATTGAATCTCCGCCGAGCTAGATCTGAGTATAGAACTCCAAGATCTAACCTCCTTCTTACTCTCCTCCTCCACTTCTTCATTCCAAACAATTTTGCCTCCCTTCTTTAGAGCAGAAATTCAAGTCTGAACCCACATTTTTTTGCTTCTTCAAAAACTTCCTTTTCTTCCACTCCTTTGCTTTTAGCTTCTTTAGAGCTTGAAAGTGATTGGAAAAGAACACTGTTCAACCCTATTTTGTTTTTTCCGTTGCCCTCATCCTTCAATGAACCCAAAGATGCTCACCTCCTCCTTCAAAAACATTTTTTCTCTCCTTTGATTGTTGTTTTTTCACTTTATTCTTAGTTTTAGATCTCCTCATGGTGTGAGGATGGCAAATTCAAAAGAGAATTACCTGGTCAGAAATAAGAAAGAAAGGAAGAACACCCATACTATGTGAAAATTACCCCTAGTCGAAGGTAAATGGTAAATAAAAAGAAACCGTGAGAGTCTACGGGAGTGGGTGGGAACATTGTCCCACTCCCGTGATACAATGAAACGTACTAAACTACCCCTGATCTAGATGGTACAATCAGGTGGCCCAAAAAATGCTTTGGGAATGTACGGGAGTGGGGACATTAGCCCACTCCCTTTATACATGTTACCTAAAATACTACCCCTGATATAAATGTTACAACCAGGTGACCAAAAAAAAGAACAGAAGGGCATGAGAACAAACTCACTGGCCCATCCTCCATGGAACCTCCATCCAACTGGGAGTGGTAACCGGCTCTTGACCCATGGTTTGTTCCCCACAGGTGTAATCCCAACCATCGCTAAAGTGCGGCAACGGCCTTCGAACCCAAGAGTGATCTCGGCCTTCCAATGAATGAAGCAATGCATCCTCTCCGGGTGGAGCTGGTACACCGCTTCTACCATGTACACCCCTAAGATGAAGATAAAGGGTGTTATTGGCCTTTGGTAACAATCTTTGTGTGGGTGCCGAGGTTTTTCTTTGGAGATGGGAGCCAGTTGACCGCAGTCGATGGTGCTCCCAGTTTCTCCCCGCGGATGGACCTCCTAATGATAAGAGACTGGGTATGACTTCTACTGCACACGCCCCGCTTAACGGTTTTGTAACTGTTCTCTCCATTTTTGGCAAATGGACAGCCCTATGCCATTTTACACTTTTCAGTGCATCGCAGGAAAATCGTGCAACCGTCAAATCCAAGTATCTCAGCTAGCACTGGGTTAATTAATTTTGCATACGTTAATTAATTAATCCACTACCCAATTCAAGTAGTTGTGCAACCAAATGCCCACTGGATAGGGAAAATGAGAACTCCCTCACCCGTGATCCACAATTTCAGCCCAAACGGGAAGGCTGAAACTCTCCACATTTCCATAAATAATTTTTTTTCTTCCCTGACCCTTAGCCCTCGAATCATCCTCGGACCACTGGCCCTCGAGACCTCTCGGACCAGTGGCCCTCGAGATCTCTCGAACCACTGGCCCTCGAGACCTCCCGAACCGCTGGCCCTCGAGACCTCCCGAACCGCTGGCCCTCGAGACCTCCCGAACCGCTGGCCCTCGAGACCTCCCGAACCGCTGGCCCTCGAGACCTCCCGAACCGCTGGCCCTCGAGACCTCCCGAACCGCTGGCCCTCGAGACCTCCCGAACCGCTGGCCCTCGAGACCTCCCGAACCGCTGGCCCTCGAGACCTCCCGAACCGCTGGCCCTCGAGACCTCCCGAACCGCTGGCCCTCGAGACCTCCCGAACCGCTGGCCCTCGAGACCTCCCGAACCGCTGGCCCTCGAGACCTCCCGAACCGCTGGCCCTCGAGACCTCCCGAACCGCTGGCCCTCGAGACCTCCCGAACCGCTGGCCCTCGAGACCTCCCGAACCGCTGGCCCTCGAGACCTCCCGAACCGCTGGCCCTCGAGACCTCTCGAACCACTGGCCCTCGGGACCTCTCGAACCTCTGGACCTTGGGACCTCTCGAACCGGTGGCCCTCGAGACCTCCCAAACCGGTGGCCTTTGAGACCTCTCGAACCAGTGGCCCTCGAGATCTCTCGAACCACTGATCCTTAAGACCTCTCGAACCACTGGCCCTTGAGACCTCTCATACGACTGGCCCTCGAGATCTCTCGAACCGGTGGCCCTCGATGGAGTGAGCTGCTAGGGTTTAAGGTTAAAGGGGTTTTTTCCCATTTTCCAGACCTACCTACTTTGGTCAATTTCAAAACTGGGCCGATTTTCAAAAATCTATCCGGTTTGAAACTGGGCAAATAACCATCCAAATAATCATCCCTTAATGAGAATACTGCTCCCTCCATTCGTCTCCTTTATTCTTATGACTGATGATTCCTTATGAGTGTTCATGAGGCAGTGGAATAAGCTTGGTTGTTAGTATAAAAACCAGGGCAGGCTTGGCATAAGATCCAATTAACACAAGTAAACAAGGCTGGGCATCATCCGGGATTTGAACACAAGTGTGGCTGGGGGTTACCGTGGTCTGGGCACCAGCAAGGCCGGGGGGCAAGACCGGGTTCTGAACACAGGCTAGGATGGAATTTTCCCAGGTTCTAAACACACGCGAGGCCGGAAGGTGTCCGGGATCTGAACACACGTAAGGCTGGGTGTTTACCGGGGTCTATACACAAGCGAGGCTGGCTGTTAGGCCGGGATTTAGACACAAGAAAGGCCGGAATTATCCCAGGTTCTAGACACAAGCATGGCCGGAAGGTGATCGGGGTTTGAACACTAGCAAGGCCGGGTGGATATCGGGGTTTGAACACGAGCTAGGCCGGTGGGATACCCAGGTTTTGGACACTAGTTTACTCACATCAACAAGAACTCAGCCAAAAATCTTACACGTATTTTTTATCCCTGCAACTCATTAATATTCCTTCTATCTACCAACAATAGCATTTTCTGCACACAAATCCGCACATGGACAGATAGATTCCCACACAAACAACACATATAGACCATGGAGGGAGTGAAATCGTCACCAAATGGACACTAAATCTTCACAGAATAGAGTTCTGCCCACACAAAATCCACACTAAATTCCTCAGCAAAATCCACCCTAATTCCCTACCTTTCCACAGCAGGCCATGCAAAACAGCATTTATGTACACATATTTTGCTACCCACAGTACCCTACAAAATTCTGCAGAACATAGTACCCTACAAAATTGTGCTCCTTCTGAACACCGCACTTTGCTATCCACAAAACAGAATACAAATCACATTATTATCCACGAGATGAAACCCAGAAGACAGAGTTGTACCACAACCAGAGTTCTGCTCCCCACACACGGATTCACAAATTCAACACACGGATTCTTTAATCACAATAGGCCTACCAGCGAGAGGTGATGACTTACTTGGGACAATGCTGAATCCGTCGCCATCGGCAGTGGAATCGTCTTCCTCCTGTATCCAGAATACTCCGCACTTCAAAACCAGTAGGCAGGTCTTCTTCCTAGAGGACCCATGGTGAAGCTATGGGTCGTTAAAATCCCAATCCAAGAAGTTGAAGATACGAACTTCAAGGACCGCAAACCCGGTCTTCCTCCAGAATTGAGCTTCAAGATGGAGAAGCGATTCTTCCTCCAAGAAAACCCATAATCGAGGTATGGGTTTTCATAACCCAAGACCAAAATCCAATTTTTCCCAAAATTACGAGCTACGGGTTTCAAAGGAACTTTGAGAAACCCAGATCCAGTTTTTGCGACTTCAGAAAATGGTGAAATAGTTCGAGTTGGAAACCCTTTTATACCTTAAAAGATTCCCGGTGAGGAGCCCAACGTTATTGTCAGACTCCTCGCCAGAGAAGAAGAGCTGCGGAAGAGAAACTAGCTGAACTAAAAACATATTAGCTGGCTAACAAGCACCTTGTTTTCATTAAGGTAAATCAACTTGTCCGGAAGGGTATCGCTTATCATCACCTCAACTTGAACCCTTGCAATATCCAGCCTCTCTTTCTCTTGTGTTGCTCTATCAGGATTCAAAGGCTTCCCAAGTGGACTCACTATCTTGCTTATGAGTTTTGGTTGCCAATACTTCAATGGCAATTCGGGGAGCTGAATCCAAACCGGGACAACATTCGGTTCTTCAATCACACCTTCTTCATTCCAATCTTTCAATAAAATGGGTTTCCCATCAAAGAACACCACTCCTTTCTCCAAAACAGCCCCTTTATGCTCCTTACTTTGAAATTTAACCATAAAAACTCCTGAATTTAGAAGCCATAACTTGTTGATTCTTCTTCCCCAAATCCAAAAAAAGAATCCCTCCATGACTTTGAATGGTGGGTTGCTGCCCAAAACCTTGCACATAATAGTGGTCTCCCATTGCTTTGAGCTTTCTTTCACCTCCTCCATGGTGATTTCATCCATAAACAACCAATCTATCTCCACGGATTGGTAATATTGAATCTCCGCTGAGCTAGCTTTGAGAATAGAATTCCATGATCTGATCTCCTTCTTGCTCTCCTCCTCCACTTCTTCACTCCAAACAATTTTTCTCCCTTCTTTAGAGCTGAAATTCGAATTTGAACCCACATTTTTTGCTTCTTCAAAAACTTCTTTTTCTTCCACTCCTTGGCTTTTAGCTTCTTAAGGGCTTGAAAGTGACTGGTTGCCAACCTAAGTTTAAAACAACTGCAAAGCATGGGATGACACTGTTATTTGCAAAGTTCTTGGAGATCCTCCATTGACTATATAATGGAAACCATCTTTAGGAAAGTTTGGTGGAAATCTGAGATTCTTAAGGCATGGCTACTCTCTCCTCGTGTGTTCATGGTTAAATTCAAAGAAGTTGAATCTAAAAAACAAGTTCTTGAAAGGGGAGTTATTGTATTTGATAGTAAACCTGTTTTGATATACCCATGGACAAGAAATTTTAAATGTGAACATCCATCTAAAATTCCTTTGTGGGTATAAGCGGAATGTAGCATGCAAATAAATTAGCCTATGCATTCAATGTATTCTAAAGCTACCCTAGTTTCCCCCAAAGAAGTAAGAATCTCACAACTCTCATGCTCCCTGAAGATGCTAAAGTAATCTAACCACGCAAAAGTTTTTGAAGAAAAAGGTAAGCAAAAATGATAAGTGTTAAACTAGCTTACTCCACCGAATAGTTCGCCAAAAGCACTCCAAGAGATGTTTCTGAAAAACCACCAAGGATAATCCCAAAAGATCCTCAACTTGGTTGTATATAAGGATAAATTAAGATCCTCAACTTAGTTACAATCAAGGATAATGCCCAAGGATTCTTAGTTTCTGTTTTCTCTCAATTTTTCTCATTTTTCCTAGGAGCCCTTTCGAGTTTTCATCCTAGCTTTCACACATGTTGAGTCTCACTTATCACTTTTTTCCACACAACCTCTCATTTTGCCTAGGTTTTCTGACCTAGCCGGGCCTAGCCTCTCAGTTTTACCTAGTCTTTTGACATATGTGGGCTTTTCCCATTGTTGCTTAAGTTTCCCTTTTGGGTTTCCAACTTAGCTGGGTACATAAATTTTTTTCATTTTTTTCAAAATTTTCAACTATTTGTGGTGTAGCACAAAATGCCCCTAGGATGAGATTCATACTACATGAAGATGAGAAAAACAAAAATTACACCACCAAAAGTTTCTTACCCCAAAACAAACTACAAAGAGGTGCCTTCAAAAATCCAAATGAGGGAAAGAAACAAAAATAAGGGGAAAATAGCCATCAGAACAGTCAATCGTCCAAAATCATAAGCTAAAGACAATACTAGTAGAAGTGATGCCATCGTGAAGGTGTTCCAACCCCCCCCCCCCCTCCACACACACACACTTCATTCATTGTCCCCAGTGCATGTGACAAAGGTAAAAAGAGAGAGGTTGAAGACACCAGAAAATACTCAGTGCCATCTATGATGTCTGGCTTCTTGCCCCTGCCCGTTCGGATTCTGGTGGTTGTAGCCATCATGCAATTTCCCCATATCTTTCCTCAGGTGGTGCAGCTGACCATCAACCCTATCAAATCTATTGGTTGTATCCCACTCGTGGTAGTCTAGCTGAGCACCAAGCCTGTGCACATCCTGCCTGACCCCAAAAATTGAGTCCCGTAAAGACTGCACCCAGTCCGGCCTATACTGCTGCAGCTGAGTCCACATAGGGTAGAACGAAGTTGACTAATAACCCGGTGACCCATGCTCCCAAAATGGGCTGAATTGAGGACGATGCCGAAGGTGAGCCTCCTGCTGAGAATGGTCCAAAACACTGTGACTCTGTGGTTAAAGGCTTGGGGTTAGGCAGAGACCCACGACTGCTGTGCCTGCTAGACTTTGTGAAGTCATCATAGTGGGAAGATATGCTACACCTATGATAACTTCTAGTGCTATGCCCTCCAGAATGATATGTCTCCTTACGAATGATAAAGGGTCCCTGATGTGTGGGTGATTTCCCAAATACCTGATCAAAAGGAGGCAATGATGCTAAGGGCTGCTCAAAAGGTGGTGGTTCCATATCCTGAGAGTGTTAGGTGTGGCGGGACAGGATAATGTTCGGTGGGAAAATACTGTGCAAGATGCACCAGGATCTGCTCCTTATGCATTGGATCCTGATTATCCTCCTTCTGATGCTCGTCATCCTCCCCCGGGTAATGATCTCCCAAAAACACTTCTGAATCTGCATCAAGCTTGATAGTGAGATCTTGCACTTTGAACTTCTTGCCAAAGCGGTCCTCGTAAGCTGGGGCAATCTCATGAACTTCATTCCCATGTACATCCAAAAGATAATCCCATTATCAACCTGTATCAACCTCTCCTTATCCATGACTGGGCGAGTGAGTGCGGAAGGAGATTGTGGGTTCTCCCTCATCCCCTTACTCACCAGAAGGTTAAATACTTAACCAAAATCAATATCATACCACCAATTGATATCTTCCCAGTGAAACTTGTGGAGATGCCGATACAGTGATCAATGAAATCATCTAATACATCAGGGCAAGTTCTCCCAGTGCAGATCAACCAAAGCCTCCTACAATTCATCTTAGAAGCATTGATAGCCTCCACGTGACAACTAACCACCCACACTCAATAACCTGGCTACATAACTTAGTGTCGGATGCACTATCTCACTATTCTTACTCTGCTTCCCCTGCAGCTGTCGGGTGATGGTGACCCAGAACGCACAACTCGTACCCTGCATCTGACTCATTGTACCCCTTTATATCTCTCTGAACCTTCCATTTAAATATTCCAGCCAGTTGAGGGTAAAGTCAAGCCATGGGGTACAGTTACTAATCAGCAAACACGGAAGGTACCATATTGTAGAGCATGAAAATATAAGAACTTTTAATAAAGGAACCATTAAAAAAATTATCTGAGCACCAAGTTATGACCATCTGAATTTTTTTTTTTCATTTGATGGGTTGAATTTCGGAAATTAGATAAAGTTACTAATCAGCAAACACGGAAGGTACCATATTGTAGAGCATGAAAATATAAGAACTTTTAATAAAGGAACCGTTAAAAAATATTATCTGAGCACCAAGTTATAACCACCTGAATCGCTATTTTCATTTGATGGGTTGAATTTTGGAAATTAGATAAAGTTACTAATCAGCAAACACAGAAGGTACCATATTGTAGAGCATGAAAATATAAGAACTTTTCAAAAAGGAACCAATACAAAATATTATCTGAGCACCAAGTTATAACCAACTGAATCGTTATTTTCATTTGATGGGTTGAATTTCAGAAATTAGATAAAGTTACTAAATAGCAAACACGGAAGGCACCATATTGTAGAGCATGAAATTTGATGGGCAGGATGAAGGTCGTTAACACTGAAGCCCAACCAGTGCTGAGTGTTGCGAGGCGATGCTCGGTCAAGTTTGGCACCATAGAGACCACAATGGATTTCCATATTGTTAAAATGGATGACTTCAGTTTATTCCTCGGCATGGAATTTCTGAGAGATGCACGGATTCTCGTATAACCATATGGCAACTGCTTTTACGTCTGAGGCACCAATCCATGCACGCTTAAAGTGACTGCAAAGAGTTTACCCGGGGGTAAAATCTCAGCTTTGCAGCTTGTCATGTGCATAAGACAAGATCAGGACCGCAGTTCAGCGGATCCCGGTTGGGAGAACAGAAATTAAGGGTCAGAATGGTCTACACCAGCAATGGGTTTGCCCAATGGATCCGAGAAGCTTTGTGAAGCAAGTCCAAGGATTGAGCATGCATGTTATGGACGAAGATTTGTTGAGCAAGGAGGGTAGGAAGCATTCGTTGATTGCCAAGAAGATCTGGATTCCAAAGATGTATCTATCGGGTGGCGCGCCCCATTAAACATCCCATTTCGAGTCATTCAAGCAAGCTAAACCTTGTAGAGCTTGAGGAAGAAAGATGAGTCACTATTCCCATCAGCAATCCCTTGTTGTTCCACAACGCATGAGGCATAAACATGAACGGATAATGATGTGTACCGGACAACATCTAGAGTGGGACATTGCTTTGGTCTTCGATCAAGGTGTGGGTGCTATAAAATCAAACAAGTTCAAACCAGAACTGAAGAGAAGCCAAGAACCACAGCTAAACTAGAGTACACAATTGCCAGCAATTGAATCAACCCCTTTCTTAAGGCAGAAGTGTACAAGACAAATGTGGGTAGCGAAGAACCTTGGAGAATTGATGGCTTTGAGGACGTTCATTGAATTGAGTGGGGGAGAATGTTACGAATTTGGGCTTATCACCCAACCTCAGTGCAACCCCATGCCTGCGTGCACGTCTCAACCGTGTTGCGGTTCCATGCCACTCAATGCGTGCCTACAAACCGGTCTCCCTAAACCGCGATGCACACGCCTCTGGGTTATCCATTGCCGACCACCCAACCGCTCACGCTCCATGATGTCCCCCTCTGCGTCCGTGAAGCACTTTGCAAAATGCCCGAGCCGTTCGTGCCCAATGCCCATGCGTGCAATGCACAATCACTCGCCAGGCCAGCACACTAAGTGTTGATTCACATCCCGAGAAGACATGTCCAAAGCTCCTTGTCCCATAAGTCTTCTCTTTTGCTTGTAATAGACTTAGCTAGTAGATTAGCTTAGTTTCTTTCCGAAAGGTCCAGGTCTACATCCCTTGATTCGTTTGACCTTCGCTTATCTATGTACCAGGTACTCATGATAATGTTTGTACAGTATATGTGGAGTACCGATCTACCAAAATCTGGTTACCTTTTTGCAATACATAGAAAATGAGAGTTTGCTCCCCTGTTGTCGGGACTAGTATTGCTTTGTTGACTTGTGTGTTTGAAGCCTTGTTCCCAATCTAAACTCCTGTGTGTATTTCTACTTCATACTCTACCACATCCCTCTAATGGCTTGGTGTACTGAGAGGAACCAAAGTGAGTGCGATGCACATGGGAAATTAGGCATTAGTAGTGACACAATAGCAAGGCTAGGCCACACGGTTAACCCCCTCAGAGGGTGACCCTCGAAATTGCCTGGTCTTGACATCTTGAACTTGGAATGATGTGGGTCGTCAGAACTGGGATGGTCTAGGCCTATCCTTGAACTCATGATGCGTGGGCCGTGGATATGGTGCGGGCCGTGCCATTGTCTGGCACTAAATCATTTGGCACAAATCATTGCCTTGCACCAAGTCATTAGGCACGGGACATGGTATATGGCGTGGGCCTTTGGCGCCTAACCATGAATCGCCTACGCCGACCTATGGTACATTTACTGGTGGAACCTGTTTCCTTTGCTACGGGTAAACCGTTAGTCCAATTTTTTAGTTCTAGTAGTCAATTGTGTAGTGCTCGAGAAGACAAATCCAATGGAATCAACATTGAAGAATATTTATTCTTTGATTGTGGTCAGGTTTTGGCACAACTCATCAGACCACGATTCCCCATTTTTCCATTGGTCACTTTGATCTCCTTCTACAATGCAATTATGATCGTGAACTTTGTCTACTACTATTCTAGAGGTGAATGGCCTTCGATCTCTTTACCGTCCTTGCGAACTACCTTCAATATCTTCTACCGCTCTTACGAATGGCATTCACAAAGAATGTAACCAAAAAGTACCCACGAGCAACCCACTAAAGATGATCGATCAAATGGAAGATCTAGGAGCCCGTGGATACAAGATGTCCATTAGTACTAATTAAGCCTACAAAACACGGGATTTAGAAGATAAAACCAAACATGACCGTCTAAACCCTTTTCACGTAAACTTAACTAATACTAGCAACCCGCCATACAAAACATACCAAAAACTATGGTGGATGCAATGGTTAATGCACGCAAAATGAAGCACAACAACGATATACCCTATTAATTCTTGCTCATTGAGCACCTTCTCCCTACATTTATTTTTCTATAAAGAAACAAAGAAAATACAAAAAAAAATTGGAATCATATTGCAAGGGTCCTCGGTTCACACCAAGAACTCAAGCAATACCTATTTCAGAAAACAACAAACAAACACAAGAAAAACATTAACTTCACTACCAACTAGTAATGCAAGTTAACAATCAAATCTTTAAACTAGCATCCCCAGCAACAACGCCAAAATTTGATCTGCACTCCGATGGGTCGCTAATAAATCACACGGGAGATCTACTAACCCATAGAGTGCTTCACAAATATAGTAAGTTTATATGGTTGCTCTCGTACTTGCTACAAACTACCAAAGGGTAGCTAGTGGCAAGTCCGGGGTTATCCACGGAGATGTTAGGATTCAAAAGCTAACTACACAAGACTTGAAATTGGGTCGTCACTCCGATTGCGTGTTGGGAATAGATAGTGTGAGTAAAAATGTTTGTGTGTGTGTGGGGGGGGGGGGGTGTTCATCTAAACTACTTAACCTGCAAGAAAGAGAACAAACTATATTAAGCTAACACTTGGGGACATTTGCGTTACATGACTGGTAGAAAGACTTTGTTCCTAGATTTTATCAAGTACAAGATGTATGAACATATCCCGATGTTTATGTCACATGGTGGGTTTGATAGTCAACACTTTCCAATGTTTGAGTGCTCGTGGATACAAGGTGTCCATTAATTAGTTCCAATTAAGTCTACATAATGCGGGATGTAGACAAGAAAACCAAACATGGCCATCTAAACCTCTTGTCATGTAAAACTCAACTAATCCAAGGAATCCAACATGTAAAACAAGCCAATCATTACACCAAATGCATCAGTTAACGCACGTATAATGATGCACATCAGACCCCCCACACTTAACTCTTTACTCGTTCTCAAGTAAAATGAGATGAGAAAAGGACTAAGGAAAGTGTAGCGTTCTGGCATAAAAGTTAACTGAGGCATTCAACTTATTCCTATTACCCAATTTCCCCCAAAGAAGAAATAATCTCACAACTCTCACACTCCCCGAAGAACCTAAAGTAATCTATCCGCCCAAAATAAAGCAAAGAAAGATAAGTGTTAAGCTAGCTTACTTTTCCCAAAAAGTTCTCCAAAAGCAATCAAAGAGTCTTTGCCAAAAACAATCCACCAAAGGAAATCCAAGAGTCGTTGACTTGGTTGTAACTAAGGATAACTCTGGATTCTCAACTTAGTTACAACCAAGGATGATGCAAATGTATCGTCAACCTATTTTTTTGCTTTCTCTCAATTTCTCTTATTTTTCTTAGAAACCCTTCCGGGTTTTCATCCTAGCTTTCACACATGCTGAGCTCACATTCTCACCTTTTTCCACATGGCCTCTCATTTTTGCCTAAGTTTGTAAACCTAGTCTGGCCTAGCTTCTCATTTTTACCTAGGTCTTTCGACCTATCTGAGTTTTTCCCAATGTTTCCTAAGTTGCCCTTTTGGGTTTCCAACCTAGCTTGGTATATATTATTTTCATTTTTTTTCAAATTTTTCAATTTTTTGGTGTAGCATAAAATGCCCCAAATTTGGGCTTCATACTACAAGAAGATAATGAAACACAAAAAATTACACAACCAAAGTTCCTAAAGCAACTACCCCAAGAAAAGCTATGAATGCTATCAAGCAAGTCACACCACAAAATGAGGATCCAAAACATCCCAAAACAAAGCAAACACCAAAACTACCAAAGGAACAACAAAAACTCCAAAGAAAAACACCAAAAGCACTGAGGAATCCCAAGATGAAAAATCCCTAATTGCTTGCTACTCCCTCCCCCACACTTAAATAACACATTTTCCTTAATGCACAAAAAGTAGAAACACACAAGTGAGGTCGAGAAAGTAGTACCACTTACACTTGCGGCCTTGGAGGGCCCTTCTTGTCTTGACTCACCTCGTCATTCTCAAAGTACCTCGTTGATTTGAATCGTGGCCTCCATGGACTCCAATCTAGAGCCAAACTCTTCCAATTGCGATCTTATGCCAACTACCGCATGCTGACTTCTTCCATAACTTGGGTAGAACTCGAAAGTTTCTTCCCTAAAGTATGTAATTGGTCGAGGATGTCTGTGGCTAAGTGGGTGCGGCTAGCTGGTGGTGCCTTCTAAAGGCTCACCATCCATCTTCTCAT
Source organism: Rubia yunnanensis (assembly GCA_037428765.1). Taxonomy (NCBI): domain Eukaryota; kingdom Viridiplantae; phylum Streptophyta; class Magnoliopsida; order Gentianales; family Rubiaceae; genus Rubia; species Rubia yunnanensis. The sequence continues at coordinate 66,017,498 of CM075063.1, forward strand.
CTCTATCTCTGAGCTGGATAGAACTCTATAGAACTCCTTCATGAATCGTGGGTTGGTGTCAAGGAACAAATCATCCAAACTCGTCTTGTGGGTAATGGCAGTACGCTCTGGCTGAGGAAGGATCATGAAACTACAAGTGGTCGCGCCACTATATTGTTACATATCTTTCGTCCAAGGTTGTAGTCAATATTATAGAAGCTTTGGCTAGCTCTAGATAGTGTACTTCGTTCCTGAACACCCAAAACTAGCCAATACAGACGGAGTGACTTGATGTCCTAATTATTGCGCCAAAAGCCCTACCATGCCACCTATCGAAATCTTTCCACTTTTTCTCTCCCCTATTGCTATGCATTCTTGCACAAAAGCCCCTACTAAGTTTGGGTAGAAGCTACCGTCAGGAGTCATTGCCCAAAGGCAATGAACATCCGAACTCGGACACTGCGTTAGTTCACCATGGCAAAATACCCCCATCGCTAGCAACCGTTGAATGTAACACAATGCTGGGTGAACTAAAGCAACTCTTTTGCACAAGTTCTTCCTATTTGTGCTTGTCAATTGCCTCCAAAAATTCCCAAGAGAGAATGGCAAACCCTGTCGATGTGACCTTGAAACGTCTCTTCTGTATCTCCACCCAAAATCATGAGCCACTTCCCTGTGTGTCATTCTATACTCTTTGTCATCCAGGTGAAACTTGATTGCCTTTATCGATCTAAATTTGTGATTTTCCATTGAGTAGCTAGGAACTCCAAAGTCCACTGGATATAGGTTTTCGAGTGCTTCTCAAGAAAGCCTTCTTGGTAGCCATCCTAATAAATATGTAACGGGCTCGAGTAGGCCTGGAGCCTCCAAAGTACCCTTGCATGCGAATCCCATCTCCAAAATGGTTCTCTTTGGCCCCTTTACGGGCTACAGTCCCGGAGATGTTGGTTAATCCCTCCGTCACTAATGCGGGGTTCATGGTTTACAACCTTAGCCGGTTTCTCCCGATTTCTTCCTTTTCTCACCCCGTGAAGATTCCCTTTTTTCCGACACACTTCTTTTCGGAGGCATCCTATTAACAAAGGAGAAGGTGGTAATGTGACAAGGGCATGCCCACAATATCATTCAAAGAAAACATCCTTCCTAAATAGCATAGTCATTTCAAATAATTATATTCTTCAACATAAAGGTTATTCATTGAACAACAAAGTCATAGCAATTTGTATCAACCCATCAACAAGATCCTGCAAGAAGGATTCATCTCTCCTAAATCACCCAACATAGTAAGAACATATCATCCAAGCATAATAGCACATCAATCCACCCAAACTTTCTTCAACATAAGAACATTAATACAACCCAAACAACATTCTCAACAAAACACTCTTTCAAGAATCATGCTTTGCATAACACCACCATAATGCCACATAAAGAAAATAAACAAGAAGTTCAAAGGATTACCCAGAATTTGAAGCTAGTAGTTTCAATATCCACACAAGAAGAAGAAGAAATTGCTATTTTTTTGAGAGAAAAGCTTCAAATTTTTTAGTTCACCAAGAGTGTGTGTGTGAGTGAGTGTTTCTTGAAAAGCTTGAATGTGTTAAATGACTCAATTTGGTGGAAGAATATTTTACCAAGGATCTAAAAATTTGAAAAAGGTGGTTCTTGAACTGATTGTTAGTGTGGGGTCCCTAACAATCAGTTCAAGCTTCCCATAAATAGTACATTACTGCAACAACATTTTTTTTTGAGTATAACATCTCCTCCACCTAGGGAAATAGTCAGCCAACAGTTCGAATTTATTAAAACATTGTGTTAAAAAAAATATTTGCTAGTTTCAGAATGATTGGAACAAATTATTCATAACACACAAGTCTTTTCTAGTTTTTTGAATGATCGTAATAGTACAATTTGGTTTAATATGGTAGGTTAAATATCAGTGATTTAATAATAACATGAACATATCATTCAACAAAACTATTGAAATTTAATAACATTCAATAACATTAAAATAACATTCGATAACATTAAATAACATTCAAATAAATTTGTTTTAATGTGTTCCAAATTCTGAGCAGTAAAACTAAAATCTGGAAGAAAGAATGATAACATTGAACATTGTCGACCCATAACCATCTAACAACTCGAAGTAGAGAGTGTCCCTAACCCTCAATTCCTCTACATCAAGAAACTCAGTAAAACCCTTTGGGGTCGGGGTCTTGAGATCTTGTCCCCCGAGTAGTGCATGTGATACTCTCTTCCGCAACACCTCAAGACAATAGGCATCTTAACATTTAGTAGAAGTGGAACAATTTGGCTTGGGATGCACTAAATTATATACAGAAAACCACAGTTAGTATATAAAAAAGTAATCTAGGGAAAATGTTAATTGAAAATAAAATACATGTGTAACGGATAAAACTTACCAAAATTGGAATTGAACCAAAGTTCATCTGGGTCAAAGTACAGACGAAATGTGGAATGATATCGCCGAGTGGAGTCCACACACATTTCTCATCTAAATGGCTATGGATCTGCATTAGTCAATGAAATTATTACAAATTAAATAAGAATATAAGTAATCAAATAAAAGAAATTTATGTAGCGACCTAAAAAAAATTGCTCACTTTAATTGGTGAACAACTACTCAAACCTTCATTGTCAACCATGATTCCAGAAATTTATATTGTCACGGATGATATATATAATATAGATAGAAATTGGTTCGATAGAAATCAGTTCAATTAATCTTTTAAGTCAACCAGGCGTCTCACTACATGTCGGTCCAAAATAATGACATGACCGACATGTACGAGTGACGTCGCTCACCTATCGGTAGAACTGATTGGTTGACCGAGAAGGGTGCGACGTCTCATACATGAAAAACTACACAAATATGAATGAGCGATGTCGCATGATGATCGCACCAAACGAAGGGGGGTCGAAGGGCTAGTGACATCGCATTTAAACATAGCAAATTCATTAACAACAATAGAAAACCTGTGAGATTAAAGTTCCTAAACCCAAAAAATGGACCACAAAATTGGGGGAGAACATAGAAACAAAATGTGTACACCCTAGAACCCTAATCCGTAAGAACTTCAAAACAAAAAACATAGAACACATCCGCACACCATATACATAACAATTTTAATGAAAAATACAAAAATGAAAGTAATCTAAAGAATCTAGAAACCATACCTTTGAGAAGAGTGGTTGTGGGACTGTTAAAATTCGAGGGAAAGTAAAATGTTTTGAAGTCATTTATGAGGTGTGCTACATATATATAGTCGTTTCGAACCCATGTGAATTCCACCTCGGCATGTGCGATGTCACATGTGAATCGACCTTACTGGCATATGACCGATGTGTAACCGACGTCGGCTAACTTGAATGTGAGCCCCACCATTTCAGCACACTAGCATAGAAAATGGGCCTGTGTTTTACCATAAATAATATAATTAACCTTAATTACAATTAATAGTATATTAAAAACTACTAATTGAAATTTAGCACAACCAGTGAACTTTATTAACATCCCGTAAGATCGGAATCGATTTTAGCACAACCTGTGAACTTTTTAGTTTATACACTTAGGTCCTTCCAAGAGGGTGGGAGAGGTCGAAATGAAAAACTGGAGATACCTAATTATCTAAATCTCACTGTCACAATCATATCGTTCTTATTTAGGAATCAATGAACCGGGGTATTCGTCCCTCATTTTTATTAGTATTCCATTAATACCCTTACGATGATCATTATTGGAACGATAATTTCCACCACATAGAATCACACAAAATTACATATTCTTGTATTTTATGAATTAAAAATATAATGAAATTATGTACATCAAATTTTTATAAGCGCTAGTACATGGTCTAGAGTAAATTGTAAATGATTACTTATAAGTATGCAAGGGTTAATTGGAAGATCTTGTGGAAGTCTCTGTGGGATCATGCCAGTTTATTTATCACTTTCGGGGATTATAAGTTCAACTGGGGATGGCAAAGGTCCCTTCCGGGATGATCAGAATTGATTTTGTGAATACAGGTGAACTTTTAATTTTTGCACTTAGGTCCCTCCAAATATTGGGAGAAGTTGAAATGCAAACTTGGAGATACTCTTATCTAATTCACATTGTCATGACCACAATGTTCCGATTTGGGTATGAACGAGTCAATAAAACGAGCCCAAATTATTCACCTATGTATATGATGAAACTTTGCAAAAATTACATTATGGCCCAGACTTCCTTACATGTTCACTACGCTCCAAAACTCCACACCTGGACATAAGGAAAAATTTTTGATATGGAGATTATGTGTACTGTTTAAGAGGGATGCAAATCGGGGTAATCATCCACCATTTTTATTAGTATTTCATTAATACCCTTACGATAAGCGTTATGGGAACGGTAGTTTCCACCACATAGAATCACATGAAAGTTCATATTCTTAGTCTTTTATGAAATAAAAAGATAATAAAATTCCATCCATTAAATTTTAGAAAGCGCTAGTACGTGGTCTAGAGTAAATTGTAGATGATTACTTAAAAGTATACAAGGGTCAGTCGTAAGAACTTGTGAAAGTCTATGTGGAATAAGACCAGTTTCTTTATTACTCTGGATTATTATAAGTTTGACTAGGGATGATGAAATTTCTTTTTGGGACGATCGGAATCGAGTTTAGGACAACCGGTAAACTTTTAAATTTTTGCATTTAGCTCCCTCCAAGAAAGTGGGAGAAGTCGAAATGCAAAATTGGAGAACATTTTTTATTCAAATTTTCACGACAATGTTGTTCTGATTTGGGTAAAAATGGGTCGACGGAAGGGGCTGCAATCTTAAAATGGAGATGTTACCAAAATATTTAAATTGGACTATAGCCCTTATGTGCGACATCACAATTGTGTCGCACAGAATGAACCTAAAGCCGACCCCCAGCCGACGTCGGTTGACTTGAAATTTCCTACCGGAACCGAATATTTGAGCCAAAAATTTGAACCGAAATCCCCCCCCCATCCCCAAACCTTATTTCATGTCAATAATCTTCAGCACTAACACCCATTTACCATCTCCAACACACTTTCTCCAAACCCAACTCCACGTCATTCTTTCCATTCACACCATTACAACAATTAAAGGGCTTAATCAAATTCCTTCTCTCAAACATCAACAAGTATCCAAAGGTGCAACATCTCCAATTTCAAATTAATTGAGGTAGTTTTCCATCCATTCCAGTTCATTTAGCAAATTTATTATCATATCATCTATATGTTTCTATTCTTCATTGATCAAAATTGAATATTTTCATGAAGTATGTGGAATTTCTAATCATCAAGGGTTTTGGTAAACCAGTCACCCATAAAATAAGATTCAACTCTAGTAGCAAGAGAAACAACAACGGTAGTAGCAAGGACGGTGGTAGAATGGTATTCAACTTCACTAGCAGTAATAGCAACAGCACGATAGAATGGTATTCAACTTCAGTAGGAATAGTATTCGTAGAAAATTCAGCTATGGTAGAATGGCTGAATCAAGAATGCGGCTGGAGTAATAATAATTAAGGAGTGGGTAGAAGATATAGTAAGATTGGTATTCGTAGTGGATTCAGTCATGGTAAAATTGTATAATCATGAACACAACTAGGGAAATAAACGAATAATAATAATTTCAAGGTAATTGTGCATAACATTAATTTAGGGTAAGTAGATATAGATAGAGGGAGGCACAGCAAACTAGCTAATGGCCACAGGCTAGCTAAAATGGGGTCTAAGATCAAACCAGCTCTAATACCATGTTAAATTTCAAGGCATCTTGGGATTCCTTAATAAAACCAACTGGTATTAAGCCTTTGCTCTCCAGGATTATGTGTGATGTAGGGGAGTCCTTCCGGGCCAACATAATAACCATAATCAGTGCAGTGTAGCATGCTTGCTTGCTTGATTGTCATGCAAAACAAGGCCCCGTAGAGTTCTCCTGGATCTAGCTCCGATGATAAGTTAGTATTTTGGTTTGCATCAACTCATTTCAGGAGAAATGCCATTACTTGTCTTTTGTCCTGAATCTCTAATTTTAACTGGTGGATTGCATGATCTCACCTGATCGTGGTCCATTTTACTCCTATCATTGCTAAACCGAGGCCTAGAAGGGATGATTGTGGGTGTTGACCACCTTCCTCCTTAAGGTGGGGTTCTTTTCGTACTATACGAGATGTACTCAGAGTTTGCTTACCATGCTCACTGGTCACGAGTTGTTGTCTTTTGGCTTGGGTTTTGCGTGGTTTAGGGAGGTGTAAAACATAAGCCCCCCAGCCAAGGAGTTTTTGTGAGCTAAGCTATCATATTTTGTATTGAAACTAGCAAGGTTTAATTATGATAGAGTGAATATTAAATCCCTTTGGAGGCATGGAAATATGGAATTGGCGGAAAAGTGAGCATGGGCTTCTTGGTGAAGATATATGGAAATATGTGACCAGGATTTTAAGCTATCCCATTTTTTGGGCTATAGTTGTTAGTGGCCCAATAATAGGGTTAGATTTTTGGTTATAAAAAGGGAGGTAAAGATTTACTTAACATCATTGCAATATCCATTCTAAGTGTCTATTCATAAGAATTATATAAGTATCATCACAGGGGAATACAAATAGTATTTCCCTTTTGTCAGCTTTATTTTGGTCCAAAAATGGCGGGTTATAGGAGTGTCCTTACCTTGGATGATGTAACTATGTTATAAGAGTGTTATACATGTTTGTCTGCTTGTGAGGTTATGGTACCTCTTGATGGTAATGTTGTTTTGAGGGTGCCACCTAGAATGACTAGCGTGTATGAATGTTAGTTGGAGTATGGGTTGAACCTCCCTTTTACAGATTACTTCATTAGCATTTTGGAGGCTTATGGGGTTGCTTTTGCTCAGATACATCCACAGTGTGGGCCATACTAATTGGTTTTGAGAGAGTATGTCGTGAGATTGCGATGGTTTTTAGTTTGCAATTGTTTAATTCTTACTATAGCCTACAAATGGTGAGCATGGAAGAGTCTTGGGTGACGTTTAAGCCATTTATGGGAAATTTCAAAATTATGAAAGTAGCTTCTAGCGGCTATGGAAACTGGGTAGATTGGTTTCTGTATATGAGTTATTGTGGGCATGGGGCGATGCCACCATGGAATGACAATGTTTCCTAGACTAGGAGTAGAAATGGGGAAGGAATGTGGGCCCGACGAAGGAACTGTGTGCCCATGCCCCGAAGGTAGAGAAGCCCTGTGGCTGGCAAGGTAAGGAACTCCATCAAAATAATCAGTTTATGTTCACTGCTCCAATTACCAGTTGTGTTCACTTTGTAGTTTGACAGAGCCACTGTCCCGTGATCAAGATGCGAGTGCATCTAGTGGCCAGCTTAGGGACAAGTGTGTGAGTCTGAGCAAGGGGGAGTTTTTACTACTAAGCATAAGGCTAACGAGAGAGAGGGACCTAGTGAGGGTCATTCCAAGGTGATGAAGTCGAAAGACACTATAATGGTTGTGGATTTTAGGGATATTCTTAACTTTCCTAGAGTGATTGGTTTTACTAAGGAGGCATGTTGGTTTCCTATATATTTAACACGTAGGATTATTCTCTAATGTTGTAGAACTAATTGTAAGAGTACAGGTTGAGGATGCCTTAACAAAATGGAAGGTCATCGCCGTACCTCTTAAAGTTAAATTTATAAGCCCTAAATGCTTCATATCTACAATTAAGTAGATAATGGCAAGTCGGGGTCGTCCACGAAGAAGAGGGATCTTTCTATGGGTTAAACATATAAGTTTGATATTTGGCTAGAAGTAAATATATATATATATATAATCAAGTAAGGGGGGGAGGTTGGTTGGTTTTGGTCCTAAGTTATGAATTTCAAGACAAGAAAACTAGCAAAGCTAAATAACTATGCCAATCATGCAACAAACTAAGAAAAAGAGATAAAAACTACAAAAGACAAAGCCTTGGGGGACAATTAATATCCACTTCCAAATCTAATATAGATCATTGAACCATTCACACATTCTATCACATTCGTTACCTATGGGGAAGGCTATCGCTTCCCATTCAAAGATCAACATTCGCTCCTTCCTAATAGTAATTCACAAAGGCAACTTGATGACCATTTGCAAACCTCATTGACAATCACTCTAGGCGATCAACGACCATAAATATATTTCATCAACGGCATTATACACGAAGAACCATAGATTTGATAACAACAAGTCTTCTACGAAAGACATAACCATTTAACCAAACACAGCATTCATTAGGCTAAACCTAGAACAAACCACATTCAAGATTCAACCTTCCATTGCATCTATAGGATAACTATGAGAACAATCCACATTAACATACTTATCTAGCAAGAATCAAAACACATTATACTTATCTACTATTGGGGTTGGCAGGGTTAATGGTGAGTTGTGGGATGGTACTACTGCCGAGGCTTTCGGTGCTAGCGTGATCGTAGTGGGGTGGGGAAAGGTGTGCCTAGTAGTTCTAGATGCAGGGATGAGACCTATAGTCCTAAGGTAGGACAGTTATTAATGTACCTGGATTATAAATCTAATGATAACCACGTTGATTAATTCCTGTTGTTAAATTATATATAATATATATAATTTTTAACGGGTATTTGTATGACATATAGGTAGGAAAATTATCTATAAGGGGTGTTGTGCATTCTAAAGATGTGGCTTTGTCAACCGGGTTACCTCAGATGAGCTATGGGGATGGACTCCCTATGGATGATTTCTATGCTAATTTAACCAAAATTGTAAGAGTTTGTATGTTGGACCTAGACCTAGGTCATGAATACCTTAATGGTTCAGGGATCTCACCTAAGGTCGAGGAGTGGCTAATAACACTAGGTGGACGAGTAAAATGATTTTTTAGTATCATTTGTGTTGTATCAGGATGGGAGCTACACTTGAAGTGGAATCTTATGCATATAAATTAGTACGATGTTCATATGTTTGAGTAAGGTTCAAAATCCAGAATGTAAGAAAAGAGATGACCACTATTATGTGGCGTGAAGAAGAATGGCAAAATTGTTTAACTAAGAAATTTTGTGAGAGTGATCGAATGGAGGATATCATTTCAAAGTAGGCTGATTACTTCGAAGATATTCTTCGACTTAAAAGAAAACTGGACGTTAAGTGTCATCGGTTAGCAATTGGAATTCTCGAATGGAGGGGAACTATAGTGAAGAACGTAAATTCTCAGCTCGACTCCTAACAAAGTATAAGAAGTAAGAAATTCAAGTAGAATTGATAAACTACGTTGTTTTTGCACAAAAGTGTTATGTCGAGAACTAGAAGGTTTATTGAAGGGTCAGTACGAGGTCAATGATAACCTATATGCAGAGATTAGTAAGAATTTGCGTAAGAATCCTAATGCTAATGAGGAATGTTGGAAGGATCATGTTCGTATCTTGAAATAACAAATAGATGGTTTAAAACGAGGCCTGAAGACTTATCTATGATTTGTGTACTTAATAAGTATGAAGCTAGGATGGTCAGAGTGTAGACCTATTATTGATCACAAGTCTTACTATGTGAAGAATATGTGACGTATGGAGGTCACTGGTTCCATACGAGATGAGGTTTATTTTCATATGCGGTGGAAACAAGAAGAAATTCTAGATGCAGGGACTGGGTTCCTGAATACAATTGACCATTGATTACCCTAGTTGTTTTTACTAGTGTTCTACCATATATTAATTTTGTTCTAGCAGACTTATTTTTAATGTCTTAGGAGTTTTCTAATGATAGTGTGTGTTTGTTGTTATGGCTCTTTTGGTGTTTGTGTTCTGGTTGTGGCTAGTTTGGAATAGGGTATAAAATCAAGGGTAGGGGTATAAAAGGTGGTGTGTGTATATTGGGCGGACAACAGGTTAGGGTTTCGCTTATGTCATAGGGCTGGTGATGTTCCAGGGGTATGCAATGCCGCACAATCCTTCACGTCTCTATGTAGTAAATGTGTGTTATGTTAAGTCAGTAGGTGGTTCGGAAATGCGAATTGAAATCATGCTTGTGTCGCGAGTCTGGTGATATTCTAGGCGAATGCAAAGCTACAGTATTCCATTTATTGAGTGTGTTGGACCAACAAGAAAGGGGGAGATGTGTGTCCGCTTGTGTCGCAAGACTGGGGATTTTCCATATGTATGTGAATCTGCGGCACTCACACTTCCTTTTATCGTGTGTGCAGGTGTATTTTCTACTGAGAAAATTCGTAGGTGATTTTCCAACTTGTGTCGCATCCGTAGGTTGGGCGGTGTTGTATGAATGTGCCATAGTGGTTTCTCTATAGGTCTTTCGAGTGTATATGGGCTTGGATTTTGGGATTAGAAGATGAGTATGCCACGTGGGCGAGTCATTTCACATTATCTAGGCCATGGTGTTTAACTTTTGTATTTTCCAAGGCTATAATAGGGGGTAGAGTGGTTCTGGAAAGAGCAGAATTGTGACTTTTTAGATACTAAATTAATGATATTTACTTTTCCTATGCGTGTGTTATCCTTATATAAAGGCAACTGTATTGGAAGATATTCTCAGTTTTATTTTATCTGTGATTGATTTATGATTTATTTCATGGGTGATTTATGCTTTTTTCTACTGTGGGTTTGCTCTAGTGGTTATGTGTTGTGTGTTTCATGTAGTTATTGAAGTTGTTGTGGATGTGTGTAAGTTGTAGACTTCCTATAATGAACATGGTGTGGGACTCTGGGGGTGGTTGTATTTTGTGCCTAAGGCCTTGGTGTGGTTATAATCCTTATTGGATGGCTTGTTTGGAGGAGTTATTTCCATTCTTGGGTTTCTTGCCCTTGAAAACCAACATCCCCTACCCCTTGGTAGCACTCTTCATAATACCCTTGGTTTTGGAAAGCAAGGGTTCTTTCTCCCTCATAGTGCTCCTCCCTCAACAAATAGCAAGACTCGGTAGGGTGGTTGGAATGACACATCCTACAAAACATTTCTTGTTGAGCCTCTCTTCTCATCATGAGTTCCCTCAAGATGAGATCTCCATTTTTTTTTCAAAATTTTTTTTTTCCTTTTTTTTCTTTTTTTTCTTTTTCAAAAGTCCAAAATCATATTGCAAGGATTCTCGATAAAAATTTACCAAGAACTAAAGCAATACCTACTTCGAACAAAAACAACTAGCTAATATGCAACCAAATATGCCCAAACACTTAAAAATGTTTCTTCCCTGGCAGCGGCGCCAAAAAATGGGAGGTTGTCGTAGTACCTCTCAAAGTTATAATTTATAAGCCCTTTATTCTTACTAAATAAAATTAAGTAGATAGTGGCAAATCGGGGTCATCCATGAACAAGAGGGATTTTCTTAAGCGTTTAAACATATAAAGTTAATATTAGGCTAGAAGTAGATATATATATATATATATATATATATATATATATATATAAAAGCAAGTAAATGGGGGGGAGGGGGTTGGATGGTTGGTTTTCCTAAGTTATGAAATTAAAACACAAACTAACTAGCAAAGTTAAGTAACTATGTTAATCATCAAACAAACTAAGAAAAGGGGGTAAAAACTACAAAAGATAAAGCCTTGGGGGCAATTGATATCCATTTCCAAACCTCATATAGATCATTGAATCATTCACTCATTCAATCACATTTGTTACCTATGGGGAATGCCAAAACTTCCCAATGGAAGATAAACATTCATTCCTTCTTAATAGTAATTTGCAAACACAAACAACGACCATTTGCAAACCTCGTTGACAATCACACTAGGAAAACCACACCATAGAGGTATTTCACCAACGACATTTCACATGAAAGACCAAAGACATAGCCATTTAACCAACATTCATTAGGCTAAACCGAGAAGAAACCACATTCAAGATTCAACCTTTCATTGTATCTATAGGATAAATATGAGAACAATGGAAATCACACAACATCTTCCAATGCCAACTAGAACTTACCCCTCCTTTGCTTCCTTGTAGACATCCACCCTTTATGTAATATGCTTGAATCCACCTTACCCAAAGAATATCTTTCTTTGAGTTTAAATCCCACAATTGCTTACATAGTGCTGCCTTGTTCCAAATGGAAGGATCTCTAATCCCCAATCCTCCAAAACATTTGCTTCTACAAATTGCGTCCCAAGAGATAGGAGTATAACCCCCTTTCCCTTCTTCTCTTCACACAAAAAACATCTACAAATTTTCACAATCTCCTCATGAACACCCTCAGGTATACTTAGTATACTAGCCCAAAATCCAACTATACTTAGTAAAACTGAATTGATCAATTGCACCTTCCCTGCATAAGAAAGAACACTTGAATTCCAACTATGCAATTTTCTTCTAATTTTATCCACCAATTGCTCACAATCTTGCTTCCTCCACTTCACATTAGACAAAGGCAGCCCCAAATATTGCATAGGAAAATCCCCTCTTGTTACATTTAACACTCCAGCCAACAAGTCTTTCTCCTCTTCATTCATTCTAGAAAAATTAATTCTAGATTTTTGCTCACTTATTGCAAGACCCGAGACCTCCATAAACCTCTTCAAGCAACCTTTTACACCCTCCATGGATTTTTGGTTTGCTCCACAAAAGATAAGCAAATCATCAGCAAACAACAAAGTATGCACACCAACCTTTTTGCATCTTTGGTGGAATTCTATGTGCTGCTCCTTGTACTCCTTTGCCATCATTCTTGTAAGGTACTCCATGCTCAAAACAAACAACAAGGGGGATAGAGGATCCCCTTGTTTAACTCCTCTTCTACCCATGAATCCTTCAGAATACCTCCCATTCAAAACCAAGCAAAATGATGACTTCATTGTACTTCTCTTGATCCAATCTATCATCAACCCGGGGAACTTTAAAACCTCAAGCCATTTAACAAGAAATTTCCAGCTTATACAATCAAAGGCTTTGCTAATATCCACTTTAACAACACAACTTCTCTTCATGCCATCAACATTGTACTTATGCAACAATTCTTGTGTTAAAAGAATGTTGTGTGATATGTGCCTACCTTTCACAAAAGCACTTTGATTCTCACTAATCAAACAAGGCAGCACCTCACAAAGTCTTACACAAATTACTTTGGTTATCACTTTATAAAGTACGGAGCAACAAGCAATAGGCCTATAATCACATGCAAATTGAGGTTGACTCACCTTTAGGATCAAGGATATCACGGCTTGATTCAAAGAGTTTGGAATTTCTTCCCCCTTGAAAAAACTTTGTACGGCCTCCACCATACTTCCTCCAATTATCTCCCAATTGCTCCTAAAAAATTGGCTTGCATAACCATCTCTCCCCGGGCGTTTGTTAGGATGAATCCCCCAGAGTGCTTTCTTCACCTCCTTTTCACCAATTGGTTGGATTAAGGGTGCTTGTTGTTGTATTGTTAGAACTCCACCAAAAATAGGCAAGTTTTCCTCCAAGTCTTTAGTTTCCCAATAGACTCCCAAATGTCTTTCATAGTGTCTCTTCAAATGTTCTTCAATCTGGTCTACATTGGATAGTAATCTACTCCCCTCTTTTATGTTCAAATTTTGGTTCTTGTATTGCCTTGTTCTCATAGAAGCATAAAACAACTTTGTAGGCCTATCCCCCTCGTGAAGCCATTGCACTTTAGCTCTTCGTTGCAAGAACTTGTATTCAGCCTCCTCCAATTCTTCAAGCACTTTCCTTGCATCAAATTCCACCCTTTGCCTCCTTTCATCCCTTGGTTCTTTATTCAACCCCTCTTGTGCCAAAAGTTATTCCTTCTTAGCCTTCTCCACCCTTTCTCCAATCTTAGAGAACTCCCTTCTATTAAGCCTATTCAAAGGCTTTTCCATGTCTTCAAGAAGCTTTCCATAATCCTTCATTTTGCTCACCTTCCTCCAAACCGCTTGGATTGTCCCCTTGAAATGTGGTGAGGCCTCCCAAATATTGAAATATTTGAAGCTCCTCCTCTTCTTCTTGTTTTCCTTATGCCAACTCAAAACGATAGAATGGGGGTCCGAGAGTGTGTCGGTTTTACCTCACAAAAGGCTTGGCCAAGCCTCCTTACCCACTCTTGGTTTACAATGCCCCTATCAATTTTGCTTTGTATCAACTCCCCCACTTCCCTTCTATTGGTCCAAGTAAATATTTGGCCAATAGTTTTAATTTCAACCAACAAACTAGCCTCCATCACGCCTTGGAAATCCAAGACTTCCTTTTCTTCAACATCGTTTCCACCTTCTCTATCCCCAAAATCCAAGGGAGAGTTAAAATCTCCTATGATCAGCCATGGTTTATCATCTCTACTCCCTTGCCCCTTTAGGAACTCCCACATTGGGTTTCTCTTTTCAATGGTGATATGGCCATACACCACTGTCAAGAAGAATTTCAGGTTATTGCTCCTAGTCAACCCATCAAAATCCATCCATTGATCCCCAACATTCAACACCTTCATATCATGAAAATCAGCCCTCCAACCTAGCCAAATTCTCCCCCCTACAACATTCCCATTTGTTATCAACTCCCAACCAAGCCCTATTCTCCCCCACACTTTTTTTTTTGGTTTTCTTCTTTTACTTTAGTTTCCAACAGCCCCAAACAACCTATATGATTAAGCATACAAAAGTTTTTCACCCTCCTATGCTTATCACATTTATTCAAACCCCTTACATTCCAACAAGCAAATCTACTATTCATAAGGAGGGTCGGATAAGAGAGTATACCCATTACCTTCACTCCTTGAACTCCTCGGATCTTCTTCTTTCTTCCTTGCTGCCCTTAGTCCTTTCTCTACCATTTTGAACTCAATCTCCTCCCCTAGCAGCCCTTTAACCTCCCATTGCTGCTCTTTAGCTTCCCTTTGCTGCCCTTAGTCCTCTCTACCATTTTGAACTCAATCTCCTCCCCTAGCAGCCCTTTAACCTCCCATTGCTGCTCTTTAGCTTCCCTTTGCTGCCCCTTAACATCTTTCACTCCATCTTGCTTCTCATCTTCTTTCACAATCCTCCCAATTGGCACATAAATTCTCCTATTTGTGTGACTTTTTTCAGCTCCATCTTTCTTCCTATACACCTCCTCATTATGTCCAATCATCCCACATTTTCCACATTTAGTTGGCTTCCATTCAAAACAGATTTGTTGGCTAACAGTTCCCAATTGGATAACAGTTCCCAATTGGATAGACTGATCCTAAAGGGCCCAGCGAATTATTAATTGGATTTTTTTAATTGATTCGTTTACTCTATTCTGATATTTTACAGGGGTGAATGGGTCCATTCGAGAACAGTTGAATGATAACAAAATTATCAATGATTGGAATTCCTTAGTTTTATTCAACAACATATGAATAGTTCCTTGACTTGGGTTAAGGAATTGTTGAATTCTTACCTTAGGATAGAAAAAATGGAAGAAAATGGATTGATATTGGTGCAATCTGATCCATTATCAGAGAGCAATCCCGAACCTGGGGAATCCTTCCTTTTTCCGATATCCGAAATAGGGGATTTGATCAAGTTGATTCTTAGGAAATGTCGAATCAAACCATTTGTCCTTATTTCAATAAAAGACACACGGATTTCTTTGCTGGAAGAATTTTTTTTTCTTTATCCCAATTCAATACTGAACAAATACGGACTAATTGAATGCTTGTATAAAAAATTCCTCGAATTGGTTTGCCATTTCCATAAAGGATGTAATTTACAACTCGAAGTTGTACATTGTCCCTTTCCTGCAACAGATCGTGAGGAAAAAGTGTTGCTACATTTACACCATCCATGAGTTCATATATGACAACAGGTCGAACCAAAATAAAATACCCCTTTTTGCTAGGTGTAATCCGTTGGACATAGATCCAATTTTTAAAATTTTTTAATTCTTTGGAATTTCTTTGTCCGGTTCCTGGTAATATCGGTATCAAAACGCTGCTATGTCGGGATATCTTATCTATCTCTCCAGGAAAATGAATATCTCCAGAAAATATTTTCAGTTCAATTCTTTTTTTTCCTATCTATCCGAACCAACCCCCCTCCCCGGCTTCGTATATTTAAAGCTATTTGTGTATCTACCCCAATGATACTATTGTTCTGTACCATTATGGAAGAAGATACAAGTAAGATATGCACTTCTTCAGGAATGAAAAAAAATCGATCTACTTTCATTTCAGATTTTGACTTAAATTCCTTAACTCCTTGATATTCAATCAAATCTTCCTTTTTAGCGATTGACTGCATTTCGATAGTCCCATATTTAGTAATTCCCAAACTCTTTCTTCGATATCGAGGATCATCAAAATAAGAAAGAATACTATTTCTACGAAAAATACCATTTAAGGGAATTTCAATCGAGATACCGAAAGTGGATATTAATTCATTTTCGCGTTCATGAATGGGTTGAAGTGGCATAAGAAATCTATTTCTTTGCCTCTTTGACAATAAATCAGAATTCTCCCGGAGAATGGCCGAATATAGGAGATTACAATGACCAGTACATAGGATTCGATTAAAGTCTAAATAATTGCGAATGCTCTCTTTTTCTTTACAATAAAAATCCGAACTAAAGAATTTGTACCTCATAGGAGCGTTAGTTACTGATAGTTTCGAAGAAATATCTCTTCGTTTGAGAGAAAGAGAATACGCGTTCATTTGATCTTGATCTTTGTGAAGCGAAAGGGAGGCGAGACTCGATCTGCACGGACCTCCCAATAATATCCATAAATGACTTGTTTTTGGTTATAAATGGATATTACCATACGTAAATTCCGGTGCATGATATACGTCGGTACTCCAGTGCATTTCACCATCTGAGTCAGAATAAATATGTTTTCGAACTTTCTCCTTAAAATTCAAAGTGGGTATTTCCGCCCGAATCTCAGCAATCACTTGTTCTGATTCTACATATTGATCGTTTTGAATTAAAAGAAAACTCTTTGATGGAATATTCACATTATGTATCTTCACTCTCAATAGTTACATACAAGTCCGTAGAGCATAGAAAAGCAGGATGTCCGTGACGTGTACGTGTTGGATGAACTAAATCCTTATTGAATTTTATTTTTCCATTATAAGGAGTTCTCACATGTTTTGCAGTACCTCCTGTAAATACTCCGCCGGTATGAAAGGTTCTTAATGTTAATTGAGTCCCCGGTTCTCCAATCGATTGACCTGCAATAATACCTACGACTTCTCCCAATTCAACCAGGTCGCTATGAGTAGGACTCTGGCCATAACAAAATCGACAGATCCAAGATGTACTCCTAAAGGTAAAGGGGGTTCGAATAGGTATTGTTTCCGCGCGAAAAGTCATGAACCGGTTGACAAGCCCAACCCCAATGTCTTGATTTCTAGTGGAAATACATCGCTGACCCATTTATATATCATCTGCTAATACACGACCAATTAATGTTTGAATAAAAAATCGTTCGGGCATCATCCCATTCCGAGGACTCAGAAAATAGCGCGGGTAGTGCCACAATCTGTTCGACGTACAACAATGTGTTGGGCTACTTCAACAAGTCTGCGTGTGAGATATCCGGCATCAGATGTCCGTACAGCAGTATCCACAACCCCCTTACGGGCTCCGTAGCAAGAGATTATATATTCTGTTAAAGATAGCCCTTCCCGTAATTTGCTTTGAATAGGTAAATCAATCATTTGTCCTTGAGGATCCGACATTAATCCTCTCATACCTACTAATTGATGTACCTGAGATACATTTCCTCTAGCGCCTGAAAAAGACATTATATGAACGGGATTTAAGGGGTCAGTCATCCTAAAATTTGGATTCATCTCCTGTCGCAAATATTCACTTGTAGCATACCAGATTTCAATAGATTAACGTAATTTTTCTACTGCATGTACATTCCCAGAATGGTGGTGTTTTTCAAAATTCAAACTTTGTTGTTCAGCATCTTGAACTGGGCACCCCTTTGAAGGTATTGTTAAAAAATCATCAATTCCTAATGAAATAGATGTAGCAGTAGCTTGTTGAAAACCCAGGGTTTTTACTTGATCCAGGATGTGCGATGTATATGCCATTCCAAAGTGCTCTATTATTCGACTAATAAGTCGTTTCATGGCAGTTCCATCGATCGCTTTATTGTGAAAGACCAGATTGGCCCGTTCTGCCATAAAGTACCTCCATATTCGGCTGAGTAGGATTCTACAATGGGTTAGGGTCAGTGATTAAAAAACTTCCTTTTTTGATTTTGATTCGGATAGAAATTGTAATTCCGGAACTCTAACCTCAGCTAAACCGCGGAAATTGACGTATACGCAGTATCATAGAATTCCTAAGTAGCATATGAACAGGCACGAGAAAAACCCTGTATTGCTTCTTCCATTTTTCGATAAAGAAAAATCTGATCAACAGTGGTTTGAATGTATAGAAAAAAGAATTTGTTTTTTTATTATACTTCGTACTATTAGATAGTGTCCATAAATCTCATAATAAGTCCCTAAACATTCATAGTGAATTTCGACAGGAATTTCTCTTGAAGCAATAACACATCGGTCCAGCCGCCACTGGAGCCACAAAGGACTATCTAAATGGCATCTATCTCCACGGGTTGGTAATATTGGATCTCCGTCGAGCTAGATTTGAGTATAGAACTCCAAGATCTGACCTCCTTCTTGCTCTCCACCTCCACTTCTTCACTCCAAACAATTTTTCTCCCTTCTTTAGAGCTGCTGAAATTCGAAATTGAACGCTCATTTTTTTCTTCTTCAAAAACTTCTTTTTCTTCCACTCCTTGGCTTTTAGCTTCTTTAGGGCCTGAAAGTGACTTGTCAAGAACACTCTTCAGCCCTATTTTGTTTTTTCCCTTGCCCTCATCCTTCAACAAAGCCAAGCTGATCACCTCCTCCTTCAAAAATGTTTTTCTCTCCTTTGATTGTTGTGTTTTCCCTTTATTCTTAGTGTTAGATCTCCTCATGGTGTGAGGATGGAAAATTCAAAAGAGAATTACCAGATCTGAAATAAGAAAAAGGGAAGAATACCCAAATTATGTGAAAATCACCCCTAGTATCCAAAAAAGGGCGCCCTCTAGTTTGGACATCGATTTTAGTCCTTGACATTTTACAGAATGGTCTCCCAAATAATATTGGGGGTGCACTTCCATTGTGCGCCATGCCAAGGACATAAAAGTACACCACAAACACCAACTTGCCCTAAATGCTTACTATCTAAAACTAAGTAGATAGCGGCAAGTCGGGGTCGTCCACGAAGAAGAGGGATTTTCTTAAGCATTTCAACATAAAAGGTTGCTATCATGCTAGAAGTAATTATATATATATATATATATCTAAGCAATTTAATGGGGGAGTTTTGGTTGATAGTGGTCCTAAGTTATGAAATTAAAAGACAAGATAACTAGCAAAGTTAAGTAACTATGCTAATCATCAAACAAACTAAAAAATGGATAAAAACTACCAAAGACAAAAAGCCTTGGGGGAAATTGACATCCACTTCCAAACCAAATGTAAATCACTGGACCATTCACTCATTCCATCACATTTGTTACCTATGGGGGAATGTTATCACTTCTTATTTGAAGATCGACATTCATTCCTTCTTAGTAGTAATTTGCAAAGAAAAACAACGACCATTTGCAAACCTCGTTGACAATCACTCTAGGCAAACAACACCATAGAGGTATTTCATCAATGGCATTGTACACGAAGGACCATAAATTTGATAACAACAAGCCTTCTACCAAAGTCATAGCCATTTAAACAAACATAGCATTCATTAGGCAAAACCTAGAACAAACCACATTCAAGGTTCAACCTTTCATTGCATCTATAGGATAAATATGAGAAAAATCCACATTAACATACTTATCTAGCAAGAATCACACAACACATCATGCACAAGAAGTTCTAAGTTCATGTTCTTAGATTTTCATGCAAAGAAGTTAAGGAATTCGTCACTTTCCTAACACCCTAACACTTCAATCATACAAACACTTCGTATTCTCATACAACCCATGGCATAAATAAAGTAAAACATAGCATTAAGAACACATGAATGCTAAATAACAAAGGCATCAAGAATGAGTGAAACAATCTATTCACTACTTCCACTACTTGTTGTGAAGATAAATCTTCCATCCTTATTAGATAGTAGTTTGCAAGAGTGAATTCGACATCTCTTGTCAAACCTCACCAATGACTCCCGTAGTCGAAACACGACTAAAAGTATCCCATTGGTGGCATTAAGCACGAAGAATCAACAAGCTTGGCAACACTTATAAACACTACACCGTGTCTAAGCATTTAATCAATTCATGCATTTTACACAAGATTAGTCAAGAACGATCGACATTCATTGACTTCTCTCATTTGCTACCTAAAACAAACATGACAACGAATTCAACATCATCACATTCATCTAGAAATAATCAACACATCAACATCATTAAGAAACTCTAACTCATGCTCTTGGATTCCATATTAAAAGAGGGGAGAATTAGCTACTTTCTCCCAACCCTAACAAGTAATCATACAAGCAATTCACATACTCAAGCTTCCAACAACATCAATACCATTCACAATTTACATTCAAAGCCCAACAAAGGCACAATAGCAAAAGCACTAAATAGATAGATATGATTCTCAATACATGGATATGGAAGCTTAAATCAATTGCTCCCAAGATTAAACTAACCTAGATAATGAAAATACATGATTAACCTACAAAAACTAAGAAAAGAAAGAAAGGAAAACACTAGGGTTTTAACCCAGAAAAATGCAGGAAGAAGAAGGGTGTGAAGAGGAGAGGATAAGGTTTAGTATTTATAGTACAAAAAAGTAAGAAAGTTTCTGGCCATACGTCCTTCGCGAGTCGCGACGGGTTCGTCGCGAATCGCGACTGAGCCCAGTTTCAGCATCTTAGTTTCTTTCTTCTTTTTGTTTCAAGTCCTCCCCTTCACTTCACTGCACTTATCTTAAATTCTTCAAGTCTTCAAAAGCTCAATTACAAGTCTTCAAGTCTTTAAATCGTCAAAGGTATTCTTCAAAGTTTTCAAAGTCTTCAAACAAATTGCCTTGTCACACAAAATCCTCTAGAAAAGTAATAAAAGCTTAAAATTCGCTTTTAACTCTCCTTAGAGAATTTCAAGGCAAAATGCCACATCTAGAGCACAAAAGTGTACAAAGTGAATCCTAAAAATCCTAATATAACCGTATAAAATGGGTACATCAGCTACCTATGAGGTAGTTAGTGGCAAGACTGGGTTTGTCCACAAAGATGCTAGATGTCTAGCCAACATTGCACAACCACGTACGGGGCGTCAATCTGTCTGTGTGCTAGAAATATCTATATATTGCAAACTGGGGGTTTTCGAGGTTTTTCAATTAACAACTATGAGCATAGGAAATAACATAAGAGAAGTACATGGGGAATATTTGTGTAACATGTTTGATTAAATGTCTCGATCCTCGATTCCATCCCATACAAGATATCAAAGCCTATTCTAGTGTTCATAACACGTGGTCTGGCCAATTGAAACTTCCCCATACATGTCCCGTAGGGTGCACTTGCAATCTTCCATCGGCACTGCCTCCGTAATTATAAGAGTACAACAACGGCCCTGCCATTGCGCAAATCTGTTTCTCTCTTGTACGATTACGTTCCGGGCATTACACCATGAATGCTCTAGTCCTAGACTGAAAAAGGTAAAGGAGAATAGGCACCTTATCGATGGCACTAGGGTTTCTAAACCCTAATTTTGCTACTAAATACTATCTCTACCCATAACCTTCGGACCAACTCGCCAGCTAAGACAGGTGTGCTCTTATCGTAACGGTAAAATAGAAAAAGACCTACATACACATACCCACGGGGACTCGGACCCTACTACCCATATCACATCAAGGTTTCTCTTCCCGAAAGGGTATCAATATGTTCACAAACATGAATGTAGACTAGAGTGTGTGCTTATAGAGTATCATTCATACAATTCCTAAAAATTCAAGAACAAGCGAACATAATATCATAAACGCATAAAAATAGGTAGATTTAAAGAATGTCACAAAACATGAATAAAAATATTATCCCCAATCTATTAAACTACTCCCTAAGCATTGAACCAAATATTTCATTGGATTCAATACCTTTGAGCAAAGCAAAACTAAAAAGATGAAAAAGAAGAAATTCTAGAGAGAAGAAAGAGCTCCTTTCTCTCTCTACCCTACTTTAGAAATCTAAAATATGAATATAAACTTAAAACCTAGTAGATAAAGGTCTATATGTATAATAGTAGGGAATTGAGCCTAAAAATAGGCCAGAAATAGGCCAAAAACCCTAGCGGCCACAAACGGCACATGGGTGGCATCTGGCACGGCCCATGCCTACCAAGGTACCCTCATGCTGGCCCAGGACGTCGATCCTGGCATAGCCCGTGGCCTCATGCCAGTGCGGTCCTTGTCAACTTGCGCGAGTCATCGGCTAGAGTTTCATTGTTTATCTTCTGATTCACACCTTGTGTCATTTGGCGCGGGCCATCAACCGAATCCTCATTTTACTCAGTATCATGGCACAGGCCACATCATTCTTCACACCCCGTGGTCTAGTCTTAGCCTTTGTGACTTGAAACAAAGCGGATCATGTGAAACAGAATGGTCTGTGCCTATACTAAGCCAAATTTTGGAGTGAAAAGAATACATGTGTCACACGGCTGGCCAAAATTGGCACGGTCCGTGCTGGGGTTGGCATGGCCCATTTTGGTTGGAACATACTGTGCCTAAGATCCCTGACATGGCTCATGTTGCTTGGTATGGGTCGTGCTAGGTCTAGCCCATGTGCTGGCCTTGTGCAATCTGTGCTGGTCGTGGCTGGTTCGGCCGGCTGACTTGTTTGCTCCACTATAGATGAACCGTTGGTCCAATTTTAGAGTTATTGTAGTTTATTTTATATAGCTTGAGAAGAAAAATCCAATGGTGCCACCCTCAAGGTCTAATTCTTGTTGTCTCTTTCTCAGAACTTTGTGAAACACTCGGACAACAATTCCTCCACTTCTTTCTTGGCCTCTCTGAACTTTGAACCCTCCTATCTTGGGCTCAATTCCATCTACTACCACACTTTAGAGTCCATGGCCTTCAATCTACTACCATCCTTGTGAATGGCCTTCAATATCTTCTACCATCCTTGCGAATGGCCTTCTACAAAGATGATCGAAGCATGCACGAGCAACCTACTAATGAGATCTTAAATGAAGATTTAGGTGCTCGTGAACACAACGCGTCCATTAGTTCCAATTAAGTCTACAAAACTTAGAATTTAGACACAAAAACCAAACATGATCATCTAAACCCTTTACCGTGTAAACCTAACTAAAACTAGCAATCCAACAAGTAAAACATGCCAATTATTATGCAGAATGCATTGGTTAATGCATGCAATACAGTGCGCATCAACTCCCCCATGCTTAAACCTTTACTCGTACTCGAGTAAATAAAAACAAGAAAATGTCTAAGCAAAGTGTATCATGCAAAGATGAATTAGAATGCATTCAACTTATTCCCAAGCTACCCAAGTTCCCCCAGAGAAGTAAAAATCTCACAACTCTCGTACTCTCCAAAGATGCTAAAGTAACCTAACCACCCAAAATATAGGGAAGAAAAAGGTAAGAAAGAATGATGAGTGTTGAAATAGGTTACTCTTCAAAATAATTCTCAAAAGCAATCCAAGAGTCGTTGCCCAAAAACCACCGAGGAAATCCAAAAGATCCTCGACTTGATTGTAACCAAGGATACCTCTAGATTCTCAACTTAACTACAACCAAGGATAATTCCAAAGAATTGTCAATTTAGTTTCCATTTTCTCTCAATTTCTCTCTTTTTTCCTAGGAGCCCTTTCGGGTTTTCATCCTAGCTTTCACACATGTTGAGCTCACATTCTCACCTTTTTCCCCACGGCCTCTCATTTTTGCCTAGGCTCGTAAACCTAGCTGGGCCTAGCCTCTCATTTTTGCGTAGGCCTTTCAACCTATCCTGGTTTTTCCCATTGTTGCCTAAGTTTCCCTTTCGGGTTTCCAATTTAGCCGGGTATATATTCTTTCATTTATTTCATTATTTTTTTCAAAATGATCCAAAAAGCTCTTAGAAGAGCTATTAGCTACATAGAAACAACTAAGAATCATAAGTGTTATTCGATCCCCTCCCCCACACTAAAGCTTGCATTGTCCTTAATGCATACACACAGTCATAACATATGTCAAGGGAAGGGAATAGGAGAGCACCTACGATGAAAAATGGATCCTAAAGTCTACCCATGATGGCACAATCATGGAATGTAACGAACAAACTACCATCACCCCAATATACTGCCCCTAACTTCTAATCAAGAAATTTCAATCTAACCACTATAATGCACCACAAATCAAAATAAAGAATTGAATCACAATGGAGAGTTACCTCTTAGGTTTCGAGTTGTGTGTTTCAAGGGTTTGAGGGAAGATGAGTTTTGGTGGTATTTTGGGGGTGGTAGGGAAGGAATGGTGATTTGAATGTAGGAAATTATGTGAGCTTCATAGGTCATGCATGTCTACACGCCCCATGAATTTTGGGTTTGGTTCTCCTCCTTGTCCACCATTTTGAGCATCAAAAACCATGTATGTCTATATGGTTTATGAGTTGGACTCCCTATTTGCTCTCCTTCCTCCAAGAACCCTTGACTTTCTGGTTGTAAGCTCTGGCTATCCTTTCCTTGTACCTTGCTTCCTTGATTGCCGCCCTTTGTCTCTTTTCCTCGAGCTCATCCAAGTCCAACCTCACCATCTCTGGTTTGGTGTCCTCTTTGTATTGTTCAATTCGAAGGCTTGATTGTCTGATTTCAACTGGTATTACCGCTTCGTGCCCATATATCTGACTATACGGCATTTCGCCCGTTGGTTCCCTCACTGTTGTTCTATACAACCACAAGGTGTTGGGTACCTCATCAACCCAGCCTGCGCCCTTTCCTTCCAATATTTTCAGGATACCTTGAACGATCATTCTGTTCGTTACCTCTACTTGTCTGTTCACTTGGGGGTGAGCTACAAAAGTGAATTTTTTAGTGATTCCCTGTTTTAAACACCATTCTGTAAAGATCCCATTTGTGAACTGAGTGCCATTGTCGGTAACGATGGTTTATGGTACTCCGAGGCAAAAAACTGTATTCTGTCAAACAAATTTTCTCACCGCTTCCACCGTGACTCTTCCTAATGGCTTCGCTTCTACCCACTTCGTGAAGTAGTCGACTGCCACAATTAAAAACTTGGAACTGCCTGGACCTTTTGGAAAAGGTCCAACGAGATCAATTCCCTATTTATCAAAAGGCCAAGCTCCATATATTCCTGTTAATGGTGCATGTGGCTTGTGCGATATTAGAGCATTTACCTGGCAGGTTCTGCATTTAAGGACAATTGTATGGTCTTTGAACATGGTCGGCCAGTAGTATCTAGCTCAAATGATCTTCTTTCCAATTTTTCGCGATCCTTGATGTGATCCGTACAATCCTTCTTGCACTTTTTTCAAGATTTCTCCTGCCTGTGATGGCCCCACACATTTTATCCATGGAGATAGATACCCTTTCTTGTACAAAGTTCCATCTTCATAAACATAGTTGTGGGATCGTATTTCTAGTTTCCTGGCTTGTACCTTATCTGTCGGTAGTTTCCCTTTATCCAAGTATTCAATCAATGGCGCCATCCAGTTCACCTCATGTGCTTGAACTGTTGAGACGATTATCCTCATTTTGCTTCTAACCGAAAGGACTTCCACTTTCACATCTTTGTGGTCCGCTAAGGAATCAAAACCTACTGTGGCTAACTTGCTTAAGGCATTTGCCTTCATGTTTTCAGTTCTTAGGGTATGTTGGATGGTTAAGGTATTCAAGGTGAGCGATGAGTTGACAAACCTTGGTAAAGTATTTTATCAATTGCTCTTCTCGCACTACGTAATCTCCTCGCACCTATTGGACAACTATCTGTGAATCACTGAATGCTCAAACGCTCTTCACCTTCATGTCAACTGTGAGGTTTTTACCCATATATTAATGCCTCATACTCGGCTGTGTTATTGGTAAGTGAGAAATCAAGCGAAGCGAGTATCCGTATTCTCCTCCTTCCGGGTTAATCAACAACAGTCCTGCTCCACATCCTTCTTTGCAAGATTCTCCATCTACGAACAGTTTCTATGTGACGTTTTCCCATTTGGCCTTTCCTTTGTCTTCGTCAAGAAACTGTTATGTTTTCTCCTGCTGCGCTCTCAAGCTTGTCATTTTGGTAATGAAATATGCTAAAGCTTGTACTTTGATTGAGGTTCGCGGTTGAAATTAAATCTCAAACTGTCCCAATTCAAGAGCCCATTTGGTCATTCTCTTGGATGACGCAGGCTTGTTCAAGATGTTCTTTTTTTATGAAAGTTTTGTATATAGATCAAATCAAACCAAAAGAGTTTTTAGGCCATCACTCCTATCAAAACTTGCTATCAAAAGAGTTCTTTTACAAGAAAAAACCCCTATCAAAACTTGCTATTTAAAATCAAACAAACAACCAGCTCTATATTCTATCTAGTTCATATTCAAAATTTTCATTCCATCTCTTGTTGCTCCTCCATTTGCATTCGGCTTCAACTTGAGCATCCAAGGTCTCCATCTTCAAATCTTCTTGGCAAAAGATCCTCTTGTTCCTTGCATTCCATATTCTATACAAGGTACTAGTAAGCTTCATCAACATCAAGTCTTGCCTTCTTCTTACCATCATCAACAAACATCTTTTTACTTCCCTCATGTTCCTCATATCCCTCAACTTCAATATTTTCATCAACCCCTTAGTGTATGTACAGCCCGAAAACAAATGGGTTGTTGTCTCATCCACCTCATCACATAAACTACAACTTTGTTGTGTCTTCAAAATCCCAAATCTTTGCAATCTATCAACCGTGGGCAGCCCTCTCTTCAATAGCATCCATAGGAAAATCCTATGCTCGGGTAAAATGTTTTTGTCCCAAATTACCTTTGCATAAAAGGCCCTTTTGCTTCCTCCCTTCATTTCATCATACACCATCCTTGTCTTCAACTTGCCTTCCTTGTCCAAACAACTCCCAAGGGTTTAGAAGTGTTTATCTTTCAATTTGCACAACATCTTCCAATGCCAACTAGAACTTACCCCTCTTTGCTTTCTTGTAGACTTCCACCCTTTATGTAATATGCTTGAATCCACTTTACCCAAAGAATATCTTTCTTTGAGTTTTAATCCCACAATTGCTTACATAGTGCTGCCTTGTTCCAAATGAAAGGATCTATAATCCCCAATCCTCCAAATTTTTTGCTTCTATAAATTGTATCCCAAGAGATAGGAGTATAACCCTTTTTCCTTTCTTCTCTTTCCCACAAAAAACATCTACAAATTCTCACAATCTTCTCATGAACACCCTCCGGTATACTTAGTATACTAGCCCAAAATCCAGCTATACTTAGTAAAACTAAATTGATCAATTGCACCTTCCCTGCATAAGAAAGAACACTTGAATTCCAACTATGCAATTTTCTTCTAATTTTATCCACCAATTGCTCACAATCTTGCTTCCTCCACTTCACATTAGACAAAGGCAGCCCCAAATATTTCATAGGAAAATCCCCTCTTGTTACATTTAACACTCCAGCCAACAAGTCTTTCTTCTCTTCATCAACATATGCCTCAATATTGTCCCCAATATGGCTGTAAACGCATTATCAAACACTCTTGAATACATTGCTCCCGTATATTTCAATCTGAATGGCATCTTCACATAGCAGAATATCCCAAAACTTGTTATGAAGGTCGTTTCTTCTGCATCTTCAGGGTAAATCAATATCTAATGATAACCTTTGTAGGCATCCAAGAATGCAAGGAATTCGTACCCTGAGACTTCTTCTACTAGCTGATCGATCTTTGGCAGGGGGTAACAATCCTTTGGGCATGCCTTATTTTTAAATTGGTGAAATCTATACACATTCTTCACCAAAAGTCTGCCTTTTTTACCATCACCAGGTTTGCTAGCCATGTTGGGTATACACTACCTCTTTTATAATTCCAGCTAACAAAAACGCCTTTGCTTCCTCTTCAATTTCCTTTTATCTATCACTAGCGAAGCTTTTTTTGTTTCTGCTTGACCAACTTGATCGAATCAGCGATATTCAAAGAATGAGTTGCCACACTTGGGTCAACTCATCCCATGTTCTGTACATTCCATGCGAATGTGTCCTTGTGATCTCTCAGAATTTGTATCACCCTTCGTTTCTCTTGATCTTGAAGACACTTCCCTACTTTGACACATATTGACGCACTGTTATCATCCCGAATGACATTTTCAGTTTGTTCCCCTATCTCTTCTAGGTGATCCACCTGGTTAAGTGAGTCATTGTTGGTGATAGTAATAACCATTTTTTGTTGTTTCGTAGTTCTTCCTGCTTTCATTACGATGACCATACACTGCTTAGTAGTTTTTTGGTTTCCCCTCACCGCTGCAATACCTATTGGGGTAGGGAATTTCATAACAAAATGGTATCAACACCATATTACTTTGGCTCTATTAATCCATGGTCTAACAATAATGTAGTTAAAAGAACTTGGATAATTAATAACAACGAAGTCACAGATCATAGTGTTGTTTCTCCCATTCTCCCCAATTGTTATTGGCAGCTGAATATTGCCAAGCGGTATCTCTGCTTGTCATGTGAATCCTATGAGTGTGGATGTGGATTTCTTCAAGTTCATCCTCTTGAATCCAAGTCTATCAAAACAGTCCACAAAAAGGATTTCTACGGTGCTTCCATCATTGACAAACACTTTATTAACCGTCATGTTCCCTATTTTAGTTACAATGACCATGGGATCATTGTGTAGCGAGGCATTAGAAACAGCGTCATCTTCGCTAAATGTGATTGTTTCTTCAATACAGCAACCTTTTATCTATAGGCTACTGTGGAAGTGAATACCTGGCCTTAGTCTTCCAAGCATTATTTGATAAAAACTCTATTGACCCATGTATGGAAAAAACTACTTTTTCTAGAGCTTTGTTGGGTGCGTCCTCTTCAAAATCCACTGCAGCCGTCATCTTTTGATTTTTGTTCTAAGTGTTCGTTGTGGCTTGGGTTTTAGCCACGGAGCTTCCTGCCTTGCTCACTTCGTTGTATCTATTACCTTCATCTTCCTTCTTGTATTGCCCAAGATAACCATTCCTCAAGTTCTCTTACATTTGCCTCTGTAGATCTCTGCAATACTCGATATCGTGACCATGATCTCTATCGAAGGCACAATTGTATTCTCTTGACCTTTTATCTGGAGGCGCTACCATTGCCGTTGGTTCGCAAAATAGATCCTTGTTCGCTTGTCAGATCTCTCTTTGAGGTTTTGTTGGATGTGTCTCTTGGGACAAGGTGGTGTTGTTGTTCCTGCTTCTCTTCCTTTGAAATCGAAGTTTCCCTTTTTCCTTCTTTGCCAAATTCCTTTGCGAGTCTTCGATTACTCTTTTCTTGCTTCGCTCCCGCTCTATTTTGAGGTTGTTGGCTTCCTCGATTCGCACATACTATTCTATCATTTTTTGCAGGTCCCTTGGATTTTCTGGCATGTTCTTTGTGAATTCCTAGTAGAACTCTCCCAATCGCATGCCTCATGTGAACGCACCTATGAAAAATTGAAACGATAGGTCCCGAACTTGCAAACTCTCTATAACAAACCTACTATGATATTCTTTTTGGTACATAAATTGTTGATAGTTAAAAATTGCATGTTACAATGAATCTAGCAATGTCACATATAAAAATTCAACCCAGTGGATGTATGGTAGTAATTATAAAAATTCTATTTATGTTTTGCATGTTCATTTTATTTAATATAATTAGACTAAATTTACGTTAATGATTGAATTAGTTGTCATTATATTAGTAATTATAAAAATAATTACTTCTAAAGTGTATGCTTTTCCATTAAAGTATTTGAATTACATAATAAATTAATGCTCTTTTAATGTTAATATCATTTTTACAGGATTATTGTATTTGCTAAGATAAAAAATGTCAGATTTTCCTGATTTGACCCCCATCTTTTCCACACGAACAAAGAATTTGTTGATAGATGCCAATGGCCGAGTATTCTAAGAATGACAATGGTAAGGGAAATGGCCGAGTTACTATTGGATGTGAAAGGGGCGGTCGGTATAGGAGCAAATTTCATTCAATCTCCAAAGAAGATAAAACTCAAAAGCATACAAAAATGAAGAAGAATAAGTGTCCATTTAAACTCATTAGAAATGAACAGGTGGAGAAATCTGAAAGTTGGTGGTGGACTGGAAATTTAGCAGATACCATCATGAGTTAGGTGTCTACCATCAATGACATTCATCAATAGCTAAGTTGAGCGAAAAAGAGGTTTTGTCAAGATTAAAAATTTGTGGAAAGCTAATGTAAAGCCCAAGAAGATATTAAAGCAATTGAAGATAGAAAATCCAAACAATGTCGGCAACATGAAACATATTGACAATGCATTGTAGAAAATCAAAATATGTCAGATAGGTTGCTATTTTCCAATGCAATACTTTTTCAAATTATTGAAGGAGCGGGATGTAGAGACTAATGCTTTACGGGACGTGTTATTTGCACACCCTAGAGCAGCATATTTGCTTCGTTTATTTCCTCATATGGTTCTCATGGATGCATCATTGATAGTATTGACAACTTATCCTTGATATTCAACAAGATGTAGGAGAAAAGTCATAAGTCAAATTGCAACAAACCACCCAAATAAATCACAAGGTATATATGTCATTCTTGATAATTCCCACCTCATATTTATGTAGTTTAACATGCACATAACTAAATGGCAACTGTGATGCAGATGAAATGTTTGGACATACTTCAAACCAATATACATTTCCCTATTCCAAAGTTGTGCCAAAATTCATCCTGCAACATATTGAAGAGCACAAAGATGTGAGGTCTGATGGAAATTGTGGATTTAGAGTACTTGTTGCATATGTGTATGGTGATGAGAAAAAATGGTTGAGCGTAAGGATGGATTTAACCGAATAATTGACCAACACAGGGATTTGTATAAAACAAGATATTCTTTGGGATGTGTGCAAGACTATGATGAAGCACTTGATATATTGAACTAGCATGCATCTTCTGCCTCTCTTTGAAATTGGTATGAAGTTGCGCGTCTTGTACCAGTAGTTGCCACGAGGTATTAAAGGATTTTCATATATCGGGGATGCAATTCAAATGTCACGTTTTTGCTACTAAAAACTTGTCTCATTGAAGAACCTTCAACAAGATTTATGAGTATGGGTCTCCTCAATGGTAATCATTTCATTGCAATACATGTCAGCTGATAACCCACTGCCGTCTGTGTCGAAGTTATGGGAACTTTAGATATCAAAAGTTAGCTTGATAAATATTGCAAACTAGTTGGTTCCCATTAGAGTTACTTGTTATGTTTTTACAATGATTATTTTAATAATAAATTGTTTTTATTAAGATCAACAATGTTCATTTTTTTAAAAATTGTATATGACATTGTTAAGTTCCCCGTAACAAGTATTTTCTAAATATCACATTTTTAGGTATCATTATTGTACGTAATTAAAGATATTAACAGTTAAACATGTTTCTTGACGATCATGAAAAGGTATCTACCAATTTTGAAAGGGGACAAAGGGAGTAGTTTAAAGTGCACATGTATACATGAAAATACCATATAATTCATGTTTAGAGATAACGTGAAACTATTCGTCGTCTCCTTCATTTTCCTCTTTCAAATGAATCATTATGTTCATGTGTCATTTTAATTATGAAAAACTGAAATTTAACAAAGAACAGACAAACCTAGTCAATAAAATATTGAGTCTTCCTAATCACTCTAATCTTAAGTTTCATTATGGAGCAGTTAAACAAACTTTTTTTAGTAACTAAGTTGGTATGCTTGCCCTTTTGCAATTCCTTACTAAAGGAATTTGAATACTAGGTTGTTTTTAACATTATTACAATGTGGACCAAGTGGTCAATGTTTGACCACTTCCTTTTTTTGATGAAAGTTTTGTATATAGATCAAATCAAACCAAAAGATTTTTTAGGCTATCACTCCTAGCCTTTTATAAGCAAAAACCCCTATCAAAACTTGCTATTTAAAATCAAACAAACAACCAGCTCTATATTCTATATAGGCTCATATTCAAAATTTTCTTTCCATCTCTTGTTGCTCCTCCATTTGCATTCAGCTTCAACTTGGGCAGCCAAGGTCTCCATCTTCAAATCTTCTTGGCAAAAGATCCTCTTGTTCCTTTCATTCCATATTCTATACAAGGCACTAGTAATCTTCATCAACATCAAGTCTTGCCTTCTTCTTACCATCATCAACAAACATCTTTTTACTTGCCTCATGTTGCTCATATCCCTCAACTTCAAAATTTTCATCAACCCCCTAGTGTATGTACAACTTGAAAACAAATGGGTTGCTGTCTCATCTACCTCATCATATAAACTACAACTTTGTTGTGTCTTCAAAAGCCCAAATTTTTGCAATCTATCAACCGTGGGCAGCCCTCCCTTCAATAGGATCCATAGGAAAATTCTATGCTTAGGTAAAATGTTTTTGTCCCAAATTGCCTTTGCATAGTCCCTTTTGCTTCCTCCCTTCATTTCATCATACACCATCCTTGTCTTCAACTTGCCTTCCTTGTCCAAACAACTCCCAAGGGTTTGGAAGTGTTTATCTTTCAATTTGCACAACATCTTCCAATGCCAACTAGAACTTACCCCTCCTTTGCTTCCTTGTAGACATCCACCCTTTA
The DNA here is from genome assembly GCA_037428765.1 of Rubia yunnanensis. Classification (NCBI taxonomy): domain Eukaryota; kingdom Viridiplantae; phylum Streptophyta; class Magnoliopsida; order Gentianales; family Rubiaceae; genus Rubia; species Rubia yunnanensis. Next base: position 66,050,278 of record CM075063.1, read on the forward strand.
TGTAATATGCTTGAATCCACCTTACCCAAAGAATATCTTTCTTTGAGTTTAAATCCTACAATTGCTTACATAGTGCTGCCTTGTTCCAAATGGAAGGATCTCTAATCCCCAATCCTCCAAAATTTTTTCTTCTACAAATTGTGTCCCAAGAGATAGGAGTATAACCCCTTTTCCCTTCTTTTCTTCCCCACAAAAAACATCTACAAATTTTCACAATATCCTCATGAACACCCTCTGGTATACTTAGTATACTAGCCCAAAATCCAGCTATACTTAGTAAAACCGAATTAATCAATTGCACCTTCCCTGCATAAGAAAGAACACTTGAATTCCAACTATGCAATTTTCTTCTAATTTTATTCACCATTTGCTCACAATCTTGCTTCCTCCACTTCACATTAGACAAAGGCAGCCCCAAATATTGCATAGGAAAATCCCCTCTTGTTACATTTAACACTCCAGCCAACAAGTCTTTCTCCTCTTCATCCATTCTAGAAAAATAAATTCTAGATTTTTGCTCACTTATTGCAAGATCCGAGACCTCCATAAACCTCTTCAAGTAACCTTTTACACCCTCCATGGATTTTTGGTTTGCTCCACAAAAGATAAGCAAATCATCAGCAAACAACAAAGTATGCACACCAACCTTTTTGCATCTTTGGTGGAATTCTATGTGCTGCTCCTTATACTCCTTTGCCATCATTCTTGTAAGGTACTCCATGCTCAAAACAAACAACAAGGGGGATAGAGGATCCCCTTGTTTAACTCCTCTTCTACCCATGAATCCTTCAGAATACCTCCCATTCAAAACCAAGCAAAATGATGACTTCATTGTACTTCTCTTGATCCAATCTATCATCAACCCGGGGAACTTTAAAACCTCAAGCCATTTAACAAGAAATTTCCAGCTTATACAATCAAAGGCTTTGCTAATATCCACTTTAACAACACAACTTCTCTTCATGCCATCAACATTGTACTTATGCAACAATTCTTGTGTTAAAAGGATGTTGTGTGATATGTGCCTACCTTTCACAAAAGCACTTTGATTCTCACTAATCAAACAAGGCAGCACCTCACAAAGTCTTGCACAAATTACTTTGGTTATCACTTTATAAAGTACGGAGCAACAAGCAATAGGCCTATAATTTACATATACTATATTTCCTTAATATACTATATTTCTCAAAGGACTAAAATGCTTCGTTCCCAAATAGCAATTCTACTGCCAAATTGCCCTCTGCTCTCTGTTCGTTGCCGAAAAATTTTCACATTCTAATTCCCTGAGTTCTGATCTCTAATTATAATTTAGAAGGCAAAACTTCATTAAGTGATATATGGATATTCTATTATTTTAAAATTTTAACGGGTTCCTTAATAGAAAATCTTAAATTCTCTTTCTTATATGTTGGGATTGAGGAGATGTCAAAGCACCACCTGGCACCACCCTCAATCCGCCCCAGCTCCTAGACCAGCATCACCGACACCAGCTCCCCAGGAGCTCTCCTCGACCACGAAGCTGATGGGCCCCTCCGGTTCTCGAACAGCGATGGAATGATCGAAATCTGAGTGGTGGTGATGTTCAGCCATCGACAAATGGGGACAAACGTCAGTGTTAAGGTGTTTGTGTAAATGAGCAGTAATCTAATTACTAAGGTGTTTGTGTAATTATAATCTTTATTGTGGATTAATCATGAATAAAAATTGTTGATTAGGATTAAAGTTAAATAATTAAAATTTGATTAACATTAAAACTAATTAGGGGTAATATAGTAAATCCTTCACTAAAATTATATACATTTAGAATTTTTCTACCCGTAATTGGATTTTGTGTAAAACATTAGAAGGAAGTTGATGACTTGATTTATTTCAGCAGAATCCATAAAATTTGGACAGCCACCGTGAACTCCCTTGCTTTTCTTGGCTAAACCCAAAACCTCTCGCCCCCACCCAGATGCATGGACGCCCTTACTTCACTCAATATTCATCGTCTTCTTCTTCTTCTGGAAAGATAAATTTGGTTGTTGGCGACATATATTTCCTTTTTATATATTAATAAAAACGGTTGCCCCTCGGCTAGCCACATGCATCCCTTTCCGCTTTTCCTTTTCAACTCATTCGTATTTGTTAATGGTGCCACGTTCTTACTGCACCTTGCGAAATCTGTCGAGAAAAATTTCAATTTTGACCTTGTTTTCAAAATTAACCACTCACTCCACCATCTCTAACACTGTATTCCGCCGCCACTTCTCCGCTTTAAGTACATATGAATTTTACCATGTAGTAGTAACCATAATCATCTAGATAAATGAAATTGGAAGCCAACAACGGAGGGTAAGTACACGATCAAGTCAGAATATAACTTGGGAATTAGTTCTCCACTTTTTCCCTATGTAGGACATATGGCCAATAACAGCTCAGACCCCTTCCAACATTGGAAGCAAAATTGGAATAGGAGAGTACCACAAATACCTATTTGGGATGGTATATAAGGAGTTCAAGCGGTGTGTGGATGGATCTATGGGGAAGCACACATGCTACCTATTCCTTGTAGTGCTAAAGATGCAAAAGCCCTAGCACTAAGAACACGCCTAGAAAATTTATGGACAGGGGGTTGTCAGTTCTGCATATTTGAGGAGACGTATAAATTGTTATCCATGCCATTAATAGTTGAAAATAAGTCCTATCTTTCTTTGGTTTGCTCATAAGTGATATCTTTAACCTAGTTATAATTGTCTACAAGTAGTTTCTATTAGGCAGGACAATATAATAACTCATACACAAGCTAACCATGTCAAACAATCTAGAGACCAAACTTCTCAATGGGATTATATCCCACACTATGTAAAAACACTCTTTGAAAATCAATGGGGGTATAATAGCCCCTTTTTTACTTTTAAAAAAAGAAGAGATGTCACACTAACACATTGAGTAATGATGATCAAGAGAGTGAAAATTTATAGTGAACCCACACACTGACTGATGTGGCTATAATGAAAAAATAAATGGATCCCTAATTAGTTGCAATTTTTAAGTAAGGTGATTAATGGTGAGAAAGTCTTGGGAAAGGCGGCATGTCCATAAGCTTATAGACAGGCCAGGGACTATTTAACAAAATGGAGTTTTTTATAATTAATGAAAAATAAACCTTTTTTAATTGTAGGAAGCGTGAATCCTCTTTCTTTTTTGCAGATCTTCTTCTTCTTCTCTCTCTGCGATAAGGTTTCTTCTTTCTCCGGCAATTTCCCCTCTTCACTCCAGTGATTTCTCAGCATCTTCTCCACCTCTTCTCTGTTTCTCCATCACCACATGTTTCTCCGCCTCTTCTCCCCGACTCTCCGTCCGCTCATTTTCTCCGATTCTTCTCCGGCATCGTTGTTTTATTTCTTCATCTATCATTCATCGTTCGTAGGATAATGTATGTCGTATATCTAGGGTTTATTTTTTACAGTATTATTACACAATTTTTGTTCGATTTGTTCGATTTGGTATTTTTTTGTTTTTCCAAGTGTTGGATAGGCATCATTCATAGTGTTTTGAGTTTCTATGTGCATTTTCTGGGATTTGATTTTGAATCGTCCTCTTGTTGTTACAATAAACTTGTTAATTGTTCGTCTTGAATTACGAGGTGTTGCAGATGTTATCATTCAACGTGTACATGTTAGTTGTACTGTGAATGACTTTGTTTTATTTGTTGTTGATTGTTCGTTTTGAATTATGAGGTGCATCTATTTACTTACATGTTGCATCTGTTAGTATTCAGTGTGTACTTGTTAGTTGTAATGTGTATGCCTTTTTATTTTCATTTGTTGTTGATTGTCCGTTTTGAATTAGGAACAACACTTATTTACATATGTTGCATATGTTAGTATCCAGTATGTATTTGTTAGTTGTGTTGTGTATTATTTGTTTCATATAAATTTGTTGCTAGTTATTCATTTTGAATCAGGAAATTCATTTGTTTACTTATATATTGCATCTATTAGTATCCAATATGTACTTGTTAGTTTTATTGTGTATGACTTTTATTTTCGTTGTTTTTTTTATGAAAGTTTTGTATATAGATCAAATCAAACCAAAAGAGTTTTTAGGCCATCACTCCAAGCCTTTTACAAGAAAAAACCCCTATCAAAACTTGCTATTTAAAATCAAACAAACAACCAGCTCTATATTCTATTAGCTCATATTCAAAATTTTCTTTCCATCTCTTGTTGCTCCTCCATTTGCATTCGGCTTGAACTTGGGCAGCCAAGGTCCTCCATCTTCAAATCTTCTTGGCAAAAGATACTCTTGTTCCTTTCATTCCATATTCTATACAAGGCACTAGGAAGCTTCATCAACATCAAGTCTTCCCTTCTCCTTACCATCATCAATAAACATCTTTTTACTTGCCTCATGTTGGTCATATCCCTCAACCTCAAGATTTTCATCAACCCCTTAGTGTATGTACAACCCGAAAACAAATGGGTTGTTGTCTCATCCACCTCATCACATAAACTACAACTTTGTTGTGTCTTCAAAATCCCAAATCTTTGCAATCTATCAACCGTAGGCAGCCCTCTCTTCAATAGCATCCATAGGAAAATTCTATGCAAAAGTAAAATGTTTTACCTTTGCATAAAAGTCCCTTTTGCTTCCTCCCTTCATTTCATCATACACCATCCTTGTCTTCAACTTTCCTTCCTTGTCAAAACAACTCCCAAGGGTTTAGAAGTGTTTATTTTTCAATTTGCACAACATCTTCCAATGCCAACTAGAACTTACCCCTCATTTGCTTCCTTGTAGACTTCCACCCTTCATGTAATATGCTTGAATCCACCTTACCCAAAGAATATATTTCTTTGAGTTTAAATCCCACAATTGCTTACACAGTACTGCCTTGTTCCAAATGAAAGGATCTCTAATCCCCAATCCTCCAAATTTTTTGCTACTACAAATTGTGTCCCAAGAGATAGGAGTATAACCCTTTTTTCTCTTCTTCTCTTCCCCACAAAAAAACATCTACAAATTTTCACAATCTCCTCATGAACACTCTCAGGTATACTTAGTATACTAGCCCAAAATCCAGCTATACTTAGTAAAACCGAATTGATCAATTGCACCTTCCCTGCATAAGAAATAACACTTGAATTCCAACTATGCAATTTTCTTCTAATTTTATCCACCAACTGCTCACAATCTTGCTTCCTCCACTTCACATTAGACGAAGGGAGCCCCAAATATTGCATAGGAAAATCCCCTCTTGTTACATTTAACACTCCAGCCAACAAGTCTTTCTCCTCTTCATCCATTCTCAAAAAATAAATTCTAGATTTTTGCTCACTTATTGCAAGACCCGAGACCTCCATAAACCTCTTCAAGAATCCTTTCACACCCTCCATGGATTTTTGGTTTGCTCCACAAAAGATAAGCAAATCATCAGCAAACAACAAAGTATGCACACCAACCTTTTTGCATCTTTGGTGGAATTCTATGTGCTTCTCCTTGTACTCCTTTGCCATCATTCTTGTAAGGTACTCCATGCTCAAAAAAAACAAGGGGGGTAGAGGATCCCCTTGTTTAACTCCTCTTCTACCCATGAATCCTTCGGAATATCTCCCATTCAAAACCAAGCAAAAGGATGACTTCAATTTACTTCTCTTGATCCAATCTATCATCAATCCGGGGAACATTAAAACCTCAAGCCATTTAACAAGAAATTTTCAGCTTATACAATCAAAGGCTTTGCTAATATACACTTTAACAACACACCTTCTCTTCATGCCATCAACATTGTACTTATGCAACCATTCTTGTGTTAAGAGAATGTAGTGTAATATGTGCCTACCTTTCACAAAAGCACTTTGATTCTCACTAATCAAACAAGGCAGCACCTCACAAAGTCTTGCACAAATTACTTTGGTTATCACTTTATAAAGTACGGAGCAACAAGTAATAGGCCTATAATCACTTGAAAATTGAGGTTGACTCACCTTTGGGATCAAGGATATCTCGGCTTGATTCAAAGAGTTTGGAATTTCTTCCCCCTTGAGAAAACTTTGTACGACCTTCACCATACTTCCTCCAATTATCTCCCAATTGCTCCTAAAAAATTGGCTTGTATAACCATCTCTCCCCGGGCTTTTGTTAGGATGAATCCCCCTAAGTTCTTCACCTCCTTTTCACCAAATGGTTGGATTAAGAATGCTTGTTGTTGTATGCTTAGCACTCCACCAAAAATAGCCAAGTTTTCCTCCAAGTCTTTAGTTTCCCAATAGACTCCCAAATGGCTTTCATAGTGTCTCTTCAAATGTTTTTCAATCTGGTCTACATTGGATAGTAATCTACTCCCCCCCCCTTTATGTTCGAAATTTGGTTCTTGTATTGCCTGGTTCTCATAGAAGCATAAAACAACTTTGTAGGCCTATCCCCCTCATGAAGCCATTGTACTTTAGCTCTTGTTGCAAGAACTTGTATTCAGCCTCCTCCAATTCTTCAAGCACTTTCCTTGCATAAAATTCCACCATTTGCCTCCTTTCATCCCTTGGTTCTTCATTCAACCTCTCTTGTGCCAAAAGCCATTCCTTCTTAGCCTTCTCCACCCTTTCTCCAGTCTTAGAGAACTCCCTTCTATTAAGCCTATTAAAAGGCTTTTCCATGTCTTCAAGAAGCTTTCCAAAATCCTTCATTGTGCTCACCTTCCTCCAAACCGCTTGGATTGTCCCCTTGAAATGTGGTGAGGCCTCCCACATATTGAAATATTTGAAGCTCCTCTTCTTCTTCTTGTCTTCCTTATGCCAACTCAAAATGATAGGATGGTGGTCCGAGAGTGTGTCTGATTGTACCTCACAAAAGGCTTGGCCAAGCCTCCTTACCCACTCTTGGTTTACAATGCCCCTATCAATTTTGCTTTGTATCAACTCCCCCACTTCTCTTCTATTGCTCCAAATAAACATTTGGCTAGTGGTTTTAATTTCAACCAACAAACTAGTAGCCTCCAACTTCGTTCCCTTACATTTCAACAAGCAAATCTACTATTCATATAAGAGAGTGTACCCATTACATTCACTCCTTGAACTCCTCGGATCTTCTTCTTTCTTCCTTGCTGCCCTTATTCCTTTCTCTACCATTTTGAACTCAATCTCCTCCCCTAGCAGCCCTCTTTAACTTCCCATTGCTACTCTTTAGGTTCCCTTTGCTGCCCCTTAACATCTTTCACTCCATCTTGCTGCTTATCTTCTTTCACAATCCTCCCAATTGGCACTTACATCCTCCTATTTGTTTGATTTTATTTAGCTTCATTTTTCTTCCTACACACCTCCCCATTATGCCCAATCATCCCAAATTTTCCACATTTAGTTGGCTTCCACTCAAAACAGATTTGCTGGCTAACACAACTTGCACTTATTAAGGTAAATCAACTTATCCGGAAGGGTATCACTTATCATCACCACAACTTGCACCCTTGAAAATCCTGCCTCTCTTCTCTTGTGTTGCTCTATCAAGATTCAAAGGCTTCCCAAGTGAACTTACTATCTTGCTTATGATTTTTGGTTGCCAATACTTCAATGGCAATCCGGGGAGCTGAATCCAAACTAGGTGAACATTAGGTTCTTCAATCACACCTTCTTCATTCCAATCTTTCAATAAAACACGTTTCCCATCAAAGAACACCCACTCCTTTCTTCAAAACAGTCCCTTTATGCTCCTTACTTTGAATTTAACCATAAAAACTCCTGAATTTAGAAGTCATACCTTGTTGATTCTTCTTCCCTAAATCTGAAAAAAGAACCCCTCCATGACTTTTGAATGGTGGGTTTCTATACAAAACCTTGCACATAATAGTAGTCTCTCATTGCCTTGAGCTTTCTACCACCTCCTCCATGGTGATTTCACCCATAAACAGCCCATCTATCTTCACGGGTTGGTAATATTGAATCTCCACCGAGCTAGCTTTGAGTATAGAACTCCAAGATCTGACCTCCTTCTTGCTACTCCTCCACTTCTTCATTCCAAACAATTTTTCTCCCTTCTTTAGAGCTGAAATTCGAATTTGAACCCACATTTTTTGCTTCTTCAAAAACTTTTTTTTCTTCCACTTCTTGACTTTTAGCTTCTTTAGGGCTTGAAAGTGAGTGGTCAACAACACTCTTCAGTCCTATTTTGTTTTTTCCCTTGCCCTCATCCTTCAACAAATCCAAGCTGATAACCTCCTCCTTTAAATGTTGCAACTATTAATAATATCAAACGTGTATGACTTTTTGAAGGAGTTGGATCTAAACTTGAAGTGGTTATAACTTTTAAGGAATCAGACAATATTGAACATTGGACTTTACAAGACGTTCTGACACGAGGAGGATTCAGATGAAGATGACATTGAACTTGAATATTCAAAGATGATCCTTTTTTAAAGATTAATAATTGATTCATTGTATTAGAGATTGTTAGTTAATTTAGATAGGAGTAGTGTTAATATTTCTGTAACGAGAACTTTATCTTCCATTTTGTTTAGATGTTGAGAGCCTCCCTTGTGTTTGAAATAGACCAAATTTGCATATTTTTATACAAAGTATGTATGCAATGCTTTACATGTGTTACTTTCACGTCGACAAGACTTTCTATGACCTCTCTTTGATTTAAATCATGGAAATCTGCTCATGTTTTTTTAAAACAAATATATGTTTTAATGTAATCAGTATATATTGTAAGGTATTAAATGTAGTATTTGTGAAATTTAAAAAAAATACAAAAATTATGTGACCTCTGTTATGTATATTATAATAAATACTAGTTGGAGGCTAATTCATAAGGTAACTTATACACGACCTCATGACAATGTTTTGCTACTCATAAAAGGAATTGACAAATTTTATTCATATATGTGATTTTATTTAAACAGTACATATTGTTAAGTAATTAATGTAAAGTTAATATGACAATTTTTAAATTGTTAAATTTTAGTCTCCTCTGTTCTATGTAAAATATAACATATACTAGTTGTAGGATAACATGTGCATGTTTTAACAAAACACATACTATTCATAACTTAACTTATACATTACCTTCTGGAAAAATTTCGTAATTCATATACATAGCTTTTAAAACAAATGCATGTTTTAATACAAACGATACGTATTGGAAGGTAACAGGTGTATAGTATATCCGAACATTTTCAACAGCATATAGTTCATTTTTTGAATATTTACCACATGTTTTTAACATGTTCATAGCAACATAAAGCATTCAGAATTTTCAATAACAATAATTTACATCGGAGGAAATGAAACAGCATAGACTTAATCGGATGTGAAAATTTTATATCTTGGACACTATTAAGTGAAATTTCATCCTCTTGAAACTTAATTTCATTCATTTAAAATTGAAATCCGTTGATGTAGATCTTGTTCCAGGGCAAAGAGCTGATCAAAAATTTTGTCGGACACTAACCGGCCATTTGAAGAGCTCATAGGGGAAAAAAGATTAATCAAACGGAGAAGGATTTGGACAGCTAGGATGTTTGCAGATCAAAGAAAAATGAATGTTTGACGAATTTGTTGATTGAAGAAGGAGGAATGTTTGCAAATCAATTGAAGAAGAAGGAGGAGGAAGAAGAAAGAGGAATGTCCGCTGGTTGGTGAAGAAGGAAAGAAACGCGGTGGAGAAGAGAAGGGTTTGTTATAACACGTCCCGAATTCAATGACCCTGCCCGTGAGATTTTTATATTTTTTTTATTAATTGTAGATAGGTTCCTTGGCTTGTCCATAAGCTTATGGACAGACCGCCTATCAGGATACCCACTCATTAATGATTTGGTCTTTTGAGTAGGTCTCCTGACAGGTGGCATGTCTATATGCTTATGGACAGGCCAGGGACCTACTTGCAAAAGTGTAAACTTAATAAAAATATGGGGTTTACTTGTAAATAATGCAAACTTAACAAAATCACGTGAAACAAAAAAATAGATTTAGTTCTAATTTCATGCACAAACACACAGTTCATTTCTCCTTCCTCTGACTCCGATTCCTCTGAGCCAAATTTTTTTGATGCCGATCAATTCTTCCTCACCAACCAGCACGTTTCCGATTCCTATCAACCAGTCCATCCATAGTGCCTTTCTGATGTCCTCTGACGACAACAACCAGTGCGATTCCGACGAAATTGAGCAACAAATCATGAATTAAAAGAAAATTTGTCGCTATATGATATTGAAGTAGATGGAATTTCAAGCTTTAATCTAAAGACTACTGCAGTTGAATCAGAATCTGCTGGAGAAAACACAATCGTAACCGGCAAGATTCAACTCCAAACAAATGGAATTCAGTTGCAAGAAGCTGAAATACTATTGAATTCCAATGAAGGTGTGATTTTCTCTCATCAGATTGAAACTATAGTGTTCAATTGCAATGATATGAATATAGTTGTTTTTGAAACTTCTGCACACTGAAATTCGACTTCTATGAGCATGTATGAACATGTGGAACATTAGCAATATAAACTACATGGTGCACACAATTTTTGTATACTTTATGCATATATTAACCTAAATCATGTATAGTTTACAATTATTAAACATGCATTAGATTAAAATGAACAAAACACAGAGAATGCATTTGTCAATTTCAACTTTTGGCAAACTTGTGCATTTTTCAGATTATAACATGTAAAAAATACACTACACTTTGCATATGTTACACTACAAGTAGTATTTTTTATGCTTATCATAACAGAGCTTTTATAATTTTCTAATTTTAAGTAACAACCTGAAGACTTTGCACAAGTTATATTAGAATATGCATATCTTACATTAGAAGTTGTATTGTGTATTGGTACAGGTACAGATTATCCAAATTTAAATGAAATTGATGTAAGATATGCCAATGAAATTATCAACGCCAAGGCAGCCCTAAATACTCTCTAAAGTACTAGGGGTGATTTTCACATAGTATGGGTGTTCTTCCCTTTTTCTTATTTCAGATCTGGTAATTCTCTTTTGAATGTGCCATCCTCACACCATGAGGAGATCTAACACTAAGAATAAAGGGAAAACACAACAATCAAAGGAGAGAAAAATGTTTTTGAAGGAGGAGGTGATCAGCTTGGCTTTGTTGAAGGATGAAGGCAAGGGAAAAAACAAAATAAGGCTGAAGAGTGTTGTTGACCAGTCACTTTCAAGCCCTAAAGAAGCTAAAAGCCAAGGAGTGGAAGAAAAAAAAGTTTTTGAAGAAGCAAAAAATGTGGGTTCAAATTCAAATTTCAGCTCTAAAGAAGGGACAAAATTGTTTGGAGTGAAGAAGTGGAGGAGGAGAGAAAGAAGGAGGTCAGATCTTGGATTTCTATACTCAAAGCTAGCTCGGAGGAGATTCAATATTACCAACCCGTGGAGATAGATGGGTTGTTTATGGGTGAAATCACCATGGAAGAGGTGGAACAAAGCTCAAAGCAATGGGAGACTACTATTATGTGCAAGGTTTTGGGCAGCAACCCACCATTCAAAGTTATGGAGGGTTTTTTTTTGGATTTGGGGAAGAAGAATTCTAAATTCAGGAGTTTTTATGGTTAAATTTCAAAGTAAGGAGCATAAAGAGGCTGTTTTGGAGAAAGGAGTGTTCTTTGATGGGAAACCCGTTTTATTGAAAGATTGGAATGAAGAAGGTGTGGTTGAAGAACCTAATGTTGTCCCGGTTTGGATTCAGCTCCCCGGATTCCCATTGAAGTATTGGCAACCAAAACTCATAAGCAAGATAGTGAGTCCACTTGGGAAGCCTTTGAATCTTGATAGAGCAACACAAGAGAAGGAGAGGCTGGATTTTGCAAGGGTGCAAGTTGAGGTGATTATAAGTGATACCCTTCTGGACAAATTGATTTACCTTAATGAAAACAAGGTTGATTGTTAGCCGGAAAATCTGTTTTGAGTGGAAGCCAACTAAATGTGGAAAATGTGGGATGATTGGCCATAATGAGGAGGTGTGTAGGAAGAAAAATGAAGCTGAAAAAATTCAAACGAATAGGAGGATTTATGTTCCAATTGGGAGGATTGTGAAAGGGAATCTAAAGAGCAGCAATAGGAAGTTAAAGGGATGCTAGGGGAGGAGATTGAATTCAAAATGGTAGAGAAAGAAATAAGGGCAGCAAGGAAGAAAGAAGAAGATCCAAGGAGTTCAAGGAGTGAAGGTAATGGGTATACTCTCTTATCCGACCCTCCTTATGAATAGTAGATTTGCTTGTTGGAATGTAAGGGGTTTGAATAAATGTGATAAGCATAGGAGGGTGAAAAAATTTTGTATGCTTAATCATATAGGTTGTTTGGGGCTGTTGGAAACTAAAGTAAAAGAAGAAAACCAAAAAAAATGTGTGGGGGAGAATAGGGTTTGGTTGGGAGTTGATAACAAATGGGAATGTTGTAGGGGGAGAATTTGGCTAGGTTGGAGGGCTGATTTTTATGATATGAAGGTGTTGAATGTTGGGGATCAATGGATGGATTTTGAAATTCTTCTTGACGGTAGTGTATGGCCATAACACCATTGAAAAGAGGAAACCAATGTGGAAGTTCCTAAAGGGGAAAGGGAGTAGAGATGATAAACCATGGCTGGTCATAGGAGATTTCAACTCTCCTTTGGATTTTGGGGATAGAGAAGGTGGGAACGAAGTTGAAGAAAAGGAAGTCTTGGATTTCCAAGATGTGATGATGGAGGCTAGTTTGTTGGTTGAAATTAAAACTATTGGCCGAATGTTTACTTGGAGCAATAGAAGGGACGTGGGGGAGTTGATACAAAGCAAAATTGATAGGGGCATTGTAAACCAAGAGTGGGTAAGGAGGCTTGGCCAAGCCTTTTGTGAGGTAAAAACTGGACACACTCTCGGACCACCATCATATATCATTTTGATTTGGCATAAGGAAGACAAGAAGATGAAGAGGAGCTTCAAATATTTCAATATGTGGAAGGCCTCACCACATTTAAAGGGGACAATCCAAGTGGTTTGGAGGAAGGTGATCACAATGAAGGATTTTGGAAAGCTTCTTGAAGACATGGAAAAGCCTTTGTATAGGCTTAATAGAAGGGAGTTCTCTAAGATTGGAGTAAGGGAGAAAGCTAAGAAGGAATGGCTTTTGGCACAAGAGAGGTTGAATGAAGAACCAACGGATGAAAGGAGGCAAAGGGTGGAATTTGATGCAAGGAAAGTGCTTGAAGAATTGGAGGAGGCTGAATACAAGTTCTTGCAACAAAGAGCTAAAGTGCAATGGCTTCATGAGGGAGATATGCCTACAAAGTTGTTTTATGCTTCTATGAGAACAAGGCACAATACAAGAACCAAATTTTGAACATAAAGGAGGGGAGTAGATTACTACCCAATGTAGACTAGATTGACATTTGAAGAGACACTATGAAAGCCATTTGGGAGTCTATTGGGAAACTAAAGACTTGGAGGAAAACTTGGCTATTGTTGGTGGAGTTCTAAGCATACAACAACAAGCATCCTTAATCCAGCCAATTGGTAAAAAGGAGGTGAAGAAAGCACTTTGGGGGATTCATCCTAACAAAAGCCCGGGGAGAGATGGTTATACAAGCCAATTTTTTAGGAGCAATTGGGAGATAATTGGAGGAAGTATGGTGGAGGTCGTACAAAGTTTTTTCAAGGGGGGAGAAATTCCACACTCTTTGAATCAAGCTGTGATATCCTTGATCCCAAAGGTGAGTCAACCTCAATTTCCAAGTGATTCTTGTTGCTCCGTACTTTATAAAGTGATAACCAAAGTAATTTGTGCAAGACTTTGTGAGGTGCTGCCTTGTTTGATTAGTGAGAATCAAAGTGCTTTTGTGAAAGGTAGGCATAAGTAACACAAGAATCGTTGCATAAGTACAACGTTGATGGCATGAAGAGAAGTTGTGTTGTTAAAGTGGATATTAGCAAAGCCTTTGATTGTATAAGCTGGAAATTTCTTGTTAAATGGCTTGAGGTTTTAAAGTTCCCCGGATTGATGATAGATTGGATCAAGAGAGAAGTACAATGAAGTCATCCTTTTGCTTGGTTTTGAATGGGAGGCATTCTGAAGGATTCATGGGTAGAAGAGGAGTTAAACAAGGGGATCCTCTATCCCCCTTGTTGTTTGTTTTGAGCATGGAGTACCTTACAAGAATGATGGCAAAGGAGTACAAGGAGCAGCACATAGAATTCCACCAAAGATGCAAAAAGGTTGGTGTGCATACTTTGTTGTTTGTTGATGATTTGCTTATCTTTTGTGGAGCAAACCAAAAATCCATGGAGGGTGTGAAAGGATGCTTGAAGAGGTTTATGGAGGTCTCGGGTCTTGCAATAAGTGAGCAAAAATCTAGAATTTATTTTTCGAGAATGGATGAAGAGAAGAAAGACTTATTGGCTGGAGTGTTAAATGTAACAAGAGGGGATTTTCCTAGGCAATATTTGGGGCTGCCTTTGTCTTATGTGAAGTGGAGGAAGCAAGATTGTGAGCAATTGGTGGATAAAATTAGAAGAAAATTGCATAGTTGGAATTCAAGTGTTCTTTCTTATGTAGGGAAGGTGCAGTTGATCAATTCAGTTTTACTAAGTATAGCTGGATTTTGGGCTAGTATACTAAGTATAACTGAGGGTGTTGATGAGGAGATTGTGAAAATTTGTTGATATTTTTTGTGGGGAAGAGAAGAAGGGAAAAGGGGTTATACTCCTATCTCTTGGGACACAATTTGTAGAAGCAAAAAATTTGGAGGATTGGGGATTAGAGATCCTTCCATTTGGAACAAGGCAACAACACTATGTAAGCAATTGTGGGATTTAAACTCAAAGAAAGATATTCTTTGGGTAAGGTGGATTCAAGCATATTATATAAAGGGTGGAAGTCTACAAGGAAGCAAAGGAGGGGTAAGTTCTAGTTGGCATTGGAAGATGTTGTGCAAATTGAAAGACAAACGCTTCCAAACCCTGGGGAGTTGTTTGGACAAGGAAGGCAAGTTGAAGACAATGATGGTGTATGATGAAATGAAGGGAGGAAGCAAAAGGGACTTTTATGCAAAGGTAAAACATTTTACTTTTGCATAGAATTTTACCTAAGCATAGAATTTTCCTATGGATTCTATTGAAGGGAGGGCTTCCCATGGTTGATAGATTGTAAAGATTTGGGATTTTGAAGACACAACAAAGTTGTAGTTTATGTGATGAGGTGGATGAGACAGCAGCCCATTTATTTTTGGGTTGTACATACACTAAGGGGTTGATGAAAATCTTGAAGTTGAGGGATATGAGCAATATGAGGCAAGTAAAAAAATGTTTGTTGATGATGGTAAGAAGAAGGCAAGACTTGATGTTGATGAAGCTTACTAGTGTCTTGTATAGAATATGGAATGAAAGGAACAAGAGGATCTTTTTCCAAGAAGATTTGAAGATGGAGATCTTGGCTGCCCAAATTTAAGCTGAATGCAAATGGAGGAGCAACAAGAGATGGAAAGAAAATTTTGAATATGAGCTAGATAGAATATAGAGCTGGTTGTTTGTTTGATTTTAAATAGCAAGTTTTGATAGGGTTTTTGCTTGTAAAAGCTAGGAGTGATGACCTAAAAACAACTCTTTTGGTTTGATTTGATCTATGTACAAAACTTTCATAAAAAAAAGAAATTGATGCCAATGAAAATCTTACCGGCGTAAAAGCAAAAAAAATGGAATCACTACATGCTCTGTATAAGAAGCATGCAAATGCTATTGGTTTGATCCATTGGAAAAATTGTCGACGTCTAAACAACAAAAGGCATATTCGCGAAAAGTACTACAAGTGCTCTTCTGGAGGCCAACCGAAAAAACCCAGCATTATCAGCCATGTTCCTTGTGTGGGTAATGACATTCATTCTAAACAGAAGAAGAAGAGGAAGAGGAAGAGAGAGGACCTAATTACAAATACAGGATGCCTAGCTGAAATTAGAGTGAAGCTTGAGCAGAATTATTACACTATGGCTCACCACATCACCGTACACAATCATCAGTTAACAAGACCAACCTGACAGTATCTCAGTAGGAGTGAACGGAAGATTACAAAAGACAAAGGAAAATCCATCACAACAATGGAACAAGCAGGTTTAAAACCTACTGTAAGCTACAAATACATGTCTTTTGAAGCTAGTGGAGAAGAAAATCTAGGGCGGACGATGAAAGACCACCTCAATTTTGTGAGCCAACTTCAAATGAAAGAAATAGAAAGTGGAGATACTCAGAAACTTGTTGATACACTCATGAAATCAATGACAAGGACAAAGATTTCTTCTTCAAAGTCAAGTTCGACAAGGAAACAAAACAATTAGCAGTGTTTTGGAGAGATTCAATGATGTTGGAGGACTGCAAACTCTACAGAGATGTCACTATATTTGACACTATACACAGAACAAACAAGTATAACTTGATTTGTGCGCCAATAGTTGGAATTAACAATCACTAGAACATAACAATGCTTGCTTGTGCTTTTATTGCAAATGAGTTGGCTGATACTTTTGTGTGGCTCCTAAATACTTTCAAGAAATCAATGGAAGGGAGGAAACCTATCACAATATTCACAGATCAAGATCCCACAATAGGCAAAGCAATAAATGAAGTATGTTATGAAAATTTGCTACTTACAGTATGTTATGAAAATTCTGAGCACTGAACATGCTTTGTTAGAAACTGCATATGTTACCTTAAAGTATGTATTAAATAGCTTATAAATCGATTTCCTGAAAATCAGGTTTCCTTTAGAAAACAGGTTTCCTGAAAATGATGCAACTTCAAAAATTGTATTGCTTACAGACCTGAAACTGAGTAGGGAATGTTAGCTCGGTTTTGCACCTGGTTAGCTTACAGTATGTATAACTTATGTTATATGATAAATTAGTTACTTGTAAACTAATATACTAATCAACTTCCCTTTCTTGGTACAACTTTCAGGTCTTCCAAACACAAAACACGGGTCATAATGCAATACAACATTATGGGAGATTAAAAAAATATGAATCATTTAAAATCGATTTAGTCTAATGTATGAAAAGATGTCCTGATCCAATAGAATCTGAAGAAATATGGACCTCAATGATCACCACTTACAAGCTGGAAAGTAGCACCTAGTTTCAATGCCTATACAGTATCCGTGAAAAGTGGAGCACGACATTCAGCAAGGACATTTTCTCAGCACAACGAAGCAAAAGCATCAACCACGTCTTATGCTTCAGTGCAAACAAAACAACTACACTCACTCACTTATGTGAGCTCTTCAACCAAACAATGAAAAATTGGAAGAGAGATGAAGCAGAAAAGGAAAATACATGTACAAAAGCAAAGCAAAAAATTGAAAACAAACTAGGTATTAATTATGTATTAATTAGCCTAGAACCTAAAATTGTTAACTTACAATATGCATTTGTTTCCCAACTACTGGGCCTGTACAGGTTTGGTTGAACATGTTGCTCATGTTTACACACTTGCATTGTACAAAGGATTCAAAAAGGAATTTTCTCTAGCAATGGCAACTAAGGTCAAGGAAGTGTTCTCAGAACAACCGTCAAGAAAAT
This sequence comes from Rubia yunnanensis, assembly GCA_037428765.1. Taxonomy (NCBI): domain Eukaryota; kingdom Viridiplantae; phylum Streptophyta; class Magnoliopsida; order Gentianales; family Rubiaceae; genus Rubia; species Rubia yunnanensis. The sequence goes on from CM075063.1 coordinate 66,067,800, forward strand.
ATGAAGTCAGCCTAGAACATGATGAATCTAAAATACGAGACAGTCAAGTACAAAAATGAAGATGGGCTAGTTGAATTACAATGCAAATGCAAATGCTTTGAGGTGTCAGGTATGATGTGCTTTCACATTCTTATAGCACTGCACCTCCACTCCATCACAAATATACCAAAGAAGTACATCCTCAAAAGATGGACAAAAAAGGCCAAAACAGAAGTATGGGACACAAGGGTCTTGGCCAAGGAAAAGAGCTATCAGAAAACATCAATGGTGCAGTTTCATGGAGGGAATTATATGTCCAGCAAATTCTACAATCTAGTTCTAAAAAGTGAAGGAAACCCAGAAGCTAGAGGCACTCCTCAAGAGATGTTTGACACGTGCTCAACAAGAATAGAAGACTTGTTGGAATCAAAGACCAATGTCATTGAATAATTAGCCACAAGTAGCCAATGCAACTCAACCATAATAAGTGCACCTAAGGTACTGGATCCAGCCTAAGTGAAGACAAAAAGAAGAGGAAAAAGGCTGAAGTAAGGCATGGAAAAGAAAAAAACCAAGGAAGAAAACTACTAAATTTGACACAATAACACCAAATGTGAAACTGCAAAAAGTAACATTGTTTAAGACTTGTATTTTGCATTTATTTATCTATATATTATTGTATTTGTTTTTCATCAACTTAAAATATTCTTATACATTGAATAAAATACTGTATTTTTTAGCTTACAACTATAAATTACAAATAATAACTTGCATTTGTTTTGCTTACCCAAGTACCAACCTTTGTTTCACAAAATTTTACTGATATATAATTTTACTGATATATAATTTTACCCCAGTACCAACCTTTACTTACCCAAGTACCAAGTAACTGATATATAATTACTTAGTTTACAACTGTAATTTATTAACCTATGATTTGCATTTATTTTCCCATAAGTTTAGAAAATCAACACAATAAACCACATAACATAACTAAAATGTAACTTGGTATTAATAAGCATACAAATATTACTTCTTAACATTCAACATGCACTTGTTTCCTAAAACATAATTGCTTTATATTTCACATAATTTTAGTGATATAAAAATCACTAAATAGTACTGGGGGTTGTCGACATACCTCTCTCAAAGTTACATTTTTAAGCCCTAATGCTTCCTATCTACAATTAAGTAGATAATGGCTTAATAGAAGGGAGTTCTCTAAGACTGGAGAAAGGGTGGAGAAGGCTAAGAAGGAATGGCTTTTGGCACAAGAGAGGTTGAATGAAGAACCAAGGGATGAAAGGAGGCAAAGGATGGAATTTGATGCAAGGAAAGTGCTTGAAGAATTGAAGGAGGCTGAATACAAGTTCTTGCAAAAAAGAGCTAAAGTGCAATGGCTTCGTGAGGGGGATAGGCCTACAAAGTTGTTTTATGCTTTTCTATGAGAACAAGGCAATACAAGAACCAAATTTTGAACATAAAGGAGGGGAGTAGATTACTATCCAATGTAGACCAGATTGAAGAACATTTGAAGAGACACTATGAAAGCCATTTGGGAGTCTACTGGGAAACTAAAGACTTGGAAGAAAACTTGGCTATTTTCGGTGGAGTTCTAACAATAAAACAACAAGCATCCTTAATCCAACCAATTGGTGAAAAGGAGGTGAAGAAAGCACTTTGGGGGATTCATCCTAACAAAAGCCCGGGGAGAGATAGTTATACAAGCCAATTTTTTAGGAGCAATTGGGAGATAATTGGAGGAAGTATGGTGGAGGCCGTACAAAGTTTTTTCAAGGGGGAAGAAATTCCAAACTCTTTGAATCAAGCCGTAAGATCCTTGATCCCAAAGGTGAGTCAACCTCAATTTTCATGTGATTATAGGCCTATTGCTTGTTGCTCCGTACTTTATAAAGTGATAACTAAAGTAATTTGTGCAAGACTTTGTGAGGTGCTGCCTTGTTTGATTAGTGAGAATCAAAGTGCTTTTGTGAAAGGTAGGCACATATCACACAACATTCTTTTAACACAAGAATTGTTGTATAAGTACAATGTTGATGGCATGAAGAGAAGTTGTGTTGTTAAAGTGGATATTAGCAAAGCCTTTGATTGTATAAGCTGGAAATTTCTTGTTAAATGGCTTGAGGTTTTAAAGTTCCCCGGGTTGATGATAGATTGCATCAAGAGAAGTACAATGAAGTCATCATTTTTCTTGGTTTTGAATGGGAGGTATTCTGAAGGATTCATGGGTAGAAGAGGAGTTAAACAAGGGGATCCTCTATCCCCCTTGTTGTTTGTTTTGAGCATGGAGTACCTTACAAGAATGATGGCAAAGGAGTACAAGGAGCAGCACATAGAATTCCACCAAAGATGCAAAAGGTTGGTGTGCATACTTTGTTGTTTGCTGATGATTTGCTTATCTTTTGTGGAGCAAACCAAAAATCCATGAAGGGTGTAAAAGGTTGCTTGAAGAGGTTTATGGAGGTCTTGGGTCTTGCAATAAGTGAGAAAAAATCTAGAATTTATTTTTCTAGAATGGATAAAGAGGAGAAAGACTTGTTGGCTGGAGTGTTAAATGTAACAAGAGCTGATTTTCCTATGCAATATTTGGGGCTGCCTTTGTCTAATGTGAAGTGGAGGAAGCAAGATTGTGAGCAATTGGTGGATAAAATTAGAAGAAAATTGCATAGTTGGAATTCAAGTGTTCTTTCTTATGCAGGGAAGGTGCAATTGATCAATTTGGTTTACTAAGTATAGCTGGATTTTGGGCTAGTATACTAAGTATACCTGAGGGTGTTCATGAGGAGATTGTGAAAATTTGTAGATGTTTTTTGTGGAGAAGAGAAGAAGGGAAAAGGGGTTATACTCCTATCTCTTGGGACACAAATTGTAGAAGCAAAAATTTTGGAGGATTGGGGATTAGAGATCCTTCCATTTGGAACAAGGCAGCACTATGTAAGCAATTGTGGGATTTAAACACAAAGAAAGATATTCTTTGGGTAAGGTGGATTCAAGCATGTTACATAAAGGGTGGATGTCTACAAGGAAGCAAAGGAGGGGTAAGTTCTAGTTGGCATTGGAAGATGTTGTGCAAATTGAAAGATAAACACTTCCAAACCCTTGGGAGTTGTTTGGACAAGAAAGGCAAGTTGAAGACAAGGATGGTGTATGATGAAATGAAGGGAGGAAGCAAAAGGGACTTTTATGTAAAGGTAATTTGGGACAAAAACATTTTACCTAAGCATAGAATTTTCCTATGGATCCTATTGAAGGGAGGGCTGCCCACGGTTGATTGATTGCAAAATTTTGGGATTTTGAAGACACAACAAAGTTGTAGTTTATGTGATGAGGTGGATGAGATAGCAACCCATTTGTTTTCGGGTTGTACATACACTAAGGGGTTGATGAAAATTTTGAAGTTGAGGGATATGAGCAACATGAGGCAAGTAAAAAGATGTTTGTTGATGATGGTAATAAGAAGGCAAGACTTGATGTTGATGAAGCTTACTAGTGCCTTGTATAGAATATGAAATGAAAGGAACAAGAGGATCTTTTGCCAAGAAGATTTGAAGATAGAGACCTTGGCTGCCCAAGTTGAAGCTGAATGCAAATGGAGGAGCAACAAGAGATGGAAAGAAAATTTTGAATATAAGCCTAGATAGAATATAGAGCTGGTTGTTTGTTTGATTTTAAATAGCAAGTTTTGATAGGGGTTTTTGCTTGTAAAAGGCTAGAAGTGATAGCCTAAAAAATCTTTTGGTTTTATTTGATCTATATACAAAACTTTCATATAAAAAAAGTAGATAATGGCAAGTCAGGGTCGTCCACGAGAAGAGGGATCTTTTCAAGTGTTTAAACATATAAAGTGGAAACCATACTAGGGGGTTGGTTGTTTTTTCTCCTAAGTTATGAAATTAAAAAGACAAGTAACTAGCAAAGCAAGAGAACAATGCTAATCATGCAACAGAAACTAAAAGTGATTAAAACAAGAATTAACGGAGCCTTGGGGGCAATTGATCCTCACTTCCAAACCTCTTATAGAACCTAGATTCATTCACTCATTCATTGACATATGGAATGCTATCACTTTCCAATTGAAGGGTAACATTCATTCCTTCTTAATAGTAATTTGCAAACGCAAACAACGACATTTTGCAAACCTCGTTGACAATCACTTTAGGAAAACAAAACCTAAAGGTATTTCATTAACGGCATTTCACATGAAAGGCTTATAGATTTGATAATAACAAGCCACATTCAAGATTATGATATAGTCATTTAACCAAACAAAGCACTTATTAGGCTAACCCTTGAACAAACTACATTCAAGATTAAACCTTTCTTTTCATCTATAGGACAAATATGAGAAACATCCACATTAACATACTTATTAAGAAAGAATTGCAACACATTATACACAAGAAGTTCTAATTCCATGTTCTTGAATTTTCATGTCAATTGAGCTAAGAAATTGTACACTTTCCTAACACCATAACACTTCAATCATACAAACACTTGCTAATCTTAAACAACCCATGGCATAAATGAAGTAAAATATAGCATTAATGGCACAATAAATGCTTCCCAATAAATGTTCATAAATGAGCAAAATCAAGAACATGGGTTTGGAAGCTTCAATCAATTTCTCCCAAGAGATTACTTAGAGCATCCACATAGGTAGTAGACTTAAGGAGCACTTCTTAAGTGTCACATCATAGATTTTGATTTTAAAAAATAGATAAGAACCAATTACCAACAATGGAAAACACTTCTTAAGCACTTTTTTTCATCTCAATTTATAATTAATTAAAAATACAAAATAAAGTGTCAATCATTGGTTGGTTGACATTGCACAAATAAAGAGGTACCCGCTTCTTAAATAATGAGTAACTCCTTATTGAGGAGTGGTTCTTAAAACTCCGCAATGGTGCTCCTTAAATAAAGAGTGCTCCTTATTAAGAAAAGTGGGGTTAAGCAGCTACCATTGTAGATCCTCATAGCGCCTTAAATCTATACTGATTAACAACAAAAATCCAAACTTTATTCTAGCTAAAACAAAGATGAAATTGTTAGAAACTAGGGTTTGAAAAGAGGGAAAATGGGATGGAGAAGAAGTAAGGAGAGAGAGAAGATAAAGTGTTATTTATAGTACAAGAAAAGGAAGATAGAATTCTGGCCACCCGAACTCACAACCGGTTCATCGTGAGTTGCAATGGCCACCCAGAAACAAAACATGGTTTCTTTCTTATTCTTGTCTTCTAGCCTTCACTTCACAGCAAGTTTCCTCAATTCTTCAAGTCTTCAAATCTTCAAAACTAGTCTTTAAAGTCTTCAAAAGATGGTCTTCACAAGATAGTCTTCAATGGCCTCCAGTCTTGATGTTATTTCCTCGTCACACCAAAAATCCACTTAGAAAAGGTAAAAGAGCATAAAAGTCGCTCTTACCTCCTAAGAGAATTCAAGGTAAAATAGAAGCTCTAGATGACAAAAGAGTGCAAAAGTGATCCCAAAAAGTCCCAAAATATCACATAAAATGGATACATCAAACCTCCCCGCACTTAAACCTTACTCATCCTCGATTAAGAAAGGATTCAAGCACACACGAAGGAATTCACGTGTCCACGTCCTAAACTAATATTCCCCCAAACTGATACCTTACAAAACTCTCAATATCACACATCCCATAGTTGATATGAAATGAGAATTCACCTACAACCCCCATTCCTAGATCTACCCAACCATACCAACCTATCAATTCTGTGATATCCATAAAAACATCTCCAATGCCTGAATTGACAATCCCAAATTCAATGGCACAAAATGAAATCAAAAACATGTATGAAGTTCAAACGCATACTTCACTTTACGCCAATATATCATCCCAAAAACGAAGCATATCAACAATCAAGAATTCATACCTTACTTAATTTTCCCCTCTAAATTACCCAATCTCAAGAGGTCTCATGATGTTAAGCTACCTGTACACCCATATAGTAACTGCAACCTTATGACTTCAACGCGAGCAAATGTGTGAAATCGTAGCATTTTTCCTTTTTTTTCTCTCTTTCTCTCATTTTGCCCGGGAGCCCTTTCAGGTTTTCATCCTAGCCACACATCATGTTTCTTTTGCTCACATCTCACCTTGTTCCGCACATTTAGCCTCTCATTTTTTCCTGGGTCGCCCTTTCAAGTTTTCGACCTATACGGGCCCCCAATGTTACTTAAGTTTCCCTCTTGGATTTTCAACTTAGCGTGTTTCTTTTTATTTTTGTTCATTTTTTCTTTTTCTTTTTTTCATTTTTTAAAATTTTTTGTGTTTCCAATCAAAAGTAGCAAAAATATTTCACATGTCAAATCTAGCTTAAATATCCGAATACATCCAAGTGAAAACATCTCCAAAACAAAGAAAAAGATTCCAAACATCCAAGTCTAAGAAAAACAAATCCAAAGCCAAGCAGTAAAATACCCCTCCCCACACTTAAAACACCACATTGCCCTCAATGAAGAAAAATTAGGGCAAAATTATATAAAGCAAAGTATGGGGAGTGCAAAACAATAAGCTCAAAATTTGGAATGAGATGGTTCGACACCATCATGGGAGTCCCTGCCATAGGTCTACTGATACTGCACCACCCACTTAGCGTTCCTCTGACACCGCTTGCTCCACCTTGCTGCACTAAGGTCGGGGCCTGGGGCCCCAGCACCATGCGACTGCATCTCAAAAATCCTGGATGAAAGACAATCAATTTCCTCATCCATCTCCGTGAGGCTCTGGGTGCTCGAGTGTCTGCATCAGGCGCTCATAAAAATTAGGTGGAGGCTGAGGGAAATGAGGTGGCACATGATCCTCCTGCAGCGGTTCGATCTCTAACAGAGGTGGTGGAGAATGTTGCTCAACCTATGGCTCAGTGAATGGTAAGGCACCCTCGTTAAGCTGAATAGGGAGTGGAGGTAGGTCATTAAGCTCCCGCTCAATATTCACCCTGCATGAAGTATCTGGCTGGATTACCAAATCCCCCACATGTATCAAACTCCAGCTTGGTCATATGGCACTGAGAAAGTGTCATAAAGGTGACATTCCTCTCTTCGCCCCATACAACCAGTGGTATACTCCTCGAGCCTTTGTAGTGTCTATCAAGTTGAATTTCTTCATCCTCTCCACCGTGATGAGGTATGAAGAACCTCTGCCCAATTTTGGGAAGCCATCTAGGGTAACCAAGCCTAAGTGTTCTACTATGAGGGTGATCATACCCCTCGTGATAATCTTGCCCTTTGGCTTCTCAGCCACACTGATGACTCTCTTCATTCACAACTCCTCCTACAGTCCATATCCCATCCCCTCACTCGTCAAATGCCACATGTGGTGAATGTCTATGCCAGGTACATTCGTCGGCTCCAACGAAGAAAACAATGTGCCCGCTAAGAACCTGTGCCCAAATCAGAGTGTGGGATGGATGATGACATTGCTCTTGTCATGGGAGTCCCTCCTCCTCCTCCTCGTAACTATGCTCCAAAATAGCATATCCTTCTCAATCGTGCGCTCTGGGACCCCTTGGTCCAACCTCACCCGGACCTCTGCCGTGTTCCACCCAAATGCTGTCTCTATCTGTGAGACTGTCATTTTTCGAGACACATCGTCAAGGTGGAAGGTGATGTACCTCTTGCACGAATCATCATTCCTCATGTTGCACAGCCTGATGGTGGAAAGGAACTCTAATGTATAGCGCTTGTTGGTGGGGGCACTCTTGCCCATAAATCCCCCCAATCCTCCTTTGGCGAGGAGGCATCAAACCGGCTCTGTCAACCCGAGCGCATCAAGTACCATCTGATTGATGAAGCTCATCTCCTAGACCTTGAGGGTAACCAAGATGACCCACCTATCCACATAAGGCCTGGTAATCTGGGTCAAACCCATGTACTAGTCTGGAGGTTAATATACAGGGTTTGTCTCCGAAGCCTGTGGTGGAGGTGGAGGTGGAGTGATGGCACTCGCACCTCGTGGAACCTTAGGTCTCTTCGTCAGAGACATGTGTATCAATCACAGCAAACATGTCAAATGTATAAGAACATAAACATATGCAATATTTTAGAATCACAATCAATCCTAAATTAGTTTAGCTAACATCACAAATTCCAAAATGCCAACATTCAAGTACAAGATAAACTATTCTAGGTATCATCCACCATTGCATATAAAAATTAAGCCAGTTTTAACATGCCAACAATTCCAATTCCATATCACAGGCCACAAATCCTACACAACAAATTCCAACAATCATAACTTTGAGATTAAGACATAGCTAACATTCACTTATGCATTCACTTATGATAGAGCGAAAAAAAAAATTCTTTGCCAAAATCCTCATCAACATGCAATCACTATGTTTTTGGCCAAACTATGTCAACATAAGAAATGATATTGATGCATAATTAAGTCCAACAATCCCATAACTTGCAAGTTCATACAACTCATCAAGCTAATGAATATCACAATCTAAAAGCATAATGGTGAAAAGCACAAAGAACTACACAACTTATCATCATTCACAATTTGCACCATTTCACAAAATTCAAGCTACACATAAATCACAATTCAAAGATTCAAAAGTGAGGAATCATACCAAAAAGTGTGTAGGAAGATAAATGAATGGAGCCCACAACTTAGTGTCGGATGCACTATCTCACTATTCTTACTTTGCTTCCCCTGCAGCTGTCGGGTGATGGTGGCCCAGAACGCACAACTCGTACCCTGCATCTGACTCATTGTACCCCTTTATATCTCTCTGAACCTTCCATTTAAATATTCCAGCCAGCTGAGGGTAAAGTCAAGCCATGGGGTACAGTTACTAATCAGCAAACACGGAAGGTACCATATTGTAGAGCATGAAAATATAAGAACTTTTAATAAAGGAACCGTTAAAAAAATTTATCTGAGCACCAAGTTATGACCATCTGAATTATTTTTTTACATTTGATGGGTTGAATTTCGGAAATTAGATAAAGTTACTAATCGGCAAACACGTAAGGTACCATATTGTAGAGCATGAAAATATAAGAACTTTTAATAAAGGAACCGTTAAAAAATATTATCTGAGCACCAAGTTATAACCACATGAATCGCTATTTTCATTTGATGGGTTAAATTTTGGAAATTAGATAAAGTTACTAATCAGCAAACACAGAAGGTACCATATTGTAGAGCATGAAAATATAAGAACTTTTCAAAAAGAAACCAATACAAAATATTATCCGAGCACCAAGTTATAATCACCTGAATCGTTATTTTCATTTGATGGGTTGAATTTCAGAAATTAGATAAAGTTACTAAATAGCAAACACGGAAGGTACCATATTGTAGAGCATGAAATTTGATGGGCAGGATGAAGGTCGTTAACACTGAAGCCCAACCAGTGCTGAGTGTTGCGAGGCGATGCTCGGTCAAGTTTGGCACCATAGAGACCACAATGGATTTCCATGTTGTCAAAATGGATGACTTCAGTTTATTCCTCGGCATGGAATTTCTGAGAGATGCATGGATTCTTGTATAACCATATGGCAACTGCTTTTATGTCTGAGGCACCAATCCATACACGCTTAAAGTGACTGCGAAGAGTTTACCCGGGGGTAAAATCTCGACTTTGCAGCTTGTCATGTGCATAAGACAAGATGAGGACCGCAGTTCAGCGGATCCCGGTTGGGAGAACAGAAATTAAGGGTCAGAATGGTCTACACCAGTAATGGGTTTGCCCAATGGATCCGAGAAGCTTTGTGAAGCAAGTCCAAGGATTGAGCATGCATGTTATGGACGAAGATTTGTTGAGCAAGGAGGGTAGGAAACATTCGTTGATTGCCAAGAAGATCTAGATTCCAAAGATGTATCTATCGGGTGGCGCACCCCATTAAACATCCCATTTCGAGTCATTCAAGCAAGCTAAACCTTGTAGAGCTTGAGGAAGAAAGATGAGTCACTATTCCCATCAGCAATCCCTTGTTGTTCCACAATGCATGAGGCATAAACATGAATGGATAATGATGTGTACTGGACAACATCTAGAGTGGGACATTGCTTTGGTCGTCGATCAAGGTGTGGGTGCTATAAAATCAAACAAGTTCAAACCAGAACTGAAGAGAAGCCGAGAACCACAGCTAAACTAGAGTACACCATTGCCAGCAATTGAATCAACCCCTTTCTTAAGGCAGAAGTGTACAAGACAAATGTGGGTAGCGAAGAACCTTGGAGAATTGATGGCTTTGAGGACGTTCACTGAATTGAGTGGGGGAGAATGTTATGGATTTGGGCTTATCACCCAACCTCAGGCAACCCCATGCCTGCGTGCACGTCTCAACCGTGTTGCGGTTCCATGCCACTCAATGCGTGCCTAAAACCGGTCTCCCTAAACCGCGATGCACACGCCTCTGGGTTATCCATTGCCGACCACCCAACCGCTCACGCTCCATGATGTCCCCCTCTACGCCCGTGAAGCACTTTGCAAAATGCCCGAGCCGTTCGTGCCAAAGCCCATGCGTGCAACGTACAATCACTCGCTAGGCCAGCACACTAAGTGTTGATTCACATCCCGAGAAGACATGTCCAAAGCTCCTTGTCCCATAAGTCTTCTCTTTTGCTTGTAATAGACTTAGCTAGTAGATTAGCTTAGTTTCTTTCCGAAAGGTCCAGGTCTACATCCCTTGATTCGTTTGACCTTCGTTTATCTATGTACCAGGTACTCATGATAATGTTTGTACAGTATATATGTGGAGTACCGAGCTACCAAAATCTGGTTTCCTTTTTGCAATACATAGAAAATGAGAGTTTTCTCCCCTGTTGTCGGGACTAGTATTACTTTGTTGACTTGTGTGTTTGAAGACTTGTGTGTTTGAAGCCTTGTTCCCAATCTAAACTCCTGTGTGTATTTCCACTTCATACTCTACCACATCCCTCTAATGGCTTGGTGTACTGAGAGGAACCAAAGTGAGTGCGATGCACATGGGAAATTAGGCATTAGTAGTGACACAATAGCAAGGCTAGGCCACACGGTTAACCCCCTCAGAGGGTGACCCTCGAAATTGCCTGGTCTTGACAGCTTGAACTTGGAATGATGTGGGTCGTCAAAACTGGGATGGTCATCAAATCATTTGGCACAAATCATTGCCTTGCACCAAGTCATTAGGGACGGGACATGGTATATGGCGTGAGCCTTTGGAGCCTAACCATGAATCGCCTACGCCGACCCATGGTACATTTACTGGTTGAACCTGTTTCCTTTGCTACGGGTAAACCGTTAGTCCAATTTTTGAGTTCTAGTAGTCAATTGTGTAGTGCTCGAGAAGAAAAATCCAATGGAATCAACATTGAAGAATATTTATTCTTTGATTGTGGTCAGGTTTTGGCACAACTCATCAGACCACGATTCCCCATTTCTCCATTGGTCACTTTGATCTCCTTCTACAATGCAATTATGATCGTGGACTTTGTCTACTACTATTCTAGAGGTGAATGACCTTCGATCTCTTTACCGTCCTTGCGAACTACCTTCAATATCTTCTACCGCTCTTACGAACGGCATTCACAAAGAATGTAACCAAAAAGTACCCACGAGCAACCCACTAAAGATGATCGATCAAATGGAAGATCTAGGAGCCCATGGATACAAGATGTCAGTACTAATTAAGCCTACAAAACACGGGATTTAGACGATAAAACCAAACATGACCGTCTAAACCCTTTTCACGTAAATTTAACTAATACTAGCAACCCGCCATACAAAACATACCAAAAACTATGGTGGATGCAATGGTTAATGCATGCAAAATGAAGCACAACAACGATATACCGTATTAATTCTTGCTCATTGAGCACCTTCTCCCTACATTTATTTTTCTATAAAGAAACAAAGAAAATACAAAAAAAAAATTGGAATCATATTGCAAGGGTCCTCGGTTCACACCAAGAACTCAAGCAATACCTATTTCAGAAAACAACAAACAAACACAAGAAAAACATTAACTTCACACTACCAACTAGTAATGCAAGTTAACAATCAAATCTTTAAACTAGCATCCCCAGCAACAACGCCAAAATTTGATCTGCACTCCGATGGGTCGCTAATAATTCACACGGGAGATCTACTAACCCATAGAGTGCTTCACAAATATAGTAAGTTTATATGGTTGCTCTCGTACTTGCTACAAACTACCAAAGGGTAGCTAGTGGCAAGTCCGGGGTTATCCACGGTGATGTTAGGATTCAAAAGCTAACTACACAAGACTTGAAATCGGGTCATCACTCCGATTGCGTGTTGGGAATAGATAGTGTGAGTAAAAATGTTTGTGTGTGTGTGTGTGTGGGGGGGGGGGGTTCATCTAAACTACTTAACCTGCAAGAAAGAGAACAAACTATATTAAGCTAACACTTGGGGACATTTGCGTTACATGACTGGTAGAAAGACTTTGTTCCTAGATTTTATCAAGTACAAGATGTATGAACATATCCCGATGTTTATGTCACATGGTGGGTTTGATAGTCAACACTTTCCAATGTTTGAGTGCTCGTGGATACAAGGTGTCCATTAATTAGTTCCAATTAAGTCTACATAATGCAGGATGTAGACAAGAAAACCAAACATGGCCATCTAAACCTCTTGTCATGTAAAACTCAACTAATCCAAGGAATCCAACATGTAAAACAAGCCAATCATTACACCGAATGCATCAGTTAACGCACGTATAGTGATGCACATCAGACCCCCCACACTTAACTCTTTACTCGTTCTCAAGTAAAATGAGATGAGAAAAGGACTAAGGAAAGTGTAGCGTTCTGGCATAAAAGTTAACTGAGGCATTCAAATTATTCCTATTACCCAATTTCCCCCAAAGAAGAAATAATCTCACAACTCTCACACTTCCCGAAGAACCTAAAGTAATCTATCCGCCCAAAATAAAGCAAGGAAAGATAAGTTTTAAGCTAGCTTACTTTTCCCAAAAAGTTCTCCAAAAGCAATCAAAGAGTCTTTGCCAAAAACAATCCACCAAAGGAAATCCAAGAGTCGCTGACTTGGTTGTAACTAAGGATAACTCTGGATTCTCAACTTAGTTACAACCAAGGATGATGCAAATGTATCGTCAACCTATTTTTTTTGCTTTCTCTCAATTTCTCTTATTTTGCTTAGAAATCCTTTCGGGTTTTCATCCTAGCTTTCACACATGCTGAGCTCACATTCTCACCTTTTTCCACATGGCCTCTCATTTTTGCCTAAGTTCGTAAACCTAGTCTGGCCTAGCTTCTCATTTTTACCTAGGTATTTCGACCTATCTGAGTTTTTCCCAATGTTTCCTAAGTTGCCCTTTTGGGTTTCCAACCTAGCTTGGTATATATTATTTTCATTTTTTTTCAAAATTTTCAATTTTTTGGTGTAGCATAAAATGCCCCAAATTTGGGCTTCATACTACAAGAAGATAATGAAACACAAAAAATTACACAACCAAAGTTCCTAAAGAAACTACCCCAAGACAAGCTATGAATGCTATCAAGCAAGTCACACCACAAAATGAGGATCCAAAACATCCCAAAACAAAGCAAACACCAAAAATACCAAAGGAACAACAAAAACTCCAAAGAAAAACACCAAAAACACTGAGGAATCCCAAGATGAAAACTCCCTAATTGCTTGCTACTCCCTCCCCCACACTTAAAATACACATTGTCCTTAATGCACAAAAAGTAGAAACACACAAGTGAGGTCGAGAAAGTATTACCACTTACACTTGCGGCCTTGGAGGGCCCTTCTTGTCTTGACTCACCTCGTCATTCTCAAAGTACCTCGTTGATTTGAATCGTGGCCTCCATGGACTCCAATCTAGAGCCAAACTCTTCCAATTGCGATCTCATGCCAACTACCGCATGACTGACTTCTTCCATAACTTGGGTAGAACTCGAAAGTTTCTTCCCTAAAGTATGTAACTGGTCGAGGATGTCTGTGGATAGGTGGGTGCGGCTAGCTGGTGCCTTAGATAAAGGCTCACCATCCATCTTCTCATCTCTATCTCCGAGCTGGATAGAACTCTATAGAACTCCTTCATGAATCATGGGTTGGTGTCAAGGAATAAATCATCCAAACTCGTATTGTGGGTAATGGCAGTACGCTCTGGCTGAGGAAGGATCATGAAACTACAAGTGGTCGCGCCACTATATTGTTACATATCTTTCGTCCAAGGTTGTAGTCAATATTATAGAAGCTTTGGCTAGCTCTAGATAGTGTACTTCGTTCCTGAACACCCAAAACTAGCCAATGTAGACGGAGTGACTTGATGTCCCAATTATTGCGCCAAAAGCCTTGCCATCTTCCATTGGCATTCCCCATAAGTAACAAATGTGATAGGATGAGTGAATGGTTCAATGATCTACATTAGACTTGGAAGTGGATATCGATTTCCCCCAAGGCTTAATCTTTTGTAGTTTTAAAACCCCTTTTCTTAGTTTTGTTTGATGATTTAGCATAGTCGCTTGACTTTGCTAGTTGTCTTGTCTTTTAAATTTCATAACTTAGGACCACCAAACAACCAACCCCTCCTTTTTACATGCTTTTATATGTATATATATCTACCCCTAGCCTAATATCAACCTTTTGTTCTTAAACGCTTGAGAAAATCCCCCTTCTTCATGGATGACCTCTCTCGACTTGCCGCTATCTACTTAGTTGTGTAGATAAATATTAACTTTGAGAGACACGATGATGGCCTCCCAAATTTTGGCTCCGTTGCCGGGGAAGAGGCGTTTATTTTTAAGTGTTTAGGTGTATTCGGTTGCATATTAGCTAGTTTTTTTTTATTTTCCACTCCTTGGTTGTTGTTTTTGTTCCTAGTAGGTATTGCTTGAGTTCTTGGTAAATTTTTATTGAGAATCCTTGCAATATGAGTTCAGACTTTTGAAAAAAAGAAGAAGAAGATAATGGAGCGTCTCACCTTGATGGAACTCATGATGAGAAGAGAGGCTCAACAAGCAAGGTTTTGTAGGATGTGTCATTTCGACCATCCTACCGAGTCTTGCTATTTGTTGTGGGAAGAGCACTACGAGGGGGAAAGAACCCTTGGTTTCAAAAACCAGGTGTATTAAGAAGAGTGCTACCAAGAGGTAGGAGGTGTTGGTTTTCAAGGGCAAGAAGCTCAAGAATGGTATCATACCACAATCCTTACAATCCGAATGGAGTGGTAATCCAGATTGGTTGTATGAGAAGAGCCAGAAAACCAACAATATGAGAAAAAATAGTTGGCCATCACCACCTTATACCATACCCCAAAACCAAGCCCAACATGGAAGTTCAAGTTTGCCACGTGAGGAAGTCATGAATACAATAGCAAACTTGAACAACTATACTAGTGAAGAACCAGACACCTGGCTCTCCTCTAGTGTTGAGGCTATTGAGGGGCATGCGAGGAGTATATTAGAAGCGTTGGTCCGAATAGAAGCTCGTGATTCCAAAAATACACCATCCCAAATCAAACTCGAGGATTCGGTGAGTGAGGTCACCATGGAAAATGATCTTGAGTTCGAAGGGGATGAGGAGTTGGTTGTTGAGGATGATAAAAGGAGGAAGAGGTGATTGTGCTACATTCATTAGCATCGTCACCCCTACCCCGACCTATTGAACCAACTCCACCATTTTTAGAAGTTTTGAGGGAGATAAGAGAGGAACCAAAAGACTACCCCAAGCCTCCTGACCACCCAACTCCCTTTAAACCATCTCCACCTCAACAAGACTTTCCTCTTGAAAGTTTTGTACCCCCACCTCTCTACTTTTGGACACTCATGGTGAAGGGGTTCAAGCCTTCACCATAACATTAGGGTCGTGCCGACGACCTTAAATATATGGAGCTTTGTCGTGCCGACGACATAAATAAACCTGGCCTTTTATTTTGGTTTTTGTTGTTTAGTTTTTGTTATTTTGTCTTGTTCTTTTTACGGTGTGTTTTTCTGCGATGTTGAAGAAAAGTGAAGTGCATTTTATTAGAGGAGATGAAGGAATTAAATCCACGAGAAAGGGAAGAAATCTTGGAATGTTGGTGAGAAAAGATTGAATTCTTTCCAAGTGCTGAGAAGGCTTGTGATTGCGAGTCGCGACTACCTCACAATGACCTCGCGAGGGACCATTGCGAGTCGCGATGTGATCAAAAGTTTCGTGCTAAAAATCAGCCCCCAGCCATCACTTTCCTTGAGACGCGATGAGGTGTCGCGAGTCACGACTAACATGTCTTCGAGACAGCATCCACTCGAGACCTTGAGTCGAGCTGAACCAAAAAGCCATCAGTCCTCAAGGCCGAAGGCCTTTGAATCGAGCTAAAACCTTCGAGACATCATTCCCTCGAGACCTCGAGTCCTCGAGACTGCAATCCCTCGACTAGAGCTGAAGTCCTCGAGGCCAAAAGCCCCCGAGTCGAGCTGAGCTCAACAGTGCAAGCCCCCGAAGACCTTGGGTCCCCGAGGCTAAAAGCCTTCGACTCGAGTAGAAGCCCTCAAGGCCGTGAAGTCCTTGAGACCTCTGGTCCTCCAGGCCACAAGCCCTCGAGTCGAGCTGAGCTCAACAGTGTAAGCCCTCGAAGGCCTTGGGTCCTTGAGCCCAAAAGCCTTCGACTCGAGTAGAAGCCCTCGAGGCCACAAGCCCTCGAAACCTTGGGTTCTCGAGGCCACAAGCCCTTGATTCGAGTTGAGGCCCTCGAGACCTTGGGTCCTTGAAACTGCAAGCCTCGACTTTAGCTGAAGTTCTTAGGACCTCATCCCCTCGAGATCCCTAGGCAGCGAGCCCTCGACTCGAGCAGAACTTAAAAGTCCATCAACCCTCGAGACCTTGGGTCCTCAAAGCCGCAAGCCTCGACTTGAACTGAAGTTCTCAAGACCTCATCCCTCGGGATGTAGGATCCTTGATGCTGAGGCCCTCGAGACCTAGAGTCCTCGAGGCCACAATCCCTCTAAAGCCCTCGAAATAGAAGCTCTCAACTCGAGCAGAACTTAAAAGTCCATCAGCCCTCGAGACCTTGGGTCCTCGAAGCCGCAAGCCTCGACTCGAACTGAGGTTCGTGGGACCTCATCCCCTCGAGATGTAGGATCCTTGATGCTGAGGCCCTCGAGACCTAGAGTCCTCGAGGCTACAATCCCTCTAAAGCCCCCGAGATAGAAGCTCACGACTCGAGTAGAATTTAAAAGTCCATCAGCCCTCGAGACCTCAAGCCAGTTCTCGAGACATCATCCCCTCGAGACCCCAAGTCAGCAAACCCTCGACTCGAGCAGAACTTAAAAGTCTATCTGCCCTCGAAACCTCAGGCTAGTTCTCGATACATTATCCCCTTGAGACCTCAAGGCAGCAAGCCCTCGACTCGAGCAGAACTTAAAAGTCTATCTGCCCTCGAGACCTCAGGCTAGTTCCCGAGGCCAGTTCTCGAGACATCATCCCCTCGAGACCTCGATGCAGCAAGCCCTCAACTCGAGCAGAACTTTAAAGTCCATCAGCCCTCGAGACCTCAGGCCAGTTCTCGAGATATCATCCCCTCAAGATCCCGAGACAACAAGCCCTTGACTCGAGAAGAACTTAAAAAGTCCATCAGCCCTCGAGACCTCAGTTCTCGAGGCCAGTTCTGGAGACATCATCCCCTCGAGATCCCGAGGCAGCGAGCCCTCGACTCGAGCAGAACTTAAAAGTCCATCAGCCCTCGAGACCTCAGGTCCTCGAACCTTCCCTTGAGACATCATCCCCACGAGACCTCGAGGCAGCAAGCCTCGACTCGAGCTGAACTTGAATGACCATCACACTCTCGAGACAAGCTCTCGAGACATCATCCCCTCGAGACCTCGAGGCTGCAAAGTCCTTGGCTCAAGCCAAACCTGAAAAACCATCATTCCTCGAGACCGTCATTCCTCAAGTTAAACCGAAGCCCTCGATGCATCAGCCCCTTGATGCATCAGCCCCTCGAGACCTCAAGTTCTCGAGGTCACAAGAATTCGATTCAAGCAGAAGTCCTTAAGACCTTGGGTCCTTGAGGCTGCAATCCGACTCGTGCTGAAGCTCTCGAAACCTCGGGTCCTCGAGGCCAAAAAACCCTCCACCCGAGACGATGCATCACGAGTCGTGACCAGTACTATCGCGAGTCGCGATGAAAAATCCAACTTTTCAGCTGAGCTTAAACATTGCATAATCTTTCCTTCTTCTCCACCAAATACTCCCAAGAACCCCCACACATCCACTCATTCCTCCACCATCTCACATATATTGACATATGAAAATTCTTGCATCTTTATAGTATCTTTGTTGATTGTAGTATGCCGACTACATCATTGAGTCTTAAATTGCTATGTTCTATAATGATGCTTGGATATGTGTCGAAATATGTTGGGTATGTTTATTGGACAATCTTATAGTGGTGGTTGGATGATGGATTGGTTGTTCTTTGATAACACTATGGTTATTAACTCTTGATGCTAAACCTAGTATTACAAATCCTTATGTACTTGTGAGTTTAATGTGGTTCTTTGTTGTGTTAGTCTTGATCAAACGGCACCAAGGAGACAACGTTTTGCTCGAGGGGTGAGTTCTTCTACGACACTTTTACTCCCCATTTCAGCTCCGAAGCCAATTTTGGGACTGAGTCTATACAAGTACATTGGATTGCGCCATATTACCGGTGACTATGCGGATAAATGGGTGTCACTCTACCTCCTACCTTGAGTTTTATTATTCTTACCTTACATGTTTACATTGAGGGCAATGTAATGTTTTAAGTGCGGGAAGGGGTTAGAGGACTCACATGCATGCTAGCTTCATTTGGAATTCTTTTTGCTACTTTTGATTGGAAAAACATGAGAAAAAGAAACAAAAATTTTGAAAATGAAAAAAGAAAAAATAGAAAAAAAATAATACCCGCTGAGTTGAAAACCCGAGAGGGCAACTTAGGTAACACTGGGGGCCCGGATATGTCGAAAACCCGAGAGGGTAACCTAGGCAAAAATAAGAGGCCAAAATGTGTGGGAAAAGGTGAGATGTGAGCCAAAGAAACATGATGTGTGGCTAGGATGAAAACCCGAAAGGGCTCCTAGCCACACATCATGAAGTAGGATTATAAAATTCTTGATTCTTTTATGCTTTGTTTTGGTTGATATATTGGCATTGGGTGAAGTATGTGTTTAAATCTCCTCTATGATTTTGACATCATTTTATTTCATTGGATTTTGGTTGATATATTGGTATGAAGTGAAGTATGTGCTT
This sequence comes from Rubia yunnanensis, assembly GCA_037428765.1. Classification (NCBI taxonomy): domain Eukaryota; kingdom Viridiplantae; phylum Streptophyta; class Magnoliopsida; order Gentianales; family Rubiaceae; genus Rubia; species Rubia yunnanensis. Next base: position 66,087,029 of record CM075063.1, read on the forward strand.
GAACCTCCTAATGGTTTTAACTTCATTTTGTGTCATTGGACTTTGGGATTATCAATTCGGGACTTTGAAACGTTTTTATGGTTTTTAATTGATAAGTGGTAGGTTTGGTTAGATTTAGGAATTGGGGTTGTGTGTGTAAAAATATTCTCATTTGAGCTTTGATTTTGAGATTTATGATTTTGAGAGTTTTTGTGAGGTGTTGATTGGGGGAATATTAGTTAGGATGTGGACATATGAATTCCTCCGTGTGCTTAAATCTTTTCTTACTCGAGGGCGAGTAAGGTTTAAGTGCGGGGAGGTTTGATGTGCCCATTTATACGGTTATATTAGGACTTTTAGGATTCACTTTTGTGCTCTAAATGTGACATTATGCCTTGAAGTTCTCTAAGGAGGTTTAAAAGCGACTCTTACGTTTTTACTTTTCTAGAGAATTTTGTGTGACAAGGTGTTTGAAGACTTTGAAGAATACCTTTGAAGATTTGAAGATTTTAAGACTTGTAATTGAGCTTTTGAAGATTTGAATAATTGAAGAAGTGGAGAGAAGAGGAGGATATGAAACAAAAAGGAGAAAGAAGAAATGGTGCTAGACTTGTAGTCCGTCACAAGGTCGTCGCGAGCACGTCGCGACTCTCGACGGACGAGGGGTCAGAAACCCTTCTTGCTTTTTGCACTATAAATACTCACCTTATCCTCTCCTCTTCAAGAAGCTTTGGACACCTTCTTATTCCTGCATTTTTCTGGGTTTAAACACTAGTTTTTCTTTCCTTTCTTTTCTTAGTTTTTGTAGGTTAATCATGTCTTTTAATTGTCTAGCTTAGTTTTATCTTGGGAGCAATGGATTGAAGCTTCCATTTCCATGTAGTAAGAACCATATATATATATATATATATATATATATATATATATATATATATCTATCTATCTATTTAGTGCTTTTGCTATTGTGCATTTATCGAGCTTTGAATGTGAATTGTTGGTGTCATTGATGTTGTTGGAAGCTTGAGTATATGAATTGCTTGTATGATTACTTGTTAGGGTTGGGAGAAAGTAGCTAATTCTCCCCTCTTTTAATGTGGAATCCAAGAGCACGAGTTAGAGCTTCTTAATGGTGTTGATGTGTTGGTTATTGCTAGATGAGTGTGATAGTTGTCATGTTTGTTTTAGGTAGCAAATGAGAGGAGTCAATGAATGTCGATTGTTCTTGGCTAATCTTGTGTAAATACATGATTAGTGGAAGTAGTGAATAGATTTTGTCATTCGTTCTTGAAGCCTTTGTTATTTAGCATTCACGTGTTCTTAATGCTATGTTTCACTTCATTTATGCCATGTGTTATTTGAGAATAGGAAGTGTTTTGTATGATTGAAGTGTTAGGGTGTTAGGAAAGTGACGAATTCCTTAGATCCTTTGCATGAAATTCTAGGAACATGAACTTAGAACTTCTTGCGCATAATGTGTTGTGATTCTTGCTAGATCAGTTGTTAATGTGGATTGTTCTCATATTTATCCTATAGATGCAATGAAAGGTTGGACCTTGAATGTGGTTTGTTCTAGGTTTAGCCTAATAAATGTTGTGTTTGGTTAAATGACTATATCTTTGGTAGAAAGCTTTTCGTTGTCAAATATATGGTCCTTCGTGTATAATGACATTGATGAAATACCCCTATGGTCGTTGTTTGTCTAGGGTGATCATCAATGAGCTTTGCAAATGGTCGTTGTTTGTCTTTGCAAACTACTCTTAAGAAGGAATGAATGTTGATCTTCCATTGGCATTCCCCATAGGTAACAAATGTGATAGGATAAGTGAATGGTCCAATGATCTACATTAGATTTGGAAGTGGATATCGATTGCCCCCAAGGCTTTATCTTTTGTAGTTTTAAAACCCTTTTTCTTAGTTTTGTTTGATGATTTTGCATAGTCGCTTGACTTTTCTAGTTGTCTTGTCTTTTAACTTTCATAACTTAGGACCACCAAACAGCCAAAATCCCCCCCTTTAAATTGTATATATATATATATATTTACCCAGCCTAATATCAACCTTTTGTGCTTAAACGCTTGAGAAAATCCCCCTTCTTCTTGGACGACCCCGACTTGCTGCTATCTACTTAGTTGTCGATAGTAAGCATTTATGACTTATAAATATTAACTTTGAGAGGCACGACGACGGCCTCCTAGGGTTACTATTAGAAGGGCATTCAATGCCATATCCGGCTCAATAAATTCTCAACAGAGGAAAGTGAGAGATATAAATCTAGAGAATATGAGTAATGTTGAATCTAATGGTCTATGTGATGCGTTGTATACTCCAGCAGGTTCTGAGTACTCTGAAGAGAGGAATAAACCCCTTGGAATAACAACTGACTTTGGAATGATCGGTAGAACTAGCCACAGAGGAGGTGTGATGACATTAACACAAGAAGACATTCATGAAGCCATTGAGATGAAACATAATTGTTTACTTGGGTACTGGATGGATGATAGAAAGTTTAGTGTGGAGAGAATGAACCAGTACTTTAGTGATTACTGGAGTATTAGTGCATATGTACTGCATAGATATAGGAACTTTTATGTAGTTAAATTCCAAACTAAAGAAGAAGCTATAGTTGTACTGCATAGAAGTTCTTTCTCTTTGGCTGGAGGTTTATTGACTCTTAAAAATGGGGTTCCTGTATAACGCTTAGGAGAATCGGGGTTGAGAAAATTAAGATTAATATCCAGATTCATGGATTTCCTACTGAAGGATCCTGTCCCAAAGATGGCAGGAGATGGATTTCCTATTAAGGTAAAATTCAACTCAGCTCTTCAAATTTGGGAAAGATTTTTGCTGAATCTTTAAAAAATCATTTACACAGTTCCAGACAGAAATGGATGTGGGGCAAGAGTTGAAAAAATGATCTAAAGAGTCACTGTAAGTCTGGCACAGGGGACATTTGGATGCTAAATGGAACCCTATCTTTCTTAAAATGTTGTCAAAAGGAAGTAAACCATTCAGAGCTCTCCATAAAAGCACATACATCTTTTTAGGAATAAAAGGTAACCATACCTTTTGAAAATGGAGGATCTTCAGCTTTCTCTGTCTGAAAATTTTGTATGCTGATTTGATGGAGAAGATTCCATTTGTGGCTGGCATCCAGATGAGCCTATCTTCATGAGTATATTCCACTTTAGCCTCCTGCAAAATTGAGTACAAATTGGTCGCCAAAAATGGCTCCAGTTGTGGGAGGATTGATGCTTTGTTGTTAATAAATGACCTTAGTGAGATGTCCGCAAAGGGGATATCTCTATCTTGAGGCCATTTATAATACAAAGCTCCCTCGGCCATCCAGTTAGCATTCCAGAAGGAGCAATCACCGATACCATGTATTATTCTGGAGTTGCTATTTGCTTTTTCAGTAATTTTACAGATTCTAGACCATGTATGAGATCTTTTGTAAGGCTTCGGGAGTGACCATAATAGAGAGGTCCATTGCGTGGAATTGAGTTGCGGTTTCCACCACAGTTTACATGAAAAAGCATCTACAATGGCCTTTAAAGATCTAAAACCTATTCCATTTTCTTCTACAGGTACACTCATGTTTTTCCAGGATCTCCATTTTTTTCAACATTATCAGAATATCCCCAGAACAAGCTAGAAGCCATTTTCTCCATTTTTTCCAAAACTATTTTTGGTGGACTCAAAACTGAAAAGGTATGAGTTGGGATAGAGAGAAGACAATGATTAATTAGAACAACTTTACCCGCAGTGGAGAGCCATCTGTTCTTCCAATTATGGATTGATTTATCCATTCTTTCCAATAATGGCTAGTAGTGTACCTGCAAATTTCTACCAAAAAATATAGGCACTCCCAGGTATTTGAATGGAAAAACTCCTTTTTCCATTCCCATGATCCTTTTTACAGAGTTAACTATAGAAGAATTTGTTCTATGAGATACAAATAATTCTGATTTTGAGAAATTGACCTTTTGGCCTGTGGTTTGTTCATATGCTTTAAGGAACTTTTTGAACCTCTTCATGTTTCTAAGGTTGGTATTCAAAAATACTGCCGTGTCATCAGCATACATTAAATGTGAAATTGGAGCACAGCTCTTAGGTAGACTAAAATTCTGAAGGTACCCTGTGCTAAAAAGTTTCTTTAAACCTCTAGAAAAGGTTTCCGAGAGCAAATTGTAAAGGAAAGGAGAAAGAGGATCTCCCTATTTTATACCCCTAGAGGATACGAAGAAACCTGAAGTAACTCCATTGATTAAAACCGAAAAATTTGCAGCAGATATGTTATGCATAATGAGTTTAACAAATTTCCCGTGAAAGCCAAAGTGAAGAAGAATGGAATTCAGGAATGACCATGAGACTCTATCAAAAGCCTTTTGCATATCTAGTTTCACTATTAAATTAGGGACTTTAGATTTTCTAGACAGAAGCCTGGTCATCTCTTGCATTTGAAGTATATTGTCTGTGATTTCCCTGCCTTTAATGAAAGCACTCTACTCAGGAGAGATTAGGATATGCATAAGCGGTTTAATCCTTTCCATAAGCATTTTTTAAAAGACTTTATTGACAAAATTTGACAGACTGATCGGTCTGAAGTCTGAGAAAGAGACTGGAATTGGTTTTTTGGGGATTAAAGTGAGCCAGGTGCTTGTGATGGCCTTAGGGATAAGGCCACCACTTATAAAATCATTTGTTGCTTCCAAAAAATCTTCTTTAATAGTTTCCCAGAAGGATGTGAAAAAAAGCCCAGAGAAACCATCAGATCCCGGAGCACTTGATTTATTTAGATCAAAGACAGCAAATTTCAGTTCTTGGATATTGAAAGGTTCTAGCAGGAGTTGGTTTTGCTGCTCAGTTACCAGAGAAGGAATTTCAGCTAAAAAATATTTCAGATAAGTTCCTATTTTTTGAGGGGCGTCCTCATTAAGGAGTCCCTTAAAAAAATGAACTCCTTCATCTTTAATCAGCTATGGGTCAGAAATCCAATTACCATTTCCGTCTTTGATTTTACTGATTTTTTATTTAGCTCTCCTTTCCCCGATGGTATGATGAAAATAGCTGGTGTTTGCATCTCCGTGTTTTAGCCAATTTAGCCTTGCCTTATGTTTTAAGAAGATGTTTTTTTTCTTTTTGGGATCTAAGAAGTAAAGCTTTGGACTTGTTAAGTTCAGCTAAATCAAACTCTGCTTTGGACTGTTGAAATTTTATTTCTAGCTCACTGACCTCTGCTTCAGCTTTAACCAGGTTTTGATTGACATTTTCAAAAGTGTTTATGTTCCATGCTTTAATGTCAATCTTAAGTCTCTTAAGCTTATGCACTAATCTGCACATACCAGTAGCGGAGGACGGTAAATTCCAGTTTTTTTCCACTAGATTTTGAAAGTCTTGTCTATTAGACCACATTTCTTGGGCCTAGGTGCCATTTCTTCAGCAGATTGAATGGACAGGATTAATGGAGAGTGATCAGAAGTCAGTCTATTAAGAACCTAAATTGAGCTGTTTGGAAATAGTTCCAACCAGTCCAAGTTGCATAGGTCACTGTCTAATCTCTGGAACAGAAGGTCTTTACATTTGTTCTTGAATCTATTATTAGACCATGTAAAGGAATTACCAACAGTGGGGATGTCATGCAAGTCCAGTTTATTAATGAAGGCATTGAAATCTTTCATGCTTCTTGTGGGTGGGGATTTCCTTCCTTTATACTTCGATGCTGAGACCACAGTATTAAAGTCTCCAATGTAAATAGAAGGTTCCGGGGGGGTGTTTCTAAATCATTCCAAAGAGCTTCCCTCAATTGTCTATTTACACTAGCATATATAAAATAACAATTCCAACTGGAAGATGAGTGAATATCTGTGATTCTTGCCTGCACAAATTGATCTGACTCTTTTAAATTGATAATATTAAAAGCATGGTTCCATAAGATCCATATTTTAGCATTTTCTGCAGGGTAAGCATTTTTGAAGCCTAGATCATGCATCAGAGTGAATATTTTCTTTTTTTCATGTCAAGGCTCTGTCAAACAAAGAATAGCAATCTTGTGAGACACCAAAAGTGATTTTATTCTATCCAAAGATGTTCCGTAGCCTCTAACATTCCAAACTAGCATGTTTCCTATTATGTTGTATTTAATCATTTAAAACATGAAGTGGTTGCTTTCTGTGAAGATCTAAGGTTTCTTGATTTAACAGCAAAGGCTTTACTGTTAATTGATTGCTTTTCCTGATTCTTATCAATTTTATCCGATGGTAAGATAGGTATTGGTTTGTGTGTGCTAACCTGTGACCGTGAGCTGTGATCTTCCTTTGTGCTCTGATCAGTTAAAGCTTGAGCTCCCTTCTTTACCTCTATAAGCACTGGCTGAGATTGCAGCTTCAGTTCTTGTGTCAGCCCAGCACCTATGATGCTCGGTGGATTGTTGCCAGCCTCTGGGGTGACAGGTGTATTTGTTGCCAAGGAAATGGGGGGCTCTGTGTGTCTAACATGTGGGCTGATTTCTTCAATGGGGTGAATTTGTGTTGTGTCTGTAGATATATGGGGTACACAGCCTTCTTGAGATTGCAGTGTTACATGGAATATTTCTACTGCTTCCTCCTCTTCATCACCCTCATTTAAAGCTTCTAAGGTCTGAAAGGCATATGAAATCCTAACAGTATTTTCTGTTCTTTGGAGGTCCTGGCTGGGTGTTAACTCACTCTGGTGTTTTTTCTTTCTCAAAATAGTGGTGGTGATTAGCTTAGAGATGTCATCCAATGAATAAAAGGAAACAGTTCTTTTCTTATGTATACCAGGGAAGTTTTGTACAATACTATTTTTCAGTTGAAGTTCTGTCTTGCTTTGTTGTAACTGACACCCTACATCCTTTTGATTGGCAGTTAGACCTAAGGATTCTGCAACTTCTAATTCCAGTGTAGGCTGGGAGTCCAAGGCATTAAAAGGTTCTACCTGATCTGTGGCTTTGTTTACCTTTTTTCCATTTATTGTGGGATTCTGCTTCTTCCTCAATTCTGGGTGTAGGAAATTACAAGTAGCATGACTATGACCCAATATCCTACACTGAGTACAATACGAAGGCAGTTCATCATATTCAATCGGGTACTCAGCTACCTTGCTACTTATTCCAACCACAATGGTTGATGGCAACTGAGACAGAAGGTCAATGTCAACACACACTTTGATTGCAGATGGCCTAGTCAGTGCACTAGCTGCAGCATCCATTTTAAGGAATCTACCAATCTGATTACTCATACCTATAATAGCAGATGTATTATAGAAATGAATAGGGAGTTTATGGATTGTTACCCAAGCTGGAACAACAGATGATTCTGATACGGGGGAGAAGTCCGGAGACCATTTCTGGACTTTCATTAACGAGCCTTGAATAATCATCCACTGTCCCTTCATGCAGCATCTCTGATAATCCTCACTCTCTTGAAATCTGATAAGCACATGGCGGTAATCCATTGATCCCAACTGGAACTTTGATTTGAAACCTATAGACTTGAAAGCGGAGTGAAGAGTTTCCATTGATGGCTTTCCTCTGTTGAACTTTCCGACCAACGCATTCTGATAGTGCGACGCCAATATCTCGCCTTCCTCCGGTGGGAGGATAAAAGCAATTTTGCCCTTATATTCAGTGATAGGGAGAAGATTAGGCGTGTCGGGCAAAGAAGTGAATAGTGGAGAGGGTTTAGCATTCAGAGCTTGGAGGAAGCTTTTGCAATTGGTGGAGGGGTTTTCTGTTAAGGGTTTTGGCGGTGGCGTCGCCATGGCCGGCGGCCAATTCCACCTTTTGTGACCGTTATCAAGCAGATAGGGGGGAGAGATAGGAGAAAGAAAGAAAACTAAAAGTTTCTCACACAATATCGCACCTTTTTCGCACGCATAAATAGTAAACAATAGTCAACAGAACAAAAATGTTAGTTGTCAATATTTTAAATCTTTACCAATATCCAACATATTGGAACCAAAATATAAATTACACATATAAATTATTAATTTGGTTCTAATATTAATTAATGGCTAAGTCTTAACTAAACAAAAGCTCAAATTTCACATAATATTAATTATACTTTTAGTATAAAAATGTGTGATACGGTACAGTAATACCATGGTAATATTTTCTGAATACAATTACCATACCGTCACAAATGTGTGGTACGGTACTACCATACCACATCATCGATTACCAACATTTTCAGTACAAATGGTATGTGGTCCGGTTGGTAATTTGACTCAAAATGTCCGCACTGGCCAAATTCAAAGAAACACCAGGATTCGGGCTGGGCATATGGAAAGAAGATGGCAGAGATATAGCATGCTAAATGATATTCAAGTGCAAGAGGGATTCTTATTTTCCATGGAGACTGACGATGGACTGCCTCAGCAAGCGTATATTGGTAATGTTAATCAAGGAGGAGCCAACCGGGGGTCGGGACCGTCGATGCAGGAGGAGGTTTCCAACAAAGGTTCTTTGATCCCTACTTTGGAGCTGAAAATCAAACTGCATCATCAAAGCCGCCGAGGCCGCCTCTCATGCCACAAAATCTTCTACCTAATGGCCATTGCTAAATGGCCATCTTCCAAATGAACATACTGGTCAATTTGGAAATGTGGCGGTGGTAATGGAGGAAAATACTAGCCAAGTAGATGTCATGAAGTGGATAAATCAGGAAGCTCATCCAGAGTTAGGGAACAATGAATCGAACAATGAAGTAGCTATGGGAGAGTCTGATGAAGGAGATGAATGAAATAATGAGGATGGGCAAAATCAACAGATGTCTGCGAATGAGGCTAAGGATTAAGATGATGAAATATCTCAACCTCGTGAGATGGAGATGTAGGTATCCCATGGAGAACATCAACATGGTAATGTCATTCTTATTTCAAGTTCAAAGGATGAGGCAGCAGATAAAGCAACAGGAGGAATAGAAAATGGAGAAGTAGGTGAAAGTCCGAGTGTTAATTAGGTGATTCAGAAAGGTAAAAAGGAAGGGGGAAATGGTGATTCTTAGTCCAAGGAGAAAGATCTCTAAGAAGAAGAAGAAAGTAATGACGGGGATTCAGTATCATAGCTTTTTCAAGCAGCAGTTGATGTGGAGTAGTAATCTGAAGAGGAATGCTGTTGGAATAGATATAGGAGTTCATATGGGTGATCCAGCTGAGCAAGAAAAGCAGGCCACTGTAAAGGAAGTGATGGAGCAAAACTAGCCTTCCGTTCCAGCAGTAGCGAAACTTCAAGTAAAGACCTCGGCCAAACTCCATACAGATGGAAGGTCAATGGGGAAGTCAGGAGCAAATGAGAACCGATAGTCTTCAAAACCAGCGTCAGCCAATGAAGAAGAGAGCTAGATCAGAGGAAGGTGAAAATAAGAAGATTTTAGAGGATTTGCTTCCTTTAAAGAAGAGATCAAGAACTTTACTGATGTGTGGGAAATGTAACTTGTCAAGAATATGTTGAAGGGAGAGTCAGATAAAAATTGGAGGATGGATGACAATGATTTTTTGAGTAGCAATAATGAAAGTGCATGGCAAGGGTGATGCAGTGGATAAGGAAAATGAAATTCTGAGGCTTATGGGAGCTGAATGATCTGCACCATTATGTACGTGTTAACTAATTCATTCTACACATTTGTTATTATGTTTTGTTTGGTTGATTGCTAGTTTTAGTTAGGTTTACACGACAAAGGGTTTATATGACCATTGTTGGTTTTCTTATCTAAATCCCGAGTTTTGTATAATTAATTGGAACTAGTGGATACTTTGTATTCACGAGCACCTAGATCTTCCTTTGTGATCTTACTAGTAGGTAGCTCGTGAGTATTTTATCATCATTTTGTAGAAGGCCACTCTCAAGAGTGGTAGTAGATATTAGAAGACCGTCCGCAAGGGCTATAGTAGACAAGAAGACCACGAGCTAAAGCGTGGTAGTAGATGGAAAGAAGCCAAAAAAAGAGTGGACACTACAACAGACAACACCTATTACCCCAATTTTTCAGGGCTTTTTACCTCCATAAAAAACTGAGGTACATATATTAAAAGTAAAAAGTACATTTTTTACCTCGGTTCAAAACCGAGGTAAATAGTACCTTTTACCTCAGTTTTGGACCGACGTAGGCGGGAATTGCGACCGACGTTGCTCCATGGTAGAAGGCCGACGATAGGAGACCCTAGTTACATTGTTATAATCGACGTAAGCATCATAAAGCATGCAACGTTGTCCATTGGAATATGGAAACCAATGGGAGAGGAAGTGCAACGACGTTGCAAACGACGATGTCGTTCATAATACCAGCAATGTCGCGGGAGATGAGAAGCAATATCGGACGTAGTAAGGAACCCGCGTTGTGTGCCAGATGAAGTGGAACGCTGACAAAAATGACGTCATTTTGAGAGGGCGGCGTTGCAAAAAAAATGACACAGGTATATGTGACGTCGTTAATTTGTTGTTTTGGAACCAATTCATGCAGCGTCCCGGTTTAGTCGGCCAGCTCTCATTTCTCGTAAAATATTATAATATTAAATATTCGATGATGCAAACAATCGATCGTTGATAGCCGTTACATGTTATTTAAAAATGCGATATATCGAGAAATGGTTAAACATCATACAACACTCAATTGTTCAATCATTGTGGGAATGATTGACATGCTAATTAAAACTAACAAAATTATGACATATATTACAAGTAAATGTAACAATATATTAAAATACATAAGGTTGATATAAAATTGAAACATTAATTGTATTTAACCTCAATTTTCTTCATATTTTCAGGGCAGCCAGTGAGAAAACAACTCTGTCATTCTAAATGCTAGAAGTCCATTGATAACTCCCTTTGATCCTATTACAACCAATATACAAGAAACAAAAATTATGTTACAGTTGGGCAGTACCCAAAAATATACACATAATCTAGTCATATGTAGGCGACATTATTCTCTCAATATGGGAGCAGAAACCAATCTGTATGAAAGCGACACCGCACTCATAAAAACCGATGTCATAAAGACCGGGTTGAAAGCGACTTTAGATATTTATATATATTGCTAAATCCAACACTTCCTTGACCTATGCGACGTCGATCCTTATTCAGTACCATATCATATGGAGCGATTAACTATAATTACATGTTTCGTTACATGCAAGCATAGGTGACCATAGTCTAATATTCAAAATTTGTTGTAAAATTCTCCGTTTATAGGTTTTGGGGCCTTCCGTCAACCCGTCTATGCCCAAATCAGAACAATATTTTCGTCGAAATTTGAAATAAAAAATCTTATCTCCAATTTTGCATTTTGACACCTCTACTTTCTTGAAGGACCTATGTGCAAAAATAAAAAAGAGAAGTGGTTGTCCGAAACTTGATTCCGATCATCCCAAAAAGACGCTTTGTCATCCATGTATAGTCAAACTTAGAATAACTGAGAGTAATAAAGAAACTGCTCTTATTCCACATAGACTTCCACAAGTTCTTACGACTGACACTCGTATGCTTTTAAGTAATCATCTACAATTTATTCTAGACCACGTACTGGCGCTTTGTAAAATTTGGAGGGAATTTTATTACTTTTATATTTCATAAAAAACCTAGAATATAAAATTTCATGTGACTTTATGTGGCGGAAATCATCGTTCCCATAGTGTTTATCGTAAGTGTATTCATGGATTACTATAAAAAAACTGGACGATTACTTAGGTTAGCGTGTTTGTAAGATAGCACGCATAAGTTCCATGTGAAACATTTGTCGTTTTGTTCAGGTAAATGTCTCTTAAGTGTAGTGATATGCAAGAAAGTATAGGCCACAGTGTAATTTCCCTAGAGTTTCGTAATGTACTGTCCGTGAATAATTTGGGCCCGCTTTGGTGATGCATTCATGGCCAAATTCGAATATGGTGATGAAATTTGAAGGATGGAATTTTATTACTTTTATATTTCATAAAAAACCTAGACTATGAAATTTGGGCTATTTGGCCCGCAATCCATTGTTGCGACGTTACTCTTTCATCGATCAATATCGGTAACGGCGACTTTGATGTGACATCATGTATTTGTGGTTTCAGTTAACCACTGACCAGGGTCATAGTTATTTTTTTATTGGGCCGTCGTTCTAATATGGCCCAGTGTTTATTATAAGAGATGTCGGGCATGCTTCGGATCTATGTCGTATTGATCGATTAGTTTCATGACATCGACTTACATCGATTCGATTACCTCTGGTCCTGGCCAAAATTTATAATGTTTGGGCCCAATCATATATGTGGGCGCTAAACCTACGAATAGTGGCATCACACTATATTCTCTATCTTAGTCTTTCGATGTGATACACCATGCGATGTTGTAACTCTGGTTAAATGGCAGCATTTCACTACAGGTATATAGATAGCCGACCACTCTCCCCCTTCGCATTCCAAACTGATGACGTCGCACCAAAACCTTCCACCTGAAAAAATGGTCAGAAAATATTCAAATCTCAATGCAAGACCTTGGTCTCATATCACTATAGCCCCAAAACCCACATTCAATTGCTTTGGGCGTAGTACGTTGGCGGATTTCTTCAAAGGGGAGGAGCAAGAAACCCTAGCTAAGATAAGGATTTTCTGATCAAGCTTGATGTTGGTTGTGAGTGTCATATACTTCTTTTGTTTCCCATTGGTTGGTTATTCAATCGTGGCATGCTAGCTGTTTACTTTGTGATGTTGATGTTAGTTGAGATTATAGATGTTTTAGAACCATTTGTGTTCCAGTCACATACTGTTTCGGCTTAGTCGATTGGCCTGTGATGTCGCACATTCAAACACATGTATCTTCGACTTTGCATAGGTCACGTCGGTCTAGCCGAAGTGTTTGCAACATTAATACAAACTCGGCCAAAACACATTGACATCATTGGGTTCTTGACCATTACACTCACTTTTCTACGTTCCTTTCTTTCTCAGATTGCTCGAATAAAGTAGACAACCAAGAGGAAAAGGGAAGACACCACGGGAGAAGGTACATCGCGCACCAAGAAGGTGAAGACAACGGCCACCCCTCCATCGCCAACATGGTACAAAATATGCTTCGTCAAAGAGGAGACTAAAAAGCATTTCGAAAGGATCTGGGGTGAAGGATAAATGAGGTTAGGGTGATAAAGCCTGATGACGTGGAGCGACTCCACCTCGATGTTTTTCTCGAACCCTTCTGACCCACCTCGACTTGGGGTCGTTAACACAATCACAGCAGCGCAATCAATTAACCTGAGCTGAGGCACAGGTCTTGTGGGATGGTCAAAGATAAGAATTATATTCTGCACCTGTTTCTCGCTGCTAGGCTACCAAAGGGTAGTAAGCAGCAAGCCCTGGGTTTGTCCACAGAGATGCTAGGGTTTAAATAAAAGTCAAAACATAGCCTCGTACAGATCGTCAATCTGCATGAGTGAAACGAATAACTACTAATGTAAACATTCAAACTGGGGGGGAAGGTATTTTCAACTAACAACTATAAGCATGAAATAAAAAAAAAGTAAACTATTTATGCTAGGCACCTGGTACTAATTTAGTTACATGGTAGTTCTAAAGCTTCAATCCTTGATTCATTACAATATAGACATAAAAGACCTATTAGAGTGTTCACAACGCGTAGTGTGGCCGATGGCATACACTTCCTTATCCCTGTCACGGTGGGTGCGCTTGCAACCCTCCATCAACACCGCCATCGTACTTAGGGGAGCACAAAAATATCCGACCGTTGTTGTGGTTATGTTTCTCCCCCTTGCTATTACATCCCGCGCTTCCACAACGAATGTGCTAATTCCCAGTGGTCCTATACGCAAGACCTTAGGTTTATAGGCACCTATCTGTGATACTAGGGTTTCAACACAACACCTAGCTTGCTACTATCAACTATCTCTACCGTAACCTATCGGAAAACATTTAAGTAATTAGCTAAGACTGGTGCGATGTTATGCGTATTAGGGATACCTTGAATCTCTCATGCACACACTCACGCAGACTCGTTCCCCTCCACCCATTCAAATATTTAGGTTTCTCTTTCCAAGGGGGCATCAATAAGTGCACCATACATGAATATAGCCCAAAGTGTGTGCTCATATGTGGTGTAGTGTTCATGTATTTGTCACATTCAAGAACAATCACAATAATATAATAAACACAAAGATATGTGGAATTTAAAGAATCTCATAAAGCATCAAAAGCTACACATGTGCCAAATATGTCTCAAGCTAAGCTAACTACTCTACAAAAGTTAGATCCATGGAAAATATTAAGTTAGATGCCATGGATCTAGAAAATAAGATGAAAATAAAAAAAGATAAGAAATAGAATAAGGAATGAGAAGAAGAACTGTCCTCTTCCTTCTCTCTAAACTAGAAAGAGAAACTAATCTACATTATGCCTACTTCTATTCTACTTATGGTATAGTAGAAGACTAAGGCTCCTATATATAGTAGTATGAGATTGGGCCAAAAGATAGGCCCATAATAGGCCAAACATAACAAAACCCTAGTCACTCTTTCCCTCTAGTTGCTGAACCTTTCTCAAATAAAATGCTCAAATCCATGTATCATCTGGAGCTTAATTATAGTGTGTTGGATAGAGTTCAAAAAGATGAAGATTTTGATGTACGGTAGAGGGAAATCGGATGAAAAATGAGAGAGTTAATGAAAAAAAGGTCAGCCAACACGGTGTCATGGACTGGCACGAATACCACGGTTCGTGAACATTCAAGCACAGGGCGCCAGATCTGGCACAGTCCGTGATCATTCATCAGCGGAACATGGGATCTGGCGCGGTCCGTGAAGCTTGCCTCGTGCCACGGCTGATCATGGTTTTCACATACCGCGACCAACACATGGTCTTTGCTCATAACATTTTTCACGACATGTGGTGGTTTTCATGGACCGCGACCATCATGGAGGCTTCATACTTAGACAAAATTTTCACATTTTCATCTCTATACTTCATGGCCCAACTCTTTTGTCACAGCCCGACGCTGATGCCTCGTGAATATCTCGTGCTAGCCTTCACAAATTCTCTTGTGTCCCTCGTGTAGTGCAAATAGTGGGTATTTTCACAGGCCACTAGTGCTTCGTGTAGTGCGGGATGTCAGGGGCCGCTGGTCTATTGTTGGCTGAACTTCGTTTGCTTGCCACGGGTGAACAGTTAGTCTGAATCAGGAGTTCTAGTAGTTTATTTTGTATTACTCGAGATGAAAAATCCAATGGAACCAGCCTTGAAGGCTAATTCTTCCTGGATCATTCTCGAACTAAGGAAACACTCCTCGGACCATGATTCACCATTTTCTTCTTTGGCCGTCTTGAACTCTGAAGTCATCTATCTTTGGCTTCAATCTCCTTCTACCATGCATTGATGTTCGTGGACTTCATCCTCCACCATTCTTATGTGAATGGCCTTCCCCTCTTCAACTGTCCTTGCGAATGGCCTTCAATTTTCTACCGCTCTTGCAAACGACCTTCATATAGAATGTAACAAAAAGTACCAATGGACGACCTACTAAAGATGATCAAAATGAAGACCAAGGAGCCCGTGGATACAAGATGTCCATTAGTACCAATTAAGTTTACAAAACGCAGAATTAAGATAAGAAAACCAAACATGGCCGTCTAAACCCCTTGTCACGTAAACTCAACTAATACTAGCAACCCACCGACTAAAACTAACAAAAAAGTATGCCAAATGCAACGGTTAACACACGTAAAATGAACTAGATTAGACTCCATGCACTTAAACCTTTTACTCGTCCTTGAGTAAATCCAAGACAAGAAAAAGAATCAAGCAAAATGTAGCTTGCAAACATAAGTTAACCGAGACATTCAACTCATCCCAAGCTACCCTAATTCCCCCAATAAAGTGAAAATCCTCACAACTCTCATACTCTCCGAAGATCCTAAAGTAGCCTACCTATCCACCTGAAATAAAATGTTGAAAAAAGGTAAGCCAAAAAGGTAAGTGTCAAGCTAGCTTACTTTCCCAAAATGATCCCAAAGAATCAAAGAGTCGTCTCCAAAAAAAATCCACTGCGGAAGCATGCATTCAACCTAGTTTTTTGTTTTCTCTCAATTTCTCTCATTTTTGCCTAGGAGCGCTTTCGTGTTTTCATCCTAGCTTTAACACACAAAGGGTACTCACTTCTCACCTTTTTCCACACGGCCTCTCATTTTTGCCTAGACTCATAAGTCTAGCCAAGCCAAGCCTCTCACTTTTACCTACGTCTTTCAATCTATCCGGGCTTTTCTCACTATTACCCAAGTCGCCCTTTCGGGTTTTCGACTTGTCCGGGTTTTTAATTTTAGTTTTTTTCATTTTTCAAAATTTTCAAAATGCTCTTAGAAGAGCTATTAGCTACATAAAAATAACTAAAAATAATAAGTGTTATCTAATCTCCTTCCCCACACTTAAAGCTTGCATTATCTCCTTAATGCATATGCAAAATCAAAGAACACATGTCAAGAGAAAGAAATAGGAAAGCACTTATAATGAAAAAGAACACTAAAATCTACCCTTTATGGCACAATCATGGAATGTAAAGAACAAACTACCATCACCATCAATATACTACCCCTAACCTCTAATCAAGAAAGATCAATCTAACCACTATATGCATCACAAATCGAATGAAGAATTGAATCACAATGGAGAGTTACCTATTAGTTCTCGATGTGTGTGTCTCAAGGGTTTTGAGGGTAGGTGAGTTTTGGGTGGTACTTTAGTGGTGGTAGGGTGGTGGTAGGGAAGAAATGGTGATTGGGTGGTGTAGGAAGATATGTGAGCTTCATGGGTTGTGCACGTCTACATGCACCATGAACTTGGGGTTTGGTTCTCCTTCTTGTCCACCATTTTGAGCTTCACAAACCATGTACCATATGCTGTCTCACCTTTCCTCTATGGTCAATGAGTGTCCACCCCACTTGCTCAACTTCCTCCAAGAACCATATGCTTCCTACAAAACAAACATGCACACCAAGTGTAATAGTGTCCCAAAAACAAAAAAAGAAAGCTACAAATAGTAAAACACACCAAAAATAGCAAACTGGTATAATTTTTCAAAGCTCGGGTTGCCTCCCGAGAAGCTTCATATTTTTAAGGTCATCGGCACGACCGTAACGTTATCCATATGGTGCGGGTTTGTACCTCATCACCATGGACAACCAAACATGGAAAGGTGGGGGTAGGAATCTTCCAAGAGGAAGATATAGTAAAGGAGGACTTAACCTTAGAGGGAATAGGTGGTTTGGAAGCTTAGCATATTCAATTGACTTCCCTATGGTTTCCTCTAAGGCTTATGAAAATGTTGGAGTAGGTACTATAGGTGGAGGTAGGGGTGCAAGTAAATAATATGGAAAATTAAGTATAATCACCCTTCCTTAACTTCTTCACTCTCAACAAACCATTCCCCATCCCCTTTAGATTCATCTACCAAAATTTCACATGCAACTAGGGATGGTTTATTTTTGGAATATTGGGTTTCAAGTTGGCTCACCCATTCATCAAATTAAGCAGTTGCCCTTCAACTTTCTCAATGTTTGAGAATAGTTGAGTTCCCAAATCGCTAACTCGCTAAGCACTTGTGATTGGAGTAAATCACTACTCTTGGTCACATTAGCTATAGCTTGAAAAATTCCACACAATCCGATTTGGGAACCCTCCTGGAGATTGGTTTTTGGGCATTGGGTAAGTTGGTGAAATCCAACTATCTAACCCAAAGTGTTGGTTTCCCGATGCATTTCCATACCACAAATTTGAGTTACTACTAGACCTCGAATTTGGAGAGTCGTGGTATGGGTAAATGTTTTGATCCCATCGGCCTTGGGAACCAACGACTCCTACATCTCTCTCATTTTGCTCATCCAAGAGCAAGACTCCATAGGGTGGTCGCAATGAAATATCCTACGAAATCTCACTCTTTGAGCCATTTTTCTCCCATACTCACTCAACCTTGGGCAACACTCTATATGATGATCACAATGACACACCCTACAAAGTGGCCTCCGTTGAGTGCTTTCCCACGTTTGGAGAGTCGTGGTATGGGTAAAATTTTTTATCCCATCGGCCTTGGGAACCAACGACTCCTAAATCTCTCTCATCTTCGCTCATCCAACAAAATATCCTACAAAATCTCACTCTTTGAGCCATTCTTCTCCCATATTCACTCAACCTTGGGCACTATGTAAGCAATTGTGGGATTTAAACTCAAAGAAAGATATTCTTTGGGTAAGGTGGATTCAAGCATATTACAAAAAGGGTGGAAGTCTACAAGGAAGCAAAGGATGGGTAAGTTCTAGTTGGCATTGGAAGATGTTGTGCAAATTGAAAGACAAACACTTCCAAACCCTTGGGAGTTGTTTGGAGAAGGAAGGCAAGTTGAAGACAAGGATGGTGTATGATGAAATGAAGGGAGGAAGCAAAAGAGACTTTTATGCAAAGGTAATTTGGGACAAGAACATTTTACCTAAGCATAGAATTTTCCTATGATGCTATTGAAGGGAGGGCTGCCCACAATTGATAGATTGCAAAAATTTGGGATTTCGAAGACACAAAAAAGTTGTAGTTTATGTGATGAGGTGGATGAGACAGCAACCATTTGTTTTTGGGTTGTACATACACTAAGGGGTTGATGAAAATCTTGAAGTTGAGGGATATGAGCAACATGAGGCAAGTAAAAAGATGTTTGTTGATGATGGTAAAAAGAAGGCAAGACTTGACATTGATGAAGCTTACTAGTGTCTTGTATAGAATATGGAATGAAAGGAACAAGAGGATCTTTTGCCAAGAAGATTTGAAGATGGAGACCTTGACTGCCCAAGTTGAAGCTGAATGCAAATGGAGGAGCAACAAGAGATGGAAAGAAAATTTTGAATATGAGCCTAGATAGAATATAGAGCTGGTTGTTTGTTTGATTTTAAATAGCAAGTCTTGATAGGGGTTTTTGCTTGTAAAAGGCTAGGAGTTATGGCCTAAAAACTTTTTTGGTTTGATTTGATCTATATACAAAAAATTTCTTAAAAAAAACCTTGGGCAACACTCTATAGGATGATCACAAATGGTAGTAAGCAGCAAGCCATGAGTTTGTTCATAGAGATGCTAGAGTCCAAGTAAAAGTCAAAACACAACCTCGTGCGGGTCATCAATCCGCACGAGTGAAAGGAATAACTAATAATGTAAACATGCAAACTGGGGGGGGTGGTATTTTCAACTAATAACTACAAGCATAAAATAAACAAACAAGTAAATTATTTATACTAGGCACTTGGGACTAATTTAGCAACATGGTAGTTCTAATGCTTCAATGCTTGATTCATTCACATATAGACATACAAAAGACCTATCAGTGTGTTCACAACACGTGGTGTAGCCGATGGCATACACTTCCCCATCCCTGTCACGGTGGGTGCGCCCGCAGCCCTCCATCGACACTGCCATCATAATTAGGGGAGCACAACAAGGTCCGACCGTTGCTGTGGTTCTATTTCTCCCCCGTGCTATTACGTCCCGAGCTTCCACCATGAATGCGCTAATTCCCAATGGTTATCTATACGTGAGGCCTTAGGTTCATAGGCACCTTATCTGTAATACTAGGGTTTCAACATAACACCTAGCTTGCTACTATCAACTATCTCTACCCGTAACCTATCAGAAAATGGTTAAGTAATTAGCTAAGACTGGTGCGATGGTATGTGTATTAGGGTTACCTCAAATCTCCCGTGCACACACTCACGCAGACTCGTTCCCCTCCACCCATTCAAACATCCAGGTTTCTCTTTCCAATGGGGCATCAATAAGTGCACCACCATACATGAACATAGCCCAAAGTGTGTGCTCATATGTGGTGTAGTGTTCATGCATTTGTCACATTCAAGAACAATCACAATAATATCATAAATACAAAGATAGGTGGAATTTAAGGAATCTCCTAAAGCATCAAAAGCTACACATTTGCCAAATATGTCTCAAGCTAAGCTAACTACTCTACAAAAGTTAGATCCATGGAAAATATTAAGTTAGATGCCATGGATCTAAAAAATAAGATGAAAATAATAAAAAAAAAGATAATAAATAGAAGAAGGAAGGAAACGAAGAACTCTTGTCTTCCTTCTCTCTAAACTAGAAAGAGAAACTAATCTACATTATGCCTACTTCTATTCTACTTAGGGTTCAGTAAAAAACTAAGACTCCTATGTATAGTAGTAGGAGATTGGGCATAAAGATAGGCCTAAATAGGCATCCTATATACTGGACTCCTTAAATCCTGAGTAAGATACTAAGTTCTATTGGAAAACCATTGAGTTCAATTGGGAATGGATATTCTTGAAGTACTTCCCATCCAGGTATCATTCATTGATGAAAATGACATTGTTCAAATGCAAAATGCGGTGTTTGAATGGAAACCTATCAAATGTTCCTACTGTTCTATATTAGGCCACTCTAAGGAGAATTGTAAGAAATTGCTGAAAACTTCCAAGTTTCCCACCAAGAAATATGTCCAAAAAATTGTTAATCTTGTTAATTCTCAGACTGAACATGGACCTGATCCAGTCCATGCTGCACCCCCCCAGCAATTCACAGGCCATGGAAAGAACCTATTCAGCCCCCATCAGAGCATGATCAGCAAGTCTCCTTATCCAGCTCCAGTTCCATACAGGCTAATTGCTCAAGTTTGCTGAACTTTAGTTTAGTTACTAATATTCCTCACCTCCCCCATCCCCCTGATGGATTCAAACCTCCTAATCTGGAACATTAGAGATCTCAATACCTCTATGAAGCAAAGGGCAGTAAAGGAGTTATGTTTTGTACATAATGTAGGTTTCTCATGCATTATAGAAACTAAAGTAATCCAAAAAAATGAGGCTGGAGTTTGGGATGAGCTTGACCTTGGCTGGCAATTTAACACTAACAACAACTGTGAAAATAGTGGTAGGATTTTCTTGGGCTGGAGACCTGATCTTTATGATGTACATATCTTATCATCAAATGCTCAATGGAAAAAACATGTCCTTTGATAGTATTGTCCATTTTTATTACTTTTGACTATGGAAAAAATATCCCATATGAAAGACGTCCTTTGTGGATTGAACTTCAAAAGCTTGATATTCATAATTCACCCTGTATGATAGCTGGTGATTTCAATTCCCTTTTGGATTATGAGGATAGGATTGGTGGTGCTCTTATATCAGCTTCTGAGTTCTATCAATTCAAGACATTGGTGTAGACACTGAACTTGAATGTGATCAAAATTTTTGGCCCTTACTTCATATGGAACAACATGAGCAAGGCAGGAAAAATAGGGTCTATAGCAAATTGGATAGAGCCCTTATCAACCAGAAATAGATTGAGCACTTGGCTGAATCTAGTTGCAAGATCTTGCCTGAGAATATTTCTGATCATAGTCCTTTGTTGCTGCAAATAACAAAACAACATTAGAAAGTGAAAAAGCCCTTCAAGTATTACAACATGTGGAGCATTTCTTCTACATTTTTGTCAGCTGTAGAAACTATATGGAGGGATCATCCAATTTATACTTTGAAGGACCTATCCAAAAACCTCAGTCTATTACATGCTCCCTTACAAAGCATTAATAGACTGGAGTTTAGTGAAATTCGAAAAAAAACAAGTGCTATAATAGTGAAAGTTCAAAAGGCATTACATCAGGATCCCTTGAATACTCTTTTGCAAGCTTCTAAAACTGAGGTCAGATTGAAGGCTGCTTTGATTTGTGGAAGCTGAATCTAAATTTTTGCATCAGAGGACAAAGAGAGAATGGGTGAAGGTATAAAAACATAGACAGTTTAAAAACCATATTCTCCACCTTTCTAATGGTACTGATTTGCTGAGAAGAAGTGATGAAGTAGAAGCTCATTTGGTGGATTTTTTCACCAAGCAGGTACAACTATTGCTCTATCATCAACAGTGGACTTCAAGGGCTGATTCAACTATCTATTATCTTAGGAGCATCAATGTAAGCTGATTCTCTTAAAAGCATTCCCGATTGCAAAAGCCCTAGCTTTGATGGTTTCTCTACCCAGTGTTTAAGTCTACTTGGCATATCATTGGGACAAGTGTGATCAAGGCAGTGAAAGATTTCTTTGATGGGGGGGGGGGGGGTTTCCTGATCAACTGAGCACAACTATCATTATGTTGCTGCCTAAGAAGGATCAACCAAAATTGGGCTCAAATTATAGGCCAATTTTCTACTGCTCAGTTATATACAAGGTTATAGCAAAGATAACATGTACAAGGCTTGGATGGATTCTTCCTCATACTGTTAATCTGAATCAAGGGGCATTTGTTAAAGGAAGGCTTATTTCCCACAATGTGCTACTTACTCAGGAACTTCTTCATACTTATAAGTAGAAGGATTGATGTATGGATAGCTGCCTCATCAAAGTGGATATTCAGAAGGCTTTTGATAATTGGGAATGGTCCTTTTTATTCACCTTGCTGGAAAGTCTCAAGTTCCCTAGAGCTTTTATTCAATGGATCCAAAAATGCATTGCTGCTTCTTTCAGCATCTCTCTAAATGGTGGATATACTCAGCTTTTCAAGGGAAGGAGAGGAGTGAAACAAGGTGATCCTCTTTCACCTCTCTTATTTGTCCTTGCAATGGAATATTTTTCTAGACTTTTGTCAAAGGCTTTCAGAACTAAGTCAATTGATCATCATGCAAGGTGCAAGAAAGTTGAAATACAATGCCTACTTTTTGCAGATGATCTCTTAATCTTCTGTAAGGCTAATAATAGGCAAATCTCTCCATGGAGTTTTGAAGGTTCTTGATCAGTTTAAAAGTACTACTGCTGGTCTATCTGTCAATCCTGCAAAATCACAAGTGTATTTCTCTAGGATTGGAGAATCCACCATGGATACATTGTTGGGATTCAGAGGGGTGTCTTTCATGTGGCATACTTGGGGTTGCCTATTACAAGCTGAAGCTGGAATGCTCAAACCCGCTAAGTGCTGATTGAGAAGATCAGATCAAGATTACATAGCTGGAAGGGGAAAACTCTTTCCCTATGTAGGAAAAATAGAACTGATCAATATAGTATTGCTTAGCCTTACTAGTTATTGAATCAGAGTATTTAAACTTCCAACTAGTGTATATGAAGACATAGAGACTTTGTGCAGAAATTTTTTATGGGGACACCAAGAAGGAGAAAGTGGCCTGAATCCAATGTGGCATGGAAGACTTTATATGTATTGAGAAGGACTACGGAGGTTCTGGAATTGGAGATCCTTTCTAATGGATGGCAAGGCTCATTGTGCAAGCAATTATGGGACTTACAGAATGAAAAAGCAAATTCGTGGATCAGATGGATACAAGAAGTTTACATGAAGGGATCAGAAACTCTTCAAACTTTCCAAGCTCCAACTCATGCAAGTTATAACTGTAAACACCTAATGAGACTTAGACATCAGGTTCTACCCTTCCTACCTCTTTACATTTCTAGTTCTGGTAAATTTCAAGTCTCTTTAGCCTGTGGTCATCTTCAAGGCCAAGGATCTAAGAGAGCATTCTATGTTACCATCTGGAGTAGGAAATTATTACCAAAGCACTCTTTCTTCTTTTGAAGATTATTAGCTTTGGGGAGATTATCTACTCTACCACACTTCCAAGATTTCATGCAGCTCGGAAGATTTCTGTTTTTTTTATGAAAGTTTTGTATATAGATCAAATCAAACCAAAAGATTTTTTAGGCTATCACTCCTAGCCTTTTACAAGCAAAAACCCCTATCAAAACTTGCTATTTAAAATCAAACAAACAACCAGCTCTATATTCTATATAGGCTCATATTCAAAATTTTCTTTCCATCTCTTGTTGCTCCTCTATTTGCATTCAGCTTCAACTTGGGCAGCTAAGGTCTCCATCTTCAAATCTTCTTGGCAAAAGATCCTCTTGTTCCTTTCATTCCATATTCTATACAAGGCACTAGTAATCTTCATCAACATCAAGTCTTGCCTTCTTCTTACCATCATCAACAAACATCTTTTTACTTGCCTCATGTTGCTCATATCCCTCAACTTTAAAATTTTCATCAACCCCCTAGTGTATGTACAACTCGAAAACAAATGGGTTGCTGTCTCATCCACCTCATCACATAAACAACAACTTTGTTGTGTCTTCAAAATCCCAAATGTTTGCAATCTATCAACCGTGGGCAGCCCTCCCTTCAATAGGATCCATAGGAAAATTCTATGCTTAGGTAAAATGTTTTTGTCCCAAATTACCTTTGCATAGTCCCTTTTGCTTCCTCCCTTCATTTCATCATACACCATCCTTGTCTTCAACTTGCCTTCCTTGTCCAAACAACTCCCAAGGGTTTGGAAGTGTTTATCTTTCAATTTTCACAACAACTTCCAATGCCAACTAGAACTTACCCCTCCTTTGCTTCCTTGTAGACATCCACCCTTTATGTAATATGCTTGAATCAACCTAACCCATAGAATGTCTTTCTTTGATTTTAAATCCCATAATTGCTTACATAGTGCTGCTACCTTAGTCCAAATGGAAGGATCTCTAATCCCCAATCCTCCAATTTTTTTGCTTCTACAAATTTTGTGTCCCAAGAGATAGGAGTATAACCCCTTTTCCATTCTTCTCTTTCCCGCAAAAAATATCTACAAATTTTCACAATCTCCTCATGAACACCCTCATGTATACTTAGTATACTAGCCCAAAAGCCAGCTATACTTAGTAAAACCGAATTGATCAATTGCACCTTCCCTGCACAAGAAGGAACACTTGAATTCCAAGTATGCAATTTTCTTCAAATTTTATCCATTAATTGCTCACAATCTTGCATAGGAAAATTCTATCTTGTTACATTTAACACTCTAGCCAAAAAGTCTTTCTCCTCTTCATCCATTATAGAAAAACAAATTCTAGATTTTTGCTCACTTATTGCAAGATCTGAGACCTCCATAAACCTCTTCAAGCATCCTTTCACACCCTCCATGGATTTTTGGCTTGCTCCATAAAAGATAAGTAAAATCATCAGCAAACAACAAAGTATGCACACCAACCTTTTTGCATCTTTGGTGGAATTCTATGTGTTGCTCCTTGTACTCCTTTGCCATCATTCTTGTAAGGTACTCAATGCTCAAAACAAATAACAAGGGGAATAGAGGATCCCCTTGTTTAACTCCTTTTCTACCCATGAATCCTTCAGAATACCTCCCATTCAAAACCAAGGCTTTTGATACAATCTATCATCAACCCGAGGATCTTTTAAAACCTCAAGCCATTTAACAAGAAATTTCCAGCTTATACAATCAAAGGCTTTGCTAATATCCACTTTAACAACACAACTTTTGTTCATGCCATCAACATTGTACTTATGCAACATTCTTGTGTTAAAAAATGTTGTGTGATATGTGCATACCTTTCACAAAAGCAATTACATTCTCACTAATCAAACAAGGCAACACGTTACAAAGTCTTGCACAAATTACTTTGGTTTTATCACTTAATAAAGTACGGAGCAACAAGCAATAGGCCTATAATCACATGCAAATTGAGGTTGACTCACCTTTGGGATCAAGGATATCACGGCTTGATTCAAAGAGTTTGGAATTTCTTCCCCCTTGAAAAAACTTTGTACGGCCTCCACCATACTTCCTCCAATTATCTCCCAATTGCTCATAAAAAATTGGCTTGTATAACCATCTCTCCCCGGGCTTTTGTTAGGATGAATCCCCCAAAGTGCTTTCTTCACCTCCTTTTCACCAATTGGTTGGATTAAGGATGCTTCTTGATGTATGCTTAGAACTCCACCAAAAATAGCCAAGTTTTCCTCCAAGTCTTTAGTTTCCCAATAGACTCTCAAATGGCTTTCATAGAACAACTTGGTAGGCCTATCCCCCTCGTGAAGCCATTGCACTTTAGCTCTTTGTTGCAAGAACTTGTATTCAGCCTCCTCCGATCCTTCAAGCACTTTCCTTGCATCAAATTCCACCCTTTGCCTCCTTTCATCCTTTGGTTCTTCATTCGACCTCTCTTGTGCCAAAAGTCATTCCTTCTTAGCCTTCTCCACCCTTTCTCCAATCTTAGAGAACTCCCTTCTATTAAGCCTATTGAAAGGCTTTTCCATATCTTCAAGAAGCTTTCCAAAATCTTTCATTGTGCTCACCTTCCTCCAAACCGCTTGGATTGTCCCCTTCCAATGTGGTGAGGCCTCCCACATATTGAAGTATTTGAAGCTCCTCTTCTTCTTCTTGTCTTCCTTATGCCAACTCAAGATGATGGGATGGTGGACCGAGAGTGTGTACGGTTTTACCTCACAAAAGGCTTGGTCAAGCCTCCTTACCCACTCTTGGTTTACAATGCCCCTATCAATTTTGCTTTGTATCAACTCCCCCACTTCCCTTTTATTGCACCAAGTAAACTTTTGGCCAATAGTTTTAATTTCAACCAACAAACTAGCCTCTATCACTTCTTGGAAATCCAAGACTTCCTTTTTTTCAACTTCATTCCCACCTTCTCTATCCCCAAAATGCAAAGGAGAGTTAAAATCTCCCATGATCTGCCGTGGTTTATCATCTCTACTCCCTTTCCCCTTTAGGAACTCCTCCACACTGGTTTCCTCTTCTCAATGGTGTTATGGCTATACACCACCATCAAGAAGAATGCCAAGTTACTGCTCCTAATCAACCCATCAAAATCCGTCCATTGATCCCCAATTTTCAACACCTTCATATCATAAAAATCAGCCCTCCAACCTAGCCAAATTCTCCCCCCTACAACATTTTCCATTTGTTATCAACTCCGAACCAAGCCCTATTCTCCCCCACACTTTTTTTTCTTCTTTTACTTTAGTTTCCACTAGCCCCAAACAACCTATATGATTAATCATACAAAATTTTTTCACCCTCTTATACTTATCAAATTTATTCAAACCCCTTACATTCCAACAAGTAAATCTACTATTCATAAGGAGGGTCGGATGAGAGTATACCCATTACCTTCACTCATTGAACTCCTCGGATCTTCTTCTTACTTCCTTGCTGCCCTTTTTCCTCTCTTTGCCATTTTGAACTCAATCTCCTCCCCTAGCAGCCCTTTAACTTCCCATTACTACTCTTTAGCTTTCCTTTGCTACCCCTTAACATCTTTCACTCCATCTTGCTTCTCATCTTCTTTCACAATCCTCCCAATTGGCACATAAATACTCCAATTGTTTGACTTTTTTCAGTTTCATTTTTCTTCCTACACCTCCTCTTTATGACCGATCATCCCACATTTTCCACGTTTAGTTGGCTTCCATTCAAAATAGATTTGCTGGCTAACAATCACCTTGTTTTCATTAACATACATCAACTTGTCTGAAAGGGTATCACTTATCATCACCTCAACTTGCACCCTTGCAAAATCCAGCCTCTCCATTTCTTGTGTTGCTATATTCAGATTCTAAGGCTTCCCAAGTGGATTTACTATCTTTCTTATGAGTTTTGATCGCCAATACTTCAATGGCAATCCGGGGAGTTGAATCCAAGCTGGGACAACATTAGGTTCTTCAATCACACTTTCTTCATTCAAATCTTTCAATAAAATGGGTTTCTCAACAAAGAACACCACTCCCCTCTCCAAAACATCCCCTTTATGCTCCTTACTTTGAAATCTAACCATTCAAACTCCTGGATTTAGAAGCCATACCTTGTTGATTCTTTTTCCCCAAATCTGAAAAAAGAACCCCTCCATGATTTTGAATGGTGGGTTGCTGCCCAAAACCTTGCACATAATGGTAGTCTCCCATTCCTTTGAGCTTTCTTCCACCTCCTCCATGGTGATTTCACCCATAAACAGCCCATCTATCTCCACGGGTTGGTAATATTAGATCTCCGTCGAGCTAGATTTGAGTATATAGAACTCCAAGATCTTACCTCCTTCTTGCTCTCCTCCATTTCTTCACTCCAAACCATTTTTCTCCCTTCTTTAGAGCTGAAATTCAAATTTGAACCCACATTTTTTGCTTCTTCAAAAAATTCTTTTTCTTCCACTCCTTGGATTTTAGCTTGTTTTGGGCTTGAAAGTGATTGGTCCAGAACACTCTTCAGCCCTATTTTGTTTTTTTTCCTTTGCCCTCATCCTTCAACAAACCCAACCTGCTCACCTCCTCCTTCAAAAGTGTTTTTCTCTCCTTTGATTGTTGTGCTCTCCCTTTATTCTTAGTGTTAGATCTCCTTATGGTGTGAGGATGGAAAATTCAAAAGAGAATTACCAGATCTAAAATAAGAAAAAAGGAAGAACACCCATACTATGTGAAAATCATCCCTAGTACTTTAGATAGTAGGGAGTGATTTTAGTATTGATGAGTTTAATGCTTTTTGCACAAGATAGAGTTTTTCCTGTCCAACTTAGCAATCTGGATTTGATTTCCTCCACTAGCTTCTGGCATGTTTGAGCATTCCATCCTCTGACTGTTATAGAAAGTCCTAAGTACGAGATAGGAAAGACCCCATCTGAATCTTCAAAATCCCAATAAAATTAGCAATAGTAGTTTCTTCCATCCCGGAGAAGTAAACCTGTGATTTGGAAGGATTAATAGCAAGACCAGCAACATCCTTGAAGTGAGCCAGAATATTCATGACTCCGTGGAGAAATTTACTATTAGTTTTGCGAAAAACTAGAAGATTATCATAACAAAAGTAGGCATTGAATTTCTACCCTTTTGCATTTGGTATGATAATCCAATAGTTTTTACCTGAAAGCTAAAGACAACAATCTGGAGAAATATAACATGGCCATAACAAACAAAATCGGTGAAAGGGGGTCCCCTTGCTTGACCCCTCTTTTCCCCTTAAAAGTTGGAGTATAGCCACCACTAAGAGAGATGCTGAAAGTAGTAGTTTCAATACATTTACTGTTCCATTGAATGAAGAAGGTTCTAGGAAACATGAGACTCTTTACAGACGAAATAAAAAAGACCACTCCAAATTATCAAATGCTTTTTGAATATCCACTTTGATTAGGCAACTATCCAATCTGCCATCTTTCCATTTATAAGTGTGCAATTATTCTCCTAAGTAAGCAGAACATTGTAAGAAATGAGTCTGCCTGACAAAAGCTCCTTGGTTTAGATTGATTAAATCAAGCAGTATCAAACCAAGCCTTGTGCAGAGAGAACTTTAGCAATGATCTTGTACAAAACAAAACAACAGGAAATTGGCCTATAATCAGAAGCCACCTATGGATGCTCTTTCTTAGGAAGCAATGTGGATTGATTGTGTCATTCAACTGTTCTGGGATGCTGCCACTATCAAAGAAATCCAGAATAGTTGCGACCACACTAGGAAAAATGATATGCCATGTAGCTTTGAAAAACTGACTATAAAGACTTTTACTATTTGGAATGATTTTAAGGGCATTATAGATCTCCTCAGCAATAAAAGGTTGAATTACTTGTATTGATGCTCCTGAAATAAGACTGGCCCTTGATTAATCACTTCAGGATCTAGGACTGAAATGGGATGAGAAGATGTACCAAGCTATTTGGTGAAAAAAAATCAACCAAGTGAGCTTCCACCTGATCTCTGCTATTTAACAGCTCAACACCACTAGCAAGGGACAAAATATGGTTCTTTAATTGTCTAGCCTTCAAATAAGCATTATACAATTTAGAAGGTTCATCACCATCCTTCAACCATTCACTCTTTGTTCTTCAATGTAGGAATCTGGATTCTGCTTCATAGTAGCCTTGTTTCTAACTTTAGTTTCAGCACATTGTAAATGTGTAATAAAAGGAGTGTAAAACCTTTTGAGTTGCTTCTAGTTCCAAAGTAACAATCTACCCTTTGCTGAATTGCACTAAATTCCACCCTATTAATGCTTTGTAAAGAAGCACGTAATAGATTCAGATTTATATAAATCATGATACTGAGTGATCCCTCATAATAGCCTCAACTGTAAGAAAGAAATATGGGGAAATGCTCCACATATTATAGTATTTGAAAGGCTTTTTAACCTTCTGATGTTGCTTTGTAAGTTGGAAGAGAAGAGGATTTTGATCTGAAATATGCTCCATCAAAATGAAACAACAGGATTCTGATAATAGATCAAGCCACTTTCGGTTAATCTCTACCCAACCTACTATATACTTTTTTACCTTCAAAATCATCAGCTATCAACCATGAAGTATCCTGAATATCCAGCTTTTGCAGTTCAGTCCACAATGGATGTCTCTCAGAAGGCACATTCTTTCTATCGTAATAGATGATCCTTCAGTGACTCGCATGATGATTGCCACTCTTCATTCTAGCCAAACTTCCTAGCCTTTTTGTAAATTTCAAAAAGTGGGAAATGTCTTTCTGCTGCTTTCGAGAGAAACCTACCAAGCGCAGCGAGTGATCCCATTAAGATTTGGATTTCCTTTACTGTTCGTGGTTGAGGGAAGTTTAACAATTGCTTGTATCTTCTATATATTAGCCTCGATCCCCTTCGAGGATACCTCGTATCCCAGAAATTTACCTGCCCCAACCCCGATTGCCATTTCTTAGGATTTAGCTTCATTCCAATTGCACTCAATGTATCCAGGGTTTCTTTTAAGTCGTCCGCGAAGTCAAATGCTGGCCTACTCCTGATGACTATATCATCTACACATGCCTCTCTCTATATTGCGTCCAATCTAGCTGCGGAACGCGTATCAACCACTCTCTGATATGTTTCTCCTACATTTTTCAATCCGAATGGCATCTTCATACAGTAGAATATCCCAAAACTTGTTATGAAAGATATTTTTTTGCATCTACGAGGTTCATCAATATTTGGTGATACCCTTTGTAGGCATCCAAGAACGCGAGAACTTCATATCCCGAGATCGCTTCTACTAGCCGATCGATCCTTTGGGTACGCTTTGTTTAGATTAGTGAAATCTATACACATTCTCCATCCCGAGTCTGCCTTTTTTACCATCACTGAGGTCGCTAGC
Organism: Rubia yunnanensis; assembly: GCA_037428765.1. Taxonomy (NCBI): domain Eukaryota; kingdom Viridiplantae; phylum Streptophyta; class Magnoliopsida; order Gentianales; family Rubiaceae; genus Rubia; species Rubia yunnanensis. Next base: position 66,117,950 of record CM075063.1, read on the forward strand.
CCAGTTGGGTATATCAACTTCTTTATGATCCCAGCCTGTAACAATGCCTTTTACTTCTTCCTCAATTGCCTTTTTTCCATCACTGGTGAAACTTCTTTGTTTATGTTTGACCTGTTTATTGAATTAGCGATGTCAAGTGATCCAAAATGATTGAGTTTCCAAGAATGAGTTGTCATACTTTGGTCAAATCCTCCCATGTTCTGTACAGATCATGCGAGCATGTCCTTGTGATCTCTCAGAATTTGTATTAATCTCTGTTTCTCTTGATCTAGAAGATATTTCCCTATCTTAACACACTTGGATGCAACGTTGTCATACAAAATGACATCTGCAGTTACTTCTCCAATTTCTACTGGATGATCCATCTAGTTAAGTGAGTCATTGTTGGTGATAGTACTAACCATCTTTGGTTGTTCTGCGGTTCTTCCTGCTTCCACTGCGATGACAATACATTGCCTGACGGTCTGCTAGTTTCCCCTCACCATTGCTACCGGGAATTTCATGACTAAATGGTACAGAGACCATATTGTTTTTGCCCTGTACATCCCCACGACCTGCCAATAATAGCATTGAAAAAACTTGGAGCATCCATGACCACGAAGTCACAGATTATAGTGCAGTTCCTCTCATTCCCCCCAATCGTCACGGAAAACTAAATGTTACCAAGCGGTATTTCTGCTCTTCATGTGAATACTACGAGCGCGGATGTGGATTTTTTCAAGTCAGTTCTCTTGAATCCAAGTTTGTCGAAGCAATCCACAAAATGGATTTCTACCGCACTTCCATCATCCACGAACACTCTATGAACAGTTTCATTCCCATTTTTAGTAATAATGACCATGGGGTCATTGTCCGGGGAGACATTCGGAATGACGTCCTCTTCGCTAAACCTAATCATATCATCAATACACAATCTTTTATCCAGAGGCTCTTGCGGAGGTGAATACCTAGCCTAAAAATTCCAGCCATTATTTGTTAAGGATTATGTTGATCCATGATGTATGGAGAAGGCTAATTTTTCTGGAGTTTGGTTAGGGACATCTTCTTCATAGTCTACTGCAGCTGTCATCTTTTGATTTTTGCTCTAAGTGTTCATTGTGGCCTACTGGGTTTTGGCCATGGAGCTTCCTGGCTTGCTCGCTTCATTTTATCAGGAACAATAAACACATGGTATGAAGATTTACCAAGTATGTAAGGCAGTAACAGATACAACAAAGCGAGCAAACCAGGAAGCTCCATGGCCAAAACCCAGCAGGCCACAACAAACACTCAGAGCAGAAATCAAAAGATGGTAGTTGCAGTAGACTATGAAGAAGATGTGCCTAACCAAGCTCCAGAAAAATTAGTCTTCTCCATACATATGGATCAACAGAATCCTTATCAAATAATGCCTGGAAGTCTAAGGCTAGGTATTCACCTCCACAAGAGCCTCTGGATAAAAGATTGTGTAATGAAATAATCAGGTTTAGCGAAAAGGACATCATTCCTAATGCCTCGCCGCACAATGACCCCATGGTCATTATTGGTAAAACTGGGAATGAAACTGTTCATAGAGTGTTTGTGGATGATGGAAGCATGGTAGAAATCCTTTTCATTGTTGCTTAGACAAACTTGGATTCAAGAGGACTGACTTGAAAAAATCCACATCCGCGCTCGTAGGATTCATATGAAGAACAGAAACACCACTTGGAAACATTTAGTTGTCCATGACGACTGGGGAGAATGAGACTGCACTATAATCCGTGACTTCGTGGTCATGGGTGCTCCAAGTTTTTTCAACGCTATTATTGGCAGGTTGTGGATGTACATGGCGAAAGCAATATGGTCTCCGTACCATTTAGTCATGCAATTCACGGTAGCAACGGTGAGGGGAAACTAGCAGACCGTCAGGCAATGTATGGTCATAGCAGTGAAAGCAGGAAGAAGCGTGAAACAACCAAAGATGGTTACTACTATGACCAACAGTGACTTACTTAACCAAGTGGATCACCATAGAAATTTGAGAAGAAACTGAAGATGTCAAATTGTATGACAACGATGCGTCCAATGTTCAAATATGGAAATATCTTCCAGATCAAAAGAAACAGAGAGTAATACAAATTACGAGAGATCACAAGGACACGTTCGCATGGACTATACAGAACATGGGAGGAGTTGACCCAAGTATGACAACTCATTCTTGGCAACTCAATCATTTTGGAACACTTGAAATCGCTGATTCGATCAAGCCGGTCAAACAGAAACAAAGAAGTTTCACCAGTGATGGACATAAAGAAATTGAGGAAGAAAAGTAAAAGGCATTTTTGCAGGCTGGGGATCATAAAGGAGTTGATATACCCAACATGGCTAGCGAACTCAGTGATGGTAAAAAAGGCATACTCAGGATGGAGAATGTGTTTAGATTTCACTAATCTAAACAAAGCGTGCCCAAAAGATTATTACCCCCTACCAAAGATCGATAAGCTAGTAGAAGCGATCTTGGGGTATGAAGTCCTCGCGCTCTTGGATGCCTACAAAGGGTATCACCAAATATTGACGAACCCTGTAGATGCAGTAAAAAACAACTTTCATAACAAGTTCAGGGATATTCTGCTATGTGAAGATGTCGTTCAAATTGAAAAATGCAGGAGAAACATATTAGAGAGTGGTTGATAACGCTTTCCGCAACTAGATTGAACGCAATATAGAGAGGCATATGTAGATGATATGGTCATTAAGAGTAGACGAGCTTGTGACTTCGCAGACGACTTAAAAGAAACCTTAGATACATTGAGTGCAATTGAAATGAAGCTAAATCCTTAGAATTGCACAATCGAGGTTGTGGCAGGTAATTTTCTGGGATATGAGGTATCCTCGAAGGGGATCGAGGCTAATCTAGAGAAGATACAAGCTATTGTTAAACTTTCCCCAACCATGAACAGTAAAGGAAGTCCAAATCTTAATGGGATCACTCACCGCGCTCAGTAGGTTTGTCTCGAAAGCAGGAGAAAGACACTTCCCACTTTTCAAAATCCTGAAAAAGGCTAGGAAGTTTAGCTAAAATGATGAGTGCCAATCAACATACGAGTCATTGAAGGATCAACTTCAGACACTCCCAACGTTAAAAGTGCCAATTCAAGAAGAAAGATTATACTTGTATTTGGCGGTTTCAGTAAACACAGTAAACTCAGCCCTGGTAAGGCAAGAAGGCCAAAAACAGATACCAGTGTTCTACACCAGCAGAATACTGCAACATGCCGAGAGGGCATATCCTTGATATTTTCGATAAAAAACTGCAAGGATATGCCCTAATTGAATAATTTTACAAGGGGAAGCTAACGACGAATAAGGTACAAGTCAGGAAGCTAGAAATGGGATCCCACTATTATGTTTATGAAGATGGAACCTTGTACAAGAAAGGTTATTTATCTCCACAGATAAAGTGTGTGGGGCCATCGCAAGCAAGTGAAATCTTGGAAGAAGTACACGAAGGATTGTGCGGTTTGCATCAGGGGTCTCGAATGATTGCAAAGAAGGTCATTCGAGTCGAATACTACTGGACAACCATGTTCAACGATGCATACAACTTTGTCCTCAAATGCAAAACCTACCAGATGAATGCTCCAATATCGCACAAGCCGCAGTCAGTGTTAACATGAATAAACAGAGCTTGGCCTTTTGATAAATGGGGGATTGATCTCATTGGACCTTTTCCGAGAGGTTCTGGCAGTTCCAAGTTTCTAATTGTGGCGGTAGATTACTTCACAAAGTGGGTAGAAGCGAAGCCCCTATGGTGAGTGATAGTAGAAGCAACAAGAAAATTTGTCGGGCTAAACATAGTTTGTCGCTTCGGAGTACCACAGACCATCGTCACCGACAATGGCACACAGTTTACAAGTGGGGTTTTTACAGAATGGTGTTTGAAACTGGGAATCACGCAGAAACACACTTCTGTAGCTCACCCTTAAGCGAGCAGTTAGGTAGAAGTAACAAACAGTACGATCGTTCAAGGTAATCTGAAAATATTGGAAATTAAGTAGGCTAGGTTGATGAGTACCCAATACTTTGTGATCATACAGGACAACAATGCAAGAACCAATAGAGGAAACACTGTATAATCTTGTGTATGGGCACAAAGTGGTAATTCCAGTTGAAATTGGCCAATCAAGTCTTTGAGTCGAGCAATATAAGGAAGAGTTAACCCAGAGAAGGTGAGGTTGAACTTGGATGAACTCGAAGAAAAGAGAGAGAAGGCGGAAATCAAGAAGGCTAAATACAAGGAAAAGATGGCTAGAGCTTACAACCAGAAAGTAAAGGAAACACAATTTCAAATTGGCGATTTGGTGCTAAGGAAAATGAACTAGCCTAGCCGAAGAAAGAGGAAAATTATGCCCGAAGTGGGAAGGGTCGTCGTACAAGATAACTAAGGTGCACCAATCAAACTGCTACGAGCTACAGAGAATGGACGACAGTAGTGTTCCTAACACTTGCCACATAGTTAACTTAAGAAAGTTTTATGTGTGGAATCAGCAAAGTGGCATGAAAATCTTGCTTCTATGTATAGACGCCATGATATGATCATTGGTGGTGTTCGTTCCCTTAGTTTGTGTTGAAGGCGATATTATCACAGTATGAATCTTTTGGAGTACAATCTTTCCTTTTCAAGCTATACTTTGCGTTTGCAAAACTAAGTTACACATTCTTAACGGACCAACACTGGAAGTTAGTGGCATAAGTGTTAATCAAGAACGTCCCGCAACTCACCTCTTCAGAAAACATAAAACGAAAGCAAGTCAGGAACTTGACAATAGAGTAAATATGCCCACAACGAATCAAAAGCGAGCAATAGATCTCGCAACTTCGCACTCTTAATAAACCGCAAGCTATAGATCTTGCTATAAGGAAAACCTTCTTCCAATACAGCGACAAAAGCAAGCACTAGATCTTGCGGCTTCGCACGTTACATACTCTCAATAAAGCAAGTAATAGACCTTGCTACACGATAGATATGCCTCAAAACAACGACTAAAGCAAGCTATAGATCTTACGACTTTGCGATAAATATATTTTCAACATTCAAAACCACAAAAACGGACATATAAGAAACAAATCTTATGAGTAAAAGAAAGCCACAAATTTAAAGAACATCCAAAAGCATGAAGACAGAGAAAGGACAACCACATAATCCAAAGGCGCAGAAACATCATAATCTTTCAGGAAAAAAAATACTACACACTATCTATACCTAGATATGCTTGTGAAGATCCAGAAGAAGATAAACCACCACGGTGACGACTGTGCTCAGCCTCGCGAGGAAGGTGCTCAGCGATACGCTAGTTTTCCTCAGCCTCACGGGCCTTGCTAACTATATGGTCATATCGCCATTTCATGTGTAAATAAGAAGGATAGCATATCAGACCCCTTCGCTCCATATGACCAAGATACCTAGCATAATATGCTTTGAAGTTGAGTTATATGAGAGAACTCCTCACGGTCCAGCTGCATACTTATAACATTAATAGTTACCTCATACTGCTCTATTTCAGCCTTTAAATTGTTCACTTTATCTTCTATGGTGGGAATATACGATCGGACAACCTCAGACAAGTTAATCATCTGCCCGTCGTTTCCCACAATAAGTATGAAAGAAACCTGATCAGGCAGAACTTCCATTATCTCCATTTCAATTTATTCTCTCTCAAAGCTAAGCCTATCCAGTGAATGACTGGATGTATCAACCATCAAAGGCCTCCCTAAAGGACGTAAAATCCAGCTCAAAATCTCGAGAGTCCAATAAACAGGATCTAAATCAGAAATTGCACTCAAACTAGAATTTTTGAAGGCTGCTCACATTTGAAATCTCTTGTCCATGGATAAATCAAAATTGGTTTGCTCTCAAACACAATCATGCCCCTTTCTAAGAACTGATTCTTAGATTCCACTTCTTTAAATATAACCATAAAGACACCATGAGATGGTAACCATATCTTGATAATCTCAGATTTCCACCAAACTTTTCTTGAAAAAATTGTCCATGTTACAGTGGGGGATGACCTCCAAGGATCTTGCATATAACAGTGTTTTGCTGCTGTTTTCTACATAAGATTTGGAGATCCTGCCCATATGAACACTGGCTACTTCATCTGGTTGATAAAACTTCATGCCTTATAATCTGTCCTTAAAAAGATCTGTCCAACCTGGAGCTGGCTTCAGAGCTGAAGGAGTTGCATCCCGATGTTGAAGAACTTCTTTCATCCAACCTTGCTTTCACCAATAAGTGATGATTTATACATTATGTTGAAGCTTAACAAGTATATTGATATTTTCCCTTAGTCCTTGGATTAACTGGTTCTTTGCAAATGCATCATCCTTTCGGATACCAACCCTTCTCTTGGTTAATTTGAGATATTGTCAATATTCATCCATGGTACGACTTCCTTGATTCATATTGTTAAAGTACAAGTGTTTTTCCATCAAGTACATGGTTGGGACATGATACAAATGAAGCCCAGTCTTCAATCTTTCCTAATTAGCAGTTAGTCTCTTCCCGCATATGCTCTTGATTCTTTGAACTTGAATTATTCAGATTTCAGATGGATTGTGGTTGATTTGAGGGCCAGTCTCGTTCATTAGGACTAAACGTAGGATCTGAATAAGTCTGGGTAGGACCACAGGTTCCTATCACTGTCCCTCCTCCTCGGGCAAAGTTAGAAGATCCCGAATTAAACCCTAGCCTTTGATTTTTAAGGCCCTAATATGGGGTCATTTTCGACCTTAAGGTACTTTCAAAAAACATTGCCTTCACCATAAATCCCTCATTGATACATAAACTTAACCTTTATTTGGATAATTTCCCTGAGTCCTTTGATAAAAAGGGTTTTCACAAATAAATCATCCTTTTGCAATATCGCATGCCAACCCTTCTAATGGTTAGTTTGAGATATTGCCAAGATTCATCCACGTTACGATGTCCTCGCTTCATACAGCTTAAGTACAAGTGTTCTTCCATCAAGTACGTGGTTGGAACATGATACAAACGAAGCCCAATCTTCAATCTTTCCCTGGTAGCAATAAGTTTCTTGCATCACATGCCCTTGATTCTATGAACTAGATTTACTTGGATTTCGGATGGATTTGTTGATTTGAGGCAGCCATTCTTCGTTCATTAGGAATAATAATAGGAGGACTTGAATATGTTTGGGTAGGACCACAACTACCCATCAATGTCCCACTTCCTCAAACGAAGTTAGAAGATCCCCAGTGAAACCCTAGCCTTTGATTATTAAGTCGTAGGATTGATTTTTTTCAGCCTTAGGTACTTCCACAAAAACCTTGCTTTCACCTCTAAATTCTTAATTTATACATTATATTGAAGCTTAACATGTATTTGGAGATTCTCTCTTAGTCATTTGTAAACCGTTATTTCACAAATGGATCATCTTTTCGCAGTCTTGCATACAACAACCCTTCTTTTTGTTAGTTCGCGATATTGCCAACATTCATCCACGTAAGGATATCCTTGCTTCATAATACTTAAATATGAGTGATTTTCCATCAATTAGCAACCTGTCTCTTCCAGCATATGCTCTTGATTCTTTGAGCTAGACCTACTTGGACTTTAGATGGATTGTGGTTGATTTGAAGCTTCCATTCTCCGTTCATTACGACTACAAGTGGATTTGAATATATGTCTGGGTAGGACCATAACTGCCCATCATTGTCCCTCCTTCTCCACCGAAGTTAGAAGATTCCGAGTAAAACCGTGACCTTTAATTGTTAAAGTCGTAGGATGGATTCTTTTTCTGTCTCAAGGTACTTTCAACAAACTTTGCTTTCACCAATAAATCCCTTGTCGATACATTATGTTGAAGATTAACAGGTATTTGGAGATTCTCCCATAGTTCTTCAATAAACAGGTTTTTCACAAATGCATCATCATTTCGCAGTCTCGCATACCAACCCTTCTTATAACTAGTTCGAGATATTGTCAATATTCATCCACGTTATGATTTCCTTGCTTCTTATAGTTTAAGTACGAGAGATTTTCCATCAAGTATGTTGTTGGAACATGATAAAAACGAAGCTCGGTCTTTTAATTTTTCCCTTATAGTAATCTGTCTCTTCCAGCATATGCTCTTGATTCTTTGAACTTGACTTACTTGGATTTTGGATGGATTGGTAGTGATTTGAGCCAGCCATTCTTCGTTCATTAGGACTAAAAGTAGGATTTGAATATGTCTGGGTAGGACCACAACCGGCCATCAACGTGTCTGTTCCTCGTCGAAGTTAGAAGATCCCGAGTCCAACCCCATAGCCTTTTATTCCTAAATCTCGAGGATGAGGTCTTTTTCAGCCAAAAGGTACTTTCAAACAACCTTACTTTCACCAATTAGTCCATCATTTATACATTGTGTTGAAGCTTAACCAGAATTTTGAGATTCTCCCTTAGTCGTTTGATGAACAGGCTCTTTACAAATGCATCATCCTCTCGCATACCAACCCTAATCATGGTTAATTCGAGATATTTTCAATATTCATCCATGGTACGATTTCCTTGCTTCATATTGCTTAAGTAATTCGAGATATTTTCAATATTCATCCATGGTACGATTTCCTTGCTTCATATTGCTTAAGTACGAGTTTTTCCTATCAAGTACGCGGTTAGAAAATGTTACAAACGAAGCCCGGTCTTCAATCTCTTCCACCATATGCTCTTAATTCTTTGAACCTTGCTTGTATTTTGGATGGATTGTGGTTGACTTGAGTCAGTAATTCTTCATTCATTAGGACTAAATTTAGGATTTGAATAAGTTTAGGTAGCATCACAACTGCCCAGCACTGTTCCTCTTCCTCGGTCAAAGTTAGAACATCCAGAGTCAAACCCTGTGGCCTTTGATCGTTAAATCCATGGGCCTTAATACATTATGTTGAAGCTTGCTTTAACATAAAACCTCTTTCTTTAACCAATAAATCCCTCATTGATACATTATGTTGAAGCTTAATCGATATTTGGAGATTCTCCCTTGGTTTTCACAAATGTATCATGTCCTTCTTTTGGTTTGTTCGACATATTGCCAATATTCAACCATGTTATGATGTCCTTGCCTCATAATGCTAAACACAAGTGTTTTTCCAACAAGTGCCTTGTCAGAACTCATACAAACGAAGCCTGGTCTTCAATGTTTCCCTACTAGCAATCAGTCTCTTCCAGCATATGCTCTTGATTTTTTGAACTAGACTTACTTGGATTTAAAAAGGATTGTTGTTAATTTGAGGCAGCCATTATTTGTTCATGAGGACTTAAAGTAGGATTTGAATACGTCCAGGTAGAACTACAACTGCCCATCACTGATCTTCCTCGGCCACAGTTAGAAGATCTCGAGTTAAACCCAGCCTTTGATTGTTAAAGCTGTAGTATGGGGCCCTTTTTGGCCTTAAGGTACAAAAAAACAATGCTTTCACTTATAAGTCCCTTATCCTCCAAATGAAAGGATTCTAATCTCCAATCCTCCGAATTTTTTGCTTCTACAAATTGTGTCCCAAGAGATAGGATATAACCCCCTTTCCCCTCTTCTCTTCCCCACAAAAAACTTCTACAAATTTTCACAGTCTCCTCATGTACACACATCAGGTATACTTAGTATTCTAGCCCAAAATCCGGCTATACTTAGTAAAACTGAATTGATCAATTGCACCTTCCCTGCATAAGAAAGAACACTTGAATTCCAACTATGCAATTTTCTTCTAATTTTATCCACCAATTACTCACATCCTGCTTCCTCCACTTCACATTATACGAAGGCAGCCCCAAATATTGCATAGGAAAATCTACTCTTGTTACATCTAACACTCCAGCCAAAAAGACTTTCTCCTCTTCGTCCATTCTAGAAAATATATTATAGATTTTCGCTAACTTATTGCAAGACCTAAGACCTCCACAAACCTCTTCAAGTGTCCTTTCACACCCTCCATGGATTTTTTGGTTTCCTCCACAAAAGATAAGCAAATCATCAGCAAACAGCAAAGTATGCACACCAACAGTTTTGAATCTTTGGTGGAATTCTATGTGCTGCTCCTTGTACTCTCCTTTGCCATCATTCTTCTAAGGTACTCCAAGCTCAAAACAAACAACAAGGGGGATAGAGGATCCCCTTGTTTCACTCCTCTTCATAATACCTCCCATTAAAAACCAAGTAAAAGGATGAATTCATTGTTCTTCTCTTGATCAAATCTATCATCAACCAGGGGAACTTTAAAAAATTCAAACCATTTAACAAGAAATTTCTAGCTTGAAAAAACTTTGTACAACCTCCACCATACTTCCTCCAGTTATCTCCTAATTGCTCCTAAAAAATTGGATTGTATAACCATCTCTCCACAGACTTTTCTGAGGATGAATCCCCCGAAGTGTTTTCTTCACCTCCATTTCACCAATTGGTTGGATTGAGGATGCTTCTTGTTTTGTATGCTTAGCACTCCACCAAAAATAGCTAAGTTTTCCTACAAGTCTTTAGTTTCCCAATAGACTACCAAATGGCTTTCATATTGACTCTTCAAATGTTCTTCAATATGGTCTAGATTGGATAGTAACCTACTCCCCTCCTTTATGTTCAAAATGTGGTTCTTGTATTGCCTTGTTCTCATAGAAGCATAAAACAACTTGGTAGGCCTATCCCCCTCATGAAGCCATTGCACTTTAGCTCTTTGTTGCAAGAACTTGTACTCAGCCTCCTCCAATTCTTCAAGCACTTTCCTTGCATCAAATTCCACCCTTTGCCTCCTTTCATCCCTCGGTTCTTCATTCAACCTCTCTTGTGCCAAAAGCCATTCACCTTCTTAGCCGTCTCCACCCTTTCTCCAATCTTAGAGAACTCCCTTCTATTAAGCCTATTCAAAGGCTTTTCCATGTCTACAAGAAGCTTTCCAAAATCCTTCATTGTGCTCACCTTCCTCCAAACCGCTTGGATTGTCCCCTTGAAATGTGGTGAGGCCTCCAACATATTGAAATATTTGAAGCTCCTCTTCTTCTTCTTGTCTTCCTTATGCCAACTCAAAATGATAGTATAATGGTCCGAGAGGGTGTCCAGTTTTACCTCACAAAAGGCTTGGCAAAACCTCCTTACCCACTCTTGGTTTACAATGCCTCTATCAATTTTGATTTGTATCAACTCCCCCGCTTCCCTTCTATTGCACCAAGTAAACTTTTGGCCAGTAGTTTTAATTTCAACCAACAAACTAGCCTCCATCACATCTTGGAAATCTAAGACTTCCTTTTCTTCAACTTCATTCCCACCTTCTCTATCCCCAAAATCCAAAGGAGAGTTAAATGTCCTATGATCAGTCATGGTTTATGATCTCTACTCCCTTTCCCCTTTAGGAACTCCCACATTGGTTTCCTCTTTTCCATGGTGTTATGGCCATACACCACCGTCAAGAAGAATTCCAAGTTGTTGCTCCTAATCAACCCATCAAAATCCATCCATTGATCCCCAACATTCAACACCTTCATATCATAGAAATTAGCCTTCCAACCTAGCCAGATTCTCCCCCCTACAACATTCCCATTTGTTATCAACTCCCAACCAAGCCTTATTCTCCCCACACTTGTTTTTGGTTTTCTTCTTTTACTTTAGTTTCCAACAGCCCCAAACAACATATATGATTAAGCATACAAAATCTTTTCGCCCTCCTATGCTTATCACATTTATTCAAACATATTACATTCCAACAAGCAAATCTACTATTCATAAGGAGGGTCGGATAAGAGAGTATACCCATTACCTTCACTCCTTGAACTCCTTGGATCTTCTTCTCTCTTCCTTGCTGCCCGTATTCCTTTATCTACCATTTTGAACTTAATCACCTCCCCTTGCAGCCCTTTTAACTTCCCATTGCTTCTCTTTAGCTTCCCTTTGCTGCCTCTTAACATATTTCAGTGCATTTTGTTTCTCATCTTCTTTAACAATCCTCTCAATTCGCACATAAATCCTCCTATTCATTTGAATTTTTCAGCTTCATTGTTCATACTACACTTCCTCATTATGCCCAATCATCCCACATTTTCCGCATTTAGTTGGCTTCCATTCAAAAACATATTTTCTGGCTAACAATAACCTTGTTTTCATTAAGGTAAATCAACTTGTTCGAAAGGGTATCACTCATCATCACCTCAATCTGCACCCTTGCAAAATCCAGCCTCTCCTTCTCTTGTGTTGCTCTATCAAGATTCAAAGGCTTCCCAAGTGGACTTACTATCTTGCTTATGAGTTTTGGTTGCCAATACTTAAATGGAAATTCGGGGAAGTGAATCCAAAATGGTACAACATTAGGTTCTTCAATCACACCTTCATTCCAATCTTTCAAGTGCAGGGTTTCCCATCAAAGAACACAACTCCTTTCTCCAAAACACCCCTTTATGCTCCTTACTTTGAAATTTAACCATAAAAAGTCCTGAATTTAGAAGCCATGCCTTGTTGATTCTTCTTCCTCAAATCAAAAAAAAAAGAACCCCTCAATTACTTTGAATGGTGGGTTGCTGCCCAAAACCATTCACATAATGGTAGTCTCCCATTGCTTTAAGCTTTCTCCCACCTCCTCTATGTGTGATTTCACCCATAAACGGCCCTTCTTCCACGGGTTGGTAATATTGAATCTCCGCCGAGCTAGATATGAGTATAGAACTCCAAGATCTGACCTCCTTCTTACTCTCCTCCTCCACTTCTTCATTCCAAACAATTTTGCCTCCCTTCTTTAGAGCTGAAATTCGAGTCTGAACCCACATTTTTTGCTTCTTCAAAAACTTCCTTTTCTTCCACTCCTTTGCTTTTAGCTTCTTTAGAGCTTGAAAGTGATTGGACAAGAACACTGTTCAACCCTATTTTGTTTTTTCCTTTGCCCTCATCCTTCAATGAACCCAAAGATGCTCACCTCCTCCTTCAAAAACATTTTTTCTCTCCTTTGATTGTTGTGTTTTCACTTTATTCTTAGTTTTAGATCTCCTCATGGTGTGAGGATGGCAAATTCAAAAGAGAATTACCTGATCAGAAATAAGAAAGAAAGGAGGAACACCCATACTATGTGAAAATTACCCCTAGTCGAAGGTAAATGGTAAATAAAAAGAAACCGTGAGAGTCTACGGGAGTGGGAACATTGTCCCACTCCCGTGATACAATGAAACCTACTAAACTACCCCTGATCTAGATGGTACAATCAGGTGGCCCAAAAAATGCCGTGGGAATGTACGGGAGTGGGGACATTAGACCACTCCCTTTATACATGTTACCTAAAATACTACCCCTAATATAAATGTTACAACCAGGTGACCAAAAAAAAGAACAGAAGGGCATGAGAACAAACTCACTGGCCCCTCCTCCATGGAACCTCCATCCAACTGGGAGTGGTAACCGGCTCTTGACCCATGGTTTGTTCCCCACGGGTGTAATCCCAACCATCGCTAAAGTGCGGCGACGGCCTTCGAACCCGAGAGTGATCTCAGCCTTCCAATGAATGAAGTAATGCGTCCTCTCCGGGTGGAGCTGGTACACCGCTTCTACCATGTACACCCCTAAGATGAAGATAAAGGGGTGTTATTGGCCTTCGGTAACGATCTCTGTGTGGGTGCCGAGGTTTTTTCTATGGAGATGGGAGCCAGTTGACCGTAGTTGATGGTGCTCCCAGTTTCTCCCCGCGGATGAACCTCCTAATGATAAGAGACTGGGCATGACTTCTACCGCACACGCCCCGCGTAACAGTTTTGTAACCGTTCTCTCCATTTTTGGCAAATGGACAACCCTATGCCATTTTACACTTTTCAGTGCATCGCAGGCAAATCGTGCAACCGTCAAATCCAAGTATCTCAGCTAGTAGTGGGTTAATTAATTTTTCGTACGTTAATTAATTAATCCACTACCCAATTCAAGTAGTTGTGCAACCAAATGTCCACTGGATAGGGAAAATGAGAACTCCCTCACCCGTGATCCACAATTTCAGCCTAAAAGGGAAGGCTGAAACTCTCCACATTTCCATAAATAATTTTTTTTCTTCCTTGACCCTTAGTCCTTGAACCAACCCTCGAACCACTGGCCCTCGAGACCTTTTTTTTTCTTTTTCAAAAGTCCAAAATCATATTGCAAGGATTCTCGATAAAAATTTACCAAGAACTAAAGCAATACCTACTTCGAACAAAAACAACTAGCTAATATGCAACCAAATATGCCCAAACACTTAAAAATAAACGCCTCTTCCCTGGCAGCGACACCAAAATTTGGGAGGTTGTCGTAGTACCTCTCAAAGTTATAATTTATAAGCCCTTTATTCTTACTAAATAAAATTAAGTAGATAGTGCCAAATTGGGGTCATCCATGAACAAGAGGGATTTTCTTAAGCGTTTAAACATATAAAGTTAATATTAGTCTAGAAGTAGATATATATATATATATAAGCAAGTAAATGGGGGGGAGGGGGTTGGATGGTTGGTTTTCCTATGTTATGAAATTAAAATACAAACTAACTAGCAAAGTTAAGTAACTATGTTAATCATCAAACAAACTAAGAAAAGGGGGTAAAAACTACAAAAGATAAAGCCTTGGGGGCAATTGATATCCATTTCCAAACCTCATATAGATCATTGAATCATTCACTCATTCAATCACATTTGTTACCAATGGGGAATGCCAAAACTTCCCAATGGAAGATAAACATTCATTCCTTCTTAATAGTAATTTGTAAACACAAACAACGACCATTTGCAAACCTCGTTGACAATCACACTAGGCAAACCATACCATAGAGGTATTTCATCAAGGACATTTCACATGAAAGACCAAAGACATAGCCATTTAACCAACATTCATTAGGCTAAACCGATAAGAAACCACATTCAAGATTCAACCTTTCATTGTATCTATAGGATAAATATGAGAACAATGGAAATCACACAACATCTTCCAATGCCAACTAGAACTTACCCCTCCTTTGCTTCCTTGTAGACATCCACCCTTTATGTAACATGCTTGAATCCACCTTACCCAAAGAATATCTTTCTTTGAGTTTAAATCCCACAATTGCTTACATAGTGCTGCCTTGTTCCAAATGGAAGGATCTCTAATCCCCAATCCTCCAAAAAATTTGCTTCTACAAACTGTGTCCCAAGAGATAGGAGTATAACCCCCTTTCCCTTCTTCTCTTCCCCACAAAAAACATCTACAAATTTTCACAATCTCCTCATGAACACCCTCAGGTATACTTAGTATACTAGCCCAAAATCCAACTATACTTAGTAAAACCGAATTGATCAATTGCACCTTCCCTGCATAAGAAAGAACACTTGAATTCCAACTATGCAATTTTCTTCTAATTTTATCCACCAATTGCTCACAATCTTGCTTCCTCCACTTCACATTAGACAAAGGAAGCCCCAAATATTGCATAGGAAAATCCCCTCTTGTTACATTTAACACTCCAGCGAACAAGTCTTTCTCCTCTTCATCCATTCTAGAAAAATTAATTCTAGATTTTTGCTCACTTATTGCAAGACCTGAGACCTCCATAAACCTCTTCAAGCAACCTTTTACACCCTCCATGGATTTTTGGTTTGCTCCACAAAAGATAAGCAAATCATCAGCAAACAACAAAGTATGCACACCAACCTTTTTGCATCTTTGGTGGAATTCTATGTGCTGTTCCTTGTACTCCTTTGCCATCATTCTTGTAAGGTACTCCATGCTCAAAACAAACAACAAGGGGGATAGAGGATCCCCTTGTTTAACTCCTCTTCTACCCATCAATCCTTCAGAATACCTCCCATTCAAAACCAAGCAAAATTATGACTTCATTGTACTTCTCTTGATCCAATCTATCATCAACCCGGGGAACTTTAAAACCTCAAGCCATTTAACAAGAAATTTCCAGCTTATACAATCAAAGGCTTTGCTAATATCCACTTTAACAACACAACTTCTCTTCATGCCATCAACATTGTACTTATGCAACAATTCTTGTGTTAAAAGGATGTTGTGTGATATGTGCCTACCTTTCACAAAAGCACTTTGATTCTCACTAATCAAACAAGGCAGCACCTCACAAAGTCTTGCAGAAATTACTTTGGTTATCACTTTATAAAGTACGGAGCAACAAGCAATAGGCCTATAATCACATGCATATTGAGGTTGACTCACCTTTGGGATCAAGGATATCACGGCTTGATTCAAAGAGTTTGGAATTTCTCCCCCCTTGAAAAAACTTTGTACGGCCTCCACCATACTTCCTCCAATTATCTCCCAATTGCTCCTAAAAAATTGGCTTGTATAACCATCTCTCCCCGGGCTTTTGTTAGGATGAATCCCCCAAAGTGCTTTCTTCACCTCCTTTTCACCAATTGGTTGGATTAAGGATGCTTGTTGTTATATTGTTAGAACTCCACCAAAAATAGCCAAGTTTTCCTCCAAGTTTTTAGTTTCCCAATAGACTCCCAAATGGCTTTCATAGTGTCTATTCAAATGTTCTTCAATCTGGTCTACATTGGATAGTAATCTACTCCCCTCCTTTATGTTAAAAATTTGGTTCTTGTATTGCCTTGTTCTCATAGAAGCATAAAACAACTTTGTAGGCCTATCCCCCTCGTGAAGCCATTGCACTTTAGCTCTTTGTTGCAAGAACTTGTATTCAGCCTCCTCTAATTCTTCAAGCACTTTCCTTGCATCAAATTCCACCCTTTGCCTCCTTTCATCCCTTGGTTCTTCATTCAACCTCTCTTGTGCCAAAAGTCATTCCTTCTTAGCCTTCTCCACCCTTTCTCCAATCTTAGAGAACTCCCTTCTATTAAGCCTATTCAAAGGCTTTTCCATGTCTTCAAGAAGCTTTACAAAATCCTTCATTTTGCTCACCTTCCTCCAAACCGCTTGGATTGTCCCCTTGAAATGTGGTGAGCCCTCCCAAATATTGAAATATTTGAAGCTCCTCTTCTTCTTCTTGTTTTCCTTATGCCAACTCAAAACGATAGAATGGGGGTCCGAGAGTGTGTCTGGTTTTACCTCACAAAAGGCTTGGCCAAGCCTCCTTACCCACTCTTAGTTTACAATGCCCCTATCAATTTTGCTTTGTATCAACTCCCCCACTTCCCTTCTATTGCTCCAAGTAAATATTTGGCCAATAGTTTTAATTTCAACCAACAAACTAACCTCCATCACGCCTTGGAAATCCAAGACTTCATTTTCTTCAACATCATTTCCACCTTCTCTATCCCCAAAATCCAAGGGAGAGTTAAAATCTCCTATGATCAGCCATGGTTTATCCATCTCTACACCCTTGCCCCTTTAGGAACTCCCACATTGGTTTTCTCTTTTCAATGGTGTTATGGCCATACACCACCGTCAAGAAGAATTTCAAGTTATTGCTCCTGGTCAACCCATCAAAATCCATCCATTGATCCCCAACATTCAACACCTTCATATCATAAAAATCAGCCCTCCAACCTAGCCAAATTCTCCCCCCTACAACATTCCCATTTGTTATCAACTCCCAACCAAGCCCTATTCTCCCCCACACTTTTTTTTTGGTTTTCTTCTTTTACTTTAGTTTCCAACAGCCCCAACCAACCTATATGATTAAGCATACAAAAGTTTTTCACCCTCCTATGCTTATCACATTTATTCAAACCCCTTACATTCCAACAAGCAAATCTACTATTCATAAGGAGGGTCGGATAAGAGAGTATACCCATTACCTTCACTCCTTGAACTCCTCGGATCTTCTTCTTTCTTCCTTGCTGCCCTTAGTCCTTTCTCTACCATTTTGAACTCAATCTCCTCCCCTAGCAGCCCTTTAACCTCCCATTGCTGCTCTTTAGCTTCCCTTTGCTGCCCCTTAACATCTTTCACTCCATCTTGCTTCTCATCTTCTTTCACAATCCTCCCAATTGGCACATAAATTCTCCTATTTGTTTGACTTTTTTCAGCTCCATCTTTCTTCCTATACACCTCCTCATTATGCCCAATCATCCCACATTTTCCACATTTAGTTGGCCTCCATTCAAAACAGATTTGTTGGCTAACAATCACCTTGTTTTCATTAAGGTAAATCAACTTGTCCGAAAGGGTATCACTTATCATCACCTCAACTTGCGCCCTTGTAAAATCCCGCCTCTCCTTCTCTTGTGTTGCTCTATCAAGATTCAAAGGCTTCCCAAGTGGACTTACTCTCTTACTTATGAGTTTTGGTTGCCAATACTTCAATGGCAATCCGGGGAGCTGAATCCAAACCGGGACAACATTAGGTTCTTCAATCACACCTTCTTCATTCCAATCTTTCAATAAAATGGGTTTCCCATCAAAGAACACCACTCATTTCTCCAAAACAACCCCTTTATGCTCCTTACTTTGAAATTTAACCATAAAAACTCCTGAATTTAGAAGCCATACCTTGTTGATTCTTCTTCCCCAAATCTGAAAAAAGAACCCCTCCATGACTTTGAATGGTGGGTTGCTGCCCAAAACCTTGCACATAATAGTAGTCTCCCATTGCTTTGAGCTTTCTTCCACCTCCTCCATGGTGATTTCACCCATAAACAGCCAATAGTTAGTTACAAAAATATGATTATGAGTTAGTAAATCGGAAAATGAATAACAGTTCCCAGTTGGATAGACTGATCCTAAAGGGCCCAGCGAATTATTAATTGGATTTTTTTAATTGATTCGTTTACTCTATTCTGATATTTTACAGGGGTGAATGGGTCCATTCGAGAACAGTTGGATGATAACAAAATTATCAATGATTGGAATTCCTTAGTTTTATTCAACAACATATGAATAGTTCCTTGACTTGGGTTAAGGAATTGTTGAATTCTTACCTTAGGATAGAAAAAAATGGAAGAAAACGGATTCATATTGGTGCAATCTGATCCATTATCAGAGAGCAATCCCGAACCAGGGGAATCCTTCCTTTTTCCGATATCCGAAATAGGGGATTTGATCAAGTTGATTCTTAGGAAATATCGAATCAAACCATTTGTCCTTATTTCAATAAAAGACGCGCGGATTTCTTTGCTAGAAGAATTTTCTTTTCTTTATCCCAATTCAATACTAAACAAGTACGGACTAATTGAATACTTGTATAAAAAATTCCTCGAATTGGTTTACCATTTCCATAAAGGATGTAATTTACAACTTGAAGTTGTACATTGTCCCTTTCCTGCAACAGATCGTGAGGAAAAAGTGTTGCTACATTTACACCGTCCATGAGTTCATATATGACAACAGGTCGAACCAAAATAAAATACCCCTTTTTGCTAGGTGTAATCCGTTGGACATAGATCCAATTTTTAAAAATTTTTAATTCTTTGGAATTTCTTTGTCCGGTTCCTGGTAATATCGGTATCAAAATGCTGCTATGTCGGGATATCTTATCTATCTCTCCAGGAAAATGAATATCTCCAGAAAATATTTTCAGTTCAATTCTTTTTTTTCCTATCTATCCGAACCAACCCCTCTCCCCGGCTTCGTATATTTAAAGCTATTTGTGTATCTACCCCAATGATACTATTGTTCCGTACCATTATGGAAGAAGATACAGGTAAGATATGCACTTCTTCAGGAATGAAAAAAAATCGATCTACTTTCATTTCAGATTTTGACTTAAATTCCTTAACTCCTTGATATTCAATCAAATCTTCCTTTTTAGCGATTGGCTGCATTTCGATAGTCCCACATTTAGTATTTCCCAAACTCTTTCTTCGATATCGAGGATCATCAAAATAAGAAAGAATACTATTTGTACGAAAAATACCATTTAAGGGAATTTCAATCGAGATACCGAAAGTGGATATTAATTCATTTTCGCGTTCATGAATGGGTTGAAGTGGCATAAGAAATCTATTTCTTTGCCTCTTTGACAATAAATCAGAATTCTCCCGGAGAATGGCCGAATATAGGAGATTAAAATGACCAGTACATAGGATTCGATTAAAGTCTACATAATTGCGAATGCTCTCTTTTTCTTTACACTAAAAATCTGAACTAAAGAATTTGTACCTCATAGGTACTGATAGTTTCGAAGAAATATCTCTTCGTTTGAGAGAAAGAGAATGCGCGTTCATTTGATCTTGATCTTTGTGAAGCGAAAGGGAGGCGAGACTCGATCTGCACGGACCTCCCAATAATATCCATAAATGACTTGTTTTTGGTAATAAATGGATATTACCATACGTAAATTCCGGTGCATGATATACGTCGGTACTCCAGTACATTTCACCATCTGAGTCAGAATAAATATGTTTTCGAACTTTCTCCTTAAAATTCAAAGTGGGTATTTCCGCCCGAATCTCAGCAATCACTTGTTCTGATTCTACATATTGATCGTTTTGAATTAAAAGAAAACTCTTTGATGGAATATTCACATTATGTATCTTCACTCTCAATAGTTACATACAAGTCCGTAGAGCATAGAAAAGCAGGATGTCCGTGACGTGTACGTGTCGGATGAACTAAATCCTTATTGAATTTTATTTTTCCATTATAAGGAGTTCTCACATGTTCCGCAGTACCTCCTGTAAATACTCCGCCGGTATGAAAGGTTCTTAATGTTAATTGAGTCCCCGGTTCTCCAATCGATTGACCTGCAATAATACCTATGGCTTCTCCCAATTCAACCAGGTCGCCATGAGTAGGACTCTGGCCATAACAAAATCGGCAGATCCAAGATGTACTCGTACAGGTAAAGGGGGCTCGAATAGGTATTGTTTTCGCGCGAAAAGTCATGAATCGGTTGACAAGCCCAACCCCAATGTCTTGATTTCTAGTGGAAATACATCGCTGACCCATTTATATATCATCTGCTAATACACGACCAATTAATGTTTGAATAAAAAACCGTTCGGGCATCATCCCATTCCGAGGACTCAGAGAAATAGCGTGGGTAGTGCCACAATCTATTCGACGTACAACAATGTGTTGGGCTACTTCAACAAGTCTGCGTGTGAGATATCCGGCATCAGATGTCCGTACAGCAGTATCCACAACCCCCTTACGGGCTTCGTAGCAAGAGATTATATATTCTGTTAAAGACAGCCCTTCCCGTAAATTGCTTTGAATAGGTAAATCAATCATTTGTCCTTGAGGATCCGACATTAATCCTGTCATACCTACTAATTGATGTACCTGAGATACATTTCCTCTAGCGCCTGAAAAAGACATTATATGAACGGGATTTAAGGGTTCAGTCATCCTAAAATTTGGATTAATCTCCTATCGCAAATATTCACTTGTAGCATACCAGATTTCAATAGATTGACGTAATTTTTCTACTGCATGTACATTCCCAGAATGGTGGTGTTTTTCAAAATTCAAACTTTGTTGTTCAGCATCTTGAACTAGGCACCCCTTTGAAGGTATTGTTAAAAGATCATCAATTCCTAATGAAATAGATGTAGCAATAGCTTGTTGAAAACCCAGGGTTTTTACTTGATCCAGGATGTGCGATGTATATGCCATTCCAAAGTGCTCTATTAATCGACTAATAAGTCATTTCATGGCAGTTCCATCGATCGCTTTATTGTGAAAGACCAGATTGGCCCGTTCTGCCATAAAGTACCTCCATATTCGTCTGAGTAGGATTCTACAATGGGTTTGGGTCAGTGATTAAAAAACTTCCTTTTTTTCGATTTTGATTCGGATAGAAATTGTAATTCCGGAACTCTAACCTCAGCTGAACCGCGGAAATTGAGGTATACGCGGTATCATAGAATTCCTATGTAGCCTATGAACAGGCGCGAGAAAAACCCTGTATTGCTTCTTCCATTTTTCGATAAAGAAAAATCTGACCAACAGTGGTTTGAATGTATAGAAAAAGAATTTATTTTTTTATTATACTTCGTACTATTAGATAGTGTCCATAAATCTCATAATAAGTCCCTAAACATTCATAGTGAATTTCGACAGGAATTTCTCTTGAAGCAATAACACGTTGGTCCAGCCGCCACCGGAGCCACAAAGGACTATCTAAATGGCATCTATCTCCACGGGTTGGTAATATTGGATCTTCGTCGAGCTAGATTTGAGTATAGAACTCCAAGATCTGACCTCCTTCTTGCTCTCCTCCTCCACTTCTTCACTCCAAATAATTTTTCTCCCTTCTTTAGAGCTGCTGAAATTTGAAATTGAACACTCATTTTTTTCTTCTTCAAAAAATTCTTTTTCTTCCACTCCTTGGCTTTTAGCTTCTTTAGGGCCTGAAAGTGACTTGTCAAGAACACTCTTCAGCCCTATTTTGTTTTTTCCCTTGCCCTCATCCTTCAACAAAGCCAAGCTGATCACCTCCTCCTTCAAAAACATTTTTCTCTCCTTTGATTGTTGTGTTTTCCCTTTATTCTTAGTGTAAGATCTCCTCATGGTGTGAGGATGGAAAATTCAAAAGAGAATTACCAGATCTGAAATAAGAAAAAGGGAAGAACACCCATATTATGTGAAAATCACCCCTAGTATCCAAAAAAGGGTTCCCTCTAGTTTGGACATCGATTTTAGTCCTTGACGTTTTACAGAATGGTCTCCCCAATAATATTGGGGGTACACTTCCATCGTGCGCCATGCCAAGGACATAAAAGTACACCACAAACACCAACTTGCCCTAAATGCTTACTATCTAAAACTAAGTAGATAGCGGCAAGTCGGGGTCGTCCATGAAGAAGAGGGATTTTCTTAAGCATTTGAACATAAAAGGTTGCTATCATGCTAGAAGTAATTATATATATATATATATATATCTAAGCAAGTTAATGGGGGAGTTTTGGTTGATAGTGGTCCTAAGTTATGAAATTGAAAGACAAGATAACTATGCTAAGTTAAGTAACTATGCTAATCATCAAACAAACTAAAAAATGGATAAAAACTACAAAAGACAAAAAGCCTTGGGGGAAATTGACATCCACTTCCAAACCAAATGTAAATCATTTGACCATTCACTCATTCCATCACATTTGTTACCTATGGGGAATGTTATAACTTCTTATTTGAAGATCGGCATTCATTCATTCTTAGTAGTAATTTGCAAAGAAAAACAACGACCATTTGCAAACCTCGTTGACAATCACTCTAGGCAAACAACACCAAGAGGTATTTCATCAATGGAATTGTACAGGAAGGACCATAAATTTGATAACAACAAGCCTTCTACCAAAGTCATAGCCATTTAACCAAACATAGCATTCATTAGGCAAAACCTAGAACAAACCACATTCAAGGTTCAACCTTTCATTGCATCTATAGGATAAATATGAGAACAATCCACATTAACATACTTATCTAGCAAGAATCACACAACACATCATGCACAAGAAGTTCTAAGTTCATGTTCTTAGATTTTCATGCAAAGAAGTTAAGGAATTCGTCACTTTCCTGACACCCTAACACTTCAATCATACAAACACTTCCTATTCTCAAACAACCCATGGCATAAATAAAGTAAAACATAGCATTAAGAACACATGAATGCTAAATAACAAAGGCATTAAGAACGAGTGAAACAATCTATTCACTACTTCCACTACTTTTTGTGAAGATAAATCTTCCATCCTTATTAGATAGTAGTTTGCAAGAGTGAATTCGACATCTCTTGTCAAACCTCACCAATGACTCCCGTAGTCGAAACACGACTAAAAGTATCCCATTGGTGGCATTAAGCACGAAGAATCAACAAGCTTGGCAACACTTATAAACACTACACCGTGTCTAAGCATTTAATCAATTCATGCATTTTACACAAGATTAATCAAGAACGATCGACATTCATTGACTTCTCTCATTTGCTACCTAAAACAAACATGACAACGAATTCAACATCATCACATTCATCTAGAAATAATCAACACATCAACATCATTAAGAAACTCTAACTCATGCTCTTGGATTCCATATTAAAAGAGGGGAGAATTAGCTGCTTTCTCCCAACCCTAACAAGTAATCATACAAGCAATTCACATACTCAAGCTTCCAACAACATCAATACCATTCACAATTTACATTCAAAGCCCAACAAAGGCTCAATAGCAAAAGCACTAAATAGATAGATATGATTCTCAATACATGGATATGGAAGCTTAAATCAATTGCTCCCAAGATTAAACTAACCTAGATAATGAAAATACATGATTAACCTACAAAAACTAAGAAAAGAAAGAAAAGAAAACACTAGGGTTTTAACCCAGAAAAATGCAGGAAGAAGAAGGGTGTGAAGAGGAGAGGATAAGGTTTAGTATTTATAGTACAAAAAAGTAAGAAAGTTTCTGGCCATACGTCCTTCGCGAGTCGCGACTGAGCCCAGTTTCAGCATCTTGGTTTCTTTCTTCTTTTTGTTTCAAGTCCTCCCCTTCACTTCACTGCACTTATCTTAAATTCTTCAAGTCTTCAAAAGCTCAATTACAAGTCTTCAAGTCTTTAAATCGTCAAAGGTATTCTTCAAAGTTTTCAAAGTCTTCAAACAAATTGCCTTGTCACACAAAATCCTCTAGAAAAGTAATAAAAGCTTAAAATTTGCTTTTGACTCTCCTTAGAGAATTTCAAGGCAAAATGCCACATCTAGAGCACAAAAGTGTACAAAAGTGAATCCTAAAAATCCTAATATAACCGTATAAAATGGGTACATCAGCTACCTATGAGGTAGTTAGTGGCAAGACTGGGTTTGTCTACAGAGATGCTAGATGTCTAGCCAACTATGCACAACCACGTACGGGGCGTCAATCCGTCTGTGTGCTAGAAATATCTATATATTGCAAACTGGGGGTTTTGGAGGTTTTTCAATTAACAACTATGAGCATAGGAAATAACATAACAGAAGTACATAGGGAATATTTGTGTAACATGTTTGATTAAATGTCTCGATCCTCGATTCTATCCCATACAAGATATCAAAGCCTATTCTAGTGTTCATAACACGTGGTCTGGCCAATTGAAACTTCCCTATACATGTCCCGTAGGGTGCACTTGCAATCTTCCATCGGCACTGCCTCCGTAATTATAAGAGTACAACAACGGCCCTGCCGTTGTGCAAATCTGTTTCTCTCTTGTACGATTACGTTCCGGGCATTACACCATGAATGCTCTAGTCCTAGACTGAAAAAGGTAAAGGAGAATAGGCACCTTATCGATGGCACTAGGGTTGCTAAACCCTAATTTTGCTACTAAATACTATCTCTACCCATAACCTTCGGACCAACTTGCTAGCTAAGACAGGTGTGCTCTTATCGTAACGGTAAAATAGAAAAAGACCTACATACACATACCCACGTGGACCCGGACCCTACTACCCATATCACATCAAGGTTTCTCTTCCCCAAAGGGTATCAATATGTTCACAAACATGAATGTAGACTAGAGTGTGTGCTGATAGAATGTATCATTCATACAATTCCTAAAAATTCAAGAACAAGCGAACATAATATCATAAACGCATAAAAATAGGTAGATTTAAAGAATGTCACAAAACATGAATAAAAATATTATCCCCAATCTATTAAACTACTCCCTAAGCATTGAACCAAATATTTCATTGGATTCAATACCTTTGAGCAAAGCAAAACTAAAAAGATGAAAAAGAAGAAATTCTAGAGAGAAGAAAGAGCTCCTTTCTCTCTCTACCCTACTTTAGAAATCTAAAATCTGAATATAAACTTAAAACCTAGTAGACAAAGGTCTATATGTATAATAGTAGGGAATTGAGCCTAAAAATAGGCCAGAAACAGGCCAAAAACCCTAGCGGCCACAAACGGCACATGGGTGGCATCTGGCACGGCCCATGCCTACCGAGGTACCCTCGTGCTGGCCCAGGACGTCGATCCTGGCATATCCCGTGGCCTCGTGCCAGCGCGGTCCTTGTCAACTTGCACGAGTCATCGGCTATAGCTTCATTGTTTATCTTCTGATTCGCACCTTGTGTCATTTGGCGCGGGCCATCAATCGGATCCTCATTTTGCTCAGTATCATGGCACAGGCCACATCATTCTTCACACCCCGTGGTCTAGTCTTAGCCTTTGTGACTTGAAACAAAGCGGATCATATGTAACAGAATGGTCTGTGCTCATACTAAGCCAAATTTTTGAGTGAAAAGAATACATGTGTCACATGGCTGGCCAAAATTGGCACGGTCCGTTGGATGGCCAAAATTGGCACGGTCCGTTAGGGTATGTTGGATGGTTAAGGTATTCAAGGTGAGGGATGAGTTGACAAACCTTGGTAAAGTATTTTATCAATTGCTCTTCTCGCACTACGTAATCTCCTCGCACCTGTTGGACAACTATCTGTGAATCACTGAATGCTCAAACGCTCTTCACCTTCATGTCAACTGTGAGGTTTTTACCCATATATTAACGCCTCATACTCGGCTGTGTTATTGGTAAGTGAGAAATCAAGCGAAGCGAGTATCCGTATTCTCCTCCTTCCGGGTTAATCAACAACAGTCCTGCTCCACATCCTTCTTTGCAAGATTCTCCATCTACGAACAGTTTCTATGTGACATTTTCCCATTTGGCCTTTCCTACGTCTTCGTCAAGAAACTGTTATGTTTTCTCCTACTGCGCTCTCAAGCTTGTCATTTGGTAATGAAATATGCTAAAGCTTGTACTTTGATTGAGGTTCGCGGTTGAAATTAAATCTCAAACTGTCCCAATTCAAGAGCCCATTTGGTCATTCTCTTGGATGACGCAGGCTTGTTCAAGACGTTCTTTTTTTATGAAAGTTTTGTATATAGATGAAATCAAACCAAAAGAATTTTTAGGCCATCACTCCTAATCTTTTACAAGAAAAAACCCCTATCAAAACTTGCTATTTAAAATCAAACAAACAACCAGCTCTATATTCTATCTAGTTCATATTCAAAATTTTCTTTCCATCTCTTGTTACTCCTCCATTTGCATTCGGCTTCAACTTGGGCAGCCAAGGTCTCCATCTTCAAATCTTCTTGGCAAAAGATCCTCTTGTTCCTTTCATTCCATATTCTATACAAGGTACTAGTAAGCTTCATCAACATCAAGTCTTGCCTTCTTCTTACCATCATCAGCAAACATCTTTTTACTTCCCTCATGTTCCTCATATCCCTCAACTTCAATATTTTCATCAACCCCTTAGTGTGTACAGCCCGAAAACAAAATGGGTTGTTGTCTCATCCACCTCATCACATAAACTACAACTTTGTTGTATCTTCAAAATCCCAAATCTTTGCAATCTATCAACCGTGGGCAGCCCTCTCTTCAATAGCATCCATAGGAAAATCCTATGCTTAGGTAAAATGTTTTTGTCCCAAATTACCTTTGCATAAAAGGCCCTTTTGCTTCCTCCCTTCATTTCATCATACACCATCCTTGTCTTCAACTTGCCTTCCTTGTCCAAACAACTCCCAACTAGAACTTACCCCTCCTACACTTTCTTGTAGACACTTTACCCAATTATGTAATATGCTTGACTTTCAATTTGCACAACATCTTCCAATGCCAACTAGAACTTACCCCTCCTTTGCTTTCTTGTAGACTTCCACCCTTTATGTAATATGCTTGAATCCACTTTACCCAAAGAATATCTTTCTTTGAGTTTAAATCCCACAATTGCTTACATAGTGCTGCCTTGTTCCAAATGAAAGGATCTCTAATCCCCAATCCTCCAAATTTTTTGCTTCTATAAATTGTGTCCCAAGAGACAGGAGTATAACCCTTTTTCCTTTCTTCTCTTTCCCACAAAAAACATCTACAAATTTTCACAATCTTCTCATGAACACCCTCAGGTATACTTAGTATACTAGCCCAAAATCCAGCTATACTTAGTAAAACTGAATTGATCAATTGCACCTTCCCTGCATAAGAAAGAACACTTGAATTCCAACTATGCAATCTTCTTCTAATTTTATCCACCAATTGCTCACAATCTTGCTTCCTCCACTTCACATTAGACAAAGGCAGCCCCAAATATTGCATAGGAAAATCCCCTCTTGTTACATTTAACACTCCAGCCAACAAGTCTTTCTTCTCTTCATCCACATATGCCTCAATATTGTCCCCAATCTGGCTGTGAAACGCATTATCAGACACTCTTGAATACGTTGCTCCCGTATTTTTCAATTTGAATGGCATCTTCACATAGCAGAATATCCCAAAACTTGTTATGAAGGTCGTTTCTTCTGCATCTTCAGGGTACATCAATATCTAATGATAACCTTTGTAGGCATCCAAGAATGCAAGGACTTCGTACCCCGAGACTTCTTCTACTAGCTGATCGATCTTTGGCAGGGGGTAACAATCCTTTGGGCATGCCTTATTTTTAAATTGGTGAAATCTATACACATTCTTCACCAAAAGTCTGCCATTTTTACCATCACCAGGTTTGCTAGCCATGTTGGGTATACACTACCTCTTTTACAATTCCAGCTTACAAAAACGCCTTTGCTTCCTCTTTAATTTCCTTTTATCTATCACTAGCAAAGCTTTTTTGTTTCTGCTTGACCAACTTGATCGAATCAGCAATATTCAAAGAATGAGTTGCCACACTTGGGTCAACTCATCCTATGTTCTGTACATTCCATGCGAATGTGTCCTTGTGATCTCTCAGAATTTGTATCACCCTTCGTTTCTCTTGATCTTGAAGACACTTCCCTACTTTGACACATATTGACGCACTGTTATCATCCAGAATGACATTTTCAGTTTGTTCCCCTATCTCTTCTAGGTGATCCACCTGGTTAAGTGAGTCATTGTTGGTGATAGTAATAACCATTTTTTGTTGTTTCGTAGTTCTTCCTGCTTTCATTACGATGACCATACACTGCTTAGTAGTTTTTTGGTTTCCCCTCACTGCTGCAATACCTATTGGGGTAGGGAATTTCATAACAAAATGGTATCGAGACCATATTACTTTGGCTCTATTAATCCATGGTCTAATAATAATGTAGTTAAAAGAACTTGGATAATTAATAACAACGAAGTCACAGATCATAGTGTTGTTTCTCCCATTCTCCCCAATTGTTACTGGCAGCTAAATATTGCCAAGCGGTATCTCTGCTTGTCATGTGAATCCTATGAGTGTGGATGTGGATTTCTTCAAGTTCATCCTCTTGAATCCAAGTCTATCAAAACAGTCCACAAAAAGGATTTCTACGGTGCTTCCATCATTGACAAACACTTTATTAACCGTCATGTTCCCTATTTTAGCTACAATGACCATGGGATCATTGTGTAGCAAGGCATTAGAAACAGCGTCATCTTCACTAAACGTGATTGTTTCTTCAATACAGCAACCTTTTATCTATAGGCTACTGTGGAAGTGAATACCTGGCCTTTGTCTTCCAAGCATTATTTGATAAAAACTCTATTGACCCATGTATGGAAAAAACTACTTTTTCTAGAGCTTTGTTGGCTGCGTCCTCTTCAAAATCCACTGCAGCCGTCATCTTTTGATTTTTGTTCTAAGTGTTCGTCGTGGCTTGGGTTTTAGCCACGGAGCTTCCTGCCTTGCTCACTTCGTTGTATCTATTACCTTCATCTTCCTTCTTGTATTGCCCAAGATAACCATTCCTCAAGTTCTCTTACATCTGCCTCTGTAGATCTCTGCAATACTCGATATCGTGACCATGATCTCTATCGAAGGCACAATAGTATTCTCTTGACCTTTTATCTGGAGGTGCTACCATTGCCGTTGGTTTGCAAAATAGATCCTTTTTCGCTTGTCAGATCTCGCTTTGAGGTTTTGTTGGATGTGTCTCTTGGGACAAGGTGGTGTTGTTGTTCCTGCTTCTCTTCCTTTGAAATCGAAGTTTCCCTTTTTCCTTCTTTGCCAAATTCCTTTGCGAGTCTTCGATTACTCTTTTCTTGCCTCGCTCCCGCTCTATTTTGAGGTTGTTGGCTTCCTCGATTCGCACATACTGTTCTATCATTTTTTGCAGGTCCCTTGGATTTTCTGGCATGTTCTTTGTGAATTCCTAGTAGAACTCTCCCAATCGCATGCCTCATGTGAACGCACCTATGAAAAATTGAAACGATAGGTCCTGGATCGGGCCCTTCAAGTCGCACGTTGCTTTCTACCACATCGTTTCAAACGAAGTTTTAGCATAACATTCCTCTAAATTTGGAATTGGTATGGAATTGATTCAATTGTGAAATCAAGAATAGTCATCGGTTCAATCATTGTGTATATGTTCCAATCTATACTCTTTTTTTTTTCAATTATTAAAAATTAAACTAAAGAGTTTGTTCTTTATTGATTGAATTTTTGCATATCTATATCTTCGCGTCTCAAAGATGAACTTGAAGACTCTCTATAACGAACCTACTATGATATTCTTTTTGGTACATAAATTGTTGATAGTTAAAAATTGCATGTTACAATTAATCTAGCAATGTCACATATAAAAATTCAACCCAGTGGATGTATGGTAGTAATTATAAAAATTCTATTTATGTTTTTCATGTTCATTTTATTTAATATAATTATACTAAATTTACGTTAATGATTGAATTAGTTGTCATTATATTAGTAATTATAAAAATAATTACTTCTAAAGTGTATGCTTTTCCATTAAAGTATTTGAATTACATAATAAATTAATGCTCTTTTAATGTTAATATCATTTTTACAGGATTATTGTATTTGCTAAGATAAAAAATGTCAGATTTTCCTGATTTGGCCCCCATCTTTTCCACACGAACAAAGAATTTGTAGACAGATGCCAATGGCCGAGTATTCTAAGAATGACAATGGTAAGGGAAATGGCCAAGTTACTATTGGATGTGAAAGGGGCGGTCGGTATAGGAGCAAATTTCATTCAATCTCCAAAGAAAATAAAACTCGAAAGCATACAAAAATGAAGAAGAATAAGTGTCCATTTAAACTCATTAGAAATGAACAGGTGGAGAAACGTGAAAGTTGGTGGTGGACTGGAAATTTAGCAGATACCATCATGAGTTAGGTGTCTACCATCAATGACATTCATCAATAGCTAAGTTGAGCGAAAAAGAGGTTTTGTCAAGATTAAAAATTTGTGGAAAGCTAATGTAAAGCCCAAGAAGATATTGAAGCAATTGAAGATAGAAAATCCAAACAATGTCGGCAACATGAAACATATTGACAATGCATTGTAGAAAATGAAAATAAGTCAGATAGGTTGCTATTTTCCAATGCAATACTTTTTCAAATTATTGAAGGAGCGGGATGTAGAGACTAATGCTTTAGGGGACGTGTTATTCGTACACCCTAGAGCAGCAGATTTGCTTCGTTTATTTCCATATATGGTTCTCATGGATGCATCATTGATAGTATTGACAACTTATCCTTGATAGTCAACAAGATGTAGGAGAAAAGTCATAAGTCAAATTGCAACAAACCACCCAAATAAATCACAAGGTATATAGTAGTTTAGCATGTAGTTTAGCATGCACATAACTAAATGACAACTGTGATGCAGATGAAATGTTTGGACATACTTCAAACCAATATACATTTCCCTATTCCAAAGTTGTGCCAAAATTCATCCTGCAACATATTGAAGAACACAAAGATGTGAGGTCTGATGGAAATTGTGGATTTAGAGTACTTGTTGCATATGTGTATGGTGATGAGAAAAAATGGTTGAGCGTAAGGATGGATTTAACCGAATAATTGACCAACACAGGGATTTGTATAAAACAAGATATTCTTTGGGATGTGTGCAAGACTATGATGAAGCACTTGATATATTGAACTAGCATGCATCTTCTGCCTCTCTTTGAAATTGGTATGAAGTTGCGCGTCTTGCACCAGTAGTTGCCATGAGGTATTAAAGGATTTTCATATATCAGGGATACAATTCAAATGTCACGTTTTTGCTACTAAAAACCTGTCTCATTGAAGAACCTTCAACAAGATTTATGAGTATGGGTCTCCTCAATGGTAATCATTTCATTGCACTATACATGTCAGCTGTAACCCACTACCGTCTGTGTCGAAGTTATGGGAACTTTAGATATCAAAAGTTAGCTTGATAAATATTGCAAACTAGTTGGTTCCCATTAGAGTTACTTGTTATGTTTTTACAATGATTATTTTAATAATAAATTGTTTTTATTAAGATCAGCAATGTTCATTTTTTAAAAATTGTATATGACATTGTTAAGTTCCCCGTAACAAGTATTTTCTAAGTATCACATTTTTAGGTATTATTATTGTACGTAATTAAAGATATTAGCAGTTAAACATGTTTCTTGACGATCATGAAAAGGTATCTACCAATTTTGAAAGGGGACAAAGGGAGTAGTTTAAAGTGCACATGTATACATGAAAATACCATATAATTCATGTTTAGAGATAACGTGAAACTATTCGTCGTCTCCTTCATTTTCCTCTTTCAAATGAATCATTATGTTCATGTGTCATTTTAATTATGAAAAACTGAAATTTAACAAAGAACAGACAAACCTATTCAATAAAATATTGATTCTTCCTAATCACTCTAATCTTAAGTTTCATTATGGAGCAGTTAAACAAACTTTTTTTAGTAACTAAGTTGGTATGCTTGCTAGCCTTTTGTAATTCCTTACTAAAGGAATTTGAATACTAGGTTATTTTTAACATTATTATAATGTGGACCAAGTGGTCAATGTTTGACCACTTCCTTAATATACTATATTTCTCAAAGGACTAAAATGCTTCGTTCCCAAATAGCAATTCTACTGCCAAATTGCCCTCTGTTCTCTGTTCGTTGCCAAAAAATTTTCACATTCTAATTCCCTGAGTTCTAATCTCTAATTATAATTTAGAAGGCAAAACTTCATTAAGTGAGATATGGATATTCTATTATTTTAAAATTTTAACGGGTTCCTTAATAGAAAATCTTAAATTCTCTTTCTTATATGTTGGGATTGAGGAGATGTCAAAGCACCACCTGGCACCACCCTCAATCCGCCCAGCTCCTAGACCAGCATCACCGACACCAGCTCCCCAGGAGCTCTCCTCGACCACGAAGCTGACGGGCCCCTCCGGTTCTCGAACAGCGATGGCATGATCGAAATCTGAGTGGTGGTGATGTTCAGCCATCGACAAATGGGGACAAACGTCAGTGTTAAGGTGTTTGTGTAAATGAGCAGTAATCTAATTGCTAAGGTGTTTGTGTAATTATAATCTTTATTGTGGATTAATCATGAATAAAAATTATTGATTAGGATTAAAGTTAAATAATTAAAATTTGATTAACATTAAAACTAATTAGGGGTAATATAGTAATCCTTCACTAAAATTATATACATTTAGGATTTTTCTACCCGTAATTGGATTTTGTGTAAAACATTAGAAGGAAGTTGATGACTTGATTTATTTCAGCAGAATCCATAAAATTTGGACGGCCACCGTGAACTCCCTCACTTTTCTTGGCTAAACCCAAAACCTCTCGCCCCCACCCAGATGCATGGACGCCCTTACTTCACTCAATATTCATCGTCTTCTTTTTCTGGAAAGATAAATTTGGTTGTTGGCGACATATATTTCCTTTTTATATATTAATAAAAACGGTTGCCCCTCGGCTAGCCACATGCATCCCTTTCCGCTTTTCCTTTTCAACTCATTCGTATTTGTTGATGGTGCCACGTTCTTACTGCACCTTGCAAAATCTGTCGAGAAAAACATTTCAATTTTGACCTTGTTTTCAAAATTAACCACTCACTCCACCGTCTCTAACACTGCATTCCGCCGCCACTTCTCCGCTTTAGGTACATGTGAATTTTACCATGTAGTAGTAACCATAATCACCTAGATAAATGAAATTAGAAGCCAACAATGGAGAGTAAGTACACGATCAAATCAGAATATAACTTGGGAATTAGTTCTCCACTTTTTCCCTATGTAGGACATATGGCCAATAACATCTCAGGCCCCTTCCAACATTGGAAGCAAAATTGGAATATGAGAGTACCACAAATACCTATTTGGGATGGTATATAAGGAGTTCAAGCGGTGTGTGGATGGATCTATGGGGAAGCACACATGCTACCTATTCCTTGTGGTGCTAAAGATGCAAAAGCCCTAGCACTAAGAACATGCCTAGAAAATTTATGGACAGGGGGTTGTCAGTTCTGCATATTTGAGGAGACGTATAAATTGTTCTCCATGTCATTAATAGTTGAAAATAAGTCCTACCTTTTTTGGTCTGCTCATAAGTGATATCTTTAACCTAGTTATAGTTGTCTACAAGTAGTTTCTATTAGTAGGCAGGACAATATAATAACTCATACACTAGCTAACCATGTCAAACCATCTAGAGACCAAACTTCTCAATGGGATTATATCCCACACTATGTAACAACACTCTCTGAAAATCAATGGGGGTATAATACCCCCTTTTTTACTTTTAAAAAAAGAAGAGTATGTCACACTAACACATTGAGTAATGATCAAGAGAGTGAAAATTTATAGTGAACCCACACACTGACTGATGTGGCTATAATGAAAAAATAAGTGGATCCCTAATTAGTTGCAATTTTTAAGTAAGGTGATTAATGGTGAGAAAGTCTCGGGAAAGGCAGCGTGTCCATAAGCTTATAGACAGACCAGGGACTATTTTACAAAATGGGGTTTTTTATAATTAATGAAAAATAAACCTTTTTTAATTGTAGGAAGCATGAATCCTCTTTCTTTTTTGCAGATCTTCTTCTTCTTCTCTCTCTGCGATAAGGTTTCTTCTTTCTCCGGCGATTTTCCTCTTCACTCCAGTGATTTCTCAGCATCTTCTCCACCTCTTCTCTGTTTCTCCGTCACCACATGTTTCTCCGCCTCTTCTCCCCAACTCTCCGTCCGCTCATTTTCTCCGATTCTTCTCCGGCATCGTTGTTTTGTTTCTTCATCTATCATTCATCATTCGTAGGATAATGTATTGAGCGAAAAAGAGGTTTTGTCAAGATTAAAAATTTGTGGAAAGCTAATGTAAAGCCCAATAAGATATTGAAGCAATTGAAGATAGAAAATCCAAACAATGTCGGCAACATGAAACATATTGACAATGCATTGTAGAAAATCAAAATAAGTCGGATAGGTTGCTATTTTCCAATGCAATACTTTTTCAAATTATTGAAGGAGCGGGATGTAGAGCAGCAGATTTGCACACCCTAGAGCAGCAGATTTGCTTCGTTTATTTCCTCATATGGTTCTCATGGATGCATCATTGATAGTATTGGCAACTTATCCTTGATAGTCAACAAGATGTAGGAGAAAAGTCATAAGTCAAATTGCGACAAACCACCCCAAATAAATCACAAGGTATATATGTCATTCTTGATAATTCCCACCTCATATTTATGTAGTTTAACATGCACATAACTAAATGACAACTGTGATGCAGATGAAATGTTTCGACATACTTCAAACCAATATACATTTCCCTATTCCAAAGTTGTGCCAAAATTCTCCTGCAACATATTGAAGAACACAAAGATGTGAGGTCTGATGGAAATTGTGGATTTAGAGTACTTGTTGCATTTGTGTATGGTGATGCAAAAAAATGGTTGAGCGTAAGGATGGATTTGACCGAATAATTGGGATTTGTATAAAACAAGATATTCTGTGGGATGTGTGCAAGACTATGATGAAGCACTTGATATATTGAACAGCATGCATCTTCTGCCTCTCTTTGAAATTGGTATGAAGTTGCGCGTCTTGGACCAGTAGTTGCCACGAGGTATTAAAGGATTTTCATATATCGGGGATACAATTCAAATGTCACGTTTTTGCTACTAAGAACTTGTCTCATTGAAGAACCTTCAACAAGATTCATGAGTATGGGTCTCCTCAATGGTAATCATTTCATTGCACTATACATGTCAACTGATAACCCACTACCGTCTGTGTCGAAGTTATGGGAACTTTAGATATCAAAAGTTAGCTTGATAAATATTGCAAACTAGTTGGTTCCCATTAGAGTTACTTGTTATGTTTTTACAATGATTATTTTAATAATAAATTGTTTTTATTAAGATCAGCAATGATTATTGCAAACTAGTTGGATCCTACCTGAAAACATCTTTGACACATCCCCTTACTGCTGCAAATCACAAAGCAGCATCAGAGAGTTAAGAAGCCCTTCAAGTATTACAACATGTGGAGCCTTTCTTCTACAATTCTACCCATTGTTGAAACTATATGAAGGGATCATCCACTTTGCAGGATTTATGAAAAAACCACAGCCTATTACATGCCCCTCTACAAAGAATTAATAGGTTGGAGTTTAGTGAAATTCAGCAAAAAGCAAGTGCTATAACAGTGGAATTGGAGGCAGCTCAGAAGGCACTACATTAGGATCCTTTGAATGTTCTTTTGCAAGCTGATGAAACTGAGGTCAGAATGAAAGCTACTATGATTTATGAAGCTGAGTCATGGTTCTTACACCAGAGGACAAAGAGTGAAAGGTTGAAAGATGTGGATAAGCCTTCCAAACTGTTCTATGATCATCTAAAATCTTGACAGTATAATAACCATATTCTTTGCCTTTCTAATGGCACAGGTTTGCTGAGAAGTAGGGATCAAGAGGAAGCTCATGTAGTGGATTTTTTTACCAAACTATTAGGCACAACTATTGCTCCATCCTCAACAATGGACTTAGAGGTGCTTAACTAGGGGCCACTCTTATCTCGGGAGCATTAATGCAATCTGATCCAACCGATTTCTACTGATGAGATCTATAATGCTCTCAAAAGCATTCCTGATAGCAAAAGTCCAGGCTATGATGGTTTTTCAAGTCAGTTCTTTAAATCTACATGGCACATAATTGGGACTAGTGTGATCAAATAAGTAAAGGTACAAATAAGTAAATAAGTGTGATCAAATAAGTAATCTACAACTGGTAGTTTGAAAGCACTTATCCAATAACTAATTACACTCAACAATACAGAATTAATGAGTTCAATCTTTTCTGGATAAGATAGAGTTTTTCCTCTCCAACTTAGCAATCTAGATTTGATTTTCTCTACTAATTTCTGACATGTTTGAGCATCCCATCCTCTACCTGTTATAGGCAAGCCTAAATAAGAAACCCAGGAAAGTACCCCTTTGCATCTTCAAAATATCATTCAACACTCCAACATTTAGCTTCCTCCATCCTTAAAAATAGGCATCATGATTCCTTGAAGGGATTTTCTGTTAGCTCTACGAAAAACTAGAAGATCATCAGCAAAAAGTATGAATTGAATTCCTACTTTCTTGTATTTAGTATGATAATCCACCAATTTTCTACTGAAAGCTAATGGTAGAAATCTGGAAAAATGTTGCATGGCCATAACAAACAAAAGGGGTGAAATAGGATCCCCTTGCTTGACTCATCGTTTCCCTTTAAAAGTTTGTGTATTACCACCATTGAGAGAGATTCTAAAAGTAGAAGTTTCAATGCATCTTTCTGATCCATTGAATGAATGTTCTTGGAAATTTGAGGCTCTCCAACAAACAGAATATAAAAGACCATCCTAAGCTGTCAAATGTCTTTTGACTACCCACTTGGATTAAATAGTTATCCAATTTGCCATCCTTCCACTTATACTTTTTCAACAACTCCTGAGTAAGCAGCACATTATAAGAAATGAGTCTACCATTAACAAAAGCTCCCTAGTTCAGGTTGATTATATCAAGCAGTACCAAACTAAGCCTTGTGCAAAGAACTTTAGCAATGATCTTATACAACACATAACAGCATGAAGTTGGCCTGATATCATAGGCCACTTGTGGATGCTTTTTCTTAGGAAGCAAGGTGATAGTTGTGTTATTCAGCTGATCTGGGATGCTACCACCATCAAAGAAATCCTGAATAGCTGCAACCACACTAGGACCAATGATATGCCAAGTAGCTTTAAAAGAATTGGCTAGAAAAATCGTCATAACTAGGACTTTACTATCAGGAATGCTTTTAAGGGCATTGTAAATTTCCTCAGTAGTAAAAGGCTAAATAACCTGTACTGATGCTCATGAGATATGATTGTTCCTTGCTTAATCACTTCAGGATCCAGCACTAATTTTGGTGGAAAGGATGTACCCAATTGTTTGGTGAAGAAATCAACCAGATGAGCCTCTACATGATCTCTAGTTTTCAGCAACTCAATTCCATTAGTAAGGCACAGAATATGGTTTTTAAATTGTCTAGTCTTTAAGTAAGAATAGAAACAACTTAGAAGGTTTATCACCATCCTTCAACCATGCAATCTTAATTTTCTGATGGAGGAATCTGGATTCTGCCTCATATAACATGATTACCTTCTACCTAACTTCACCCACGGCCTTTTGCAATTGTTCATTCAATGTATCAGAGTGAGGCTTACTGGGCTGCTTCCAAGTCCACGGTGATTGCTAAAGCTCTTTGCTGAATTGCACTAAATTCCACTTTATTAATGCTTTGTAGAGGAGCGTGTAATAAGTGAAGATTTATATACAAATCATGCAAAGTAAAGACAGAATGATCTCTCCAAATGGCCTCTACAGTAAGCAAGAATTCAGATGATAAACTCCACATATTGTAGTACGTGAATGGCTATTTGATTTTCTGATGCTGCTTTGTGATTTGCAGAAGAAGAGGATTATGATCAGAAATTTGCTCCATCAAAACCATACACCTGGATTCAGAAATTTGCTCTATCCAACCTATACACCATATTTCCCTTCTTGCTTATGTTGTTCCAAGTAAACAAAGGGCCAAAATTCTTCATTTCAATCAGATTAAGAGCCTACACAACTGATTTAAACTGAAAGAATTATGAGGCAGTAACTTCAGCTTCACTAATTCTATCTTCAAAATCCAATAGAGAGTTGAAATCACCAGCTATCAACTAAGGTGTGTCTTGGATATCTAGCTTATGAAGTTCAGCCCACAGTGGATCTCTCTCATAAGGCACATTTCTCCTGTACACCAAATGAGAGGAGTCAATGAATGTCGATTGTTCTTGGCTAATCTTGTGTAAATGCATGATTAGTGGAAGTAGTGAATAGATTTTGTCATTCGTTCTTGAAACTTTTGTTATTTAGCATTCATGTGTTCTTACTGCTATGTTTCACTTCATTTATTCCATGTGTTGTTTGAGAATAGGAAGTGTTTTGTATGATTGAAGTGTTAGGGTGTTAGGAAAGTAACGAATTCCTTAGCTCCTTTGCATGAATATCTAGGAACATGAACTTAGAACTTCTTGTGCATAATGTGTTGTGATTCTTGCTAGATAAGTATGTTAATGTGTATTGTTCTCATATTTATCCTATAGATGCAATGAAAGGTTGAACCTTGAATGTGGTTTGTTCTAGGTTTAGCCTAATGAATGCTATGTTTGATTAAATGACTATGTCTTTGGTAGAAAGCTTGTCGTTGTCAAATCTATGGTTCTTCGTGTATAATGCCATTGATGAAATATCCTTATGGTCGTTGTTTGTCTAGGGTGATCATCAATGAGGTTTGCAAATTATCGTTGTTTGTCTTTGCAAACTACTCTTAAGAAGGAATGAATGTTGATCTTCCATTGGCATTCCCCATAAGTAACAAATGTGATAGGATGAGTGAATGGTTCAATGATCTACATTAGACTTGGAAGTAGATATCGATTTCCCCCAAGGCTTAATCTTTTGTAGTTTTAAAACCCCTTTTCTTAGTTTTGTTTGATGATTTAGCATAGTCGCTTGACTTTGCTAGTTGTCTTGTCTTTTAACTTTCATAACTTAGGACCACCAAACAACCAACCCCTCCTTTTTACATGCTTTTATATGTATATATATCTACCCCTAGCCTAATATCAACCTTTTGTGCTTAAACGCTTGAGAAAATCCCCCTTCTTCATAGATGACCTCTCTCGACTTGCCGCTATCTACTTAGTTGTGTAGATAAATATTAACTTTGAGAGACACGACGATGGCCTCCCAAATTTTGGCTCCGTTGCCGGGGAAGAGGCGTTTATTTTTAAGTGTTTAGGTGTATTCGGTTGCATATTAGCTAGTTGTTTTTATTTTCCACTCCTTGGTCGTTGTTTTTGTTCCTAGTAGGTATTGCTTGAGTTCTTGGTAAATTTTTATTGAGAATCCTTGCAATATGATTTCAGACTTTTGAAAAAAAGAAGAAGAAGATAATGGAGCGTCTCACCTTGATGGAACTCATGATGAGAAGAGAGGCTCAACAAGCAAGGTTTTGTAGGATGTGTCATTTCGACCATCCTACCGAGTCTTGCTATTTGTTGTGGGAAGAGCACTACGAGGGGGAAAGAACCCTTGGTTTCAAAAACCAGGTGTATTAAGAAGAGTGCTACCAAGAGGTAGGAGATGTTGGTTTTCAAGGGCAAGAAGCTCAAGAATGGTATCCATACCACAATCCTTACAATCCGGAATGGAATGGTAATCCGGATTGGTGGTATGAGAATGAGCCGGAAAACCAACAATATGAGAAAAAATAGTTGGCCATCACCACCTTATACCATACCCCAAAACCAAGCCCAACATGGAAGTTCAAGTTTGCCACGTGAGGAAGTCATGAATACAATAGCAAACTTGAACAACTATACTACTAGTGAAGAACCGAACACCTGGCTCTCCTCTAGTGTTGAGGCTATTGAGGGGCATGCAAGGTCACCATGGGAAATGATCTTGAGTTTGAAGGGGATGATGAGTTGGTTGTTGAGGATGATAAAAAGGAGGAAGAGGTGATTGTGCTACATTCATTAGCATCGTCACCCCTACCCCGACCTATTGAAACAACTCCACCATTTTTAGAAGTTTTGAGGGAGATAAGAGAGGAACCAAAAGACTACCCCAAGCCTCCTAACCACCCAACTCCCTTTAAACCATCTCCACCTCAACAAGACTTTCCTCTTGAAAGTTTTGGACCCCCACCTCTCTACTTTTGGACACTCATGGTGAAGGGGTTCAAGCCTTTACCATAACATTAGGGTCGTGCCGACGACCTTAAATAAATGGAGCTTTGTCGTGCCTACGACATAAATAAACCCGGCCTTTTATTTTGGTTTTTGTTGTTTAGTTTTTGTTATTTTGTCTTGTTCTTTTTACGGTGTATTTTTCTGCGATGTTGAAGAAAAGTGAAGTGCATGTTATTAGAGGAGATGAAGGAATTAAATCCACGAGAAAGGGAAGAAATCTTGGAATGTTGGTGAGAAAAGATTGCATTCTTTCCAAGTCCTGAGAAGGCTTGTGATTGCGAGTCGTGACTACCTCACAATGACCTCGCGAGGGACCATTGCGAGTCGCGATGTGATCAAAAGTTTCGTGCTAAAAATCAGCCCCCAGCCATCACTTTCCTTAAGACGCGATGAGGTGTCACGAGTCGCGACTAACATGTCTTCGAGACAGCATCCACTCGAGACCTTGAGTCGAGCTGAACCAAAAAGCCATCAGTCCTCAAGGCTGAAGGCCTTTGAATCGAGCTAAAACCTTCGAGACATCATTCCCTCGAGACCTCGGGTCCTCGAGACTGCAATCCCTCGACTAGAGCTGAAGTCCTCGAGGCCACAAGCCCTCGAGTCGAGCTGAGCTCAACAGTGCAAGCCCCCGAAGACCTTGGGTCCCCGAGGCCAAAAGCCTTTGACTCGAGTAGAAGCCCTCAAGGTCGTGAAGTCCTTGAGACCTCCGGTCCTCCAGGCCACAAGCCCTCGAGTCGAGCTGAGCTCAACAGTGTAAGCCCTCGAAGGCCTTGGGTCCTTGAGCCCAAAAGCCTTCGACTCGAGTAGAAGCCCTCGAGGCCACAAGCCCTCGAGTTGAGCTGAGCTCAACAGTGTAAGCCCTCGAAGGCCTTGGGTCCTTGAGCCCAAAAGCCTTCAACTCGAGTAGAAGCCCTCGAGGCCACAAGCCCTCGAGTTGAGCTGAGCTCAACAGTGTAAGCCCTCGAAGGCCTTGGGTCCTTGAGCCCAAAAGCCTTCGACTCGAGTAGAAGCCCTCGAGGCCACAAGCCCTTGATTCGAGTTGAGGCCCTCGAGACCTTGGGTCCTTGAAACTGCAAGCCTCGACTTGAACTGAAGTTCTTGGGACCTCATCCCCTCGAAATTCCTAGGCAACGAGCCCTCGACTCGAGCAGAACTTAAAAGTCCATCAACCCTCGAGACCTTGGGTCCTCGAAGCCGCAAGCCTCGACTTGAACTGAAGTTCTCAGGACCTCATCCCTCGGGATGTAGGATCCTTGATGCTGAGGCCCTCGAGACCTAGAGTCCTCAAGGCCACAATCCCTCTAAAGCCCTCGAGATAGAAGCTCTCAACTCGAGCAAAACTTAAAAGTCCATCAGCCCTCGAGACCTTGGGTCCTCGAAGCCGCAAGCCTCAACTCGAACTGAAGTTCGTGGGACCTCATCCCCTCAAGATGTAGGATCCTTGATGCTGAGGCCCTCGAGACCTAGAGTCCTCGAGGCTACAATCCCTCTAAAGCCCTCGAGATAGAAGCTCACGACTCGAGCAGAACTTAAAAGTCCATCAGCCCTCGAGACCTCAAGCCAGTTCTCGAGACATCATCCCCTCGAGACCCCGAGGCAGCAAACCCTCGACTCGAGTAGAACTTAAAAGTCTATCTACCCTCGAGACCTCAGGCTAGTTCTCGAGGCCAGTTCTCGAGACATTATTCCCTTGAGACCTCAAGGCAGCAAGCCCTCGACTCGAGCAGAACTTAAAAGTCTATCTTCCCTCGAGACCTCAGGCTAGTTCTCGAGGCCAGTTCTCGAGACATCATCCCCTCGAGACCTCGATGCAGCAAGCCCTCAACTCGAGCAGAACTTTTAAGTCCATCAGCCCTCGAGACCTCAGGCCAGTTCTCGAGATATCATCCCCTCAAGATCCCGAGACAATAAGCCCTCGACTCGAGAAGAACTTAAAAGTCCATCAGCCCTCGAGACCTCAGTTCTCGAGGCCAGTTCTGGAGACATTATCCCCTCGAGATCCCGAGGCAGCGAGCCCTCGACTCGAGCAGAACTTAAAAGTCCATCAGCCCTCGAGACCTCAGGTCCTCGAAACCAGCCCTTGAGACATCATCCCCACGAGACCTCGAGGCAGCAAGCCTCGACTCGAGCTGAACTTGAATGACCATCACACTCTCGAGACCAGCTCTCGAGACATCATCCCCTCGAGACCTCGAGGCTGCAAAGTCCTTGGCTCAAGCCAAACCTAAAAAACCATCATTCCTCAAGACCGTCATTCCTCAAGTCAAACCAAAGCCCTCGATGCATCAGCCCCTCGAGACCTCAAGTTCTCGAGGCCACAAGCACTCGATTCAAGTAGAAGTCCTTGAGACCTTGGGTCCTTGAGGCTGCAATCTGACTCGTGCTGAAGCTCTCAAAACCTCGGGTCCTCGAGGCCAAAAAACCCTCCACCCGAGACGATGCATCACGAGTCGTGACCAGTGCTATTGCGAGTCGCGATGAAAAATCCAACTTTTCAGCTGAGCTTAAACATTGCATAATCTTTCCTTCTTCTCCACCAAATACTCCCAAGAACCCCCACACATCCACTCATTCCTCCACCATCTCACATATATTGACATATGAAAATTCTTGCATCTTTATAGTATCTTTGTTGATTGTAGTATGCCGACTACATCATTGAGTCTTAAATTGCTATGTTCTATAATGATGCTTGGATATGTGTTGATATATGTTGGGTATGTTTATTGGAAAATCTTATAGTGGTGGTTGGATGATGGATTGGTTGTTCTTTGATAATACTATGGTTATTAACTCTTGATGCTAAACCTAGTATTATAAATCCTTATGTAATTGTGAGTTTAATGTGGTTCTTTGTTGTGTTAGTCTTGATCAAACGGCGCCAAGGGGACAACGTTTTCCTCGAGGGGTGAGTTCTTCTACGACACTTTTACTCCCCCTTTCGGCTCCGAAGCCAATTTTGGGACTGAGTCTATACAAGTACATTGGATTGCGCCATATTACCGGCGACTATGCGGAAAAATGGGTGTCACTCTACCTCCTACCTTGAGTTTTATTATTCTTACCTTACATGTTTACGTTGAGGGCAATGTAATGTTTTAAGTGCGGGGAGGGGTTAGAGGACTCACATGCATGCTAGCTTCATTTGGAATGCTTTTTACTACTTTTGATTGGAAAAAGATGAGAAAAAGAAAGAAAAATTTTGAAAATGAAAAAAGAAAAAAATAGAAAAAAAATAAAACCCGCTGAGTTGAAAACCCGAGAGGGCAACTTAGGCAACACTGGGGGCCCAGATATGTCAAAAAACCGAGAGGGT
This sequence comes from Rubia yunnanensis, assembly GCA_037428765.1. Lineage (NCBI taxonomy): Eukaryota > Viridiplantae > Streptophyta > Magnoliopsida > Gentianales > Rubiaceae > Rubia > Rubia yunnanensis. Next base: position 66,162,109 of record CM075063.1, read on the forward strand.
AACCTAGGCAAAAATGAGAGGCCAAAATGTGTGGGAAAAGGTGAGATGTGAGCCAAAGAAACATGATGTGTGGCTAGGATGAAAACCCGAAAGGGCTCCTAGGCAAAATGAGAGAAAAAGAAAAAAAATGCTATGATTTCACTCATTTGCTGGCGTTGGAGTCATAAGGTTGAGGTTGTCATATGGATGGATCGGGTAGCTCAACATCTTTAGACCTCTTGGGATTGGGTAACTTAGTGGGTTGAAAAATGAAGTAGGATTATAAAATTCTTGATTCTTTTATGCTTTGTTTTGGTTGATATATTGGCATTGGGTGAAGTATGTGTTTAAATATCTCCTCTATGATTTTGACATCATTTTATGTCATTGGATTTTGGTTGATATATTGGTATGAAGTGAAGTATGTGCTTGAACCTCCTAATGGTTTTAACTTCATTTGTGTCATTGGACTTTGGGATTATCAATTCAGGACTTTGAAACGTTTTTATGGGTAGTGAATTGATAAGTGGTAGGTTTGGTTAGATTTAGGAATTGGGGTTGTGTGTGTAAAAAAATTCTCATTTGAGCTTTGATTTTGAGATTTATGATTTTGAGAGTTTTTGTGAGGTGTTGATTGGGGGAATATTAGTTAGGATGTGGACATATGAATTCCTCCGTGTGCTTAAATCTTTTCTTACTCGAGGGCGAGTAAGGTTTAAGTGCGGGGAGGTTTGATGTGCCCATTTTATACGGTTATATTAGGACTTTTAGGATTCACTTTTGTGCTCTAAATGTGACATTTTACCTTGAAGTTCTCTAAGGAGGTTTAAAAGCGACTTTTACGTTTTTACTTTTCTAGAGAATTTTGTGTGACAAGGTGTTTGAAGACTTTGAAGAATACCTTTGAAGATTTTAAGATTTTAAGACTTGTAATTGAGTTTTTGAAGATTTGAATAATTGAAGAAGTGGAGAGAAGAGGAGGATATGAAACAAAAAGGAGAAAGAAGGAAATGGTGCTAGACTTGTACTTCGTCACAAGGTCGTCGCGAGCACGTCGCGACTCTCGATGGACGAGGGGTCAGAAACCCTTCTTGCTTTTTGCACTATAAATACTCACCTTATCCTCTCCTCTTCAAGAAGCTTTGGACACCTTATTCCTGCATTTTTCTGGGTTTAAACACTAGTTTTTCTTTCCTTTCTTTTCTTAGTTTTTGTAGGTTAATCATGTCTTTTAATTGTCTAGCTTAGTTTTATATTGGGAGCAATGGATTGAAGCTTCCATTCCTATGTAGTAAGAAACATATATATATATATATATATATATATATATATATATATATATATATATATATATATATATATATATATCTATTTAGTGCTTTTGCTATTGTGCATTTATCGTGCTTTGAATGTGAATTGTTGGTGTCATTGATGTTGTTGGAAGCTTGAGTATATGAATTGCTTGTATGATTACTTGTTAGGGTTGGGAGAAAGTAGCTAATTCTCCCCTCTTTTAATGTGGAATCCAAGAGCATGAGTTAGAGCTTCTTAATGATGTTGATGTGTTGGTTATTGCTAGATGAATGTGATAATGTTGAATTCGTTGTCATGTTTGTTTTAGGTAGCAAATGAGAGGAGTCAATGAATGTCGATTGTTCTTGGCTAATCTTGTGTAAATACATGATAGTGGAAGTAGTGAATAGATTTTGTCATTCGTTCTTGAAGCCTTTGTTATTTAGCATTCACGTGTTCTTAATGCTATGTGTTTCACTTCATTTATGCCATGTGTTATTTGAGAATAGGAAGTGTTTTGTATGATTGAAGTGTTAGGGTGTTAGGAAAGTGACGAATTCCTTAGATCCTTTGCATGAAATTCTAGGAACATGAACTTAGAACCTCTTGCGCATAATGTGTTGTGATTCTTGCTAGATAAGTTGTTAATGTGGATTGTTCTCATATTTATCCTATAGATGCAATGAAAGGTTGGACCTTGAATGTGGTTCGTTCTAGGTTTAGCCTAATAAATGTTGTGTTTGGTTAAATGACTATATCTTTAGTAGAAAGCTTTTCGTTGTCAAATATATGGTCCTTCGTGTATAATGTCATTGATGAAATACCCCTATGGTCGTTGTTTGTCTAGGGTGATCATCAATGAGCTTTGCAAATGGTCGTTGTTTGTCTTTGCAAACTACTCTTAAGAAGGAATAAATGTTGATCTTCCATTGGCATTCCCCATAGGTAACAAATGTGATAGGATGAGTGAATGGTCCAATGATCTACATTAGATTTGGAAGTGGATATCGATTGCCCCCAAGGATTTATCTTTTGTAGTTTTAAAACCCTTTTTCTTAGTTTTGTTTGATGATTTAGCATAGTCGCTTGACTTTTCTAGTTGTCTTGTCTTTTAACTTTCATAACTTAGGACCACCAAACAGCCAAAATCCCCCCCTTTAAATGCTATGTATATATATATATATATTTACCCAACCTAATATCAACCTTTTGTGCTTAAACGCTTGAGAAAATCCCCCTTCTTCTTGGACGACCCCGGCTTGCCGCTATCTACTTAGTTGTCAATAGTAAGCATTTATGACTTATAAATATTAACTTTGAGAGGCACGACGACGGCCTCCCAGGGTTACTATTAGAAGGGCATTCAATGCCATATCCGGCTCAATAAATTCTCAACAGAGGAAAGTGAGAGATATAAATCTAGAGAATATGAGTAATGTTGAATCTAATGGTCTATATGATGCGTTGTATACTCCAGCGGGTTCTGAGTACTCTGAAGAGAGGAATAAACCCCTTGGAATAACAACTGACATTGGAATGATCGGTAGAACTAGCCACAGAGGAGGTGTGATGACATTAACACAAGAAGACATTCATGAAGCCATTGAGATGGAACATAATTGTTTGCTTGGGTACTGGATGGATGATAGAAAGTTTAGTGTGGAGAGAATGAACCAGTACTTTAGTGATTATTGGAGTATTAGTGCATATGTACTGCATAGATATAGGAACTTTTATGTAGTTAAATTCCAAACTAAAGAAGAAGCTATAGTTGTACTGCATAGGAGTTCTTTCTCTTTGGCTGGAGGTTTATTGACACTTAAAAATGGGGTTCCTGTATAACGCTTAGGAGAATCGGGGTTGAGAAAATTAAGATTAATATCCAGATTCATGGATTTCCTACTGAAGGATCTGTCCCAAAGTAGTAATTAAGGTGGCGAATATGGCAGGAGATGTCATAGATGTGGAGATAGACACGTCACCTATGATGAACGTCAAATATTTTAGAGCTACAATATGGATCAGACCAGGTGAACCCTTACTTTCTGGTTTTTATACTGATCTAATTAATGGCCATAGAATTTGGCTTGATATCAGACGTTGATCTAATTAATGGCCATAGAACTTGTGCATGGATGTACAAGTTTTGCAGACGTTGTGGGGGTAATAGGGCATCCTTGTCAGATGTGCCCTATTTAGGATAACTTTATTCTGGAACAGTTTATAGACAAGCATATCCATGCACAGACATTGTCTATGATGCTGGAAGAAAAATGTTCCCGCCTTCTATAAGAGCACACATTTAGGGCACATTTAGGGGTGGATTCAGTGTGGTTACCATGACATTTTACTAATATCACGTACCATACTAACATTATCGGTATATTATTTTTAAAAATCAATATCGTATCAAATCCGTGGCATACCAACTCATCGGTATATACAAAAGTTGGTTGGTATCGGTATGGTGTGGTAGAATACCACCAAATATAAGTTATAATGAATTTATTATTTGATCATTAAAAAATTATTTTTTACCGCGCAATCTTAATTTTATAAAATTAAAGATTCTTTAATCATAATAATATAGTAGGATAACATCAAATTAAGAAATATAATAAGTAGATAAAGTCTACTTTTGGATCGACAAATGTTCAACCAATTATAAAAACCTCGTTTTAATAACTTTTAAGGTCGCACTGTAATTATTTATACATTACGATATATTTTAAAAGTTTTTCAAAATTATATAATTGAACCTCGTTGCAATAAATAAAAGCAAACATCAAAATATCCTATTAGTTACATCAAATATAAAATGCCCCCGTCTAACGGTTAGTCGATCGAAATAAGACTTTGTGTTATAAGTAAGTTATAATAAATAAAAGAGAATTATTTTTTAAAATTTTTTGTAAGGTTTAGAACAAAAATGTTTTTTTTAAAACACCCTAAGGTGGGGGATATTTATTAGGTTCCCCAAACCTATGAAGCACCAAAAGGTGTACAATAATGTTATGAATATTACATCGGTAAGGCAACCTCACTGCCTTCAAAAGAATGGTCTAATGGTAGTCATGGACTAGTGGATGAAATGTTAAAGAAAATTGTTTGCTAGGTCGAGGTCTGTAAGGGTAGATTCTTCACGGATTGAGTGCTCGAAAGCTTAGAGCTTCGAAAGTTCGAAAGCTCAATCGGGGGGTTGAGTGTAGGATCAAGTGGTCGAGGTTGCCTAGGCTCCATGTGTTCAATAGTTCCTATTTCACGATGGCTCCATGTCTCGAGGGCTCCATGTCTCGAGAGGTCCATGCCTCGAGGGCTCATTTCGAGGTCTCCATACATGACTCCAAAGCTTGAGGACTTCAAAGCTTGAGAACTCCATGTCTCGAGGGCTCCATGTATCGAGTGCTTCAGGGTTCGAGGACTCCAAGGCTCCAGGACTCCAAAGGTCGGGACTCCAAGGCTCATGGGCTTCAAGTTTCGAGAACACTGTGTCTCGAGGCAATGGCTCGAGGACTTTTAAGCTCGCGGACCCCAAAGCTCGAGGGCTTTTATGCTCGTGGACTCCAAAGCTCGAGGGCTCCATGTCTCGAGGGCTCCATGTCTCGAGGGCTCCATGTCTCGAGTGCTCCACGGCACGAGGACTCTATGTCTCAAGGCTCAAGTGCCCCTGGACACCATGTCTCGATGGTTCCTTGGCTCGAGGCTCCAAAGGTTCGATGACTCCAAGGCTTGATGACTCTAGGCTCGAGGGCTACATGACTGCAGGCTCAAGTGCTCAATTGCACACTTGAAATGTATTGCCGTCGTTCGTCATACCAATTTGAAGAGGGGATGTTTATCTGATGGATGCTCATTCATGAATGTATAACCGGCCGAGGATAAAATTGTGTAGCAGAATAGAACCTGTAATGAACACGAAAATTTTCAGCAGTATCTATCCTATAATAAGAAGTTCATAAGTCCAGCCGGAAAAGCATGTAACCGATTATTACATCTTATACAGCATGCTCTTGAGACTCATTTCGAATCCAAGGAATTCCACATCTATCCAGATGAAGGAGTCCCTTAAGAAAAGAGGTGCTAAATTCAGTTCTAAATCACCATCAAAGTTATTTTCTAAAGCAAATTTTGCCAGGAAATCAGCTGCAATATTAGTCTCTCTAGGAGTATGCCGGATTGGGTGGATATGATGTTTCAAATTTAGAGATTGGCAAATGGAATAATTCCTCCATGGTGAGGTGTTTGGATTTTGAATACCCTGTACTGCAATTAAACAATCGGATTCAACCTCACATCTACTTAAAACCAGCTCTGAACATAGTTCATATCCACATTGGATAGCTATCAATTCTGCATGTAATGGTGATGGGGAGTGAAAAGATTTTGCCCTCATTTTAACCACCTTCCCCTCACAATTCCTAACTATCACTGCTAGAGCTGAAACCCCCCCCCCCTGATCCATGTTGCATCTGTATTAATCTTGTATCCAGTTAGGGGTTTCTGCCATGTCACAACATTAAAGTTTTCCTTTTGTTTTGTGTAATGTGAGGAATAATGTTAGCCCGTGTCCAATATTTATGCTTGTCTAAGTTACCTATCAAATGATTCACTGAGAAAATTTGATATATCATGTCTTTTATTTCATGCATACAAGCATCATTGGAGAAGGAGACGTTGTCAAACAGGATATTATTCCTTTTAATCCAAAGAGTCCAAATTGTTACAAGAAGGGCAGCGATGGTGATATTAGATTGAATTTTAGATTCTGCATTAAAAGAAAGGTAAAATTCAACTCTGCTCTTCAAATTTGGGAAAGATTTTTGCTGAATCTTTAAAAAATCATTTACAAAGTTCCAGACAGAAATGGATGTGGGGCAAGAGTTGAAAAAATGATCTAAAGAGTCACTGTAAGTCTGGCACAGGGGACATTTGGATGCTAAATGGAACCCTATCTTTCTTAAAATGTTGTCAAAAGGAAGTAAACCATTCAGAGCTCTCCATAAAAGCACGTACATCTTTTTAAGAATAAAAGGTAACCATACCTTTTGAAAATGGAGGATCTTCAGCTTTCTCTGTCTGAAAATTTTGTATGCTGATTTGATGGAGAAGATTCCATTTGTGGCTGGCATCCAGATGAGTCTATCTTCATAAGTATATTCCACTTTAGCCTCCTGTAAAATTGAGTACAAATTGGTCGCCAAAAATGGCTCCAGTTGTGGGAGGATTGATGCTCTGTTGTTAATAAATGACCTTAGTGAGATATCCGCAAAGGGGATATCTCTATCTTGAGGCCATTTATAATACAAAGCTCCCTTGGCCATCCAGTTAGCATTCCAGAAGGAGCAATCACCGATACCATGTATTATTCTGGAGTTGCTATTTTCTTTTTCAGCAATTTTACAGATTCTAGACCATGTATGAGATCTTTTGTAAGACTTCAGGAGTGACCATAATAGAGAGGTCCATTGCGTGGAATTGAGTTGCAGTTTCCACCACAGTTTACATGAAAAAGCATCTACAATGGCCTTTAAAGCTCTAAAACCTATTCCATTTTCTTCTACAGGTACACTCATGTTTTTCCAGGATCTCCATTTTTTTCAACATTATCAGAATATCCCCAGAACAAGCTAGAAGCCATTTTCTCCATTTTTTTCAAAACTATTTTTGGTGGATTCAAAACTGAAAAGTATGAGTTGGGATAGAGAGAAGACAGTGATTAATTAGAACAATTTTACCTGCGGTGGAGAGCCATCTGTTCTTCCAATTATGGATTGATTTATCCATTCTTTCCAATAATGGCTGGTAGTGTACCTGCAAATTTCTACCAAAAAATATAGGCACTCCCAGGTATTTGAATGGGAAAACTCCTTTTTCCATTCCCAGGATCCTTTTTACAGAGTTAACTGTAGAAGAATTTGTTCTATGAGATACAAATAATTCTGATTTTGAGAAATTGACCTTTTGGCCTGTGGTTTGTTCATATGCTTTAAGAAAATTTTTGAACCTCTTCATGTTTCTAGGGTTGGTATTTAAAAATACTGCCGTGTCATCAACATACATTAAATGTGAAATTGGAGCACAGCTCTTAGGTAGACTGAAATTCTGAAGGTACCCTGTGCTAAAAAGTTTCTTTAAACCTCTAGAAAAGGCTTCCGAGAGCAAATTGTAAAGGAAAGGAGAAAGAGGATCTCCCTATTTTATACCCCTAGAGGATGTAAAGAAACTTGAAGTAACTCCATTGATTAAAACCGAAAAATTTGCAGCAGATATGTTATGCACAATGAGTTTAACAAATTTCCCGTGAAAGCCAAAGTGAATTCAACCTCGTGCTAAAAGCCATTCCTTCTTAGCCTTCTCCACCCTTTCACCAATCTTAGAGAACTCCCTTCTATTAAGCCTATTCAAAGGCTTTTATATGTCTTCAAGAAGTTTTCCAAAATCCTTCATTGTGCTCCCCTTCCTCCGAACCGCTTGGATTGTCTCCTTGAAATGTGGTGAGGCCTCCCACATATTGAAATATTTGAAGCTCCTCCTCTTCTTCTTGTCTTCCTTATGCCAACTCAAAATGATAGAATGGTGGTCCGAGAGTGTGTCCAGTTTTACCTCACAAAAGGCTTGGCCAAGCCTCATTACCCACTCTTAGTTTACAATACCCCTATCAATTTTGCTTTGTATCAACTCCCCCACTTTCATTCTATTGCTCCAAGTAAACTTTTGGCCAATAATTTTAATTTCAACCAGCAAACTAGCCTCTATCATTTCTTGGAAATCCAAGACTTCCTTTTCTTCAACTTCATTCCCACCTTCTATATCCCCAAAATCCAAAGGAGAGTTAAAATCTCCTCTGATCAGCCATGGTTTATCATCTCTACTCGCTTGCCCCTTTAGGAACTCCCAGATTGGTTTCCTCATCCCAATGGTGTTATGGTCATACACCACCGTCAAGATGAATTCCAAGTTATTGCTCCTAATCAACCCATCAAATTCCATCCATTGATCCCCAACATTCAACACCCTCATATCATAGAAATCAGCCCTTCAACCTAGCCAAATTCTCCCCCCTACAACAACATTTCCATTTGTTATCAACTCCCAACCAAGCCCTATTCTCCCCCACACTTTTTTTTTGGTTTTATTCTTTTACTTTAGTTTCCAATAGCCCCAAACAACCTACGTGATAAAGCATACAAATTTTTTTTCACCCTTCTATGCTTATCACATTTATTCAAACCTCTTACATTCCAACAAGAAAATATACCATTCACGAGGGTCGGATAAGAGAGTATACCCATTACCTTCACTCCTTGAACTCCTCAGATCTTCTTCTTTCTTTTTTGCTGCCCTTATTCCTTTCTCTACCATTTTGAACTCAATCTCCTTCCCTAGCAGCCCTTTAACTTCCCAGTGCTGCTCTTTAACTTCCCTTTGCTGCCCTGGAGCGAGGGACCAGCGCTCGCGTCGGTAACGAGCAGAGTTAAGGGAATGGTTATTCCTGAGTTGGTTAATTCATTTCTCCGTTGTTGTTGTTGAGTGAATCAATCTGGACTTTAGTACTTTAAGTGTTAAGCATTTTTTTAGTAGCTAGTAGCACACCCGAAGGAAGTAAGTACTCACCCTCCAAGTAGCTAGCAGGCTCAGTAGAGAAAGGAAATGTGAATGTTGTAAGTCAATACAAAATATCTTCTCTAAGGCCGAGGACTACGAAATCCATTTCAATGTTGGAGGCGGCCCTTAAAAAGCATGAAAATAGGCGCGAGATCATGAGTGTTAGGTCATATTTTTCAAGATTCTAGAACAATTCCTTCCCAGTTTTAGTTTCAATCTTCGAACTTTGTCTCATACTCTTCTTAGCCAAGCACCAACTCCATCTTAGTCTTTGTCAAAAGCTAGTCCCCATCATCCTATCAGTCATGGTAACGGATTGAGTCTTTATCTTTCGGTAGCTGGTTTGACTCTTTGTGATCGAACAAAACAAGAACAAGATTTATCGTAGTAAAAGTAGAGCTAGACTGCATGATTGGCTTGTAGAAGAAAGAAAAGATTGGAGGATTTATGTCTTAACACATTTCACTCTGTCTTACTTCTCATCTTCTTTCACAATCCTCCCGCTTGGCACATAAATCCTCCTATTCATTTGACTTTTTTCACCTTCATTTTTCTTCCTACACACCTCCTCATTATGCCCAGTCATCCCACATTTTCCTCATTTAGTTGTCTTCCATTCAAAACAGATTTTCTGGCTAACAATCACTTTGTTTTCATTAAGGTAAATCAACTTGTCTGGAAGGGTATCACTTATCATCACCCTTGCAAAATCCAGCCTCCCCTTCTCTTGAGTTGTTCTATCAATATTAAAAGGCTTCCCAAGTGGACTTAATATCTTGCTTATGAGTTTTGGTTGCCATTACTTCAATGGCAATCCGGGGATCTGAATCCAAACTGGGACAACATTACATTCTTCAATCACACCATCTCTTCATTACAATCTTTCAATAAAATGGGTTTCCCATCAAAGAACACCACTCCCTTCTCCAAAACAGCCCCTTATGCTCCTTACTTTGAAATTTAACCATAAAAACTCCTTAATTTAGAAGCCATACCTTGTTGATTCTTCTTTCCCAAATCCAAAAAAAAGAACCCCTCCATGACTTTGAATGGTGGGTTGCTGCTGCCCAATACCTTGCACATAATGGTAGTCTCCCATTTGCTTTGAGCTTTCTTCCACCTCCTCCATGGTGATTTCACCCATAAAAAGCCTATCTATCTCCACGGGTTGGTAATATAGAATCTCCGCCGAGCTAGATTTGAGTACAGAACTCCAAGATCTGACCTCCTTCTTGCTCTTCTCCTCCATTTCTTCACTCCAAAGAAATTTTCTCCCTTCTTTAGAGAAAAAATTCAAATTTGAGCCCACATTTTTTGCTTCTTCAAATTTTTTTTTCTTCCACTCCTTGGCTTTTAGCTTCTTTAGGGCTTGAAAGTGACTGGTCAAGAATACTCTTTAGCCTTATTTTGTTTTTTTCCTTTGCCCCCCATCCATCAAAAAACCCAAACTGTTCTGGGATGCTGCCACCATCAAAGAAATCCAGAATAGTTGCAAACACACTAGGACAAATGATATGCCATGTAGCTTTGAAAAACTGACCAGAAAAAACCATCATAACCAAGACTTTTACTATTTGGAATGCTTTTAAGGGCATTATAGATCTCCTCAGTAGTAAAAGATTGAATTAACTTGTATTGATGCTCCTGAGATAAGACTGGCCTTGATTAATCACTTCAGGATCTAGGACTGAAATTAGACTAGAAGATGTACCAAGCTGTTTGGTGAAAAAAAATCAACCAAGTGAGCTTCGACCTGATCTCTGCTATTTAACAGCTCAACTCCACTAGCAAGGCACACAATATGGTTCTTGAATTGTCTAGCCTTCAAATAAGCATAGACAATTTAGAAGGTTCATCAGCATCCTTCAACCATTTCACTCTTTGTTCATTAATGTTGGAATCTGGATTCTGCCTCATAGTAGCCTTGTTTCTAACTTCAGTTTTAGCACATTGTAAATGTGTATTCAAAGGAGTGTAAAGCCTTGTGAGTGCTTCCAGTTCCAAAGTAACAATCAATGTCCTTTGCTGAATTGCACTAAATTTCACTCTATTAAGGCTTTGTAGAGGAGCATGTAATAGATTGAGATTTATATAAAATCATGATACTAAGTGATCCCTCATAATAGCATCAACCGTAGGTAAGAAATTTGGGGAAGGGCTCCACATATTATAGTATTTGATAGGCTTTTTAACCTTATGATGTTGCGTTGTAATTTGCCAAACAACATGATTCTGATAATAGATAAAGCCACTTTTGGTTAATCAATGCTCTGTCCAACCTACTATATACTTTTACCTTCAAAATCCATAGGAGAGTTGAAATCATCAGCTATCAACCATGGAGTATCCTGAATATCCAGCTTTTGAAGTTCAGTCCACAATGGATCTCTCTCAGAAGGCACATTCTTTCCATACACCAAAGTAATGAAAATGGGATGTTTAAAGCTTTCTAAAAGCAAGAAACATGAATCCATAGACCGAATTTTTACATCAAATAAGTCAGGCCTCCAACCCAGAAAAATTCTCCATTGTTTGTAATAAACTGCAAGCCCAAATTCAAAGGTTAGAACCTGATTTCTGATTTCTGAATTCAATATCCTTATAAATGTACCAGGTGAAGGTATCCATACCTTGATAATTTCATATTTCCACCATACTTTCATGAAAAAAGTTGTCCATGAAAGACAATGGAGGATGTCCTCCCAGAGCTTTGCAGATTACGGTGCTTCCCAAGTCTTGCAGCTACTATCTACACAAGTTTTGGAGATTCTGCCCATGTGAACCCCAACTATCTCATCTGGTGGATAGTAGTACTTCATTCCATCTGATCTATCCTTAAATAGATCTGTCCATGCTAGATCTTACTTTGGAGGTGAAGAAACTGCATTCGGATGTTGATGATCTTGTTGAATCAAGACAGTTTTGGAGAGAGAAGCTTGAGCAGCAGCTGGTTTTTTTCAAAAGGGAAGTTGATCCATCCTTGGAGCTAAATCCCTGGTAGGTACAGGAGATTGGCTGGGAGTGTAGGTTGGAGTATACATCAAGTTTTTGGAAAATAGATCCGAATTGTGAGCCTTGGAAATCCTATCTTCTTGGTCATTTGATGGACCAGAGGATAAAAGAATGCCACTTTCCACTAGATCTGTTGATGCCTTGCTTTTCTCTTGAACATTTGCTACCTTGCTTTCCCCATGATCACTTGTTACTGTTTAATCCTTTCTTGCAACCTTAGAAGCTGTTAAAAGGCTCTCTTTTCGCTCCAAAGAAAGCTAACTGAAAGCTACTTTGATAGCCTTATCCCTTTTCTTTAGTTTATAACTCCCCATAGCAAGAATACTAGAGATCTAAGCGAAGAGAAGAAGGTTTTTGGCTGAAAATATGAACACATATTGATGGTGTTTTCGCCAACACTAGGAGAGAGAATTTCAACAAACCTTGCTTTCACCACCAATAAATCCCACATTGATACATTATGTTAAACTTAACCGTTATTGGGAGATTCTCCTTTAGTCCTTTGATAAATGGGGTTTTCACAAATTCAACATCCTTTCGCAATCTTGCATACCAACCCTCCTTACGATTAGTTCGAGATATTGCCAATATTCTCCACGTTACTATTTCCTTGATTCACACAGCTTAAGTATGTGTTTTTCCATCAAGTACATTGTTGGAACATGATACAAATGAAGCCCGATCTTTAATATTTTTCTAGTAGCAATCAGTCTCTTCTGGCATATGCTCTTAATTCTTTGAACTAGATTTACTTGGATTTCAGATGGATTGTGGTTGATTTTAAGATTCTTCGTTCATAGGACCAAAAGTAGGAGAATTTGAATATGTCTGGGTAGGACCACAGCTACCCTGTCTCACTTCCTCAGTAGAAGTTAGAAGATCCTGAGTTAAACCTTGGCCTTTGATTATTAGAGCCGTAGTATGGGGTCTTTTTCATCCTTAAGTTACTTTCAACCAACCTTGGTTTAACAAATAGGTCCCTCACGATACATTATGTTGAAGCTTTAACCAGTATTCGGAGATTCTCCCTTAGTCTTTCGATAAACGGGTTCTTCAAAAATTTATCATCCTTTTGCATACCAAATTTTCTCATGATTAGTTTGAGGTATTGCTAATATTCATCCACGGTGCTATGACCTTTCTTCATATTGCTTATGTAAAAGTGTTTTTCTATCAAGGATGTGGTTGGAACATGATACAAATGAAGCTCGGACTTCAATCTTTCCCCAGTTGCAATAAGTCTCTCTTCTAGCATATGTTCTTGATTCTTTGAACTAGACTTACTTGGATTTCGGATACATTGTGGTTGATTTAAGGCAGCCATTCTTTGTTCATTAGGACTAAAAAGCCTCCTATGAATGTGTCTGTTCGTCGAAGATAGAAATCCCGAGTCAAACCCAGCCTTTTATTGCTAAAGCTCTAGAATAGGGTCCTTTTGAGACTTAAGGTACTTTTAACCAAACTTTTTTTTATGGAATGTGGTGTTTCATTTCATCAAAGGAAAAATAAATAAGAGTTGAAAAAAATAGAACAGTAAAATCACCCTTCAACTAGGAAAAGAACAAAGCCAAATAACAATATTACAAGGAAAGACTAAGTAGCTAATACTATACCCAATATCACCTTGGGGTATGCGCTAGCACCCTTGACAGGCACTCCAGAACCCGCCAACACTCGTGAAAACCTCGGTCCTCCATTCATACGACCTCCGGTGTGGATAACGAGGCCACCTTCACAACCAAACTTGCTGCTCTACTGAAATAGCCAAATATAAGTCCTGAATTGCCATGATCTTGTTTTGAAAAATATTCCATTCCTCTCCACCCAAATGTGATACATAGTGGACACCAAAAGAGAGAATTTCTTATCCTTCCTTTTCTGCCATACAAACAAAAATCTTCTAAGTTGCCCAAAATCATGAAAAATAGGAAAATGAAGCAACTTGATGATTTGTTGAGTGTAAGGATAACTCAAAAATATGGGCTGAGTGCCCTCGGGCTGCTGGTGACATAAAGAGAATGTATAGATGAAGGCACATCCCAAAACAGTGCAATCTATTTAGTCTTCCCAAAGAAAGTCTCCATAAGAAATAAGACTTGCTTAGTCTCTCCTAGTGTGGGCGAAATGTACAATCACTATCTGTTCATCTTTTTCATCCAAGATCCTCCTTCTTTTTGCTTAGATATCTAGCAATCTTGCTATGAGGGGTTCTAAAAGAAAGAAAAGGGTTAAGGACATCAAAGAAGCTCTCAATCAGCTTTCTTTGGAGCAAAAAGAGAAACTTTTAACAACTACAAAAGAGGTTAGAAACAATCAACCAGTACCAAAAGATCTTGAAGAAAGCAAGGCTGCAAATGGCGAAGGCAAATCAGATCTGGCTAGCAGTGGCATTCATACTCCAAGGCTTATGGTTTCCTCAAACGTGGTTCATACACCAACTTACACTCCTAGTCAATCTCCTGTACTGCCAGGGATTCAGCAAGCTCTAAAAAGATGGATCAACATCATTTTTGAAGAAGCCAGCTCCTGCTCAAGCTTCCTCCAAACATGTTGGTATTCAACATGATCTTTTTCACTCAGATGCACCCCCTTCACCCAAAAACAAGCTACAGCTTGGTCAGATCTATTCAAGGATAGATCAGAATGGATGGAGTATACTATCCACAGATGAGGTTGCTGGAGTTCACATGGGAAGGATCTCCAAAGCTTGTGTAGAAAATAGCTACAAAACTTGGGAAAGCACTGTAATCTGCAAAGTTCTTGGGCATCCACCACTAGCCATCCTAGACAACTTCTTCAAGAGAGTATGGTCGAAAGCTGAAATCAGTAAGGTATGGTTGTCTTCACCTGGTGTCTTTATGGTCAGATTCAAAGAGTTGGAGTTCAAAAATTAGGTATTGGAGAGGGGGATGTTAACCTTTGATCATAAGCCTATTTTAATCTATCCTTGGAATAGAAATTTTAAAGTTGATCTTCCTGCCAGGATTCCAGTATAACTTCATGATTTGGATCCTATATACTGGACTCCTTAAATCCTGAGTAAGATACTAAGTTCTATTGGAAAACCATTAAGTTCAATTGGGAATGGATATTCTTGAAGTACTTCCCATCCAGGTATCATTCATTGATGAAAATGACATTGTTCAAATGCAAAATGCGGTGTTTGAATGGAAACCTATCAAATGTTCCTACTGTTCTATGTTAGGCCACTCTAAGGAGAATTGTAAGAAATTGCTGAAACCTTCCAAGTTTCCCACCAAGAAATATGTCCAAAAAATTGTTAATCTTGTTAATTCTTAGACTGAACATGGACCTGATCCAGTCCATGCTGCACCCCCCAGCAATTCACAGGCCATGGAAAGAACCTATTCAGCCCCCATCAGAGCATGATCAGCAAGTCTCCTTATCCAGCTCCAGTTCCATACAGGCTAATTGCTCAAGTTTGCTGAACTTTAGTTTAGTTACTAATATTCCTCACCTCCCCCATCCCCCTGATGGATTCAAACCTCATAATCTGCAACATTAGAGATCTCAATACCGCTATGAAGCAAAGGGCAGTAAAGGAGTTATGTTTTGCACATCATGTAGGTTTCTTATGCATTATAGAAACTAAAGTAATCCAAAAAAATGAGGCTGGAGTTTGGGATGAGCTTGACCTTGGCCGGCAATTTATCACTAACAACAACTGTGAAAATAGTGGTAGGATTTTCTTGGGCTGGAGACCTGATCTTTATGATGCACATATCTTATCATCAAATGCTCAATGGAAAAAACATGTCCTTTTGAAAGATGTCCTTTGTGGATGTCCTTGAAGGACCATATGAAAAAATATCCCATATGAAAAAATATCATATGGGAAAATGAAAAATATCCCATATGAAAGATATCCCATATGAAAAAATATCACCAGACTATGGAAAAAATATCCCATATGAAAGATGTCCTTTGTGGATTGAACTTCAAAAGCTTGATATTCATAATTCACCCTGTATGATAGCTGGTGATTTCAATTCCCTTTTGGATTATGAGGATAGG
This sequence comes from Rubia yunnanensis, assembly GCA_037428765.1. NCBI lineage: Eukaryota > Viridiplantae > Streptophyta > Magnoliopsida > Gentianales > Rubiaceae > Rubia > Rubia yunnanensis. The sequence continues at coordinate 66,178,033 of CM075063.1, forward strand.
ATTGGTGGTGCTCTTATATCAGCTTCTGAGTTCTATCAATTCAAGACATTGGTGTAGGCACTGACCTTGAATGTGATCAAAATTTTTGGCCCTTACTTCATATGGAACAACATGAGCAAGGCAGGAAAAATAGGGTCTATAGCAAATTGGATAGAGCCCTCGTCAACCAGAAATAGATTGATCACTTGGCTGAATCTAGTTGCAAGATCTTGCCTGAGAATATTTCTGATCATAGTCCTTTGTTGCTGCAAATAACAAAACAACATTAGAAAGTGAAAAAGCCCTTCAAGTATTACAACATGTGGAGCATTTCTTCTACATTTTTGCCAGCTGTAGAAACTATATGGAGGGATCATCCAATTTCTACTTTGAAGGACCTATCCAAAAACCTCAGTCTATTACATGCTCCCTTACAAAGCATTAATAGACTGGAGTTTAGTGAAATTCAGAAAAAAAAACAAGTGCTATAATAGTGAAAGTTCAAAAGGCATTACATCAGGATCCCTTGAATACTCTTTTGCAAGCTTCTAAAACTGAGGTCAGATTGAAGGCTGCTTTGATTTGTGGAAGCTGAATCTAAATTTTTGCATCAGAGGACAAAGAGAGAATGGGTGAAGGTGGGGATAAACCTTCTAAACTATCCTGTGATCAACTAAAACATAGACAATTTAAAAACCATATTCTCTACCTTTCTAATGGTACTGATTTGCTGAGAAGAAGTGATGAAGTAGAAGCTCATTTGGTGGATTTTTTCACCAAGCAGGTACAACTATTGCTCTATCATCAACAGTGGACTTCAAGGGCTGATTCAACTATCTATTATCTTAGGAGCATCAATGTAAGCTGATTCTCTTAAAAGCATTCCCGATTGCAAAAGCCCTGGCTTTGATGGTTTCTCTACCCAGTGTTTAAGTCTACTTGGCATATCATTGGGACAAGTGTGATCAAGGCAGTGAAAGATTTCTTTGATGGGGGGGGGGGTTTCCTGATCAACTGAGCACAACTATCATTACGTTGCTGCCTAAGAAGGATCAACCAAAATTGGGCTCAGATTATAGGCCAATTTTCTACTGCTCAGTTATATACAAGGTTATAGCAAAGATAACATGTACAAGGCTTGGATGGATTCTTCCTCATACTGTTAATCTGAATCAAGGGGCATTTGTTAAAGGAAGGCTTATTTCCCACAATGTGCTACTTACTCAGGAACTTCTTCATACTTATAAGTGGAAGGATTGATGTATGGATAGCTGCCTCATCAAAGTGGATATTCGGAAGGCTTTTGATAATTGGGAATGGTCCTTTTTATTCACCTTGCTGGAAAGTCTCAAGTTCCTTCCCTAGAGCTTTTATTCAATGGATCCAAAAATGCATTGCTGCTTCTTTCAGCATCTCTCTAAATGGTGGATATACTCAGCTTTTCAAGGGAAGGAGAGGAGTGAAACAAGGTGATCCTCTTTCACCTCTCTTATTTGTCCTTGCAATGGAATATTTTTCTAGACTTTTGTCAAAGGCTTACAGAACTAAGTTAATTGATCATCATGCAAGGTGCAAGAAAGTTGAAATACAATGCCTACTTTTTGCAGATGATCTCTTAATCTTCTGTAAGGCTAATATTAAGCAAATCTCTCCATGGAGTTTTGAAGGTTCTTGATCAGTTTAAAAGTACTACTGCTGGTCTATCTGTCAATCCTGCAAAATCACAAGTGTATTTCTCTAGGATTGGAGAATCCACCATAGATACATTGTTGGGATTCAGAGGGGTGTCTTTCATGTGGCATACTTGGGGTTGCCTATTACAAGCTGAAGCTGGAATGCTCAAACCCACTAAGTGCTGATTGAGAAGATCAGATCAAGATTACATAGCTGGAAGGGGAAAACTCTTTCCCTATGTAGGCAAAATAGAACTGATCAATATAGTATTGCTTAGCCTTACTAGTTATTGAATCAGAGTATTTAAACTTCCAGCTAGTGTATATGAAGACATAGAGACTTTGTGCGGAAATTTTTTACGGGGACACCAAGAAGGAGAAAGAGGCCTGAATCCAATGTGGCATGGAAGACTTTATATGTATTGAGAAGGACTACGGAGGTTCTGGAATTGGAGATCCTTTCTAATGGATGGCAAGGCTCATTGTGCAAGCAATTATGGGACTTACAGAATGAAAAAGCAAATTCGTGGATCAGATGGATACAAGAAGTTTACATGAAGGGATCAGAAAATCTTCAAACTTTCCAAGCTCCAACTCATGCAAGTTATAACTGTAAACACCTAATGAGACTTAGAGATCAGGTTCTACCCTTCCTACCTCTTTACATTTCTAGTTCTGGCAAATTTCAAGTCTCTTTAGCCTGTGGTCATCTTCAAGGCCAAGGATCTAAGAGAGTATTCTATGTTACCATCTGGAGTAGGAAATTATTACCAAAGAACTCTTTCTTATTTTGAAGATTATTAGCTTTGGGAAGATTATCTACTCTAGATAGATTACATGCTTTTGTATTGCACCTGATCTTTGTGCAATATGTTCTTGGAGTGTGTTTACTCAAGACAGGTATTCCAGCTCACGCACTTACCACACTTCCAAGATTTCATGCAGCTCGGAAGATTTCTGTTTATTTAACAAAAAAGGAAGCAGAACACGTTTTCTTTTATGGTGGCTACTATGTATCACATTTGGGAGGAGAGGAACAGAAGAATTTTCAAGCACAAAAGATCATAGGAATTTAAGATTTATGGTTGATCATTACAGCAGAACATCAGATATGGCACTAGTTTATAGTTGTTTATTTTTAGATTCTCTACTTCGTAATAGGATCTAGCCTTTTATTTTTGATTCAGTATTAGTTGTAGGGGTGCTTGATATGCTGATCTTGTAAGAACCCTCAATTTAAAAGCTAATAATACCCTTTTTTGGATACTAGGGGTAATTTTCACATAGTATGGGTGATCTTCCCTTTTTCTTATTTCAGATCTGGTAATACTCTTTTGATTTTGCCATCCTCACACCATGAGGAGATCTAACACTAAGAATAAAGGGAAAACACAACATTCAAAGGAGAGAAAAACGTTTTTGAAGGAGGAGGTGATCAGCTTGGCTTTGTTGAAGGATGAGAGCAAGGGGAAAAAATGAAATAGGGCTGAAGAGTGTTCTTGACAAGTCACTTTTAGGCCCTAAAGAAGCTAAAAGAGTGTTCTTGACAAGTCACTTGGAGTGGAAGAAAAAGAAGTTTTTGAAGAAGCAAAAAATGAGTGTTCAATTTCGAATTTCAGCAGCTCTAAAGAAGGGAGAAAAATTGTTTGGAGTGAAGAAGTGGAGGAGGAGAGCAAGAAGGAGGTAAGATCTTGGAGTTCTATACTCAAATCTAGCTCGACGGAGATCCAATATTACCAACCCGTGGAGATAGATGGGCTGTTTATGGGTGAAATCACCATGGAGGAGGTGGAAGAAAGCTCAAAGCAATGGGAGACTACTATTATGTGCAAGGTTTTGGGCAGCAACCCACCATTTAAAGTCATGGAGGGGTTCTTTTTTCGGATTTGGGGAGGAAGAATCAACAAGGTATGGCTTCTAAATTCAGGAGTTTTTATGGTTAAATTTCAAAGTAAGGAGCATAAAGGGGTTGTTTTGGAGAAAGGAGTGGTGTTCTTTGATGGGAAACCCGTTTTATTGAAAAATTGGAATGAAGAAGGTGTGATTGAAGAACCTAATGTTGTCCCGGTTTGGATTCAGCTCCTCAGATTACCATTGAAGTATTGGCAACCAAAACTCATAAGTAAGATAGTAAGTCCACTTGGGAAGCCTTTGAATCTTGATAGAGGAACACAAGAGAAGGAGAGGCTGGATTTTTCAAGGGTGCAAGTTGAGGTGATGATAAGTGATACCCTTCTGGACAAGTTGATTTACCTTAATGAAAACAAGGTGATTGTTAGCCAACAAATCTGTTTTGAATAGAAGCCAACTAAATGTGGAAAATGTGGGATGATTGGGCATAATGAGGAGGTGTGTAGGAAGGAAAATGGAGCTGAAAAAAGTCAAACAAATAGGAGGATTTATGTGCCAATTGGGAGGATTGTGAAAGAAGATGAGAAGCAAGATGGTGTGAAAGATGTTAAGGGGCAGCAAAGGGAAGCTAAAGAGTAGAAATGGGAAGTTAAAGGGCTACTAGGGGAGGAGATTGAGTTCAAAATGGTAGAGAAATGACTAAGGGCAGCAAGGAAGAAAGAAGAAGATCCGAGAAGTTGAAGGAGTGAAGGTAATGGGTATACTCTCTTATCCGACCTTCCTTATGAATAGTAGATTTGCTTGTTGGAATGTAGGGGGTTTGAATAAATGTGATAAGCATAGGAGGGTGAAAAAAATTTGTATGCTTAATCATATAGGTTGTTCGGGGATGTTGGAAACTAAATAAAAGAAGAAAACCAAAAAAAAACGTGGGGGAGAATATGGCTTGGTTGGGAGTTGATAACAAATGGGAATGTTGTTGTAGGGGGGGAGAATTTGGCTAGGTTGGAGGGCTGATTTTTATGATATGAAGGTGTTGAATGTTGGGGATCAATGGATGGATTTTGATGGGTTGACCAGGAGCAATAACTTGAAATTCTTCTTGACGGTGGTGTATGGCCATAACATCATTGAAAAGAGAAAACCAATGTGGGAGTTCCTAAAGGAGCAAGGGAGTAGAGATGATAAACCATGGCTGATCATAGGAGATTTTAACTCTCCCTTGGATTTTGGGGATAGAGAAGGTGGAAACGATGTTGAAGAAAAGGAAGTCTTGGATTTCCAAGATGTGATGGAGGCTAGTTTGTTGGTTGAAATTAAAACTATTGGCCAAATGTTTACTTGGAGCAATAGAAGGGAAGTGGGGGAGTTGATACAAATCAAAATTGATAGGGGCGTTGTAAACCAAGAGTGGGTAAGGAGGCTTGGCCAAGCCTTTTGTGAGGTAAAACCGAACACACTCTCGGACCACCATCCTATCATCTTGAGTTGGCATAAGGAAGACAAGAAGAAGAAGAGGAGCTTCAAATACTTCAATATGTGGGAGGCCTCACCACATTGGAAGGGGACAATCCAAGCGGTTTGGAGGAAGGTGAGCACAATGAAGGATTTTGGAAAGCTTCTTGAAGACATGGAAAAGCCTTTGAATAGGCTTAATAGAAAGGAGTTCTCTAAGATTGGAGAAATGGTGGAGAAGGCTAAGAAGGAATGACTTTTGGCACAAGAGAGGTCGAATGAAGAACCAAGGGATGAAAGGAGGCAAAGGGTGGAATTTGATGCAAGGAAAGTGCTTGAAGAATTGGAGGAGGATGAATACAAGTTATTGCAACAAAGAGCTAAAGTGCAATGGCTTCATGAGGGGGATAGGCCTACAAAGTTGTTTTATGCTTCATGAGGGAGATAGGCCTACAAAGTTGTTTTATGCTTCATGAGGGGGATAGGCCTACAAAGTTGTTTTATGCTTCTATGAGAACAAGGAAATACAAGAATCAAATTTTGAACATAAAGGAGGGGAGTAGATTACTATTTAATGTAGACCAGATTGAAGAACATTTTAAGAAACACTATGAAAGCCATTTGGGAGTCTATTGGGAAACTAAAGACTTGGAGGAAAACTTGGCTATTTTTGGTGGAGTTCTAAGCATACAACAACAAGCATCCTTAATCCAACCAATTGGTGAAAAGGAGGTGAAGAAAGCACTTTGGGGGATTCATCCTAACAAAAGCCCGGGGAGAGATGGTTATACAAGACAATTTTTTAGGAGCAATTGGGAGATAATTGGAGGAAGTATGGTGGAGGCCGCACAAATTTTTTTCAAGGGGGAAGAAATTCCGAACTCTTTGAATCAAGCCGTGATATCCTTGATCCCAAAGGTGAGTCAACCTCAATTTGCATGTGATTATAGGCTTATTGCTTGTTGCTCCGTACTTTATAAAGTGATAACCAAAGTAATTTGTGCAAGACTTTGTGAGGTGCTGCCTTGTTTGATTAGTGAGAATCAAAGTGCTTTTGTGAAAGGTAGGCACATATCACACAACATTCTTTTAACACAAGAATTTTTGCATAAGTACAATGTTGATGGCATGAAGAGAAGTTGTGTTGTTAAAGTGGATATTAGCAAAGCCTTTAATTGTATAAGCTGGAAATTTCTTGTTAAATGGCTTGAGGTTTTAAAGTTCCCCGGGTTGATGATAGATTGGATCAAGAGAAGTACAATGAAGTCATCATTTCGCTTGGTTTTGAATGGGAGGTATTCTGTAGGATTCATGGGTAGAGAGGAGTTACACAAGGGGGATCCTCTATCCCCCTTGTTCTTTGTTTTGAGCATGGAGTACCTTACAAGAATGATGGTAAAGGAGTAAAAGGAGCAGCACATAGAATTCCACCAAAGATGCCAAAAGGTTGGTGTGCATACTTTGTTGTTTGCTGATGATTTGCTTATCTTTTGTGGAGCAAACCAAAAGTCCATGGAGGGTGTAAAAGGTTGCTTGAAGAGGTTTATGGAGGTCTTGGGTCTTGCAATAAGTGAGCAAAAATCTAGAATTTATTTTTCTAGAATGGATGAAGAGGAGAAAGACTTGTTGGCTGGAGTGTTAAATGTAACAAGAAGGGATTTTCCTATGCAATATTTGGGGCTGCCTTTGTCTAATGTGAAGTGGTGGAAGCAAGATTGTGAGCAATTGGTGGATAAAATTAGAAGAAAATTGCATAGTTGGAATTCAAGTGTTCCTTCTTATGCAGGGAATGTGCAATTGATCAATTCGGGTTTACTAAGTATAGCTGGATTTTGGGCTAGTATACTAACTATATCTGAGGGTGTTCATGAGGAGATTGTGAAAATTTGTAGATGTTTTTTGTGGGGAAGAGAAGAAGGGAAAAGGGGTTATACTCCTATCTCGTGGGACACAATTTGTAGAAGCAAAAAATTTTGGAGGATTGGGGATTAGAGATCCTTCCATTTGGAACAAGGCAGCACTATGTAAGCAATTGTGGGATTTAAATCAAAGAAAGATATTCGGTGGGTAAGGTGGATTCAAGCATATTACATAAAGGGTGGATATTGGAAGATGTTGTGCAAATTGAAAGATAAACACTTCCAAACCCTTGGGAGTTGTTTGGACAAAGAAGGCAAGTTGAAGACAAGGATGGTGTATGATGAAATGAAGGGAGGAAGCAAAAGGGACTTTTATGCAAAGGTAATTTGGGACAAAAACATTTTACCTAAGCATAGAATTTTCCTATGGATCCTATTGAAGGGAGGGCTGCCCACGGTTGATAGATTGCAAAAATTTGGGATTTTGAAGACACAACAAAGTTGTAGTTTATGTGATGAGGTGGATGAGACAGCAACAACCCATTTGTTTTCGGGTTGTACATACACTGGGGGGTTGATGAAAATTTTGAAGTTGAGGGATATGAGCAACATGAGGCAAGTAAAAAGATGTTTGTTGATGATGCTAAGAAGAAGGCAAGACTTGATGTTGATGAAGCTTACTAGTGCCTTGTATAGAATATGGAATGAAAGGAACACAGGGATCTTTTGCCAAGAAGATTTGAAGATGGTGACCTTGGCTGCCCAAGTTGAAGCTGAATGCAAATGGAGGAGCAACAAGAGATAGAAAGAAAAATTTGAATTTGAGCCTAGATAGAATATAGAGCTGGTTGTTTGTTTGATTTTAAATAGCAAGTTTTGATAGGGGTTTTTGCTTGTAAAAGGCTAGGAGTGATAGCCTTAAAACTCTTTTGGTTTGATTTGATCTATATACAAAACTTTCATAAAAAAAAAGAACCCTCAATTTTGTGCTCCTTTTGATGAAATGAAAACACATTTACATAAAAAAAATGATGCTCCACAAGGAAAAAAAATAATGCTTTGGTAATAACATTTTGCTCCAAATAGTGTCATGGAAGGCCTTTATGATTCTTTGACCCTGGACAAAACCATAAACCAAAGAAACTTTAAAGGTCCCTGTAGTAGAAAAACATAAGGGCAAGAATTGTAGCATTTGTTCCCTTAGCCTCATTAGATATTTCCAGTTGTAACTAGCATGGTTTGATGTTTTGCATGGTTGTAAAGTTGTAGATCCCTTCATATAGAATTCTTAAACCCATTTAATCCACACTTTAGCTTTCTCTCTTTGAATATTCCAAAGCTGCTTACAAAGTAATGCTTGTCCCCCAAAGAAAAGGATCTCTGATGTCTACTCCACCATATTCCTTTTCAATGCAAAGTGTTTTCCAAGCCACATGATTCATACCACTTTTTTCATCACGATATCCCCAAGTGAAATTCCTGCAAATGATCTCAATTCCCTCAAAACTGCAACTAGAAGTTTGAATGCACTTATCCAGTAACTTATGATATACTCAACAACACAATATTGATGATTTTTTTTATGAAAGTTTTGTTTATAAATCAATTCACCAAAAAAATATTTTAGCCATCATTCCTAGCCCTATCAAAACTTGCTATTTTAAATCAAACTTGCTATTTAAAATCAAACAAACAAAACAAACAACCAGCTCTATATTCTATCTAGCTCATCTTTAAAATTTTCTTTCCGTCTCTTCTTGCTCCTCCATTTGCATTCGGCTTCAACTTTGGCGGCCAAGATCTCCATCTTCAAATCTTCTTGGCTAAAGATCCTTTTGTTTTTTTCATTCCATATTCTATACAAGACACTAGTAAGCTTCATCAATTTCAAGTCTTGTCTTATTCTTACCATCATCAACAAACATGTTTTTACTTGCCTCATGTTGCTCATATCCCTCAACTTCAAGATTATCATCAACCCCTTAGTGTATGTACAACCCGAAAACAAATGGGTTGATGTCTCATCCACCTCATCACATAAACTAAAACTTTGTAGTGTCTTCAAAATACCAAATCTTTGCAATCTATCAACCGTGGGCAGTCGTCCCTTCAATAGCATCCATAGGAAAATTCTATGCTCAGGTAAAATGTTTTTGTGCCAAATTACCTTTGCATAAAAGTTCCTTTTGCTTCCTCCCTTCATTTTATCATACACCAACCTTGTCTTCAACTTGCCTTCCTTGTCTAAACGACTCCCAAGAGTTTGGAAGTGTTTATCTTTCAATTTCCACAACATCTTCCAACTAGAACTTACCTCTCATTTGCTTCCTTGTAGACTTCTACCCTTTATGTAATATGCTTGAATCAACCTAACCCAAAGAATGTCTTTCTTTGATTTTAAATCCCATAATTGCTTACATAGTGCTGCTACCTTAGTCCAAATGGAAGGATCTCTAATCCCCAATATGGAATGAAAGGAACAAGAGGATCGTTTGCCAAGAAGATTTGAAGATGGAGACCTTGGCTACCCAAGTTGAAGCTGAATACAAATGGAGGAGCAACAAGAGATGGAAAGAAAATTTTGAATATGAGCCTAGATAGAATATAGAGCTGGTTGTTTGTTTGATTTTAAATAGCAAGTTTTGATAGGGGTTTTTGCTTGTAAAAGGCTGGGTGTGATGGCCTAAAAACTCTTTTTGTTTGATTTTATCTATATACAAAACTTTCATGAAAAAAAAGAAGAAGAAGAACTTAGAAGGTTTATCACCATCCTTTAACCATTGACTCTTAGTTTTCTCATGGTGGAATCTGGACTCTTCCTCATCCTTCAACATATAAGACCTTCCACTTTTTGCAACTGTTCATTGAATGGATCAGAGTGTAAGAGGCTTTCTGAGATGTTACCAAATCCACGGTGAATTCCAAAGCTCTATGCCTAATTGTACTAAATTCGATTCTATTAATGGTTTGTAGGAAAGCATGTAATAAGTGAAGATTTAAATAAAAATCATGCAAGGTAAATATTGAATGATCCCTCCAAATAGCCTCCACAATAAACTCCACATATTGTAATATTTGAATGGATTATTGATTTCCCAATGCTGATTTGTGATTTGTAGTAGAACAGGATTGTGATAAGAAATTTGCTCCATCAAAACCACCATACACCTGGATTCAGACAGCAGATCAAGCTATTTCTAGTTGACCAATGCTCTATCCAACCTGCTATACACCCTATTCCCCTTCTTTCTTATGTTGTTCCATGTAAAGAAAGGGCCAAAATTCTTCATTTCAATCAGATTAAGAGCCTGCACCTCTGATTTAAACTGAAAGAATTCTAAGGCAGTAACTTCAGCTCCACCAATTCTGTCTTCAAAATCCAATGAAGAGTTAAAATAACCAGCTATTAACCAAGGTGTGTCTTGGATATCAAGCTTGTGAAGATCAGCCCACAGTGGATCTCTCTCAGAAGGCACATATCTCCCATACACCAAAGTAACAAAAATAGAAATGTGTAGAGCTTTAAAAAAGCAAGAAACGTGAATCCATTGAGAATGCATAGAAAGAATGTATATCAAAAAGATCAAGCCTCTATCCCAGAAAAATTCTCCCACTATCATCAACACTATTGTTTGAAACAAACTGCCAACCCAAGTTTAAATCATCCCAAAAAAAATTTCATCTTCCTGTACCACTTGTCTCCACTATACAAAGAAAACCAACATTATGTACAAAACATAGTTCCCTACCTGCCCTTTGTTTTCATAGAGGTATTGAGACCTCTCATGTTCCAAACACATATTATAGACTCCACCAGGGGGTGATGAAGTTGGGGAAAATCCATAACTGAGGACAAATCAGCAATAGATTGGATCATTTCAGAATCAGGAGCTAAATCAGAAAAGTGGGTGATTCTTGTCTAAGTCCTGGGATTGAAGAGGAAGTGCTAGGATTCTTTCCAAGCCTATGAACTGTGATAGGATCAAGCAAAATAGGATCAGACACAACGGGATCAGTAGGAGCATGATCAACATCTTTGGGAGTTGCTTTTGGAACATACTTCATGGTAATCTTGTTTGGTGGCTTTTGGAGCTTTTTACAGCTTGCCTTATCATGGCCTAGCTTAGAGCAGTAGGAGCATGTTATAGGCTACCATTCTGGTGCATACCTAGCTCAATAAGTAGTATGCCCAAAACACAAGTGGGCCTGAAGCAAACTAGTGCAGCGATCTTGGCCAAGTGAATGCAGAGCAAATGGAATCAACCCACGAACCGAGAATAGCGAGGACCTTGATCAGCTTTCGGCCACGAACCGCATTTCTTGTTACCACGATCAGACACGCGATGGCAATTCCGGATAATACAGAGCCATGTTTGAAATGTACAATAAAAGGAAGAATGAGGGTACGAATCCAGGTAAGTGCAACTAGTCTAAAGAAACCTGATTCGGAAAAGGTTCCTGACTTGAGCATCAGTGTTTTTTCCCCGGAATCACTTTCGGGATCTCTTTTGGAAGCACATCTTGGTGAATCGCGATCAACCAGTTGGATTGGCGAAAATCATAATATTTGGCTTCGGCTGTAGGGATGGAATTTTTTTTCTAGTCGTTCATTCCCAACGGAGTTGATAATGGTGTTCACCAGAAGTGAAAGAAGTCAAAACCACCACACTCAAGAGCAAACAATGGGGAGAAATAGGAATGTACATCCTATCAAAAATCAGGAACACATCCCCAGCAGAGAGCAAGAACACGTCAGGGATGACACAAAAGAGGAAGAAGAAGCAGAATCTCCTAACATAAACAAGGAAAAGGAAAAAAAGTGTTCGCATCGTTTTTGGTAGCGAACAAAGAGCAACTGTGTAATCAGTTCCCAGCTACTCTTAAACTAAAGTCCCATAAGGTAAGTCAAAAAGTTATTCAAAATATTGATGACCTTAAATATGGGGACGAATTAAGAGAAATAGTTGCAGAAGATGATGCAGACAAGTTGCCACTTGCACCACATCTTCGTAACTTCAAGATGCCAAGGGATAAGTTGCCACTCGCACCATTGCATGTCAATCTACGATGGGACAACCGACCCAGAGAAATTCTTGCATTCCTATCATAATAGCATGAACTTCCTCATTGTTCCCGACAAAAATATGGGCACTCTTCATTGTTCCTATCATAATAGATGATCCTTCAGTGACTCGCATGATGATTGCCACTCTTCATTCTAGCCAAACTTCCTAGCCTTTTTGTAAATTTCAAAAAGTGGGAAATGTCTTTCTGCTGCTTTCGAGAGAAATCTACCAAGCGCAGCGAGTGATCCCATTAAGATTTGAATTTCCTTTACTATTCGTGGTTGAGGGAAGTTTAACAATTGCTTGTATCTTCTCTATATTAGCCTCGATCCCCTTCGAGGATACCTCGTATCCCAGAAATTTACCTGCCCCAACCCCGATTGGCATTTCTTAGGATTTAGCTTCATTCCAATTGCACTCAATGTATCCAGGGTTTCTTTTAAGTTGTCCGCGAAGTCAAATGCTGGCCTACTCCTGATGACCATATCATCTACACATGCCTCCCTCTATATTGCGTCCAATCTAGCTGCGGAACGTGTATCAACCACTCTCTGATATGTTTCTCCTACATTTTTCAATCCGAACGGCATCTTCATGCAGTAGAATATCCCAAAACTTGTTATGAAAGCTATTTTTTTTGCATCTACGAGGTTCATCAATATTTGGTGATACCCTTTGTAGGCATCCAAGAACGCGAGAACTTCATATCCCGAGATCGCTTCTACTAGCCGATCGATCGTTGGTAGGGGGTAACAATCCTTTGGGCGCGCTTTGTTTAGATTAGTGAAATCTATACACATTCTCCATCCCGAGTCTGCCTTTTTTACCATCACTGAGTTCGCTAGCCCTGTTGGGTATATCAACTCCTTTATGATCCCAGCCTGTATAACAATGCCTTTTACTCCTCAATTGGCTTTTTTCCATCACTGGTGAAACTTCTTTGTTTATGTTTGACCTGCTTATTGAATTAGCGATGTCAAGTGATCCAAAATGATTGAGTTTCCAAGAATAAGTTGTCATACTTTGGTCAAATCCTCCCATGTTCTGTACAGATCATGTGAGCATGTCCTTGTGATCTCTCAGAATTTGTATTAATCTCTGTTTCTCTTGATCTAGAAGATATTTCCCTATCTTAACACACTTGGATGCAACGTTGTCATACAAAATGACATCTGCATTTACTTCTCCAATTTCTACTGGATGATCCATCTGGTTAAGTGAGTCATTGTTGGTGATAGTACTAACCATCTTTGGTTGTTCTGCGGTTCTTCCTGCTTCCACTGCGATGACAATACATTGCCTGACGGTCTGCTGGTTTCCCCTCACCATTGCTACCGAGAATTTCATGACTAAATGGTACAGAGACCATATTGTTTTTTCCCTGTACATCCCCACAACCTGCCAATAATAGCATTGAAAAAACTTGGAGCATCCATGACCACGAAGTCACAGATTATAGTGCAGTTCCTCTCATTCTCCCCAATCCTCATGGACAACTAAATGTTACCAAGCGGTATTTCTGCTCTTCATGTGAATACTACGAGCGCGGATGTGGATTTTTTCAAGTCAGTCCTCTTGAATCTAAGTTTGTCGAAGCAATCCACAAATTGGATTTCTACCGCGCTTCCATCATCCACGAACACTCTATGAATAGTTTCATTCCCATTTTTAGTAATAATGACCATGGGGTCATTGTCCGGGGAGACCATTCCTATTTTTAGTAATAATGACCATGGGGTCATTGTCCGGGGAGACATTCGGAATGACGTCCTCTTCGCTAAACCTAATCATATCATCAATACACAATCTTTTATCCAGAGGCTCTTGCGGAGGTGAATACCTAGCCTAAAACTTCCAGCCATTATTTGGTAAGGATTATGTTGATCCATGATGTATGGAGAAGGCTAATTTTTCTGGAGCTTGGTTAGGCACATCTTCTTCATAGTCTACTGCAGCTGTCATATTTTGATTTTTTCTCTAAGTGTTCATTGTGGCCTACTGGGGTTTGGCCATGGAGCTTCCTGGCTTGCTCGCTTCATTTTATCAGGAACAATAAACACATGGTATGAAGATTTACCAAGTATGTAAGGCAGTAACAGATACAACAAAGCGAGCAAGCCAGGAAACTCCATGGCCAAAACCCAGTAGGCCACAACAAACACTCAGAGCAGAAATCAAAAGATGGTAGTTGCAGTAGACTACGAAGAAGATGTGCCTAACCAAGCTCCAGAAAAATTAGTCTTCTCCATACATATGGATCAATAGAATCCTTATCAAATAATGCCTGGAAGTCTAAGGCTAGGTATTCACCTCCACAAGAGCCTCTGGATAAAAGATTGTGCAATGAAATAATCAGGTTTAGCGAAAAGGACATCATTTCTAATGCCTCGCCGTACAATGACCCCATGGTCATTATTGCTAAAACTGGGAATGAAACTGTTCATAGAGTGTTTGTGGATGATGGAAGCATGGTAGAAATCCTTTTCGTTGTTGCTTAGACAAACTTGGATTCAAGAGGACTGACTTGAAAAAATCCACATCCGCGCTCGTAGGATTCATATGAAGAACAGAAACACCACTTGGAAACATTTAGTTTTCCGTGACGACTGGGGAGAATGAGACTGCACTATAATCCGTGACTTCGTGGTCATGGATGCTCCAAGTTTTTTCAACGCTATTATTGGCAGGTTGTGGATGTACATGGCGAAAGCAATATGGTCTCCGTACCATTTAGTCATGAAATTCCCGGTAGCAACGGTAAGGGGAAACTAGCAGACCGTCAGGCAATGTATGGTCATAGCAGTGAAAGCAGGAAGAAGCGTGAAACAACCAAAGATGGTTACTACTATGACCAACAGTGACTTACTTAACCAAGTGGATCACCAGTAGAAATTTGAGAAGAAACTGAAGATGTCAAATTGTATGACAATGATGCGTCCAATGTTCAAATATGGAAATATCTTCCAGATCAAAAGAAACAGAGAGTAATACAAATTACGAGAGATCACAAGGACACGTTCGCATGGACTATACAGAACATGGGAGGAGTTGACCCAAGTATGACAACTCATTCTTGGCAACTCAATCATTTTGGAACACTTGAAATTGCTGATTCGATCAAGCCGGTCAAACAGAAACAAAGAAGTTTCACCAGTGATGGATATAAGGAAATTGAGGAAGAAAAGTAAAAGGCATTTTTGCAGGCTGGGGATCATAAAGGAGCTGATATACCCAACATGGCTAGCGAACTCAGTGATGGTAAAAAAGGCATACTCGGGATGGAGAATGTGTATAGATTTCACTAATCTAAACAAAGCGTGCCCAAAAGATTGTTACCCCCTACCAAAGATCGATAAGCTAGTAGAAGCGATCTTGGGGTATGAAGTCCTCGCGCTCTTGGATGACTACAAAGGGTATCACCAAATATTGATGAACCCTATAGATGCAGTAAAAAACAGCTTTTATAACAAGTTTAGGGATATTCTGCTATGTGAAGATGTCGTTCTAATTGAAAAATGCAGGAGAAACATATTATTGAGTGGTTGATAACGCTTTTCGCAACTAGATTGGACGCAATATAGAGAGGCATATGTAGATGATATGGTCATTAAGAGTAGACGAGCATGTGACTTCGCAGACGACTTAAAAGAAACCTTGGATACATTGAGTGCAATTGAAATGAAGCTAAATCCTTAGAATTGCACAATCGAGGTTGTGGCAGGTAAATTTTTGGGATATGAGGTATCCTCGAAGGGGATCGAGGCTAATCTAGAGAAGATACAAGCTATTGTTAAACTTCCCCCAACCATGAACAGTAAAGGAAGTCCAAATCTTAATGGGATCACTCGCCGCGCTCAATAGGTTTGTCTCGAAAGCAGGAGAAAGACACTTCCCACTTTTCAAAATCCTGAAAAAGGCTAGGAAGTTTAGCTAAAATGATGAGTGCCAATCAACATACGAGTCATTGAAGGATCAACTTCAGACACTCCCAACGTTAAAAGTGCCAATTCAAGAAGAAACATTATACTTGTATTTGGCGGTTTCAGTAAACACAGTAAACTCAGCCCTGGTAAGGCAAGAAGGCCAAAAATAGATACCAGTGTTCTACACCAGCAGAATACTGCAACATGCCAAGAGGGCATATCCTTGATATTTTCGATAAAAAACTGCAAGGATATGCCCTAATTGAATAATTTTACAAGGGGAAGCTAACGACGAATAAGGTACAAGTCAGGAAGCTAGAAATGGGATCCCACTATTATGTTTATGAAGACGGAACCTTGTACAAGAATGGTTATTTATCTCCACAGATAAAGTGCGTGGGGCCATCGCAAGCAAGTGAAATCTTGGAAGAAGTACATGAAGGAATGTGCGGTTTGCATCAGGGGTCTCGAATGATTGCAAAGAAGGTCATTCGAGTCGAATACTACTGGACAACCATGTTCAACGATGCATACAACTTTGTCCTCAAATGCAAAACCTACCAGATGAATGCTCCAATATTGCACAAGCCGCAGTCAGTGTTAACATGAATATACAGAGCTTGGCCTTTTGATAAATGGGGGATTGATCTCATTGGACCTTTTCCGAAAGGTTCTGGCAGTTCCAAGTTTCTAATTGTGGCGGTAGATTACTTCACAAAGTGGGTAGAAGCGAAGCCCCTATGGTGAGTGATAGCAGAAGCAACAAGAAGATTTGTCGGGCTAAACATAGTTTGTCGCTTCGGAGTACCACAGACCATTGTCACCGACAATGGCACACAGTTTACAAGTGGGGTTTTTACAGAATGGTGTTTGAAACTGGGAATCACGCAGAAACACACTTCTGTAGCTCACCCTCAAGCGAGCGGTTAGGTAGAAGTAACAAACAGTACGATCGTTCAAGGTAATCCGAAAATATTGGAAATTAAGCAGGCTAGGTTGATGAGTACCCAATACTTTGTGGTCATACAGGACAACAATGCAAGAACCAAAGAGGAAACACTGTATAATCTTGTGTATGGGCACAAAGCGGTAATTCCAGTTGAAATTGGCCAATCAAGTCTTTGAGTTGAGCAATATAAGGAAGAGTTAACCCAGAGAAGGTGAGGTTGAACTTGGATGAGCTCAAAGAAAAGAGAGAGAAGGCGGAAATCAAGAAGGCTAAATACAAGGAAAAGATGGCTAGAGCTTACAACCAGAAAGTAAAGGAAACGCAATTTCAAATTGGCGATTTGGTGCTAAGGAAAATGAACTAGCCTAGTCGAAGAAAGAGGACAATTATGCCCGAAGTGGAAAGGGTCGTCGTACAAGATAACTAAGGCGCACCAATCAAACTGCTACGAGCTACAGAGAATGGACGACAGTAGTGTTCCTAACACTTGCCACACAGTTAACTTAAGAAAGTTTTATGTGTGGAATCAGCAAAGTGGCATGAAAATCTTGCTTCCATGTATAGACGCCATGATATGATCATGGTGGTGTTCGTTCCCTTAGTTTGTGTTGAAGGCGATATTATCGCAGTATGAATCTTTTGGAGTACAATCTTTCCTTTTCAAGCTATACTTTGCGTTCGCAAAACTAAGTTACACATTCTTAACGGACCAACACTGGAAGTTAGTGGCATAAGTGTTAATCAAGAACGTCATGCAGCTCACCTCTTCAGAAAACATAAAACGAAAGCAAGTCAGGAACTTGACAATAGAGTAAATATGCCCACAATGAATCAAAAGCGAGCAATAGATCTCGCAACTTCGCACTCTTAATAAACCGCAAGCTATAGATCTTGCTATTAGGAAAACCTTCTTCCAATACAACGACGAAAGAAAGCACTAGATCTTGTGGCTTCGCACGTTACATACTCTCAATAAAGCAAGCAATAGACCTTGCTACATGATAGATATGCCTACAAAACAACGACTAAAGCAAGCTATAGATCTTACGACTTTGCGATAAATATATTTTCAACATTCAAAACCACAAAAACAGACATATAAGAAACAAATCTTATGAGTAAAAGAAAGCCAAAAATTTAAAGAACATCCAAAAGCATGAAGACAGAGAAAGGACAACCACATAATCCAAAGGCGCAGAAACAACATAATCTTTCAGGGAAAAAATAGTACACACTATCTATGCCTAGATATGCTTGTGAAGATCCAGAAGAAGATAAACCACCACGGTGATGACTGTGCTCAGCCTCGCGAGGAAGGTGCTCAGCGATACGCTAGTTTTCCTCAGCCTCACGGGCCTTGCTAACTATAAGGTCATATCGCCATTTCATGTGTAAATAAGAAGGATAGCATATCAGACCCCTTTGCTCCATATGACCAAGATACCTAGCATAATATGCTTTGAAGTTGAGTTATATGAGAGAACTCCTCACGGTCCAGCTGCATACTTATAACATTAATAGTTACCTCATACTGCTCTATTTCAGCCTTTAAATTGTTCACTTTATCTTCTATGGTGGGAATATACGATCGGACAACCTCAGACAAGTTAATCATCTACCCGTCGTTTCCCACAATAAGTATGAAAGAAACCTGATCAGGCAGAACTTCCATTATCTCCATTTCAATTTATTCTCTCTCAAAGCTAAGCCTATCCAGTGAATGGCTGGATGTATCAACCATCAAAGGCCTCCCTAAAGGATGTAAAATCCTGCTCAAAATCTCAGGAGTCCAATAAACAGGATCTAAATCAGAAATTGCACTCAAACTAGAATTTTTGAAAGCTGCTCACATTTGAAATCTCTTGTCCATGGATAAATCAAAATTGGTTTGCTCTCAAACACAATCATGCCCCTTTCTAAGAACTGATTCTTAGATTCCACTTCTTTAAATATAACCATAAAGACACCATGAGATGGTAACCATACCTTGATAATCTCAGATTTCCACCAAACTTTTCTTGAAAAAATCGTCCATGTTACAGTGGGGGATGACCTCCAAGGATCTTGCATATAACAGTGTTTTGCTGCTGTTTTCTACATAAGATTTGGAGATCCTGCCCATATGAATACTGGCTACTTCATCTGGTTGATAAAACTTCATGCCTTATAATTTGTCCTTAAAAAGATCTGTCCAACCTGGAGCTGGCTTCAGAGCTGAAGGAGTTGCATCCCGATGTTGAAGAACTTCTTTCAACCAACCTTGCTTTCACCAATAAGTGATGATTTATACATTATGTTGAAGCTTAACAATTATATTGATATTTTCCCTTAGTCCTTGGATTAACTGGTTCTTTACAAATGCATCACCCTCTCGGATACCAACCCTTCTCTTGGTTAATTTGAGATATTGTCAATATTCATCCATGGTACGACTTCCTTGATTCATATTGTTAAAGTACAAGTGTTTTTCCATCAAGTACATGGTTGGGACATGATACACATGAAGCCCAGTCTTCAATCTTTCCTAATTAGCAGTTAGTCTCTTCCCACATATGCTCTTGATTCTTTGAACTTGAATTATTCAGACTTCAGATGGATTGTGGTTGATTTGAGGGCCAGTCTCGTTCATTAGGACTAAACGTAGGATCTGAATAAGTCTGGGTAGGACCACAGGTTCCTATCACTGTCCCTCCTCCTCGGGCAAAGTTAGAAGATCCCGAATTAAACCCTAGCCTTTGATTTTTAAGGCCCTAATATGGGGTCATTTTCGACCTTAAGGTACTTTCAAAAAACATTACCTTCACCATAAATCCCTCATTGATACATAAACTTAACCGTTATTTGGATAATTTCCCTGAGTCCTTTGATAAAAAGGGTTTTCACAAATAAATCATCTTTTTGCAATATCGCATGCCAACCCTCTTCTAATGGTTAGTTTGAGATATTGCTAAGATTCATCCACGTTACGATGACCTCGCTTCATACAGCTTAAGTACAAGTGTTCTTCCATCAAGTACGTGGTTGGAGCATGATACAAACGAAGCCCAATCTTCAATCTTTCCCTGGTAGCAATCAGTTTCTTGCATCACATGCCCTTGATTCTATGAACTAGATTTACTTGGATTTCAGATGGATTATTGTTGATTTGAGGCAGCCATTCTTCGTTCATCAGGAATAATAATAGGAGGATTTGAATATGTTTGGGTAGGACCACAACTACCCATCAATGTCCCACTTCCTCAAACGAAGTTAGAAGATCCCCAGTGAAACCCTAGCCTTTGATTATTAAGTCGTAGGATTGATTTTTTCAGCCTTAGGTACTTCCACAAAAACCTTGCTTTCACCTCTAAATCCCTAATTTATACATTATATTGAAGCTTAACATGTATTTGGAGATTCTCTCTTAGTCATTTGTAAACCGTTATTTCACAAATGGATCATCTTTTCGCAGTCTTGCATACCAACAACCCTTCTTTTTGTTAGTTCGCAATATTGCCAACATTCATCCACGTAACGATATCCTTGCTTCATAATACTTAAATATGACTGATTTTCCATCAATTAGCAACCTGTCTCTTCCAGCATATGCTCTTGATTCTCTGAGCTAGACCTACTTGGACTTTAGATGGATTGTGGTTGATTTGAAGCTTCCATTCTCCGTTCATTACGACTACAAGTGGATTTGAATATATGTCTGGGTAGGACCACAACTGCCCATCATTGTCCCTCCTTCTCCACCGAAGTTAGAAGATTCCGTGTAAAACCGTGACCTTTAATTGTTAAAGTCGTACGATGGATTCTTTTTCTGTCTCAAGTTACTTTCAACAAACTTTGCTTTCACCAATAAATCCCTTGTCGATACATTATGTTGAAGATTAACAGGTATTTGGAGATTCTCCCATAGTTCTCCAATAAACAGGTTTTTCACAAATGCATCATCATTTCGCAGTCTCGCATACCAACCCTTCTTATAACTAGTTTGAGATATTGTCAATATTCATCCACGTTATGATTTCCTTGCTTCTTATATTTTAAGTACGAGAGATATTCCATCAAGTATGTTGTTGGAACATGATAAAAATGAAGCCCGGTCTTTTAATTTTTCCCTTATAGTAATCAGTCTCTTCCAGCATATGCTCTTGATTCTTTGAACATGACTTACTTGGATTTTGGATGGATTGGTAGTGATTTGAGCCAGCCATTCTTCGTTCATTAGAACTAAAAGTAGGATTTGAATATGTCTGGGTAGGACCACAGCCGGCCATCAACGTGTCTCTTCCTTGTCGAAGTTAGAAGATCCCGAGTCCAACCCCATAGCCTTTCATTCCTAAATCTCGAGGATGAGGTCTTTTCAGCCAAAAGGTACTTTCAAACAACCTTACTTTCACCAATTAGTCCATCATTTATACATTGTGTTGAAGCTTAACCAGAATTTTGAGATTCTCCCTTAGTCGTTTGATGAACAGGCTCTTTACAAATGCATCATCCTCTCGCATACCAACCCTAATCATGGTTAATTCGAGATATTTTCAATGTTCATCCATGGTACGATTTCCTTGCTTCATATTGCTTAAGTAATTCGAGATATTTTCAATATTCATCCATGGTACGATTTCCTTGCTTGATATTGCTTAAGTACGAGTTTTTTTCCTATCAAGTACGCGGTTAGAAAATGTTACAAACGAAGCCCGGTCTTCAATCTTCCCAAGTAGCAATCAATCTCTTCCACCATATGCTCTTAATTCTTTGAACCTTGCTTGTATTTTGGATGGATTGTGGTTGACTTAAGTCAGTAATTCTTCGTTCATCAGGACTAAATTTAGGATTTGAATAAGTTTAGGTAGCATCACAACTGCCCAGCACTGTTCCTCTTCCTCGGTCAAAGTTAGAACTCCAGAGTCAAACCCTGTGGCCTTTGATCGTTAAATCCATGGGGTCATTTTCGGCCTTAATACATTTATGTTGAAGCTTGCTTTAACATAAAACCTCTTTCTTTAACCAATAAATCCCTCATTGATACATTATGTTGAAGCTTAATCGATATTTGGAGATTCTAGCTTGGTTTTCACAAATGTATCATGTCCTTCTTTTGGTTTGTTCGACATATAGCCAATATTCAACCATGTTATGATGTCCTTGCCTCATAATGCTAAACACAAGTGTTTTTCCAACAAGTGCCTTGTCAGAACTCATACAAACGAAGCCCGGTCTTCAATGTTTCCCTACTAGCAATCAGTCTCTTCCAGCATATGCTCTTGATTTTTTGAACTAGACTTACTTGGATTTCAAAAGGATTGTTGTTAATTTGAGGCAGCCATTATTTGTTCATGAGGACTTAAAGTAGGATTTGAATACGTCCAGGTAGAACTACAACTGCCCATCACTGATCTTCCTCGGCCACAGTTAGAAGATCTCGAGTTAAACCCAGCCTTTGATTGTTAAAGCTGTAGTATGGGGTCCTTTTTGGCCTTAAGGTGCAAAAAAACAATGTTTTCACTTATAAGTCCCTTATCCTCCAAATGGAAGGATGTCTAATCTCCAATCCTCCGAATTTTTTTCTTCTACAAATTGTGTCCCAAGAGATAGGAGTATAACCCCCTTTCCCTTCTTCTCTTCCCCACAAAAAACTTCTACAAATTTTCACAGTCTCCTCATGTACACACATTAGGTATACTTAGTATTCTAGCCCAAAATCCAGCTATACTTAGTAAAACTGAATTGATCAATTGCACCTTCCCTGCATAGGAAAGAACACTTGAATTCCAACTATGCAATTTTCTTCTAATTTTATCCACCAATTACTCACATCCTGCTTCCTCCACTTCACATTATACGAAGGCAGCCCCAAATATTGCATAGGAAAATCCCCTCTTGTTACATTTAACACTCCAGCCAAAAAGACATTCTCCTCTTCATCCATTCTAGAAAATATGTTATAGATTTTTGCTAACTTATTGCAAGACCTAAGACCTCCACAAACCTCTTCAAGCGTCCTTTCACACCCTCCATGGATTTTTTGGTTTTCTCCACAAAAGATAAGCAAATCATCAGCAAACAGCAAAGTATGCACACCAACATTTTTGCATCTTTGGTGGAATTCTATGTGCTGCTCCTTGTACTCTCCTTTACCATCATTCTTCTAAGGTACTCCAAGCTCAAAACAAACAACAAGGGGGATAGAGGATCCCCTTGTTTCACTCCTCTTCATAATACCTCCCATTAAAATCCAAGTAAAAGGATGAATTCATTGTTCTTCTCTTGATCAAATCTATCATCAACCAGGGGAACTTTAAAAAATTCAAACCATTTAACAAGAATTTTCTAGCTTGAAAAAACTTTGTACAACCTCCACCATACTTCCTCCAGTTATCTCCTAATTGCTCCTAAAAAATTGGATTGTATAACCATCTCTCCACGGACTTTTCTGAGGATGAATCCCTCGAAGTGTTTTCTTCACTTCCATTTCACCAATTGGTTGGATTGAGGATGCTTCTTGTTTTGTATGCTTAGCACTCCACCAAAAATAGCTAAGTTTTCCTACAAGTCTTTAGTTTCCCAATAGACTACCAAATGGCTTTCATATTGACTCTTCAAATGTTCTTCAATATGGTCTAGATTGGATAGTAACCTACTCCCCTCCTTTATGTTCAAAATGTGGTTCTTGTATTTCCTTGTTCTCATTGAAGCATAAAACAACTTGGTAGGCCTATCCCCCTCATGAAGCCATTGCACTTTAGCTCTTTGTTGCAAGAACTTGTACTCAGCCTCCTCCAATTCTTCAAGCACTTTCCTTGCATCAAATTCCACCCTTTGCCTCCTTTCATCCCTCGGTTCTTCAATCAACCTCTCTTGTGCCAAAAGCCATTCACCTTCTTAGCCGTCTCCACCCTTTCTCCAATCTTAGAGAACTCCCTTCTATTAAGCCTATTCAAAGGCTTTTCCATGTCTTCAAGAAGCTTTCCAAAATCCTTCATTGTGCTCACCTTCCTCCAAACCGCTTGGATTGTCCCCTTGAAATGTGGTGAGGCCTCCAACATATTGAAATATTTGAAGCTCCTCTTCTTCTTCTTGTCTTCCTTATGCCAACTCAAAATGATAGGATAATGGTCCGAGAAGGTGTCCAGTTTTACCTCACAAAAGGCTTGGCAAAACCTCCTTACCCACTCTTGGTTTACAATGCCTCTATCAATTTTGATTTGTATCAACTCCCCCACTTCCCTTCTATTGCACCAAGTAAACTTTTGGCCAGTAGTTTTAATTTCAACCAACAAACTAGCCTCCATCACATCTTGGAAATCTAAGACTTCCTTTTCTTCAACTTCATTCCCACCTTCTCTATCCCCAAAATCCAAAGGAGAGTTAAATGTCCTATGATCAGTCATGGTTTATGATCTCTACTCCCTTTCCCCTTTAGGAACTCCCACATTGGTTTCCTCTTTTCCATGGTGTTATGACCATACACCACCGTCAAGAAGAATTCCAAGTTGTTGCTCCTAATCAACCCATCAAAATCCATCCATTGATCCCCAACATTCAACACCTTCATATCATAGAAATTAGCCTTCCAACCTAGCCAGATTCTCCCCCCTACAACATTCCCATTTGTTATCAACTCCCAACCAAGCCTTATTCTCCCCCACACTTGTTTTTGGTTTTCTTCTTTTACTTTAGTTTCCAACAGCCCCAAACAACATATATGATTAAGCATACAAAATATTTTCACCCTCCTATGCTTATCACATTTATTCAAACATATTACATTCCAACAAGCAAATCTACTATTCATAAGGAGGGTCGGATAAGAGAGTATACCCATTAACTTCACTCCTTGAACTCCTTGGATCTTCTTCTCTCTTCCTTGCTGCCCGTATTCCTTTATCTACCATTTTGAACTTAATCACCTCCCCTTGCAGCCCTTTTAACTTCCCATTTCTTCTCTTTAGCTTCCCTTTGCTGCCTCTTAACATTTTTCAGTGCATTTTGTTTCTCATCTTCTTTAACAATCCTCTCAATTCGCACATAAATCCTCCTATTCATTTGACTTTTTCAGCTTCATTGTTCATACTACACTTCCTCATTATGCCCAATCATCCCACATTTTCCGCATTTAGTTGGCTTCCATTCAAAACAGATTTTCTGGCTAACAATAACCTTGTTTTCATTAAGGTAAATGAACTTGTTCAAAAGGGTATCACTAATCATCACCTCAATCTACACCCTTGCAAAATCCAGCCTTTCCTTCTCTTGTGTTGCTCTATCAAGATTCAAAGGCTTCCCAAGTGGACTTACTATCTTGCTTATGAGTTTTAATTGCCAATACTTAAATGGAAATCTGGGGAAGTGAATCCAAAATGGGACAACATTAGGTTCTTCAATCACACCTTCATTCCAATCTTTCAAGTACAGGGTTTCCCATCAAAGAACACGACTCCTTTCTCCAAAACAGCCCCTTTATGCTCCTTACTTTGAAATTTAACCATAAAAACTCCTGAATTTAGAAGTCATGCCTTGTTGATTCTTCTTCCTCAAATAAAAAAAAAGAACCCCTCAATGACTTTGAATGGTGGGTTTCTGCCCAAAACCATTCACATAATGGTAGTCTCCCATTGCTTTAAGCTTTCTCCCACCTCCTCTATGTGATTTCACCCATAAACTGCCCTTCTTCCACGGGTTGGTAATATTGAATCTCCGCCGAGCTAGATCTGAGTATAGAACTCCAAGATCTAACCTCCTTCTTACTCTCCTCCTTCACTTCTTCATTCCAAACAATTTTGCCTCCCTTCTTTAGAGCAGAAATTCGAGTCTGAACCCACATTTTTTTGCTTCTTCAAAAACTTCCTTTTCTTCCACTCCTTTGCTTTTAGCTTCTTTAGAGCTTGAAAGTGATTGGAAAAGAACACTGTTCAACCCTATTTTGTTTTTTCCTTTGCCCTCATCCTTCAATGAACCCAAAGATGCTCACCTCCTCTTTCAAAAACATTTTTTTCTCTCCTTTGATTGTTGTGTTTTCACTTTATTCTTAGTTTTAGATCTCCTCATGGTGTGAGGATGGCAAATTCAAAAGAGAATTACCTGGTCAGAAATAAGAAAGAAAGGAAGAACACCCATACTATGTGAAAATTACCCCTAGTCGAAGGTAAATGGAAAATAAAAAGAAACCGTGAGAGTCTACGGGAGTGGGAGCATTGTCCCACTCCCGTGATACAATGAAACGTACTAAACTACCCCTGATCTAGATGGTACAATCAGGTGGCCCAAAAAATGCTTTGGGAATGTACGGGAGTGGGGACATTAGCCCACTCCCTTTATACATGTTACCTAAAATACTACCCCTGATATAAATGTTACAACCAGGTGACCAAAAAAAGAACAGAAGGGTATGAGAACAAACTCACTGGCCCATCCTCCATGGAACCTCCATCCAACTGGGAGTGGTAACCGGCTCTTGACCCATGGTTTGTTCCCCACAGGTGTAATCCCAACCATCGCTAAAGTGCGGCGACGGCCTTCGAACCCAAGAGTGATATCGGCCTTCCAATGAATGAAGCAATGCATCCTCTCCGGGTGGAGCTGGTACACCGCTTCTACCATGTACACCCCTAAGATGAAGATAAAGGGGTGTTATTGGCCTTTGGTAACGATCTTTGTGTGGGTGCCGAGGTTTTTTCTTTGGAGATGGGAGCCAGTTGACCGTAGTCGATGGTGCTCCTAGTTTCTCCCCGCGGATGGACCTCCTAATGATAAGAGACTGGGCATGACTTCTACCGCACACGCCCCGCGTAACGGTTTTGTAACTGTTCTCCATTTTTGGCAAATGGACAGCCCTATGCCATTTTACACTTTTCAGTGCATCGCAGGCAAATCGTGCAACCGTCAAATCCAAGTATCTCAGCTAGCAGTGGGTTAATTAATTTTGCGTACGTTAATTAATTAATCCACTACCCAATTCAAGTAGTTGTGCAACCAAATGCCCACTGGATAGGGAAAATGAGAACTCCCTCACCCGTGATCCACAATTTCAGCCCAAACGGGAAGACTGAAACTCTCCACATTTCCATAAATAATTTTTTTTCTTCCCTGACCCTTAGCCCTCGAACCACCCTCGGACCACTGGCCCTCGAGACCTCTCGGACCAGTGGCCCTCGAGACCTCTCGAACCACTGGCCCTCGAGACCTCTCGAACCGCTGGCCCTCGAGACCTCTCGAACCGCTGGCCCTCGAGACCTCTCGAACCGCTGGCCCTCTGGCCCTCGAGACCTCCCGAACCGCTGGCCCTCTGGCCCTCGAGACCTCCCGAACCGCTGGCCCTCGAGACCTCCCGAACCGCTGGCCCTCCAGACCTCCCGAATCGCTGGCCCTCGAGACCTCCCGAACCGCTGGCCCTCGAGACCTCCCGAACCGCTGGTCCTCGAGACCTCCCGAACCGCTGGCCCTCGAGACCTCCCGAACCGCTGGCCCTCGAGACCTCCCGAACCGCTGGCCCTCGAGACCTCCCGAACCGCTGGCCCTCGAGACCTCCCGAACCGCTGGCCCTCGGGACCTCTCGAACCACTGGCCCTCGGGACCTCTTGAACCTCTGGACCTCGGGACCTCTCGAACCGGTGGCCCTCGAGACCTCCCGAACCGGTGGCCTTCGAGACCTCTCGAACCAGTGGCCCTCGAGATCTCTCGAACCACTGATCTTCAAGACCTCTCGAACCACTGGCCCTTGAGACCTCTCATACGACTGGCCCTCGAGATCTCTCGAACCGGTGGCCCTCGATGGAGTGAGCCGCTAGGGTTTAAGGTTAAAGGGGTTTTTTCCCATTTTCCAGACCTACCTACTTTGGTCAATTTCAAAACTGGCCCGATTTTCAAAAATCCATCCGGTTTGAAACTGGCCAAATAACCATCCAAATAATCATCCCTTAATGAGAATACTGCTCCCTCCATTCGTCTCCTTTATTCTTATGACTGATGATTCCTTATGAGTGTTCATGAGGCATTGGAATAAGCTCGGTTGTTAGTATAAAAACCAGGGCAGGCTTGGCATAAGATCCAATTAACACAAGTAAACAAGGCTGGGCATCATCCGGGATTTGAACACAAGTGTGGCTGGGGGTTACCGTGGTCTGGGCACCAGCAAGGCCGGGGGGCAAGACCGGGTTCTGAACACAGGCTAGGATGGAATTTTCCCAGGTTCTAAACACACGCGAGGCCGGAAGGTGTCCGGGATCTGAACACACGCAAGGCTGGGTGTTTACCGGGGTCTGTACACAAGCGAGGCTGGCTGTTAGGCCGGGATTTAGACACAAGCAAGGCCGGAATTATCCAAGGTTCTAGACACAAGCATGGCCGGAAGGTGATTGGGGTTTGAACACTAGCAAGGCCGGGTGGATATCGGGGTTTGAACACGAGCTAGGCCGGTGGGATGCCCAGGTTTTGGACACTAGTTTACTCACATCAACAAGAACTCAGCCAAAAATCTTACACGTATTTTTTATCCCTGCAACTCATTAATATTCCTTCTATCTACCAACAATAGCATTTTCTGCACACAAATCCGCACATGGACAGATAGATTCCCACACAAACAACACATATAGACCATGGAGGGAGTGAAATCGTCACCAAATGGACACTAAATCTTCACAGAATAGAGTTCTGCCCACACAAAATCCACACTAAATTCCTCAGCAAAATTCACCCTAATTCCCTACCTTTCCACAGCAGGCCATGCAAAATAGCATTTATGTACACATATTATGCTACCCACAGTACCCTACAAAATTCTGCAAAACATAGTAACCTACAAAATTGTGCTCCTTCTGAACACTGCACTTTGCTATCCACAAAACAAAATACAAATCACATTATTATCCACAAGATGAAACCCAGAAGACAGAGTTGTACCACAACCAGAGTTCTGCTCCCCACACACGGATTCACGAATTCAACACACGGATTCTTTAATCACAATAGGCCTACCAGCGAGAGGTGAGGACTTACTTGGGACAATGCTGAATCCGTCGCCATCGGCAGTGGAATCGTCTTCCTCCTGTATCCAGAATACTCCGCACTTCAAAACCAGTAGGTAGGTCTTCTTCCCAGAGGACCCATGGTGAAGCTATGGGTCGTCAAAATCCCAATCCAAGAAGTTGAAGATACGAACTTCAAGGACCGCAAACCCGGTCTTCCTCCAGAATTGAGCTTCAAGATGGAGAAGCGATTCTTCCTCTAAGAAAACCTATAATCGAGGTATGGGTTTTCATAACCCAAGACCAAAATCCAATTTTTCCCAAAATTACGAGCTACGAGTTTCAAAGGAACTTTGAGAAACCCAGATCCAGTTTTCGCGACTTCAGAAAATGGTGAAATAGTTCGAGTTGGAAACCCTTTTATACCTTAAAAGATTCCCGGCGAGGAGCCCAACGTTATTGTCGAACTCCTCGCCAGAGAAGAAGAGCTGCGGAAGAGAAACTAGCTGAACTAAAAACATATTAGCTGGCTAACAAGCACCTTGTTTTCATTAAGGTAAATCAACTTGTCCGGAAGGGTATCGCTTATCATCACCTCAACTTGAACCCTTGCAATATCCAGCCTCTCTTTCTCTTGTGTTGCTCTTTTTTTTCGATGAACATATGGATTTCATTTCATCGCAAAACAAAAGAACTAGTTACAGCTTTCTGCTCCAGCCCTATGAAGCATCTAAATTAAAATACAAGTAACCACCTGTCTAGCAGCAAAGAGCAGGGGTTCTATTACAAAATACACGGCTTGTACAACAAATATCAGGACCACAAGCTAAAATCAGAGTCTATACAAAAACTAAGTTGTTGAGCTGGCAGGAGTTTGTTCTCAAATATCCTCTTGTTCCTCTCGTTCCATAGGTGGTAAAGGCATGAGACCAAGAGGGGGAAAATACGTTTGTTCCTCCTACTTGCCAGATGAAGAGCAGCTGTTTCAGATGTCTCAAGTCGCTGGGGGCAGGAAGATGCAAAGCTTGAAAAACTTGCTGAGAATAGGGGCATGCAATGAACAAGTGGTGCACTGACTCTTGTTGCTGATGGCAGAAACAACAAGATGAGGAGGAGATGGAGATGCCAAGATGGTGCAGCCTGTCAGCTGAAGATAACCTGCCCAGTGCAAGTCTCCAAAGGAAGAATGAGTGCTTGGGAAGGATCTTCTTGCTCCAAATGGTCTTTGCAAAAGCTGTTGTTGTCCTCTGGCCTAACAGAAAATTGTAGGCCCTAGAAACCTGGAATTTCCCTTTTGAATGGAGGCAGAGGGGGAGGAAGTCTATGACTTTATTCTTCAAGTTCATGAGCACTGTCCATGCATTGCTGCAGTGAGAAGGAGAGATGGCTGACTTGAGGGTTCTGCCTTTTAAATAAAACTCTTGCACCCATTTGACCCACAGGCTCTCCTGGTCACTCTGAATATTCCAAAGCTGCCTACACAACAAAGCCTGGCCCCATAAGGTTGGATCTCTTAACCCTGCACCACCATAGTCCCTTGTGAGGCACAATGTTTCCCAAGCCACAGGATAGAGGCCTTTTCCATCTGTGATCCCCCAGAGATAATCCCTACAGATAGATTTGATGTCATCATAGATGGAAACTGGCAGTTTAAAAGCACTGATCCAGTAACATGTGATGCTGAACAAGACTGTATTTATAAGCTCCAACTTGCCAGCATAGGATAGAGTTTTCCCTCTCCATTTGATCAATTTGGTTCTGAGCTTAGCAAGCAGTTGTTGACAATCTGCTGAGTTCCATTTCTGGCCAGATAAAGGGAGGCCTAAATAAGAGACAGGAAGATATCCCCTCTGAATTTCCATTAAGGAGAGAAGAGAGTCAGCCTCAGAAGCATCCATCCTAGAGAGAAATACCTGGGATTTTGCTGTATTGATAGATAGTCCTGAAACAGCTTTGAATTCAGTCAGAACAGTTAAAATCCCCTGGATAGATTTATGGTTTGCCTTGGAGAAGATGAGAAGATCATCAGCAAAAAGTAAGCATTGCAGTTTCAGTGGCCTACACTTAGTGTGATAGTCAATCAGTTTCTTCTTGAAAGCCAGAGACAACAATCTAGAAAAATACTCCATGGACAGGACAAATAAGAGGGGAGAGAGTGGATCACCTTGCTTCACCCCCCTCCTTGCTGGAAAATGATTAGTGTAGCCTCCATTTAGTGACAAACTGAATGAGGCACTCTCTAGGCATGTCCTGATCCAGTTGATGAATGTTGTAGGGAATTTGAAAGCCGCTAAGAGGTCAAGCAAAAAGGACCACTCCAAGTTGTCAAAGGCCTTTTGGATATCTACTTTGAAGAAACAGCTCTTCATGCTGGCATATTTCCAATTGTAAGAGAGGAGGAGTTCCTGAGTAACCTGGATGTTATGTGAGATGAGTCTACCTTTGATGAATGCCCCCTGGTTTAAACCAATTACAGAAGGAAGAACTCTAGCCAGTCTAGAACAAAGGACCTTGGCTATGATTTTGTAGAGTACTGAGCAGCAGGATATTGGCCTGAAATCAGATGCAGTTTGAGGATTCTCCTTCTTAGGCAGCAGTGTGATTACAGTTTTATTAAACTGTTGTGGAAGCTTGCCCCCCACAAAGAAATCTTGAATGGCCTGAACCACACCAGGGCCAATGATATGCCATGTTTGCTTGAAAAAATGGCTGGAGTAGCCATCATAACCAGGACTTTTACTATCAGGTATGGCATTTAATGTAGCTTGGATTTCATCTGCTGTGATAGGTTTGATCAAGATCAGCTGGTGATGGTGAGTGAGCACAGGGACTTGGGAGATAACTTCTGGACTGATCTGACTGGGGGGTGGTATGCTTCTGCCTAGTTGACTAGAGAAGAATTCAACTAGGTGGCTCTCTATCAGTGCTGGGGATTCCAGGAGGATGTTGTCCTTGTATAAACACAGAATATGGTTTTTGAATTGCCTGGCTTTAAGATAGTCATAAAAGACTTGTGTAGGTCTGTCTCCCTTCAATAACCAGGTGGCTTTTGTTCTCTGCCTGAGGAATTGTGCTTCAGCCTCAAAGATACCAGCAGCCTGTGATCTTATCCTCTTTTCATGTTGTTGCAGTGGCTCATTCAGGGGATCAGAATGAAGTGCTGTCTGTGCCTGTAGAAGTTCCTCAGAAATGAGAAGTGACCTCTTTTGGATGTCACTGAACTCCTTTTTGTTTAGTGCCAGCAAGGGTGTTTGTAGACAGGAGAGGTTATAGTAGAGGTCCATGAGAGAGTATACTGGATTGGCCTTCCACAGTGTCTCTACAATGGGCAAGAATTTAGGGGATAGGCTCCACATATTGTAGAACTTAAAGGGCTTTCTCACTTGTTGCCTTTGAGTGGAAAGCTGTAGTAGGAGAGGGGTAGTATCTTGCACTTAGAATCATGCAGCTGTTCCAGCCATTTTTGGTTCACAAGTGCTCTATCTATCTTACTAAATATCCTCTTGGATGCATTCTGCCGTTGCTCCAAGTGAATGAGGGGCCAAAAGTTTTCATTTCAGTCAAATCCAGTGACTCCACACAGTCCTTAAAATCTTCAATCTCATCTAGCTTTACAGGAGTACCACCAATTCTATCAGTGAAGGAGAGGGGGGAGTTGAAATCACCAACTATAAGCCAAGGACTGTCCTGGATTGATAGCCTTTTTAGTTCACTCCACATAGGCAACCTCAATTTTGTCTCATTTTCCCCATAGGTGAAAGTAATGTAGCTTAGCATGTTCAAGGATTTGTGAAGGCAGGAGATATGGATCCACTGCTCCCCCATTGATAATACCTTGACATCCAAAAGATCATGTCTCCAACCTAGCATGATTCTACCACAATCATTGCAAGAGTTGTTTGTGCGGAACTGCCATCCCAGGCCAATTCCATCCCAAACTTTATTTTCATTCTTCCCTCTGACTTTAGTCTCTACCATACATAGAATTCCTACTTTATTTACAAAACACAGCTGCTGCACTTGTTTCTGTCTAATGCTACCATTTACACCTCTAACATTCCAGACAAGGATGTTTTGTACCTAACATATAGGATCAGGGGGGGTTGTCCATAGAGCCAAATTGCAAGGCTCTGAAAGAACTAGAGGTAGCAGTAGAGCTTGGAGAATGTACCTGGTGAGGAGATAGGACCAGGTGTGGAGGATCTGTCTCAGATTCAGGTGGTTGCATTGGTGACTTTGCTTTGTGAAACTGAGGTGAGGACTGGTGACAATGCCCTTGGAGTAGTATTCTGAGGAAGGTGTTGTGGAGCTGGATCAACTGGTTTAGGTCTATACACCTTCTCAGGGAGCCTATAATATCTATGGTTAGGCCTCTGAGCATTGTTCCTTGATGGAGCAGGTTCAGGATGTAGCTTTTTACAGGTTTTGACTTCATGCCCCAACATCTCACAGTGTGTGCATTGAATTGGCTTCCATTCAAACTCAACTGCCTGTTTCTGAACTACATCACATTCATCAATGAATTCAAACTGTGTAGACAGTTCTTTCATAATTTCCACTTCAATTTTCACCCAAGCATAAGACAACCTATCCCTGTTGTGGGTGGCAGTGTCAACCATTAAAGGCCTTCCCAGGGGGCTCAATATTGTACTCAAGATTTCTGGGGTCCAATACACAGGATTCAAACCTGGTAGCTGTATCCATACAGGGACTTTTGAGGGGGTTATTTTCTGAAAGTTCTTTATCCAAGGGAGTACTAGGACAAGCTTGTTTTCAAACATTAGCACACCTCTAGCAAGAATATGGTCTCTAGCAGAAATGTCTCTGAATTTAACCATGAAAACACCAGGGGAGATAGACCATACCTTTAGTATAGGAAACTGCCGCCATACCTTCCTAAAGAAACCATCCATGACATGTAGAGGAGGGTGATTGCCAAGCACACTGCAAATCAGAGTGGTATTCCACTGTTGGGAGCTTTCCTCAACACAACTCTTTGGAATCTTGCCCATCTTCACACCATCAACCTCATCCGGGGTATAAAACTGCATCCCATGTGTTCTCTCCTTGAACAAATCAGACCATGAGGGCCTTGTTGGGTTGTCTCCACCTTCCAGTGGAGGATCTGTAGGTGTGTGGGTGGTGGGTCGAAGGAGGAGTAGTAAAGATCTGCTTGGTGGGTTTTGGAGGAGGGGTTGAGCATTCCCCTTCCTCCTCTTGCTGCATCTGATCAAGATCCGGAGTTTCAGTAGCTATCTTGTCCGATTTCTTCTTGCTTTCACTGTTCGCTATTGCCAAGAGTTCTTCTCTTTTCTCCAAAGAGAGCTTCTGGAAAGCATCTCGGATGGACTGAACCCTCTTCTTCCTAGCTGAGCTTCCCATAGCAAAGAACTAAAAGCTAGCTTGTGTTGCTCTATCAGGATTCAAAGGCTTCCCAAGTGGACTCACTATCTTGCTTATGAGTTTTGGTTGCCAATACTTCAATGGCAATTCGGGGAGCTGAATCCAAACCGGGACAACATTTGGTTCTTCAATCACACCTTCTTCATTCCAATCTTTCAATAAAATGGGTTTCCCATCAAAGAACACCACTCCTTTCTCCAAAACAGCCCCTTTATGCTCCTTACTTTGAAATTTAACCATAAAAACTCCTGAATTTAGAAGCCATACCTTATTGATTCTTCTTCCCCAAATCCAAAAAAAGAATCCCTCCATGACTTTGAATGGTGGGTTGCTGCCCAAAACCTTGCACATAATAGTGGTCTCCCATTGCTTTGATTTCTTCCACCTCCTCCATGGTGATTTCACCCATAAACAACCAATCTATCTCCACGGGTTGGTAATATTGAATCTCCGCTGAGCTAGCTTTGAGTATAGAACTCCATGATCTGATCTCCTTCTTGCTCTCCTCCTCCACTTCTTCACTCCAAACAATTTTTCTCCCTTCTTTAGAGCTAAAATTCGAATTTGAACCCACATTTTTGCTTCTTCAAAAACTTCTTTTTCTTCCACTCCTTGGCTTTTAGCTTCTTAAGGGCTTGAAAGTGACTGGTTGCCAACCTAAGTTTAAAACAACTGCAAAGCATGGGATGACACTGTTATTTGCAAAGTTCTTGGAGATCCTCCATTGACTATATAATGGAAACCATCTTTAGGAAAGTTTGGTGGAAATCTGAGATTCTTAAGGCATGGCTACTCTCTCCTCGTGTGTTCATGGTTAAATTCAAAGAAGTTGAATCTAAAAAACAAGTTCTTGAAAGGGGAGTTATTGTATTTGATAGTAAACCTGTTTTGATATAACCATGGACAAGAAATTTTAAATGTGAACATCCATCTAAAATTCCTTTGTGGGTATAAGCGGAATGTAGCATGCAAATAAATTAGCCTATGCATTTAATGTATTCCAAAGCTACCCTAGTTTCCCCCAAAGAAGTAAGAATCTCACAACTCTCATGCTCCCTGAAGATGCTAAAGTAATCTAACCACGCAAAAGTTTTTGAAGAAAAAGGTAAGCAAAAATGATAAGTGTTAAACTAGCTTACTCCACCGAATAGTTCGCCAAAAGCACTCCAAGAGATGTTTCTGAAAAACCACCAAGGATAATCCCAAAAGATCCTCAACTTGGTTGTATATAAGGATAAATTAAGATCCTCAACTTAGTTACAATCAAGGATAATGCCCAAGGATTCTTAGTTTCTGTTTTCTCTCAATTTTTCTCATTTTTCCTAGGAGCCCTTTCGAGTTTTCATCCTAGCTTTCACACATGATGAGTCTCACTTATCACTTTTTTCCACACAACCTCTCATTTTGCCTAGGTTTTTCGACCTAGCCGGGCCTAGCCTCTCAGTTTTACCTAGTCTTTTGACATATGTGGGCTTTTCCCATTGTTGCTTAAGTTTCCCTTTTGGGTTTCCAACTTAGCTGGGTATATAAATTTTTTTCTTTTTTTTCAAAATTTTCAACTATTTGTGGTGTAGCACAAAATGCCCCTAAGATGAGATTCATACTACATGAAGATAAGAAAAACAAAAATTACACCACCAAAAGTTTCTTACCCCAAAACAAACTACAAAGAGGTGCCTTCAAAAATCCAAATGAGGGAAAGAAACAAAAATAAGGGGAAAATAGCCATCAGAACAGTCAATCGTCCAAAATCATAAGCTAAAGACAATACTAGTAGAAGTGATGCCATCGTGAAGGTGTTCCAACCCCCCCCCCCTCCACACACACACACTTCATTCATTGTCCCCAGTGCATGTGACCAAGGTAAAAGAGAGAGGTTGAAGACACCAGAAAATACTCAGTGCCATCTATGATGTCTGGCTTCTTGCCCCTGCCCGTTCGGATTCTGGTGGTTGTAGCCATCATGCAATTTCCCCATATCTTTCCTCAGGTGGTGCAGCTGACCATCAACCCTATCAAATCTATTGGTTGTATCCCACTCGTGGTAGTCTAGCTGAGCCCCAAGCCTGTGCACAT
The DNA here is from genome assembly GCA_037428765.1 of Rubia yunnanensis. NCBI lineage: Eukaryota > Viridiplantae > Streptophyta > Magnoliopsida > Gentianales > Rubiaceae > Rubia > Rubia yunnanensis. The sequence goes on from CM075063.1 coordinate 66,214,224, forward strand.
CCTGCCTGACCCCAAAAATTGAGTCCCGTAAAGACTGCACCCAGTCCGGCCTATACTGCTGCAGCTGAGTCCACATAGGGTAGAACAAAGTTGACTAATAACCCGGTGACCCATGCTCCCAAAATGGGCTGAATTGAGGACAATGCCGAAGGTGAGCCTCCTACTGAGAATGGTCCAAAACACTGTGACTCTGTGGTTAAAGGCTTGGGGTTAGGCAGAGACCCACGACTGTTGTGCCTGCTAGACTTTGTGAAGTCATCATAGTGGGAAGAGATGCTACACCTATGATAACTTCTAGTGCTATGCCCTACACAATGATACGGCTCCTTACGAATGATAAAGGGTCCCTGATGTGTGGGTGATTTCCCAAATACCTGATCAAAAGGAGGCAATGATGCTAAGGGCTGCTCAAAAGGTGGTGGTTCCATATCCTGAGAGTGTTGGGTGTGGCGGGACAGGATGATGTTCGGTGGGAAAATACTGTGCAAGATGCACCAGGATCTGCTCCTTATGCATTGGATCCTGATTATCCTCCTTCTGATGCTCGTCATCCTCCCCCGGGTAATGATCTCCCAAAAACACTTCTGAATCTGCATCAAGCTTGATAGTGAGATCTTGCACTTTGAACTTCTTGCCAAAGCAGTCCTCGTAAGCTGGGGTAATCTCATGAACTTCGTTCCCATGTACATCCAAAAGATAATCCCATTATCAACCTGTATCAACCTCTCCTTATCCGTGACTGGGCAAGTGAGTGCGGAAGGAGATTGTGGGTTCTCCCTCATCCCCTTACTCACCAGAAGGTTAAATACTTAACCAAAATCAATATCATACCACCAATTGATATCTTCCCAGTGAAACTTGTGGAGATGCCGATACAGTGATCAATGAAATCATCTAATACATCAGGACAAGTTCTCCCAGTGCAGATCAACCAAAGCCTCCTACAATTCATCTTAGAAGCATTGATAGCCTCCACGTGACAACTAACCACCCACACTCAATAACCTGGCTACATAACTTAGTGTTGGATGCACTATCTCACTATTCTTACTCTGCTTCCCCTGCAGCTGTCGGGTGATGGTGACCCAGAACGCACAACTCGTACCCTACATCTGACTCATTGTACCCCTTTATATCTCTCTGAACCTTCCATTTAAATATTCCAGCCAGCTGAGGGTAAAGTCAAGCCATGGGGTACAGTTACTAATCAGCAAACACGGAAGGTACATATTGTAGAGCATGAAAATATAAGAACTTTTAATAAAGGAACCGTTAAAAAAATTTATCTGAGCACCAAGTTATGACCATCTGAATTATTTTTGTTTTCATTTGATGGGTTGAATTTCGGAAATTAGATAAAGTTACTAATCAGCAAACACGGAAGGTACCATATTGTAGAGCATGAAAATATTAGAACTTTTAATAAAGGAACCGTTAAAAAATATTATCTGAGCACCAAGTTATAACCACCTGAATCGCTATTTTCATTTGATGGGTTGAATTTTGGAAATTAGATAAAGTTACTAATCAGCAAACACAGAAGGTACCATATTGTAGAGCATGAAAATATAAGAACTTTTCAAAAAGGAACCAATACAAAATATTATCTGAGCACCAAGTTATAACCACCTGAATCGTTATTTTCATTTGATGGGTTGAATTTCAGAAATTAGATAAAGTTACTAAATAGCAAACACGGAAGGCACCATATTGTAGAGCATGAAATTTGATGGGCAGGATGAAGGTCGTTAACACTGAAGCCCAACCAGTGCTGAGTGTTGCGAGGCGATGCTCGGTCAAGTTTGGCACCATAGAGACCACAATGGATTTCCATATTGTTAAAATGGATGACTTCAGTTTATTCCTCGGCATGGAATTTCTGAGAGATGCACGGATTCTCATATAACCATATGGCAACTGCTTTTACGTCTGAGGCACCAATCCATGCACGCTTAAAGTGACTGCGAAGAGTTTACCCGGGGGTAAAATCTCGGCTTTGCAGCTTGTCATGTGCATAAGATAAGATGAGGACCGCAGTTCAGCGGATCCCGGTTGGAAGAACAGAAATTAAGGGTCAGAATGGTCTACACCAGCAATGGGTTTGCCCAATGGATCCGAGAAGCTTTGTGAAGCAAGTCCAAGGATTGAGCATGCATGTTATGGACGAAGATTTGTTGAGCAAGGAGGGTAGGAAGCATTCGTTGATTGCCAAGAAGATCTGGATTCCAAAGATGTATCTATCGGGTGGCGCGCCCCATTAAACATCCCATTTCGAGTCATTCAAGCAAGCTAAACCTTGTAGAGCTTGAGGAAGAAAGATGAGTCACTATTCCCATCAGCAATCCCTTGTTGTTCCACAACGCATGAGGCATAAACATGAACGGATAATGATGTGTACCGGACAACATCTAGAGTGGGACATTGCTTTGGTCGTCGATTAAGGTGTGGGTGCTATAAAATCAAACAAGTTCAAACCAGAACTGAAGAGAAGCCGAGAACCACAGCTAAACTAGAGTACACCATTGCCGGCAATTGAATCAACCTCTTTCTTAAGGCAGAAGTGTACAAGACAAATGTGGGTAGCGAAGAACCTTGGAGAATTGATGGCTTTGAGGACGTTCATTGAATTGAGTGGGGGAGAATGTTACGAATTTGGGCTTATCACCCAACCTCAGTGCAACCCCATGCCTGCGTGCACGTCTCAACCGTGTTGCGGTTCCATGCCACTCAATGCGTGCCTACAAACCGGTCTCCCTAAACCGCGATGCACACGCCTCTGGGTTATCCATTGCCGACCACCCAACCGCTCACGCTCCATGATGTCCCCCTCTGCGTCCGTGAAGCACTTTGCAAAATGCCCGAGCCGTTCGTGCCCAATGCCCATGCGTGCAATGCACAATCACTCGCCAGGCCAGCACACTAAGTGTTGATTCACATCCCGAGAAGACATGTCCAAAGCTCCTTGTCCCATAAGTCTTCTCTTTTGCTTGTAATAGACTTAGCTAGTAGATTAGCTTAGTTTCTTTCCGAATGGTCCAGGTCTACATCCCTTGATTCGTTTGACCTTCGTTTATCTATGTACCAGGTACTCATGATAATGTTTGTACAGTATATATGTGGAGTACCGAGCTACCAAAATCTGGTTACCTTTTTGCAATACATAGAAAATGAGAGTTTTCTCCCATGTTGTCGGGACTAGTATTGCTTTGTTGACTTGTGTGTTTGAAGCCTTGTTCCCAATCTAAACTCCTGTGTGTATTTCCACTTCATACTTTACCACATCCCTCTAATGGCTTGGTGTACTGAGAGGAACCAAAGTGAGTGCGATGCACATGGGAAATTAGGCATTAGTAGTGACACAATAGCAAGGCTAGGCCACACGGTTAACCCCCTCAGAGGGTGACCCTCGAAATTGCCTGGTCTTGACATCTTGAACTTGGAATGATGTGGGTCGTCAGAACTGGGATGGTCTAGGCCTATACCTAGCCACTTGTGAGCAAATCCTTGAACTCATGATGCGTGGGCCGTGGATATGGTGCGGGCCGTGCCATTCTCTGGCACTAAATCATTTGGCACAAATCATTACCTTGCACCAAGTCATTAGGCACGGGACATGGTATATGGCGTGGGCCTTTGGCACCTAACCATGAATCGCCTACTCCGACCTATGGTACATTTACTGGTGGAACCTGTTTCCTTTGCTACGGGTAAACCGTTAGTCCAATTTTTTAGTTCTAGTAGTCAATTGTGTAGTGCTCGAGAAGACAAATCCAATGGAATCAACATTGAAGAATATTTATTCTTTGATTGTGGTAAGGTTTTGGCACAACTCATCAGACCACGATTCCCCATTTTTCCATTGGTTGCTTTGATCTCCTTCTACAATGCAATTATGATCGTGAACTTTGTCTACTACTATTCTAGAGGTGAATGGCCTTCGATCTCTTTACCGTCCTTGCGAACTACCTTCAATATCTTCTACTTCTCTTACGAATGGCATTCACAAAGAATGTAACCAAAAAGTACCCATGAGCAACCCACTAAAGATGATCAATCAAATGGAAGATCTAGGAGCCCGTGGATACAAGATGTCCATTAGTACTAATTAAGCCTACAAAACACGGGATTTAGAAGATAAAACCAAACATGACCGTCTAAACCCTTTTCACGTAAACTTAACTAATACTAGCAATCCGCCATACAAAACATACCAAAAACTATGGTGGATGCAATGGTTAATGCACGCAAAATGAAGCACAACAACAATATACCCTATTAATTCTTGCTCATTGAGCACCTTCTCCCTACATTTATTTTTCTATAAAGAAACAAAGAAAATAGAAAAAAAAAATAGAAAAAAAAAATTGGAATCATATTGCAAGGGTCCTCGGTTCACACCAAGAACTCAAGCAATACCTATTTCAGAAAACAACAAACAAACACAAGAAAAACATTAACTTCACTACCAACTAGTAATGCAAGTTAACAATCAAATCTTTAAACTAGCATCCCCAGCAACAACGCCAAAATTTGATCTGCACTCCGATGGGTCACTAATAAATCACATGGGAGATCTACTAACCCATAGAGTGCTTCACAAATATAGTAAGTTTATATGGTTGCTCACGTACTTGCTACAAACTACCAAAGGGTAGCTAGTGGCAAGTCCGGGGTTATCCACGGAGATGTTAGGATTCAAAAGCTAACTACACAAGACTTGAAATCGGGTCGTCACTCCGATTGCGTGTTGGGAATAGATAGTGTGAGTAAAAATGTTTGTGTGTGTGGGGGGGGGGGGGGGGGGTTCATCTAAACTACTTAGCCTGCAAGAAAGAGAACAAACTATATTAAGCTAACACTTGGGGACATTTGCGTTACATGACTGGTAGAAAGACTTTGTTCCTAGATTTTATCAAGTACAAGATGTATGAACATATCCCGATGTTTATGTCACATGGTGGGTTTGATAGTCAACACTTTCCAATGTTTGAGTGCTCGTGGATACAAGGTGTCCATTAATTAGTTCCAATTAAGTCTACATAATGCAGGATGTAGACAAGAAAACCAAACATGGCCATCTAAACCTCTTGTCATGTAAAACTCAACTAATCCAAGGAATCCAACATGTAAAACAAGCCAATCATTACACCAAATGCATCAGTTAACGCACGTATAATGATGCACATCAGACCCCCCACACTTAACTCTTTACTCGTTCTCAAGTAAAATGAGATGAGAAAAGGACTAAGGAAAGTGTAGCGTTCTGGCATAAAAGTTAACTGAGGCATTCAACTTATTCCTATTACCCAATTTCTCCCAAAGGAGAAATAATCTCACAACTCTCACACTCCTCGAAGAACCTAAAGTAATCTATCCGCCCAAAATAAAGCAAAGAAAGATAAGTGTTAAGCTAGCTTACTTTTCCCAAAAAGTTCTCCAAAAGCAATCAAAGAGTCTTTGCCAAAAACAATCCACCAAAGGAAATCCAAGAGTCGTTGACTTGGTTGTAACTAAGGATAACTCTGGATTCTCAACTTAGTTACAACCAAGGATGATGCAAATGTATCGTCAACCTATTTTTTTGCTTTCTCTCAATTTCTCTTATTTTGCTTAGAAACCCTTCCGGGTTTTCATCCTAGCTTTCACACATGCAGAGCTCACATTCTCACCTTTTTCCACATGGCCTCTCATTTTTGCCTAAGTTCGTAAACCTAGTCTGGCCTAGCTTCTCATTTTTACCTAGGTCTTTCGACCTATCTGAGTTTTTCCCAATGTTTCCTAAGTTGCCCTTTTGGGTTTCCAACCTAGCTTGGTATATATTATTTTCATTTTTTTTCAAAATTTTCAATTTTTTGGTGTAGCATAAAATGCCCCAAATTTGGGCTTCATACTACAAGAAGATAATGAAACACAAAAAATTACACAACCAAAGTTCCTAAAGCAACTACCCCAAGACAAGCTATGAATGCTATCAAGCAAGTCACACCACAAAATGAGGATCCAAAACATCCCAAAACAAAGCAAACACCAAAACTACCAAAGGAACAACAAAAACTCCAAAGAAAAACACCAAAAGCACTGAGGAATCCCAAGATGAAAACTCCCTAATTGCTCGCTACTCCCTCCCCCACACTTAAATAACACATTGTCCTTAATGCACAAAAAGTAGAAACACACAGTGAGGTCGAGAAAGTAGTACCGCTTACACTTGCGGCCTTGGAGGGCCCTTCTTGTCTTGACTCACCTCGTCATTCTCAAAGTACCTCGTTGATTTGAATCGTGGCCTCCATGGACTCCAATCTAGAGCCAAACTCTTCCAATTGCGATCTTATGCCAACTACCACATGACTGACTTCTTCCATAACTTGGGTAGAACTCGAAAGTTTCTTCCCTAAAGTATGTAATTGATTGAGGATGTCTGTGGATAGGTGGGTGCGGCTAGCTGGTGCCTTCTAAAGGCTCACCATCCATCTTCTCATCTCTATCTCTGAGCTGGATAGAACTCTATAGAACTCCTTCATGAATCGTGGGTTGGTGTCAAGGAACAAATCATCCAAACTCGTCTTGTGGGTAATGGCAGTACGCTCTGGCTGAGGAAGGATCATGAAACTACAAGTGGTCGCGCCATTATATTGTTACATATCTTTCGTCCAAGGTTGTAGTCAATATTATAGAAGCTTTGGCTAGCTCTAGATAGTGTACTTCGTTCCTGAACACCCAAAACTAGCCAATACAGACGGAGTGACTTGATGTCCTAATTATTGCGCCAAAAGCCCTACCATGCCACCTATCGAAATCTTTCCACTTTTTCTCTCCCCTATTGCTATGCATTCTTGCACAAAAGCCCCTACTAAGTTTGGGTAGAAGCTACCGTCAGGAGTCATTGCCCAAAGGCAATGAACATCCGAACTTGGACACTGCGTTAGTTCACCATGGCAAAATACCCCCATCGCTAGCAACCGTTGAATGTAACACAATGCTGGGTGAACTAAAGCAACTCTTTTGCACAAGTTCTTCCTATTTGTGCTTGTCAATTGCCTCCAAAAATTCCCAAGAGAGAATGGCAAACCCTGTCGATGTGACCTTGAAACGTCTCTTCTGTATCTCCACCCAAAATCATGAGCCACTTCCCTGTGTGTCATTCTATACTCTTTGTCATCCAGGTGAAACTTGATTGCCTTTATCGATCTAAATTTGTGATTTGCCATTGAGTAGCTAGGAACTCCAAAGTCCACTGGATATAGGTTTTCGAGTGCTTCTCAAGAAAGCCTTCTTGGTAGCCATCCTAATAAATATGTAACGGGCTCGAGTAGGCCTGGAGTCTCCAAAGTACCCTTGCACGCGAATCCCATCTCCAAAATGGTTCTCTTTGGCCCCTTTACGGGCTACAGTCCCGGAGATGTTGGTTAATCCCTCCGTCACTAATGCGGGGTTCATGGTTTACAACCTTAGCCGGTTTCTCCCGATTTCTTCCTTTTCTCACCCCGTGAAGATTCCCCTTTTTCCGACACACTTCTTTTCGGAGGCATCCTATTAACAAAGGAGAAGGTGGTAATGTGACAAGGGCATGTCCACAATATCATTCAAAGAAAACATCCTTCCTAAATAGCATAGTCATTTCAAATAATTATATTCTTCAACATAAAGGTTATTCATTGAACAAAAAAGTCATAGCAATTCATATCAACCCATCAACAAGATCCTGCAAGAAGGATTCATCTCTCCTAAATCACCCAACATATTAAGAATATATCATCCAAGCATAATAGCACATCAATCCACCCAAACTTTCTTCAACATAAGAACATTAATACAACCCAAACAACATTCTCAACAAAACACTCTTTCAAGAATCATGCTTTGCATAACACCACCATAATGCCACATAAAGAAAATAAACAAGAAGTTCAAAGGATTACCCAGAATTTGAAGCTAGTAGTTTCAATATCCACACAAGAAGAAGAAGAAATTGCTATTTTTTGAGAGAAAAGCTTCAAATTTTTGAGTTCACCAAGAGTGTGTGTGTGTGAGTGTTTCTTGAAAAGCTTGAATGTGTTAAATGACTCAATTTGGTGGAAGAATATTTTACCAAGGATCTAAAAATTTGAAAAAGGTGGTTCTTGAACTGATTGTTAATGTGGGGTCCCTAACAATCAGTTCAAGCTTCCCATAAATAGTACATTACTGCAACAACATTTTTTTTGAGTATAACATGTCCTCCACCTAGGGAAATAGTCAGCCAACAGTTCGAATTTATTAAAACATTGTGTTAAAAAAATATTTGCTAGCTTCAGAATGATTGGAACAAATTATTCATAACACACAAGTCTTTTCTAGTTTTTTGAATGATCGTAATAGTACAATTTGGTTTAATATGGTAGGTTAAATATCAAGGATTTAATAATAACATGAACATATCATTCAACAAAACTATTGAAATTCAATAACATTCAATAATGTTAAAATAACATTCGATAACATTAAATAACATTCAAATAAATTTGTTTTAATGTGTTCCAAATTCTGAGCAGTAAAACTAAAATCTGGAAGAAAGAATGATAACATTGAACATTGTCGACCCAAAACCATCTAACAACTCGAAGTAGAGAGTGTCCCTAACCCTCAATTCCTCTACATCAAGAAACTCAGTAAAACCCTTTGGGGTCGGGGTCTTGAGATCTTGTCCCTCGAGTAGTGCATGTGATACTCTCTTCCGCCACACCTCAAGACAATAGGCATCTTAACATTTAGTAGAAGTGGAACAATTTGGCTTGGGATGCACTAAATTATATACAGAAAACCACAGTTAGTATATAAAAAAGTAATCTAGAGAAAATGTTAATTGAAAATAAAATACACATGTGTAACGGATAAAACTTACCAAAATTGGAATTGAACCAAAGTTCATCTGGGTCAAAGTACAAACGAAATGTGGAATGATATCGCCGAGTGGAGTCCACACACATTTCTCATCTAAATGGCTATGGATCTGCATTAGTCAATGAAATTATTACAAATTAAATAAGAATATAAGTAATCAAATAAAAGAAATTTATGTAGCGACCTAAAAAAAATTGCTCACTTTAATTGGTGAACAACTACTCAAACCTTCATTGTCAACCATGATTCCAGAAATTTATATTGTCACGGATGATATATATAATATAGATAGAAATTGGTTCGATAGAAATCAGTTCAATTAATCTTTTAAGTCAACTAGGCGTCTCACTACATGTCGGTCCAAAATAATGACATGACCGACATGTACGAGTGACGTCGCTCACCTATCGGTAGAACTGATTGGTTGACCGAGAAGGGTGCGACGTCTCATACATGAAAAACTACACAAATATGAATGAGCGATGTCGCATGATGATCGCACCAAACGAAGGGGGGTCGAAGGGCTAGTGACATCGCATTTAAACATAGCAAATTCATTAACAACAATAGAAAACCTGTGAGATTAAAGTTCCTAAACCCAAAAAATGGACCACAAAATTGGGGGAGAACATAGAAACAAAATGTGTACACCCTAGAACCCTAATCGATAAGAACTTCAAACCAAAAAACATAGAACACATCCACACACCATATACATAACAATTTTAATGAAAAATACAAAAATGAAAGTAATCTAAAGAATCTAGAAACCATACCTTTGAGAAGAGTGGTTGTGGGACTGTTAAAATTCGAGGGAAAGTAAAAATGTTTTGAAGTCATTTATGAGGTGTGCTACATATATATAGTCGTTTCGAACCCATGTGAATTCCACCTTGGCATGTGCGATGTCACATGTGAATCGACCTTACTGGCATATGACCGATGTGTAACCGACGTCGGCTAACTTGAATGTGAGCCCCACCATTTCAGTACACTAGCATAGAAAATGGGCCTGTGTTTTACCATAAATAATATAATTAACCTTAATTACAATTAATAGTATATTAAAAACTACTAATTGAAATTTAGCACAACCAGTGAACTTTATTAACATCCGGTAAGATCGGAATCGATTTTAGCACAACCTGTGAACTTTTTAGTTTATACACTTAGGTCCTTCCAAGAGGGTGGGAGAGGTCGAAATGAAAAACTGGAGATACCTAATTATCTAAATCTCACTGTCACAATCATATCGTTCTTATTTAGGAATCAATGAACCGGGGTATTCGTCCCTCATTTTTATTAGTATTCCATTAATACCCTTACGATGATCATTATTGGAACGATAATTTCCACCACATAGAATCACACAAAATTACATATTCTTGTATTTTATGAATTAAAAATATAATGAAATTATGTACATCAAATTTTTATAAGCGCTAGTACATGGTCTAGAGTAAATTGTAAATGATTACTTATAAGTATGCAAGGGTTAATTGGAAGATCTTGTGGAAGTCTCTGTGGGATCATGCTAGTTTATTTATCACTTTCGGGGATTATAAGTTCAACTGGGGATGGCAAAGGTCCCTTCCGAGATGATCAGAATTGATTTTGTGAATACAGGTGAACTTTTAATTTTTGCACTTAGGTCCCTCCAAATATTGGGAGAAGTTGAAATGCAAACTTGGAGATACTCTTATCTAATTCACATTTTCATGACCACAATGTTCCGATTTGGGTATGAACGAGTCAATAAAATGAGCCCAAATTATTCACCTATGTATATGATGAAACTTTGCAAAAATTACATTATGGCCCAGACTTCCTTACATGTTCACTACGCTCCAAAACTCCACACCTGGACATAAGGACAAATTTTTGATATGGAGATTATGTGTACTGTTTAAGAGGGATGCAAATCGGGGTAATCATCCACCATTTTTATTAGTATTTCATTAATACCCTTACGATAAGCGTTATGGGAACGGTAGTTTCCACCACATAGAATCACATGAAAGTTCATATTCTTAGTCTTTTATGAAATAAAAAGATAATAAAATTCCATCCATTAAATTTTAGAAAGCGCTAGTACGTGGTCTAGAGTAAATTGTAGATGATTACTTAAAAGTATACAAGGGTCAGTCGTAAGAACTTGTGAAAGTCTATGTGGAATAAGACCAGTTTCTTTATTACTCTGGATTATTATAAGTTTGACTAGGGATGATGAAATTTCTTTTTGGGACGATCGGAATCGAGTTTGGGACAACCGGTAAACTTTTAAATTTTTGCATTTAGCTCCCTCCAAGAAAGTGGGAGAAGTCGAAATGCAAAATTGGAGAAAATTTTTTATTCAAATTTTCACGACAATGTTGTTCTGATTTGGGCAAAAATGGGTCGACGGAAGGGGCTGCAATCTTAAAATGGAGATGTTACCAAAATATTTTAAAATTGGACTATAGCCCTTATGTGCGACATCACAATTGTGTCGCACAGAATGAACCTAAAGCCGACCCCCAGCCGACGTCGGTTGACTTGAAATTTCCTACCGGAACCGAATATTTGAGCCAAAAATTTGAACCGAAATCCCCCCCCCCCCCCCGCCCATCCCCAAACCCTATTTCATGTCAATAATCTTCAGCACTAACACCCATTTACCATCTCCAACACACTTTCTCCAAACCCAACTCCACGTCATTCTTTCCATTCACACCATTACAACAATTAAAGGGCTCAATCAAATTCCTTCTCTCAAACATCAACAAGTATCCAAAGGTGCAACATCTCCAATTTCAAATTAATTTAGGTAGTTTTCCATCCATTCCATGTTCATTTAGCAAATTTATTATCATATCATCTATATGTTTCTATTCTTCATTGATTAAAATTGAATATTTTCATGAAGTATGTGGAATTTCTAATCATCAAGGGTTTTGGTAAACCAGTCACCCATAAAATAAGATTCAACTCCAGTAGCAAGAGAAACAACAACAGTAGTAGCAAGGACGGTGGTAGAATGGTATTCAACTTCACTAGCAGTAATAGCAGCAGCACGATAGAATGGTATTCAACTTCAGTAGGAATAGTATTCGTAGAAAATTCAGCTATGGTAGAATGGCTGAATCAAGAATGCAGCTGGAGTAATAATAATTAAGGAGTGGGTAGAAGATATAGTAAGATTGGTATTCGTAGTGGATTCAGTCATGGTAAAATAGTATAATCATGAACACAACTAGGGAAATAAACGAATAATAATAATTTCAAGGTAATTGTGCATAATATTAATTTAGGGTAAGTAGATATAGATAGAGGGAGGCACAACAAACTAGCTAATGGCCACAGGCTAGGGTGGGCCTATTGGCCTAGTTTAGGCGGCGGATACGCCTTATGGTCACATCCTAAAACAAGTTAAAATGGGGTCTAAGATCAAACCAGCTCTAATACCATGTTAAATTTCAAGGCATCTTGGGATTCCTTAATAAAACCAACTGGTATTAAGCCTTTGCTCTCCAGGATTATGTGTGATGTAGGGGAGTCCTTCCGGGCCAACATAATAACCATAATCAGTGCAGTGTAGCATGCTTGCTTGCTTGATTGTCATGCAAAACAAGGCCCCGTAGAGTTCTCCTGGATCTAGCTCCGATGATAAGTTAGTATTTTGGTTTGCATCAACTCATTTCAGGAGAAATGCCATTACTTGTCTTTTGTCCTGAATCTCTAATTTTAACTGGTGGATTGCGTGATCTCACATGATCGTGGTCCATTTTACTCCTATCATTGCTAAACCAAGGCCTAGAAGGGATGATTGTGGGTGTTGACCACCTTCCTCCTTAAGGTGGGGTTCTTTTCGTACTATACGAGATGTACTCAGAGTTTGCTTACCATGCTCACTGGTCACGAGTTGTTGCCTTTTGGCTTGGGTTTTACGTGGTTTAGGGAGGTGTAAAACATAAGCCCCCCAGCCAAGGAGTTTTTGCGAGCTAAGCTATCATATTTTGTATTGAAACTAGCAAGGTTTAATTATGATAGAGTGAATATTAAATCCCTTTGGAGGCATGGAAATATGGAATTGGCGGAAAAGTGAGCATGGGCTTCTTGGTGAAGATATATGGAAATATGTGACCAGGATTTTAAGCTATCCCATTTTTTTGGGCTATAGTTGTTAGTGGCCCAATAATAGGGTTAGATTTTTGGTTATAAAAAGGGAGGTAAAGATTTACTTAACATCATTGCAATATCCATTCTAAGTGTCTATTCATAAGAATTATATAAGTATCATCAGAAGGGAATACAAATAGTATTTCCCTTTTGTCAGCTTTATTTTGGTCCAAAAATGGTGGGTTATAGGAGTGTCCTTACCTTGGATGATGTAACTATGTTATAAGAGTGTTATACATGTTTGTCTGCTTGTGAGGTTATGGTACCTCTTGATGGTAATGTTGTTTTGAGGGTGCCACCTAGAATGACTAGCGTGTATGAATGTTAGTTGGAGTATGGGCTGAACCTCCCTTTTACAGATTACTTCATTAGCATTTTGGAGGCTTATGGGGTTGCTTTTGCTCAGATACATCCACAGTGTGGGCCATACTAATTGGTTTTGAGAGAGTATGTCATGAGATTGCGATGGCTTTTAGTTTGCAATTGTTTAATTCTTACTATAGCCTACAAATGGTGAGCATGGAAGAGTCTTGGGTGACGTTTAAGCCATTTATGGGAAATTTCAAAATTATGAAAGTAGCTTCTAGCGGCTATGGAAACTGGGTAGATTGGTTTCTGAATATGAGTTATTGTGGGCATGGGGCGATGCCACCGTGGAATGACAATGTTTCCTAGACTAGGAGTAGAAATGGGGAAGGAATGTGGGCCCGACGAAGGAACTGTGTGCCCATGCCCTGAAGGTAGAGAAGCTCTATGGCTGGCAAGGTAAGGAACTCCATCAAAATAATCAGTTTATGTTCACTGCTCCAATTACCAGTTGTGTTCACTTTGTAGTTTGACAGAGCCACTGTCCCGTGATCAAGATGCGAGTGCATCTAGTGGCCAGCTTAGGGACAAGTGTGTGAGGTCTGAGCAAGGGGGAGTTTTTGCTACTAAGCATAAGGCTAACGAGAGAGAGGGACCTAGTGAGGGTCATTCCAAGGTGATGAAGTCGAAAGACACTATAATGGTTGTGGATTTTAGGGATATTCTTAACTTTCCTAGAGTGATTGGTTTTACTAAGGAGGCATGTTGGTTTCCTATATATTTAACACGTAGGATTATTCTCTAATGTTGTAGAACTAATTGTAAGAGTACAGGTTGAGGATGCCTTAACAAAATGGAAGGTCATCGCCGTACCTCTTAAAGTTAAATTTATAAGCCCTAAATGCTTCATATCTACAATTAAGTAGATAATGGTAAGTCGGGGTCGTCCACGAAGAAGAGGGATCTTTCTATGGGTTAAACATATAAGTTTGATATTAGGCTAGAAGTAAATATATATATATATATATATATAATCAAGTAAGGGGGGGGGAGGTTGGTTGGTTTTGGTCCTAAGTTATGAATTTAAAGACAAGAAAACTAGCAAAGCTAAATAACTATGCCAATCATGCAACAAACTAAGAAAAAGAGATAAAAACTACAAAAGACAAAGCCTTGGGGGACAATTAATATCCACTTCTAAATCTAATATAGATCATTGAACCATTCACACATTCTATCACATTCGTTACCTATGGGGAAGGCTATCGCTTCCCATTCAAAGATCAACATTCGCTTCTTCCTAATAGTAATTCACAAAGGCAACTTGATGACCATTTGCAATCCTCATTGACAATCACTCTAGGTGATCAACGACCATAAATATATTTCATCAACGGCATTATACACGAAGAACCATAGATTTGATAACAACAAGTCTTCTACCAAAGACATAACCATTTAACCAAACATAGCATTCATTAGGCTAAACCTAGAACAAACCACATTCAAGATTCAACCTTCCATTGAATCTATAGGATAACTATGAGAACAATCCACATTAACATACTTATCTAGCAAGAATCAAAACACATTATACTTATCTACTATTGGGGTTGGCAGGGTTAATGGTGAGTTGTGGGATGGTACTACTGCCGAGGCTTTTGGTGCTAGCGTGATCGTAGTGGGGTGGGGAAAGGTGTGCCTAGTAGTTCTGGATGCAGGGATGAGACCTATAGTCCTAAGGTAGGACAGTTATTAATGTACCTGGATTATAAATCTAATGATAACCACGTTGATTAATTCCTGTTGTTAAATTATATATACTATATATAATTTTTAACGGGTATTTGTATGACATATAGGTAGGAAAATTATCTATAAGGGGTGTTGTGTATTCTAAAGATGTGGCTTTGTCAACCGGGTTACCTTAGATGAGCTATGGGGATGGACTCCCTATGGATGATTTCTATGCTAATTTAACCAAAATTGTAAGAGTTTGTATGTTGGACCTAGACCTAGGTCATGAATACCTTAATGGTTCAGGGATCTCACCTAAGGTCGAGGAGTGGCTAATAACACTAGGTGGACGAGTAAAATGATTTTTTAGTATCATTTGTGTTGTATCAGGATGGGAGCTACACTTGAAGTGGAATCTTATGCATATAAATTAGTGCGATGTTCATATGTTTGAGTAAGGTTCAAAATCCAGAATGTAAGAAAAGAGATGACCACTATTATGTGGCGTGAAGAAGAATGGCAAAATTGTTTAACTAAGACATTTTGTGAGAGTGATCGAATGGAGGATATCATTTCAAAGTAGGCTGATTACTTCGAAGATATTCTTCGACTTAAAAGAAAACCGGACGTTAAGTGTCATCGGTTAGCAATTGGAATTCTCGAATGGAGGGGAACTATAGTGAAGAACGTAAATTCTCAGCTCGACTCCTAACGAAGTATAAGAAGTAAGAAATTCAAGTAGAATTGATAAACTACGTTGGTTTTGCACAAAAGTGTTATGTCGAGAACTAGAAGGTTTATTGAAGGATCAGTACGAGGTCAATGGTAACCTATATGCAGAGATTAGTAAGAATTTGTGTAAGAATCCTAATGCTAATGAGGAATGTTGGAAGGATCATGTTCGTATCTTGAAATAACAAATAGATGGTTTAAAACGAGGCCTGAAGACTTATCTATGATTTGTGTACTTAATAAGTATGAAGCTAGGATGGTCAGAGTGTAGACCTATTATTGATCACAAGTCTTACTATGTGAAGAATATGTGACGTATGGAGGTCACTGGTTCCATACGAGATGAGGTTTATTTTCATATGCGGTGGAAACAAGAAGAAATTCTAGATGCAGGGACTGGGTTCCTGAATACAATTGACCATTGATTACCCTAGTTGTTTTTACTAGTGTTCTACCATATATTAATTTTGTTCTGGCAGACTTATTTTTAATGTCTTAGGAGTTTTCTAATGATAGTGTGTGTTTGTTGTTATGGCTCTTGTGGTGTTTGTGTTCTGGTTGTGGCTAGTTTGGAATAGGGTATAAAATCAAGGGTAGGGGTATAAAAGGTGGTGTGTGTATATTGGGCGGACAACAGGTTAGGGTTTCGCTTATGTCATAGGGCTGGTGATGTTCCAGGGGTATGCAATGCCGCACAATCCTTCACGTCTCTATGTAGTAAATGTGTGTTACGTTAAGTCAGTAGGTGGTTCGGAAATGCGAATTGAAATCATGCTTGTGTCGCGAGTCTGGTGATATTCTAGGCGAATGCAAAGCTACAGTATTCCATTTATTGAGTGTGTTGGACCAACAAGAAAGGGGGAGATGTGTGTCCGCTTGTGTCGCAAGACTGGGGATTTTCCATATGTATGTGAATCTGCGGCACTCTCACTTCCTTTTATCGTGTGTGTAGGTGTATTTTCTACTGAGAAAATTTGTAGGTGATTTTCCAACTTGTGTCGCATCCGTAGGTTGGGCGGTGTTGTATGAATGTGCCATAGTGGGTTCTCTATAGGTCTTTCGAGTGTATATGGGCTTGGATTTTGGGATTAGAAGATGAGTATGCCACGTGGGTGAGTCATTTCACATTATCTAGGCCATGGTGTTTAACTTTTGTATTTTCCAAGGCTATAATAGGGGGTAGAGTGGTTCTGGAAAGAGCAGAAATGTGACTTTTTAGATACTAAATTAATGATATTTACTTTTCCTATGCGTGTGTTATCCTTATATAAAGGCAACTGTATTGGAAGATATTCTCAGTTTTATTTTATCTGTGATTGATTTATGATTTATTTCATGGGTGATTTATGCTTTGTTCTACTGTGGGTTTGCTCTAGTGGTTATGTGTTGTGTGTTTCATGTAGTTATTGAAGTTGTTGTGGATGTGTGTAAGTTGTAGACTTCCTATAATGAACATGGTGTGGGACTCTGGGGGTGGTTGTATTTTGTGCCTAAGGCCTTGGTGTGGTTATAATCCTTATTGGATGGCTTGTTTGGAGGAGTTATTTCCATTACCGGCAGCGCAAGCTGAGTTAACGTCCCTTACGGGAATTTCTATGAAAACTCATGCAAGTTGTAAGTATGAAGCTTGACTATTCTATGTTTTAACTATTCTTATGAACCACGTACATATATTGATCTTTAGTCATATGTTTTCTAGGAAAAACAATTGGGATCAGAGAATGCAAGGTCGGGGTAGAGGAGGATGAAGAAACTCCACCTACTAGACCACTAAAGGCGGGGGTTGAGGGGAACTGGCAGAAGGTGAAGCCTAGACTCACATCGTCTATGCTCTAGGGAAAAACTAGGTTGTACAATCGACGAACACACCATATTGGATCAGCTCCCGGGCTTCGTTCGGTTGTGCAAGGATGGGGTAAAGTATACTAATGGTGTGAAGAATACTTAATCGAAATACTTTCCACTTTCAGGTTAGGTTGTACCATTTTGCGACTCGCGAAAAGCTGGTGCTGGGAGTTCTTTTTTGCTCCCCTATTTGTCTCGACTTGCGATGTATCCGTCTCGACTCGCGACGTATTCATCTTGACTCGCGACGTATCCATTGCAACTAAAGACGATAGTGTTTCCCAGAACTTAAAAAGAATTTATTTTATTTTTCTTACCGACTTTCCAAGCTTTCTTTCATTTCTCATGGATCTCATTCCTTCATCTCCTCCAATTCAATGCATATCACGTTGCTACAAAATCATAGAAGAACACACCGTAAAAAGAAAAAGAAAAAATAACAAAAACTAAACAACAAAAACCAAAATAAAGGCTGAATTTATTTACATCATCGGCACGACAAAACTCCGTATATTTAAGGTTGTTGGCACAACCCTAATGTTATCCATATGGTGAAGGTTTGAACCCCTTTACCATGAGAAACCAAAAGTAAAGAGGTGGGGGTACAAAACTTTCAAGAGGAAAGTCTTGTGGAGGTGGAGATGTTTTAAAGGGAGTTGGGCGGTTAGGAGGATTGGGATAGTCTTTTGGCTCCTCTCTTGTCTCCCTCAAAACTTCCAAAGATGGGGGAGTTGGTTTACTATGTGGGGGAAGGGGTGACAATTCTAATTAATGTAGCACAATCACCTTTTCCTCCATTTTTTCATCCTCAACAACCAACTCCCCGATTTTCCTCCATTTTTTGAGTTCGACTTGGGATGGTGTATTTTCGGAATCATAAGCTTCCATTCGAGTTAACACTTCCAATATGCTCCTCGCATGCCCCTCAATAGCCTCAACACTAGAGGAGAACCGAGTGTCCGGTTCCTCACTAGTAAAGTTGTTCAAGTTTGCGATTGCGTTAATGACTTCCTCACGTGTCAAACTTGAACTTCCTTGTTGGGCTTGGTTTTAGGGTATGGTATAAGGTGATGAGGGCCAACTACTTTACTCGTATTATTGGTTTTTCGATTCATTCTCATACCACCAATCCAGATTACCACACCATTCCGGATTGTAAGAATTACGGTATGGATACCATTCTTGGGTTTCTTGCCCTTGAAAACCAACATCCCCTACCCCTTGGTAGCACTCTTCATAATACCCTTGGTTTTGGAAACCAAGGGTTCTTTCTCCCTCATAGTGCTCCTCCCTCAACAAATAGCAAGACTCGGTAGGGTGGTTGGAATGACACATCCTACAAAACATTTCTTGTTGAGCCTCTCTTCTCATCATGAGTTCCCTCAAGATGAGATCTCCATTTTTTTTTCAAATTTTTTTTTCCTTTTTTTTTTTTTCTTTTTTTTCTTTTTTTTTCTTTTTCAAAAGTCCAAAATCATATTGCAAGGATTCTCGATAAAAATTTACCAAGAACTAAAGCAATACCTACTTCGAACAAAAACAACTAGCTAATATGCAACCAAATATGCCCAAACACTTAAAAATGTTTCTTCCCTGGCAGCGGCGCCAAAATTTGGGAGGTTGTCATAGTACCTCTCAAAGTTATAATTTATAAGCCCTTTATTCTTACTAAATAAAATTAAGTAGATAGTGGCAAATCGGGGTCATCCATGAACAAGAGGGATTTTCTTAAGCGTTTAAACATATAAAGTTAATATTAGGCTAGAAGTAGATATATATATATATAAGCAAGTAAATGGGGGGAGGGGGGTTGGATGGTTGGTTTTCCTAAGTTATGAAATTAAAACACAAACTAACTAGCAAAGTTAAGTAACTATGTTAATCATCAAACAAACTAAGAAAAGGGGGTAAAAACTACAAAAGATAAAGCCTTGGGGGCAATTGATATCCATTTCCAAACCTCATATAGATCATTGAATCATTCACTCATTCAATCACATTTGTTACCTATGGGGAATGCCAAAACTTCCCAATGGAAGATAAACATTCATTCATTCTTAATAGTAATTTGCAAACACAAACAACGACCATTTGCAAACCTCGTTGACAATCACACTAGGCAAACCACACCATAGAGGTATTTCATCAACGACATTTCACATGAAAGACCAAAGACATAGCCATTTAACCAACATTCATTAGGCTAAACCGAGAAGAAACCACATTCAAGATTCAACCTTTCATTGTATCTATAGGATAAATATGAGAACAATGGAAATCACACAACATCTTCCAATGCCAACTAGAACTTACCCCTCCTTTGCTTCCTTGTAGACATCCACCCTTCATGTAATATGCTTGAATCCACCTTACCCAAAGAATATCTTTCTTTGAGTTTAAATCCTACAATTGCTTACATAGTGCTGCCTTGTTCCAAATGGAAGGATCTCTAATCCCCAATCCTCCAAAAAATTTGCTTCTACAAATTGCATCCCAAGAGATAGGAGTATAACCCCCTTTCCCTTCTTCTCTTCCACACAAAAAACATCTACAAATTTTCACAATCTCCTCATGAACACCCTCAGGTATACTTAGTATACTAGCCCAAAATCCAACTATACTTAGTAAAACTGAATTGATCAATTGCACCTTCCCTGCATAAGAAAGAACACTTGAATTCCAACTATGCAATTTTCTTCTAATTTTATCCACCAATTGCTCACAATCTTGCTTCCTCCACTTCACATTAGACAAAGGCAGCCCCAAATATTGCATAGGAAAATCCCCTCTTGTTACATTTAACACTCCAGCCAACAAATCTTTCTCCTCTTCATTCATTCTAGAAAAATTAATTCTAGATTTTTCCTCACTTATTGCAAGACCCGAGACCTCCATAAACCTCTTCAAGCAACCTTTTACACCCTCCATGGATTTTTGGTTTGCTCCACAAAAGATAAGCAAATCATCAGCAAACAACAAAGTATGCACACCAACCTTTTTGCATCTTTGGTGGAATTCTATGTGCTGCTCCTTGTACTCCTTTGCCATCATTCTTGTAAGGTACTCCATGCTCAAAAAAAACAACAAGGGGGATAGAGGATCCCCTTGTTTAACTCCTCTTCTACCCATGAATCCTTCAGAATACCTCCCATTCAAAACCAAGCAAAATGATGACTTCATTGTACTTCTCTTGATCCAATCTATCATCAACCCGGGGAACTTTAAAACCTCAAGCCATTTAACAAGAAATTTCCAGCTTATACAATCAAAGGCTTTGCTAATATCCACTTTAACAACACAACTTCTCTTCATGCCATCAACATTGTACTTATGCAACAATTCTTGTGTTAAAAGAATGTTGTGTGATATGTGCCTACCTTTCACAAAAGCACTTTGATTCTCACTAATCAAACAAGGCAGCACCTCACAAAGTCTTACACAAATTACTTTGGTTATCACTTTATAAAGTACGGAGCAACAAGCAATAGGCCTATAATCACATGCAAATTGAGATTGACTCACCTTTAGGATCAAGGATATCACGGCTTGATTCAAAGAGTTTGGAATTTCTCCCCCCTTGAAAAAACTTTGTACGGCCTCCACCATACTTCCTCCAATTATCTCCCAATTGCTCCTAAAAAATTGGCTTGTATAACCATCTCTCCCCGGGCTTTTGTTAGGATGAATCCCCCAAAGTTCTTTCTTCACCTCCTTTTCACCAATTGGTTGGATTAAGGATGCTTGTTGTTGTATTGTTAGAACTCCACCAAAAATAGGCAAGTTTTCCTCCAAGTCTTAAGTTTCCCAATAGACTCCCAAATGGCTTTCATAGTGTCTCTTCAAATGTTCTTCAATCTGGTCTACATTGGATAGTAATCTACTCCCCTCCTTTATGTTCAAATTTTGGTTCTTGTATTGCCTTGTTCTCATAGAAGCATAAAACAACTTGTAGGCCTATCCCCCTCGTGAAGCCATTGCACTTTAGCTCTTTGTTGCAAGAACTTGTATTCAGCCTCCTCCAATTCTTCAAGCACTTTCCTTGCATCAAATTCCACCCTTTGCCTCCTTTCATCCCTTGGTTCTTTATTCAACCCCTCTTGTGCCAAAAGTCATTCATTCTTAGCCTTCTCCACCCTTTCTCCAATCTTAGAGAACTCCCTTCTATTAAGCCTATTCAAAGGCTTTTCCATGTCTTCAAGAAGCTTTCCATAATCCTTCATTTTACTCACCTTCCTCCAAACCGCTTGGATTGTCCCCTTGAAATGTGGTGAGGCCTCCCAAATATAGAAATATTTGAAGCTCCTCCTCTTCTTCTTGTTTTCCTTATGCCAACTCAAAACGATAGAATGGGGGTCCGAGAGTGTCCGGTTTTACCTCACAAAAGGCTTGGCCAAGCCTCCTTACCCACTCTTGGTTTACAATGCCCCTATCAATTTTGCTTTGTATCAACTCCCCCACTTCCCTTCTATTGCTCCAAGTAAATATTTGGCCAATAGTTTTAATTTCAACCAACAAACTAGCCTCCATCACGCCTTGGAAATCCAAGACTTCCTTTTCTTCAACATCGTTTCCACCTTCTCTATCCCCAAAATCCAAGGGAGAGTTAAAATCTCCTATGATCAGCCATGGTTTATCATCTCTACTCCCTTGCCCCTTTAGGAACTCCCACATTGGTTTTCTCTTTTCAATGGTGTTATGGCCATACACCACCGTCAAGAAGAATTTCAGGTTATTGCTCCTAGTCAACCCATCAAAATCCATCCATTGATCCCCAACATTCAACACCTTCATATCATAAAAATCAGCCCTCCAACCTAGCCAAATTCTCCCCCCTACAACATTCCCATTTGTTATCAACTCCCAACCAAGCCCTATTCTCCCCCACACTTTTTTTTTGGTTTTCTTCTTTTACTTTAGTTTCCAACAGCCCCAAACAACCTATATGATTAAGCATACAAAAGTTTTTCACCCTCCTATGCTTATCACATTTATTCAAACCCCTTACATTCCAACAAGCAAATCTACTATTCATAAGGAGGGTCGGATAAGAGAGTATACCCATTACCTTCACTCCTTGAACTCCTCGGATCTTCTTCTTTCTTCCTTGCTGCCCTTAGTCCTTTCTCTACCATTTTGAACTCAATCTCCTCCCCTAGCAGCCCTTTAACCTCCCATTGCTGCTCTTTAGGTTCCCTTTGCTGCCCTTAGTCCTTTCTCTACCATTTTGAACTCAATCTCCTCCCCTAGCAGCCCTTTAACCTCCCATTGCTGCTCTTTAGCTTCCCTTTGCTGCCCCTTAACATCTTTCACTCCATCTTGCTTCTCATCTTCTTTCACAATCCTCCCAATTGGCACATAAATTCTCCTATTTGTTTGACTTTTTTCAGCTCCATCTTTCTTCCTATACACCTCCTCATTATGCCCAATCATCCCACATTTTCCACATTTAGTTGGCTTCCATTCAAAACAGATTTGTTGGCTAACAATCACCTTGTTTTCATTAAGGTAAATCAACTTGTCCGGAAGGGTGTCACTTATCATCACCTCAACTTGCGCCCTTGCAAAATCTAGCCTCTCCTTCTCTTGTGTTGCTCTATCAAGATTGAAAGGCTTCCCAAGTGGACTTACTATCTTACTTATGAGTTTTGGTTGCCAATACTTCAATGGCAATCCGGGGAGCTGAATCCAAACTGGGACAACATTAGGTTCTTCAATCACACCTTCTTCATTCCAATCTTTCAATAAAACGGGTTTCCCATCGAAGAACACCACTCCTTTCTCCAAAACAACCCCTTTATGCTCCTTACTTTGAAATTTAACCATAAAAACTCCTGAATTTAGAAGCCATACCTTGTTGATTCTTCTTCCCAAAATCCGAAAAAAGAACCCCTCCATGACTTTGAATGGTGGGTTGCTGCCCAAAACCTTGCACATAATAGTAGTCTCCCATTGCTTTGAGCTTTCTTCCACTCCTCCATGGTGATTTCACCCATAAACAGCCAATAGTTAGTTACAAAAATATGATTATGAGTTAGTAAATCGGAAAATGAATAACAGTTCCCAATTGGATAGACTGATCCTAAAGGGCCCAGCGAATTATTAATTGGATTTTTTTAATTGATTCGTTTACTCTATTCTGATATTTTACAGGGGTTAATGGGTCCATTCGAGAACAGTTGAATGATAACAAAATTATCAATGATTGGAATTCCTTAGTTTTATTCAACAACGTATGAATAGTTCCTTGACTTGGGTTAAGGAATTGTTGAATTCTTACCTTAGGATAGAAAAAAATGGAAGAAAACGGATTGATATTGGTGAATCTGATCCATTATCAGAGAGCAATCCCGAACCTGGGGAATCCTTCCTTTTTTCGATATCCGAAATAGGGGATTTGATCAAGTTGATTCTTAGGAAATGTCGAATCAAACCATTTGTCCTTATTTCAATAAAAGACACACGGATTTCTTTGCTGGAAGAATTTTTTTTTCTTTATCCCAATTCAATACTGAACAAATACGGACTAATTGAATGCTTGTATAAAAAATTCCTTGAATTGGTTTGCCATTTCCATAAAGGATGTAATTTACAACTCGAAGTTGTACATTGTCCCTTTCCTGCAACTGATCGTGAGGAAAAAGTGTTGCTACATTTACACCGTCCATGAGTTCATATATGACAACAGGTCGAACCAAAATAAAATACCCCTTTTTGCTAGGTGTAATCCGTTGGACATAGATCCAATTTTTAAAAAATTTTAATTCTTTGGAATTTCTTTGTCCGGTTCCTGGTAATATCGGTATCAAAACGCTGCTATGTCGGGATATCTTATCTATCTCTCCAGGAAAATGAATATCTCCAGAAAATATTTTCAGTTCAATTCTTTTTTTTCCTATCTATCCGAACCAACCCCCCTCCCCGGCTTCGTATATTTAAAGCTATTTGTGTACCTACCCCAATGATACTATTGTTCCGTACCATTATGGAAGAAGATACAGGTAAGATATGCACTTCTTCAGGAATGAAAAAAAATCGATCTACTTTCATTTCAGATTTTGACTTAAATTCCTTAACTCCTTGATATTCAATCAAATCTTCCTTTTTAGCGATTGACTGCATTTCGATAGTCCCATATTTAGTAATTCCCAAACTCTTTCTTCGATATCGAGGATCATCAAAATAAGAAAGAATACTATTTCTACGAAAAATACCATTTAAGGGAATTTCAATCGAGATACCGAAAGTGGATATTAATTCATTTTCGCGTTCATGAATGGGTTGAAGTGGCATAAGAAATCTATTTCTTTGCCTCTTTGACAATAAATCAGAATTCTCCCGGAGAATGGCCGAATATAGGAGATTACAATGACCAGTACATAGGATTCGATTAAAGTCTAAATAATTGTGAATGCTCTCTTTTTCTTTACAATAAAAATCCGAACTAAAGAATTTGTACCTCATAGGAGCGTTAGTTACTGATAGTTTCGAAGAAATATCTCTTCGTTTGAGAGAAAGAGAATGCGCGTTCATTTGATCTTGATCTTGATCTTTGTAAGCGAAAGGGAGGCGAGACTCGATCTGCACGGACCTCCCAATAATATCCATAAATGACTTGTTTTTGGTAATAAATGGATATTACCATACGTAAATTCCGGTGCACGATATACGTCGGTACTCCAGTGCATTTCAACATCTGAGTCAGAATAAATATGTTTTCAAAATTTCTCCTTAAAATTCAAAGTGGGTATTTCCGCCCGAATCTCAGCAATCACTTGTTCTGATTCTACATATTGATCGTTTTGAATTAAAAGAAAACTCTTTGATGGAATATTCACATTATGTATCTTTACTCTCAATAGTTACATACAAGTCCGTAGAGCATAGAAAAGCAGGATGTCCGTGACGTGTACGTGTTGGATGAACTAAATCCTTATTGAATTTTATTTTTCCATTATAAGGAGTTCTCACATGTTCTGCAGTACCTCCTGTAAATACTCCGCCGGTATGAAAGGTTCTTAATGTTAATTGAGTCCCCGGTTCTCCAATCGATTGACCTGCAATAATACCTACGACTTCTCCCAATTCAACAAGGTCGCCATGAGTAGGACTCTGGCCATAACAAAATTGGCAGATCCAAGATGTACTCCTAAAGGTAAAGGGGGTTCGAACAGGTATTGTTTCCGTGCAAAAAGTCATGAACCGGTTGACAAGCCCAACCCCAATGTCTTGATTTCTAGTGGAAATACATCGCTGACCCATTTATATATCATCTGCTAATACACGACCAATTAATGTTTGAATAAAAAATTGTTCGGGCATCATCCCATTCCGAGGACTCAGAAAATAGCGCGGGTAGTGCCACAATCTGTTCGACGTACAACAATGTGTTGGGCTACTTCAACAAGTCTGCGTGTGAGATATCCGGCATCAGATGTCTGTACAGCAGTATCCACAACCCCCTTACGGGCTCCGTAGCAAGAGATTATATATTCTGTTAAAGACAGCCCTTCTCGTAAATTGCTTTGAATAGGTAAATCAATCATTTGTCCTTGAGGATCCGACATTAATCCTCTCATACCTACTAATTGATGTACCTGAGATACATTTCCTCTAGCGCCTGAAAAAGACATTATATGAACGGGATTTAAGGGGTCAGTCATCCTAAAATTTGGATTCATCTCCTGTCGCAAATATTCACTTGTAGCATACCAGATTTCAATAGATTAACGTAATTTTTCTACTGCATGTACATTCCCAGAATGGTGGTGTTTTTCAAAATTCAAACTTTGTTGTTCAGCATCTTGAACTAGGCACCCCTTTGAAGGTATTGTTAAAAAATCATCAATTCCTAATGAAATAGATGTAGCAGTAGCTTGTTGAAAACCCAGGGTTTTTACTTGATCCAGGATGTGCGATGTATATGCCATTCCAAAGTGCTCTATTAATCGACTAATAAGTCGTTTCATGGCAGTTCCATCGATCGCTTTATTGTGAAAGACCAGATTGGCCCGTTCTGCCATAAAGTACCTCCATATTCGGCTAAGTAGGATTCTACAATGGGTTAGGATCAGTGATTAAAAAACTTCCTTTTTTGATTTTGATTCGGATAGAAATTGTAATTCCGGAACTCTAACCTCAGCTAAACCGCGGAAATTGACATATACGCGGTATCATAGAATTCCTAAGTAGCATATGAACAGGCACGAGAAAAACCCTGTATTGCTTCTTCCATTTTTCGATAAAGAAAAATCTGACCAACAGTGGTTTGAATGTATAGAAAAAAGAATTTGTTTTTTTATTATACTTCGTACTATTAGATAGTGTCCATAAATCTCATAATAAGCCCCTAAACATTCATAGTGAATTTCGACAGGAATTTCTCTTGAAGCAATAACACGTCGGTCCAGCCGCCACCGGAGCCACAAAGGACTATCTAAATGGCATCTATCTCCACGGGTTGGTAATATTGGATCTCCGTCGAGCTAGATTTGAGTATAGAACTCCAAGATCTGACCTCCTTCTTGCTCTCCTCCTCCACTTCTTCACTCCAAACAATTTTTCTCCCTTCTTTAGAGCTGCTGAAATTCGAAATTGAACGCTCATTTTTTTCTTCTTCAAAAACTTCTTTTTCTTCCACTCCTTGGCTTTTAGCTTCTTTAGGGCCTGAAAGTGACTTGTCAAGAACACTCTTCAGCCCTATTTTGTTTTTTCCCTTGCCCTCATCCTTCAACAAAGCCAAGCTGATCACCTCCTCCTTCAAAAATGTTTTTCTCTCCTTTGATTGTTGTGTTTTCCCTTTATTCTTAGTGTTAGATCTCCTCATGGTGTGAGGATGGAAAATTCAAAAGAGAATTACCAGATCTGAAATAAGAAAAAGGGAAGAATACCCATATTATGTGAAAATCACCCCTAGTATCCAAAAAAGGGTGCCCTCTAGTTTGGACATCGATTTTAGTCCTTGACATTTTACAGAATGGTCTCCCAAATAATATTGGGGGTGCACTTCCATCGTGCGCCATGCCAAGGACATAAAAGTACACCACAAACACCAAGTTGCCCTAAATGCTTACTATCTAAAACTAAGTAGATAGCGGCAAGTCGGGGTCGTCCACGAAGAAGAGGGATTTTCTTAAGCATTTGAACATAAAAGATTGCTATCATGCTAGAAGTAATTATATATATATATATATATCTAAGCAATTTAATGGGGGAGTTTTGGTTGATAGTGGTCCTAAGTTATGAAATTAAAAGACAAGATAACTAGCAAAGTTAAGTAACTATGCTAATCATTAAACAAACTAAAAAATGGATAAAAACTACAAAAGACAAAAAGCCTTGGGGGAAATTGACATCCACTTCCAAACCAAATGTAAATCACTGGACCATTCACTCATTCCATCACATTTGTTACCTATGGGGGAATGTTATCACTTCTTATTTGAATATCGACATTCATTCCTTCTTAGTAGTAATTTGCAAAGAAAAACAACGACCATTTGCAAACCTCGTTGACAATCACTCTAGGCAAACAACACCATAGAGGTATTTCATCAATGGCATTGTACACGATGGACCATAAATTTGATAACAACAAGCCTTCTACCAAAGTCATAGCCATTTAACCAAACATAGCATTCATTAGGCAAAACCTAGAACAAACCACATTCAAGGTTCAACCTTTCATTGCATCTATAGGATAAATATGAGAAAAATCCACATTAACATAGTTATCTAGAAAGAATCACACAACACATCATGCACAAGAAGTTCTAAGTTCATGTTCTTAGATTTTCATGCAAAGAAGTTAAGGAATTCGTCACTTTCCTAACACCCTAACACTTCAATCATACAAACACTTCGTATTCTCAAACAACCCATGGCATAAATAAAGTAAAACATAGCATTAAGAACACATGAATGCTAAATAACAAAGGCATCAAGAACGAGTGAAACAATCTATTCACTACTTCCACTACTTGTTGTGAAGATAAATCTTCCATCCTTATTAGATAGTAGTTTGCAAGAGTGAATTCGACATCTCTTGTCAAACCTCACCAATGACTCCAGTAGTCGAAACACGACTAAAAGTATCCCATTGGTGGCATTAAGCACGAAGAATCAACAAGCTTGGCAACACTTATAAACACTACACCGTGTCTAAGCATTTAATCAATTCATGCATTTTACACAAGATTAGTCAAGAACGATCGACATTCATTGACTTCTCTCATTTGCTACCTAAAACAAACATGACAACGAATTCAACATCTAGAAATAATCAACACATCAACATCATTAAGAAACTCTAACTCATGCTCTTGGATTCCATATTAAAAGAGGGGAGAATTAGCTACTTTCTCCCAACCCTAACAAGTAATCATACAAGCAATTCACATACTCAAGCTTCCAACAACATCAATACCATTCACAATTTACATTCAAAGCCCAACAAAGGCACAATAGCAAAAGCACTAAATAGATAGATATGATTCTCAATACATGGATATGGAAGCTTAAATCAATTGCTCCCAAGATTAAACTAACCTAGATAATGAAAATACATGATTAACCTACAAAAACTAAGAAAAGAAAGAAAGGAAAACACTAGGGTTTTAACCCAGAAAAATGCAGGAAGAAGAAGGGTGTGAAGAGGAGAGGATAAGGTTTAGTATTTATAGTACAAAAAAGTAAGAAAGTTTCTGGCCATACGTCCTTCGCGAGTCGCGACTGAGCCCAGTTTCAGCATCTTGGTTTCTTTCTTCTTTTTGTTTCAAGTCCTCTCCTTCACTTCACTGCATTTATCTTAAATTCTTCAAGTCTTCAAAAGCTCAATTACAAGTCTTCAAGTCTTTAAATCGTCAAAGGTATTCTTCAAAGTTTTCAAAGTCTTCAAACAAATTGCCTTGTCACACAAAATCCTCTAGAAAAGTAATAAAAGCTTAAAATTTGCTTTTAACTCTCCTTAGAGAATTTCAAGGCAAAATGCCACATCTAGAGCACAAAAGTGTACAAAGTGAATCCTAAAAATCCTAATATAACCGTATAAAATGGGTACATCAGCTACCTATGAGGTAGTTAGTGGCAAGACTGGGTTTGTCCACAAAGATGCTAGATGTCTAGCCAACATTGCACAACCACGTACGGGGCGTCAATCTGTCTGTGTGCTAGAAATATCTATATATTGCAAACTGGGGGTTTTGGAGGTTTTTCAATTAACAACTATGAGCATAGGAAATAACATAAGAGAAGTACATGGGGAATATTTGTGTAACATGTTTGATTAAATGTCTCGATCCTCGATTCCATCCCATACAAGATATCAAAGCCTATTCTAGTGTTCATAACACGTGGTCTGGCCAATTGAAACTTCCCCATACATGTCACGTAGGGTGCACTTGCAATCTTCCATCGGCACTGCCTCCGTAATTATAAGAGTACAACAACGGCCCTGCCATTGCGCAAATCTGTTTCTCTCTTGTACGATTACGTTCCGGGCATTACACCATGAATGCTCTAGTCCTAGACTGAAAAAGGTAAAGGAGAATAGGCACCTTATCGATGGCACTAGGGTTTCTAAACCCTAATTTTGCTACTAAATACTATCTCTACCCATAACCTTCGGACCAACTCGCCAGCTAAGACAGGTGTGCTCTTATCGTAACGGTAAAATAGAAAATGACCTACATACACATACCCACGGGGACTCGGACCCTACTACCCATATCACATCAAGGTTTCTCTTCCCCAAAGGGTATCAATATGTTCACAAACATGAATGTAGACTAGAGTGTGTGCTGATAGAGTATCATTCATACAATTCCTAAAAATTCAAGAACAAGCGAACATAATATCATAAACGCATAAAAATAGGTAGATTTAAAGAATGTACAAAACATGAATAAAAATATTATCCCCAATCTATTAAACTACTCCCTAAGCATTGAACCAAATATTTCATTGGATTCAATACCTTTGAGCAAAGCAAAACTAAAAAGATGAAAAAGAAGAAATTCTAGAGAGAAGAAAGAGCTCCTTTCTCTCTCTACCCTACTTTAGAAATCTAAAATATGAATATAAACTTAAAACCTAGTAGATAAAGGTCTATATGTATAATAGTAGGGAATTGAGCCTAAAAATAGGCCAGAAATAGGCCAAAAACCCTAGCGGCCACAAACGGCACATGGGTGGCATCTGGCACGGCCCATGCCTACCAAGGTACCCTCATGCTGGCCCAGGACGTCGATCCTGGCATAGCCCGTGGCCTCATGCCAGTGCGGTCCTTGTCAACTTGCGCGAGTTATCGGCTAGAGTTTCATTGTTTATCTTCTGATTCACACCTTGTGTCATTTGGTGCGGGCCATCAACCGAATCCTCATTTTACTCATTATCATCGCACAGGCCACATCATTCTTCACACCCCGTGGTCTAGTCTTAGCCTTTGTGACTTGAAACAAAGCGGATCATGTGAAACAGAATGGTCTGTGCCTATACTAAGCCAAATTTTGGAGTGAAAAGAATACATGTGTCATACGGCTGGCCAAAATTGGCACGGTCCGTGCTGGGGTTGGCATGGCCCATTTTGGTTGGAACATACTGTGCCTAAGATCCCTGACATGGCTCATGTTGCTTGGTATGGGTCGTGCTAGGTCTAGCCCATGTGCTGGCCTTGTGCAATCCGTGCTGGTCGTGGCTGGTTCGGCCGGCTGACTTGTTTGCTCCACTATAGATGAACCGTTGGTCCGATTTTAGAGTTATTGTAGTTTATTTTATATAGCTTGAGAAGAAAAATCCAATGGTGCACCCTCAAGGTCTAATTCTTGTTGTCTCTTTCTCAGAACTTTGTGAAACTCTCAGACAACAATTCCTCCACTTCTTTCTTGGCCTCTTTGAACTTTGAACCCTCCTATCTTGGGCTCAATTCCATCTACTACCACACTTTAGAGTCCATGGCCTTCAATCTACTACCATCCTTGTGAATGGCCTTCAATATCTTCTACCATCCTTGCGAATGGCCTTCTACAAAGATAATCGAAGCATGCACGAGAAACCTACTAATGAGATCTTAAATGAAGATTTAGGTGCTCGTGAACACAACGCGTCCATTAGTTCCAATTAAGTCTACAAAACTTAGAATTTAGACACAAAAACCAAACATGATCATCTAAACCCTTTACCGTGTAAACCTAACTAAAACTAGCAATCCAACAAGTAAAACATGCCAATTATTATGCAGAATGCATTGGTTAATGCATGCAATACAGTGCGCATCAACTCCCCCATGCTTAAACCTTTACTCGTACTCGAGTAAATAAAAACAAGAAAATGTCTAAGCAAAGTGTATCATGCAAAGATGAATTAGAATGCATTCAACTTATTCCCAAGCTACCCAAGTTCCCCCAGAGAAGTAAAAATCTCACAACTCTCGTACTCTCCAAAGATGCTAAAGTAACCTAACCACCCAAAATATAGGGAAGAAAAAGGTAAGAAAGAATGATGAGTGTTGAAATAGGTTACTCTTCAAAATAGTTCTCAAAAGCAATCCAAGAGTCGTTGCCCAAAAACCACCGAGGAAATCCAAAAGATCCTCGACTTGATTGTAACCAAGGATACCTCTAGATTCTCAACTTAACTACAACCAAGGATAATTCCAAAGAATTGTCAATTTAGTTTCCATTTTCTCTCAATTTCTCTCTTTTTTCCTAGGAGCCCTTTCGGGTTTTCATCCTAGCTTTCACACATGTTGAGCTCACATTCTCACCTTTTTCCCCACGGTCTCTCATTTTTGCCTAGGCTCGTAAACCTAGCTGGGCCTAGCCTCTCATTTTTACGTAGGCCTTTCAACCTATCCTGGTTTTTCCCATTGTTGCCTAAGTTTCCCTTTCGGGTTTCCAATTTAGCCGGGTATATAT
This sequence comes from Rubia yunnanensis, assembly GCA_037428765.1. Taxonomy (NCBI): domain Eukaryota; kingdom Viridiplantae; phylum Streptophyta; class Magnoliopsida; order Gentianales; family Rubiaceae; genus Rubia; species Rubia yunnanensis. The sequence continues at coordinate 66,246,791 of CM075063.1, forward strand.
TCTTTCATTTATTTCATTATTTTTTTTCAAAATGATCCAAAAAGCTCTTAGAAGAGCTATTAGCTACATAGAAACAACTAAGAATCATAAGTGTTATTCGATCCCCTCCCCCACACTAAAGCTTGCATTGTCCTTAATGCATACACACAGTCATAACATATGTCAAGGGAAGGGAATAGGAGAGCACCTACGATGAAAAATGGATCCTAAAGTCTACCCATGATGGCACAATCATGGAATGTAACGAACAAACTACCATCACCCCAATATACTACCCCTAACTTCTAATCAAGAAATTTCAATCTAACCACTATAATGCACCACAAATCAAAATAAAGAATTGAATCACAATGGAGAGTTACCTCTTAGGTTTCGAGTTGTGTGTTTCAAGGGTTTGAGGGAAGATGAGTTTTGGTGGTATTTTGGGGGTGGTAGGGAAGGAATGGTGATTTGAATGTAGGAAATTATGTGAGCTTCATAGGTCATGCATGTCTACACGCCCCATGAATTTTGGGTTTGGTTCTCCTCCTTGTCCACCATTTTCAGCATAAAAAACCATGTATGTCTATATGGTTTATGAGTTGGACTCCCTATTTGCTCTCCTTCCTCCAAGAACCCTTGACTTTCTGGTTGTAAGCTCTGGCTATCCTTTCCTTGTACCTTGCTTCCTTGATTGCCGCCCTTTGTCTCTTTTCCTCGAGCTCATCCAAGTCCAACCTCACCATCTCTGGTTTGGTGTCCTCTTTGTATTGTTCAATTCGAAGGCTTGATTGTCTGATTTCAACTGGTATTACCGCTTCGTGCCCATATATCTGACTATACGGCATTTCGCCCGTTGGTTCCCTCACTGTTGTTCTATACAACCACAAGGTGTTGGGTACCTCATCAACCCAGCCTGCGCCCTTTCCTTCCAATATTTTCAGGATACCTTGAACGATCATTCTGTTCGTTACCTCTACTTGTCTGTTCACTTGGGGGTGAGCTACAAAAGTGAATTTTTTAGTGATTCCCAGTTTTAAACACCATTCTGTAAAGATCCCATTTGTGAACTGAGTGCCATTGTCAGTAACGATGGTTTATGGTACTCCGAGGCAAAAAACTGTATTCTGTCAAACAAATTTTCTCACCGCTTCCACCGTGACTCTTCCTAATGGCTTCGCTTCTACCCACTTCGTGAAGTAGTCGACTGCCACAATTAAAAACTTGGAACTGCCTGGACCTTTTGGAAAAGGTCCAACGAGATCAATTACCTATTTATCAAAAGGCCAAGCTCCATATATTCCTGTTAATGGTGCATGTGGCTTGTGCGATATTAGAGCATTTACCTGGTAGGTTCTGCATTTAAGGACAATTGTATGGTCGTTGAACATGGTCGGCCAGTAGTGTCTAGCTCAAATGATCTTCTTTCCAATTTTTCGCGATCCTTGATGTGATCCGTACAATCCTTCTTGCACTTTTTTCAAGATTTCTCCTGCCTGTGATAGCCCCACACATTTTATCCATGGAGATAGATACCCTTTCTTGTACAAAGTTCCATCTTCATAAACATAGTTGTGGGATCGTATTTCTAGTTTCCTGGCTTGTACCTTATCTGTCGGTAGTTTCCCTTTATCCAAGTTTCAATCAATGGCGCCATCCAGTTCACCTCATGTGCTTGAACTGTTGAGACGATTATCCTCATTTTGCTTCTAACCGAAAGGACTTCCACTTTCACATCTTTGTGGTCCGCTAAGGAATCAAAACCTATTGTGGCTAACTTGCTTAAGGCATTTGCCTTCATGTTTTCAGTTCTTAGGGTATGTTGGATGGTTAAGGTATTCAAGGTGAGCGATGAGTTGACAAACCTTGGTAAAGTATTTTATCAATTGCTCTTCTCGCACTACGTAATCTCCTCGCACCTGTTGGACAACTATCTGTGAATCACTGAATGCTCAAACGCTCTTCACCTTCATGTCAACTGTGAGGTTTTTACCCATATATTAATGCCTCATACTCGGCTGTGTTATTGGTAAGTGAGAAATCAAGCGAAGCGAGTATCCGTATTCTCCTCCTTCCGGGTTAATCAACAACAGTCCTGCTCCACATCCTTCTTTGCAAGATTCTCCATCTACGAACAGTTTCTATGTGACGTTTTCCCATTTGGCCTTTCCTTTGTCTTCGTCAAGAAACTGTTATGTTTTCTCCTGCTGCGCTCTCAAGCTTGTCATTTTGGTAATGAAATATGCTAAAGAATGTACTTTGATTGAGGTTCGCGGTTGAAATTAAATCTCAAACTGTCCCAATTCAAGAGCCCATTTGGTCATTCTCTTGGATGACGCAGGCTTGTTCAAGATGTTCTTTTTTTATGAAAGTTTTGTATATAGATCAAATCAAACCAAAAGAGTTTTTAGGCCATCACTCCTAGTCTTTTACAAGAAAAAACCCCTATCAAAACTTGCTATTTAAAATCAAACAAACAACCAGCTCTATATTCTATCTAGTTCATATTCAAAATTTTCATTCCATCTCTTGTTGCTCCTCCATTTGCATTCGGCTTCAACTTGGGCAGCCAAGGTCTCCATCTTCAAATCTTCTTGGCAAAAGATCCTCTTGTTCCTTTCATTCCATATTCTATACAAGGTACTAGTAAGCTTCATCAACATCAAGTCTTGCCTTCTTCTTACCATCATCAACAAACATCTTTTTACTTCCCTCATGTTCCTCATATCCCTCAACTTCAATATTTTCATCAACCCCTTAGTGTATGTACAGCCCGAAAACAAATGGGTTGTTGTCTCATCCACCTCATCACATAAACTACAACTTTGTTGTGTTTATCTTTCAATTTGCACAACATCTTCCAATGCCAACTAGAACTTACCCTCCTTTGCTTCCTTGTAGACATCCACCCTTTATGTAATATGCTTGAATCCACCTTACCCAAAGAATATCTTTCTTTGAGTTTAAATCCCACAATTACTTACATAGTGCTGCCTTGTTCCAAATGAAAGGATCTCTAATCCCCAATCCTCCAAATTTTTTGCTTCTATAAATTGTGTCCCAAGAGATAGGAGTATAACCCTTTTTCCTTTCTTATCTTTCCCACAAAAAACATCTACAAATTTTCACAATCTTCTCATGAACACCCTCAGGTATACTTAGTATACTAGCCCAAAATCCAGCTATACTTAGTAAAACTAAATTGATCAATTGCACCTTCCCTGCATAAGAAAGAACACTTGAATTCCAACTATGCAATTTTCTTCTAATTTTATTCACCAATTGCTCACAATCTTTCTTCCTCCACTTCACATTAGACAAAGGCAGCCCCAAATATTTCATAGGAAAATCCCCTCTTGTTACATTTAACACTCCAGCCAACAAGTCTTTCTTCTCTTCATCAACATATGCCTCAATATTGTCCCCAATATGGCTGTAAACGCATTATCAAACACTCTTGAATACGTTGCTCCCGTATTTTTCAATCTGAATGGCATCTTCACATAGCAGAATATCCCAAAACTTGTTATGAAGGTCGTTTCTTCTGCATCTTCAGGGTAAATCAATATCTAATGATAACCTTTGTAGGCATCCAAGAATGCAAGGACTTCGTACCCTGAGACTTCTTCTACTAGCTGATCGATCTTTGGCAGGGGGTAACAATCCTTTGGGCATGCCTTATTTTTAAATTGGTGAAATCTATACACATTCTTCACCAAAAGTCTGCCTTTTTTACCATCACCAGGTTTGCTAGCCATGTTGGGTATACACTACCTCTTTTATAATTCCAGCTAACAAAAACGCCTTTGCTTCCTCTTCAATTTCCTTTTATCTATCACTAGCGAAGCTTTTTTTGTTTCTGCTTGACCAACTTGATCGAATCAGCGATATTCAAAGAATGAGTTGCCACACTTGGGTCAACTCATCCCATGTTCTGTACATTCCATGCGAATGTGTCCTTGTGATCTCTCAGAATTTGTATCACCCTTCGTTTCTCTTGATCTTGAAGACACTTCCCTACTTTGACACATATTGACGCACTGTTATCATCCCGAATGACATTTTCAGTTTGTTCCCCTATCTCTTCTAGGTGATCCACCTGGTTAAGTGAGTCATTGTTGGTGATAGTAATAACCATTTTTTGTTGTTTCGTAGTTCTTCCTGCTTTCATTACGATGACCATACACTGCTTAGTAGTTTTTTGGTTTCCCCTCACTGCTGCAATACCTATTGGGGTAGGGAATTTCATAACAAAATGGTATCAAGACCATATTACTTTGGCTCTATTAATCCATGGTCTAACAATAATGTAGTTAAAAGAACTTGGATAATTAATAACAACGAAGTCACAGATCATAGTGTTGTTTCTCCCATTCTCCCCAATTGTTACTGGCAGCTGAATATTGCCAAGCGGTATCTCTGCTTGTCATGTGAATCCTATGAGTGTGGATGTGGATTTCTTCAAGTTCATCCTCTTGAATCCAAGTCTATCAAAACAGTCCACAAAAAGGATTTCTACGGTGCTTCCATCATTGACAAACACTTTATTAACCGTCATGTTCCCTATTTTAGCTACAATGACCATGGGATCATTGTGTAGCGAGGCATTAGAAACAGCGTCATCTTCGCTAAACGTGATTGTTTCTTCAATACAGCAACCTTTTATCTATAGGCTACTGTAGAAGTGAATACCTGGCCTTAGTCTTCCAAGCATTATTTGATAAAAACTCTATTGACCCATGTATGGAAAAAACTACTTTTTCTAGAGCTTTGTTGGGTGCGTCCTCTTCAAAATCCACTGCAGTCGTCATCTTTTGATTTTTGTTCTAAGTGTTCGTCGTGGCTTGGGTTTTAGCCACGGAGCTTCCTGCCTTGCTCACTTTGTTGTATCTATTACCTTCATCTTCCTTCTTGTATTGCCCAAGATAACCATTCCTCAAGTTCTCTTACATTTGCCTCTGTAGATCTCTGCAATACTCGATATCGTGACCATGATCTCTATCGAAGGCACAATTGTATTCTCTTGACCTTTTATCTGGAGGCGCTACCATTGCCGTTGGTTTGCAAAATAGATCCTTGTTCGCTTGTCAGATCTCTCTTTGAGGTTTTGTTGGATGTGTCTCTTGGGACAAGGTGGTGTTGTTGTTCCTGCTTCTCTTCCTTTGAAATCGAAGTTTCCCTTTTTCCTTCTTTGCCAAATTCCTTTGCGAGTCTTCGATTACTCTTTTCTTGCCTCGCTCCCGCTCTATTTTGAGGTTGTTGGCTTCCTCGATTCGCACATACTGTTCTATCATTTTTTGCAGGTCCCTTGGATTTTCTGGCATGTTCTTTGTGAATTCCTAGTAGAACTCTCCCAATCGCATGCCTCATGTGAACGCACCTATGAAAAATTGAAATGATAGGTCCCGAACTTGCAAACTCTCTATAACAAACCTACTATGATATTCTTTTTGGTACATAAATTGTTGATAGTTAAAAATTGCATGTTACAATGAATCTAGCAATGTCACATATAAAAATTCAACCCAGTGGATGTATGGTAATAATTATAAAAATTCTATTTATGTTTTGCATGTTCATTTTATTTAATATAATTAGACTAAATTTACGTTAATGATTGAATTATTTGTCATTATATTAGTAATTATAAAAATAATTACTTCTAAAGTGTATGTTTTTCCATTAAAGTATTTGAATTACATAATAAATTAATGCTATTTTAATGTTAATATCATTTTTACAGGATTATTGTATTTGCTAAGATAAAAAATGTCAGATTTTCCTGATTTGGCCCCCATCTTTTCCACACGAACAAAGAATTTGTTGATAGATGCCAATGGCCGAGTATTCTAAGAATGACAATGGTAAGGGAAATGGCCGAGTTACTATTGGATGTGAAAGGGGCGGTCGGTATAGGAGCAAATTTCATTCAATCTCCAAAGAAGATAAAACTCGAAAGCATACAAAAATGAAGAAGAATAAGTGTCCATTTAAACTCATTAGAAATGAACAGGTGGAGAAATGTGAAAGTTGGTGGTGGACTGGAAATTTAGCAGATACCATCATGAGTTAGGTGTCTACCATCAATGACATTCATCAATAGCTAAGTTGAGCGAAAAAGAGGTTTTGTCAAGATTAAAAATTTGTGGAAAGCTAATGTAAAGCCCAAGAAGATATTGAAGCAATTGAAGATAGAAAATCCAAACAATGTCGGCAACATGAAACATATTGACAATGCATTGTAGAAAATCAAAATATGTCAGATAGGTTGCTATTTTCCAATGCAATACTTTTTCAAATTATTGAAGGAGCGGGATGTAGAGACTAATGCTTTACGGGACGTGTTATTTGCACACCCTAGAGCAGCAGATTTGCTTCGTTTATTTCCTCATATGGTTCTCATGGATGCATCATTGATAGTATTGACAACTTATCCTTGATATTCAACAAGATGTAGGATAAAAGTCATAAGTCAAATTGCGACAAACCACCCAAATAAATCACAAGGTATATATGTCATTCTTGATAATTCCCACCTCATATTTATGTAGTTTAACATGCACATAACTAAATGGCAACTGTGATGCAGATGAAATGTTTGGACATACTTCAAACCAATATACATTTCCCTATTCCAAAGTTGTGCCAAAATTCATCCTGCAACATATTGAAGAGCACAAAGATGTGAGGTCTGATGGGAATTGTGGATTTAGAGTACTTGTTGCATATGTGTATGGTGATGAGGAAAAATGGTTGAGCGTAAGGATGGATTTAACCGAATAATTGACCAACACAGGGATTTGTATAAACAAGATATTCTTTGGGATGTGTGCAAGACTATGATGAAGCACTTGATATATTGAACTAGCATGCATCTTCTGCCTCTCTTTGAAATTGGTATGAAGTTGCACGTCTTGTACCAGTAGTTGCCACGAGGTATTAAAGGATTTTCATATATCGGGGATGCAATTCAAATGTCACGTTTTTGCTACTAAAAACTTGTCTCATTGAAGAACCTTCAACAAGATTTATGAGTATGGGTCTCCTCAATGGTAATCATTTCATTGCACTATACATGTCAGCTGATAACCCACTGCCGTCTGTGTCGAAGTTATGGGAACTTTAGATATCAAAAGTTAGCTTGATAAATATTGCAAACTAGTTGGTTCCCATTAGAGTTACTTGTTATGTTTTTACAATGATTATTTTAATAATAAATTGTTTTTATTAAGATCAACAATGTTCATTTTTTTAAAAATTGTATATGACATTGTTAAGTTCCCCGTAACAAGTATTTTCTAAATATCACATTTTTAGGTATCATTATTGTACGTAATCAAAGATATTAACAGTTAAACATGTTTCTTGATGATCATGAAAAGGTATCTACCAATTTTGAAAGGGGACAAAGGGAGTAGTTTAAAGTGCACATGTATACATGAAAATACCATATAATTCATGTTTAGAGATAACGTGAAACTATTCGTCGTCTCCTTCATTTTCCTCTTTCAAATGAATCATTATGTTCATGTGTCATTTTAATTATGAAAAACTGAAATTTAACAAAGAACAGACAAACCTAGTCAATAAAATATTGAGTCTTCCTAATTACTCTAATCTTAAGTTTCATTATGGAGCAGTTAAACAAACTTTTTTTAGTAACTAAGTTGGTATGCTTGCCCTTTTGCAATTCCTTACTAAAGGAATTTGAATACTAGGTTGTTTTTAACATTATTACAATGTGGACCAAGTGGTCAATGTTTGACCACTTCCTTTTTTTGATGAAAGTTTTGTATATAGATCAAATCAAACCAAAAGATTTTTTAGGCTATCACTCCTAGCCTTTTATAAGCAAAAACCCCTATCAAAACTTGCTATTTAAAATCAAACAAACAACCAGATCTATATTCTATATAGGCTCATATTCAAAATTTTCTTTCCATCTCTTGTTGCTCCTCCATTTGCATTCAGCTTCAACTTGGGCAGCCAAGGTCTCCATCTTCAAATCTTCTTGGCAAAAGATCCTCATGTTCCTTTCATTCCATATTCTATACAAGGCACTAGTAATCTTCATCAACATCAAGTCTTGCCTTCTTCTTACCATCATCAACAAACATCGTTTTACTTGCCTCATGTTGCTCATATCCCTCAACTTCAAAATTTTCATCAACCCCCTAGTGTATGTACAACTTGAAAACAAATGGGTTGCTGTCTCATCCACCTCATCATATAAACTACAACTTTGTTGTGTCTTCAAAAGCCCAAATTTTTGCAATCTATCAACCGTGGGCAGCCCTCCCTTCAATAGGATCCATAGGAAAATTCTATGCTTAGGTAAAATGTTTTTGTCCCAAATTACCTTTGCATAGTCCCTTTTGCTTCCTCCCTTCATTTCATCATACACCATCCTTGTCTTCAACTTGCCTTCCTTGTCCAAACAACTCCCAAGGGTTTGGAAGTGTTTATCTTTCAATTTGCACAACATCTTCCAATGCCAACTAGAACTTACCCCTCCTTTGCTTCCTTGTAGACATCCACCCTTTATGTAATATGCTTGAATCCACCTTACCCAAAGAATATCTTTCTTTGAGTTTAAATCCCACAATTGCTTACATAGTGCTGCCTTGTTCCAAATGGAAGGATCTCTAATCCCCAATCCTCCAAAATTTTTGCTTCTACAAATTGTGTCCCAAGAGATAGGAGTATAACCCCTTTTCCCTTCTTCTCTTCCCCACAAAAAACATCTACAAATTTTCACAATCTCCTCATGAACACCCTCGGGTATACTTAGTATACTAGCCCAAAATCGAGCTATACTTAGTAAAACCGAATTGATCAATTGCACCTTCCCTGCATAAGAAATAACACTTGAATTCCAACTATGCAATTTTCTTCTAATTTTATCCACCAACTGCTCACAATCTTGCTTCTTCCACTTACATTAGACGAAGGCAGCCCCAAATATTGCATAGGAAAATCCCCTCTTGTTACATTTAACACTCCAGCCAACAAGTCTTTCTCCTCTTCATCCATTCTAGAAAAATAAATTCTAGATTTTTGCTCACTTATTGCAAGACCCGAGACCTCCATAAACCTCTTCAAGTAACCTTTTACACCCTCCATGGATTTTTGGTTTGCTCCACAAAAGATAAGCAAATCATCAGCAAACAACAAAGTATGCACACCAACCTTTTTGCATCTTTGGTGGAATTCTATGTGCTGCTCCTTGTACTCCTTTGCCATCATTCTTGTAAGGTACTCCATGCTCAAAACAAACAACAAGGGGGATAGAGGATCCCCTTGTTTAACTCCTCTTCTACCCATGAATCCTTCAGAATACCTCCCATTCAAAACCAAGCAAAATGATGACTTCATTGTACTTCTCTTGATCCAATCTATCATCAACCCGGGGAACTTTAAAACCTCAAGCCATTTAACAAGAAATTTCCAGCTTATACAATCAAAGGCTTTGCTAATATCCACTTTAACAACACAACTTCTCTTCATGCCATCAACATTGTACTTATGCAACAATTCTTGTGTTAAAAGGATGTTGTGTGATATGTGCCTACCTTTCACAAAAGCACTTTGATTCTCACTAATGAAACAAGGCAGCACCTCACAAAGTCTTGCACAAATTACTTTGGTTATCACTTTATAAAGTACGGAGCAACAAGCATTAGGCCTATAATCACATATACTATATTTCCTTAATATACTATATTTCTCAAAGGACTAAAATGCTTCGTTCCCAAATAGCAATTCTACTGCCAAATTGCCCTCTGCTCTCTGTTCGTTGCCGAAAAATTTTCACATTCTAATTCCCTGAGTTCTAATCTCTAATTATAATTTAGAAGGCAAAACTTCATTAAGTGATATATGGATATTCTATTATTTTAAAATTTTAACGGGTTCCTTAATAGAAAATCTTAAATTCTCTTTCTTATATGTTGGGATTGAGGAGATGTCAAAGCACCACCTGGCACCACCCTCAATCCGCCCCAGCTCCTAGACCAGCATCACCGACACCAGCTCCCCAGGAGCTCTCCTCGACCACGAAGCTGATGGGCCCCTCCGGTTCTCGAACAGCGATGGAATGATCGAAATCTGAGTGGTGGTGATGTTCAGCCATCGACAAATGGGGACAAACGTCAGTGTTAAGGTGTTTGTGTAAATGAGCAGTAATCTAATTGCTAAGGTGTTTGTGTAATTATAATCTTTATTGTGGATTAATCATGAATAAAAATTGTTGATTAGGATTAAAGTTAAATAATTAAAATTTGATTAACATTAAAACTAATTAGGGGTAATATAGTAAATCCTTCACTAAAATTATATACATTTAGGATTTTTCTACCCGTAATTGGATTTTGTGTAAAACATTAGAAGGAAGTTGATGACTTGATTTATTTCAGCAGAATCCATAAAATTTGGACAGCCACCGTGAACTCCCTTGCTTTTCTTGGCTAAACCCAAAACCTCTCGCCCCCACCCAGATGCATGGACGCCCTTACTTCACTCAATATTCATCGTCTTCTTCTTCTGGAAAGATAAATTTGGTTGTTGGCGACATATATTTCCTTTTTATATATTAATAAAAATGGTTGTCCCCCGGCTAGCCACATGCATCCCTTTCCGCTTTTCCTTTTCAACTCATTCGTATTTGTTGATGGTGCCACGTTCTTACTGCACCTTGCGAAATCTGTCGAGAAAAACATTTCAATTTTGACCTTGTTTTCAAAATTAACCACTCACTCCACCATCTCTAACACTGTATTCCGCCGCCACTTCTCCGCTTTAAGTACATATGAATTTTACCATGTAGTAGTAACCATAATCATCTAGATAAATGAAATTGGAAGCCAACAACGGAGGGTAAGTACACGATCAAGTCAGAATATAACTTGGGAATTAGTTCTCCACTTTTTCCCTATGTAGGACATATGGCCAATAACAGCTCAGACCCCTTCCAACATTGGAAGCAAAATTGGAATAGGAGAGTACCACAAATACCTATTTGGGATGGTATATAAGGAGTTCAAGCGGTGTGTGGATGGATCTATGGGGAAGCACACATGCTACCTATTCCTTGTAGTGCTAAAGATGCAAAAGCCCTAGCACTAAGAACACGCCTAGAAAATTTATGGACAGGGGGTTGTCAGTTCTGCATATTTGAGGAGATGTATAAATTGTTATCCATGCCATTAATAGTTGAAAATAAGTCCTATCTTTCTTTGGTTTGCTCATAAGTGATATCTTTAACCTAGTTATAATTGTCTACAAGTAGTTTCTATTAGTAGGCAGGACAATATAATAACTCATACACAAGCTAACCATGTCAAACAATCTAGAGACCAAACTTCTCAATGGGATTATATCCCACACTATGTAAAAACACTCTTTGACAATCAATGGGGGTATAATAGCCCCTTTTTTACTTTTAAAAAAAGAAGAGATGTCACACTAACACATTGAGTTATGATGATCAAGAGAGTGAAAATTTATAGTGAACCCACACACTGACTGATGTGGCTATAATGAAAAAATAAATGGATCCCTAATTAGTTGCAATTTTTAAGTAAGGTGATTAATGGTGAGAAAGTCTCGGGAAAGGCGGCATGTCCATAAGCTTATAGACAGGCCAGGGACTATTTAACAAAATGGGGTTTTTTATAATTAATGAAAAATAAACCTTTTTTAATTGTAGGAAGCGTGAATCCTCTTTCTTTTTTGCAGATCTTCTTCTTCTTCTCTCTCTGCGATAAGGTTTCTTTTTTTGTTGACTTGTGTGTTTGAAGCCTTGTTCCCAATCTAAACTCCTGTGTGTATTTCCACTTCATACTCTACCACATCCCTCTAATGGCTTGGTGTACTGAGAGGAACCAAAGTGAGTGCGATGCACATGGGAAATTAGGCATTAGTAGTGACACAATAGCAAGGCTAGGCCACACGGTTAACCCCCTCAGAGGGTGACCCTCGAAATTGCCTGGTCTTGACAGCTTGAACTTGGAATGATGTGGGTCGTCAAAACTGGGATGGTCATCAAATCATTTGGCACAAATCATTGCCTTGCACCAAGGCATTAGGCACGGGACATGGTATATGGCGTGAGCCTTTGGAGCCTAACCATGAATCGCCTACGCCGACCCATGGTACATTTACTGGTTGAACCTGTTTCCTTTGCTACGGGTAAACCGTTAGTCCAATTTTTTAGTTCTAGTAGTCAATTGTGTAGTGCTCGAGAAGAAAAATCCAATGGAATCAACATTGAAGAATATTTATTCTTTGATTGTGGTCAGGTTTTGGCACAACTCATCAGACCACGATTCCCCATTTCTCCATTGGTCACTTTGATCTCCTTCTACAATGCAATTATGATCGTGGACTTTGTCTACTACTATTCTAGAGGTGAATGGCCTTCGATCTCTTTACCGTCCTTGCGAACTACCTTCAATATCTTCTACCGCTCTTACGAACGGCATTCACAAAGAATGTAACCAAAAAGTACCCACGAGCAACCCACTAAAGATGATCGATCAAATGGAAGATCTAGGAGCCCATGGATACAAGATGTCCATTAGTACTAATTAAGCCTACAAAACACGGGATTTAGACGATAAAACCAAACATGACCGTCTAAACCCTTTTCACGTAAACTTAACTAATACTAGCAACCCGCCATACAAAACATACCAAAAACTATGGTGGATGCAATGGTTAATGCACGCAAAATGAAGCACAACAACGATATACCGTATTAATTCTTGCTCATTGAGCACCTTCTCCCTACATTTATTTTTCTATAAAGAAACAAAGAAAATACAAAAAAAATTGGAATCATATTGCAAGGGTCCTCGGTTCACACCAAGAACTCAAGCAATACCTATTTCAGAAAACAATAAACAAACACAAGAAAAACATTAACTTCACACTACCAACTAGTAATGCAAGTTAACAATCAAATCTTTAAACTAGCATCCCCAGCAACAACGCCAAAATTTGATCTGCACTCCGATGGGTCGCTAATAATTCACACGGGAGATCTACTAACCCATAGAGTGCTTCACAAATATAGTAAGTTTATATGGTTGCTCTCGTACTTGCTACAAACTACCAAAGGGTAGCTAGTGGCAAGTCCGGGGTTATCCACGGAGATGTTAGGATTCAAAAGCTAACTACACAAGACTTGAAATCGGGTCGTCACTCCGATTGCGTGTTGGGAATAGATAGTGTGAGTAAAAATGTTTGTGTGTGTGGGGGGGGGGGGGGGTTCATCTAAACTACTTAACCTGCAAGAAAGAGAACAAACTATATTAAGCTAACACTTGGGGACATTTGCGTTACATGACTGGTAGAAAGACTTTGTTCCTAGATTTTATCAAGTACAAGATGTATGAACATATCCCGATGTTTATGTCACATGGTGGGTTTGATAGTCAACACTTTCCAATGTTTGAGTGCTCGTGGATACAAGGTGTCCATTAATTAGTTCCAATTAAGTCTACATAATGCAGGATGTAGACAAGAAAACCAAACATAGCCATCTAAACCTCTTGTCATGTAAAACTCAACTAATCCAAGGAATCCAACATGTAAAACAAGCCAATCATTACACCGAATGCATCAGTTAACGCACGTATAGTGATGCACATCAGACCCCCCACACTTAACTCTTTACTCGTTCTCAAGTAAAATGAGATGAGAAAAGGACTAAGGAAAGTGTAGCGTTCTGGCATAAAAGTTAACTGAGGCATTCAAATTATTCCTATTACCCAATTTCCCCCAAAGAAGAAATAATCTCACAACTCTCACACTTCCCGAAGAACCTAAAGTAATCTATCCGCCCAAAATAAAGCAAGGAAAGATAAGTTTTAAGCTAGCTTACTTTTCCCAAAAAGTTCTCCAAAAGCAATCAAAGAGTCTTTGCCAAAAACAATCCACCAAAGGAAATCCAAGAGTCGCTGACTTGGTTGTAACTAAGGATAACTCTGGATTCTCAACTTAGTTACAACCAAGGATGATGCAAATGTATCGTCAACCTATTTTTTTTGCTTTCTCTCAATTTCTCTTATTTTGCTTAGAAATCCTTTCGGGTTTTCATCCTAGCTTTCACACATGCTGAGCTCACATTCTCACCTTTTTCCACATGGCCTCTCATTTTTGCCTAAGTTCGTAAACCTAGTCTGGCCTAGCTTCTCATTTTTACCTAGGTATTTCGACCTATCTGAGTTTTTCCCAATGTTTCCTAAGTTGCCCTTTTGGGTTTCCAACCTAGCTTGGTATATATTATTTTCATTTTTTTCAAAATTTTCAATTTTTTGGTGTAGCATAAAATGCCCCAAATTTGGGCTTCATACTACAAGAAGATAATGAAACAAAAAAAATTACACAACCAAAGTTCCTAAAGAAACTACCCCAAGACAAGCTATGAATGCTATCAAGCAAGTCACACCACAAAATGAGGATCCAAAACATCCCAAAACAAAGCAAACACCAAAAATACCAAAGGAACAACAAAAAATCCAAAGAAAAACACCAAAAACACTGAGGAATCCCAAGATGAAAACTCCCTAATTGCTTGCTACTCCCTCCCCCACACTTAAAATACACATTGTCCTTAATGCACAAAAAGTAGAAACACACAAGTGAGGTCGAGAAAGTATTACCACTTACACTTGCGGCCTTGGAGGGCCCTTCTTGTCTTGACTCACCTCGTCATTCTCAAAGTACCTCGTTGATTTGAATCGTGGCCTCCATGGACTCCAATCTAGAGCCAAACTCTTCCAATTGCGATCTCATGCCAACTACCGCATGACTGACTTCTTCCATAACTTGGGTAGAACTCGAAAGTTTCTTCCCTAAAGTATGTAACTGGTCGAGGATGTCTGTGGATAGGTGGGTGCGGCTAGCTGGTGCCTTAGATAAAGGCTCACCATCCATCTTCTCATCTCTATCTCCAAGCTGGATAGAACTCTATAGAACTCCTTCATGAATCATGGGTTGGTGTCAAGGAATAAATCATCCAAACTCGTATTGTGGGTAATGGCAGTACGCTCTGGCTGAGGAAGGATCATGAAACTACAAGTGGTCACGCCACTATATTGTTACATATCTTTCGTCCAAGGTTGTAGTCAATATTATAGAAGCTTTGGCTAGCTCTAGATAGTGTACTTCGTTCCTGAACACCCAAAACTAGCCAATGCAGACGGAGTGACTTGATGTCCCAATTATTGCGCCAAAAGCCTTGCCATCTTCCATTGGCATTCCCCATAAGTAACAAATGTGATAGGATGAGTGAATGGTTCAATGATCTACATTAGACTTGGAAGTGGATATCGATTTCCCCCAAGGCTTAATCTTTTGTAGTTTTAAAACCCCTTTTCTTAGTTTTGTTTGATGATTTAGCATAGTCGCTTGACTTTGCTAGTTGTCTTTTCTTTTAAATTTCATAACTTAGGACCACCAAACAACCAACCCCTCCTTTTTACATGCTTTTATATGTATATATATCTACCCCTAGCCTAATATCAACCTTTTGTTCTTAAACGCTTGAGAAAATCCCCCTTCTTCATGGATGACCTCTCTCAACTTGCCGCTATCTACTTAGTTGTGTAGATAAATATTAACTTTGAGAGACACGACGATGGCCTCCCAAATTTTGGCTCCGTTGCCGGGGAAGAGGCATTTATTTTTAAGTGTTTAGGTGTATTCGGTTGCATATTAGCTAGTTTTTTTTATTTTCCACTCCTTGGTTGTTGTTTTTGTTCCTAGTAGGTATTGCTTGAGTTCTTGGTAAATTTTTATTGAGAATCCTTGCAATATGAGTTCAGACTTTTGAAAAAAAGAAGAAGAAGATAATGGAGCGTCTCACCTTGATGGAACTCATGATGAGAAGAGAGGCTCAACAAGCAAGGTTTTGTAGGATGTGTCATTTCGACCATCCTACCGAGTCTTGCTATTTGTTGTGGGAAGAGCACTACGAGGGGGAAAGAACCCTTGGTTTCAAAAACCAGGTGTATTAAGAAGAGTGCTACCAAGAGGTAGGAGATGTTGGTTTTCAAGGGCAAGAAGCTCAAGAATGGTATCCATACCACAATCCTTACAATCCGGAATGGAGTGGTAATCCGGATTGGTTGTATGAGAATGAGCCGGAAAACCAACAATATGAGAAAAAATAGTTGGCCATCACCACCTTATACCATACCCCAAAACCAAGCCCAACATGGAAGTTCAAGTTTGCCACGTGAGGAAGTCATGAATACAATAGCAAACTTGAACAACTATACTAGTGAAGAACCAGACACCTGGCTCTCCTCTAGTGTTGAGGCTATTGAGGGGCATGCGAGGAGTATATTAGAAGCGTTGGTCCGAATAGAAGCTCGTGATTCCAAAAATACACCATCCCAAATCAAACTCGAGGATTCGGTGAGTGAGGTCACCATGGAAAATGATCTTGAGTTCGAAGGGGATGAGGAGTTGGTTGTTGAGGATGATAAAAGGAGGAAGAGGTGATTGTGCTACATTCATTAGCATCGTCACCCCTACCCCGACCTATTGAACCAACTCCACCATTTTTAGAAGTTTTGAGGGAGATAAGAGAGGAACCAAAAGACTACCCCAAGCCTCCTAACCACCCAACTCCCTTTAAACCATCTCCACCTCAACAAGACTTTCCTCTTGAAAGTTTTGTACCCCCACCTCTCTACTTTTGGACACTCATGGTGAAGGGGTTCAAGCCTTCACCATAACATTAGGGTCGTGCCGACGACCTTAAATATACGGAGCTTTGTCGTGCCGACGACATAAATAAACCTGGCCTTTTATTTTGGTTTTTGTTGTTTAGTTTTTGTTATTTTGTCTTGTTCTTTTTACGGTGTGTTTTTCTGCGATGTTGAAGAAAAGTGAAGCGCATTTTATTAGAGGAGATGAAGGAATTAAATCCACGAGAAAGGGAAGAAATCTTGGAATGTTGGTGAGAAAAGATTGAATTCTTTCCAAGTGCTGAGAAGGCTTGTGATTGCGAGTCGCGACAACCTCACAATGACCTCGCGAGGGACCATTGCGAGTCGCGATGTGATCAAAAGTTTCGTGCTAAAAATCAGCCCCCAGCCATCACTTTCCTTGAGACGCGATGAGGTGTCGCGAGTCACGACTAACATGTCTTCGAGACAGCATCCACTCGAGACCTTGAGTCGAGCTGAACCAAAAAGCCATCAGTCCTCAAGGCCGAAGGCCTTTGAATCGAGCTAAAACCTTCGAGACATCATTCCCTCGAGACCTCGGGTCCTCGAGACTGCAATCCCTCGACTAGAGCTGAAGTCCTCGAGGCCACAAGCCCTCGAGTCGAGCTGAGCTCAACAGTGCAAGCCCCCGAAGACCTTGGGTCCCCGAGGCCAAAAGCCTTCGACTCGAGTAGAAGCCCTCAAGGCCGTGAAGTCCTTGAGACCTCTGGTCCTCCAGGCCACAAGCCCTTGAAACCTTGGGTTCTCGAGGCCACAAGCCCTTGATTCAAGTTGAGGCCCTCGAGACCTTGGGTCCTTGAAACTGCAAGCCTCGACTTTAGCTGAAGTTCTTAGGACCTCATCCCCTCGAGATCCCTAGGCAGCGAGCCCTCGACTCGAGCAGAACTTAAAAGTCCATCAACCCTCGAGACCTTGGGTCCTCAAAGCCGCAAGCCTCGACTTGAACTGAAGTTCTCAAGACCTCATCCCTCGGGATGTAGGATCCTTGATGCTGAGGCCCTCGAGACCTAGAGTCCTCGAGGCCACAATCCCTCTAAAGCCCTCGAAATAGAAGCTCTCAACTCGAGCAGAACTTAAAAGTCCATCAGCCCTCGAGACCTTGGGTCCTCGAAGCCGCAAGCCTCGACTCGAACTGAAGTTCGTGGGACCTCATCCCCTCGAGATGTAGGATCCTTGATGCTGAGGCCCTCGAGACCTAGAGTCCTCGAGCCTACAATCCCTCTAAAGCCCCTGAGATAGAAGCTCACGACTCGAGTAGAATTTAAAAGTCCATCAGCCCTCGAGACCTCAAGCCAGTTCTCGAGACATCATCCCCTCGAGACCCCAAGTCAGCAAACCCTCGACTCGAGCAGAACTTAAAAGTCTATCTGCCCTCGAAACCTCAGGCTAGTTCTCGAGGCCAGTTCTCGATACATTATCCCCTTGAGACCTCAAGGCAGCAAGCCCTCGACTCGAGCAGAACTTAAAAGTCTATCTGCCCTCGAGACCTCAGGCTAGTTCTCGAGGCCAGTTCTCGAGACATCATCCCCTCGAGACCTCGATGCAGCAAGCCCTCAACTCGAGCAGAACTTTAAAGTCCATCAGCCCTCGAGACCTCAGGCCAGTTCTCGAGATATCATCCCCTCAAGATCCCGAGACAACAAGCCCTCGAATCGAGAAGAACTTAAAAAGTCCATAAGCCCTCGAGACCTCAGTTCTCGAGGTCAGTTCTGGAGACATCATCCCCTCGAGATCCCGAGGCAGCGAGCCCTCGACTCGAGCAGAACTTAAAAGTCCATCAGCCCTCGAGACCTTAGGTCCTCGAAACCTTCCCTTGAGACATCGTCCCCACGAGACCTCGAGGCAGCAAGCCTCGACTCGAGCTGAACTTGAATGACCATCACACTCTCGAGACAAGCTCTCGAGACATCATCCCCTCGAGACCTCGAGGCTGCAAAGTCCTTGGCTCAAGCCAAACCTGAAAAACCATCATTCCTCGAGACCGTCATTCCTCAAGTCAAACCGAAGCCCTCGATGCATCAGCCCCTTGATGCATCAGCCCCTCGAGACCTCAAGTTCTCGAGGCCACAAGAATTCGATTCAAGCAGAAGTCCTTAAGACCTTGGGTCCTTGAGGCTGCAATCCGACTCGTGCTGAAGCTTTCGAAACCTCGGGTCCTCGAGGCCAAAAAACCCTCCACCCGAGACGATGCATCACGAGTCATGACCAGTACTATCGCGAGTCGCGATGAAAAATCCAACTTTTCAGCTGAGCTTAAACATTGCATAATCTTTCCTTCTTCTCCACCAAATACTCCCAAGAACCCCCACACATCCACTCATTCCTCCACCATCTCACATATATTGACATATGAAAATTCTTGCATCTTTATAGTATCTTTGTTGATTGTAGTATGCTGACTACATCATTGAGTCTTAAATTGCTATGTTCTATAATGATGCTTGGATATGTGTCGAAATATGTTGGGTATGTTTATTGGATAATCTTATAGTGGTGGTTGGATGATGGATTGGTTGTTCTTTGATAACACTATGGTTATTAACTCTTGATGCTAAACCTAGTATTACAAATCCTTATGTACTTGTGAGTTTAATGTGGTTCTTTGTTGTGTTAGTCTTGATCAAACGGCACCAAGGAGACAACATTTTGCTCGAGGGGTGAGTTCTTCTACAACACTTTTACTCCCCCTTTCAGCTCCGAAGCCAATTTTGGGACTGAGTCTATACAAGTACATTGGATTGCGCCATATTACCGGCAACTATGCAGAAAAATGGGTGTCACTCTACCTCCTACCTTGAGTTTTATTATTCTTACCTTACATGTTTACATTGAGGGCAATGCAATGTTTTAAGTGCGGGAAGGGGTTAGAGAACTCACATGCATGCTAGCTTCATTTGGAATTCTTTTTGCTACTTTTGATTGGAAAAACATGAGAAAAAGAAACAAAAATTTTGAAAATGAAAAAAGAAAAAAATAGAAAAAAAATAATACCCGCTGAGTTGAAAACCCGAGAGGGCAACTTAGGCAACACTGGGGGCCCGGATATGTCGAAAACCCGAGAGGGTAACCTAGGCAAAAATGAGAGGCCAAAATGTGAGGGAAAAGGTGAGATGTGAGCCAAAGAAACATGATGTGTGGCTAGGATGAAAACCCGAAAGGGCTCCTAGCCACACATCATGAAGTAGGATTATAAAATTCTTGATTCTTTTATGCTTTGTTTTGGTTGATATATTGGCAGTGGGTGAAGTATGTGTTTAAATCTCCTCTATGATTTTGACATCATTTTATGTCATTGGATTTTGGTTGATATATTGGTATGAAGTGAAGTATGTGCTTGAACCTCCTAATGGTTTTAACTTCATTTTGTGTCATTGGACTTTGGGATTATCAATTCGGGACTTTGAAACGTTTTTATGGTTTTTAATTGATAAGTGGTAGGTTTGGTTAGATTTAGGAATTGGGGTTGTGTGTGTAAAAAAATTCTCATTTGAGCTTTGATTTTGAGATTTATGATTTTGAGAGTTTTTGTGAGGTGTTGATTGGGGGAATATTAGTTAGGATGTGGACATATGAATTCCTCTGTGTGCTTAAATCTTTTCTTACTCGAGGGCGAGTAAGGTTTAAGTGCGGGGAGGTTTGATGTGCCCATTTATACGGTTATATTAGGACTTTTAGGATTCACTTTTGTGCTCTAAATGTGACATTATGCCTTGAAGTTCTCTAAGGAGGTTTAAAAGCGACTCTTACGTTTTTACTTTTCTAGAGAATTTTGTGTGACAAGGTGTTTGAAGACTTTGAAGAATACCTTTGAAGATTTGAAGATTTTAAGACTTGTAATTGAGCTTTTGAAGATTTGAATAATTGAAGAAGTGGAGAGAAGAGGAGGATATGAAACAAAAAGGAGAAAGAAGAAATGGTGCTAGACTTGTAGTCCGTCACAAGGTCGTCGCGAGCACGTCGCGACTCTCGACGGACGAGGGGTCAGAAACCCTTCTTGCTTTTTGCACTATAAATACTCACCTTATCCTCTCCTCTTCAAGAAGCTTTGGACACCTTCTTATTCCTGCGTTTTTCTGGGTTTAAACACTAGTTTTTCTTTCCTTTCTTTTCTTAGTTTTTGTAGGTTAATCATGTCTTTTAATTGTCTAGCTTAGTTTTATCTTGGGAGCAATGGATTGAAGCTTCCATTTCCATGTAGTAAGAACCATATATATATATATATATATATATATATATATATATATATATATATATATCTATTTAGTGCTTTTGCTAATGTGCATTTATCGAGCTTTGAATGTGAATTGTTGGTGTCATTGATGTTGTTGGAAGCTTGAGCATATGAATTGCTTGTATGATTACTTGTTAGGGTTGGGAGAAAGTAGCTAATTCTCCCCTCTTTTAATGTGGAATCCAAGAGCACGAGTTAGAGCTTCTTAATGATGTTGATGTGTTGGTTATTGCTAGATGAGTGTGATAGTTGTCATGTTTGTTTTAGGTAGCAAATGAGAGGAGTCAATGAATGTCGATTGTTCTTGGCTAATCTTGTGTAAATACATGATTAGTGGAAGTAGTGAATAGATTTTGTCATTCGTTCTTGAAGCCTTTGTTATTTAGCATTCACGTGTTCTTAATGCTATGTTTCACTTCATTTATGCCATGTGTTATTTGAGAATAGGAAGTGTTTTGTATGATTGAAGTGTTAGGGTGTTAGGAAAGTGAAGAATTCCTTAGATCCTTTACATGAAATTCTAGGAACATGAACTTAGAACTTCTTGCGCATAATGTGTTGTGATTCTTGCTAGATCAGTTGTTAATGTGGATTGTTCTCATATTTATCCTATAGATGCAATGAAAGGTTGGAACTTGAATGTGGTTTGTTCTAGGTTTAGCCTAATAAATGTTGTGTTTGGTTAAATGACTATATCTTTGGTAGAAAGCTTTTCGTTGTCAAATATATGGTCCTTCGTGTATAATGACATTGATGAAATACCCCTATGGTCGTTGTTTGTCTAGGGTGATCATCAATGAGCTTTACAAATGGTCGTTGTTTGTCTTTGCAAACTACTCTTAAGAAGGAATGAATGTTGATCTTCCATTGGCATTCCCCATAGGTAACAAATGTGATAGGATGAGTGAATGGTCCAATGATCTACATTAGATTTGGAAGTGGATATCGATTGCCCCCAAGGCTTTATCTTTTGTAGTTTTAAAACCCTTTTTCTTAGTTTTGTTTGATGATTTTGCATAGTCGCTTGACTTTTCTAGTTGTCTTGTCTTTTAACTTTCATAACTTAGGACCACCAAACAGCCAAAATCCCCCCCTTTAAATTGTATATATATATATATATATATATATATATATATATTTACCCAGCCTAATATCAACCTTTTGTGCTTAAACGCTTGAGAAAATCCCCCTTCTTCTTGGACGACCCCGACTTGCTGCTATCTACTTAGTTGTCGATAGTAAGCATTTATAACTTATAAATATTAACTTTGAGAGGCACGACGACGGCCTCCTAGGGTTACTATTAGAAGGGCATTCAATGCCATATCCGGCTCAATAAATTCTCAACAGAGGAAAGTGAGAGATATAAATCTAGAGAATATGAGTAATGTTGAATCTAATGGTCTATGTGATGCGTTGTATACTCCAGCAGGTTCTGAGTACTCTGAAGAGAGGAATAAACCCCTTGGAATAACAACTGACGTTGGAATGATCGGTAGAACTAGCCACAGAGGAGGTGTGATGACATTAACACAAGAAGACATTCATGAAGCCATTGAGATGAAACATAATTGTTTACTTGGGTACTGGATGGATGATAGAAAGTTTAGTGTGGAGAGAATGAACCAGTACTTTAGTGATTACTGGAGTATTAGTGCATATGTACTGCATAGATATAGGAACTTTTATGTAGTTAAATTCCAAACTAAAGAAGAAGCTATAGTTGTACTGCATAGAAGTTCTTTCTCTTTGGCTGGAGGTTTATTGACTCTTAAAAATGGGGTTCCTGTATAACGCTTAGGAGAATCGGGGTTGAGAAAATTAAGATTAATATCCAGATTCATGGATTTCCTACTGAAGGATCCTGTCCCAAAGATGGCAGGAGATGGATTTCCTATTAAGGCGGTGAATATGGCAGGAGATGTCATAGATGTGGAGATAGGCACGTCACCTATGATGAACGTCAAATATTTTAGAGCTACAATATGGATCAGACCAGGTGAACCCTTACTTTCTGGTTTTTATACTAATCTAATTAATGGCCATAGAATTTGGCTTGATATCAGATGTTGATCTAATTAATGTCTCGAGGGCTCCATGTCTCGAGTGCTCCACGGCACGAGGACTCCATGTCTCAAGGCTCGAGTGCCCCTGGACACCATATCTCGATGGTTCCTTGGCTCGAGGCTCCAAAGGTTCAATGACTCCAAGGCTTGATGATTCTAGGCTCGAGGGCTCCATGACTGCAGGCTCAAGTGCTCAATTGCACACTTGAAATGTATTGCCGTCGTTCGTCATACCAATTTGAAGAGGGGATGTTTATCTGATGGATACTCATTCATGAATGTATAACCGGCCGAGGATAAAATTGTGTAGCAGAATAGAACCTGTAATGAACACGAAAATTTTCAGCAGTATCTATCCTATAATAAGAAGTTCATAAGTCCAGCCGGAAAAGCATGTAACCGATTATTACATCTTATACAGCATGCTCTTGAGACTCATTTCGAATCCAAGGAATTCCACATCTATCCAGATGAAGGAGTCCCTTAAGAAAAGAAGGTGCTAAATTCAGTTCTAAATCACCATCAAAGTTATTTTCTAAAGCAAATTTTGCCAGAAATCTGCTGCAATATTAGTCTCTCTAGGAGTATGCCGGATTGAGTGGATATGATGTTTCAAATTTAGAGATTGGCAAATGGAATAATTCCTCCATGGTGAGGTGTTTGGATTTTAAATACCCTGTACTGCAATTAAACAATCAGATTCAACCTCACATCTATTTAAAACCAGCTCTAAACATAGTTCATACCCACATTGGATAGCTATCAATTCTGCATGTAATGGTGATGGGGAGTGAAAATATTTTGCCCTCATTTTAACCACCTTCCCCTCACAATTCCTAACTATCACTGCTAGAGCTGAAAAACCCCTTAATCCATGTTGCATCTGTATTAATCTTGTATCCAGTTAGGGGTTTCTGCCATGTCACAACATTAAAGTTTTCCTTTTCTTTTGTGTAATGTGAGGAATAATGTTAGCCTGTGTCCAATTTTATGCTTGTCTAAGTTACCTATCAAATGATTCACTGAGAAAATTTGATATATCATGTCTTTTATTTCATGCATACAAGAATCATTGGAGAAGGAGACGTTGTCAAACAGGATATTATTCCTTTTAATCCAAAGAGTCCAAATTGTTACAAGAAGGGCATCGATGGTGATATTAGATTGAATTTTAGATTCTGCATTAAAAGAAAGGTAAAATTCAACTCTGCTCTTCAAATTTGGGAAAGATTTTTGCTGAATCTTTAAAAAATCATTTACACAGTTCCAGACAGAAATGGATGTGGGGCAAGAGTTGAAAAAATGATCTAAAGAGTCACTGTAAGTCTGGCACAGGGGACATTTGGATGCTAAATGGAACCCTATCTTTCTTAAAATGTTGTCAAAAGGAAGTAAACCATTCAGAGCTCTCCATAAAAGCACATACATCTTTTTAGGAATAAAAGGTAACCATACCTTTTGAAAATGGAGGATCTTCAGCTTTCTCTGTCTGAAAATTTTGTATGCTGATTTGATGGAGAAGATTCCATTTGTGGCTGGCATCCAGATGAGCCTATCTTCATGAGTATATTCCACTTTAGCCTCCTGCAAAATTGAGTACAAATTGGTCGCCAAAAATGGCTCCAGTTGTGGGAGGATTGATGCTTTGTTGTTAATAAATGAACTTAGTGAGATGTGCGCAAAGGGGATATCTCTATCTTGAGGCCATTTATAATACAAAGCTCCCTCGGCCATCCAGTTAGCATTCCAGAAGGAGCAATCACCGATACCATGTATTATTCTGGAGTTGCTATTTGCTTTTTCAGTAATTTTACAGATTCTAGACCATGTATGAGATCTTTTGTAAGGCTTCGGGAGTGACCATAATAGAGAGGTCCATTGCGTGGAATTGAGTTGCAGTTTCCACCACAGTTTACATGAAAAAGCATCTACAATGGCCTTTAAAGCTCTAAAACCTATTCCATTTTCTTCTACAGGTACACTCATGTTTTTCCAGGATCTCCATTTTTTTCAACATTATCAGAATATCCCCAGAACAAGCTAGAAGCCATTTTCTCCATTTTTTCCAAAACTATTTTTGGTGGACTCAAAACTGAAAAGGTATGAGTTGGGATAGAGAGAAGACAGTGATTAATTAGAACAACTTTACCCGCAGTGGAGAGCCATCTGTTCTTCCAATTATGGATTGATTTATCCATTCTTTCCAATAATGGCT
The DNA here is from genome assembly GCA_037428765.1 of Rubia yunnanensis. Lineage (NCBI taxonomy): Eukaryota > Viridiplantae > Streptophyta > Magnoliopsida > Gentianales > Rubiaceae > Rubia > Rubia yunnanensis. The sequence continues at coordinate 66,272,024 of CM075063.1, forward strand.
AGTAGTGTACCTGCAAATTTCTACCAAAAAATATAGGCACTCCCAGGTATTTGAATGGAAAAACTCCTTTTTCCATTCCCATGATCCTTTTTACAGAGTTAACTATAGAAGAATTTGTTCTATGAGATACAAATAATTCTGATTTTGAGAAATTGACCTTTTGGCCTGTGGTTTGTTCATATGCTTTAAGAAACTTTTTGAACCTCTTCATGTTTCTAGGGTTGGTATTCAAAAATACTGCCGTGTCATCAGCATACATTAAATGTGAAATTGGAGCACAGCTCTTAGGTAGACTAAAATTCTGAAGGTACCATGTGCTAAAAAGTTTCTTTAAACCTCTAGAAAAGGCTTCCGAGAGCAAATTGTAAAGGAAAGGAGAAAGAAGATCTCCCTATTTTATACCCCTAGAGGATGCGAAGAAACCTGAAGTAACTCCATTGATTAAAACCGAAAAATTTGCAGCAGATATGTTATGCATAATGAGTTTAACAAATTTCCCGTGAAAGCCAAAGTGAAGAAGAATGGAATTCAGGAATGACCATGAGACTCTATCAAAAGCCTTTTGCATATCTAGTTTCACTATTAAATTAGGGACTTTAGATTTTCTAGACAGAAGCCTGGTCATCACTTGCATTTGAAGTATATTGTCTGTGATTTCCCTGCCTTTAATGAAAGCACTCTACTCAGGAGAGATTAGGATATGCATAAGCGGTTTAATCCTTTCCATAAGCATTTTTTAAAAGACTTTATTGACAAAATTTGACAGACTGATCGGTCTGAAGTCTGAGAAAGAGACTGGAATTGGTTTTTTGGGGATTAAAGTGAGCCAGGTGCTTGTGATGGCCTTAGGGATAAGGCCACCACTTATAAAATCATTTGTTGCTTCCAAAAAATCTTCTTTAATAGTTTCCCAGAAGGATGTGAAAAAATGCCCAGAGAAACCATCAGATCCCGGAGCATTTGATTTATTTAGATCAAAGACAGCAAATTTCAGTTCCTGGATATTGAAAGGTTCTAGCAGGAGTTGGTTTTGCTGCTCAGTTACCAGAGAAGGAATTTCAGCTAAAAAATATTTCAGATAAGTTCCTATTTTTTGAGGGGCGTCCTCATTAAGGAGTCCCTTAAAAAAACGAACTCCTTCATCTTTAATCAGCTGTGGGTCAGAAATCCAATTACCATTTCCGTCTTTGATTTTACTGATTTTTTATTTAGCTCTCCTTTCCCTGATGGTATGATGAAAATAGCTGGTGTTTGCATCTCCGTGTTTTAGCCAATTTAGCCTTGCCTTATGTTTTAAGAAGATGTTTTTTTTCTTTTTGGGATCTAAGAAGTAAAGCTTTGGACTTGTTAAGTTCAGCTAAATCAAACTCTGCTTTGGACTGTTGAAATTTTATTTCTAGCTCACTGACCTCTGCTTCAGCTTTAACCAGGTTTTGATTGACATTTTCAAAAGTGTTTATGTTCCATGCTTTAATGTCAATCTTAAGTCTCTTAAGCTTATGCACTAATCTGCACATACCAGTAGCGGAGGACGGTAAATTCCAGTTTTTTTCCACTAGATTTTGAAAGTCTTGTCTATTAGACCACATTTCTTGGGCCTAGGTGCCATTTCTTCAGCAGATTGAATGGACAGGATTAATGGAGAGTGATCAGAAGTCAGTCTATTAAGAACCTAAATTGAGCTGTTTGGAAATAGTTCCAACCAGTCCAAGTTGCATAGGTCACTGTCTAATCTCTGGAACAGAAGGTCTTTACATTTGTTCTTGAATCTATTATTAGACCATGTAAAGGAATTACCAACAGTGGGGATGTCATGCAAGTCCAGTTTATTAATGAAGGCATTGAAATCTTTCATGCTTCTTGTGGGTGGGGATTTCCTTCCTTTATACTTCGATGCTGAGACCACAGTATTAAAGTCTCCAATGTAAATAGAAGGTTCCGGGGGGGGGGGGGGGTGTTTCTAAATCATTCCAAAGAGCTTCCCTCAATTGTCTATTTACACTAGCATATATAAAATAACAATTCCAACTGGAAGATGAGTGAATATCTGTGATTCTTGCCTGCACAAATTGATCTGACTCTTTTAAATTGATAATATTAAAAGCATGGTTCCATAAGATCCATATTTTAGCATTTTCTGCAGGGTAAGCATTTTTGAAGCCTAGATCATGCATCAGAGTGAATATTTTCTTTTTTTCATGTCAAGGCTCTGTCAAACAAAGAATAGCAATCTTGTGAGACAGCAAAAGTGATTTTATTCTATCCAAAGATGTTCCGTAGCCTCTAACATTCCAAACTAGCATGTTTCCTATTATGTTGTATTTAATCATGTAAAACATGAAGTGGTTGCTTTCTGTGAAGATCTAAGGTTTCTTGATTTAACAGCAAAGGCTTTACTGTTAATTGATTGCTTTTCCTGATTCTTATCAATTTTATCCGATGGTAAGATAGGTATTGGTTTGTGTGTGCTAACCTGTGACCGTGAGCTGTGATCTTCCTTTGTGCTCTGATCAGTTAAAGCTTGAGCTCCCTTCTTTACCTCTATAAGCACTGGCTGAGATTGCAGCTTCAGTTCTTGTGTCAGCCCAGCACCTATGATGCTCGGTGGATTGTTGCCAGCCTCTGGGGTGACAGGTGTATTTGTTGCCAAGGAAATGGGGGGCTCTGTGTGTCTAACATGTGGGCTGATTTCTTCAATGGGGTGAATTTGTGTTGTGTCTGTAGATATATGGGGTACACAGCCTTCTTGAGATTCCAGTGTTTCATGGAATATTTCTACTGCTTCCTCCTCTTCATCACCCTCATTTAAAGCTTCTAAGGTCTGAAAGGCATATGAAATCCTAACAGTATTTTCTGTTCTTTGGAGGTCCTGGCTGGGTGTTAACTCACTCTGGTGTTTTTTCTTTCTCCAAATAGTGGTGGTGATTAGCTTAGAGATGTCATCCAATGAATAAAAGGAAACAGTTCTTTTCTTATGTATACCAGGGAAGTTTTGTACAATACTATTTTTCAGTTGAAGTTCTGTCTTGCTTTGTTGTAACTGACACCCTACATCCTTTTGATTGGCAGTTAGACCTGAGGATTCTGCAACTTCTAATTCCAGTGTAGGCTGGGAGTCCAAGGCATTAAAAGGTTCTACCTGATCTGTGGCTTTGTTTACCTTTTTCCATTTATTCTGGGATTCTGCTTCTTCCTCAGTTCTGGGTGTAGGAAATTACAAGTAGCATGACTATGACCCAATATCCTACACTGAGTACAATACGAAGGCAGTTCATCATATTCAATCGGGTACTCAGCTACCTTGCTACTTATTCCAACCACAATGGTTGATGGCAACTGAGACAGAAGGTCAATCTCAACACACACTTTGATTGCAGATGGCCTAGTCAGTGCACTAGCTGCAGCATCCATTTTAAGGAATCTACCAATCTGATTACTCATACCTATAATAGCAGATGTATTATAGAAATGAATAGGGAGTTTATGGATTGTTACCCAAGCTGGAACAACAGATGATTCTGATACGGGGGAGAAGTCCGGAGACCATTTCTGGACTTTCATTAACGAGCCTTGAATAATCATCCACTGTCCCTTCATGCAGCATCTCTGATAATCCTAACTCTCTTGAAATCTGATAAGCACATGGCGGTAATCCATTGATCCCAACTGGAACTTTGATTTGAAACCTATAGACTTGAAAGCGGAGTGAAGAGTTTCCATTGATGGCTTTCCTCTGTTGAACTTTCCGACCAATGCATTCTGATAGTGCGACGCCAATATCTCGCCTTCCTCCGGTGGGAGGATAAAAGCAATTTTGCCCTTATATTCAGTGATAGGGAGAAGATTAGGCGTGTCGGGTAAAGAAGTGAATAGTGGAGAGGGTTTAGCATTCAGAGCTTGGAGGAAGCTTTTGCAATTGGTGGAGGGGTTTTCTGTTAAGGGTTTTGGCGGTGGCGTCGCCATGGCCGGCGGCCAATTCCACCTTTTGTGACCGTTATCAAGCAGATAGGGGGGAGAGATAGGAGAAAGAAAGAAAACTAAAAGTTTCTCACACAATATTGCACCTTTTTCGCACGCATAAATAGTAAACAATAGTCAACAGAACAAAAATGTTAGTTGTCAATATTTTAAATCTTTACCAATATCCAACATATTGGAACCAAAATATAAATTACACATATAAATTATTAATTTGGTTCTAATATTAATGAATGGCTAAGTCTTAACTAAACAAAAGCTCAAATTTCACATAATATTAATTATACGTTTAGTATAAAAATGTGTGATACGGTACGGTAATACCATGGTAATATTTTCTGAATACAATTACCATACCGTCACAAATGTGTGGTACGGTACTACCATACCACATCATCGATTACCAACATTTTCAGTACAAATGGTATGTGGTCCGGTTGGTAATTTGACTCAAAATGTCCGCACTGGCCAAATTCAAAGAAACACCAGGATTCGGGCTGGGCATATGGAAAGAAGATGGCAGAGATATAGCATGCTAAATGATATTCAAGTGCAAGAGGGATTCTTATTTTCCATGGAGACTGACGATGGACTGCCTCAGCAAGCGTATATTGGTAATGTTAATCAAGGAGGAGCCAACCGGGGGTCGGGACCGTCGATGCAGGAGGAGGTTTCTGCATCATCAAAGCCGCCGAGGCCGCCTCTCATGCCACAAAATCTTCTACCTAATGGCCATTGCTAAATGGCCATCTTCCAAATGAACATACTGGTCAATTTGGAAATGTGGCGGTGGTAATGGAGGAAAATACTAGCCAAGTAGATGTCATGAAGTGGATAAATCAGGAAGCTCATCCAGAGTTAGGGAACAATGAATCGAACAATGAAGTAGCTATGGGAGAGTCTGATGAAGGAGATGAATGAAATAATGAGGATGGGCAAAATCAACAGATGTCTGCGAATGAGGCTAAGGATTAAGATGATGAAATATCTCAACCTCGTGAGATGGAGATGTAGGTATCCCATGGAGAACATCAACATGGTAATGTCATTCTTATTTCAAGTTCAGAGGATGAGGCAGCAGATAAAGCAACAGGAGGAATAGAAAATGGAGAAGTAGGTGAAAGTCCGAGTGTTAATTAGGTGATTCAGAAAGGTAAAAAGGAAGGGGGAAATGGTGATTCTTAGTCCAAGGAGAAAGATCTCTAAGAAGAAGAAGAAAGTAATGACGGGGATTCAGTATCATAGCTTTTTCAAGCAGCAGTTGATGTGGAGTAGTAATCTGAAGAGGAATGCTGTTGGAATAAATATAGGAGTTCATATGGGTGATCCAGCTGAGCAAGAAAAGCAGGCCACTGTAAAGGAAGTGATGGAGCAAAACTAGCCTTCCGTTCCAGCAGTAGCGAAACTTCAAGTAAAGACCTCGGCCAAACTCCATACAGATGGAAGGTCAATGGGGAAGTCAGGAGCAAATGAGAACCAATAGTCATTCAAAACCAGCGTCAGCCAATGAAGAAGAGAGCTAGATCAGAGGAAGGTGAAAATAAGAAGATTTTAGAGGATTTGCTTCCTTTAAAGAAGAGATCAAGAACTTTACTGATGTGTGGGAAATGTAACTTGTCAAGAATATGTTGAAGGGAGAGTCAGATAAAAATTGGAGGATGGATGACAATGATTTTTTGAGTAGCAATAATGAAAGTGCATGACAAGGGTGATGCAGTGGATAAGGAAAATGAAATTCTGAGGCTTATGGGAGCTGAATGATCTGCACCATTATGTTCGTGTTAACTAATTCATTCTACACATTTGTTATTATGTTTTGTTTGGTTGATTGCTAGTTTTAGTTAGGTTTACACGACAAAGGGTTTATATGACCATTGTTGATTTTCTTATCTAAATCCCGAGTTTTGTATAATTAATTGGAACTAGTGGATACTTTGTATTCACGAGCACCTAGATCTTCCTTTGTGATCTTACTAGTAGGTAGCTCGTGAGTATTTTATCATCATTTTGTAGAAGGCCACTCTCAAGAGTGGTAGTAGATATTAGAAGACCGTCCGCAAGGGCTATAGTAGACAAGAAGACCACGAGCTAAAGCGTGGTAGTAGATGGAAAGAAGCCAAAAAAAGAGTGGACACTACAACAGACAACACCTATTACCCCAATTTTTCAGGGCTTTTTACCTCCATAAAAAACTGAGGTACATATATTAAAAGTAAAAAGTACATTTTTTACCTCGGTTCAAAACCGAGGTAAATAGTACCTTTTACCTCAGTTTTGGACCGACGTAGGTGGGAATTGCGACCGACGTTGCTCCATGGTAGAAGGCCGACAATAGGAGACCCTAGTTACATTGTTATAATCGACGTAAGCATCATAAAGCATGCAACGTTGTCCATTGGAATATGGAAACCAATGGGAGAGGAAGTGCAATGACGTTGCAAACGACGATGTCGTTCATAATACCAGCAATGCCGCGGGAGATGAGAAGCAATATCGGACGTAGTAAGGAACCCGCGTTGTGTACCAGATGAAGTGGAACGCTGACAAAAATGACGTCATTTTGAGAGGGCGGCGTTGCAAAAAAAATGACACAGGTATATGTGACGTCGTTAATTTGTTGTTTTGGAACCAATTCATGCAGCGTCCCGGTTTAGTCGGTCAGCTCTCATTTCTCGTAAAATATTATAATATTAAATATTCGATGATGCAAACAATCGATCGTTGATAGCCGTTACATGTTATTTAAAAATGCAATATATCGAGAAATGGTTAAACATCATACAACACTCAATTGTTCAATCATTGTGGGAATGATTGACATGCTAATTAAAACTAACAAAATTATGACATATATTACAAGTAAATGTAACAATATATTAAAATACATAAGGTTGATATAAAATTGAAACATTAATTGTATTTAACCTCAATTTTCTTCATATTTTCAGGGCAGCCAGTGAGAAAACAACTCTGTCATTCTAAATGCTAGAAGTCCATTGATACTCCCTTTGATCCTATTACAACCAATATACAAGAAACAAAAATTATGTTACAGTTGGGCAGTACCCAAAAATATACACATAATCTAGTCATATGTAGGCGACATTATTCTCTCAATATGGGAGCAGAAACCAATCTGTATGAAAGCGACACCGCACTCATAAAAACTGATGTCATAAAGACCGGGTTGAAAGTGACTTCAGATATTTATATATATTGCTAAATCCAACACTTCCTTGACCTATGCGACGTCGATCCTTATTCAGTACCATATCATATGGAGCGATTAACTATAATTACATGTTTCGTTACATGCAAGCATAGGTGACCATAGTCTAATATTCAAAATTTGTTGTAAAATTCTCTGTTTATAGGTTTCGGGGCCTTCCGTCAACCCGTCTATGCCCAAATCAGAACAATATTTTCATCGAAATTTGAAATAAAAAATCTTATCTCCAATTTTGCATTTTGACACCTCCACTTTCTTGAAGGACCTATGTGCAAAAATAAAAAAGAGAAGTGGTTGTCTGAAACTTGATTCCGATCATCCCAAAAAGATGCTTTGTCATCCATGTATAGTCAAACTTAGAATAACTGAGAGTAATAAAGAAACTGCTCTTATTCCACATAGACTTCCACAAGTTCTTACGACTGACACTCGTATACTTTTAAGTAATCATCTACAATTTATTCTAGACCACGTACTGGCGCTTTGTAAAATTTGGAGGGAATTTTATTACTTTTATATTTCATAAAAAACCTAGAATATAAAATTTCATGTGACTTTATGTGGCGGAAATCATCGTTCCCATAGTGTTTATCGTAAGTGTATTCATGGATTACTATAAAAAACTGGACGATTACTTAGGTTAGCGTGTCTGTAAGATAGTACGCATAAGTTCCATGTGAAACATTTGTCGTTTTGTTCAGGTAAATGTCTATTAAGTGTAGTGATATGCAAGAAAGTATAGGCCACAGTGTAATTTCCCTAGAGTTTCGTAATGTACTGTCCGTGAATAATTTGGGCCCGCTTTGGTGATGCATTCATGGCCAAATTTGAATATGGTGATGAAATTTGAAGGATGGAATTTTATTACTTTTATATTTCATAAAAAACCTAGACTATGAAATTTGGGCTATTTGGCCCGCAATCCATTGTTGCGACGTTACTCTTTCATCGGTCAATATCGGTAACGGCGACTTTGATGCGACATCATGTATTTGTGGTTTCAGTTAGCCACTGACCAGGGTCATAGTTATTTTTTGATTGGGCCGTCGTTCTAATATGGCCCAGTGTTTATTATAAGAGATGTCGGGCATGCTTCGGATCTATGTCGTATTGATCGATTAGTTTCACGACATCGACTTACATCGATTCGATTACCTCTGGTCCTGGCCAAAATTTATAATGTTTGGGCCCAATCATATATGTGGGCGCTAAACCTACGAATAGTGGCATCACACTATAATCTCTATCTTAGTCTTTCGATGTGATACACCATGCGATGTTGTAACTCTGGTTAAATGGCAGCATTTCACTACAGGTATATAGATAGCCGACCACTCTCCCCCTTCGCATTCCAAACTGATGACGTCGCACCAAAACCTTCCACCTGAAAAAATGGTCAGAAAATATTCAAATCTCAATGCAAGACCTTGGTCTCATATCACTATAGCCCCAAAACCCACATTCAATTGCTTTGGGCGTAGTACGTTGGCGGATTTCTTCAAAGGGGAAGAGCAAGAAACCCTAGCTAAGGTAAGGATTTTCTGATCAAGCTTGATGTTGGTTGTGAGTGTCATATACTTCTTTTGTTTCCCATTGGTTGGTTATTCAATCGTGGCATGCTAGCTGTTTACTTTGTGATGTTGATGTTAGTTGAGATTATAGATGTTTTAGAACCATTTGTGTTCCAGTCACATACTGTTTCGGCTTAGTCGATTGGCCTGTGACGTCGCACATTCAAACACATGTATCTTCGACTTTGCATAGGTCACGTCGGTCTAGCCGAAGTGTTTGCAACATTAATACAAACTCGGCCAAAACACATTGACATCATTGGGTTCTTGACCATTACACTCACTTTTCTACGTTCCTTTGTTTCTCAGATTGCTCGAATAAAGTAGACAACCAAGAGGAAAAGGGAAGACACCACGGGAGCAGGTACATCGCGCACCAAGAAGGTGAAGACAACGACCACCCCTCCATCGCCAACATGGTACAAAATATGCTTCGTCAAAGAGGAGACTAAAAAGCATTTCGAAAGGATCTGGGGTGAAGGATAAATGAGGTTAGGGTGATAAAGCCTGATGACGTGGAGCGACTCCACCTCGATGTTTTTCTCGAACCCTTCTGACCCACCTCGACTTGGGGTCGTTAACACAATCACAGCAGCGCAATCAATTAACCCGAGCTGAGGCCCTGGTCTTGTGGGATGGTCAAAGATAAGAATTATATTCTGCACCTGTTTCTCGCTGCTAGGCTACCAAAGGGTAGTAAGCAGCAAGCCCTGGGTTTGTCCACAGAGATGCTAGGGTTTAAATAAAAGTCAAAACATAGCCTCGTACAGATCGTCAATCTGCATGAGTGAAAGGAATAACTACTAATGTAAACATTCAAACTGGGGGGGATGGTATTTTCAACTAACAACTATAAGCATGAAATAAAAAAAACAAGTAAACTATTTATGCTAGGCACCTGGTACTAATTTAGTAACATGGTAGTTCTAATGCTTCAATCCTTGATTCATTACAATATAGACATAAAAGACCTATTAGAGTGTTCACAACGCGTAGTGTGGCCGATGGCATACACTTCCTTATCCCTGTCACGGTGGGTACGCTTGCAACCCTCCATCAACACCGCCATCGTACTTAGGGGAGCACAAAAAGATCCAACCGTTGTTGTGGTTATGTTTCTCCCCCTTGCTATTACATCCCGCGCTTCCACAACGAATGCGCTAATTCCCAGTGGTCCTATACGCAAGACCTTAGGTTTATAGGCACCTATCTGTGATACTAGGGTTTCAACGCAACACCTAGCTTGCTACTATCAACTATCTCTACCGTAACCTATCGGAAAACGTTTAAGTAATTAGCTAAGACTGGTGCGATGTTATGCGTATTAGGGATACCTTGAATCTCTCATGCACACACTCACGCAGACTCGTTCCCCTCCACCCATTCAAATATTTAGGTTTCTCTTTCCAAGGGGGCATCAATAAGTGCACCATACATGAATATAGCCCAAAGTGTGTGCTCATATGTGGTGTAGTGTTCATGTATTTGTCACATTCAAGAACAATCACAATAATATAATAAACACAAAGATATGTGGAATTTAAAGAATCTCATAAAGCATCAAAAGCTACACATGTGCCAAATATGTCTCAAGCTAAGCTAACTACTCTACAAAAGTTAGATCCATGGAAAATATTAAGTTAGATGCCATGGATCTAGAAAATAAGATGAAAATAAAAAAAGATAAGAAATAGAATAAGGAAGGAGAAGAAGAACTCTCCTCTTCCTTCTCTCTAAACTAGAAAGAGAAACTAATCTACATTATGCCTACTTCTATTCTACTTATGGTATAGTAGAAGACTAAGGCCCATATATATAGTAGTATGAGATTGGGCCAAAAGATAGGCCCATAATAGGCCAAACATAACAAAACCCTAGTCACTCTTTCCCTCTAGTTTCTGAACCTTTCTCAAATAAAATGCTCAAATCCATGTATCATCTGGAGCTTAATTATAGTGTGTTGGATAGAGTTCAAAAAGATGAAGATTTTGATGTACGGTAGAGGGAAATCGGATGAAAAATGAGAGAGTTAATGAAAAAAAGGTCAGCCAACACGGTGCCATGGACTGGCACGAATACCACGGTTCGTGAACATTCAAGCACAGGGCGCCAGATCTGGCACAGTCCGTGATCATTCATCAGCGGAACATGGGATCTGGCGCGGTCCGTGAAGCTTGCCTCGTGCCACGGCTGATCATGGTTTTCACATACCGCGACCAACACATGGTCTTTGCTCATAACATTTTTCACGACATGTGGTGGTTTTCACGGACCGCGACCATCATGGAGGCTTTTGCTCAGAAATTCTCACGGTCCATGAAGGTTTTCACAGACCGGCTTCATACTTAGACAAAATTTTCACATTTTCATCTCTATACTTCATGGCCCAACTCTTTTGTCACAGCCCGACGCTGATGCCTCGTGAATATCTCGTGCTAGCCTTCACAAATTCTCTTGTGTCCCTCGTGTAGTGCAAACAGTGGGTATTTTCACAGGCCACTAGTGCTTCGTGTAGTGCGGGATGTCAGGGGCCGCTGGTCTATTGTTGGCTGAACTTCGTTTGCTTGCCACGGGTGAACAGTTAGTCTGAATCGGGAGTTCTAGTAGTTGATTTTGTATTACTCGAGATGAAAAATCCAATGGAAGCAGCCTTGAAGGCTAATTCTTCCTGGATCATTCTCGAACTAAGGAAACACTCCTCGGACCATGATTCACCATTTTCTTCTTTGGCCGTCTTGAACTCTGAAGTCATCTATCTTTGGCTTCAATCTCCTTCTACCATGCATTGATGTTCGTGGACTTCATCCTCCACCATTCTTATGTGAATGGCCTTCCCCTCTTCAACTGTCCTTGCGAATGGCCTTCAATTTTCTACCGCTCTTGCAAACGACCTTCACATAGAATGTAACAAAACATACCAATGGACGACCTACTAAAGATGATCAAAATGAAGACCAAGGAGCCTGTGGATACAAGATGTCCATTAGTACCAATTAAGTTTACAAAACGCAGAATTAAGATAAGAAAACCAAACATGGCCGTCTAAACCCCTTGTCACGTAAACTCAACTAATACTAGCAACCCACCGACTAAAACTAACAAAAAAGTATGCCAAATGCAACGGTTAACACACGTAAAATGAACTAGATTAGACTCCATGCACTTAAACCTTTTACTCGTCCTTGAGTAAATCCAAGACAAGAAAAAGAATCAAGCAAAATGTAGCTTGCAAACATAAGTTAACCGAGACATTCAACTCATCCCAAGCTACCCTAATTCCCCCAATAAAGTGAAAATCCTCACAACTCTCATACTCTCCGAAGATCCTAAAGTAACCTACCTATCCACCTGAAATAAAATGTTGAAAAAAGGTAAGCCAAAAAGGTAAGTGTCAAGCTAGCTTACTTTCCCAAAATGATCCCAAAGAATCAAAGAGTCGTCTCCAAAAAAAATCCACTGCGGAAGCATGCATTCAACCTAGTTTTTTGTTTTCTCTCAATTTCTCTCATTTTTGCCTAGGAGCGCTTTCGTGTTTTCATCCTAGCTTTAACACACAAAGGGTACTCACTTCTCACCTTTTTCCACACGGCCTCTCATTTTTACCTAGACTCATAAGCCTAGCCAAGCCAAGCCTCTCACTTTTACCTAGGTCTTTCAATCTATCCGGGCTTTTCTCACTGTTACCCAAGTCGCCCTTTCGGGTTTTCGACTTGTCCGGGTTTTTAATTTTAGTTTTTTTCATTTTTCAAAATTTTCAAAATGCTCTTAGAAGAGCTATTAGCTACATAAAAATAACTAAAAATAATAAGTGTTATCTAATCTCCTTCCCCACACTTAAAGCTTGCATTATCTCCTTAATGCATATACAAAATCAAAGAACACATGTCAAGAGAAAGAAATAGGAAAGCACTTATAATGAAAAAGAACACTAAAATCTACCCTTTATGGCACAATTATGGAATGTAAAGAACAAACTACCATCACCATCAATATACTACCCCTAACCTCTAATCAAGAAAGATCAATCTAACCACTATATGCATCACGAATCGAATGAAGAATTGAATCACAATGGAGAGTTACCTATTAGTTCTCGATGTGTTTTGAGGGTAGGTGAGTTTTGGGTGGTACTTTAGTGGTGGTAGGGTGGTGGTAGGGAAGAAATGGTGATTGGGTGGTGTAGGAAGATATGTGAGCTTCATGGGTTGTGCACGTCTACATGCACCATGAACTTGGGGTTTGGTTCTCCTTCTTGTCCACCATTTTGAGCTTCACAAACCATGTACCATATGCTGTCTCACCTTTCCTCTATGGTCAATGAGTGTCCACCCCACTTGCTCAACTTCCTCCAAGAACCATATGCTTCCTACAAAACAAACATGCACACCAAGTGTAATAGTGTCCCAAAAAAAAAGAAAGCTACAAATAGTAAAACACACCAAAAATAGCAAATTGGTATAATTTTTCAAAGCTCGGGTTGCCTCCCGAGAAGCTTCATATTTTTAAGGTCATCGGCACGACCGTAACGTTATCCATATGGTGCGGGTTTGTACCTCATCACCATGGACAACCAAACATGGAAAGGTGGGGGTAGGAATCTTCCAAGAGGAAGATATAGTAAAGGAGGACTTAACCTTAGAGGGAATAGGTGGTTTGGAAGCTTAGCATATTCAATTGACTTCCCTATGGTTTCCTCTAAGGCTTATGAAAATGTTGGAGTAGGTACTATAGGTGGAGGTAGGGGTGCAAGTAAATAATATGGAAAATTAAGTATAATCACCCTTCCTTAACTTCTTCACTCTCAACAAACCATTCCCCATCCCCTTTAGATTCATCTACCAAAATTTCACATGCAACTAGGGATGGTTTATTTTTGGAATATTGGGTTTCAAGTTGGCTCACCCATTCATCAAATTAAGCAGTTGCCCTTCAACTTTCTCAATGTTTGAGAATAGTTGGAGTAAATCACTACTCTTGGTCACATTAGCTATAGCTTGAAAAATTCCACACAATCCGATTTGGGAACCCTCCTGGAGATTGGTTTTTGGGCATTGGGTAAGTTGGTGAAATCCAACTATCTAACCCAAAGTGTTGGTTTCCCGATGCATTTCCATACCACAAATTTAAGTTACTACTAGACCTCGAATTTGGAGAGTCGTGGTATGGGTAAATGTTTTGATCCCATCGGCCTTGGGAACCAACGACTCCTACATCTCTCTCATTTTGCTCATCCAAGAGCAAGACTCCATAGGGTGGTCGCAATGAAATATCCTACGAAATCTCACTCTTTGAGCCATTTTTCTCCCATACTCACTCAACCTTGGGCAACACTCTATATGATGATCACAATGACAAACCCTACAAAGTGGCCTCCGTTGAGTGCTTTCCTACGTTTGGAGAGTCGTGGTATGGGTAAAATTTTTGATCCCATCGGCCTTGGGAACCAACGACTCCTAAATCTCTCTCATTTTCGCTCATCCAACAAAATATCCTACAAAAGCTCACTCTTTGAGCCATTCTTCTCCCATATTCACTCAACCTTGGGCACTATGTAAGCAATTGTGGGATTTAAACTCAAAGAAAGATATTCTTTGGGTAAGGTGGATTCAAGCATATTACAAAAAGGGTGGAAGTCTACAAGGAAGCAAAGGATGGGTAAGTTCTAGTTGGCATTGGAAGATGTTGTGCAAATTGAAAGACAAACACTTCCAAACCCTTGGGAGTTGTTTGGAGAAGGAAGGCAAGTTGAAGACAAGGATGATGTATGATGAAATGAAGGGAGGAAGCAAAAGAGACTTTTATGCAAAGGTAATTTGGGACAAGAACATTTTACCTAAGCATAGAATTTTCCTATGATGCTATTGAAGGGAGGGCTGCCCACAATTGATAGATTGCAAAAATTTGGGATTTCGAAGACACAAAAAAGTTGTAGTTTATGTGATGAGGTGGATGAGACAGCAACCATTTGTTTTTGGGTTGTACATACACTAAGGGGTTGATGAAAATCTTGAAGTTGAGGGATATGAGCAACATGAGGCAAGTAAAAAGATGTTTGTTGATGATGGTAAAAAGAAGGCAAGACTTGACATTGATGAAGCTTACTAGTGTCTTGTATAGAATATGGAATGAAAGGAACAAGAGGATCTTTTGCCAAGAAGATTTGAAGATGGAGACCTTGACTGCCCAAGTTGAAGCTGAATGCAAATGGAGGAGCAACAAGAGATGGAAAGAAAATTTTGAATATGAGCCTAGATAGAATATAGAGCTGGTTGTTTGTTTGATTTTAAATAGCAAGTCTTGATAGGGGTTTTTGCTTGTAAAAGGCTAGGAGTTATGGCCTAAAAACTTTTTTGGTTTGATTTGATCTATATACAAAAAATTTCTTAAAAAAAACCTTGGGCAACACTCTATAGGATGATCACAAATTGTAGTAAGCAGCAAGCCATGAGTTTGTTCATAGAGATGCTAGAGTCCAAGTAAAAGTCAAAACACAACCTCGTGCGGGTCATCAATCCGCACGAGTGAAAGGAATAACTAATAATGTAAACATGCAAACTGGGGGGGGTGGTATTTTCAACTAATAACTACAAGCATAAAATAAACAAACAAGTAAATTATTTATACCAGGCACTTGGGACTAATTTAGCAACATGGTAGTTCTAATGCTTCAATGCTTGATTCATTCACATATAGACATACAAAAGACCTATCAGTGTGTTCACAACACGTGGTGTAGCCGATGGCATACACTTCCCCATCCCTGTCACGGTGGGTGCGCCCGCAGCCCTCCATCGACACTGCCATCATAATTAGGGGAGCACAACAAGGTCCGACCGTTGCTGTGGTTCTATTTCTCCCCCGTGCTATTACGTCCCGAGCTTCCACCATGAATGCGCTAATTCCCAATGGTTATCTATACGTGAGGCCTTAGGTTCATAGGCACCTTATCTGTAATACTAGGGTTTCAACATAACACCTAGCTTGCTACTATCAACTATCTCTACCCGTAACCTATCAGAAAATGGTTAAGTAATTAGCTAAGACTGGTGCGATGGTATGTGTATTAGGGTTACCTCAAATCTCCCGTGCACACACTCACGCAGACTCGTTCCCCTCCACCCATTCAAACATCCAGGTTTCTCTTTCCAATGGGGCATCAATAAGTGCACCACCATACATGAACATAGCCCAAAGTGTGTGCTCATATGTGGTGTAGTGTTCATGCATTTGTCACATTCAAGAACAATCACAATAATATCATAAATACAAAGATAGGTGGAATTTAAGGAATCTCCTAAAGCATCAAAAGCTACACATTTGCCAAATATGTCTCAAGCTAAGCTAACTACTCTACAAAAGTTAGATCCATGGAAAATATTAAGTTAGATGCCATGGATCTAAAAAATAAGATGAAAATAATAAAAAAAAAAGATAAGAAATAGAAGAAGGAAGGAAACGAAGAACTCTTGTCTTCCTTCTCTCTAAACTAGAAAGAGAAACTAATCTACATTATGCCTACTTCTATTCTACTTAGGGTTCAGTAAAAAACTAAGACTCCTATGTATAGTAGTAGGAGATTGGGCATAAAGATAGGCCTAAATAGGCATCCTATATACTGGACTCCTTAAATCCTGAGTAAGATACTAAGTTCTATTGGAAAACCATTGAGTTCAATTGGGAATGGATATTCTTGAAGTACTTCCCATCCAGGTATCATTCATTGATGAAAATGACATTGTTCAAATGCAAAATGCGGTGTTTGAATGGAAACCTATCAAATGTTCCTACTGTTCTATATTAGGCCACTCTAAGGAGAATTGTAAGAAATTGCTGAAAACTTCCAAGTTTCCCACCAAGAAATATGTCCAAAAAATTGATAATCTTGTTAATTCTCAGACTGAACATGGACCTGATCCAGTCCATGCTGCACCCCCCCGGCAATTCACAGGCCATGGAAAGAACCTATTCAGCCCCCATCAGAGCATGATCAGCAAGTCTCCTTATCCAGCTCCAGTTCCATACATGCTAATTGCTCAAGTTTGCTGAACTTTAGTTTAGTTACTAATATTCCTCACCTCCCCCATCCCCCTGATGGATTCAAACCTCCTAATCTGGAACATTAGAGATCTCAATACCTCTATGAAGCAAAGGGCAGTAAAGGAGTTATGTTTTGTACATAATGTAGGTTTCTCATGCATTATAGAAACTAAAGTAATCCAAAAAAAATGAGGCTGGAGTTTGGGATGAGCTTGACCTTGGCTGGCAATTTAACACTAACAACAACTGTGAAAATAGTGGTAGGATTTTCTTGGGCTGGAGACCTGATCTTTATGATGCACATATCTTATCATCAAATGCTCAATGGAAAAAACATGTCCTTTGATAGTATTGTCCATTTTTATTACTTTTGACTATGGAAAAAATATCCCATATGAAAGACGTCCTTTGTGGATTGAACTTCAAAAGCTTGATATTCATAATTCACCCTGTATGATAGCTGGTGATTTCAATTCCCTTTTGGATTATGAGGATAGGATTGGTGGTGCTCTTATATCAGCTTCTGAGTTCTATCAATTCAAGACATTGGTGTAGGCACTGAACTTGAATGTGATCAAAATTTTTGGCCCTTACTTCATATGGAACAACATGAGCAAGGCAGGAAAAATAGGGTCTATAGCAAATTGGATAGAGCCCTTATCAACCAGAAATAGATTGAGCACTTGGCTGAATCTAGTTGCAAGATCTTGCCTGAGAATATTTCTGATCATAGTCCTTTGTTGCTGCAAATAACAAAACAACATTAGAAAGTGAAAAAGCCCTTCAAGTATTACAACATGTGGAGCATTTCTTCTACATTTTTGTCAGCTGTAGAAACTATATGGAGGGATCATCCAATTTATACTTTGAAGGACCTATCCAAAAACCTCAGTCTATTACATGCTCCCTTACAAAGCATTAATAGACTGGAGTTTAGTGAAATTCGAAAAAAAAACAAGTGCTATAATAGTGAAAGTTCAAAAGGCATTACATCAGGATCCCTTGAATACTCTTTTGCAAGCTTCTAAAACTGAGGTCAGATTGAAGGCTGCTTTGATTTGTGGAAGTTGAATCTAAATTTTTGCATCAGAGGACAAAGAGAGAATGGGTGAAGGTTTAAAAACATAGACAGTTTAAAAACCATATTCTACACCTTTCTAATGGTACTGATTTGCTGAGAAGAAGTGATGAAGTAGAAGCTCATTTGGTGGATTTTTTCACCAAGCAGGTACAACTATTGCTCTATCATCAACAGTGGACTTCAAGGGCTGATTCAACTATCTATTATCTTAGGAGCATCAATGTAAGCTGATTCTCTTAAAAGCATTCCCGATTGCAAAAGCCCTGGCTTTGATGGTTTCTCTACCCAGTGTTTAAGTCTACTTGGCATATCATTGGGACAAGTGTGATCAAGGCAGTGAAAGATTTCTTTGATGGGGGGGGGGGGGTTCCTGATCAACTGAGCACAACTATCATTATGTTGCTGCCTAAGAAGGATCAACCAAAATTGGGCTCAGATTATAGGCCAATTTTCTACTACTCACTTATATACAAGGTTATAGCAAAGATAACATGTACAAGGCTTGGATGGATTCTTCCTCATACTGTTAATCTGAATCAAGGGGCATTTGTTAAAGGAAGGCTTATTTCCCACAATGTGCTACTTACTCAGGAACTTCTTCATACTTATAAGTGGAAGGATTGATGTATGGATAGCTGCCTCATCAAAGTGGATATTCAGAAGGCTTTTGATAATTGGGAATGGTCCTTTTTATTCACCTTGCTGGAAAGTCTCAAGTTCCCTAGAGCTTTTATTCAATGGATCCAAAAATGCATTGCTGCTTCTTTCAGCATCTCTCTAAATGGTGGATATACTCAGCTTTTCAAGGGAAGGAGAGGAGTGAAACAAGGTGATCCTCTTTCACCTCTCTTATTTGTCCTTGCAATGGAATATTTTTCTAGACTTTTGTCAAAAGCTTTCAGAACTAAGTCAATTGATCATCATGCAAGGTGCAAGAAAGTTGAAATACAATGCCTACTTTTTGCAGATGATCTCTTAATCTTCTGTAAGGATAATAATAGGCAAATCTCTCCATGGAGTTTTGAAGGTTCTTGATCAGTTTAAAAGTACTACTGCTGGTCTATCTGTCAATCCTGCAAAATCACAAGTGTATTTCTCTAGGATTGGAGAATCCACCATAGATACATTGTTGGGATTCAGAGGGGTGTCTTTCATGTGGCATACTTGGGGTTGCCTATTACAAGCTGAAGCTGGAATGCTCAAACCCGCTAAGTGCTGATTGAGAAGATCAGATCAAGATTACATAGCTGGAAGGGGAAAACTCTTTCCCTATGTAGGAAAAATAGAACTGATCAATATAGTATTGCTTAGCCTTACTAGTTATTGAATCAGAGTATTTAAACTTCCAGCTAGTGTATATGAAGACATAGAGACTTTGTGCAGAAATTTTTTATGGGGACACCAAGAAGGAGAAAGAGGCCTGAATCCAATGTGGCATGGAAGACTTTATATATATTGAGAAGGAATACGGAGGTTCTGGAATTGGAGATCCTTTCTAATGGATGGCAAGGCACATTGTGCAAGCAATTATGGGACTTACAGAATGAAAAAGCAAATTCGTGGATCAGATGGATACAAGAAATTTACATGAAGGGATCAGAAACTCTTCAAACTTTCCAAGCTCCAACTCATGCAAGTTATAACTGTAAACACCTAATGAGACTTAGACATCAGGTTCTACCCTTCCTACCTCTTTACATTTCTAGTTCTGGCAAATTTCAAGTCTCTTTAGCCTGTGGTCATCTTCAAGGCCAAGGATCTAAGAGAGCATTCTGTGTTACCATCTGGAGTAGGAAATTATTACCAAAGCACTCTTTCTTCTTTTGAAGATTATTAGCTTTGGGGAGATTTATCTACTCTAGATAGATTACATGCTTTTGTATTGCACCTGATCTTTGTGCAATATGTTCTTGGAGTGTGTTTACTCAAGACAGGTATTCCATGTCACGCACTTACCACACTTCCAAGATTTCATGCAGCTCGGAAGATTTCTGTTTTTTTATGAAAGTTTTGTATATAGATCAAATCAAACCAAAAGATTTTTTAGGCTATCACTCCTAGCCTTTTACAAGCAAAAACCCCTATCAAAACTTGCTATTTAAAATCAAACAAACAACCAGCTCTATATTCTATATAGGCTCATATTCAAAATTTTCTTTCCATCTCTTGTTGCTCCTCCATTTGCATTCAGCTTCAACTTGGGCAGCTAAGGTCTCCATCTTCAAATCTTCTTGGCAAAAGATCCTCTTGTTCCTTTCATTCCATATTCTATACAAGGCACTAGTAATCTTCATCAACATCAAGTCTTGCCTTCTTCTTACCATCATCAACAAACATCTTTTTACTTGCCTCATGTTGCTCATATCCCTCAACTTCAAAATTTTCATCAACCCCCTAGTGTATGTACAACTCGAAAACAAATGGGTTGCTGTCTCATCCACCTCATCACATAAACTACAACTTTGTTGTGTCTTCAAAATCCCAAATTTTTGCAATCTATCAACCGTGGGCAGCCCTCCCTTCAATAGGATCCATAGGAAAATTCTATGCTTAGGTAAAATGTTTTTGTCCCAAATTACTTTTGCATAGTCCCTTTTGCTTCCTCCCTTCATTTCATCATACACCATCCTTGTCTTCAACTTGCCTTCCTTGTCCAAACAACTCCCAAGGGTTTGGAAGTGTTTATCTTTCAATTTTCACAACAACTTCCAATGCCAACTAGAACTTACCCCTCCTTTGCTTCCTTGTAGACATCCACCCTTTATGTAATATGCTTGAATCAACCTAACCCATAGAATGTCTTTCTTTGATTTTAAATCCCATAATTGCTTACATAGTGCTGCTACCTTAGTCCAAATGGAAGGATCTCTAATCCCCAATCCTCCAATTTTTTTGCTTCTACAAATTTTGTGTCCCAAGAGATAGGAGTATAACCCCTTTTCCATTCTTCTCTTTCCCACAAAAAATATCTACAAATTTTCACAATCTCCTCATGAACACCCTCATGTATACTTAGTATACTAGCCCAAAAGCCAGCTATACTTAGTAAAACCGAATTGATCAATTGCACCTTCCCTGCACAAGAAGGAACACTTGAATTCCAAGTATGCAATTTTCTTCAAATTTTATCCATTAATTGCTCACAATCTTGCTTCTTGTACTTCACATTAGACAAAGGCATCCCCAAATATTGCATAGGAAAATTCTATCTTGTCACATTTAACACTCTAGCCAAAAAGTCTTTCTCCTCTTCATCCATTATAGAAAAACAAATTCTAGATTTTTGCTCACTTATTGCAAGATCTGAGACCTCCATAAACCTCTTCAAGCATCCTTTCACACCCTCCATGGATTTTTGGCTTGCTCCATAAAAGATAAGTAAAATCATCAGCAAACAACAAAGTATGCACACCAACCTTTTTGCATCTTTGGTGGAATTCTATGTGTTGCTCCTTGTACTCCTTTGCCATCATTCTTGTAAGGTACTCAATGCTCAAAACAAATAACAAGGGGAATAGAGGATCCCCTTGTTTAATTCCTTTTCTACCCATGAATCCTTCAGAATACCTCCCATTCAAAACCAAGGCTTTTGATACAATCTATCATCAACCCGTGGATCTTTTAAAACCTCAAGCCATTTAACAAGAAATTTCCAGCTTATACAATCAAAGAGGCTTTGCTAATATCCACTTTAACAACACAACTTCTGTTCATGCCATCAACATTGTACTTATGCAACATTCTTGTGTTAAAAAATGTTGTGTGATATGTGCATACCTTTCACAAAAGCAATTACATTCTCACTAATCAAACAAGGCAACACGTCACAAAGTCTTGCACAAATTACTTTGGTTTTATCACTTAATAAAGTACGGAGCAACAAGCAATAGGCCTATAATCACATGCAAATTGAGGTTGACTCACCTTTGGGATCAAGGATATCATGGCTTGATTCAAAGAGTTTGGAATTTCTTCCCCCTTGAAAAAACTTTGTACGGCCTCCACCATACTTCCTCCAATTATCTCCCAATTGCTCATAAAAAATTGGCTTGTATAACCATCTCTCCCCGGGCTTTTGTTAGGATGAATCCCCCAAAGTGCTTTCTTCACCTCCTTTTCACCAATTGGTTGGATTAAGGATGCTTCTTGATGTATGCTTAGAACTCCACCAAAAATAGCCAAGTTTTCCTCCAAGTCTTTAGTTTCCCAATAGACTCTCAAATGGCTTTCATAGAACAACTTGGTAGGCCTATCCCCCTCGTGAAGCCATTGCACTTTAGCTCTTTGTTGCAAGAACTTGTATTCAGCCTCCTCCGATTCTTCAAGCACTTTCCTTGCATCAAATTCCACCCTTTGCCTCCTTTCATCCTTTGGTTCTTCATTCGACCTCTCTTGTGCCAAAAGTCATTCCTTCTTAGCCTTCTCCACCCTTTCTCCAATCTTAGAGAACTCCCTTCTATTAAGCCTATTGAAAGGCTTTTCCATATCTTCAAGAAGCTTTCCAAAATCTTTCATTGTGCTCACCTTCCTCCAAACCGCTTGGATTGTCCCCTTCCAATGTGGTGAGGCCTCCCACATATTGAAGTATTTGAAGCTCCTCTTCTTCTTCTTGTCTTCCTTATGCCAACTCAAGATGATGGGATGGTGGTCCGAGAGTGTGTACGGTTTTACCTCACAAAAGGCTTGGTCAAGCCTCCTTACCCACTCTTGGTTTACAATGCCCCTATCAATTTTGCTTTGTATAAACTCCCCCACTTCCCTTTTATTGCACCAAGTAAACTTTTGGCCAATAGTTTTAATTTCGACCAACAAACTAGCCTCTATCACTTCTTGGAAATCCAAGACTTCCTTTTTTTCAACTTCATTCCCACCTTCTCTATCCCCAAAATGCAAAGGAGAGTTAAAATCTCCCATGATCTGCCGTGGTTTATCATCTCTACTCCCTTTCCCCTTTAGGAACTCCCCCACACTGGTTTCCTCTTCTCAATGGTGTTATGGCTATACACCACCATCAAGAAGAATGCCAAGTTATTGCTCCTAATCAACCCATCAAAATCCGTCCATTGATCCCCAATTTTCAACACCTTCATATCATAAAAATCAGCCCTCCAACCTAGCCAAATTCTCCCCCCTACAACATTTTCCATTTGTTATCAACTCCCAACCAAGCCCTATTCTCCCCCACACTTTTTTTTTCTTCTTTTACTTTAGTTTCCACCAGCCCCAAACAACCTATATGATTAATCATACAAAATTTTTTCACCCTCTTATACTTATCAAATTTATTCAAACCCCTTACATTCCAACAAGTAAATCTACTATTCATAAGGAGGGTCGGATGAGAGTATACCCATTACCTTCACTCATTGAACTCCTCGGATCTTCTTCTTACTTCCTTGCTGCCCTTTTTCCTTTCTTTGCCATTTTGAACTCAATCTCCTCCCCTAGCAGCCCTTTAACTTCCCATTACTACTCTTTAGCTTTCCTTTGCTACCCCTTAACATCTTTCACTCCATCTTGCTTCTCATCTTCTTTCACAATCCTCCCAATTGGCACATAAATACTCCAATTGTTTGACTTTTTTCAGTTTCATTTTTCTTCCTACACCTCCTCTTTATGACCGATCATCCCACATTTTCCACGTTTAGTTGGCTTCCATTCAAAATAGATTTGCTGGCTAACAATCACCTTGTTTTCATTAACATACATCAACTTGTCTGAAAGGGTATCACTTATCATCACCTCAACTTGCACCCTTGTAAAATCCAGCCTCTCCATTTCTTGTGTTGCTATATTCAGATTCTAAGGCTTCCCAAGTGGATTTACTATCTTTCTTATGAGTTTTGATCGCCAATACTTCAATGGCAATCCGGGGAGTTGAATCCAAGCTGGGACAACATTAGGTTCTTCAATCACACTTTCTTCATTCAAATCTTTCAATAAAATGGGTTTCTCAACAAAGAACACCACTCCCCTCTCCAAAACATCCCCTTTATGCTCCTTACTTTGAAATCTAACCATTCGAACTCCTGGATTTAGAAGCCATACCTTGTTGATTCTTTTTCCCCAAATCTAAAAAAAAGAACCCCTCCATGATTTTGAATGGTGGGTTGCTGCCCAAAACCTTGCACATAATGGTAGTCTCCCATTCCTTTGAGCTTTCTTCCACCTCCTCCATGGTGATTTCACCCATAAACAGCCCATCTATCTCCACGGGTTGGTAATATTAGATCTCCGTCGAGCTAGATTTGAGTATATAGAACTCCAAGATCTTACCTCCTTCTTGCTCTCCTCCATTTCTTCACTCCAAACCATTTTTCTCCCTTCTTTAGAGCTGAAATTCAAATTTGAACCCACATTTTTTGCTTCTTCAAAAAATTCTTTTTCTTCCACTCCTTGGATTTTAGCTTGTTTTGGGCTTGAAAGTGATTGGTCCAGAACACTCTTCAGCCCTATTTTGTTTTTTTTCCTTTGCCCTCATCCTTCAACAAACCCAACCTGCTCACCTCCTCCTTCAAAAATGTTTTTCTCTCCTTTGATTGTTGTGCTCTCCCTTTATTCTTAGTGTTAGATCTCCTTATGGTGTGAGGATGGAAAATTCAAAAGAGAATTACCAGATCTAAAATAAGAAAAAAGGAAGAACACCCATACTATGTGAAAATCATCCCTAGTACTTTAGATAGTAGGGAGTGATTTTAGTATTGATGAGTTTAATGCTTTTTGCACAAGATAGAGTTTTTCCTATCCAACTTAGCAATCTGGATTTGATTTCCTCCACTAGCTTCTGGCATGTTTGAGCATTCCATCCTCTGACTGTTATAAAAAGTCCTAAGTATGAGATAGGAAAGACCTCATCTGAATCTTCAAAATCCCAATAAAATTAGCAATAGTAGTTTCTTCCATCCCGGAGAAGTAAACCTGTGATTTGGAAGGATTAATAGCAAGACCAGCAACATCCTTGAAGTGAGCCAGAATATTCATGACTCCGTGGAGAAATTTACTATTAGTTTTGCGAAAAACTAGAAGATTATCATAACAAAAGTAGGCATTGAATTTCTACCCTTTTGCATTTGGTATGATAATCCAATAGTTTTTACCTGAAAGCTAAAGACAACAATCTGGAGAAATATAACATGGCCATAACAAACAAAATCGGTGAAAGGGGGTCCCCTTGCTTGACCCCTCTTTTCCCCTTAAAAGTTGGAGTATAGCCACCACTAAGAGAGATGCTGAAAGTAGTAGTTTCAATACATTTACTGTTCCATTGAATGAAGAAGGTTCTAGGAAACATGAGACTCTTTACAGACAAAATAAAAAAGACCACTCCAAATTATCAAATGCTTTTTGAATATCCACTTTGATTAGGCAACTATCCAATCTGCCATCTTTCCATTTATAAGTGTGCAATTATTCTCCTAAGTAAGCAGAACATTGTAAGAAATGAGTCTGCCTGACAAAAGCTCCTTGGTTTAGATTGATTAAATCAAGCAGTATCAAACCAAGCCTTGTGCAGAGAGAACTTTAGCAATGATCTTGTACAAAACAAAACAATAGGAAATTGGCCTATAATCAGAAGCCACCTATGGATGCTCTTTCTTAGGAAGCAATGTGGATTGATTGTGTCATTCACTGTTCTGGGATGCTGCCACTATCAAAGAAATCCAGAATAGTTGCGACCACACTAGGAAAAATGATATGCCATGTAGCTTTGAAAAACTGACTATAAAGACTTTTACTATTTGGAATGATTTTAAGGGCATTATAGATCTCCTCAGCAATAAAAGGTTGAATTACTTGTATTGATGCTCCTGAAATAAGACTGGCCCTTGATTAATCACTTCAGGATCTAGGACTGAAATGGGATGAGAAGATGTACCAAGCTATTTGGTGAAAAAAAATCAACCAAGTGAGCTTCCACCTGATCTCTGCTATTTAACAGCTCAACACCACTAGCAAGGGACAAAATATGGTTCTTGAATTGTCTAGCCTTCAAATAAGCATTATACAATTTAGAAGGTTCATCACCATCCTTCAACCATTCACTCTTTGTTCTTCAATGTAGGAATCTGGATTCTGCTTCATAGTAGCCTTGTTTCTAACTTTAGTTTCAGCACATTGTAAATGTGTAATAAAAGGAGTGTAAAACCTTTTGAGTTGCTTCTAGTTCCAAAGTAACAATCTACCCTTTGCTGAATTGCACTAAATTCAACCCTATTAATGCTTTGTAAAGAAGCACGTAATAGATTCAGATTTATAAATCATGATACTGAGTGATCCCTCATAATAGCCTCAAATGTAAGAAAGAAATATGGGGAAATGCTCCACATATTATAGTATTTGAAAGGCTTTTTAACCTTCTGATGTTGCTTTGTAAGTTGGAAGAGAAGAGGATTTTGATCTGAAATATGCTCCATCAAAATGAAACAACAGGATTCTGATAATAGATCAAGCCACTTTCGGTTAATCTCTACCCAACCTACTATATACTTTTTTACCTTCAAAATCATCAGCTATCAACCATGAAGTATCCTGAATATCCAGCTTTTGCAGTTCAGTCCACAATGGATGTCTCTCAGAAGGCACATTCTTTCTATCGTAATAGATGATCCTTCAGTGACTCGCATGATGATTGCCACTCTTCATTCTAGCCAAACTTCCTAGCCTTTTTGTAAATTTCAAAAAGTGGGAAATGTCTTTCTGCTGCTTTCGAGAGAAACCTACCAAGCGCAGCGAGTGATCCCATTAAGATTTGGATTTCCTTTACTGTTCGTGGTTGAGGGAAGTTTAACAATTGCTTGTATCTTCTATATATTAGCCTCGATACCCTTCGAGGATACCTCGTATCCCAGAAATTTACCTGCCCCAACCCCGATTGCCATTTCTTAGGATTTAGCTTCATTCCAATTGCACTCAATGTATCCAGGGTTTCTTTTAAGTCGTCCGCGATGTCAAATGCTGGCCTACTCCTGATGACCATATCATTTACACATGCCTCTCTCTATATTGCATCCAATCTAGCTGCGGAACGCGTATCAACCACTCTCTGATATGTTTCTCCTACATTTTTCAATCCGAACGGCATCTTCATACAGTAGAATATCCCAAAACTTGTTATGAAAGATATTTTTTTGCATCTACGAGGTTCATCAATATTTGGTGATACCCTTTGTAGGCATCCAAGAACGCGAGAACTTCATATCCCGAGATCGCTTCTACTAGCCGATCGATCCTTTGGGTACGCTTTGTTTAGATTAGTGAAATCTATACACATTCTCCATCCCGAGTCTGCCTTTTTTACCATCACTGAGGTCGCTAGCCCAGTTGGGTATATCAACTTCTTTATGATCCCAGCCTGTAACAATGCCTTTTACTTCTTCCTCAATTGCCTTTTTTCCATCACTGGTGAAACTTCTTTGTTTATGTTTGACCTGCTTATTGAATTAGCGATGTCAAGTGATCCAAAATGATTGAGTTTCCAAGAATGAGTTGTCATACTTTGGTCAAATCTTCCCATGTTCTGTACAGATCATGCGAGCATGTCCTTGTGATCTCTCAGAATTTGTATTAATCTCTGTTTCTCTTGATCTAGAAGATATTTCCCTATCTTAACACACTTGGATGCAACGTTGTCATACAAAATGACATCTGCAGTTACTTCTCCAATTTCTACTGGATGATCCATCTAGTTAAGTGAGTCATTGTTGGTGATAGTACTAACCATCTTTGGTTGTTCTGCGGTTCTTCCTGCTTCCACTGCGATGACAATACATTGCCTGACGGTCTGCTAGTTTCCCCTCACCATTGCTACCGGGAATTTCATGACTAAATGGTACAGAGACCATATTGTTTTTGCCCTGTACATCCCCACGACCTGCCAATAATAGCATTGAAAAAACTTGGAGCATCCATGACCACGAAGTCACAGATTATAGTGCAGTTCCTCTCATTCCCCCCAATCGTCACGGACAACTAAATGTTACCAAGCGGTATTTCTGCTCTTCATGTGAATACTACGAGCGCGGATGTGGATTTTTTCAAGTCAGTTCTCTTGAATCCAAGTTTGTCGAAGCAATCCACAAAATGGATTTCTACCACACTTCCATCATCCACGAACACTCTATGAACAGTTTCATTCCCATTTTTAGTAATAATGACCATGGGGTCATTGTCCGGGGAGACATTCGGAATGACGTCCTCTTCGCTAAACCTAATCATATCATCAATACACAATCTTTTATCCAGAGGCTCTTGCGGAGGTGAATACCTAGCCTAAAAATTCCAGCCATTATTTGTTAAGGATTATGTTGATCCATGATGTATGGAGAAGGCTAATTTTTCTGGAGTTTGGTTAGGCACATCTTCTTCATAGTCTACTGCAGCTGTCATCTTTTGATTTTTGCTCTAAGTGTTCATTGTGGCCTACTGGGTTTTGGCCATGGAGCTTCCTGGCTTGCTCGCTTCATTTTATCAGGAACAATAAACACATGGTATGAAGATTTACCAAGTATGTAAGGCAGTAACAGATACAACAAAGCGAGCAAACCAGGAAGCTCCATGGCCAAAACCCAGCAGGCCACAACAAACACTCAGAGCAGAAATCAAAAGATGGTAGTTGCAGTAGACTACGAAGAAGATGTGCCTAACCAAGCTCCAGAAAAATTAGTCTTCTCCATACATATGGATCAACAGAATCCTTATCAAATAATGCCTGGAAGTCTAAGGCTAGGTATTCACCTCCACAAGAGCCTCTGGATAAAAGATTGTGTAATGAAATAATCAGGTTTAGCGAAAAGGACATCATTCCTAATGCCTCGCCGCACAATGACCCCATGGTCATTATTGCTAAAACTGGGAATGAAACTGTTCATAGAGTGTTTGTGGATGATGGAAGCATGGTAGAAATCCTTTTCATTGTTGCTTAGACAAACTTGGATTCAAGAGGACTGACTTGAAAAAATCCACATCCGCGCTCGTAGGATTCATATGAAGAACAGAAACACCACTTGGAAACATTTAGTTGTCCATGACGACTGGGGAGAATGAGACTGCACTATAATCCGTGACTTCGTGGTCATGGATGCTCCAAGTTTTTTCAATGCTATTATTGGCAGGTTGTGGATGTACATGGCGAAAGCAATATGGTCTCCGTACCATTTAGTCATGCAATTCCCGGTAGCAACGGTGAGGGGAAACTAGCAGACCGTCAGGCAATGTATGGTCATAGCAGTGAAAGCAGGAAGAAGCGTGAAACAACCAAAGATGGTTACTACTATGACCAACAGTGACTTACTTAACCAAGTGGATCACCATAGAAATTTGAGAAGAAACTGAAGATGTCAAATTGTATGACAACGATGCGTCCAATGTTCAAATATGGAAATATCTTCCAGATCAAAAGAAACAGA
This sequence comes from Rubia yunnanensis, assembly GCA_037428765.1. NCBI lineage: Eukaryota > Viridiplantae > Streptophyta > Magnoliopsida > Gentianales > Rubiaceae > Rubia > Rubia yunnanensis. The sequence continues at coordinate 66,301,325 of CM075063.1, forward strand.
GAGTAATACAAATTACGAGAGATCACAAGGACACGTTCGCATGGACTATACAGAACATGGGAGGAGTTGACCCAAGTATGACAACTCATTCTTGGCAACTCAATCATTTTGGAACACTTGAAATCGCTGATTCGATCAAGCCGGTCAAACAGAAACAAAGAAGTTTCACCAGTGATGGACATAAAGAAATTGAGGAAGAAAAGTAAAAGGCATTTTTGCAGGCTGGGGATCATAAAGGAGTTGATATACCCAACATGGCTAGCGAACTCAGTGATGGTAAAAAAGGCATACTCAGGATGGAGAATGTGTATAGATTTCACTAATCTAAACAAAGCGTGCCCAAAAGATTATTACCCCCTACCAAAGATCGATAAGCTAGTAGAAGCGATCTTGGGGTATGAAGTCCTCGCGCTCTTGGATGCCTACAAAGGGTATCACCAAATATTGATGAACCCTGTAGATGCAGTAAAAAACAACTTTCATAACAAGTTCAGGGATATTTGCTATGTGAAGATGTCGTTCAAATTGAAAAATGCAGGAGAAACATATTAGAGAGTGGTTGATAACGCTTTCCGCAACTAGATTGAACGCAATATAGAGAGGCATATGTAGATGATATGGTCATTAAGAGTAGACGAGCATGTGACTTCGCAGACGACTTAAAAGAAACCTTGGATACATTGAGTGCAATTGAAATGAAGCTAAATCCTTAGAATTGCACAATCGAGGTTGTGGCAGGTAAATTTCTGGGATATGAGGTATCCTCGAAGGGGATCGAGGCTAATCTAGAGAAGATACAAGCTATTGTTAAACTTCCCCCAACCATGAACAGTAAAGGAAGTCCAAATCTTAATGGGATCACTCACCGCGCTCAGTAGGTTTGTCTCGAAAACAGGAGAAAGACACTTCCCACTTTTCAAAATCCTGAAAAGGGCTAGGAAGTTTAGCTAAAATGATGAGTGCCAATCAACATACGAGTCATTGAAGGATCAACTTCAGACACTCCCAACGTTAAAAGTGCCAATTCAATTCAGTAAACACAGTAAACTCAGCCCTGGTAAGGCAAGAAGGCCAAAAACAGATACCAGTGTTCTACACCAGCAGAATACTGCAACATGCCGAGAGGGCATATCCTTGATATTTTCGATAAAAAACTGCAAGGATATGCCCTAATTGAATAATTTTACAAGGGGAAGCTAACGACGAATAAGGTACAAGTTAGGAAGCTAGAAATGGGATCCCACTATTATGTTTATGAAGATGGAACCTTGTACAAGAAAGGTTATTTATCTCCACAGATAAAGTGTGTGGGGCCATCGCAAGCAAGTGAAATCTTGGAAGAAGTACACGAAGGATTGTGCAGTTTGCATCAGGGGTCTCGAATGATTGCAAAGAAGGTTATTCGAGTCGAATACTACTGGACAACCATGTTCAACGATGCATACAACTTTGTCCTCAAATGCAAAACCTACCAGATGAATGCTCCAATATCGCACAAGTCGCAGTCAGTGTTAACATGAATATACAGAGCTTGGCCTTTTGATAAATGGGGGATTGATCTCATTGGACCTTTTCCGAAAGGTTCTGGCAGTTCCAAGTTTCTAATTGTGGCGGTAGATTACTTCACAAAGTGGGTAGAAGCGAAGCCCCTATGGTGAGTGATAGCAGAAGCAACAAGAAAATTTGTCGGGCTAAACATAGTTTGTCGCTTCGGAGTACCACAGACCATCGTCACCCACAATGGCACACAGTTTACAAGTGGGGTTTTTACAGAATGGTGTTTGAAACTGGGAATCACGCAGAAACACACTTCTGTAGCTCACCCTCAAGCGAGCAGTTAGGTAGAAGTAACAAACAGTACGATCGTTCAAGGTAATATGAAAATATTGGAAATTAAGCAGGCTAGGTTGATGAGTACCCAATACTTTGTGGTCATACAGGACAACAATGCAAGAACCAATAGAGGAAACACTGTATAATCTTGTGTATGGGCACAAAGCGGTAATTCCAGTTGAAATTGGCCAATCAAGTCTTTGAGTCGAGCAATATAAGGAAGAGTTAACCCAGAGAAGGTGAGGTTGAACTTGGATGAACTCGAAGAAAAGAGAGAGAAGGCGGAAATCAAGAAGGCTAAATACAAGGAAAAGATGGCTAGAGCTTACAACCAGAAAGTAAAGGAAACACAATTTCAAATTGGCGATTTGGTGCTAAGGAAAATGAACTAGCCTAGCCGAAGAAAGAGGAAAATTATGCCCAAAGTGGGAAGGGTCGTCGTACAAGATAACTAAGGCGCACCAATCAAACTGCTACGAGCTACAGAGAATGGACGACAGTAGTGTTCTTAACACTTGCCACATAGTTAACTTAAGAAAGTTTTATGTGTGGAATCAGCAAAGTGGCATGAAAATCTTGCTTCCATGTATAGACGCCATGATATGATCATTGGTGGTGTTCGTTCCCTTAGTTTGTGTTGAAGGCGATATTATCGCAGTATGAATCTTTTGGAGTACAATCTTTCCTTTTCAAGCTATACTTTGCATTCGCAAAACTAAGTTACACATTCTTAACGGACCAACACTGGAAGTTAGTGGCATAAGTGTTAATCAAGAACGTCCTGCAACTCACCTCTTTAGAAAACATAAAACGAAAGCAAGTCAGGAACTTGACAATAGAGTAAATATGCCCACAACGAATCAAAAGCGAGCAATAGATCTCGCAACTTCGCACTCTTAATAAACCGCAAGCTATAGATCTTGCTATTAGGAAAACCTTCTTCCAATACAGCGACAAAAGCAAGCACTAGATCTTGCGGCTTCGCACGTTACATACTCTCAATAAAGCAAGCAATAGACCTTGTTACACGATAGATATGCCTACAAAACAACGACTAAAGCAAGCTATAGATCTTACGACTTTGCGATAAATATATTTTCAACATTCAAAACCACAAAAACGGACATATAAGAAACAAATCTTATGAGTAAAAGAAAGCCACAAATTTAAAGAACATCCAAAAGCATGAAGACAGAGAAAGGACAACCACATAATCCAAAGGCGCAGAAACATCATAATCTTTCAGGAAAAAAAATACTACACACTATCTATGCCTAGATATGCTTGTGAAGATCCAGAAGAAGATAAACCACCACGGTGACGACTGTGCTCAGCCTCGCGAGTTAGGTGCTCAGCGATACGCTAGTTTTCCTCAGCCTCACGGGCCTTGCTAACTATATGGTCATATCGCCATTTCATGTGTAAATAAGAAGGATAGCATATCAGACCCCTTCGCTCCATATGACCAAGATACCTAGCATAATATGCTTTGAAGTTGAGTTATATGAGAGAACTCCTCACGGTCCAGCTGCATACTTATAACATTAATAGTTACCTCATACTGCTCTATTTCAGCCTTTAAATTGTTCACTTTATCTTCTATGGTGGGAATATACGATCGGACAACCTCAGACAAGTTAATCATCTGCCCGTCGTTTCCCACAATAAGTATGAAAGAAACCTGATCAGGTAGAACTTCCATTATCTCCATTTCAATTTATTCTCTCTCAAAGCTAAGCCTATCCAGTGAATGACTGGATGTATCAACCATCAAAGGCCTCCCTAAAGGATGTAAAATCCAGCTCAAAATCTCGAGATTCCAATAAACAGGATCTAAATCAGAAATTGCACTCAAACTAGAATTTTTGAAGGCTGCTCACATTTGAAATCTCTTGTCCATGGATAAATCAAAATTGGTTTGCTCTCAAACACAATCATGCCCCTTTCTAAGAACTGATTCTTAGATTCCACTTCTTTAAATATAACCATAAAGACACCATGAGATGGTAACCATATCTTGATAATCTCAGATTTCCACCAAACTTTTCTTGAAAAAATTGTCCATGTTACAGTGGGGGATGACCTCCAAGGATCTTGCATATAACAGTGTTTTGCTGCTGTTTTCTACATAAGATTTGGAGATCCTGCCCATATGAACACTGGCTACTTCATCTGGTTGATAAAACTTCATGCCTTATAATCTGTCCTTAAAAAGATCTGTCCAACCTGGAGCTGGCTTCAGAGCTGAAGGAGTTGCATCCCGATGTTGAAGAACTTCTTTCAACCAACCTTGCTTTCACCAATAAGTGATGATTTATACATTATGTTGAAGCTTAACAAGTATATTGATATTTTCCCTTAGTCCTTGGATTAACTGGTTCTTTGCAAATGCATCATCCTTTCGGATACCAACCCTTCTCTTGGTTAATTTGAGATATTGTCAATATTCATCCATGGTACGACTTCCTTGATTCATATTGTTAAAGTACAAGTGTTTTTCCATCAAGTACATGGTTGGGACATGATACAAATGAAGCCCAGTCTTCAATCTTTCCTAATTAGCAGTTAGTCTCTTCCCGCATATGCTCTTGATTCTTTGAACTTGAATTATTCAGATTTCAGATGGATTGTGGTTGATTTGAGGGCCAGTCTCGTTCATTAGGACTAAACGTAGGATCTGAATAAGTCTGGGTAGGACCACAGGTTCCTATCACTGTCCCTCCTCCTCGGGCAAAGTTAGAAGATCCCGAATTAAACCCTAGCCTTTGATTTTTAAGGCCCTAATATGGGGTCATTTTCGACCTTAAGGTACTTTCAAAAGACATTGCCTTCACCATAAATCCCTCATTGATACATAAACTTAACCTTTATTTGGATAATTTCCCTGAGTCCTTTGATAAAAAGGGTTTTCACAAATAAATCATCCTTTTGCAATATCGCATGCCAACCCTTCTAATGGTCAGTTTGAGATATTGCCAAGATTCAACCACGTTACGATGTCCTCGCTTCATACAGCTTAAGTACAAGTGTTCTTCCATCAAGTACGTGGTTGGAACATGATACAAACGAAGCCCAATCTTCAATCTTTCCCTGGTAGCAATAAGTTTCTTGCATCACATGCCCTTGATTCTATGAACTAGATTTACTTGGATTTCAGATGGATTTGTTGATTTGAGGCAGCCATTCTTCGTTCATTAGGAATAATAATAGGAGGACTTGAATATGTTTGGGTAGGACCACAACTACCCATCAATGTCCCACTTCCTCAAACGAAGTTAGAAGATCCCCAGTGAAACCCTAGCCTTTGATTATTAAGTCGTAGGATTGATTTTTTTCAGCCTTAGGTACTTCCACAAAAACCTTACTTTCACCTCTAAATTCTTAATTTATACATTATATTGAAGCTTAACATGTATTTGGAGATTCTCTCTTAGTCATTTGTAAACCGTTATTTCACAAATGGACCATCTTTTCGCAGTCTTGCATACAACAACCCTTCTTTTTGTTAGTTCGCGATATTGCCAACATTCATCCACGTAAGGATATCCTTGCTTCTGGGTCCTGGTGCTGGGCTACCGTGATTTACCTCTCATACGATGGCCTGGGTGTGGGCTGGTATGGGCCGCTGAGGGCGAGCGGATTGATCGCCTTTAGCCAAGGATATCCTTGCTTCATAATACTTAAATATGAGTGATTTTCCATCAATTAGCAACCTGTCTCTTCCAGCATATGCTCTTGATTCTTTGAGCTAGACCTACTTGGACTTTAGATGGATTGTGGTTGATTTGAAGCTTCCATTCTCCGTTCATTACGACTACAAGTGGATTTGAATATATGTCTGGGTAGGACCATAACTGCCCATCATTGTCCCTCCTTCTCCACCGAAGTTAGAAGATTCCGAGTAAAACCGTGACCTTTAATTGTTAAAGTCGTAGGATGGATTCTTTTTCTGTCTCAAGGTACTTTCAACAAACTTTGCTTTCACCAATAAATCCCTTGTTGATACATTATGTTGAAGATTAACAGGTATTTGGAGATTCTCCCATAGTTCTTCAATAAACAGGTTTTTCACAAATGCATCATCATTTCGCAGTCTCGCATACCAACCCTTCTTATAACTAGTTCGAGATATTGTCAATATTCATCCACGTTATGATTTCCTTGCTTCTTATAGTTTAAGTACGAGATATTTTCCATCAAGTATGTTGTTGGAACATGATAAAAACGAAGCCCGGTCTTTTAATTTTTCCCTTATAGTAATCAGTCTCTTCCAGCATATGCTCTTAATTCTTTGAACTTGACTTACTTGGATTTTGGATGGATTGGTAGTGATTTGAGCCAGCCATTCTTCGTTCATTAGGACTAAAAGTAGGATTTGAATATGTCTGGGTAGGACCACAGCCGGCCATCAACGTGTCTGTTCCTCGTCGAAGTTAGAAGATCCCGAGTCCAACCCCATAGCCTTTTATTCCTAAATCTCGAGGATGAGGCCTTTTTCAGCCAAAAGGTACTTTCAAACAACCTTACTTTCACCAATTAGTCCATCATTTATACATTGTGTTGAAGCTTAACCAGAATTTTGAGATTCTCCCTTAGTCGTTTGATGAACAGGCTCTTTACAAATGCATCATCCTCTCGCATACATTCGAGATATTTTCAATATTCATCCATGGTACGATTTCCTTGCTTCATATGCTTAAGTAATTCGAGATATTTTCAATATTCATCCATGGTACGATTTCCTTGCTTCATATTGCTTAAGTACGAGTTTTTCCTATCAAGTACGCGGTTAGAAAATGTTGCAAACGAAGCCCGGTCTTCAATCTCTTCCACCATATGCTCTTAATTCTTTGAACCTTGCTTGTATTTTGGATGGATTGTGGTTGACTTGAGTCAGTAATTCTTCATTCATTAGGACTAAATTTAGGATTTGAATAAGTTTAGGTAGCATCACAACTGCCCACCACTGTTCCTCTTCCTCGGTCAAAGTTAGAACATCCAGAGTCAAACCCTGTGGCCTTTGATCGTTAAATCCATGGGCCTTAATACATTATGTTGAAGCTTGCTTGAACATAAAACCTCTTTCTTTAACCAATAAATCCCTCATTGATACATTATGTTGAAGCTTAATCGATATTTGGAGATTCTCCCTTAGTTTTCACAAATGTATCATGTCCTTCTTTTGGTTTGTTCGACATATTGCCAATATTCAACCATGTTATGATGTTCTTGCCTCATAATGCTAAACACAAGTGTTTTTCCAACAAGTGCCTTGTCAGAACTCATACAAACGAAGCCTGGTCTTCAATGTTTCCCTACTAGCAATCAGTCTCTTCCAGCATATGCTCTTGATTTTTTGAACTAGACTTACTTGGATTTAAAAAGGATTGTTGTTAATTTGAGGCAGCCATTATTTGTTCATGAGGACTTAAAGTAGGATTTGAATACGTCCAGGTAGAACTACAACTGCCCATCACTGATCTTCCTCAGCCACAGTTAGAAGATCTCGAGTTAAACCCAGCCTTTGATTGTTAAAGCTGTAGTATGGGGTCCTTTTTGGCCTTAAGGTACAAAAAAACAATTCTTTCACTTATAAGTCCCTTATCCTCCAAATGAAAGGATTCTAATCTCCAATCCTCCGAATTTTTTGCTTCTACAAATTGTGTCCCAAGAGATAGGAGTATAACCCCCTTTCCCCTCTTCTCTTCCCCACAAAAAACTTCTACAAATTTTCACAGTCTCCTCATGTACACACATCAGGTATACTTAGTATTCTAGCCCAAAATCCGGCTATACTTAGTAAAACTGAATTGATCAATTGCACCTTCCCTGCATAAGAAAGAACACTTGAATTCCAACTATGCAATTTTCTTCTAATTTTATCCACCAACTACTCACATCCTGCTTCCTCCACTTCACATTATACGAAGGCAGCCCCAAATATTGCATAGGAAAATCCACTCTTGTTACATCTAACACTCCAGCCAAAAAGACTTTCTCCTCTTCATCCATTCTAGAAAATATATTATAGATTTTCGCTAACTTATTGCAAGACCTAAGACCTCCACAAACCTCTTCAAGTGTCCTTTCACACCCTCCATGGATTTTTTGGTTTCCTCCACAAAAGATAAGCAAATCATCAGCAAACAGCAAAGTATGCACACCAACAGTTTTGCATCTTTGGTGGAATTCTATGTGCTGCTCCTTGTACTCTCCTTTGCCATCATTCTTCTAAGGTACTCCAAGCTCAAAACAAACAACAAGGGGGATAGAGGATCCCCTTGTTTCACTCCTCTTCATAATACCTCCCATTAAAAACCAAGTAAAAGGATGAATTCATTGTTCTTCTCTTGATCAAATCTATCATCAACCAGGGGAACTTTAAAAAATTCAAACCATTTAACAAGAAATTTCTAGCTTGAAAAAACTTTGTACAACCTCCACCATACTTCCTCCAGTTATCTCCTAATTGCTCCTAAAAAATTGGATTGTATAACCATCTCTCCACCGACTTTTCTAAGGATGAATCCCCCGAAGTGTTTTCTTCACCTCCATTTCACCAATTGGTTGGATTGAGGATGCTTCTTGTTTTGTATGCTTAGCACTCCACCAAAAATAGCTAAGTTTTCCTACAAGTCTTTAGTTTCCCAATAGACTACCAAATGGCTTTCATATTGACTCTTCAAATGTTCTTCAATATGGTCTAGATTGGATAGTAACCTACTCCCCTCCTTTATGTTCAAAATGTGGTTCTTGTATTGCCTTGTTCTCATAGAAGCATAAAACAACTTGGTAGGCCTATCCCCCTCATAAAGCCATTGCACTTTAGCTCTTTGTTGCAGGAACTTGTACTCAGCCTCCTCCAATTCTTCAAGCACTTTCCTTGCATCAAATTCCACCCTTTGCCTCCTTTCATCCCTCGGTTCTTCATTCAACCTCTCTAGTGCCAAAAGCCATTCACCTTCTTAGCCGTCTCCACCCTTTCTCCAATCTTAGAGAACTCCCTTCTATTAAGCCTATTCAAAGGCTTTTCCATGTCTTCAAGAAGCTTTCCAAAATCCTTCATTGTGCTCACCTTCCTCCAAACCGCTTGGATTGTCCCCTTGAAATGTGGTGAGGCCTCCAACATATTGAAATATTTGAAGCTCCTCTTCTTCTTCTTGTCTTCCTTATGCCAACTCAAAATGATAGGATAATGGTCCAAGAGGGTGTCCAGTTTTACCTCACAAAAGGCTTGTTAAAACCTCCTTACCCACTCTTGGTTTACAATGCCTCTATCAATTTTGATTTGTATCAACTCCCCCACTTCCCTTCTATTGCACCAAGTAAACTTTTGGCCAGTAGTTTTAATTTCAACCAACAAACTAGCCTCCATCACATCTTGGAAATCTAAGACTTCCTTTTCTTCAACTTCATTCCCACCTTCTCTATCCCCAAAATCCAAAGGAGAGTTAAATGTCCTATGATCAGTCATGGTTTATGATCTCTACTCCCTTTCCCCTTTAGGAACTCCCACATTGGTTTCCTCTTTTCCATGGTGTTATGGCCATACACCACCGTCAAGAAGAATTCCAAGTTGTTGCTCCTAATCAACCCATCAAAATCCATCCATTGATCCCCAACATTCAACACCTTCATATCATAGAAATTAGCCTTCCAACCTAGCCAGATTCTCCCCCCTACAACATTCCCATTTGTTATCAACTCCCAACCAAGCCTTATTCTCCCCACACTTGTTTTTGGTTTTCTTCTTTTACTTTAGTTTCCAACAGCCCCAAACAACATATATGATTAAGCATACAAAATCTTTTCACCCTCCTATGCTTATCACATTTATTCAAACATATTACATTCCAACAAGCAAATCTACTATTCATAAGGAGGGTCGGATAAGAGAGTATACCCATTACCTTCACTCCTTGAACTCCTTGGATCTTCTTCTCTCTTCCTTGCTGCCCGTATTCCTTTATCTATCATTTTGAACTTAATCACCTCCCCTTGCAGCCCTTTTAACTTCCCATTGCTTCTCTTTAGCTTCCCTTTGCTGCCTTTTAACATATTTCAGTGCATTTTGTTTCTCATCTTCTTTAACAATCCTCTCAATTCGCACATAAATCCTCCTATTCATTTGAGTTTTTCAGCTTCATTGTTCATACTACACTTCCTCATTATGCCCAATCATCCCACATTTTCCGCATTTAGTTGGCTTCCATTCAAAAACAGATTTTCTGGCTAACAATAACCTTGTTTTCATTAAGGTAAATCAACTTGTTCGAAAGGGTATCACTCATCATCACCTCAATCTGCACCCTTGCAAAATCCAGCCTCTCCTTCTCTTGTGTTGCTCTATCAAGATTCAAAGGCTTCCCAAGTGGACTTACTATCTTGCTTATGAGTTTTGGTTGCCAATACTTAAATGGAAATTCGGGGAAGTGAATCCAAAATGGGACAACATTAGGTTCTTCAATCACACCTTCATTCCAATCTTTCAAGTGCAGGGTTTCCCATCAAAGAACACAACTCCTTTCTCCAAAACAGCCCCTTTATGCTCCTTACTTTGAAATTTAACCATAAAAAGTCCTGAATTTAGAAGCCATACCTTGTTGATTCTTCTTCCTCAAATCAAAAAAAAAAGAACCCCTCAATTACTTTGAATGGTGGGTTGCTGCCCAAAACCATTCACATAATGGTAGTCTCCCATTGCTTTAAGCTTTCTCCCACCTCCTCTATGTGTGATTTCACCCATAAACGGCCCTTCTTCCACGGGTTGGTAATATTGAATCTCCGCCGAGCTAGATATGAGTATAGAACTCCAAGATCTGACCTCCTTCTTACTCTCCTCCTCCACTTCTTCATTCCAAACAATTTTGCCTCCCTTCTTTAGAGCTGAAATTCGAGTCTGAACCCACATTTTTTGTTTCTTCAAAAACTTCCTTTTCTTCCACTCCTTTGCTTTTAGCTTCTTTAGAGCTTGAAAGTGATTGGACAAGAACACTGTTCAACCCTATTTTGTTTTTTCCTTTGCCCTCATCCTTCAATGAACCCAAAGATGCTCACCTCCTCCTTCAAAAACATTTTTTCTCTCCTTTGATTGTTGTGTTTTCACTTTATTCTTAGTTTTAGATCTCCTCATGGTGTGAGGATGGCAAATTCAAAAGAGAATTACCTGATCAGAAATAAGAAAGAAAGGAGGAACACCCATACTATGTGAAAATTACCCCTAGTCGAAGGTAAATGGTAAATAAAAAGAAACCGTGAGAGTCTACGGGAGTGGGAACATTGTCCCACTCCCGTGATACAATGAAACCTACTAAACTACCCCTGATCTAGATGGTACAATCAGGTGGCCCAAAAAATGCCGTGGGAATGTACGGGAGTGGGGGACATTAGCCCACTCCCTTTATACATGTTACCTAAAATACTACCCCTAATATAAATGTTACAACCAGGTGACCAAAAAAAGAACAGAAGGGCATGAGAACAAACTCACTGGCCCCTCCTCCATGGAACCTCCATCCAACTGGGAGTGGTAACCGGCTCTTGACCCATGGTTTGTTCCCCACGGGTGTAATCCCAACCATCGCTAAAGTGCGGCGACGGCCTTCGAACCCGAGAGTGATCTCAGCCTTCCAATGAATGAAGCAATGCGTCCTCTCCGGGTGGAGCTGGTACACCGCTTCTACCATGTACACCCCTAAGATGAAGATAAAGGGGTGTTATTGGCCTTCGGTAACGATCTCTGTGTGGGTGCCGAGGTTTTTTCTATGGAGATGGGAGCCAGTTGACCGTAGTCGATGGTGCTCCCAGTTTCTCCCCGCGGATGGACCTCCTAATGATAAGAGACTGGGCATGACTTCTACCGCACACGCCCCGCGTAACAGTTTTGTAACCGTTCTCTCCATTTTTGGCAAATGGACAACCCTATGCCATTTTACACTTTTCAGTGCATCGCAGGCAAATCTTGCAACCGTCAAATCCAAGTATCTCAGCTAGTAGTGGGTTAATTAATTTTGCGTACGTTAATTAATTAATCCACTACCCAATTCAAGTAGTTGTGCAACCAAATGTCCACTGGATAGGGAAAATGAGAACTCCCTCACCCGTGATCCACAATTTCAGCCTAAAAGGGAAGGCTGAAACTTTCCACATTTCCAAAAATTATTTTTTTTCTTCCTTGACCCTTAGTCCTTGAACCAACCCTCGAACCACTGGCCCTCGAGACCTTTTTTTTTCTTTTTCAAAAGTCCAAAATCATATTGCAAGGATTCTCGATAAAAATTTACCAAGAACTAAAGCAATACCTACTTCGAACAAAAACAACTAGCTAATATGCAACCAAATATGCCCAAACACTTAAAAATAAATGCCTCTTCCCTGGCAGCGATGCCAAAATTTGGGAGGTTGTCGTAGTACCTCTCAAAGTTATAATTTATAAGCCCTTTATTCTTACTAAATAAAATTAAGTAGATAGTGCCAAATCGGGGTCATCCATGAACAAGAGGGATTTTCTTAAGCGTTTAAACATATAAAGTTAATATTAGGCTAGAAGTAGATATATATATATATATATATATATATATATATATATATATATATATATATATATATAAGCAAGTAAATGGGGGGGAGGGGGTTGGATGGTTGGTTTTCCTATGTTATGAAATTAAAACACAAACTAACTAGCAAAGTTAAGTAACTATGTTAATCATCAAACAAACTAAGAAAAGGGGGTAAAAACTACAAAAGATAAAGCCTTGGGGGCAATTGATATCCTTTTCCAAACCTCATATAGATCATTGAATCATTCACTCATTCAATCACATTTGTTACCTATGGGGAATGCCAAAACTTCCCAATGGAAGATAAACATTCATTCCTTCTTAATAGTAATTTGCAAACACAAACAACGACCATTTGCAAACCTCGTTGACAATCACACTAGGCAAACCATACCATAGAGGTATTCCATCAAGGACATTTCACATGAAAGACCAAAGACATAGCCATTTAACCAACATTCATTAGGCTAAACCGATAAGAAACCACATTCAAGATTCAACCTTTCATTGTATCTATAGGATAAATATGAGAACAATGGAAATCACACAACATCTTCCAATGCCAACTAGAACTTACCCCTCCTTTGCTTCCTTGTAGACATCCACCCTTTATGTAATATGCTTGAATCCACCTTACCCAAAGAATATCTTTCTTTGAGTTTAAATCCCACAATTGCTTACATAGTGCTTCCTTGTTCCAAATGGAAGGATCTCTAATCCCCAATCCTCCAAAAAATTTGCTTCTACAAACTGTGTCCCAAGAGATAGGAGTATAACCCCCTTTCCCTTCTTCTCTTCCCCACAAAAAACATCTACAAATTTTCACAATCTCCTCATGAACACCCTCAGGTATACTTAGTATACTAGCCCAAAATCCAACTATACTTAGTAAAACCGAATTGATCAATTGCACCTTCCCTGCATAAGAAAGAACACTTGAATTCCAACTATGCAATTTTATTCTAATTTTATCCACCAGTTGCTCACAATCTTGCTTCCTCCACTTCACATTAGACAAAGGCAGCCCCAAATATTGCATAGGAAAATCCCCTCTTGTTACATTTAACACTCCAGCGAACAAGTCTTTCTCCTCTTCATCCATTCTAGAAAAATTAATTCTAGATTTTTGCTCACTTATTGCAAGACCCGAGACCTCCATAAACCTCTTCAAGCAACCTTTTACACCCTCCATGGATTTTTGGTTTGCTCCACAAAAGATAAGCAAATCATCAGCAAACAACAAAGTATGCACACCAACCTTTTTGCATCTTTGGTGGAATTCTATGTGCTGCTCCTTGTACTCCTTTGCCATGCTCAAAACAAACAACAAGGGGGATAGAGGATCCCCTTGTTTAACTCCTCTTCTACCCATCAATCCTTCAGAATACCTCCCATTCAAAACCAAGCAAAATTATGACTTCATTGTACTTCTCTTGATCCAATCTATCATCAACCCGGGGAACTTTAAAACCTCAAGCCATTTAACAAGAAATTTCCAGCTTATACAATCAAAGGCTTTGCTAATATCCACTTTAACAACACAACTTCTCTTCATGCCATCAACATTGTACTTATGCAACAATTCTTGTGTTAAAAGGATGTTGTGTGATATGTGCCTACCTTTCACAAAAGCACTTTGATTCTCACTAATCAAACAAGGCAGCACCTCACAAAGTCTTGCACAAATTACTTTGGTTATCACTTTATAAAGTACGGAGCAATAAGCAATAGGCCTATAATCACATGCATATTGAGGTTGACTCACCTTTGGGATCAAGGATATCACGGCTTGATTCAAAGAGTTTGGAATTTCTTCCCCCTTGAAAAAACTTTGTACGGCCTCCACCATACTTCCTCCAATTATCTCCCAGTTGCTCCTAAAAAATTGGCTTGTATAACCATCTCTCCCCGGGCTTTTGTTAGGATGAATCCCCCAAAGTGCTTTCTTCACCTCCTTTTCACCAATTGGTTGGATTAAGGATGCTTGTTGTTATATTGTTAGAACTCCACCAAAAATAGCCAAGTTTTCCTCCAAGTTTTTAGTTTCCCAATAGACTCCCAAATGGCTTTCATAGTGTCTCTTCAAATGTTCTTCAATCTGGTCTACATTGGCTAGTAATCTACTCCCCTCCTTTATGTTAAAATTTTGGTTCTTGTATTGCCTTGTTCTCATAGAAGCATAAAACAACTTTGTAGGCCTATCCCCCTCGTGAAGCCATTGCACTTTAGCTCTTTGTTGCAAGAACTTGTATTCAGCCTCCTCCAATTCTTCAAGCACTTTCCTTGCATCAAATTCCACCCTTTGCCTCCTATCATCCCTTGGTTCTTCATTCAACCTCTCTTGTGCCAAAAGTCATTCCTTCTTAGCCTTCTCCACCCTTTCTCCAATCTTAGAGAACTCCCTTCTATTAAGCCTATTCAAAGGCTTTTCCATGTCTTCAAGAAGCATTACAAAATCCTTCATTTTGCTCACCTTCCTCCAAACCGCTTGGATTGTCCCCTTGAAATGTGGTGAGCCCTCCCAAATATTGAAATATTTGAAGCTCCTCTTCTTCTTCTTGTTGGAATGGGGGTCCGAGAGTGGGGTCCGAGAGTGTGTCTGGTTTTACCTCACAAAAGGCTTGGCCAAGCCTCCTTACCCACTCTTAGTTTACAATGCCCCTATCAATTTTGCTTTGTATCAACTCCCCCACTTCCCTTCTATTGCTCCAAGTAAATATTTGGCCAATAGTTTTAATTTCAACCAACAAACTAACCTCCATCACGCCTTGGAAATCCAAGACTTCATTTTCTTCAACATCATTTCCACCTTCTCTATCCCCAAAATCCAAGGGAGAGTTAAAATCTCCTATGATCAGCCATGGTTTATCCATCTCTACTCCCTTGCCCCTTTAGGAACTCCCACATTGGTTTTCTCTTTTCAATGGTGTTATGGCCATACACCACCGTCAAGAAGAATTTCAAGTTATTGCTCCTGGTCAACCCATCAAAATCCATCCATTGATCCCCAACATTCAACACCTTCATATCATAAAAATCAGCCCTCAAACCTAGCCAAATTCTCCCCCCTACAACATTCCCATTTGTTATCAACTCCCAACCAAGCCCTATTCTCCCCCACACTTTTTTTTTGGTTTTCTTCTTTTACTTTAGTTTCCAACAGCCCCAACCAACCTATATGATTAAGCATACAAAAGTTTTTCACCCTCCTATGCTTATCACATTTATTCAAACCCCTTACATTCCAACAAGCAAATCTACTATTCATAAGGAGGGTCGGATAAGAGAGTATACCCATTACCTTCACTCCTTGAACTCCTCGGATCTTCTTCTTTCTTCCTTGCTGCCCTTAGTCCTTTCTCTACCATTTTGAACTCAATCTCCTCCCCTAGCAGCCCTTTAGCCTCCCATTGCTGCTCTTTAGCTTCCCTTTGCTGCCCCTTAACATCTTTCACTCCATCTTGCTTCTCATCTTCTTTCACAATCCTCCCAATTGGCACATAAATTCTCCTATTTGTTTGACTTTTTTCAGCTCCATCTTTCTTCCGATACACCTCCTCATTATGCCCAATCATCCCACATTTTCCACATTTAGTTGGCTTCCATTCAAAACAGATTTGTTGGCTAACAATCACCTTATTTTCATTAAGGTAAATCAACTTGTCCGGAAGGGTATCACTTATCATCACCTCAACTTGCGCCCTTACAAAATCCCGCCTCTCCTTCTCTTGTGTTGCTCTATCAAGATTCAAAGGCTTCCCAAGTGGACTTACTCTCTTACTTATGAGTTTTGGTTGCTAATACTTCAATGGCAATCCGGGGAGCTGAATCCAAACCGGGACAACATTAGGTTCTTCAATCACACCTTCTTCATTCCAATCTTTCAATAAAATGGGTTTCCCATCAAAGAACACCACTCATTTCTCCAAAACAACCCCTTTATGCTCCCTACTTTGAAATTTAACCATAAAAACTCCTGAATTTAGAAGCCATACCTTGTTGATTCTTCTTCCCCAAATCTGAAAAAAGAACCCCTCCATGACTTTGAATGGTGGGTTGCTGCCCAAAACCTTGCACATAATAGTAGTCTCCCATTGCTTTGAGCTTTCTTCCACCTCCTCCATGGTGATTTCACCCATAAACAGCCAATAGTTAGTTACAAAAATATGATTATGAGTTAGTAAATCGGAAAATGAATAACAGTTCCCAGTTGGATAGACTGATCCTAAAGGGCCCAGCGAATTATTAATTGGATTTTTTTAATTGATTAGTTTACTCTATTCTGATATTTTACAGGGGTGAATGGTTCCATTCGAGAACAGTTGGATGATAACAAAATTATCAATGATTGGAATTCCTTAGTTTTATTCAACAACGTATGAATAGTTCCTTGACTTGGGTTAAGGAATTGTTGAATTCTTACCTTAGGATAGAAAAAAATGGAAGAAAACGGATTCATATTGGTGCAATCTGATCCATTATCAGAGAGCAATCCCGAACCAGGGGAATCCTTCCTTTTTCCGATATCCGAAATAGGGGATTTGATCAAGTTGATTCTTAGGAAATATCAAATCAAACCATTTGTCCTTATTTCAATAAAAGACGCACGGATTTCTTTGCTGGAAGAATTTTCATTTCTTTATCCCAATTCAATACTAAACAAGTACGGACTAATTGAATACTTGTATAAAAAATTCCTCGAATTGGTTTACCATTTCCATAAAGGATGTAATTTACAACTTGAAGTTGTACATTGTCCCTTTCCTGCAACAGATCGTGAGGAAAAAGTGTTGCTACATTTACACCGTCCATGAGTTCATATATGACAACAGGTCGAACCAAAATAAAATACCCCTGTTTGCTAGGTGTAATCCGTTGGACATAGATCCAATTTTTAAAAATTTTTAATTCTTTGGAATTTCTTTGTCCGGTTCCTGGTAATATCGGTATCAAAACGCTGCTATGTCGGGATATCTTATCTATCTCTCCAGGAAAATGAATATCTCCAGAAAATATTTTCAGTTCAATTCTTTTTTTTCCTATCTATCCGAACCAACCCCTCTCCCCGGCTTCGTATATTTAAAGCTATTTGTGTATCTACCCCAATGATACTATTGTTCCGTACCATTATGGAAGAAGATACAGGTAAGATATGCACTTCTTCAGGAATGAAAAAAAATCGATCTACTTTCATTTCAGATTTTGACTTAAATTCCTTAACTCCTTGATATTCAATCAAATCTTCCTTTTTAGCGATTGACTGCATTTCGATAGTCCCACATTTAGTATTTCCCAAACTCTTTCTTCGATATCGAGGATCATCAAAATAAGAAAGAATACTATTTCTACGAAAAATACCATTTAAGGGAATTTCAATCGAGATACCGAAAGTGGATATTAATTCATTTTTGTGTTCATGAATGGGTTGAAGTGGCATAAGAAATCTATTTCTTTGCCTCTTTGACAATAAATCAGAATTCTCTCGGAGAATGGACGAATATAGGAGATTACAATGACCAGTACATAGGATTCGATTAAAGTCTAAATAATTGCGAATGCTCTCTTTTTCTTTACACTAAAAATCCGAACTAAAGAATTTGTACCTCATAGGAGCGTTAGTTACCGATAGTTTCGAAGAAATATCTCTTCGTTTGAGAGAAAGAGAATGCGCGTTCATTTGATCTTGATCTTTGTGAAGCGAAAGGGAGGCGAGACTCGATCTGCACGGACCTCCCAATAATATCCATAAATGACTTGTTTTTGGTAATAAATGGATATTACCATATGTAAATTCCGGTGCATGATATACGTCGGTACTCCAGTGCATTTCACCATCTGAGTCAGAATAAATATGTTTTCGAACTTTCTCCTTAAAATTCAAAGTGGGTATTTCCGCCCGAATCTCAGCAATCACTTGTTCTGATTCTACATATTGATCGGTTTGAATTAAAAGAAAACTCTTTGATGGAATATTCACATTATGTATCTTCACTCTCAATAGTTACATACAAGTCCGTAGAGCATAGAAAAGCAGGATGTCCGTGACGTGTACGTGTCGGATGAACTAAATCCTTATTGAATTTTATTTTTCCATTATAAGGAGTTCTCACATGTTCCGCAGTACCTCCTGTAAATACTCCGCCGGTATGAAAGGTTCTTAATGTTAATTGAGTCCCCGGTTCTCCAATCGATTGACCTGCAATAATACCTATGGCTTCTCCCAATTCAACCAGGTCGCCATGAGTAGGACTCTGGCCATAACAAAATCGGTAGATCCAAGATGTACTCGTACAGGTAAAGGGGGTTCGAATAGGTATTGTTTTCGCGCGAAAAGTTATGAATCGGTTGACAAGCCCAACCCCAATGTCTTGATTTCTAGTGGAAATACATCGCTGACCCATTTATATATCATCTGCTAATACACGACCAATTAATGTTTGAATAAAAAACCGTTCGGGCATCATCCCATTCCGAGGACTCAGAGAAATAGCGTGGGTAGTGCCACAATCTATTCGACGTACAACAATGTGTTGGGCTACTTCAACAAGTCTGCGTGTGAGATATCCGGCATCAGATGTCCGTACAGCAGTATCCACAACCCCCTTACGGGCTTCGTAGCAAGAGATTATATATTCTGTTAAAGACAGCCCTTCCCGTAAATTGCTTTGAATAGGTAAATCAATCATTTGTCCTTGAGGATCCGACATTAATCCTCTCATACCTACTAATTGATGTACCTGAGATACATTTCCTCTAGCGCCTGAAAAAGACATTATATGAACGGGATTTAAGGGGTCAGTCATCCTAAAATTTGGATTAATCTCCTATCGCAAATATTCACTTGTAGCATACCAGATTTCAATAGATTGACGTAATTTTTCTACTGCATGTACATTCCCAGAATGGTGGTGTTTTTCAAAATTCAAACTTTGTTGTTCAGCATCTTGAACTAGGCACCCCTTTGAAGGTATTGTTAAAAGATCATCAATTCCTAATGAAATAGATGTAGCAGTAGCTTGTTGAAAACCCAGGGTTTTTACTTGATCCAAGATGTGCGATGTATATGCCATTCCAAAGTGCTCTATTAATCGACTAATAAGTCATTTCATGGCAGTTCCATCGATCGCTTTATTGTGAAAGACCAGATTGGCCCGTTCTGCCATAAAGTACCTCCATATTCGTCTGAGTAGGATTCTACAATGGGTTTGGGTCAGTGATTAAAAAACTTCCTTTTTTCGATTTTGATTCGGATAGAAATTGTAATTCTGGAACTCTAACCTCAGCTGAACCGCGGAAATTGAGGTATACGCAGTATCACAGAATTCCTATGTAGCCTATGAACAGGCGCGAGAAAAACCCTGTATTGCTTCTTCCATTTTTCGATAAAGAAAAATCTGACCAACAGTGGTTTGAATGTATAGAAAAAGAATTTGTTTTTTTTATTATACTTCGTACTATTAGATAGTGTCCATAAATCTCATAATAAGTCCCTAAACATTCATAGTGAATTTCGACAGGAATTTCTCTTGAAGCAATAACACGTTGGTCCAGCCGCCACCGGAGCCACAAAGGACTATCTAAATGGCATCTATCTCCACGGGTTGGTAATATTGTATCTCCGTCGAGCTAGATTTGAGTATAGAACTCCAAGATCTGACCTCCTTCTTGCTCTCCTCCTCCACTTCTTCACTCCAAATAATTTTTCTCCCTTCTTTAGAGCTGCTGAAATTTGAAATTGAACACTCATTTTTTTCTTCTTCAAAAAATTCTTTTTCTTCCACTCCTTGGCTTTTAGCTTCTTTAGGGCCTGAAAGTGACTTGTCAAGAACACTCTTCAGCCCTATTTTGTTTTTTCCCTTGCCCTTATCCTTCAACAAAGCCAAGCTGATCACCTCCTCCTTCAAAAACATTTTTCTCTCCTTTGATTGTTGTGTTTTCCCTTTATTCTTAGTGTAAGATCTCCTCATGGTGTGAGGATGGAAAATTCAAAAGAGAATTACCAGATCTGAAATAAGAAAAAGGGAAGAACACCCATATTATGTGAAAATCACCCCTAGTATCCAAAAAAAGGGTTCCCTCTAGTTTGGACATCGATTTTAGTCCTTGACGTTTTACAGAATGGTCTCCCCAATAATATTGGGGGTGCACTTCCATCGTGCGCCATGCCAAGGACATAAAAGTACACCACAAACACCAACTTGCCCTAAATGCTTACTATCTAAAACTAAGTAGATAGCGGCAAGTCGGGGTCGTCCATGAAGAAGAGGGATTTTCTTAAGCATTTGAACATAAAAGGTTGCTATCATGCTAGAAGTAATTATATATATATATATATCTAAGCAAGTTAATGGGGGAGTTTTGGTTGATAGTGGTCCTAAGTTATGAAATTGAAAGACAAGATAACTAGCAAAGTTAAGTAACTATGCTAATCATCAAATAAACTAAAAAATGGATAAAAACTACAAAAGACAAAAAGCCTTGGGGGAAATTGACATCCACTTCCAAACCAAATGTAAATCATTTGACCATTCACTCATTCCATCACATTTGTTACCTATGGGGAATGTTATCACTTCTTATTTGAAGATCGACATTCATTCATTCTTAGTAGTAATTTGCAAAGAAAAACAACGACCATTTGCAAACCTCGTTGACAATCACTCTAGGCAAACAACACCAAGAGGTATTTCATCAATGGAATTGTACAGGAAGGACCATAAATTTGATAACAACAAGCCTTCTACCAAAGTCATAGCCATTTAACCAAACATAGCATTCATTAGGCAAAACCTAGAACAAACCACATTCAAGGTTCAACCTTTCATTGCATCTATAGGATAAATATGAGAACAATCCACATTAACATACTTATCTAGCAAGAATCACACAACACATCATGCACAAGAAGTTCTAAGTTCATGTTCTTAGATTTTCATGCAAAGAAGTTAAGGAATTCGTCACTTTCCTGACACCCTAACACTTCAATCATACAAACACTTCCTATTCTCAAACAACCCATGGCATAAATAAAGTAAAACATAGCATTAAGAACACATGAATGCTAAATAACAAAGGCATTAAGAACGAGTGAAACAATCTATTCACTACTTCCACTACTTTTTGTGAAGATAAATCTTCCATCCTTATTAGATAGTAGTTTGCAAGAGTGAATTCGACATCTCTTGTCAAACCTCACCAATGACTCTCGTAGTCGAAACACGACTAAAAGTATCCCATTGGTGGCATTAAGCACGAAGAATCAACAAGCTTGGCAACACTTATAAACACTACACCGTGTCTAAGCATTTTATCAATTCATGCATTTTACACAAGATTAATCAAGAACGATCGACATTCATTAACTTCTCTCATTTGCTACCTAAAACAAACATGACAACGAATTCAACATCATCACATTCATCTAGAAATAATCAACACATCAACATCATTAAGAAACTCTAACTCATGCTCTTGGATTCCATATTAAAAGAGGGGAGAATTAGCTGCTTTCTCCCAACCCTAACAAGTAATCATACAAGCAATTCACATACTCAAGCTTCCAACAACATCAATACCATTCACAATTTACATTCAAAGCCCAACAAAGGCACAATAGCAAAAGCACTAAGGCTAGGCCACACGGTTAACCCCCTCAGAGGGTGACCCTCGAAATTGCCTGGTCTTGACATCTTGAACTTGGAATGACAGAACTGGGATGGTCTAGGCCCATACCTAGCCACTTGTGAGCAAATCCTTGAACTCATGATGCGTGGGCCATGGATATGGTGCGGGCCGTGCCATTGTCTGGCACCAAATCATTTGGCACAAATCATTGCCTTGCACCAAGTCATTGGCACGGGACACGGTATATGGCGTGGGCCTTTGGAGCCTAACCATGAATCGCCTACGCCGACCTATGGTACATTTACTGGTTGAACCTGTTTCCTTTGCTACGGGTAAACCGTTAGTCCAATTTTTGAGTTCTAGTAGTCAATTGTGTAGTGCTCGAGAAGACAAATCCAATGGAATCAACATTGAAGAATATTTATTCTTTGATTGTGGTCAGGTTTTGGCACAACTCATCAGACCATGATTCCCCATTTCTCCATTGGTCGCTTTGATCTCCTTCTACAATGCAATTATGATCGTGGACTTTGTCTACTACTATTCTAGAGGTGAATGGCCTTCGATCTCTTTACCGTCCTTCTGAACTACCTTCAATATCTTCTACCGCTCTTACGAATGGCATTCACAAAGAATGTAACCAAAAAGTACCCACGAGCAACCCACTAAAGATGATCAATCAAATGGAAGATCTAGGAGCCCGTGGATACAAGATGTCCATTAGTACTAATTAAGCCTACAAAACACGGGATTTAGACGATAAAACAAAACATGACCGTCTAAACCCTTTTCACGTAAACTTAACTAATACTAGCAACCCGCCATACAAAACATACCAAAAACTATGGTGGATGCAATGGTTAATGTACGCAAAATGAAGCACAACAACGATATACCCTATTAATTCTTGCTCATTGAGCACCTTCTCCCTACATTTATTTTTCTATAAAGAAACAAAGAAAATACAAAAAAAAAATTGGAAACATATTGCAAGGATCCTCGGTTCACACCAAGAACTCAAGCAATACCTATTTCAAAAAACAACAAACAAACACAAGAAAAACATTAACTTCACTACCAACTAGTAATGCAAGTTAACAATCAAATCTTTAAACTAGCATCCCCAGCAACAACGCCAAAATTTGATCTGCACTCCGATGGGTCGCTAATAAATCACACGGGAGATCTATTAACCCATAGAGTGCTTCACAAATATAGTAAGTTTATATGGTTGCTCTCGTACTTGCTACAAACTACCAAAGGGTAGCTAGTGGCAAGTTCGGGGGTTATCCACGGAGATGTTAGGATTCAAAAGCTAACTACACAAGACTTGAAATCGGGTCGTCACTCCGATTGCGTGTTGGGAATAGATAGTGTGAGTAAAAATGTTTGTGTGTGTGTGTGGGAGGGGGGGGGGTTCATCTAAACTACTTAACCTGCAAGAAAGAGAACAAACTATATTAAGCTAACACTTGGGGACATTTGTGTTACATGACTGGTAGAAAGACTTTGTTCCTAGATTTTATCAAGTACAAGATGTATGAACATATCCCGATGTTTATGTCACATGGTGGGTTTGATAGTCAACAGTTTCCAATGTTTGAGTGCTCGTGGATACAAGGTGTCTATTAATTAGTTCCAATTAAGTCCACATAATGCGGGATGTAGACAAGAAAACCAAACATGGCCATCTAAACCTCTTGTCATGTAAAACTCAACTAATCCAAGGAATCCAACATGTAAAACAAGCCAATCATTACAACAAATGCATTAGTTAACGCATGTATAATGATGCACATCAGACCCCCCACACTTAACTCTTTACTCGTTCTCAAGTAAAATGAGATGAGAAAAGGACTAAGGAAAGTGTAGCGTTCTGACATAAAAGTTAACTGAGGCATTCAACTTATTCCTATTACCCAATTTCCCCCAAAGAAGAAATAATCTCACAACTCTCACACTCCCCGAAGAACCTAAAGTAATCTATCCGCCCAAAATAAAGCAAAGAAAGATAAGTGTTAAGCTAGCTTACTTTTCCCAAAAAGTTCTCCAAAAGCAATCAAAGAGTCTTTGCCAAAAACAATCCACCAAAGGAAATCCAAGAGTCGTTGACTTGGTTGTAACTAAGGATAACTCTGGATTCTCAACTTAGTTACAACCAAGGATGATGCAAATGTATTGTCAACCTATTTTTTTGCTTTCTCTCAATTTCTCTTATTTTGCTTAGAAACCCTTTCGGGTTTTCATCCTAGCTTTCACACATGCTGAGCTCACATTCTCACCTTTTTCCACATGGCCTCTCATTTTTGCCTAAGTTTGTAAACCTAGTCTGGCCTAGCTTCTCATTTTTACCTAGGTCTTTCGACCTATCTGAGTTTTTCCCAATGTTTCCTAAGTTGCCCTTTTGGGTTTCCAACCTAGCTTGGTATATATTATTTTCATTTTTTTTCAAAATTTTCAATTTTTTGGTGTAGCATAAAATGCCCCAAATTTGGGCTTCATACTACAAGAAGATAATAAAACACAAAAAATTACACAACCAAAGTTCCTAAAGCAACTACCCCAAGACAAGCTATGAATGCTATCAAGCAAGTCACACCACAAAATGAGGATCCAAAACATCCCAAAACAAAGCAAACACCAAAACTACCAAAGGAACAACAAAAACTCCAAAGAAAAACACCAAAAGCACTGAGGAATCCCAAGATGAAAACTCCCTAATTACTCGCTACTCCCTCCCCCACACTTAAAATACACATTGTCCTTAATGTACAAAAAGTAGAAACACACAAGTGAGGTCGAGAAAGTAGTACCACTTACACTTGCGGCCTTGGAGGGCCCTTCTTGTCTTGACTCACCTCGTCATTCTCAAAGTACCTCGTTGATTTGAATCGTGGCCTCCATGGACTCCAATCTAGAACCAAACTCTTCCAATTGCGATCTTATGCCAACTACCGAATGACTGACTTCTTCCATAACTTGGGTAGAACTCGAAAGTTTCTTCCCTAAAGTATGTAATTGGTCGAGGATGTCTGTGGATAGGTGGGTGCGGCTAGCTGGTGCCTTCTAAAGGCTCACCATCCATCTTCTCATCTCTATCTCCGAGCTGGATAGAACTCTATAGAACTCCTTCATGAATCATGGGTTGGTGTCAAGGAACAAATCATCCAAACTCGTCTTGTGGGTAATGGCAGTACGCTCTGGCTGAGGAAGGATCATGAAACTACAAGTGGTCGCGCCACTATATTGTTACATATCTTTCGTCCAAGGTTGTAGTCAATATTATAGAAGCTTTGGCTAGCTCTAGATAGTGTACTTCATTCCTGAACACCCAAAACTAGCCAATGCAGACAGAGTGACTTGATGTCCCAATTATTGCGCCAAAAGCCCTACCATGCCACCTATCGAAATCTTTCCACTTTTTCTCTCCCCTATTGCTATGCATTCTTGCACAAAAGCCCCTACTAAGTTTGGGTAGAAGCTACCGTTAGGAGTCATTGCCCAAAGGCAATGAACATCCGAACTCGGACACTGCGTTAGTTCACCATGGCAAAATACCCCCATCGCTAGCAACCGTTGAATGTAAGACAATGCTGGGTGAACTAAAGCAACTCTTTTGCACAAGTTCTTCCTATTTGTTCTTGTCAATTGCCTCCAAAAATTCCCAAGAGAGAATGGCAAACCCTGTCGATGTGACCTTGAAACGTCTCTTCTGTATCTCCACCCAAAATCATGAGCCACTTCCCTGTGTGTCATTCTATACTCTTTGTCATCCAGGTGAAACTTGATTGCCTTATATCGATCTAAATTTGTGATTTGCCATTGAGTAGCTGTCCACTGGATATAGGTTTTCGAGTGCTTCTCAAGAAAGCCTTCTTGGTAGCCATCCTAATAAATATGTAACGGGCTCGAGTAGGCCTGGAGCCTCCAAAGTACCCTTGCACGCGAATCCCATCTCCAAAATGGTTCTCTTTGGCCCCTTTACGGGCTACAGTCCCGGAGATGTTGGTTAATCCCTCCGTCACTAATGTGGGGTTGTGAGGAAGGGAAGTCACCGGCTCATGGTTTACAACCTTAGCCGGTTTCTTCCGATTTCTTCCTTTTCTCACCCCGTGAAGATTCCCCTTTTTCCGAAACACTTCTTTTCGGAGGCATCCTATTAACAAAGGAGAAGGTGGTAATGTGACAAGGGCATGTCCACAATATCATTCAAAGAAAATATCCTTCCTAAATAGCATAGTCATTTCAAATAATTATATTCTTCAACATAAAGGTTATTCATTGAACAACAAAGTCATAGCAATTCATATCAACCCATCAACAAGATCCTGCAAGAAGGATTCATCTCTCCTAAATCACCCAACATATTAAGAACATATCATCCAAGCATAATAGCACATCAATCCACCCAAACTTTCTTCAACATAAGAACATTAATACAACCCAAGCAACATTCTCAACAAAACACTCTTTCAAGAATCATGCTTTGCATAACACCACCATAATGCCACATAAAGAAAATAAACAAGAAGTTCAAAGGATTACCCAGAATTTGAAGCTAGTAGTTTCAATATCCACACAAGAAGAAGAAGAAATTGCTATTTTTTTGAGAGAAAAGCTTCAAATTTTTGAGTTCACCAAGAGTGTGTGTGTGAGTGAGTGTTTCTTGAAAAGATTGAATGTGTTAAATGACTCAATTTGGTGGAAGAATATTTACCAAGGATCTAAAAATTTGAAAAAGGTGGTTCTTGAACTGATTGTTAGTGTGGGGTCCCTAACAATCAGTTCAAGCTTCCCATAAATAGTACATTACTGCAACAACATTTTTTTTGAGTATAACATGTCCTCCACCTAGGGAAATAGTCAGTCAACAGTTCGAATTTATTAAAACATTGTGTTCAAAAAAAATATTTGCTAGTTTCAGAATGATTGGAACGAATTATTCATAACACACAAGTCTTTTCTAGTTTTTTGAATGATCGTAATAGTAAAATTTGGTTTAATATGGTAGGTTAAATATCAAGGATTTGATAACATGAACATATCATTCAATAAAACTATTGAAATTCAATAACATTCAATAACATTAAAATAACATTAAATAACATTCAAATAAATTTGTTTTAATGTGTTCCAACTTCTGAGCAGTAAAACTAAAATCTGGAAGAAATAATGATAACATTGAACATTGTCGACCCAGAACCATCTAACAACTCGAAGTAGAGAGTGTCCCTAACCCTCAGTTCCTCTACATCAAGAAACTCAGTAAAACCCTTTGGGGTCGGGGTCTTGAGATCATGTCCCCCGAGTAGTGCATGTGATACTCTCTTCCGCCACACCTCAAGACAATAGGCATCTTAACATTTAGTAGAAGTGGAACAATTTGGCTTGGGATGCACTAAATTATATACAGAAAACCACAGTTAGTATATAAAAAAGTAATCTAGAGAAAATGTTAATTGAAAATAAAAATACATGTGTAACGGATAAAACTTGCCAAAATTGGAATTGAACCAAAGTTCATCTGGGTCAAAGTACAGACGAAATGTGGAATGATATCGCCAAGTGGAGTCCACACACATTTCTCATCTAAATGGCTATGGATCTGCATTAGTCAATGAAATTATTACAGATTAAATAAGAATATAAGTGATCAAATAAAAGGAATTTATGTAGCGACCTAAAAAAAATTGCTTACTTTAATTGGTGAACAACTACTCAAACCTTCATTGTCAGCCATGATTCCAGAAATTTATACTGTCACGAATGATATATATAATATAGATAGAAATTGGTTCGATAGAAATCGGTTCAATTAATCTTTTAAGTCAACCAGGCGTCTCACTACATGTCGGTCCAAAATAATGACATGACCGACATGTACGAGTGACGTCGCTCACCTATCGGTAGAACTGATTGGTTGACTGAGAAGGGTGCGACGTCTCATACATGAAATACTACACAAATATGAATGAGCGATGTCGCATGATGATCGCACCAAATGAAGGGGGGTCGAAGGGCTAGTGACATCGCATTTAAACATAGCAAATTCATTAACAACAGTAGAAAACCTGTGAGATTAAAGTTCCTAAACCCAAAAAATGGACCACAAAATTGGGGGAGAACATAGAAACAAAATGTGTACACCCTAGAACCCTAATCCGTAAGAACTTCAAAACAAAAAACATAGAACACATCCACACACCATATACATAACAATTTTAATGAAAAATACAAAAATGAAAGTAATCTAAAGAATCTAGAAACCATACCTTTGAGAAGAGTGGTTGTGGGACTGTTAAAATTCGAGGGAAAGTAAAATGTTTTGAAGTCATTTATGAGGTGTGCTACATATATATAGTCGTTTTGAACCCATGTGAATTCCACCTCGGCATGTGCGATGTCACATGTGAATCGACCTTACTGGCATAAGGATGCTTGTTGTTGTATTGTTAGAACTCCACCAAAAATAGGCAAGTTTTCCTCCAAGTCTTTAGTTTCCCAATAGACTCCCAAATGGCTTTCATAGTGTCTCTTCAAATGTTCTTCAATCTGGTCTACATTGGATAGTAATCTACTCCCCTCCTTTATGTTAAAATTTTGGTTCTTGTATTGCCTTGTTCTCATAGAAGCATAAAACAACTTTGTAGGCCTATCCCCCTCGTGAAGCCATTGCACTTTAGCTCTTTGTTGCAAGAACTTGTATTCAGCCTCCTCCAATTCTTCAAGCACTTTCCTTGCATCAAATTCCACCCTTTGCCTCCTTTCATCCCTTGGTTCTTCATTCAACCCCTCTTGTGCCAAAAGTCATTCCTTCTTAGCCTTCTCCACCATTTCTCCAATCTTAGAGAACTCCCTTCTATTAAGCCTATTCAAAGGCTTTTCCATGGCTTCAAGAAGCTTTCCAAAATCCTTCATTTTGCTCACCTTCCTCCAAACCGCTTGGATTGTCCCCTTGAAATGTGGTGAGACCTCCCAAATATTGAAATATTTGAAGCTCCTCTTCTTCTTCTTTTTTTCCTTATGCCAACTCAAAACGATAGAATGGAGGTCCGAGAGTGTGTCCGGTTTACCTCACAAAAGGCTTGGCCAAGCCTCCTTACCCACTCTTGGTTTACAATGCCCCTATCAATTTTGCTTTGTATCAACTCCCCCACTTCCCTTCTATTGCTCCAAGTAAATATTTGGCCAATAGTTTTAATTTCAACCAACAAACTAGCCTCCATCACGCCTTGGAAATCCAAGACTTCCTTTTCTTCAACATCGTTTCCACCTTCTCTATCCCCAAAATCCAAGGGAGAGTTAAAATCTCCTATGATCAGCCATGGTTTATCATCTCTACTCCCTTGCCCCTTTAGGAACTCCCACATTGGTTTTCTCTTTTCAATGGTGTTATGGCCATACACCACCGTCAAGAAGAATTTCAAGTTATTGCTCCTAGTCAACCCATCAAAATCCATCCATTGATCCCCAACATTCAACACCTTCATATCATAAAAATCAACCCTCCAACCTAGCCAAATTCTCCCCCCTACAACATTCCCATTTGTTATCAACTCCCAACCAAGCCCTATTCTCCCCCACACTTTTTTTTGGTTTTCTTCTTTTACTTTAGTTTCCAACAGCCCCAAACAACCTATATGATTAAGCATACAAAAGTTTTTCACCCTCCTATGCTTATCACATTTATTCAAACCCCTTACATTCCAACAAGCAAATCTACTATTCATAAGGAGGGTCGGATAAGAGAGTATACCCATTACCTTCACTCTTTGAACTCCTCGGATCTTCTTCTTTCTTCCTTGCTGCCCTTAGTCCTTTCTCTACCATTTTGAACTCAATCTCCTCCCCTAGCAGCCCTTTAGCCTCCCATTGCTGCTCTTTAGCTTCCCTTTGCTGCCCATCTTGCTTCTCATCTTCTTTCACAATCCTCCCAATTGGCACATAAATTCTCCTATTTGTTTGACTTTTTTCAGCTCCATCTTTCTTCCTATACACCTCCTCATTATGCCCAATCATCCCACATTTTCCACATTTAGTTGGCTTCCATTCAAAACAGATTTGTTGGCTAACAATCACCTTGTTTTCATTAAGGTAAATCAACTTGTCCGGAAGGGTATCACTTATCATCACCTCAACTTGCGCCCTTGCAAAATCCAGCCTCTCCTTCTCTTGTGTTGCTCTATCAAGATTCAAAGGCTTCCCAAGTGCACTTACTTTCTTACTTATGAGTTTTGGTTGCCAATACTTCAATGGCAATCCGGGGAGCTGAATCCAAACCGGGACAACATTAGGTTCTTCAATCACACCTTCTTCATTCCAATCTTTCAATAAAACGGGTTTCCCATCAAAGAACACCACTCCTTTCTCCAAAACAACCCCTTTATGCTCCTTACTTTGAAATTTAACCATAAAAACTCCTAAATTTAGAAGCCATACCTTGTTGATTCTTCTTCCCCAAATCCAAAAAAAGAACCCCTCCATGACTTTGAATGGTGGGTTGCTGCCCAAAATCTTGCACATAATAGTAGTCTCCCATTGCTTTGAGCTTTCTTCCACCTCCTCCATGGTGATTTCACCCATAAATAGCCAATAGTTAGTTATAAAAATATGATTATGAGTTAGTAAATCGGAAAATGAATAACAGTTCCCAATTGGATAGACTGATCCTAAAGGGCCCAGCGAATTATTAATTGGATTTTTTAAAATTGATTCGTTTACTCTATTCTGATATTTTACAGGGGGTGAATGGGTCCATTCGAGAACAGTTGGATGATAACAAAATTATCAATGATTGGAATTCCTTAGTTTTATTCAACAACGTATGAATAGTTCCTTGACTTGGGTTAAGGAATTGTTGAATTCTTACCTTTGGATAGAAAAAAATGGAAGAAAACAGATTGATATTGGTGCAATCTGATCCATTATCAGAGAGCAATCCCGAACTTGGGGAATCCTTCCTTTTTCCGATATCCGAAATAGGGGATTTGATCAAGTTGATTCTTAGGAAATGTCGAATCAATCCATTTGTCCTTATTTCAATAAAAGACGCACGGATTTCTTTGCTGGAAGAATTTTTTTTTCTTTATCCCAATTCAATACTAAACAAGTACGGACTAATTGAATACTTGTATAAAAAATTCCTCGAATTGGTTTACCATTTCCATAAAGGATGTAATTTACAACTCGAAGTTGTACATTGTCCCTTTCCTGCAACAGATCGTGAGGAAAAAGTGTTGCTACATTTACACCGTCTATGAGTTCATATATGACAATAGGTCGAACTAAAATAAAATACCCCTTTTTGCTAGGTGTAATCCGTTGGACATAGATCCAATTTTTAAATTTTTTTAATTCTTTGAAATTTCTTTGTCCGGTTCCTGGTAATATCGGTATCAAAACGCTGCTATGTCGGGATATCTTATCTATCTCTCCAGGAAAATGAATATCTCCAGAAAATATTTTCAGTTCAATTCTTTTTTTTCCTATCTATCCGAACCAACCCCCCTCCCCGGCTTCGTATATTTAAAGCTATTTGTGTATCTACCCCAATGATACTATTGTTCCGTACCATTATGGAAGAAGATACAGGTAAGATATGCACTTCTTCAGGAATGAAAAAAAATCGATCTACTTTCATTTCAGATTTTGACTTAAATTCCTTAACTCCTTGATATTCAATCAAATCTTCCTTTTTAGCGATTGACTGCATTTCGATAGTCCCATATTTAGTAATTCCCAAACTCTTTCTTCGATATCGAGGATCATCAAAATAAGAAAGAATACTATTTCTACGAAAAATACCATTTAAGGGAATTTCAATTGAGATACCGAAGTGGATATTAATTCATTTTCGCGTTCATGAATGGGTTGAAGTGGCATAAGAAATCTATTTCTTTGCCACTTTGACAATAAATCAGAATTCTCCCGGAGAATGGCAGAATATAGGAGATTACAATGACCAGTACATAGGATTCGATTAAAGTCTAAATAATTGCGAATGCTCTCTTTTTCTTTACAATAAAAATCCGAACTAAAGAATTTGTACCTCATAGGAGCGTTAGTTACTGATAGTTTCGAAGAAATATCTCTTCATTTGAGAGAAAGAGAATGCGTGTTCATTTGATCTTGATCTTTGTGAAGCGAAAGGGAGGCGAGACTCGATCTGCACGGACCTCCCAATAATATCCATAAATGACTTGTTTTTGGTAATAAATGGATATTACCATACGTAAATTCCGGTGCATGATATACGTCGGTACTCCAGTGCATTTCACCATCTGAGTAAGAATAAATATGTTTTCGAACTTTCTCCTTAAAATTCAAATTGGGTATTTCCGCTCGAATCTCAGCAATCACTTGTTCTGATTCTACATATTGATCGTTTTGAATTAAAAGAAAACTTTTTGATGGAATATTCACATTATGTATCTTCACTCTCAATAGTTACATACAAGTCCGTAGAGCATAGAAAAGCAGGATGTCCGTGACGTGTACGTGTCGGATGAACTAAATCCTTATTGAATTTTATTTTTCCATTATAAGGAATTCTCACATGTTCCGCAGTACCTCCTGTAAATACTCCGCCAGTATGAAAGGTTCTTAATGTTAATTGAGTCCCCGGTTCTCCAATCGATTGACCTACAATAATACCTACGGCTTCTCCCAATTCAACCAGGTCGCCATGAGTAGGACTCTAGCCATAACAAAATCGACAGATCCAAGATGTACTCCTACAGGTAAATGGGGTTCGAATAGGTATTGTTTCCGCGCAAAAAGTCATGAATCGGTTGACAAGCCCAACCCCAATGTCTTGATTTCTAGTGGAAATACATCACTGACCCATTTATATATCATCTGCTAATACACGACCAATTAATGTTTGAATAAAAAACCATTCGGGCATCATCCCATTCCGAGGACTCAGAGAAATAGCACGGGTAGTGCCACAATCTGTTCGACGTACAACAATGTGTTGGGCTACTTCAACAAGTCTGCGTGTGAGATATCTGGCATCAGATGTCCGTATAGCAGTATCCACAACCCCCTTATGGGCTCCGTAGCAAGAGATTATATATTCTGTTAAAGACAGCCCTTCCCGTAAATTGCTTTGAATAGGTAAATCAATCATTTGTCCTTGAGGATCCGATATTAATCCTCTCATACCTACTAATTGATGTACCTGAGATACATTTCCTCTAGCGCCTGAAAAAGACATTATATGAACGGGATTTAAGGGGTCAGTCATCCTAAAATTTGGATTCATCTCCTATCGCAAATATTCACTTGTAGCATACTAGATTTCAATAGATTGAAGTAATTTTTCTACTGCATGTACATTCCCAGAATGGTGGTGTTTTTCAAAATTCAAACTTTGTTGTTCAGCATGTTGAACTAGGCACCCCTTTGAAGGTATTGTTAAAAAATCATCAATTCCTAATGAAATAGATGTAGTAGCAGTAGCTTGTTGAAAACCCAGGGTTTTTACTTGATCCAGGATGTGCGATGTATATGCCATTCCAAAGTGCTCTATTAATCGACTAATAAGTCGTTTCATGGCAGTTCCATCGATCGCTTTATTGTGAAAGACCAGATTGGCCCGTTCTGCCATAAAGTACCTCCATATTCGGCTGAGTAGGATTCTACAATGGGTTTGGGTCAGTGATTAAAAAACTTCCTTTTTTCGATTTTGATTCGGATAGAAATTGTAATTCCGGAACTCTAACCTCAGCTAAATTGCGGAAATTGAGGTATACGCGGTATCATAGAATTCCTAAGTAGCATATGAACAGGCGCGAGAAAAATCCTATATTGCTTCTTCCATTTTTCAATAAAGAAAAATCTGACCAACAGTGGTTTGAATGTATAGAAAAAGAATTTGTTTTTTTTATTATACTTCGTACTATTAGATAGTGTCCATAAATCTCATAATAAGTCCCTAAACATTCATAGTGAATTTCGACAGGAATTTCTCTTGAAGCAATAACACGTTGGTCCAGCCGCCACCAGAGCCACAAAGAACTATCTAAATGGCATCTATCTCCACGGGTTGGTAATATTGGATCTCCGTCGAGCTAGATTTGAGTATAGAACTCCAAGATCTGACCTCCTTCTTGCCCTCCTCCTCCACTTCTTCACTCCAAACAATTTTTCTCCCTTCTTTAGAGCTGCTGAAATTCGAAATTGAACACTCATTTTTTTCTTCTTCAAAAACTTCTTTTTCTTCCACTCCTTGGCTTTTAGCTTCTTTAGGGCCTGAAAGTGACTTGTCAAGAACACTCTTCAGCCCTATTTTGTTTTTTCCCTTGCCCTCATCCTTCAACAAAGCCAAGCTGATCACCTCCTCCTTCGAAAACGTTTTTCTCTCCTTTGATTGTTGTGTTTTCCCTTTATTCTTAGTGTTAGATCTCCTCATGGTGTGAGGATGGAAAATTCAAAAGAGAATTACCAGATCTGAAATAAGAAAAAGGGAAGAATACCCATATTATGTGAAAATCACCCCTAGTATCCAAAAAGGGTGCCCTCTAGTTTGGACATCGATTTTAGTCCTTGACGTTTTACAGAATGGTCTCCCCAATAATATTGGGGGTGCACTTCCATCGTGCGCCATGCCAAGGACATAAAAGTACACCACAAACACCTACTTGCCCTAAATGCTTACTATCTAAAACTAAGTAGATGGTCGTCCACGAAGAAGAGGGATTTTCTTAAGCATTTGAACATAAAAGGTTGCTATCACGCTAGAAGTAATTATATATATATATATATATATATCTAAGCAAGTTAATGGGGGAGTTTTGGTTGATAGTGGTTCTAAGTTATGAAATTAAAAGACAAGATAACTAGCAAAGTTAAGTAACTATGCTAATCATCAAACAAACTAAAAAATGGATAAAAACTACAAAAGACAAAAAGCCTTGGGGGAAATTGACATCCACTTCCAAACCAAATGTAAATCATTGGACCATTCACTCATTCCATCACATTTGTTACTATGGGGAATGTTATCACTTCTTATTTGAAGATCGACATTCATTCCTTCTTAGTAGTAATTTGCAAAGAAAAACAACGACCATTTGCAAACCTCGTTGACAATCACTCTAGGTAAACAACACCATAGAGTTATTTCATCAATGGCATTGTACACGAAGGACCATAAATTTGATAACAACAAGCCTTCTACCAAAGTCATAGCCATTTAACCAAACATAGCATTCATTAGGCAAAACCTAGAACAAACCACATTCAAGGTTCAACCTTTCATTGCATCTATAGGATAAATATGAGAACAATCCACATTAACATACTTATCCAACAAGAATCACACAACACATCATGCACAAGAAGTTCTAAGTTCATGTTCTTAGATTTTCTTGCAAAGAAGTTAAGGAATTCATCACTTTCCTGACACCCTAACACTTCAATCATACAAACACTTCCTATTCTCAAACAACCCATGGCATAAATAAAGTAAAACATAGCATTAAGAACACATGAATGCTAAATAACAAAGGCATCAAGAACGAGTGAAACAATCTATTCACTACTTCCACTACTTGTTGTGAAGACAAATCTTCCATCCTTATTAGATAGTAGTTTGCAAGAGTGAATTCGATATCTCTTGTCAAACCTCACCAATGCCTCCCGTAGTCGAAACACGACTAAAAGTATCCCATTGGTGGCATTAAGCACGAAGAATCAACAAGCTTGGCAACACTTATAAACACTACACCGTGTCTAAGCATTTAATCAATTCATGCATTTTACACAAGATTAGTCAAGAACGATCGACATTCATTGACTTCTCTCATTTGCTACCTAAAACAAACATGACAACGAATTCAACATCATCACATTCATCTAGAAATAATCAACACATCAACATCATTAAGAAACTCTAACTCATGCTCTTGGATTCCATATTAAAAGAGGGGAGAATTAGCTACTTTCTCCCAACCCTAACAAGTAATCATACAAGCCATTCACATACTCAAGCTTCCAACAGCATCAATACCATTCACAATTTACATTCAAAGGCCAACAAAGGCACAATAGCAAAAACACTAAATAGATAGATATGATTCTCAATACATGGATATGGAAGCTTAAATCAATTGCTCCCAAGATTAAACTAACCTAGATAATGAAAATACATGATTAACCTACAAAAAATAAGAAAAGAAAGAAAGGAAAACACTAGGGTTTTAACCCAGAAAAATGCAGGAAGAAGAAGGGTGTGAAGAGGAGAGGATAAGGTTTAGTATTTATAGTACAAAAAAGTAAGAAAGTTTCTGGCCATACGTCCTTCGCGAGTCGCGACGGGTTCGTCGCGAGTCGCGACTGAGCCCAGTTTCAGCATCTTGGTTTCTTTCTTCTTTTTGTTTCAAGTCCTCTCCTTCACTTCACTGCATTTATCTTAAATTCTTCAAGTCTTCAAAAGCTCAATTACAAGTCTTCAAGTCTTTAAATCGTCAAAGGTATTCTTCAAAGTTTTCAAAGTCTTCAAACAAATTGCCTTGTCACACAAAATCCTCTAGAAAAGTAATAAAAGCTTAAAATTACCTTTTAACTCTCCTTAGAGAATTTCAAGGCAAAATGCCACATCTAGAGCACAAAAGTGTACAAAAGTGAATCCTAAAAATCCTAATATATCCGTATAAAATGGGTACATCAGCTACCTATGAGGTAGTTAGTGGCAAGACTGGGTTTGTCCATAGAGATGCTAGATGTCTAGCCAACTATGCACAACCACGTACGGGGCGTCAATCCGTCTGTGTACTAGAAATATCTATATATTGCAAACTGGGGGTTTTGGAGGTTTTTCAATTAACAACTATGAGCATAGGAAATAACATAAGAGAAGTACATGAGAATATTTGTGTAACATGTTTGATTAAATGTCTCGATCCTCGATTCCATCCCATACAAGATATCAAAGCCTATTCTAGTGTTCATAACACGTGGTCTGGCCAATTGAAACTTCCCCATACATGTCCCGTAGGGTGCACTTGCAATCTTCCATCGGCACTACCTCCGTAATTATAAGAGTACAACAACGGCCCTGCCGTTGCGCAAATCTGTTTCTCTCTTGTACGATTACGTTCCGGGCATTACACCATGAATGCTCTAGTCCTAGACTGAAAAAGGTAAAGGAGAATAGGCACCTTATCGATGGCACTAGGGTTGCTAAACCCTAATTTTGCTACTAAATACTATCTCTACCCATAACCTTCGGACCAACTCGCCAGCTAAGACAGGTGTGCTCTTATCGTAACGGTAAAATACCCATATCACATCAAGGTTTCTCTTCCCCAAAGGGTATCAATATGTTCACAAACATGAATGTAGACTAGAGTGTGTGCTGATAGAGTGTATCATTCATACAATTCCTAAAAATTCAAGAACAAGCGAACATAATATCATAAATGCATAAAAATAGGTAGATTTAAAGAATGTCACAAAACATGAATAAAAATATTATCCCCAATCTATTAAACTACTCCCTAAGCATTGAACCAAATATTTCATTGAATTCAATACCTTTGAGCAAAGCAAAACTAAAAAGATGAAAAAGAAGAAATTATAGAGAGAAGAAAGAGCTCCTTTCTCTCTCTACCCTACTTTAGAAATCTAAAATCTGAATATAAACTTAAAACCTACTAGACAAAGGTCTATATGTATAATAGTAGGGAATTGAGCCTAAAACTAGGCCAGAAACAGGCCAAAAACCCTGCGGCCACAAACGGCACATGGGTGGCATCTGGCACGGCCCATGCCTACCGAGGTACCCTCGTGGCGGCCCAGGACGTCGATCCTGGCATAGCCCGTGGCCTCGTGCCAGCGCGGTCCTTGTCAACTTGCACGAGTCATCGGCTAGAGCTTCATTGTTTATCTTCTGATTCGCACCTTGTGTCATTTGGCGCGGGCCATCAACCGGATCCTCATTTTGCTCAGTATCATGGCACAGGCCACATCATTCTTCACACCCCGTGGTCTAGTCTTAGCCTTTGTGACTTGAAACAAAGCGGATCATGTGAAACAGAATGGTCTGTGCTCATACTAAGCCAAATTTTGGAGTGAAAAGAATACATGTGTCACACGGCTGGCCAAAATTGGCACAGTCCGTGCTGGGGTTGGCATGGCCCATTTTGGTTGGAACATACCGTGCCTAAGATCCCTGACATGGCTCATGTTGCTTGGTATGGGCCGTGCTAGGTCTAGCCCATGTGCTGGCCTTGTGCAATCCGTGCTGGTCGTGGTTGGTTCGGCCGGCTGACTTGTTTGCTCCACTATAGATGAACCGTTGGTCCGATTTTAGAGTTATTGTAGTTGATTTTATATAGCTTGAGAAGAAAAATCCAATGGTGCCACCCTCAAGGTCTAATTCTTCTTGTCTCTTTCTCAAAACTTTGTGAAACTCTCGGACAACAATTCCTCCACTTCTTTCTTGGCCTCTTTGAACTTTGAACCCTCCTATCTTGGGCTCAATTCCATCTACTACCACACTTTAGAGTCCATGGCCTTCAATCTACTACCATCCTTCTGAATGGCCTTCAATATCTTCTACCATCCTTGCGAATGGCCTTCTACAAAGATGATCGAAGCATGCACGAGCAACCTACTAATGAGATCTTAAATGAAGATTTAGGTGCTCGTGAACATAACGCGTCCATTAGTTCAAATTAAGTCTACAAAACTTAGAATTTAGACACAAAAACCAAACATGATCATCTAAACCCTGTACCGTGTAAACCTAACTAAAACTAGCAATCCAACAAGTAAAACATGCCAATTATTATGCAGAATGCATGCAATACGGTGCGCATCAACTCCCCCACGCTTAAACCTTTACTCGTACTCGAGTAAATAAAAACAAGAAAATGTCTAAGCAAAGTGTATCATGCAAAGATGAATTAGAATGCATTCAACTTATTCCCAAGCTACCCTAGTTCCCCCAGAGAAGTAAAAATCTCACAACTCTCGTACTCTCCAAAGATGCTAAAGTAACCTAACCACCCAAAATATAGGGAAGAAAAATGTAAGAAAGAATGATGAGTGTTGAAATAGGTTACTCTTCAAAATAGTTCTCAAAAGCAATCCAAGAGTCGTTGCCCAAAAACCACCGAGGAAATCCAAAAGATCCTCGACTTGATTGTAACCAAGGATACCTCTAGATTCTCAACTTAACTACAACCAAGGATAATTCCAAAGAATCGTCAATTTAGTTTCCATTTTCTCTCAATTTCTCTCTTTTTTCCTAGGAGCCTTTTCGGGTTTTCATCCTAGCTTTCACACATATTGAGCTCACATTCTCACCTTTTTCCCCATGGCCTCTCATTTTTGCCTAGGCTCGTAAACCTAGCTGGGCCTAGCCTCTCATTTTTACCTAGGCCTTTCAACCTATCCTGGTTTTTCCCATTGTTGCCTAAGTTTCCCTTTCGGGTTTCCAATTTAGCCGGGTATATATTCTTTCATTTATTTCATTATTTTTTTCAAAATGATCCAAAATGCTCTTAGAAGAGCTATTAGCTACATAGAAACAACTAAGAATCATAAGTGTTATTCGATCCCCTCCCCCACACTAAAGCTTGCATTGTCCTTAATGCATATACACAGTCATAACATATGTCAAGGGAAGGGAATAGGAGAGCACCTACGATGAAAAATGGATCCTAAAGTCTACCCATGATGGCACAATCATGGAATGTAACGAACAAACTACCATCACCCCAATATACTACCCCTAACTTCTAATCAAGAAATTTCAATCAAACCACTATAATGCACCACAAATCAAAATAAAGAATTGAATCACAATGGAGAGTTACCTCTTAGGTTTCGAGTTGTGTGTTTCAAGGGTTTGAGGGAAGATGAGTTTTGGTGGTATTTTGGGGGTGGTAGGGAAGGAATGGTGATTTGAATGTAGGAAATTATGTGAGCTTCATAGGTCATGCATATCTACACGCCCCATGAATTTTGGGTTTGGTTCTCCTCCTTGTCCACCATTTTGAGCATCAAAAACCATGTATGTCTACATGGTTTATGAGTTGGACTCCCTATTTGCTCTCCTTCCTCCAAGAACCCTTGACTTTCTGGTTGTAAGCTCTGGTTATCCTTTCCTTGTACCTTGCTTCCTTGATTGCCGCCCTTTGTCTCTTTTCCTCGAGCTCATCCAAGTCCAACCTCACCATCTCTGGTTTGGTGTCCTCTTTGTATTGTTCAATTCGAAGGCTTGATTGTCTGATTTCAACTGGTATTACCACTTCGTGCCCATATATCTGACTATACGGCATTTCGCCCGTTGGTTCCCGCACTGTTGTTCTATACAACCACAAGGTGTTGGGTACCTCATCAACCCAGCCTGCGCCCTTTCCTTCCAATATTTTCAGGATACCTTGAGCGATCATTCTGTTCGTTACCTCTACTTGTCTGTTCACTTGGGGGTGAGCTACAAAAGTGAATTTTTTAGTGATTCCCAGTTTTAAACACCATTCTATAAAGATCCCATTTGTGAACTGAGTGCCATTGTCGGTAACGATGGTTTATGGTACTCCGAGGCAAAAAACTGTATTCTGTCAAACAAATTTTCTCACCGCTTCCACCGTGACTCTTCCTAATAGCTTCACTTCTACCCACTTCGTGAAGTAGTCGACTACCACAATTAAAAACTTGGAACTGCCTGGACCTTTTGGAAAAGGTCCAACGAGATCAATTCCCTATTTATCAAAAGGCCAAGCTCCATATATTCCTGTTAATGGTGCCTGTGGCTTGTGCGATATTAGAGCATTTACCTGGCTGGTTCTGCATTTAAGGACAATTGTATGGTCGTTGAACATGGTCGGCCAGTAGTATCTAGCTCAAATGATCTTTCCAATTTTTCGCGATCCTTGATGTGATCCGTACAATCCTTCTTGCACTTTTTCAAGATTTCTCCTGCCTGTGATGGCCCCACACATTTTATCCATGGAGATAGATTCCCTTTCTTGTACAAAGTTCCATCTTCATAAACATAGTTGTGGGATCGTATTTCTAGTTTCCTGGCTTGTACCTTATCTGTCGGTAGTTTCCCTTTATCCAAGTATTCAATCAATGCACCATCCAGTTCACCTCATGTGCTTGAACTGTTGAGACGATTATCCTCATTTTGCTTCTAACCGAAAGGACTTCCACTTTCACATCTTTGTGGTCCGCTAAGGAATCAAAACCTACTGTGGCTAACTTGCTTAAGGCATTTGCCTTCATGTTTTCAGTTCTTAGGGTATGTTGGATGGTTAAGGTATTCAAGGTGAGCGATGAGTTGACAAACCTTGGTAAAGTATTTTATCAATTGCTCTTCTCGCACTACGTAATCTCCTCGCACCTGTTGGACAACTATCTGTGAATCACAGAATGCTCAAACGCTCTTCACCTTCACGTCAACTGTGAGGTTTTTACCCATATATTAACGCCTCATACTCGACTGTGTTATTGGTAAGTGAGAAATCAAGCGAAGCGAGTATCCGTATTCTCCTGCTGTTATGTTTTCTCCTGCTGCGCTCTCAAGCTTGTCATTTTGGTAATGAAATATGCTAAAGCTTGTACTTTGATTGAGGTTCGCGGTTGAAATTAAATCTCAAACTGTCCCAATTCAAGAGCCCATTTGGTCATTCTATTGGATGACGCAGGCTTGTTCAAGACGTTCTTTTTTTATGAAAGTTTTGTATATAGATCAAATCAAACCAAAAGAGTTTGTAGGCCATCACTCCTAGTCTTTTACAAGAAAAAACCCCTATCAAAACTTGCTATTTAAAATCAAACTAACAACCAGCTCTATATTCTATCTAGTTCATATTCAAAATTTTCTTTCCATCTCTTGTTGCTCCTCCATTTGCATTCGGCTTCAACTTGGGTAGCCAAGGTCTCCATCTTCAAATCTTCTTGGCAAAAGATCCTCTTGTTCCTTTCATTCCATATTCTATACAAGGTACTAGTAAGCTTCATCAACATCAAGTCTTGCTTTCTTCTTACCATCATTAACAAACATCTTTTTACTTCCCTCATGTTTCACATATCCCTCAACTTCAATATTTTCATCAACCCCTTAGTGTATGTACAGCCCGAAAACAAATGGGTTGTTGTCTCATCCACCTCATCACATAAACTACAACTTTGTTGTATCTTCAAAATCCCAAATCGTTGCAATCTATCAACCGTGGGCAGCCCTCTCTTCAATAGCATCCATAGGAAAATCCTATGCTTAGGTAAAATGTTTTTGTCCCAAATTACCTTTGCATAAAAGGCCCTTTTGCTTCCTCCCTTCATTTCATCATACACCATCCTTGTCTTCAACTTGCCTTCCTTGTCCAAACAACTCCCAAGGGTTTGGAAGTGTTTATCTTTCAATTTGCACAACATCTTCCAATGCCAACTAGAACTTACCCCTCCTTTGCTTTCTTGTAGACTTCCACCCTTTATGTAATATGCTTGAATCCACTTTACCCAAAGAATATCTTTCTTTGAGTTTAAATCCCACAATTACTTACATAGTGCTGCCTTGTTCCAAATGAAAGGATCTCTAATCCCCAATCCTCCAAATTTTTTGCTTCTATAAATTGTGTCCCAAGAGATAGGAGTATAACCCTTTTTCCTTTCTTCTCTTTCCCACAAAAAAACATCTACAAATTTTCACAATCTCTTCATGAACACCCTCAGGTATACTTAGTATACTAGCCCAAAATCCAGCTATACTTAGTAAAACCGAATTGATCAATTGCACCTTCCTTGCATAAGAAATAACACTTGAATTCCAACTATGCAATTTTCTTCTAATTTTATCCACCAATTGCTCACAATCTTGCTTCCTCCACTTCACTTTAGACAAAGGCAGCCCCAAATATTACATAGGAAAATCCCCTCTTGTTACATTTAACACTCCAGCCAACAAGTCTTTCTTCTCTTCATCCACATATGCCTCAATATTGTCCCCAATCTGGCTGTGAAACGCATTATCAAACACTCTTGAATACGTTGCTCCCGTATTTTTCAATCTGAATGGCATCTTCACATAGCAGAATATCCCAAAACTTGTTAAGAAGGTCGTTTCTTCTGCATCTTCAGGGTAAATCAATATCTAATGATAACCTTTGTAGGCATCCA
The DNA here is from genome assembly GCA_037428765.1 of Rubia yunnanensis. Lineage (NCBI taxonomy): Eukaryota > Viridiplantae > Streptophyta > Magnoliopsida > Gentianales > Rubiaceae > Rubia > Rubia yunnanensis. The sequence goes on from CM075063.1 coordinate 66,344,476, forward strand.
AGAATGCAAGGACTTCGTACCCCGAGACTTCTTCTACTAGCTGATCGATCTTTGGCAGGGGGTAACAATCCTTTGGGCATGCCTTATTTTTAAATTGGTGAAATCTATACACATTCTTCACCAAAAGTCTGCCTTTTTTACCATCACCAGGTTTGCTAGCCATGTTGGGTATACACTACCTCTTTTATAATTCCAGCTTACAAAAATGCCTTTGCTTCCTCTTCAATTTCCTTTTATCTATCACTAGCGAAGCTTTTTTGTTTCTGCTTGAACAACTTGATCGAATCAGCGATATTCAAAGAATGAGTTGCCACACTTGGGTCAACTCATCCCATGTTCTGTACATTCCATGCGAATGTGTCCTTGTGATCTCTCAGAATTTGTATTACCCTTCGTTTCTCTTGATCTTAAAGACACTTCCCTACTTTGACACATATTGACGCACTGTTATCATCCCGAATGACATTTTCAGTTTGTTCCCCTATCTCTTCTAGGTGATCCACCTGGTTAAGTGAGTCATTGTTGGTGATAGTAATAACCATTTTTTGTTGTTTCGTAGTTCTTCCTGCTTTCATTACGATGACCATACACTGCTTAGTAGTTTTTTGGTTTCCCCTCACCGCTGCAATACCTATTGGGATAGGGAATTTCATAACAAAATGATATCGAGACCATATTACTTTGGATCTATTAATCCATGGTCTAACAATAATGTAGTTAAAAGAACTTGGATAATTAATAACAACGAAGTCACAGATTATAGTGTTGTTTCTCCCATTCTCCCCAATTGTTACTGGCAGCTGAATATTGCCAAGCGGTATCTCTGCTTGTCATGTGAATCCTATGAGTGTGGATGTGGATTTCTTCAAGTTTATCCTCTTGAATCCAAGTCTATCAAAACAGTCCACAAAAAGGATTTCTACGGTGCTTCCATCATTGACAAACACTTTATTAACCGTCATGTTCCCTATTTTAGCTACAATGACCATGGGATCATTGTGTAGCGAGGCATTAGAAACAGCGTCATCTTCGCTAAACGTGATTGTTTCTTCAATACAGCAACCTTTTATCTATAGGCTACTGTGGAAGTGAATAGGCCTTAGTCTTCCAAGCATTATTTGATAAAAACTCTATTGACCCATGTATGGAAAAAACTAATTTTTCTAGAGCTTTGTTGGGTGCGTCCTCTTCAAAATCCACTGCAGCCATCATCTTTTGATTTTTGTTCTAAGTGTTCGTCGTGGCTTGGGTTTTAGCCACGGAGCTTCCTGCCTTGCTCAATTTGTTGTATCTATTACCTTCATCTTCCTTCTTGTATTGCCCAAGATAACCATTCCTCAAGTTCTCTTACATCTGCCTCTGTAGATCTCTGCAATACTCGATATCGTGACCATGATCTCTATTGAAGGCACAATAGTATTCTCTTGACCTTTTATCTGGAGGCGCTACCATTGCCGTTGGTTCGCAAAATAGATCCTTGTTCGCTTGTCAGATCTCTCTTTGAGGTTTTGTTGGATGTGTCTCTTGGGACAAGGTGGTGTTGTTGTTCCTGCTTCTCTTCCTTTGAAATCGAAGTTTCCCTTTTTCCTTCTTTGCCAAATTCCTTTGCGAGTCTTCGATTACTCTTTTCTTGCCTCGCTCCCGCTCTATTTTGAGGTTGTTGGCTTCCTCAATTCGCACATACTGTTCTATCATTTTTTGCTGGTCCCTTGGATTTTCTGGCATGTTCTTTGTGAATTCCTAGTAGAACTCTCCCAATCGCATGCCTCATGTGAATGCACCTATGAAAAATTGAAACGATAGGTCCCGAACTTGCAGACTCTCTATAACGAGCCTACTATGATATTCTTTTTGGTACATAAATTGTTGATAGTTAAAAATTGCATGTTACAATGAATCTAGCAATGTCACATATAAAAATTCAACCCAGTGGATGTATGGTAGTAATTATAAAAATTCTATTTATGTTTTTCATGTTCATTTTATTTAATATAATTATACTAAATTTACGTTAATGATTGAATTAGTTGTCATTATATTAGTAAATATAAAAATAATTACTTCTAAAGTGTATGCTTTTCCATTAAAGTATTTGAATTACATAATAAATTAATGCTCTTTTAATGTTAATATCATTTTTACAGGATTATTGTATTTGCTAAGATAAAAAATGTCAGATTTTCCTGATTTGGCCCCCATCTTTTCCACACGAACAAAGAATTTGTTGATAGATGTCAATGGCCGAGTATTCTAAGAATGACAATGGTAAGGGAAATGGCCGAGTTACTATTGGATGTGAAAGGGTCGGTCGGTATAGGAGCAAATTTCATTCAATCTCCAAAGAAAATAAAACTCGAAAGCATACAAAAATGAAGAAGAATAAGTGTCCATTTAAACTTATTAGAAATGAACAGGTGGAGAAACGTGAAAGTTGGTGGTGGACTGGAAATTTAGCAGATACCATCATGAGTTAGATGTCTACCATCAATGACATTCATCAATAGCTAAGTTGAGCGAAAAAGAGGTTTTGTCAAGATTAAAAATTTGTGGAAAGCTAATGTAAAGCCCAAGAAGATATTGAAACAATATAAGATAGAAAATCCAAACAATGTCGGCAACATGAAACATATTGACAATGCATTGTAGAAAATCAAAATAAGTCAGATAGGTTGCTATTTTCCAATGCAATACTTTTTCAAATTATTGAAGGAGCGGGATGTAGAGACTAATGCTTTAGGGGACGTGTTATTTGCACACCCTAGAGCAGCAAATTTGCTTTGTTTATTTCCTCATATGGTTCTCATGGATGCATCATTGATAGTATTGACAACTTATCCTTGATAGTCAACACCCAAATAAATCACAAGGTATATATGTCATTCTTGATAATTCCCACCTCATATTTATGTAGTTTAACATGCACATAACTAAATGACAACTGTGATGTAGATGAAATGTTTGGACATACTTCAAACCAATATACATTTCCCTATTCCAAAGTTGTGCCAAAATTCATCCTGCAACATATTGAAGAACGCAAAGATGTGAGGTCTGATGGAAATTGTGGATTTAGAGTACTTGTTGCATATGTGTATGGTGATGAGAAAAAATGGTTGAGCGTAAGGATGGATTTAACCGAATAATTGACCAACACAGGGATTTGTATAAAACAAGATATTCTTTGGGATGTGTGCAAGACTATGATGAAGCACTTGATATATTGAACTAGCATGCATCTTCTGCCTCTCTTTGAAATTGGTATGAAGTTGCGCGTCTTGCACCAGTAGTTGCCACGAGGTATTAAAGGATTTTCATATATCGGGGATACAATTCAAATGTCACGTTTTTGCTACTAAAAACTTGTCTCATTGAAGAACCTTCAACAAGATTTATGAGTATGGGTCTCCTCAATGGTAATCATTTCATTGCACTATGCATGTCAGCTGATAACCCACTACCGTCTGTGTCGAAGTTATGGGAACTTTAGATATCAAAAGTTAGCTTGATAAATATTGCAAACTAGTTGGTTCCCATTAGAGTTACTTGTTATGTTTTTACAATGATTATTTTAATATTAAATATTTTTTATTAAGATCAGCAATGTTCATTTTTTAAAAATTGTATATGACATTGTTAAGTTCCCCGTAACAAGTATTTTCTAAATATCACATTTTTAGGTATCATTATTGTACGTAATTAAAGATATTAACAGTTAAACATGTTTCTTGACGATCACGAAAAGGTATCTACCAATTTTGAAAGGGGACAAAGGGAGTAGTTTAAAGTGCACATGTATACATGAAAATACCATATAATTCATGTTTAGAGATAACGTGAAACTATTCGTCGTCTCCTTCATTTTCCTCTTTCAAATGAATCATTATGTTCATGTGTCATTTTAATTATGAAAAACTGAAATTTAACAAAGAACAGACAAACCTATTCAATAAAATATTGATTCTTCCTAATCACTCTAATCTTAAGTTTCATCATGGAGCAGTTAAACAAACTTTTTTTAGTAACTAAGTTGGTATGCTTGCTAGCCTTTTGCAATTCCTTACTAAAGGAATTTGAATACTAGGTTATTTTTAACATTATTATAATGTGGACCAAGTGGTCAATGTTTGACCACTTCCTTTTTTTATGAAAGTTTTGTATATAGATCAAATCAAACCAAAAGATTTTTTAGGCTATCACTCCTAGCCTTTTACAAGCAAAAACCCCTATCAAAACTTGCTATTTAAAATCAAACAAACAACCAGCTCTATATTCTAATAGGCTCATATTCAAAATTTTCTTTCCATCTCTTGTTGCTCCTCCATTTGCATTCAGCTTCAACTTGGGCAGCCAAGGTCTCCATCTTCAAATCTTCTTGGCAAAATATCCTCTTGTTCCTTTCATTCCATATTCTATACAAGGCACTAGTAATCTTCATCAACATCAAGTCTTGCCTTCTTCTTACCATCATCAACAAACATCTTTTTACTTGCCTCATGTTGCTCATATCCCTCAACTTCAAAATTTTCATCAACCCCCTAGTGTATGTACAACTCGAAAACAAATGGGTTGCGGTCTCATCCACCTCATCACATAAACTACAACTTTGTTGTGTCTTCAAAATCCCAAATTTTTGCAATCTATCAACCGTGGGCAGCCCTCCCTTCAATAAGATCCATAGGAAAATTCCATGCTTAGGTAAAATGTTTTTGTCCCAAATTACCTTTGCATAGTCCCTTTTGCTTCCTCCCTTCATTTCATCATACACTATCCTTGTCTTCAACTTGCCTTCCTTGTCCAAACAACTCCCAAGGGTTTGGAAGTGTTTATCTTTCAATTTGCACAACATCTTCCAATGCCAACTAGAACTTACCCCTCCTTTGCTTCCTTGTAGACATCCACCCTTTATGTAATATGCTTGAATCCACCTTACCCAAAGAATATCTTTCTTTGAGTTTAAATCCCACAATTGCTTACATAGTGCTGCCTTGTTCCAAATGGAAGGATCTCTAATCCCCAATCCTCCAAAATTTTTGCTTCTACAAATTGTGTCCCAAGAGATAGGAGTATAACCCCTTTTCCCTTCTTCTCTTCCCCACAAAAAAAATCTACAAATTTTCACAATCTCCTCATGAACACCCTCAGGTATACTTAGTATACTAGCCCAAAATCCAGCTATACTTAGTAAAACCGAATTGATCAATTGCACCTTCCTTGCATAAGAAAGAACACTTGAATTCCAACTATGCAATTTTCTTCTAATTTTATCCACCATTTGCTCACAATCTTGCTTCCTCCACTTCACATTAGACAAAGGCAGCCCCAAATATTGCGTAGGAAAATCCCCTCTTGTTACATTTAACACTCCAGCCAACAAAGTATGCACACCAACCTTTTTGCATCTTTGGTGGAATTCTATGTGCTGCTCCTTGTACTCCTTTGCCATCATTCTTGTAAGGTACTCTATGCTCAAAACAAACAACAAGGGGGATAGAGGATCCCCTTGTTTAACTCCTCTTCTACCCATGAATCCTTCAGAATACCTCCCATTCAAAACCAAGAAAAATGATGACTTCATTGTACTTCTCTTGATCCAATCTATCATCAACCCGGGGAACTTTAAAACCTCAAGCCATTTAACAAAAAATTTCTAGCTTATACAATCAAAGGCTTTGCTAATATCCACTTTAACAACACAACTTCTCTTCATGCCATCAACATTGTACTTATGCAACAATTCTTGTGTTAAAAGGATGTTGTGTGATTTGTGCCTACCTTTCACAAAAGCACTTTGATTCTCACTAATCAAACAAGGCAGCACCTCACAAAGTCTTGCACAAATTACTTTGGTTATCACTTTATAAAGTACGGAGCAACAAGCAATAGGCCTATAATCACATATACTATATTTCCTTAATATACTATATTTCTCAAAGGACTAAAATGCTTCGTTCCCAAATAGCAATTCTACTGCCAAATTGCCCTCTGCTCTCTGTTCGTTGCTGAAAAATTTTCACATTCTAATTCCCTGAGTTCTAATCTCTAATTATAATTTAGAGGCAAAACTTCATTAATTCTATTATTTTAAAATTTTAACGGGTTCCTTAATAGAAAATCTTAAATTCTCTTTCTTATATGTTGGGATTGAGGAGATGTCAAAGCACCACCTGGCACCACCCTCAATCCTCCCCAGCTCCTAGACCAGCATCACCGACACCAGCTCCCCAGGAGCTCTCCTCGACCACGAAGCTGACGGGCCCCTCCGGTTCTCGAACAGCGATGGCATGATCGAAATCTGAGTGGTGGTGATGTTCAGCCATCGACAAATGGGGACAAACGTCAGTGTTAAGGTGTTTGTGTAAATGAGCAGTAATCTAATTGCTAAGGTGTTTGTGTAATTATAATCTTTATTGTGGATTAATCATGAATAAAAATTGTTGATTAGGATTAAAGTTAAATAATTAAAATTTGATTAACATTAAAACTAATTAGGGGTAATATAGTAAATCCTTCACTAAAATTATATACATTTAGGATTTTTCTACCCGTAATTGGATTTTGTGTAAAACATTAGAAGGAAGTTGATGACTTGATTTATTTCAGCAGAATCCATAAAATTTGGACGGCCACCGTGAACTCCCTCGCTTTTCTTGGCTAAACCCAAAACCTCTCGCCCCCACCCAGATGCATGGACGCCCTTACTTCACTCAATATTCATCGTCTTCTTCTTCTGGAAAGATAAATTTGGTTGTTGGTGACATATATTTCCTTTTTATATATTAATAAAAACGGTTGCCCCTCGGCTAGCCACATGCATCCCTTTCTGCTTTTCCTTTTCAACTCATTCGTATTTGTTGATGGTGCCATGTTCTTACTGCACCTTGCGAAATCTGTCGAGAAAAACATTTCAATTTTGACCTTGTTTTCAAAATTAACCACTCACTCCACTGTCTCTAACACTGCATTCCGCCGCCACTTCTCCGCTTTAGGTACATATGAATGTTACCATGTAGTAGTAACCATAATCACCTAGATAAATGAAATTGGAAGCCAACAACGGAGGGTAAGTACATGATCAAATCAGAATATAACTTGGGAATTAGTTCTCCACTTTTTCCCTATGTAGGACATATGGCCAATAACAGCTCAGACCCCTTCCAACATTGGAAGAAAAATTGGAATATGAGAGTAGCACAAATACCTATTTGGGATGGTATATAAGGAGTTCAAGCGGTGTGTGGATGGATCTATGGGGAAGCACACATGCTACCTATTCCTTGTAGTGCTAAAGATGCAAAAGCCGTAGCACTAAGAACACGCCTAGAAAATTTATGGATAGGGGGTTGTCAGTTCTGCATATTTGAGGAGACGTATAAATTGTTATCCATGTCATTAATAGTTGAAAATAAGTCCTATCTTTCTTTGGTCTGCTCATAAGTGATATCTTTAACCTAGTTATAGTTGTCTACAAGAAGTTTCTATTAGTAGGCAGGACAATATAATAACTCATACACTAGCTAACCATGTCAAACCATCTAGAGACCAAACTTCTCAATGGGATTATATCCCACACTATGTAACAACACTCTTTGAAAATCAATGGGGGTATAATACCCCCTTTTTTACTTTTAAAAAAAGAAGAGTATGTCACACTAACACATTGAGTAATGATCAAGAGAGTGAAAATTTATAGTGAACCCACACACTGACTGATGTGGCTATAATGAAAAAATAAATGGATCCCTAATTAGTTGCAATTTTTAAGTAAGGTGATTAATGGTGAGAAAGTCTTGGGAAAGGCGGCATGTCCATAAGCTTATAGACAGGCCAGGGACTATTTTACAAAATGGGGTTTTTTTATAATTAATGAAAAATAAACCTTTTTTAATTGTAGGAAGTGTGAATCCTCTTTCTTTTTTGCAGATCTTCTTCTTCTTCTCTCTCTGCGATAAGGTTTCTTCTTTCTCCGGCGATTTCCCTCTTCACTCCAGTGATTTCTCAGCATCTTCTCCACCTCTTCTTTGTTTCTCCGTCACCACATGTTTCTCCACCTCTTCTCCCCGACTCTCCATCCGCTCATTTTCTCCGATTCTTCTCCGGCATCGTTGTTTTGTTACTTCATCTATCGTTCATCGTTCGTAGGATTGTATGTCGTATATCTAGGGTTTATTTTTTACAGTATTATTACACAATGTTTGTTCGATTTGTTAGATTTGGTATGTTTTTTGTTTTGCCAAGCGTTGGATAGGCATCATTCATAGTGTTTTGAGTTTCTATGTGCATTTTCTGGGATTTGATTTTGAATCGTCCTCTTGTTGTTACAATAAAATTGTTAATTGTTCGTCTTGAATTACGAGGTGTTGCAAATGTTATCATCCAACGTGTACATGTTAGTTGTACTGTGAATGACTTTGTTTTATTTGTTGTTGATTGTTTGTTTTGAATTATGAGGTGCATCTATTTACTTACATGTTGCATCTGTTAGTATTCAGTGTGTACTAGTTAGTTGTAATGTGTATGCCTTTTTATTTTCATTTGTTGTTGATTGTCCGTTTTGAATTAGGAACAACACTTATTTACATATGTTGCATATGTTAGTATCCAATATGTATTTGTTAGTTGTGTTGTGTATTATTTGTTTCATATAAATTTGTTGCTAGTTATTCGTTTTGAATCAGGAAATTCATTTGTTTACTTATATATTGCATCTATTAGTATCCAGTATGTACTTGTTAGTTTTATTGTGTATGACTTTTATTTTCGCTGTTTTTTTTATGAAAGTTTTGTATATAGATCAAATCAAACCAAAAGAGTTTATAGGTCATCACTCCTATCCTTTTACAAGTAAAAACCCCTATCAAAACTTGCTATTTAAAAATCAAACAAACAACCAGCTCTATATTCTATTAGCTCATATTCAAAATTTTCTTTCCATCTCTTGTTGCTCCTCCATTTGCATTCGGCTTCAACTTGGGCAGCCAAGGTCTCCATCTTCAAATCTTCTTGGCAAAAGATACTCTTGTTCCTTTCATTCTATATTCTATACAAGGCACTAGGAAGCTTCATCAACATCAAGTCTTCCCTTCTCCATACCATCATCAATAAACATCTTTTTACTTGCCTCATGTTGGTCATATCCCTCAACCTCAAGATTTTCATCAACCCCTTAGTGTATGTACAACCCGAAAACAAATGGGTTGCTGTCTCATCCACCTCATCACATAAACTACAACTTTGTTGTGTCTTCAAAATCCCAAATCTTTGCAATCTATCAACCGTGGGCAGCCCTCTCTTCAATAGCATCCATAGGAAAATTCTATGCAAGAGTAAAATGTTTTACCTTTGCATAAAAGTCCCTTTTGCTTCCTCCCTTCATTTCATAATACACCACCTTGTATTTAACTTGCCTTCCTTGTCAAAACAACTCCCAAGGGTTTGGAAGTGTTTATTTTTCAATTTGCACAACATCTTCCAATGCCAACTAGAACTTACCCCTCGTTTGCTTCCTTGTAGACTTCCACCCTTTATGTAATATGCTTGAATCCTCCTTACCCAAAGAATATATTTCTTTGAGTTTAAATCCCACAATTGCTTACACATTACTGCCTTGTTCCAAATGAAAGGATCTCTAATCCCCAATCCTCCAAATTTTTTGCTTCTACAAATTGTGTCCCAAGAGATAGGAGTATAACCCTTTTTCTCTTCTTCTCTTCCCCACAAAAAAATATCTACAAATTTTCACAATCTCCTCATGAACACCCTCAGGTATACTTAGTATACTAGCCCAAAATCCAGCTATACTTAGTAAAACCGAATTGATCAATTGCACCTTCCCTGCATAAGAAATAACACTTGAATTCCAACTATGCAATTTTCTTCTAATTTTATCCACCAGCTGCTCACAATCTTGCTTCCTCCACTTCACATTAGACGAAGGCAGCCCCAAATATTGCATAGGAAAATCCCCTCTTGTTACATTTAACACTCCAGCCAACAAGTCTTTCTCCTCTTCATCCATTCTCGAAAAATAAATTCTAGATTTTTGCTCACTTATTGCAAGACCCGAGACCTCCATAAACCTCTTCAAGAATCCTTTCACACCCTCCATGGATTTTTGGTTTGCTCCACAAAAGATAAGCAAATCATCAGCAAACAACAAAGTATGCACACCAACCTTTTTGCATCTTTGGTGGAATTCTATGTGCTTCTCCTTGTACTCCTTTGCCATCATTCTTGTAAGGTACTCTATGCTAAAAAAAAAGGGGGATAGAGGATCCCCTTGTTTAACTCCTCTTCTACCCATGAATCCTTCGGAATATCTCCCATTCAAAACCAAGCAAAAGGATGACTTCAATTTACTTCTCTTGATCCAATCTATCATCAATCCGGGGAACATTAAAACCTCAAGCCATTTAACAAGAAATTTTCAGCTTATACAATCAAAGGCTTTGCTAATATACACTTTAACAACACACCTTCTCTTCATGCCATCAACATTGTACTTATGCAACAATTCTTGTGTTAAAAGAACGTAGTGTAATATGTGCCTACCTTTCACAAAAGCACTTTGATTCTCACTAATCAAACAAGGCAGCACCTCACAAAGTCTTGCACAAATTACTTTGGTTATCACTTTATAAAGTACGGAGCAACAAGCAATAGGCCTATAATCACTTGAAAATTGAGGTTGACTCACCTTTGGGATCAAGGATATCTCGGCTTGATTCAAAGAGTTTGGAATTTCTTTCCCCTTGAGAAAACTTTGTACGATCTCCCCGGGCTTTTGTTAGGATGAATCCCCCTAAGTTCTTCACCTCCTTTTCACCAAATGGTTGGATTAAGAATGCTTGTTGTTGTATGCTTACCACTCCACCAAAAATAGCCAAGTTTTTCTCCAAGTCTTTAGTTTCCCAATAGACTCCCAAATGGCTTTCATAGTGTCTCTTCAAATGTTTTTCAATCTGGTCTACATTGGATAGTAATCTACTCCCCCCCCCCTTTATGTTCAAAATTTGGTTCTTGTATTGCCTGGTTCTCATAGAAGCATAAAACAACTTTGTAGGCCTATCCCCCTCATGAAGCCATTGTACTTTAGCTCTTGTTGCAAGAACTTGTATTCAGCCTCCTCCAATTCTTCAAACACTTTCCTTGCATCAAATTCCACCATTTGCCTCCTTTCATCCCTTGGTTCTTCATTCAACCTCTCTTGTGCCAAAAGCCATTCCTTCTTAGCCTTCTCCACCCTTTCTCCAGTCTTAGAGAACTCCCTTCTATTAAGCCTATTCAAAGGATTTTCCATGTCTTCAAGAAGCTTTCCAAAATCCTTCATTGTGCTCACCTTCCTCCAAACCGCTTGGATTGTCCCCTTGAAATGTGGTGAGGCCTCCCACATATTGAAATATTTGAAGCTCCTCTTCTTCTTCTTGTCTTCCTTATGCCAACTCAAAATGATAGGATGGTGGTCCGAGAGTGTGTCTGATTGTACCTCACAAAAGGCTTGGCCAAGCCTCCTTACCCACTCTTGGTTTACAATGCCCCTATCAATTTTGCTTTGTATCAACTCCCCCACTTCTCTTCTATTGCTCCAAATAAACATTTGGCTAGTGGTTTTAATTTCAACCAACAAACTAGTAGCCTCCATCACACCTTCTCTATCCCCAAAATCCAAAGGAGAGTTAAAATCTCCCATGATCATCCATGGTTTATCATCTCTACTCCCTTGCCCCTTTAGGAACTCCCACATTGGTTTCCTCTTTTCAATGGTGTTATGGCCACACACTACCATCAAGAAGAATTTCAAGTTAATGCTCCTAATCAACCAATCAAAATCCATCCATTGATCCCCAATATTCAACACCTTCATATCATAAAAATCAGCCCTCCAACCTAGCCAAATTCCCCCCCCCCCTCCTACAACATTCCCATTTGTTATCAACTCCCAACCAAGCCCTATCCTCTCCCACATTTTTTTTTGGTTTTCTTCTTTTACTTTAGTTTCCAACAGCTCCAAACAACCTATATGATTTAAGCATACAAAAGTTTTTCAACCTCCTATGCTTATCACATTTATTCAAACCCCTTACATTCCAACAAGCAAATCTACTATTCATAAGGAGGGTCGGATAAGAGAGTGTACCCATTACAATCACTCCTTGAACTCCTCGGATCTTCTTCTTTCTTCCTTGCTGCCCTTATTCCTTTCTCTACCATTTTGAACTCAATCTCCTCCCCTAGCAGCCCTCTTTAACTTCCCATTGCTACTCTTTAGGTTCCCTTTGCTGCCCCTTAACATCTTTCACTCCATCTTGCTGCTTATCTTCTTTCACAATCCTCCCAATTGGCACTTAAATCCTCCTATTTGTTTGATTTTATTCAGCTTCATTTTTCTTCCTACACACCTCCTCATTATGCCCAATCATCCCAAATTTTCCACATTTAGTTGGATTCCACTCAAAACATATTTGCTGGCTAACAATCACCTTGTTTTCTTTAAGGTAAATCAACTTGTCCGGAAGGGTATCACTTATCATCACCACAACTAGCATCCTTACAAAATCCCTGCCTCTCTTCTCTTGGTTTGCTCTATCAAGATTCAAAGGCTTCCCAAGTGGACTTTCTATCTTGCTTATGATTTTTGGTTGCCAATACTTCAATGGCAATCCGGGGAGCTGAATCCAAACTGGGAGAACATTAGGTTCTTCAATCACACCTTCTTCATTCCAATCTTTCAATAAAACACGTTTCCCATCAAAGAACACCCATTCCTTTCTTCAAAACAGTCCCTTTATGCTCCTTACTTTGAATTTAACCATAAAAACTCCTGAATTTAGAAGTCATACCTTGTTGATTCTTCTTCCCTAAACCTGAAAAAAGAACCCCTCCATGACTTTTGAATGGTGGGTTGCTATACAAAACCTTGCACATAATAGTAGTCTCTCATTGCTTTGAGCTTTCTACCACCTCCTCCATGGTGATTTCACCCATAAACAGCCCATCTATCTCCACGGGTTGGTAATATTGAATCTCCGCCGAGCTAGCTTTGAGTATAGAACTCCAAGATCTGACCTCCTTCTTGCTCTCCTCCTCCACTTCTTCATTCCAAACAATTTTTCTCCCTTCTTTAGAGCTGAAATTCGAATTTGAACCCACATTTTTTGCTTCTTCAAAAAATGTTTGAACAGTACATTTTGAAGAAGCAAAAAGTGTGGGTTCAAATTCAAATTTCAGCTCTAAAGAAGGGAGAAAATTGTTTGGAGTGAAGAAGTGGAGGAGGAGAGAAAGAAGGAGGTCAGATCTTGGATTTTTATACTCAAAGCTAGCTCGGAAGAGATTCAATATTACCAACCCGTGGAGATAGATGGGTTTTTTATGGGTGAAATCACCATGGAAGAGGTGGAACAAAGCTCAAAGCAATGGGAGACTACTATTATGTGCAAGTTTTTGGGCAGCAACCCACCATTCAAAGTTATGGGGGGTTTTTTTTTGGATTTGGGGAAGAAGAATTCTAAATTCAGGAGTTTTTATGGTTAAATTTCAAAGTAAGGAGCATAAAGGGGCTGTTTTGGAGAAAGGAGTGTTCTTTGATGGGAAACCCGTTTTATTGAAAGATTGGAATGAAAAAGGTGTGGTTGAAGAACCTAATGTTGTCCCGGTTTGGATTCAGCTCCCCGGATTCCCATTGAAGTATTGGCAACCAAAACTCATAAGCAAGATAGTGAGTCCACTTGGGAAGCCTTTGAATCTTGATAGAGCAACACAAGAGAAGGAGAGGCTGGATTTTGCAAGGGTGCAAGTTGAGGTGATTATAAGTGATACCCTTCTGGACAAATTGATTTACCTTAATGAAAACAAGGTTGATTGTTAGCCGGCAAATCTGTTTTGAGTGGAAGCCAACTAAATGTGGAAAATGTGGGATCATTGGGCATAATGAGGAGGTGTGTAGGAAGAAAAATGAAGCTAAAAAAATTCAAACGAATAGGAGGATTTATGTTCCAATTGGGAGGATTGTGAAAGAAGATGAGAAGCAAGATAGAGTGAAAGATGTTAAGGGGCAGCAAAGGGAATCTAAAGAGCAGCAATAGGAAGTTAAAGGGCTGCTAGGGGAGGAGATTGAATTCAAAATGGTAGAGAAAGGAATAAGGGCAGCAAGGAAGAAAGAAGAAGATCCGAGGAGTTCAGGGGGTAAAGGTAATGGGTATACACTCTCTTATCCGACCCTCCTTATGAATAGTAGATTTTCTTGTTGGAATGTAAGGGGTTTGAATAAATGTGATAAGCATGGGAGGGTGAAAAAATTTTGTATGCTTAATCATATAGGTTGTTTGGGGCTGTTGGAAACTAAAGTAAAAGAAGAAAACCAAAAAAAAGTGTGGGGGAGAATAGGGCTTGGTTGGGAGTTGATAACAAATGGGAATGTTGAAGGGGGAGAATTTGGCTAGGTTGGAGGGCTGATTTTTATGATATGATGGTGTTGAATGTTGGGGATCAATGGATGGATTTTGAAATTCTTCTTGACGGTAGTGTATGGCCATAACACCATTGAAAAGAGGAAACCAATGTGGAAGTTCCTAAAGAGGCAAGGGAGTAGAGATGATAAACCATGGCTGGTCATAGGAGATTTCAACTCTCCTTTGGATTTTGGGGATAGAGAAGGTGGGAACGAAGTTGAAGAAAAGGAAGTCTTGGATTTCCAAGATGTGATGATGGAGGCTAGTTTGTTGGTTGAAATTAAAACTATTGGCCGAATGTTTACTTGGAGCAATAGAAGGGACGTGGGGGAGTTGATACAAAGCAAAATTGATAGGGGCATTGTAAACCAAGAGTGGGTAAGGAGGCTTGGCCAAGCCTTTTGTGAGGTAAAAACTGGACACACTCTCGGACCACCATCATATCATTTTGATTTGGCATAAGGAAGACAAGAAGATGAAGAGGAGCTTCAAATATTTCAATATGTGGAAGGCCTCACCACATTTCAAGGGGACAATCCAAGTGGTTTGGAGGAAGGTGAGCACAATGAAGGATTTTGGAAAGCTTCTTGAAGACATGGAAAAGCCTGTATGAAGATTTATCAAGTATGTAAGGCAGTAACAGATACAACAAAGTGAGCAAGCCAGGAAGCTCCATGGCCAAAACCCAGTAGGCCACAACAAACACTCAGAGCAGAAATCAAAAGATGGTAGTTGCAGTAGACTACGAAGAAGATGTGCCTAACCAAGCTCCAGAAAAATTAGTCTTCTCCATACATATGGATCAACAGAATCCTTATCAAATAATTCCTGGAAGTCTAAGGCTAGGTATTCACCTCCACAAGAGCCTCTGGATAAAAGATTGTGTAATGAAATAATCAGGTTTAGCGAAAAGGACATCATTCCTAATGCCTCGCCGCACAATGACCCCATGGTCATTATTGCTAAAATTGGGAATGAAACTGTTCATAGAGTGTTTGTGGATGATGGAAGCATGGTAGAAATCCTTTTCGTTGTTGCTTAGAAAAACTTGGATTCAAGAGGACTGACTTGAAAAAATCCACATCCGCGCTCGTAGGATTCATATGAAGAACAAAAACACCACTTGGAAACATTTAGTTGTCCGTGACGACTGGGGAGAATGAGACTGCACTATAATCCGTGACTTCGTGGTCATGAATGCTCCAAGTTTTTTCAACGCTATTATTGGCAGGTTTTGGATGTATATGGCGAAAGCAATATGGTCTCCGTACCATTTAGTCATGAAATTCACGGTAGCAACGGTGAGGGGAAACTAGCAGACCGTCAGGAAATGTATGGCCATAGCAATGAAAGCAGGAAGAAGCGTGAAACAACCAAAGATGGTTACTACTATGACCAACAGTGACTTACTTAACCAAGTGGATCACCAGCAGAATACTTATGCAACAATTCTTGTGTTAAAAGAATGTAGTGTAATATGTGCCTACGTTTCACAAAAGCACTTTGATTCTCACTAATCAAACAAGGCAGCACCTCACAAAGTCTTGCACAAATTACTTTGGTTATCACTTTATAAAGTACGGAGCAACAAGCAATAGGCCTATAATCACTTGAAAATTGAGGTTGACTCACCTTTGGGATCAAGGATATCTCGGCTTGATTCAAAGAGTTTGGAATTTCTTCCCCCTTGAGAAAACTTTGTACGACCTTCACCATACTTCCTCCAATTATCTCCCAATTGCTCCTAAAAAATTGGCTTGTATAACCATCTCTCCCCGGGCTTTTGTTAGGATGAATCCCCCTAAGTTCTTCACCTCCTTTTCACCAAATGGTTGGATTAAGAATGCTTGTTGTTGTATGCTTAGCACTCCACCAAAAATAGCCAAGTTTTCCTCCAAGTCTTTAGTTTCCCAATAGACTCCCAAATGGCTTTCATAGTGTCTCTTCAAATGTTTTTCAATCTGGTCTACATTGGATAGTAATCTACTCCCCCCCCCCCTTTATGTTCAAAATTTGGTTCTTGTATTGTCTGGTTCTCATAGAAGCATAAAACAACTTTGTAGGCCTATCCCCCTCATGAAGCCATTGTACTTTAGCTCTTGTTGCAAGAACTTGTATTCAGCCTCCTCCAATTCTACAAGCACTTTCCTTGCATAAAATTCCACCATTTGCCTCCTTTCATCCCTTGGTTCTTCATTCAACCTCTCTTGTGCCAAAAGCCATTCCTTCTTAGCCTTCTCCACCCTTTCTCCAGTCTTAGAGAACTCCCTTCTATTAAGCCTATTCAAAGGCTTTTCCATGTCTTCAAGAAGCTTTCCAAAATCCTTCATTGTGCTCACCTTCCTCCAAACCGCTTGGATTGTCCCCTTGAAATGTGGTGAGGCCTCCCACATATTGAAATATTTGAAGCTCCTCTTCTTCTTCTTGTCTTCCTTATGCCAACTCAAAATGATAGGATGGTGGTCCGAGAGTGTGTCTGATTGTACCTCACAAAAGGCTTGGCCACGCCTCCTTACCCACTCTTGGTTTACAATGCCCCTATCAATTTTGCTTTGTATCAACTCCCCCACTTCTCTTCTATTGCTCCAAATAAACATTTGGCTAGTGGTTTTAATTTCAACCAACAAACTAGTAGCCTCCATCACATCTTGGAAATCCAAGGCTTCCTTTTCTCCAACTTCGTTCCCACCTTCTCTATCCCCAAAATCCAAAGGAGAGTTAAAATCTCCCATGATCAGCCATGGTTTATCATCTCTACTCCCTTGCCCCTTTAGGAACTCCCACATTGGTTTCCTCTTTTCAATGGTGTTATGGCCACACACTACCATCAAGAAGAATTTCAAGTTAATGCTCCTAATCAACCAATCAAAATCCATCCATTGATCCCCAACATTCAACACCTTCATATCATAAAAATCAGCCCTCCAACCTAGCCAAATTGCCCCCCTCCTACAACATTCCCATTTTTTATCAACTCCCAACCAAGCCCTATCCTCTCCCACACTTTTTTTTGGTTTTCTTCTTTTACTTTAGTTTCCAACAGCTCCAAACAACCTATATGATTTAAGCATACAAAAGTTTTTCAACCTCCTATGCTTATCACATTTATTCAAACCCCTTACATTTCAACAAGCAAATCTACTATTCATAAGGAGGGTCGGATAAGAGACAGTACCCATTACATTCACTCCTTGAACTCCTCGGATCTTCTTCTTTCTTCCTTGCTGCCCTTATTCCTTTCTCTACCATTTTGAACTCAATCTCCTCCCCTAGCAGCCCTCTTTAACTTCCCATTGCTACTCTTTAGGTTCCCTTTGCTGCCCCTTAACATCTTTCACTCCATCTTGCTGCTTATCTTCTTTCACAATCCTCCCAATTGGCACTTAAATCCTCCTATTTGTTTGATTTTATTCAGCTTCATTTTTCTTCCTACACACCTCCTCATTATGCCCAATCATCCCAAATTTTCCACATTTAGTTGGCTTCCACTCAAAACAGATTTGCTGGCTAACAATCACCTTGTTTTCATTAAGATAAATCAACTTGTCCGGAAGGGTATCACTTATCATCACCACAACTTGCACCCATGCAAAATCCTGCCTCTCTTCTTTTGTGTTGCTCTATCAAGATTCAAAAGCTTCCCAAGTGGACTTACTATCTTGCTTATGATTTTTGGTTGCCAATACTTCAATGGCAATCCGGGGAGCTGAATCCAAACTGGGAGAACATTAGGTTCTTCAATCACACCTTCTTCATTCCAATCTTTCAATAAAACACGTTTCCCATCAAAGAACACCACTCTTTTCTTCAAAACAGTCCCTTTATGCTCCTTACTTTGAATTTAACCATAAAAACTCCTGAATTTAGAAGTCATGCCTTGTTGATTCTTCTTCCCTGAATCTGAAAAAAGAACCCCTCCATGACTTTTGAATGGTGGGTTGCTATACAAAACCTTGCACATAATAGTAGTCTCTCATTGCTTTGAGCTTTCTACCACCTCCTCCATGGTGATTTCACCCATAAACAGCCCATCTATCTCCACGGGTTGGTAATATTGAATCTCCGCCGAGCTAGCTTTGAGTATATAACTCCAAGATCTGACCTCCTTCTTGCTCTCCTCCTCCACTTCTTCATTCCAAACAATTTTCTCCCTTCTTTAGAGCTGAAATTCGAATTTGAACCCACATTTTTTGCTTCTTCAAAAACTTTTTTTTCTTCCACTCCTTGACTTTTAGCTTCTTTAGGGCTTGAAAGTGAGTGGTCAACAACACTCTTCAGTCCTATTTTGTTTTTTCCCTTGCCCTCCTTCAACAAAGCCAAGCTGATAACCTCCTCCTTTAAAAACATTTTTCTCTCCTTTGATTGTTTATTTTCCCTTTATTCTTAGTGGTAGATCTCCTCATGGTGCGAGGATGGCAAATTCAAAAGAGAATTACCAGATCTGAAATTAAAAAAAGGGAGGAACACCCATACTATGTGAAAATCACCCCTAGTACTTTAGAGAGTTAGAAAAGTAGTTTGAAGAGGTTCTTATTATAGTGTGAGGATGGTTCTTGTTTTCATTGATAATTCATAATTGTACTTGTTTGCTTATATGTTGCAACTATTAATAATATCAAACGTGTGTGACTTTTTGAAGGAGTTGGATCTAAACTTGAAGTGGTTATAACTTTTAAGGAATCAGACAATATTGAACATTGGACTTTACAAGACGTTCTGACACGAGGAGGATTCAGATGAAGATGACATTGAACTTGAATATTCAAAGATGATCCTTTTTTAAAGATTAATAATTGATTCATTGTATTAGAGATTGTTAGTTAATTTAGATAGGAATAATGTTGTAATTTTAAGTTCCCTAATGGAAGATTTATGTAACGAGCACTTTATCTTCCATTTTGTTTAGATGTTGAGAGTTTCCCTTGTGTTTGAAATAGACCAAATTTGCATATTTTTATACAAAGTATGTATGCAATGCTTTACATGTGTTACTTTCACGTCGACAAGACTTTCTATGACCTCTCTTTGATTTAAATCATGGAAATCTGTTCATGTTTTTTTAAAAAAAATATATGTTTTAATGTAATCAGTATATATTGTAAGGTATTAAATGCAGTATTTGTGAAATTTTAAAAAAATACAAAAATTATGTGACCTCTGTTATGTATATTATAATAAATACTAGTTGGAGGCTAATTCATAAGGTAACTTATGCACGACCTCATGACAATGTTTTGCTACTCATAAAAGGAATTGACAAATTTTATTCATATATGTGATTTTATTTAAACAGTACATGTTGTTAAGTAATTAATGTAAAGTTAATATGACAGTTTTTAAATTGTTAAATTTTAGTCTCCTCCGTTCTATGTAAAATGTAACATATATTAGTTGTAGGATAACATGTGCATGTTTTAACAAAACACATACTATTCATAACTTAACTTATACATTACCTTTGGGAAAAATTTTGTAATTCATATACATAGCTTTTAAAACAAATGCATGTTTTAATACAAACGATACGTATTAGAAGGTAACAGGTGTATAGTATATCCAAACATTTTCAACAGCATATAGTTCATTTTTTGAATATTTACCACATGTTTTTAACATGTTCATAGCAACATAAAGCATTCAGAATTTTCAATAACAATAATTTACATCGGAGGAAATGAAACAGCATAGACTTAATCGGATGTGAAAATTTTATATCTTGGACACTATTAAGTGAAATTTCATCCTCTTGAAACTTAATTTCATTCATTTAAAATTGAAATTCGTTGATGTAGATCTTGTTCCAGGGCAAAGAGCTGATCACAAATTTTGTCGGACACTAACCGGTCATTTGAAGAGCTCATCGGCGAAAAAAGATGAATCAAACGGAGAAGGATTTGGACAGCTAGGATGTTTGCAGATCAAAGAAAAAGGAATGTTTGTAAATCAATTGAAGAAGAAGGAGGAGGAAGAAGAAGAAGGAAGAAGAAAGAGGAATGTCCGCTGGTTGGTGAAGAAGGAAAGAAACGCGGTGGAGAAGAGAACACCCTCAGGTATACTTAGTATACTAGCCCAAAATCCAGCTATACTTAGTAAAACTGAATTGATCAATCGCATCTTCCCTGCATAAGAAAGAACACTTGAATTCCAACTATGCAATTTTCTTCTAATTTTATCCACCAATTGCTCATAATCTTGCTTCCTCCACTTCACATTAGACAAAGGCAGCCCCAAATATTGCATAGGAAAATCCCCTCTTGTTACATTTAACACTCCAGCCAACAAGTCTTTCTTCTCTTCATCCACATATGCCTCAATATTGTCCCCAATCTGGCTGTGAAACGCATTATCAAACACTCTTGAATACGTTGCTCCCGTATTTTTCAATCTAAATGGCATCTTCACATAGCAGAATATCCCAAAACTTGTTATGAAGGTCGTTTCTTCTGCATCTTCAGGGTACATCAATATCTAATGATAACCTTTGTAGGCATCCAAGAATGCAAGGACTTCGTACCCCGAGACTTCTTCTACTAGCTGATCGATCTTTGGCAGGGGGTAACAATCCTTTGGGCATGCCTTATTTTTAAATTGGTGAAATCTATACACATTCTTCACCCAAAGCCTGCCTTTTTTACCATCATCAGGTTTGCTAGCCATGTTGGGTATACACTACCTCTTTTACAATTCCAGCTTACAAAA
The DNA here is from genome assembly GCA_037428765.1 of Rubia yunnanensis. Taxonomy (NCBI): domain Eukaryota; kingdom Viridiplantae; phylum Streptophyta; class Magnoliopsida; order Gentianales; family Rubiaceae; genus Rubia; species Rubia yunnanensis. The sequence continues at coordinate 66,365,619 of CM075063.1, forward strand.
ACGCCTTTGCTTCCTCTTCAATTTCCTTTTATCTATCACTAGCAAAGCTTTTTTGTTTCTGCTTGACCAACTTGATCGAATCAGCGATATTCAAAGAATGAGTTGCCACACTTGGGTCAACTCATCCCATGTTCTGTACATTCCATGCGAATGTGTCCTTGTGATCTCTCAGAATTTGTATCACCCTTCGTTTCTCTTGATCTTGAAGACACTTCCCTACTTTGACACATTTTGACGCACTGTTATCATCCAGAATGACATTTTCAGTTTGTTTCCCTATCTCTTCTAGGTGATCCCCCAGGTTAAGTGAGTCATTGTTGGTGATAGTAATAACCATTTTTTGTTGTTTCGTAGTTCTTCTTGCTTTCATTACGATGACCATACACTGCTTAGTAGTTTTTTGGTTTCCCCTCACCGCTGCAATACCTATTGGGGTAGGGAATTTCATAACAAAATGGTATTGAGACCATATTACTTTGGCTCTATTAATCCATGGTCTAACAATAATGTAGTTAAAAGAACTTGGATAATTAATAACAACGAAGTCACAGATCATAGTGTTGTTTCTCCCATTTTCCCCAATTGTTACTGGCAGCTGAATATTTCCAAGCGGTATCTCTGCTTGTCATGTGAATCCGATGAGTGTGGATGTGGATTTCTTCAAGTTCATCCACTTGAATCCAAGTCTATCAAAACAGTCCACAAAAAGGATTTCTACAGTGCTTCCATCATGGACAAACACTTTATTAACCGTCATGTTCCCTATTTTAGCTACAATAACCATGGGATCATCGTGTAGCGAGGCATTAGAAACAGCGTCATCTTCGCTAAACGTGATTGTTTCTTCAATACAGCAACCTTTTATCTATAGGCTACTGTGGATGTGAATACCTAGCCTTAGTCTTCCAAGCATTATTTGATAAAAACTCTATTGACCCATGTATGGAAAAAACTACTTTTTCTAGAGCTTTGTTGGGTGCGTCCTCTTCAAAATCCACTGTAGCCGTCATCTTTTGATTTTTGTTCTAAGTGTTCGTCGTGGCTTGGGTTTTAGCCACGGAGCTTCCTGCCTTGCTCACTTCGTTGTATCTATTACCTTCATCTTCCTTCTTGTATTGCCCAAGATAACCATTCCTCAAGTTCTCTTACATCTGCCTCTGTAGATCTCTGCAATACTCGATATCGTGACCATGATCTCTATCGAAGGCACAATAGTATTCTCTTGACCTTTTATCTGGAGGCGCTACCATTGTCGTTGGTTCGCAAAATAGATCCTTGTTCATTTGTCAGATCTCTCTTTGAGGTTTTGTTGGATGTGTCTCTTGGGACAAGGCGGTGTTGTTGTTCCTGCGTCTCTTCCTTTGAAATCGAAGTTTCCCTTTTTCCTTCTTTGCCAAATTCCTTTGCGAGTCTTCGATTACTCTTTTCTTGCCTCGCTCCCGCTCTATTTTGAGGTTGTTGGCTTCCTCGATTCGCACATACTGTTCTATCATTTTTTGCAGGTCCCTTGGATTTTCTGGCATGTTCTTTGTGAATTCCTAGTAGAACTCTCCCAATCGCATGCCTCATGTGAACGCACCTATGAAAAATTGAAACGATAGGTCCCGAACTTGCAGACTCTCTATAACGAACCTACTATGATATTCTTTTTGGTACATAAATTGTTGATAGTTAAAAATTGCATGTTACAATGAATCTAGCAATGTCACATATAAAAATTCAACCCAGTGGATGTATGGTAGTAATTATAAAAATTCTATTTATGTTTTTCATGTTCATTTTATTTAATATAATTATACTAAATTTACATTAATGATTGAATTAGTTGTCATTATATTAGTAATTATAAAAATAATTACTTCTAAAGTGTATGCTTTTCCATTAAAGTATTTGAATTACATAATAAATTAATGCTCTTTTAATATTAATATCATTTTTACAGGATTGTTGTATTTGCTAAGATAAAAAATGTCAGATTTTCCTGATTTGGCCCCCATCTTTTCCACACGAACAAAGAATTTGTTGATAGATGCCAATGGCCGAGTATTCTAAGAATGACAATGGTAAGGGAAATGGCCGAGTTACTATTGGATGTGAAAGGGGCGGTCGGTATAGGAGCAAATTTCATTCAATCTCCAAAGAAAATAAAACTCGAAAGCATACAAAAATGAAGAAGAAGAAGTGTCCATTTAAACTCATTAGAAATGAACAGGTGGAGAAACGTGAAAGTTGGTGGTGGACTGGAAATTTAGCAGATACCATCATGAGTTAGGTGTCTACCATCAATGACATTCATCAATAGCTAAGTTGAGCGAAAAAGAGGTTTTGTCAAGATTAAAAATTTGTGGAAAGCTAATCTAAAGCCCAAGAAGATATTGAAGCAATTGAAGATAGAAAATCCAAACAATGTCGGCAACATGAAACATATTGACAATGCATTGTAGAAAATCAAAATAAGTTGGATAGGTTGCTATTTTCCAATGCAATACTTTTTCAAATTATTGAAGGAGCGGGATGTAGAGACTAATGCTTTGGGGGACGTGTTATTTGCACACCCTGGAGCAGCAGATTTACTTCGTTTATTTCCTCATATGGTTCTCATGGATGCATCATTGATAGTATTGGCAACTTATCCTTGATAGTCAACAAGATGTAGGAGAAAAGTCATAAGTCAAATTGCGACAAACCACCCCAAATAAATCACAAGGTATATATGTCATTCTCGATAATTCCCACCTCATATTTATGTAGTTTAACATGCACATAACTAAATGACAACTGTGATGCAGATGAAATGTATGGACATACTTCAAACCAATATACATTTCCCTATTCCAAAGTTGTGCCAAAATTCATCCTGCAACATATTGAAGAACACAAAGATGTGAGGTCTGATGGAAATTGTGGATTTAGAGTACTTGTTGCATTTGTGTATGGTGATGAGAAAAAATGGTTGAGCGTAAGGATGGATTTGACCGAATAATTGGGATTTGTATAAAACAAGATATTCTTTGGGATGTGTGCAAGACTATGATGAAGCACTTGATATATTGAACACCATGCATCTTCTGCCTCTCTTAAAAATAGGCATCATGATTCCTTGAAGGGATTTGCTGTTAGCTCTACAAAAAACTAGAAGATCATCAGCAAAAAGTACGAATTGAATTCCTACTTTCTTGCATTTAGTATGATAATCCACCAATTTTCTACTGAAAGCTAATGGTAGAAATCTGGAAAAATGTTCCATGGCCATAACAAACAAAAGGGGTGAAATAGGATCCCCTTGCTTGACTCATCGTTTCCCTTTAAAAGTTTGTGTATAACCACCATTGAGAGAGATTCTAAAAGTAGAAGTTTCAATGCATCTTTCTGATCCATTGAATGAATGTTCTTGGAAATTTGAGGCTCTCCAACAAACAGAATATAAAAGACCATCCTAAGCTGTCAAATGTCTTTTGACTACCCACTTGGATTAAATAGTTATCCAATTTGCCATCCTTCCACTTATACTTTTTCAACAGCTCCTGAGTAAGCAGTACATTATAAGAAATGAGTCTACCATTAACAAAAGCTCCCCGGTTCAGGTTGATTATATCAAGCAGTACCAAACTAAGCCTTGTGCAAAGAACTTTAGCAATGATCTTATACAACACATAACAGCATCAAGTTGGCCTGATATCATAGGCCACTTGTGGATGCTTTTTCTTAGGAAGCAAGGTGATAGTTGTGTTATTCAGCTGATCTGGGATGCTACCACCATCAAAGAAATCCTGAATAGCTGCAACCACACTAGGACCAATAATATGCCAAGTAGCTTTAAAAGAATTGGCTAGAAAAATCGTCATAACTAGGACTTTTACTATCAGGAATGCTTTTAAGGGCATTGTAAATTTCCTCAGTAGTAAAAGGCTAAATAACCTGTACTGATGCTCATGAGATATGATTGTTCCTTGCTTAATCACTTCAGGATCCAGCACTAATTTTGGTGGAAAGGATGTACCCAATTGTTTGGTGAAGAAATCAACCAGATGAGCCTCTACATGATCTCTAGTTTTCAGCAACTCAATTCCATTAGTAAGGCACAGAATATGGTTTTTAAATTGTCTAGTCTTTAAGTAAGAATAGAAACAACTTAGAAGGTTTATCACCATCCTTCAACCATGCAATCTTAATTTTCTGATGGAGGAATCTGGATTCTGCCTCATATAACATGATTACCTTCTCCCTAACTTCACCCGCGGCCTTTTGCAATTGTTCATTCAATGTATCAGAGTGAGGCTTACTGGGCTGCTTCCAAGTCCACGGTGATTGCTAAAGCTCTTTGCTGAATTGCACTAAATTCCACTTTATTAATGCTTTGTAGAGGAGCGTGTAATAAGTGCAGATTTATATACAAATCATGCAAAGTAAAGACAGAATGATCTCTCCAAATGGCCTCTACAGTAAGCAAGAATTCAGATGATAAACTCCAAATATTGTAGTACGTGAATGGCTATTTGATTTTCTGATGCTGCTTTGTGATTTGCAGAAGAAGAGGATTATGATCAGAAATTTGCTCCATCAAAACCATACACCTGGATTCAGAAATTTGCTCTATCCAACCTATACACCATATTTCCCTTCTTGCTTATGTTGTTCCAAGTAAACAAAGGGCCAAAATTCTTCATTTCAATCAGATTAAGAGCCTACACAACTGATTTAAACTGAAAGAATTATGAGGCAGTAACTTCAGCTTCACCAATTCTATCTTCAAAATCCAATAGAGAGTTGAAATCACCAGCTATCAACTAAGGTGTGTCTTGGATATCTAGCTTATGAAGTTCAGCCCACAGTGGATCTCTCTCATAAGGCACATTTCTCCTGTACACCAAATGAGAGGAGTCAATGAATATCGATTGTTCTTGGCTAATCTTGTGTAAATGCATGATTAGTGGAAGTAGTGAATAGATTTTGTCATTCGTTCTTGAAACTTTTGTTATTTAGCATTCATGTGTTCTTAATGCTATGTTTCACTTCATTTATTCCATGTGTTGTTTGAGAATAGGAAGTGTTTTGTATGATTGAAGTGTTAGGGTGTTAGGAAAGTAACGAATTCCTTAGCTCCTTTGCATGAATATCTAGGAACATGAACTTAGAACTTCTTGCGCATAATGTGTTGTGATTCTTGCTAGATAAGTATGTTAATGTGTATTGTTCTCATATTTATCTCGAGGCCACAAGCCCTTGATTCGAGTTGAGGCCCTCGAGACCTTGGGTCCTTGAAACTGTAAGCCTCGACTTGAACTGAAGTTCTTGGGACCTCATCCCCTCGAGATTCCTAGGCAGCGAGCCCTCGACTCGAGCAGAACTTAAAAGTCCATCAACCCTCGAGACCTTGGGTCCTCGAAGCCGCAAGACTCGACGTGAACTGAAATTCTCAGGACCTCATCCCTCGGGATGTAGGATCCTTGATGCTGAGGCCCTCGAGACCTAGAGTCCTCGAGGCCACAATCCCTCTAAAGCCCTCGAGATAGAAGCTCTCAACTCAAGCAGAACTTAAAAGTCCATCAGCCCTCGAGACCTTGGGTCCTCGAAGCCGCAAGCCTCAACTCGAACTGAAGTTCGTGGGACCTCATCCCCTCGAGATGTAGGATCCTTGATGCTGAGGCCCTCGAGACCTAGAGTCCTCGAGGCTACAATCCCTCTAAAGCTCTCGAGATAGAAGCTCACGACTCGAGCAGAACTTAAAAGTCCATCAGCCCTCGAGACCTCAAGCCAGTTCTCGAGACATCATCCCCTCGAGACCCCGAGGCAGCAAACCCTCGACTCGAGCAGAACTTAAAAGTCTATCTGCTCTCGAGACCTCAGGCTAGTTCTCGAGGCCAGTTCTTGAGACATTATTCCCTTGAGACCTCAAGGCAGCAAGCCCTCGACTCGAGCAGAACTTAAAAGTCTATCTACCCTCGAGACCTCAGGCTGGTTCTCGAGGCCAGTTCTCAAGACATCATCCCCTGGAGACCTCGATGCAGCAAGCCCTCAACTCGAGCAGAACTTTAAAGTCCATCAGCCCTCGAGACCTCAGGCCAGTTCTCGAGATATCATCCCCTCAAGATCCCGAGACAACAAGCCCTCGACTCGAGAAGAACTTAAAAGTCCATCAGCCCTCGAGACCTCAGTTCTCGAGGCTAGTTCTGGAGACATTATCCCCTCGAGATCCCGAGGCAGCGAGCCCTCGACTCGAGCAGAACTTAAAAGTCCATCAGCCCTCGAGACCTCAGGTCCTCGAAACCAGCCCTTGAGACATCATCCCCACGAGACCTCGAGGCAGCAAGCCTCGACTCGAGCTGAACTTGAATGACCATCACACTCTCGAGACCAGCTCTCGAGACATCATCCCCTCGAGACCTCGAGGCTGCAAAGTCCTTGGCTCAAGCCAAACCTGGAAAACCATCATTCCTCGAGACCGTCATTCCTCAAGTCAAACCAAAACCCTCGATGCATCAGCCCCTCGAGACCTCAAGTTCTCGAGGCCACAAGCACTCGATTCAAGCAGAAGTCCTTGAGACCTTGGGTCCTTGAGGCTACAATCTGACTCGTGCTGAAGCTCTCGAAACCTCGGGTCCTCGAGGCCAAAAAACCCTCCACCCGAGATGATGCATCACGAGTCGTGACCAGTGCTATCGCGAGTCGCGATGAAAAATCCAACTTTTCAGCTGAGCTTAAACATTGCATAATCTTTCCTTCTTCTTCACCAAATACTCCCAAGAACCCCCACACATCCACTCATTCCTCCACCATCTCACATATATTGACATATGAAAATTATTGCATCTTTATAGTATCTTTGTTGATTGTAGTATGCCGACTACATCATTGAGTCTTAAATTGCTATGTTCTATAATGATGCTTGGATATGTGTTAATATATGTTGGGTATGTTTATTGGAAAATCTTATAGTGGTGGTTGGATGATGGATTGGTTGTTCTTTGATAATACTATGGTTATTAACTCTTGATGCTAAACCTAGTATTATAAATCCTTATGTACTTGTGAGTTTAATGTGGTTCTTTGTTGTGTTAGTCTTGATCAAACGGCGCCAAGGGGACAACGTTTTGCTCGAGGGGTGAGTTCTTCTACGACACTTTTACTCCCCCTTTCGGCTCCGAAGCCAATTTTGGGACTGAGTCTATACAAGTACATTGGATTGCGCCATATTACCGGTGACTATGCGGAAAAATGGGTGTCACTCTACCTCCTACCTTGAGTTTTATTATTCTTACCTTACATGTTTACATTGAGGGCAATGTAATGTTTTAAGTGCGAGGAGGGGTTAGAGGACTCACATGCATGCTAGCTTCATTTGGAATGCTTTTTGCTACTTTTGATTGGAAAAACATGAGAAAAATTTTGAAAATGAAAAAAGAAAAAAATAGAAAAAAAATAAAACCCGCTGAGTTGAAAACCCGAGAGGGCAACTTAGGCAACACTGGGGGCCCGGATATGTCGAAAACCCAAGAGGGTAACCTAGGCAAAAATGAGAGGCCAAAATGTGTGGGAAAAGGTGAGATGTGAGCCAAAGAAACATGATGTGTGGCTAGGATGAAAACCCGAAAGGGCTCCTAGGCAAAATGAGAGAAAAAGAAAAAAATGCTATGATTTCACTCATTTGCTGGCGTTGGAGTCATAAGGTTGCGGTTGTCATATGGATGGATCGGGTAGCTCAACATCTTTAGACCTCTTGGGATTGGGTAACTTAGTGGGTTGAAAAATGAAGTAGGATTATAAAATTCTTGATTCTTTTATGCTTTGTTTTGGTTGATATATTGGCATTGGGTGAAGTATGTGTTTAAATCTCCTCTGTGATTTTGACATCATTTTATGTCATTGGATTTTGGTTGATATATTGGTATGAAGTGAAGTATGTGCTTGAACCTCCTAATGGTTTTAACTTCATTTGTGTCATTGGACTTTGGGATTATCAATTCAGGACTTTGAAACGTTTTTATGGGTAGTGAATTGATAAGTGGTAGGTTTGGTTAGATTTAGGAATTGGGGTTGTGTGTGTAAAAAAATTCTCATTTGAGCTTTGATTTTGAGATTTATGATTTTGAGAGTTTCTGTGAGGTGTTGATTGGGGGAATATTAGTTAGGATGTGGACATATGAATTCCTCCGTGTGCTTAAATCTTTTCTTACTCGAGGGCGAGTAAGGTTTAAGTGCGGGGAGGTTTGATGTGCCCATTTTATACGGTTATATTAGGACTTTTAGGATTCACTTTTGTGCTCTAAATGTGACATTTTACCTTGAAGATCTCTAAGGAGGTTTAAAATCGACTTTTATGTTTTTACTTTTTTAGAGAATTTTGTGTGACAAGGTGTTTGAAGACTTTGAAGAATACCTTTGAAGATTTTAAGACTTGTAATTGAGCTTTTGAAGATTTGAATAATTGAAGAAGTGGAGAGAAGAGGAGGATATGAAACAAAAAGGAGAAAGAAGGAAATGATGCTAGACTTGTAGTCCGTCACAAGGTCGTCGCGAGCACGTCGCGACTCTCGACGGACGAGGGGTCAGAAACCCTTCTTGCTTTTTGCACTATAAATACTCACCTTATCCTCTCCTCTTCAAGAAGCTTTGGACACCTTATTCCTGCGTTTTTCTGGGTTTAAACACTAGTTTTTCTTTCCTTTCTTTTCTTAGTTTTTGTAGGTTAATCATGTCTTTTAATTGTCTAGCTTAGTTTTATCTTGGGAGCAATGGATTGAAGCTTCCATTTCTATGTAGTAAGAACCATATATATATATATATATATATATATTTAGTGCTTTTGCTATTCTGCATTTATCGAGCTTTGAATGTGAATTTTTGGTGTCATTGATGTTGTTGGAAGCTTGAGTATATGAATTGCTTGTATGATTACTTGTTAGGGTTGGGAGAAAGTAGCTAATTCTTCCCTCTTTTAATGTGGAATCCAAGAGCATGAGTTAGAGCTTCTTAATGATGTTGATGTGTTGGTTATTGCTAGATGAATGTGATAATGTTGAATTCGTTGTCATGTTTGTTTTAGGTAGCAAATGAGAGGAGTCAATGAATGTCGATTGTTCTTGGATAATCTTGTGTAAATACATGATAGTGGAAGTAGTGAATAGATTTTGTCATTCGTTCTTGAAGCCTTTGTTATTTAGCATTCACGTGTTCTTAATGCTATGTTTCACTTCATTTATGCCATGTGTTATTTGAGAATAGGAAGTGTTTTGTATGATTGAAGTGTTAGGGTGTTAGGAAAGTGACGAATTCCTTAGATCCTTTGCATGAAATTCTAGGAACATGAACTTAGAACTTCTTGCACATAATGTGTTGTGATTCTTGCTAGATAAGTTGTTAATGTGGATTGTTCTCATATTTATCCTATAGATGCAATGAAAGGTTGGACCTTGAATGTGGTTTGTTCTAGGTTTAGCCTAATAAATGTTGTGTTTGGTTAAATGACTATATCTTTAGTAGAAAGCTTTTCGTTGTCAAATATATGGTCCTTCGTGTATAATGTCATTGATGAAATACCCCTATGGTCGTTGTTTGTCTAGGGTGATCATCAATGAGCTTTGCAAATGGTCGTTGTTTGTCTTTGCAAACTACTCTTAAGAAGGAATGAATGTTGATCTTCTATTGGCATTCCCCATAGGTAACAAATGTGATAGGATGAGTGAATGGTCCAATGATCTACATTAGATTTGGAAGTGGATATCGATTGCCCCCAAGGATTTATCTTTTGTAGTTTTAAAACCCTTTTTCTTAGTTTTGTTTGATAATTTAGCATAGTCGCTTGACTTTTCTAGTTGTCTTGTCTTTTAACTTTCATAACTTAGGACCACCAAACAGCCAAAATCTCCCCCTTTAAATGCTATGTATATATATATATATATATTTACCCAGCCTAATATCAACCTTTTGTGCTTAAACGCTTGAGAAAATCCCCCTTCTTCTTGGACGACCCCGACTTGCCGCTATCTACTTAGTTGTCAATAGTAAGCATTTATGACTTATAAATATTAACTTTGAGAGGCACGACGACGGCCTCCCAGGGTTACTATTAGAAGGGCATTCAATGCCATATCCGGCTCAATAAATTCTCAACAGAGGAAAGTGAGAGATATAAATCTAGAGAATATGAGTAATGTTGAATCTAATGGTCTATATGATGCGTTGTATACTCCAGCGGGTTCTGAGTACTCTGAAGAGAGGAATAAACCCCTTGGAATAACAACTGACATTGGAATGATCGGTAGAACTAGCCACAGAGGAGGTGTGTTGACATTAACACAAGAAGACATTCATGAAGCCATTGAGATGGAACATAATTGTTTACTTGGGTACTGGATGGATGATAGAAAGTTTAGTGTGTAGAGAATGTACCAGTACTCTAGTGATTATTGGAGCATTAGTGCATATGTACTGCATAGATATAGGAACTTTTATGTAGTTAAATTCCAAACTAAAGAAGAAGCTATAGTTGTACTGCATAGGAGTTCTTTCTCTTTGGCTGGAGGTTTATTGACACTTAAAAATGGGGTTCCTGTATAACGCTTAGGAGAATCGGGGTTGAGAAAATTAAGATTAATATCCAGATTCATGGATTTCCTACTGAAGGATCTGTCCCAAAGTAGTAATTAAGGCGGCGAATATGGCAGGAGATGTCATAGATGTGGAGATAGACACGTCACCTATGATGAACGTCAAATATTTTAGAGCTACAATATGGATCAGACCAGGTGAACCCTTACTTTCTGGTTTTTATACTGATCTAATTAATGGCCATAGAATTTGGCTTGATATCAGACGTTGATCTAATTAATGGCCATAGAACTTGTGCATGGATGTACAATTTTTGCAGACGTTGTGGGGGTAATAGGGCATCCTTGTTAGATGTGCCCTATTTAGGATAACTTTATTCTGGAACAGTTTATAGACAAGCATATCCATGCACATAATGCCGCCAGAGGCACAGACATTGTCTATGATGCTGGAAGAAAAATGTTCCCGCCATCTATAAGAGCACACATTTAGGGGTGGATTCAGTGTGGTTACCATGACATTTTACTAATATCACGTACCATACTAACATTATCGGTATATTATTTTTAAAAATCAATATCGTATCAAATCTGTGGCATACCAACTCATCGGTATATACAAAAGTTGGTTGGTATCGGTATGGTGTGGTAGAATACCACTAAATATAAGCTATAATGAATTTATTATTTGATCATTAAAAAATTATTTTTTTACCGCGCAATCTTAATTTTATAAAATTAAAGATTCTTTAATCATAATAATATAGTAGGATAACATCAAATTAAGAAATATAATAAGTAGATAAAGTCTACTGTTAGATCGACAAATGTTCAACCAATTATAAAAACCTCGTTTTAATAACTTTTAAGGTCGCACTGTAATTATTTATACATTACGATATATTTTAAAAGTTTTTCAAAATTATATAATTGAACCTCGTTGCAATAAATAAAAGCAAACATCAAAATATCCTATTAGTTACATCAAATATAAAATGCCCCGTCTAACGGTTAGTCGATCGAAATAAGACTTTGTGTTATAAGTAAGTTATAATAAATAAAAGAGAATTATTTTTTAAATTTTTTTGTAAGGTTTAGAACAAAAATGTTTTTTTAAAACACCCTAAGGTGGGGGATATTTATTAGGTTCCCCAAACCTATGAAGCACTAAAAGGTGTACAATAATGTTATGAATATTACATCGGTAAGGCAACCTCACTGCCTTCAAAAGAATGGTCTAATGGTAGTCATGGACTAGTGGATGAAATGTTAAAGAAAATTGTTTGCTAGGTCAAGGTCTGTAAGGGTAGAGTCTTCACGGATTGAGTGCTCGAAAGCTTAGAGCTTCGAAAGTTCGAAAGCTCAATCGGGGGGTTGAGTGTAGGATCAAGTGGTCGAGGTCGCCTAGGCTCCATGTGTTCAAGAGTTCCTATTTCACGATGGCTCCATGTCTCGAGGGCTCCATGTCTCGAGAGGTCCATGCCTCGAGGGCTCGTTTCAAGGTCTCCATACATGACTCCAAAGCTCGAGGACTTCAAAGTTTGAGAACTCCATGTCTCAAGGGCTCCATGTCTCGAGGGCTCCATGTATCGAGTGCTTCAGGGTTCGAGGACTCCAAGGCTCCAGGACTCCAAAGGTCGAGGACTCCAAGGCTCATGGGCTTCAAGTTTCGAGAACACTGTGTCTCGAGGCAATGGCTCGAGGACTCTTAAGCTCGCAGACCCCAAAGCTCGAGGGCTTTTATGCTAGCGGACTCCAAAGCTCGAGGGCTCCATGTCTCGAGGGCTCCATGTCTTGAGGGCTCCATGTCTCGAGGGCTCCATGTCTCGAGTGCTCCACGGCACGAGGACTCCATGTCTCAAGGCTCGAGTGCCCCTGGACACCATGTCTCGATGGTTCCTTGGCTCGAGGCTCCAAAGGTTCGATGACTCTAAGGCTTGATGACTCTAGGCTCGAGGGCTCCATGACTGCAGGCTCAATTGCTCAATTGCACACTTGAAATGTATTGCCGTCGTTCGTCATACCAATTTGAAGAGGGGATGTTTATCTGATGGATGCTCATTCATGAATGTATAACCGGCCGAGGATAAAATTGTGTAGCGGAATAGAACCTGTAATGAACACGAAAATTTTCAGCAGTATCTATCCTATAATAAGAAGTTCATAAGTCCAGCCGGAAAAGCATGTAACCGATTATTACATCTTATACAGCATGCTCTTGAGACTCATTTCGAATCCAAGGAATTCCACATCTATCTAGATGAAGGAGTCCCTTAAGAAAAGGAGGTGCTAAATTCAGTTCTAAATCACCATCAAAGTTATTTTCTAAAGCAAATTTTGCCAGGAAATCAGATGCAATATTAGTCTCTCTAGGAGTATGCCGGATTGGGTGGATATGATGTTTCAAATTTAGAGATTGGCAAATGGAATAATTCCTCCATGGTGAGGTGTTTGGATTTTGAATACCCTGTACTGCAATTAAACAATCGGATTCAACCTCACATCTATTTAAAACCAGCTCTAAACATAGTTCATATCCACATTGGATAGCTATCAATTCTGCATGTAATGGTGATGGGGAGTGAAAAGATTTTGCCCTCATTTTAACCACCTTCCCCTCACAATTCCTAACTATCACTGCTAGAGCTGAAAAACCCCCCCTGATCCATGTTGCATCTGTATTAATCTTGTATCCAGTTAGGGGTTTCTGCCATGTCACAACATTAAAGTTTTCCTTTTCTTTTGTGTAATGTGAGGAATAATGTTAGCCCGTGTCCAATATTTATGCTTGTCTACGTTACCTATCAAATGATTCACTGAGAAAATTTGATATATCATGTCTTTTATTTCATGCATACAAGCATCATTGGAGAAGGAGACGTTGTCAAACAGGATATTATTCCTTTTAATCCAAAGAGTCCAAATTGTTACAAGAAGGGCAGCGATGGTGATATTAGATTGAATTTTAGATTCTGCATTAAAAGAAAGGTAAAATTCAACTCTGCTCTTCAAATTTGGGAAAGATTTTTGCTGAATCTTTAAAAAATCATTTACAAAGTTCCAGACAGAAATGGATGTGGGGCAAGAGTTGAAAAATGATCTAAAGAGTCACTGTAAGTCTGGCACAGGGGACATTTGGATGCTAAATGGAACCCTATCTTTCTTAAAATGTTGTCAAAAGGAAGTAAACCCTTCAGAGCTCTCCATAAAATCACATACATCTTTTTAGGAATAAGGTAACCATACCTTTTGAAAATGGAGGATCTTCAGCTTTCTCTGTCTGAAAATTTTGTATGCTGATTTGATGGAGAAGATTCCATTTATGGCTGGCATCCAGATGAGTCTATCTTCATAAGTATATTCCACTTTAGCCTCCTGTAAAATTGAGTACAAATTGGTCGCCAAAAATGGCTCCAGTTGTGGGAGGATTGATGCTTTGTTGTTAATAAATGACCTTAGTGAGATGTCCGCAAAGGGGATATCTCTATCTTGAGGCCATTTATAATACAAAGCTCCCTTGGCCATCCAGTTAGCATTCCAGAAGGAGCAATCACCGATACCATGTATTATTTTGGAGTTGCTATTTGCTTTTTCAGCAATTTTACAGATTCTAGACCATGTATGAGATCTTTTGTAAGACTTCGGGAGTGACCATAATAGAGAGGTCCATTGCGTGGAATTGAGTTGCAGTTTCCACCACAGTTTACATGAAAAAGCATCTACAATGGCCTTTAAAGCTCTAAAACCTATTTCATTTTCTTCTACAGGTACACTCATGTTTTTCCAGGATCTCCATTTTTTTTCAACATTATCATAATATCCCCAGAACAAGCTAGAAGCCATTTTCTCCATTTTTTTCAAAACTATTTTTGGTGGATTCAAAACTGAAAAGGTATGAGTTGGGATAGAGAGAAGACAGTGATTAATTAGAACAATTTTACCTGCGGTGGAGAGCCATCTGTTCTTCCAATTATGGATTGATTTATCCATTCTTTCCAATAATGGCTGGTAGTGTACCTGCAAATTTCTACCAAAAAATATAGGCACTCCCAGGTATTTGAATGGGAAAACTCCTTTTTCCATTCCCAGGATCCTTTTTACAAAGTTAACTGGAGAAGAATTTGTTCTATGAGATACAAATAATTCTGATTTTGAGAAATTGACCTTTTGGCCTGTGGTTTGTTCATATGCTTTAAGAAAATTTTTGAACCTCTTCATGTTTCTAGGGTTGGTATTCAAAAATACTGCCGTGTCATCAGCATACATTAAATGTGAAATTGGAGCACAGCTCTTAGGTAGACTGAAATTCTGAAGGTACCCTGTGCTAAAAAGTTTCTTTAAACCTCTAGAAAAGGCTTCCGAGAGCAAATTGTAAAGGAAAGGAGGAAGAGGATCTCCCTGTTTTATACCCCTAGAGGATGCAAAGAAACCTGAAGTAACTCCATTGATTAAAACCGAAAAATTTGTAGCAGATATGTTATGCATAATGAGTTTAACAAATTTCCCGTGAAAGCCAAAGTGAATTCAACCTCGTGCTAAAAGCCATTCCTTCTTAGCCTTCTCCACCCTTTCACCAATCTTAGAGAACTCCCTTCTATTAAGCCTATTCAAAGGCTTTTATATGTCTTCAAGAAGTTTTCCAAAATCCTTCATTGTGCTCACCTTCCTCTGAACCGCTTGGATTGTCTCCTTGAAATGTGGTGAGGCCTCCCATATATTGAAATATTTGAAGCTCCTCCTCTTCTTCTTGTCTTCCTTATGCCAACTCAAAATGATAGAATGGTGGTCCGAGAGTGTGTCCAGTTTTACCTCACAAAAGGCTTGGCCAAGCCTCATTACCCACTGTTAGTTTACAATACCCCTATCAATTTTGCTTTGTATCAACTCCCCCACTTTCATTCTATTGCTCCAAGTAAACTTTTGGCCAATAATTTTAATTTCAACCAACAAACTAGCCTCTATCATTTCTTGGAAATCCAAGACTTCCTTTTCTTAAACTTCATTCCCACCTTCTATATCCCCAAAATCCAAAGGAGAGTTAAAATCTCCTCTGATCAGCCATGGTTTATCATCTCTACTCGCTTGCCCTTTTAGGAACTCCCAGATTGGTTTCCTCATCCCAATGGTGTTATGGTCATACACCACCGTCAAGATGAATTCCAAGTTATTGCTCCTAATCAACCCATCAAATTCCATCCATTGATCCCCAACATTCAACACCCTCATATCATAGAAATCAGCCCTTCAACCTAGCCAAATTCTCCCCCCTACAACAACATTTCCATTTGTTATCAACTCCCAACCAAGCCCTATTCTCCCCCACACTTTTTTTTGGTTTTCTTCTTTTACTTTAGTTTCCAATAGCCCCAAACAACCTACGTCATAAAGCATACAAATTTTTTTTTCACCCTTCTATGCTTATCACATTTATTCAAACCTCTTACATTCCAACAAGAAAATATACCATTCACGAGGGTCGGATAAGAGAGTATACCCATTACCTTCACTCCTTGAACTCCTCAGATCTTCTTCTTTCTTTTTTGCTGCCCTTATTCCTTTCTCTACCATTTTGAACTCAATCTCCTTCCCTAGCAGCCCTTTAACTTCCCATTGCTGCTCTTTAACTTCCCTTTGCTGCCCTGGAGCGAGGGACCAGCGCTCGCGTCGGTAACGATCATAGTTAAGGGAATGGTTATTCCTGAGTTGGTTAATTCATTTCTCCGTTGTTGTTGAGTGAATCAATCTGGACTTTAGTACTTTAAGTGTTAAGCATTTTTTTTAGTAGCTAGTAGCGCACCCGAAGGAAGTAAGTACTCACCCTCCAAGTAGCTAGCAGGCTCAGTAGAGAAAGGAAATGTGAATGTTGTAAGTCAATACAAAATATCTTCTCTAAGGCCGAGGACTATGAAATCCATTTCAATGTTGGAGGCGGCCCTTAAAAGCATGAAAATAGGCGCGAGATCACGAGTTTTAGGTCATATTTTTCAAGATTCTAGAACAATTCCTTCCTAGTTTTAGTTTCGATCTTCGAACTTTGTCTCATACTCTTCTTAGCCAAGCACCAACTCCATCTTAGTCTTTGTCGAAAGCTAGTCCCCATCATCCTATCAGTCATGGTAACGGATTGAGTCTTTATCTTTCGGTAGCTGGTTTGACTCTTTGTGATCGAACAAAACAAGAACAAGATTTATCGTAGTAAAAGTAGAGCTAGACTGCATGATTGGCTTGTAGAAGAAAGAAAAGATTGGAGGATTTATGTCTTAACACATTTCACTCTGTCTTACTTCTCATCTTCTTTCACAATCCTCCCACTTGGCACATAAATCCTCCTATTCATTTGACTTTTTTCACCTTCATTTTTCTTCCTACACACCTCCTCATTATGCCCAGTCATCCCACATTTTCCTCATTTAGTTGTCTTCCATTCAAAACAGATTTTCTGGCTAACAATCACTTTGTTTTCATTAAGGTAAATCAACTTGTCTGGAAGGGTATCACTTATCATCACCCTTGCAAAATCCAACCTACCCTTCTCTTGAGTTGTTCTATCAATATTAAAAGGCTTCCCAAGTGGACTTAATATCTTGCTTATGAGTTTTGGTTGCCATTACTTCAATGGCAATCCGGGGATCTGAATCCAAACTGGGACAACATTACATTCTTCAATCACACCATCTCTTCATTACAATCTTTCAATAAAATGGGTTTCCCATCAAAGAACACCACTCCCTTCTCCAAAACAGCCCCTTTATGCTCCTTACTTTGAAATTTAACCATAAAAACTCCTGAATTTAGAAGCCATACCTTGTTGATTCTTCTTTCCCAAATCCAAAAAAAGAACCCCTCCATGACTTTGAATGGTGGGTTGCTGCTGCCCAATACCTTGCACATAATGGTAGTCTCCCATTTGCTTTGAGCTTTCTTCCACCTCCTCCATGGTGATTTCACCCATAAAAAGCCTATCTATCTCCACGGGTTGGTAATATAGAATCTCCGCCGAGCTAGATTTGAGTATAGAACTCCAAGATCTGACCTCCTTCTTGCTCTTCTCCTCCATTTCTTCACTCCAAACAAATTTTCTCCCTTCTTTAGAGAAAAAATTCAAATTTGAGCCCACATTTTTTGCTTCTTCAAAATTTTTTTTCTTCCACTCCTTGGCTTTTAGCTTCTTTAGGGCTTGAAAGTGACTGGTCAAGAATACTCTTTAGCCTTATTTTGTTTTTTTCCTTTGCCCTCATCCATCAAAAAACCCAAACTGTTCTGGGATGCTGCCATCATCAAAGAAATCCAGAATAGTTGCAAACACACTAGGACAAATGATATGCCATGTAGCTTTGAAAAACTGACCAGAAAAAACCATCATAACCAAGACTTTTACTATTTGGAATGCTTTTAAGGGCATTATAGATCTCCTCAGTAGTAAAAGGTTGAATTAACTTGTATTGATGCTCCTGAGATAAGACTGGCCTTGATTAATCACTTCAGGATCTAGGACTGAAATTAGACTAGAAGATGTACCAAGCTGTTTGGTGAAAAAAAATCAACCAAGTGAGCTTCGACCTGATCTCTGCTATTTAACAGCTCAACTCCACTAGCAAGGCACAAAATATGGTTCTTGAATTGTCTAGCCTTCAAATAAGCATAGACAATTTAGAAGGTTCATCAGCATCCTTCAACCATTTCACTCTTTGTTCATTAATGTTGGAATCTGGATTCTGCCTCATAGTAGCCTTGTTTCTAACTTCAGTTTTAGCACATTGTAAATGTGTATTCAAAGGAGTGTAAAGCCTTGTGAGTGCTTCCAGTTCCAAAGTAACAATCAATGTCCTTTGCTGAATTGCACTAAATTCCACTCTATTAATGCTTTGTAGAGGAGCATGTAATAGATTGAGATTTATATAAAATCATGATACTAAGTGATCCCTCATAATAGCATCAACCGTAGGTAAGAAATTTGGGGAAGGGCTCCACATATTATAGTATTTGATAGGCTTTTTAACCTTATGATGTTGCATTGTAATTTGCCAAACAACATGATTCTGATAATAGATCAAGCCACTTTTGGTTAATCAATGCTCTGTCCAACCTACTATATACTTTTACCTTCAAAATCCATAGGAGAGTTGAAATCATCAGCTATCAACCATGGAGTATCCTGAATATCCAGCTTTTGAAGTTCAGTCCACAATGGATCTCTCTCAGAAGGCACATTCTTTCCATACACCAAAGTAATGAAAATGGGATGTTTAAAGCTTTCTAAAAGCAAGAAACATGAATCCATAGACCGAATTTTTACATCAAATAAGTCAGGCCTCCAACCCAGAAAAATTCTCCATTGTTTGTAATAAACTGCAAGCCCAAATTCAAAGGTTAGAACCTGATTTCTGATTTCTGAATTCAATATCCTTATAAATGTACCAGGTGAAGGTATCCATACCTTGATAATTTCATATTTCCACCATACTTTCATGAAAAAAGTTGTCCATGATAGACAATGGAGGATGTCCTCCCAGAGCTCTGCAGATTACTGTGCTTCCCAAGTCTTGCAGCTACTATCTACACAAGTTTTGGAGATTCTGCCCATGTGAACCCCAACTATCTCATCTGGTGGATAGTAGTACTTCATTCCTTCTGATCTATCCTTAAATAGATCTGTCCATGCTAGATCTTGCTTTGGAGGTGAAGAAAATGCATTCGGATGTTGATGATCTTGTTGAATCAAGACAGTTTTGGAGAGAGAAGCTTGAGCAGCAGCTGTTTTTTTCAAAAGGGAAGCTAATCCATCCTTGGAGCTAAATCCCTGGTAGGTATAGGAGATTGGCTGGGAGTGTAGGTTGGAGTATACATCAAGTTTGTGGAAAATAGATCCGAATTGTGAGCCTTGGAAATCCTATCTTCTTGGTCATTTGATGGACCAGAGGATAAAAGAATGCCACTTTCCACAAGATCTGTTGATGCCTTGCTTTTCTCTTCAACATTTGCTACCTTGCTTTCCCCATGATCACTTGTTACTGTTTAATCCTTTCTTGCAACCTTAGAAGCTGTTAAAAGGCTCTCTTTTCGCTCCAAAGAAAGCTAACTGAAAGCTACTTTGATAGCCTTATCCCTTTTCTTTAGTTTATAACTCCCCATAGCAAGAATACTAGAGATCTAAGCAAAGAGAAGAAGGTTTTTGGCTGAAAATCTGAACACATATTGATGTTGTTTTCGCCAACACTAGGAGAGAGAATTTCAACAAACCTTGCTTTCACCACCAATAAATCCCACATTGATACATTATGTTAAACTTAACCGTTATTGGGAGATTCTCCTTTAGTCCTTTGATAAATGGGGTTTTCACAAATTCAACATCCTTTCGCAATCTTGCATACCAACCCTCCTTATGATTAGTTCGAGATATTGCCAATATTCTCCACGTTACTATTTCCTTGATTCACACAGCTTAAGTATGTGTTTTTCCATCAAGTACATTGTTGGAACATGATACAAATGAAGCCCGATCTTTAATATTTTTCTAGTAGCAATCAGTCTCTTCTGGCATATGCTCTTAATTCTTTGAACTAGATTTACTTGGATTTCAGATGGATTGTGGTTGATTTTAAGATTCTTCGTTCATAGGACCAAAAGTAGGAGAATTTGAATATGTCTGGGTAGGACCACAGCTACCCATCACTGTCTCACTTCCTCAGTAGAAGTTAGAAGATCCTGAGTTAAACCTTGGCCTTTGATTATTAGAGCCGTAGTATGGGGTCTTTTTCATCCTTAAGTTACTTTCAACCAACCTTGGTTTAACAAATAGGTCCCTCACGATACATTATGTTGAAGCTTTAACCAGTATTCGGAGATTCTCCCTTAGTCTTTCGATAAACGGGTTCTTCAAAAATTTATCATCCTTTTGCATACCAAATTTTCTCATGATTAGTTTGAGGTATTGCTAATATTCATCCACGGTGCTATGACCTTTCTTCATATTTCTTATGTAAAAGTGTTTTTCTATGAAGGATGTGGTTGGAACATGATACAAATGAAGCTCGGACTTCAATCTTTCCCCAGTTGCAATAAGTCTCTCTTCTAGCATATGTTCTTGATTCTTTGAACTAGACTTACTTGGATTTCGGATACATTGTGGTTGATTTAAGGCAGCCATTCTTTGTTCATTAGGACTAAAAAGCCTCCTATGAATGTGTCTGTTCGTCGAAGATAGAAATCCCGAGTCAAAACCCAGCCTTTTATTGCTAAAGCTCTAGAATAGGGTTCTTTTGAGACTTAAGGTACTTTCAACCAAACTTTTTTTATGGAATGTGGTGTTTCATTTCATCAAAGGAAAAATAAATAAGAGTTGAAAAAAATAGAACAGTAAAATCACCCTTCAGCTAGGAAAAGAACAAAGCCAAATAACAATATTACAAGGAAAGACTAAGTAGCTAATACTATACCCAATATCACCTTGGGGTATGCGCTAACACCCTTGACAGGCACTCCAGAACCCGCCAACACTCGTGAAAACCTCGGTTCTCCATTCATACGACCTCCGGTGTGGATAACGAGGCCACCTTCACAACCAGACTTGCTGCTCTACTGAAATAGCCAAATATAAGTCCTAAATTGCCATGATCTTGTTTTGAAAAATATTCCATTCCTCTCCACCCAAATGTGATACATAGTGGACACCAAAAGAGAGAATTTCTTATCCTTCCTTTTCTGCCATACAAACAAAAATCTTCTAAGTTGCCCAAAATCATGAAAAATAGGAAAATGAAGCAACTTGATGATTTGTTGAGTGTAAGGATAACTCGGAAATATGGGCTGAGAGCCCTCGGGCTGCTGGTGACATAAAGAGAATGTATAGTTGAAGGCACATCCCAAAACAGTGCAATCTATTTAGTCTTCCCAAAGCAAGTCTCCACAAGAAATTAGACTTGCTTAGTCTCTCCTAGTGTGGGCGAAATGCACCATCACTATCTGTTCATCTTTTTCATCCAAGATCCTCCTTCTTTTTGCTTAGATCTCTAGCAATCTTGCTATGAGGGGTTCTAAAAGAAAGAAAAGGGTTAAGGACATCAAAGAAGCTCTCAATCAGCTTTCTTTGGAGCAAAAAGAGAAACTTTTAACAACTACAAAAGAGGTTAGAAACAATCAACCAGTACCAAAAGATCTTGATGAAAGCAAGGCTGCAAATGGCGAAGGCAAATCAGATCTGGCTGGCAGTGGCATTCATACTCCAAGGCTTATGGTTTCCTCAAACGTGGTTCATACACCAACTTACACTCCTAGTCAATCTCCTGTACTGCCAGGGATTCAGCAAGCTCTAAAAAGATGGATCAACATCATTTTTGAAGAAGCCAGCTCCTGCTCAAGCTTCCTCCAAACATGTTGGTATTCAACATGATTTTTTTCACTCAGATGCACCCCCTTCACCCAAAAACAAGCTACAGCTTGGTCAGATCTATTCAAGGATAGATCAGAATGGATGGAGTATACTATCCACAGATGAGGTTGCTGGAGTTCACATGGGAAGGATCTCCAAAGCTTGTGTAGAAAATAGCTACAAAACTTGGGAAAGCACTGTAATCTGCAAAGTTCTTGGGCATCCACCACTAGCCATCCTGGACAACTTCTTCAGGAGAGTATGGTCGAAAGCTGAAATCAGTAAGGTATGGTTGTCTTCACCTGGTGTCTTTATGGTCAGATTCAAAGAGTTGGAGTTCAAAAATCAGGTATTAGAGAGGGGGATGTTAACCTTTGATCATAAGCCTATTTTAATCTATCCTTGGAATAGAAATTTTAAAGTTGATCTTCCTGCCAGGATTCCAGTATAACTTCATGATTTGGATCCTATATACTGGACTCCTTAAATCCTGAGTAAGATACTAAGTTCTATTGGAAAACCATTGAGTTCAATTGGGAATGGATATTCTTGAAGTACTTCCCATCCAGGTATCATTCATTGATGAAAATGACATTGTTCAAATGCAAAATGCGGTGTTTGAATGGAAACCTATCAAATGTTCCTACTGTTCTATGTTAGGCCACTCTAAGGAGAATTGTAAGAAATTGCTGAAACCTTCCAAGTTTCCCACCAAGAAATATGTCCAAAAAATTGTTAATCTTGTTAATTCTCAGACTGAACATGGACCTGATCCAGTCCATGCTGCACCCCCCAGCAATTCACAGGCCATGGAAAGAACCTATTCAGCCCCCATCAGAGCATGATCAGCAAGTCTCCTTATCCAGCTCCAGTTCCATACAGGCTAATTGCTCAAGTTTGCTGAACTTTAGTTTAGTTACTAATATTCTTCACCTCCCCCATCCCCCTGATGGATTCAAACCTCATTATCTGGAACATTAGAGATCTCAATACCTCTATGAAGCAAAGGGCAGTAAAGGAGTTATGTTTTGCACATCATTACAGGTTTCTCATGCATTATAGAAACTAAAGTAATCCAAAAAAATGAGGCTGGAGTTTGGGATGAGCTTGACCTTGGCTGGCAATTTATCACTAACAACAACTGTGAAAATAGTGGTAGGATTTTCTTGGGCTGGAGACCTGATCTCTATGATGCACATATCTTATCATCAAATGCTCAATGGAAAAAACATGTCCTTTGATATTATTGTCCATTTTTATTACTTTTGACTATGGAAAAAATATCCCATATGAAAGATGTCCTTTGTGGATTGAACTTCAAAAGCTTGATATTCATAATTCACCCTGTATGATAGCTGGTGATTTCAATTCCCTTTTGGATTATGAGGATAGGATTGGTGGTGCTCTTATATCAGCTTCTGAGTTATATCAATTCAAGACATTGGTGTAGGCACTGAACTTGAATGTGATCAAAATTTTTGGCCCTTACTTCATATGGAACAACATGAGCAAGGCAGGAAAAATAGGGTCTATAGCAAATTGGATAGAGCCCTTATCAACCAGAAATAGATTGATCACTTGGCTGAATCTAGTTGCAAGATCTTGCCTGAGAATATTTCTGATCATAGTCCTTTGTTGCTGCAAATAACAAAACAACATTAGAAAGTGAAAAAGCCCTTCAAGTATTACAACATGTGGAGCATTTCTTCTACATTTTTGCCAGCTGTAGAAACTATATGGAGGGATCATCCAATTTCTACTTTGAAGGACCTATCCAAAAACCTCAGTCTATTACATGCTCCCTTACAAAGCATTAATCGACTGGAGTTTAGTGAAATTCAGAAAAAAAAACAAGTGCTATAAAAGTGAAAGTTCAAAAGGAATTACATCAGGATCCCTTGAATACTCTTTTGCAAGCTTCTAAAACTGAGGTCAGATTGAAGACTGCTTTGATTTGTGGAAGCTGAATCTAAATTTTAGCATCAGAGGACAAAGAGAGAATGGGTGAAGGTGGGGATAAACCTTCTAAACTATCCTATGATCAACTAAAACATAGAAAGTTTAAAAACCATATTCTCTACCTTTCTAATGGTACTGATTTGCTGAGAAGAAGTGATGAAGTAGAAGCTCACTTGGTGGATTTTTTCACCAAGCAGGTACAACTATTGCTCTATCATCAACAGTGGACTTCAAGGGCTGATTCAACTATCTATTATCTTAGGAGCATCAATGTAAGCTGATTCTCTTAAAAGCATTCCCGATTGCAAAAGCCCTGGCTTTGATGGTTTCTCTACCTAGTGTTTAAGTCTACTTGGCATATCATTGGGAAAACTGTGATCAAGGCAGTGAAAGATTTCTTTGATGGGGGGGGGGGGGGGTTTCCTGATCAACTGAGCACAACTATCATTACGTTGCTGCCTAAGAAGGATCAACCAAAATTGGGCTCAGATTATAGGCCAATTTTCTACTGCTCAGTTATATACAAGGGTTAGCAAAGATAACATGTACAAGGCTTGGATGGATTCTTCCTCATACTGTTAATCTGAATCAAGGGGAATTTGTTAAAGGAAGGCTTATTTCCCACAATGTGCTACTTACTCAGGAACTTCTTCATACTTATAAGTGGAAGGATTGATGTATGGATAGCTGCCTCATCAAAGTGGATATTCAGAAGGCTTTTGATAATTGGGAATGGTCCTTTTTATTCACCTTGCTGGAAAGTCTCAAGTTCCTTCCCTAGAGCTTTTATTCAATGGATCCAAAAATGCATTGCTGCTTCTTTCAGCATCTCTCTAAATGGTGGATATACTCAGCTTTTCAAGGGAAGGAGAGGAGTGAAACAAGGTGATCCTCTTTCACCTCTCTTATTTGTCCTTGCAATGGAATATTTTTCTAGACTTTTGTCAAAGGTTTACAGAACTAAGTTAATTGATCATCATGCAAGGTGCAAGAAAGTTGAAATACAATGCCTACTTTTTGCAGATGATCTCTTAATCTTCTGTAAGGCTAATATTAAGCAAATCTCTCCATGGAGTTTTGAAGGTTCTTGATCAGTTTAAAAGTACTACTGCTGGTCTATCTGTCAATCCTGCAAAATCACAAGTGTATTTCTCTAGGATTGGAGAATCCACCATAGATACATTGTTGGGATTCAGAGGGGTGTCTTTCATGTGGCATACTTGGGGTTGCCTATTACAAGCTGAAGCTGGAATGCTCAAACCCACTAAGTGCTGATTGAGAAGATCAGATCAAGATTACATAGCTGGAAAGGGAAAACTCTTTCCCTATGTAGGCAAAATAGAACTGATCAATATAGTATTGCTTAGCCTTACTAGTTATTGAATCAGAGTATTTAAACTTCCAGCTAGTGTATATGAAGACATAGAGACTTTGTGCAGAAATTTTTTATGGGGACACCAAGAAGGAGAAAGAGGCCTGAATCCAATGTGGCATGGAAGACTTTATATGTATTGAGAAGGACTACGGAGGTTCTGGAATTGGAGATCCTTTCTAATGGATGGCAAGGCTCATTGTGCAAGCAATTATGGGACTTACAGAATGAAAAAGCAAATTCGTGGATCAGATGGATACAAGAAGTTTACATGAAGGGATCAGAAACTCTTCAAACTTTCCAAGCTCCAACTCATGCAAGTTATAACTGTAAACACCTAATGAGACTTAGAGATCAGGTTCTACCCTTCCTACTTCTTTACATTTCTAGTTCTGGCAAATTTCAAGTCTCTTTAGCCTGTGGTCATCTTCAAGGCCAAGGATCTAAGAGAGCATTCTATGTTACCATCTGGAGTAGGAAATTATTACCAAAGCACTCTTTCTTCTTTTGAAGATTATTAGCTTTGGGGAGATTATCTACTCTAGATAGATTACATGCTTTTGTATTGCACCTGATCTTTGTGCAATATGTTCTTGGAGTGTGTTTACTCAAGACAGGTATTCCAGCTCACGCACTTACCACACTTCCAAGATTTCATGCAGCTCGGAAGATTTCTGTTTATTTAACAAAAAAAGGAAGCAGAACACGTTTTCTTTTATGGTGCTACTATGTATCACATTTGGGAGGAGAGGAACAGAAGAATTTTCAAGCACAAAAGATCATAGGAATTTAAGATTTATGGTTGATCATTACAGCAGAACATCAGATATGGCACTAGTTTATAGTTGTTTATTTTTAGATTCTCTACTTCGTAATAGGATCTAGCCTTTTATTTTTTATTCAGTATTAGTTGTAGGGGTGATTGATATGCTGATCTTGTAAGAACCCTCAATTTAAAAGCTAATAATACCTTTTTTGGATACTAGGGGTAATTTTCACATTTCAGATCTGGTAATACTCTTTTGATTTTGCCATCCTCACACCATGAGGAGATCTAACACTAAGAATAAAGGGAAAACACAACAATCAAAGGAGAGAAAAACGTTTTTGAAGGAGGAGGTGATCAGCTTGGCTTTGTTGAAGGATGAGAGCAAGGGGAAAAAATGAAATAGGGCTGAAGAGTGTTCTTGACAAGTCACTTTCAGGCCCTAAAGAAGCTAAAAGCCAAGGAGTGGAAGAAAAAGAAGTTTTTGAAGAAGCAAAAAATGAGTGTTCAATTTCGAATTTCAGCAGCTCTAAAGAAGGGAGAAAAATTGTTTGGAGTGAAGAAGTGGAGGAGGAGAGCAAGAAGGAGGTAAGATCTTGGAGTTCTATACTCAAATCTAGCTCGACGGAGATCCAATATTACCAACCCGTGGAGATAGATGGGCTGTTTATGGGTGAAATCACCATGGAGGAGGTGGAAGAAAGCTCAAAGCAACGGGAGACTACTATTATGTGCAAGATTTTGGGCAGCAACCCACCATTTAAAGTCATGGAGGGGTTCTTTTTTCGGATTTGGGGAGGAAGAATCAACAAGGTATGGCTTCTAAATTCAGGAGTTTTTATGGTTAAATTTCAAAGTAAGGAGCATAAAGGGGTTGTTTTGGAGAAAGGAGTGGTGTTCTTTGATGGGAAACCCGTTTTATTGAAAAATTGGAATGAAGAAGGTGTGATTGAAGAACCTAATGTTGTCCCGGTTTGGATTCAGCTCCTCAGATTACCATTGAAGTATTGGCAACCAAAACTCATAAGTAAGATAGTAAGTCCACTTGGGAAGCCTTTGAATCTTGATAGAGCAACACAAGAGAAGGAGAGGCTGGATTTGGCAAGGGTGCAAGTTGAGGTGATGATAAGTGATACCCTTCTGGACAAGTTGATTTACCTTAATGAAAACAAGGTGATTGTTAGCCAACAAATCTGTTTTGAATAGAAGCCAACTAAATGTGGAAAATGTGGGATGGTTGGGCATAATGAGGAGGTGTGTAGGAAGGAAAATGGAGCTGAAAAAAGTCAAACAAACAGGAGGATTTATGTGCCAATTGGGAGGATTGTGAAAGAAGATGAGAAGCAAGATGGAGTGAAAGATGTTAAGGGGCAGCAAAGGGAAGCTAAAGAGTAGAAATGGGAAGTTAAAGGGCTGCTAGGGGAGGAGATTGAGTTCAAAATGGTAGAGAAATGACTAAGGGCAGCAAGGAAGAAAGAAGAAGATCCGAGAAGTTGAAGGAGTGAAGGTAATGGGTATACTCTCTTATCCGACCCTCCTTATGAATAGTAGATTTGCTTGTTGGAATGTAGGGGGTTTGAATAAATGTGATAAGCATAGGAGGGTGAAAAAAATTTGTATGCTTAATCATATAGGTTGTTCGGGGATGTTGGAAACTAAAGTAAAAGAAGAAAACCAAAAAAAAGCGTGGGGGAGAATATGGCTTGGTTGGGAGTTGATAACAAATGGGAATGTTGTAGGGGGGAGAATTTGGCTAGGTTGGAGGGCTGATTTTTATGATATGAAGGTGTTGAATGTTGGGGATCAATGGATGGATTTTGATGGGTTGACTAGGAGCAATAACTTGAAATTCTTCTTGACGGTGGTGTATGGCCATAACACCATTGAAAAGGGAAAACCAATGTGGGAGTTCCTAAAGGGGCAAGGGAGTAGAGATGATAAACCATGGCTGATCATAGGAGATTTTAACTCTCCCTTGGATTTTGGGGATAGAGAAGGTGGAAACGATGTTGAAGAAAAGGAAGTCTTGGATTTCCAAGATGTGATGGAGGCTAGTTTATTGGTTGAAATTAAAACTATTGGCCAAATGTTTACTTGGAGCAATAGAAGGGAAGTGGGGGAGTTGATACAAAGCAAAATTGATAGGGGCGTTGTAAACCAAGAGTGGGTAAGGAGGCTTGGCCAAGCCTTTTGTGAGGTAAAACCGGACACACTCCCGGACCACCATCCTATCATCTTGAGTTGGCATAAGGAAGACAAGAAGAAGAAGAGGAGCTTCAAATACTTCAATATGTGGGAGGCTTCACCACATTGGAAGGGGACAATCCAAGCGGTTTGTAGGAAGGTGAGCACAATGAAGGATTTTGGAAAGCTTCTTGAAGACATGGAAAAGGCTTTGAATAGGCTTAATAGAAAGGAGTTCTCTAAGATTGGAGGAAGGGTGGAGAAGGCTAAGAAGGAATGACTTTTGGCACAAGAGAGGTCGAATGAAGAACCAAGGGATGAAAGGAGGCAAAGGGTGGAATTTGATGCAAGTAAAGTGCTTGAAGAATTGGAGGAGGATGAATACAAGTTCTTGCAACAAAGAGCTAAAGTGCAATGGCTTCATGAGGGGGATAGGCCTACAAAGTTGTTTTATGCTTCATGAGGGAGATAGGCCTACAAAGTTGTTTTATGCTTCATGAGGGGGATAGGCCTACAAAGTTGTTTTATGCTTCTATGAGAACAAGGCAATACAAGAACCAAATTTTGAACATAAAGGAGGGGAGTAGATTACTATTTAATGTAGACCAGATTGAAGAACATTTGAAGAAACACTATGAAAGCCATTTGGGAGTCTATTGGGAAACTAAAGACTTGGAGGAAAACTTGGCTATTTTTGGTGGAGTTCTAAGCATACAACAACAAGCATCCTTAATCCAACCAATTGGTGAAAAGGAGGTGAAGAAAGCACTTTGGGGGATTCATCCTAACAAAAGCCCGGGGAGAGATGGTTATACAAGCCAATTTTTTAGGAGCAATTGGGAGATAATTGGAGGAAGAATGGTGGAGGCCGTACAAATTTTTTTCAAGGGGGAAGAAATTCCGAACTCTTTGAATCAAGCCGTGATATCCTTGGAGGATTGGGGATTAGAGATCCTTCCATTTGGAACAAGGCAGCACTATGTAAGTAATTGTGGGATTTAAATCAAAGAAAGATATTCGGTGGGTAAGGTGGATTCAAGCATATTACATAAAGGGTGGATATTGGAAGATGTTGTGCAAATTGAAAGATAAACACTTCCAAACCCTTGGGAGTTGTTTGGACAAAGAAGCAAGTTGAAGACAAGGATGGTGTATGATGAAATGAAGGGAGGAAGCAAAAGGGACTTTTATGCAAAGGTAATTTGGGACAAAAACATTTTACCTAAGCATAGAATTTTCCTATGGATCCTATTGAAGGGAGGGCTGCCCACGGTTGATAGATTGCAAAAATTTGGGATTTTGAAGACACAACAAAGTTGTAGTTTATGTGATGAGGTGGATGAGACAGCAACAACCCATTTGTTTTCGGGTTGTACATACACTGGGGGGTTGATGAAAATTTTGAAGTTGAGGGATATGAGCAACATGAGGCAAGTAAAAAGATGTTTGTTGATGATGTTAAGAAGAAGGCAAGACTTGATGTTGATGAAGCTAGCCTTGTATAGAATATGGAATGAAAGGAACATAGGGATCTTTTGCCAAGAAGATTTGAAGATGGTGACCTTGGCTGCCCAAGTTGAAGCTGAATGCAAATGGAGGAGCAACAAGAGATAGAAAGAAAATTTTGAATTTGAGCCTAGATAGAATATAGAGCTGGTTGTTTGTTTGATTTTAAATAGCAAGTTTTGATAGGGGGTTTTGCTTGTAAAAGGCTAGGAGTGATAGCCTTAAAACCCTTTTGGTTTGATTTGATCTATATACATTTCATAAAAAAAAAAACCCTCAATTTTGTGCTCCTTTTGATGAAATGAAAACACATTTACATTAAAAAAAATAATGCTCCACAAGGAAAAAAATAATGCTTTGGTAATAACATTTTGCTCCAAATAGTGTCATGGAAGGCCTTTATGATTCTTTGACCCTGGACAAAACCATAAACCAAAGAAACTTTAAAGGTCCCTGTAGTAGAAAAACATAAGGGCAAGAATTGTAGCGTTTGTTCCCTTAGCCTCATTAGATATTTCCAGTTGTAACTAGCATGGTTTGATGCTTTGCATGGTTGTAAAGTTGTAGATCCCTTCATATAGAATTCTTAAACCCATTTAATCCACACTTTAGCTTTCTCTCTTTGAATATTCCAAAGCTGCTTACAAAGTAATGCTTGTCCCCCAAAGAAAAGGATCTCTGATGTCTGCTCCACCATATTCCTTTTCAATGCAAAGTGTTTTCCAAGCCACATGATTC
Source organism: Rubia yunnanensis (assembly GCA_037428765.1). Classification (NCBI taxonomy): domain Eukaryota; kingdom Viridiplantae; phylum Streptophyta; class Magnoliopsida; order Gentianales; family Rubiaceae; genus Rubia; species Rubia yunnanensis. The sequence goes on from CM075063.1 coordinate 66,396,059, forward strand.
ATACCACTTTTTTCATCACGATATCCCCAAGTGAAATTCCTGCAAATGATCTCAATTCCCTCAAAACTGTAACTAGAAGTTTGAATGCACTTATCCAGTAACTTATGATATACTCAACAACACAATATTGATGATTTTTTTAATGAAAGTTTTGTTTATAAATCAATTCACCAAAAAAAAAATTTAGCCATCATTCCTAGCCCTATCAAAACTTGCTATTTAAAATCAAACAAACAAAACAAACAACCAGCTCTATATTCTATCTAGCTCATCTTTAAAATTTTCTTTCCGTCTTTTCTTGCTCCTCCATTTGCATTCGGCTTCAACTTTGGCGGCCAAGATCTCCATCTTCAAATCTTCTTGGCTGAAGATCCTTTTGTGTTTTTCATTCCATATTCTATACAAGACACTAGTAAGCTTCATCAATTTCAAGTCTTGTCTTATTCTTACCATCATCAACAAACATGTTTTTACTTGCCTCATGTTGCTCATATCCCTCAACTTCAAGATTATCATCAACCCCTTAGTGTATGTACAGCCCGAAAACAAATGGGTTGATGTCTCATCCACCTCATCACATAAACTAAAACTTTGTAGTGTCTTCAAAATACCAAATCTTTGCAATCTATCAACCGTGGGCAGTCGTCCCTTCAATAGCATCCATAGGAAAATTCTATGCTCAGGTAAAATGTTTTTGTGCCAAATTACCTTTGCATAAAAGTCCCTTTGCATAAAAGTCCCTTTTGCTTCCTCCCTTCATTTTATCATACACCAACCTTGTCTTCAACTTGCCTTCCTTGTCTAAACGACTCCCAAGAGTTTGGAAGTGTTTATCTTTCAATTTCCACAACATCTTCCAACTAGAACTTACCTCTCATTTGCTTCCTTGTAGACTTCTACCCTTTATGTAATATGCTTGAATCAACCTAACCCAAAGAATGTCTTTCTTTGATTTTAAATCCCATAATTTCTTACATAGTGCTGCTACCTTAGTCCAAATGGAAGGATCTCTAATCCCCAATCCTCCAATTTTTTTGCTTCTACAAATTGTGTGTCCCAAGAGATAGGAGTATAACCCCTTTTCCATTCTTCTCTTTCCCACAAAAAATATCTACAATTTTCACAATCTCCTCATGAACACCCTCATGTGTACCTTCCCTGCACAAGAACGAACACTTGAATTCCAAGTATGCAATTTTCTTCAAATTTTATCCATTAATTGCTCACAATCTTGCTTCTTGTACTTCAAATTAGACAAAGGCAGCCCCAAATATTGCATAGGAAAATCCTATCTTGTTACATTTAACACTCTAGCCAAAAATTCTTTCTCCTCTTCATCCATTATAGAAAAACAAATTCTAGATTTTTGCTCACTTATTGCGATCTGAGACCTCCATAAACCTCTTCAAGCATCCTTTCACACCCTCCATGGATTTTTGGCTTGCTCCATAAAAGATAAGTAAAATCATCAGCAAACAACAAAGTATGCACACCAACCTTTTTGCACCTTTGGTGGAATTCTATGTGTTGCTCCTTGTACTCCTTTGCCATCATTCTTGTAAGGTACTCCATGCTCAAAACAAATAACAAGGGGAATAGAGGATCCCCTTGTTTCTTTTCTACCCATGAATCCTTCAGAATACCTCCCATTCAAAACCAAGGCTTTTGATACAATCTATCATCAACCCGAGGATCTTTAAAACCTCAAGCCATTTAACAAGAAATTTCCAGCTTATACAATCAAAGGCTTTGCTAATATCCACTTTAACAACACAACTTCTGTTCATGCCATCAACATTGTACTTATGCAACATTCTTGTGTTAAAAAATGTTGTGTGATATGTGCATACCTTTCACAAAAGCAATTATATTCTCACTAATCAAACAAGGAAGCACCTCACAAAGTCTTGCACAAATTACTTTGGTTTTATCACTTAATAAAGTACGGAGCAACAAGCAATAGGCCTATAATCACATGCAAATTGAGGTTGACTCACCTTTTGGATCAAGGATATCACGGCTTGATTCAAAGAGTTTGGAATTTCTTCCCCCTTGAAAAAAATTTATACGGCCTCCACCATACTTCCTCCAATTATCTCCCAATTGCTCATAAAAAATTGGCTTGTATAACCATCTCTCCCCGGGCTTTTGTTAGGATGAATCCCCCAAAGTGCTTTCTTCACCTCCTTTTCACCAATTGGTTGGATTGAGTATGCTTCTTGTTGTATGCTTAGAACTTCACCAAAAATAGCCAAGTTTTCCTCCAAGTCTTTAGTTTCCCAATAGACTCTCAAATGGCTTTAATAGAACAACTTGGTAGGCCTATCCCCCTCGTGAAGCCATTGCACTTTAGCTCTTTGTTGCAAGAACTTGTATTCAGCCTCCTCTGATTCTTCAAGCACTTTCCTTGCATCAAATTCCACCATTTGCCTCCTTTCATCCTTTGGTTCTTCATTCAACCTCTCTTATGCCAAAAGCCATTCCTTCTTAACCTTTTCGACCCTTCTCCAATCTTAGAGAACTCCCTTCTATTAAGCCTATTCAAAGGTTTTTCCATGTCTTCAAGAAGTTTTCCAAAATCCTTCATTGTGCTCACCTTCCTCCAAACCGCTTGGATTGTCTCCTTGAAATGTGGTGAGGCCTCCCACATATTGAAATATTTGAAGCTCCTCCTCTTCTTCTTGTGTTCCTTATGCCAACTCAAAATGATGGGATGGTGGTCCGAGAGTGTGTACGGTTTTACCTCACAAAAGGCTTGGTCAAGCCTCCTTACCCACTCTTGGTTTACAATGCCCCTATCAATTTTGCTTTGTATCAACTCCCCCACTTCCCTTTTATTGCACCAAGTAAACTTTTGGCCAATAGTTTTAATTTCAACCAACAAACTAGCCTCCATCACTTCTTGGAAATCCAAGACTTCCTTTTCTTCAACTTCATTCCCACCTTCTCTATCCCCAAAATGCAAAGGAGAGTTAAAATCTCCCATGATCTGCCGTGGTTTATCATCTCTACTCCCTTTCCCCTTTAGGAACTCCCCCACACTGGTTTCCTCTTCTCAATGGTGTTATGGCCATACACCACCATCAAGAAGAATGCCAAGTTATTGCTCCTAATCAACCCATCAAAATCCGTCCATTGATCCCCAATTTTCAACACCTTCATATCATAAAAATCAGCCCTCCAACCTAGCCAAATTCTCCCCCCTACAACATTTTCCATTTGTTATCAACTCCCAACCAAGCCCTATTCTCCCCCACACTTTTTTTCTTCTTCTTTTACTTTAGTTTCCAACAGCCCCATAACCTATATGATTAATCATACAAAATTTTTTCACCCTCTTATACTTATCAAATTTATTCAAACCCCTTATAGTCCACACAAGTAAATCTACTATTCATAAGGAGGGTCGGATGAGAGTATACCCATTACCTTCACTCATTGAACTCCTCGGATCTTCTTCTTTCTTCCTTGCTGCCCTTTTTCCTTTCTTTGCCATTTTGAACTCAATCTCCTCCCCTAGCAGCCCTTTAACTTCCCATTACTACTCTTTAGCTTTCCTTTGCTACCCCTTAGCATCTTTCACTCCATCTTGCTTCTCATCTTCTTTCACAATCCTCCCAATTGGCACATAAATACTCCAATTGTTTGACTTTTTTCAGTTTCATTTTTCTTCCTACACCTCCTCTTTATGACCGATCATCCCACATTTTCCACATTTAGTTGGCTTCCATTCAAAATAGATTTGCTGGCTAACAATCACCTTTTTTTCATTAACATACATCAACTTGTCTGAAAGGGTATCACTTATCATCACCTCAACTTGCACCCTTGCAAAATCCAGCCTCTCCATTTCTTGTGTTGCTATATTCAGATTCTAAGGCTTCCCAAGTGGATTTACTATCTTTCTCATGAGTTTTGATCGCCAATACTTCAATGGCAATCCGGGGAGTTGAATCCAAGCTGGGACAACATTAGGCTCTTCAATCACACCTTCTTCATTCAAATCTCTCAATAAAATGGGTTTCTCAACAAAGAACACCACTCCCCTCTCCAAAACATCCCCTTTATGCTCCTTACTTTGAAATCTAACCATTCAAAATCCTGGATTTAGAAGCCATACCTTGTTGATTCTTCTTCCCCAAATCTGAAAAAAAAACCCCTCCATGATTTTGAATGGTGGGTTGCTGCCCAAAACCTTGCACATAATGGTAGTCTCCCATTCCTTTGAGATTTCTTCCACCTCCTCCATGGTGTTTCACCCATAAACAGCCCATCTATCTCCACGGGTTGGTAATATTGGATCTCCATCGAGCTAGATTTGAGTATATAGAACTCCAAGATCTTACCTCCTTCTTGCTCTCCTCCACTTCTTCACTCCAAACAATTTTTCTCCCTTCTTTAGAGCTGAAATTCAAATTTGAACCCACATTTTTTGCTTCTTCAAAAAATTCTTTTTCTTCCACTCCTTGGATTTTAGCTTCTTTTGGGCTTGAAAGTGATTGGTCCAGAACACTCTTCAGCCCTATTTTGTTTTTTTTCCTTTGCCCTCATCCTTCAACAAACCCAACCTGCTCACCTCCTCCTTCAAAAATAATTTTTCTCTCCTTTGATTGTTGTGCTCTCCCTTTATTCTTAGTGTTAAATCTCCTTATGGTGTGAGGATGGAAAATTCAAAAGAGAATTACCAGATCTAAAATAAGAAAAAAGGAAGAACACCCATACTATGTGAAAATCATCCCTAGTACTTTAGATAGTAGGGAGTGATTTTTAGTATTGATGAGTTTAATGCTTTTTGCACAAGATAGAGTTTTTCCTGTCCAACTTAGCAATCTAGATTTGATTTCCTCCACTAGCTTCTGGCATGTTTGAGCATTCCATCCTCTGACTGTTATAGAAAGTCCTAAGTACGAGATAGGAAAGACCCCATCTGAATCTTCAAATCCTAATAAAATTAGTAATAGTAGTTTCTTCCATCCCGGAGAAGTAAACCTGTGATTTGGAAGGATTAATAGCAAGACCAGCAACATCCTTGAAGTGAGCCAGAATATTCATGACTCCATGGAGAAATTTACTATTAGTTTTGCGAAAAACTAGAAGATTATCATAACAAAAGTAGGCATTGAATTCCTACCCTTTTGCATTTGGTATGATAATCCAATATTTTTTACCTAAAAGCTAAAGACAACAATCTGGAGAAATATACCATGGCCATAACAAACAAAATCGGTGAAAGGGGGTCCCCTTGCTTGACCCCTCTTTTCCCCTTAAAAGTTGGAGTATAGCCACCACTAAGAGAGATGCTGAAAGTAGTAGTTTCAATACATTTACTATTCCATTGAATGAAGAAGGTTCTAGGAAACATGAGACTCTTTACAGACGAAATAAAAAAGACCACTCCAAATTATCAAATGCTTTTTGAATATCCACTTTGATTAGGCAACTATCCATTCTGCCATCTTTCCATTTATAAGTGTGCAATTATTCTCCTAAGTAAGCAGAACATTGTAAGAAATGAGTCTGCCTGACAAAAGCTCCTTGGTTTAGATTGATTAAATCAAGCAGTATGAAACCAAGCCTTGTGCAGAGAGAACTTTAGCAATGATCTTGTACAAAACAAAACAACAGGAAATTGGCCTATAATCAGAAGCCACCTATGGATGCTCTTTCTTAGGAAGCAATGTGGATTGATTGTGTCATTCAACTGTTCTGGGATGCTGCCACTATCAAAGAAATCCAGAATATTTGCGACCACACTAGGAAAAATGATATGCCATGTAGCTTTGAAAAATTGACTATAAAAAACCATCATAACCAAGACTTTTACTATTTGGAATGGTTTTAAGGGCATTATAGATCTCCTCAGCAGTAAAAGGTTGAATTACTTGTATTGATGCTCCTGAAATAAGACTGGCCCTTGATTAATCACTTCAGGATCTAGGACTGAAATGGGATGAGAAGATGTACCAAGCTGTTTGGTGAAAAAAATCAACCAAGTGAGCTTCCACCTGTGATCTCTGCTATTTAACAGCTCAACACCACTAGCAAGGGACAAAATATGGTTCTTGAATTGTCTAGCCTTCAAATAAGCATTATACAATTTAGAAGGTTTATCACCATCCTTCAACCATTCACTCTTTGTTCTTCAATGTAGGAATCTGGATTCTGCTTCATAGTAGCCTTGTTTCTAACTTTAGTTTCAGCACATTGTAAATGTGTAATAAAAGGAGTGTAAAACCTTTTGAGTTGCTTCTAGTTCCAAAGTAACAGTCTACCCTTTGCTGAATTGCACTAAATTCCACTCTATTAATGCTTTGTAAAGAAGCACGTAACAGATTCAGATTTATAAATCATGATACTGAGTGATCCCTCATAATAGCCTCAACTGTAAGAAAGAAATATGGGGAAATGCTCCACATATTATAGTATTTGAAAGGCTTTTTAACCTTATGATGTTGCTTTGTAAGTTGGAAGAGAAGAGGATTTTGATCTGAAATATGCTCCATCAAAACGAAACAACAGGATTCTGATAATAGATCAAGCCACTTTCGGTTAATCTCTACCCAACTTACTATATACTTTTTTACCTTCAAAATCCATAGGAGAGTTGAAATCATCAGCTATCAACCATGAAGTATCCTGAATATCCAGCTTTTGCAGTTCAGTCCACAATGGATCTCTCTCAGAAGGCACATTCTTTCCATACACCAAAGTAACAAAAATGGGATGTTTAAAGCTTTCTAAAAGCAAGAAACATGAATCCATAGACAGAATTTGTACATCAAATAGGTCAGGCCTCCAACCAAGAAAAATTCTCCATTGTTTGTAATAAACTGCAAGCCCAAATTCAAAAGGTTTACTATCCCCCTCTCTAGAACCTGATTTCTAAATTCAATATCCTTGAATTTAACCAAATTTATCCATACCTTGATGATTTCATATTTCCACCATACTTTCCTACAAAAGTTGTCCATGATAACCAATGGAGAATGTCCTCCCAGAGCTTTATAGATTACAGTGCTTCCCAAGTCTTGCAGCTACTTTCGACACAAGTTTTGGAGATTCTGCCCATATGAACCCCAACTATCTCATCTGGTGGATAGTGATTCATCCCTTCTGATCTATCCTTAAATAGATATGTCCATGCTAGATCTTACTTTGGAGGTGAAGAAGATGCATTCGGATGTTGATGATCTTGTTGAATCAAGACAGTTTTGGAGAGTGAAGCTTGAGCAGCAGCTGGTTTTTTTCAAAAGGGAACCTGATCCATCCTTGGAGCTAAATCCCTGGTAGGTACATGAGATTGGTTGGGAGTGTAGGCTGGAGTATACATCAAGGTTGTGGAAAATAGATCTGAATTGTGAGCCTTGGAAATCCTATCTTCTTGGTCATTTGATGGACTAGAGGATAAAGGAATGCCACTTTCCACCAGATCTGTTGATGCCTTGCTTTTCTCTTGAACATTTTCTACCTTGCTTTCCCCATGATCACATGTTACTGTTTGATCCTTTCTTGCAACCTTAGAAGCTGTTAAAAGGCTCTCTTTTCGCTCCAAAGAAAGCTGACTGAAAGCTTTTTTGATTGACTTAACCCTTTTCTTTAGTTTAGAACTCCCCATAGCAAGAATACTAGAGATCTAAGGAAAGAGAAGAAAGATTTTGGCTGAAAAAGATGAACACATAGTGATGGTGTTTTTGCCCACACTAGGAGAGAATTTCAACAAACCTTGCTTTCACCAATAAATCCCACATTGATACATCATGTTAAACTTAACCGTAATTGGGAGATTCCCCCTTATTGATAAATGGGGTTTTAACAAATTCAACATCCTTTCATAGTCTTTGCATACCGACCCTTCTTATGATTAGTTCGAGATATTGCCAATATTCATCCATGTTACTATTTCCTTTCCTTATACAACTTAAGTACGTGTTTTCCATCAAGTACATTGTTGGAACATGATACAAACGAAGCCCGATCTTTAATATTTTCTAGTAGCAATCAGTCTCTTCCAGCATCTGCTCTTAATTCTTTGAACTAGATTTACTTGGATTTCAGATGGATTGTGATTGATTTTAGGATTCTTCGTTCATTAGGACCAAAAGTTGGAGGATTTGAATATGTATGGGTAGGACCACAGCTGCCCATCACTGTCTCACTTCCTCAGTAGAAGTTAGAAGATCCCGAGTTAAACCTCTTGGCCTTTGATTATTAAAGTCGTAGTATGGGGTCTTTTTAATCCTTAAGGTAGGTTTAACCAATAGGTCCCTCGTTAATACATTATGTTGAAGCTTAACCAGTGTTTGGAGATTCTCTCTTCTTAGTCTTTCGAACGGGTTCTTCAAAAATGCATCATCCTTTTGTATACCAAACTTTCTCATGGTTAGTTTGAGGTATTGCTAATATTCATCCACACGGTGCCATGACCTTGCTTCATATTGCTTATGTACAAAGTGTTTTTCCATCAAGGACATGCAATCTATCTAGAGTAGTCTTCCCAAAGCAAGTCTCCACAAGAAACAAGACTTACGTAGTCTCTCCTAGTGTGGGCGAAATACACCATCACTATGTATCTTTTTCAGCCAAGATCCTCCTTCCTTTTGCTTAGATCTCTAGCAATCTTGCTTTGGGGGGTTCTAAAAGAAAGAAAAGGGTTAAGGCTATCAAAGAAGCTCTCAATCAGCTTTCTTTGGAGCAAAAAGAAAAACTTTTAACATCCACAAAAGAGGTTAGAAACAATCAACCAGTACCAAAAGATCTTGAAGAAAGAAAGGCTGCAAATAGCAAAGGCAAATCAGATATGGTTGGCAGCGGCATTCTATTATCCTCTGGTCCATCACATGATAAAATGGATAGGATTTCCAAGGCTCTTATTCTAGATCTGATTTCCTCAAATGTGGTGCATACTCCAACTTACACTCCTAGTCAATCTCTTGTACCTGCCTGGGATTCAGCTAGCTCTAAAGATGGATTAACATCACTTGTGAGGAAGCCAGCTGTTGCTCAAGCTTCCTCCAAACATGCTGGGATTCAACATGATCTTTTTCAATCAAATGCACCCCCTTCACCTCAAAAACAAGTTGCAGCTTGGTCAGATCTATTCAAGGATAGATAAGAAGGGATGGAGTACTACTATCCACCAGATGAGGTTGTTGGAGTTCACATGGGAAGGATCTCCAAAGTTTGTGTAGAAAATAGCTGTAAAACTTAGGAAAGCACTGTAATCTGCAAAGTTCTTGGAGGGCATCCACCACTAGCCATCATGGACAACTTCAGGAGAGTATGGTCGAAAGCTGAAATCAGTAAGGTATGGTTGTCTTCACCTGGTGTCTTTATGGTCAGATTCGAAGAGTTGGAGTTCAGGAATCAGGTGTTAGAGAGGGGGATGCTAACCTTTGACCATAAACCTTTGATCATAAGCCTTTGATCTATTCTTGGACTAGAAGTTTTAAAGCTGATCTTCCTACCAGGATTCCATTATAACTTCATGATTTGGATCCTATATACTGGACTCCTTAAATCCTGAGTAGGACACTAAGTTGTATTGGAAAACCGTTGATGTTAGATACAGCTACACATGCAATGGATAGGCTTAAATATGCTAGAGTTCAATTGGGAATGGATATTCTTGAAGTACTTCCCATCTAGGTTGATGAAAATGACATTGTTCAAATGCAAAATGTGGTGTTTGAATGGAAACTACCAAATGTTCCAATTGTTCTATGTTAGGCCACTCCAAGGAGAATTGTAAGAAATTGCTAAAACCTTCCAAGCTTCCCACCACGAAATATGTCCAAAAAATTGTTAATCCTGCTAATACTCAGACTGAACATAGACCTGATCCAGTCCATGCTGCACCCCCCCAGTAATTCACAGGCCAGGGAAAGAACCTATTCAGCCACCATCAGAGCATGATCAACAAGTCTCCTTATCCAGCTCCAGTTCTATACAGGCTAATTGCTCTAGTTTGCTGAACTTTAGTTTATTTACTAATATTCCTCACCTCCCCCATCCTCCTGATGGATTCAAACCTCCTAATCTGGAACATTAGAGGTCTCAATACCTCTATGAAGCAAAGGGCAGTAAGGGAGTTATGTTTTTTATATAATACAGTTTCTCATGCATTATAGAAACTAAAGTAATCCAAAAAAAAGTACAAGGGGTGATATTCACATATTCCCTTTTTCTTATTTTAGATCTGGTAATTCTTTTTTGAATTTGCCAGCCTCACACTATGAGGAGATCTAAGACTAAGAATAAAAGGAAAACACAACAATCAAATGAGAGAAAAACGTTTTTGAAGGAGGGGGTGATTAGCTTGGCTTTGTTGAAGGATGAGGGCAAGGGAAAAAATATAATAGGGCTAAAGAGTGTTCTTGACAAGTCACTTTCAAGCCCTAAAGAAGCTAAAAGCCAAGAAGTGGAAGAAAAAGAAGTTTCTGAAGCAAAAAATGAGGGTTCAAATTCGAATTTCAGCTCTAAAGAAGGGAGAAAAAGTGTTTGGAGTGAAGAAGTGGAGGAGGAGAGCAAGAAGGAGGTAAGATCTTGGAGTTCTAACAAATAAGATCTTGTTTTCATTAACGTAAATCAACTTGTCCGAAAGGGTATCACTTATCATCACCTCAACTTCCACCCTTGCTAAATCCAGCCTCTCCTTCTCTTGTGTTGCTCTATCAAGATTCAAAGGCTTCCCAAGTGGACTTACTATCTTGCTTATGAGTTTTGATTGCCAATACTTCAATGGCAATCCGAGGAGTTGAATCCAAACCGGGACAACATTAGGTTCTTCAATCACACCTTCTTCATTCCAATCTTTCAATAAAATGGGGTTCCCATCAAAGAACACCACTCTCTTCTCCAAAACAGCCCCTTTATGCTCCTTACTTTGAAATTTAACCATAAAAAACTCCTGAATTTTGAAGCCATACCTTGTTGATTCTTCTTCCCCAAATCCGAAAAAATAACCCCTTCATAACTTTGAATGGTGGGCTACTGCCCAAAACCTTGCACATAATGGTAGTCTCCCATTGCTCTGAGCTTTCTTCCACCTCCTCCATGGTGATTTCACCCATATAAATCCTATCTATCTCAACGGGTTGGTAATATTTAATCTATGTCGAGCTAGATTTGAGTATAGAACTCAAAGCAATGGGAGACTACTATCATGTGCAAGGTTTTGGGCAGCAACCCACCATTCAAAGTCATGGAGGGGTTCTTTTTTTGGATTTGGGGAAGAAGAATCAACAAGGTATGGCTTCTAAATTCAGGAGTTTTTATGGTTAAGTTTCAAAGTAAGGAGCATAAAGGGGCAGTTTTGGAGAAAGGACTGGTGTTCTTTGATGGGAAACCCATTTTATTGAAAGATTGGAATGAAGAAGGTGTGATTGAAGAACCTAATGTTGTCCCGGTTTGGATTCAGCTCCCCGAATTACCATTGAAGTATTGGCAACCGAAACTCATAAGGAAGATAGTAAGTCCACTTGGGAAGCCTTTCAATCTTGATAGAGCAACACAAGAGAAGGAGAGGCTGGATTTTGCAAGGGTGCAAGTTGAGGTGTGATAAGTGATACACTTCCGGACAAGTTGATTTACCTTAATGAAAACAATGTGATTGTTAGTCAGCAAATCTGTTTTGAATGGAAGACAATTGAAAGGATTGTGAAACGAATAGGAGGATTTATGTGCCAATTGAAAGGATTGTGAAAAAAGATGAGAAGCAAGATGGAGTGCAAGATGTTAAGGGACAGCAAAGGGAAGCTAAAGAGCAGCAATGGGAAGTTAAAGGGTTGCTAGGGGAGGAGATTGAGTTCAAAATGGTAGAGAAAGGAATAAGGGCAGCAAGGAATAAAGAAGAAGATCCGAGGAGTTCAAGGAGTGAAGGGAATGGGTATACTCTCTTATCCAACCCTCCTTATGAACAGTAGATTTTCTTGTTGGAATGTAAGGGGTTTGAATAAATGTGATAAGCATAGGAGGGTGAAAAACTTTTGTATGCTTAATCATATAGGTTGCTTGGGGCTGTTGGAAACTAAAGTAAAAGAAGAAAACCAAAAAAAAGTGTGGGGGAGAATAGGGCTTGGTTGGGAGTTGATAACAAATGGGAAGGTTGTAGTGGGGATAATTTGGCTGGGTTGGAGGGCTGATTTTTATGATATGAAGGTGTTGAATTTTTATGATTTTTATGATGGATTTTGATGGGTTGATTAGGAGGAATAACTTGAAATTCTTCTTGATGGTGGTGTATGGCCATAACACCATTGAAAAGAGAAAACCAATGTAGGAGTTCCTAAATGAGTAAGGGAGTAGAGATGATAAACCATGGCTGATCATAGGAGATTTTAACTCTCCTTTGGATTTTGAGGATAGAGAAGGTGGGAACGAAGTTGAAGAAAAGGAAGTCTTGGATTACCAAGACGTGATGGAGGCTAGTTTGTTGGTTGAAATTAAAACCATTGGCCAAATGTTTACTTGGAGCAATAGAAGGGAAGTGGGGGAGTTGATACAAAGCAAAATTGATAGGGGCATTGTAAACCAAGAGTGCGTAAGGAGGCTTGGCCATGCCTTTTGTGAGGTAAAACCGGACACACTCTCGGACCACCATCCTATCATTTTGAGTTGGCATAAGGAGGACAAGAAGAAGAAGTGGAGCTTCAAATATTTCAATATGTGGGAGGCCTCACCACATTTCAAGGGGAAATCCAAACGGTTTGGAGGAAGGTGAGCACAACGAAGGATTTTGGAAAGCTTCTTGAAGACATGGGAAAGCCTTTGAATAGGCTTAATAGAAGGGAGTTCTCTAAGATTGGAGAAAGGGTGGAGAAGGCTAAGAAAGAATGGCTTTTGGCACAAGAGAGGTTGAATGAAGAACCAATGGATGAAAGGAGGCAAAGGATGGAATTTGATGCAAGGAAAGTGCTTGAAGAATTGGAGGAGGCTGAATACAAGTTCTTGCAACAAAGAGCTAAAGTGCAATGGTTTCATGAGGGGGATAGGCCTACAAAGTTGTTTTATGCTTCAATGAGAACAAGGCAATACAGGAACCAAATTTTGAATATAAAGGAGGGGAGTAGATTACTATCCAATATAGACCAGATTGAAGAACATTTGAAGAGACACTATGAAAGCCATTTGGGAGTCTATTGGGAAACTAAAGACTTAGAGGAAAACTTGGCTATTTTTGGTGGAGTTCTAAGTATACAACAACAAGCATCCTTAATCCAACCAATTGGTGAAAAGGAGGTGAAGAAAGCACTTTGGGGGATTCATCCTAACAAAAGCCCGGGGAGAGATGGTTTATACAAGCCAATTTTTTAGGAGCAATTGGGAGATAATTGGAGGAAGTATGGGCGAGGCCTTACAAAGTTTTTTCAAGGGGGAAGAAATTCCAAACTCTTTGAATCAAGCCGTGATATCCTTGATCCCAAAGGTGAGTCAACCTCAATTTGCAAGTGATTATAGGCCTATTGCTTGTTGCTTCGTACTTTATAAAGTGATAACCAAAGTAATTTGTGCAGGACTTTGTGAGGTGCTGCCTTGTTTGATTAGTGAGAATCAAAGTGCTTTTTTGAAGGGTAGGCACATATCACGCAACATTCTGTTAACACAAGAATTGTTGCATAAGTACAATGTTGATGTCATGAAGAGAAGTTGTGTTGTTTAAGTGGATATTAGCAAAGCTTTTGATTGTATAAGCTGGAAATTTCTTGTTAAATGGCTTGAGGTTTTAAAGTTCCCCAGGTTGATGATAGATTGGATCAAGAGAAGTACAATGAAGTCATCATTTTTCTTGGTTTTGAATGGGAGGTATTCTGAAGGATTCATAGGTAGAAGAGGAGTTAAACAAGGGGATCCTCTATCCCCCTTTTTGTTTGTTTTGAGCATGGAGTACCTTACAAGAATGATGGCAAAGGAGTACAAGGTGCACATAGAATTCCACCAAAGATACAAAAAGGCTGGTGTGCATACTTTGTTGTTTGCTGATGATTTGCTTATCTTTTGTGGAGCAAAGCAAAAATCCATGGAGGGTGTGAAAGGTTGCTTGAAGAGGTTTATGGAGGTCTCGGGTCTTGTAATAAGTGAGCAAAAATCTAGAATTTAATTTTCTAGAATGGATGAAGAGGAGAAAGACTTGTTGGCTGGATTGTTAAATGCAACAAGAGGGGATTTTCCTATGCAATATTTGGGGCTGCCTTTGTCTAATGTGAAGTGGAGGAAGCAAAATTGTGAGCAATTGGTGGATAAAATTAGAAGAAAATTTCATAGTTGGAATTCTCGTGTTCTTTCTTATGCAGGGAAGGTGCAATTGATCAATTCGGTTTTACTAAGTATAGCTGGATTTTGGGCTAGTATACTAAGTATACTTGAGGGTGTTCATGAGGAGATTGTGAAAATCTGTAGATGTTTTTTGTGGGGAAGAGAAGAAGGGAAAAGGGGTTATACTCATATCTCTTGGGACACAATTTGTAGAAGCAAAAAAATTGGAGGATTGGGGATTAGAGATCCTTCCATTTGGAACAAGGCAGCACTATGTAAGCAATTATGGGATTTAAACTTAAAGAAAGATATTCTTTGGGTAAGGTGGATTCAAGTATATTACATGAAGGGTGGAAGTCTACAAGGAAGCAAATGAGGGGTAAGTTCTAGTTGCCATTGGAAGATGTTGTGCAAATTAAAAGATAAACACTTCCAAACCCTTGGGAGTTGTTTGGACAAGGAAGGCAAGTTGAAGACAAGGATGGTGTACGATGAAATGAAGGGAGGAAGCAAAATTGACTTTTATGCAAAGGTAATTTGGGACAAAAATTTTTACCTAAGCATAGAATTTTCCTATGGATGCTATTGAAGGGAGGGCTGCCCACGGTTGATAGAATGCAAAAATTTGGGATTTTGAAGACACAACAAAGTTGTAGTTTATGTGATGAGGTGGATGAGACAACAACCCATTTGTTTTTGGGTTGTACATACACTGGGTTGATGAAAATCTTGAAGTTGAGGGATATGAGCAATATGAGGCAAGTAAAAAAGAGGTGATGATGGTATGAAGAAGGCAAGACTTGATGTTCATGAAGCTTACTAGTGCCTTGCATAGAATATGGAATGAAAGGAACAAGAGGATCGTTTGCCAAGAAGATTTGAAGATGGAGACCTTGGCTACCCAAGTTGAAGCTGAATACAAATGGAGGAGCAACAAGAGATGGAAAGAAAATTTTGAATATGAGCCTAGATAGAATATAGAGCTGGTTGTTTGTTTGATTTTAAATAGCAAGTTTTGATAGGGGTTTTTACTTGTAAAAGGCTGGGTGTGATGGCCTAAAAACTCTTTTTGTTTGATTTTATCTATATACAAAACTTTCATGAAAAAAAAGAAGAAGAAGAACTTAGAAGGTTTATCACCATCCTTTAACCATTGACTCTTAGTTTTCTCATGGTGGAATCTGGACTCTTCCTCATCCTTCAACATATAAGACCTTCCGCTTTTTGCAACTGTTCATTGAATGGATCAGAGTGTAAGAGGCTTTCTGAGATGTTACCAAATCCACGGTGAATTCCAAAGCTCTATGCCTAATTGCACTAAATTCGATTCTATTAATGGTTTGTAGGAAAGCATGTAATAAGTGAAGATTTAAATAAAAATCATGCAAGGTAAATATTGAATGATCCCTCCAAATAGCCTCCACAATAAACTCCACCTATTGTAATATTTGAATGGATTATTGATTTCCCAATGCTGATTTGTGATTTGTAGTAGAAGAGGATATTGATAAGAAATTTTCTCCATCAAAACCACCATACACCTGAATTCAGACAGCAGATCAAGCTATTTCTAGTTGACCAATGCTCTATCCAACCTGCTATACACCCTATTCCCCTTCTTGCTTATGTTGTTCCATGTAAAGAAAGGGCCAAATTCTTCATTTCAATCAGATTAAGAGCCTGCACCTCTGATTTAAACTGAAAGAATTCTAAGGCAGTAACTTTAGCTCCACCAATTCTGTCTTCAAAATCCAATGAAGAGTTAAAATAACCAGCTATTAACCAAGGTGTGTCTTGGATATCAAGCTTGTGAAGATCAGCCCACAGTGGATCTCTCTCAGAAGGCACATATATCCCATACACCAAAGTAACAAAAATAGAAATGTGTAGAGCTTTAAAAAAGCAAGAAACGTGAATCCATTGAGAATGCATAGAAAGAATGTATATCAAAAAGATCAAGCCTCTACCCCAGAAAAATTCTCCCACTATCATCAACACTATTGTTTGAAACAAACTGCCAACCCAAGTTTAAATCATCCCAAAAATAATTTCATCTTTCTGTACCACTTGTCTCCACTATACAAAGAAAACCAACATTATGTACAAAACATAGTTCCCTACCTGCCCTTTGTTTTCATAGAGGTATTGAGACCTCTCATGTTCCAAACACATATTATAGACTCCACCAGGGGGTGATGAAGTTGGGGAAAATCCATAACTGAGGACAAATCAGCAATAGATTGGATCATTTCAGAATCAGGAGCTAAATCAGAAAAGTGGGTGATTCTTGTCTAAGTCCTGGGATTGAAGAGGAAGTGCTAGGATTCTTTCCAAGCCTATGAACTGTGATAGGATCAAGCAAAATAGGATCAGACACAACGGGATCAGTAGGAGCATGATCAACATCTTTGGGAGTTGCTTTTGGAACATACTTCATGGTAATCTTGTTTGGTGGCTTTTGGAGCTTTTTACAGCTTGCCTTATCATGGCCTAGCTTAGAGCAGTAGGAGCATGTTATAGGCTGCCATTCTGGTGCATACTTAGCTCAATAAGTAGTATGCCCAAAACACAAGTGGGCCTGAAGCAAACTAGTGCAGCGATCTTGGCCAAGTGAATGCAGAGCAAATGGAATCAACCCACGAACCGAGAATAGCAAGGACCTTGATCAGCTTTCGGCCACGAACCGCATTTCTTGTTACCACGATCAGACACGCGATGGCAATTCCGGATAATACAGAGCCATGTTTGAAATGTACAATAAAAGGAAGAATGAGGGTATGAATCCAGGTAAGTGCAACTAGTCTAAAGAAACCTGATTCGGAAAAGGTTACTGACTTGAGCATCAGTGTTTTTTCCCCGGAATCACTTTTGGGATCTCTTTTGGAAGCACATCTCGGTGAATCGCGATCAACCAGTTGGATTGGCAAAAATCATAATATTTGGCTTCGGCTGTAGGGATGGAATTTTTTTTCTAGTCGTTCATTCCTAACGGAGTTGATAATGGTGTTCACCAGAAGTGAAAGAAGTCAAAACCACCACACTCAAGAGCAAACAACGGGGAGAAATAGGAATGTACATCCTAGCAAAAATTAGGAACACATCCCCAGCAGAGAGCAAGAACACGTCAGGGATGACACAAAAGAGATAGAAGAAGCAGAATCTCCTAACATGAACAAGGAAAAGGAAAAAAAAGTGTTCGCATCGTTTTTGGTAGCGAACAAAGAGCAACTGTGTAATTAGTTCCTAGCTACTCTTAAACTAAAGTCCCATAAGGTAAGTCAAAAAGTTATTCAAAATATTGATGACCTTAAATATAGGGACGAATTGAGAGAAATAGTTGCAGAAGATGATGCAGACAAGTTGCCACTCGCACCACATCTTCGCAACTTCAAGATGGCAAGGGACAAGTTGCCACTCGCACCATTGCATGTCAATCTACGATGGGACAACCGACCCAGAGAAATTCTTGCATTCCTATCATAATAGCATGAGCTTCCTCATTGTTCCTGACAAAAATATGGGCACTCTTCATTGTTCCTATCTTAATAGATGATCCTTCAGTGACTCGCATGATGATTGCCACTCTTCATTCTAGCCAAACTTCCTAGCCTTTTTGTAAATTTCAAAAAGTGTGAAATGTCTTTCTGCTACTTTCGAGAGAAATCTACCAAGCGCAGCGAGTGATCCCAATAAGATTTGGATTTCCTTTACTATTCGTGGTTGAGGGAAGTTTAACAATTGCTTGTATCTTCTCTATATTAGCCTCGATCCCCTTCGAGGATACCTCGTATCCCAGAAATTTACCTGCCCCAACCCCGAAGTTTGTCGAAGCAATCCACAAATTGGATTTCTACCGCGCTTCTATCATCCACGAACACTCTATGAACAATTTCATTCCCATTTTTAGTAATAATGAACATGGGGTCATTGTCCGGGGAGACCATTCCTATTTTTAGTAATAATGACCATGGGGTCATTGTCCGGGGAGACATTCGGAATGACGTCCTCTTCGCTAAACCTAATCATATCATCAATACACAATCTTTTATCCAGAGCTCTTGCGGAGGTGAATACCTAGCCTAAAACTTCCAGCCATTATTTGGTAAGGATTATGTTGATCCATGATGTATGGAGAAGGCTAGTTTTTCTGGAGCTTGGTTAGGCACATCTTCTTCATAGTCTACTGCAGCTGTCATATTTTGATTTTTGCTCTAAGTGTTCATTGTGGCCTACTGGGTTTTGGCCATGGAGCTTCCTGGCTTGCTCGCTTCATTTTATCAGGAACAATAAACACATGGTATGAAGATTTACCAAGTATGTAAGGCAGTAACAGATACAACAAAGCGAGCAAGCCAGGAAACTCCATGGCCAAAACCCAGTAGGCCACAACAAACACTCAGAGCAGAAATCAAAAGATGGTAGTTGCAGTAGACTACGAAGAAGATGTGCCTAACCAAGCTCCAGAAAAATTAGTCTTCTCCATACATATGGATCAACAGAATCCTTATCAAATAATGCCTGGAAGTCTAAGGCTAGGTATTCACCTCCACAAGAGCCTCTGGATAAAAGATTGTGTAATGAAATAATCAGGTTTAGCGAAAAGGACATCATTCCTAATGCCTCTCTAATGGTGAGTTGTGGGATGGTACTACTGCCGAGGCTTTCGGTGCTAGCGTGATCGTAGTGGGGTGGGGAAAGGTGTGCCTAGTAGTTCTGGATGCAGGGATGAGACCTATAGTCCTAAGGTAGGACAGTTATTAATGTACCTGGATTATAAATCTAATGATAACCACGTTGATTAATTCCTGTTGTTAAATTATATATAATATATATAATTTTTAACGGGTATTTGTATGACATATAGGTAGGAAAATTATCTATAAGGGGTGTTGTGCATTCTAAAGATGTGGCTTTGTCAACCGGGTTACCTCAGATGAGCTATGGGGATGGACTCCCTATGGATGATTTCTATGCTAATTTAACCAAAATTGTAAGAGTTTGTATGTTGGACCTAGACCTAGGTCATGAATACCTTAATGGTTCAGGGATCTCACCTAAGGTCGAGGAGTGGCTAATAACACTAGGTGGACGAGTAAAATGATTTTTTAGTATCATTTGTGTTGTATCAGGATGGGAGCTACACTTGAAGTGGAATCTTATGCATATAAATTAGTACGATGTTCATATGTTTGAGTAAGGTTCAAAATCCAGAATGTAAGAAAAGAGATGACCACTATTATGTGGCGTGAAGAAGAATGGCAAAATTGTTTAACTAAGAAATTTTGTGAGAGTGATCGAATGGAGGATATCATTTCAAAGTAGGCTGATTACTTCGAAGATATTCTTCGACTTAAAAGAAAACTGGACGTTAAGTGTCATCGGTTAGCAATTGGAATTCTCGAATGGAGGGGAACTATAGTGAAGAACGTAAATTCTCAGCTCGACTCCTAACAAAGTATAAGAAGTAAGAAATTCAAGTAGAATTGATAAACTACGTTGTTTTTGCACAAAAGTGTTATGTCGAGAACTAGAAGGTTTATTGAAGGGTCAGTACGAGGTCAATGATAACCTATATGCAGAGATTAGTAAGAATTTGCGTAAGAATCCTAATGCTAATGAGGAATGTTGGAAGGATCATGTTCGTATCTTGAAATAACAAATAGATGGTTTAAAACGAGGCCTGAAGACTTATCTATGATTTGTGTACTTATTAAGTATGAAGCTAGGATGGTCAGAGTGTAGACCTATTATTGATCACAAGTCTTACTATGTGAAGAATATGTGACGTATGGAGGTCACTGGTTCCATACGAGATGAGGTTTATTTTCATATGCGGTGGAAACAAGAAGAAATTCTAGATGCAGAGACTGGGTTCCTGAATACAATTGACCATTGATTACCCTAGTTGTTTTTACTAGTGTTCTACCATATATTAATTTTGTTCTAGCAGACTTATTTTTAATGTCTTAGGAGTTTTCTAATGATAGTGTGTGTTTGTTGTTATGGCTCTTTTGGTGTTTGTGTTCTGGTTGTGGCTAGTTTGGAATAGGGTATAAAATCAAGGGTAGGGGTATAAAAGGTGGTGTGTGTATATTGGGCGGACAACAGGTTAGGGTTTCGCTTATGTCATAGGGCTGGTGATGTTCCAGGGGTATGCAATGCCGCACAATCCTTCACGTCTCTATGTAGTAAATGTGTGTTATGTTAAGTCAGTAGGTGGTTCGGAAATGCGAATTGAAATCATGCTTGTGTCGCGAGTCTGGTGATATTCTAGGCGAATGCAAAGCTACAGTATTCCATTTATTGAGTGTGTTGGACCAACAAGAAAGGGGAAGATGTGTGTCCGCTTGTGTCGCAAGACTGGGGATTTTCCATATGTATGTGAATCTGCGGCACTCACACTTCCTTTTATCGTGTGTGCAGGTGTATTTTCTACTGAGAAAATTCGTAGGTGATTTTCCAACTTGTGTCGCATCCGTAGGTTGGGCGGTGTTGTATGAATGTGCCATAGTGGTTTCTCTATAGGTCTTTCGAGTGTATATGGGCTTGGATTTTGGGATTAGAAGATGAGTATGCCACGTGGGCGAGTCATTTCACATTATCTAGGCCATGGTGTTTAACTTTTGTATTTTCCAAGGCTATAATAGGGGGTAGAGTGGTTCTGGAAAGAGCAGAATTGTGACTTTTTAGATACTAAATTAATGATATTTACTTTTCCTATGCGTGTGTTATCCTTATATAAAGGCAACTGTATTGGAAGATATTCTCAGTTTTATTTTATCTGTGATTGATTTATGATTTATTTCATGGGTGATTTATGCTTTTTTCTACTGTGGGTTTGCTCTAGTGGTTATGTGTTGTGTGTTTCATGTAGTTATTGAAGTTGTTGTGGATGTGTGTAAGTTGTAGACTTCCTATAATGAACATGGTGTGGGACTCTGGGGGTGGTTGTATTTTGTGCCTAAGGCCTTGGTGTGGTTATAATCCTTATTGGATGGCTTGTTTGGAGGAGTTATTTCCATTCTTGGGTTTCTTGCCCTTGAAAACAAACATCCCCTACCCCTTGGTAGCACTCTTCATAATACCCTTGGTTTTGGAAAGCAAGGGTTCTTTCTCCCTCATAGTGCTCCTCCCTCAACAAATAGCAAGACTCGGGGTAGGGTGGTTGGAATGACACATCCTACAAAACATTTCTTGTTGAGCCTCTCTTCTCATCATGAGTTCCCTCAAGATGAGATCTCCATTTTTTTTTCAAAATTTTTTTTTCCTTTTTTTTCTTTTTTTTCTTTTTCAAAAGTCCAAAATCATATTGCAAGGATTCTCGATAAAAATTTACCAAGAACTAAAGCAATACCTACTTCGAACAAAAACAACTAGCCAATATGCAACCAAATATGCCCAAACACTTAAAAATGTTTCTTCCCTAGCAGCGGCGCCAAAAAATGGGAGGTTGTCGTAGTACCTCTCAAAGTTATAATTTATAAGCCCTTTATTCTTACTAAATAAAATTAAGTAGATAGTGGCAAATCGGGGTCATCCATGAACAAGAGGGATTTTCTTAAGCGTTTAAACATATAAAGTTAATATTAGGCTAGAAGTAGATATATATATATATATATATATATATATATATATATATATATATATAAAAGCAAGTAAATGGGGGGGAGGGGGTTGGATGGTTGGTTTTCCTAAGTTATGAAATTAAAACACAAACTAACTAGCAAAGTTAAGTAACTATGTTAATCATCAAACAAACTAAGAAAAGGGGGTAAAAACTACAAAAGATAAAGCCTTGGGGGCAATTGATATCCATTTCCAAACCTCATATAGATCATTGAATCATTCACTCATTCAATCACATTTGTTACCTATGGGGAATGCCAAAACTTCCCAATGGAAGATAAACATTCATTCCTTCTTAATAGTAATTTTCAAACACAAACAACGACCATTTGCAAACCTCGTTGACAATCACACTAGGAAAACCACACCATAGAGGTATTTCACCAACGACATTTCACATGAAAGACCAAAGACATAGCCATTTAACCAACATTCATTAGGCTAAACCGAGAAGAAACCACATTCAAGATTCAACCTTTCATTGTATCTATAGGATAAATATGAGAACAATGGAAATCACACAACATCTTCCAATGCCAACTAGAACTTACCCCTCCTTTGCTTCCTTGTAGACATCCACCCTTTATGTAATATGCTTGAATCCACCTTACCCAAAGAATATCTTTCTTTGAGTTTAAATCCCACAATTGCTTACATAGTGCTGCCTTGTTCCAAATGGAAGGATCTCTAATCCCCAATCCTCCAAAAAATTTGCTTCTACAAATTGCGTCCCAAGAGATAGGAGTATAACCCCCTTTCCCTTCTTCTCTTCACACAAAAAACATCTACAAATTTTCACAATCTCCTCATGAACACCCTCAGGTATACTTAGTATACTAGCCCAAAATCCAACTATACTTAGTAAAACTGAATTGATCAATTGCACCTTCCCTGCATAAGAAAGAACACTTGAATTCCAACTATGCAATTTTCTTCTAATTTTATCCACCAATTGCTCACAATCTTGCTTCCTCCACTTCACATTAGACAAAGGCAGCCCCAAATATTGCATAGGAAAATCCCCTCTTGTTACATTTAACACTCCAGCCAACAAGTCTTTCTCCTCTTCATTCATTCTAGAAAAATTAATTCTAGATTTTTGCTCACTTATTGCAAGACCCGAGACCTCCATAAACCTCTTCAAGCAACCTTTTACACCCTCCATGGATTTTTGGTTTGCTCCACAAAAGATAAGCAAATCATCAGCAAACAACAAAGTATGCACACCAACCTTTTTGCATCTTTGGTGGAATTCTATGTGCTGCTCCTTGTACTCCTTTTCCATCATTCTTGTAAGGTACTCCATGCTCAAAACAAACAACAAGGGGGATAGAGGATCCCCTTGTTTAACTCCTCTTCTACCCATGAATCCTTCAGAATACCTCCCATTCAAAACCAAGCAAAATGATGACTTCATTGTACTTCTCTTGATCCAATCTATCATCAACCCGGGGAACTTTAAAACCTCAAGCCATTTAACAAGAAATTTCCAGCTTATACAATCAAAGGCTTTGCTAATATCCACTTTAACAACACAACTTCTCTTCATGCCATCAACATTGTACTTATGCAACAATTCTTGTGTTAAAAGAATGTTGTGTGATATGTGCCTACCTTTCACAAAAGCACTTTGATTCTCACTAATCAAACAAGGCAGCACCTCACAAAGTCTTACACAAATTACTTTGGTTATCACTTTATAAAGTACGGAGCAACAAGCAATAGGCCTATAATCACATGCAAATTGAGGTTGACTCACCTTTAGGATCAAGGATATCACGGCTTGATTCAAAGAGTTTGGAATTTCTTCCCCCTTGGAAAAACTTTGTACGGCCTCCACCATACTTCCTCCAATTATCTCCCAATTGCTCCTAAAAAATTGGCTTGCATAACCATCTCTCCCCGGGCGTTTGTTAGGATGAATCCCCCAGAGTGCTTTCTTCACCTCCTTTTCACCAATTGGTTGATTAAGGGTGCTTGTTGTTGTATTGTTAGAACTCCACCAAAAATAGGCAAGTTTTCCTCCAAGTCTTTAGTTTCCCAATAGACTCCCAAATGTCTTTCATAGTGTCTCTTCAAATGTTCTTCAATCTGGTCTACATTGGATAGTAATCTACTCCCCTCTTTTATGTTCAAATTTTGGTTCTTGTATTGCCTTGTTCTCATAGAAGCATAAAACAACTTTGTAGGCCTATCCCCCTCGTGAAGCCATTGCACTTTAGCTCTTTGTTGCAAGAACTTGTATTCAGCCTCCTCCAATTCTTCAAGCACTTTCCTTGCATCAAATTCCACCCTTTGCCTCCTTTCATCCCTTGGTTCTTTATTCAACCCCTCTTGTGCCAAAAGTCATTCCTTCTTAGCCTTCTCCACCCTTTCTCAAATCTTAGAGAACTCCCTTCTATTAAGCCTATTCAAAGGCTTTTCCATGTCTTCAAGAAGCTTTCCATAATCCTTCATTTTGCTCACCTTCCTCCAAACCGCTTGGATTGTCCCCTTGAAATGTGGTGAGGCCTCCCAAATATTGAAATATTTGAAGCTCCTCCTCTTCTTCTTGTTTTCCTTATGCCAACTCAAAACGATAGAATGGGGGTCCGAGAGTGTGTCGGTTTTACCTCACAAAAGGCTTGGCCAAGCCTCCTTACCCACTCTTGGTTTACAATGCCCCTATCAATTTTGCTTTGTATCAACTCCCCCACTTCCCTTCTATTGGTCCAAGTAAATATTTGGCCAATAGTTTTAATTTCAACCAACAAACTAGCCTCCATCACGCCTTGGAAATCCAAGACTTCCTTTTCTTCAACATTGTTTCCACCTTCTCTATCCCCAAAATCCAAGGGAGAGTTAAAATCTCCTATGATCAGCCATGGTTTATCATCTCTACTCCCTTGCCCCTTTAGGAACTCCCACATTGGGTTTCTCTTTTCAATGGTGTTATGGCCATACACCACTGTCAAGAAGAATTTCAGGTTATTGCTCCTAGTCAACCCATCAAAATCCATCCATTGATCCCCAACATTCAACACCTTCATATCATGAAAATCAGCCCTCCAACCTAGCCAAATTCTCCCCCCTACAACATTCCCATTTGTTATCAACTCCCAACCAAGCCCTATTCTCCCCCACACTTTTTTTTTGGTTTTCTTCTTTTACTTTAGTTTCCAACAGCCCCAAACAACCTATATGATTAAGCATACAAAAGTTTTTCACCCTCCTATGCTTATCACATTTATTCAAACCCCTTACATTCCAACAAGCAAATCTACTATTCATAAGGAGGGTCGGATAAGAGAGTATACCCATTACCTTCACTCCTTGAACTCCTCGGATCTTCTTCTTTCTTCCTTGCTGCCCTTAGTCCTTTCTCTACCATTTTGAACTCAATCTCCTCCCCTAGCAGCCCTTTAACCTCCCATTGCTGCTCTTTAGCTTCCCTTTGCTGCCCTTAGTCCTTTCTCTACCATTTTGAACTCAATCTCCTCCCCTAGCAGCCCTTTAACCTCCCATTGCTGCTCTTTAGCTTCCCTTTGCTGCCCCTTAACATCTTTCACTCCATCTTGCTTCTCATCTTCTTTCACAATCCTCCCAATTGGCACATAAATTCTCCTATTTGTGTGACTTTTTTCAGCTCCATCTTTCTTCCTATACACCTCCTCATTATGTCCAATCATCCCACATTTTCCACATTTAGTTGGCTTCCATTCAAAACAGATTTGTTGGCTAACAGTTCCCAATTGGATAACAGTTCCCAATTGGATAGACTGATCCTAAAGGGCCCAGCGAATTATTAATTGGATTTTTTTAATTGATTCGTTTACTCTATTCTGATATTTTACAGGGGTGAATGGGTCCATTCGAGAACAGTTGAATGATAACAAAATTATCAATGATTGGAATTCCTTAGTTTTATTCAACAACATATGAATAGTTCCTTGACTTGGGTTAAGGAATTGTTGAATTCTTACCTTAGGATAGAAAAAATGGAAGAAAATGGATTGATATTGGTGCAATCTGATCCATTATCAGAGAGCAATCCCGAACCTGGGGAATCCTTCCTTTTTCCGATATCCGAAATAGGGGATTTGATCAAGTTGATTCTTAGGAAATGTCGAATCAAACCATTTGTCCTTATTTCAATAAAAGACACACGGATTTCTTTGCTGGAAGAATTTTTTTTTCTTTATCCCAATTCAATACTGAACAAATACGGACTAATTGAATGCTTGTATAAAAAATTCCTCGAATTGGTTTGCCATTTCCATAAAGGATGTAATTTACAACTCGAAGTTGTACATTGTCCCTTTCCTGCAACAGATCGTGAGGAAAAAGTGTTGCTACATTTACACCGTCCATGAGTTCATATATGACAACAGGTCGAACCAAAATAAAATACCCCTTTTTGCTAGGTGTAATCCGTTGGACATAGATCCAATTTTTAAAATTTTTTAATTCTTTGGAATTTCTTTGTCCGGTTCCTGGTAATATCGGTATCAAAACGCTGCTATGTCGGGATATCTTATCTATCTCTCCAGGAAAATGAATATCTCCAGAAAATATTTTCAGTTCAATTCTTTTTTTTCCTATCTATCCGAACCAACCCCCCTCCCCGGCTTCGTATATTTAAAGCTATTTGTGTATCTACCCCAATGATACTATTGTTCTGTACCATTATGGAAGAAGATACAGGTAAGATATGCACTTCTTCAGGAATGAAAAAAAATCGATCTACTTTCATTTCAGATTTTGACTTAAATTCCTTAACTCCTTGATATTCAATCAAATCTTCCTTTTTAGCGATTGACTGCATTTCGATAGTCCCATATTTAGTAATTCCCAAACTCTTTCTTCGATATCGAGGATCATCAAAATAAGAAAGAATACTATTTCTACGAAAAATACCATTTAAGGGAATTTCAATCGAGATACCGAAAGTGGATATTAATTCATTTTCGCGTTCATGAATGGGTTGAAGTGGCATAAGAAATCTATTTCTTTGCCTCTTTGACAATAAATCAGAATTCTCCCGGAGAATGGCCGAATATAGGAGATTACAATGACCAGTACATAGGATTCGATTAAAGTCTAAATAATTGCGAATGCTCTCTTTTTCTTTACAATAAAAATCCGAACTAAAGAATTTGTACCTCATAGGAGCGTTAGTTACTGATAGTTTCGAAGAAATATCTCTTCGTTTGAGAGAAAGAGAATACGCGTTCATTTGATCTTGATCTTTGTGAAGCGAAAGGGAGGCGAGACTCGATCTGCACGGACCTCCCAATAATATCCATAAATGACTTGTTTTTGGTTATAAATGGATATTACCATACGTAAATTCCGGTGCATGATATACGTCGGTACTCCAGTGCATTTCATCATCTGAGTCAGAATAAATATGTTTTCGAACTTTCTCCTTAAAATTCAAAGTGGGTATTTCCGCCCGAATCTCAGCAATCACTTGTTCTGATTCTACATATTGATCGTTTTGAATTAAAAGAAAACTCTTTGATGGAATATTCACATTATGTATCTTCACTCTCAATAGTTACATACAAGTCCGTAGAGCATAGAAAAGCAGGATGTCCGTGACGTGTACGTGTTGGATGAACTAAATCCTTATTGAATTTTATTTTTCCATTATAAGGAGTTCTCACATGTTTTGCAGTACCTCCTGTAAATACTCCGCCGGTATGAAAGGTTCTTAATGTTAATTGAGTCCCCGGTTCTCCAATCGATTGACCTGCAATAATACCTACGACTTCTCCCAATTCAACCAGGTCGCCATGAGTAGGACTCTGGCCATAACAAAATCGACAGATCCAAGATGTACTCCTAAAGATAAAGGGGGTTCGAATAGGTATTGTTTCCGCGCGAAAAGTCATGAACCGGTTGACAAGCCCAACCCCAATGTCTTGATTTCTAGTGGAAATACATCGCTGACCCATTTATATATCATCTGCTAATACACGACCAATTAATGTTTGAATAAAAAATCGTTCGGGCATCATCCCATTCCGAGGACTCAGAAAATAGCGCGGGTAGTGCCACAATCTGTTCGACGTACAACAATGTGTTGGGCTACTTCAACAAGTCTGCGTGTGAGATATCCGGCATCAGATGTCCGTACAGCAGTATCCACAACCCCCTTACGGGCTCCGTAGCAAGAGATTATATATTCTGTTAAAGATAGCCCTTCCCGTAATTTTCTTTGAATAGGTAAATCAATCATTTGTCCTTGAGGATCCGACATTAATCCTCTCATACCTACTAATTGATGTACCTGAGATACATTTCCTCTAGCGCCTGAAAAAGACATTATATGAACGGGATTTAAGGGGTCAGTCATCCTAAAATTTGGATTCATCTCCTGTCGCAAATATTCACTTGTAGCATACCAGATTTCAATAGATTAACGTAATTTTTCTACTGCATGTACATTCCCAGAATGGTGGTGTTTTTCAAAATTCAAACTTTGTTGTTCAGCATCTTGAACTGGGCACCCCTTTGAAGGTATTGTTAAAAAATCATCAATTCCTAATGAAATAGATGTAGCAGTAGCTTGTTGAAAACCCAGGGTTTTTACTTGATCCAGGATGTGCGATGTATATGCCATTCCAAAGTGCTCTATTATTCGACTAATAAGTCGTTTCATGGCAGTTCCATCGATCGCTTTATTGTGAAAGACCAGATTGGCCCGTTCTGCCATAAAGTACCTCCATATTCGGCTGAGTAGGATTCTACAATGGGTTAGGGTCAGTGATTAAAAAACTTCCTTTTTTGATTTTGATTCGGATAGAAATTGTAATTCCGGAACTCTAACCTCAGCTAAACCGTGGAAATTGACGTATACGCAGTATCATAGAATTCCTAAGTAGCATATGAACAGGCACGAGAAAAACCCTGTATTGCTTCTTCCATTTTTCGATAAAGAAAAATCTGATCAACAGTGGTTTGAATGTATAGAAAAAAGAATTTGTTTTTTTATTATACTTCGTACTATTAGATAGTGTCCATAAATCTCATAATAAGTCCCTAAACATTCATAGTGAATTTCGACAGGAATTTCTCTTGAAGCAATAACACATCGGTCCAGCCGCCACTGGAGCCACAAAGGACTATCTAAATGGCATCTATCTCCACGGGTTGGTAATATTGGATCTCCGTCGAGCTAGATTTGAGTATAGAACTCCAAGATCTGACCTCCTTCTTGCTCTCCACCTCCACTTCTTCACTCCAAACAATTTTTCTCCCTTCTTTAGAGCTGCTGAAATTCGAAATTGAACGCTCATTTTTTTCTTCTTCAAAAACTTCTTTTTCTTCCACTCCTTGGCTTTTAGCTTCTTTAGGGCCTGAAAGTGACTTGTCAAGAACACTCTTCAGCCCTATTTTGTTTTTTCCCTTGCCCTCATCCTTCAACAAAGCCAAGCTGATCACCTCCTCCTTCAAAAATGTTTTTCTCTCCTTTGATTGTTGTGTTTTCCCTTTATTCTTAGTGTTAGATCTCCTCATGGTGTGAGGATGGAAAATTCAAAAGAGAATTACCAGATCTGAAATAAGAAAAAGGGAAGAATACCCATATTATGTGAAAATCACCCCTAGTATCCAAAAAAGGGCGCCCTCTAGTTTGGACATCGATTTTAGTCCTTGACATTTTACAGAATGGTCTCCCAAATAATATTGGGGGTGCACTTCCATTGTGCGCCATGCCAAGGACATAAAAGTACACCACAAACACCAACTTGCCCTAAATGCTTACTATCTAAAACTAAGTAGATAGCGGCAAGTCGGGGTCGTCCACGAAGAAGAGGGATTTTCTTAAGCATTTCAACATAAAAGGTTGCTATCATGCTAGAAGTAATTATATATATATATATATATATATATCTAAGCAATTTAATGGGGGAGTTTTGGTTGATAGTGGTCCTAAGTTATGAAATTAAAAGACAAGATAACTAGCAAAGTTAAGTAACTATGCTAATCATCAAACAAACTAAAAAATGGATAAAAACTACAAAAGACAAAAAGCCTTGGGGGAAATTGACATCCACTTCCAAACCAAATGTAAATCACTGGACCATTCACTCATTCCATCACATTTGTTACCTATGGGGGAATGTTATCACTTCTTATTTGAAGATCGACATTCATTCCTTCTTAGTAGTAATTTGCAAAGAAAAACAACGACCATTTGCAAACCTCGTTGACAATCACTCTAGGCAAACAACACCATAGAGGTATTTCATCAATGGCATTGTACACGAAGGACCATAAATTTGATAACAACAAGCCTTCTACCAAAGTCATAGCCATTTAAACAAACATAGCATTCATTAGGCAAAACCTAGAACAAACCACATTCAAGGTTCAACCTTTCATTGCATCTATAGGATAAATATGAGAAAAATCCACATTAACATACTTATCTAGCAAGAATCACACAACACATCATGCACAAGAAGTTCTAAGTTCATGTTCTTAGATTTTCATGCAAAGAAGTTAAGGAATTCGTCACTTTCCTAACACCCTAACACTTCAATCATACAAACACTTCGTATTCTCATACAACCCATGGCATAAATAAAGTAAAACATAGCATTAAGAACACATGAATGCTAAATAACAAAGGCATCAAGAATGAGTGAAACAATCTATTCACTACTTCCACTACTTGTTGTGAAGATAAATCTTCCATCCTTATTAGATAGTAGTTTGCAAGAGTGAATTCGACATCTCTTGTCAAACCTCACCAATGACTCCCGTAGTCGAAACACGACTAAAAGTATCCCATTGGTGGCATTAAGCACGAAGAATCAACAAGCTTGGCAACACTTATAAACACTACACCGTGTCTAAGCATTTAATCAATTCATGCATTTTACACAAGATTAGTCAAGAACGATCGACATTCATTGACTTCTCTCATTTGCTACCTAAAACAAACATGACAACGAATTCAACATCATCACATTCATCTAGAAATAATCAACACATCAACATCATTAAGAAACTCTAACTCATGCTCTTGGATTCCATATTAAAAGAGGGGAGAATTAGCTACTTTCTCCCAACCCTAACAAGTAATCATACAAGCAATTCACATACTCAAGCTTCCAACAACATCAATACCATTCACAATTTACATTCAAAGCCCAACAAAGGCACAATAGCAAAAGCACTAAATAGATAGATATGATTCTCAATACATGGATATGGAAGCTTAAATCAATTGCTCCCAAGATTAAACTAACCTAGATAATGAAAATACATGATTAACCTACAAAAACTAAGAAAAGAAAGAAAGGAAAAACACTAGGGTTTTAACCCAGAAAAATGCAGGAAGAAGAAGGGTGTGAAGAGGAGAGGATAAGGTTTAGTATTTATAGTACAAAAAAGTAAGAAAGTTTCTGGCCATACGTCCTTCGCGAGTCGCGACGGGTTCGTCGCGAATCGCGACTGAGCCCAGTTTCAGCATCTTAGTTTCTTTCTTCTTTTTGTTTCAAGTCCTCCCCTTCACTTCACTGCACTTATCTTAAATTCTTCAAGTCTTCAAAAGCTCAATTACAAGTCTTCAAGTCTTTAAATCGTCAAAGGTATTCTTCAAAGTTTTCAAAGTCTTTAAACAAATTGCCTTGTCACACAAAATCCTCTAGAAAAGTAATAAAAGCTTAAAATTCGCTTTTAACTCTCCTTAGAGAATTTCAAGGCAAAATGCCACATCTAGAGCACAAAAGTGTACAAAGTGAATCCTAAAAATCCTAATATAACCGTATAAAATGGGTACATCAGCTACCTATGAGGTAGTTAGTGGCAAGACTGGGTTTGTCCACAAAGATGCTAGATGTCTAGCCAACATTGCACAACCACGTACGGGGCGTCAATCTGTCTGTGTGCTAGAAATATCTATATATTGCAAACTGGGGGTTTTGGAGGTTTTTCAATTAACAACTATGAGCATAGGAAATAACATAAGAGAAGGACATGGGGAATATTTGTGTAACATGTTTGATTAAATGTCTCGATCCTCGATTCCATCCCATACAAGATATCAAAGCCTATTCTAGTGTTCATAACACGTGGTCTGGCCAATTGAAACTTCCCCATACATGTCCCGTAGGGTGCACTTGCAATCTTCCATCGGCACTGCCTCCGTAATTATAAGAGTACAACAACGGCCCTGCCATTGCGCAAATCTGTTTCTCTCTTGTACGATTACGTTCCGGGCATTACACCATGAATGCTCTAGTCCTAGACTGAAAAAGGTAAAGGAGAATAGGCACCTTATCGATGGCACTAGGGTTTCTAAACCCTAATTTTGCTACTAAATACTATCTCTACCCATAACCTTCGGACCAACTCGCCAGCTAAGACAGGTGTGCTCTTATCGTAACGGTAAAATAGAAAAAGACCTACATACACATACCCACGGGGACTCGGACCCTACTACCCATATCACATCAAGGTTTCTCTTCCCGAAAGGGTATCAATATGTTCACAAACATGAATGTAGACTAGAGTGTGTGCTTATAGAGTATCATTCATACAATTCCTAAAAATTCAAGAACAAGCGAACATAATATCATAAACGCATAAAAATAGGTAGATTTAAAGAATGTCACAAAACATGAATAAAAATATTATCCCTAATCTATTAAACTACTCCCTAAGCATTGAACCAAATATTTCATTGGATTCAATACCTTTGAGCAAAGCAAAACTAAAAAGATGAAAAAGAAGAAATTCTAGAGAGAAGAAAGAGCTCCTTTCTCTCTCTACCCTACTTTAGAAATCTAAAATATGAATATAAACTTAAAACCTAGTAGATAAAGGTCTATATGTATAATAGTAGGGAATTGAGCCTAAAAATAGGCCAGAAATAGGCCAAAAACCCTAGCGGCCACAAACGGCACATGGGTGGCATCTGGCACGGCCCATGCCTACCAAGGTACCCTCATGCTGGCCCAGGACGTCGATCCTGGCATAGCCCGTAGCCTCATGCCAGTGCGGTCCTTGTCAACTTGCGCGAGTCATCGGCTAGAGTTTCATTGTTTATCTTCTGATTCACACCTTGTGTCATTTGGCGCGGGCCATCAACCGAATCCTCATTTTACTCAGTATCATGGCACAGGCCACATCATTCTTCACACCCCGTGGTCTAGTCTTAGCCTTTGTGACTTGAAACAAAGTGGATCATGTGAAACAGAATGGTCTGTGCCTATACTAAGCCAAATTTTGGAGTGAAAAGAATACATGTGTCACACGGCTGGCCAAAATTGGCACGGTCCGTGCTGGGGTTGGCATGGCCCATTTTGGTTGGAACATACTGTGCCTAAGATCCCTGACATGGCTCATGTTGCTTGGTATGGGTCGTGCTAGGTCTAGCCCATGTGCTGGCCTTGTGCAATCTGTGCTGGTCGTGGCTGGTTCGGCCGGCTGACTTGTTTGCTCCACTATAGATGAACCATTGGTCCAATTTTAGAGTTATTGTAGTTTATTTTATATAGCTTGAGAAGAAAAATCCAATGGTGCCACCCTCAAGGTCTAATTCTTGTTGTCTCTTTCTCAGAACTTTGTGAAACTCTCGGACAACAATTCCTCCACTTCTTTCTTGGCCTCTCTGAACTTTGAACCCTCCTATCTTGGGCTCAATTCCATCTACTACCACACTTTAGAGTCCATGGCCTTCAATCTACTACCATCCTTGTGAATGGCCTTCAATATCTTCTACCATCCTTGCGAATGGCCTTCTACAAAGATGATCGAAGCATGCACGAGCAACCTACTAATGAGATCTTAAATGAAGATTTAGGTGCTCGTGAACACAACGCGTCCATTAGTTCCAATTAAGTCTACAAAACTTAGAATTTAGACACAAAAACCAAACATGATCATCTAAACCCTTTACCGTGTAAACCTAACTAAAACTTGCAATCCAACAAGTAAAACATGCCAATTATTATGCAGAATGCATTGGTTAATGCATGCAATACAGTGCGCATCAACTCCCCCATGCTTAAACCTTTACTCGTACTCGAGTAAATAAAAACAAGAAAATGTCTAAGCAAAGTGTATCATGCAAAGATGAATTAGAATGCATTCAACTTATTCCCAAGCTACCCAAGTTCCCCCAGAGAAGTAAAAATCTCACAACTCTCGTACTCTTCAAAGATGCTAAAGTAACCTAACCACCCAAAATATAGGGAAGAAAAAGGTAAGAAAGAATGATGAGTGTTGAAAGAGGTTACTCTTCAAAATAATTCTCAAAAGCAATCCAAGAGTCGTTGCCCAAAAACCACCGAGGAAATCCAAAAGATCCTCGACTTGATTGTAACCAAGGATACCTCTAGATTCTCAACTTAACTACAACCAAGGATAATTCCAAAGAATTGTCAATTTAGTTTCCATTTTCTCTCAATTTCTCTCTTTTTTCCTAGGAGCCCTTTCGGGTTTTCATCCTAGCTTTCACACATGTTGAGCTCACATTCTCACCTTTTTCCCCACGGCCTCTCATTTTTGCCTAGGCTCGTAAACCTAGCTGGGCCTAGCCTCTCATTTTTACGTAGGCCTTTCAACCTATCCTGGTTTTTCCCATTGTTGCCTAAGTTTCCCTTTCGGGTTTCCAATTTAGCCGGGTATATATTCTTTCATTTATTTCATTATTTTTTTCAAAATGATCCAAAAAGCTCTTAGAAGAGCTATTAGCTACACAGAAACAACTAAGAATCATAAGTGTTATTCGATCCCCTCCCCCACACTAAAGCTTGCATTGTCCTTAATGCATACACACAGTCATAACATATGTCAAGGGAAGGGAATAGGAGAGCACCTACGATGAAAAATGGATCCTAAAGTCTACCCATGATGGCACAATCATGGAATGTAACGAACAAACTACCATCACCCCAATATACTGCCCCTAACTTCTAATCAAGAAATTTCAATCTAACCACTATAATGCACCACAAATCAAAATAAAGAATTGAATCACAATGGAGAGTTACCTCTTAGGTTTCGAGTTGTGTGTTTCAAGGGTTTGAGGGAAGATGAGTTTTGGTGGTATTTTGGGGGTGGTAGGGAAGGAATGGTGATTTGAATGTAGGAAATTATGTGAGCTTCATAGGTCATGCATGTCTACACGCCCCATGAATTTTGGGTTTGGTTCTCCTCCTTGTCCACCATTTTGAGCATCAAAAACCATGTATGTCTATATGGTTTATGAGTTGGACTCCCTATTTGCTCTCCTTCCTCCAAGAACCCTTGACTTTCTGGTTGTAAGCTCTGGCTATCCTTTCCTTGTACCTTGCTTCCTTGATTGCCGCCCTTTGTCTCTTTTCCTCGAGCTCATCCAAGTCCAACCTCACCATCTCTGGTTTGGTGTCCTCTTTGTATTGTTCAATTCGAAGGCTTGATTGTCTGATTTCAACTGGTATTACCGCTTCGTGCCCATATATCTGACTATACGGCATTTCGCCCGTTGGTTCCCTCACTGTTGTTCTATACAACCACAAGGTGTTGGGTACCTCATCAACCCAGCCTGCGCCCTTTCCTTCCAATATTTTCAGGATACCTTGAACGATCATTCTGTTCGTTACCTCTACTTGTCTGTTCACTTGGGGGTGAGCTACAAAAGTGAATTTTTTAGTGATTCCCAGTTTTAAACACCATTCTGTAAAGATCCCATTTGTGAACTGAGTGCCATTGTCGGTAACGATGGTTTATGGTACTCCGAGGCAAAAAACTGTATTCTGTCAAACAAATTTTCTCACCGCTTCCACCGTGACTCTTCCTAATGGCTTCGCTTCTACCCACTTCGTGAAGTAGTCGACTGCCACAATTAAAAACTTGGAACTGCCTGGACCTTTTGGAAAAGGTCCAACGAGATCAATTCCCTATTTATCAAAAGGCCAAGCTCCATATATTCCTGTTAATGGTGCATGTGGCTTGTGCAATATTAGAGCATTTACCTGGCAGGTTCTGCATTTAAGGACAATTGTATGGTCTTTGAACATGGTCGGCCAGTAGTATCTAGCTCAAATGATCTTCTTTCCAATTTTTCGCGATCCTTGATGTGATCCGTACAATCCTTCTTGCATTTTTTTCAAGATTTCTCCTGCCTGTGATGGCCCCACACATTTTATCCATGGAGCTATACCCTTTCTTGTACAAAGTTCCATCTTCATAAACATAGTTGTGGGATCGTATTTCTAGTTTCCTGGCTTGTACCTTATCTGTCGGTAGTTTCCCTTTATCCAAGTATTCAATCAATGGCGCCATCCAGTTCACCTCATGTGCTTGAACTATTGAGACGATTATCCTCATTTTGCTTCTAACCGAAAGGACTTCCACTTTCACATCTTTGTGGTCCGCTAAGGAATCAAAACCTACTGTGGCTAACTTGCTTAAGGCATTTGCCTTCATGTTTTCAGTTCTTAGGGTATGTTGGATGGTTAAGGTATTCAAGGTGAGCGATGAGTTGACAAACCTTGGTAAAGTATTTTATCAATTGCTCTTCTCGCACTACGTAATCTCCTCGCACCTATTGGACAACTATCTGTGAATCACTGAATGCTCAAACGCTCTTCACCTTCATGTCAACTGTGAGGTTTTTACCCATATATTAATGCCTCATACTCGGCTGTGTTATTGGTAAGTGAGAAATCAAGCGAAGCGAGTATCCGTATTCTCCTCCTTCCGGGTTAATCAACAACAGTCCTGCTCCACATCCTTCTTTGCAAGATTCTCCATCTACGAACAGTTTCTATGTGACGTTTTCCCATTTGGCCTTTCCTTTGTCTTCGTCAAGAAACTGTTATGTTTTCTCCTGCTGCGCTCTCAAGCTTGTCATTTTGGTAATGAAATATGCTAAAGCTTGTACTTTGATTGAGGTTCGCGGTTGAAATTAAATCTCAAACTGTCCCAATTCAAGAGCCCATTTGGTCATTCTCTTGGATGACGCAGGCTTGTTCAAGATGTTCTTTTTTTATGAAAGTTTTGTATATAGATCAAATCAAACCAAAAGAGTTTTTAGGCCATCACTCCTATCAAAACTTGCTATCAAAAGAGTTCTTTTACAAGAAAAAACCCCTATCAAAACTTGCTATTTAAAATCAAACAAACAACCAGCTCTATATTCTATCTAGTTCATATTCAAAATTTTCATTCCATCTCTTGTTGCTCCTCCATTTGCATTCGGCTTCAACTTGAGCAACCAAGGTCTCCATCTTCAAATCTTCTTGGCAAAAGATCCTCTTGTTCCTTGCATTCCATATTCTATACAAGGTACTAGTAAGCTTCATCAACATCAAGTCTTGCCTTCTTCTTACCATCATCAACAAACATCTTTTTACTTCCCTCATGTTCCTCATATCCCTCAACTTCAATATTTTCATCAACCCCTTAGTGTATGTACAGCCCGAAAACAAATGGGTTGTTGTCTCATCCACCTCATCACATAAACTACAACTTTGTTGTGTCTTCAAAATCCCAAATCTTTGCAATCTATCAACCGTGGGCAGCCCTCTCTTCAATAGCATCCATAGGAAAATCCTATGCTCGGGTAAAATGTTTTTGTCCCAAATTACCTTTGCATAAAAGGCCCTTTTGCTTCCTCCCTTCATTTCATCATACACCATCCTCGTCTTCAACTTGCCTTCCTTGTCCAAACAACTCCCAAGGGTTTAGAAGTGTTTATCTTTCAATTTGCACAACATCTTCCAATGTCAACTAGAACTTACCCCTCCTTTGCTTTCTTGTAGACTTCCACCCTTTATGTAATATGCTTGAATCCACTTTACCCAAAGAATATCTTTCTTTGAGTTTTAATCCCACAATTGCTTACATAGTGCTGCCTTGTTCCAAATGAAAGGATCTATAATCCCCAATCCTCCAAATTTTTTGCTTCTATAAATTGTGTCCCAAGAGATAGGAGTATAACCCTTTTTCCTTTCTTCTCTTTCCCCCAAAAAACATCTACAAATTCTCACAATCTTCTCATGAACACCCTCTGGTATACTTAGTATACTAGCCCAAAATCCAGCTATACTTAGTAAAACTAAATTGATCAATTGCACCTTCCCTGCATAAGAAAGAACACTTGAATTCCAACTATGCAATTTTCTTCTAATTTTATCCACCAATTGCTCACAATCTTGCTTCCTTCACTTCACATTAGACAAAGGCAGCCCCAAATATTTCATAGGAAAATCCCCTCTTGTTACATTTAACACTCCAGCCAACAAGTCTTTCTTCTCTTCATCAACATATGCCTCAATATTGTCCCCAATATGGCTGTAAACGCATTATCAAACACTCTTGAATACATTGCTCCCGTATATTTCAATCTGAATGGCATCTTCACATAGCAGAATATCCCAAAACTTGTTATGAAGGTCGTTTCTTCTGCATCTTCAGGGTAAATCAATATCTAATGATAACCTTTGTAGGCATCCAAGAATGCAAGGAATTCGTACCCTGAGACTTCTTCTACTAGCTGATCGATCTTTGGCAGGGGGTAACAATCCTTTGGGCATGCCTTATTTTTAAATTGGTGAAATCTATACACATTCTTCACCAAAAGTCTGCCTTTTTTACCATCACCAGGTTTGCTAGCCATGTTGGGTATACACTACCTCTTTTATAATTCCAGCTAACAAAAACGCCTTTGCTTCCTCTTCAATTTCCTTTTATCTATCACTAGCGAAGCTTTTTTTGTTTCTGCTTGACCAACTTGATCGAATCAGCGATATTCAAAGAATGAGTTGCCACACTTGGGTCAACTCATCCCATGTTCTGTACATTCCATGCGAATGTGTCCTTGTGATCTCTCAGAATTTGTATCACCCTTCGTTTCTCTTGATCTTGAAGACACTTCCCTACTTTGACACATATTGACGCACTGTTATCATCCCGAATGACATTTTCAGTTTGTTCCCCTATCTCTTCTAGGTGATCCACCTGGTTAAGTGAGTCATTGTTGGTGATAGTAATAACCATTTTTTGTTGTTTCGTAGTTCTTCCTGCTTTCATTACGATGACCATACACTGCTTAGTAGTTTTTTGGTTTCCCCTCACCGCTGCAATACCTATTGGGGTAGGGAATTTCATAACAAAATGGTATCAACACCATATTACTTTGGCTCTATTAATCCATGGTCTAACAATAATGTAGTTAAAAGAACTTGGATAATTAATAACAACGAAGTCACAGATCATAGTGTTGTTTCTCCCATTCTCCCCAATTGTTACTGGCAGCTGAATATTGCCAAGCGGTATCTCTGCTTGTCATGTGAATCCTATGAGTGTGGATGTGGATTTCTTCAAGTTCATCCTCTTGAATCCAAGTCTATCAAAACAGTCCACAAAAAGGATTTCTACGGTGCTTCCATCATTGACAAACACTTTATTAACCGTCATGTTCCCTATTTTAGCTACAATGACCATGGGATCATTGTGTAGCGAGGCATTAGAAACAGCGTCATCTTCGCTAAACGTGATTGTTTCTTCAATACAGCAACCTTTTATCTATAGGCTACTGTGGAAGTGAATACCTGGCCTTAGTCTTCCAAGCATTATTTGATAAAAACTCTATTGACCCATGTATGGAAAAAACTACTTTTTCTAGAGCTTTGTTGGGTGCGTCCTCTTCAAAATCCACTGCAGCCGTCATCTTTTGATTTTTGTTCTAAGTGTTCGTCGTGGCTTGGGTTTTAGCCACGGAGCTTCCTGCCTTGCTCACTTCGTTGTATCTATTACCTTCATCTTCCTTCTTGTATTGCCCAAGATAACCATTCCTCAAGTTCTCTTACATTTGCCTCTGTAGATCTCTGCAATACTCGATATCGTGACCATGATCTCTATCGAAGGCACAATTGTATTCTCTTGACCTTTTATCTGGAGGCGCTACCATTGCCGTTGGTTCGCAAAATAGATCCTTGTTCGCTTGTCAGATCTCTCTTTGAGGTTTTGTTGGATGTGTCTCTTGGGACAAGGTGGTGTTGTTGTTCCTGCTTCTCTTCCTTTGAAATCGAAGTTTCCCTTTTTCCTTCTTTGCCAAATTCCTTTGCGAGTCTTCGATTACTCTTTTCTTGCCTCGCTCCCGCTCTATTTTGAGGTTGTTGGCTTCCTCGATTCGCACATACTGTTCTATCATTTTTTGCAGGTCCCTTGGATTTTCTGGCATGTTCTTTGTGAATTCCTAGTAGAACTCTCCCAATCGCATGCCTCATGTGAACGCACCTATGAAAAATTGAAACGATAGGTCCCGAACTTGCAAACTCTCTATAACAAACCTACTATGATATTCTTTTTGGTACATAAATTGTTGATAGTTAAAAATTGCATGTTACAATGAATCTAGCAATGTCACATATAAAAATTCAACCCAGTGGATGTATGGTAGTAATTATAAAAATTCTATTTATGTTTTGCATGTTCATTTTATTTAATATAATTAGACTAAATTTACGTTAATGATTGAATTAGTTGTCATTATATTAGTAATTATAAAAATAATTACTTCTAAAGTGTATGCTTTTCCATTAAAGTATTTGAATTACATAATAAATTAATGCTCTTTTAATGTTAATATCATTTTTACAGGATTATTGTATTTGCTAAGATAAAAAATGTCAGATTTTCCTGATTTGGCCCCCATCTTTTCCACACGAACAAAGAATTTGTTGATAGATGCCAATGGCCGAGTATTCTAAGAATGACAATGGTAAGGGAAATGGCCGAGTTACTATTGGATGTGAAAGGGGCGGTCGGTATAGGAGCAAATTTCATTCAATCTCCAAAGAAGATAAAACTCAAAAGCATACAAAAATGAAGAAGAATAAGTGTCCATTTAAACTCATTAGAAATGAACAGGTGGAGAAATGTGAAAGTTGGTGGTGGACTGGAAATTTAGCAGATACCATCATGAGTTAGGTGTCTACCATCAATGACATTCATCAATAGCTAAGTTGAGCGAAAAAGAGGTTTTGTCAAGATTAAAAATTTGTGGAAAGCTAATGTAAAGCCCAAGAAGATATTAAAGCAATTGAAGATAGAAAATCCAAACAATGTCGGCAACATGAAACATATTGACAATGCATTGTAGAAAATCAAAATATGTCAGATAGGTTGCTATTTTCCAATGCAATACTTTTTCAAATTATTGAAGGAGCGGGATGTAGAGACTAATGCTTTACGGGACGTGTTATTTGCACACCCTAGAGCAGCATATTTGCTTCGTTTATTTCCTCATATGGTTCTCATGGATGCATCATTGATAGTATTGACAACTTATCCTTGATATTCAACAAGATGTAGGAGAAAAGTCATAAGTCAAATTGCGACAAACCACCCAAATAAATCACAAGGTATATATGTCATTCTTGATAATTCCCACCTCATATTTATGTAGTTTAACATGCACATAACTAAATGGCAACTGTAATGCAGATGAAATGTTTGGACATACTTCAAACCAATATACATTTCCCTATTCCAAAGTTGTGCCAAAATTCATCCTGCAACATATTGAAGAGCACAAAGATGTGAGGTCTGATGGAAATTGTGGATTTAGAGTACTTGTTGCATATGTGTATGGTGATGAGAAAAAATGGTTGAGCGTAAGGATGGATTTAACCGAATAATTGACCAACACAGGGATTTGTATAAAACAAGATATTCTTTGGGATGTGTGCAAGACTATGATGAAGCACTTGATATATTGAACTAGCATGCATCTTCTGCCTCTCTTTGAAATTGGTATGAAGTTGCGCGTCTTGTACCAGTAGTTGCCACGAGGTATTAAAGGATTTTCATATATCGGGGATGCAATTCAAATGTCACGTTTTTGCTACTAAAAACTTGTCTCATTGAAGAACCTTCAACAAGATTTATGAGTATGGGTCTCCTCAATGGTAATCATTTCATTGCAATACATGTCAGCTGATAACCCACTGCCGTCTGTGTCGAAGTTATGGGAACTTTAGATATCAAAAGTTAGCTTGATAAATATTGCAAACTAGTTGGTTCCCATTAGAGTTACTTGTTATGTTTTTACAATGATTATTTTAATAATAAATTGTTTTTATTAAGATCAACAATGTTCATTTTTTTAAAAATTGTATATGACATTGTTAAGTTCCCCGTAACAAGTATTTTCTAAATATCACATTTTTAGGTATCATTATTGTACGTAATTAAAGATATTAACAGTTAAACATGTTTCTTGACGATCATGAAAAGGTATCTACCAATTTTGAAAGGGGACAAAGGGAGTAGTTTAAAGTGCACATGTATACATGAAAATACCATATAATTCATGTTTAGAGATAACGTGAAACTATTCGTCGTCTCCTTCATTTTCCTCTTTCAAATGAATCATTATGTTCATGTGTCATTTTAATTATGAAAAACTGAAATTTAACAAAGAACAGACAAACCTAGTCAATAAAATATTGAGTCTTCCTAATCACTCTAATCTTAAGTTTCATTATGGAGCAGTTAAACAAACTTTTTTTAGTAACTAAGTTGGTATGCTTGCCCTTTTGCAATTCCTTACTAAAGGAATTTGAATACTAGGTTGTTTTTAACATTATTACAATGTGGACCAAGTGGTCAATGTTTGACCACTTCCTTTTTTTGATGAAAGTTTTGTATATAGATCAAATCAAACCAAAAGATTTTTTAGGCTATCACTCCTAGCCTTTTATAAGCAAAAACCCCTATCAAAACTTGCTATTTAAAATCAAACAAACAACCAGCTCTATATTCTATATAGGCTCATATTCAAAATTTTCTTTCCATCTCTTGTTGCTCCTCCATTTGCATTCAGCTTCAACTTGGGCAGCCAAGGTCTCCATCTTCAAATCTTCTTGGCAAAAGATCCTCTTGTTCCTTTCATTCCATATTCTATACAAGGCACTAGTAATCTTCATCAACATCAAGTCTTGCCTTCTTCTTACCATCATCAACAAACATCTTTTTACTTGCCTCATGTTGCTCATATCCCTCAACTTCAAAATTTTCATCAACCCCCTAGTGTATGTACAACTTGAAAACAAATGGGTTGCTGTCTCATCCACCTCATCATATAAACTACAACTTTGTTGTGTCTTCAAAAGCCCAAATTTTTGCAATCTATCAACCGTGGGCAGCCCTCCCTTCAATAGGATCCATAGGAAAATTCTATGCTTAGGTAAAATGTTTTTGTCCCAAATTGCCTTTGCATAGTCCCTTTTGCTTCCTCCCTTCATTTCATCATACACCATCCTTGTCTTCAACTTGCCTTCCTTGTCCAAACAACTCCCAAGGGTTTGGAAGTGTTTATCTTTCAATTTGCACAACATCTTCCAATGCCAACTAGAACTTACCCCTCCTTTGCTTCCTTGTAGACATCCACCCTTTATGTAATATGCTTGAATCCACCTTACCCAAAGAATATCTTTCTTTGAGTTTAAATCCTACAATTGCTTACATAGTGCTGCCTTGTTCCAAATGGAAGGATCTCTAATCCCCAATCCTCCAAAATTTTTTCTTCTACAAATTGTGTCCCAAGAGATAGGAGTATAACCCCTTTTCCCTTCTTTTCTTCCCCACAAAAAACATCTACAAATTTTCACAATATCCTCATGAACACCCTCAGGTATACTTAGTATACTAGCCCAAAATCCAGCTATACTTAGTAAAACCGAATTAATCAATTGCACCTTCCCTGCATAAGAAAGAACACTTGAATTCCAACTATGCAATTTTCTTCTAATTTTATTCACCATTTGCTCACAATCTTGCTTCCTCCACTTCACATTAGACAAAGGCAGCCCCAAATATTGCATAGGAAAATCCCCTCTTGTTACATTTAACACTCCAGCCAACAAGTCTTTCTCCTCTTCATCCATTCTAGAAAAATAAATTCTAGATTTTTGCTCACTTATTGCAAGATCCGAGACCTCCATAAACCTCTTCAAGTAACCTTTTACACCCTCCACAAAAGATAAGCAAATCATCAGCAAACAACAAAGTATGCACACCAACCTTTTTGCATCTTTGGTGGAATTCTATGTGCTGCTCCTTATACTCCTTTGCCA
Source organism: Rubia yunnanensis (assembly GCA_037428765.1). NCBI lineage: Eukaryota > Viridiplantae > Streptophyta > Magnoliopsida > Gentianales > Rubiaceae > Rubia > Rubia yunnanensis. The sequence continues at coordinate 66,440,002 of CM075063.1, forward strand.
TCATTCTTGTAAGGTACTCCATGCTCAAAACAAACAACAAGGGGGATAGAGGATCCCCTTGTTTAACTCCTCTTCTACCCATGAATCCTTCAGAATACTTCCCATTCAAAACCAAGCAAAATGATGACTTCATTGTACTTCTCTTGATCCAATCTATCATCAACCCGGGGAACTTTAAAACCTCAAGCCATTTAACAAGAAATTTCCAGCTTATACAATCAAAGGCTTTGCTAATATCCACTTTAACAACACAACTTCTCTTCATGCCATCAACATTGTACTTATGCAACAATTCTTGTGTTAAAAGGATGTTGTGTGATATGTGCCTACCTTTCACAAAAGCACTTTGATTATCACTAATCAAACAAGGCAGCACCTCACAAAGTCTTGCACAAATTACTTTGGTTATCACTTTATAAAGTACGGAGCAACAAGCAATAGGCCTATAATTTACATATACTATATTTCCTTAATATACTATATTTCTCAAAGGACTAAAATGCTTCGTTCCCAAATAGCAATTCTACTGCCAAATTGCCCTCTGCTCTCTGTTCGTTGCCGAAAAATTTTCACATTCTAATTCCCTGAGTTCTGATCTCTAATTATAATTTAGAAGGCAAAACTTCATTAAGTGATATATGGATATTCTATTATTTTAAAATTTTAACGGGTTCCTTAATAGAAAATCTTAAATTCTCTTTCTTATATGTTGGGATTGAGGAGATGTCAAAGCACCACCTGGCACCACCCTCAATCCGCCCCAGCTCCTAGACCAGCATCACCGACACCAGCTCCCCAGGAGCTCTCCTCGACCACGAAGCTGATGGGCCCCTCCGGTTCTCGAACAGCGATGGAATGATCGAAATCTGAGTGGTGGTGATGTTCAGCCATCGACAAATGGGGACAAACGTCAGTGTTAAGGTGTTTGTGTAAATGAGCAGTAATCTAATTGCTAAGGTGTTTGTGTAATTATAATCTTTATTGTGGATTAATCATGAATAAAAATTGTTGATTAGGATTAAAGTTAAATAATTAAAATTTGATTAACATTAAAACTAATTAGGGGTAATATAGTAAATCCTTCACTAAAATTATATACATTTAGAATTTTTCTACCCGTAATTGGATTTTGTGTAAAACATTAGAAGGAAGTTGATGACTTGATTTATTTCAGCAGAATCCATAAAATTTGGACAGCCACCGTGAACTCCCTTGCTTTTCTTGGCTAAACCCAAAACCTCTCGCCCCCACCCAGATGCATGGACGCCCTTACTTCACTCAATATTCATCGTCTTCTTCTTCTTCTGGAAAGATAAATTTGGTTGTTGGCGACATATATTTCCTTTTTATATATTAATAAAAACGGTTGCCCCTCGGCTAGCCACATGCATCCCTTTCCGCTTTTCCTTTTCAACTCATTCGTATTTGTTAATGGTGCCACGTTCTTACTGCACCTTGCGAAATCTGTCGAGAAAAACATTTCAATTTTGACCTTGTTTTCAAAATTAACCACTCACTCCACCATCTCTAACACTGTATTCCGCCGCCACTTCTCCGCTTTAAGTACATATGAATTTTACCATGTAGTAGTAACCATAATCATCTAGATAAATGAAATTGGAAGCCAACAACGGAGGGTAAGTACACGATCAAGTCAGAATATAACTTGGGAATTAGTTCTCCACTTTTTCCCTATGTAGGACATATGGCCAATAACAGCTCAGACCCCTTCCAACATTGGAAGCAAAATTGGAATAGGAGAGTACCACAAATACCTATTTGGGATGGTATATAAGGAGTTCAAGCGGTGTGTGGATGGATCTATGGGGAAGCACACATGCTACCTATTCCTTGTAGTGCTAAAGATGCAAAAGCCCTAGCACTAAGAACACGCCTAGAAAATTTATGGACAGGGGGTTGTCAGTTCTGCATATTTGAGGAGACGTATAAATTGTTATCCATGCCATTAATAGTTGAAAATAAGTCCTATCTTTCTTTGGTTTGCTCATAAGTGATATCTTTAACCTAGTTATAATTGTCTACAAGTAGTTTCTATTAGTAGGCAGGACAATATAATAACTCATACACAAGCTAACCATGTCAAACAATCTAGAGACCAAACTTCTCAATGGGATTATATCCCACACTATGTAAAAACACTCTTTGAAAATCAATGGGGGTATAATAGCCCCTTTTTTACTTTTAAAAAAAGAAGAGATGTCACACTAACACATTGAGTAATGATGATCAAGAGAGTGAAAATTTATAGTGAACCCACACACTGACTGATGTGGCTATAATGAAAAAATAAATGGATCCCTAATTAGTTGCAATTTTTAAGTAAGGTGATTAATGGTGAGAAAGTCTTGGGAAAGGCGGCATGTCCATAAGCTTATAGACAGGCCAGGGACTATTTAACAAAATGGAGTTTTTTATAATTAATGAAAAATAAACCTTTTTTAATTGTAGGAAGCGTGAATCCTCTTTCTTTTTTGCAGATCTTCTTCTTCTTCTCTCTCTGCGATAAGGTTTCTTCTTTCTCCGGCAATTTCCCCTCTTCACTCCAGTGATTTCTCAGCATCTTCTCCACCTCTTCTCTGTTTCTCCATCACCACATGTTTCTCCGCCTCTTCTCCCCGACTCTCCGTCCGCTCATTTTCTCCGATTCTTCTCCGGCATCGTTGTTTTATTTCTTCATCTATCATTCATCGTTCGTAGGATAATGTATGTCGTATATCTAGGGTTTATTTTTTACAGTATTATTACACAATTTTTGTTCGATTTGTTCGATTTGGTATTTTTTTGTTTTTCCAAGTGTTGGATAGGCATCATTCATAGTGTTTTGAGTTTCTATGTGCATTTTCTGGGATTTGATTTTGAATCGTCCTCTTGTTGTTACAATAAACTTGTTAATTGTTCGTCTTGAATTACGAGGTGTTGCAGATGTTATCATTCAACGTGTACATGTTAGTTGTACTGTGAATGACTTTGTTTTATTTGTTGTTGATTGTTCGTTTTGAATTATGAGGTGCATCTATTTACTTACATGTTGCATCTGTTAGTATTCAGTGTGTACTTGTTAGTTGTAATGTGTATGCCTTTTTATTTTCATTTGTTGTTGATTGTCCGTTTTGAATTAGGAACAACACTTATTTACATATGTTGCATATGTTAGTATCCAGTATGTATTTGTTAGTTGTGTTGTGTATTATTTGTTTCATATAAATTTGTTGCTAGTTATTCATTTTGAATCAGGAAATTCATTTGTTTACTTATATATTACATCTATTAGTATCCAATATGTACTTGTTAGTTTTATTGTGTATGACTTTTATTTTCGTTGTTTTTTTTATGAAAGTTTTGTATATAGATCAAATCAAACCAAAAGAGTTTTTAGGCCATCACTCCAAGCCTTTTACAAGAAAAAACCCCTATCAAAACTTGCTATTTAAAATCAAACAAACAACCAGCTGTATATTCTATTAGCTCATATTCAAAATTTTCTTTCCATCTCTTGTTGCTCCTCCATTTGCATTCGGCTTGAACTTGGGCAGCCAAGGTCCTCCATCTTCAAATCTTCTTGGCAAAAGATACTCTTGTTCCTTTCATTCCATATTCTATACAAGGCACTAGGAAGCTTCATCAACATCAAGTCTTCCCTTCTCCTTACCATCATCAATAAACATCTTTTTACTTGCCTCATGTTGGTCATATCCCTCAACCTCAAGATTTTCATCAACCCCTTAGTGTATGTACAACCCGAAAACAAATGGGTTGTTGTCTCATCCACCTCATCACATAAACTACAACTTTGTTGTGTCTTCAAAATCCCAAATCTTTGCAATCTATCAACCGTAGGCAGCCCTCTCTTCAATAGCATCCATAGGAAAATTCTATGCAAAAGTAAAATGTTTTACCTTTGCATAAAAGTCCCTTTTGCTTCCTCCCTTCATTTCATCATACACCATCCTTGTCTTCAACTTTCCTTCCTTGTCAAAACAACTCCCAAGGGTTTAGAAGTGTTTATTTTTCAATTTGCACAACATCTTCCAATGCCAACTAGAACTTACCCCTCATTTGCTTCCTTGTAGACTTCCACCCTTCATGTAATATGCTTGAATCCACCTTACCCAAAGAATATATTTCTTTGAGTTTAAATCCCACAATTGCTTACACAGTACTGCCTTGTTCCAAATGAAAGGATCTCTAATCCCCAATCCTCCAAATTTTTTGCTACTACAAATTGTGTCCCAAGAGATAGGAGTATAACCCTTTTTTCTCTTCTTCTCTTCCCCACAAAAAAACATCTACAAATTTTCACAATCTCCTCATGAACACTCTCAGGTATACTTAGTATACTAGCCCAAAATCCAGCTATACTTAGTAAAACCGAATTGATCAATTGCACCTTCCCTGCATAAGAAATAACACTTGAATTCCAACTATGCAATTTTCTTCTAATTTTATTCACCAACTGCTCACAATCTTGCTTCCTCCACTTCACATTAGACGAAGGGAGCCCCAAATATTGCATAGGAAAATCCCCTCTTGTTACATTTAACACTCCAGCCAACAAGTCTTTCTCCTCTTCATCCATTCTCAAAAAATAAATTCTAGATTTTTGCTCACTTATTGCAAGACCCGAGACCTCCATAAACCTCTTCAAGAATCCTTTCACACCCTCCATGGATTTTTGGTTTGCTCCACAAAAGATAAGCAAATCATCAGCAAACAACAAAGTATGCACACCAACCTTTTTGCATCTTTGGTGGAATTCTATGTGCTTCTCCTTGTACTCCTTTGCCATCATTCTTGTAAGGTACTCCATGCTCAAAAAAAACAAGGGGGGTAGAGGATCCCCTTGTTTAACTCCTCTTCTACCCATGAATCCTTCGGAATATCTCCCATTCAAAACCAAGCAAAAGGATGACTTCAATTTACTTCTCTTGATCCAATCTATCATCAATCCGGGGAACATTAAAACCTCAAGCCATTTAACAAGAAATATTCAGCTTATACAATCAAAGGCTTTGCTAATATACACTTTAACAACACACCTTCTCTTCATGCCATCAACATTGTACTTATGCAACCATTCTTGTGTTAAGAGAATGTAGTGTAATATGTGCCTACCTTTCACAAAAGCACTTTGATTCTCACTAATCAAACAAGGCAGCACCTCACAAAGTCTTGCACAAATTACTTTGGTTATCACTTTATAAAGTACGGAGCAACAAGTAATAGGCCTATAATCACTTGAAAATTGAGGTTGACTGACCTTTGGGATCAAGGATATCTCGGCTTGATTCAAAGAGTTTGGAATTTCTTCCCCCTTGAGAAAACTTTGTACGACCTTCACCATACTTCCTCCAATTATCTCCCAATTGCTCCTAAAAAATTGGCTTGTATAACCATCTCTCCCCGGGCTTTTGTTAGGATGAATCCCCCTAAGTTCTTCACCTCCTTTTCACCAAATGGTTGGATTAAGAATGCTTGTTGTTGTATGCTTAGCACTCCACCAAAAATAGCCAAGTTTTCCTCCAAGTCTTTAGTTTCCCAATAGACTCCCAAATGGCTTTCATAGTGTCTCTTCAAATGTTTTTCAATCTGGTCTACATTGGATAGTAATCTACTCCCCCCCCCCCCTTTATGTTCGAAATTTGGTTCTTGTATTGCCTGGTTCTCATAGAAGCATAAAACAACTTTGTAGGCCTATCCCCCTCATGAAGCCATTGTACTTTAGCTCTTGTTGCAAGAACTTGTATTCAGCCTCCTCCAATTCTTCAAGCACTTTCCTTGCATAAAATTCCACCATTTGCCTCCTTTCATCCCTTGGTTCTTCATTCAACCTCTCTTGTGCCAAAAGCCATTCCTTCTTAGCCTTCTCCACCCTTTCTCCAGTCTTAGAGAACTCCCTTCTATTAAGCCTATTAAAAGGCTTTTCCATGTCTTCAAGAAGCTTTCCAAAATCCTTCATTGTGCTCACCTTCCTCCAAACCGCTTGGATTGTCCCCTTGAAATGTGGTGAGGCCTCCCACATATTGAAATATTTGAAGCTCCTCTTCTTCTTCTTGTCTTCCTTATGCCAACTCAAAATGATAGGATGGTGGTCCGAGAGTGTGTCTGATTGTACCTCACAAAAGGCTTGGCCAAGCCTCCTTACCCACTCTTGGTTTACAATGCCCCTATCAATTTTGCTTTGTATCAACTCCCCCACTTCTCTTCTATTGCTCCAAATAAACATTTGGCTAGTGGTTTTAATTTCAACCAACAAACTAGTAGCCTCCAACTTCGTTCCCTTACATTTCAACAAGCAAATCTACTATTCATATAAGAGAGTGTACCCATTACATTCACTCCTTGAACTCCTCGGATCTTCTTCTTTCTTCCTTGCTGCCCTTATTCCTTTCTCTACCATTTTGAACTCAATCTCCTCCCCTAGCAGCCCTCTTTAACTTCCCATTGCTACTCTTTAGGTTCCCTTTGCTGCCCCTTAACATCTTTCACTCCATCTTGCTGCTTATCTTCTTTCACAATCCTCCCAATTGGCACTTACATCCTCCTATTTGTTTGATTTTATTTAGCTTCATTTTTCTTCCTACACACCTCCCCATTATGCCCAATCATCCCAAATTTTCCACATTTAGTTGGCTTCCACTCAAAACAGATTTGCTGGCTAACACAACTTGCACTTATTAAGGTAAATCAACTTATCCGGAAGGGTATCACTTATCATCACCACAACTTGCACCCTTGAAAATCCTGCCTCTCTTCTCTTGTGTTGCTCTATCAAGATTCAAAGGCTTCCCAAGTGAACTTACTATCTTGCTTATGATTTTTGGTTGCCAATACTTCAATGGCAATCCGGGGAGCTGAATCCAAACTAGGTGAACATTAGGTTCTTCAATCACACCTTCTTCATTCCAATCTTTCAATAAAACACGTTTCCCATCAAAGAACACCCACTCCTTTCTTCAAAACAGTCCCTTTATGCTCCTTACTTTGAATTTAACCATAAAAACTCCTGAATTTAGAAGTCATACCTTGTTGATTCTTCTTCCCTAAATCTGAAAAAAGAACCCCTCCATGACTTTTGAATGGTGGGTTTCTATACAAAACCTTGCACATAATAGTAGTCTCTCATTGCCTTGAGCTTTCTACCACCTCCTCCATGGTGATTTCACCCATAAACAGCCCATCTATCTTCACGGGTTGGTAATATTGAATCTCCGCCGAGCTAGCTTTGAGTATAGAACTCCAAGATCTGACCTCCTTCTTGCTACTCCTCCACTTCTTCATTCCAAACAATTTTTCTCCCTTCTTTAGAGCTGAAATTCGAATTTGAACCCACATTTTTTGCTTCTTCAAAAACTTTTTTTTCTTCCACTTCTTGACTTTTAGCTTCTTTAGGGCTTGAAAGTGAGTGGTCAACAACACTCTTCAGTCCTATTTTGTTTTTTCCCTTGCCCTCATCCTTCAACAAATCCAAGCTGATAACCTCCTCCTTTAAATGTTGCAACTATTAATAATATCAAACGTGTATGACTTTTTGAAGGAGTTGGATCTAAACTTGAAGTGGTTATAACTTTTAAGGAATCAGACAATATTGAACATTGGACTTTACAAGACGTTCTGACACGAGGAGGATTCAGATGAAGATGACATTGAACTTGAATATTCAAAGATGATCCTTTTTTAAAGATTAATAATTGATTCATTGTATTAGAGATTGTTAGTTAATTTAGATAGGAGTAGTGTTAATATTTCTGTAACGAGCACTTTATCTTCCATTTTGTTTAGATGTTGAGAGCCTCCCTTGTGTTTGAAATAGACCAAATTTGCATATTTTTATACAAAGTATGTATGCAATGCTTTACATGTGTTACTTTCACGTCGACAAGACTTTCTATGACCTCTCTTTGATTTAAATCATGGAAATCTGCTCATGTTTTTTTAAAACAAATATATGTTTTAATGTAATCAGTATATATTGTAAGGTATTAAATGTAGTATTTGTGAAATTTAAAAAAAATACAAAAATTATGTGACCTCTGTTATGTATATTATAATAAATACTAGTTGGAGGCTAATTCATAAGGTAACTTATACACGACCTCATGACAATGTTTTGCTACTCATAAAAGGAATTGACAAATTTTATTCATATATGTGATTTTATTTAAACAGTACATGTTGTTAAGTAATTAATGTAAAGTTAATATGACAATTTTTAAATTGTTAAATTTTAGTCTCCTCTGTTCTATGTAAAATATAACATATACTAGTTGTAGGATAACATGTGCATGTTTTAACAAAACACATACTATTCATAACTTAACTTATACATTACCTTCTGGAAAAATTTCGTAATTCATATACATAGCTTTTAAAACAAATGCATGTTTTAATACAAACGATACGTATTGGAAGGTAACAGGTGTATAGTATATCCGAACATTTTCAACAGCATATAGTTCATTTTTTGAATATTTACCACATGTTTTTAACATGTTCATAGCAACATAAAGCATTCAGAATTTTCAATAACAATAATTTACATCGGAGGAAATGAAACAGCATAGACTTAATCGGATGTGAAAATTTTATATCTTGGACACTATTAAGTGAAATTTCATCCTCTTGAAACTTAATTTCATTCATTTAAAATTGAAATCCATTGATGTAGATCTTGTTCCAGGGCAAAGAGCTGATCAAAAATTTTGTCGGACACTAACCGGCCATTTGAAGAGCTCATAGGGGAAAAAAGATTAATCAAACGGAGAAGGATTTGGACAGCTAGGATGTTTGCAGATCAAAGAAAAATGAATGTTTGACGAATTTGTTGATTGAAGAAGGAGGAATGTTTGCAAATCAATTGAAGAAGAAGGAGGAGGAAGAAGAAAGAGGAATGTCCGCTGGTTGGTGAAGAAGGAAAGAAACGCGGTGGAGAAGAGAAGGGTTTGTTATAACACGTCCCGAATTCAATGACCCTGCCCGTGAGATTTTTATATTTTTTTTATTAATTGTAGATAGGTTCCTTGGCTTGTCCATAAGCTTATGGACAGACCGCCTATCAGGATACCCACTCATTAATGATTTGGTCTTTTGAGTAGGTCTCCTGACAGGTGGCATGTCTATATGCTTATGGACAGGCCAGGGACCTACTTGCAAAAGTGTAAACTTAATAAAAATATGGGGTTTACTTGTAAATAATGCAAACTTAACAAAATCACGTGAAACAAAAAAATAGATTTAGTTCTAATTTCATGCACAAACACACAGTTCATTTCTCCTTCCTCTGACTCCGATTCCTTTGAGCCAAATTTTTTTGATGCCGATCAATTCTTCCTCACCAACCAGCACGTTTCCGATTCCTATCAACCAGTCCATCCATAGTGCCTTTCTGATGTCCTCTGACGACAACAACCAGTGCGATTCCGACGAAATTGAGCAACAAATCATGAATTAAAAGAAAATTTGTCGCTATATGATATTGAAGTAGATGGAATTTCAAGCTTTAATCTAAAGACTACTGCAGTTGAATCAGAATCTGCTGGAGAAAACACAATCGTAACCGGCAAGATTCAACTCCAAACAAATGGAATTCAGTTGCAAGAAGCTGAAATACTATTGAATTCCAATGAAGGTGTGATTTTCTCTCATCAGATTGAAACTATAGTGTTCAATTGCAATGATATGAATATAGTTGTTTTTGAAACTTCTGCACACTGAAATTCGACTTCTATGAGCATGTATGAACATGTGGAACATTAGCAATATAAACTACATGGTGCACACAATTTTTGTATACTTTATGCATATATTAACCTAAATCATGTATAGTTTACAATTATTAAACATGCATTAGATTAAAATGAACAAAACACAGAGAATGCATTTGTCAATTTCAACTTTTGGCAAACTTGTGCATTTTTCAGATTATAACATGTAAAAAATACACTACACTTTGCATATGTTACACTACAAGTAGTATTTTTTATGCTTATCATAACAGAGCTTTTATAATTTTCTAATTTTAAGTAACAACCTGAAGACTTTGCACAAGTTATATTAGAATATGCATATCTTACATTAGAAGTTGTATTGTGTATTGGTACAGGTACAGATTATCCAAATTTAAATGAAATTGATGTAAGATATGCCAATGAAATTATCAACGCCAAGGCAGCCCTAAATACTCTCTAAAGTACTAGGGGTGATTTTCACATAGTATGGGTGTTCTTCCCTTTTTCTTATTTCAGATCTGGTAATTCTCTTTTGAATGTGCCATCCTCACACCATGAGGAGATCTAACACTAAGAATAAAGGGAAAACACAACAATCAAAGGAGAGAAAAATGTTTTTGAAGGAGGAGGTGATCAGCTTGGCTTTGTTGAAGGATGAAGGCAAGGGAAAAAACAAAATAAGGCTGAAGAGTGTTGTTGACCAGTCACTTTCAAGCCCTAAAGAAGCTAAAAGCCAAGGAGTGGAAGAAAAAAAAGTTTTTGAAGAAGCAAAAAATGTGGGTTCAAATTCAAATTTCAGCTCTAAAGAAGGGACAAAATTGTTTGGAGTGAAGAAGTGGAGGAGGAGAGAAAGAAGGAGGTCAGATCTTGGATTTCTATACTCAAAGCTAGCTCGGAGGAGATTCAATATTACCAACCCGTGGAGATAGATGGGTTGTTTATGGGTGAAATCACCATGGAAGAGGTGGAACAAAGCTCAAAGCAATGGGAGACTACTATTATGTGCAAGGTTTTGGGCAGCAACCCACCATTCAAAGTTATGGAGGGTTTTTTTTTTGGATTTGGGGAAGAAGAATTCTAAATTCAGGAGTTTTTATGGTTAAATTTCAAAGTAAGGAGCATAAAGAGGCTGTTTTGGAGAAAGGAGTGTTCTTTGATGGGAAACCCGTTTTATTGAAAGATTGGAATGAAGAAGGTGTGGTTGAAGAACCTAATGTTGTCCCGGTTTGGATTCAGCTCCCCGGATTCCCATTGAAGTATTGGCAACCAAAACTCATAAGCAAGATAGTGAGTCCACTTGGGAAGCCTTTGAATCTTGATAGAGCAACACAAGAGAAGGAGAGGCTGGATTTTGCAAGGGTGCAAGTTGAGGTGATTATAAGTGATACCCTTCTGGACAAATTGATTTACCTTAATGAAAACAAGGTTGATTGTTAGCCGGAAAATCTGTTTTGAGTGGAAGCCAACTAAATGTGGAAAATGTGGGATGATTGGCCATAATGAGGAGGTGTGTAGGAAGAAAAATGAAGCTGAAAAAATTCAAACGAATAGGAGGATTTATGTTCCAATTGGGAGGATTGTGAAAGGGAATCTAAAGAGCAGCAATAGGAAGTTAAAGGGATGCTAGGGGAGGAGATTGAATTCAAAATGGTAGAGAAAGAAATAAGGGCAGCAAGGAAGAAAGAAGAAGATCCAAGGAGTTCAAGGAGTGAAGGTAATGGGTATACTCTCTTATCCGACCCTCCTTATGAATAGTAGATTTGCTTGTTGGAATGTAAGGGGTTTGAATAAATGTGATAAGCATAGGAGGGTGAAAAAATTTTGTATGCTTAATCATATAGGTTGTTTGGGGCTGTTGGAAACTAAAGTAAAAGAAGAAAACCAAAAAAAATGTGTGGGGGAGAATAGGGCTTGGTTGGGAGTTGATAACAAATGGGAATGTTGTAGGGGGAGAATTTGGCTAGGTTGGAGGGCTGATTTTTATGATATGAAGGTGTTGAATGTTGGGGATCAATGGATGGATTTTGAAATTCTTCTTGACGGTAGTGTATGGCCATAACACCATTGAAAAGAGGAAACCAATGTGGAAGTTCCTAAAGGGGAAAGGGAGTAGAGATGATAAACCATGGCTGGTCATAGAAGATTTCAACTCTCCTTTGGATTTTGGGAATAGAGAAGGTGGGAACGAAGTTGAAGAAAAGGAAGTCTTGGATTTCCAAGATGTGATGATGGAGGCTAGTTTGTTGGTTGAAATTAAAACTATTGGCCGAATGTTTACTTGGAGCAATAGAAGGGACGTGGGGGAGTTGATACAAAGCAAAATTGATAGGGGCATTGTAAACCAAGAGTGGGTAAGGAGGCTTGGCCAAGCCTTTTGTGAGGTAAAAACTGGACACACTCTCGGACCACCATCATATATCATTTTGATTTGGCATAAGGAAGACAAGAAGATGAAGAGGAGCTCAAATATTTCAATATGTGGAAGGCCTCACCACATTTAAAGGGGACAATCCAAGTGGTTTGGAGGAAGGTGATCACAATGAAGGATTTTGGAAAGCTTCTTGAAGACATGGAAAAGCCTTTGTATAGGCTTAATAGAAGGGAGTTCTCTAAGATTGGAGTAAGGGAGAAAGCTAAGAAGGAATGGCTTTTGGCACAAGAGAGGTTGAATGAAGAACCAACGGATGAAAGGAGGCAAAGGGTGGAATTTGATGCAAGGAAAGTGCTTGAAGAATTGGAGGAGGCTGAATACAAGTTCTTGCAACAAAGAGCTAAAGTGCAATGGCTTCATGAGGGAGATATGCCTACAAAGTTGTTTTATGCTTCTATGAGAACAAGGCACAATACAAGAACCAAATTTTGAACATAAAGGAGGGGAGTAGATTACTACCCAATGTAGACTAGATTGACATTTGAAGAGACACTATGAAAGCCATTTGGGAGTCTATTGGGAAACTAAAGACTTGGAGGAAAACTTGGCTATTGTTGGTGGAGTTCTAAGCATACAACAACAAGCATCCTTAATCCAGCCAATTGGTAAAAAGGAGGTGAAGAAAGCACTTTGGGGGATTCATCCTAACAAAAGCCCGGGGAGAGATGGTTATACAAGCCAATTTTTTAGGAGCAATTGGGCGATAATTGGAGGAAGTATGGTGGAGGTCGTACAAAGTTTTTTCAAGGGGGGAGAAATTCCACACTCTTTGAATCAAGCTGTGATATCCTTGATCCCAAAGGTGAGTCAACCTCAATTTCCAAGTGATTCTTGTTGCTCCGTACTTTATAAAGTGATAACCAAAGTAATTTGTGCAAGACTTTGTGAGGTGCTGCCTTGTTTGATTAGTGAGAATCAAAGTGCTTTTGTGAAAGGTAGGCATAAGTAACACAAGAATCGTTGCATAAGTACAACGTTGATGGCATGAAGAGAAGTTGTGTTGTTAAAGTGGATATTAGCAAAGCCTTTGATTGTATAAGCTGGAAATTTCTTGTTAAATGGCTTGAGGTTTTAAAGTTCCCCGGATTGATGATAGATTGGATCAAGAGAGAAGTACAATGAAGTCATCCTTTTGCTTGGTTTTGAATGGGAGGCATTCTGAAGGATTCATGGGTAGAAGAGGAGTTAAACAAGGGGATCCTCTATCCCCCTTGTTGTTTGTTTTGAGCATGGAGTACCTTACAAGAATGATGGCAAAGGAGTACAAGGAGCAGCACATAGAATTCCACCAAAGATGCAAAAAGGTTGGTGTGCATACTTTGTTGTTTGTTGATGATTTGCTTATCTTTTGTGGAGCAAACCAAAAATCCATGGAGGGTGTGAAAGGATGCTTGAAGAGGTTTATGGAGGTCTCGGGTCTTGCAATAAGTGAGCAAAAATCTAGAATTTATTTTTCGAGAATGGATGAAGAGAAGAAAGACTTATTGGCTGGAGTGTTAAATGTAACAAGAGGGGATTTTCCTATGCAATATTTGGGGCTGCCTTTGTCTTATGTGAAGTGGAGGAAGCAAGATTGTGAGCAATTGGTGGATAAAATTAGAAGAAAATTGCATAGTTGGAATTCAAGTGTTCTTTCTTATGTAGGGAAGGTGCAGTTGATCAATTCAGTTTTACTAAGTATAGCTGGATTTTGGGCTAGTATACTAAGTATAACTGAGGGTGTTGATGAGGAGATTGTGAAAATTTGTTGATATTTTTTGTGGGGAAGAGAAGAAGGGAAAAGGGGTTATACTCCTATCTCTTGGGACACAATTTGTAGAAGCAAAAAATTTGGAGGATTGGGGATTAGAGATCCTTCCATTTGGAACAAGGCAACAACACTATGTAAGCAATTGTGGGATTTAAACTCAAAGAAAGATATTCTTTGGGTAAGGTGGATTCAAGCATATTACATAAAGGGTGGAAGTCTACAAGGAAGCAAAGGAGGGGTAAGTTCTAGTTGGCATTGGAAGATGTTGTGCAAATTGAAAGACAAACGCTTCCAAACCCTGGGGAGTTGTTTGGACAAGGAAGGCAAGTTGAAGACAATGATGGTGTATGATGAAATGAAGGGAGGAAGCAAAAGGGACTTTTATGCAAAGGTAAAACATTTTACTTTTGCATAGAATTTTACCTAAGCATAGAATTTTCCTATGGATTCTATTGAAGGGAGGGCTTCCCATGGTTGATAGATTGTAAAGATTTGGGATTTTGAAGACACAACAAAGTTGTAGTTTATGTGATGAGGTGGATGAGACAGCAGCCCATTTATTTTTGGGTTGTACATACACTAAGGGGTTGATGAAAATCTTGAAGTTGAGGGATATGAGCAATATGAGGCAAGTAAAAAAATGCTTGTTGATGATGGTAAGAAGAAGGCAAGACTTGATGTTGATGAAGCTTACTAGTGTCTTGTATAGAATATGGAATGAAAGGAACAAGAGGATCTTTTTCCAAGAAGATTTGAAGATGGAGATCTTGGCTGCCCAAATTTAAGCTGAATGCAAATGGAGGAGCAACAAGAGATGGAAAGAAAATTTTGAATATGAGCTAGATAGAATATAGAGCTGGTTGTTTGTTTGATTTTAAATAGCAAGTTTTGATAGGGTTTTTGCTTGTAAAAGCTAGGAGTGATGACCTAAAAACAACTCTTTTGGTTTGATTTGATCTATGTACAAAACTTTCATAAAAAAAAGAAATTGATGCCAATGAAAATCTTACCGGCGTAAAAGCAAAAAAAATGGAATCACTACATGCTCTGTATAAGAAGCATGCAAATGCTATTGGTTTGATCCATTGGAAAAATTGTCGACGTCTAAACAACAAAAGGCATATTCGCGAAAAGTACTACAAGTGCTCTTCTGGAGGCCAACCGAAAAAACCCAGCATTATCAGCCATGTTCCTTGTGTGGGTAATGACATTCATTCTAAACAGAAGAAGAAGAGGAAGAGGAAGAGAGAGGACCTAATTACAAATACAGGATGCCTAGCTGAAATTAGAGTGAAGCTTGAGCAGAATTATTACACTATGGCTCACCACATCACCGTACACAATCATCAGTTAACAAGACCAACCTGACAGTATCTCAGTAGGAGTGAACGGAAGATTACAAAAGACAAAGGAAAATCCATCACAACAATGGAACAAGCAGGTTTAAAACCTACTGTAAGCTACAAATACATGTCTTTTGAAGCTAGTGGAGAAGAAAATCTAGGGCGGACGATGAAAGACCACCTCAATTTTGTGAGCCAACTTCAAATGAAAGAAATAGAAAGTGGAGATACTCAGAAACTTGTTGATACACTCATGAAATCAATGACAAGGACAAAGATTTCTTCTTCAAAGTCAAGTTCGACAAGGAAACAAAACAATTAGCAGTGTTTTGGAGAGATTCAATGATGTTGGAGGACTGCAAACTCTACAGAGATGTCACTATATTTGACACTATACACAGAACAAACAAGTATAACTTGATTTGTGCGCCAATAGTTGGAATTAACAATCACTAGAACATAACAATGCTTGCTTGTGCTTTTATTGCAAATGAGTTGGCTGATACTTTTGTGTGGCTCCTAAATACTTTCAAGAAATCAATGGAAGGGAGGAAACCTATCACAATATTCACAGATCAAGATCCCACAATGGGCAAAGCAATAAATGAAGTATGTTATGAAAATTTGCTACTTACAGTATGTTATGAAAATTCTGAGCACTGAACATGCTTTGTTAGAAACTGCATATGTTACCTTAAAGTATGTATTAAATAGCTTATAAATCGATTTCCTGAAAATCAGGTTTCCTTTAGAAAACAGGTTTCCTGAAAATGATGCAACTTCAAAAATTGTATTGCTTACAGACCTGAAACTGAGTAGGGAATGTTAGCTCGGTTTTGCACCTGGTTAGCTTACAGTATGTATAACTTATGTTATATGATAAATTAGTTACTTGTAAACTAATATACTAATCAACTTCCCTTTCTTGGTACAACTTTCAGGTCTTCCAAACACAAAACACGGGTCATAATGCAATACAACATTATGGGAGATTAAAAAAATATGAATCATTTAAAATCGATTTAGTCTAATGTATGAAAAGATGTCCTGATCCAATAGAATCTGAAGAAATATGGACCTCAATGATCACCACTTACAAGCTGGAAAGTAGCACCTAGTTTCAATGCCTATACAGTATCCGTGAAAAGTGGAGCACGACATTCAGCAAGGACATTTTCTCAGCACAACGAAGCAAAAGCATCAACCACGTCTTATGCTTCAGTGCAAACAAAACAACTACACTCACTCACTTATGTGAGCTCTTCAACCAAACAATGAAAAATTGGAAGAGAGATGAAGCAGAAAAGGAAAATACATGTACAAAAGCAAAGCAAAAAATTGAAAACAAACTAGGTATTAATTATGTATTAATTAGCCTAGAACCTAAAATTGTTAACTTACAATATGCATTTGTTTCCCAACTACTGGGCCTGTACAGGTTTGGTTGAACATGTTGCTCATGTTTACACACTTGCATTGTACAAAGGATTCAAAAAGGAATTTTCTCTAGCAATGGCAACTAAGGTCAAGGAAGTGTTCTCAGAACAACCGTCAAGAAAATATGAAGTCAGCCTAGAACATGATGAATCTAAATACGAGACAGTCAAGTACAAAAATGAAGATGGGCTAGTTGAATTACAATGCAAATGCAAATGCTTTGAGGTGTCAGGTATGATGTGCTTTCACATTCTTATAGCACTGCACCTCCACTCCATCACAAATATACCAAAGAAGTACATCCTCAAAAGATGGACAAAAAAGGCCAAAACAGAAGTATGGGACACAAGGGTCTTGGCCAAGGAAAAGAGCTATCAGAAAACATCAATGGTGCAGTTTCATGGAGGGAATTATATGTCCAGCAAATTCTACAATCTAGTTCTAAAAAGTGAAGGAAACCCAGAAGCTAGAGGCACTCCTCAAGAGATGTTTGACACGTGCTCAACAAGAATAGAAGACTTGTTGGAATCAAAGACCAATGTCATTGAATAATTAGCCACAAGTAGCCAATGCAACTCAACCATAATAAGTGCACCTAAGGTACTGGATCCAGCCTAAGTGAAGACAAAAAGAAGAGGAAAAAGGCTGAAGTAAGGCATGGAAAAGAAAAAAACCAAGGAAGAAAACTACTAAATTTGACACAATAACACCAAATGTGAAACTGCAAAAAGTAACATTGTTTAAGACTTGTATTTTGCATTTATTTATCTATATATTATTGTATTTGTTTTTCATCAACTTAAAATATTCTTATACATTGAATAAAATACTGTATTTTTTAGCTTACAACTATAAATTACAAATAATAACTTGCATTTGTTTTGCTTACCCAAGTACCAACCTTTGTTTCACAAAATTTTACTGATATATAATTTTACTGATATATAATTTTACCCCAGTACCAACCTTTACTTACCCAAGTACCAAGTAACTGATATATAATTACTTAGTTTACAACTGTAATTTATTAACCTATGATTTGCATTTATTTTCCCATAAGTTTAGAAAATCAACACAATAAACCACATAACATAACTAAAATGTAACTTGGTATTAATAAGCATACAAATATTACTTCTTAACATTAAACATGCACTTGTTTCCTAAAACATAATTGCTTTATATTTCACATAATTTTAGTGATATAAAAATCACTAAATAGTACTGGGGGTTGTCGACATACCTCTCTCAAAGTTACATTTTTAAGCCCTAATGCTTCCTATCTACAATTAAGTAGATAATGGCTTAATAGAAGGGAGTTCTCTAAGACTGGAGAAAGGGTGGAGAAGGCTAAGAAGGAA
Source organism: Rubia yunnanensis (assembly GCA_037428765.1). Classification (NCBI taxonomy): domain Eukaryota; kingdom Viridiplantae; phylum Streptophyta; class Magnoliopsida; order Gentianales; family Rubiaceae; genus Rubia; species Rubia yunnanensis. Next base: position 66,458,070 of record CM075063.1, read on the forward strand.
TGGCTTTTGGCACAAGAGAGGTTGAATGAAGAACCAAGGGATGAAAGGAGGCAAAGGATGGAATTTGATGCAAGGAAAGTGCTTGAAGAATTGAAGGAGGCTGAATACAAGTTCTTGCAAAAAAGAGCTAAAGTGCAATGGCTTCGTGAGGGGGATAGGCCTACAAAGTTGTTTTATGCTTTTCTATGAGAACAAGGCAATACAAGAACCAAATTTTGAACATAAAGGAGGGGAGTAGATTACTATCCAATGTAGACCAGATTGAAGAACATTTGAAGAGACACTATGAAAGCCATTTGGGAGTCTACTGGGAAACTAAAGACTTGGAGGAAAACTTGGCTATTTTCGGTGGAGTTCTAACAATAAAACAACAAGCATCCTTAATCAAACCAATTGGTGAAAAGGAGGTGAAGAAAGCACTTTGGGGGATTCATCCTAACAAAAGCCCGGGGAGAGATAGTTATACAAGCCAATTTTTTAGGAGCAATTGGGAGATAATTGGAGGAAGTATGGTGGAGGCCGTACAAAGTTTTTTCAAGGGGGAAGAAATTCCAAACTCTTTGAATCAAGCCGTGATATCCTTGATCCCAAAGGTGAGTCAACCTCAATTTTCATGTGATTATAGGCCTATTGCTTGTTGCTCCGTACTTTATAAAGTGATAACTAAAGTAATTTGTGCAAGACTTTGTGAGGTGCTGCCTTGTTTGATTAGTGAGAATCAAAGTGCTTTTGTGAAAGGTAGGCACATATCACACAACATTCTTTTAACACAAGAATTGTTGTATAAGTACAATGTTGATGGCATGAAGAGAAGTTGTGTTGTTAAAGTGGATATTAGCAAAGCCTTTGATTGTATAAGCTGGAAATTTCTTGTTAAATGGCTTGAGGTTTTAAAGTTCCCCGGGTTGATGATAGATTGCATCAAGAGAAGTACAATGAAGTCATCATTTTTCTTGGTTTTGAATGGGAGGTATTCTGAAGGATTCATGGGTAGAAGAGGAGTTAAACAAGGGGATCCTCTATCCCCCTTGTTGTTTGTTTTGAGCATGGAGTACCTTACAAGAATGATGGCAAAGGAGTACAAGGAGCAGCACATAGAATTCCACCAAAGATGCAAAAGGTTGGTGTGCATACTTTGTTGTTTGCTGATGATTTGCTTATCTTTTGTGGAGCAAACCAAAAATCCATGAAGGGTGTAAAAGGTTGCTTGAAGAGGTTTATGGAGGTCTTGGGTCTTGCAATAAGTGAGAAAAAATCTAGAATTTATTTTTCTAGAATGGATAAAGAGGAGAAAGACTTGTTGGCTGGAGTGTTAAATGTAACAAGAGCTGATTTTCCTATGCAATATTTGGGGCTGCCTTTGTCTAATGTGAAGTGGAGGAAGCAAGATTGTGAGCAATTGGTGGATAAAATTAGAAGAAAATTGCATAGTTGGAATTCAAGTGTTCTTTCTTATGCAGGGAAGGTGCAATTGATCAATTTGGTTTACTAAGTATAGCTGGATTTTGGGCTAGTATACTAAGTATACCTGAGGGTGTTCATGAGGAGATTGTGAAAATTTGTAGATGTTTTTTGTGGAGAAGAGAAGAAGGGAAAAGGGGTTATACTCCTATCTCTTGGGACACAAATTGTAGAAGCAAAAATTTTGGAGGATTGGGGATTAGAGATCCTTCCATTTGGAACAAGGCAGCACTATGTAAGTAATTGTGGGATTTAAACACAAAGAAAGATATTCTTTGGGTAAGGTGGATTCAAGCATGTTACATAAAGGGTGGATGTCTATAAGGAAGCAAAGGAGGGGTAAGTTCTAGTTGGCATTGGAAGATGTTGTGCAAATTGAAAGATAAACACTTTCAAACCCTTGGGAGTTGTTTGGACAAGACAGGCAAGTTGAAGACAAGGATGGTGTATGATGAAATGAAGGGAGGAAGCAAAAGGGACTTTTATGCGAAGGTAATTTGGGACAAAAACATTTTACCTAAGCATAGAATTTTCCTATGGATCCTATTGAAGGGAGGGCTGCCCACGGTTGATTGATTGCAAAATTTTGGGATTTTGAAGACACAACAAAGTTGTAGTTTATGTGATGAGGTGGATGAGATAGCAACCCATTTGTTTTCGGGTTGTACATACACTAAGGGGTTGATGAAAATTTTGAAGTTGAGGGATATGAGCAACATGAGGCAAGTAAAAAGATGTTTGTTGATGATGGTAATAAGAAGGCAAGACTTGATGTTGATGAAGCTTACTAGTGCCTTGTATAGAATATGAAATGAAAGGAACAAGAGGATCTTTTGCCAAGAAGATTTGAAGATGGAGACCTTGGCTGCCCAAGTTGAAGCCGAATGCAAATGGAGGAGCAACAAGAGATGGAAAGAAAATTTTGAATATAAGCCTAGATAGAATATAGAGCTGGTTGTTTGTTTGATTTTAAATAGCAAGTTTTGATAGGGGTTTTTGCTTGTAAAAGGCTAGAAGTGATAGCCTAAAAAATCTTTTGGTTTTATATGATCTATATACAAAACTTTCATATAAAAAAAGTAGATAATGGCAAGTCAGGGTCGTCCACGAGAAGAGGGATCTTTTCAAGTGTTTAAACATATAAAGTGGAAACTATACTAGGGGGTTGGTTGTTTTTTCTCCTAAGTTATGAAATTAAAAAGACAAGTAACTAGCAAAGCAAGAGAACAATGCTAATCATGCAACAAAAACTAAAAGTGATTAAAACAAGAATTAACGGAGCCTTGGGGGCAATTGATCCTCACTTCCAAACCTCTTATAGAACCTAGATTCATTCACTCATTCATTGACATATGGAATGCTATCACTTTCCAATTGAAGGGTAACATTCATTCCTTCTTAATAGTAATTTGCAAACGCAAACAACGACATTTTGCAAACCTCGTTGACAATCACTTTAGGAAAACAAAACCTAAAGGTATTTCATTAACGGCATTTCACATGAAAGGCTTATAGATTTGATAATAACAAGCCACATTCAAGATTATGATATAGTCATTTAACCAAACAAAGCACTTATTAGGCTAACCCTTGAACAAACTACATTCAAGATTAAACCTTTCTTTTCATCTATAGGACAAATATGAGAAACATCCACATTAACATACTTATTAAGAAATAATTGCAACACATTATACACAAGAAGTTCTAATTCCATGTTCTTGAATTTTCATGTCAATTGAGCTAAGAAATTGTACACTTTCCTAACACCATAACACTTCAATCATACAAACACTTGCTAATCTTAAACAACCCATGGCATAAATGAAGTAAAATATAGCATTAATGGCACAATAAATGCTTCCCAATAAATGTTCATAAATGAGCAAAATCAAAAAACATGGGTTTGGAAGCTTCAATCAATTTCTCCCAAGAGATTACTTAGAGCATCCACATAGGTAGTAGACTTAAGGAGCACTTCTTAAGTGTCACATCATAGATTTTGATTTTAAAAAATAGATAAGAACCAATTACCAACAATGGAAAACACTTCTTAAGCACTTTTTTTCATCTCAATTTATAATTAATTAAAAATACAAAATAAAGTGTCAATCATTGGTTGGTTGACATTGCACAAATAAAGAGGTACCCGCTTCTTAAATAATGAGTAACTCCTTATTGAGGAGTGGTTCTTAAAACTCCGCAATGGTGCTCCTTAAATAAAGAGTGCTCCTTATTAAGAAAAGTGGGGTTAAGCAGCTACCATTGTAGATCCTCATAGCGCCTTAAATCTATACTGATTAACAACAAAAATCCAAACTTTATTCTAGCTAAAACAAAGATGAAATTGTTAGAAACTAGGGTTTGAAAAGAGGGAAAATGGGATGGAGAAGAAGTAAGGAGAGAGAGAAGATAAAGTGTTATTTATAGTACAAGAAAAGGAAGATAGAATTCTGGCCACCCGAACTCACAACCGGTTCATCGTGAGTTGCAATGGCCACCCAGAAACAAAACATGGTTTCTTTCTTATTCTTGTCTTCTAGCCTTCACTTCACAGCAAGTTTCCTCAATTCTTCAAGTCTTCAAATCTTCAAAACTAGTCTTTAAAGTCTTCAAAAGATGGTCTTCACAAGATAGTCTTCAATGGCCTCCAGTCTTGATGTTATTTCCTCGTCACACCAAAAATCCACTTAGAAAAGGTAAAAGAGCATAAAAGTCGCTCTTACCTCCTAAGAGAATTCAAGGTAAAATAGAAGCTCTAGATGACAAAAGAGTGCAAAAGTGATCCCAAAAAGTCCCAAAATATCACATAAAATGGATACATCAAACCTCCCCGCACTTAAACCTTACTCATCCTCGATTAAGAAAGGATTCAAGCACACACGAAGGAATTCACGTGTCCACGTCCTAAACTAATATTCCCCCAAACTGATACCTTACAAAACTCTCAATATCACACATCCCATAGTTGATATCAAATGAGAATTCACCTACAACCCCCATTCCTAGATCTACCCAACCATACCAACCTATCAATTCTGTGATATCCATAAAAACATCTCCAATGCCTGAATTGACAATCCCAAATTCAATGGCACAAAATGAAATCAAAAACATGTATGAAGTTCAAACGCATACTTCACTTTACGCCAATATATCATCCCAAAAACGAAGCATATCAACAATCAAGAATTCATACCTTACTTAATTTTCCCCTCTAAATTACCCAATCTCAAGAGGTCTCATGATGTTAAGCTACCTGTACACCCATATAGTAACTGCAACCTTATGACTTCAACGCGAGCAAATGTGTGAAATCGTAGCATTTTTCCTTTTTTTTCTCTCTTTCTCTCATTTTGCCCGGGAGCCCTTTCAGGTTTTCATCCTAGCCACACATCATGTTTCTTTTGCTCACATCTCACCTTGTTCCGCACATTTAGCCTCTCATTTTTTCCTGGGTCGCCCTTTCAAGTTTTCGACCTATACGGGCCCCCAATGTTACTTAAGTTTCCCTCTTGGATTTTCAACTTAGCGTGTTTCTTTTTATTTTTGTTCATTTTTTCTTTTTCTTTTTTTCATTTTTTAAAATTTTTTGTGTTTCCAATCAAAAGTAGCAAAAATATTTCACATGTCAAATCTAGCTTAAATATCCGAATACATCCAAGTGAAAACATCTCCAAAACAAAGAAAAAGATTCCAAACATCCAAGTCTAAGAAAAACAAATCCAAAGCCAAGCAGTAAAATACCCCTCCCCACACTTAAAACACCACATTGCCCTCAGTGAAGAAAAATTAGGGCAAAATTATATAAAGCAAAGTATGGGGAGTGCAAAACAATAAGCTCAAAATTTGGAATGAGATGGTCTGACACCATCATGGGAGTCCCTGCCATAGGTCTACTGATACTGCACCACCCACTTAGCGTTCCTCTGACACCGCTTGCTCCACCTTGCTGCACTAAGGTCGGGGCCTGGGGCCCCAGCACCATGCGACTGCATCTCAAAAATCCTGGATGAAAGACAATCAATTTCCTCATCCATCTCCGTGAGGCTCTGGGTGCTCGAGTGTCTGCATCAGGCGCTCATAAAAATTAGGTGGAGGCTGAGGGAAATGAGGTGGCACATGATCCTCCTGCAGCGGTTCGATCTCTAACAGAGGTGGTGGAGAATGTTGCTCAACCTATGGCTCAGTGAATGGTAAGGCACCCTCGTTAAGCTGAATAGGGAGTGGAGGTAGGTCATTAAGCTCCCGCTCAAAATTCACCCTGCATGAAGTATCTGGCTGGATTACCAAATCCCCCACATGTATCAAACTCCAGCTTGGTCATATGGCACTGAGGAAGTGTCATAAAGGTGACATTCCTCTCTTCGCCCCATACAACCAGTGGTATACTCCTCGAGCCTTTGTAGTGTCTATCAAGTTGAATTTCTTCATCCTCTCCACCGTGATGAGGTATGAAGAACCTCTGCCCAATTTTGGGAAGCCATCTAGGGTAACCAAGCCTAAGTGTTCTACTATGAGGGTGATCATACCCCTCGTGATAATCTTGCCCTTTGGCTTCTCAGCCACACTGATGACTCTCTTCATTCACAACTCCTCCTACAGTCCATATCCCATCCCCTCACTCGTCAAATGCCACATGTGGTGAATGTCTATGCCAGGTACATTCATCGGCTCCAACGAAGAAAACAATGTGCCCGCTAAGAACCTGTGCCCAAATCAGAGTGTGGGATGGATGATGACATTGCTCTTGTCATGGGAGTCCCTCCTCCTCCTCCTCGTAACTATGCTCCAAAATAGCATATCCTTCTCAATCGTGCGCTCTGGGACCCCTTGGTCCAACCTCACCCGGACCTCTGCCGTGTTCCACCCAAATGCTGTCTCTATCTGTGAGACTGTCATTTTTCGAGACACATCGTCAAGGTGGAAGGTGATGTACCTCTTGCACGAATCATCATTCCTCATGTTGCACAGCCTGATGGTGGAAAGGAACTCTAATGTATAGCGCTTGTTGGTGGGGGCACTCTTGCCCATAAATCCCCCCAATCCTCCTTTGGCGAGGAGGCATCAAACCGGCTCTGTCAACCCGAGCGCATCAAGTACCGTCTGATTGATGAAGCTCATCTCCTAGACCTTGAGGGTAACCAAGATGACCCACCTATCCACATAAGGCCTGGTAATCTGGGTCAAACCCATGTACTAGTCTGGAGGTTAATATACAGGGTTTGTCTCCGAAGCCTGTGGTGGAGGTGGAGGTGGAGTGATGGCACTCGCACCTCGTGGAACCTTAGGTCTCTTCGTCAGAGACATGTGTATCAATCACAGCAAACATGTCAAATGTATAAGAACATAAACATATGCAATATTTTAGAATCACAATCAATCCTAAATTAGTTTAGCTAACATCACAAATTCCAAAATGCCAACATTCAAGTACAAGATAAACTATTCTAGGTATCATCCACCATTGCATATAAAAATTAAGCCAGTTTTAACATGCCAACAATTCCAATTCCATATCACAGGCCACAAATCCTACACAACAAATTCCAACAATCATAACTTTGAGATTAAGACATAGCTAACATTCACTTATGCATTCACTTATGATAGAGCGAAAAACAAAATTCTTTGCCAAAATCCTCATCAACATGCAATCACTATGTTTTTGGCCAAACTATGTCAACATAAGAAATGATATTGATGCATAATTAAGTCCAACAATCCCATAACTTGCAAGTTCATACAACTCATCACACTAATGAATATCACAATCTAAAAGCATAATGGTGAAAAGCACAAAGAACTACACAACTTATCATCATTCACAATTTGCACCATTTCACAAAATTCAAGCTACACATAAATCACAATTCAAAGATTCAAAAGTGAGGAATCATACCAAAAAGTGTGTAGGAAGATAAATGAATGGAGCCCACAACTTAGTGTCGGATGCACTATCTCACTATTCTTACTTTGCTTCCCCTGCAGCTGTCGGGTGATAGTGGCCCAGAACGCACAACTCGTACCCTGCATCTGACTCATTGTACCCCTTTATATCTCTCTGAACCTTCCATTTAAATATTCCAGCCAGCTGAGGGTAAAGTCAAGCCATGGGGTACAGTTACTAATCAGCAAACACGGAAGGTACCATATTGTAGAGCATGAAAATATAAGAACTTTTAATAAAGGAACCGTTAAAAAAATTTATCTGAGCACCAAGTTATGACCATCTGAATTATTTTTTTACATTTGATGGGTTGAATTTCGGAAATTAGATAAAGTTACTAATCGGCAAACACGTAAGGTACCATATTGTAGAGCATGAAAATATAAGAACTTTTAATAAAGGAACCGTTAAAAAATATTATCTGAGCACCAAGTTATAACCACATGAATCGCTATTTTCATTTGATGGGTTAAATTTTGGAAATTAGATAAAGTTACTAATCAGCAAACACAGAAGGTACCATATTGTAGAGCATGAAAATATAAGAACTTTTCAAAAAGAAACCAATACAAAATATTATCTGAGCACCAAGTTATAATCACCTGAATCGTTATTTTCATTTGATGGGTTGAATTTCAGAAATTAGATAAAGTTACTAAATAGCAAACACGGAAGGTACCATATTGTAGAGCATGAAATTTGATGGGCAGGATGAAGGTCGTTAACACTGAAGCCCAACCAGTGCTGAGTGTTGCGAGGCGATGCTCGGTCAAGTTTGGTACCATAGAGACCACAATGGATTTCCATGTTGTCAAAATGGATGACTTCAGTTTATTCCTCGGCATGGAATTTCTGAGAGATGCATGGATTCTTGTATAACCATATGGCAACTGCTTTTATGTCTGAGGCACCAATCCATACACGCTTAAAGTGACTGCGAAGAGTTTACCCGGGGGTAAAATCTCGACTTTGCAGCTTGTCATGTGCATAAGACAAGATGAGGACCGCAGTTCAGCGGATCCCGGTTGGGAGAACAGAAATTAAGGGTCAGAATGGTCTACACCAGTAATGGGTTTGCCCAATGGATCCGAGAAGCTTTGTGAAGCAAGTCCAAGGATTGAGCATGCATGTTATGGACGAAGATTTGTTGAGCAAGGAGGGTAGGAAACATTCGTTGATTGCCAAGAAGATCTAGATTCCAAAGATGTATCTATCGGGTGGCGCACCCCATTAAACATCCCATTTCGAGTCATTCAAGCAAGCTAAACCTTGTAGAGCTTGAGGAAGAAAGATGAGTCACTATTCCCATCAGCAATCCCTTGTTGTTCCACAACGCATGAGGCATAAACATGAATGGATAATGATGTGTACTGGACAACATCTAGAGTGGGACATTGCTTTGGTCGTCGATCAAGGTGTGGGTGCTATAAAATCAAACAAGTTCAAACCAGAACTGAAGAGAAGCCGAGAACCACAGCTAAACTAGAGTACACCATTGCCAGCAATTGAATCAACCCCTTTCTTAAGGCAGAAGTGTACAAGACAAATGTGGGTAGCGAAGAACCTTGGAGAATTGATGGCTTTGAGGACGTTCACTGAATTGAGTGGGGGAGAATGTTATGGATTTGGGCTTATCACCCAACCTCAGGCAACCTCATGCCTGCGTGCACGTCTCAACCGTGTTGCGGTTCCATGCCACTCAATGCGTGCCTAAAACCGGTCTCCCTAAACCGCGATGCACACGCCTCTGGGTTATCCATTGCCGACCACCCAACCGCTCACGCTCCATGATGTCCCCCTCTACGCCCGTGAAGCACTTTGCAAAATGCCCGAGCCGTTCGTGCCCAAAGCCCATGCGTGCAACGTACAATCACTCGCCAGGCCAGCACACTAAGTGTTGATTCACATCCCGAGAAGACATGTCCAAAGCTCCTTGTCCCATAAGTCTTCTCTTTTGCTTGTAATAGACTTAGCTAGTAGATTAGCTTAGTTTCTTTCCGAAAGGTCCAGGTCTACATCCCTTGATTCGTTTGACCTTCGTTTATCTATGTACCAGGTACTCATGATAATGTTTGTACAGTATATATGTGGAGTACCGAGCTACCAAAATCTGGTTTCCTTTTTGCAATACATAGAAAATGAGAGTTTTCTCCCCTGTTGTCGGGACTAGTATTACTTTGTTGACTTGTGTGTTTGAAGACTTGTGTGTTTGAAGCCTTGTTCCCAATCTAAACTCCTGTGTGTATTTCCACTTCATACTCTACCACATCCCTCTAATGGCTTGGTGTACTGAGAGGAACCAAAGTGAGTGCGATGCACATGGGAAATTAGGCATTAGTAGTGACACAATAGCAAGGCTAGGCCACACGGTTAACCCCCTCAGAGGGTGACCCTCGAAATTGCCTGGTCTTGACAGCTTGAACTTGGAATGATGTGGGTCGTCAAAACTGGGATGGTCATCAAATCATTTGGCACAAATCATTGCCTTGCACCAAGTCATTAGGGACGGGACATGGTATATGGCGTGAGCCTTTGGAGCCTAACCATGAATCGCCTACGCCGACCCATGGTACATTTACTGGTTGAACCTGTTTCCTTTGCTACGGGTAAACCGTTAGTCCAATTTTTGAGTTCTAGTAGTCAATTGTGTAGTGCTCGAGAAGAAAAATCCAATGGAATCAACATTGAAGAATATTTATTCTTTGATTGTGGTCAGGTTTTGGCACAACTCATCAGACCACGATTCCCCATTTCTCCATTGGTCACTTTGATCTCCTTCTACAATGCAATTATGATCGTGGACTTTGTCTACTACTATTCTAGAGGTGAATGACCTTCGATCTCTTTACCGTCCTTGCGAACTACCTTCAATATCTTCTACCGCTCTTACGAACGGCATTCACAAAGAATGTAACCAAAAAGTACCCACGAGCAACCCACTAAAGATGATCGATCAAATGGAAGATCTAGGAGCCCATGGATACAAGATGTCAGTACTAATTAAGCCTACAAAACACGGGATTTAGACGATAAAACCAAACATGACCGTCTAAACCCTTTTCACGTAAACTTAACTAATACTAGCAACCCGCCATACAAAACATACCAAAAACTATGGTGGATGCAATGGTTAATGCATGCAAAATGAAGCACAACAACGATATACCGTATTAATTCTTGCTCATTGAGCACCTTCTCCCTACATTTATTTTTCTATAAAGAAACAAAGAAAATACAAAAAAAAAATTGGAATCATATTGCAAGGGTCCTCGGTTCACACCAAGAACTCAAGCAATACCTATTTCAGAAAACAACAAACAAACACAAGAAAAACATTAACTTCACACTACCAACTAGTAATGCAAGTTAACAATCAAATCTTTAAACTAGCATCCCCAGCAACAACGCCAAAATTTGATCTGCACTCCGATGGGTCGCTAATAATTCACACGGGAGATCTACTAACCCATAGAGTGCTTCACAAATATAGTAAGTTTATATGGTTGCTCTCGTACTTGCTACAAACTACCAAAGGGTAGCTAGTGGCAAGTCCGGGGTTATCCACGGTGATGTTAGGATTCAAAAGCTAACTACACAAGACTTGAAATCGGGTCATCACTCCGATTGCGTGTTGGGAATAGATAGTGTGAGTAAAAATGTTTGTGTGTGTGTGTGTGGGGGGGGGGGGGTTCATCTAAACTACTTAACCTGCAAGAAAGAGAACAAACTATATTAAGCTAACACTTGGGGACATTTGCGTTACATGACTGGTAGAAAGACTTTGTTCCTAGATTTTATCAAGTACAAGATGTATGAACATATCCCGATGTTTATGTCACATGGTGGGTTTGATAGTCAACACTTTCCAATGTTTGAGTGCTCGTGGATACAAGGTGTCCATTAATTAGTTCCAATTAAGTCTACATAATGCAGGATGTAGACAAGAAAACCAAACATGGCCATCTAAACCTCTTGTCATGTAAAACTCAACTAATCCAAGGAATCCAACATGTAAAACAAGCCAATCATTACACCGAATGCATCAGTTAACGCACGTATAGTGATGCACATCAGACCCCCCACACTTAACTCTTTACTCGTTCTCAAGTAAAATGAGATGAGAAAAGGACTAAGGAAAGTGTAGCGTTCTGGCATAAAAGTTAACTGAGGCATTCAAATTATTCCTATTACCCAATTTCCCCCAAAGAAGAAATAATCTCACAACTCTCACACTTCCCGAAGAACCTAAAGTAATCTATCCGCCCAAAATAAAGCAAGGAAAGATAAGTTTTAAGCTAGCTTACTTTTCCCAAAAAGTTCTCCAAAAGCAATCAAAGAGTCTTTGCCAAAAACAATCCACCAAAGGAAATCCAAGAGTCGCTGACTTGGTTGTAACTAAGGATAACTCTGGATTCTCAACTTAGTTACAACCAAGGATGATGCAAATGTATCGTCAACCTATTTTTTTTGCTTTCTCTCAATTTCTCTTATTTTGCTTAGAAATCCTTTCGGGTTTTCATCCTAGCTTTCACACATGCTGAGCTCACATTCTCACCTTTTTCCACATGGCCTCTCATTTTTGCCTAAGTTCGTAAACCTAGTCTGGCCTAGCTTCTCATTTTTACCTAGGTATTTCGACCTATCTGAGTTTTTCCCAATGTTTCCTAAGTTGCCCTTTTGGGTTTCCAACCTAGCTTGGTATATATTATTTTCATTTTTTTTCAAAATTTTCAATTTTTTGGTGTAGCATAAAATGCCCCAAATTTGGGCTTCATACTACAAGAAGATAATGAAACACAAAAAATTACACAGCCAAAGTTCCTAAAGAAACTACCCCAAGACAAGCTATGAATGCTATCAAGCAAGTCACACCACAAAATGAGGATCCAAAACATCCCAAAACAAAGCAAACACCAAAAATACCAAAGGAACAACAAAAACTCCAAAGAAAAACACCAAAAACACTGAGGAATCCCAAGATGAAAACTCCCTAATTGCTTGCTACTCCCTCCCCCACACTTAAAATACACATTGTCCTTAATGCACAAAAAGTAGAAACACACAAGTGAGGTCGAGAAAGTATTACCACTTACACTTGCGGCCTTGGAGGGCCCTTCTTGTCTTGACTCACCTCGTCATTCTCAAAGTACCTCGTTGATTTGAATCGCGGCCTCCATGGACTCCAATCTAGAGCCAAACTCTTCCAATTGCGATCTCATGCCAACTACCGCATGACTGACTTCTTCCATAACTTGGGTAGAACTCGAAAGTTTCTTCCCTAAAGTATGTAACTGGTCGAGGATGTCTGTGGATAGGTGGGTGCGGCTAGCTGGTGCCTTAGATAAAGGCTCACCATCCATCTTCTCATCTCTATCTCCGAGCTGGATAGAACTCTATAGAACTCCTTCATGAATCATGGGTTGGTGTCAAGGAATAAATCATCCAAACTCATATTGTGGGTAATGGCAGTACGCTCTGGCTGAGGAAGGATCATGAAACTACAAGTGGTCGCGCCACTATATTGTTACATATCTTTCGTCCAAGGTTGTAGTCAATATTATAGAAGCTTTGGCTAGCTCTAGATAGTGTACTTCGTTCCTGAACACCCAAAACTAGCCAATGTAGACGGAGTGACTTGATGTCCCAATTATTGCGCCAAAAGCCTTGCCATCTTCCATTGGCATTCCCCATAAGTAACAAATGTGATAGGATGAGTGAATGGTTCAATGATCTACATTAGACTTGGAAGTGGATATCGATTTCCCCCAAGGCTTAATCTTTTGTAGTTTTAAAACCCCTTTTCTTAGTTTTGTTTGATGATTTAGCATAGTCGCTTGACTTTGCTAGTTGTCTTGTCTTTTAAATTTCATAACTTAGGACCACCAAACAACCAACCCCTCCTTTTTACATGCTTTTATATGTATATATATCTACCCCTAGCCTAATATCAACCTTTTGTTCTTAAACGCTTGAGAAAATCCCCCTTCTTCATGGATGACCTCTCTCGACTTGCCGCTATCTACTTAGTTGTGTAGATAAATATTAACTTTGAGAGACACGATGATGGCCTCCCAAATTTTGGCTCCGTTGCCGGGGAAGAGGCGTTTATTTTTAAGTGTTTAGGTGTATTCGGTTGCATATTAGCTAGTTTTTTTTTATTTTCCACTCCTTGGTTGTTGTTTTTGTTCCTAGTAGGTATTGCTTGAGTTCTTGGTAAATTTTTATTGAGAATCCTTGCAATATGAGTTCAGACTTTTGAAAAAAAGAAGAAGAAGATAATGGAGCGTCTCACCTTGATGGAACTCATGATGAGAAGAGAGGCTCAACAAGCAAGGTTTTGTAGGATGTGTCATTTCGACCATCCTACCGAGTCTTGCTATTTGTTGTGGGAAGAGCACTACGAGGGGGAAAGAACCCTTGGTTTCAAAAACCAGGTGTATTAAGAAGAGTGCTACCAAGAGGTAGGAGGTGTTGGTTTTCAAGGGCAAGAAGCTCAAGAATGGTATCATACCACAATCCTTACAATCCGAATGGAGTGGTAATCCAGATTGGTTGTATGAGAATGAGCCGGAAAACCAACAATATGAGAAAAAATAGTTGGCCATCACCACCTTATACCATACCCCAAAACCAAGCCCAACATGGAAGTTCAAGTTTGCCACGTGAGGAAGTCATGAATACAATAGCAAACTTGAACAACTATACTAGTGAAGAACCAGACACCTGGCTCTCCTCTAGTGTTGAGGCTATTGAGGGGCATGCGAGGAGTATATTAGAAGCGTTGGTCCGAATAGAAGCTCGTGATTCTTAAAATACACCATCCCAAATCAAACTCGAGGATTCGGTGAGTGAGGTCACCATGGAAAATGATCTTGAGTTCGAAGGGGATGAGGAGTTGGTTGTTGAGGATGATAAAAGGAGGAAGAGGTGATTGTGCTACATTCATTAGCATCGTCACCCCTACCCCGACCTATTGAACCAACTCCACCATTTTTAGAAGTTTTGAGGGAGATAAGAGAGGAACCAAAAGACTACCCCAAGCCTCCTGACCACCCAACTCCCTTTAAACCATCTCCACCTCAACAAGACTTTCCTCTTGAAAGTTTTGTACCCCCACCTCTCTACTTTTGGACACTCATGGTGAAGGGGTTCAAGCCTTCACCATAACATTAGGGTCGTGCCGACGACCTTAAATATATGGAGCTTTGTCGTGCCGACGACATAAATAAACCTGGCCTTTTATTTTGGTTTTTGTTGTTTAGTTTTTGTTATTTTGTCTTGTTCTTTTTACGGTGTGTTTTTCTGCGATGTTGAAGAAAAGTGAAGTGCATTTTATTAGAGGAGATGAAGGAATTAAATCCACGAGAAAGGGAAGAAATCTTGGAATGTTGGTGAGAAAAGATTGAATTCTTTCCAAGTGCTGAGAAGGCTTGTGATTGCGAGTCGCGACTACCTCACAATGACCTCGCGAGGGACCATTGCGAGTCGCGATGTGATCAAAAGTTTCGTGCTAAAAATCAGCCCCCAGCCATCACTTTCCTTGAGACGCGATGAGGTGTCGCGAGTCACGACTAACATGTCTTCGAGACAGCATCCACTCGAGACCTTGAGTCGAGCTGAACCAAAAAGCCATCAGTCCTCAAGGCCGAAGGCCTTTGAATCGAGCTAAAACCTTCGAGACATCATTCCCTCGAGACCTCGAGTCCTCGAGACTGCAATCCCTCGACTAGAGCTGAAGTCCTCGAAGCCAAAAGCCCCCGAGTCGAGCTGAGCTCAACAGTGCAAGCCCCCGAAGACCTTGGGTCCCCGAGGCTAAAAGCCTTCGACTCGAGTAGAAGCCCTCAAGGCCGTGAAGTCCTTGAGACCTCTGGTCCTCCAGGCCACAAGCCCTCGAGTCGAGCTGAGCTCAACAGTGTAAGCCCTCGAAGGCCTTGGGTCCTTGAGCCCAAAAGCCTTCGACTCGAGTAGAAGCCCTCGAGGCCACAAGCCCTCGAAACCTTGGGTTCTCGAGGCCACAAGCCCTTGATTCGAGTTGAGGCCCTCGAGACCTTGGGTCCTTGAAACTGCAAGCCTCGACTTTAGCTGAAGTTCTTAGGACCTCATCCCCTCGAGATCCCTAGGCAGCGAGCCCTCGACTCGAGCAGAACTTAAAAGTCCATCAACCCTCGAGACCTTGGGTCCTCAAAGCCGCAAGCCTCGACTTGAACTGAAGTTCTCAAGACCTCATCCCTCGGGATGTAGGATCCTTGATGCTGAGGCCCTCGAGACCTAGAGTCCTCGAGGCCACAATCCCTCTAAAGCCCTCGAAATAGAAGCTCTCAACTCGAGCAGAACTTAAAAGTCCATCAGCCCTCGAGACCTTGGGTCCTCAAAGCCGCAAGCCTCGACTCGAACTGAAGTTCGTGGGACCTCATCCCCTCGAGATGTAGGATCCTTGATGCTGAGGCCCTCGAGACCTAGAGTCCTCGAGGCTACAATCCCTCTAAAGCCCCCGAGATAGAAGCTCACGACTCGAGTAGAATTTAAAAGTCCATCAGCCCTCGAGACCTCAAGCCAGTTCTCGAGACATCATCCCCTCGAGACCCCAAGTCAGCAAACCCTCGACTCGAGCAGAACTTAAAAGTCTATCTGCCCTCGAAACCTCAGGCTAGTTCTCGATACATTATCCCCTTGAGACCTCAAGGCAGCAAGCCCTCGACTCGAGCAGAACTTAAAAGTCTATCTGCCCTCGAGACCTCAGGCTAGTTCCCGAGGCCAGTTCTCGAGACATCACCCCCTCGAGACCTCGATGCAGCAAGCCCTCAACTCGAGCAGAACTTTAAAGTCCATCAGCCCTCGAGACCTCAGGCCAGTTCTCGAGATATCATCCCCTCAAGATCCCGAGACAACAAGCCCTTGACTCGAGAAGAACTTAAAAAGTCCATCAGCCCTCGAGACCTCAGTTCTCGAGGCCAGTTCTGGAGACATCATCCCCTCGAGATCCCGAGGCAGCGAGCCCTCGACTCGAGCAGAACTTAAAAGTCCATCAGCCCTCGAGACCTCAGGTCCTCGAACCTTCCCTTGAGACATCATCCCCACGAGACCTCGAGGCAGCAAGCCTCGACTCGAGACAAGCTCTCGAGACATCATCCCCTCGAGACCTCGAGGCTGCAAAGTCCTTGGCTCAAGCCAAACCTGAAAAACCATCATTCCTCGAGACCGTCATTCCTCAAGTTAAACCGAAGCCCTCGATGCATCAGCCCCTTGATGCATCAGCCCCTCGAGACCTCAAGTTCTCGAGGTCACAAGAATTCGATTCAAGCAGAAGTCCTTAAGACCTTGGGTCCTTGAGGCTGCAATCCGACTCGTGCTGAAGCTCTCGAAACCTCGGGTCCTCGAGGCCAAAAAACCCTCCACCCGAGACGATGCATCACGAGTCGTGACCAGTACTATCGCGAGTCGCGATGAAAAATCCAACTTTTCAGCTGAGCTTAAACATTGCATAATCTTTCCTTCTTCTCCACCAAATACTCCCAAGAACCCCCACACATCCACTCATTCCTCCACCATCTCACATATATTGACATATGAAAATTCTTGCATCTTTATAGTATCTTTGTTGATTGTAGTATGCCGACTACATCATTGAGTCTTAAATTGCTATGTTCTATAATGATGCTTGGATATGTGTCGAAATATGTTGGGTATGTTTATTGGACAATCTTATAGTGGTGGTTGGATGATGGATTGGTTGTTCTTTGATAACACTATGGTTATTAACTCTTGATGCTAAACCTAGTATTACAAATCCTTATGTACTTGTGAGTTTAATGTGGTTCTTTGTTGTGTTAGTCTTGATCAAATGGCACCAAGGAGACAACGTTTTGCTCGAGGGGTGAGTTCTTCTACGACACTTTTACTCCCCCTTTCAGCTCCGAAGCCAATTTTGGGACTGAGTCTATACAAGTACATTGGATTGCACCATATTACCGGCGACTATGCGGAAAAATGGGTGTCACTCTACCTCCTACCTTGAGTTTTATTATTCTTACCTTACATGTTTACATTGAGGGCAATGTAATGTTTTAAGTGCGGGAAGGGGTTAGAGGACTCACATGCATGCTAGCTTCATTTGGAATTCTTTTTGCTACTTTTGATTGGAAAAACATGAGAAAAAGAAACAAAAATTTTGAAAATGAAAAAAGAAAAAATAGAAAAAAAATAATACCCGCTGAGTTGAAAACCCGAGAGGGCAACTTAGGCAACACTGGGGGCCCGGATATGTCGAAAACCCGAGAGGGTAACCTAGGCAAAAATGAGAGGCCAAAATGTGTGGGAAAAGGTGAGATGTGAGCCAAAGAAACATGATGTGTGGCTAGGATGAAAACCCGAAAGGGCTCCTAGCCACACATCATGAAGTAGGATTATAAAATTCTTGATTCTTTTATGCTTTGTTTTGGTTGATATATTGGCATTGGGTGAAGTATGTGTTTAAATCTCCTCTATGATTTTGACATCATTTTATTTCATTGGATTTTGGTTGATATATTGGTATGAAGTGAAGTATGTGCTTGAACCTCCTAATGGTTTTAACTTCATTTTGTGTCATTGGACTTTGGGATTATCAATTCGGGACTTTGAAACGTTTTTATGGTTTTTAATTGATAAGTGGTAGGTTTGGTTAGATTTAGGAATTGGGGTTGTGTGTGTAAAAATATTCTCATTTGAGCTTTGATTTTGAGATTTATGATTTTGAGAGTTTTTGTGAGGTGTTGATTGGGGGAATATTAGTTAGGATGTGGACATATGAATTCCTCCGTGTGCTTAAATCTTTTCTTACTCGAGGGCGAGTAAGGTTTAAGTGCGGGGAGGTTTGATGTGCCCATTTATACGGTTATATTAGGACTTTTAGGATTCACTTTTGTGCTCTAAATGTGACATTATGCCTTGAAGTTCTCTAAGGAGGTTTAAAAGCGACTCTTACGTTTTTACTTTTCTAGAGATTTTTGTGTGACAAGGTGTTTGAAGACTTTGAAGAATACCTTTGAAGATTTGAAGATTTTAAGACTTGTAATTGAGCTTTTGAAGATTTGAATAATTGAAGAAGTGGAGAGAAGAGGAGGATATGAAACAAAAAGGAGAAAGAAGAAATGGTGCTAGACTTGTAGTCCGTCACAAGGTCGTCGCGAGCACGTCGCGACTCTCGACGGACGAGGGGTCAGAAACCCTTCTTGCTTTTTGCACTATAAATACTCACCTTATCCTCTCCTCTTCAAGAAGCTTTGGACACCTTCTTATTCCTGCATTTTTCTGGGTTTAAACACTAGTTTTTCTTTCCTTTCTTTTCTTAGTTTTTGTAGGTTAATCATGTCTTTTAATTGTCTAGCTTAGTTTTATCTTGGGAGCAATGGATTGAAGCTTCCATTTCCATGTAGTAAGAACCATATATATATATATATATATATATATATATATATATATTTAGTGCTTTTGCTATTGTGCATTTATCGAGCTTTGAATGTGAATTGTTGGTGTCATTGATGTTGTTGGAAGCTTGAGTATATGAATTGCTTGTATGATTACTTGTTAGGGTTGGGAGAAAGTAGCTAATTCTCCCCTCTTTTAATGTGGAATCCAAGAGCACGAGTTAGAGCTTCTTAATGGTGTTGATGTGTTGGTTATTGCTAGATGAGTGTGATAGTTGTCATGTTTGTTTTAGGTAGCAAATGAGAGGAGTCAATGAATGTCGATTGTTCTTGGCTAATCTTGTGTAAATACATGATTAGTGGAAGTAGTGAATAGATTTTGTCATTCGTTCTTGAAGCCTTTGTTATTTAGCATTCACGTGTTCTTAATGCTATGTTTCACTTCATTTATGCCATGTGTTATTTGAGAATAGGAAGTGTTTTGTATGATTGAAGTGTTAGGGTGTTAGGAAAGTGACGAATTCCTTAGATCCTTTGCATGAAATTCTAGGAACATGAACTTAGAACTTCTTGCGCATAATGTGTTGTGATTCTTGCTAGATCAGTTGTTAATGTGGATTGTTCTCATATTTATCCTATAGATGCAATGAAAGGTTGGACCTTGAATGTGGTTTGTTCTAGGTTTAGCCTAATAAATGTTGTGTTTGGTTAAATGACTATATCTTTGGTAGAAAGCTTTTCATTGTCAAATATATGGTCCTTCGTGTATAATGACATTGATGAAATACCCCTATGGTCGTTGTTTGTCTAGGGTGATCATCAATGAGCTTTGCAAATGGTCGTTGTTTGTCTTTGCAAACTACTCTTAAGAAGGAATGAATGTTGATCTTCCATTGGCATTCCCCATAGGTAACAAATGTGATAGGATGAGTGAATGGTCCAATGATCTACATTAGATTTGGAAGTGGATATCGATTGCCCCCAAGGCTTTATCTTTTGTAGTTTTAAAACCCTTTTTCTTAGTTTTGTTTGATGATTTTGCATAGTCGCTTGACTTTTCTAGTTGTCTTGTCTTTTAACTTTCATAACTTAGGACCACCAAACAGCCAAAATCCCCCCCTTTAAATTGTATATATATATATTTACCCAGCCTAATATCAACCTTTTGTGCTTAAACGCTTGAGAAAATCCCCCTTCTTCTTGGACGACCCCGACTTGCTGCTATCTACTTAGTTGTCGATAGTAAGCATTTATGACTTATAAATATTAACTTTGAGAGGCACGACGACGGCCTCCTAGGGTTACTATTAGAAGGGCATTCAATGCCATATCCGGCTCAATAAATTCTCAACAGAGGAAAGTGAGAGATATAAATCTAGAGAATATGAGTAATGTTGAATCTAATGGTCTATGTGATGCGTTGTATACTCCAGCAGGTTCTGAGTACTCTGAAGAGAGGAATAAACCCCTTGGAATAACAACTGACTTTGGAATGATCGGTAGAACTAGCCACAGAGGAGGTGTGATGACATTAACACAAGAAGACATTCATGAAGCCATTGAGATGAAACATAATTGTTTACTTGGGTACTGGATGGATGATAGAAAGTTTAGGGTGGAGAGAATGAACCAGTACTTTAGTGATTACTGGAGTATTAGTGCATATGTACTGCATAGATATAGGAACTTTTATGTAGTTAAATTCCAAACTAAAGAAGAAGCTATAGTTGTACTGCATAGAAGTTCTTTCTCTTTGGCTGGAGGTTTATTGACTCTTAAAAATGGGGTTCCTGTATAACACTTAGGAGAATCGGGGTTGAGAAAATTAAGATTAATATCCAGATTCATGGATTTCCTACTGAAGGATCCTGTCCCAAAGATGGCAGGAGATGGATTTCCTATTAAGGTAAAATTCAACTCAGCTCTTCAAATTTGGGAAAGATTTTTGCTGAATCTTTAAAAAATCATTTACACAGTTCCAGACAGAAATGGATGTGGGGCAAGAGTTGAAAAAATGATCTAAAGAGTCACTGTAAGTCTGGCACAGGGGACATTTGGATGCTAAATGGAACCCTATCTTTCTTAAAATGTTGTCAAAAGGAAGTAAACCATTCAGAGCTCTCCATAAAAGCACATACATCTTTTTAGGAATAAAAGGTAACCATACCTTTTGAAAATGGAGGATCTTCAGCTTTCTCTGTCTGAAAATTTTGTATGCTGATTTGATGGAGAAGATTCCATTTGTGGCTGGCATCCAGATGAGCCTATCTTCATGAGTATATTCCACTTTAGCCTCCTGCAAAATTGAGTACAAATTGGTCGCCAAAAATGGCTCCAGTTGTGGGAGGATTGATGCTTTGTTGTTAATAAATGACCTTAGTGAGATGTCCGCAAAGGGGATATCTCTATCTTGAGGCCATTTATAATACAAAGCTCCCTCGGCCATCCAGTTAGCATTCCAGAAGGAGCAATCACCGATACCATGTATTATTCTGGAGTTGCTATTTGCTTTTTCAGTAATTTTACAGATTCTAGACCATGTATGAGATCTTTTGTAAGGCTTCGGGAGTGACCATAATAGAGAGGTCCATTGCGTGGAATTGAGTTGCGGTTTCCACCACAGTTTACATGAAAAAGCATCTACAATGGCCTTTAAAGATCTAAAACCTATTCCATTTTCTTCTACAGGTACACTCATGTTTTTCCAGGATCTCCATTTTTTTCAACATTATCAGAATATCCCCAGAACAAGCTAGAAGCCATTTTCTCCATTTTTTCCAAAACTATTTTTGGTGGACTCAAAACTGAAAAGGTATGAGTTGGGATAGAGAGAAGACAATGATTAATTAGAACAACTTTACCCGCAGTGGAGAGCCATCTGTTCTTCCAATTATGGATTGATTTATCCATTCTTTCCAATAATGGCTAGTAGTGTACCTGCAAATTTCTACCAAAAAATATAGGCACTCCCAGGTATTTGAATGGAAAAACTCCTTTTTCCATTCCCATGATCCTTTTTACAGAGTTAACTATAGAAGAATTTGTTCTATGAGATACAAATAATTCTGATTTTGAGAAATTGACCTTTTGGCCTGTGGTTTGTTCATATGCTTTAAGGAACTTTTTGAACCTCTTCATGTTTCTAAGGTTGGTATTCAAAAATACTGCCGTGTCATCAGCATACATTAAATGTGAAATTGGAGCACAGCTCTTAGGTAGACTAAAATTCTGAAGGTACCCTGTGCTAAAAAGTTTCTTTA
Source organism: Rubia yunnanensis (assembly GCA_037428765.1). NCBI lineage: Eukaryota > Viridiplantae > Streptophyta > Magnoliopsida > Gentianales > Rubiaceae > Rubia > Rubia yunnanensis. Next base: position 66,480,146 of record CM075063.1, read on the forward strand.
AACCTCTAGAAAAGGTTTCCGAGAGCAAATTGTAAAGGAAAGGAGAAAGAGGATCTCCCTATTTTATACCCCTAGAGGATACGAAGAAACCTGAAGTAACTCCATTGATTAAAACCGAAAAATTTGCAGCAGATATGTTATGCATAATGAGTTTAACAAATTTCCCGTGAAAGCCAAAGTGAAGAAGAATGGAATTCAGGAATGACCATGAGACTCTATCAAAAGCCTTTTGCATATCTAGTTTCACTATTAAATTAGGGACTTTAGATTTTCTAGACAGAAGCCTGGTCATCTCTTGCATTTGAAGTATATTGTCTGTGATTTCCCTGCCTTTAATGAAAGCACTCTACTCAGGAGAGATTAGGATATGCATAAGCGGTTTAATCCTTTCCATAAGCATTTTTTAAAAGACTTTATTGACAAAATTTGACAGACTGATCGGTCTGAAGTCTGAGAAAGAGACTGGAATTGGTTTTTTGGGGATTAAAGTGAGCCAGGTGCTTGTGATGGCCTTAGGGATAAGGCCACCACTTATAAAATCATTTGTTGCTTCCAAAAAATCTTCTTTAATAGTTTCCCAGAAGGATGTGAAAAAAAGCCCAGAGAAACCATCAGATCCCGGAGCACTTGATTTATTTAGATCAAAGACAGCAAATTTCAGTTCTTGGATATTGAAAGGTTCTAGCAGGAGTTGGTTTTGCTGCTCAGTTACCAGAGAAGGAATTTCAGCTAAAAAATATTTCAGATAAGTTCCTATTTTTTGAGGGGCGTCCTCATTAAGGAGTCCCTTAAAAAAACGAACTCCTTCATCTTTAATCAGCTATGGGTCAGAAATCCAATTACCATTTCCGTCTTTGATTTTACTGATTTTTTATTTAGCTCTCCTTTCCCCGATGGTATGATGAAAATAGCTGGTGTTTGCATCTCCGTGTTTTAGCCAATTTAGCCTTGCCTTATGTTTTAAGAAGATGTTTTTTTTCTTTTTGGGATCTAAGAAGTAAAGCTTTGGACTTGTTAAGTTCAGCTAAATCAAACTCTGCTTTGGACTGTTGAAATTTTATTTCTAGCTCACTGACCTCTGCTTCAGCTTTAACCAGGTTTTGATTGACATTTTCAAAAGTGTTTATGTTCCATGCTTTAATGTCAATCTTAAGTCTCTTAAGCTTATGCACTAATCTGCACATACCAGTAGCGGAGGACGGTAAATTCCAGTTTTTTTCCACTAGATTTTGAAAGTCTTGTCTATTAGACCACATTTCTTGGGCCTAGGTGCCATTTCTTCAGCAGATTGAATGGACAGGATTAATGGAGAGTGATCAGAAGTCAGTCTATTAAGAACCTAAATTGAGCTGTTTGGAAATAGTTCCAACCAGTCCAAGTTGCATAGGTCACTGTCTAATCTCTGGAACAGAAGGTCTTTACATTTGTTCTTGAATCTATTATTAGACCATGTAAAGGAATTACCAACAGTGGGGATGTCATGCAAGTCCAGTTTATTAATGAAGGCATTGAAATCTTTCATGCTTCTTGTGGGTGGGGATTTCCTTCCTTTATACTTCGATGCTGAGACCACAGTATTAAAGTCTCCAATGTAAATAGAAGGTTCCGGGGGGGGGTGTTTCTAAATCATTCCAAAGAGCTTCCCTCAATTGTCTATTTACACTAGCATATATAAAATAACAATTCCAACTGGAAGATGAGTGAATATCTGTGATTCTTGCCTGCACAAATTGATCTGACTCTTTTAAATTGATAATATTAAAAGCATGGTTCCATAAGATCCATATTTTAGCATTTTCTGCAGGGTAAGCATTTTTGAAGCCTAGATCATGCATCAGAGTGAATATTTTCTTTTTTTCATGTCAAGGCTCTGTCAAACAAAGAATAGCAATCTTGTGAGACACCAAAAGTGATTTTATTCTATCCAAAGATGTTCCGTAGCCTCTAACATTCCAAACTAGCATGTTTCCTATTATGTTGTATTTAATCATTTAAAACATGAAGTGGTTGCTTTCTGTGAAGATCTAAGGTTTCTTGATTTAACAGCAAAGGCTTTACTGTTAATTGATTGCTTTTCCTGATTCTTATCAATTTTATCCGATGGCAAGATAGGTATTGGTTTGTGTGTGCTAACCTGTGACCGTGAGCTGTGATCTTCCTTTGTGCTCTGATCAGTTAAAGCTTGAGCTCCCTTCTTTACCTCTATAAGCACTGGCTGAGATTGCAGCTTCAGTTCTTGTGTCAGCCCAGCACCTATGATGCTCGGTGGATTGTTGCCAGCCTCTGGGGTGACAGGTGTATTTGTTGCCAAGGAAATGGGGGGCTCTGTGTGTCTAACATGTGGGCTGATTTCTTCAATGGGGTGAATTTGTGTTGTGTCTGTAGATATATGGGGTACACAGCCTTCTTGAGATTCCAGTGTTACATGGAATATTTCTACTGCTTCCTCCTCTTCATCACCCTCATTTAAAGCTTCTAAGGTCTGAAAGGCATATGAAATCCTAACAGTATTTTCTGTTCTTTGGAGGTCCTGGCTGGGTGTTAACTCACTCTGGTGTTTTTTCTTTCTCAAAATAGTGGTGGTGATTAGCTTAGAGATGTCATCCAATGAATAAAAGGAAACAGTTCTTTTCTTATGTATACCAGGGAAGTTTTGTACAATACTATTTTTCAGTTGAAGTTCTGTCTTGCTTTGTTGTAACTGACACCCTACATCCTTTTGATTGGCAGTTAGACCTAAGGATTCTGCAACTTCTAATTCCAGTGTAGGCTGGGAGTCCAAGGCATTAAAAGGTTCTACCTGATCTGTGGCTTTGTTTACCTTTTTTCCATTTATTGTGGGATTCTGCTTCTTCCTCAGTTCTGGGTGTAGGAAATTACAAGTAGCATGACTATGACCCAATATCCTACACTGAGTACAATACGAAGGCAGTTCATCATATTCAATCGGGTACTCAGCTACCTTGCTACTTATTCCAACCACAATGGTTGATGGCAACTGAGACAGAAGGTCAATCTCAACACACACTTTGATTGCAGATGGCCTAGTCAGTGCACTAGCTGCAGCATCCATTTTAAGGAATCTACCAATCTGATTACTCATACCTATAATAGCAGATGTATTATAGAAATGAATAGGGAGTTTATGGATTGTTACCCAAGCTGGAACAACAGATGATTCTGATACGGGGGAGAAGTCCGGAGACCATTTCTGGACTTTCATTAACGAGCCTTGAATAATCATCCACTGTCCCTTCATGCAGCATCTCTGATAATCCTCACTCTCTTGAAATCTGATAAGCAAATGGCGGTAATCCATTGATCCCAACTGGAACTTTGATTTGAAACCTATAGACTTGAAAGCGGAGTGAAGAGTTTCCATTGATGGCTTTCCTCTGTTGAACTTTCCGACCAACGCATTCTGATAGTGCGACGCCAATATCTCGCCTTCCTCCGGTGGGAGGATAAAAGCAATTTTGCCCTTATATTCAGTGATAGGGAGAAGATTAGGCGTGTCGGGTAAAGAAGTGAATAGTGGAGAGGGTTTAGCATTCAGAGCTTGGAGGAAGCTTTTGCAATTGGTGGAGGGGTTTTCTGTTAAGGGTTTTGGCGGTGGCGTCGCCATGGCCGGCGGCCAATTCCACATTTTGTGACCGTTATCAAGCAGATAGGGGGGAGAGATAGGAGAAAGAAAGAAAACTAAAAGTTTCTCACACAATATCGCACCTTTTTCGCACGCATAAATAGTAAACAATAGTCAACAGAACAAAAATGTTAGTTGTCAATATTTTAAATCTTTACCAATATCCAACATATTGGAACCAAAATATAAATTACACATATAAATTATTAATTTGGTTCTAATATTAATTAATGGCTAAGTCTTAACTAAACAAAAGCTCAAATTTCACATAATATTAATTATACTTTTAGTATAAAAATGTGTGATACGGTACAGTAATACCATGGTAATATTTTCTGAATACAATTACCATACCGTCACAAATGTGTGGTACGGTACTACCATACCACATCATCGATTACCAACATTTTCAGTACAAATGGTATGTGGTCCGGTTGGTAATTTGACTCAAAATGTCCGCACTGGCCAAATTCAAAGAAACACCAGGATTCGGGCTGGGCATATGGAAAGAAGATGGCAGAGATATAGCATGCTAAATGATATTCAAGTGCAAGAGGGATTCTTATTTTCCATGGAGACTGACGATGGACTGCCTCAGCAAGCGTATATTGGTAATGTTAATCAAGGAGGAGCCAACCGGGGGTCGGGACCGTCGATGCAGGAGGAGGTTTCCAACAAAGGTTCTTTGATCCCTACTTTGGAGCTGAAAATCAAACTGCATCATCAAAGCCGCCGAGGCCGCCTCTCATGCCACAAAATCTTCTACCTAATGGCCATTGCTAAATGGCCATCTTCCAAATGAACATACTGGTCAATTTGGAAATGTGGCGGTGGTAATGGAGGAAAATACTAGCCAAGTAGATGTCATGAAGTGGATAAATCAGGAAGCTCATCCAGAGTTAGGGAACAATGAATCGAACAATGAAGTAGCTATGGGAGAGTCTGATGAAGGAGATGAATGAAATAATGAGGATGGGCAAAATCAACAGATGTCTGCGAATGAGGCTAAGGATTAAGATGATGAAATATCTCAACCTCGTGAGATGGAGATGTAGGTATCCCATGGAGAACATCAACATGGTAATGTCATTCTTATTTCAAGTTCAAAGGATGAGGCAGCAGATAAAGCAACAGGAGGAATAGAAAATGGAGAAGTAGGTGAAAGTCCGAGTGTTAATTAGGTGATTCAGAAAGGTAAAAAGGAAGGGGGAAATGGTGATTCTTAGTCCAAGGAGAAAGATCTCTAAGAAGAAGAAGAAAGTAATGACGGGGATTCAGTATCATAGCTTTTTCAAGCAGCAGTTGATGTGGAGTAGTAATCTGAAGAGGAATGCTGTTGGAATAAATATAGGAGTTCATATGGGTGATCCAGCTGAGCAAGAAAAGCAGGCCACTGTAAAGGAAGTGATGGAGCAAAACTAGCCTTCCGTTCCAGCAGTAGCGAAACTTCAAGTAAAGACCTCGGCCAAACTCCATACAGATGGAAGGTCAATGGGGAAGTCAGGAGCAAATGAGAACCGATAGTCTTCAAAACCAGCGTCAGCCAATGAAGAAGAGAGCTAGATCAGAGGAAGGTGAAAATAAGAAGATTTTAGAGGATTTGCTTCCTTTAAAGAAGAGATCAAGAACTTTACTGATGTGTGGGAAATGTAACTTGTCAAGAATATGTTGAAGGGAGAGTCAGATAAAAATTGGAGGATGGATGACAATGATTTTTTGAGTAGCAATAATGAAAGTGCATGGCAAGGGTGATGCAGTGGATAAGGAAAATGAAATTCTGAGGCTTATGGGAGCTGAATGATCTGCACCATTATGTACGTGTTAACTAATTCATTCTACACATTTGTTATTATGTTTTGTTTGGTTGATTGCTAGTTTTAGTTAGGTTTACACGACAAAGGGTTTATATGACCATTGTTGGTTTTCTTATCTAAATCCCGAGTTTTGTATAATTAATTGGAACTAGTGGATACTTTGTATTCACGAGCACCTAGATCTTCCTTTGTGATCTTACTAGTAGGTAGCTCGTGAGTATTTTATCATCATTTTGTAGAAGGCCACTCTCAAGAGTGGTAGTAGATATTAGAAGACCGTCCGCAAGGGATATAGTAGACAAGAAGACCACGAGCTAAAGCGTGGTAGTAGATGGAAAGAAGCCAAAAAAAGAGTGGACACTACAACAGACAACACCTATTACCCCAATTTTTCAGGGCTTTTTACCTCCATAAAAAACTGAGGTACATATATTAAAAGTAAAAAGTACATTTTTTACCTCGGTTCAAAACCGAGGTAAATAGTACCTTTTACCTCAGTTTTGGACCGACGTAGGCGGGAATTGCGACCGACGTTGCTCCATGGTAGAAGGCCGACGATAGGAGACCCTAGTTACATTGTTATAATCGACGTAAGCATCATAAAGCATGCAACATTGTCCATTGGAATATGGAAACCAATGGGAGAGGAAGTGCAACGACGTTGCAAACGACGATGTCGTTCATAATACCAGCAATGTCGCGGGAGATGAGAAGCAATATCGGACGTAGTAAGGAACCCGCATTGTGTGCCAGATGAAGTGGAACGCTGACAAAAATGACGTCATTTTGAGAGGGCGGCGTTGCAAAAAAAATGACACAGGTATATGTGACGTCGTTAATTTGTTGTTTTGGAACCAATTCATGCAGCGTCCCGGTTTAGTCGGCCAGCTCTCATTTCTCGTAAAATATTATAATATTAAATATTCGATGATGCAAACAATCGATCGTTGATAGCCGTTACATGTTATTTAAAAATGCGATATATCGAGAAATGGTTAAACATCATACAACACTCAATTGTTCAATCATTGTGGGAATGATTGACATGCTAATTAAAACTAACAAAATTATGACATATATTACAAGTAAATGTAACAATATATTAAAATACATAAGGTTGATATAAAATTGAAACATTAATTGTATTTAACCTCAATTTTCTTCATATTTTCAGGGCAGCCAGTGAGAAAACAACTCTGTCATTCTAAATGCTAGAAGTCCATTGATAACTCCCTTTGATCCTATTACAACCAATATACAAGAAACAAAAATTATGTTACAGTTGGGCAGTACCCAAAAATATACACATAATCTAGTCATATGTAGGCGACATTATTCTCTCAATATGGGAGCAGAAACCAATCTGTATGAAAGCGACACCGCACTCATAAAAACCGATGTCATAAAGACCGGGTTGAAAGCGACTTTAGATATTTATATATATTGCTAAATCCAACACTTCCTTGACCTATGCGACGTCGATCCTTATTCAGTACCATATCATATGGAGCGATTAACTATAATTACATGTTTCGTTACATGCAAGCATAGGTGACCATAGTCTAATATTCAAAATTTGTTGTAAAAATCTCCGTTTATAGGTTTTGGGACCTTCCGTCAACCCGTCTATGCCCAAATCAGAACAATATTTTCGTCAAAATTTGAAATAAAAAATCTTATCTCCAATTTTGCATTTTGACACCTCCACTTTCTTGAAGGACCTATGTGCAAAAATAAAAAAGAGAAGTGGTTGTCCGAAACTTGATTCCGATCATCCCAAAAAGACGCTTTGTCATCCATGTATAGTCAAACTTAGAATAACTGAGAGTAATAAAGAAACTGCTCTTATTCCACATAGACTTCCACAAGTTCTTACGACTGACACTCGTATAGTTTTAAGTAATCATCTACAATTTATTCTAGACCACGTACTGGCGCTTTGTAAAATTTGGAGGGAATTTTATTACTTTTATATTTCATAAAAAACCTAGAATATAAAATTTCATGTGACTTTATGTGGCGGAAATCATCGTTCCCATAGTGTTTATCGTAAGTGTATTCATGGATTACTATAAAAAACTGGACGATTACTTAGGTTAGCGTGTTTGTAAGATAGTACGCATAAGTTCCATGTGAAACATTTGTCGTTTTGTTCAGGTAAATGTCTCTTAAGTGTAGTGATATGCAAGAAAGTATAGGCCACAGTGTAATTTCCCTAGAGTTTCGTAATGTACTGTCCGTGAATAATTTGGGCCCGCTTTGGTGATGCATTCATGGCCAAATTCGAATATGGTGATGAAATTTGAAGGATGGAATTTTATTACTTTTATATTTCATAAAAAACCTAGACTATGAAATTTGGGCTATTTGGCCCGCAATCCATTGTTGCGACGTTACTCTTTCATCGATCAATATCGGTAACGGCGACTTTGATGCGACATCATGTATTTGTGGTTTCAGTTAACCACTGACCAGGGTCATAGTTATTTTTTTATTGGGCCGTCGTTCTAATATGGCCCAGTGTTTATTATAAGAGATGTCGGGCATGCTTCGGATCTATGTCGTATTGATCGATTAGTTTCATGACATCGACTTACATCGATTTGATTACCTCTGGTCCTGGCCAAAATTTATAATGTTTGGGCCCAATCATATATGTGGGCGCTAAACCTACGAATAGTGGCATCACACTATATTCTCTATCTTAGTCTTTCGATGTGATACACCATGCGATGTTGTAACTCTGGTTAAATGGCAGCATTTCACTACAGGTATATAGATAGCCGACCACTCTCCCCCTTCGCATTCCAAACTGATGACGTCGCACCAAAACCTTCCACCTGAAAAAATGGTCAGAAAATATTCAAATCTCAATGCAAGACCTTGGTCTCATATCACTATAGCCCCAAAACCCACATTCAATTGCTTTGGGCGTAGTACGTTGGCGGATTTCTTCAAAGGGGAGGAGCAAGAAACCCTAGCTAAGGTAAGAATTTTCTGATCAAGCTTGATGTTGGTTGTGAGTGTCATATACTTCTTTTGTTTCCCATTGGTTGGTTATTCAATCGTGGCATGCTAGCTATTTACTTTGTGATGTTGATGTTAGTTGAGATTATAGATGTTTTAGAACCATTTGTGTTCCAGTCACATACTGTTTCGGCTTAGTCGATTGGCCTGTGATGTCGCACATTCAAACACATGTATCTTCGACTTTGCATAGGTCACGTCGGTCTAGCCGAAGTGTTTGCAACATTAATACAAACTCGGCCAAAACACATTGACATCATTGGGTTCTTGACCATTACACTCACTTTTCTACGTTCCTTTCTTTCTCAGATTGCTCGAATAAAGTAGACAACCAAGAGGAAAAGGGAAGACACCACGGGAGAAGGTACATCGCGCACCAAGAAGGTGAAGACAACGGCCACCCCTCCATCGCCAACATGGTACAAAATATGCTTCGTCAAAGAGGAGACTAAAAAGCATTTCGAAAGGATCTGGGGTGAAGGATAAATGAGGTTAGGGTGATAAAGCCTGATGACGTGGAGCGACTCCACCTCGATGTTTTTCTCGAACCCTTCTGACCCACCTCGACTTGGGGTCGTTAACACAATCACAACAGCGCAATCAATTAACCTGAGCTGAGGCACAGGTCTTGTGGGATGGTCAAAGATAAGAATTATATTCTGCACCTGTTTCTCGCTGCTAGGCTACCAAAGGGTAGTAAGCAGCAAGCCCTGGGTTTGTCCACAGAGATGCTAGGGTTTAAATAAAAGTCAAAACATAGCCTCGTACAGATCGTCAATCTGCATGAGTGAAACGAATAACTACTAATGTAAACATTCAAACTGGGGGGGATGGTATTTTCAACTAACAACTATAAGCATGAAATAAAAAAAAAAGTAAACTATTTATGCTAGGCACCTGGTACTAATTTAGTTACATGGTAGTTCTAAAGCTTCAATCCTTGATTCATTACAATATAGACATAAAAGACCTATTAGAGTGTTCACAACGCGTAGTGTGGCCGATGGCATACACTTCCTTATCCCTGTCACGGTGGGTGCGCTTGCAACCCTCCATCAACACCGCCATCGTACTTAGGGGAGCACAAAAATATCCGACCGTTGTTGTGGTTATGTTTCTCCCCCTTGCTATTACATCCCGCGCTTCCACAACGAATGCGCTAATTCCCAGTGGTCCTATACGCAAGACCTTAGGTTTATAGGCACCTATCTGTGATACTAGGGTTTCAACACAACACCTAGCTTGCTACTATCAACTATCTCTACCGTAACCTATCGGAAAACATTTAAGTAATTAGCTAAGACTGGTGCGATGTTATGCGTATTAGGGATACCTTGAATCTCTCATGCACACACTCACGCAGACTCGTTCCCCTCCACCCATTCAAATATTTAGGTTTCTCTTTCCAAGGGGGCATCAATAAGTGCACCATACATGAATATAGCCCAAAGTGTGTGCTCATATGTGGTGTAGTGTTCATGTATTTGTCACATTCAAGAACAATCACAATAATATAATAAACACAAAGATATGTGGAATTTAAAGAATCTCATAAAGCATCAAAAGCTACACATGTGCCAAATATGTCTCAAGCTAAGCTAACTACTCTACAAAAGTTAGATCCATGGAAAATATTAAGTTAGATGCCATGGATCTAGAAAATAAGATGAAAATAAAAAAAGATAAGAAATAGAATAAGGAAGGAGAAGAAGAACTGTCCTCTTCCTTCTCTCTAAACTAGAAAGAGAAACTAATCTACATTATGCCTACTTCTATTCTACTTATGGTATAGTAGAAGACTAAGGCTCCTATATATAGTAGTATGAGATTGGGCCAAAAGATAGGCCCATAATAGGCCAAACATAACAAAACCCTAGTCACTCTTTCCCTCTAGTTGCTGAACCTTTCTCAAATAAAATGCTCAAATCCATGTATCATCTGGAGCTTAATTATAGTGTGTTGGATAGAGTTCAAAAAGATGAAGATTTTGATGTACGGTAGAGGGAAATCGGATGAAAAATGAGAGAGTTAATGAAAAAAAGGTCAGCCAACACGGTGTCATGGACTGGCACGAATACCACGGTTCGTGAACATTCAAGCACAGGGCGCCAGATCTGGCACAGTCCGTGATCATTCATCAGCGGAACATGGGATCTGGCGCGGTCCGTGAAGCTTGCCTCGTGCCACGGCTGATCATGGTTTTCACATACCGCGACCAACACATGGTCTTTGCTCATAACATTTTTCACGACATGTGGTGGTTTTCATGGACCGCGACCATCATGGAGGCTTCATACTTAGACAAAATTTTCACATTTTCATCTCTATACTTCATGGCCCAACTCTTTTGTCACAGCCCGACGCTGATGCCTCGTGAATATCTCGTGCTAGCCTTCACAAATTCTCTTGTGTCCCTCGTGTAGTGCAAATAGTGGGTATTTTCACAGGCCACTAGTGCTTCGTGTAGTGCGGGATGTCAGGGGCCGCTGGTCTATTGTTGGCTGAACTTCGTTTGCTTGCCACGGGTGAACAGTTAGTCTGAATCAGGAGTTCTAGTAGTTTATTTTGTATTACTCGAGATGAAAAATCCAATGGAACCAGCCTTGAAGGCTAATTCTTCCTGGATCATTCTCGAACTAAGGAAACACTCCTCGGACCATGATTCACCATTTTCTTCTTTGGCCGTCTTGAACTCTGAAGTCATCTATCTTTGGCTTCAATCTCCTTCTACCATGCATTGATGTTCGTGGACTTCATCCTCCACCATTCTTATGTGAATGGCCTTCCCCTCTTCAACTGTCCTTGCGAATGGCCTTCAATTTTCTACCGCTCTTGCAAACGACCTTCATATAGAATGTAACAAAAAGTACCAATGGACGACCTACTAAAGATGATCAAAATGAAGACCAAGGAGCCCGTGGATACAAGATGTCCATTAGTACCAATTAAGTTTACAAAACGCAGAATTAAGATAAGAAAACCAAACATGGCCGTCTAAACCCCTTGTCACGTAAACTCAACTAATACTAGCAACCCACCGACTAAAACTAACAAAAAAGTATGCCAAATGCAACGGTTAACACACGTAAAATGAACTAGATTAGACTCCATGCACTTAAACCTTTTACTCGTCCTTGAGTAAATCCAAGACAAGAAAAAGAATCAAGCAAAATGTAGCTTGCAAACATAAGTTAACCGAGACATTCAACTCATCCCAAGCTACCCTAATTCCCCCAATAAAGTGAAAATCCTCACAACTCTCATACTCTCCGAAGATCCTAAAGTAGCCTACCTAAACCTCTTTCTTTAACCAATAAATCCCTCATTGATACATTATGTTGAAGCTTAATCGATATTTGGAGATTCTCCCTTGGTTTTCACAAATGTATCATGTCCTTCTTTTGGTTTGTTCGACATATTGCCAATATTCAACCATGTTATGATGTCCTTGCCTCATAATGCTAAACACAAGTGTTTTTCCAACAAGTGCCTTGTCAGAACTCATACAAACGAAGCCTGGTCTTCAATGTTTCCCTACTAGCAATCAGTCTCTTCCAGCATATGCTCTTGATTTTTTGAACTAGACTTACTTGGATTTAAAAAGGATTGTTGTTAATTTGAGGCAGCCATTATTTGTTCATGAGGACTTAAAGTAGGATTTGAATACGTCCAGGTAGAACTACAACTGCCCATCACTGATCTTCCTCGGCCACAGTTAGAAGATCTCGAGTTAAACCCAGCCTTTGATTGTTAAAGCTGTAGTATGGGGCCCTTTTTGGCCTTAAGGTACAAAAAAACAATGCTTTCACTTATAAGTCCCTTATCCTCCAAATGAAAGGATTCTAATCTCCAATCCTCCGAATTTTTTGCTTCTACAAATTGTGTCCCAAGAGATAGGAGTATAACCCCCTTTCCCCTCTTCTCTTCCCCACAAAAAACTTCTACAAATTTTCACAGTCTCCTCATGTACACACATCAGGTATACTTAGTATTCTAGCCCAAAATCCGGCTATACTTAGTAAAACTGAATTGATCAATTGCACCTTCCCTGCATAAGAAAGAACACTTGAATTCCAACTATGCAATTTTCTTCTAATTTTATCCACCAATTACTCACATCCTGCTTCCTCCACTTCACATTATACGAAGGCAGCCCCAAATATTGCATAGGAAAATCCACTCTTGTTACATCTAACACTCCAGCCAAAAAGACTTTCTCCTCTTCATCCATTCTAGAAAATATATTATAGATTTTCGCTAACTTATTGCAAGACCTAAGACCTCCACAAACCTCTTCAAGTGTCCTTTCACACCCTCCATGGATTTTTTGGTTTCCTCCACAAAAGATAAGCAAATCATCAGCAAACAGCAAAGTATGCACACCAACAGTTTTGCATCTTTGGTGGAATTCTATGTGCTGCTCCTTGTACTCTCCTTTGCCATCATTCTTCTAAGGTACTCCAAGCTCAAAACAAACAACAAGGGGGATAGAGGATCCCCTTGTTTCACTCCTCTTCATAATACCTCCCATTAAAAACCAAGTAAAAGGATGAATTCATTGTTCTTCTCTTGATCAAATCTATCATCAACCAGGGGAACTTTAAAAAATTCAAACCATTTAACAAGAAATTTCTAGCTTGAAAAAACTTTGTACAACCTCCACCATACTTCCTCCAGTTATCTCCTAATTGCTCCTAAAAAATTGGATTGTATAACCATCTCTCCACAGACTTTTCTGAGGATGAATCCCCCGAAGTGTTTTCTTCACCTCCATTTCACCAATTGGTTGGATTGAGGATGCTTCTTGTTTTGTATGCTTAGCACTCCACCAAAAATAGCTAAGTTTTCCTACAAGTCTTTAGTTTCCCAATAGACTACCAAATGGCTTTCATATTGACTCTTCAAATGTTCTTCAATATGGTCTAGATTGGATAGTAACCTACTCCCCTCCTTTATGTTCAAAATGTGGTTCTTGTATTGCCTTGTTCTCATAGAAGCATAAAACAACTTGGTAGGCCTATCCCCCTCATGAAGCCATTGCACTTTAGCTCTTTGTTGCAAGAACTTGTACTCAGCCTCCTCCAATTCTTCAAGCACTTTCCTTGCATCAAATTCCACCCTTTGCCTCCTTTCATCCCTCGGTTCTTCATTCAACCTCTCTTGTGCCAAAAGCCATTCACCTTCTTAGCCGTCTCCACCCTTTCTCCAATCTTAGAGAACTCCCTTCTATTAAGCCTATTCAAAGGCTTTTCCATGTCTACAAGAAGCTTTCCAAAATCCTTCATTGTGCTCACCTTCCTCCAAACCGCTTGGATTGTCCCCTTGAAATGTGGTGAGGCCTCCAACATATTGAAATATTTGAAGCTCCTCTTCTTCTTCTTGTCTTCCTTATGCCAACTCAAAATGATAGTATAATGGTCCGAGAGGGTGTCCAGTTTTACCTCACAAAAGGCTTGGCAAAACCTCCTTACCCACTCTTGGTTTACAATGCCTCTATCAATTTTGATTTGTATCAACTCCCCCGCTTCCCTTCTATTGCACCAAGTAAACTTTTGGCCAGTAGTTTTAATTTCAACCAACAAACTAGCCTCCATCACATCTTGGAAATCTAAGACTTCCTTTTCTTCAACTTCATTCCCACCTTCTCTATCCCCAAAATCCAAAGGAGAGTTAAATGTCCTATGATCAGTCATGGTTTATGATCTCTACTCCCTTTCCCCTTTAGGAACTCCCACATTGGTTTCCTCTTTTCCATGGTGTTATGGCCATACACCACCGTCAAGAAGAATTCCAAGTTGTTGCTCCTAATCAACCCATCAAAATCCATCCATTGATCCCCAACATTCAACACCTTCATATCATAGAAATTAGCCTTCCAACCTAGCCAGATTCTCCCCCCTACAACATTCCCATTTGTTATCAACTCCCAACCAAGCCTTATTCTCCCCACACTTGTTTTTGGTTTTCTTCTTTTACTTTAGTTTCCAACAGCCCCAAACAACATATATGATTAAGCATACAAAATCTTTTCACCCTCCTATGCTTATCACATTTATTCAAACATATTACATTCCAACAAGCAAATCTACTACTCATAAGGAGGGTCGGATAAGAGAGTATACCCATTACCTTCACTCCTTGAACTCCTTGGATCTTCTTCTCTCTTCCTTGCTGCCCGTATTCCTTTATCTACCATTTTGAACTTAATCACCTCCCCTTGCAGCCCTTTTAACTTCCCATTGCTTCTCTTTAGCTTCCCTTTGCTGCCTCTTAACATATTTCAGTGCATTTTGTTTCTCATCTTCTTTAACAATCCTCTCAATTCGCACATAAATCCTCCTATTCATTTGAATTTTTCAGCTTCATTGTTCATACTACACTTCCTCATTACGCCCAATCATCCCACATTTTCCGCATTTAGTTGGCTTCCATTCAAAAACATATTTTCTGGCTAACAATAACCTTGTTTTCATTAAGGTAAATCAACTTGTTCGAAAGGGTATCACTCATCATCACCTCAATCTGCACCCTTGCAAAATCCAGCCTCTCCTTCTCTTGTGTTGCTCTATCAAGATTCAAAGGCTTCCCAAGTGGACTTACTATCTTGCTTATGAGTTTTGGTTGCCAATACTTAAATGGAAATTCGGGGAAGTGAATCCAAAATGGGACAACATTAGGTTCTTCAATCACACCTTCATTCCAATCTTTCAAGTGCAGGGTTTCCCATCAAAGAACACAACTCCTTTCTCCAAAACAGCCCCTTTATGCTCCTTACTTTGAAATTTAACCATAAAAAGTCCTGAATTTAGAAGCCATGCCTTGTTGATTCTTCTTCCTCAAATCAAAAAAAAAAGAACCCCTCAATTACTTTGAATGGTGGGTTGCTGCCCAAAACCATTCACATAATGGTAGTCTCCCATTGCTTTAAGCTTTCTCCCACCTCCTCTATGTGTGATTTCACCCATAAACGGCCCTTCTTCCACGGGTTGGTAATATTGAATCTCCGCCGAGCTAGATATGAGTATAGAACTCCAAGATCTGACCTCCTTCTTACTCTCCTCCTCCACTTCTTCATTCCAAACAATTTTGCCTCCCTTCTTTAGAGCTGAAATTCGAGTCTGAACCCACATTTTTTGCTTCTTCAAAAACTTCCTTTTCTTCCACTCCTTTGCTTTTAGCTTCTTTAGAGCTTGAAAGTGATTGGACAAGAACACTGTTCAACCCTATTTTGTTTTTTCCTTTGCCCTCATCCTTCAATGAACCCAAAGATGCTCACCTCCTCCTTCAAAAACATTTTTTCTCTCCTTTGATTGTTGTGTTTTCACTTTATTCTTAGTTTTAGATCTCCTCATGGTGTGAGGATGGCAAATTCAAAAGAGAATTACCTGATCAGAAATAAGAAAGAAAGGAGGAACACCCATACTATGTGAAAATTACCCCTAGTCGAAGGTAAATGGTAAATAAAAAGAAACCGTGAGAGTCTACGGGAGTGGGAACATTGTCCCACTCCCGTGATACAATGAAACCTACTAAACTACCCCTGATCTAGATGGTACAATCAGGTGGCCCAAAAAATGCCGTGGGAATGTACGGGAGTGGGGACATTAGACCACTCCCTTTATACATGTTACCTAAAATACTACCCCTAATATAAATGTTACAACCAGGTGACCAAAAAAAAGAACAGAAGGGCATGAGAACAAACTCACTGGCCCCTCCTCCATGGAACCTCCATCCAACTGGGAGTGGTAACCGGCTCTTGACCCATGGTTTGTTCCCCACGGGTGTAATCCCAACCATCGCTAAAGTGCGGCGACGGCCTTCGAACCCGAGAGTGATCTCAGCCTTCCAATGAATGAAGTAATGCGTCCTCTCCGGGTGGAGCTGGTACACCGCTTCTACCATGTACACCCCTAAGATGAAGATAAAGGGGTGTTATTGGCCTTCGGTAACGATCTCTGTGTGGGTGCCGAGGTTTTTTCTATGGAGATGGGAGCCAGTTGACCGTAGTTGATGGTGCTCCCAGTTTCTCCCCGCGGATGAACCTCCTAATGATAAGAGACTGGGCATGACTTCTACCGCACACGCCCCGCGTAACAGTTTTGTAACCGTTCTCTCCATTTTTGGCAAATGGACAACCCTATGCCATTTTACACTTTTCAGTGCATCGCAGGCAAATCGTGCAACCGTCAAATCCAAGTATCTCAGCTAGTAGTGGGTTAATTAATTTTTCGTACGTTAATTAATTAATCCACTACCCAATTCAAGTAGTTGTGCAACCAAATGTCCACTGGATAGGGAAAATGAGAACTCCCTCACCCGTGATCCACAATTTCAGCCTAAAAGGGAAGGCTGAAACTCTCCACATTTCCATAAATAATTTTTTTTCTTCCTTGACCCTTAGTCCTTGAACCAACCCTCGAACCACTGGCCCTCGAGACCTTTTTTTTTCTTTTTCAAAAGTCCAAAATCATATTGCAAGGATTCTCGATAAAAATTTACCAAGAACTAAAGCAATACCTACTTCGAACAAAAACAACTAGCTAATATGCAACCAAATATGCCCAAACACTTAAAAATAAACGCCTCTTCCCTGGCAGCGATGCCAAAATTTGGGAGGTTGTCGTAGTACCTCTCAAAGTTATAATTTATAAGCCCTTTATTCTTACTAAATAAAATTAAGTAGATAGTGCCAAATCGGGGTCATCCATGAACAAGAGGGATTTTCTTAAGCGTTTAAACATATAAAGTTAATATTAGGCTAGAAGTAGATATATATATATATAAGCAAGTAAATGGGGGGGAGGGGGTTGGATGGTTGGTTTTCCTATGTTATGAAATTAAAACACAAACTAACTAGCAAAGTTAAGTAACTATGTTAATCATCAAACAAACTAAGAAAAGGGGGTAAAAACTACAAAAGATAAAGCCTTGGGGGCAATTGATATCCATTTCCAAACCTCATATAGATCATTGAATCATTCACTCATTCAATCACATTTGTTACCTATGGGAAATGCCAAAACTTCCCAATGGAAGATAAACATTCATTCCTTCTTAATAGTAATTTGCAAACACAAACAACGACCATTTGCAAACCTCGTTGACAATCACACTAGGCAAACCATACCATAGAGGTATTTCATCAAGGACATTTCACATGAAAGACCAAAGACATAGCCATTTAACCAACATTCATTAGGCTAAACCGATAAGAAACCACATTCAAGATTCAACCTTTCATTGTAACTATAGGATAAATATGAGAACAATGGAAATCACACAACATCTTCCAATGCCAACTAGAACTTACCCCTCCTTTGCTTCCTTGTAGACATCCACCCTTTATGTAACATGCTTGAATCCACCTTACCCAAAGAATATCTTTCTTTGAGTTTAAATCCCACAATTGCTTACATAGTGCTGCCTTGTTCCAAATGGAAGGATCTCTAATCCCCAATCCTCCAAAAAATTTGCTTCTACAAACTGTGTCCCAAGAGATAGGAGTATAACCCCCTTTCCCTTCTTCTCTTCCCCACAAAAAACATCTACAAATTTTCACAATCTCCTCATGAACACCCTCAGGTATACTTAGTATACTAGCCCAAAATCCAACTATACTTAGTAAAACCGAATTGATCAATTGCACCTTCCCTGCATAAGAAAGAACACTTGAATTCCAACTATGCAATTTTCTTCTAATTTTATCCACCAATTGCTCACAATCTTGCTTCCTCCACTTCACATTAGACAAAGGCAGCCCCAAATATTGCATAGGAAAATCCCCTCTTGTTACATTTAACACTCCAGCGAACAAGTCTTTCTCCTCTTCATCCATTCTAGAAAAATTAATTCTAGATTTTTGCTCACTTATTGCAAGACCTGAGACCTCCATAAACCTCTTCAAGCAACCTTTTACACCCTCCATGGATTTTTGGTTTGCTCCACAAAAGATAAGCAAATCATCAGCAAACAACAAAGTATGCACACCAACCTTTTTGCATCTTTGGTGGAATTCTATGTGCTGTTCCTTGTACTCCTTTGCCATCATTCTTGTAAGGTACTCCATGCTCAAAACAAACAACAAGGGGGATAGAGGATCCCCTTGTTTAACTCCTCTTCTACCCATCAATCCTTCAGAATACCTCCCATTCAAAACCAAGCAAAATTATGACTTCATTGTACTTCTCTTGATCCAATCTATCATCAACCCGGGGAACTTTAAAACCTCAAGCCATTTAACAAGAAATTTCCAGCTTATACAATCAAAGGCTTTGCTAATATCCACTTTAACAACACAACTTCTCTTCATGCCATCAACATTGTACTTATGCAACAATTCTTGTGTTAAAAGGATGTTGTGTGATATGTGCCTACCTTTCACAAAAGCACTTTGATTCTCACTAATCAAACAAGGCAGCACCTCACAAAGTCTTGCAGAAATTACTTTGGTTATCACTTTATAAAGTACGGAGCAACAAGCAATAGGCCTATAATCACATGCATATTGAGGTTGACTCACCTTTGGGATCAAGGATATCACGGCTTGATTCAAAGAGTTTGGAATTTCTCCCCCCTTGAAAAAACTTTGTACGGCCTCCACCATACTTCCTCCAATTATCTCCCAATTGCTCCTAAAAAATTGGCTTGTATAACCATCTCTCCCCGGGCTTTTGTTAGGATGAATCCCCCAAAGTGCTTTCTTCACCTCCTTTTCACCAATTGGTTGGATTAAGGATGCTTGTTGTTATATTGTTAGAACTCCACCAAAAATAGCCAAGTTTTCCTCCAAGTTTTTAGTTTCCCAATAGACTCCCAAATGGCTTTCATAGTGTCTATTCAAATGTTCTTCAATCTGGTCTACATTGGATAGTAATCTACTCCCCTCCTTTATGTTAAAAATTTGGTTCTTGTATTGCCTTGTTCTCATAGAAGCATAAAACAACTTTGTAGGCCTATCCCCCTCGTGAAGCCATTGCACTTTAGCTCTTTGTTGCAAGAACTTGTATTCAGCCTCCTCCAATTCTTCAAGCACTTTCCTTGCATCAAATTCCACCCTTTGCCTCCTTTCATCCCTTGGTTCTTCATTCAACCTCTCTTGTGCCAAAAGTCATTCCTTCTTAGCCTTCTCCACCCTTTCTCCAATCTTAGAGAACTCCCTTCTATTAAGCCTATTCAAAGGCTTTTCCATGTCTTCAAGAAGCTTTACAAAATCCTTCATTTTGCTCACCTTCCTCCAAACCGCTTGGATTGTCCCCTTGAAATGTGGTGAGCCCTCCCAAATATTGAAATATTTGAAGCTCCTCTTCTTCTTCTTGTTTTCCTTATGCCAACTCAAAACGATAGAATGGGGGTCCGAGAGTGTGTCTGGTTTTACCTCACAAAAGGCTTGGCCAAGCCTCCTTACCCACTCTTAGTTTACAATGCCCCTATCAATTTTGCTTTGTATCAACTCCCCCACTTCCCTTCTATTGCTCCAAGTAAATATTTGGCCAATAGTTTTAATTTCAACCAACAAACTAACCTCCATCACGCCTTGGAAATCCAAGACTTCATTTTCTTCAACATCATTTCCACCTTCTCTATCCCCAAAATCCAAGGGAGAGTTAAAATCTCCTATGATCAGCCATGGTTTATCCATCTCTACACCCTTGCCCCTTTAGGAACTCCCACATTGGTTTTCTCTTTTCAATGGTGTTATGGCCATACACCACCGTCAAGAAGAATTTCAAGTTATTGCTCCTGGTCAACCCATCAAAATCCATCCATTGATCCCCAACATTCAACACCTTCATATCATAAAAATCAGCCCTCCAACCTAGCCAAATTCTCCCCCCTACAACATTCCCATTTGTTATCAACTCCCAACCAAGCCCTATTCTCCCCCACACTTTTTTTTTGGTTTTCTTCTTTTACTTTAGTTTCCAACAGCCCCAACCAACCTATATGATTAAGCATACAAAAGTTTTTCACCCTCCTATGCTTATCACATTTATTCAAACCCCTTACATTCCAACAAGCAAATCTACTATTCATAAGGAGGGTCGGATAAGAGAGTATACCCATTACCTTCACTCCTTGAACTCCTCGGATCTTCTTCTTTCTTCCTTGCTGCCCTTAGTCCTTTCTCTACCATTTTGAACTCAATCTCCTCCCCTAGCAGCCCTTTAACCTCCCATTGCTGCTCTTTAGCTTCCCTTTGCTGCCCCTTAACATCTTTCACTCCATCTTGCTTCTCATCTTCTTTCACAATCCTCCCAATTGGCACATAAATTCTCCTATTTGTTTGACTTTTTTCAGCTCCATCTTTCTTCCTATACACCTCCTCATTATGCCCAATCATCCCACATTTTCCACATTTAGTTGGCTTCCATTCAAAACAGATTTGTTGGCTAACAATCACCTTGTTTTCATTAAGGTAAATCAACTTGTCCGAAAGGGTATCACTTATCATCACCTCAACTTGCGCCCTTGTAAAATCCCGCCTCTCCTTCTCTTGTGTTGCTCTATCAAGATTCAAAGGCTTCCCAAGTGGACTTACTCTCTTACTTATGAGTTTTGGTTGCCAATACTTCAATGGCAATCCGGGGAGCTGAATCCAAACCGGGACAACATTAGGTTCTTCAATCACACCTTCTTCATTCCAATCTTTCAATAAAATGGGTTTCCCATCAAAGAACACCACTCATTTCTCCAAAACAACCCCTTTATGCTCCTTACTTTGAAATTTAACCATAAAAACTCCTGAATTTAGAAGCCATACCTTGTTGATTCTTCTTCCCCAAATCTGAAAAAAGAACCCCTCCATGACTTTGAATGGTGGGTTGCTGCCCAAAACCTTGCACATAATAGTAGTCTCCCATTGCTTTGAGCTTTCTTCCACCTCCTCCATGGTGATTTCACCCATAAACAGCCAATAGTTAGTTACAAAAATATGATTATGAGTTAGTAAATCGGAAAATGAATAACAGTTCCCAGTTGGATAGACTGATCCTAAAGGGCCCAGCGAATTATTAATTGGATTTTTTTAATTGATTCGTTTACTCTATTCTGATATTTTACAGGGGTGAATGGGTCCATTCGAGAACAGTTGGATGATAACAAAATTATCAATGATTGGAATTCCTTAGTTTTATTCAACAACGTATGAATAGTTCCTTGACTTGGGTTAAGGAATTGTTGAATTCTTACCTTAGGATAGAAAAAAATGGAAGAAAACGGATTCATATTGGTGCAATCTGATCCATTATCAGAGAGCAATCCCGAACCAGGGGAATCCTTCCTTTTTCCGATATCCGAAATAGGGGATTTGATCAAGTTGATTCTTAGGAAATATCGAATCAAACCATTTGTCCTTATTTCAATAAAAGACGCGCGGATTTCTTTGCTAGAAGAATTTTCTTTTCTTTATCCCAATTCAATACTAAACAAGTACGGACTAATTGAATACTTGTATAAAAAATTCCTCGAATTGGTTTACCATTTCCATAAAGGATGTAATTTACAACTTGAAGTTGTACATTGTCCCTTTCCTGCAACAGATCGTGAGGAAAAAGTGTTGCTACATTTACACCGTCCATGAGTTCATATATGACAACAGGTCGAACCAAAATAAAATACCCCTTTTTGCTAGGTGTAATCCGTTGGACATAGATCCAATTTTTAAAAATTTTTAATTCTTTGGAATTTCTTTGTCCGGTTCCTGGTAATATCGGTATCAAAACGCTGCTATGTCGGGATATCTTATCTATCTCTCCAGGAAAATGAATATCTCCAGAAAATATTTTCAGTTCAATTCTTTTTTTTCCTATCTATCCGAACCAACCCCTCTCCCCGGCTTCGTATATTTAAAGCTATTTGTGTATCTACCCCAATGATACTATTGTTCCGTACCATTATGGAAGAAGATACAGGTAAGGTATGCACTTCTTCAGGAATGAAAAAAAATCGATCTACTTTCATTTCAGATTTTGACTTAAATTCCTTAACTCCTTGATATTCAATCAAATCTTCCTTTTTAGCGATTGACTGCATTTCGATAGTCCCACATTTAGTATTTCCCAAACTCTTTCTTCGATATCGAGGATCATCAAAATAAGAAAGAATACTATTTGTACGAAAAATACCATTTAAGGGAATTTCAATCGAGATACCGAAAGTGGATATTAATTCATTTTCGCGTTCATGAATGGGTTGAAGTGGCATAAGAAATCTATTTCTTTGCCTCTTTGACAATAAATCAGAATTCTCCCGGAGAATGGCCGAATATAGGAGATTAAAATGACCAGTACATAGGATTCGATTAAAGTCTACATAATTGCGAATGCTCTCTTTTTCTTTACACTAAAAATCTGAACTAAAGAATTTGTACCTCATAGGTACTGATAGTTTCGAAGAAATATCTCTTCGTTTGAGAGAAAGAGAATGCGCGTTCATTTGATCTTGATCTTTGTGAAGCGAAAGGGAGGCGAGACTCGATCTGCACGGACCTCCCAATAATATCCATAAATGACTTGTTTTTGGTAATAAATGGATATTACCATACGTAAATTCCGGTGCATGATATACGTCGGTACTCCAGTACATTTCACCATCTGAGTCAGAATAAATATGTTTTCGAACTTTTTCCTTAAAATTCAAAGTGGGTATTTCCGCCCGAATCTCAGCAATCACTTGTTCTGATTCTACATATTGATCGTTTTGAATTAAAAGAAAACTCTTTGATGGAATATTCACATTATGTATCTTCACTCTCAATAGTTACATACAAGTCCGTAGAGCATAGAAAAGCAGGATGTCCGTGACGTGTACGTGTCGGATGAACTAAATCCTTATTGAATTTTATTTTTCCATTATAAGGAGTTCTCACATGTTCCGCAGTACCTCCTGTAAATACTCCGCCGGTATGAAAGGTTCTTAATGTTAATTGAGTCCCCGGTTCTCCAATCGATTGACCTGCAATAATACCTATGGCTTCTCCCAATTCAACCAGGTCGCCATGAGTAGGACTCTGGCCATAACAAAATCGGCAGATCCAAGATGTACTCGTACAGGTAAAGGGGGCTCGAATAGGTATTGTTTTCGCGCGAAAAGTCATGAATCGGTTGACAAGCCCAACCCCAATGTCTTGATTTCTAGTGGAAATACATCGCTGACCCATTTATATATCATCTGCTAATACACGACCAATTAATGTTTGAATAAAAAACCGTTCGGGCATCATCCCATTCCGAGGACTCAGAGAAATAGCGTGGGTAGTGCCACAATCTATTCGACGTACAACAATGTGTTGGGCTACTTCAACAAGTCTGCGTGTGAGATATCCGGCATCAGATGTCCGTACAGCAGTATCCACAACCCCCTTACGGGCTTCGTAGCAAGAGATTATATATTCTGTTAAAGACAGCCCTTCCCGTAAATTGCTTTGAATAGGTAAATCAATCATTTGTCCTTGAGGATCCGACATTAATCCTGTCATACCTACTAATTGATGTACCTGAGATACATTTCCTCTAGCGCCTGAAAAAGACATTATATGAACGGGATTTAAGGGTTCAGTCATCCTAAAATTTGGATTAATCTCCTATCGCAAATATTCACTTGTAGCATACCAGATTTCAATAGATTGACGTAATTTTTCTACTGCATGTACATTCCCAGAATGGTGGTGTTTTTCAAAATTCAAACTTTGTTGTTCAGCATCTTGAACTAGGCACCCCTTTGAAGGTATTGTTAAAAGATCATCAATTCCTAATGAAATAGATGTAGCAATAGCTTGTTGAAAACCCAGGGTTTTTACTTGATCCAGGATGTGCGATGTATATGCCATTCCAAAGTGCTCTATTAATCGACTAATAAGTCATTTCATGGCAGTTCCATCGATCGCTTTATTGTGAAAGACCAGATTGGCCCGTTCTGCCATAAAGTACCTCCATATTCGTCTGAGTAGGATTCTACAATGGGTTTGGGTCAGTGATTAAAAAACTTCCTTTTTTTCGATTTTGATTCGGATAGAAATTGTAATTCCGGAACTCTAACCTCAGCTGAACCGCGGAAATTGAGGTATACGCGGTATCATAGAATTCCTATGTAGCCTATGAACAGGCGCGAGAAAAACCCTGTATTGCTTCTTCCATTTTTCGATAAAGAAAAATCTGACCAACAGTGGTTTGAATGTATAGAAAAAGAATTTGTTTTTTTATTATACTTCGTACTATTAGATAGTGTCCATAAATCTCATAATAAGTCCCTAAACATTCATAGTGAATTTCGACAGGAATTTCTCTTGAAGCAATAACACGTTGGTCCAGCCGCCACCGGAGCCACAAAGGACTATCTAAATGGCATCTATCTCCACGGGTTGGTAATATTGGATCTTCGTCGAGCTAGATTTGAGTATAGAACTCCAAGATCTGACCTCCTTCTTGCTCTCCTCCTCCACTTCTTCACTCCAAATAATTTTTCTCCCTTCTTTAGAGCTGCTGAAATTTGAAATTGAACACTCATTTTTTTCTTCTTCAAAAAATTCTTTTTCTTCCACTCCTTGGCTTTTAGCTTCTTTAGGGCCTGAAAGTGACTTGTCAAGAACACTCTTCAGCCCTATTTTGTTTTTTCCCTTGCCCTCATCCTTCAACAAAGCCAAGCTGATCACCTCCTCCTTCAAAAACATTTTTCTCTCCTTTGATTGTTCTGTTTTCCCTTTATTCTTAGTGTAAGATCTCCTCATGGTGTGAGGATGGAAAATTCAAAAGAGAATTACCAGATCTGAAATAAGAAAAAGGGAAGAACACCCATATTATGTGAAAATCACCCCTAGTATCCAAAAAAGGGTTCCCTCTAGTTTGGACATCGATTTTAGTCCTTGACGTTTTACAGAATGGTCTCCCCAATAATATTGGGGGTACACTTCCATCGTGCGCCATGCCAAGGACATAAAAGTACACCACAAACACCAACTTGCCCTAAATGCTTACTATCTAAAACTAAGTAGATAGCGGCAAGTCGGGGTCGTCCATGAAGAAGAGGGATTTTCTTAAGCATTTGAACATAAAAGGTTGCTATCATGCTAGAAGTAATTATATATATATATATCTAAGCAAGTTAATGGGGGAGTTTTGGTTGATAGTGGTCCTAAGTTATGAAATTGAAAGACAAGATAACTATGCTAAGTTAAGTAACTATGCTAATCATCAAACAAACTAAAAAATGGATAAAAACTACAAAAGACAAAAAGCCTTGGGGGAAATTGACATCCACTTCCAAACCAAATGTAAATCATTTGACCATTCACTCATTCCATCACATTTGTTACCTATGGGGAATGTTATAACTTCTTATTTGAAGATCGGCATTCATTCATTCTTAGTAGTAATTTGCAAAGAAAAACAACGACCATTTGCAAACCTCGTTGACAATCACTCTAGGCAAACAACACCAAGAGGTATTTCATCAATGGAATTGTACAGGAAGGACCATAAATTTGATAACAACAAGCCTTCTACCAAAGTCATAGCCATTTAACCAAACATAGCATTCATTAGGCAAAACCTAGAACAAACCACATTCAAGGTTCAACCTTTCATTGCATCTATAGGATAAATATGAGAACAATCCACATTAACATACTTATCTAGCAAGAATCACACAACACATCATGCACAAGAAGTTCTAAGTTCATGTTCTTAGATTTTCATGCAAAGAAGTTAAGGAATTCGTCACTTTCCTGACACCCTAACACTTCAATCATACAAACACTTCCTATTCTCAAACAACCCATGGCATAAATAAAGTAAAACATAGCATTAAGAACACATGAATGCTAAATAACAAAGGCATTAAGAACGAGTGAAACAATCTATTCACTACTTCCACTACCTTTTGTGAAGATAAATCTTCCATCCTTATTAGATAGTAGTTTGCAAGAGTGAATTCGACATCTCTTGTCAAACCTCACCAATGACTCCCGTAGTCGAAACACGACTAAAAGTATCCCATTGGTGGCATTAAGCACGAAGAATCAACAAGCTTGGCAACACTTATAAACACTACACCGTGTCTAAGCATTTAATCAATTCATGCATTTTACACAAGATTAATCAAGAACGATCGACATTCATTGACTTCTCTCATTTGCTACCTAAAACAAACATGACAACGAATTCAACATCATCACATTCATCTAGAAATAATCAACACATCAACATCATTAAGAAACTCTAACTCATGCTCTTGGATTCCATATTAAAAGAGGGGAGAATTAGCTGCTTTCTCCCAACCCTAACAAGTAATCATACAAGCAATTCACATACTCAAGCTTCCAACAACATCAATACCATTCACAATTTACATTCAAAGCCCAACAAAGGCACAATAGCAAAAGCACTAAATAGATAGATATGATTCTCAATACATGGATATGGAAGCTTAAATCAATTGCTCCCAAGATTAAACTAACCTAGATAATGAAAATACATGATTAACCTACAAAAACTAAGAAAAGAAAGAAAAGAAAACACTAGGGTTTTAACCCAGAAAAATGCAGGAAGAAGAAGGGTGTGAAGAGGAGAGGATAAGGTTTAGTATTTATAGTACAAAAAAGTAAGAAAGTTTCTGGCCATACGTCCTTCGCGAGTCGCGACTGAGCCCAGTTTCAGCATCTTGGTTTCTTTCTTCTTTTTGTTTCAAGTCCTCCCCTTCACTTCACTGCACTTATCTTAAATTCTT
Source organism: Rubia yunnanensis (assembly GCA_037428765.1). Taxonomy (NCBI): domain Eukaryota; kingdom Viridiplantae; phylum Streptophyta; class Magnoliopsida; order Gentianales; family Rubiaceae; genus Rubia; species Rubia yunnanensis. The sequence continues at coordinate 66,507,353 of CM075063.1, forward strand.
CAAGTCTTCAAAAGCTCAATTACAAGTCTTCAAGTCTTTAAATCGTCAAAGGTATTCTTCAAAGTTTTCAAAGTCTTCAAACAAATTGCCTTGTCACACAAAATCCTCTAGAAAAGTAATAAAAGCTTAAAATTTGCTTTTGACTCTCCTTAGAGAATTTCAAGGCAAAATGCCACATCTAGAGCACAAAAGTGTACAAAAGTGAATCCTAAAAATCCTAATATAACCGTATAAAATGGGTACATCAGCTACCTATGAGGTAGTTAGTGGCAAGACTGGGTTTGTCTACAGAGATGCTAGATGTCTAGCCAACTATGCACAACCACGTACGGGGCGTCAATCCGTCTGTGTGCTAGAAATATCTATATATTGCAAACTGGGGGTTTTGGAGGTTTTTCAATTAACAACTATGAGCATAGGAAATAACATAACAGAAGTACATAGGGAATATTTGTGTAACATGTTTGATTAAATGTCTCGATCCTCGATTCTATCCCATACAAGATATCAAAGCCTATTCTAGTGTTCATAACACGTGGTCTGGCCAATTGAAACTTCCCCATACATGTCCCGTAGGGTGCACTTGCAATCTTCCATCGGCACTGCCTCCGTAATTATAAGAGTACAACAACGGCCCTGCCGTTGTGCAAATCTGTTTCTCTCTTGTACGATTACGTTCCGGGCATTACACCATGAATGCTCTAGTCCTAGACTGAAAAAGGTAAAGGAGAATAGGCACCTTATCGATGGCACTAGGGTTGCTAAACCCTAATTTTGCTACTAAATACTATCTCTACCCATAACCTTCGGATCAACTTGCTAGCTAAGACAGGTGTGCTCTTATCGTAACGGTAAAATAGAAAAAGACCTACATACACATACCCACGTGGACCCGGACCCTACTACCCATATCACATCAAGGTTTCTCTTCCCCAAAGGGTATCAATATGTTCACAAACATGAATGTAGACTAGAGTGTGTGCTGATAGAATGTATCATTCATACAATTCCTAAAAATTCAAGAACAAGCGAACATAATATCATAAACGCATAAAAATAGGTAGATTTAAAGAATGTCACAAAACATGAATAAAAATATTATCCCCAATCTATTAAACTACTCCCTAAGCATTGAACCAAATATTTCATTGGATTCAATACCTTTGAGCAAAGCAAAACTAAAAAGATGAAAAAGAAGAAATTCTAGAGAGAAGAAAGAGCTCCTTTCTCTCTCTACCCTACTTTAGAAATCTAAAATCTGAATATAAACTTAAAACCTAGTAGACAAAGGTCTATATGTATAATAGTAGGGAATTGAGCCTAAAAATAGGCCAGAAACAGGCCAAAAACCCTAGCGGCCACAAACGGCACATGGGTGGCATCTGGCACGGCCCATGCCTACCGAGGTACCCTCGTGCTGGCCCAGGACGTCGATCCTGGCATATCCCGTGGCCTCGTGCCAGCGCGGTCCTTGTCAACTTGCACGAGTCATCGGCTATAGCTTCATTGTTTATCTTCTGATTCGCACCTTGTGTCATTTGGCGCGGGCCATCAATCGGATCCTCATTTTGCTCAGTATCATGGCACAGGCCACATCATTCTTCACACCCCGTGGTCTAGTCTTAGCCTTTGTGACTTGAAACAAAGCGGATCATATGAAACAGAATGGTCTGTGCTCATACTAAGCCAAATTTTTGAGTGAAAAGAATACATGTGTCACATGGCTGGCCAAAATTGGCACGGTCCGTTGGATGGCCAAAATTGGCACGGTCCGTTAGGGTATGTTGGATGGTTAAGGTATTCAAGGTGAGGGATGAGTTGACAAACCTTGGTAAAGTATTTTATCAATTGCTCTTCTCGCACTACGTAATCTCCTCGCACCTGTTGGACAACTATCTGTGAATCACTGAATGCTCAAACGCTCTTCACCTTCATGTCAACTGTGAGGTTTTTACCCATATATTAACGCCTCATACTCGGCTGTGTTATTGGTAAGTGAGAAATCAAGCGAAGCGAGTATCCGTATTCTCCTCCTTCCGGGTTAATCAACAACAGTCCTGCTCCACATCCTTCTTTGCAAGATTCTCCATCTACGAACAGTTTCTATGTGACATTTTCCCATTTGGCCTTTCCTACGTCTTCGTCAAGAAACTGTTATGTTTTCTCCTACTGCGCTCTCAAGCTTGTCATTTGGTAATGAAATATGCTAAAGCTTGTACTTTGATTGAGGTTCGCGGTTGAAATTAAATCTCAAACTGTCCCAATTCAAGAGCCCATTTGGTCATTCTCTTGGATGACGCAGGCTTGTTCAAGACGTTCTTTTTTTATGAAAGTTTTGTATATAGATGAAATCAAACCAAAAGAATTTTTAGGCCATCACTCCTAATCTTTTACAAGAAAAAACCCCTATCAAAACTTGCTATTTAAAATCAAACAAACAACCAGCTCTATATTCTATCTAGTTCATATTCAAAATTTTCTTTCCATCTCTTGTTACTCCTCCATTTGCATTCGGCTTCAACTTGGGCAGCCAATGTCTCCATCTTCAAATCTTCTTGGCAAAAGATCCTCTTGTTCCTTTCATTCCATATTCTATACAAGGTACTAGTAAGCTTCATCAACATCAAGTCTTGCCTTCTTCTTACCATCATCAGCAAACATCTTTTTACTTCCCTCATGTTCCTCATATCCCTCAACTTCAATATTTTCATCAACCCCTTAGTGTGTACAGCCCGAAAACAAAATGGGTTGTTGTCTCATCCACCTCATCACATAAACTACAACTTTGTTGTATCTTCAAAATCCCAAATCTTTGCAATCTATCAACCGTGGGCAGCCCTCTCTTCAATAGCATCCATAGGAAAATCCTATGCTTAGGTAAAATGTTTTTGTCCCAAATTACCTTTGCATAAAAGGCCCTTTTGCTTCCTCCCTTCATTTCATCATACACCATCCTTGTCTTCAACTTGCCTTCCTTGTCCAAACAACTCCCAACTAGAACTTACCCCTCCTACACTTTCTTGTAGACACTTTACCCAATTATGTAATATGCTTGACTTTCAATTTGCACAACATCTTCCAATGCCAACTAGAACTTACCCCTCCTTTGCTTTCTTGTAGACTTCCACCCTTTATGTAATATGCTTGAATCCACTTTACCCAAAGAATATCTTTCTTTGAGTTTAAATCCCACAATTGCTTACATAGTGCTGCCTTGTTCCAAATGAAAGGATCTCTAATCCCCAATCCTCCAAATTTTTTGCTTCTATAAATTGTGTCCCAAGAGACAGGAGTATAACCCTTTTTCCTTTCTTCTCTTTCCCACAAAAAACATCTACAAATTTTCACAATCTTCTCATGAACACCCTCAGGTATACTTAGTATACTAGCCCAAAATCCAGCTATACTTAGTAAAACTGAATTGATCAATTGCACCTTCCCTGCATAAGAAAGAACACTTGAATTCCAACTATGCAATCTTCTTCTAATTTTATCCACCAATTGCTCACAATCTTGCTTCCTCCACTTCACATTAGACAAAGGCAGCCCCAAATATTGCATAGGAAAATCCCCTCTTGTTACATTTAACACTCCAGCCAACAAGTCTTTCTTCTCTTCATCCACATATGCCTCAATATTGTCCCCAATCTGGCTGTGAAACGCATTATCAGACACTCTTGAATATGTTGCTCCCGTATTTTTCAATTTGAATGGCATCTTCACATAGCAGAATATCCCAAAACTTGTTATGAAGGTCGTTTCTTCTGCATCTTCAGGGTACATCAATATCTAATGATAACCTTTGTAGGCATCCAAGAATGCAAGGACTTCGTACCCCGAGACTTCTTCTACTAGCTGATCGATCTTTGGCAGGGGGTAACAATCCTTTGGGCATGCCTTATTTTTAAATTGGTGAGATCTATACACATTCTTCACCAAAAGTCTGCCATTTTTACCATCACCAGGTTTGCTAGCCATGTTGGGTATACACTACCTCTTTTACAATTCCAGCTTACAAAAACGCCTTTGCTTCCTCTTCAATTTCCTTTTATCTATCACTAGCAAAGCTTTTTTGTTTCTGCTTGACCAACTTGATCGAATCAGCAATATTCAAAGAATGAGTTGCCACACTTGGGTCAACTCATCCTATGTTCTGTACATTCCATGCGAATGTGTCCTTGTGATCTCTCAGAATTTGTATCACCCTTCGTTTCTCTTGATCTTGAAGACACTTCCCTACTTTGACACATATTGACGCACTGTTATCATCCAGAATGACATTTTCAGTTTGTTCCCCTATCTCTTCTAGGTGATCCACCTGGTTAAGTGAGTCATTGTTGGTGATAGTAATAACCATTTTTTGTTGTTTCGTAGTTCTTCCTGCTTTCATTACGATGACCATACACTGCTTAGTAGTTTTTTGTTTTCCCCTCACTGCTGCAATACCTATTGGGGTAGGGAATTTCATAACAAAATGGTATCGAGACCATATTACTTTGGCTCTATTAATCCATGGTCTAATAATAATGTAGTTAAAAGAACTTGGATAATTAATAACAACGAAGTCACAGATCATAGTGTTGTTTCTCCCATTCTCCCCAATTGTTACTGGCAGCTAAATATTGCCAAGCGGTATCTCTGCTTGTCATGTGAATCCTATGAGTGTGGATGTGGATTTCTTCAAGTTCATCCTCTTGAATCCAAGTCTATCAAAACAGTCCACAAAAAGGATTTCTACGGTGCTTCCATCATTGACAAACACTTTATTAACCGTCATGTTCCCTATTTTAGCTACAATGACCATGGGATCATTGTGTAGCAAGGCATTAGAAACAGCGTCATCTTCACTAAACGTGATTGTTTCTTCAATACAGCAACCTTTTATCTATAGGCTACTGTGGAAGTGAATACCTGGCCTTAGTCTTCCAAGCATTATTTGATAAAAACTCTATTGACCCATGTATGGAAAAAACTACTTTTTCTAGAGCTTTGTTGGCTGCGTCCTCTTCAAAATCCACTGCAGCCGTCATCTTTTGATTTTTGTTCTAAGTGTTCGTCGTGGCTTGGGTTTTAGCCACGGAGCTTCCTGCCTTGCTCACTTCGTTGTATCTATTACCTTCATCTTCCTTCTTGTATTGCCCAAGATAACCATTCCTCAAGTTCTCTTACATCTGCCTCTGTAGATCTCTGCAATACTCGATATCGTGACCATGATCTCTATCGAAGGCACAATAGTATTCTCTTGACCTTTTATCTGGAGGTGCTACCATTGCCGTTGGTTTGCAAAATAGATCCTTTTTCGCTTGTCAGATCTCGCTTTGAGGTTTTGTTGGATGTGTCTCTTGGGACAAGGTGGTGTTGTTGTTCCTGCTTCTCTTCCTTTGAAATCGAAGTTTCCCTTTTTCCTTCTTTGCCAAATTCCTTTGCGAGTCTTCGATTACTCTTTTCTTGCCTCGCTCCCGCTCTATTTTGAGGTTGTTGGCTTCCTCGATTCGCACATACTGTTCTATCATTTTTTGCAGGTCCCTTGGATTTTCTGGCATGTTCTTTGTGAATTCCTAGTAGAACTCTCCCAATCGCATGCCTCATGTGCACGCACCTATGAAAAATTGAAACGATAGGTCCCGAACTTGAAGACTCTCTATAACGAACCTACTATGATATTCTTTTTGGTACATAAATTGTTGATAGTTAAAAATTGCATGTTACAATTAATCTAGCAATGTCACATATAAAAATTCAACCCAGTGGATGTATGGTAGTAATTATAAAAATTCTATTTATGTTTTTCATGTTCATTTTATTTAATATAATTATACTAAATTTACGTTAATGATTGAATTAGTTGTCATTATATTAGTAATTATAAAAATAATTACTTCTAAAGTGTATGCTTTTCCATTAAAGTATTTGAATTACATAATAAATTAATGCTCTTTTAATGTTAATATCATTTTTACAGGATTATTGTATTTGCTAAGATAAAAAATGTCAGATTTTCCTGATTTGGCCCCCATCTTTTCCACACGAACAAAGAATTTGTTGATAGATGCCAATGGCCGAGTATTCTAAGAATGACAATGGTAAGGGAAATGGCCGAGTTACTATTGGATGTGAAAGGGGCGGTCGGTATAGGAGCAAATTTCATTCAATCTCCAAAGAAAATAAAACTCGAAAGCATACAAAAATGAAGAAGAATAAGTGTCCATTTAAACTCATTAGAAATGAACAGGTGGAGAAACGTGAAAGTTGGTGGTGGACTGGAAATTTAGCAGATACCATCATGAGTTAGGTGTCTACCATCAATGACATTCATCAATAGCTAAGTTGAGCGAAAAAGAGGTTTTGTCAAGATTAAAAATTTGTGGAAAGCTAATGTAAAGCCCAAGAAGATATTGAAGCAATTGAAGATAGAAAATCCAAACAATGTCGGCAACATGAAACATATTGACAATGCATTGTAGAAAATGAAAATAAGTCAGATAGGTTGCTATTTTCCAATGCAATACTTTTTCAAATTATTGAAGGAGCGGGATGTAGAGACTAATGCTTTAGGGGACGTGTTATTCGCACACCCTAGAGCAGCAGATTTGCTTCGTTTATTTCCATATATGGTTCTCATGGATGCATCATTGATAGTATTGACAACTTATCCTTGATAGTCAACAAGATGTAGGAGAAAAGTCATAAGTCAAATTGCAACAAACCACCCAAATAAATCACAAGGTATATAGTAGTTTAGCATGTAGTTTAGCATGCACATAACTAAATGACAACTGTGATGCAGATGAAATGTTTGGACATACTTCAAACCAATATACATTTCCCTATTCCAAAGTTGTGCCAAAATTCATCCTGCAACATATTGAAGAACACAAAGATGTGAGGTCTGATGGAAATTGTGGATTTAGAGTACTTGTTGCATATGTGTATGGTGATGAGAAAAAATGGTTGAGCGTAAGGATGGATTTAACCGAATAATTGACCAACACAGGGATTTGTATAAAACAAGATATTCTTTGGGATGTGTGCAAGACTATGATGAAGCACTTGATATATTGAACTAGCATGCATCTTCTGCCTCTCTTTGAAATTGGTATGAAGTTGCGCGTCTTGCACCAGTAGTTGCCATGAGGTATTAAAGGATTTTCATATATCAGGGATACAATTCAAATGTCACGTTTTTGCTACTAAAAACCTGTCTCATTGAAGAACCTTCAACAAGATTTATGAGTATGGGTCTCCTCAATGGTAATCATTTCATTGCACTATACATGTCAGCTGATAACCCACTACCGTCTGTGTCGAAGTTATGGGAACTTTAGATATCAAAAGTTAGCTTGATAAATATTGCAAACTAGTTGGTTCCCATTAGAGTTACTTGTTATGTTTTTACAATGATTATTTTAATAATAAATTGTTTTTATTAAGATCAGCAATGTTCATTTTTTAAAAATTGTATATGACATTGTTAAGTTCCCCGTAACAAGTATTTTCTAAGTATCACATTTTTAGGTATCATTATTGTACGTAATTAAAGATATTAGCAGTTAAACATGTTTCTTGACGATCATGAAAAGGTATCTACCAATTTTGAAAGGGGACAAAGGGAGTAGTTTAAAGTGCACATGTATACATGAAAATACCATATAATTCATGTTTAGAGATAACGTGAAACTATTCGTCGTCTCCTTCATTTTCCTCTTTCAAATGAATCATTATGTTCATGTGTCATTTTAATTATGAAAAACTGAAATTTAACAAAGAACAGACAAACCTATTCAATAAAATATTGATTCTTCCTAATCACTCTAATCTTAAGTTTCATTATGGAGCAGTTAAACAAACTTTTTTTAGTAACTAAGTTGGTATGCTTGCTAGCCTTTTGTAATTCCTTACTAAAGGAATTTGAATACTAGGTTATTTTTAACATTATTATAATGTGGACCAAGTGGTCAATGTTTGACCACTTCCTTAATATACTATATTTCTCAAAGGACTAAAATGCTTCGTTCCCAAATAGTAATTCTACTGCCAAATTGCCCTCTGTTCTCTGTTCGTTGCCAAAAAAATTTCACATTCTAATTCCCTGAGTTCTAATCTCTAATTATAATTTAGAAGGCAAAACTTCATTAAGTGAGATATGGATATTCTATTATTTTAAAATTTTAACGGGTTCCTTAATAGAAAATCTTAAATTCTCTTTCTTATATGTTGGGATTGAGGAGATGTCAAAGCACCACCTGGCACCACCCTCAATCCGCCCAGCTCCTAGACCAGCATCACCGACACCAGCTCCCCAGGAGCTCTCCTCGACCACGAAGCTGACGGGCCCCTCCGGTTCTCGAACAGCGATGGCATGATCGAAATCTGAGTGGTGGTGATGTTCAGCCATCGACAAATGGGGACAAACGTCAGTGTTAAGGTGTTTGTGTAAATGAGCAGTAATCTAATTGCTAAGGTGTTTGTGTAATTATAATCTTTATTGTGGATTAATCATGAATAAAAATTATTGATTAGGATTAAAGTTAAATAATTAAAATTTGATTAACATTAAAACTAATTAGGGGTAATATAGTAAATCCTTCACTAAAATTATATACATTTAGGATTTTTCTACCCGTAATTGGATTTTGTGTAAAACATTAGAAGGAAGTTGATGACTTGATTTATTTTAGCAGAATCCATAAAATTTGGACGGCCACCGTGAATTCCCTCGCTTTTCTTGGCTAAACCCAAAACCTCTCGCCCCCACCCAGATGCATGGACGCCCTTACTTCACTCAATATTCATCGTCTTCTTTTTCTGGAAAGATAAATTTGGTTGTTGGCGACATATATTTCCTTTTTATATATTAATAAAAACGGTTGCCCCTCGGCTAGCCACATGCATCCCTTTCCGCTTTTCCTTTTCAACTCATTCGTATTTGTTGATGGTGCCACGTTCTTACTGCACCTTGCAAAATCTGTCGAGAAAAACATTTCAATTTTGACCTTGTTTTCAAAATTAACCACTCACTCCACCGTCTCTAACACTGCATTCCGCCGCCACTTCTCCGCTTTAGGTACATGTGAATTTTACCATGTAGTAGTAACCATAATCACCTAGATAAATGAAATTAGAAGCCAACAATGGAGAGTAAGTACACGATCAAATCAGAATATAACTTGGGAATTAGTTCTCCACTTTTTCCCTATGTAGGACAACATATGGCCAATAACATCTCAGGCCCCTTCCAACATTGGAAGCAAAATTGGAATATGAGAGTACCACAAATACCTATTTGGGATGGTATATAAGGAGTTCAAGCGGTGTGTGGATGGATCTATGGGGAAGCACACATGCTACCTATTCCTTGTGGTGCTAAAGATGCAAAAGCCCTAGCACTAAGAACATGCCTAGAAAATTTATGGACAGGGGGTTGTCAGTTCTGCATATTTGAGGAGACGTATAAATTGTTCTCCATGTCATTAATAGTTGAAAATAAGTCCTACCTTTTTTGGTCTGCTCATAAGTGATATCTTTAACCTAGTTATAGTTGTCTACAAGTAGTTTCTATTAGTAGGCAGGACAATATAATAACTCATACACTAGCTAACCATGTCAAACCATCTAGAGACCAAACTTCTCAATGGGATTATATCCCACACTATGTAACAACACTCTCTGAAAATCAATGGGGGTATAATACCCCCTTTTTTACTTTTAAAAAAAGAAGAGTATGTCACACTAACACATTGAGTAATGATCAAGAGAGTGAAAATTTATAGTGAACCCACACACTGACTGATGTGGCTATAATGAAAAAATAAGTGGATCCCTAATTAGTTGCAATTTTTAAGTAAGGTGATTAATGGTGAGAAAGTCTCGGGAAAGGCAGCGTGTCCATAAGCTTATAGACAGACCAGGGACTATTTTACAAAATGGGGTTTTTTATAATTAATGAAAAATAAACCTTTTTTAATTGTAGGAAGCATGAATCCTCTTTTTTTTTGCAGATCTTCTTCTTCTTCTCTCTCTGCGATAAGGTTTCTTCTTTCTCCGGCGATTTTCCTCTTCACTCCAGTGATTTCTCAGCATCTTCTCCACCTCTTCTCTGTTTCTCCGTCACCACATGTTTCTCCGCCTCTTCTCCCCAACTCTCCGTCCGCTCATTTTCTCTGATTCTTCTCCGGCATCGTTGTTTTGTTTCTTCATCTATCATTCATCATTCGTAGGATAATGTATTGAGCGAAAAAGAGGTTTTGTCAAGATTAAAAATTTGTGGAAAGCTAATGTAAAGCCCAATAAGATATTGAAGCAATTGAAGATAGAAAATCCAAACAATGTCGGCAACATGAAACATATTGACAATGCATTGTAGAAAATCAAAATAAGTCGGATAGGTTGCTATTTTCCAATGCAATACTTTTTCAAATTATTGAAGGAGCGGGATGTAGAGCAGCAGATTTGCACACCCTAGAGCAGCAGATTTGCTTCGTTTATTTCCTCATATGGTTCTCATGGATGCATCATTGATAGTATTGGCAACTTATCCTTGATAGTCAACAAGATGTAGGAGAAAAGTCATAAGTCAAATTGCGACAAACCACCCCAAATAAATCACAAGGTATATATGTCATTCTTGATAATTCCCACCTCATATTTATGTAGTTTAACATGCACATAACTAAATGACAACTGTGATGCAGATGAAATGTTTCGACATACTTCAAACCAATATACATTTCCCTATTCCAAAGTTGTGCCAAAATTCTCCTGCAACATATTGAAGAACACAAAGATGTGAGGTCTGATGGAAATTGTGGATTTAGAGTACTTGTTGCATTTGTGTATGGTGATGCAAAAAAATGGTTGAGCGTAAGGATGGATTTGACCGAATAATTGGGATTTGTATAAAACAAGATATTCTGTGGGATGTGTGCAAGACTATGATGAAGCACTTGATATATTGAACAGCATGCATCTTCTGCCTCTCTTTGAAATTGGTATGAAGTTGCGCGTCTTGGACCAGTAGTTGCCACGAGGTATTAAAGGATTTTCATATATCGGGGATACAATTCAAATGTCACGTTTTTGCTACTAAGAACTTGTCTCATTGAAGAACCTTCAACAAGATTCATGAGTATGGGTCTCCTCAATGGTAATCATTTCATTGCACTATACATGTCAACTGATAACCCACTACCGTCTGTGTCGAAGTTATGGGAACTTTAGATATCAAAAGTTAGCTTGATAAATATTGCAAACTAGTTGGTTCCCATTAGAGTTACTTGTTATGTTTTTACAATGATTATTTTAATAATAAATTGTTTTTATTAAGATCAGCAATGATTATTGCAAACTAGTTGGATCCTACCTGAAAACATCTTTGACACATCCCCTTACTGCTGCAAATCACAAAGCAGCATCAGAGAGTTAAGAAGCCCTTCAAGTATTACAACATGTGGAGCCTTTCTTCTACAATTCTACCCATTGTTGAAACTATATGAAGGGATCATCCACTTTGCAGGATTTATGAAAAAACCACAGCCTATTACATGCCCCTCTACAAAGAATTAATAGGTTGGAGTTTAGTGAAATTCAGCAAAAAGCAAGTGCTATAACAGTGGAATTGGAGGCAGCTCAGAAGGCACTACATTAGGATCCTTTGAATGTTCTTTTGCAAGCTGATGAAACTGAGGTCAGAATGAAAGCTACTATGATTTATGAAGCTGAGTCATGGTTCTTACACCAGAGGACAAAGAGTGAAAGGTTGAAAGATGTGGATAAGCCTTCCAAACTGTTCTATGATCAGCTAAAATCTTGACAGTATAATAACCATATTCTTTGCCTTTCTAATGGCACAGGTTTGCTGAGAAGTAGGGATCAAGAGGAAGCTCATGTAGTGGATTTTTTTACCAAACTATTAGGCACAACTATTGCTCCATCCTCAACAATGGACTTAGAGGTGCTTAACTAGGGGACACTCTTATCTCGGGAGCATTAATGCAATCTGATCCAACCGATTTCTACTGATGAGATCTATAATGCTCTCAAAAGCATTCCTGATAGCAAAAGTCCAGGCTATGATGGTTTTTCAAGTCAGTTCTTTAAATCTACATGGCACATAATTGGGACTAGTGTGATCAAATAAGTAAAGGTACAAATAAGTAAATAAGTGTGATCAAATAAGTAATCTACAACTAGTAGCTTGAAAGCACTTATCCAATAACTAATTACACTCAACAATACAGAATTAATGAGTTCAATCTTTTCTGGATAAGATAGAGTTTTTCCTCTCCAACTTAGCAATCTAGATTTGATTTTCTCTACTAATTTCTGACATGTTTGAGCATCCCATCCTCTACCTGTTATAGGCAAGCCTAAATAAGAAACCAGGAAAGTACCCCTTTGCATCTTCAAAATATCATTCAACACTCCAACATTTAGCTTCCTCCATCCTTAAAAATAGGCATCATGATTCCTTGAAGGGATTTTCTGTTAGCTCTACGAAAAACTAGAAGATCATCAGCAAAAAGTATGAATTGAATTCCTACTTTCTTGTATTTAGTATGATAATCCACCAATTTTCTACTGAAAGCTAATGGTAGAAATCTGGAAAAATGTTGCATGGCCATAACAAACAAAAGGGGTGAAATAGGATCCCCTTGCTTGACTCATCGTTTCCCTTTAAAAGTTTGTGTATAACCACCATTGAGAGAGATTCTAAAAGTAGAAGTTTCAATGCATCTTTCTGATCCATTGAATGAATGTTCTTGGAAATTTGAGGCTCTCCAACAAACAGAATATAAAAGACCATCCTAAGCTGTCAAATGTCTTTTGACTACCCACTTGGATTAAATAGTTATCCAATTTGCCATCCTTCCACTTATACTTTTTCAACAACTCCTGAGTAAGCAGCACATTATAAGAAATGAGTCTACCATTAACAAAAGCTCCCTAGTTCAGGTTGATTATATCAAGCAGTACCAAACTAAGCCTTGTGCAAAGAACTTTAGCAATGATCTTATACAACACATAACAGTATGAAGTTGGCCTGATATCATAGGCCACTTGTGGATGCTTTTTCTTAGGAAGCAAGGTGATAGTTGTGTTATTCAGCTGATCTGGGATGCTACCACCATCAAAGAAATCCTGAATAGCTGCAACCACACTAGGACCAATGATATGCCAAGTAGCTTTAAAAGAATTGGCTAGAAAAATCGTCATAACTAGGACTTTACTATCAGGAATGCTTTTAAGGGCATTGTAAATTTCCTCAGTAGTAAAAGGCTAAATAACCTGTACTGATGCTCATGAGATATGATTGTTCCTTGCTTAATCACTTCAGGATCCAGCACTAATTTTGGTGGAAAGGATGTACCCAATTGTTTGGTGAAGAAATCAACCAGATGAGCCTCTACATGATCTCTAGTTTTCAGCAACTCAATTCCATTAGTAAGGCACAGAATATGGTTTTTAAATTGTCTAGTCTTTAAGTAAGAATAGAAACAACTTAGAAGGTTTATCACCATCCTTCAACCATGCAATCTTAATTTTCTGATGGAGGAATCTGGATTCTGCCTCATATAACATGATTACCTTCTACCTAACTTCACCCGCGGCCTTTTGCAATTGTTCATTCAATGTATCAGAGTGAGGCTTACTGGGCTGCTTCCAAGTCCACGGTGATTGCTAAAGCTCTTTGCTGAATTGCACTAAATTCCACTTTATTAATGCTTTGTAGAGGAGCGTGTAATAAGTGAAGATTTATATACAAATCATGCAAAGTAAAGACAGAATGATCTCTCCAAGTGGCCTCTACAGTAAGCAAGAATTCAGATGATAAACTCCACATATTGTAGTACGTGAATGGCTATTTGATTTTCTGATGCTGCTTTGTGATTTGCAGAAGAAGAGGATTATGATCAGAAATTTGCTCCATCAAAACCATACACCTGGATTCAGAAATTTGCTCTATCCAACCTATACACCATATTTCCCTTCTTGCTTATGTTGTTCCAAGTAAACAAAGGGCCAAAATTCTTCATTTCAATCAGATTAAGAGCCTACACAACTGATTTAAACTGAAAGAATTATGAGGCAGTAACTTCAGCTTCACTAATTCTATCTTCAAAATCCAATAGAGAGTTGAAATCACCAGCTATCAACTAAGGTGTGTCTTGGATATCTAGCTTATGAAGTTCAGCCCACAGTGGATCTCTCTCATAAGGCACATTTCTCCTGTACACCAAATGAGAGGAGTCAATGAATGTCGATTGTTCTTGGCTAATCTTGTGTAAATGCATGATTAGTGGAAGTAGTGAATAGATTTTGTCATTCGTTCTTGAAACTTTTGTTATTTAGCATTCATGTGTTCTTAATGCTATGTTTCACTTCATTTATTCCATGTGTTGTTTGAGAATAGGAAGTGTTTTGTATGATTGAAGTGTTAGGGTGTTAGGAAAGTAACGAATTCCTTAGCTCCTTTGCATGAATATCTAGGAACATGAACTTAGAACTTCTTGTGCATAATGTGTTGTGATTCTTGCTAGATAAGTATGTTAATGTGTATTGTTCTCATATTTATCCTATAGATGCAATGAAAGGTTGAACCTTGAATGTGGTTTGTTCTAGGTTTAGCCTAATGAATGCTATGTTTGATTAAATGACTATGTCTTTGGTAGAAAGCTTGTCGTTGTCAAATCTATGGTTCTTCATGTATAATGCCATTGATGAAATATCCTTATGGTCGTTGTTTGTCTAGGGTGATCATCAATGAGGTTTGCAAATTATCGTTGTTTGTCTTTGCAAACTACTCTTAAGAAGGAATGAATGTTGATCTTCCATTGGCATTCCCCATAAGTAACAAATGTGATAGGATGAGTGAATGGTTCAATGATCTACATTAGACTTGGAAGTAGATATCGATTTCCCCCAAGGCTTAATCTTTTGTAGTTTTAAAACCCCTTTTCTTAGTTTTGTTTGATGATTTAGCATAGTCGCTTGACTTTGCTAGTTGTCTTGTCTTTTAACTTTCATAACTTAGGACCACCAAACAACCAACCCCTCCTTTTTACATGCTTTTATATGTAAATATATCTACCCCTAGCCTAATATCAACCTTTTGTGCTTAAACGCTTGAGAAAATCCCCCTTCTTCATAGATGACCTCTCTCGACTTGCCGCTATCTACTTAGTTGTGTAGATAAATATTAACTTTGAGAGACACGACGATGGCCTCCCAAATTTTGGCTCCGTTGCCGGGGAAGAGGCGTTTATTTTTAAGTGTTTAGGTGTATTCGGTTGCATATTAGCTAGTTGTTTTTATTTTCCACTCCTTGGTCGTTTTTGTTCCTAGTAGGTATTGCTTGAGTTCTTGGTAAATTTTTATTGAGAATCCTTGCAATATGATTTCAGACTTTTGAAAAAAAGAAGAAGAAGATAATGGAGCGTCTCACCTTGATGGAACTCATGATGAGAAGAGAGGCTCAACAAGCAAGGTTTTGTAGGATGTGTCATTTCGACCATCCTACCGAGTCTTGCTATTTGTTGTGGGAAGAGCACTACGAGGGGGAAAGAACCCTTGGTTTCAAAAACCAGGTGTATTAAGAAGAGTGCTACCAAGAGGTAGGAGATGTTGGTTTTCAAGGGCAAGAAGCTCAAGAATGGTATCCATACCACAATCCTTACAATCCGGAATGGAATGGTAATCCGGATTGGTGGTATGAGAATGAGCCGGAAAACCAACAATATGAGAAAAAATAGTTGGCCATCACCACCTTATACCATACCCCAAAACCAAGCCCAACATGGAAGTTCAAGTTTGCCACGTGAGGAAGTCATGAATACAATAGCAAACTTGAACAACTATACTACTAGTGAAGAACCGAACACCTGGCTCTCCTCTAGTGTTGAGGCTATTGAGGGGCATGCAAGGTCACCATGGGAAATGATCTTGAGTTTGAAGGGGATGATGAGTTGGTTGTTGAGGATGATAAAAAGGAGGAAGAGGTGATTGTGCTACATTCATTAGCATCGTCACCCCTACCCCGACCTATTGAAACAACTCCACCATTTTTAGAAGTTTTGAGGGAGATAAGAGAGGAACCAAAAGACTACCCCAAGCCTCCTAACCACCCAACTCCCTTTAAACCATCTCCACCTCAACAAGACTTTCCTCTTGAAAGTTTTGGACTCCCACCTCTCTACTTTTGGACACTCATGGTGAAGGGGTTCAAGCCTTCACCATAACATTAGGGTCGTGCCGACGACCTTAAATATATGGAGCTTTGTCGTGCCGACGACATAAATAAACCCGGCCTTTTATTTTGGTTTTTGTTGTTTAGTTTTTGTTATTTTGTCTTGTTCTTTTTACGGTGTATTTTTCTGCGATGTTGAAGAAAAGTGAAGTGCATGTTATTAGAGGAGATGAAGGAATTAAATCCACGAGAAAGGGAAGAAATCTTGGAATGTTGGTGAGAAAAGATTGAATTCTTTCCAAGTCCTGAGAAGGCTTGTGATTGCGAGTCGCGACTACCTCACAATGACCTCGCGAGGGACCATTGCGAGTCGCGATGTGATCAAAAGTTTCGTGCTAAAAATCAGCCCCCAGCCATCACTTTCCTTAAGACGCGATGAGGTGTCACGAGTCGCGACTAACATGTCTTCGAGACAGCATCCACTCGAGACCTTGAGTCGAGCTGAACCAAAAAGCCATCAGTCCTCAAGGCCGAAGGCCTTTGAATCGAGCTAAAACCTTCGAGACATCATTCCCTCGAGACCTCGGGTCCTCGAGACTGCAATCCCTCGACTAGAGCTGAAGTCCTCGAGGCCACAAGCCCTCGAGTCGAGCTGAGCTCAACAGTGCAAGCCCCCGAAGACCTTGGGTCCCCGAGGCCAAAAGCCTTTGACTCGAGTAGAAGCCCTCAAGGTCGTGAAGTCCTTGAGACCTCCGGTCCTCCAGGCCACAAGCCCTCGAGTCGAGCTGAGCTCAACAGTGTAAGCCCTCGAAGGCCTTGGGTCCTTGAGCCCAAAAGCCTTCGACTCGAGTAGAAGCCCTCGAGGCCACAAGCCCTCGAGTTGAGCTGAGCTCAACAGTGTAAGCCCTCGAAGGCCTTGGGTCCTTGAGCCCAAAAGCCTTCGACTTGAGTAGAAGCCCTCGAGGCCACAAGCCCTCGAGTTGAGCTGAGCTCAACAGTGTAAGCCCTCGAAGGCCTTGGGTCCTTGAGCCCAAAAGCCTTCGACTCGAGTAGAAGCCCTCGAGGCCACAAGCCCTTGATTCGAGTTGAGGCCCTCGAGACCTTGGGTCCTTGAAACTGCAAGCCTCGACTTGAACTGAAGTTCTTGGGACCTCATCCCCTCGAAATTCCTAGGCAACGAGCCCTCGACTCGAGCAGAACTTAAAAGTCCATCAACCCTCGAGACCTTGGGTCCTCGAAGCCGCAAGCCTCGACTTGAACTGACGTTCTCAGGACCTCATCCCTCAGGATGTAGGATCCTTGATGCTGAGGCCCTCGAGACCTAGAGTCCTCAAGGCCACAATCCCTCTAAAGCCCTCGAGATAGAAGCTCTCAACTCGAGCAAAACTTAAAAGTCCATCAGCCCTCGAGACCTTGGGTCCTCGAAGCCGCAAGCCTCAACTCGAACTGAAGTTCGTGGGACCTCATCCCCTCAAGATGTAGGATCCTTGATGCTGAGGCCCTCGAGACCTAGAGTCCTCGAGGCTACAATCCCTCTAAAGCCCTCGAGATAGAAGCTCACGACTCGAGCAGAACTTAAAAGTCCATCAGCCCTCGAGACCTCAAGCCAGTTCTCGAGACATCATCCCCTCGAGACCCCGAGGCAGCAAACCCTCGACTCGAGTAGAACTTAAAAGTCTATCTACCCTCGAGACCTCAGGCTAGTTCTCGAGGCCAGTTCTCGAGACATTATTCCCTTGAGACCTCAAGGCAGCAAGCCCTCGACTCGAGCAGAACTTAAAAGTCTATCTTCCCTCGAGACCTCAGGCTAGTTCTCGAGGCCAGTTCTCAAGACATCATCCCCTCGAGACCTCGATGCAGCAAGCCCTCAACTCGAGCAGAACTTTAAAGTCCATCAGCCCTCGAGACCTCAGGCCAGTTCTCGAGATATCATCCCCTCAAGATCCCGAGACAATAAGCCCTCGACTCGAGAAGAACTTAAAAGTCCATCAGCCCTCGAGACCTCAGTTCTCGAGGCCAGTTCTGGAGACATTATCCCCTCGAGATCCCGAGGCAGCGAGCCCTCGACTCGAGCAGAACTTAAAAGTCCATCAGCCCTCGAGACCTCAGGTCCTCGAAACCAGCCCTTGAGACATCATCCCCACGAGACCTCGAGGCAGCAAGCCTCGACTCGAGCTGAACTTGAATGACCATCACACTCTCGAGACCAGCTCTCGAGACATCATCCCCTCGAGACCTCGAGGCTGCAAAGTCCTTGGCTCAAGCCAAACCTAAAAAACCATCATTCCTCAAGACCGTCATTCCTCAAGTCAAACCAAAGCCCTCGATGCATCAGCCCCTCGAGACCTCAAGTTCTCGAGGCCACAAGCACTCGATTCAAGTAGAAGTCCTTGAGACCTTGGGTCCTTGAGGCTGCAATCTGACTCGTGCTGAAGCTCTCAAAACCTCGGGTCCTCGAGGCCAAAAAACCCTCCACCCGAGACGATGCATCACGAGTCGTGACCAGTGCTATTGCGAGTCGCGATGAAAAATCCAACTTTTCAGCTGAGCTTAAACATTGCATAATCTTTCCTTCTTCTCCACCAAATACTCCCAAGAACCCCCACACATCCACTCATTCCTCCACCATCTCACATATATTGACATATGAAAATTCTTGCATCTTTATAGTATCTTTGTTGATTGTAGTATGCCGACTACATCATTGAGTCTTAAATTGCTATGTTCTATAATGATGCTTGGATATGTGTTGATATATGTTGGGTATGTTTATTGGAAAATCTTATAGTGGTGGTTGGATGATGGATTGGTTGTTCTTTGATAATACTATGGTTATTAACTCTTGATGCTAAACCTAGTATTATAAATCCTTATGTACTTGTGAGTTTAATGTGGTTCTTTGTTGTGTTAGTCTTGATCAAACGGCGCCAAGGGGACAACGTTTTCCTCGAGGGGTGAGTTCTTCTACGACACTTTTACTCCCCCTTTCGGCTCCGAAGCCAATTTTGGGACTGAGTCTATACAAGTACATTGGATTGCGCCATATTACCGGCGACTATGCGGAAAAATGGGTGTCACTCTACCTCCTACCTTGAGTTTTATTATTCTTACCTTACATGTTTACGTTGAGGGCAATGTAATGTTTTAAGTGCGGGGAGGGGTTAGAGGACTCACATGCATGCTAGCTTCATTTGGAATGCTTTTTACTACTTTTGATTGGAAAAAGATGAGAAAAAGAAAGAAAAATTTTGAAAATGAAAAAAGAAAAAAATAGAAAAAAAATAAAACCCGCTGAGTTGAAAACCCGAGAGGGCAACTTAGGCAACACTGGGGGCCCGGATATGTCAAAAAACCGAGAGGGTAACCTAGGCAAAAATGAGAGGCCAAAATGTGTGGGAAAAGGTGGGATGTGAGCCAAAGAAACATGATGTGTGGCTAGGATGAAAACCCGAAAGGGCTCCTAGGCAAAATGAGAGAAAAAGAAAAAAAATGCTATGATTTCACTCATTTGCTGGCGTTGGAGTCATAAGGTTGAGGTTGTCATATGGATGGATCGGGTAGCTCAACATCTTTAGACCTCTTGGGATTGGGTAACTTAGTGGGTTGAAAAATAAAGTAGGATTATAAAATTCTTGATTCTTTTATGCTTTGTTTTGGTTGATATATTGGCATTGGGTGAAGTATGTGTTTAAATATCTCCTCTATGATTTTGACATCATTTTATGTCATTGGATTTTGGTTGATATATTGGTATGAAGTGAAGTATGTGCTTGAACCTCCTAATGGTTTTAACTTCATTTGTGTCATTGGACTTTGGGATTATCAATTCAGGACTTTGAAACGTTTTTATGGGTAGTGAATTGATAAGTGGTAGGTTTGGTTAGATTTAGGAATTGGGGTTGTGTGTGTAAAAAAATTCTCATTTGAGCTTTGATTTTGAGATTTATGATTTTGAGAGTTTTTGTGAGGTGTTGATTGGGGGAATATTAGTTAGGATGTGGACATATGAATTCCTCCGTGTGCTTAAATCTTTTCTTACTCGAGGGCGAGTAAGGTTTAAGTGCGGGGAGGTTTGATGTGCCCATTTTATACGGTTATATTAGGACTTTTAGGATTCACTTTTGTGCTCTAAATGTGACATTTTACCTTGAAGTTCTCTAAGGAGGTTTAAAAGCGACTTTTACGTTTTTACTTTTCTAGAGAATTTTGTGTGACAAGGTGTTTGAAGACTTTGAAGAATACCTTTGAAGATTTGAAGATTTTAAGACTTGTAATTGAGTTTTTGAAGATTTGAATAATTGAAGAAGTGGAGAGAAGAGGAGGATATGAAACAAAAAGGAGAAAGAAGGAAATGGTGCTAGACTTGTACTTCGTCACAAGGTCGTCGCGAGCACGTCGCGACTCTCGATGGACGAGGGGTCAGAAACCCTTCTTGCTTTTTGCACTATAAATACTCACCTTATCCTCTCCTCTTCAAGAAGCTTTGGACACCTTATTCCTGCATTTTTCTGGGTTTAAACACTAGTTTTTCTTTCCTTTCTTTTCTTAGTTTTTGTAGGTTAATCATGTCTTTTAATTGTCTAGCTTAGTTTTATATTGGGAGCAATGGATTGAAGCTTCCATTCCTATGTAGTAAGAAACATATATATATATATATATATATATATATATATATATATATCTATTTAGTGCTTTTGCTATTGTGCATTTATCGTGCTTTGAATGTGAATTGTTGGTGTCATTGATGTTGTTGGAAGCTTGAGTATATGAATTGCTTGTATGATTACTTGTTAGGGTTGGGAGAAAGTAGCTAATTCTCCCCTCTTTTAATGTGGAATCCAAGAGCATGAGTTATAGCTTCTTAATGATGTTGATGTGTTGGTTATTGCTAGATGAATGTGATAATGTTGAATTCGTTGTCATGTTTGTTTTAGGTAGCAAATGAGAGGAGTCAATGAATGTCGATTGTTCTTGGCTAATCTTGTGTAAATACATGATAGTGGAAGTAGTGAATAGATTTTGTCATTCGTTCTTGAAGCCTTTGTTATTTAGCATTCACGTGTTCTTAATGCTATGTGTTTCACTTCATTTATGCCATGTGTTATTTGAGAATAGGAAGTGTTTTGTATGATTGAAGTGTTAGGGTGTTAGGAAAGTGACGAATTCCTTAGATCCTTTGCATGAAATTCTAGGAACATGAACTTAGAACTTCTTGCGCATAATGTGTTGTGATTCTTGCTAGATAAGTTGTTAATGTGGATTGTTCTCATATTTATCCTATAGATGCAATGAAAGGTTGGACCTTGAATGTGGTTCGTTCTAGGTTTAGCCTAATAAATGTTGTGTTTGGTTAAATGACTATATCTTTAGTAGAAAGCTTTTCGTTGTCAAATATATGGTCCTTCGTGTATAATGTCATTGATGAAATACCCCTATGGTCGTTGTTTGTCTAGGGTGATCATCAATGAGCTTTGCAAATGGTCGTTGTTTGTCTTTGCAAACTACTCTTAAGAAGGAATAAATGTTGATCTTCCATTGGCATTCCCCATAGGTAACAAATGTGATAGGATGAGTGAATGGTCCAATGATCTACATTAGATTTGGAAGTGGATATCGATTGCCCCCAAGGATTTATCTTTTGCAGTTTTAAAACCCTTTTTCTTAGTTTTGTTTGATGATTTAGCATAGTCGCTTGACTTTTCTAGTTGTCTTGTCTTTTAACTTTCATAACTTAGGACCACCAAACAGCCAAAATCCCCCCCTTTAAATGCTATGTATATATATATATATATATATATATTTACCCAACCTAATATCAACCTTTTGTGCTTAAACGCTTGAGAAAATCCCCCTTCTTCTTGGACGACCCCGGCTTGCCGCTATCTACTTAGTTGTCAATAGTAAGCATTTATGACTTATAAATATTAACTTTGAGAGGCACGACGACGGCCTCCCAGGGTTACCATTAGAAGGGCATTCAATGCCATATCCGGCTCAATAAATTCTCAACAGAGGAAAGTGAGAGATATAAATCTAGAGAATATGAGTAATGTTGAATCTAATGGTCTATATGATGCGTTGTATACTCCAGCGGGTTCTGAGTACTCTGAAGAGAGGAATGAACCCCTTGGAATAACAACTGACATTGGAATGATCGGTAGAACTAGCCACAGAGGAGGTGTGATGACATTAACACAAGAAGACATTCATGAAGCCATTGAGATGGAACATAATTGTTTACTTGGGTACTGGATGGATGATAGAAAGTTTAGTGTGGAGAGAATGAACCAGTACTTTAGTGATTATTGGAGTATTAGTGCATATGTACTGCATAGATATAGGAACTTTTATGTAGTTAAATTCCAAACTAAAGAAGAAGCTATAGTTGTACTGCATAGGAGTTCTTTCTCTTTGGCTGGAGGTTTATTGACACTTAAAAATGGGGTTCCTGTATAACGCTTAGGAGAATCGGGGTTGAGAAAATTAAGATTAATATCCAGATTCATGGATTTCCTACTGAAGGATCTGTCCCAAAGTAGTAATTAAGGTGGCGAATATGGCAGGAGATGTCATAGATGTGGAGATAGACACGTCACCTATGATGAACGTCAAATATTTTAGAGCTACAATATGGATCAGACCAGGTGAACCCTTACTTTCTGGTTTTTATACTGATCTAATTAATGGCCATAGAATTTGGCTTGATATCAGACGTTGATCTAATTAATGGCCATAGAACTTGTGCATGGATGTACAAGTTTTGCAGACGTTGTGGGGGTAATAGGGCATCCTTGTCAGATGTGCCCTATTTAGGATAACTTTATTCTGGAACAGTTTATAGACAAGCATATCCATGCACATAATGCCGCCAGAGGCACAGACATTGTCTATGATGCTGGAAGAAAAATGTTCCCGCCTTCTATAAGAGCACACATTTAGGGCACATTTAGGGGTGGATTCAGTGTGGTTACCATGACATTTTACTAATATCACGTACCATACTAACATTATCGGTATATTATTTTTAAAAATCAATATCGTATCAAATCCGTGGCATACCAACTCATCGGTATATACAAAAGTTGGTTGGTATCGGTATGGTGTGGTAGAATACCACCAAATATAAGTTATAATGAATTTATTATTTGATCATTAAAAAATTATTTTTTTACCACGTAATCTTAATTTTATAAAATTAAAGATTCTTTAATCATAATAATATAGTAGGATAACATCAAATTAAGAAATATAATAAGTAGATAAAGTCTACTTTTGGATCGACAAATGTTCAACCAATTATAAAAACCTCGTTTTAATAACTTTTAAGGTCGCACTGTAATTATTTATACATTACGATATATTTTAAAAGTTTTTCAAAATTATATAATTGAACCTCGTTGCAATAAATAAAAGCAAACATCAAAATATCCTATTAGTTACATCAAATATAAAATGCCCCCGTCTAACGGTTAGTCGATCGAAATAAGACTTTGTGTTATAAGTAAGTTATAATAAATAAAAGAGAATTATTTTTTAAAATTTTTTGTAAGGTTTAGAACAAAAATGTTTTTTTTAAAACACCCTAAGGTGGGGGATATTTATTAGGTTCCCCAAACCTATGAAGCACCAAAAGGTGTACAATAATGTTATGAATATTACATCGGTAAGGCAACCTCACTGCCTTCAAAAGAATGGTCTAATGGTAGTCATGGACTAGTGGATGAAATGTTAAAGAAAATTGTTTGCTAGGTCGAGGTCTGTAAGGGTAGATTCTTCACGGATTGAGTGCTCGAAAGCTTAGAGCTTCGAAAGTTCGAAAGCTCAATCGGGGGGTTGAGTGTAGGATCAAGTGGTCGAGGTCGCCTAGGCTCCATGTGTTCAATAGTTCCTATTTCACGATGGCTCCATGTCTCGAGGGCTCCATGTCTCGAGAGGTCCATGCCTCGAGGGCTCATTTCGAGGTCTCCATACATGACTCCAAAGCTTGAGGACTTCAAAGCTTGAGAACTCCATGTCTCGAGGGCTCCATGTATCGAGTGCTTCAGGGTTCGAGGACTCCAAGGCTCCAGGACTCCAAAGGTCGGGACTCCAAGGCTCATGGGCTTCAAGTTTCGAGAACACTGTGTCTCGAGGCAATGGCTCGAGGACTCTTAAGCTCGCGGACCCCAAAGCTCGAGGGCTTTTATGCTCGTGGACTCCAAAGCTCGAGGGCTCCATGTCTCGAGGGCTCCATGTCTCGAGGGCTCCATGTCTCGAGTGCTCCACGGCACGAGGACTCCATGTCTCAAGGCTCAAGTGCCCCTGGACACCATGTCTCGATGGTTCCTTGGCTCGAGGCTCCAAAGGTTCGATGACTCCAAGGCTTGATGACTCTAGGCTAGAGGGCTACATGACTGCAGGCTCAAGTGCTCAATTGCACACTTGAAATGTATTGCCGTCGTTCGTCATACCAATTTGAAGAGGGGATGTTTATCTGATGGATGCTCATTCATGAATGTATAACCGGCCGAGGATAAAATTGTGTAGCAGAATAGAACCTGTAATGAACACGAAAATTTTCAGCAGTATCTATCCTATAATAAGAAGTTCATAAGTCCAGCCGGAAAAGCATGTAACCGATTATTACATCTTATACAGCATGCTCTTGAGACTCATTTCGAATCCAAGGAATTCCACATCTATCCAGATGAAGGAGTCCCTTAAGAAAAGAGGTGCTAAATTCAGTTCTAAATCACCATCAAAGTTATTTTCTAAAGCAAATTTTGCCAGGAAATCAGCTGCAATATTAGTCTCTCTAGGAGTATGCCGGATTGGGTGGATATGATGTTTCAAATTTAGAGATTGGCAAATGGAATAATTCCTCCATGGTGAGGTGTTTGGATTTTGAATACCCTGTACTGCAATTAAACAATCGGATTCAACCTCACATCTACTTAAAACCAGCTCTGAACATAGTTCATATCCACATTGGATAGCTATCAATTCTGCATGTAATGGTGATGGGGAGTGAAAAGATTTTGCCCTCATTTTAACCACCTTCCCCTCACAATTCCTAACTATCACTGCTAGAGCTGAAACCCCCCCCCCTGATCCATGTTGCATCTGTATTAATCTTGTATCCAGTTAGGGGTTTCTGCCATGTCACAACATTAAAGTTTTCCTTTTCTTTTGTGTAATGTGAGGAATAATGTTAGCCCGTGTCCAATATTTATGCTTGTCTAAGTTACCTATCAAATGATTCACTGAGAAAATTTGATATATCATGTCTTTTATTTCATGCATACAAGCATCATTGGAGAAGGAGACGTTGTCAAACAGGATATTATTCCTTTTAATCCAAAGAGTCCAAATTGTTACAAGAAGGGCAGCGATGGTGATATTAGATTGAATTTTAGATTCTGCATTAAAAGAAAGGTAAAATTCAACTCTGCTCTTCAAATTTGGGAAAGATTTTTGCTGAATCTTTAAAAAATCATTTACAAAGTTCCAGACAGAAATGGATGTGGGGCAAGAGTTGAAAAAATGATCTAAAGAGTCACTGTAAGTCTGGCACAGGGGACATTTGGATGCTAAATGGAACCCTATCTTTCTTAAAATGTTGTCAAAAGGAAGTAAACCATTCAGAGCTCTCCATAAAAGCACATACATCTTTTTAAGAATAAAAGGTAACCATACCTTTTGAAAATGGAGGATCTTCAGCTTTCTCTGTCTGAAAATTTTGTATGCTGATTTGATGGAGAAGATTCCATTTGTGGCTGGCATCCAGATGAGTCTATCTTCATAAGTATATTCCACTTTAGCCTCCTGTAAAATTGAGTACAAATTGGTCGCCAAAAATGGCTCCAGTTGTGGGAGGATTGATGCTCTGTTGTTAATAAATGACCTTAGTGAGATATCCGCAAAGGGGATATCTCTATCTTGAGGCCATTTATAATACAAAGCTCCCTTGGCCATCCAGTTAGCATTCCAGAAGGAGCAATCACCGATACCATGTATTATTCTGGAGTTGCTATTTTCTTTTTCAGCAATTTTACAGATTCTAGACCATGTATGAGATCTTTTGTAAGACTTCAGGAGTGACCATAATAGAGAGGTCCATTGCGTGGAATTGAGTTGCAGTTTCCACCACAGTTTACATGAAAAAGCATCTACAATGGCCTTTAAAGCTCTAAAACCTATTCCATTTTCTTCTACAGGTACACTCATGTTTTTCCAGGATCTCCATTTTTTTTCAACATTATCAGAATATCCCCAGAACAAGCTAGAAGCCATTTTCTCCATTTTTTTCAAAACTATTTTTGGTGGATTCAAAACTGAAAAGGTATGAGTTGGGAT
The DNA here is from genome assembly GCA_037428765.1 of Rubia yunnanensis. Taxonomy (NCBI): domain Eukaryota; kingdom Viridiplantae; phylum Streptophyta; class Magnoliopsida; order Gentianales; family Rubiaceae; genus Rubia; species Rubia yunnanensis. The sequence continues at coordinate 66,533,871 of CM075063.1, forward strand.
AGAGAGAAGACAGTGATTAATTAGAACAATTTTACCTGCGGTGGAGAGCCATCTGTTCTTCCAATTATGGATTGATTTATCCATTCTTTCCAATAATGGCTGGTAGTGTACCTGCAAATTTCTACCAAAAAATATAGGCACTCCCAGGTATTTGAATGGGAAAACTCCTTTTTCCATTCCCAGGATCCTTTTTACAGAGTTAACTGTAGAAGAATTTGTTCTATGAGATACAAATAATTCTGATTTTGAGAAATTGACCTTTTGGCCTGTGGTTTGTTCATATGCTTTAAGAAAATTTTTGAACCTCTTCATGTTTCTAGGGTTGGTATTTAAAAATACTGCCGTGTCATCAACATACATTGAATGTGAAATTGGAGCACAGCTCTTAGGTAGACTGAAATTCTGAAGGTACCCTGTGCTAAAAAGTTTCTTTAAACCTCTAGAAAAGGCTTCCGAGAGCAAATTGTAAAGGAAAGGAGAAAGAGGATCTCCCTATTTTATACCCCTAGAGGATGTAAAGAAACCTGAAGTAACTCCATTGATTAAAACCGAAAAATTTGCAGCAGATATGTTATGCACAATGAGTTTAACAAATTTCCCGTGAAAGCCAAAGTGAATTCAACCTCGTGCTAAAAGCCATTCCTTCTTAGCCTTCTCCACCCTTTCACCAATCTTAGAGAACTCCCTTCTATTAAGCCTATTCAAAGGCTTTTATATGTCTTCAAGAAGTTTTCCAAAATCCTTCATTGTGCTCCCCTTCCTCCGAACCGCTTGGATTGTCTCCTTGAAATGTGGTGAGGCCTCCCACATATTGAAATATTTGAAGCTCCTCCTCTTCTTCTTGTCTTCCTTATGCCAACTCAAAATGATAGAATGGTGGTCCGAGAGTGTGTCCAGTTTTACCTCACAAAAGGCTTGGCCAAGCCTCATTACCCACTCTTAGTTTACAATACCCCTATCAATTTTGCTTTGTATCAACTCCCCCACTTTCATTCTATTGCTCCAAGTAAACTTTTGGCCAATAATTTTAATTTCAACCAGCAAACTAGCCTCTATCATTTCTTGGAAATCCAAGACTTCCTTTTCTTCAACTTCATTCCCACCTTCTATATCCCCAAAATCCAAAGGAGAGTTAAAATCTCCTCTGATCAGCCATGGTTTATCATCTCTACTCGCTTGCCCCTTAGGAACTCCCAGATTGGTTTCCTCATCCCAATGGTGTTATGGTCATACACCACCGTCAAGATGAATTCCAAGTTATTGCTCCTAATCAACCCATCAAATTCCATCCATTGATCCCCAACATTCAACACCCTCATATCATAGAAATCAGCCCTTCAACCTAGCCAAATTCTCCCCCCTACAACAACATTTCCATTTGTTATCAACTCCCAACCAAGCCCTATTCTCCCCCACACTTTTTTTTTGGTTTTCTTCTTTTACTTTAGTTTCCAATAGCCCCAAACAACCTACGTGATAAAGCATACAAATTTTTTTTCACCCTTCTATGCTTATCACATTTATTCAAACCTCTTACATTCCAACAAGAAAATATACCATTCACGAGGGTCGGATAAGAGAGTATACCCATTACCTTCACTCCTTGAACTCCTCAGATCTTCTTCTTTCTTTTTTGCTGCCCTTATTCCTTTCTCTACCATTTTGAACTCAATCTCCTTCCCTAGCAGCCCTTTAACTTCCCAGTGCTGCTCTTTAACTTCCCTTTGCTGCCCTGGAGCGAGGGACCAGCGCTCGCGTCGGTAACGAGCAGAGTTAAGGGAATGGTTATTCCTGAGTTGGTTAATTCATTTCTCCGTTGTTGTTGTTGAGTGAATCAATCTGGACTTTAGTACTTTAAGTGTTAAGCATTTTTTTAGTAGCTAGTAGCACACCCGAAGGAAGTAAGTACTCACCCTCCAAGTAGCTAGCAGGCTCAGTAGAGAAAGGAAATGTGAATGTTGTAAGTCAATACAAAATATCTTCTCTAAGGCCGAGGACTACGAAATCCATTTCAATGTTGGAGGCGGCCCTTAAAAAGCATGAAAATAGGCGCGAGATCACGAGTTTTAGGTCATATTTTTCAAGATTCTAGAACAATTCCTTCCCAGTTTTAGTTTCAATCTTCGAACTTTGTCTCATACTCTTCTTAGCCAAGCACCAACTCCATCTTAGTCTTTGTCAAAAGCTAGTCCCCATCATCCTATCAGTCATGGTAACGGATTGAGTCTTTATCTTTCGGTAGCTGGTTTGACTCTTTGTGATCGAACAAAACAAGAACAAGATTTATCGTAGTAAAAGTAGAGCTAGACTGCATGATTGGCTTGTAGAAGAAAGAAAAGATTGGAGGATTTATGTCTTAACACATTTCACTCTGTCTTACTTCTCATCTTCTTTCACAATCCTCCCACTTGGCACATAAATCCTCCTATTCATTTGACTTTTTTCACCTTCATTTTTCTTCCTACACACCTCCTCATTATGCCCAGTCATCCCACATTTTCCTCATTTAGTTGTCTTCCATTCAAAACAGATTTTCTGGCTAACAATCACTTTGTTTTCATTAAGGTAAATCAACTTGTCTGGAAGGGTATCACTTATCATCACCCTTGCAAAATCCAGCCTCCCCTTCTCTTGAGTTGTTCTATCAATATTAAAAGGCTTCCCAAGTGGACTTAATATCTTGCTTATGAGTTTTGGTTGCCATTACTTCAATGGCAATCCGGGGATCTGAATCCAAACTGGGACAACATTACATTCTTCAATCACACCATCTCTTCATTACAATCTTTCAATAAAATGGGTTTCCCATCAAAGAACACCACTCCCTTCTCCAAAACAGCCCCTTATGCTCCTTACTTTGAAATTTAACCATAAAAACTCCTTAATTTAGAAGCCATACCTTGTTGATTCTTCTTTCCCAAATCCAAAAAAAAGAACCCCTTCATGACTTTGAATGGTGGGTTGCTGCTGCCCAATACCTTGCACATAATGGTAGTCTCCCATTTGCTTTGAGCTTTCTTCCACCTCCTCCATGGTGATTTCACCCATAAAAAGCCTATCTGTCTCCACGGGTTGGTAATATAGAATCTCCGCCGAGCTAGATTTGAGTACAGAACTCCAAGATCTGACCTCCTTCTTGCTCTTCTCCTCCATTTCTTCACTCCAAAGAAATTTTCTCCCTTCTTTAGAGAAAAAATTCAAATTTGAGCCCACATTTTTTGCTTCTTCAAAATTTTTTTTCTTCCACTCCTTGGCTTTTAGCTTCTTTAGGGCTTGAAAGTGACTGGTCAAGAATACTCTTTAGCCTTATTTTGTTTTTTTCCTTTGCCCCCCATCCATCAAAAAACCCAAACTGTTCTGGGATGCTGCCACCATCAAAGAAATCCAGAATAGTTGCAAACACACTAGGACAAATGATATGCCATGTAGCTTTGAAAAACTGACCAGAAAAAACCATCATAACCAAGACTTTTACTATTTGGAATGCTTTTAAGGGCATTATAGATCTCCTCAGTAGTAAAAGATTGAATTAACTTGTATTGATGCTCCTGAGATAAGACTGGCCTTGATTAATCACTTCAGGATCTAGGACTGAAATTAGACTAGAAGATGTACCAAGCTGTTTGGTGAAAAAAAATCAACCAAGTGAGCTTCGACCTGATCTCTGCTATTTAACAGCTCAACTCCACTAGCAAGGCACACAATATGGTTCTTGAATTGTCTAGCCTTCAAATAAGCATAGACAATTTAGAAGGTTCATCAGCATCCTTCAACCATTTCACTCTTTGTTCATTAATGTTGGAATCTGGATTCTGCCTCATAGTAGCCTTGTTTCTAACTTCAGTTTTAGTACATTGTAAATGTGTATTCAAAGGAGTGTAAAGCCTTGTGAGTGCTTCCAGTTCCAAAGTAACAATCAATGTCCTTTGCTGAATTGCACTAAATTTCACTCTATTAAGGCTTTGTAGAGGAGCATGTAATAGATTGAGATTTATATAAAATCATGATACTAAGTGATCCCTCATAATAGCATCAACCGTAGGTAAGAAATTTGGGGAAGGGCTCCACATATTATAGTATTTGATAGGCTTTTTAACCTTATGATGTTGCGTTGTAATTTGCCAAACAACATGATTCTGATAATAGATAAAGCCACTTTTGGTTAATCAATGCTCTGTCCAACCTACTATATACTTTTACCTTCAAAATCCATAGGAGAGTTGAAATCATCAGCTATCAACCATGGAGTATCCTGAATATCCAGCTTTTGAAGTTCAGTCCACAATGGATCTCTCTCAGAAGGCACATTCTTTCCATACACCAAAGTAATGAAAATGGGATGTTTAAAGCTTTCTAAAAGCAAGAAACATGAATCCATAGACCGAATTTTTACATCAAATAAGTCAGGCCTCCAACCCAGAAAAATTCTCCATTGTTTGTAATAAACTGCAAGCCCAAATTCAAAGGTTAGAACCTGATTTCTGATTTCTGAATTCAATATCCTTATAAATGTACCAGGTGAAGGTATCCATACCTTGATAATTTCATATTTCCACCATACTTTCATGGAAAAAGTTGTCCATGATAGACAATGGAGGATGTCCTCCCAGAGCTTTGCAGATTACGGTGCTTCCCAAGTCTTGCAGCTACTATCTACACAAGTTTTGGAGATTCTGCCCATGTGAACCCCAACTATCTCATCTGGTGGATAGTAGTACTTCATTCCATCTGATCTATCCTTAAATAGATCTGTCCATGCTAGATCTTACTTTGGAGGTGAAGAAACTGCATTCGGATGTTGATGATCTTGTTGAATCAAGACAGTTTTGGAGAGAGAAGCTTGAGCAGCAGCTGGTTTTTTTCAAAAGGGAAGCTGATCCATCCTTGGAGCTAAATCCCTGGTAGGTACAGGAGATTGGCTGGGAGTGTAGGTTGGAGTATACATCAAGTTTTTGGAAAATAGATCCGAATTGTGAGCCTTGGAAATCCTATCTTCTTGGTCATTTGATGGACCAGAGGATAAAAGAATGCCACTTTCCACTAGATCTGTTGATGCCTTGCTTTTCTCTTGAACATTTGCTACCTTGCTTTCCCCATGATCACTTGTTACTGTTTAATCCTTTCTTGCAACCTTAGAAGCTGTTAAAAGGCTCTCTTTTCGCTCCAAAGAAAGCTAACTGAAAGCTACTTTGATAGCCTTATCCCTTTTCTTTAGTTTATAACTCCCCATAGCAAGAATACTAGAGATCTAAGCGAAGAGAAGAAGGTTTTTGGCTGAAAATATGAACACATATTGATGGTGTTTTCGCCAACACTAGGAGAGAGAATTTCAACAAACCTTGCTTTCACCACCAATAAATCCCACATTGATACATTATGTTAAACTTAACCGTTATTCGGAGATTCTCCTTTAGTCCTTTGATAAATGGGGTTTTCACAAATTCAACATCCTTTCGCAATCTTGCATACCAACCCTCCTTACGATTAGTTCGAGATATTGCCAATATTCTCCACGTTACTATTTCTTTGATTCACACAGCTTAAGTATGTGTTTTTCCATCAAGTACATTGTTGGAACATGATACAAATGAAGCCCGATCTTTAATATTTTTCTAGTAGCAATCAGTCTCTTCTGGCATATGCTCTTAATTCTTTGAACTAGATTTACTTGGATTTCAGATGGATTGTGGTTGATTTTAAGATTCTTCGTTCATAGGACCAAAAGTAGGAGAATTTGAATATGTCTGGGTAGGACCACAGCTACCCTGTCTCACTTCCTCAGTAGAAGTTAGAAGATCCTGAGTTAAACCTTGGCCTTTGATTATTAGAGCCGTAGTATGGGGTCTTTTTCATCCTTAAGTTACTTTCAACCAACCTTGGTTTAACAAATAGGTCCCTCACGATACATTATGTTGAAGCTTTAACCAGTATTCGGAGATTCTCCCTTAGTCTTTCGATAAACGGGTTCTTCAAAAATTTATCATCCTTTTGCATACCAAATTTTCTCATGATTAGTTTGAGGTATTGCTAATATTCATCCACGGTGCTATGACCTTTCTTCATATTGCTTATGTAAAAGTGTTTTTCTATCAAGGATGTGGTTGGAACATGATACAAATGAAGCTCGGACTTCAATCTTTCCCCAGTTGCAATAAGTCTCTCTTCTAGCATATGTTCTTGATTCTTTGAACTAGACTTACTTGGATTTCGGATACATTGTGGTTGATTTAAGGCAGCCATTCTTTGTTCATTAGGACTAAAAAGCCTCCTATGAATGTGTCTGTTCGTCGAAGATAGAAATCCCGAGTCAAACCCAGCCTTTTATTGCTAAAGCTCTAGAATAGGGTCCTTTTGAGACTTAAGGTACTTTTAACCAAACTTTTTTTTATGGAATGTGGTGTTTCATTTCATCAAAGGAAAAATAAATAAGAGTTGAAAAAAATAGAACAGTAAAATCACCCTTCAACTAGGAAAAGAACAAAGCCAAATAACAATATTACAAGGAAAGACTAAGTAGCTAATACTATACCCAATATCACCTTGGGGTATGCGCTAGCACCCTTGACAGGCACTCCAGAACCCGCCAACACTCGTGAAAACCTCGGTCCTCCATTCATACGACCTCCGGTGTGGATAACGAGGCCACCTTCACAACCAAACTTGCTGCTCTACTGAAATAGCCAAATATAAGTCCTGAATTGCCATGATCTTGTTTTGAAAAATATTCCATTCCTCTCCACCCAAATGTGATACATAGTGGACACCAAAAGAGAGAATTTCTTATCCTTCCTTTTCTGCCATACAAACAAAAATCTTCTAAGTTGCCCAAAATCATGAAAAATAGGAAAATGAAGCAACTTGATGATTTGTTGAGTGTAAGGATAACTCGAAAATATGGGCTGAGAGCCCTCGGGCTGCTGGTGACATAAAGAGAATGTATAGATGAAGGCACATCCCAAAACAGTGCAATCTATTTAGTCTTCCCAAAGAAAGTCTCCATAAGAAATAAGACTTGCTTAGTCTCTCCTAGTGTGGGCGAAATGCACAATCACTATCTGTTCATCTTTTTCATCCAAGATCCTCCTTCTTTTTGCTTAGATATCTAGCAATCTTGCTATGAGGGGTTCTAAAAGAAAGAAAAGGGTTAAGGACATCAAAGAAGCTCTCAATCAGCTTTCTTTGGAGCAAAAAGAGAAACTTTTAACAACTACAAAAGAGGTTAGAAACAATCAACCAGTACCAAAAGATCTTGAAGAAAGCAAGGCTGCAAATGGCGAAGGCAAATCAGATCTGGCTAGCAGTGGCATTCATACTCCAAGGCTTATGGTTTCCTCAAACGTGGTTCATACACCAACTTACACTCCTAGTCAATCTCCTGTACTGCCAGGGATTCAGCAAGCTCTAAAAAGATGGATCAACATCATTTTTGAAGAAGCCAGCTCCTGCTCAAGCTTCCTCCAAACATGTTGGTATTCAACATGATCTTTTTCACTCAGATGCACCCCCTTCACCCAAAAACAAGCTACAGCTTGGTCAGATCTATTCAAGGATAGATCAGAATGGATGGAGTATACTATCCACAGATGAGGTTGCTGGAGTTCACATGGGAAGGATCTCCAAAGCTTGTGTAGAAAATAGCTACAAAACTTGGGAAAGCACTGTAATCTGCAAAGTTCTTGGGCATCCACCACTAGCCATCCTAGACAACTTCTTCAAGAGAGTATGGTCGAAAGCTGAAATCAGTAAGGTATGGTTGTCTTCACCTGGTGTCTTTATGGTCAGATTCAAAGAGTTGGAGTTCAAAAATTAGGTATTGGAGAGGGGGATGTTAACCTTTGATCATAAGCCTATTTTAATCTATCCTTGGAATAGAAATTTTAAAGTTGATCTTCCTGCCAGGATTCCAGTATAACTTCATGATTTGGATCCTATATACTGGACTCCTTAAATCCTGAGTAAGATACTAAGTTCTATTGGAAAACCATTGAGTTCAATTGGGAATGGATATTCTTGAAGTACTTCCCATCCAGGTATCATTCATTGATGAAAATGACATTGTTCAAATGCAAAATGCGGTGTTTGAATGGAAACCTATCAAATGTTCCTACTGTTCTATGTTAGGCCACTCTAAGGAGAATTGTAAGAAATTGCTGAAACCTTCCAAGTTTCCCACCAAGAAATATGTCCAAAAAATTGTTAATCTTGTTAATTCTCAGACTGAACATGGACCTGATCCAGTCCATGCTGCACCCCCCAGCAATTCACAGGCCATGGAAAGAACCTATTCAGCCCCCATCAGAGCATGATCAGCAAGTCTCCTTATCCAGCTCCAGTTCCATACAGGCTAATTGCTCAAGTTTGCTGAACTTTAGTTTAGTTACTAATATTCCTCACCTCCCCCATCCCCCTGATGGATTCAAACCTCATAATCTGGAACATTAGAGATCTCAATACCGCTATGAAGCAAAGGGCAGTAAAGGAGTTATGTTTTGCACATCATGTAGGTTTCTTATGCATTATAGAAACTAAAGTAATCCAAAAAAATGAGGCTGGAGTTTGGGATGAGCTTGACCTTGGCCGGCAATTTATCACTAACAACAACTGTGAAAATAGTGGTAGGATTTTCTTGGGCTGGAGACCTGATCTTTATGATGCACATATCTTATCATCAAATGCTCAATGGAAAAAACATGTCCTTTTGAAAGATGTCCTTTGTGGATGTCCTTGAAGGACCATATGAAAAAATATCCCATATGAAAAAATATCATATGGGAAAATGAAAAATATCCCATATGAAAGATATCCCATATGAAAAAATATCACCAGACTATGGAAAAAATATCCCATATGAAAGATGTCCTTTGTGGATTGAACTTCAAAAGCTTGATATTCATAATTCACCCTGTATGATAGCTGGTGATTTCAATTCCCTTTTGGATTATGAGGATAGGATTGGTGGTGCTCTTATATCAGCTTCTGAGTTCTATCAATTCAAGACATTGGTGTAGGCACTGACCTTGAATGTGATCAAAATTTTTGGCCCTTACTTCATATGGAACAACATGAGCAAGGCAGGAAAAATAGGGTCTATAGCAAATTGGATAGAGCCCTCGTCAACCAGAAATAGATTGATCACTTGGCTGAATCTAGTTGCAAGATCTTGCCTGAGAATATTTCTGATCATAGTCCTTTGTTGCTGCAAATAACAAAACAACATTAGAAAGTGAAAAAGCCCTTCAAGTATTACAACATGTGGAGCATTTCTTCTACATTTTTGCCAGCTGTAGAAACTATATGGAGGGATCATCCAATTTCTACTTTGAAGGACCTATCCAAAAACCTCAGTCTATTACATGCTCCCTTACAAAGCATTAATAGACTGGAGTTTAGTGAAATTCAGAAAAAAAAACAAGTGCTATAATAGTGAAAGTTCAAAAGGCATTACATCAGGATCCCTTGAATACTCTTTTGCAAGCTTCTAAAACTGAGGTCAGATTGAAGGCTGCTTTGATTTGTGGAAGCTGAATCTAAATTTTTGCATCAGAGGACAAAGAGAGAATGGGTGAAGGTGGGGATAAACCTTCTAAACTATCCTGTGATCAACTAAAACATAGACAATTTAAAAACCATATTCTCTACCTTTCTAATGGTACTGATTTGCTGAGAAGAAGTGATGAAGTAGAAGCTCATTTGGTGGATTTTTTCACCAAGCAGGTACAACTATTGCTCTATCATCAACAGTGGACTTCAAGGGCTGATTCAACTATCTATTATCTTAGGAGCATCAATGTAAGCTGATTCTCTTAAAAGCATTCCCGATTGCAAAAGCCCTGGCTTTGATGGTTTCTCTACCCAGTGTTTAAGTCTACTTGGCATATCATTGGGACAAGTGTGATCAAGGCAGTGAAAGATTTCTTTGATGGGGGGGGGGGTTTCCTGATCAACTGAGCACAACTATCATTACGTTGCTGCCTAAGAAGGATCAACCAAAATTGGGCTCAGATTATAGGCCAATTTTCTACTGCTCAGTTATATACAAGGTTATAGCAAAGATAACATGTACAAGGCTTGGATGGATTCTTCCTCATACTGTTAATCTGAATCAAGGGGCATTTGTTAAAGGAAGGCTTATTTCCCACAATGTGCTACTTACTCAGGAACTTCTTCATACTTATAAGTGGAAGGATTGATGTATGGATAGCTGCCTCATCAAAGTGGATATTCAGAAGGCTTTTGATAATTGGGAATGGTCCTTTTTATTCACCTTGCTGGAAAGTCTCAAGTTCCTTCCCTAGAGCTTTTATTCAATGGATCCAAAAATGCATTGCTGCTTCTTTCAGCATCTCTCTAAATGGTGGATATACTCAGCTTTTCAAGGGAAGGAGAGGAGTGAAACAAGGTGATCCTCTTTCACCTCTCTTATTTGTCCTTGCAATGGAATATTTTTCTAGACTTTTGTCAAAGGCTTACAGAACTAAGTTAATTGATCATCATGCAAGGTGCAAGAAAGTTGAAATACAATGCCTACTTTTTGCAGATGATCTCTTAATCTTCTGTAAGGCTAATATTAAGCAAATCTCTCCATGGAGTTTTGAAGGTTCTTGATCAGTTTAAAAGTACTACTGCGGGTCTATCTGTCAATCCTGCAAAATCACAAGTGTATTTCTCTAGGATTGGAGAATCCACCATAGATACATTGTTGGGATTCAGAGGGGTGTCTTTCATGTGGCATACTTGGGGTTGCCTATTACAAGCTGAAGCTGGAATGCTCAAACCCACTAAGTGCTGATTGAGAAGATCAGATCAAGATTACATAGCTGGAAGGGGAAAACTCTTTCCCTATGTAGGCAAAATAGAACTGATCAATATAGTATTGCTTAGCCTTACTAGTTATTGAATCAGAGTATTTAAACTTCCAGCTAGTGTATATGAAGACATAGAGACTTTGTGCGGAAATTTTTTACGGGGACACCAAGAAGGAGAAAGAGGCCTGAATCCAATGTGGCATGGAAGACTTTATATGTATTGAGAAGGACTACGGAGGTTCTGGAATTGGAGATCCTTTCTAATGGATGGCAAGGCTCATTGTGCAAGCAATTATGGGACTTACAGAATGAAAAAGCAAATTCGTGGATCAGATGGATACAAGAAGTTTACATGAAGGGATCAGAAAATCTTCAAACTTTCCAAGCTCCAACTCATGCAAGTTATAACTGTAAACACCTAATGAGACTTAGAGATCAGGTTCTACCCTTCCTACCTCTTTACATTTCTAGTTCTGGCAAATTTCAAGTCTCTTTAGCCTGTGGTCATCTTCAAGGCCAAGGATCTAAGAGAGTATTCTATGTTACCATCTGGAGTAGGAAATTATTACCAAAGAACTCTTTCTTATTTTGAAGATTATTAGCTTTGGGAAGATTATCTACTCTAGATAGATTACATGCTTTTGTATTGCACCTGATCTTTGTGCAATATGTTCTTGGAGTGTGTTTACTCAAGACAGGTATTCCAGCTCACGCACTTACCACACTTCCAAGATTTCATGCAGCTCGGAAGATTTCTGTTTATTTAACAAAAAAGGAAGCAGAACACGTTTTCTTTTATGGTGGCTACTATGTATCACATTTGGGAGGAGAGGAACAGAAGAATTTTCAAGCACAAAAGATCATAGGAATTTAAGATTTATGGTTGATCATTACAGCAGAACATCAGATATGACACTAGTTTATAGTTGTTTGTTTTTAGATTCTCTACTTCGTAATAGGATCTAGCCTTTTATTTTTGATTCAGTATTAGTTGTAGGGGTGCTTGATATGCTGATCTTGTAAGAACCCTCAATTTAAAAGCTAATAATACCCTTTTTTGGATACTAGGGGTAATTTTCACATAGTATGGGTGATCTTCCCTTTTTCTTATTTCAGATCTGGTAATACTCTTTTGATTTTGCCATCCTCACACCATGAGGAGATCTAACACTAAGAATAAAGGGAAAACACAACATTCAAAGGAGAGAAAAACGTTTTTGAAGGAGGAGGTGATCAGCTTGGCTTTGTTGAAGGATGAGAGCAAGGGGAAAAAATGAAATAGGGCTGAAGAGTGTTCTTGACAAGTCACTTTTAGGCCCTAAAGAAGCTAAAAGAGTGTTCTTGACAAGTCACTTGGAGTGGAAGAAAAAGAAGTTTTTGAAGAAGCAAAAAATGAGTGTTCAATTTCGAATTTCAGCAGCTCTAAAGAAGGGAGAAAAATTGTTTGGAGTGAAGAAGTGGAGGAGGAGAGCAAGAAGGAGGTAAGATCTTGGAGTTCTATACTCAAATCTAGCTCGACGGAGATCCAATATTACCAACCCGTGGAGATAGATGGGCTGTTTATGGGTGAAATCACCATGGAGGAGGTGGAAGAAAGCTCAAAGCAATGGGAGACTACTATTATGTGCAAGGTTTTGGGCAGCAACCCACCATTTAAAGTCATGGAGGGGTTCTTTTTTCGGATTTGGGGAGGAAGAATCAACAAGGTATGGCTTCTAAATTCAGGAGTTTTTATGGTTAAATTTCAAAGTAAGGAGCATAAAGGGGTTGTTTTGGAGAAAGGAGTGGTGTTCTTTGATGGGAAACCCGTTTTATTGAAAAATTGGAATGAAGAAGGTGTGATTGAAGAACCTAATGTTGTCCCGGTTTGGATTCAGCTCCTCAGATTACCATTGAAGTATTGGCAACCAAAACTCATAAGTAAGATAGTAAGTCCACTTGGGAAGCCTTTGAATCTTGATAGAGGAACACAAGAGAAGGAGAGGCTGGATTTTGCAAGGGTGCAAGTTGAGGTGATGATAAGTGATACCCTTCTGGACAAGTTGATTTACCTTAATGAAAACAAGGTGATTGTTAGCCAACAAATCTGTTTTGAATAGAAGCCAACTAAATGCGGAAAATGTGGGATGATTGGGCATAATGAGGAGGTGTGTAGGAAGGAAAATGGAGCTGAAAAAAGTCAAACAAATAGGAGGATTTATGTGCCAATTGGGAGGATTGTGAAAGAAGATGAGAAGCAAGATGGTGTGAAAGATGTTAAGGGGCAGCAAAGGGAAGCTAAAGAGTAGAAATGGGAAGTTAAAGGGCTACTAGGGGAGGAGATTGAGTTCAAAATGGTAGAGAAATGACTAAGGGCAGCAAGGAAGAAAGAAGAAGATCCGAGAAGTTGAAGGAGTGAAGGTAATGGGTATACTCTCTTATCCGACCTTCCTTATGAATAGTAGATTTGCTTGTTGGAATGTAGGGGGTTTGAATAAATGTGATAAGCATAGGAGGGTGAAAAAAATTTGTATGCTTAATCATATAGGTTGTTCGGGGATGTTGGAAACTAAAGTAAAAGAAGAAAACCAAAAAAAAACGTGGGGGAGAATATGGCTTGGTTGGGAGTTGATAACAAATGGGAATGTTGTTGTAGGGGGGGAGAATTTGGCTAGGTTGGAGGGCTAATTTTTATGATATGAAGGTGTTGAATGTTGGGGATCAATGGATGGATTTTGATGGGTTGACTAGGAGCAATAACTTGAAATTCTTCTTGACGGTGGTGTATGGCCATAACATCATTGAAAAGAGAAAACCAATGTGGGAGTTCCTAAAGGAGCAAGGGAGTAGAGATGATAAACCATGGCTGATCATAGGAGATTTTAACTCTCCCTTGGATTTTGGGGATAGAGAAGGTGGAAACGATGTTGAAGAAAAGGAAGTCTTGGATTTCCAAGATGTGATGGAGGCTAGTTTGTTGGTTGAAATTAAAACTATTGGCCAAATGTTTACTTGGAGCAATAGAAGGGAAGTGGGGGAGTTGATACAAATCAAAATTGATAGGGGCGTTGTAAACTAAGAGTGGGTAAGGAGGCTTGGCCAAGCCTTTTGTGAGGTAAAACCGGACACACTCTCGGACCACCATCCTATCATCTTGAGTTGGCATAAGGAAGACAAGAAGAAGAAGAGGAGCTTCAAATACTTCAATATGTGGGAGGCCTCACCACATTGGAAGGGGACAATCCAAGCAGTTTGGAGGAAGGTGAGCACAATGAAGGATTTTGGAAAGCTTCTTGAAGACATGGAAAAGCCTTTGAATAGGCTTAATAGAAAGGAGTTCTCTAAGATTGGAGAAATGGTGGAGAAGGCTAAGAAGGAATGACTTTTGGCACAAGAGAGGTCGAATGAAGAACCAAGGGATGAAAGGAGGCAAAGGGTGGAATTTGATGCAAGGAAAGTGCTTGAAGAATTGGAGGAGGATGAATACAAGTTATTGCAACAAAGAGCTAAAGTGCAATGGCTTCATGAGGGGGATAGGCCTACAAAGTTGTTTTATGCTTCATGAGGGAGATAGGCCTACAAAGTTGTTTTATGCTTCATGAGGGGGATAGGCCTACAAAGTTGTTTTATGCTTCTATGAGAACAAGGAAATACAAGAATCAAATTTTGAACATAAAGGAGGGGAGTAGATTACTATTTAATGTAGACCAGATTGAAGAACATTTTAAGAAACACTATGAAAGCCATTTGGGAGTCTATTGGGAAACTAAAGACTTGGAGGAAAACTTGGCTATTTTTGGTGGAGTTCTAAGCATACAACAACAAGCATCCTTAATCCAACCAATTGGTGAAAAGGAGGTGAAGAAAGCACTTTGGGGGATTCATCCTAACAAAAGCCCGGGGAGAGATGGTTATACAAGACAATTTTTTAGGAGCAATTGGGAGATAATTGGAGGAAGTATGGTGGAGGCCGCACAAATTTTTTTCAAGGGGGAAGAAATTCCGAACTCTTTGAATCAAGCCGTGATATCCTTGATCCCAAAGGTGAGTCAACCTCAATTTGCATGTGATTATAGGCTTATTGCTTTTTGCTCCGTACTTTATAAAGTGATAACCAAAGTAATTTGTGCAAGACTTTGTGAGGTGCTGCCTTGTTTGATTAGTGAGAATCAAAGTGCTTTTGTGAAAGGTAGGCACATATCACACAACATTCTTTTAACACAAGAATTTTTGCATAAGTACAATGTTGATGGCATGAAGAGAAGTTGTGTTGTTAAAGTGGATATTAGCAAAGCCTTTGATTGTATAAGCTGGAAATTTCTTGTTAAATGGCTTGAGGTTTTAAAGTTCCCCGGGTTGATGATAAATTAGATCAAGAGAAGTACAATGAAGTCATCATTTCGCTTGGTTTTGAATGGGAGGTATTCTGTAGGATTCATGGGTAGAGAGGAGTTACACAAGGGGGATCCTCTATCCCCCTTGTTCTTTGTTTTGAGCATGGAGTACCTTACAAGAATGATGGTAAAGGAGTAAAAGGAGCAGCACATAGAATTCCACCAAAGATGCCAAAAGGTTGGTGTGCATACTTTGTTGTTTGCTGATGATTTGCTTATCTTTTGTGGAGCAAACCAAAAGTCCATGGAGGGTGTAAAAGGTTGCTTGAAGAGGTTTATGGAGGTCTTGGGTCTTGCAATAAGTGAGCAAAAATCTAGAATTTATTTTTCTAGAATGGATGAAGAGGAGAAAGACTTGTTGGCTGGAGTGTTAAATGTAACAAGAAGGGATTTTCCTATGCAATATTTGGGGCTGCCTTTGTCTAATGTGAAGTGGTGGAAGCAAGATTGTGAGCAATTGGTGGATAAAATTAGAAGAAAATTGCATAGTTGGAATTCAAGTGTTCCTTCTTATGCAGGGAATGTGCAATTGATCAATTCGGGTTTACTAAGTATAGCTGGATTTTGGGCTAGTATACTAACTATATCTGAGGGTGTTCATGAGGAGATTGTGAAAATTTGTAGATGTTTTTTGTGGGGAAGAGAAGAAGGGAAAAGGGGTTATACTCCTATCTCGTGGGACACAATTTGTAGAAGCAAAAAATTTTGGAGGATTGGGGATTAGAGATCCTTCCATTTGGAACAAGGCAGCACTATGTAAGCAATTGTGGGATTTGAATCAAAGAAAGATATTCGGTGGGTAAGGTGGATTCAAGCATATTACATAAAGGGTGGATATTGGAAGATGTTGTGCAAATTGAAAGATAAACACTTCCAAACCCTTGGGAGTTGTTTGGACAAAGAAGGCAAGTTGAAGACAAGGATGGTGTATGATGAAATGAAGGGAGGAAGCAAAAGGGACTTTTATGCAAAGGTAATTTGGGACAAAAACATTTTACCTAAGCATAGAATTTTCCTATGGATCCTATTGAAGGGAGGGCTGCCCACGGTTGATAGATTGCAAAAATTTGGGATTTTGAAGACACAACAAAGTTGTAGTTTATGTGATGAGGTGGATGAGACAGCAACAACCCATTTGTTTTCGGGTTGTACATACACTGGGGGGTTGATGAAAATTTTGAAGTTGAGGGATATGAGCAACATGAGGCAAGTAAAAAGATGTTTGTTGATGATGCTAAGAAGAAGGCAAGACTTGATGTTGATGAAGCTTACTAGTGCCTTGTATAGAATATGGAATGAAAGGAACACAGGGATCTTTTGCCAAGAAGATTTGAAGATGGTGACCTTGGCTGCCCAAGTTGAAGCTGAATGCAAATGGAGGAGCAACAAGAGATAGAAAGAAAAATTTGAATTTGAGCCTAGATAGAATATAGAGCTGGTTGTTTGTTTGATTTTAAATAGCAAGTTTTGATAGGGGTTTTTGCTTGTAAAAGGCTAGGAGTGATAGCCTTAAAACTCTTTTGGTTTGATTTGATCTATAT
The DNA here is from genome assembly GCA_037428765.1 of Rubia yunnanensis. Taxonomy (NCBI): domain Eukaryota; kingdom Viridiplantae; phylum Streptophyta; class Magnoliopsida; order Gentianales; family Rubiaceae; genus Rubia; species Rubia yunnanensis. Next base: position 66,550,590 of record CM075063.1, read on the forward strand.
ACAAAACTTTCATAAAAAAAAAGAACCCTCAATTTTGTGCTCCTTTTGATGAAATGAAAACACATTTACATAAAAAAAATGATGCTCCACAAGGAAAAAAAATAATGCCTTGGTAATAACATTTTGCTCCAAATAGTGTCATGGAAGGCCTTTATGATTCTTTGACCCTGGACAAAACCATAAACCAAAGAAACTTTAAAGGTCCCTGTAGTAGAAAAACATAAGGGCAAGAATTGTAGCATTTGTTCCCTTAGCCTCATTAGATATTTCCAGTTGTAACTAGCATGGTTTGATGCTTTGCATGGTTGTAAAGTTGTAGATCCCTTCATATAGAATTCTTAAACCCATTTAATCCACACTTTAGCTTTCTCTCTTTGAATATTCCAAAGCTGCTTACAAAGTAATGCTTGTCCCCCAAAGAAAAGGATCTCTGATGTCTACTCCACCATATTCCTTTTCAATGCAAAGTGTTTTCCAAGCCACATGATTCATACCACTTTTTTCATCACGATATCCCCAAGTGAAATTCCTGCAAATGATCTCAATTCCCTCAAAACTGCAACTAGAAGTTTGAATGCACTTATCCAGTAACTTATGATATACTCAACAACACAATATTGATGATTTTTTTTATGAAAGTTTTGTTTATAAATCAATTCACCAAAAAAATATTTTAGCCATCATTCCTAGCCCTATCAAAACTTGCTATTTAAAATCAAACTTGCTATTTAAAATCAAACAAACAAAACAAACAACCAGCTCTATATTCTATCTAGCTCATCTTTAAAATTTTCTTTCCGTCTCTTCCTGCTCCTCCATTTGCATTCGGCTTCAACTTTGGCGGCCAAGATCTCCATCTTCAAATCTTCTTGGCTAAAGATCCTTTTGTTTTTTTCATTCCATATTCTATACAAGACACTAGTAAGCTTCATCAATTTCAAGTCTTGTCTTATTCTTACCATCATCAACAAACATGTTTTTACTTGCCTCATGTTGCTCATATCCCTCAACTTCAAGATTATCATCAACCCCTTAGTGTATGTACAACCCGAAAACAAATGGGTTGATGTCTCATCCACCTCATCACATAAACTAAAACTTTGTAGTGTCTTCAAAATACCAAATCTTTGCAATCTATCAACCGTGGGCAGTCGTCCCTTCAATAGCATCCATAGGAAAATTCTATGCTCAGGTAAAATGTTTTTGTGCCAAATTACCTTTGCATAAAAGTTCCTTTTGCTTCCTCCCTTCATTTTATCATACACCAACCTTGTCTTCAACTTGCCTTCCTTGTCTAAACGACTCCCAAGAGTTTGGAAGTGTTTATCTTTCAATTTCCACAACATCTTCCAACTAGAACTTACCTCTCATTTGCTTCCTTGTAGACTTCTACCCTTTATGTAATATGCTTGAATCAACCTAACCCAAAGAATGTCTTTCTTTGATTTTAAATCCCATAATTGCTTACATAGTGCTGCTACCTTAGTCCAAATGGAAGGATCTCTAATCCCCAATATGGAATGAAAGGAACAAGAGGATCGTTTGCCAAGAAGATTTGAAGATGGAGACCTTGGCTACCCAAGTTGAAGCTGAATACAAATGGAGGAGCAACAAGAGATGGAAAGAAAATTTTGAATATGAGCCTAGATAGAATATAGAGCTGGTTGTTTGTTTGATTTTAAATAGCAAGTTTTGATAGGGGTTTTTGCTTGTAAAAGGCTGGGTGTGATGGCCTAAAAACTCTTTTTGTTTGATTTTATCTATATACAAAACTTTCATGAAAAAAAAGAAGAAGAAGAACTTAGAAGGTTTATCACCATCCTTTAACCATTGACTCTTAGTTTTCTCATGGTGGAATCTGGACTCTTCCTCATCCTTCAACATATAAGACCTTCCGCTTTTTGCAACTGTTCATTGAATGGATCAGAGTGTAAGAGGCTTTCTGAGATGTTACCAAATCCACGGTGAATTCCAAAGCTCTATGCCTAATTGTACTAAATTCGATTCTATTAATGGTTTGTAGGAAAGCATGTAATAAGTGAAGATTTAAATAAAAATCATGCAAGGTAAATATTGAATGATCCCTCCAAATAGCCTCCACAATAAACTCCACATATTGTAATATTTGAATGGATTATTGATTTCCCAATGCTGATTTGTGATTTGTAGTAGAACAGGATTGTGATAAGAAATTTGCTCCATCAAAACCACCATACACCTGGATTCAGACAGCAGATCAAGCTATTTCTAGTTGACCAATGCTCTATCCAACCTGCTATACACCCTATTCCCCTTCTTTCTTATGTTGTTCCATGTAAAGAAAGGGCCAAAATTCTTCATTTCAATCAGATTAAGAGCCTGCACCTCTGATTTAAACTGAAAGAATTCTAAGGCAGTAACTTCAGCTCCACCAATTCTGTCTTCAAAATCCAATGAAGAGTTAAAATAACCAGCTATTAACCAAGGTGTGTCTTGGATATCAAGCTTGTGAAGATCAGCCCACAGTGGATCTCTCTCAGAAGGCACATATCTCCCATACACCAAAGTAACAAAAATAGAAATGTGTAGAGCTTTAAAAAAGCAAGAAACGTGAATCCATTGAGAATGCATAGAAAGAATGTATATCAAAAAGATCAAGCCTCTATCCCAGAAAAATTCTCCCACTATCATCAACACTATTGTTTGAAACAAACTGCCAACCCAAGTTTAAATCATCCCAAAAAAAATTTCATCTTCCTGTACCACTTGTCTCCACTATACAAAGAAAACCAACATTATGTACAAAACATAGTTCCCTACCTGCCCTTTGTTTTCATAGAGGTATTGAGACCTCTCATGTTCCAAACACATATTATAGACTCCACCAGGGGGTGATGAAGTTGGGGAAAATCCATAACTGAGGACAAATCAGCAATAGATTGGATCATTTCAGAATCAGGAGCTAAATCAGAAAAGTGGGTGATTCTTGTCTAAGTCCTGGGATTGAAGAGGAAGTGCTAGGATTCTTTCCAAGCCTATGAACTGTGATAGGATCAAGCAAAATAGGATCAGACACAACGGGATCAGTAGGAGCATGATCAACATCTTTGGGAGTTGCTTTTGGAACATACTTCATGGTAATCTTGTTTGGTGGCTTTTGGAGCTTTTTACAGCTTGCCTTATCATGGCCTAGCTTAGAGCAGTAGGAGCATGTTATAGGCTACCATTCTGGTGCATACCTAGCTCAATAAGTAGTATGCCCAAAACACAAGTGGGCCTGAAGCAAACTAGTGCAGCGATCTTGGCCAAGTGAATGCAGAGCAAATGGAATCAACCCACGAACCGAGAATAGCGAGGACCTTGATCAGCTTTCGGCCACGAACCGCATTTCTTGTTACCACGATCAGACACGCGATGGCAATTCCGGGTAATACAGAGCCATGTTTGAAATGTACAATAAAAGGAAGAATGAGGGTACGAATCCAGGTAAGTGCAACTAGTCTAAAGAAACCTGATTCGGAAAAGGTTCCTGACTTGAGCATCAGTGTTTTTTCCCCGGAATCACTTTCGGGATCTCTTTTGGAAGCACATCTTGGTGAATCGCGATCAACCAGTTGGATTGGCGAAAATCATAATATTTGGCTTCGGCTGTAGGGATGGAATTTTTTTTCTAGTCGTTCATTCCCAACGGAGTTGATAATGGTGTTCACCAGAAGTGAAAGAAGTCAAAACCACCACACTCAAGAGCAAACAATGGGGAGAAATAGGAATGTACATCCTATCAAAAATCAGGAACACATCCCCAGCAGAGAGCAAGAACACGTCAGGGATGACACAAAAGAGGAAGAAGAAGCAGAATCTCCTAACATAAACAAGGAAAAGGAAAAAAAAGTGTTCGCATCGTTTTTGGTAGCGAACAAAGAGCAACTGTGTAATCAGTTCCTAGCTACTCTTAAACTAAAGTCCCATAAGGTAAGTCAAAAAGTTATTCAAAATATTGATGACCTTAAATATGGGGACGAATTAAGAGAAATAGTTGCAGAAGATGATGCAGACAAGTTGCCACTTGCACCACATCTTCGTAACTTCAAGATGCCAAGGGACAAGTTGCCACTCGCACCATTGCATGTCAATCTACGATGGGACAACCGACCCAGAGAAATTCTTGCATTCCTATCATAATAGCATGAACTTCCTCATTGTTCCCAACAAAAATATGGGCACTCTTCATTGTTCCTATCATAATAGATGATCCTTCAGTGACTCGCATGATGATTTCCACTCTTCATTCTAGCCAAACTTCCTAGCCTTTTTGTAAATTTCAAAAAGTGGGAAATGTCTTTCTGCTGCTTTCGAGAGAAATCTACCAAGCGCAGCGAGTGATCCCATTAAGATTTGGATTTCCTTTACTATTCGTGGTTGAGGGAAGTTTAACAATTGCTTGTATCTTCTCTATATTAGCCTCGATCCCCTTCGAGGATACCTCGTATCCCAGAAATTTACCTGCCCCAACCCCGATTGGCATTTCTTAGGATTTAGCTTCATTCCAATTGCACTCAATGTATCCAGGGTTTCTTTTAAGTTGTCCGCGAAGTCAAATGCTGGCCTACTCCTGATGACCATATCATCTACACATGCCTCCCTCTATATTGCGTCCAATCTAGCTGCGGAACGCGTATCAACCACTCTCTGATATGTTTCTCCTACATTTTTCAATCCGAACGGCATCTTCATGCAGTAGAATATCCCAAAACTTGTTATGAAAGCTATTTTTTTGCATCTACGAGGTTCATCAATATTTGGTGATACCCTTTGTAGGCATCCAAGAACGCGAGAACTTCATATCCCGAGATCGCTTCTACTAGCCGATCGATCGTTGGTAGGGGGTAACAATCCTTTGGGCGCGCTTTGTTTAGATTAGTGAAATCTATACACATTCTCCATCCCGAGTCTGCCTTTTTTACCATCACTGAGTTCGCTAGCCCTGTTGGGTATATCAACTCCTTTATGATCCCAGCCTGTATAACAATGCCTTTTACTCCTCAATTGGCTTTTTTCCATCACTGGTGAAACTTCTTTGTTTATGTTTGACCTGCTTATTGAATTAGCGATGTCAAGTGATCCAAAATGATTGAGTTTCCAAGAATAAGTTGTCATACTTTGGTCAAATCCTCCCATGTTCTGTACAGATCATGTGAGCATGTCCTTGTGATCTCTCAGAATTTGTATTAATCTCTGTTTCTCTTGATCTAGAAGATATTTCCCTATCTTAACACACTTGGATGCAACGTTGTCATACAAAATGACATCTGCATTTACTTCTCCAATTTCTACTGGATGATCCATCTGGTTAAGTGAGTCATTGTTGGTGATAGTACTAACCATCTTTGGTTGTTCTGCGGTTCTTCCTGCTTCCACTGCGATGACAATACATTGCCTGACGGTCTGCTGGTTTCCCCTCACCATTGCTACCGAGAATTTCATGACTAAATGGTACAGAGACCATATTGTTTTTTCCCTGTACATCCCCACAACCTGCCAATAATAGCATTGAAAAAACTTGGAGCATCCATGACCACGAAGTCACAGATTATAGTGCAGTTCCTCTCATTCTCCCCAATCGTCATGGACAACTAAATGTTACCAAGCGGTATTTCTGCTCTTCATGTGAATACTACGAGCGCGGATGTGGATTTTTTCAAGTCAGTCCTCTTGAATCCAAGTTTGTCGAAGCAATCCACAAATTGGATTTCTACCGCGCTTCCATCATCCACGAACACTCTATGAACAGTTTCATTCCCATTTTTAGTAATAATGACCATGGGGTCATTGTCCGGGGAGACCATTCCTATTTTTAGTAATAATGACCATGGGGTCATTGTCCGGGGAGACATTCGAAATGACGTCCTCTTCGCTAAACCTAATCATATCATCAATACACAATCTTTTATCCAGAGGCTCTTGCGGAGGTGAATACCTAGCCTAAAACTTCCAGCCATTATTTGGTAAGGATTATGTTGATCCATGATGTATGGAGAAGGCTAATTTTTCTGGAGCTTGGTTAGGCACATCTTCTTCATAGTCTACTGCAGCTGTCATATTTTGATTTTTTCTCTAAGTGTTCATTGTGGCCTACTGGGGTTTGGCCATGGAGCTTCCTGTCTTGCTCGCTTCATTTTATCAGGAACAATAAACACATGGTATGAAGATTTACCAAGTATGTAAGGCAGTAACAGATACAACAAAGCGAGCAAGCCAGGAAACTCCATGGCCAAAACCCAGTAGGCCACAACAAACACTCAGAGCAGAAATCAAAAGATGGTAGTTGCAGTAGACTACGAAGAAGATGTGCCTAACCAAGCTCCAGAAAAATTAGTCTTCTCCATACATATGGATCAATAGAATCCTTATCAAATAATGCCTGGAAGTCTAAGGCTAGGTATTCACCTCCACAAGAGCCTCTGGATAAAAGATTGTGCAATGAAATAATCAGGTTTAGCGAAAAGGACATCATTTCTAATGCCTCGCCGTACAATGACCCCATGGTCATTATTGCTAAAACTGGGAATGAAACTGTTCATAGAGTGTTTGTGGATGATGGAAGCATGGTAGAAATCCTTTTCGTTGTTGCTTAGACAAACTTGGATTCAAGAGGACTGACTTGAAAAAATCCACATCCGCGCTCGTAGGATTCATATGAAGAACAGAAACACCACTTGGAAACATTTAGTTTTCCGTGACGACTGGGGAGAATGAGACTGCACTATAATCCGTGACTTCGTGGTCATGGATGCTCCAAGTTTTTTCAACGCTATTATTGGCAGGTTGTGGATGTACATGGCGAAAGCAATATGGTCTCCGTACCATTTAGTCATGAAATTCCCGGTAGCAACGGTAAGGGGAAACTAGCAGACCGTCAGGCAATGTATGGTCATAGCAGTGAAAGCAGGAAGAAGCGTGAAACAACCAAAGATGGTTACTACTATGACCAACAGTGACTTACTTAACCAAGTGGATCACCAGTAGAAATTTGAGAAGAAACTGAAGATGTCAAATTGTATGACAACGATGCGTCCAATGTTCAAATATGGAAATATCTTCCAGATCAAAAGAAACAGAGAGTAATACAAATTACGAGAGATCACAAGGACACGTTCGCATGGACTATACAGAACATGGGAGGAGTTGACCCAAGTATGACAACTCATTCTTGGCAACTCAATCATTTTGGAACACTTGAAATTGCTGATTCGATCAAGCCGGTCAAACAGAAACAAAGAAGTTTCACCAGTGATGGATATAAGGAAATTGAGGAAGAAAAGTAAAAGGCATTTTTGCAGGCTGGGGATCATAAAGGAGCTGATATACCCAACATGGCTAGCGAACTCAGTGATGGTAAAAAAGGCATACTCGGGATGGAGAATGTGTATAGATTTCACTAATCTAAACAAAGCGTGCCCAAAAGATTGTTACCCCCTACCAAAGATCGATAAGCTAGTAGAAGCGATCTTGGGGTATGAAGTCCTCGCGCTCTTGGATGACTACAAAGGGTATCACCAAATATTGATGAACCCTATAGATGCAGTAAAAAACAGCTTTTATAACAAGTTTAGGGATATTCTGCTATGTGAAGATGTCGTTCTAATTGAAAAATGCAGGAGAAACATATTATTGAGTGGTTGATAACGCTTTTCGCAACTAGATTGGACGCAATATAGAGAGGCATATGTAGATGATATGGTCATTAAGAGTAGACGAGCATGTGACTTCGCAGACGACTTAAAAGAAACCTTGGATACATTGAGTGCAATTGAAATGAAGCTAAATCCTTAGAATTGCACAATCGAGGTTGTGGCAGGTAAATTTCTGGGATATGAGGTATCCTCGAAGGGGATCGAGGCTAATCTAGAGAAGATACAAGCTATTGTTAAACTTCCCCCAACCATGAACAGTAAAGGAAGTCCAAATCTTAATGGGATCACTCGCCGCGCTCAATAGGTTTGTCTCGAAAGCAGGAGAAAGACACTTCCCACTTTTCAAAATCCTGAAAAAGGCTAGGAAGTTTAGCTAAAATAATGAGTGCCAATCAACATACGAGTCATTGAAGGATCAACTTCAGACACTCCCAACGTTAAAAGTGCCAATTCAAGAAGAAACATTATACTTGTATTTGGCGGTTTCAGTAAACACAGTAAACTCAGCCCTGGTAAGGCAAGAAGGCCAAAAATAGATACCAGTGTTCTACACCAGCAGAATACTGCAACATGCCAAGAGGGCATATCCTTGATATTTTCGATAAAAAACTGCAAGGATATGCCCTAATTGAATAATTTTACAAGGGGAAGCTAACGACGAATAAGGTACAAGTCAGGAAGCTAGAAATGGGATCCCACTATTATGTTTATGAAGACGGAACCTTGTACAAGAATGGTTATTTATCTCCACAGATAAAGTGCGTGGGGCCATCGCAAGCAAGTGAAATCTTGGAAGAAGTACACGAAGGAATGTGCGGTTTGCATCAGGGGTCTCGAATGATTGCAAAGAAGGTCATTCGAGTCGAATACTACTGGACAACCATGTTCAACGATGCATACAACTTTGTCCTCAAATGCAAAACCTACCAGATGAATGCTCCAATATTGCACAAGCCGCAGTCAGTGTTAACATGAATATACAGAGCTTGGCCTTTTGATAAATGGGGGATTGATCTCATTGGACCTTTTCCGAAAGGTTCTGGCAGTTCCAAGTTTCTAATTGTGGCGGTAGATTACTTCACAAAGTGGGTAGAAGCGAAGCCCCTATGGTGAGTGATAGCAGAAGCAACAAGAAGATTTGTCGGGCTAAACATAGTTTGTCGCTTCGGAGTACCACAGACCATTGTCACCGACAATGGCACACAGTTTACAAGTGGGGTTTTTACAGAATGGTGTTTGAAACTGGGAATCACGCAGAAACACACTTCTGTAGCTCACCCTCAAGCGAGCGGTTAGGTAGAAGTAACAAACAGTACGATCGTTCAAGGTAATCTGAAAATATTGGAAATTAAGCAGGCTAGGTTGATGAGTACCCAATACTTTGTGGTCATACAGGACAACAATGCAAGAACCAAAGAGGAAACACTGTATAATCTTGTGTATGGGCACAAAGCGGTAATTCCAGTTGAAATTGGCCAATCAAGTCTTTGAGTCGAGCAATATAAGGAAGAGTTAACCCAGAGAAGGTGAGGTTGAACTTGGATGAGCTCAAAGAAAAGAGAGAGAAGGCGGAAATCAAGAAGGCTAAATACAAGGAAAAGATGGCTAGAGCTTACAACCAGAAAGTAAAGGAAACGCAATTTCAAATTGGCGATTTGGTGCTAAGGAAAATGAACTAGCCTAGTCGAAGAAAGAGGACAATTATGCCCGAAGTGGAAAGGGTCGTCGTACAAGATAACTAAGGCGCACCAATCAAACTGCTACGAGCTACAGAGAATGGACGACAGTAGTGTTCCTAACACTTGCCACACAGTTAACTTAAGAAAGTTTTATGTGTGGAATCAGCAAAGTGGCATGAAAATCTTGCTTCCATGTATAGACGCCATGATATGATCATGGTGGTGTTCGTTCCCTTAGTTTGTGTTGAAGGCGATATTATCGCAGTATGAATCTTTTGGAGTACAATCTTTCCTTTTCAAGCTATACTTTGCGTTCGCAAAACTAAGTTACACATTCTTAACGGACCAACACTGGAAGTTAGTGGCATAAGTGTTAATCAAGAACGTCATGCAGCTCACCTCTTCAGAAAACATAAAACGAAAGCAAGTTAGGAACTTGACAATAGAGTAAATATGCCCACAATGAATCAAAAGCGAGCAATAGATCTCGCAACTTCGCACTCTTAATAAACCGCAAGCTATAGATCTTGCTATTAGGAAAACCTTCTTCCAATACAACGACGAAAGAAAGCACTAGATCTTGTGGCTTCGCACGTTACATACTCTCAATAAAGCAAGCAATAGACCTTGCTACATGATAGATATGCCTACAAAACAACGACTAAAGCAAGCTATAGATCTTACGACTTTGCGATAAATATATTTTCAACATTCAAAACCACAAAAATAGACATATAAGAAACAAATCTTATGAGTAAAAGAAAGCCAAAAATTTAAAGAACATCCAAAAGCATGAAGACAGAGAAAGGACAACCACATAATCCAAAGGCGCAGAAACAACATAATCTTTCAGGGAAAAAATAGTACACACTATCTATGCCTAGATATGCTTGTGAAGATCCAGAAGAAGATAAACCACCACGGTGATGACTGTGCTCAGCCTCGCGAGGAAGGTGCTCAGCGATACGCTAGTTTTCCTCAGCCTCACGGGCCTTGCTAACTATAAGGTCATATCGCCATTTCATGTGTAAATAAGAAGGATAGCATATCAGACCCCTTTGCTCCATATGACCAAGATACCTAGCATAATATGCTTTGAAGTTGAGTTATATGAGAGAACTCCTCACGGTCCAGCTGCATACTTATAACATTAATAGTTACCTCATACTGCTCTATTTCAGCCTTTAAATTGTTCACTTTATCTTCTATGGTGGGAATATACGATCGGACAACCTCAGACAAGTTAATCATCTACCCGTCGTTTCCCACAATAAGTATGAAAGAAACCTGATCAGGCAGAACTTCCATTATCTCCATTTCAATTTATTCTCTCTCAAAGCTAAGCCTATCCAGTGAATGGCTGGATGTATCAACCATCAAAGGCCTCCCTAAAGGATGTAAAATCCTGCTCAAAATCTTAGGAGTCCAATAAACAGGATCTAAATCAGAAATTGCACTCAAACTAGAATTTTTGAAGGCTGCTCACATTTGAAATCTCTTGTCCATGGATAAATCAAAATTGGTTTGCTCTCAAACACAATCATGCCCCTTTCTAAGAACTGATTCTTAGATTCCACTTCTTTAAATATAACCATAAAGACACCATGAGATGGTAACCATACCTTGATAATCTCAGATTTCCACCAAACTTTTCTTGAAAAAATCGTCCATGTTACAGTGGGGGATGACCTCCAAGGATCTTGCATATAACAGTGTTTTGCTGCTGTTTTCTACATAAGATTTGGAGATCCTGCCCATATGAATACTGGCTACTTCATCTGGTTGATAAAACTTCATGCCTTATAATTTGTCCTTAAAAAGATCTGTCCAACCTGGAGCTGGCTTCAGAGCTGAAGGAGTTGCATCCCGATGTTGAAGAACTTCTTTCAACCAACCTTGCTTTCACCAATAAGTGATGATTTATACATTATGTTGAAGCTTAACAATTATATTGATATTTTCCCTTAGTCCTTGGATTAACTGGTTCTTTACAAATGCATCACCCTCTCGGATACCAACCCTTCTCTTGGTTAATTTGAGATATTGTCAATATTCATCCATGGTACGACTTCCTTGATTCATATTGTTAAAGTACAAGTGTTTTTCCATCAAGTACATGGTTGGGACATGATACACATGAAGCCCAGTCTTCAATCTTTCCTAATTAGCAGTTAGTCTCTTCCCACATATGCTCTTGATTCTTTGAACTTGAATTATTCAGACTTCAGATGGATTGTGGTTGATTTGAGGGCCAGTCTCGTTCATTAGGACTAAACGTAGGATCTGAATAAGTCTGGGTAGGACCACAGGTTCCTATCACTGTCCCCCCTCCTCGGGCAAAGTTAGAAGATCCCGAATTAAACCCTAGCCTTTGATTTTTAAGGCCCTAATATGGGGTCATTTTCGACCTTAAGGTACTTTCAAAAAACATTACCTTCACCATAAATCCCTCATTGATACATAAACTTAACCGTTATTTGGATAATTTCCCTGAGTCCTTTGATAAAAAGGGTTTTCACAAATAAATCATCTTTTTGCAATATCGCATGCCAACCCTCTTCTAATGGTTAGTTTGAGATATGGCCAAGATTCATCCACGTTACGATGACCTCGCTTCATACAGCTTAAGTACAAGTGTTCTTCCATCAAGTACGTGGTTGGAGCATGATACAAACGAAGCCCAATCTTCAATCTTTCCCTGGTAGCAATCAGTTTCTTGCATCACATGCCCTTGATTCTATGAACTAGATTTACTTGGATTTCAGATGGATTATTGTTGATTTGAGGCAGCCATTCTTCGTTCATCAGGAATAATAATAGGAGGATTTGAATATGTTTGGGTAGGACCACAACTACCCATCAATGTCCCACTTCCTCAAACGAAGTTAGAAGATCCCCAGTGAAACCCTAGCCTTTGATTATTAAGTCGTAGGATTGATTTTTTCAGCCTTAGGTACTTCCACAAAAACCTTGCTTTCACCTCTAAATCCCTAATTTATACATTATATTGAAGCTTAACATGTATTTGGAGATTCTCTCTTAGTCATTTGTAAACCGTTATTTCACAAATGGATCATCTTTTCGCAGTCTTGCATACCAACAACCCTTCTTTTTGTTAGTTCGCAATATTGCCAACATTCATCCACGTAACGATATCCTTGCTTCATAATACTTAAATATGAGTGATTTTCCATCAATTAGCAACCTGTCTCTTCCAGCATATGCTCTTGATTCTCTGAGCTAGACCTACTTGGACTTTAGATGGATTGTGGTTGATTTGAAGCTTCCATTCTCCGTTCATTACGACTACAAGTGGATTTGAATATATGTCTGGGTAGGACCACAACTGCCCATCATTGTCCCTCCTTCTCCACCGAAGTTAGAAGATTCCGTGTAAAACCGTGACCTTTAATTGTTAAAGTCGTACGATGGATTCTTTTTCTGTCTCAAGTTACTTTCAACAAACTTTGCTTTCACCAATAAATCCCTTGTCGATACATTATGTTGAAGATTAACAGGTATTTGGAGATTCTCCCATAGTTCTCCAATAAACAGGTTTTTCACAAATGCATCATCATTTCGCAGTCTCGCATACCAACCCTTCTTATAACTAGTTTGAGATATTGTCAATATTCATCCACGTTATGATTTCCTTGCTTCTTATATTTTAAGTACGAGAGATATTCCATCAAGTATGTTGTTGGAACATGATAAAAATGAAGCCCGGTCTTTTAATTTTTCCCTTATAGTAATCAGTCTCTTCCAGCATATGCTCTTGATTCTTTGAACATGACTTACTTGGATTTTGGATGGATTGGTAGTGATTTGAGCCAGCCATTCTTCGTTCATTAGAACTAAAAGTAGGATTTGAATATGTCTGGGTAGGACCACAGCCGGCCATCAACGTGTCTCTTCCTTGTCGAAGTTAGAAGATCCCGAGTCCAACCCCATAGCCTTTCATTCCTAAATCTCGAGGATGAGGTCTTTTCAGCCAAAAGGTACTTTCAAACAACCTTACTTTCACCAATTAGTCCATCATTTATACATTGTGTTGAAGCTTAACCAGAATTTTGAGATTCTCCCTTAGTCGTTTGATGAACAGGCTCTTTACAAATGCATCATCCTCTCGCATACCAACCCTAATCATGGTTAATTCGAGATATTTTCAATGTTCATCCATGGTACGATTTCCTTGCTTCATATTGCTTAAGTAATTCGAGATATTTTCAATATTCATCCATGGTACGATTTCCTTGCTTGATATTGCTTAAGTACGAGTTTTTTCCTATCAAGTACGCGGTTAGAAAATGTTACAAACGAAGCCCGGTCTTCAATCTTTCCCAAGTAGCAATCAATCTCTTCCACCATATGCTCTTAATTCTTTGAACCTTGCTTGTATTTTGGATGGATTGTGGTTGACTTAAGTCAGTAATTCTTCGTTCATCAGGACTAAATTTAGGATTTGAATAAGTTTAGGTAGCATCACAACTGCCCAGCACTGTTCCTCTTCCTCGGTCAAAGTTAGAACTCCAGAGTCAAACCCTGTGGCCTTTGATCGTTAAATCCATGGGGTCATTTTCGGCCTTAATACATTTATGTTGAAGCTTGCTTTAACATAAAACCTCTTTCTTTAACCAATAAATCCCTCATTGATACATTATGTTGAAGCTTAATCGATATTTGGAGATTCTAGCTTGGTTTTCACAAATGTATCATGTCCTTCTTTTGGTTTGTTCGACATATAGCCAATATTCAACCATGTTATGATGTCCTTGCCTCATAATGCTAAACACAAGTGTTTTTCCAACAAGTGCCTTGTCAGAACTCATACAAACGAAGCCCGGTCTTCAATGTTTCCCTACTAGCAATCAGTCTCTTCCAGCATATGCTCTTGATTTTTTGAACTAGACTTACTTGGATTTCAAAAGGATTGTTGTTAATTTGAGGCAGCCATTATTTGTTCATGAGGACTTAAAGTAGGATTTGAATACATCCAGGTAGAACTACAACTGCCCATCACTGATCTTCCTCGGCCACAGTTAGAAGATCTCGAGTTAAACCCAGCCTTTGATTGTTAAAGCTGTAGTATGGGGTCCTTTTTGGCCTTAAGGTGCAAAAAAACAATGTTTTCACTTATAAGTCCCTTATCCTCCAAATGGAAGGATGTCTAATCTCCAATCCTCCGAATTTTTTTCTTCTACAAATTGTGTCCCAAGAGATAGGAGTATAACCCCCTTTCCCTTCTTCTCTTCCCCACAAAAAACTTCTACAAAATTTCACAGTCTCCTCATGTACACACATTAGGTATACTTAGTATTCTAGCCCAAAATCCAGCTATACTTAGTAAAACTGAATTGATCAATTGCACCTTCCCTGCATAGGAAAGAACACTTGAATTCCAACTATGCAATTTTCTTCTAATTTTATCCACCAATTACTCACATCCTGCTTCCTCCACTTCACATTATACGAAGGCAGCCCCAAATATTGCATAGGAAAATCCCCTCTTGTTACATTTAACACTCCAGCCAAAAAGACATTCTCCTCTTCATCCATTCTAGAAAATATGTTATAGATTTTTGCTAACTTATTGCAAGACCTAAGACCTCCACAAACCTCTTCAAGCGTCCTTTCACACCCTCCATGGATTTTTTGGTTTTCTCCACGAAAGATAAGCAAATCATCAGCAAACAGCAAAGTATGCACACTAACATTTTTGCATCTTTGGTGGAATTCTATGTGCTGCTCCTTGTACTCTCCTTTACCATCATTCTTCTAAGGTACTCCAAGCTCAAAACAAACAACAAGGGGGATAGAGGATCCCCTTGTTTCACTCCTCTTCATAATACCTCCCATTAAAATCCAAAAAAAAGGATGAATTCATTGTTCTTCTCTTGATCAAATCTATCATCAACCAGGGGAACTTTAAAAAATTCAAACCATTTAACAAGAATTTTCTAGCTTGAAAAAACTTTGTACAACCTCCACCATACTTCCTCCAGTTATCTCCTAATTGCTCCTAAAAAATTGGATTGTATAACCATCTCTCCACGGACTTTTCTGAGGATGAATCCCTCGAAGTGTTTTCTTCACTTCCATTTCACCAATTGGTTGGATTGAGGATGCTTCTTGTTTTGTATGCTTAGCACTCCACTAAAAATAGCTAAGTTTTCCTACAAGTCTTTAGTTTCCCAATAGACTACCAAATGGCTTTCATATTGACTCTTCAAATGTTCTTCAATATGGTCTAGATTGGATAGTAACCTACTCCCCTCCTTTATGTTCAAAATGTGGTTCTTGTATTTCCTTGTTCTCATTGAAGCATAAAACAACTTGGTAGGCCTATCCCCCTCATGAAGCCATTGCACTTTAGCTCTTTGTTGCAAGAACTTGTACTCAGCCTCCTCCAATTCTTCAAGCACTTTCCTTGCATCAAATTCCACCCTTTGCCTCCTTTCATCCCTCGGTTCTTCAATCAACCTCTCTTGTGCCAAAAGCCATTCACCTTCTTAGCCGTCTCCACCCTTTCTCCAATCTTAGAGAACTCCCTTCTATTAAGCCTATTCAAAGGCTTTTCCATGTCTTCAAGAAGCTTTCCAAAATCCTTCATTGTGCTCACCTTCCTCCAAACCGCTTGGATTGTCCCCTTGAAATGTGGTGAGGCCTCCAACATATTGAAATATTTGAAGCTCCTCTTCTTCTTCTTGTCTTCCTTATGCCAACTCAAAATGATAGGATAATGGTCCGAGAAGGTGTCCAGTTTTACCTCACAAAAGGCTTGGCAAAACCTCCTTACCCACTCTTGGTTTACAATGCCTCTATCAATTTTGATTTGTATCAACTCCCCCACTTCCCTTCTATTGCACCAAGTAAACTTTTGGCCAGTAGTTTTAATTTCAACCAACAAACTAGCCTCCATCACATCTTGGAAATCTAAGACTTCCTTTTCTTCAACTTCATTCCCACCTTCTCTATCCCCAAAATCCAAAGGAGAGTTAAATGTCCTATGATCAGTCATGGTTTATGATCTCTACTCCCTTTCCCCTTTAGGAACTCCCACATTGGTTTCCTCTTTTCCATGGTGTTATGACCATACACCACCGTCAAGAAGAATTCCAAGTTGTTGCTCCTAATCAACCCATCAAAATCCATCCATTGATCCCCAACATTCAACACCTTCATATCATAGAAATTAGCCTTCCAACCTAGCCAGATTCTCCCCCCTACAACATTCCCATTTGTTATCAACTCCCAACCAAGCCTTATTCTCCCCCACACTTGTTTTTGGTTTTCTTCTTTTACTTTAGTTTCCAACAGCCCCAAACAACATATATGATTAAGCATACAAAATATTTTCACCCTCCTATGCTTATCACATTTATTCAAACATATTACATTCCAACAAGCAAATCTACTATTCATAAGGAGGGTCGGATAAGAGAGTATACCCATTAACTTCACTCCTTGAACTCCTTGGATCTTCTTCTCTCTTCCTTGCTGCCCGTATTCCTTTATCTACCATTTTGAACTTAATCACCTCCCCTTGCAGCCCTTTTAACTTCCCATTTCTTCTCTTTAGCTTCCCTTTGCTGCCTCTTAACATTTTTCAGTGCATTTTGTTTCTCATCTTCTTTAACAATCCTCTCAATTCGCACATAAATCCTCCTATTCATTTGACTTTTTCAGCTTCATTGTTCATACTACACTTCCTCATTATGCCCAATCATCCCACATTTTCCGCATTTAGTTGGCTTCCATTCAAAACAGATTTTCTGGCTAACAATAACCTTGTTTTCATTAAGGTAAATGAACTTGTTCAAAAGGGCATCACTAATTATCACCTCAATCTACACCCTTGCAAAATCCAGCCTTTCCTTCTCTTGTGTTGCTCTATCAAGATTCAAAGGCTTCCCAAGTGGACTTACTATCTTGCTTATGAATTTTAATTGCCAATACTTAAATGGAAATCTGGGGAAGTGAATCCAAAATGGGACAACATTAGGTTCTTCAATCACACCTTCATTCCAATCTTTCAAGTACAGGGTTTCCCATCAAAGAACACGACTCCTTTCTCCAAAACAGCCCCTTTATGCTCCTTACTTTGAAATTTAACCATAAAAAGTCCTGAATTTAGAAGCCATGCCTTGTTGATTCTTCTTCCTCAAATAAAAAAAAAGAACCCCTCAATGACTTTGAATGGTGGGTTTCTGCCCAAAACCATTCACATAATGGTAGTCTCCCATTGCTTTAAGCTTTCTCCCACCTCCTCTATGTGATTTCACCCATAAACTGCCCTTCTTCCACGGGTTGGTAATATTGAATCTCCGCCGAGCTAGATCTGAGTATAGAACTCCAAGATCTAACCTCCTTCTTACTCTCCTCCTTCACTTCTTCATTCCAAACAATTTTGCCTCCCTTCTTTAGAGCAGAAATTCGAGTCTGAACCCACATTTTTTTGCTTCTTCAAAAACTTCCTTTTCTTCCACTCCTTTGCTTTTAGCTTCTTTAGAGCTTGAAAGTGATTGGAAAAGAACACTGTTCAACCCTATTTTGTTTTTTCCTTTGCCCTCATCCTTCAATGAACCCAAAGATGCTCACCTCCTCTTTCAAAAACATTTTTTTCTCTCCTTTGATTGTTGTGTTTTCACATTATTCTTAGTTTTAGATCTCCTCATGGTGTGAGGATGGCAAATTCAAAAGAGAATTACCTGGTCAGAAATAAGAAAGAAAGGAAGAACACCCATACTATGTGAAAATTACCCCTAGTCGAAGGTAAATGGAAAATAAAAAGAAACCATGAGAGTCTACGGGAGTGGGAGCATTGTCCCACTCCCGTGATACAATGAAACGTACTAAACTACCCCTGATCTAGATGGTACAATCAGGTGGCCCAAAAATTGCTTTGGGAATGTACGGGAGTGGGGACATTAGCCCACTCCCTTTATACATGTTACCTAAAATACTACCCCTGATATAAATGTTACAACCAGGTGACCAAAAAAAGGAACAGAAGGGTATGAGAACAAACTCACTGGCCCATCCTCCATGGAACCTCCATCCAACTGGGAGTGGTAACCGGCTCTTGACCCATGGTTTGTTCCCCACAGGTGTAATCCCAACCATCGCTAAAGTGCGGCGACGGCCTTCGAACCCAAGAGTGATCTCGACCTTCCAATGAATGAAGCAATGCATCCTCTCCGGGTGGAGCTGGCACACCGCTTCTACCATGTACACCCCTAAGATGAAGATAAAGGGGTGTTATTGGCCTTTGGTAACGATCTTTGTGTGGGTGCCGAGGTTTTTTCTTTGGAGATGGGAGCCAGTTGACCGTAGTCGATGGTGCTCCTAGTTTCTCCCCGCGGATGGACCTCCTAATGATAAGAGACTGGGCATGACTTCTACCGCACACGCCCCGCGTAACGGTTTTGTAACTGTTCTCCATTTTTGGCAAATGGACAGCCCTATGCCATTTTACACTTTTCAGTGCATCGCAGGCAAATCGTGCAACCGTCAAATCCAAGTATCTCAGCTAGCAGTGGGTTAATTAATTTTGCGTACGTTAATTAATTAATCCACTACCCAATTCAAGTAGTTGTGCAACCAAATGCCCACTGGATAGGGAAAATGAGAACTCCCTCACCCGTGATCCACAATTTCAGCCCAAACGGGAAGACTGAAACTCTCCACATTTCCATAAATAATTTTTTTTCTTCCCTGACCCTTAGCCCTCGAACCACCCTCGGACCACTGGCCCTCGAGACCTCTCGGACCAGTGGCCCTCGAGACCTCTCGAACCACTGGCCCTCGAGACCTCTCGAACCGCTGGCCCTCGAGACCTCTCGAACCGCTGGCCCTCTTGCCCTCGAGACCTCCCGAACCGCTGGCCCTCGAGACCTCCCGAACCGCTGGCCCTCGAGACCTCCCGAACCGCTGGCCCTCGAGACCTCCCGAATCGCTGGCCCTCGAGACCTCCCGAACCGCTGGCCCTCGAGACCTCCCGAACCGCTGGTCCTCGAGACCTCCCGAACCGCTGGCCCTCGAGACCTCCCGAACCGCTGGCCCTCGAGACCTCCCGAACCGCTGGCCCTCGAGACCTCCCGAACCGCTGGCCCTCGAGACCTCCCAAACCGCTGGCCCTCGAGACCTCTCGAACCACTGGCCCTCGGGACCTCTCGAACCTCTGGACCTCGGGACCTCTCGAACCGGTGGCCCACGAGACCTCCCGAACCGGTGGCCTTTGAGACTCTCGAACCAGTGGCCCTCGAGATCTCTCGAACCACTGATCTTCAAGACCTCTCGAACCACTGGCCCTTGAGACCTCTCATACGACTGGCCCTCGAGATCTCTCGAACCGGTGGCCCTCGATGGAGTGAGCCGCTAGGGTTTAAGGTTAAAGGGGTTTTTTCCCATTTTCCAGACCTACCTACTTTGGTCAATTTCAAAACTGGCCCGATTTTCAAAAATCCATCCGGTTTGAAACTGGCCAAATAACCATCCAAATAATCATCCCTTAATGAGAATACTGCTCCCTCCATTCGTCTCCTTTATTCTTATGACTGATGATTCCTTATGAGTGTTCATGAGGCATTGGAATAAGCTCGGTTGTTAGTATAAAAACCAGGGCATGCTTGGCATAAGATCCAATTAACACAAGTAAACAAGGCTGGGCATCATCCGGGATTTGAACACAAGTGTGGCTGGGGGTTACCGTGGTCTGGGCACCAGCAAGGCCGGGGGGCAAGACCGGGTTCTGAACACAGGCTAGGACGGAATTTTCCCAGGTTCTAAACACACGCGAGGCCGGAAGGTGTTCGGGATCTGAACACACGCAAGGCTGGGTGTTTACTGGGGTCTGTACACAAGCGAGGCTGGCTGTTAGGCCGGGATTTAGACACAAGCAAGGCCGGAATTATCCAAGGTTCTAGACACAAGCATGGCCGGAAGGTGATTGGGGTTTGAACACTAGCAAGGCCGGGTGGATATTGGGGTTTGAACACGAGCTAGGCCGGTGGGATGCCCAGGTTTTGGACACTAGTTTACTCACATCAACAAGAACTCAGCCAAAAATCTTACACGTATTTTTTATCCCTGCAACTCATTAATATTCCTTCTATCTACCAACAATAGCATTTTCTGCACACAAATCCGCACATGGACAGATAGATTCCCACACAAACAACACATATAGACCATGGAGGGAGTGAAATCGTCACCAAATGGACACTAAATCTTCACAGAATAGAGTTCTGCCCACACAAAATCCACACTAAATTCCTCACCAAAATTCACCCTAATTCCCTACCTTTCCACAGCAGGCCATGCAAAACAGCATTTATGTACACATATTATGCTACCCACAGTACCCTACAAAATTCTGCAAAACATAGTACCCTACAAAATTGTGCTCCTTCTAAACACTGCACTTTGCTATCCACAAAACAGAATACAAATCACATTATTATCCACAAGATGAAACCCAGAAGACAGAGTTGTACCACAACCAGAGTTCTGCTCCCCACACACGGATTCACGAATTCAACACACGGATTCTTTAATCACAATAGGCCTACCAGCGAGAGGTGAGGACTTACTTGGGACAATGCTGAATCCGTCGCCATCGGCAGTGGAATCGTCTTCCTCCTGTATCCAGAATACTCCGCACTTCAAAACCAGTAGGTAGGTCTTCTTCCCAGAGGACCCATGGTGAAGCTATGGGTCGTCAAAATCCCAATCCAAGAAGTTGAAGATACGAACTTCAAGGACCGCAAACCCGGTCTTCCTCCAGAATTGAGCTTCAAGATGGAGAAGCGATTCTTCCTCTAAGAAAACCTATAATCGAGGTATGGGTTTTCACAACCCAAGACCAAAATCCAATTTTTCCCAAAATTACGAGCTACGGGTTTCAAAGGAACTTTGAGAAACCCAGATCCAGTTTTCGCGACTTCAGAAAATGGTGAAATAGTTCGAGTTGGAAACCCTTTTATACCTTAAAAGATTCCCGGCGAGGAGCCCAACGTTATTGTCGGACTCCTCGCCAGAGAAGAAGAGCTGCGGAAGAGAAACTAGCTGAACTAAAAACATATTAGCTGGCTAACAAGCACCTTGTTTTCATTAAGGTAAATCAACTTGTCCGGAAGGGTATCGCTTATCATCACCTCAACTTGAACCCTTGCAATATCCAGCCTCTCTTTCTCTTGTGTTGCTCTTTTTTTTCGATGAACATATGGATTTCATTTCATCGCAAAACAAAAGAACTAGTTACAGCTTTCTGCTCCAGCCCTATGAAGCATCTAAATTAAAATACAAGTAACCACCTGTCTAGCAGCAAAGAGCAGGGGTTCTATAACAAAATACACGGCTTGTACAACAAATATCAGGACCACAAGCTAAAATCAGAGTCTATACAAAAACTAAGTTGTTGAGCTGGCAGGAGTTTGTTCTCAAATATCCTCTTGTTCCTCTCGTTCCATAGGTGGTAAAGGCATGAGACCAAGAGGGGGAAAATATGTTTGTTCCTCCTACTTGCCAGATGAAGAGCAGCTGTTTCAGATGTCTCAAGTCGCTGGGGGCAGGAAGATGCAAAGCTTGAAAAACTTACTGAGAATAGGGGCATGCAATGAACAAGTGGTGCACTGACTCTTGTTGCTGATGGCAGAAACAACAAGATGAGGAGGAGATGGAGATGCCAAGATGGTGCAGCCTGTCAGCTGAAGATAACCTGCCCAGTGCAAGTCTCCAAAGGAAGAATGAGTGCTTGGGAAGGATCTTCTTGCTCCAAATGGTCTTTGCAAAAGCTGTTGTTGTCCTCTGGCCTAACAGAAAATTGTAGGCCCTAGAAACCTGGAATTTCCCTTTTGAATGGAGGCAGAGGGGGAGGAAGTCTATGACTTTATTCTTCAAGTTCATGAGCACTGTCCATGCATTGCTGCAGTGAGAAGGAGAGATGGCTGACTTGAGGGTTCTGCCTTTTAAATAAAACTCTTGCACCCATTTGACCCACAGGCTCTCCTGGTCACTCTGAATATTCCAAAGCTGCCTACACAACAAAGCCTGGCCCCATAAGGTTGGATCTCTTAACCCTGCACCACCATAGTCCCTTGTGAGGCACAATGTTTCCCAAGCCACAGGATAGAGGCCTTTTCCATCTGTGATCCCCCAGAGATAATCCCTACAGATAGATTTGATGTCATCATAGATGGAAACTGGCAGTTTAAAAGCACTGATCCAGTAACATGTGATGCTGAACAAGACTGTATTTATAAGCTCCAACTTGCCAGCATAGGATAGAGTTTTCCCTCTCCGTTTGATCAATTTGGTTCTGAGCTTAGCAAGCAGTTGTTGACAATCTACTGAGTTCCATTTCTGGCCAGATAAAGGGAGGCCTAAATAAGAGACAGGAAGATATCCCCTCTGAATTTCCATTAAGGAGAGAAGAGAGTCAGCCTCAGAAGCATCCATCCTAGAGAGAAATACCTGGGATTTTGCTGTATTGATAGATAGTCCTGAAACAGCTTTGAATTCAGTCAGAACAGTTAAAATCCCCTGGATAGATTTATGGTTTGCCTTGGAGAAGATGAGAAGATCATCAGCAAAAAGTAAGCATTGCAGTTTCAGTGGCCTACACTTAGTGTGATAGTCAATCAGTTTCTTCTTGAAAGCCAGAGACAACAATCTAGAAAAATACTCCATGGACAGGACAAATAAGAGGGGAGAGAGTGGATCACCTTGCTTCACCCCCCTCCTTGCTGGAAAATGATCAGTGTAGCCTCCATTTAGTGACAAACTGAATGAGGCACTCTCTAGGCATGTCCTGATCCAGTTGATGAATGTTGTAGGGAATTTGAAAGCCGCTAAGAGGTCAAGCAAAAAGGACCACTCCAAGTTGTCAAAGGCCTTTTGGATATCTACTTTGAAGAAACAGCTCTTCATGCTGGCATATTTCCAATTGTAAGAGAGGAGGAGTTCCTGAGTAACCTGGATGTTATGTGAGATGAGTCTACCTTTGATGAATGCCCCCTGGTTTAAACCAATTACAGAAGGAAGAACTCTAGCCAGTCTAGAACAAAGGACCTTGGCTATGATTTTGTAGAGTACTGAGCAGCAGGATATTGGCCTGAAATCAGATGCAGTTTGAGGATTCTCCTTCTTAGGCAGCAGTGTGATTACAGTTTTATTAAACTGTTGTGGAAGCTTGCCCCCCACAAAGAAATCTTGAATGGCCTGAACCACACCAGGGCCAATGATATGCCATGTTTGCTTGAAAAAATGGCTGGAGTAGCCATCATAACCAGGACTTTTACTATCAGGTATGGCATTTAATGTAGCTTGGATTTCATCTGCTGTGATAGGTTTGATCAAGATCAGCTGGTGATGGTGAGTGAGCACAGGGCCTTGGGAGATAACTTCTGGACTGATCTGACTGGGGGGTGGTATGCTTCTGCCTAGTTGACTAGAGAAGAATTCAACTAGGTGGCTCTCTATCAGTGCTGGGGATTCCAGGAGGATGTTGTCCTTGTATAAACACAGAATATGGTTTTTGAATTGCCTGGCTTTAAGATAGTCATAAAAGACTTGTGTAGGTCTGTCTCCCTTCAATAACCAGGTGGCTTTTGTTCTCTGCCTGAGGAATTGTGCTTCAGCCTCAAAGATACCAGCAGCCTGTGATCTTATCCTCTTTTCATGTTGTTGCAGTGGCTCATTCAGGGGATCAGAATGAAGTGCTGTCTGTGCCTGTAGAAGTTCCTCAGAAATGAGAAGTGACCTCTTTTGGATGTCACTGAACTCCTTTTTGTTTAGTGCCAGCAAGGGTGTTTGTAGACAGGAGAGGTTATAGTAGAGGTCCATGAGAGAGTATACTGGATTGGCCTTCCACAGTGTCTCTACAATGGGCAAGAATTTAGGGGATAGGCTCCACATATTGTAGAACTTAAAGGGCTTTCTCACTTGTTGCCTTTGAGTGGAAAGCTGTAGTAGGAGAGGGGTAGTATCTTGCACTTAGAATCATGCAGCTGTTCCAGCCATTTTTGGTTCACAAGTGCTCTATCTATCTTACTGAATATCCTCTTGGATGCATTCTGCCGTTGCTCCAAGTGAATGAGGGGCCAAAAGTTTTCATTTCAGTCAAATCCAGTGACTCCACACAGTCCTTAAAATCTTCAATCTCATCTAGCTTTACAGGAGTACCACCAATTCTATCAGTGAAGGAGAGGGGGGAGTTGAAATCACCAACTATAAGCCAAGGACTGTCCTAGATTGATAGCCTTTTTAGTTCACTCCACGTAGGCAACCTCAATTTTGTCTCATTTTCCCCATAGGTGAAAGTAATGTAGCTTAGCATGTTCAAGGATTTGTGAAGGCAGGAGATATGGATCCACTGCTCCCCCATTGATAATACCTTGACATCCAAAAGATCATGTCTCCAACCTAGCATGATTCTACCACAATCATTGCAAGAGTTGTTTGTGCGGAACTGCCATCCCAGGCCAATTCCATCCCAAACTTTATTTTCATTCTTCCCTCTGACTTTAGTCTCTACCATACATAGAATTCCTACTTTATTTACAAAACACAGCTGCTGCACTTGTTTCTGTCTAATGCTACCATTTACACCTCTAACATTCCAGACAAGGATGTTTTGTACCTAACATATAGGATCAGGGGGGGGGGGTTGTCCATAGAGCCAAATTGCAAGGCTCTGAAAGAACTAGAGGTAGCAGTAGAGCTTGGAGAATGTACCTGGTGAGGAGATAGGACCAGGTGTGGAGGATCTGTCTCAGATTCAGGTGGTTGCATTGGTGACTTTGCTTTGTGAAACTGAGGTGAGGACTGGTGACAATGCCCTTGGAGTAGTATTCTGAGGAAGGTGTTGTGGAGCTGGATCAACTGGTTTAGGTCTATACACCTTCTCAGGGAGCCTATAATATCTATGGTTAGGCCTCTGAGCATTGTTCCTTGATGGAGCAGGTTCAGGATGTAGCTTTTTACAGGTTTTGACTTCATGCCCCAACATCTCACAGTGTGTGCATTGAATTGGCTTCCATTCAAACTCAACTGCCTGTTTCTGAACTACATCACATTCATCAATGAATTCAAACTGTGTAGACAGTTCTTTCATAATTTCCACTTCAATTTTCACCCAAGCATAAGACAACCTATCCCTGTTGTGGGTGGCAGTGTCAACCATTAAAGGCCTTCCCAGGGGGCTCAATATTCTACTCAAGATTTCTGGGGTCCAATACACAGGATTCAAACCTGGTAGCTGTATCCATACAGGGACTTTTGAGGGGGTTATTTTCTGAAAGTTCTTTATCCAAGGGAGTACTAGGACAAGCTTGTTTTCAAACATTAGCACACCTCTAGCAAGAATATGGTCTCTAGCAGAAATGTCTCTGAATTTAACCATGAAAACACCAGGGGAGATAGACCATACCTTTAGTATAGGAAACTGCCGCCATACCTTCCTAAAGAAACCATCCATGACATGTAGAGGAGGGTGATTGCCAAGCACACTGCAAATCAGAGTGGTATTCCACTGTTGGGAGCTTTCCTCAACACAACTCTTTGGAATCTTGCCCATCTTCACACCATCAACCTCATCCGGGGTATAAAACTGCATCCCATGTGTTCTCTCCTTGAACAAATCAGACCATGAGGGCCTTGTTGGGTTGTCTCCACCTTCCAGTGGAGGATCTGTAGGTGTGTGGGTGGTGGGTCGAAGGAGGAGCAGTAAAGATCTGCTTGGTGGGTTTTGGAGGAGGGGTTGAGCATTCCCCTTCCTCCTCTTGCTGCATCTGATCAAGATCCGGAGTTTCAGTAGCTATCTTGTCCGATTTCTTCTTGCTTTCACTGTTCGCTATTGCCAAGAGTTCTTCTCTTTTCTCCAAAGAGAGCTTCTGGAAAGCATCTCGGATGGACTGAACCCTCTTCTTCCTAGCTGAGCTTCCCATAGCAAAGAACTAAAAGCTAGCTTGTGTTGCTCTATCAGGATTCAAAGGCTTCCCAAGTGGACTCACTATCTTGCTTATGAGTTTTGGTTGCCAATACTTCAATGGCAATTCGGGGAGCTGAATCCAAACCGGGACAACATTTGGTTCTTCAATCACACCTTCTTCATTCCAATCTTTCAATAAAATGGGTTTCCCATCAAAGAACACCACTCCTTTCTCCAAAACAGCCCCTTTATGCTCCTTACTTTGAAATTTAACCATAAAAACTCCTGAATTTAGAAGCCATACCTTATTGATTCTTCTTCCCCAAATCCAAAAAAAGAATCCCTCCATGACTTTGAATGGTGGGTTGCTGCCCAAAACCTTGCACATAATAGTGGTCTCCCATTGCTTTGATTTCTTCCACCTCCTCCATGGTGATTTCACCCATAAACAACCAATCTATCTCCACGGGTTGGTAATATTGAATCTCCGCTGAGCTAGCTTTGAGTATAGAACTCCATGATCTGATCTCCTTCTTGCTCTCCTCCTCCACTTCTTCACTCCAAACAATTTTTCTCCCTTCTTTAGAGCTAAAATTCGAATTTGAACCCACATTTTTTGCTTCTTCAAAAACTTCTTTTTCTTCCACTCCTTGGCTTTTAGCTTCTTAAGGGCTTGAAAGTGACTGGTTGCCAACCTAAGTTTAAAACAACTGCAAAGCATGGGATGACACTGTTATTTGCAAAGTTCTTGGAGATCCTCCATTGACTATATAATGGAAACCATCTTTAGGAAAGTTTGGTGGAAATCTGAGATTCTTAAGGCATGGCTACTCTCTCCTCGTGTGTTCATGGTTAAATTCAAAGAAGTTGAATCTAAAAAACAAGTTCTTGAAAGGGGAGTTATTGTATTTGATAGTAAACCTGTTTTGATATAACCATGGACAAGAAATTTTAAATGTGAACATCCATCTAAAATTCCTTTGTGGGTATAAGCGGAATGTAGCATGCAAATAAATTAGCCTATGCATTTAATGTATTCCAAAGCTACCCTAGTTTCCCCCAAAGAAGTAAGAATCTCACAACTCTCATGCTCCCTGAAGATGCTAAAGTAATCTAACCACGCAAAAGTTTTTGAAGAAAAAGGTAAGCAAAAATGATAAGTGTTAAACTAGCTTACTCCACCGAATAGTTCGCCAAAAGCACTCCAAGAGATGTTTCTGAAAAACCACCAAGGATAATCCCAAAAGATCCTCAACTTGGTTGTATATAAGGATAAATTAAGATCCTCAACTTAGTTACAATCAAGGATAATGCCCAAGGATTCTTAGTTTCTGTTTTCTCTCAATTTTTCTCATTTTTCCTAGGAGCCCTTTCGAGTTTTCATCCTAGCTTTCACACATGTTGAGTCTCACTTATCACTTTTTTCCACACAACCTCTCATTTTGCCTAGGTTTTTTGACCTAGCCGGGCCTAGCCTCTCAGTTTTACCTAGTCTTTTGACATATGTGGGCTTTTCCCATTGTTGCTTAAGTTTCCCTTTTGGGTTTCCAACTTAGCTGGGTATATAAATTTTTTTCTTTTTTTTCAAAATTTTCAACTATTTGTGGTGTAGCACAAAATGCCCCTAAGATGAGATTCATACTACATGAAGATAAGAAAAACAAAAATTACACCACCAAAAGTTTCTTACCCCAAAACAAACTACAAAGAGGTGCCTTCAAAAATCCAAATGAGGGAAAGAAACAAAAATAAGGGGAAAATAGCCATCAGAACAGTCAATCGTCCAAAATCATAAGCTAAAGACAATACTAGTAGAAGTGATGCCATCGTGAAGGTGTTCCAACCCCCCCCCCCCCCTCCACACACACACACTTCATTCATTGTCCCCAGTGCATGTGACCAAGGTAAAAGAGAGAGGTTGAAGACACCAGAAAATACTCAGTGCCATCTATGATGTCTGGCTTCTTGCCCCTGCCCGTTCGGATTCTGGTGGTTGTAGCCATCATGCAATTTCCCCATATCTTTCCTCAGGTGGTGCAGCTGACCATCAACCCTATCAAATCTATTGGTTGTATCCCACTCGTGGTAGTCTAGCTGAGCCCCAAGCCTGTGCACATCCTGCCTGACCCCAAAAATTGAGTCCCGTAAAGACTGCACCCAGTCCGGCCTATACTGCTGCAGCTGAGTCCACATAGGGTAGAACAAAGTTGAATAATAACCCGGTGACCCATGCTCCCAAAATGGGCTGAATTGAGGACGATGCCGAAGGTGAGCCTCCTACTGAGAATGGTCCAAAACACTGTGACTCTGTGGTTAAAGGCTTGGGGTTAGGCAGAGACCCACGACTGCTGTGCCTGCTAGACTTTGTGAAGTCATCATAGTGGGAAGAGATGCTACACCTATGATAACTTCTAGTGCTATGCCCTACACAATGATACGGCTCCTTACGAATGATAAAGGGTCCCTGATGTGTGGGTGATTTCCCAAATACCTGATCAAAAGGAGGCAATGATGCTAAGGGCTGCTCAAAAGGTGGTGGTTCCATATCCTGAGAGTGTTGGGTGTGGCGGGACAGGATGATGTTCGGTGGGAAAATACTGTGCAAGATGCACCAGGATCTGCTCCTTATGCATTGGATCCTGATTATCCTCCTTCTGATGCTCGTCATCCTCCCCCGGGTAATGATCTCCCAAAAACACTTCTGAATCTGCATCAAGCTTGATAGTGAGATCTTGCACTTTGAACTTCTTGCCAAAGTAGTCCTCGTAAGCTGGGGTAATCTCATGAACTTCGTTCCCATGTACATCCAAAAGATAATCCCATTATCAACCTGTATCAACCTCTCCTTATCCATGACTGGGCAAGTGAGTGCGGAAGGAGATTGTGGGTTCTCCCTCATCCCCTTACTCACCAGAAGGTTAAATACTTAACCAAAATCAATATCATACCACCAATTGATATCTTCCCAGTGAAACTTGTGGAGATGCCGATACAGTGATCAATGAAATCATCTAATACATCAGGACAAGTTCTCCCAGTGCAGATCAACCAAAGCCTCCTACAATTCATCTTAGAAGCATTGATAGCCTCCACGTGACAACTAACCACCCACACTCAATAACCTGGCTACATAACTTAGTGTTGGATGCACTATCTCACTATTCTTACTCTGCTTCCCCTGCAGCTGTCGGGTGATGGTGACCCAGAACGCACAACTCGTACCCTACATCTGACTCATTGTACCCCTTTATATCTCTCTGAACCTTCCATTTAAATATTCCAGCCAGCTGAGGGTAAAGTCAAGCCATGGGGTACAGTTACTAATCAGCAAACACGGAAGGTACATATTGTAGAGCATGAAAATATAAGAACTTTTAATAAAGGAACCGTTAAAAAAATTTATCTGAGCACCAAGTTATGACCATCTGAATTATTTTTGTTTTCATTTGATGGGTTGAATTTCGGAAATTAGATAAAGTTACTAATCAGCAAACACGGAAGGTACCATATTGTAGAGCATGAAAATATTAGAACTTTTAATAAAGGAACCGTTAAAAAATATTATCTGAGCACCAAGTTATAACCACCTGAATCGCTATTTTCATTTGATGGGTTGAATTTTGGAAATTAGATAAAGTTACTAATCAGCAAACACAGAAGGTACCATATTGTAGAGCATGAAAATATAAGAACTTTTCAAAAAGGAACCAATACAAAATATTATCTGAGCACCAAGTTATAACCACCTGAATCGTTATTTTCATTTGATGGGTTGAATTTCAGAAATTAGATAAAGTTACTAAATAGCAAACACGGAAGGCACCATATTGTAGAGCATGAAATTTGATGGGCAGGATGAAGGTCGTTAACACTGAAGCCCAACCAGTGCTGAGTGTTGCGAGGCGATGCTCGGTCAAGTTTGGCACCATAGAGACCACAATGGATTTCCATATTGTTAAAATGGATGACTTCAGTTTATTCCTCGGCATGGAATTTCTGAGAGATGCACGGATTCTCGTATAACCATATGGAAACTGCTTTTACGTCTGAGGCACCAATCCATGCACGCTTAAAGTGACTGCGAAGAGTTTACCCGGGGGTAAAATCTCGGCTTTGCAGCTTGTCATGTGCATAAGATAAGATGAGGACCGCAGTTCAGCGGATCCCGGTTGGAAGAACAGAAATTAAGGGTCAGAATGGTCTACACCAGCAATGGGTTTGCCCAATGGATCCGAGAAGCTTTGTGAAGCAAGTCCAAGGATTGAGCATGCATGTTATGGACGAAGATTTGTTGAGCAAGGAGGGTAGGAAGCATTCGTTGATTGCCAAGAAGATCTGGATTCCAAAGATGTATCTATCGGGTGGCGCGCCCCATTAAACATCCCATTTCGAGTCATTCAAGCAAGCTAAACCTTGTAGAGCTTGAGGAAGAAAGATGAGTCACTATTCCCATCAGCAATCCCTTGTTGTTCCACAACGCATGAGGCATAAACATGAACGGATAATGATGTGTACCGGACAACATCTAGAGTGGGACATTGCTTTGGTAGTCGATTAAGGTGTGGGTGCTATAAAATCAAACAAGTTCAAACCAGAACTGAAGAGAAGCCGAGAACCACAGCTAAACTAGAGTACACCATTGCCGGCAATTGAATCAACCTCTTTCTTAAGGCAGAAGTGTACAAGACAAATGTGGGTAGCGAAGAACCTTGGAGAATTGATGGCTTTGAGGACGTTCATTGAATTGAGTGGGGGAGAATGTTACGAATTTGGGCTTATCACCCAACCTCAGTGCAACCCCATGCCTGCGTGCACGTCTCAACCGTGTTGCGGTTCCATGCCACTCAATGCGTGCCTACAAACCGGTCTCCCTAAACCGCGATGCACACGCCTCTGGGTTATCCATTGCCGACCACCCAACCGCTCACGCTCCATGATGTCCCCCTCTGCGTCCGTGAAGCACTTTGCAAAATGCCCGAGCCGTTCGTGCCCAATGCCCATGCGTGCAATGCACAATCACTCGCCAGGCCAGCACACTAAGTGTTGATTCACATCCCGAGAAGACATGTCCAAAGCTCCTTGTCCCATAATTCTTCTCTTTTGCTTGTAATAGACTTAGCTAGTAGATTAGCTTAGTTTCTTTTCGAATGGTCCAGGTCTACATCCCTTGATTCGTTTGACCTTCGTTTATCTATGTACCAGGTACTCATGATAATGTTTGTACAGTATATATGTGGAGTACTGAGCTACCAAAATCTGGTTACCTTTTTGCAATACATAGAAAATGAGAGTTTTCTCCCATGTTGTCGGGACTAGTATTGCTTTGTTGACTTGTGTGTTTGAAGCCTTGTTCCCAATCTAAACTCCTGTGTGTATTTCCACTTCATACTTTACCACATCCCTCTAATGGCTTGGTGTACTGAGAGGAACCAAAGTGAGTGCGATGCACATGGGAAATTAGGCATTAGTAGTGACACAATAGCAAGGCTAGGCCACACGGTTAACCCCCTCAGAGGGTGACCCTCGAAATTGCCTGGTCTTGACATCTTGAACTTGGAATGATGTGGGTCGTCAGAACTGGGATGGTCTAGGCCTATACCTAGCCACTTGTGAGCAAATCCTTGAACTCATGATGCGTGGGCCGTGGATATGGTGCGGGCCGTGCCATTCTCTGGCACTAAATCATTTGGCACAAATCATTGCCTTGCACCAAGTCATTAGGCACGGGACATGGTATATGGCGTGGGCCTTTGGCACCTAACCATGAATCGCCTACTCCGACCTATGGTACATTTACTGGTGGAACCTGTTTCCTTTGCTACGGGTAAACCGTTAGTCCAATTTTTTAGTTCTAGTAGTCAATTGTGTAGTGCTCGAGAAGACAAATCCAATGGAATCAACATTGAAGAATATTTATTCTTTGATTGTGGTAAGGTTTTGGCACAACTCATCAGACCACGATTCCCCATTTTTCCATTGGTCGCTTTGATCTCCTTCTACAATGCAATTATGATCGTGAACTTTGTCTACTACTATTCTAGAGGTGAATGGCCTTCGATCTCTTTACCGTCCTTGCGAACTACCTTCAATATCTTCTACCTCTCTTACGAATGGCATTCACAAAGAATGTAACCAAAAAGTACCCATGAGCAACCCACTAAAGATGATCAATCAAATGGAAGATCTAGGAGCCCGTGGATACAAGATGTCCATTAGTACTAATTAAGCCTACAAAACACGGGATTTAGAAGATAAAACCAAACATGACCGTCTAAACCCTTTTCACGTAAACTTAACTAATACTAGCAATCCGCCATACAAAACATACCAAAAACTATGGTGGATGCAATGGTTAATGCACGCAAAATGAAGCACAACAACGATATACCCTATTAATTCTTGCTCATTGAGCACCTTCTCCCTACATTTATTTTTCTATAAAGAAACAAAGAAAATAGAAAAAAAAATTGGAATCATATTGCAAGGGTCCTCGGTTCACACCAAGAACTCAAGCAATACCTATTTCAGAAAACAACAAACAAACACAAGAAAAACATTAACTTCACTACCAACTAGTAATGCAAGTTAACAATCAAATCTTTAAACTAGCATCCCCAGCAACAACGCCAAAATTTGATCTGCACTCCGATGGGTCACTAATAAATCACACGGGAGATCTACTAACCCATAGAGTGCTTCACAAATATAGTAAGTTTATATGGTTGCTCACGTACTTGCTACAAACTACCAAAGGGTAGCTAGTGGCAAGTCCGGGGTTATCCACGGAGATGTTAGGATTCAAAAGCTAACTACACAAGACTTGAAATCGGGTCGTCACTCCGATTGCGTGTTGGGAATAGATAGTGTGAGTAAAAATGTTTGTGTGTGTGGGGGGGGGGGGGTTCATCTAAACTACTTAGCCTGCAAGAAAGAGAACAAACTATATTAAGCTAACACTTGGGGACATTTGCGTTACATGACTGGTCGAAAGACTTTGTTCCTAGATTTTATCAAGTACAAGATGTATGAACATATCCCGATGTTTATGTCACATGGTGGGTTTGATAGTCAACACTTTCCAATGTTTGAGTGCTCGTGGATACAAGGTGTCCATTAATTAGTTCCAATTAAGTCTACATAATGCGGGATGTAGACAAGAAAACCAAACATGGCCATCTAAACCTCTTGTCATGTAAAACTCAACTAATCCAAGGAATCCAACATGTAAAACAAGCCAATCATTACACCAAATGCATCAGTTAACGCACGTATAATGATGCACATCAGACCCCCCACACTTAACTCTTTACTCGTTCTCAAGTAAAATGAGATGAGAAAAGGACTAAGGAAAGTGTAGCGTTCTGGCATAAAAGTTAACTGAGGCATTCAACTTATTCCTATTACCCAATTTCTCCCAAAGGAGAAATAATCTCACAACTCTCACACTCCTCGAAGAACCTAAAGTAATCTATCCGCCCAAAATAAAGCAAAGAAAGATAAGTGTTAAGCTAGCTTACTTTTCCCAAAAAGTTCTCCAAAAGCAATCAAAGAGTCTTTGCCAAAAACAATCCACCAAAGGAAATCCAAGAGTCGTTGACTTGGTTGTAACTAAGGATAACTCTGGATTCTCAACTTAGTTACAACCAAGGATGATGCAAATGTATCGTCAACCTATTTTTTTGCTTTCTCTCAATTTCTCTTATTTTGCTTAGAAACCCTTCCGGGTTTTCATCCTAGCTTTCACACATGCAGAGCTCACATTCTCACCTTTTTCCACATGGCCTCTCATTTTTGCCTAAGTTCGTAAACCTAGTCTGGCCTAGCTTCTCATTTTTACCTAGGTCTTTCGACCTATCTGAGTTTTTCCCAATGTTTCCTAAGTTGCCCTTTTGGGTTTCCAACCTAGCTTGGTATATATTATTTTCATTTTTTTTCAAAATTTTCAATTTTTTGGTGTAGCATAAAATGCCCCAAATTTGGGCTTCATACTACAAGAAGATAATGAAACACAAAAAATTACACAACCAAAGTTCCTAAAGCAACTACCCCAAGACAAGCTATGAATGCTATCAAGCAAGTCACACCACAAAATGAGGATCCAAAACATCCCAAAACAAAGCAAACACCAAAACTACCAAAGGAACAACAAAAACTCCAAAGAAAAACACCAAAAGCACTGAGGAATCCCAAGATGAAAACTCCCTAATTGCTCGCTACTCCCTCCCCCACACTTAAATAACACATTGTCCTTAATGCACAAAAAGTAGAAACACACAGTGAGGTCGAGAAAGTAGTACCGCTTACACTTGCGGCCTTGGAGGGCCCTTCTTGTCTTGACTCACCTCGTCATTCTCAAAGTACCTCGTTGATTTGAATCGTGGCCTCCATGGACTCCAATCTAGAGCCAAACTCTTCCAATTGCGATCTTATGCCAACTACCACATGACTGACTTCTTCCATAACTTGGGTAGAACTCGAAAGTTTCTTCCCTAAAGTATGTAATTGATTGAGGATGTCTGTGGATAGGTGGGTGCGGCTAGCTGGTGCCTTCTAAAGGCTCACCATCCATCTTCTCATCTCTATCTCTGAGCTGGATAGAACTCTATAGAACTCCTTCATGAATCGTGGGTTGGTGTCAAGGAACAAATCATCCAAACTCGTCTTGTGGGTAATGGCAGTACGCTCTGGCTGAGGAAGGATCATGAAACTACAAGTGGTCGCGCCACTATATTGTTACATATCTTTCGTCCAAGGTTGTAGTCAATATTATAGAAGCTTTGGCTAGCTCTAGATAGTGTACTTCGTTCCTGAACACCCAAAACTAGCCAATACAGACGGAGTGACTTGATGTCCTAATTATTGCGCCAAAAGCCCTACCATGCCACCTATCGAAATCTTTCCACTTTTTCTCTCCCCTATTGCTATGCATTCTTGCACAAAAGCCCCTACTAAGTTTGGGTAGAAGCTACCGTCAGGAGTCATTGCCCAAAGGCAATGAACATCCGAACTTGGACACTGCGTTAGTTCACCATGGCAAAATACCCCCATCGCTAGCAACCGTTGAATGTAACACAATGCTGGGTGAACTAAAGCAACTCTTTTACACAAGTTCTTCCTATTTGTGCTTGTCAATTGCCTCCAAAAATTCCCAAGAGAGAATGGCAAACCCTGTCGATGTGACCTTGAAACGTCTCTTCTGTATCTCCACCCAAAATCATGAGCCACTTCCCTGTGTGTCATTCTATACTCTTTGTCATCCAGGTGAAACTTGATTGCCTTTATCGATCTAAATTTGTGATTTGCCATTGAGTAGCTAGGAACTCCAAAGTCCACTGGATATAGGTTTTCGAGTGCTTCTCAAGAAAGCCTTCTTGGTAGCCATCCTAATAAATATGTAACGGGCTCGAGTAGGCCTGGAGTCTCCAAAGTACCCTTGCACGCGAATCCCATCTCCAAAATGGTTCTCTTTGGCCCCTTTACGGGCTACAGTCCCGGAGATGTTGGTTAATCCCTCCGTCACTAATGCGGGGTTCATGGTTTACAACCTTAGCCGGTTTCTCCCGATTTCTTCCTTTTCTCACCCCGTGAAGATTCCCCTTTTTCCGACACACTTCTTTTCGGAGGCATCCTATTAACAAAGGAGAAGGTGGTAATGTGACAAGGGCATGTCCACAATATCATTCAAAGAAAACATCCTTCCTAAATAGCATAGTCATTTCAAATAATTATATTCTT
Organism: Rubia yunnanensis; assembly: GCA_037428765.1. NCBI lineage: Eukaryota > Viridiplantae > Streptophyta > Magnoliopsida > Gentianales > Rubiaceae > Rubia > Rubia yunnanensis. The sequence goes on from CM075063.1 coordinate 66,586,607, forward strand.
CAACATAAAGGTTATTCATTGAACAAAAAAGTCATAGCAATTCATATCAACCCATCAACAAGATCCTGCAAGAAGGATTCATCTCTCCTAAATCACCCAACATATTAAGAACATATCATCCAAGCATAATAGCACATCAATCCACCCAAACTTTCTTCAACATAAGAACATTAATGCAACCCAAACAACATTCTCAACAAAACACTCTTTCAAGAATCATGCTTTGCATAACACCACCATAATGCCACATAAAGAAAATAAACAAGAAGTTCAAAGGATTACCCAGAATTTGAAGCTAGTAGTTTCAATATCCACACAAGAAGAAGAAGAAATTGCTATTTTTTGAGAGAAAAGCTTCAAATTTTTGAGTTCACCAAGAGTGTGTGTGTGTGAGTGTTTCTTGAAAAGCTTGAATGTGTTAAATGACTCAATTTGGTGGAAGAATATTTTACCAAGGATCTAAAAATTTGAAAAAGGTGGTTCTTGAACTGATTGTTAATGTGGGGTCCCTAACAATCAGTTCAAGCTTCCCATAAATAGTACATTACTGCAACAACATTTTTTTTGAGTATAACATGTCCTCCACCTAGGGAAATAGTCAGCCAACAGTTCGAATTTATTAAAACATTGTGTTAAAAAAAATATTTGCTAGCTTCAGAATGATTGGAACAAATTATTCATAACACACAAGTCTTTTCTAGTTTTTTGAATGATCGTAATAGTACAATTTGGTTTAATATGGTAGGTTAAATATCAAGGATTTAATAATAACATGAACATATCATTCAACAAAACTATTGAAATTCAATAACATTCAATAATGTTAAAATAACATTCGATAACATTAAATAACATTCAAATAAATTTGTTTTAATGTGTTCCAAATTCTGAGCAGTAAAACTAAAATCTGGAAGAAAGAATGATAACATTGAACATTGTCGACCCAAAACCATCTAACAACTCGAAGTAGAGAGTGTCCCTAACCCTCAATTCCTCTACATCAAGAAACTCAGTAAAACCCTTTGGGGTCGGGGTCTTGAGATCTTGTCCCTCGAGTAGTGCATGTGATACTCTCTTCCGCCACACCTCAAGACAATAGGCATCTTAACATTTAGTAGAAGTGGAACAATTTGGCTTGGGATGCACTAAATTATATACAGAAAACCACAGTTAGTATATAAAAAAGTAATCTAGAGAAAATGTTAATTGAAAATAAAATACACATGTGTAACGGATAAAACTTACCAAAATTGGAATTGAACCAAAGTTCATCTGGGTCAAAGTACAAACGAAATGTGGAATGATATCGCCGAGTGGAGTCCACACACATTTCTCATCTAAATGGCTATGGATCTGCATTAGTCAATGAAATTATTACAAATTAAATAAGAATATAAGTAATCAAATAAAAGAAATTTATGTAGCGACCTAAAAAAAATTGCTCACTTTAATTGGTGAACAACTACTCAAACCTTCATTGTCAACCATGATTCCAGAAATTTATATTGTCACGGATGATATATATAATATAGATAGAAATTGGTTCGATAGAAATCAGTTCAATTAATCTTTTAAGTCAACTAGGCGTCTCACTACATGTCGGTCCAAAATAATGACATGACCGACATGTACGAGTGACGTCGCTCACCTATCGGTAGAACTGATTGGTTGACCGAGAAGGGTGCGACGTCTCATACATGAAAAACTACACAAATATGAATGAGCGATGTCGCATGATGATCGCACCAAACGAAGGGGGGTCGAAGGGCTAGTGACATCGCATTTAAACATAGCAAATTCATTAACAACAATAGAAAACCTGTGAGATTAAAGTTCCTAAACCCAAAAAATGGACCACAAAATTGGGGGAGAACATAGAAACAAAATGTGTACACCCTAGAACCCTAATCCGTAAGAACTTCAAACCAAAAAACATAGAACACATCCACACACCATATACATAACAATTTTAATGAAAAATACAAAAATGAAAGTAATCTAAAGAATCTAGAAACCATACCTTTGAGAAGAGTGGTTGTGGGACTGTTAAAATTCGAGGGAAAGTAAAAATGTTTTGAAGTCATTTATGAGGTGTGCTACATATATATAGTCGTTTCGAACCCATGTGAATTCCACCTTGGCATGTGCGATGTCACATGTGAATCGACCTTACTGGCATATGACCGATGTGTAACCGACGTCGGCTAACTTGAATGTGAGCCCCACCATTTCAGTACACTAGCATAGAAAATGGGCCTGTGTTTTACCATAAATAATATAATTAACCTTAATTACAATTAATAGTATATTAAAAACTACTAATTGAAATTTAGCACAACCAGTGAACTTTATTAACATCCGGTAAGATCGGAATCGATTTTAGCACAACCTGTGAACTTTTTAGTTTATACACTTAGGTCCTTCCAAGAGGGTGGGAGAGGTCGAAATGAAAAACTGGAGATACCTAATTATCTAAATCTCACTGTCACAATCATATCGTTCTTATTTAGGAATCAATGAACCGGGGTATTCGTCCCTCATTTTTATTAGTATTCCATTAATACCCTTACGATGATCATTATTGGAACGATAATTTCCACCACATAGAATCACACAAAATTACATATTCTTGTATTTTATGAATTAAAAATATAATGAAATTATGTACATCAAATTTTTATAAGCGCTAGTACATGGTCTAGAGTAAATTGTAAATGATTACTTATAAGTATGCAAGGGTTAATTGGAAGATCTTGTGGAAGTCTCTGTGGGATCATGCTAGTTTATTTATCACTTTCGGGGATTATAAGTTCAACTGGGGATGGCAAAGGTCCCTTCCGAGATGATCAGAATTGATTTTGTGAATACAGGTGAACTTTTAATTTTTGCACTTAGGTCCCTCCAAATATTGGGAGAAGTTGAAATGCAAACTTGGAGATACTCTTATCTAATTCACATTTTCATGACCACAATGTTCCGATTTGGGTATGAACGAGTCAATAAAATGAGCCCAAATTATTCACCTATGTATATGATGAAACTTTGCAAAAATTACATTATGGCCCAGACTTCCTTACATGTTCACTACGCTCCAAAACTCCACACCTGGACATAAGGACAAATTTTTGATATGGAGATTATGTGTACTGTTTAAGAGGGATGCAAATCGGGGTAATCATCCACCATTTTTATTAGTATTTCATTAATACCCTTACGATAAGCGTTATGGGAACGGTAGTTTCCACCACATAGAATCACATGAAAGTTCATATTCTTAGTCTTTTATGAAATAAAAAGATAATAAAATTCCATCCATTAAATTTTAGAAAGCGCTAGTACGTGGTCTAGAGTAAATTGTAGATGATTACTTAAAAGTATACAAGGGTCAGTCGTAAGAACTTGTGAAAGTCTATGTGGAATAAGACCAGTTTCTTTATTACTCTGGATTATTATAAGTTTGACTAGGGATGATGAAATTTCTTTTTGGGACGATCGGAATCGAGTTTGGGACAACCGGTAAACTTTTAAATTTTTGCATTTAGCTCCCTCCAAGAAAGTGGGAGAAGTCGAAATGCAAAATTGGAGAAAATTTTTTATTCAAATTTTCACGACAATGTTGTTCTGATTTGGGCAAAAATGGGTCGACGGAAGGGGCTGCAATCTTAAAATGGAGATGTTACCAAAATATTTTAAAATTGGACTATAGCCCTTATGTGCGACATCACAATTGTGTCGCACAGAATGAACCTAAAGCCGACCCCCAGCCGACGTCGGTTGACTTGAAATTTCCTACCGGAACCGAATATTTGAGCCAAAAATTTGAACCGAAATCCCCCCCCCCCCGCCCATCCCCAAACCCTATTTCATGTCAATAATCTTCAGCACTAACACCCATTTACCATCTCCAACACACTTTCTCCAAACCCAACTCCACGTCATTCTTTCCATTCACACCATTACAACAATTAAAGGGCTCAATCAAATTCCTTCTCTCAAACATCAACAAGTATCCAAAGGTGCAACATCTCCAATTTCAAATTAATTTAGGTAGTTTTCCATCCATTCCATGTTCATTTAGCAAATTTATTATCATATCATCTATATGTTTCTATTCTTCATTGATTAAAATTGAATATTTTCATGAAGTATGTGGAATTTCTAATCATCAAGGGTTTTGGTAAACCAGTCACCCATAAAATAAGATTCAACTCCAGTAGCAAGAGAAACAACAACAGTAGTAGCAAGGACGGTGGTAGAATGGTATTCAACTTCACTAGCAGTAATAGCAGCAGCACGATAGAATGGTATTCAACTTCAGTAGGAATAGTATTCGTAGAAAATTCAGCTATGGTAGAATGGCTGAATCAAGAATGCAGCTGGAGTAATAATAATTAAGGAGTGGGTAGAAGATATAGTAAGATTGGTATTCGTAGTGGATTCAGTCATGGTAAAATAGTATAATCATGAACACAACTAGGGAAATAAACGAATAATAATAATTTCAAGGTAATTGTGCATAATATTAATTTAGGGTAAGTAGATATAGATAGAGGGAGGCACAACAAACTAGCTAATGGCCACAGGCTAGGGTGGGCCTATTGGCCTAGTTTAGGCGGCGGATACGCCTTATGGTCACATCCTAAAACAAGTTAAAATGGGGTCTAAGATCAAACCAGCTCTAATACCATGTTAAATTTCAAGGCATCTTGGGATTCCTTAATAAAACCAACTGGTATTAAGCCTTTGCTCTCCAGGATTATGTGTGATGTAGGGGAGTCCTTCCGGGCCAACACAATAACCATAATCAGTGCAGTGTAGCATGCTTGCTTGCTTGATTGTCATGCAAAACAAGGCCCCGTAGAGTTCTCCTGGATCTAGCTCCGATGATAAGTTAGTATTTTGGTTTGCATCAACTCATTTCAGGAGAAATGCCATTACTTGTCTTTTGTCCTGAATCTCTAATTTTAACTGGTGGATTGCGTGATCTCACATGATCGTGGTCCATTTTACTCCTATCATTGCTAAACCAAGGCCTAGAAGGGATGATTGTGGGTGTTGACCACCTTCCTCCTTAAGGTGGGGTTCTTTTCGTACTATACGAGATGTACTCAGAGTTTGCTTACCATGCTCACTGGTCACGAGTTGTTGCCTTTTGGCTTGGGTTTTACGTGGTTTAGGGAGGTGTAAAACATAAGCCCCCCAGCCAAGGAGTTTTTGCGAGCTAAGCTATCATATTTTGTATTGAAACTAGCAAGGTTTAATTATGATAGAGTGAATATTAAATCCCTTTGGAGGCATGGAAATATGGAATTGGCGGAAAAGTGAGCATGGGCTTCTTGGTGAAGATATATGGAAATATGTGACCAGGATTTTAAGCTATCCCATTTTTTTGGGCTATAGTTGTTAGTGGCCCAATAATAGGGTTAGATTTTTGGTTATAAAAAGGGAGGTAAAGATTTACATAACATCATTGCAATATCCATTCTAAGTGTCTATTCATAAGAATTATATAAGTATCATCAGAAGGGAATACAAATAGTATTTCCCTTTTGTCAGCTTTATTTTGGTCCAAAAATGGTGGGTTATAGGAGTGTCCTTACCTTGGATGATGTAACTATGTTATAAGAGTGTTATACATGTTTGTCTGCTTGTGAGGTTATGGTACCTCTTGATGGTAATGTTGTTTTGAGGGTGCCACCTAGAATGACTAGCGTGTATGAATGTTAGTTGGAGTATGGGCTGAACCTCCCTTTTACAGATTACTTCATTAGCATTTTGGAGGCTTATGGGGTTGCTTTTGCTCAGATACATCCACAGTGTGGGCCATACTAATTGGTTTTGAGAGAGTATGTCATGAGATTGCGATGGCTTTTAGTTTGCAATTGTTTAATTCTTACTATAGCCTACAAATGGTGAGCATGGAAGAGTCTTGGGTGACGTTTAAGCCATTTATGGGAAATTTCAAAATTATGAAAGTAGCTTCTAGCGGCTATGGAAACTGGGTAGATTGGTTTCTGAATATGAGTTATTGTGGGCATGGGGCGATGCCACCGTGGAATGACAATGTTTCCTAGACTAGGAGTAGAAATGGGGAAGGAATGTGGGCCCGACGAAGGAACTGTGTGCCCATGCCCTGAAGGTAGAGAAGCTCTATGGCTGGCAAGGTAAGGAACTCCATCAAAATAATCAGTTTATGTTCACTGCTCCAATTACCAGTTGTGTTCACTTTGTAGTTTGACAGAGCCACTGTCCCGTGATCAAGATGCGAGTGCATCTAGTGGCCAGCTTAGGGACAAGTGTGTGAGGTCTGAGCAAGGGGGAGTTTTTGCTACTAAGCATAAGGCTAACGAGAGAGAGGGACCTAGTGAGGGTCATTCCAAGGTGATGAAGTCGAAAGACACTATAATGGTTGTGGATTTTAGGGATATTCTTAACTTTCCTAGAGTGATTGGTTTTACTAAGGAGTCATGTTGGTTTCCTATATATTTAACACGTAGGATTATTCTCTAATGTTGTAGAACTAATTGTAAGAGTACAGGTTGAGGATGCCTTAACAAAATGGAAGGTCATCGCCGTACCTCTTAAAGTTAAATTTATAAGCCCTAAATGCTTCATATCTACAATTAAGTAGATAATGGTAAGTCGGGGTCGTCCACGAAGAAGAGGGATCTTTCTATGGGTTAAACATATAAGTTTGATATTAGGCTAGAAGTAAATATATATATATATATATAATCAAGTAAGGGGGGGGGGGAGGTTGGTTGGTTTTGGTCCTAAGTTATGAATTTAAAGACAAGAAAACTAGCAAAGCTAAATAACTATGCCAATCATGCAACAAACTAAGAAAAAGAGATAAAAACTACAAAAGACAAAGCCTTGGGGGACAATTAATATCCACTTCTAAATCTAATATAGATCATTGAACCATTCACACATTCTATCACATTCGTTACCTATGGGGAAGGCTATCGCTTCCCATTCAAAGATCAACATTCGCTTCTTCCTAATAGTAATTCACAAAGGCAACTTGATGACCATTTGCAATCCTCATTGACAATCACTCTAGGCGATCAACGACCATAAATATATTTCATCAACGGCATTATACACGAAGAACCATAGATTTGATAACAACAAGTCTTCTACCAAAGACATAACCATTTAACCAAACATAGCATTCATTAGGCTAAACCTAGAACAAACCACATTCAAGATTCAACCTTCCATTGAATCTATAGGATAACTATGAGAACAATCCACATTAACATACTTATCTAGCAAGAATCAAAACACATTATACTTATCTACTATTGGGGTTGGCAGGGTTAATGGTGAGTTGTGGGATGGTACTACTGCCGAGGCTTTTGGTGCTAGCGTGATCGTAGTGGGGTGGGGAAAGGTGTGCCTAGTAGTTCTGGATGCAGGGATGAGACCTATAGTCCTAAGGTAGGACAGTTATTAATGTACCTGGATTATAAATCTAATGATAACCACGTTGATTAATTCCTGTTGTTAAATTATATATACTATATATAATTTTTAACGGGTATTTGTATGACATATAGGTAGGAAAATTATCTATAAGGGGTGTTGTGTATTCTAAAGATGTGGCTTTGTCAACCGGGTTACCTTAGATGAGCTATGGGGATGGACTCCCTATGGATGATTTCTATGCTAATTTAACCAAAATTGTAAGAGTTTGTATGTTGGACCTAGACCTAGGTCATGAATACCTTAATGGTTCAGGGATCTCACCTAAGGTCGAGGAGTGGCTAATAACACTAGGTGGACGAGTAAAATGATTTTTTAGTATCATTTGTGTTGTATCAGGATGGGAGCTACACTTGAAGTGGAATCTTATGCATATAAATTAGTGCGATGTTCATATGTTTAAGTAAGGTTCAAAATCCAGAATGTAAGAAAAGAGATGACCACTATTATGTGGCGTGAAGAAGAATGGCAAAATTGTTTAACTAAGACATTTTGTGAGAGTGATCGAATGGAGGATATCATTTCAAAGTAGGCTGATTACTTCGAAGATATTCTTCGACTTAAAAGAAAACCGGACGTTAAGTGTCATCGGTTAGCAATTGGAATTCTCGAATGGAGGGGAACTATAGTGAAGAACGTAAATTCTCAGCTCGACTCCTAACGAAGTATAAGAAGTAAGAAATTCAAGTAGAATTGATAAACTACGTTGGTTTTGCACAAAAGTGTTATGTCGAGAACTAGAAGGTTTATTGAAGGATCAGTACGAGGTCAATGGTAACCTATATGCAGAGATTAGTAAGAATTTGTGTAAGAATCCTAATGCTAATGAGGAATGTTAGAAGGATCATGTTCGTATCTTGAAATAACAAATAGATGGTTTAAAACGAGGCCTGAAGACTTATCTATGATTTGTGTACTTAATAAGTATGAAGCTAGGATGGTCAGAGTGTAGACCTATTATTGATCACAAGTCTTACTATGTGAAGAATATGTGACGTATGGAGGTCACTGGTTCCATACGAGATGAGGTTTATTTTCATATGCGGTGGAAACAAGAAGAAATTCTAGATGCAGGGACTGGGTTCCTGAATACAATTGACCATTGATTACCCTAGTTGTTTTTACTAGTGTTCTACCATATATTAATTTTGTTCTGGCAGACTTATTTTTAATGTCTTAGGAGTTTTCTAATGATAGTGTGTGTTTGTTGTTATGGCTCTTGTGGTGTTTGTGTTCTGGTTGTGGCTAGTTTGGAATAGGGTATAAAATCAAGGGTAGGGGTATAAAAGGTGGTGTGTGTATATTGGGCGGACAACAGGTTAGGGTTTCGCTTATGTCATAGGGCTGGTGATGTTCCAGGGGTATGCAATGCCGCACAATCCTTCACGTCTCTATGTAGTAAATGTGTGTTACGTTAAGTCAGTAGGTGGTTCGGAAATGCGAATTGAAATCATGCTTGTGTCGCGAGTCTGGTGATATTCTAGGCGAATGCAAAGCTACAGTATTCCATTTATTGAGTGTGTTGGACCAACAAGAAAGGGGGAGATGTGTGTCCGCTTGTGTCGCAAGACTGGGGATTTTCCATATGTATGTGAATCTGCGGCACTCTCACTTCCTTTTATCGTGTGTGTAGGTGTATTTTCTACTGAGAAAATTCGTAGGTGATTTTCCAACTTGTGTCGCATCCGTAGGTTGGGCGGTGTTGTATGAATGTGCCATAGTGGGTTCTCTATAGGTCTTTCGAGTGTATATGGGCTTGGATTTTGGGATTAGAAGATGAGTATGCCACGTGGGTGAGTCATTTCACATTATCTAGGCCATGGTGTTTAACTTTTGTATTTTCCAAGGCTATAATAGGGGGTAGAGTGGTTCTGGAAAGAGCAGAAATGTGACTTTTTAGATACTAAATTAATGATATTTACTTTTCCTATGCGTGTGTTATCCTTATATAAAGGCAACTGTATTGGAAGATATTCTCAGTTTTATTTTATCTGTGATTGATTTATGATTTATTTCATGGGTGATTTATGCTTTGTTCTACTGTGGGTTTGCTCTAATGGTTATGTGTTGTGTGTTTCATGTAGTTATTGAAGTTGTTGTGGATGTGTGTAAGTTGTAGACTTCCTATAATGAACATGGTGTGGGACTCTGGGGGTGGTTGTATTTTGTGCCTAAGGCCTTGGTGTGGTTATAATCCTTATTGGATGGCTTGTTTGGAGGAGTTATTTCCATTATCGGCAGCGCAAGCTGAGTTAACGTCCCTTACGGGAATTTCTATGAAAACTCATGCAAGTTGTAAGTATGAAGCTTGACTATTTTATGTTTTAACTATTCTTATGAACCACGTACATATATTGATCTTTAGTCATATGTTTTCTAGGAAAAACAATTGGGATCAGAGAATGCAAGGTCGGGGTAGAGGAGGATGAAGAAACTCCACCTACTAGACCACTAAAGGCGGGGGTTGAGGGGAACTGGCAGAAGGTGAAGCCTAGACTCACATCGTCTATGCTCTAGGGAAAAACTAGGTTGTACAATCGACGAACACACCATATTGGATCAGCTCCCGGGCTTCGTTCGGTTGTGCAAGGATGGGGTAAAGTATACTAATGGTGTGAAGAGTACTTAATCGAAATACTTTCCACTTTCAGGTTAGGTTGTACCATTTTGCGACTCGCGAAAAGCTGGTGCTGGGAGTTCTTTTTTGCTCCCCTATTTGTCTCGACTTGCGATGTATCCGTCTCGACTCGCGACGTATTCATCTTGACTCGCGACGTATCCATTGCAACTAAAGACGATAGTGTTTCCCAGAACTTAAAAAGAATTTATTTTATTTTTCTTACCGACTTTCCAAGCTTTCTTTCATTTCTCATGGATCTCATTCCTTCATCTCCTCCAATTCAATGCATATCACGTTGCTACAAAATCATAGAAGAACACACCGTAAAAAGAAAAAGAAAAAATAACAAAAACTAAACAACAAAAACCAAAATAAAGGCTGAATTTATTTACATCATCGGCACGACAAAACTCCGTATATTTAAGGTTGTTGGCACAACCCTAATGTTATCCATATGGTGAAGGTTTGAACCCCTTTACCATGAGAAACCAAAGGTAAAGAGGTGGGGGTACAAAACTTTCAAGAGGAAAGTCTTGTGGAGGTGGAGATGTTTTAAAGGGAGTTGGGCGGTTAGGAGGATTGGGATAGTCTTTTGGCTCCTCTCTTGTCTCCCTCAAAACTTCCAAAGATGGGGGAGTTGGTTTACTATGTGGGGGAAGGGGTGACAATTCTAATTAATGTAGCACAATCACCTTTTCCTCCATTTTTTCATCCTCAACAACCAACTCCCCGATTTTCCTCCATTTTTTGAGTTCGACTTGGGATGGTGTATTTTTGGAATCATAAGCTTCCATTCGAGTTAACACTTCCAATATGCTCCTCGCATGCCCCTCAATAGCCTCAACACTAGAGGAGAACCGAGTGTCCGGTTCCTCACTAGTAAAGTTGTTCAAGTTTGCGATTGCGTTAATGACTTCCTCACGTGTCAAACTTGAACTTCCTTGTTGGGCTTGGTTTTAGGGTATGGTATAAGGTGATGAGGGCCAACTACTTTACTCGTATTATTGGTTTTTCGATTCATTCTCATACCACCAATCCAGATTACCACACCATTCCGGATTGTAAGAATTACGGTATGGATACCATTCTTGGGTTTCTTGCCCTTGAAAACCAACACCCCCTACCCCTTGGTAGCACTCTTCATAATACCCTTGGTTTTGGAAACCAAGGGTTCTTTCTCCCTCATAGTGCTCCTCCCTCAACAAATAGCAAGACTCGGTAGGGTGGTTGGAATGACACATCCTACAAAACATTTCTTGTTGAGCCTCTCTTCTCATCATGAGTTCCCTCAAGATGAGATCTCCATTTTTTTTTCAAATTTTTTCCTTTTTTTTTCTTTTTTTTTCTTTTTTTTCTTTTTTTTTTCTTTTTCAAAAGTCCAAAATCATATTGCAAGGATTCTCGATAAAAATTTACCAAGAACTAAAGCAATACCTACTTCGAACAAAAACAACTAGCTAATATGCAACCAAATATGCCCAAACACTTAAAAATGTTTCTTCCCTGGCAGCGGCGCCAAAATTTGGGAGGTTGTCATAGTACCTCTCAAAGTTATAATTTATAAGCCCTTTATTCTTACTAAATAAAATTAAGTAGATAGTGGCAAATCGGGGTCATCCATGAACAAGAGGGATTTTCTTAAGCGTTTAAACATATAAAGTTAATATTAGGCTAGAAGTAGATATATATATATATATATATATAAGCAAGTAAATGGGGGGAGGGGGGTTGGATGGTTGGTTTTCCTAAGTTATGAAATTAAAACACAAACTAACTAGCAAAGTTAAGTAACTATGTTAATCATCAAACAAACTAAGAAAAGGGGGTAAAAACTACAAAAGATAAAGCCTTGGGGGCAATTGATATCCATTTCCAAACCTCATATAGATCATTGAATCATTCACTCATTCAATCACATTTGTTACCTATGGGGAATGCCAAAACTTCCCAATGGAAGATAAACATTCATTCATTCTTAATAGTAATTTGCAAACACAAACAACGACCATTTGCAAACCTCGTTGACAATCACACTAGGCAAACCACACCATAGAGGTATTTCATCAACGACATTTCACATGAAAGACCAAAGACATAGCCATTTAACCAACATTCATTAGGCTAAACCGAGAAGAAACCACATTCAAGATTCAACCTTTCATTGTATCTATAGGATAAATATGAGAACAATGGAAATCACACAACATCTTCCAATGCCAACTAGAACTTACCCCTCCTTTGCTTCCTTGTAGACATCCACCCTTCATGTAATATGCTTGAATCCACCTTACCCAAAGAATATCTTTCTTTGAGTTTAAATCCTACAATTGCTTACATAGTGCTGCCTTGTTCCAAATGGAAGGATCTCTAATCCCCAATCCTCCAAAAAATTTGCTTCTACAAATTGCATCCCAAGAGATAGGAGTATAACCCCCTTTCCCTTCTTCTCTTCCACACAAAAAACATCTACAAATTTTCACAATCTCCTCATGAACACCCTCAGGTATACTTAGTATACTAGCCCAAAATCCAACTATACTTAGTAAAACTGAATTGATCAATTGCACCTTCCCTGCATAAGAAAGAACACTTGAATTCCAACTATGCAATTTTCTTCTAATTTTATCCACCAATTGCTCACAATCTTGCTTCCTCCACTTCACATTAGACAAAGGCAGCCCCAAATATTGCATAGGAAAATCCCCTCTTGTTACATTTAACACTCCAGCCAACAAATCTTTCTCCTCTTCATTCATTCTAGAAAAATTAATTCTAGATTTTTGCTCACTTATTGCAAGACCCGAGACCTCCATAAACCTCTTCAAGCAACCTTTTACACCCTCCATGGATTTTTGGTTTGCTCCACAAAAGATAAGCAAATCATCAGCAAACAACAAAGTATGCACACCAACCTTTTTGCATCTTTGGTGGAATTCTATGTGCTGCTCCTTGTACTCCTTTGCCATCATTCTTGTAAGGTACTCCATGCTCAAAAAAAACAACAAGGGGGATAGAGGATCCCCTTGTTTAACTCCTCTTCTACCCATGAATCCTTCAGAATACCTCCCATTCAAAACCAAGCAAAATGATGACTTCATTGTACTTCTCTTGATCCAATCTATCATCAACCCGGGGAACTTTAAAACCTCAAGCCATTTAACAAGAAATTTCCAGCTTATACAATCAAAGGCTTTGCTAATATCCACTTTAACAACACAACTTCTCTTCATGCCATCAACATTGTACTTATGCAACAATTCTTGTGTTAAAAGAATGTTGTGTGATATGTGCCTACCTTTCACAAAAGCACTTTGATTCTCACTAATCAAACAAGGCAGCACCTCACAAAGTCTTACACAAATTACTTTGGTTATCACTTTATAAAGTACGGAGCAACAAGCAATAGGCCTATAATCACATGCAAATTGAGATTGACTCACCTTTAGGATCAAGGATATCACGGCTTGATTCAAAGAGTTTGGAATTTCTCCCCCCTTGAAAAAACTTTGTACGGCCTCCACCATACTTCCTCCAATTATCTCCCAATTGCTCCTAAAAAATTGGCTTGTATAACCATCTCTCCCCGGGCTTTTGTTAGGATGAATCCCCCAAAGTTCTTTCTTCACCTCCTTTTCACCAATTGGTTGGATTAAGGATGCTTGTTGTTGTATTGTTAGAACTCCACCAAAAATAGGCAAGTTTTCCTCCAAGTCTTAAGTTTCCCAATAGACTCCCAAATGGCTTTCATAGTGTCTCTTCAAATGTTCTTCAATCTGGTCTACATTGGATAGTAATCTACTCCCCTCCTTTATGTTCAAATTTTGGTTCTTGTATTGCCTTGTTCTCATAGAAGCATAAAACAACTTGTAGGCCTATCCCCCTCGTGAAGCCATTGCACTTTAGCTCTTTGTTGCAAGAACTTGTATTCAGCCTCCTCCAATTCTTCAAGCACTTTCCTTGCATCAAATTCCACCCTTTGCCTCCTTTCATCCCTTGGTTCTTTATTCAACCCCTCTTGTGCCAAAAGTCATTCATTCTTAGCCTTCTCCACCCTTTCTCCAATCTTAGAGAACTCCCTTCTATTAAGCCTATTCAAAGGCTTTTCCATGTCTTCAAGAAGCTTTCCATAATCCTTCATTTTGCTCACCTTCCTCCAAACCGCTTGGATTGTCCCCTTGAAATGTGGTGAGGCCTCCCAAATATAGAAATATTTGAAGCTCCTCCTCTTCTTCTTGTTTTCCTTATGCCAACTCAAAACGATAGAATGGGGGTCCGAGAGTGTCCGGTTTTACCTCACAAAAGGCTTGGCCAAGCCTCCTTACCCACTCTTGGTTTACAATGCCCCTATCAATTTTGATTTGTATCAACTCCCCCACTTCCCTTCTATTGCTCCAAGTAAATATTTGGCCAATAGTTTTAATTTCAACCAACAAACTAGCCTCCATCACGCCTTGGAAATCCAAGACTTCCTTTTCTTCAACATCGTTTCCACCTTCTCTATCCCCAAAATCCAAGGGAGAGTTAAAATCTCCTATGATCAGCCATGGTTTATCATCTCTACTCCCTTGCCCCTTTAGGAACTCCCACATTGGTTTTCTCTTTTCAATGGTGTTATGGCCATACACCACCGTCAAGAAGAATTTCAGGTTATTGCTCCTAGTCAACCCATCAAAATCCATCCATTGATCCCCAACATTCAACACCTTCATATCATAAAAATCAGCCCTCCAACCTAGCCAAATTCTCCCCCCTACAACATTCCCATTTGTTATCAACTCCCAACCAAGCCCTATTCTCCCCCACACTTTTTTTTTGGTTTTCTTCTTTTACTTTAGTTTCCAACAGCCCCAAACAACCTATATGATTAAGCATACAAAAGTTTTTCACCCTCCTATGCTTATCACATTTATTCAAGCCCCTTACATTCCAACAAGCAAATCTACTATTCATAAGGAGGGTCGGATAAGAGAGTATACCCATTACCTTCACTCCTTGAACTCCTCGGATCTTCTTCTTTCTTCCTTGCTGCCCTTAGTCCTTTCTCTACCATTTTGAACTCAATCTCCTCCCCTAGCAGCCCTTTAACCTCCCATTGCTGCTCTTTAGGTTCCCTTTGCTGCCCTTAGTCCTTTCTCTACCATTTTGAACTCAATCTCCTCCCCTAGCAGCCCTTTAACCTCCCATTGCTGCTCTTTAGCTTCCCTTTGCTGCCCCTTAACATCTTTCACTCCATCTTGCTTCTCATCTTCTTTCACAATCCTCCCAATTGGCACATAAATTCTCCTATTTGTTTGACTTTTTTCAGCTCCATCTTTCTTCCTATACACCTCCTCATTATGCCCAATCATCCCACATTTTCCACATTTAGTTGGCTTCCATTCAAAACAGATTTGTTGGCTAACAATCACCTTGTTTTCATTAAGGTAAATCAACTTGTCCGGAAGGGTGTCACTTATCATCACCTCAACTTGCGCCCTTGCAAAATCTAGCCTCTCCTTCTCTTGTGTTGCTCTATCAAGATTGAAAGGCTTCCCAAGTGGACTTACTATCTTACTTATGAGTTTTGGTTGCCAATACTTCAATGGCAATCCGGGGAGCTGAATCCAAACTGGGACAACATTAGGTTCTTCAATCACACCTTCTTCATTCCAATCTTTCAATAAAACGGGTTTCCCATCGAAGAACACCACTCCTTTCTCCAAAACAACCCCTTTATGCTCCTTACTTTGAAATTTAACCATAAAAACTCCTGAATTTAGAAGCCATACCTTGTTGATTCTTCTTCCCAAAATCCGAAAAAAGAACCCCTCCATGACTTTGAATGGTGGGTTGCTGCCCAAAACCTTGCACATAATAGTAGTCTCCCATTGCTTTGAGCTTTCTTCCACTCCTCCATGGTGATTTCACCCATAAACAGCCAATAGTTAGTTACAAAAATATGATTATGAGTTAGTAAATCGGAAAATGAATAACAGTTCCCAATTGGATAGACTGATCCTAAAGGGCCCAGCGAATTATTAATTGGATTTTTTTAATTGATTCGTTTACTCTATTCTGATATTTTACAGGGGTTAATGGGTCCATTCGAGAACAGTTGAATGATAACAAAATTATCAATGATTGGAATTCCTTAGTTTTATTCAACAACGTATGAATAGTTCCTTGACTTGGGTTAAGGAATAGTTGAATTCTTACCTTAGGATAGAAAAAAATGGAAGAAAACGGATTGATATTGGTGAATCTGATCCATTATCAGAGAGCAATCCCGAACCTGGGGAATCCTTCCTTTTTTCGATATCCGAAATAGGGGATTTGATCAAGTTGATTCTTAGGAAATGTCGAATCAAACCATTTGTCCTTATTTCAATAAAAGACACACGGATTTCTTTGCTGGAAGAATTTTTTTTTCTTTATCCCAATTCAATACTGAACAAATACGGACTAATTGAATGCTTGTATAAAAAATTCCTTGAATTGGTTTGCCATTTCCATAAAGGATGTAATTTACAACTCGAAGTTGTACATTGTCCCTTTCCTGCAACTGATCGTGAGGAAAAAGTGTTGCTACATTTACACCGTCCATGAGTTCATATATGACAACAGGTCGAACCAAAATAAAATACCCCTTTTTGCTAGGTGTAATCCGTTGGACATAGATCCAATTTTTAAAAATTTTTAATTCTTTGGAATTTCTTTGTCCGGTTCCTGGTAATATCGGTATCAAAACGCTGCTATGTCGGGATATCTTATCTATCTCTCCAGGAAAATGAATATCTCCAGAAAATATTTTCAGTTCAATTCTTTTTTTTCCTATCTATCCGAACCAACCCCCCTCCCCGGCTTCGTATATTTAAAGCTATTTGTGTACCTACCCCAATGATACTATTGTTCCGTACCATTATGGAAGAAGATACAGGTAAGATATGCACTTCTTCAGGAATGAAAAAAAATCGATCTACTTTCATTTCAGATTTTGACTTAAATTCCTTAACTCCTTGATATTCAATCAAATCTTCCTTTTTAGCGATTGACTGCATTTCGATAGTCCCATATTTAGTAATTCCCAAACTCTTTCTTCGATATCGAGGATCATCAAAATAAGAAAGAATACTATTTCTACGAAAAATACCATTTAAGGGAATTTCAATCGAGATACCGAAAGTGGATATTAATTCATTTTCGCGTTCATGAATGGGTTGAAGTGGCATAAGAAATCTATTTCTTTGCCTCTTTGGCAATAAATCAGAATTCTCCCGGAGAATGGCCGAATATAGGAGATTACAATGACCAGTACATAGGATTCGATTAAAGTCTAAATAATTGTGAATGCTCTCTTTTTCTTTACAATAAAAATCCGAACTAAAGAATTTGTACCTCATAGGAGCGTTAGTTACTGATAGTTTCGAAGAAATATCTCTTCGTTTGAGAGAAAGAGAATGCGCGTTCATTTGATCTTGATCTTGATCTTTGTAAGCGAAAGGGAGGCGAGACTCGATCTGCACGGACCTCCCAATAATATCCATAAATGACTTGTTTTTGGTAATAAATGGATATTACCATACGTAAATTCCGGTGCACGATATACGTCGGTACTCCAGTGCATTTCACCATCTGAGTCAGAATAAATATGTTTTCAAAATTTCTCCTTAAAATTCAAAGTGGGTATTTCCGCCCGAATCTCAGCAATCACTTGTTCTGATTCTACATATTGATCGTTTTGAATTAAAAGAAAACTCTTTGATGGAATATTCACATTATGTATCTTCACTCTCAATAGTTACATACAAGTCCGTAGAGCATAGAAAAGCAGGATGTCCGTGACGTGTACGTGTTGGATGAACTAAATCCTTATTGAATTTTATTTTTCCATTATAAGGAGTTCTCACATGTTCTGCAGTACCTCCTGTAAATACTCCGCCGGTATGAAAGGTTCTTAATGTTAATTGAGTCCCCGGTTCTCCAATCGATTGACCTGCAATAATACCTACGACTTCTCCCAATTCAACAAGGTCGCCATGAGTAGGACTCTGGCCATAACAAAATTGGCAGATCCAAGATGTACTCCTAAAGGTAAAGGGGGTTCGAACAGGTATTGTTTCCGTGCAAAAAGTCATGAACCGGTTGACAAGCCCAACCCCAATGTCTTGATTTCTAGTGGAAATACATCGCTGACCCATTTATATATCATCTGCTAATACACGACCAATTAATGTTTGAATAAAAAATTGTTCGGGCATCATCCCATTCCGAGGACTCAGAAAATAGCGCGGGTAGTGCCACAATCTGTTCGACGTACAACAATGTGTTGGGCTACTTCAACAAGTCTGCGTGTGAGATATCCGGCATCAGATGTCTGTACAGCAGTATCCACAACCCCCTTACGGGCTCCGTAGCAAGAGATTATATATTCTGTTAAAGACAGCCCTTCTCGTAAATTGCTTTGAATAGGTAAATCAATCATTTGTCCTTGAGGATCCGACATTAATCCTCTCATACCTACTAATTGATGTACCTGAGATACATTTCCTCTAGCGCCTAAAAAAGACATTATATGAACGGGATTTAAGGGGTCAGTCATCCTAAAATTTGGATTCATCTCCTGTCGCAAATATTCACTTGTAGCATACCAGATTTCAATAGATTAACGTAATTTTTCTACTGCATGTACATTCCCAGAATGGTGGTGTTTTTCAAAATTCAAACTTTGTTGTTCAGCATCTTGAACTAGGCACCCCTTTGAAGGTATTGTTAAAAAATCATCAATTCCTAATGAAATAGATGTAGCAGTAGCTTGTTGAAAACCCAGGGTTTTTACTTGATCCAGGATGTGCGATGTATATGCCATTCCAAAGTGCTCTATTAATCGACTAATAAGTCGTTTCATGGCAGTTCCATCGATCGCTTTATTGTGAAAGACCAGATTGGCCCGTTCTGCCATAAAGTACCTCCATATTCGGCTAAGTAGGATTCTACAATGGGTTAGGATCAGTGATTAAAAAACTTCCTTTTTTGATTTTGATTCGGATAGAAATTGTAATTCCGGAACTCTAACCTCAGCTAAACCGTGGAAATTGACATATACGCGGTATCATAGAATTCCTAAGTAGCATATGAACAGGCACGAGAAAAACCCTGTATTGCTTCTTCCATTTTTCGATAAAGAAAAATCTGACCAACAGTGGTTTGAATGTATAGAAAAAAGAATTTGTTTTTTTATTATACTTCGTACTATTAGATAGTGTCCATAAATCTCATAATAAGCCCCTAAACATTCATAGTGAATTTCGACAGGAATTTCTCTTGAGGCAATAACACGTCGGTCCAGCCGCCACCGGAGCCACAAAGGACTATCTAAATGGCATCTATCTCCACGGGTTGGTAATATTGGATCTCCGTCGAGCTAGATTTGAGTATAGAACTCCAAGATCTGACCTCCTTCTTGCTCTCCTCCTCCACTTCTTCACTCCAAACAATTTTTCTCCCTTCTTTAGAGCTGCTGAAATTCGAAATTGAACGCTCATTTTTTTCTTCTTCAAAAACTTCTTTTTCTTCCACTCCTTGGCTTTTAGCTTCTTTAGGGCCTGAAAGTGACTTGTCAAGAACACTCTTCAGCCCTATTTTGTTTTTTCCCTTGCCCTCATCCTTCAACAAAGCCAAGCTGATCACCTCCTCCTTCAAAAATGTTTTTCTCTCCTTTGATTGTTGTGTTTTCCCTTTATTCTTAGTGTTAGATCTCCTCATGGTGTGAGGATGGAAAATTCAAAAGAGAATTACCAGATCTGAAATAAGAAAAAGGGAAGAATACCCATATTATGTGAAAATCACCCCTAGTATCCAAAAAAGGGTGCCCTCTAGTTTGGACATCGATTTTAGTCCTTGACATTTTACAGAATGGTCTCCCAAATAATATTGGGGGTGCACTTCCATCGTGCGCCATGCCAAGGACATAAAAGTACACCACAAACACCAAGTTGCCCTAAATGCTTATTATCTAAAACTAAGTAGATAGCGGCAAGTCGGGGTCGTCCACGAAGAAGAGGGATTTTCTTAAGCATTTGAACATAAAAGATTGCTATCATGCTAGAAGTAATTATATATATATATATATATATATATATATATCTAAGCAATTTAATGGGGGAGTTTTGGTTGATAGTGGTCCTAAGTTATGAAATTAAAAGACAAGATAACTAGCAAAGTTAAGTAACTATGCTAATCATTAAACAAACTAAAAAATGGATAAAAACTACAAAAGACAAAAAGCCTTGGGGGAAATTGACATCCACTTCCAAACCAAATGTAAATCACTGGACCATTCACTCATTCCATCACATTTGTTACCTATGGGGGAATGTTATCACTTCTTATTTGAATATCGACATTCATTCCTTCTTAGTAGTAATTTGCAAAGAAAAACAACGACCATTTGCAAACCTCGTTGACAATCACTCTAGGCAAACAACACCATAGAGGTATTTCATCAATGGCATTGTACACGATGGACCATAAATTTGATAACAACAAGCCTTCTACCAAAGTCATAGCCATTTAACCAAACATAGCATTCATTAGGCAAAACCTAGAACAAACCACATTCAAGGTTCAACCTTTCATTGCATCTATAGGATAAATATGAGAAAAATCCACATTAACATAGTTATCTAGCAAGAATCACACAACACATCATGCACAAGAAGTTCTAAGTTCATGTTCTTAGATTTTCATGCAAAGAAGTTAAGGAATTCGTCACTTTCCTAACACCCTAACACTTCAATCATACAAACACTTCGTATTCTCAAACAACCCATGGCATAAATAAAGTAAAACATAGCATTAAGAACACATGAATGCTAAATAACAAAGGCATCAAGAACGAGTGAAACAATCTATTCACTACTTCCACTACTTGTTGTGAAGATAAATCTTCCATCCTTATTAGATAGTAGTTTGCAAGAGTGAATTCGACATCTCTTGTCAAACCTCACCAATGACTCCAGTAGTCGAAACACGACTAAAAGTATCCCATTGGTGGCATTAAGCACGAAGAATCAACAAGCTTGGCAACACTTATAAACACTACACCGTGTCTAAGCATTTAATCAATTCATGCATTTTACACAAGATTAGTCAAGAACGATCGACATTCATTGACTTCTCTCATTTGCTACCTAAAACAAACATGACAACGAATTCAACATCTAGAAATAATCAACACATCAACATCATTAAGAAACTCTAACTCATGCTCTTGGATTCCATATTAAAAGAGGGGAGAATTAGCTACTTTCTCCCAACCCTAACAAGTAATCATACAAGCAATTCACATACTCAAGCTTCCAACAACATCAATACCATTCACAATTTACATTCAAAGCCCAACAAAGGCACAATAGCAAAAGCACTAAATAGATAGATATGATTCTCAATACATGGATATGGAAGCTTAAATCAATTGCTCCCAAGATTAAACTAACCTAGATAATGAAAATACATGATTAACCTACAAAAACTAAGAAAAGAAAGAAAGGAAAACACTAGGGTTTTAACCCAGAAAAATGCAGGAAGAAGAAGGGTGTGAAGAGGAGAGGATAAGGTTTAGTATTTATAGTACAAAAAAGTAAGAAAGTTTCTGGCCATACGTCCTTCGCGAGTCGCGACGGGTTCGTCGCGAGTCGCGACTGAGCCCAGTTTCAGCATCTTAGTTTCTTTCTTCTTTTTGTTTCAAGTCCTCCCCTTCACTTCACTGCACTTATCTTAAATTCTTCAAGTCTTCAAAAGCTCAATTACAAGTCTTCAAGTCTTTAAATCGTCAAAGGTATTCTTCAAAGTTTTCAAAGTCTTCAAACAAATTGCCTTGTCACACAAAATCCTCTAGAAAAGTATTAAAAGCTTAAAATTCGCTTTTAACTCTCCTTAGAGAATTTCAAGGCAAAATGCCACATCTAGAGCACAAAAGTGTACAAAGTGAATCCTAAAAATCCTAATATAACCGTATAAAATGGGTACATCAGCTACCTATGAGGTAGTTAGTGGCAAGACTGGGTTTGTCCACAAAGATGCTAGATGTCTAGCCAAATATGCACAACCACGTACGGGGCGTCAATCTGTCTATGTGCTAGAAATATCTATATATTGCAAACTGGGGGTTTTGGAGGTTTTTCAATTAACAACTATGAGCATAGGAAATAACATAAGAGAAGTACATGGGGAATATTTGTGTAACATGTTTGATTAAATGTCTCGATCCTCGATTCCATCCCATACAAAATATCAAAGCCTATTCTAGTGTTCATAACACGTGGTCTGGCCAATTGAAACTTCCCCATACATGTCCCGTAGGGTGCACTTGCAATCTTCCATCGGCACTGCCTCCGTAATTATAAGAGTACAACAATGGCCCTGCCATTGCGCAAATCTATTTCTCTCTTGTACGATTACGTTCCGGGCATTACACCATGAATGCTCTAGTCCTAGACTGAAAAAGGTAAAGGAGAATAGGCACCTTATCGATGGCACTAGGGTTTCTAAACCCTAATTTTGCTACTAAATACTATCTCTACCCATAACCTTCGGACCAACTCGCCAGCTAAGACAGGTGTGCTCTTATCGTAACGGTAAAATAGAAAAAGACCTACATACACATACCCACGGGGACTCGGACCCTACTACCCATATCACATCAAGGTTTCTCTTCCCCAAAGGGTATCAATATGTTCACAAACATGAATGTAGACTAGAGTGTGTGCTGATAGAGTATCATTCATACAATTCCTAAAAATTCAAGAACAAACGAACATAATATCATAAACGCATAAAAATAGGTAGATTTAAATAATGTCACAAAACATGAATAAAAATATTATCCCCAATCTATTAAACTACTCCCTAAGCATTGAACCAAATATTTCATTGGATTCAATACCTTTGAGCAAAGCAAAACTAAAAAGATGAAAAAGAAGAAATTCTAGAGAGAAGAAAGAGCTCCTTTCTCTCTCTACCCTACGTTAGAAATCTAAAATCTGAATATAAACTTAAAACCTAGTAGACAAAGGTCTATATGTATAATAGTAGGGAATTGAGCCTAAAAATAGGCCAGAAATAGGCCAAAACCCCTAGCGGCCACAAACGGCACATGGGTGGCATCTGGCACGGCCCATGCCTACCAAGGTACCCTCATGCTGGCCCAGGACGTCGATCCTGGCATAGCCCGTGGCCTCATGCCAGCGCGGTCCTTGTCAACTTGCGCGAGTCATCGGCTAGAGTTTCATTGTTTATCTTCTGATTCACACCTTGTGTCATTTGGCGCGGGCCATCAACCGAATCCTCATTTTACTCAGTATCATGGCACAGGCCACATCATTCTTCATACCCCGTGGTCTAGTCTTAGCCTTTGTGACTTGAAACAAAGCGGATCATGTGAAACAGAATGGTCTGTGCCCATACTAAGCCAAATTTTGGAGTGAAAAGAATACATGTGTCTCACAGCTGGCCAAAATTGGCACGGTCCGTGCTAGGGTTGGCATGGCCCATTTTGGTTGGAACATACTGTGCCTAAGATCCCTGACATGGCTCATGTTGCTTGGTATGGGTCGTGCTAGGTCTAGCCCATGTGCTGGCCTTGTGCAATCCGTGCTGGTCGTGGCTGGTTCGGCCGGCTGACTTGTTTGCTCCACTATAGATGAACCGTTGGTCCGATTTTAGAGTTATTGTAGTTGATTTTATATAGCTTGAGAAGAAAAATCCAATGGTGCCACCCTCAAGGTCTAATTCTTGTTGTCTCTTTCTCAGAACTTTGTGAAACTCTCGGACAACAATTCCCCCACTTCTTTCTTGGCCTCTTTGAACTTTGAACCCTCCTATCTTGGGCTCAATTCCATCTACTACCACACTTTAGAGTCCATGGCCTTCAATCTACTACCATCCTTGCGAATGGCCTTCTACAAAGATGATCGAAGCATGCACGAGCAACCTACTAATGAGATCTTAAATGAAGATTTAGGTGCTCGTGAACACAACGCGTCCATTAGTTCCAATTAAGTCTACAAAACTTAGAATTTAGACACAAAAACCAAACATGATCATCTAAACCCTTTACCGTGTAAACCTAACTAAAACTAGCAATCCAACAAGTAAAACATGCCAATTATTATGCAGAATGCATAGGTTAATGCATGCAATACAGTGCGCATCAACTCCCCCACGCTTAAACCTTTACTCGTACTCGAGTAAATAAAAACAAGAAAATGTCTAAGCAAAGTGTATCATGCAAAGATGAATTAGAATGCATTCAACTTATTCCCAAGCTACCCTAGTTCCCCCAGAGAAGTAAAAATCTCACAACTCTCGTACTCTCCAAAGATGCTAAAGTAACCTAACCACCCAAAAATATAGGGAAGAAAAAGGTAAGAAAGAATGATGAGTGTTGAAATAGGTTACTCTTCAAAATAGTTCTCAAAAGCAATCCAAGAGTCATTGCCCAAAAACCACCGAGGAAATCCAAAAGATCCTCGACTTGATTGTAACCAAGGATACCTCTAGATTCTCAACTTAACTACAACCAAGGATAATTCCAAAGAATTGTCAATTTAGTTTCCATTTTCTCTCAATTTCTCTCTTTTTTCCTAGGAGCCCTTTCGGGTTTTCATCCTAGCTTTCACACATGTTGAGCTCACATTCTCACCTTTTTCCCCACGGCCTCTCATTTTTGCCTAGGCTCGTAAACCTAGCTGGGCCTAGCCTCTCATTTTTACCTAGGCCTTTCAACCTATCCTGGTTTTTCCCATTGTTGCCTAAGTTTCCCTTTCGGGTTTCCAATTTAGCCGGGTATATATTCTTTCATTTATTTCATTATTTTTTTCAAAATGATCCAAAATGCTCTTAGAAGAGCTATTAGCTACATAGAAACAACTAAGAATCATAAGTGTTATTCGATCCCCTCCCCCACACTAAAGCTTGCATTGTCCTTAATGCATACACACAGTCATAACATATGTCAAGGGAAGGGAATAATAGGAGAGCACCTACAATGAAAAATGGATCCTAAAGTCTACCCATGATGGCACAATCATGGAATGTAACGAACAAACTACCATCGCCCCAATATACTGCCCCTAACTTCTAATCAAGAAATTTCAATCTAACCACTATAATGCACCACAAATCAAAATAAAGAATTGAATCACAATGGAGAGTTACCTGTTAGGTTTCGAGTTGTGTGTTTCAAGGGTTTGAGGGAAGATGAGTTTTGGTGGTATTTTGGGGGTGGTAGGGAAGGAATGGTGATTTGAATGTAGGAAATTATGTGAGCTTCATAGGTCATGCATGTCTACACGCCCCATGAATTTTGGGTTTGGTTCTCCTCCTTGTCCACCATTTTGAGCATAAAAAACCATGTATGTCTACATGGTTTATGAGTTGGACTCCCTATTTGCTCTTCTTCCTCCAAGAACCCTTGACTTTCTGGTTGTAAGCTCTGGCTATCCTTTCCTTGTACCTTGCTTCCTTGATTGCCGCCCTTTGTCTCTTTTCCTCGAGCTCATCCAAGTCCAACCTCACTATCTCTGGTTTGGTGTCCTCTTTGTATTGTTCAATTCGAAGGCTTGATTGTCTGATTTCAACTGGTATTACCGCTTCGTGCCCATATATCTGACTATACGGCATTTCGCCCGTTGGTTCCCGCACTGTTGTTCTATACAACCACAAGGTGTTGGGTACCTCATCAACCCAGCCTGCGCCCTTTCCTTCCAATATTTTCAGGATACCTTGAACGATCTTTCTGTTCGTTACCTCTACTTGTCTGTTCACTTGGGGGTGAGCTACAAAAGTGAATTTTTTAGTGATTCCTAGTTTTAAACACCATTCTGTAAAGATCCCATTTGTGAACTGAGTGCCATTGTCGGTAACGATGGTTTATGGTACTCCGAGGCAAAAAACTGTATTCTGTCAAACAAATTTTCTCACCGCTTCCACCGTGACTCTTCCTAATGGCTTCGCTTCTACCCACTTCGTGAAGTAGTCGACTGCCACAATGAAAAACTTGGAACTGCCTGGACCTTTTGGAAAAGGTCCAACGAGATCAATTCCCTATTTATCAAAAGGCCAAGCTCCATATATTCCTGTTAATGGTGCCTGTGGCTTGTGCGATATTAGAGCATTTACCTGGAAGGTTCTGCATTTAAGGACAATTGTATGGTCGTTGAACATGGTCGGCCAGTAGTATCTAGCTCAAATGATCTTCTTTCCAATTTTTCGCTATCCTTGATGTGAACCGTACAATCCTTCTTGCACTTTTTTCAAGATTTCTCCTGCCTGTGATGGCCCCACACATTTTATCCATGGAGATAGATACCCTTTCTTGTACAAAGTTCCATCTTCATAAACATAGTTGTGGGATCGTATTTCTAGTTTCCTGGCTTGTACCTTATCTGTCGGTAGTTTCCCTTTATCCAAGTATTCAATCAATGGCGCCATCCAGTTCACCTCATGTGCTTGAACTGTTGAGACGATTATCCTCATTTTGCTTCTAACCGAAAGGACTTCCACTTTCACATCTTTGTGGTCCGCTAAGGAATCAAAACCTACTGTGGCTAACTTGCTTAAGGCATTTGCCTTCATGTTTTCAGTTCTTAGGGTATGTTGGATGGTTAAGGTATTCAAGGTGAGCGATGAGTTGACAAACCTTGGTAAAGTATTTTATCAATTGCTCTTCTCGCACTACGTAATCTCCTCGCACCTGTTGGACAACTATTTGTGAATCACTGAATGCTCAAACGCTCTTCACCTTCATGTCAACTGTGAGGTTTTTACCCATATATTAACGCCTCATACTCGGCTGTGTTATTGGTAAGTGAGAAATCAAGCGAAGCGAGTATCCGTATTCTCCTCCTTCCGGGTTAATCAACAACAGTCCTGCTCCACATCCTTCTTTGCAAGATTCTCCATCTACGAACAGTTTCTATGTGACGTTTTCCCATTTGGCCTTTCCTTTGTCTTCATCAAGAAACTGTTATGTTTTCTCCTGCTGCGCTCTCAAGCTTGTCATTTTGGTAATGAAATATGCTAAAGCTTGTACTTTGATTGAGGTTCGCGGTTGAAATTAAATCTCAAACTGTCCCAATTGAAGAGCCCATTTGGTCATTCTCTTGGATGACGCGGGCTTGTTCAAGATGTTATTTTTTTATGAAAGTTTTGTATATAGATCAAATCAAACCAAAAGAGTTTTTAGGCCATCACTCCTAGTCTTTTACAAGAAAAAACCCCTATCAAAATTTGCTATTTAAAATCAAACAAACAACCAGCTCTATATTCTATCTAGTTCATATTCAAAATTTTCATTCCATCTCTTGTTGCTCCTCCATTCGCATTCGGCTTCAACTTGGGCAGCCAAGGTCTCTATCTTCAAATCTTCTTGGCAAAAGATCCTCTTGTTCCTTTCATTCCATATTCTATACAAGGTACTAGTAAGTTTCATCAACATCAAGTCTTTCCTTCTTCTTACCATCATCAACAAACATCTTTTTACTTCCCTCATGTTCCTCATATCCCTCAACTTCAATATTTTCATCAACCCCTTAGTGTATGTACAGCCCGAAAACAAATGGGTTGTTGTCTCATCCACCTCATCACATAAACTACAACTTTGTTGTGTCTTCAAAATCCCAAATCTTTGCAATCTATCAACCGTGGGCAGCCCTCTCTTCAATAGCAGCCATAGGAAAATCCTATGCTCGGGTAAAATGTTTTTGTCCCAAATTACCTTTGCATAAAAGGCCCTTTTGCTTCCTCCCTTCATTTCATCATACACCATCCTTGTCTTCAACTTGCCTTCCTTGTCCAAACAACTCCCAAGGGTTTGGAAGTGTTTATCTTTCAATTTGCACAACATCTTTCAATGCCAACTAGAACTTACCCCTCCTTTGCTTCCTTGTAGACATCCACCCTTTATGTAATATGCTTGAATCCACCTTACCCAAAGAATATCTTTCTTTGAGTTTAAATCCCACAATTGCTTGCATAGTGCTGCCTTGTTCCAAATGGAAGGATCTCTAATCCCCAATCCTCCAAATTTTTTGCTTCTATAAATTGTGTCCCAAGAGATAGGAGTATAACCCTTTTTCCTTTCTTCTCTTTCCCACAAAAAACATCTACAAATTTTCACAATCTTCTCATGAACACCCTCAGGTATACTTAGTATACTAGCCCAAAATCCAGCTATACTTAGTAAAACTGAATTGATCAATTGCACCTTCCCTGCATAAGAAAGAACACTTGAATTCCAACTATGCAATTTTCTTCTAATTTTATCCACCAATTGCTCACAATCTTGCTTCCTCCACTTCACATTAGACAAAGGCAGCCCCAAATATTGCATAGGAAAATCCCCTCTTGTTACATTAAACACTCCAGCCAACAAGTCTTTCTTCTCTTCATCCACATATGCCTCAATATTGTCCCCAATATGGCTGTGAAACGCATTATCAAACACTCTTGAATACGTTGCTCCCGTATTTTTCAATCTGAATGGCATCTTCACATAGCAGAATATCCCAAAACTTGTTATGAAGGTCGTTTCTTCTGCATCTTCAGGGTAAATCAATATCTAATGATAACCTTTGTAGGCATCCAAGAATGCAAGGACTTCGTACCCTGAGACTTCTTCTACTAGCTAATCGATCTTTGGCAGGGGGTAACAATCCTTTGGGCATGCCTTATTTTTAAATTGGTGAAATCTATACACATTCTTCACCAAAAGTCTGCCTTTTTTACCATCACCAGGTTTGCTAGCCATGTTGGGTATACACTACCTCTTTTATAATTCCAACTAACAAAAACGCCTTTGCTTCCTCTTCAATTTCCTTTTATCTATCACTAGTGAAGCTTTTTTTTTTTCTGCTTGACCAACTTGATCGAATCAGCGATATTCAAAGAATGAGTTGCCACACTTGGGTCAACTCATCCCATGTTCTGTACATTCCATGCGAATGTGTCCTTGTGATCTCTCAGAATTTGTATCACCCTTCATTTCTCTTGATCTTGAAGACACTTCCCTACTTTGACACATATTGACGCACTGTTATCATCCCGAATGACATTTTCAGTTTGTTCCCCTATCTCTTCTAGGTGATCCACCTGGTTAAGTGAGTCATTGTTGGTGATAGTAATAACCATTTTTTGTTGTTTCGTGGTTCTTCCTGCTTTCATTACGATGACCATACACTGCTTAGTAGTTTTTTGGTTTCCCCTCACCGCTGCAATACCTATTGGGGTAGGGAATTTCATAACAAAATGGTATCGAGACCATATTACTTTGGCTCTATTAATCCATGGTCTAACAATAATGTAGTTAAAAGAACTTGGATAATTAATAACAACGAAGTCACAGATCATAGTGTTGTTTCTCCCATTCTCCCCAATTGTTACTGGCAGCTGAATATTGCCAAGCGGTATCTCTGCTTGTCATGTGAATCCTATGAGTGTGGATGTGGATTTCTTCAAGTTCATCCTCTTGAATTCAAGTCTATCAAAACAGTCCACAAAAAGGATTTCTACGGTGCTTCCATCATTGACAAACACTTTATTAACCGTCATGTTCCCTATTTTAGCTACAATGACCATGGGATCATTGTGTAGCGAGGCATTAGAAACAGCGTCATCTTCGCTAAACGTGATTATTTCTTCAATACAGCAACCTTTTATCTATAGGCTACTGTGGAAGTGAATACCTGGCCTTAGTCTTCCAAGCATTATTTGATAAAAACTCTATTGACCCATGTATGGAAAAAACTACTTTTTCTAGAGCTTTGTTGGGTGCGTCCTCTTCAAAATCCACTGCAGCCGTCATCTTTTGATTTTTGTTCTAAGTGTTCGTCGTGGCTTGGGTTTTAGCCACGGAGCTTCCTGCCTTGCTCACTTCGTTGTATCTATTACCTTCATCTTTCTTCTTGTATTGCCCAAGATAACCATTCCTCAAGTTCTCTTACATTTGCCTCTGTAGATCTCTGCAATACTCGATATTGTGACCATGATCTCTATCGAAGGCACAATTGTATTCTCTTGACCTTTTATCTGGAGGCGCTACCATTGTCGTTGGTTCGCAAAATAGATCCTTGTTTGCTTGTCAGATCTCTCTTTGAGGTTTTGTTGGATGTGTCTCTTGGGACAAGGTGGTGTTGTTGTTCCTGCTTCTCTTCCTTTGAAATCGAAGTTTCCCTTTTTCCTTCTTTGCCAAATTCCTCTGCGAGTCTTCGATTACTCTTTTCTTGCCTCGCTCCCGCTCTATTTTGAGGTTGTTGGCTTCCTCGATTCGTACATACTGTTCTATCATTTTTTCCAGGTCCCTTGGATTTTCTGGCATGTTCTTTGTGAATTCCTAGTAGAACTCTCCCAATCGCATGCCTCATGTGAACACACCTATGAAAAATTGAAACGATAGGTCCCGAACTTGCAGACTCTCTATAACGAACCTACTATGATATTCTTTTTGGTACATAAATTGTTGATAGTTAAAAACTGCATGTTACAATGAATCTAGCAATGTCACATATAAAAATTCAACCCAGTGGATGTATGGTAGTAATTATAAAAATTCTATTTATGTTTTGCATGTTCATTTTATTCAATATAATTATACTAAATTTACGTTAATGATTGAATTAGTTGTCATTATATTAGTAATTAAAAAAATAATTACTTCTAAAGTGTAGCTTTTCCATTAAAGTATTTGAATTACATAATAAATTAATGCTCTTTTAATGTTAATATCATTTTTACAGGATTATTGTATTTGCTAAGATAAAAAATGTCAGATTTTCCTGATTTGGCCCCCATCTTTTCCACACGAACAAAGAATTTGTTGATAGATGCCAATGGCCGAGTATTCTAAGAATGACAATGGTAAGGAAAATGGTCGAGTTACTATTGGATGTGAAAGGGGCGGTCGGTATAGGAGCAAATTTCATTCAATCTCCAAAGAAAATAAAACTCGAAAGCGTACAAAAATGAAGAAGAATAAGTGTCCATTTAAACTCATTAGAAATGAACAGGTGGATAAACGTGAAAGTTGGTGGTGGACTGGAAATTTAGCAGATACCATCATGAGTTAGGTGTCTACCATCAATGACATTCATCAATAGCTAAGTTGAGCGAAAAAGAGGTTTTGTCAAGATTAAAAATTTGTGGAAAGCTAATGTAAAGCCCAAGAAGATATTGAAGCAATTGAAGATAGAAAATCCAAACAATGTCGGCAACATGAAACATATTGACAATGCATTGTAGAAAATCAAAATAAGTCAGATAGGTTGCTATTTTCCAATGCAATACTTTTTCAAATTATTGAAGGAGCGGGATGTAGAGACTAATGCTTTACGGGACGTGTTATTTGCACACCCTAGAGCAGCAGATTTGCTTCGTTTATTTCCTCATATGGTTCTCATGGATGCATCATTGATAGTATGACAACTTATCCTTGATATTCAACAAGATGTAGGAGAAAAGTCATAAGTCAAATTGCGACAAACCACCCAAATAAATCACAAGGTATATATGTCATTCTTGATAATTCCCACCTCATATTTATGTAGTTTAACATGCACATAACTAAATGGCAACTGTGATGCAGATGAAATGTTTGGACATACTTCAAACCAATATACATTTCCCTATTCCAAAGTTGTGCCAAAATTCATCCTGCAACATATTGAAGAGCACAAAGATATGAGGTCTGATGGAAATTGTGGATTTAGAGTACTTGTTGCATATGTGTATGGTGATGAGAAAAAATGGTTGAGCATAAGGATGGATTTAACCGAATAATTGACCAACACAGGGATTTGTATAAAACAAGATATTCTTTGGGATGTGTGCAAGACTATGATGAAGCACTTGATATATTGAACTAGCATGCATCTTCTGCCTCTCTTTGAAATTGGTATGAAGTTGCGCGTCTTGCACCAGTAGTTGCCACGAGGTATTAAAGGATTTTCATATATCGGGGATGCAATTCAAATGTCACGTTTTTGCTACTAAAAACTTGTCTCATTGAAGAACCTTCAACAAGATTTATGAGTATGGGTCTCCTCAATGGTAATCATTTCATTGCACTATACATGTCAGCTGATAACCCACTACCGTCTGTGTCGAAGTTATGGGAACTTTAGATATCAAACGTTAGCTTGATAAATATTGCAAACTAGTTGGTTCCCATTAGAGTTACTTGTTATGTTTTTACAATGATTATTTTAATAATAAATTGTTTTTATTAAGATCAACAATGTTCATTTTTAAAAAATTGTATATGACATTGTTAAGTTCCCCGTAACAAGTATTTTCTAAATATCACATTTTTAGGTATCATTATTGTACGTAATTAAAGATATTAACAGTTAAACATGTTTCTTGACGATCATGAAAAGGTATCTACCAATTTTGAAAGGGGACAAAGGGAGTAGTTTAAAGTGCACATGTATACATGAAAATACCATATAATTCATGTTTAGAGATAACGTGAAACTATTCGTCGTCTCCTTCATTTTCCTCTTTCAAATGAATCATTATGTTCATGTGTCATTTTAATCATGAAAAACTGAAATTTAACAAAGAACAGACAAACCTAGTCAATAAAATATTGATTCTTCCTAATCACTCTAATCTTAAGTTTCATTATGGAGCAGTTAAACAAACTTTTTTTAGTAACTAAGTTGGTATGCTTGCCCTTTTGCAATTCCTTAATAAAGGAATTTGAATACTAGGTTGTTTTTAACATTATTACAATGTGGACCAAGTGGTCAATGTTTGACCACTTCCTTTTTTTTATGAAAGTTTTGTATATAGATCAAATCAAACCAAAAGATTTTTAGGCTATCACTCCTAGCCTTTTACAAGCAAAAACCCCTATCGAAACTTGCTATTTAAAATCAAACAAACAACCAGCTCTATATTCTATATAGGCTCATATTCAAAATTTTCTTTCCATCTCTTGTTGCTCCTCCATTTGCATTCAGCTTCAACTTGGGCAGCCAAGGTCTCCATCTTCAAATCTTCTTGGCAAAAGATCCTCTTGTTCCTTTCATTCCATATTCTATACAAGGCACTAGTAATCTTCATCAACATCAAGTCTTGCCTTCTTCTTACCATCATCAACAAACATATTTTTACTTGCCTCATGTTGCTCATATCCCTCAACTTCAAAATTTTCATCAACCCCCTAGTGTATGTACAACTTGAAAACAAATGGGTTGCTTTCTCATCCACCTCATCATATAAACTACAACTTTGTTGTGTCTTCAAAAGCCCAAATTTTTGCAATCTATCAACCGTGGGCAGCCCTTCAATAGGATCCATAGGAAAATTGTATGCTTAGGTAAAATGTTTTTGTCCCAAATTACCTTTGCATAGTCCCTTTTGCTTCCTCCCTTCATTTCATCATACACCATCCTTGTCTTCAACTTGCCTTCCTTGTCCAAACAACTCCCAAGGGTTTGGAAGTGTTTATCTTTCAATTTGCACAACATCTTCTAATGCCAACTAGAACTTACCCCTCCTTTGCTTCCTTGTAGACATCCACCCTTTATGTAATATACTTGAATCCACCTTACCCAAAGAATATCTTTCTTTGAGTTTAAATCCCACAATTGCTTACATGCTGCCTTGTTCCAAATGGAAGGATCTCTAATCCCCAATCCTCCAAAATTTTTGCTTCCACAAATTGTGTCCCAAGAGATAGGAGTATAACCCCTTTTCCCTTCGTCTCTTCCCCACAAAAAACATCTACAAATTTTCACAATCTCCTCATGAACACCCTCAGGTATACTTAGTATACTAGCCCAAAATCCAGCTATACTTAGTAAAACCGAATTGATCAATTGCACCTTCCCTGCATAAGAAATAACACTTGAATTCCAACTATGCAATTTTCTTCTAATTTTATCCACCAACTGCTCACAATCTTGCTTCCTCCACTTCACACTAGACGAAGGCAGCCCCAAATATTGCATAGGAAAATCCCCTCTTGTTACATTTAACACTCCAGCCAACAAGTCTTTCTCCTCTTCATCCATTCTCAAAAAATAAATTCTAGATTTTTGCTCACTTATTGCAAGACCCGAGACCTCCATAAACCTCTTCAAGAATCCTTTCACACCCTCCATGGATTTTTGGTTTGCTCCACAAAAGATAAGCAAATCATCAGCAAACAACAAAGTATGCACACCAACCTTTTTGCATCTTTGGTGGAATTCTATGTGCTGCTCCTTGTACTCCTTTGCCATCATTCTTGTAAGGTACTCCATGCTCAAAACAAACAACAAGGGGGATAGAGGATCCCCTTGTTTAACTCCTCTTCTACCCATGAATCCTTCATAATACCTCCCATTCAAAACCAAGCAAAATGATGACTTCATTGTACTTCTCTTGATCCAATCTATCATCAACCCGGGGAACTTTAAAACCTCAAGCCATTTAACAAGAAATTTCCAGCTTATACAATCAAAGGCTTTGCTAATATCCACTTTAACAACACAACTTCTCTTCATGCCATCAACATTGTACTTATGCAACAATTCTTGTGTTAAAAGGATGTTGTGTGATATGTGCCTACCTTTCACAAAAGCACTTTGATTCTCACTAATCAAACAAGGCAGCACCTCACAAAGTCTTGCACAAATTACTTTGGTTATCACTTTATAAAGTACGGAGCAACAAGCAATAGGCCTATAATCACATATGCTATATTACCTTAATATACTATATTTCTCAAAGGACTAAAATGCTTCGTTCCCAAATAGCAATTCTACTGCCAAATTGCCCTCTGCTCTCTGTTCGTTACCGAAAAATTTTCACAATCTAATTCCCTGAGTTCTAATCTCTAATTATAATTTAGAAGGCAAAACTTCATTAAGTGATATATGGATATTCTATTATTTTAAAATTTTAACGGGTTCCTTAATAGAAAATCTTAAATTCTCTTTCTTATATGTTGGGATTGAGGAGATGTCAAAGCACCACCTGGCACCACCCTCAATCCGCCCCAGCTTCTAGACCAGCATCACCGACACCAGCTCCCCAGGAGCTCTCCTCGACCACGAAGCTGACGGGCCCCTCCGGTTCTCGAACAGCGATGGCATGATTGAAATCTGAGTGGTGGTGATGTTCAGCCATCGACAAATAGGGACAAACGTCAGTGTTAAGGTGTTTGTGTAAATGAGCAGTAATCTAATTGCTAAGGTGTTTGTGTAATTATAATCTTTATTGTGGATTAATCATGAATAAAAATTGTTGATTAGGATTAAAGTTAAATAATTAAAATTTGATTAACATTAAAACTAATTAGGGGTAATATAGTAAATCCTTCACTAAAATTATATACATTTAGGATTTTTCAACCCGTAATTGGATTTTGTGCAAAACATTAGAAGGAAGTTGATGACTTGATTTATTTCAGCAGAATCCATAAAATTTGGACGGCCACCGTGAACTCCCTCGCTTTTCTTGGCTAAACCCAAAACCTCTCGCCCCCACCCAGATGCATGGATGCCCTTACTTCACTCAATATTCATCGTCTTCTTCTTCTGGAAAGATAAATTTGGTTGTTGGCGACATATATTTCCTTTTTATATATTAATAAAAACGGTTGCCCCTCGGCTAGCCACATGCATCCCTTTCCGCTTTTCCTTTTCAACTCATTCGTATTTGTTGATGGTGCCACGTTCTTACTGCACCTTGCGAAATCTGTCGAGAAAAACATTTCAATTTTGACCTTGTTTTCTAGATAAATGAAATTGGAAGCCAACAACGGAGGGTAAGTGCACGATCAAATCAGAATATAACTTGGGAATTAGTTCTCCACTTTTTTCCTATGTAGGACATATGGCCAATAACAGCTCAGGCCCCTTCCAACATTGGAAGCAAAATTGGAATAGGAGAGTACCACAAATACCTATTTGGGATGGTATATAAGGAGTTCAAGCGGTGTGTGGATGGATCTACGGGGAAGCACACATGCTACCTATTCCTTGTAGTGCTAAAGATGCAAAAGCCCTAGCACTAAGAACACGCCTAGAAAATTTATGGACAGGGGGTTGTCAGTTCTGCATATTTGAGGAGACGTATAAATTGTTATCCATGCCATTAATAGTTGAAAATAAGTCCTATCTTTCTTTGGTTTGCTCATAAGTGATATCTTTAACCTAGTTATAATTGTCTACAAGTAGTTTCTATTAGTAGGCAGGACAATATAATAACTCATACACTAGCTAACCATGTCAAACCATCTAGAGACCAAACTTCTCAATGGGATTATATCCCACACTATGTAACAACACTCTTTGAAAATCAATGGGGGTATAATACCCCCTTTTTTACTTTTAAAAAAAAGAAGAGATGTCACACTAACACATTGAGTAATGATAAAGAGAGTGAAAATTTATAGTGAACCCACACACTGACTGATGTGGCTATAATGAAAAAATAAATGGATCCCTAATTAGTTGCAATTTTTAAGTAAGGTGATTAATGGTGAGAAAGTCTCGGGAAAGGCGGCATGTCCATAAGCTTATAGACAGGCCAGGGACTATTTTACAAAATGGGGTTTTTTATAATTAATGAAAAATAAACCTTTTTTAATTGTAGGAAACGTTAATCCTCTTTCTTTTTTGCAGATCTTCTTCTTCTTCTCTCTCTGCGATAAGGTTTCTTCTTTCTCCGGCGATTTCCCTCTTCACTCCAGTGATTTCTCAGCATCTTCTCCACCTCTTCTCTGTTTCTCCGTCACCACATGTTTCTCCGCCTCTTCTCCCCGACTCTCCGTCCGCTCATTTTCTCCGATTCTTCTCTGGCATCGTTGTTTTGTTTCTTCATCTATCATTCATCGTTCGTAGGATAATGTATGTCGTATATCTAGGGTTTATTTTTTACAGTATTATTACGCAATTTTTGTTCGATTTGTTATATTTGGTATGTTTTTTGTTTTGCCAAGCGTTGGATAGGCATCATTCATAGTGTTTTGAGTTTCTATGTGCATTTTCTGGGATTTGATTTTGAATCGTCCTCTTGTTGTTACAATAAACTTGTTAATTGTTCGTCTTGAATTACGAGGTGTTGCAGATGTTATCATCCAACGTGTACATGTTAGTTGTACTGTGAATGACTTTGTTTTATTTGTTGTTGATTGTTCGTTTTGAATTATGAGGTGCATCTATTTACTTACATGTTGCATCTGTTAGTATTCAGTGTGTACTTGTTAGTTGTAATGCGTATGCCTTTTTATTTTCATTTGTTGTTGATTGTCCGTTTTGAATTAGGAACACTTATTTACATATGTTGCATATGTTAGTATCCAGTATGTATTTGTTAGTTGTGTAGCGTATTATTTGTTTCATATAAATTTGTTGCTAGTTATTCGTTTTGAATCAGGAAATTCATTTGTTTACTTATATATTGCATCTATTAGTATCCAATATGTACTTGTTAGTTTTATTGTGTATGACTTTTATTTTCGTTGTTTTTTTTATGAAAGTTTTGTATATAGATCAAATCAAACCAAAAGAGTTTTTAGGCCATCACTCCTAGCCTTTTACAAGTAAAAACCCCTATCAAAACTTGCTATTTAAAATCAAACAAACAACCAGCTCTATATTCTATTAGCTCATATTCAAAATTTTCTTTCCATCTCTTGTTGCTCCTCCATTTGCATTCGGCTTCAACTTGGGTAGCCAAGGTCCTCCATCTTCAAATCTTCTTGGCAAAAGATACTCTTGTTCCTTTCATTCCATATTCTATACAAGGCACTAGGAAGCTTCATCAACATCAAGTCTTCCCTTCTCCTTACCATCATCAATAAACATCTTTTTACTTGCCTCATGTTGGTCATATCCCTCAACCTCAAGATTTTCATCAACCCCTTAGTGTATGTACAACCCGAAAACAAATGGGTTGCAGTCTCATCCACCTCATCACATAAACTACAACTTTGTTGTGTCTTCAAAATCCCAAATATTTGCAATCTATCAACCGTGGGCAGCCCTCTCTTCAATAGCATCCATAGGAAAATTCTATGCAAAAGTAAAATGTTTTACCTTTGCATAAAAGTCCCTTTTGCTTCCTCCCTTCATTTCATCATACACCATCCTTGTCTTCAACTTGCCTTCCTTGTCAAAACAACTCCCAAGGATTTAGAAGTGTTTATTTTTCAATTTGCACAACATCTTCCAATGCCAACTAGAACTTACCCCACGTTTGCTTCCTTGTAGACTTCCACCCTTCATGTAATATGCTTGAATCCACCTTACCCAAAGAATATATTTCTTTGAGTTTAAATCCCACAATTGCTTACACAGTACTGCCTTGTTCCAAATGAAAGGATCTCTAATCCCCAATCCTCCAAATTTTTTGCTTCTACAAATTGTGTCCCAAGAGATAGGAGTATAACCCTTTTTCTCTTCTTCTCTTCCCCACAAAAAAACATCTACAAATTTTCACAATCTCCTCATGAACACCCTCAGGTATACTTAGTATACTAGCCCAAAATCCAGCTATACTTAGTAAAACCGAATTGATCAATTGCACCTTCCCTGCATAAGAAATAACACTTGAATTCCAACTATGCAATTTTCTTCTAATTTTATCCACCAACTGCTCACAATCTTGCTTCCTCCACTTCACACTAGACGAAGGCAGCCCCAAATATTGCATAGGAAAATCCCCTCTTGTTACATTTAACACTCCAGCCAACAAGTCTTTCTCCTCTTCATCCATTCTCAAAAAATAAATTCTAGATTTTTGCTCACTTATTGCAAGACCCGAGACCTCCATAAACCTCTTCAAGAATCCTTTCACACCCTCCATGGATTTTTGGTTTGCTCCACAAAAGATAAGCAAATCATCAGCAAACAACAAAGTATGCACACCAACCTTTTTGCATCTTTGGTGGAATTCTATGTGCTGCTCCTTGTACTCCTTTGCCATCATTCTTGTAAGGTACTCCATGCTCAAAACAAACAACAAGGGGGATAGAGGATCCCCTTGTTTAACTCCTCTTCTACCCATGAATCCTTCATAATACCTCCCATTCAAAACCAAGCAAAATGATGACTTCATTGTACTTCTCTTGATCCAATCTATCATCAACCCGGGGAACTTTAAAACCTCAAGCCATTTAACAAGAAATTTCCAGCTTATACAATCAAAGGCTTTGCTAATATCCACTTTAACAACACAACTTCTCTTCATGCCATCAACATTGTACTTATGCAACAATTCTTGTGTTAAAAGGATGTTGTGTGATATGTGCCTACCTTTCACAAAAGCACTTTGATTCTCACTAATCAAACAAGGCAGCACCTCACAAAGTCTTGCACAAATTACTTTGGTTATCACTTTATAAAGTACGGAGCAACAAGCAATAGGCCTATAATCACTTGAAAATTGAGGTTGACTCACCTTTGGGATCAAGGATATCTCGGCTTGATTCAAAGAGTTTGGAATTTCTTCCCCCTTGAGAAAACTTTGTACGACCTTCACCATACTTCCTCCAATTATCTCCCAATTGCTCCTAAAAAATTGGCTTGTATAACCATCTCTCCCCGGGCTTTTGTTAGGATGAATCCCCCTAAGTTCTTCACCTCCTTTTCACCAAATGGTTGGATTAAGAATGCTTGTTGTTGTATGCTTAGCACTCCACCAAAAATAGCCAAGTTTTCCTCCAAGTCTTTAGTTTCCCAATAGACTCCCAAATGGCTTTCATAGTGTCTCTTCAAATGTTTTTCAATCTGGTCTACATTGGATAGTAATCTACTCCCCCCCTTTATGTTCAAAATTTGGTTCTTGTATTGCCTGGTTCTCATAGAAGCATAAAGCAACTTTGTAGGCCTATCCCCCTCGTGAAGCCATTGTACTTTAGCTCTTGTTGCAAGAACTTGTAGTCAGCCTCCTCCAATTCTTCAAACACTTTCCTTGCATCAAATTCCACCATTTGCCTCCTTTCATCCCTTGGTTCTTCATTCAACCTCTCTTGTGCCAAAAGCCATTCCTTCTTAGCCTTCTCCACCCTTTCTCCAGTCTTAGAGAACTCCCTTCTATTAAGCCTATTCAAAGGCTTTTCCATGTCGTCAAGAAGCTTTCCAAAATCCTTCATTGTGCTCACCTTCCTCCAAACCGCTTGGATTGTCCCCTTGAAATGTGGTGAGGCCTCCCACATATTGAAATATTTGAAGCTCCTCTTCTTCTTCTTGTCTTCCTTATGCCAACTCAAAATGATAGGATGGTGGTCCGAGAGTGTGTCTGATTGTACCTCACAAAAGGCTTGGCCAAGCCTCCTTACCCACTCTTGGTTTACAATGCCCCTATCAATTTTGCTTTGTATCAACTCCCCCACTTCTCTTCTATTGCTCCAAATAAACATTTGGCCAGTGGTTTTAATTTCAACCAACAAACTAGTAGCCTCCATCACATCTTGGAAATCCAAGACTTCCTTTTCTCCAACTTCGTTCCCACCTTCTCTATCCCCAAAATCCAAAGGAGAGTTAAAATCTCCCATGATTAGCCATGGTTTATCATCTCTACTCCCTTGCCCCTTTAGGAACTCCCACATTGGTTTCCTCTTTTCAATGGTGTTATGGCCACACACTACCATCAAGAAGAATTTCAAGTTAATGCTCCTAATCAAAATCCATCCATTGATCCCCAACATTCAACACCTTCATATCATAAAAATCAGCCCTCCAACCTAGCCAAATTCCCCCCCCCCCCCCCCACAACATTCCCATTTGTTATCAACTCCCAACCAAGCCCTATCCTCTCCCACACTTTTTTTTTGGTTTTCTTCTTTTACTTTAGTTTCCACAAAAGTTTTTCAACCTCCTATGCTTATCACATTTATTCAAACCCCTTACATTCCAACATGCAAATATACTATTCATAAGGAGTCGT
Source organism: Rubia yunnanensis (assembly GCA_037428765.1). Lineage (NCBI taxonomy): Eukaryota > Viridiplantae > Streptophyta > Magnoliopsida > Gentianales > Rubiaceae > Rubia > Rubia yunnanensis. Next base: position 66,627,636 of record CM075063.1, read on the forward strand.
GTACCCATTACATTCACTCCTTGAACTCCTCGGATCTTCTTCTTTCTTCCTTGCTGCCCTTATTCCTTTCTCTACCATTTTGAACTCAATCTCCTCCCCTAGCAGCCCTCTTTAACTTCCCATTGCTACTCTTTAGGTTCCCTTTGCTGCCCCTTAACATCTTTCACTCCATCTTGCTGCTTATCTTCTTTCACAATCCTCCCAATTGGCACTTACATCCTCCTATTTGTTTGATTTTATTCAGCTTCATTTTTCTTCCTACACACCTCCTCATTATGCCCAATCATCCCAAATTTTCCACATTTAGTTGGCTTCCACTCAAAACAGATTTGCTGGCTAACACAACTTGCACTTATTAAGGTAAATCAACTTGTCCGGAAGGGTATCACTTATCATCACCACAACTTGCACCCTTGCAAAATCCTGCCTCTCTTCTCTTGTGTTGCTCTATCAAGATTCAAAGGCTTTCCAAGTGAACTTACTATCTTGCTTATGATTTTTGGTTGCCAATACTTCAATGGCAATCCGGGGAGCTGAATCCAAACTGGGTGAACATTAGGTTCTTCAATCACACCTTCTTCATTCCAATCTTTCAATAAAACACGTTTCCCATCAAAGAACACCCACTCGTTTCTTCAAAACAGTCCCTTTATGCTCCTTACTTTGAATTTAACCATAAAAACTCCTGAATTTAGAAGTCATGCCTTGTTGATTCTTCTTCCCTAAATCTGAAAAAAGAACCCCTCCATGACTTTTGAATGGTGGGTTGCTATACAAAACCTTGCACATAATAGTAGTCTCTCATTGCTTTGAGCTTTCTACCACCTCCTCTATGGTGATTTCACCCATAAACAGCCCATCTATCTCCACGGGTTGGTAATATTGAATCTCCGCCGAGCTAGCTTTGAGTATAGAACTCCAAGATCTGACCTCCTTCTTGCTCTCCTCCTCCACTTCTTCATTCCAAACAATTTTTCTCCCTTCTTTAGAGCTGAAATTCGAATTTGAACCCACATTTTTTGCTTCTTCAAAAACTTTTTTTTCTTCCACTCCTTGACTTTTAGCTTCTTTAGGGCTTGAAAGTGAGTGGTCAACAACACTTTTCAATCCTATTTTGTTTTTTCCCTTGCCCTCATCCTTGAACAAAGCCAAGCTGATAACCTCCTCCTTTAAAAACATTTTTCTCTCCTTTGATTGTTTGTTTTCCCTTTATTCTTAGTGGTAGATCTCCTCATGGTGCGAGGATGGCAAATTCAAAAGAGAATTACCAGATCTGAAATTTAAAAAAGGGAAGAACACCCATACTATGTGAAAATCACCCCTAGTACTTTAGAGAGTTAGAAAAGTAGTTTGAAGAGGTTCTTATTATAGTGTGAGGATGGTTCTTGTTTTCGTTGATAATTCATAATTGTACTTGTTTGCTTATATGTTGCAACTATTAATAATATCAAACGTGTATGACTTTTTGAAGGAGTTGGATCTAAACTTGAAGTGGTTATAACTTTTAAGGAATCAGACAATATTGAACATTGGACTTTACAAGACGTTCTGACACGAGGAGGATTCAGATGAAGATGACATTGAACTTGAATATTCAAAGATGATCCTTTTTAAAAGATTAATAATTGATTCATTGTATTAGAGATTGTTAGTTAATTTAGATAGGAGTAATGTTGTAATTTTAAGTTCCCTAATGGAAGATTTCTGTAACGAGCACTTTATCTTCCATTTTGTTTAGATGTTGAGAGCCTCCCTTGTGTTTGAAATAGACCAAATTTGCATATTTTTATACAAAGTATGTATGCAATGCTTTACATGTGTTACTTTTACGTCGACAAGACTTTCTATGACCTCTCTTTGATTTAAATCATGGAAATCTGCTCATGTTTTTTTAAAACAAATATATGTTTTAATGTAATCAGTATATATTGTAAGGTATTAAATGCAGTATTTGTGAAATTTAAAAAAAATACAAAAATTATGTGACCTCTGTTATGTATATTATAATAAATACTAGTTGGAGGCTAATTCATAAGGTAACTTATGCACGACCTCATGACAATGTTTTGCTACTCATAAAAGGAATTGACAAATTTTATTCATATATGTGATTTTATTTAAACAGTACATGTTGTAATGTAATTAATGTAAAGTTAATATGACAATTTTTAAATTGTTAAATTTTAGTCTCCTCTGTTCTATGTAAAATATAACATATACTAGTTGTAGGATAACATGTGCATGTTTTAACAAAACACATACTATTCATAACTTAACTTATACATTACCTTCTGGAAAAATTTCGTAATTCATATACATAGCTTTTAAAACAAATGCATGTTTTAATACAAACGATACGTATTGGAAGGTAACAGGTGTATAGTATATCCGAACATTTTCAACAGCATATAGTTCATTTTTTGAATATTTACCACATGTTTTTAACATGTTCATAGCAACATAAAGCATTCAGAATTTTCAATAACAATAATTTACATCGGAGGAAATGAAACAGCATAGACTTAATCGGATGTGAAAATTTTATATCTTGGACACTATTAAGTGAAATTTCATCCTCTTGAAACTTAATTTCATTCATTTAAAATTGAAATCCGTTGATGTAGATCTTGTTCCAGGGCAAAGAGCTGATCACAAATTTTGTCGGACACTAACCGGCCATTTGAAGAGCTCATCGGAGAAAAAGATGAATCAAACGGAGAAGGATTTGGACAGCTAGGATGTTTGCAGATCAAAGAAAAAGGAATGTTTGACGAATTTGTTGATTGAAGAAGGAGGAATGTTTGCAAATCAATTGAAGAAGAAGGAGGAGGAAGAAGAAAGAGGAATGTCCGCTGGTTGGTGAAGAAGGAAAGAAACGCGGTGGAGAAGAGAAGGGTTTGTTATAACACGTCCCGAATTCAATGACCCTGCCCGTGAGATTTTTATATTTTTTTTATTAATTTTAGATAGGTTCCTTGACTTGTCCATAAGCTTATGGACATACCGCCTATCAGGATACCCACTCATTAATGATTTGGTCTTTTGAGTAGGTCTCCTGACAGGTGGCATGTCTATATGCTTATGGACAGGCCAGGGACCTACTTGCAAAAGTGTAAACTTAATAAAAATATGGGGTTTGCTTGTAAATAATGCAAACTTAACAAAATCACGTGAAACAAAAAAATAGATTTAGATCTAATTTCATGCACAAACACACAGTTCATTTCTCCTTCCTCTGACTCCGATTCCTCTAAGCCAAATATTTTTTGATGCCGATCAATTCTTCCTCACCAACCAGCGCATTTCTGATTCCTATCAACCAGTCCGTCCATAGTGCCTTTCTGATGTCCTCTGACGACAACAACCAGTGCGATTCCAACGAAATTGAGCAACAAATCATGAATTAAAAGAAAATTTGTCGCTATATGATATTGAAGTAGATGGAATTTCAAGCTTTAATCTAAAGACTACTGCAGTTGAATCAGAATCTGCTGGAGAAAACACAATCGTAACCGGCAAGATTCAACTCCAAACAAATGGAATTCAGTTGCAAGAAGCCAAAATACTATTGAATTCCAATGAAGGTGTGATTTTCTCTCATCAGATTGAAACTATAGTGTTCAATTGCAATGATATGAATATAGTTGTTTTTGAAACTTCTACACACTGAAATTCGACTTCTATGAGCATGTATGAACATGTGGAACATTAGCAATATAAACTACATGGTGCACACAATTTTTGTATACTTTATGCATATATTAACCTAAATCATGTATAGTTTACAATTAATTAAACATGCATTAGATTAAAATGAACAAAACACAGAGAATGCATTTGTCAATTTCAACTTTTGGCAAACTTGTGCATTTTTCATATTATAACATGTAAAAAATACACTACACTTTGCATATGTTACACTACAAGTAGTATTTGTTATGCTTATCATAACAGAGCTTTTATAATTTTCTAATTTTAAGTAACAACCTGAAGACTTTGCACAAGTTATATTAGAATATGCATATCTTACATTAGAAGTTGTATTGTGTATTGTTACAGGTACAGATTATCCAAATTTAAATGAAATTGATGTAAGATATGCCAATGAAATTATCAACGCCAAGGCAGCCCTAAATACTCTCTAAAGTACTAGGGGTGATTTTCACATAGTATGGGTGTTCTTCCCTTTTTCTTATTTCAGATCTGGTAATTCTCTTTTGAATGTGCCATCCTCACACCATGAGGAGATCTAACACTAAGAATAAAGGGAAAACACAACAATCAAAGGAGAGAAAAATGTTTTGAAGGAGGAGGTGATCGGCTTGGCTTTGTTGAAGGATGAAGGCAAGGGAAAAAACAAAATAAGGCTGAAGAGTGTTGTTGACCAGTCACTTGCAAGCCCTAAAGAAGCTAAAAGCCAAGGAGTGGAAGAAAAAAAAGTTTTTGAAGAAGAAAAAAATGTGGGTTCAAATTCAAATTTCAGCTCTAAAGAAGGGACAAAATTGTTTGGAGTGAAGAAGTGGAGGAGGAGAGAAAGAAGGAGGTCAGATCTTGGATTTCTATACTCAAAGCTAGCTTGGAGGAGATTCAATATTACCAACCCGTGGAGATAGATGGGTTGTTTATGGGTGAAATCACCATGGAAGAGGTGGAACAAAGCTCAAAGCAATGGGAGACTACTATTATGTGCAAGGTTTTGGGCAGCAGCCCACCATTCAAAGTTATAGAGGGGTTTTTTTTGGATTTGGGTAAGAAGAATTCTAAATTCAGGAGTTTTTATGGTTAAATTTCAAAGTAAGGAGCATAAAGAGGCTGTTTTGGAGAAAGGAGTGTTCTTTGATGGGAAACCCATTTTATTGAAAGATTGGAATGAAGAAGGTGTGGTTGAAGAACCTAATGTTGTCCTGGTTTGGATTCAGCTCCCCGGATTCCCGTTGAAATATTGGCAACCAAAACTCATAAGCATGATAGTGAGTCCACTTGGGAAGCCTTTGAATCTTGATAGAGCAACACAAGAGAAGGAGAGGCTGGATTTTGCAAGGGTGCAAGTTGAGGTGATTATAAGTGATACCCTTATGGACAAATTGATTTACCTTAATGAAAACAAGGTTGATTGTTAGCCGGACAATCTGTTTTGAGTGGAAGCCAACTAAATGTGGAAAATGTGGGATGATTGGGCATAATGAGGAGGTGTGTGGGAAGAAAAATGAAGCTGAAAAAATTCAAACGAATAGGAGGATTTATGTTCCAATTGGGAGGATTGTGAAAGAAGATGAGAAGCAAGATGGAGTGAAAGATGTTAAGGGGCAGCAAAGGGAATCTAAAGAGTAGCAATAGGAAGTTAAAGGGCTGCTAGGGGAGGAGATTGAATTCAAAATGGTAGAGAAAGAAATAAGGGCAGCAAGGAAGAAAGAAGAAGATCCGAGGAGTTCAAGGAGTGAAGGTAATGGGTATACTCTCTTATCCGACCCTCCTTATGAATAGTAGATATGCTTGTTGGAATGTAAGGGGTTTGAATAAATGTGATAAGCATAGGAGGGTGAAAAAATTTTGTATGCTTAATCATATAGGTTGTTTGGGGCTGTTGGAAACTAAAGTAAAAGAAGAAAACCAAAAAAAAAAGTGTGGGGGAGAATAGGGCTTGGTTGGGAGTTGATAACAAATGGGAATGTTGTAGGGGGAGAATTTGGCTAGGTTGGAGGGCTGATTTTTATGATATGAAGGTGTTGAATGTTGGGGATCAATGGATGGATTTTGAAATTCTTCTTGACAGTAGTGTATGGCCATAACACCATTGAAAAGAGGAAACCAATGTGGAAGTTCCTAAAGGGGCAAGGGAGTAGAGATGATAAACCATGGCTAGTCATAGGAGATTTCAACTCTCCTTTGGATTTTGGGGATAGAGAAGGTGGGAACGAAGTTGAAGAAAAGGAAGTCTTGGATTTCCAAGATGTGATGATGGAGGCTAGTTTGTTGGTTGAAATTAAAACTATTGGCCGAATGTTTACTTGGAGCAATAGAAGGGACGTGGGGGAGTTGATACAAAGCAAAATTGATAGGGGCATTGTAAACCAAGAGTGGGTAAGGAGGCTTGGCCAAGCCTTTTGTGAGGTAAAAACTGGACACACTCTCGGACCACTATCATATCATTTTGATTTGGCATAAGGAAGACAAGAAGATGAAGAGGAGCTTCAAATATTTCAATATGTGGAAGGCCTCACCACATTTCAAGGGGACAATCCAAGTGGTTTGGAGGAAGGTGATCACAATGAAGGATTTTAGAAAGCTTCTTGAAGACATGGAAAAGCCTTTGTATAGGCTTAATAGAAGGGAGTTCTCTAAGATTGGAGTAAGGGTGGAGAAAGCTAAGAAGGAATGGCTTTTGGCACAAGAGAGGTTGAATGAAGAACCAAGGGAGGAAAGGAGGAAAAGGGTGGAATTTGATGCAAGGAAAGTGCTTGAAGAATTGGAGGAGGCTGAATACAAGTTCTTGCAACAAAGAGCTAAAGTGCAATGGCTTCATGAGGGAGATATGCCTACAAAGTTGTTTTATGCTTCTATGAGAACAAGGCACAATACAAGAACCAAATTTTGAACATAAAGGAGGGGAGTAGATTACTACCCAATGTAGACTAGATTGACATTTGAAGAGACACTATGAAAGCCATTTGGGAGTCTATTGGGAAACTAAAGACTTGGAGGAAAACTTGGCTATTTTTGGTGGAGTTCTAAGCATACAACAACAAGCATCCTTAATCCAGCCAATTGGTAAAAAGGAGGTGAAGAAAGCACTTTGGGGGATTCATCCTAACAAAAGCCCGGGGAGAGATGGTTATACAAGCCAATTTTTTAGGAGCAATTGGGAGATAATTGGAGGAAGTATGGTGGAGGTCGTACAAAGTTTTTTCAAGGGGGGAGAAATTCCACACTCTTTGAATCAAGCTGTGATATCCTTGATCCCAAAGGTGAGTCAACCTCAATTTCCAAGTGATTCTTATTGCTCTGTACTTTATAAAGTGATAACCAAAGTAATTTGTGCAAGACTTTGTGAGGTGCTGCCTTGTTTGATTAGTGAGAATCAAAGTGCTTTTGTGAAAGGTAGGCATAAGTAACACAAGAATCGTTGCATAAGTACAACGTTGATGGCATGAAGAGAAGTTGTGTTGTTAAAGTGGATATTAGCAAAGCCTTTGATTGTATAAGCTGGAAATTTCTTGTTAAATGGCTTGAGGTTTTAAAGTTCCCCGGATTGATAATAGATTGGATCAAGAGAGAAGTACAATGAAGTCATCCTTTTGCTTGGTTTTGAATGGGAGGCATTCTGAAGGATTCATGGGTAGAAGAGGAGTTAAACAAGGGGATCCTCTATCCCCCTTGTTGTTTGTTTTGAGCATGGAGTACCTTACAAGAATGATGGCAAAGGAGTACAAGGAGCAGCACATAGAATTCCACCAAAGATGCAAAAAGGTTGGTGTGCATACTTTGTTGTTTATTGAAGATTTGCTTATCTTTTGTGGAGCAAACCAAAAATCCATGGAGGGTGTGAAAGGATGCTTGAAGAGGTTTATGGAGGTCTCGGGTCTTGCAATAAGTGAGCAAAAATCTAGAATTTATTTTTCGAGAATGGATGAAGAGAAGAAAGACTTATTGGCTGGAGTGTTAAATGTAACAAGAGGGGATTTTCCTATGCAATATTTGGGGCTGCCTTTGTCTAATGTGAAGTGGAGGAAGCAAGATTGTGAGCAATTGGTGGATAAAATTAGAAGAAAATTGCATAGTTGGAATTCAAGTGTTCTTTCTTATGTAGGGAAGGTGCAATTGATCAATTCAGTTTTACTAAGTATAGCTGAATTTTGGGCTAGTATACTAAGTATAACTGAGGGTGTTGATGAGGAGATTGTGAAAATTTGTTGATATTTTTTGTGGGGAAGAGAAGAAGGGAAAAGGGGTTATACTCCTATCTCTTGGGACACAATTTGTAGAAGCAAAAAATTTGGAGGATTGAGGATTAGAGATCCTTCCATTTGGAACAAGGCAACAACACTATGTAAGCAATTGTGGGATTTAAACTCAAAGAAAGATATTCTTTGGGTAAGGTGGATTCAAGCATATTACATAAAGGGTGGAAGTCTACAAGGAAGCAAAGGAGGGGTAAGTTCTAGTTGGCATTGGAAGATGTTTTGCAAATTGAAAGACAAACACTTCCAAACCCTGGGGAGTTGTTTGGATAAGGAAGGCAAGTTGAAGACAATGATGGTGTATGATGAAATGAAGGGAGGAAGCAAAAGGGAATTTTATGCAAAGGTAATTTGGGACAAAGACATTTTACCTAAGCATAGAATTTTCCTATGGATTCTATTGAAGGGAGGGCTTCCCATGGTTGATAGATTGTAAAGATTTGGGATTTTGAAGACACAACAAAGTTGTAGTTTATGTGATGAGGTGGATGAGACAACAACCCATTTATTTTTGGGGTGTACATACACTAAGGGGTTGATGAAAATCTTGAAGTTGAGGGATATGAGCAATATGAGGCAAGTAAAAAAATGTTTGTTGATGATGGTAAGAAGAAGGCAAGACTTGATGTTGATGAAGCTTACTAGTGTCTTGTATATAATATGGAATGAAAGGAACAAGAGGATCTTTTTCCAAGAAGATTTGAAGATGGAGATCTTGGCTGCCCAAATTTAAGCTGAATGCAAATGGAACAACAAGAGATGGAAAGAAAATTTTGAATATGAGCTAGATAGAATATAGAGCTGGTTGTTTGTTTGATTTTAAATAGCAAGTTTTGATAGGGGTTTTTGCTTGTAAAAGCTAGGAGTGATGACCTAAAAACAACTCTTTTGGTTTGATTTGATCTATGTACAAAACTTTCATAAAAAAAAGAAATTGATGCCAATGAAAATCTTACCGGCGTAAAAGCAAAAAAAATGGAATCACTACATGCTCTGTATAAGAAGCATGCAAATGCTATTGGTTTGATCCATTGGAAAAATTGTCGACGTCTAAACAACAAAAGGCATATTCACGAAAAGTACTACAAGTGCTCTTCTGGAGGCCAACCAAAAAAACCCAGCATTATCAGCCATGTTGCTTGTGTGGGTAATGAAATTCATTCTAAAAAGAAGAAGAAGAGGAAGAGGAAGAGAGAGGACCTAATTACAAATACAGGATGCCTAGCTGAAATTAGAGTGAAGCTTAAGCAGAATTATTACACTATGGCTCACCACATCACCGTACACAATCATCAGTTAACAAGACCAACCTGACAGTATCTCAGTAGGAGTGAACGGAGGATTACAAAAGACAAAGGAAAATCCATCACAACAATGGAACAAGCAGGTTGAAAACCTACTGTAAGCTACAAATACATGTCTTTTGAAGCTAGTGGAGAAGAAAATCTAGGGCGGACGATGAAAGACTACCTCAAATTTGTGAGTCAACTTCAAATGAAAGAAATAGAAAGTGGAGATACTCAGAAACTTGTTGATACACTCATGAAATCAATGACAAGGACAAAGATTTCTTCTTCAAAGTCAAGTTCGACAAGGAAACAAAACAATCAGCAGTGTTTTGGAGAGATTCAATGATGTTGGAGGACTGCAAACTCTACAGAGATGTCACTATATTTGACACTATACACAGAACAAACAAGTATAACTTGATTTGTGCGCCAATAGTTGGAATTAACAATCACTAGAACATAACAATGCTTGCTTGTGCTTTTATTGCAAATGAGTTGGCTGATACTTTTGTGTGGCTCCTAAATACTTTCAAGAAATCAATGGAAGGGAGGAAACCTGTCACAATATTCACAGATCAAGATCCCACAATGGGCAAAGCAATAAATGAAGTATGTTATGAAAATTTGCTACTTACAGTATGTTATGAAAATTCTGAGCACTGAACATGCTTTGTTAGAAACTGCATATGTTACCTTGAAGTATGTATTAAATAGCTTATAAATCGATTTCCTGAAAATCAGGTTTCCTTTAGAAAACAGGTTTCCTGAAAATGATGCAACTTCAAAAATTGTATTGCTTACAGACCTGAAACTGAGTAGGGAATGTTAGCTCGGTTTTGCACCTGGTTAGCTTACAGTATGTATAACTTATGTTATATGATAAATTAGTTACTTGTAAACTAATATACTAATCAACTTCCATTTCTTGGTACAACTTTCAGGTCTTCCAAACACAAAACATGGGTCATAATGCAATACAACATTATGGGAGATTAAAAAAATATGAATCATTTAAAATCGATTTAGTCTAATGTATGAAAAGATGTCCTGATCCAATAGAATCTGAAGAAATATGGACCTCAATGATCACCACTTACAAGCTGGAAAGTAGCACCTAGTTTCAATGCCTATACAGTATCCGTGAAAAGTGGAGCACGACATTCAGCAAGGACATTTTCTCAGCACAACGAAGCAAAAGCATCAACCACGTCTTATGCTTCAGTGCAAACAAAACAACTACACTCACTCACTTATGTTAGCTCTTCAACCAAACAATGAAAAAGTGGAAGAGAGATGAAGCAGAAAAGGAAAATACATGTACAAAAGCAAAGCAAAAAATTGAAAACAAACTAGGTATTAATTATGTATTAATTAGCCTAGAACCTGAAATTGTTAACTTACAATATGCATTTGTTTCCCAACTACTGGTCCTGTACAGGTTTGGTTGAACATGTTGCTCATGTTTACACACTTGCATTGTACAAAGGATTCAAAAAGGAATTTTCTCTAGCAATGGCAACTAAGGTCAAGGAAGTGTTCTCAGAACAATCGTCAAGAAAATATGAAGTCAGCCTAGAACATGATGAATCTAAATACGAGACAGTCAAGTACAAAAATGAAGATGGGCTAGTTGAATTACAATGCAAATGCAAATGCTTTGAGGTGTCAGGTATGATGTGCTTTCACATTCTTATAGCACTGCACCTCCACTCCATCACAAATATACCAAAGAAGTACATCCTCAAAAGATGGACAAAAAAGGCCAAAACAGAAGTATGGGACACAAGGGTCTTGGCCAAGGAAAAGAGCTATCAGAAAACATCAATGGTGCAGTTTCATGGAGGGAATTATATGTCCAGCAAATTCTACAATGTAGTTCTAAAAAGTGAAGGAAACCCAGAAGCTAGAGGCACTCCTCAAGAGATGTTTGACACGTGCTCAACAAGAATAGAAGACTTGTTGGAATCAAAGACCAATGTCATTGAATAATTAGCCACAAGTAGCCAATGCAACTCAACCATAATAAGTGCACCTAAGGTACTGGATCCAACCTAAGTGAAGACAAAAAGAAGAGGAAAAAGGCTGAAGTAAGGCATGGAAAAGAAAAAACCAAGGAAGAAAACTACTAAATTTGACACAATAACACCAAATGTGAAGACACTGCAAAAAGTAGCATTGTTTAAGACTTGTATTTTGCATTTATTTATCTATATATTATTGTATTTGTTTTTCATCAACTTAAAATATTCTTATACATTGAATAAAATACTGTATTTTTTAGCTTACAACTATAAATTAAAAATAATAACTTGCATTTGTTTTGCTTACCCAAGTACCAACCTTTGTTTCACAAAATTTTACTGATATATAATTTTACTGATATATAATTTTACCCAAGTACCAACCTTTACTTACCCAAGTACCAAGTAACTGATATATAATTACTTAGCTTACAACTGTAATTTATTAACCTATGATTTGCATTTATTTTCCCATAAGTTTAGAAAATCAACACAATAAACCACATAACATAACTAAAATGTAACTTGGTATTAATAAGCATACAAATATTACTTCTTAACATTCAACATGCACTTGTTTCCTAAAACATAATTGCTTTTATATTTCACATAATTTTAGTGATATAAAAATCACTAAATAGTACTGGGGGTTGTCGACATACCTCTCTCAAAGTTACATTTTTAAGCCCTAATGCTTCCTATCTACAATTAAGTAGATAATGGCTTAATAGAAGGGAGTTCTCTAAGACTGGAGAGAGGGTGGAGAAGGCTAAGAAGGAATGGCTTTTGGCACAAGAGAGGTTGAATGAAGAACCAAGGGATGAAAGGAGGCAAAGGGTGGAATTTGATGCAAGGAAAGTGCTTGAAGAATTGAAGGAGGCTGAATACAAGTTCTTGCAAAAAAGAGCTATAGTGCAATGGCTTCGTGAGGGGGATAGGCCTACAAAGTTGTTTTATGCTTTTCTATGAGAACAAGGCAATACAAGAACCAAATTTTGAACATAAAGGAGGGGAGTAGATTACTATCCAATGTAGACCAGATTGAAGAACATTTGAAGAGACACTATGAAAGCCATTTGGGAGTCTATTGGGAAACTAAAGACTTGGAGGAAAACTTGGCTATTTTCGGTGGAGTTCTAACAATACAACAACAAGCATCCTTAATCCAACCAATTGGTGAAAAGGAGGTGAAGAAAGCACTTTGGGGGATTCATCCTAACAAAAGCCCGGGGAGAGATGGTTATACAAGCCAATTTTTTAGGAGCAATTGGGAGATAATTGGAGGAAGTATGGTGGAGGCCGTACAAAGTTTTTTCAAGGGGGAAGAAATTCCAAACTCTTTGAATCAAGCCGTGATATCCTTGATCCCAAAGGTGAGTCAACCTCAATTTTCATGTGATTATAGGCCTATTGCTTGTTGCTCCGTACTTTATAAAGTGATAACTAAAGTAATTTGTGCAAGACTTTGTGAGGTGCTGCCTTGTTTGATTAGTGAGAATCAAAGTGCTTTTGTGAAAGGTAGGCACATATCACACAACATTCTTTTAACACAAGAATTGTTGCATAAGTACAATGTTGATGGCATGAAGAGAAGTTGTGTTGTTAAAGTGGATATTAGCAAAGCCTTTGATTGTATAAGCTGGAAATTTCTTGTTAAATGGCTTGAGGTTTTAAAGTTCCCCGGGTTGATGATAGATTGCATCAAGAGAAGTACAATGAAGTCATCATTTTGCTTGGTTTTGAATGGGAGGTATTCTGAAGGATTCATGGATAGAAGAGGAGTTAAACAAGGGGATCCTCTATCCCCCTTGTTGTTTGTTTTGAGCATGGAGTACCTTACAAGAATGATGGCAAAGGAGTACAAGGAGCAGCACATAGAATTCCACCAAAGATGCAAAAAGGTTGGTGTGCATACTCTTTGTTGTTTGCTGATGATTTGCTTATCTTTTGTGGAGCAAACCAAAAATCCATGAAGGGTGTAAAAGTTTGCTTGAAGAGATTTATAGAGGTCTCGGGTCTTGCAATAAGTGAGCAAAAATCTAGAATTTATTTTTCCAGAATGGATAAAGAGGAGAAAGACTTGTTGGCTGGAGTGTTAAATGTAACAAGAGCTGATTTTCCTATGCAATATTTGGGGCTGCCTTTGTCTAATGTGAAGTGGAGGAAGCAAGATTGTGAGCAATTGGTGGATAAAATTAGAAGAAAATTGCATAGTTGGAATTCAAGTGTTCTTTCTTATGCAGGGAAGGTGCAATTGATCAATTTGGTTTACTAAGTATAGCTGGATTTTGGGCTAGTATACTAAGTATACCTGAGGGTGTTCATGAGGAGATTGTGAAAATTTGTAGATGTTTTTTGTGGGGAAGAGAAGAAGGGAAAAGGGGTTATACTCCTATCTCTTGGGACACAAATTGTAGAAGCAAAAATTTTGGAGGATTGGGGATTAGAGATCCTTCGATTTGGAACAAGGCAGCACTATGTAAGCAATTGTGGGATTTAAACACAAAGAAAGATATTCTTTGGGTAAGGTGGATTCAAGCATATTACATAAAGGGTGGATGTCTACAAGGAAGCAAAGGAGGGGTAAGTTCTAGTTGGCATTGGAAGATGTTGTGCAAGTTGAAAGATAAACACTTCCAAACCCTTGGGAGTTGTTTGGACAAAGAAGGCAAGTTGAAGACAAGGATGGTGTATGATGAAATGAAGGGAGGAAGCAAAAGGGACTTTTATGCAAAGGTAATTTGGGACAAAAACATTTTACCTAAGCATAGAATTTTCCTATGGATCCTATTGAAGGGAGGGCTGCCCACGGTTGATTGATTGCAAAATTTTGGGATTTTGAAGACACAACAAAGTTGTAGTTTATGTGATGAGGTGGATGAGATAGCAACCCATTTGTTTTCGGGTTGTACATACACTAAGGGGTTGATGAAAATTTTGAAGTTGAGGGATATGAGCAACATGAGGCAAGTAAAAAGATGTTTGTTGATGATGGTAATAAGAAGGCAAGACTTGATGTTGATGAAGGTTACTAGTGCCTTGTATAGAATATGAAATGAAAGGAACAAGAGGATCTTTTGCCAAGAAGATTTGAAGATGGAGACCTTGGCTGCCCAAGTTGAAGCTGAATGCAAATGGAGGAGCAACAAGAGATGGAAAGAAAATTTTGAATATGAGCCTAGATAGAATATAGAGCTGGTTGTTTGTTTGATTTTAAATAGCAAGTTTTGATAGGGGTTTTTGCTTGTAAAAGGCTAGGAGTGATAGCTTAAAAAATCTGTTGGTTTTATTTGATCTATATACAAAACTTTCATATAAAAAAAGTAGATAATGGCAAGTCAGGGTCGTCCACGAGAAGAGGGATCTTTTCAAGTGTTTAAACATATAAAGTGGAAACCATACTAGGGGGTTGGTTGTTTATTCTCCTAAGTTATGAAATTAAAAAGACAAGTAACTAGCAAAGCAAGAGAAAAATGCTAATCATTCAACAGCAACTAAAAGTGATTAAAACAAGAATTAATGGAGCCTTGGGGGCAATTGATCCTCACTTCCAAACCTCTTATAGAACCTAGATTCATTCACTCATTCATTGACATATGGAATGCTATCACTTTCCAATTGAAGGGTAACATTCATTCCTTCTTAATAGTAATTTGCAAACGCAAACAACGACATTTTGCAAACCTCATTGACAATCACTTTAGAAAAACAAAACCTAAAGGTATTTCATCAACGGCATTTCACATGAAAGGCTTATAGATTTGATAATAACAAGTCACATTCAAGATTATGATATAGTCATTTAACCAAACAAAGCACTTATTAGGCTAACCCTTGAACAAACTACATTCAAGATTAAACCTTTCTTTTCATCTATAGGACAAATATGAGAAACATCCACATTAACATACTTATTAAGAAAGAATTGCAACACATTATACACAAGAAGTTCTAATTCCATGTTCTTGAATTTTCATGTCAATTGAGCTAAGAAATTGTACACTTTCCTAACACCATAACACTTCAATCATACAAACACTTGCTAATCTTAAACAACCCATGGCATAAATGAAGTAAAATATAGCATTAATGGCACAATAAATGCTTCCCAATAAATGTTCATAAATGAGCAAAATCAAGAACATGGGTTTGGAAGCTTCAATCAATTTCTCCCAAGAGATTACTTAGAGCATCCACATAGGTAGTAGACTTAAGGAGCACTTCTTAAGTGTCACATCATAGATTTTGATTTTAAAAAATAGATAAGAACCAATTACCAACAATGGAAAACACTTCTTAAGCACTTTTTTTCATCTCAATTTATAATTAATTAAAAATACAAAATAAAGTGTCAATCATTGGTTGGTTGACATTGCACAAATAAAGAGGTACCCGCTCCTTAAATAATGAGTAACTCCTTATTGAGGAGTGGTTCTTAAAACTCCGCAATGGTGCTCCTTAAATAAAGAGTGCTCCTTATTAAGAAAAGTGGGGTTAAGCAGCTACCATTGTAGATCCTCATAGCGCCTTAAATCTATACTGATTAACAACAAAAATCCAAACTTTATTCTAGCTAAAACAAAGATGAAATTGTTAGAAACTAGGGTTTGAAAAGAGGGAAAATGGGATGGAGAAGAAGTAAGGAGAGAGAGAAGATAAAGTGTTATTTATAGTACAAGAAAAGGAAGATAGAATTCTGGCCACCCAAACTCACAACCGGTTCATCGTGAGTTGCAATGGCCACCTAGAAACAAAACATGGTTTCTTTCTTATTCTTGTCTTCTAGCCTTCACTTCACAGCAAGTTTCCTCAATTCTTCAAGTCTTCAAATCTTCAAAACTAGTCTTTAAAGTCTTCAAAAGATGGTCTTCACAAGATAGTCTTCAATGGCCTCCAGTCTTGATGTTATTTCCTCGTCACACCAAAAATCCACTTAGAAAAGGTAAAAGAGCATAAAAGTTGCTCTTACCTCCTAAGAGAATTCAAGGTAAAATAGAAGCTCTAGATGACAAAAGAGTGCAAAAGTGATCCCAAAAAGTCCCAAAATATCACATAAAATGGATACATCAAACCTCCCCGCACTTAAACCTTACTCATCCTCGATTAAGAAAGGATTCAAGCACACACGAAGGAATTCACGTGTCCACATCCTAAACTAATATTCCCCCAAACTGATACCTTACAAAACTCTCAATATCACACATCCCATAGTTGATATCAAATGAGAATTCACCTACAACCCCCATTCCTAAATCTACCCAACCATAGCAACCTATCAATTCTGTGATATCCATAAAAACATCTCCAATGCCTGAATTGACAATCCCAAATTCAATGGCACAAAATGAAATCAAAAACATGTATGAAGTTCAAACGCATACTTCACTTTACGCCAATATATCATCCCAAAAACGAAGCATATCAACAATCAAGAATTCATACCTTACTTAATTTTCCCCTCCAAATTACCCAATCTCAAGAGGTCTCATAATGTTAAGCTACCTGTACACCCATATAGTAACTGCAACCTTATGACTTCAACGCGAGCAAATGTTTGAAATCGTAGCATTTTTCCCTTTTTTCTCTCTTTCTCTCATTTTGCCCAGGAGCCCTTTCAGGTTTTCATACTAGCCACACATCATGTTTCTTTTGCTCACATCTCACCTTGTTCCGCACATTTAGCCTCTCATTTTTTCGTAGGTCACCCTTTCGAGTTTTCGACCTATACGGGCCCCCAATGTTACTTAAGTTTCCCTCTTGGATTTTCAACTTAGCGTGTTTCTTTTTATTTTTGTTCATTTTTTCTTTTTCTTTTTTTTCATTTTTATAAAATTTTTTGTGTTTCCAATCAAAAGTAGCAAAAATATTTCACATGTCAAATCTAGCTTAAATATCCGAATACATCCAAGTGAAAACATCTCCAAAACAAAGAAAAAGATTCCAAACATCCAAGTCTAAGAAAAACAAATCCAAAGCCAAGCAGTAAAATACCCCTCCCCACACTTAAAACACCACATTGCCCTCAATGAAGAAAAATTAGGGCAAAATTATATAAAGCAAAGTATGGGGAGTGCAAAACAATAAGCTCAAAATTTGGAATGAGATGGTCCGACACCATCATGGGAGTCCCTGCCATAGGTCTACTGATACTGCACCACCCACTTAGCGTTCCTCTGACACCGCTTGCTCCACCTTGCTGCACTAAGGTCGGGGCCTGGGGCCCCAGCACCATGCGACTGCATCTCAAAAATCCTGGATGAAAGACAATCAATTTCCTCATCCATCTCCATGAGGCTCCAGGTGCTCGAGTGTCTGCATCAGGCGCTCATAAAAATTAGGTGGAGGCTAAGGGAAATGAGGTGGCACATGATCCTCCTGCAGCGGTTCGGTCTCTGGCAGAGGTGGTGGAGAATGTTGCTCAACCTACGGCTCAGTGAATGGTAAGGCACCCTCGTTAAGATGAATAGGGAGTGGAGGTAGGTCATTAAGCTCCCGCTCAAAATTCACCCTGCATGAAGTATCTGGCTGGATTACCAAATCCCCCACATGTATCAAACTCCAGCTTGGTCATATGGCACTGAGGAAGTGTCATAATGGTGACATTCCTCTCTTCGCCCCATACAACCAGTGGTATACTCCTCGAGCCTTTGTAGTGTCTATCAAGTTGAATTTCTTCATCCTCTCCACAGTGATGAGGTATGAAGAACCTCTGCCCAATTTTGGGAAGCCATCTGGGGTAACCAAGCCTAAGTGTTCTACTATGAGGGTGATCATACCCCTCGTGATAATCTTGCCCTTTGGCTTCTCAGCCACACTGATGACTCTCTTCATTCACAACTCCGCCTACAGTCCATATCCCATCCCCTCACTCGTCAAATGCCACATGTGGTGAATGTCTATGCCAGGTACATTCGTCGGCTCCAACGAAGAAAACAATGTGCCCGCTAAGAACCTGTGCCCAAATCAGAGTGTGGGATGGATGATGACATTGCTCTTGTCATGGGAGTCCCTCCTCCTCCTCGTAACTATGCTCCAAAATAGCATATCCTTCTCAATCGTGCGCTCTGGGACCCCTTGGTCCAACCTCACCCGGACCTCTGCTGTGTTCCACCCAAATGTTGTCTCTATCTGTGAGACTGTTATTTTTCGAGACACATCGTCAAGGTGGAAGGTGATGTACCTCTTGCACGAATCATCATTCCTCATGTTGCACAGCCTGATGGTGGAAAGGAACTCTAATGTATAGCGCTTGTTGGTGGGGGCACTCTTGCCCATAAATCCCCCCAATCCTCCTTTGGCGAGGAGGCATCAAACCGGCTCTGTCAACCCGAGCGCATCAAGTACCGTCTGATTGATGAAGCTCATCTCCTAGACCTTGAGGGTAACCAAGATGACCCACCTATCCACATAAGGCCCGGTAATCTGGGTCAAACCCATGTACTAGTCTGGAGGTTAATATACAGGGTTTGTCTCTGAAGCCTGTGGTGGAGGTGGAGGTGGAGTGACGGCGCTCGTACCTCGTGGAACCTTAGGTCTCTTCGTCAGAGACATGTGTATCAATCACAGCAAACATGTCAAATGTATAAGAACATAAACATATGCAATATTTTAGAATCACAATCAATCCTAAATTAGTTTAGCTAACATCACAAATTCCAAAATGCCAACATTCAAGTCCAAGCTAAACTATTCTAGGTATCATCCACCATTGCATATAAAAATTAAGCCAGTTTTAACATGCTAACAATTCCAATTCCATATCACAGGCCACAAATCCTACACAACAAATTCCAACAATCATAACTTTGAGATTAAGACATAGCTAACATTCACTTATGCATTCACTTATGATAGAGCGAAAAACAAAATTCTTTGCCAAAATCCTCATCAACATGCAATCACTATGTTTTTGGCCAAACTATGTCAACATAAGAAATGATATTGATGCGTAATTAAGTCCAACAATCCCATAACTTGCAAGTTCATACAACTCATCACACTAATGAATATCACAATCTAAAAGCATAATGGTGAAAAGCACAAAGAACTACACAACTTATCATCATTCACAATTTGCACCATTTCACAAAATTCAAGCTACACACAAATCACAATTCAAAGATTCAAAGATTCAAAAGTGAGGAATCATACCAAAAAGTGTGTAGGAAGATAAAGGAATGGAGCCCACAACTTAGTGTCGGATGCACTATCTCACTATTCTTACTTTGCTTCCCCTGCAGCTGTCGGGTGATGGTGGCCCAGAACGCATAACTCGTACCCTGCATCTGACTCATTGTACCCCTTTATATCTCTCTGAACCTTCCATTTAAATATTCCTTCCAGCTGAGGGTAAAGTCAAGCCATGGGGTACAGTTACTAATCAGCAAACACGGAAGGTACCATATTGTAGGGCATGAAAATATAAGAACTTTTAATAAAGGAACCGTTAAAAAAATTTATCTGAGCACCAAGTTATGACCATCTGAATTATTTTTTTACATTTGATGGGTTGAATTTCGGAAATTAGATAAAGTTACTAATCGGCAAACACGGAAGGTACCATATTGTAGAGCATGAAAATACAAGAACTTTTAATAAAGGAACCGTTAAAAAATATTATCCGAGCACCAAGTTATAACCACATGAATCGCTATTTTCATTTGATGGGTTAAATTTTGGAAATTAGATAAAGTTACTAATCATCAAACACAGAAGGTACCATATTGTAGAGCATGAAAATATAAGAACTTTTAAAAAAGAAACCAATACAAAATATTATCTGAGCACCAAGTTATAACCACCTGAATCGTTATTTTCATTTGATGGGTTAAATTTCAGAAATTAGATAAAGTTACTAAATAGCAAACACGGAAGGTACCATATTGTAGAGCATGAAATTTGATGGGCAGGATGAAGGTCGTTAACACTGAAGCCCAACCAGTGCTGAGTTTTGCGAGGCGATGCTCGGTCAAGTTTGGCACCATAGAGACCACAATGGATTTCCATGTTGTTAAAATGGATGACTTCAGTTTATTCCTCGGCATGGAATTTCTGAGAGATGCATGGATTCTTGTATAACCATATGGCAACTGCTTTTACGTCTGAGGCACCAATCCATACACGCTTAAAGTGACTGCGAAGAGTTTACCCGGGGGTAAAATCTCGGCTTTGCAGCTTGTCATGTGCATAAGACAAGATGAGGACCGCAGTTCAGCGGATCCCGGTTGGGAGAATAGAAATTAAGGGTCAGAATGATCTACACCAGTAATGGGTTTGCCCAATGGATCCGAGAAGCTTTGTGAAGCAAGTCCAAGGATTGAGCATGCATGTTATGGACGAAGATTTGTTGAGCAAGGAGGGTAGGAAACATTCGTTGATTGCCAAGAAGATCTAGATTCCAAAGATGTATCTATCGGGTGGCGCGCCCCATTAAACATCCCATTTCGAGTCATTCAAGCAAGCTAAACCTTGTAGAGCTTGAGGAAGAAAGATGAGTCACTATTTCCATCAGCAATCCCTTGTTGTTCCACAACGCGTGAGGCATAAACATGAACGGATAATGATGTGTACTGGACAACATCTAGAGTGGGACATTGCTTTGGTCGTCGATCAAGGTGTGGGTGCTATAAAATCAAACAAGTTCAAACCAGAACTGAAGAGAAGCCGAGAACCACAGCTAAACTAGAGTACACCATTGCCAGCAATTGAATCAACCCCTTTCTTAAGGCAGAAGTGTACAAGACAAATGTGGGTAGCGAAGAACCTTGGAGAATTGATGGCTTTGAGGACGTTCACTGAATTGAGTGGGGGAGAATGTTATGGATTTGGGCTTATCACCCAACCTCAGGCAACCCCATGCCTGCGTGCACGTCTCAACCGTGTTGCGGTTCCATGCCACTCAATGCGTGCCTACAAACCGGTCTCCCTAAACCGCGATGCACACGTCTCTAGGTTATCCATTGTCGACCACCCAACCGCTCACGCTCCATGATGTCCCCCTCTACGCCCGTGAAGCACTTTGCAAAATGCCCGAGCCGTTCATGCCCAAAGCCCATGCGTGCAACGTACAATCACTCGCCAGGCCAGCACACTAAGTGTTGATTCACATCCCGAGAAGACATGTCCAAAGCTCCTTGTCCCATAAGTCTTCTCTTTTGCTTGTAATAGACTTAGCTAGTAGATTAGCTTAGTTTCTTTCCGAAAGGTCCAGGTCTACATCCCTTGATTCGTTTGACCTTCGTTTATCTATGTACCAGGTACTCATGATAATGTTTGTACAGTATATATGTGGAGTACCGAGCTACCAAAATCTGGTTACCTTTTTGCAATACATAGAAAATGAGAGTTTGCTCCCCTGTTGTCGGGACTAGTATTGCTTTGTTGACTTGTGTGTTTGAAGCCTTGTTCCCAATCTAAACTCCTGTGTGTATTTCCACTTCATACTCTACCACATCCCTCTAATGGCTTGGTGTACTGAGAGGAACCAAAGTGAGTGCAATGCACATGGGAAATTAGGCATTAGTAGTGACACAATAGCAAGGCTAGGCCACATGGTTAACCCCCTCAGAGGGTGACCCTCGAAATTGCCTGGTCTTCACATCTTGAACTTGGAATGATGTGGGTCGTCAAAACTGGGATGGTCACCAAATCATTTGGCACAAATCATTGCCTTGCACCAAGTCATTAGGCACGGGACATGGTATATGGCGTGAGCCTTTGGAGCCTAACCATGAATCGCCTACGCCGACCCATGGTACATTTACTGGTTGAACCTGTTTCCTTTGCTACGGGTAAACCGTTAGTCCAATTTTTGAGTTCTAGTAGTCAATTGTGTAGTGCTCGAGAAGAAAATTCCAATGGAATCAACATTGAAGAATATTTATTCTTTGATTGTGGTCAGGTTTTGGCATAACTCATCAGACCACGATTCCCCATTTCTCCATTGGTCACTTTGATCTCCTTCTACAATGCAATTATGATCGTGGACTTTGTCTACTACTATTCTAGAGGTGAATGGCCTTCGATCTCTTTACCGTCCTTGCGAACTACCTTCAATATCTTCTACCGCTCTTACGAACGGCATTCACAAAGAATGTAACCAAAAAGTACCCACGAGCAACCCACTAAAGATGATCGATCAAATGGAAGATCTAGGAGCCCGTGGATACAAGATGTCCATTAGTACTAATTAAGCCTACAAAACACGGGATTTAGACGATAAAACCAAACATGACCGTCTAAACCCTTTTCACGTAAACTTAACTAATACTAGCAACCCGCCATACAAAACATACCAAAAACTATGGTGGATGCAATGGTTAATGCACGCAAAATGAAGCACAACAACGATATACCCTATTAATTCTTGCTCATTGAGCACCTTCTCCCTACATTTATTTTTCTATAAAGAAACAAAGAAAATACAAAAAAAAAATTGGAATCATATTGCAAGGGTCCTCGGTTCACACCAAGAACTCAAGCAATACCTATTTCAGAAAACAACAAACAAACACAAGAAAAACATTAACTTCACTACCAACTAGTAATGCAAGTTAACAATCAAATCTTTAAACTAGCATCCCCAGCAACAACGCCAAAATTTGATCTGCACTCCGATGGGTCGCTAATAAATCACACGGGAGATCTACTAACCTATAGAGTGCTTCACAAATATAGTAAGTTCATATGGTTGCTCTCGTACTTGCTACAAACTACCAAAGGGTAGCTAGTGGCAAGTCCGGGGTTATCCACGGAGATGTTAGGATTCAAAAGCTAACTACACAAGACTTGAAATCGGGTCGTCACTCCGATTGCGTGTTGGGAATAGATAGTGTGAGTAAAAATGTTTGTGTGTGTGTGTGGGGGGGGGGGGGGGTTCATCTAAACTACTTAACCTGCAAGAAAGAGAACAAACTATATTAAGCTAACACTTGGGGACATTTGCGTTACATGACTGGTAGAAAGACTTTGTTCCTAGATTTTATCAAGTACAAGATGTATGAACATATCCCGATGTTTATGTCACATGGTGGGTTTGATAGTCAACACTTTCCAATGTTTGAGTGCTCGTGGATACAAGGTGTCCATTAATTAGTTCCAATTAAGTCTACATAATGCAGGATGTAGACAAGAAAACCAAACATGGCCATCTCTTGTCATGTAAAACTCAACTAATCCAAGGAATCCAACATGTAAAACAAGCCAATCATTACACCGAATGCATCAGTTAACACACGTATAGTGATGCACATCAGACCCCCCACACTTAACTCTTTACTCGTTCTCAAGTAAAATGAGATGAGAAAAGGACTAAGGAAAGTGTAGCGTTCTGGCATAAAAGTTAACTGAGGCATTGAAATTATTCCTATTACCCAATTTCCCCCAAAGAAGAAATAATCTCACAACTCTCACACTTCCCGAAGAACCTAAAGTAATCTATCCGCCCAAAATAAAGCAAGGAAAGATAAGTTTTAAGCTAGCTTACTTTTCCCAAAAAGTTCTCCAAAAGCAATCAAAGAGTCTTTGCCAAAAACAATCCACCAAAGGAAATCCAAGAGTCGTTGACTTGGTTGTAACTAAGGATAACTCTGGATTCTCAACTTAGTTACAACCAAGGATGATGCAAATGTATCGTCAACCTATTTTTTTGCTTTCTCTCAATTTCTCTTATTTTGCTTAGAAACCCTTTCGGGTTTTCATCCTAGCTTTCACACATGCTGAGCTCACATTCTCACCTTTTTCCACATGGCCTCTCATTTTTGCCTAAGTTCGTAAACCTAGTCTGGCCTAGCTTCTCATTTTTACCTAGGTCTTTCGACCTATCTGAGTTTTTCCCAATGTTTCCTAAGTTGCCCTTTTGGGTTTCCAACCTAGCTTGGTATATATTATTTTCATTTTTTTTCAAAATTTTCAATTTTTTTGTGTAGCATAAAATGCCCCAAATTTGGGCTTCATACTACAAGCAGATAATGAAACACAAAAAATTACACAACCAAAGTTCCTAAAGCAACTACCCCAAGACAAGCTATGAATGCTATCAAGCAAGTCACACCACAAAATGAGGATCCAAAACATCCCAAAACAAAGCAAACACCAAAAATACCAAAGGAACAACAAAAACTCCAAAGAAAAACACCAAAGCACTGAGGAATCCCAAGATGAAAACTCCCTAATTGCTTGCTACTCCCTCCCCCACACTTAAAATACACATTGTCCTTAATTCACAAAAAGTAGAAACACACAAGTGAGGTCGAGAAAGTAGTACCACTTACACTTGCGGCCTTGGAGGGCCCTTCTTATCTTGACTCACCTCGTCATTCTCAAAGTACCTCATTGATTTGAATCGTGGCCTCCGTGGACTCCAATCTAGAGCCAAACTCTTCCAATTGCGATCTCATGCCAACTACCGCATGACTGACTTCTTCCATAACTTGGGTAGAACTCGAAAGTTTCTTCCCTAAAGTATGTAACTGGTCGAGGATGTCTGTGGATAGGTGGGTGCGGCTAGCTGGTACCTTAGATAAAGGCTCACCATCCATCTTCTCATCTCTATCTCCGAGCTGGATAGAACTCTATAGAACTCCTTCATGAATCATGGGTTGGTGTCAAGGAACAAATCATCCAAACTTGTCTTGTGGGTAATGGCAGTACGCTCTGGCTGAGGAAGGATCATGAAACTACAAGTGGTCGCGCCACTATATTGTTACATATCTTTCGTCCAAGGTTGTAGTCAATATTATAGAAGCTTTGGCTAGCTCTAGATAGTGTACTTCGTTCCTGAACACCCAAAACTAGCCAATGCAGACGGAGTGACTTGATGTCCTAATTATTGCGCCAAAAGCCTTGCCATGCCACCTATCGAAATCTTTCCACTTTTCTCTCCCCTATTGCTATGCATTCTTGCACAAAAGCCCCTACTAAGTTTGGGTAGAAGCTACCGTCAGGAGTCATTGCCCAAAGGCAATGAACATCCGAACTCGGACACTGCGTTAGTTCACCATGGCAAAATACCCCCATCGCTAGCAACCGTTGAATGTAACACAATGCTGGGTGAACTAAAGCAACTCTTTTGCACAAGTTCTTCCTATTTGTGCTTGTCAATTGCCTCCAAAAATTCCCAAGAGAGAATGGCAAACCCTGTCGATGTGACCTTGAAACGTCTCTTCTGTATCTCCACCCAAAATCATGAGCCACTTCCCTGTGTGTCCTTCTATACTCTTTGTCATCCAGGTGAAACTTGATTGCCTTATATCGATCTAAATTTGTGATTTGCCATTGAGTAGCTAGGAACTCCAAAGTCCACTGGATATAGGTTTTCGAGTGCTTCTCAAGAAAGCCTTCTTGGTAGCCATCCTAATAAATATGTAACGGGCTCGAGTAGGCCTGGAGCCTCCAAAGTACCCTTGCACGCGAATCCCATCTCCAAAATGGTTCTCTTTGGCCCCTTTACGGGCTACAATCCCGGAGATGTTGGTTAATCCCTCCGTTACTAATGCGGGGTTGTGAGGAAGGGAAGTCACCGGCTCATGGTTTACAACCTTAGCCGGTTTCTTCCGATTTCTTCCTTTTCTCACCCGTGAAGATTCCCCTTTTTCCGACACACTTCTTTTCGGAGGCATCCTATTAACAAAGGAGAAGGTGGTAATGTGACAAGGGCATGTCCACAATATCATTCAAAGAAAACATCCTTCCTAAATAGCATAGTCATTTCAAATAATTATATTCTTCAACATAAAGGTTATTCATTGAACAACAAAGTCATAGCAATTCATATCAACCCATCAACAAGATCCTGCGAGAAGGATTCATATCTCCTAAATCACCCAACATATTAAGAACATATCATCCAAGCATAATAGCACATCAATCCACTCAAACTTTCTTCAACATAAGAACATTAATACAACCCAAATAACATTCTCAACAAAATACTCTTTCAAGAATCATGCTTTGCATAACACCACCATAATGCCACATAAAGAAAATAAACAAGAAGTTCAAAGGATTACCCAGAATTTGAAGCTAGTAGTTTCAATATCCACACAAGAAGAAGAAGAAATTGCTAATTGTTTGAGAGAAAAGCTTCAAATTTTTGAGTTCACCAAGAGTGTGTGTGTGAGTGAGTGTTTCTTGAAAAGCTTGAATGTGTTAAATGACTCAATTTGGTGGAAGAATGTTTACCAAGGATCTAAAAATTTGAAAAAGGTGGTTCTTGAACTGATTGTTAGTGTGGGGTCCCTAACAATCAGTTCAAGCTTCCCATAAATAGTACATTACTGCAACAACATTTTTTTTGAGTATAATATGTCCTCCACCTAGGGAAATAGTCAGCCAACAGTTCAAATTTATTAAAACATTGTGTTCAAAAAAAATATTTGCTAGTTTCAGAATGATTGGAACAAATTATTCATAACACACAAGTCTTTTCTAGTTTTTTGAATGATCATAATAGTACAATTTGGTTTAATATGGTAGGTTAAATATCAAGGATTTAAAAACATGAACATATCATTCAATAAAACTATTGAAATTCAATAACATTCAATAACATTAAAATAACATTCGATAACATTAAATAACATTCAAATAAATTTGTTTTAATGTGTTCCAAATTCTGAGCAGTAAAACTAAAATCTAGAAGAAAGAATGATAACATTGAACATTGTCGACCCAGAACCATCTAACAACTCGAAGTAGAGAGTGTCCCTAACCCTCAGTTCCTCTACATCAAGAAACTCAGTAAAACCCTTTGGGGTCGGGGTCTTGAGATCTTGTCCCCCGAGTAGTGCATGTGATACTCTCTTCCCCGCCACACCTCAAGACAATAGGCATCTTAACATTTAGTAGAAGTGGAACAATTTGGCTTGGGATGCACTAAATTATATACAGAAAACCACAGTTAGTATATAAAAAAGTAATCTAGAGAAAATGTTAATTGAAAATAAAATACATGTGTAATGAATAAAACTTACCAAAATTGGAATTGAACCAAAGTTCATTTGGGTCAAAGTACAGATGAAATGTGGAATGATATCGCTGAGTGGAGTCCACACACATTTCTCATCTAAATGGCTATGGATCTGCATTAGTCAATGAAATTATTACAAATTAAATAAGAATATAAGTAATCAAATAAAAGGAATTTATGTAGCAACCTAAAAAAAATTGCTCACCTTAATTGGTGAACAACTACTCAAACCTTCATTGTCAGCCATGATTCCAGAAATTTATACTGTCACGGATGATATATATAATATAGATAGAAATTGGTTCGATAGAAATCAGTTCAATTAATCTTTTAAGTCAACCAGGCGTCTCACTACATGTCGGTCCAAAATAATGACATGACCGACATGTACGAGTGACGTCGCTCACCTATCGGTAGAACTGATTGGTTGACCGAGAAGGGTGCGACGTCTCATACATGAAAAACTACACAAATATGAATGAGCGATGTCACATGATGATCGCACCAAATGAAGGGGGGTCGAAGGGCTAGTGACATTGCATTTAAACATAGCAAATTCATTAGCAACAATAGAAAACCTGTGAGATTAAAGTTCCTAAACCCAAAAAATGGACCACAAAATTGGGGGAGAACATAGAAACAAAATGTGTACACCCTAGAACCCTAATCCGTAAGAACTTCAAAACAAAAAACATAGAACACATCCACACACCATATACATAACAATTTTAATGAAAAATACAAAAATGAAATTAATCTAAAGAATCTAGAAACCATACCTTTGAGAAGAGTGGTTGTGGGACTGTTAAAATTCGAGGGAAAGTAAAATGTTTTGAAGTCATTTATGAGGTGTGGTACATATATACAGTCGTTTCGAACCCATGTGAATTCCACCTCGGCATGTGCAATGTCACATGTGAATCGACCTTACTGGTATATGACCGATGTGTAACCGACATTGGCTAACTTGAATGTGAGCCCCACCATTTCCACACACTAGCATAGAAAATGGGCCTGTGTTTTACCAAAAATAATATAATTAACCTTAATTACAATTAATAGTATATTAAAAACTACTAATTGAAATTTAGCATATCCAGTGAACTTTATTAACATCCGGTAAGATCGGAATCGATTTTAGCACAACCTGTGAACTTTATTAACATCCGGTAAGATCGGAATCGATTTTAGCACAACCTGTGAACTTTTTAGTTTATACACTTAGGTCCTTCCAAGAGGGTGGGAGAGGTCGAAATGAAAAACTGGAGATACCTAATTATCTAAATCTCACTGTCACAATCATATTGTTCTTATTTAGGAATCAATGAACCGGGGTATTCATCCCTCATTTTTATTAGTATTCCATTAATACCCTTACGATGATCATTATTGGAACGATAATTTCCACCACATAGAATCACACAAAATTACATATTCTGGTTTTTTATGAATTAAAAATATAATGAAATTATGTACATCAAATTTTTATAAGCGCTAGTACATGGTCTAGAGTAAATTGTAAATGATTACTTATAAGTATGCAAGGGTTAATTGGAAGATCTTGTGGAAGTCCCTGTGGGATCATGCCAGTTTATTTATCACTTTCGGGGATTATAAGTTCAACTGGGGATGTCAAAGGTCCCTTCCGGGATGATCAGAATTGATTTTGTGAATACAGGTGAACTTTTAATTTTTGCACTTAGGTCCCTCCATTTGGGAGAAGTTGAAATGCAAACTTGGAGATACTCTTATCTAATTCACATTGTCATCATGACCACAATGTTCCGATTTGGGTATGAACGAGTCAATAAAACGAGCCCAAATTATTCACCTATGTACATGATGAAACTTTGCAAAAATTACATTATGGCCCAGACTTCCTTACATGTTCACTACGCTCCAAAACTCCACACCTGGACATAAGGACAAATTTTTGATATGGAGATTATGTGTACTATTTAAGAGGGACGCAAATCGGGGTAATCATCCACCATTTTTATTAGTATTTCATTAATACCCTTACGATAAGCGTTATGGGAACGGTAGTTTCCACCACATAGAATCACATGAAATTTCATATTCTTAGTCTTTTATGAAATAAAAAGATAATAAAATTCCATCCATTACATTTTAGAAAGCGCTAGTACGTGGTCTAGAGTAAATTGTAGATGATTACTTAAAAGTATACAAGGGTCAGTCGTAAGAACTTGTGAAAGTCTATGTGGAATAAGACCAGTTTCTTTATTACTCTGGATTATTATAAGTTTGACTAGGGATGATGAAATTTCTTTTTGGGACGATCGGAATCGAGTTTGGGACAACCGGTAAACTTTTAAATTTTTGCATTTAGCTCCCTCCAAGAAAGTGGGAGAAGTCGAAATGAAAAATTGGAGAACATTTTTTATTCAAATTTTCACGACAATGTTGTTCTGATTTGGGCAAAAATGGGTCGACGGAAGGGGTTGCAATCTTAAAATGGAGATGTTACCAAAATATTTTAAAATTGGACTATAGCCCTTATGTGCGACATCACAATTGTGTCGCACAGAATGAACCTAAAGCCGACCCCCAGCCGACGTCGGTTGACTTGAAATTTCCTACCGGAACCGAATATTTGAGCCCAAAATTTGAACCGAAATCCCCCCCCCCATCCCCAAACCCTATTTCATGTCAATAATCTTCAGCACTAACACCCATTTACCATCTCCAACACACTTTCTCCAAACCCAACTCCACATCATTCTTTCCATTCACACCATTACAACAATTAAAGGGCTCAATCAAATTCCTTCTCTCAAACATCAACAAGTATCCAAAGGTGCAACATCTCCAATTTCAAATTAATTGAGGTAGTTTTCCATCCATTCCATGTTCATTTAGCAAATTTATTATCATATCATCTATATGTTTCTATTCTTCATTGATCAAAATTGAATATTTTCATGAAGTATGTGGAATTTCTAATCATCGAGGGTTTTGGTAAACCAGTCACCCATAAAATAAGATTCAACTCCAGTAGCAAGAGAAACAACAACAGTAGTAGCAACGACGGTGGTAGAACGGTATTCAACTTCACTAGCAGTAATAGCAGCAGCGCCCACGATAGATGGTATTCAACTTCAGTAGGAATAGTATTCGTAGAAAATTCAGCTATGGTAGAATGGCTGAATTAAGAATGCGGCTGGAGTAATAATAATTAAGGAGTGGGTAGAAGATATAGTAAGATTGGTATTCGTAGTGGATTCAGTCATGGTAAAATAGTATAATCATGAACACAACTAGGGAAATAAACGAATAATAATAATTTCAAGGTAATTGTGCATAATATTAATTTAGGGTAAGTAGATATAGATAGAGGGAGGCACAACAAACTAGCTAATGGCCACAGGCTAGGGTGGGCCTATTGGCCTAGTTTAGGCGGCGGTTACGCCTTATGGTCACATCCTAAAACAAGTTAAAATGGGGTCTAAGATCAAATCAGCTCTGATACCATGTTAAATTTCAAGGCATCTTGGGATTCCTTAATAAAACCAACTGGTATTAAGCCTTTGCTCTCCAGGATTATGTGTGATGTAGGGGAGTCCTTCTGGGCCAACATAATAACCATAATCAGTGCAGTGCAACATGCTTTCTTGCTTGATTGTCATGCAAAACAAGGCCCCGTAGAGTTCTCCTGGATCCAGCTCCGATGCTAAGTTAGTATTTTGGTTTGCATCAACTCATTTTAGGAGAAATGCCATTACTTGTCTTTTGTCCTGAATCTATAATTTTAACTGGTGGATTGCGTGATCTCACCTGATCGTGGTCCATTTTACTCCTATCATTGCTAAACCGAGGCCTAGAAGGGATGATTGTGGGTGTTGACCACCTTCCTCCTTAAGGTGGGGTTCTTTTCGTACTATACGAGATGTACTCAGAGTTTGCTTACCATGCTCACTGGTCACGAGTTGTTGTCTTTTGGCTTGGGTTTTGCGTGGTTTAGGGAGGTGTAAACATAAGCCCCCCAGCCAAGGAGTTTTTGCGAGCTAAGCTATCATATTTTATATTGAAACTAGCAAGGTTTAATTATGATAGAGTGAATATTAAATCCCTTTGGAGGCATGGAAATATGGAATTGGCGGAAAAGTGAGCATGGGCTTCTTGGTGAAGATATATGGAAATATGTGACCAGGATTTTAAGCTATCCCATTTTTTGGGCTATAGTTGTTAGTGGCCCAATAATAGGGTTAGATTTTTGGTTATAAAAAGGGAGGTAAAGATTTACTTAACATCATTGCAATATCCATTCTAAGTGTCTATTCATAAGAATTATATAAGTATCATCACAAGGGAATACAAATAGTATTTCCCTTTTGTCAGCTTTATTTTGGTCCAAAAATGGCGGGTTATAAGAGTGTCCTTACCTTGGATGATGTAACTATGTTATAAGAGTGTTATACATGTTTGTCTGCTTGTGAGGTTATGGTACCTCTTGATGGTAATGTTGTTTTGAGGGTGCCACCTAGAATGACTAGCGTGTATGAATGTTAGTTGGAGTATGGGTTGAACCTCCCTTTTACAGATTACTTCATTAGCATTTTGGAGGCTTATGGGGTTGCTTTTGCTCAGATACATCCACAGTGTGGGCCATACTAATTGGTTTTGAGAGAGTATGTCGCGTGAGATTGCGATGGTTTTTAGTTTGCAATTTTTTAATTCTTACTATAGCCTACAAATGGTGAGCATGGAAGAGTATTGGGTGACGTTTAAGCCATTTATGGGAAATTTCAAAATTATGAAAATAGCTTCTAGCGCTTATGGAAACTGGGTAGATTGGTTTTTGTATATGAGTTATTGTGGGCATGGGGCGATGCCACCGTGGAATGACAATGTTTCCTAGACTAGGAGTAGAAATGGGGAAGGAATGTGGGCCCGACGAAGGAACTGTGTGCCCATGCCCCGAAGGTAGAGAAGCCCTATGGCTGGCAAGGTAAGGAACTCCATCAAAATAATCAGTTTATGTTCACTGCTCCAATTACCAGTTGTGTTCACTTTGTAGTTTGACAGAGCCACTGTCCCGTGATCAAGATGCGAGTGCATCCAGTGGCCAGCTTGGGGACAAGTGTGTGAGGTCTGAGCAAGGGGGAGTTTTTGCTACTAAGCATAAGGCTAACGAGAGAGAGGGACCTAGTGAGGGTCATTCCAAGGTGATGAAGTCGAAAGACACTATAATGGTTGTGGATTTTAGGGATATTCTTAACTTTCCTAGAGTGATTGGTTCTACTAAGGAGGCATGTTGGTTTCCTATATATTTAACACGTAGGATTATTCTCTAATGTTGTAGAACTAATTGTAAGAGTACATGTTGAGGATGCCTTAACAAAATGGAAGGTCATCGCCGTACCTCTTAAAGTTAAATTTATAAGCCCTAAATGCTTCATATTTACAATTAAGTAGATAATGGCAAGTCGGGGTCGTCAACGAAGAAGAAGGATCTTTCTATGGGTTAAACATATATAATTTTGATATTAGGCTAGAAGTAAATATATATATATATATATATAATCAAGTAAGGGGGGGGAGGTTGGTTGGTTTTGGTCCTAAGTTATGAATTTAAAGACAAGAAAACTAGCAAAGCTAAATAACTATGCCAATCATGCAACAAACTAAGAGAAAGAGATAAAAACTACAAAAGACAAAGCCTTGGGGGACAAATAGATCATTGAACCATTCACACATTCTATCACATTCGTTACCTAGTGGGGAAGGCTATCGCTTCCCATTCAAAGATCAACATTCGCTTCTTCCTAATAGTAATTCACAAAGGCAACTTGATGACCATTTGCAAACCTCATTGACAATCACTCTAGGCGATCAACGACCATAAATATATTTCATCAACGGCATTATACACGAAGAACCATAGATTTGATAACAACAAGTCTTCTACCAAAGACATAACCATTTAACCAAACATAGCATTCATTAGGCTAAACCTAGAACAAACCACATTCAAGATTCAACCTTCCATTGCATCTATAGGATAACTATGAGAACAATCCACATTAACATACTTATCTAGCAAGAATCAAAACACATTATACTTATCTACTATTGGGGTTGACAGGGTTAATGGTGAGTTGTGGGATGGTACTACTGCCGAGGCTTTCGGTGCTAGCGTGATCGTAGTGGGGTGGGGAAAGGTGTGCCTAGTTGTTCTGGATGCAGGGATGAGACCTATAGTCCTAAGGTAGGACAGTTATTAATGTACCTGGATTATAAATCTAATGATAACCACGTTGATTAATTCCTGTTGTTAAATTATATATACTATATATAATTTTTAACGTGTATTTGTATGACATATAGGTAGGAAAATTATCTATAAGGGGTGTTGTGCATTCTAAAGATGTGGCTTTGTCAACCGGGTTACCTCAGATGAGCTATGGGGATGGACTCCCTATGGATGATTTCTATGCTAATTTAACCAAAATTGTAAGAGTTTGTATGTTGGACCTAGACCTAGGTCATGAATACCTTAATGGTTCAGGGATCTCACCTAAGGTCGAGGAGTGGCTAATAACACTAGGTGGACGAGTAAAATGATTTTTTAGGATCATTTGTGTTGTATCAGGATGGGAGCTACACTTGAAGTGGAATCTTATGCATATAAATTAGTACGATGTTCATATGTTTGAGTAAGGTTCAAAATCCAGAATGTAAGAAAAGAGATGACCACAATTATGTGGCGTGAAGAAGAATGGAAAAATTGTTTAACTAAGAAATTTTGTGAGAGTGATCGAATGGAGGATATCATTTCAAAGTAGGCTGATTACTTCGAAGATATTCTTCGACGTAAAAGAAAACTGGACGTTAAGTGTCATCGGTTAGCAATTGGAATTCTCGAATGGAGGGGAACTATAGTGAAGAACGTAAATTCTCAGCTCGACTCCTAACGAAGTATAAGAAGTAAGAAATTCAAGTAGAATTGATAAACTACGTTGTTTTTGCACAAAAGTGAGATGTCGAGAACTAGAAGGTTTATTGAAGGGTCAGTACAAGGTCAATGGTAACCTATGTGCAGAGATTAGTAAGAATTTGCGTAAGAATCCTAATGTTAATGAGGAATGTTGGAAGGATCATGTTCGTATCTTGAAATAACAAATAGATGGTTTAAAACGAGGCCTGAAGACTTATCTATGATTTGTGTACTTAATAAGTATGAAGCTAGGATGATCAGAGTGTAGACCTATTATTGATCACAAGTCTTACTATGTGAAGAATATGTGGCGTATGGAGGTCATTGGTTCCATACGAGATGAGGTTTATTTTCATATGCGGTGGAAACAAGAAGAAATTCTAGATGCAGGGACTGGGTTCCTGAATACAATTGACCATTGATTACCCTGGTTGTTTTTACTAGTGTTCTACCATATATTAATTTTGTTCTAGCAGACTTATTTTTAATGTCTTAGGAGTTTTCTAATGATAGTGTGTGTTTGTTGTTATGGCTCTTGTGGTGTTTGTTTTCTGGTTGTGGCTAGTTTGGAATAGGGTATAAAATCAAGGGTAGGGGTATAAAAGGTGGTGTGTGTATATTGGGCGGACAACATGTTAGGTTTTCGCTTATGTCATAGGGCTGGTGATGTTCCAGGGGTATGCAATGCCGCACAATCCTTCACGTCTCTATGTAGTAAATGTGTGTTATGTTAAGTCAGTAGGTGGTTCGGAAATGCGAATTGAAATCATGCTTGTGTCGCGAGTCTGGTGATATTCTAGGCGAATGCAAAGCTACAATATTCCATTTATTGAGTGTGTTGGACCAACAAGAAAGGGGGAGATGTGTGTCCGCTTGTGTCGCAAGACTGGGGATTTTCCATATGTATGTGAATCTGCGGCACTCTCACTTCCTTTTATCGTGTGTGTAGGTGTATTTTCTACTGAGCAAATTCGTAGGTGATTTTCCAACTTGTGTCGCATCCGTAGGTTAGGCGGTGTTGTATGAATGTGCCATAGTGGTTTCTCTATAGGTCTTTCGAGTGTATATGGGCTTGGATTTTGGGATTAGAAGATGAGTATGCCACGTGGGCGAGTCATTTCACATTATCTAGGCCATGGTGTTTAACTTTTGTATTTTCCAAGGCTATAATAGGGGGTAAAGTGGTTCTGGAAAGAGCAGAAATGTGACTTTTTAGATACTAAATTAATGATATTTACTTTTCCTATGCGTATGTTATCCTTATATAAAGGCAACTGTATTGGAAGATATTCTCAGTTTTATTTTATCTGTGATTGATTTATGATTTATTTCATGGGTGATTTATGCTTTGTTCTACTGTGGGTTTGCTCTAGTGGTTATGTGTTGTGTGTTTCATGTAGTTATTGAAGTTGTTGTGGATGTGTGTAAGTTGTAGACTTCCTATAATGAACATGGTGTGGGACTCTGGGGGTGGTTGTATTTTGTGCCTAAGGCCTTGGTGTGGTTATAATCCTTATTGGATGGCTTGTTTGGAGGAGTTATTTCCATTACCGGCAGCGCAAGCTGGGTTAACGTCCCTTACGGGAATTTCTATGAAAACTTATGCAAGTTGTAAGTAGGAAGCTTGACTATTCTATGTTTTAACTATTCTCATGAACCACGTACATATATTGATCTTTAGTCATATGTTTGCTAGGAAAAACAATTGGGATCGGAGAATGCAAGGTCGGGGTAGAGGAGGATGAAGAAACTCCACCTACTAGACCACTAAAGGCGGGGGTTGAGGGGAACTGGCAGAAGGTGAAGCCTAGACTCACATCGTCTATGCTCTTGGGAAAAACTAGGTTGTACAATCGACGAACGCACCTGATTGGATCAGCTCCCGGGCTTCGTTCGGTTGTACAAGGATGGGGTAAAGTATACTAATGGTGTGAAGAGTACTTAATCGAAATACTTTCCACTTTCAGGTTAGGTTGTACCATTTTGCGACTCGCGAAAAGCTGGTGCTGGGAGTTCTTTTTTACTCCCCTATTTGCCTCGACTTGCGATGTATCCATCTCGACTCGCAACGTATTCATCTTGACTCGTGACGTATCCATTGCAACTCAAGACGACAGTGTTTCCCAGAACTTAGAAAGAATTTATTTTATTTTTCTTACCGACTTTCCAAGCTTTCTTTCATTTCTCATGGATCTCATTCCTTCATCTCCTCCAATTCAATGCATATCACTTTGCTACAAAATCATAGAAGAACACACCGTAAAAAGAACAAGAAAAAATAACAAAAACTAAACAACAAAAACCAAAATAAAGGCTGAATTTATTTACATCATCGGCATGACAAAACTCTGTATATTTAAGGTCATTGGTACAACCCTAATGTTATCCATATGGTGAAGGTTTGAACCCCTTTACCATGAGTATCCAAAAGTAAAGAGGTGGGGGTACAAAACTTTCAAGAGGAAAGTCTTGTGGAGGTGGAGATGTTTTAAAGGGAGTTGGGCGGTTAGGAGGATTGGGATAGTCTTTTGGCTCCTCTCTTGTCTCCCTCAAAACTTCCAAAGATGGAAGAGTTGGTTTACTATGTGGGGGAAGGGGTGACAATGCTAATTAATGTAGCACAATCACCTTTTCCTCCATTTTTTTCATCCTCAACAACCAACTCCTCATCCCCTTCGAACTCAAGCTCATTTCCCATGGTGACCTCACTCACTGAATCTTTGAGTTCGACTTGGGATGGTGTATTTTCGGAATCATAAGCTTCCATTCGGGTTAACGCTTCCAATATGCTCCTCGCATGCCCCTCAATAGCCTCAACACTAGAGGAGAACCGAGTGTCCGGTTCCTCACTAGTAAAGTTGTTCAAGTTTGCCATTGCGTTAATGACTTCCTCACGTGTCAAACTTGAACTTCCTTGTTGGGCTTGGTTTTAGGGTATGGTATAAGGTGGTGAGGGCCAACTACTTTACTCGTATTATTGGTTTTTCGATTCATTCTCATACCACCAATCCAGATTACCACACCATTCCGGATTGTAAGAATTGCGGTATGGATACCATTCTTGGGTTTCTTTCCCTTGAAAATCAACATCCCCTACCCCTTGGTAGCACTCTTCATAATACCCTTGGTTTTGGAAACCAAGGGTTCTTTCTCCCTCATAGTGCTCCTCCCTCAACAAATAGCAAGACTCGGTAGGGTGGTTGGAATGACACATCCTATAAAACATTTCTTGTTGAGCCTCTCTTCTCATCATGAGTTCCCTCAAGATGAGATCTCCATTTTTTTTTCAAAAATTTCTTTTCCTTTTTTTTCTTTTTCAAAAGTCCAAAATCATATTGCAAGGATCCTCGATAAAAATTTACCAAGAACTAAAGCAATACCTACTTCGAACAAAAACAACTAGCTAATATGCAACCAAATATGCCCAAACACTTAAAAATAAATGCCTCTTCCCTAGCAGCGGCGCCAAAATTTGGGAGGTTGTCGTAGTACCTCTCAAAGTTATAATTTATAAGCCTAAGATTCTTACTAAATAAAATTAAGTAGATGTGGCAAATTGGGGTCATCCATGAACAAGAGGGATTTTCTTAAGCG
The DNA here is from genome assembly GCA_037428765.1 of Rubia yunnanensis. NCBI lineage: Eukaryota > Viridiplantae > Streptophyta > Magnoliopsida > Gentianales > Rubiaceae > Rubia > Rubia yunnanensis. The sequence continues at coordinate 66,665,423 of CM075063.1, forward strand.
TTTAAACATATAAGGTTAATATTAGGCTAGAAGTAGATATATATATATCTATATATAGATATATATATATATATATATATATCTATATATAGATATATATATATATATATATATATAAAAGCAAGTAAATGGGGGGGGGTTGGATGGTTGGTTTTCCTAAGTTATGAAATTAGAAGACAAACTAACTAGGAAAGTTACGTAACTATGTTAATCATCAAACAAACTAAGAAAAGGGGGTAAAAACTACAAAAGATAAAGCCTTGGGGGCAATTGATATCCATTTCCAAACCTCATATAGATCATTGAATCATTCACTCATTCAATCACATTTGTTACCTATAGGGAATGCCAAAACTTCCCAATGGAAGATAAACATTCATTCCTTCTTAATAGTAATTTACAAACACAAACAATGACCATTTGCAAACCTCGTTGACAATCACACTAGGCAAACCACACCATAGAGGTATTTCATCAACGACATTTCACATGAAAGACCAAAGACATAGCCATTTAACCAACATTCATTAGGCTAAACCGAGAAGAAACCACATTCAAGATTCAACCTTTCATTGTATCTATAGGATAAATATGAGAACAATGGAAATCACACAACATCTTCCAATGCCAACTAGAACTTACCCCTCCTTTGCTTCCTTGTAGACATCCACCCTTTATGTAATATGCTTGAATCCACCTTACCCAAAGAATATCTTTCTTTGAGTTTAAATCCCACAATTGCTTACATAGTGCTGCCTTGTTCCAAATGGAAGGATCTCTAATCCCCAATCCTCCAAAAAATTTGCTTCTACAGATTGTGTCCCAAGAGATAGGAGTATAACCCCCTTTCCCTTCTTCTCTTCCCCACAAAAAACATCTACAAATTTTCACAATCTCCTCATGAACACCCTCAGGTATACTTAGTATACTAGCCCAAAATCCAACTATACTTAGTAAAATCGAATTGATCAATTGCACCATCCTTGCATAAGAAAGAACACTTGAATTCCAACTATGCAATTCTCTTCTAATTTTATCCACCAATTGCTCACAATCTTGCTTCCTCCACTTCACATTAGACAAAGGCAGCCCCAAATATTGCATAGGAAAATCCCCTCTTGTTACATTTAACACTCCAGCCAACAAGTCTTTCTCCTCTTCATCCATTCTAGAAAAATTAATTCTAGATTTTTGCTCACTTATTGCAAGACCCGAGACCTCCATAAACCTCTTCAAGCAACCTTTTACACCCTCCATGGATTTTTGGTTTGCTCCACAAAAGATAAGCAAATCATCAGCAAACAACAAAGTATGCACACCAACCTTTTTGCATCTTTGGTGGAATTCTATGTGCTGCTCCTTCTACTCCTTTGCCATCATTCTTGTAAGGTACTCCATGCTCAAAACAAACAACAAGGGGGATAGAGGATCCCCTTGTTTAACTCCTCTTCTACCCATGAATACTTCAGAATACCTCCCATTCAAAACCAAGCAAAATGATGACTTCATTGTACTTCTCTTGATCCAATCTATCATCAACCCGGGGAACTTTAAAACCTCAAGCCATTTAACAAGAAATTTCCAGCTTATACAATCAAAGGCTTTGCTAATATCAACTTTAACAACACAACTTCTCTTCATGCCATCAACATTGTACTTATGCAACAATTCTTGTGTTAAAAGAATGTTGTGTGATATGTGCCTACCTTTCACAAAAGCACTTTAATTCTCACTAATCAAACAAGGCAGCACCTCACAAAGTCTTACACAAAGTACTTTGGTTATCACTTTATAAAGTACGGAGCAATAAGCAATAGGCCTATAACCACATGCAAATTAAGGTTGACTCACCTTTAGGATCAAGGATATCACGGCTTGATTCAAAGAGTTTGGAATTTCTTCCCCCTTGAAAAAACTTTGTACGGCCTCCACCATACTTCCTCCAATTATCTCCCAATTGCTCCTAAAAAATTGGCTTGTATAACCATCTCTCCCTGGGCTTTTGTTAGGATGAATCCCCCAAAGTGCTTTCTTCACCTCCTTTTCACCAATTGGTTGGATTAAGGATGCTTGTTGTTGTATTGTTAGAACTCCACCAAAAATAGTCAAGTTTTCCTCCAAGTCTTTAGTTTCCCAATAGACTCCCAAATGGCTTTCATAGTGTCTCTTCAAATGTTCTTCAATCTGGTCTACATTGGATAGTAATCTACTCCCCTCCTTTATGTTCAAAATTTGGTTCTTGTATTGCCTTGTTCTTATAGAAGCATAAAACAACTTTGTAGGCCTATCCCCCTCGTGAAGCCATTGCACTTTAGCTCTTTGTTGCAAGAACTTGTATTCAGCCTCCTCCAATTCTTCAAGCACTTTCCTTGCATCAAATTCCACCCTTTGCCTCCTTTCATCCCTTGGTTCTTCATTCAACCTCTCTTGTGCCAAAAGTCATTCCTTCTTAGCCTTCTCCACCCTTTCTCCAATCTTAGAGAACTCCCTTCTATTAAGCCTATTCAAAGGCTTTTCCATGTCTTCAAGAAGCTTTCCAAAATCCTTCATTTTGCTCACCTTCCTCCAAACCGCTTGGATTGTCCCCTTGAAATGTGGTGTGACCTCCCAAATATTGAAATATTTGAAGCTCCTCCTCTTCTTCTTTTTTTCCTTATGCCAACTCAAAACGATAGAATGGGGGTCCGAGAGTGTGTCCGGTTTTACCTCACAAAAGGCCCTCCTTACCCACTCTTGGTTTACAATGCCCCTATCAATTTTGCTTTGTATCAACTCCCCCACTTCCCTTCTATTGCTCCAAGTAAATATTTGGCCAATAGTTTTAATTTCAACCAACAAACTAGCCTCCATCACGCTATGGAAATCCAAGACTTCCTTTTCTTCAACATCGTTTCCACCTTCTCTATCCCCAAAATCCAAGGGAGAGTTAAAATCTCCTATGATCAGCCATGGTTTATCATCTCTACTCCCTTGCCCCTTTAGGAACTCCCACATTGGTTTTCTCTTTTCAATGGTGTTATGGCCATACACCACCGTCAAGAAGAATTTCAAGTTATTTCTCCTAGTCAACCCATCAAAATCCATCCATTGATCCCCAACATTCAACACCTTCATATCATAAAAATCAGCCCTCCAACCTAGCCAAATTCTCCCCCCTACAACATTCCCATTTGTTATCAACTCCCAACCAAGCCCTATTCTCCCCCACACTTTTTTTTGGTTTTCTTCTTTTACTTTAGTTTCCAACAGCCCCAAACAATCTATATGATTAAGCATACAAAAGTTTTTCACCCTCCTATGCTTATCACATTTATTCAAACCCCTTACAATCCAACAAGCAAATCTACTATTCATAAGGAGGGTCGGATAAGAGAGTATACCCATTACCTTCACTCCTTAAACTCCTCGGATCTTCTTCTTTCTTCCTTGCTACCCTTAGTCCTTTCTCTACCATTTTGAACTCAATCTCCTCCCCTAGCAGCCCTTTAACCTCCCATTGCTGCTCTTTAGCTTCCCTTTGCTGCCCCTTAACATCTTTCACTCCATCTTGCTTCTCATCTTCTTTCACAATCCTCCCAATTGGCACATAAATTCTCCTATTTGTTTGACTTTTTTCAGCTCCATCTTTCTTCCTATACACCTCCTCATTATGCCCAATCATCCCACATTTTCCACATTTAGTTGGCTTCCATTCAAAACAGATTTGTTGGCTAACAATCACCTTGTTTTCATTAAGGTAAATCAACTTGTCCGGAAGGGTATCACTTATCATCACCTCAACTTGCGCCCTTGCAAAATCCCGCCTCTCCTTCTCTTGTGTTGCTCTATCAAGATTCAAAGGCTTCCCAAGTGGACTTACTATCTTACTTATGAGTTTTGGTTGCCAATACTTCAATGGCAATCCGGGGAGCTGAATCCAAACCGGGACAACATTAGGTTCTTCAATCACACCTTCTTCATTCCAATCTTTCAATAAAACGGGTTTCCCATCAAAGAACACCACTCCTTTCTCCAAAACAACCCCTTTATGCTCCTTACTTTGAAATTTAACCATAAAAACTCCTGAATTTAGAAGCCATCCCTTGTTGATTCTTCTTCCCCAAATCCGAAAAAAGAACCCCTCCATGACTTTGAATGGTGGGTTGCTGCCCAAAACCTTGCACATAATAGTAGTCTCCCATTGCTTTGAGCTTTCTTCCACCTCCTCCATGTTGATTTCACCCATAAACAGCCAATAGTTAGTTACAAAAATATGATTATGAGTTAGTAAATTGGAAAATGAATAACAGTTCCCAATTGGATAGACTGATCCTAAAGGGCCCAGCGAATTATTAATTGGATTTTTTTTAATTGATTCGTTTACTCTATTCTGATATTTTACAGGGGTGAATGGGTCCATTCGAGAACAGTTGGATGATAACAAAATTATCAATGATTGGAATTCCTTAGTTTTATTCAACAACGTATGAATAGTTCCTTGACTTGGGTTAAGGAATTGTTGAATTCTTACCTTAGGATAGAAAAAAATGGAAGAAAACGGATTGATATTGGTGCAATCTGATCCATTATCAGAGAGCAATCCCGAACCTGGGGAATCCTTCCTTTTTCCGATATCCGAAATAGGGGATTTGATCAAGTTGATTCTTAGGAAATGTCGAATCAAACCATTTGTCCTTATTTCAATAAAAGATGCACGGATTTCTTTGCTGGAAGAATTTTTTTCTTTATCCCAATTCAATGCTAAACAAGTACAGACTAATTGAAAACTTGTATAAAAAAAATTCCTCGAATTGGTTTACCATTTCCATAAAGGATGTAATTTACAACTCGAAGTTGTACATTGTCCCTTTCCTGCAACAGATCGTGAGGAAAAAGTGTTGCTACATTTACACCGTCCATGAGTTCATATATGACAACAGGTCGAACCAAATAAAATACCCCTTTTTGCTAGGTGTAATCCGTTGGACATAGATCCAATTTTTAAAATTTTTTAGTTCTTTGGAATTTCTTTGTCCGGTTCCTGGTAATATCGGTATCAAAACGCTGCTATGTCGGGATATCTTATCTATCTCTCCAGGAAAATGAATATCTCCAGAAAATATTTTCAGTTCAATTCTTTTTTTCCTATCTATCCGAACCAACCCCCCTCCCCGGCTTCGTATATTTAAAGCTATTTGTGTATCTACCCCAATGATACTATTGTTCCGTACCATTATGGAAGAAGATACAGGTAAGATATGCACTTCTTCAGGAATGAAAAAAAATCGATCTACTTTCATTTCAGATTTTGACTTAAATTCCTTAACTCCTTGATATTCAATCAAATCTTCCTTTTTAGCGATTGACTGCATTTCGATAGTCCCATATTTAGTAATTCCCAAACTCTTTCTTCGATATCGAGGATCATCAAAATAAGAAAGAATACTATTTCTACGAAAAATACCATTTAAGGGAATTTCAATCGAGATACCAAAAGTGGATATTAATTCATTTTTACGTTCATGAATGGGTTGAAGTGGCATAAGAAATCTATTTCTTTGCCTCTTTGACAATAAATCAGAATTCTCCCGGAGAATGGCTGAATATAGGAGATTACAATGACCAGTACATAGGATTTGATTAAAGTCTAAATAATTGCGAATGCTCTCTTTTTCTTTACAATAAAAATCTGAACTAAAGAATTTGTACCTCATAGGAGCGTTAGTTACTGATAGTTTTGAAGAAATATATCTTCGTTTGAGAGAAAGAGAATGCGCGTTTATTTGATCTTGATCTTTGTGAAGCGAGGGAGGCGAGACTCGATCTGCACGGACCTCCTAATAATATCCATAAATGACTTGTTTTTGGTAATAAATGGATATTACCATACGTAAATTCCGGTGCATGATATACGTCGGTACTCCAGTGCATTTCACCATCTGAGTCAGAATAAATATGTTTTCAAACTTTCTCCTTAAAATTCAAAGTGGGTATTTCCGCCCGAATCTCAGCAATCACTTGTTCTGATTCTACATATTGATCGTTTTGAATTAAAAGAAAACTCTTTGATGGAATATTCACATTATGTATCTTCACTCTCAATAGTTACATACAAGTCTGTAGAGCATAGAAAAGCAGGATGTCCGTGACGTGTACGTGTCGGATGAACTAAATCCTTATTGAATTTTATTTTTCCATTATAAGGAGTTCTCACATGTTCCGCAGTACCTCCTGTAAATACTCCACCGGTATGAAAGGTTCTTAATGTTAATTGATCCCCCGGTTCTCCAATCGATTGACCTGCAATAATACCTACGACTTCTCCCAATTCAACCAGGTCGTCACGAGTAGGACTCTGGCCATAACAAAATCGGAAGATCCAAGATGTACTCCTAAAGGTAAAGGGGGTTCGAATAGGTATTGTTTCCGCGCGAAAAGTCATGAACTGGTTGACAAGCCCAACCCCAATGTCTTGATTTCTAGTGGAAATACATCGCTGACCCATTTATATATCATCTGCCAATACACGACCAATTAATGTTTGAATAAAAAACTGTTTGGCATCATCCCATTCCGAGGACTCAGAGAAATAGCGCGGGTAGTGCCACAATCTGTTCGACGTACAACAATGTGTTGGGCTACTTCAACAAGTCTGCGTGTGAGATATCCGGCATCAGATGTCCGTACAGCAGTATCCACAACCCCCTTACGAGCTCCGTAGCAAGAGATTATATATTCTGTTAAAGACAGCCCTTCCTGTAAATTGCTTTGAATAGGTAAATCAATCATTTGTCCTTGAGGATCCGACATTAATCCTCTCATACCTACTAATTGATGTACCTGAGATACATTTCCTCTAGTGCCTGAAAAAGACATTATATGAACGGGATTTAAGGGGTCAGTCATCCTAAAATTTGGATTCATCTCCTGTCGCAAATATTCACTTGTAGCATACCAGATTTCAATAGATTGACGTAATTTTTCTACTACATGTACATTCCCAGAATGGTCGTGTTTTTCAAAATTCAAACTTTGTTGTTCAGCATCTTGAACTAGCACCCCTTTGAAGGTATTGTTAAAAGATCATCAATTCCTAATGAAATAGATGTAGCAGTAGCTTGTTGAAAACCCAGGGTTTTTACTTGATCCAGGATGTGCGATGTATATGCCATTCCAAAGTGCTCTATTAATCGACTAACAAGTCGTTTCATGGCAGTTCCATCGATCGCATTATTGTGAAAGACCAGATTGTCCCATTCTGCCATAAAGTACCTCCATATTCGGCTGAGTAGGATTCTACAATGGGTTAGGGTCAGTGATTAAAAAACTTCCTTTTTCGATTTTGATTCGGATAGAAATTGTAATTCCAGAACTCTAACCTCAGCTGAACCGCGGAAATTGAGGTATACGCGGTATCATAGAATTCCTAAGTAGCATATGAACAGGTGCGAGAAAAACCCTGTATTGCTTCTTCCATTTTTCGATAAAGAAAAATCTGACCAACAGTGGTTTGAATGTATAGAAAAAGAATTTGTTTTTTTATTATACTTCGTACTATTAGATAGTGTCCATAAATCTCATAATAAGTCCCTGAACATTCATAGTGAATTTCACAGCAATTTCTCTTGAAGCAATAACACGTTGGTCCAGTCGCCACCGGAGCCACAAAGGACTATCTAAATGGCATCTATCTCCACGGGTTGGTAATATTGGATCTCCGTCGAGCTAGATTTGAGTATAGAACTCCAAGATCTGACCTCCTTCTTGCTCTCCTCCTCCACTTCTTCACTCCAAACAATTTTTCTCCCTTCTTTAGAGCTGCTGAAATTCGAAATTGAACACTCATTTTTTTCTTCTTCAAAAACTTCTTTTTCTTCCACTCCTTGGCTTTTAGCTTCTTTAGGGCCTGAAAGTGACTTGTCAAGAACACTCTTCAGCCCTATTTTGTTTTTTCCCTTGCCCTCATCCTTCAACAAAGCCAAGCTGATCACCTCCTTCAAAAACGTTTTTCTCTCCTTTGATTGTTGTGTTTTCCCTTTATTCTTAGTGTTAGATCTCCTCATAGTGTGAGGATGGAAAATTCAAAAGAGAATTACCAGATCTGAAATAAGAAAAAGGGAAGAACACCCATATTATGTGAAAATCACCCCTAGTATCCAAAAAAGGGTGCCCTCTAGTTTGGACATCGATTTTAGTCCTTGACGTTTTACAGAATGGTCTCCCCAATAATATTGGGGGTGCACTTCCATCGTGCGCCATGCCAAGGACATAAAAGTACACCACAAACACCAACTTAAGCATTTGAACATAAAAGGTTGCTATCATGCTAGAAGTAATTATATATATATATATATATATATATCTAAGCAAGTTAATGGGGGTAAGTTATGAAATTAAAAGACAAGATAACTAGCAAAGTTAAGTAACTATGCTAATCATCAAACAAACTAAAAAATGGATAAAAACTACAAAAGACAAAAAGCCTTGGGGGAAATTGACATCCAATTCCAAACCAAATGTAAATCATTGACCATTCACTCATTCCATCACATTTGTTACCTATGGGGAATGTTATCACTTCTTATTTGAAGATCGACATTCATTCCTTCTTAGTAGTAATTTGCAAAGAAAAACAACGACCCTTTGCAAACCTCGTTGACAATCACTCTAGGAAAACAACACCATAATCATCAATGGCATTGTACACGAAGGACCATAAATTTGATAACAACAAGCCTTCTACCAAAGTCATAGCCATTTAACCAAACATAGCATTCATTAGGAAAAACCTAGAACAAACCACATTCAAGGTTCAACCTTTCATTGCATCTATGGGATAAATATGAGAACAATCCACATTAACATACTTATCTAGCCAGAATCACACAACACTTCATGCACAAGAAGTTCTAAGTTCATGTTCTTAGATTTTCATGCAAAGAAGTTAAGGAATTCGTCACTTTCCTAACACCCTAACACTTCAATCATACAAACACTTATTATTCTCAAACAACCCATGGCATAAATAAAGTAAAACATAGCATTAAGAACACATGAATGCTAAACAACAAAGGCATCAAGAACGAGTGAAACAATCTATTCACTACTTCCACTACTTGTTGTGAAGATAAATCTTCCATCCTTATTAGATAGTAGTTTGCAAGAGTGAATTCGACATCTCTTGTCAAACCTCACCAATGACTCCCGTAGTCGAAACACGACTAAAAGTATCCCATTGGTGGCATTAAGCACGAAGAATCCACAAGCTTGGCAACACTTATAAACACTACACCGTGTCTAACCATTTAATCAATTCATGCATTTTACACAAGATTAGTCAAGAACGATCGACATTCATTGACTTCTCTCATTTGCTACCTAAAACAAACATGACAACGAATTCAACATCATCACATTCATCTAGAAATAATCAACACATCAACATCATTAAGAAACTCTAACTTATGCTCTTGGATTCCATATTAAAAGAGGGGAGAGTTAGCTATTTTCTCCCAACCCTAACAAGTAATCATACAAGCAATTCACATACTCAAGCTTCCAACAACATCAATACCATTCACAATTTACATTCAAAGCCCAACAAAGGCACAATAGCAAAAGCACTAAATAGATAGATATGATTCTCAATACATGGATATGGAAGCTTAAATCAATTGCTCCCAAGATTAAACTAACCTAGATAATGAAAATACATGATTAACCTACAAAAACTAAGAAAAGAAAGAAAGGAAAACACTAGGGTTTTAACCTAGAAAAATGCAGGAAGAAGAAGGGTGTGAAGAGGAGAGGATAATGTTTAGTATTTATAGTACAAAAAAGTAAGAAAGTTTCTGGCCATACGTCCTTCGCGAGTCGCGACGGGTTCGTCGCGAGTAGCGACTGAGCCCAGTTTCAGCATCTTGGTTTCTTTCTTCTTTTTGTTTCAAGTCCTCCCCTTCACTTCACTGCACTTATCTTAAATTCTTCAAGTCTTCAAAAGCTCAATAATTACAAGTCTTCAAGTCTTTAAATCGTCAAAGGTATTCTTCAAAGTTTTCAAAGTCTTTAAACAAATTGCCTTGTCACACAAAATCCTCTAGAAAAGTAATAAAAGCTTAAAATTCGCTTTTAACTCTCCTTAGAGAATTTCAAGGCAAAATGCCACATCTAGAGAACAAAAGTGTACAAAAGTTAAATCTCGTGGCCTCGTGCCAGTGCGGTCCTTGTCAACTGGCACGAGTCATCGGCTAGAGCTTCATTGTTTATCTTCTGATTCGCACCTTGTGTCATTTGGTGCGGGCCATCAATCGGATCCTCATTTTGCTCAGTATCATGGCACAGGCCACATCATTCTTCACACCCCGTGGTCTAGTCTTAGCCTTTGTGACTTGAAACAAAGCGGATCATGTGAAACAGAATGGTCTTTGCCCATACTAAGCCAAATTTTGGAGTGAAAAGAATACATGTGTCACACGGCTGGCCAAAATTGGCACGGTCCGTGCTGGGGTTGGCATGGCCCATTTTGGTTGGAACATACCGTGCCTAAGATCCAGGACATGGCTCATGTTGCTTGGTATGGGCCGTGCTAGGTCTAGCCCATGTGCTGGCCTTGTGCAATCCGTGCTGGTCGTGGCTGGTTCGGCCTGCTGACTTGTTTGCTCCACTATAGATGAACCGTTGGTCCGATTTTAGAGTTATTGTAGTTGATTTTATATAGCTTGAGAAGAAAAATCCAATGGTGCCACCCTCAAGGTCTAATTCTTCTTGTCTCTTTCCCAGAACTTTGTGAAACTCTCGGACAACAATTCCTCCACTTCTTTCTTGGCCTCTTTGAACTTTGAACCCTCCTATCTTGGGCTCAATTCCATCTACTACCACACTTTAGAGTCCATGGTCTTCAATCTACTACCATCCTTGTGCATGGCCTTCAATATCTTCTACCATCCTTGCGAATGGCCTTCTACAAAGATGATCGAAGCATGCACAAGCAACCTACTAATGAGATCTTAAATGAAGATTTAGGTGCTCGTGAACACAATGCGTCCATTAGTTCCAATTAAGTCTACAAAACTCAGAATTTAGACACAAAAACCAAACATGATCATCTAAACCCTTTAGCGTGTAAACCTAACTAAAACTAGCAATCCAACAAGTAGAACATGCCAATTATTATGCAGAATGCATTGGTTAATGCATCCAATACGGTGCGCATCAACTCCCTCACGCTTAAACCTTTACTCGTACTCGAGTAAATAAAACAAGAAAATGTCTAAGCAAAGTGTATCATGCAAAGATGAATTAGAATGCATTCAACTTATTCCCAAGCTACCCTAGTTCCCCCAGAGAAGTAAAAATCTCACAACTCTCGTACTCTCCAAAGATGCTAAAGTAACCTAACCACCCAAAATATAGGGAAGAAAAAGGTAAGAAAGAATGATGAGTGTTGAAATAGGTTACTCTTCAAAATAGTTCTCAAAAGCAATCCAAGAGTCGTTGCCCAAAAACCACCGAGGAAATCCAAAAGATCCTCGACTTGATTGTAACCAAGGATACCTCTAGATTCTCAACTTAACTACAACCAAGGATAATTCCAAAGAATCGTCAATTTAGTTTCCATTTTCTCTCAATTTCTCTCTTTTTTCCTATGAGCCCTTTTGGGTTTTCATCCTAGCTTTAAACATGTTGAGCTCACATTCTCACCTTTTTCCCCACAGCCTCTCATTTTTACCTAGGCTCGTAAACCTAGCTGGGCCTAGCCTCTCATTTTTACCTAGGCCTTTCAACCTATCCTGGTTTTTCCCATTGTTGCCTAAGTTTCCCTTTTGGGTTTCCAATTTAGCCGGGTATATATTCTTTCATTTATTTCATTATTTTTTTCAAAATGATCCAAAATTCTCTTAGAAGAGCTATTAGCTACATAGAAACAACTAAGAATCATAAGTGTTATTCGATCCCCTCCCCCACACTAAAGCTTGCATTGTCCTTAATGCATATACACAGTCATAACATATGTCAAGGGAAGGGAATAGGAGAGCACCTACGATGAAAAATGGATCCTAAAGTCTACCCATGATGGCACAATCATGGAATGTAACGAACAAACTACCATCACCCCAATATACTACCCCTAACTTCTAATCAAGAAATTTCAATCTAACCACTATAATGCACCACAAATCAAAATAAAGAATTGAATCACAATGGAGAGTTACCTCTTAGGTTTCGAGTTGTGTGTTTCAAGGGTTTGAGGGAAGATGAGTTTTGGTGGTATTTTGGGGGTGGTAGGGAAGGAATGGTGATTTGAATGTAGGAAATTATGTGAGCTTCATAGGCCATACATGTCTACACGCCCCATGAATTTTGGGTTTGGTTCTCCTCCTTGTCCACCATTTTGAGCATCAAAAACCATGTATGTCTACATGGTTTATGAGTTGGACTCCCTATTTGCTCTCCCTTGACTTTCTAGTTGTAAGCTCTGGCTATCCTTTCCTTGTACCTTGCTTCCTTGATTGCCGCCCTTTGTCTCTTTTCCTCGAGCTCATCCAAGTCCAACCTCACCATCTCTGGTTTGGTGTCTTCTTTGTATTGTTCAATTCGAAGGCTTGATTGTCTGATTTCAACTGGTATTACCGCTTCGTGCCCATATATCTGACTATACGGCATTTCGCCCGTTGGTTCCCGCATTGTTGTTCTATACAACCACAAGGTGTTGGGTACCTCATCAACCCAGCCTGCGCCCTTTCCTTCCAATATTTTCAGGATACCTTGAACGATCATTCTGTTCGTTACCTCTACTTGTCTGTTCACTTGGGGGTGAGCTACAAAAGTGAATTTTTTAGTGATTCCCAGTTTTAAACACCATTCTGTAAAGATCCCATTTGTGAACTGAGTGCCATTGTCGGTAACGATGGTTTATGGTACTCCGAGGTAAAAAACTATATTCTGTCAAACAAATTTTCTCACCGCTTCCACCGTGACTCTTCCTAATGGCTTCGCTTCTACCCACTTCGTGAAGTAGTCGACTACCACAATTAAAAACTTGGAACTGCCTGGACCTTTTGGAAAAGGTCCAATGAGATCAATTCCCTATTTATCAAAAGGCCAAGCTCCATATATTCCTGTTAATGGTGCCTGTGGCTTGTGCGATATTAGAGCATTTACCTGGCAGGTTCTGCATTTAAGGACAATTGTATGGTCGTTGAACATGGTCGGCCAGTAGTATCTAGCTCAAATGATCTTCTTTCCAATTTTTCGCGATCCTTGATGTGAACCGTACAATCCTTCTTGCACTTTTTTCAAGATTTCTCCTGCCTGTGATGGCCCCACACATTTTATCCATGGAGATAGATACCCTTTCTTGTACAAAGTTCCATCTTCATAAACATAGTTGTGGGATCGTATTTCTAGTTTCCTGGCTTGTACCTTATCTGTCGGTAGTTTCCCTTTATCCAAGTATTCAATCAATGGCGTCATCCAGTTCACCTCATGTGCTTGAACTGTTGAGACGATTATCCTCATTGTGCTTCTAACCGAAAGGACTTCCACTTTCACATCTTTGTGGTCCGCAAGGAATCAAAACCTACTGTGGCTAACTTGCTTAAGGCATTTGCCTTTATGTTTTCAGTTCTTAGGGTATGTTGGATGGTTAAGGTATTCAAGGTGAGCGATGAGTTGACAAACCTTGGTAAAGTGAGAAATCAATTGCTCTTCTCGCACTACGTAATCTCCTCGCACCTGTTGGACAACTATCTATGAATCGCTGAATGCTCAAACGCTCTTCACCTTCATGTCAACTGTGAGGTTTTTACCCATATATTAACGCCTCATACTCGGCTGTGTTATTGGTAAGTGAGAAATCAAGCGAAGCGAGTATCCGTATTCTCCTCCTTCCGGGTTAATCAACAACAGTCCTGCTCCACATCCTTCTTTGCAAGATTCTCCATCTACGAACAGTTTCTATGTGACGTTTTCCCATTTGGCCTTTCCTTCGTCTTCGTCAAGAAACTGTTATGTTTTCTCTTGCTGCGCTCTCAAGCTTGTCATTTTGGTAATGAAATATGCTAAAGCTTGTACTTTGATTGAGGTTCGCGGTTGAAATTAAATCTCAAACTGTCCCAATTCAAGAGCCCATTTGGTCATTCTCTTGGATGACGCAGGCTTGTTCAAGACGTTCTTTTTTTAGAAAGTTTTGTATATAGATCAAATCAAACCAAAAGAGTTTTTAGGCCATCACTCCTAGTCTTTTACAAGAAAAAACCCCTATCAAAACTTGCTATTTAAAATCAAACAAACAACCATCTCTATATTCTATCTAGTTCATATTCAAAATTTTCTTTCCATCTCTTGTTGCTCCTCCATTTGCATTCGGCTTCAACTTGGGCAGCCAAGGTCTCCATCTTAAAATCTTCTTGGCAAAAGATCCTCTTGTTCCTTTCATTCCATATTCTATACAAGGTACTAGTAAGCTTCATCAACATCAAGTCTTGCCTTCTTCTTACCATCATCAACAAACATCTTTTTACTTCCCTCATGTTCCTCATATCCCTCAACTTCAATATTTTCATCAACCCCTTAGTGTATGTACAGCCCGAAAACAAATGGGTTGTTGTCTCATCCACCTCATCACATAAACTACAACTTTGTTGTGTCTTCAAAATCCCAAATCTTTGCAATCTATCAACCGTGGGCAGCCCTCTCTTCAATAGCATCCATAGGAAAATCCTATGCTTAGGTAAAATGTTTTTGTCCCAAAGTACCTTTGCATAAAAGGCCCTTTTGCTTCCTCCCTTCATTTCATCATACACCATCCTTGTCTTCAACTTGCCTTCCTTGTCCAAACAACTCCCAAGGGTTTGGAAGTGTTTATCTTTCAATTTGCACAACATCTTCCAATGCCAACTAGAACTTACCCCTCCTTTGCTTTCTTGTAGACTTCCACCCTTTATGTAATATGCTTGAATCCACTTTACCCAAAGAATATCTTTCTTTGAGTTTAAATCCCATAATTGTTTACATAGTGCTGCCTTGTTCCAAATGAAAGGATCTCTAATCCCCAATCCTCCAAATTTTTTGCTTCTATAAATTGTGTCCCAAGAGATAGGAGTATAACCCTTTTTCCTTTCTTCTCTTTCCCACAAAAAACATCTACAAATTTTCACAATCTTCTCATGAGCACCCTCAGGTATACTTAGTATACTAGCCCAAAATCCAGCTATACTTAGTAAAACTGAATTGATCAATTGCACCTTCCATGCATAAGAAAGAACACTTGAATTCCAACTATGCAATTTTCTTCTAATTTTATCCACCAATTGCTCACAATCTTGCTTCCTCCACTTCACATTAGACAAAGGCAGCCCCAAATATTGGATAGGGAAATCCCCTCTTGTTACATTTAACACTCCAACCAACAAGTCTTTCTTCTCTTCATCCACATATGCCTCAATATTGTCCCCAATCTGGCTGTGAAATGCATTATCAAACACTCTTGAATACGTTGCTCCCGTATTTTTCAATCTGAATGGCATCTTCACATAGCAGAATATCCCAAAACTTGTTATGAAGGTCATTTCTTCTGCATCTTCAGGGTACATCAATATCTAATGATAACCTTTGTAGGCATCCAAGAATGCAAGGACTTCGTACCCCGAGACTTCTTCTACTAGCTGATCGATCTTTGGCAGGGGGTAACAATCCTTTGGGCATGCCTTATTTTTAAATTGGTGAAATCTATACACATTCTTCACTCAAAGTCTGCCTTTTTTACCATCACCGGGTTTTCTAGCCATGTTGGGTATACACTACCTCTTTTATAATTCCAGCTTACAAAAATGCCTTTGCTTCCTCTTCAATTTCCTTTTATCTATCACTAGCGAAGCTTTTTTGTTTTTGCTTGACCAACTTGATCGAATCAGCGATATTCAAAGAATGAGTTGCCACACTTGGGTCAACTCCTCCCATGTTCTGTACATTCCATGCGAATGTGTCCTTGTGATCTCTCAGAATTTGTATCACCCTTCGTTTCTCTTGATCTTGAAGACACTTCCCTACTTTGACACATTTTGACGCACTGTTATCATCCAGAATGACATTTTCAGTTTGTTCCCCTATCTCTTCTAGGTGATCTACCTGGTTAAGTGAATCATTGTTGGAGATAGTAATAACCATTTTTTGTTGTTTCGTAGTTCTTCCTGCTTTCATTACGATGACCATACACTGCTTAGTAGTTTTTTGGTTTCCCCTCACCGCTGCAATACCTATTGGGATAGGGAATTTCATAAAAAAATGGTATCGAGACCATATTACTTTGGCTCTATTAATCCATGGTCTAACAATAATGTAGTTAAAAGAACTTGGATAATTAATAACAACGAAGTCACAGATCATAGTGTTGTTTCTCCCATTCTCCCCAATTGTTACTAGCAGCTGAATATTGCCAAGCGGTATCTCTGCTTGTCATGTGAATCCTATGAGTGTGGATGTGGATTTCTTCAAGTTCATCCTCTTGAATCCAAGTCTATCAAAACATCCACAAAAAGGATTTCTACAGTGCTTCCATCATTGACAAACACTTTATTAACCATCATGTTCCCTATTTTAGCTACAATGACCATGTGATCATCGTGTAGCGAGGCATTAGAAACAGCGTCATCTTCGCTAAACGTGATTGTTTCTTCAATACAGCAACCTTTTATCTATAGGCTACTGTGGAAGTGAATACCTGGCCTTAGTCTTCCAAGCATTATTTGATAAAAACTCTATTGACCCATGTATGGAAAAAATTACTTTTTCTAGAGCTTTGTTGGGTGCGTTCTCTTCAAAATCCACTGCAGCCGTCATCTTTTGATTTTTGTTCTAAGTGTTCGTCGTGGCTTGGGTTTTAGCCACAGAGCCTCCTGCCTTGCTCACTTCGTTGTATCTATTACCTTCATCTTCCTTCTTGTATTGCCCAAGATAACAATTCCTCAAGTTCTCTTACATCTGCCTCTGTAGATCTCTGCAATACTCGATATCGTGACCATGATCTCTATCGAAGGCACAATAGTATTCTCTTGACCTTTTATCTGGAGGCGCTACCATTGCCGTTGGTTCGCAAAATAGATCCTTATTCGCTTGTCAGATCTCTCTTTGAGGTTTTGTTGGATGTGTCTCTTGGGAAAAGGTGTTGTTGTTGTTCCTGCTTCTCTTCCTTTGAAATCGAAGTTTCCCTTTTTCCTTCTTTGCCAAATTCCTTTGCGAGTCTTCGATTACTCTTTTCTTGCCTCGCTCCCGCTCTATTTTAAGGTTGTTGGCTTCCTCGATTCGCACATACTGTTCTATCATTTTTTGCAGGTCCCTTGGATTTTCTGGCATGTTCTTTGTGAATTCCTAGTAGAACTCTCCCAATCACATGCCTCATGTGAACGCACCTATGAAAAATTGAAACGATGGGTCCGGAACTTGCAGACTCTCTATAACGAACCTACTATGATATTCTTTTTGGTACATAAATTGTTGATAGTTAAAAATTGCATGTTACAATGAATCTAGCAATGTCACATATAAAAATTCAACCCAGTGGATGTATGGTAGTAATTATAAAAATTCTATTTATGTTTTTCATGTTCATTTTATTTAATATAATTATAATAAATTTACGTTAATGATTGAATTAGTTGTCATTATATTAGTAATTATAAAAATAATTACTTCTAAAGTGTATGCTTTTCCATTAAAGTATTTGAATTACATAATAAATTAATGCTCTTTTAATGTTAATATCATTTTTACAGGATTATTGTATTTGCTAAGATAAAAATGTCAGATTTTCCTGATTTGGCCCCCATCTTTTCCACACGAACAAAGAATTTGTTGATAGATGCCAATGGCCGAGTATTCTAAGAATGACAATGGTAAGGGAAATGGCCGTGTTACTTATTGGATGTGAAAGGGGCGGTCGGTATAGGAGCAAATTTCATTCAATCTCCAAAGAAAATAAAACTTGAAAGCATACAAAAATGAAGAAGAATAAGTGTCCATTTAAACTCATTAGAAATGAACAGGTGGAGAAACGTGAAAGTTGGTGGTGGACTGGAAATTTAGTAGATACCATCATGAGTTAGGTGTCTACCATCAATGACATTCATCAATAGCTAAGTTGAGCGAAAAAGAAGTTTTGTCAAGATTAAAAATTTGTGGAAAGCTAATGTAAAGCCCAAGAAGATATTGAAGCAATTGAAGATAGAAAATCCAAACAATGTCGGCAACATGAAACATATTGACAATGCATTGTAGAAAATCAAAACAAGTCAGATAGGTTGCTATTTTCCAATGCAATACTTTTTCAAATTATTGAAGGAGCGGGATGTAGAGACTAATGCTTTAGGGGACGTGTTATTTGCACACCCTAGAGCAGCAGAATTGCTTCGTTTATTTCCTCATATGGTTCTCATGGATGCATCATTGATAGTATTGACAACTTATCCTTCATAGTCAACAAGATGTAGGAGAAAAGTCATAAGTCAAATTGCGACAAACCACCCCAAATAAATCACAAGGTATATATGTCATTCTTGATAATTCCCACCTCATATTTATGTAGTTTAACATGCACATAACTAAATGACAACTGTGATGCAGATGAAATGTATGGACATACTTCAAACCAATATACATTTCCCTATCCAAAGTTGTGCCAAAATTCATCCTGCAACATATTGAAGAACACAAAGATGGGAGGTCTGATGGAAATTGTGGATTTAGAGTACTTGTTGCATTTGTGTATGGTGATGAGAAAAAATGGTTGAGCGTAAGGATGGATTTAACCGAATAATTGACCAACACAGGGATTCGTATAAAACAAGATATTCTTTGGGATGTGTGCAAGACTATGATGAAGCACTTGATATATTGAACTAGCATGCATCTTCTGCCTCTCTTTGAAATTGGTATGAAGTTGCGCGTCTTGTACCAGTAGTTGCCACGAGGTATTAAAGGATTTTCATATATCGGGGATGCAATTCAAATGTCACATTTTTGCTACTAAAAACTTGTCTCATTGAAGAACCTTCAACAAGATTTATGAGTATGGGTCTCCTCAATGGTAATCATTTCATTGCACTATACATGTCAGCTGATAACCCACTACTATCTGTGTCAAAGTTATGGGAACTTTAGATATCAAAAGTTAGCTTGATAAATATTGCAAACTGGTTCCCATTAGAGTTACTTGTTATGTTTTTACAATGATTATTTTAATAATAAATTGTTTTTATTAAGATCAGCAATGATTATTGCAAACTAGTTGGATCCTACCTGAAAACATCTTTGACACAGCCCCTTACTGCTGCAAATCACAAAGCAGCATCAGAGAGTTAAGAAGCCCTTCAAGTATTACAACATGTGGAGCCTTTTTTCTACAATTCTACCCATTGTTGAAACTATATGAAGGGATCATCCACTTTGCAGGATTTATGAAAAAACCACAGCCTATTACATGCCCCTCTACAAAGAATTAATAGGTTGGAGTTTAGTGAAATTCAGCAAAAAGCAAGTGCTATAACAGTGGAATTGGAGGCAGCTCAGAAGGCACTACATTAGGATCCTTTGAATGTTCTTTTGCAAGCTGATGAAACTGAGGTCAGAATGAAAGCTACTATGATTTATGAAGCTGAGTCATGGTTCTTACACCAGAGGACAAAGAGTGAAAGGTTGAAAGATGTGGATAAGCCTTCCAAACTGTTCTATGATCAGCTAAAATCTTGACAGTAATAACCATATTCTTTGCCTTTCTAATGGCACAGATTTGCTGAGAAGTAGGGATCAAGAGGAAGCTCATGTAGTGGATTTTTTTACCAAACTATTAGGCACAACTATTGCTCCATCCTCAACAGTGGACTTAGAGGTGCTTAACTAGGGGCCACTCTTATCTCGGGAGCATTAATGCAATCTGATCCAACCGATTTCTACTGATGAGATCTATAATGCTCTCAAAAGCATTCCTGATAGCAAAAGTCCAGGCTATGATGGTTTTTCAAGTCAGTTCTTTAAATCTACATGGCACATAATTGGGACTAGTGTGATCAAATAAGTAAAGGTACAAATAAGTAAATAAGTGTGATCAAATAAGTAAGCTACAACTGGTAGCTTGAAAGCACTTATCCAATAAATAATTACACTCAACAATACAGAATTAATGAGTTCAATCTTTTCTGCATAAGATAGAGTTTTTCCTCTCCAACTTAGCAATCTAGATTTGATTTTCTCTACTAATTTCTGACATGTTTGAGCATCTCATCCTCTACCTGTTATAGGCAAGCCTAAATAAGAAACCAGGAAAGTACCCCTTTGCATCTTCAAAATATCATTCAACACTCCAACATTTAGCTTCCTCCATCCTCAAAAATAGGCATCATGATTCCTTGAAGGGATTTGCTGTTAGCTCTACGAAAAACTAGAAGATCATCAGCAAAAAGTATGAATTGAATTCCTACTTTCTTGCATTTAGTATGATAATCAACCAATTTTCTACTGAAAGCTAATGGTAGAAATTTGGAAAAATGTTCCATGGCCATAACAAACAAAAGGGGTGAAATAGGATCCCCTTTCTTGACTCATCTTTTCCCTTTAAAAGTTTATGTATAACCACCATTGAGAGAGATTCTAAAAGTAGAAGTTTCAATGCATCTTTCTGATCCATTGAATGAATGTTCTTGGAAATTTGAGGCTCTCCAACAAACAGAATATAAAAGACCATCCTAAGCTGTCAAATGTCTTTTGACTACCCACTTGGATTAAATAGTTATCCAATTTGCCATCCTTCCACTTATACTGTTTCAACAACTCCTGAGTAAGCAGCACATTATAAGAAATGAGTCTACCATTAACAAAAGCTCCCCGGTTCAGGTTGATTATATCAAGCAGTACCAAACTAAGCCTTGTGCAAAGAACTTTAGCAATGATCTTATACAACACATAACAGCATGAAGTTGGCCTGATATCATAGGCCACTTGTGGATGCTTTTTCTTAGGAAGCAAGGTGATAGTTGTGTTATTCAGCTGATCTGGGATGCTACCACCATCAAAGAAATCCTGAATAGCTGCAACCACACTAGGACCAATGATATGCCAAGTAGCTTTAAAAGAATTGGCTAGAAAAATCGTCATAACTAGGACTTTTACTATCAGGAATGCTTTTAAGGGCATTGTAAATTTCCTCAGTAGTAAAAGGCTAAATAAACCTGTACTGATGCTCATGAGATATGATTGTTCCTTGCTTAATCACTTCAGGATCCAGCACTAATTTTGGTGGAAAGGATGTACCCAATTGTTTGGTGAAGAAATCAACCAGATGAGCCTCTACATGATCTCTAGTTTTCAGCAACTCAATTCCATTAGTAAGGCACAGAATATGGTTTTTAAATTGTCTAGTCTTTAAGTAAGAATAGAAACAACTTAGAAGGTTTATCACCATTCTTCAACCATGCAATCTTAATTTTCTGATGGAGGAATCTGGATTCTGCCTCATATAACATGATTACCTTCTCCCTAACTTCACCCGCGGCCTTTTGCAATTGTTCATTCAATGGATCAGAGTGAGGCTTACTGGGCTGCTTCCAAGTCCACGGTGATTGCTAAAGCTCTTTGCTGAATTGCACTAAATTCCACTTTATTAATGCTTTGTAGAGGAGCGTGTAATAAGTGAAGATTTATATACAAATCATGCAAAGTAAAGACAGAATGATCTCTCCAAATAGCCTCTACAGTAAGCAAGAATTCAGATGATAAACTCCACATATTGTAGTACGTGAATGGCTATTTGATTTTCTGATGCTGCTTTGTGATTTGCAGAAGAAGAGGATTATGATCAGAAATTTCCTCCATCAAAACCATACACCTGGATTCAGAAATTTGCTCTATCCAACCTATACACCATATTTCCCTTCTTGCTTATGTTGTTCCAAGTAAACAAAGGGCCAAAATTCTTCATTTCAATCAGATTAAGAGCCTACACAACTGATGTAAACTGAAAGAATTATGAGGCAGTAACTTCAGCTTCACCAATTCTATCTTCAAAATCCAATAGAGAGTTGAAATCACCAGCTATCAACCAAGGCGTGTCTTGGATATCTAGCTTATGAAGTTCAGCCCACAGTGGATCTCTCTCATAAGGCACATTTCTCCTGTACACCAAATGAGAGGAGTCAATGAATGTCGATTGTTCTTGGCTAATCTTGTGTAAATGCATGATTAGTGGAAGTAGTGAATAGATTTTGTCATTCGTTCTTGAAGCTTTTGTTATTTAGCATTCATGTGTTCTTAATGCTATGTTTCACTTCATTTATTCCATGTGTTGTTTGAGAATAGGAAGTGTTTTGTATGATTGAAGTGTTAGGGTTTTAGGAAAGTAACGAATTCCTTAGCTCATTTGCATGAAAATCTAGGAACATGAACTTAGAACTTCTTGCGCATAATGTGTTGTGATTCTTGCTAGATAAGTATGTTAATGTGTATTGTTCTCATATTTATCCTATAGATGCAATGAAAGGTTGAACCTTGAATGTGGTTTGTTCTAGGTTTAGCCTAATGAATGCTATGTTTGATTAAATGACTATGTCTTTGGTAGAAAGCTTGTCGTTGTCAAATCTATGGTTCTTCGTGTATAATGCCATTGATGAAATATCCTTATGGTCGTTGTTTGTCTAGGGTGATCATCAATGAGGTTTGCAAATTATCATTGTTTGTCTTTTTGCAAACTACTCTTAAGAAGGAATGAATGTTGATCTTCCATTGGCATTCCCCATAAGTAACAAATGTGATAGGATGAGTGAATGGTTCAATGATCTACATTAGACTTGGAAGTGGATATCGATTTCCCCCAAGGCTTAATCTTTTGTAGTTTTAAAACCCCTTTTCTTAGTTTTGTTTGATGATTTAGCATAGTCGCTTGACTTTGCTAGTTGTCTTGTCTTTTAACTTTCATAACTTAGGACCACCAAACAACCAACCCCTCCTTTTTACATGCTTTTATATGTATATATCTACCCCTAGCCTAATATCAACCTTTTGTTCTTAAACGCTTGAGAAAATCCCCCTTCTTCATGGATGACCTCTCTCGACTTGCCGCTATCTACTTAGTTGTGTAGATAAATATTAACTTTGAGAGACACGACGATGGCCTCCCAAATTTTGGCTCCGTTGCCGGGGAAGAGGCGTTTATTTTTAAGTGTTTAGGTGTATTCGGTTGCATATTAGCTAGTTGTTTTTATTTTCAACTCCTTGGTCGTTGTTTTTGTTCCTAGTAGGTATTGCTTGAGTTCTTGGTAAATTTTTATTGAGAATCCTTGCAATATGAGTTCAGACTTTTGAAAAAAAGAAGAAGAAGATAATGGAGCGTCTCACCTTGATGGAACTCATGATGAGAAGAGAGGCTCAACAAGCAAGGTTTTGTAGGATGTGTCATTTCGACCATCCTACCGAGTCTTGCTATTTGTTGTGGGAAGAGCACTACGAGGGGGAAATAACCCTTGGTTTCAAAAACCAGGTGTATTAAGAAGAGTGCTACCAAGAGGTAGGAGATGTTGGTTTTCAAGGGCAAGAAGCTCAAGAATGGTATCCATACCACAATCCTTACAATCCGGAATGGAGTGGTAATCCGGATTGGTTGTATGAGAATAAGCCGGAAAACCAACAATATGAGAAAAAATAGTTGGCCATCACCACCTTATACCATACCCAAAAACCAAGCCCAACATGGAAGTTCAAGTTTGCCACGTGAGGAAGTCATGAATACAATAGCAAACTTGAACAACTATACTAGTGAAGAACCAGACACCTGGCTCTCCTCTAGTGTTGAGGCTATTGAGGGGCATGCGAGGAGTATATTAGAAGCGTTGGTCCGAATAGAAGCTCGTGATTCCAAAAATACACCATATCAAATCAAACTCGAGGATTCGGTGAGTGAGGTCACCATGGGAAATGATCTTGAGTTCGAAGGGGATGAGGAGTTGGTTGTTGAGGATGATAAAAAGGAGGAAGAGGTGATTGTGCTACATTCATTAGCATCGTCACCCCTACCCCGACCTATTGAACCAACTCCACCATTTTTAGAAGTTTTGAGGGAGATAAGAGAGGAACCAAAAGACTACCCCAAGCCTCCTAACCACCCAACTCCCTTTAAACCATCTCCACCTCAATAAGACTTTCCTCTTGAAAGTTTTGTACCCCCACCTCTCTACTTTTGGACACTCATGGTGAAGGGGTTCAAGCCTTCACCATAACATTAGGGTCGTGCCGACGACCTTAAATATACAGAGCTTTGTCGTGCCGATGACATAAATAAACCTGGCCTTTTATTTTGGTTTTTGTTGTTTAGTTTTTGTTATTTTGTCTTGTTCTTTTTACGGTGTGTTTTTCTGCGATGTTGAAGAAAAGTGAAGTGCATTTTATTAGAGGAGATGAAGGAATTAAATCCACGAGAAAGGGAAGAAATCTTGGAATGTTGGTGAGAAAAGATTGAATTCTTTCCAAGTGCTGAGAAGGCTTGTGATTGCGAGTCGCGACTACCTCACAATGACCTCGCGAGGGACCATTGCGAGTCGCAATGTGATCAAAAGTTTCATGCTAAAAATCAGCCCCCAGCTATCACTTTCCTTGAGACGCGATGAGGTGTCGCGAGTCACGACTAACATGTCTTCGAGACAGCATCCACTCGAGACCTTGAGTCGAGCTGAACCAAAAAGCCATCAGTCCTCAAGGCCGAAGGCCTTTGAATCGAGCTAAAACCTTCGAGGCATCATTCCCTCGAGACCTCGGGTCCTCGAGACTGCAATCCCTCGACTAGAGCTGAAGTCCTCGAGGCCACAAGCCCTCGAGTCGAGCTGAGCTCAACAGTGCAAGCCCCCGAAGACCTTGGGTCCCCGAGGCCAAAAGCCTTCGACTCGAGTAGAAGCCCTCAAGGCCGTGAAGTCCTTGAGACCTCCGGTCCTCCAGGCCACAAGCCCTCGAGTCGAGCTGAGCTCAACAGTGTAAGCCCTCGAAGGCCTTGGGTCCTTGAGCCCAAAAGCCTTCGACTCGAGTAGAAGCCCTCGAAACCTTGGGTTCTCGAGGCTACAAGCCCTT
Source organism: Rubia yunnanensis (assembly GCA_037428765.1). Lineage (NCBI taxonomy): Eukaryota > Viridiplantae > Streptophyta > Magnoliopsida > Gentianales > Rubiaceae > Rubia > Rubia yunnanensis. Next base: position 66,690,500 of record CM075063.1, read on the forward strand.
CATTCGAGTTGAGGCCCTCGAGACCTTGGGTCTTTGAAACTGCAAGCCTCGACTTGAACTGAAGTTCTTAGGACCTCATCCCCTCGAGATCCCTAGGCAGCAAGCCCTCGACTCGAGCAAAACTTAAAAGTCCATCAACCTTCGAGACCTTGGGTCCTCAAAGCCGCAAGCCTCGACTTGAACTGAAGTTCTCAAGACCTCATCCCTCGGGATGTAGGATCCTTGATGCTGAGGCCCTCTAGACCTAGAGTCCTCGAGGCCACAATCCCTCTAAAGCCCTCGAAATAGAAGCTCTCAACTCGAGCAGAACTTAAAAGTCCATCAGCCCTCGAGACCTTGGGTCCTCGAAGCCGCAAGCCTCGACTCGAACTGAAGTTCGTGGGACCTCATCCCCTTGAGATGTAGGATCCTTGATGCTGAGGCCCTCGAGACCTAGAGTCCTCGAGGCTACAATCCCTCTAAAGCCCCCGAGATAGAAGCTCACGACTCGAGTAGAATTTAAAAGTCCATCAGCCCTCGAGACCTCAAGCCAGTTCTCGAGACATCATCCCCTCGAGACCCCCAAGGCAGCAAACCCTCGACTCGAGCAGAACTTAAAAGTCTATCTGCCCTCGAGACCTCAGGCTAGTTCTCGAGGCCAGTTCTCGATACATTATCCCCTTGAGACCTCAAGGCAGCAAGCCCTCGACTCGAGCAGAACTTAAAAGTCTATCTGCCCTCGAGACCTCAGGCTAGTTCTCGAGGCTAGTTCTCGAGGCCAATTCTCGAGACATCATCCCCTTGAGACCTCGATGCAGCAAGCCCTCAACTCGAGCAGAACTTTAAAGTCCATCAGCCCTCGAGACCTCAGGCCAGTTCTCGAGATATCATCCCCTCAAGATCCCGAGACAATAAGCCCTCGACTCGAGAAGAACTTAAAAGTCCATCAGCCCTCGAGACCTCAGTTCTCGAGGCCAGTTCTGGAGACATCATCCCCTCGAGATCCCGAGGCAGCGAGCCCTCGACTCGAGCAGAACTTAAAAGTCCATCAACCCTCGAGACCTCAGGTCCTCAAAACCAGCCCTTGAGACATCATCCCCACGAGACCTCGAGGCAGCAAGCCTCGACTCGAGCTGAACTTGAATGACCATCACACTCTCGAGACAAGCTCTCGAGACATCATCCCCTCGAGACCTCAAGGCTGCAAAGTCCTTGGCTCAAGCCAAACCTGAAAACCCATCATTCCTCGAGACCGTCATTCCTCAAGTCAAACCGAAGCCCTCGATGCATCAGCCCCTCGAGACCTCAAGTTCTCGAGGCCACAAGAATTCGATTCAAGCAGAAGTCCTTGAGACCTTGGGTCCTTGAGGCTGCAATCCGACTCGTGCTAAAGCTCTCGAAACCTCGGGTCCTCGAGGCCAAAAAACCCTCCACCCGAGACGATGCATCACGAGTCGTGACCAGTGCTATCGCGAGTCGCGATGAAAAATCCAACTTTTCAGCTGAGCTTAAACATTGCATAATCTTTCCTTCTTCTCCACCAAATACTCCCAAGAACCCCCACACATCCACTCATTCCTCCACCATCTCACATATATTGACATATGAAAATTCTTGCATCTTTATAGTATCTTTGTTGATTGTAGTATGCCGACTAAATCATTGAGTCTTAAATTGCTATGTTCTATAATGATGCTTGGATATGTGTCGAAATATGTTGGGTATGTTTATTGGACAATCTTATAGTGGTGGTTGGATGATGGATTGGTTGTTCTTTGATAATACTATGGTTATTAACTCTTGATGCTAAACCTAGTATTATAAATCCTTATGTACTTGTGAGTTTAATGTGGTTCTTTGTTGTGTTAGTCTTGATCAAACGGCACCAAGGAGACAACGTTTTGCTCGAGGGGTGAGTTCTTCTACGGCACTTTTACTCCCCCTTTCGGCTCCGAAGCCAATTTTGGGACTGAGTCTATACAAGTACATTGGATTGCGCCATATTACCGGCGACTATGTGGAAAAATGGGTGTCACTCTACCTCCTACCTTGAGTTTTATTATTCTTACCTTACATGTTTACATTGAGGGCAATGTAATGTTTTAAGTGCGGGGAGGGGTTAGAGGACTCACATGCATGCTAGCTTCATTTGGAATGCTTTTTGCTACTTTTGATTGGAAAAACATGAGAAAAAGATAGAAAAATTTTGAAAATGAAAAAAGAAAAAAATAGAAAAAAAAATAAACCCGCTGAGTTGAAAACCCGAGAGGGCAACTTAGGCAACACTGGGGGCCCGGATATGTCGAAAACCCGAGAGGGTAACCTAGGCAAAAATGAGAGGCCAAAATGTGTGGGAAAAGGTGAGATGTGAGCCAAAGAAACATGATGTGTGGCTAGGATGAAAACCCGAAAGGGCTCCTAGGCAAAATGAGAGAAAAAGAAAAAAATGCTATGATTTCACTCATTTGCCGGCGTTGGAGTCATAAGGTTGCGGTTGTCATATGGATGGATCGGGTAGCTCAACATCTTTAGACCTCTTGGGATTGGGGAACTTAGTGGGTTGAAAAATGAAGTAGGATTATAAAATTCTTGATTCTTTTATGCTTTGTTTTGGTTGATATATTGGCATTGGGTGAAGTATGTGTTTAAATCTCCTCTATGATTTTGACATCATTTTATGTCATTGGATTTTGGTTGATATATTGGTATGAAGTGAAGTATGTGCTTGAACCTCCTAATGGTTTTAACTTCATTTTGTGTCATTGGACTTTGGGATTATCAATTCGGGACTTTGAAACGTTTTTATGGTTTTTAATTGATAAGTGGTAGGTTTGGTTAGATTTAGGAATTGGGGTTGTGTGTGTAAAAAAATTCTCATTTGAGCTTTGATTTTGAGATTTATGATTTTGAGAGTTTTTGTGAGGTGTTGATTGGGGGAATATTAGTTAGGATGTGGACATATGAATTCCTCCGTGTGCTTAAATCTTTTCTTACTCGAGGGCGAGTAAGGTTTAAGTGCGGGGAGGTTTGATGTGCCCATTTATACGGTTATATTAGGACTTTTAGGATTCACTTTTGTGCTCTAAATGTGACATTATACCTTGAAGTTCTCTAAGGAGGTTTAAAAGCGACTTTTACGTTTTTACTTTTCTAGAGAATTTTGTGTGACAAGGTGTTTGAAGACTTTGAAGAATACCTTTGAAGATTTGAAGATTTTAAGACTTGTAATTGAGCTTTTGAAGATTTGAATAATTGAAGAAGTGGAGAGAAGAGGAGGATATGAAACAAAAAGGAGAAAGAAGAAATGGTGCTAGACTTGTAGTCCGTCACAAGGTCGTCGCGAGCACGTCGCAACTCTCGACGGACGAGGGGTCGGAAACCCTTCTTGCTTTTTGCACTATAAATACTCACCTTATCCTCTCCTCTTCAAGAAGCTTTGGACACCTTCTTATTCCTGCGTTTTTCTGGGTTTAAACACTAGTTTTTCTTTCCTTTCTTTTCTTAGTTTTTGTAGGTTAATCATGTCTTTTAATTGTCTAGCTTAGTTTTATCTTGGGAGCAATGGATTGAAGCTTCCATTTCCATGTAGTAAGAACCAATATATATATATATATATATATATATATATATATATATATATATCTATTTAGTGCTTTTGCTATTGTGCATTTATCGAGCTTTGAATGTGAATTGTTGGTGTCATTGATGTTGTTGGAAGCTTGAGTATATGAATTGCTTGTATGATTACTTGTTAGGGTTGGGAGAAAGTAGCTAATTCTCCCCTCTTTTTATGTGGAATCCAAGAGCACGAGTTAGAGCTTCTTAATGATGTTGATGTGTTGGTTATTGCTAGATGAGTGTGATAGTTGTCATGTTTATTTTAGGTAGCAAATGAGAGGAGTCAATGAATGTCGATTGTTCTTGGCTAATCTTGTGTAAATACATGATTAGTGGAAGTAGTGAATAGATTTTGTCATTCGTTCTTGAAGCCTTTGTTATTTAGCATTCACGTGTTCTTAATGCTATGTTTCACTTCATTTATGCCATGTGTTATTTGAGAATAGGAAGTGTTTTGTATGATTGAAGTGTTAGGGTGTTAGGAAAGTGACGAATTCCTTAGATCCTTTGCATGAAATTCTAGGAACATGAATTTAGAACTTCTTGCGCATAATGTGTTGTGATTCTTGCTAGATCAGTTGTTAATGTGGATTGTTCTCATATTTATCCTATAGATGCAATGAAAGGTTGGACCTTGAATGTGGTTTGTTCTAGGTTTAGCCTAATAAATGTTGTGTTTGGTTAAATGACTATATCTTTGGTAGAAAGCTTTTCGTTGTCAAATATATGGTCCTTCGTGTATAATGACATTGATGAAATACCCCTATGGTCGTTGTTTGTCTAGGGTGATCATCAATGAGCTTTGCAAATGGTCGTTGTTTGTCTTTGCAAACTACTCTTAAGAAGGAATGAATGTTGATCTTCCATTGGCATTCCCCATAGGTAACAAATGTGATAGGATGAGTGAATGGTCCAATGATCTACATTAGATTTGGAAGTGGATATCGATTGCCCCCAAGGCTTTATCTTTTGTAGTTTTAAAACCCTTTTTCTTAGTTTTGTTTGATGATTTTGCATAGTCGCTTGACTTTTCTAGTTGTCTTGTCTTTTAACTTTCATAACTTAGGACCACCAAACAGCCAAAATCCCCCCCTTTAAATGCTATATATATATATATATATATATATATATATATATATATATATTACCCAGCCTAATATCAACCTTTTGTGCTTAAACGCTTGAGAAAATCCCCCTTCTTCTTGGACGACCCTGACTTGCCGCTATCTACTTAGTTGTCGATAGTAAGCATTTATGACTTATAAATATTAACTTTGAGAGGCACGACGACGGCCTCCCAGGGTTACTATTAGAAGGGCATTCAATGCCATATCCGGCTCAATAAATTCTCAACAGAGGAAAGTGAGAGATATAAATCTAGAGAATATGAGTAATGTTGAATCTAATGGTCTATATGATGCGTTGTATACTCCAGCTGGTTCTGAGTACTCTGAAGAGAGGAATAAACCCCTTGGAATAACAACTGACTTTGGAATGATCGGTAGCACTAGCCACAGAGGAGGTGTGATGACATTAACACAAGAAGACATTCATGAAGCCATTGAGATGGAACATAATTGTTTACTTGGGTACTGGATGGATGATAGAAAGTTTAGTGTGGAGAGAATGAACCAGTACTTTAGTGATTACTGGAGTATTAGTGCATATGTACTGCATAGATATAGGAACTTTTATGTAGTTAAATTCCAAACTAAAGAAGAAGCTATAGTTGTACTGCATAGGAGTTCTTTCTCTTTGGTTGGAGGTTTATTGACACTTAAAAATGGGGTTCCTGTATAACGCTTAGGAGAATCGGGGTTGAGAAAATTAAGATTAATATCCAGATTCATGGATTTCCTACTGAAGGATCCTGTCCCAAAGATGGCAGGAGATGGATTTCCTATTAAGGCGGCGAATATGGCAGGAGATGTCATAGATGTGGAGATAGACACGTCACCTATGATGAACGTCAAATATTTTAGAGCTACAATATGGATCAGACCAGGTGAACCCTTACTTTCTGGTTTTTATACTGATCTAATTAATGGCCATAGAATTTGGCTTGATATCAGACGTTGATCTAATTAATGGCCATAGAATTTGTGCATAGATGTACAAGTTTTGCAGACGTTGTGGGGGTAATAGGGCATCCTTGTCAGATGTGCCCTATTTAGGATAACTTTATTCTGGAACAGTTTATAGACAAGCATATCCATGCACATAATGCCGCCAGAGGCACAGACATTGTTTATGATGCTGGAAGAAAAATGTTCCCGCCGTCTATAAGAGCACACATTTAGGGCACATTTAGGGGTGGATTCAGTGTGGTTACCATGACATTTTACTAATATCACGTACCATACTAACATTATCGGTATATTATTTTTAAAAATCAATATCGTATCGAATCCGTGGCATACCAACTCATCGGTATATACAAAAGTTGGTTGGTATCGGTATGGTGTGGTAGAATACCACCAAATATAAGCTATAATGAATTTATTATTTGATCATTAAAAAATTATTTTTTTACCGCGCAATCTTAATTTTATAAAATTAAAGATTCTTTAATCATAATAATATAGTAGGATAACATCAAATTAAGAAATATAATAAGTAGATAAAGTCTACTGTTGGATCGACAAATGTTCAACCAATTATAAAAACCTCGTTTTAATAACTTTTAAGGTCGCACTGTAATTATTTACACATTACGATATATTTTAAAAGTTTTTCAAAATTATATAATTGAACCTCGTTGCAATAAATAAAAGCAAACATCAAAATATCCTATTAGTTACATCAAATATAAAATGCCCCCGTCTAACGGTTAGTCGATCGAAATAAGACTTTGTGTTATAAGTAAGTTATATTAAATAAAAGAGAATTATTTTTTTAATTTTTTTTGTAAGGTTTAGAACAAAAATGTTTTTTTAAAACACCCTAAGGTGGGGGATATTTATTAGGTTCCCCAAACCTATGAAGCACCAAAAGGTGTACAATAATGTTATGAATATTACATCGGTAAGGCAACCTCACTACCTTCAAAAGAATGGTCTAATGGTAGTCATGGACTAGTGGATGAAATGTTAAAGAAAATTGTTTGCTAGGTCGAGGTCTGTAAGGGTAGAGTCTTCACGGATTGAGTGCTCGAAAGCTTAGAGCTTCGAAAGTTCGAAAGCTCAATCGGGGGGTTGAGTGTAGGATCAAGTGGTCGAGGTCTCCTAGGCTCCATGTGTTCGAGAGTTCCTATTTCACGATGGCTCCATGTCTCGAGGGCTCCATGTCTCGAGAGGTCCATGCCTCGAGGGCTCGTTTCGAGGTCTCCATACATGACTCCAAAGCTCGAGGACTTCAAAGCTTGAGAACTCCATGTCTCGAGGGCTCCATGTCTCGAGGGCTCCATGTATCGAGTGCTTCAGGGTTCAAGGACTCCAAGGCTCCAGGACTCCAAAGGTCGAGGACTCCAAGGCTCGTGGGCTTCAAGTTTCGAGAACACTGTGTCTCGAGGCAATGGCTCGAGGACTCTTAAGCTTGCGGACCCCAAAGCTCGAGGGCTCTTATGCTCGCGGACCCCAAAGCTCGAGGGCTCTTATGCTCGCGGACTCCAAAGCTCGAGGGCTCCATGTCTCGAGGGCTCCATGTCTCGAGGGCTCCATGTCTTGAGGGCTCCATGTCTCGAGGGCTCCATGTCTCGAGGGCTCCATGTCTCGAGGGCTCCATGTCTCGAGTGCTCCACGGCACGAGGACTCCATGTCTCAAGGCTCGAGTGCTCCTGGACACCATATCTCGATGGTTCCTTGGCTCGAGGCTCCAAAGGTTCAATGAATCCAATGCTTGATGACTCTAGGCTCGAGGGCTCCATGACTGCAGGCTCAAGTGCTCAATTGCACACTTGAAATGTATTGCCGTCGTTCGTCATACCAATTTGAAGAGGGGATGTTTATCTGATGGATGCTCATTCATGAATGTATAACCGGCCGAGGATAAAATTGTGTAGCAAAATAGAACCTGTAATGAACACAAAAATTTTCAGCAGTATCTATCCTATAATAAGAAGTTTATAAGTCCAGCCGGAAAAGCATGTAACCGATTATTACATCTTATACAGCATGCTCTTGAGACTCATTTCGAATCCAAGGAATTCCACATCTATCCAGATGAAGGAGTCCCTTAAGAAAAGGAGGTGCTAAATTCAGTTCTAAATCACCATCAAAGTTATTTTCTAAAGCAAATTTTGCCAGAAATCTGCTGCAATATTAGTCTCTCTAGGAGTATGCCGGATTGAGTGGATATGATGTTTCAAATTTAGAGATTGGCAAATGGAGTAATTCCTCCATGGTGAGGTGTTTGGATTTTGAATACCCTGTACTGCAATTAAACAATCAGATTCAACCTCACATCTATTTAAAACCAGCTCTAAACATAGTTCATACCCACATTGGATAGCTATCAATTCTGCATGTAATGGTGATGGGGAGTGAAAATATTTTTGCCCTCATTTTAACCACCTTCCCCTCACAATTCCTAACTATCACTGCTAGAGCTGAAAAACCCCCAAATCCATGTTGCATCTGTATTAATCTTGTATCCAATTAGGGGTTTCTGCCATGTCACAACATTAAAGTTTTCCTTTTCTTTTGTGTAATGTGAGGAATAATGTTAGCCTGTGTCCAATATTTATGCTTGTCTAAGTTACCTATCAAATGATTCACTGAGAAAATTTGATATATCATGTCTTTTATTTCATGCATACAAGCATCATTGGAGAAGGAGACATTGTCAAACAGGATATTATTCCTTTTAATCCAAAGAGTCCAGATTGTTACAAGAAGGGCATCGGTGGTGATATTAGATTGAATTTTAGATTCTGCATTAAAAGAAAGGTAAAATTCAACTCTGCTCTTCAAATTTGGGAAAGATTTTTGCTAAATCTTTAAAAAATCATTTACACAGTTCCAGACAGAAATGGATGTGGGGCAAGAGTTGAAAAAATGATCTAAAGAGTCACTGTAAGTCTGGCACAGGGGACATTAGGATGCTAAATGGAACCCTATCTTTCTTAAAATGTTGTTAAAAGGAAGTAAACCATTCAGAGCTCTCCATAAAAGCACATACATCTTTTTAGGAATAAAAGGTAACCATACCTTTTGAAAATGGAGGATCTTCAGCTTTCTCTGTCTGAAAATTTTGTATGCTGATTTGATGGAGAAGATTCCATTTGTGGCTGGCATCCAGATGAGTCTATCTTCATGAGTATATTCCACTTTAGCCTCCTGCAAAATTGAGTACAAATTGGTCGCCAAAAATGGCTCCAGTTGTGGGAGGATTGATGCTTTGTTGTTAATAAATGACCTTAGTGAGATGTCCGCAAAGGGGATATCTCTATCTTGAGGCCATTTATAATACAAAGCTCCCTCGGCCATCCAGTTAGCATTCCAGAAGGAGCAATCACCGATACCATGTATTATTCTGGAGTTGCTATTTGCTTTTTCAGTAATTTTACAGATTCTAGACCATGTATGAGATCTTTTGTAAGGCTTCGGGAGTGACCATAATAGAGAGGTCCATTGCGTGGAATTGAGTTGCAGTTTCCACCACAGTTTACATGAAAAAGCATCTACAATGGCCTTTAAAGCTCTAAACCCTATTCCATTTTCTTCTACAGGTACACTCATGTTTTTCCAGGATCTCCATTTTTTTTCAACATTATCAGAATATCCCCAGAACAAGCTAGAAGCCATTTTCTCCATTTTTTCCAAAACTATTTTTGGTGGACTCAAAACTGAAAAGGTATGAGTTGGGATAGAGAGAAGACAGTGATTAATTAGAACAACTTTACCCGCGGTGGAGAGCCATCTGTTCTTCCAATTATGGATTGATTTATCCATTCTTTCCAATAATGGCTAGTAGTGTACCTGCAAATTTCTACCAAAAAATATAGGCACTCCCAGGTATTTGAATGGGAAAACTCCTTTTTCCATTCCCATGATCCTTTTTACAGAGTTAACTGTAGAAGAATTTGTTCTATGAGATACAAATAATTCTGATTTTGAGAAATTGACCTTTTGGCCTGTGGTTTGTTCATATGCTTTAAGAAAATTTTTGAACCTCTTCATGTTTCTAGGGTTGGTATTCAAAAATACTGCCGTGACATCAGCATACATTAAATGTGAAATTGGAGCACAGCTCTTAGGTAGACTGAAATTCTGAAGGTACCCTGTGCTAAAAAGTTTCTTTAAACCTCTAGAAAAGGCTTCCGAGAGCAAATTGTAAAGGAAAGGAGAAAGAGGATCTCCCTGTTTTATACCCCTAGAGGATGCGAAGAAACCTGAAGTAACTCCATTGATTAAAACCGAAAAATTTGCAGCAGATATGTTATGCATAATGAGTTTAACAAATTTCCCGTGAAAGCCAAAGTGAAGAAGAATGGAATTCAGTAATAACCATGAGACTCTATCAAAAGCCTTTTGCATATCTAGTTTCACTATTAAATTAGGGACTTTAGATTTTCTAGACAGAAGCCTGGTCATCTCTTGCATTTGAAGTATATTGTCTGTGATTTCCCTGCCTTTAATGAAAGCACTCTACTCAGGAGAGATTAGGATATGCATAAACGATTTAATCCTTTCCATAAGCATTTTTCAAAAGACTTTATTGACAAAATTTGACAGACTGATCGGTCTAAAGTCTAAGAAAGAGACTGGAATTGGTTTTTTGGGGATTAAAGTGAGCCAGGTGCTTGTGATGGCCTTAGGGATAAGGCCACCACTTATAAAATCATTTGTTGCTTCCAAAAAATCTTCTTTAATAGTTTCCCAGAAGGATGTGAAAAAATGCCAAGAGAAACCATCAGATCCCAGAGCACTTGATTTATTTAGATCAAAGACAGCAAATTTCAGTTCCTGGATATTGAAAGGTTCTAGCAGGAGTTGGTTTTGCTGCTCAGTTACCAGAGAAGGAATTTCAGCTAAAAAATATTTCAGATAAGTTCCTATTTTTTGAGGGGCGTCCTCATTAAGGAGTCCCTTAAAAAACTAACTCCTTCATCTTTAATCAGCTGTGGGTCAGAAATCCAATTACCATTTCCGTCTTTGATTTTACTGATTTTTGATTTAGCTCTCCTTTCCCTGATGGTATGATGAAAATAGCTGGTGTTTGCATCTCCATGTTTTAGCCAATTTAGCCTTGCCTTCTGTTTTAAGAAGATGTTTTTTTTTCTTTTTGGGATCTAAGAAGTAAAGCTTTGGACTTGTTAAGTTCAGCTAAATCAAACTCTGCTTTGGACTGTTGAAATTTTATTTCTACCTCACTGACCTCTGTTTCAGTTTTAACCAGGTTTTGATTGACATTTTCAAAAGTGTTTATGTTCCATGCTTTAATGTCAATCTTAAGTCTCTTAAGCTTATGCACTAATCTGCACATACCAGTAGCGGAGGACGGTAAATTCCAGTTTTTTTCCACTAGATTTTGAAAGTCTTGTCTATTAGACCACATTTCTTGGGCCTAGGTGCCATTTCTTCAGCAGATTGAATGGACAGGATTAATGGAGAGTGATCAGAAGTCAGTCTATTAAGAACTTGAATTGAGCTGTTTCGAAATAGTTCCAACCAGTCCAAGTTGCATAGGTCACTGTCTAATCTCTGGAACAGAAGGTCTTTACATTTGTTCTTGAATCTATTATTAGACCATGTAAAGGAATTACCAAAGTGGGGATGTCATGCAAGTCCAGTTTATTAATGAAGGCATTGAAATCTTTCATGCTTCTTGTGGGTGGGGATTTCCTTCCTTTATACTTCGATGCTGAGACCACAGTATTAAAGTCTCCAATGTAAATAGAAGGTTTCGGGGGGGGGGGGGGTGTTTCTAAATCATTCCAAAGAGCTTCCCTCAATTGTCTATTTACACTAGCATATATAAAATAACAATTCCAACTGGAAGATGAGTGAATATCTGTGATTCTTGCCTGCACAAATTGATCTGACTCTTTTAAATTGATAATATTAAAAGCATGGTTCCATAAGATCCATATTTTAGCATTTTCTGCAGGGTAAGCATTTTTGAAGCCTAGATCATGCATCAGAGTGAATATTTTCTTTTTTTCATGTCAAGGCTCTGTCAAACAAAGAATAGCAATCTTGTGAGACAGTAAAAGTGATTTTATTCTATCCAAAGATGTTCCGTAGCCTCTAACATTCCAAACTAGCATGTTTCCTATTATGTTGTATTTAATCATTTAAAACATGAAGTGGTTGCTTTCTGTGAAGATCTAAGGTTTCTTGATTTAAAAGCAAAGGCTTTACTGTTAATTGATTGCTTTTCCTGATTCTTATCAATTTTATCCGATGGTAAGATAGGTATTGGTTTGTGTGTGCTAACCTGTGACCGTGAGCTGTGATCTTCCTTTGTGCTCTGATCAGTTAAAGCTTGAGCTCCCTTCTTTAACTCTATAAGCACTGGCTGAGATTGCAGCTTCGGTTCTTGTGTCAGCCCAGCACCTATGATGCTCGGTGGATTGTTGCCAGCCTCTGGGGTGACAGGTGTATTTGTTGCCAAGGAAATGGGGGGCTCTGTGTGTCTAACATGTGGGCTGATTTCTTCAATGGGGTGAATTTGTGTTGTGTCTGTAGTTATATGGGGTACACAGCCTTCTTGAGATTCCAGTGTTTCATGGAATATTTCTACTGCTTCCTCCTCTTCATCACCCTTATTTAAAGCTTCTAAGGTCTGAAAGGCATATGAAATCCTAACAGTATTTTCTGTTCTTTGGAGGTCCTGGCTGGGTGTTAACTCACTCTGGTGTTTTTTCTTTCTCCAAATAGTGGTGGTGATTAGCTTAGAGATGTCATCCAATGAATAAAAGGAAACAGTTCTTTTCTTATGTATACCAGGGAAGTTTTGTACAATACTATTTTTCAGTTGAAGTTCTGTCTTGCTTTGTTGTAACTGACACCCTACATCCTTTTGATTGGTAGTTAGACCTGAGGATTCTGCAACTTCTAATTCCAGTGTAGGCTGGGAGTCCAAGGCATTAAAAGGTTCTACCTGATCTGTGGCTTTGTTTACCTTTTTTCCATTTATTGTGGGATTCTGCTTCTTCCTCAGTTCTGGGTGTAGGAAATTACAAGTAGCATGACTATGACCCAATATCCTACACTGAGTACAATACGAAGGCAGTTCATCATATTCAATTGGGTACTCAGCTACCTTGCTACCTATTCCAACCACAATGGTTGATGGCAACTGAGACAGAAGGTCAATCTGAACACACACTTTGATTGCAGATGGCCTAGTCAGTGCACTAGCTGCAGCATCCATTTTAAGGAATCTACCAATCTGATTACTCATACCTATAATAGCAGATGTATTATAGAAATGAATAGGGGGTTTATGGATTGTTACCCAAGCTGGAACAACAGATGATTCTGATACGGGGGAGAAGTCCAGAGACCATTTCTGGACTTTCATTAACGAGCCTTGAATAATCATCCACTGTCCCTTCATGCAGCATCTCTGATAATCCTCACTCTCTTGAAATCTGATAAGCACATGGCGGTAATCCATTGATCCCAACTGGAACTTTGATTTGAAACCTATAGACTTGAAAGCGGAGTGAAGAGTTTCCATTGATGGCTTTCCTCTGTTGAACTTTCCGACCAACACATTCTGATAGTGCGACGCCAATATCTCGCCTTCCTCCGGTGGGAGGATAAAAGCAATTTTGCCCTTATATTCAGTGATAGGGAGAAGATTAGGCGTGTCGGGTAAAGAAGTGAATGGTGGAGAGGGTTTAGCATTCAGAGCTTGGAGGAAGCTTTTGCAATTGGTGGAGGGGTTTTCTGTTAAGGGTTTTGGCGGTGGCGTCGCCATGGCCGGCGGCCAATTCCACCTTTTGTGACCGTTATCAAGCAGATAGGGGGGAGAGATAGGAGAAAGAAATAAAACTAAAAGTTTCTCACACAATATCGCACCTTTTTCGCACGCATAAATAGTAAACAATAGTCAACAGAACAAAAATGTTAGTTGTCAATATTTTAAACCTTTACCAATATCCAACATATTGGAACCAAAATATAAATTACACATATAAATTATTAATTTGGTTTCAATATTAATGAATGGCTAAGTCTTAACTAAACAAAAGCTCAAATTTCACATAATATTAATTATACTTTTAGTATAAAAATGTGTGATACGGTACGGTAATACCATGGTAATATTTTCTGAATACAATTACCATACCGTCACAAATGTGTGGTACGGTACTACCATACCACATCATCGATTACCAACATTTTCAGTACAAATGGTATGTGGTCCGGTTGGTAATTTGACTCAAAATGTCCGCACTGGCCAAATTCAAAGAAACACCAGGATTCGGGCTAGGCATATGGAAAGTAGGTGGCAGAGATACAGCATGCTAAATGATATTCAAGTGCAAGAGGGATTCTTATTTTCCATGGAGACTGACGATGGACTGCCTCAGCAAGCGTATATTGGTAATGTTAATCAAGGAGGAGCCAACCGGGGGTCGGGACCGTCGATGCAGGAGGAGGTTTCCAACAAAGGTTCTTTGATCCCTACTTTGGAGCTGAAAATCAAACTGCATCATCAAAGCCGCCGAGGCCGCCTCTCATGCCACAAAATCTTCTACCTAATGGCCATTGCTAAATGGCCATCTTCCAAATGAACATACTGGTCAATTTGGAAATGTGGCGGTGGTAATGGAGGAAAATACTAGCCAAGTAGATGTCATGAAGTGGATAAATCAGGAAGCTCATCCAGAGTTAGGGAACAATGAATCGAACAATGAAGTAGCTATGGGAGAGTCTGATGAAGGAGATGAATGAAATAATGAGGATGGGAAGAATCAACAGATGTCTGAGAATGAGGCTAAGGATTAAGATGATGAAATATCTCAACCTCGTGAGATGGAGATGTAGGTATCCCATGGAGAACATCAACATGGTAATGTCATTCTTATTTCAAGTTCAAAGGATGAGGCAGCAGATAAAGCAACAGGAGGAATAGAAAATGGAGAAGTAGGTGAAAGTCCGAGTGTTAATTAGGTGATTCAAAAAGGTAAAAAGGAAGGGGGAAATGGTGATTCTTAGTCCAAGGAGAAAGATCTCTAAGAAGAAGAAGAAAGTAATGACGGGGATTCAGTATCATAGCTTTTTCAAGCAGCAGTTGATGTGGAGTAGTAATCTGAAGAGGAATGCTGTTGGAATAAATATAGGAGTTCATATGGGTGATCCAGCTGAGCAAGAAAAGTAGGCCACTGTAAAGGAAGTGATGGAGCAAAACTAGCCTTCCATTCCAGCAGTAGCGAAACTTCAAGTAAAGACCTCGGCCAAACTCCATACAGATGGAAGGTCAATGGGGAAGTCAGGAGCAAATGAGAACCGATAGTCATTCAAAACCAGCGTCAGCCAATGAAGAAGAGAGCTAGATCAGAGGAAGGTGAAAATAAGAAGATTTTAGAGGATTTGCTTCCTTTAAAGAAGAGATCAAGAACTTTACTGATGTGTGGGAAATGTAACTTGTCAAGAATATGTTGAAGGGAGAGTCAGATAAAAATTGGAGGATGGATGACAATGATTTTTTGAGTAGCAATAATGAAAGTGCATGACAAGGGTGATGCAGTGGATAAGGAAAATGAAATTCTGAGGCTTATGGGAGCTGAATGATCTGCACCATTATGTACGTGTTAACTAATTCATTCTACACATTTGTTATTATGTTTTGTTTGGTTGATTGCTAGTTTTAGTTAGGTTTACACGACAAAGGGTTTATATGACCATTGTTGGTTTTCTTATCTAAATCCCGAGTTTTGTATAATTAATTGGAACTAATGGATACTTTGTATTCACGAGCACCTAGATCTTCCTTTGTGATCTTACTAGTAGGTAGCTCGTGAGTATTTTATCATCATTTTGTAGAAGGCCACTCGCAAGAGTGGTAGTAGATATTAGAAGACCGTCCGCAAGGGCTATAGTAGACAAGAAGACCACGAGCTAAAGCGTGGTAGTAAATGGAAAGAAGCCAAAAAAAGAGTGGACACTACAACAGACAACACCTATTACCCCAATTTTTCAGGGCTTTTTACCTCCATAAAAAACTGAGGTACATATATTAAAAGTAAAAAGTACATTTTTTACCTCGGTTCAAAACCGAGGTAAATAGTACCTTTTACCTCAGTTTTGGACCGACGTAGGCGGGAATTGCGACCGACGTTGCTCTATGGTAGAAGGCCGACGATAGGAGACCCTAGTTGCATTGTTATAATCGACGTAAGCATCATAAAGCATGCAACGTTGTCCATTGGAATATGGAAACCAATGGGAGAGGAAGTGCAACGACGTTGCAAACGACGATGTCGTTCATAATACCAGCAATGTCGCGGGAGATGAGAAGCAATATCGGACGTAGTGAGGAACCCGCGTCGTGTGCCAGATGAAGTGGAACGCTGACAAAAATGACGTCATTTTGAGAGGGCGGCGTTTCAAAAAAAATGACACAGGTATATGTGACGTCGTTAATTTGTCGTTTTGGAACTAGTTCATGCAGCGTCCCGGTTTAGTCGGTCAGCTCTCATTTCTCGTAAAATATTATAATATTAAATATTCGATGATGCAAACAATCGATCGTTGATAGCCGTTACATGTTATTTAAAAATGCGATATATCGAGAAATGGTTAAACATCATACAACACTCAATTGTTCAATCATTGTGGGAATGATTGACATGCTAATTAAAACTAACAAAATTATGACATATATTACAAGTACATGTAACAATATATTAAAATACATAAGGTTGATATAAAATTGAAACATTAATTGTATTTAACCTCAATTTTCTTCATATTTTCAGGGCAGCCAGTGAGAAAACAACTCTGTCATTCTAAATGCTAGAAGTCCATTGATAACTCCCTTTGATCCTATTACAACCAATATACAAGAAACAAAAATTATGTTACAGTTGGGCAGTACCCAAAAATATACACATAATCTAGTCATATGTAGGCGACATTATTCTCTCAATATGGGAACAGAAACCAATCTGTATGAAAGCGACACCGCACTCATAAAAACCGATATCATAAAGACCGGGTTGAAAGTGACTTCAGATATTTATATATATTGCTAAATCCAACACTTCCTTGACCTATGCGACGTCGATCCTTATTCAGTACCATATCATATGGAGCGATTAACTATAATTACATGTTTCGTTACATGCAAGCATAGGTGACCATAGTCTAATATTCAAAATTTGTTGTAAAATTCTCCGTTTATAGGTTTCGGGGCCTTCCGTCAACCCGTCTATGCCCAAATCGGAACAATATTTTCGTTGAAATTTGAAATAAAAAATCTTATCTCCAATTTTGCATTTTGACACCTCCACTTTCTTGAAGGACCTATGTGCAAAAATAAAAAAGAGAAGTGGTTGTCCGAAACTTGATTCCGATCATCCCAAAAAGACGCTTTGTCATCCATGTATAGTCAAACTTAGAATAACTGAGAGAGTAATAAAGAAACTGCTCTTATTCCACATAGACTTCCACAAGTTCTTACGACTGACACTCGTATACTTTTAAGTAATCATCTACAATTTACTCTAGACCACGTACTGGCGCTTTGTAAAATTTGGAGGGAATTTTATTACTTTTATATTTCATAGAAAACCTAGAATATAAAATTTCATGTGACTTTATGTGGCGGAAATCATCGTTCCCATAGTGTTTATCGTAAGTGTATTCATGGATTACTATAAAAAAACTGGACGATTACTTAGGTTAGCGTGTCTGTAAGATAGTACGCATAATTTCCATGTGAAACATTTGTCGTTTTGTTCAGGTAAATGTCTCTTAAGTGTAGTGATATGCAAGAAAGTATAGGCCACAGTGTAATTTCCCTAGAGTTTCGTAATGTACTGTCCGTGAATAATTTGGGCCCGCTTTGGTGATGCATTCATGGCCAAATTCGAATATGGTGATGAAATTTGAAGGATGGAATTTTATTACTTTTATATTTCATAAAAAACCTAGACTATGAAATTTGGGCTATTCGGCCCGCAATCCATTGTTGCGACGTTACTCTTTCATCGGTCAATATCGGTAACGGCGACTTTGATGCGACATCATGTATTTGTGGTTTCAGTTAACCACTGACCAGGGTCATAGTTATTTTTTGATTGGGCCGTCGTTCTAATATGGCCCAGTGTTTATTATAAGAGATATCGGGCATGCTTCGGATCTATGTCGTATTGATCGATTAGTTTCGCGAAAACGACTTACATCGATTCGATTACCTCTGGTCCTGGCCAAAATTTATAATGTTTGGGCCCAATCATATATGTGGGCACTAAACCTACGAATAGTGGCATCACACTATATTCTCTATCTTAGTCTTTCGATGTGATACACCATGCGACATCGTAACTCTGGTTAAATGGCAGCATTTCACTACAGGTATATAGATAGCCGACCACTCTCCCCCTTCGCATTCCAAACTGATGACGTCGCACCAAAACCTTCCACCTGAAAAAATGGTCAGAAAATATTCAAATCTCAATGCAAGATCTTGGTCTCATATCACTATAGCCCCAAAACCCACATTCAATTGCTTTGGGTGTAGTACGTTGGCGGATTTCTTCAAAGGGGAAGAGCAAGAAACCCTAGCTAAGGTAAGGATTTTCTGATCAAGCTTGATGTTGGTTGTGAGTGTCATATACTTCTTTTGTTTCCCATTGGTTGGTTATTCAATCATGGCATGCTAGCTGTTTACTTTGTGATGTTGATGTTAATTGAGATTATAGATGTTTTAGAACCATTTATGTTCCAGTCACATACTGTTTCGGCTTAGTCGATTGGCCTGTGACGTCGCACATTCAAACACATGTATCTTCGACTTTGCATAGGTCACGTCGGTCTAGCCGAAGTGTTTGCAACATTAATACAAACTCGGCCAAAACACATTGACATCATTGGGTTCTTGACCATTACACTCACTTTTCTACGTTCCTTTGTTTCTCAGATTGCTCGAATAAAGTAGACCAAGAGGAAAAGGGAAAACACCACGGGAGCAGGTACATCGCGCACCAAGAAGGTGAAGACAACGGCCACCCCTCCATCGCCAACATGGTACAAAATATGCTTCGTCAAAGAGGAGACAGAAAAGCATTTCGAAAGGATCTGGGGTGAAGGATAAATGAGGTTAGGGTGATAAAGCCTGATGACGTGGAGCGACTCCACCTCGATGTTTTTCTCGAACCCTTCTGACCCACCTTGACTTGGGGTCGTTAACACAATAGCAGCAGCGCAATCAATTAACCCGAGCTGAGGCACTGGTCTTGTGGGATGGTCAAAGATAAGAATTATATTCTGCACCTGTTTCTCGCTGCTAGGCTACCAAAGGGTAGTAAGCAGCAAGCCTTGGGTTTGTCCACAGAGATGCTAGGGTTTAAATAAAAGTCAAAACATAGCCTCGTACAGATCGTCAATCTGCATGAGTGAAAGGAATAGCTACTAATGTAAACATTCAAACTGGGGGGATGGTATTTTCAACTAACAACTATAAGCATGAAATAAAAAAAACAAGTAAACTATTTATACTAGGCACCTGGTACTAATTTAGTAACATGGTAGTTCTAATGCTTCAATCCTTGATTCATTACAATATAGACATACAAAAGACCTATTAGTGTGCTCACAACGCGTAGTGTGGCCGATGGCATACACTTCCTTATCCCTGTCACGGTGGGTGCGCTTGCAACCCTCCATCAACACCGCCATCGTACTTAGGGGAGCACAAAAAGATCCGACCGTTGTTGTGGTTATGTTTCTCCCCCTTGCTATTACATCCCGTGCTTCCACAACGAATGCGCTAATTCCCAGTGGTCCTATACGCAAGACCTTAGGTTTGTAGGCACCTATCAGTGATACTAGGGTTTCAACACAACACCTAGCTTGCTACTATCAACTATCTCTACCGTAACCTATCGGAAAATGTTTAAGTAATTAGCTAAGACTGGTGCGATGTTATGCGTATTAGGGATACCTTGAATCTCTCATGCACACACTCACGCAGACTCGTTCCCCTCCACCCATTCAAATATTTAGGTTTCTCTTTCCAAGGGGGCATCAATAAGTGCACCATACATGAATATAGCCCAAAGTGTGTGCTCATATGTGGTGTAGTGTTCATGTATTTGTCACATTCAAGAACAATCACAATAATATAATAAACACAAAGATATGTGAAATTTAAAGAATCTCATAAAGCATCAAAAACTACACATGTGCCAAATATGTCTCAAGCTAAGCTAACTACTCTACAAAAAGTTAGATCCATGGAAAATATTAAGTTAGATGCCATGGATCTAGAAAATAAGATGAAAATAAAAAAAGATAAGAAATAGAATAAGGAAGGAGAAGAAGAACTCTCCTCTTCCTTCTCTCTAAACTAGAAAGAGAAACTAATCTACATTATGCCTACTTCTATTCTACTTATGGTATAGTAGAAGACTAAGGCTCCTATATATAGTAGTATGAGATTGGGCCAAAAGATAGGCCCATAATAGGCCAAACATAACAAAACCCTAGTCACTCTTTCCCTCTAGTTGCTGAACCTTTCTCAAATAAAATGCTCAAATCCATGTATCATCTGGAGCTTAATTATAGTGTGTTGAATAGAGTTCAAAAAGATGAAGATTTTGATGTACGGTAGAGGGAAATCGGATGAAAAATGAGAGAGTTAATGCAAAAAAGGTCAGCCAACACGGTGTCATGGACTGGCACGAATACCACGGTTCGTGAACATTCAAGCACAGGGCGCCAGATCTGGCACAGTTCGTGATCATTCATCAGCAGAACATGGGATCTGGTGCGGTCCGTGAAGCTTGCCTCGTGCCACGGCTGATCATGGTTTTCACATACCGCGACCAACACATGGTCTTTGCTCATAACATTTGTCACGACACGTGGTGGTTTTCATGGACCGCGACCATCATGGAGGCTTTTGCTCAGAAATTCTCATGGTCCATGAAGGTTTTCACAGACCGGCTTCATACTTAGACAAAATTTTCACATTTTCATCTCTATACTTCACGGCCCAACTCTTTTGTCACAGCACGACGCTGATGCCTCGTGAATATCTCGTGCCAGCCTTCACAGATTCTCTTGTGTCCCTCGTGTAGTGCAAACTGTGGGTATTTTCACAGGCCACTAGTGCTTCGTGTAGTGCGGGATGTCAGGGGCCGCTGGTCTATTGTTGGCTGAACTTCGTTTGCTTGCCACGAGTGAACAGTTAGTCTGAATCGGGAGTTCTAGTAGTTGATTTTGTATTACTCGAGATGAAAAATCCAATGGAACCAGCCTTGAAGGCTAATTCTTCCTGGATCATTCTCGAACTAAGGAAACACTCCTCGGACCACGATTCACCATTTTCTTCTTTGGCCGTCTTGAACTCTGAAGTCATCTATCTTTGGCTTCAATCTCCTTCTACCATGCATTGATGTTCGTGGACTTCATCCTCCACCATTCTTATGTGAATGGCCTTCCCCTCTTCAACTGTCCTTGCGAATGGCCTTCAATTTTCTACCGCTCTTGCAAACGACCTTCACATAGAATGTAACAAAAAGTACCAATGGACGACCTACTAAAGATGATCAAAATGAAGACCAAGGAGCCCGTGGATACAAGATGTCCATTAGTACCAATTAAGTTTACAAAACGCAGAATTAAGATAAAAAACCAAACATGGCCGTCTAAACCCCTTGTCACGTAAACTCAACTAATACTAGCAACCCACCGACTAAAACTAACAAAAAAGTACGCCAAATGCAACGGTTAACACACGTAAAATGAACTAGATTAGAATCCATGCACTTAAACCTTTTACTCGTCCTTGAGTAAATCCAAGATAAGAAAAAGAATCAAGCAAAATGTAGCTTGCAAACATAAGTTAACCGAGACATTCAACTCATCCCAAGCTACCCTAATTCCCCCAATAAAGTGAAAATCCTCACAACTCTCATACTCTCCGAAGATCCTAAAGTAACCTACCTATCCACCTGAAATAAAATGTTGAAAAAAGGTAAGCCAAAAAGGTAAGTGTCAAGCTAGCTTACTTTCCCAAAATGATCCCAAAGAATCAAAGAGTCGTCTCCAAAAAAAATCCACTGCGGAAGCATGCATTCAACCTAGTTTTTTTTTCTCTCAATTTCTCTCATTTTGCCTAGGAGCGCTTTCGTGTTTTCATCCTAGCTTTAACACACAAAGGGTACTCACTTCTCACCTTTTTCCACACGGCCTCTCATTTTTACCTAGACTCATAAGTCTAGCCGAGCCAAGCCTCTCACTTTTACCTAGGTCTTTCAATCTATCCGGGCTTTTCCCACTGTTACCCAAGTCGCCCTTTCGGGTTTTCGACTTGTCCGGGTTTTTAATTTTAGTTTTTTTCATTTTTCAAAATTTTCAAAATGCTCTTAGAAGAGCTATTAGCTACATAAAAATAACTAAAAATAATAAGTGTTATCTAATCTCCTTCCCAACACTTAAAGCTTGCATTATCTCCTTAATGCATATACAAAATCAAAGAACACATGTCAAGAGAAAGAAATAGGAAAGCACTTATAATGAAAAAGAACACTAAAATCTACCCTTTATGGCACAATCATGGAATGTAAAGAACAAACTACCATCACCATCAATATACTACCCCTAACCTCTAATCAAGAAAGATCAATCTAACCACTATATGCATCACAAATCGAATGAAGAATTGAATCACAATGGAGAGTTACCTATTAGTTCTCGATGTGTGTGTCTCAAGGGTTTTGAGGGTAGGTGAGTTTTGGGTGGTACTTTAGTGGTGGTAGGGTGGTGGTAGGGAAGAAATGGTGATTGGGTGGTGTAGGAAGATATGTGAGCTTCATGGGTTGTGTACGTCTACACGCACCATGAACTTGGGGTTTGGTTCTCCTTCTTGTCCACCATTTTGAGCTTCACAAACCATGTACCATATGCTGTCTCACCTTTCCTCTATGGTCAATGAGTGTCCACCCCACTTGCTCAACTTCCTCCAAGAACCATATGCTTCCTACAAAACAAACATGCACACCAAGTGTAATAGTGTCCCAAAAACAAAAAAAGAAAGCTACAAATAGTAAAACACACCAAAAATAGCAAACTGGTGTAATTTTTCAAAGCTCGGGTTGCCTCCCGAGAAGCTTCATATTTTTAAGGTCATCAGCACGACCGTAACGTTATCCATATGGTGCGGGTTTGTACCTTATCACCATGGACAACCAAACATGGAAAGGTGGGGGTAGGAATCTTCCAAGAGGAAGATATAGTAAAGGAGGACTTAACCTTAGAGGGAATAGGTGGTTTGGAAGCTTAGCATATTCAATTGACTTCCCTATGGTTTCCTCTAAGGCTTATGAAAATGTTGGAGTAGGTACTATAGGTGGAGGTAGGGGTGCAAGTAAATAATATGGAAAATTAAGTATAATCACCCTTCCTTAACTTCTTCACTCTCAACAAACCATTCCCCATCCCCTTTAGATTCATCTACCAAAATTTCACATGCAACTAGGGATGGTTTATTTTTGGAATATTGGGTTTCAAGTTGGCTCACCCATTCATCAAATTAAGCAGTTGCCCTTCAACTTTCTCAATGTTTGAGAATAGTTGAGTTCCCAAATCGCTAACTCGCTAAGCACTTGTGATTGGAGTAAATCACTACTCTTGGTCACATTAGCTATAGCTAGAAAAATTCCACACAATCCGATTTGGGAACCCTCCTAGAGATTGGTTTTTGGGCATTGGGTAAGTTGGTGAAATCCAACTATCTAACCCAAAGTGTTGGTTTCCCGATGCATTTCCATACCACAAATTTGAGTTACTACTAGACCTCGAATTTGGAGAGTCGTGGTATGGGTAAATGTTTTGATCCCATCGGCCTTGGGAACCAACGACTCCTACATCTCTCTCATTTTTCTCATCCAAGAGCAACACTCCATAGGGTGGTCGCAATGAAATATCCTACGAAATCTCACTCTTTGAGCCATTTTTCTCCCATACTCACTCAACCTTGGGCAACACTCTATATGATGATCACAATGACACACCCTACAAAGTGGCCTCCGTTGAGTGCTTTCCCACGTTTGGAGAGTCGTGGTATGGGTAAAATTTTTGATCCCATCGGTCTTGGGAACCAACGACTCCTAAATCTCTCTCATTTTCGCTCATCCAACAAAATATCCTACAAAAGCTCACTCTTTGAGCCATTGTTCTCCCATATTCACTCAACCTTGGGCACTATGTAAGCAATTGTGGGATTTAAACTCAAAGAAAGATATTCTTTGGGTAAGGTGGATTCAAGCATATTACAAAAAGGGTGGAAGTCTACAAGGAAGCAAAGGATGGGTAAGTTCTAGTTGGCATTGGAAGATGTTGTGCAAATTGAAAGACAAACACTTCCAAACCCTTGGGAGTTGTTTGGAGAAGGAAGGCAAGTTGAAGACAAGGATGGTGTATGATGAAATGAAGGGAGGAAGCAAAAGAGACTTTTATGCAAAGGTAATTTGGGACAAAAACATTTTACCTAAGCATAGAATTTTCCTATGATGCTATTGAAGGGAGGGCTGCCCACAATTGATAGATTGCAAAAATTTGGGATTTCGAAGACACAAAAAAGTTGTAGTTTATGTGATGAGGTGGATGAGACAGCAACCATTTGTTTTTGGGTTGTACATACACTAAGGGGTTGATGAAAATCTTGAAGTTGAGGGATATGAGCAACATGAGGCAAGTAAAAAGATGTTTGTTGATGATGGTAAAAAGAAGGCAAGACTTGACGTTGACGAAGCTTACTAGTGTCTTGTATAGAATATGGAATGAAAGGAACAAGAGGATCTTTTGCCAAGAAGATTTGAAGATGGAGACCTTGACTGCCCAAGTTGAAGCTGAATGCAAATGGAGGAGCAACAAGAGATGGAAAGAAAATTTTGAATATGAGCCTAGATAGAATATAGAGCTGGTTGTTTGTTTGATTTTAAATAGCAAGTCTTGATAGGGGTTTTTGCTTGTAAAAGGCTAGGAGTTATGGCCTAAAAATTTTTTTGGTTTGATTTGATCTATATACAAAAAATTTCTTAAAAAAAACCTTGGGCAACACTCTATAGGATGATCACAAATGGTAGTAAGCGGCAAGCCATGAGTTTGTTCACAGAGATGCTAGAGTCCAAGTAAAAGCCAAAACACAACCTCGTGCGGGTCATCAATCCGCACGAGTGAAAGGAATAACTAATAATGTAAATATGCAAACTGGGGGGGGTTGGTATTTTCAACTAACAACTACAAGCATAAAATAAACAAACAAGTAAATTATTTATACAAGGCACTTGGGACTAATTTAGCAACATGGTAGTTCTAATGCTTCAATGCTTGATTCATTCACATATAGACATACAAAAGACCTATCAGTGTGTTCACAACACGTGGTGTAGCCGATGGCATACACTTCCCCATCCCTGTCACGGTGGGTGCGCCCGCAGCCCTCCATCGACCCTGCCATCATAATTAGGGGAGCACAACAAGGTCCGACCGTTGTTGTGGTTCTGTTTCTCCCCCGTGCTATTACGTCTCGAGCTTCCACCGTGAATGCGCTAATTCCCAATGGTTATCTATACGTGAGGCCTTAGGTTCATAGGCACCTTATCTGTAATACTAGGGTTTCAACATAACACCTAGCTTGCTACTATCAACTATCTCTACCCGTAACCTATCAGAAAATGGTTAAGTAATTAGCTAAGACTGGTGCGATGATATGTGTATTAGGGTTACCTCAAATCTCCCGTGCACACACTCACGCAGACTCGTTCCCCTCCACCCATTCAAACATCCAGGTTTCTCTTTCCAATGGGGCATCAATAAGTGCACCACCATACATGAACATAGCCCAAAGTGTGTGCTCATATGTGGTGTAGTGTTCATGCATTTGTCACATTCAAGAACAATCACAATAATATCATAAATACAAAGATAGGTGGAATTTAAGGAATCTCCTAAAGCATCAAAAACTACACATTTGCCAAATATGTCTAAAGCTAAGCTAACTACTCTACAAAAGTTAGATCCATGGAAAATATTAAGTTAGATGCCATGGATCTAAAAAATAAGATGAAAATAATAAAAAAAAGATAAGAAATAGAAGAAGGAAGGAAACGAAGAACTCTTGTCTTCCTTCTCTCTAAACTAGAAAGAGAAACTAATCTACATTATGCCTACTTCTATTCTACTTAGGGTTCAGTAAAAACTAAGACTCCTATGTATAGTAGTAGGAGATTGGGCATAAAGATAGGCCTAAATAGGCATCCTATATACTGGACTCCTTAAATCCTGAGTAAGATACTAAGTTCTATTGGAAAACCATTGAGTTCAATTAGGAATGGATATTCTTGAAGTACTTCCCATCCAGGTATCATTCATTGATGAAAATGACATTGTTCAAATGCAAAATGCGGTGTTTGAATGGAAACCTATCAAATGTTCTTACTGTTCTATATTAGGCCACTCTAAGGAGAATTGTAAGAAATTGCTGAAACCTTCCAAGTTTCCCACCAAGAAATATGTCCAAAATATTGTTAATCTTGTTAATTCTCAGACTGAACATGGACCTGATCCAGTCCATGCTGTACCCCCTCAACAATTCACAGGCCATGGAAAGAACCTATTCAGCCCCCATCAGAGCATGATCAGCAAGTCTCCTTATCCAGCTCCAGTTCCATACAGGCTAATTGCTCAAGTTTGCTGAACTTTAGTTTAGTTACTAATATTCCTCACCTCCCCCATCCCCCTGATGGATTCAAACCTCCTAATCTGGAACATTAGAGATCTCAATACCTCTATGAAGCAAAGGGCAGTAAAGGAGTTATGTTTTGTACATAATGTAGGTTTCTCATGCATTATAGAAACTAAAGTAATCCAAAAAAATGAGGCTGGAGTTTGGGATGAGCTTGACCTTGGCTGGCAATTTAACACTAACAACAACTGTGAAAATAATGGTAGGATTTTCTTGGGCTGGAGACCTGATGTTTATGATGCACATATCTTATCATCAAATGCTCAATGGAAAAAACATGTCCTTTGATAGTATTGTCCATTTTTATTACTTTTGACTATGGAAAAAATATCCCATATGAAAGACGTCCTTTGTGGATTGAACTTCAAAAGCTTGATATTCATAATTCACCCTGTATGATAGCTGGTGATTTCAATTCCCTTTTGGATTATGAGGATAGGATTGGTGGTGCTCTTATATCAGCTTCTGAGTTCTATCAATTCAAGACATTGGTGTAGGCACTGAACTTGAATGTGATCAAAATTTTTGGCCCTTACTTCATATGGAACAACATGAGAAAGGCAGGAAAAATAGGGTCTATAGCAAATTGGATAGAGCCCTTATCAACCAGAAATAGATTGATCACTTAGCTGAATCTAGTTGCAAGATCTTGCCTGAGAATATTTCTGATCATAGTCCTTTGTTGCTGCAAATAACAAAACAACATTAGAAAGTGAAAAAGGCCTTCAAGTATTACAACATGTGGAGCATTTCTTCTACATTTTTGTCAGCTGTAGAAACTATATAGAGGGATCATCCAATTTCTACTTTGAAGGACCTATCCAAAAACCTCAGTCTATTACATGCTCCCTTACAAAGCATTAATAGACTGGAGTTTAGTGAAATTCGGAAAAAAACAAGTGCTATAATAGTGAAAGTTCAAAAGGCATTACATCAGGATCCCTTGAATACTCTTTTGCAAGCTTCTAAAAATGAGGTCAGATTGAAGGCTGCTTTGATTTGTGGAAGCTGAATCTAAATTTTTGCATCAGAGGACAAAGAGAGAATGGGTGAAGGTTTAAAAACATAGACAGTTTAAAAACCATATTCTCTACCTTTCTAATGGTACTGATTTGCTGAGAAGAAGTGATGAAGTAGAAGCTCATTTGGTGGATTTTTTCACCAAGCAGGTACAACTATTGCTCTATCATCAACAGTGGACTTCAAGGGCTGATTCAACTATCTATTATCTTAGGAGCATCAATGTAAGCTGATTCTCTTAAAAGCATTCCCAATTGCAAAAGCCCTGGCTTTGATGGTTTCTCTACCCAGTGTTTAAGTCTACTTGGCATATCATTGGGACAAGTGTGATCAAGGCAGTGAAAGATTTCTTTGATGGGGGGGGGGGGTTTTCCTGATCAACTGAGCACAACTATCATTATGTTGCTGCCTAAGAAGGATCAACTAAAATTGGGCTCAGATTATAGGCCAATTTGCTACTGCTCAGTTATATACAAGGTTATAGCAAAGATAACATGTACAAGGCTTGGATGGATTCTTCCTCATACTGTTAATCTGAATCAAGGGGCATTTGTTAAAGGAAGGCTTATTTCCCACAATGTGCTACTTACTCAGGAACTTCTTCATACTTATAAGTGGAAGGATTGATGTATGGATAGCTGCCTCATCAAAGTGGATATTCATAAGGCTTTTGATAATTGGGAATGGTCCTTTTTATTCACCTTGCTGGAAAGTCTCAAGTTCCCTAGAGTTTTTATTCAATGGATCCAAAAATGCATTGCTGCTTCTTTCAGCATCTCTCTAAATGGTGGATATACTCAGCTTTTCAAGGGAAGGAGAGGAGTGAAACAAGGTGATCCTCTTTCACCTCTCTTATTTGTCCTTGCAATGGAATATTTTTCTAGACTTTTGTCAAAGGCTTTCAGAACTAAGTCAATTGATCATCATGCAAGGTTCAAGAAAGTTGAAATACAATGCCTACTTTTTGCAGATGATCTCTTAATCTTCTGTAAGGCTAATAATAGGCAAATCTCACCATGGAGTTTTGAAGGTTCTTGATCAGTTTAAAAGTACTACTGCTGGTCTATCTGTCAATCCTGCAAAATCACAAGTGTATTTCTCTAGGATTGGAGAATCCACCATAGATACATTATTGGGATTCAGATGGGTGTCTTTCATGTGGCATACTTGGGGTTGCCTATTACAAGCTGAAGCTGGAATGCTCAAACCCGCTAAGTGCTGATTGAGAAGATCAGATCAAGATTACATAGCTGGAAGGGGAAAACTCTTTCCCTATGTAGGCAAAATAAAACTGATCAATATAGTATTGCTTAGCCTTACTAGTTATTGAATCAGAGTATTTAAACTTCCAGCTAGTGTATATGAAGACATAGAGACTTTGTGCAGAAATTTTTTATGGGGACACCAAGAAGGAGAAAGAGGCCTGAATCCAATGTGGCATGGAAGACTTTATATGTATTGAGAAGGACTACGGAGGTTCTGGAATTGGAGATCCTTTCTAATGGATGGCAAGGCTCATTGTGCAAGCAATTATGGGACTTACAGAATGAAAAAGCAAATTCGTGGATCAGATGGATACAAGAAGTTTACATGAAGGGATCAGAAACTCTTCAAACTTTCCAAGCTCCAACTCATGCAAGTTATAACTGTAAACACCTAATGAGACTTAGACATCAGGTTCTACCCTTCCTACCTCTTTACATTTCTAGTTCTGGCAAATTTCAAGTCTCTTTAGCCTGTGGTCATCTTCAAGGCCAAGGATCTAAGAGAGCATTCTATGTTACCATCTGGAGTAGGAAATTATTACCAAAGCACTCTTTCTTCTTTTGAAGATTATTAGCTTTGGGGAGATTATCTACTCTAGATAGATTACATGCTTTTGTATTGCACCTGATCTTTGTGCAATATGTTCTTGGAGTGTGTTTACTCAAGACAGGTATTCTAGCTCACGCACTTACCACACTTCCAAGATTTCATGCAGCTCGGAAGATTTCTATTTTTTTATGAAAGTTTTGTATATAGATCAAATCAAACCAAAAGATTTTTTAGGCTATCACTCCTAGCCTTTTACAAGCAAAAACCCCTATCAAAACTTGCTATTTAAAATCAAACAAACAACCAGCTCTATATTCTATATAGGCTCATATTCAAAATTTTCTTTCCATCTCTTGTTGCTCCTCCATTTGCATTCAGTTTCAACTTGGGCAGCTAAGGTCTCCATCTTCAAATCTTCTTGGCAAAAGATCCTCTTGTTCCTTTCATTCCATATTCTATACAAGGCACTAGTAATCTTCATCAGCATCAAGTCTTGCCTTCTTCTTACCATCATCAACAAACATCTTTTTACTTGCCTCATGTTGCTCATATCCCTCAACTTCAAAATTTTCATCAACCCCCTAGTGTATGTACAACTCGAAAACAAATGGGTTGCTGTCTCATCCACCTCATCACATAAACTACAACTTTGTTGTGTCTTCAAAATCCCAAATTTTTGCAATCTATCAACCGTGGGAAGCCCTCCCTTCAATAGGATCCATAGGAAAATTCTATGCTTAGGTAAAATGTTTTTGTCCCAAATTACCTTTACATAGTCCCTTTTGCTTCCTCCCTTCATTTCATCATACACCATCCTTGTCTTCAACTTGCCTTCCTTGTCCAAACAACTCCCAAGGGTTTGCAAGTGTTTATCTTTCAATTTGCACAACAACTTCCAATGCCAACTAGAACTTACCCCTCCTTTGCTTCCTTGTAGACATCCACCCTTTATGTAATATGCTTGAATCAACCTAACCCATAGAATGTCTTTCTTTGATTTTAAATCCCATAATTGCTTACATAGTGCTGCTACCTTAGTCCAAATGGAAGGATCTCTAATCCCCAATCCTCCAATTTTTTTGCTTCTACAAATTGTGTGTCCCAAGAGATAGGAGTATAACCCCTTTTCCATTCTTCTCTTTCCCACAAAAAATATCTACAAATTTTCACAATCTCCTCATGAACACCCTCAT
This sequence comes from Rubia yunnanensis, assembly GCA_037428765.1. NCBI lineage: Eukaryota > Viridiplantae > Streptophyta > Magnoliopsida > Gentianales > Rubiaceae > Rubia > Rubia yunnanensis. The sequence continues at coordinate 66,721,000 of CM075063.1, forward strand.
GTATACTTAGTATACTAGCCCAAAAGCCAACTACACTTAGTAAAACCGAATTGATCAATTGCACCTTCCCTGCACAAGAAGGAACACTTGAATTCCAAGTATGCAATTTTCTTCAAATTTTATCCATTAATTGCTCACAATCTTGCTTCTTGTACTTCACATTAGACGAAGGCATCCCCAAATATTGCATAGGAAAATTCTATCTTGTTACATTTAACACTCTAGCCAAAAAGTCTTTCTCCTCTTCATCCATTATAGAAAAACAAATTCTAGATTTTTGCTCACTTATTGCAAGATCTGAGACCTCCATAAACCTCTTCAAGCATCCTTTCACACCCTCCATGGATTTTTGGCTTTCTCCATAAAAGATAAGTAAAATCATCAGCAAACAACAAAGTATGCACACCAACCTTTTTGCATCTTTGGTGGAATTCTATGTGTTGCTCCTTGTACTCCTTTGCCATCATTCTTGTAAGGTACTCCATGCTCAAAACAAATAACAAGGGGAATAGAGGATCCCCTTGTTTAACTCCTTTTCTACCCATGAATCCTTCAGAATACCTCCCATTCAAAACCAAGGCTTTTGATACAATCTATCATCAACCCGAGGATCTTTTAAAACCTCAAGCCATTTAACAAGAAATTTCCAGCTTATACAATCAAAGGCTTTGCTAATATCCACTTTGACAACACAACTTCTGTTCATGCCATCAACATTGTACTTATGCAACATTCTTGTGTTAAAAAATGTTGTGTGATATGTGCATACCTTTCACAAAAGCAATTAGATTCTCACTAATCAAACAAGGCAGCACGTCACAAAGTCTTGCACAAATTACTTTGGTTTTATCACTTAATAAAGTACGGAGCAACAAGCAATAGGCCTATAATCACATGCAAATTGAGGTTGACTCACCTTTGGGATCAAGGATATCACGGCTTGATTCAAAGAGTTTGGAATTTCTTCCCCCTTGAAAAAACTTTGTACGGCCTCCACCATACTTCCTCCAATTATCTCCCAATTGCTCATAAAAAATTGGCTTGTATAACCATCTCTCCCCGGGCTTTTGTTAGGATGAATCCCCCAAAGTGCTTTCTTCACCTCCTTTTCACCAATTGGTTGGATTAAGGATGCTTCTTGATGTATGCTTAGAACTCCACCAAAAATAGCCAAGTTTTCCTCCAAGTCTTTAGTTTCCCAATAGACTCTCAAATGGCTTTCATAGAACAACTTGGTAGGCCTATCCCCCTCGTGAAGCCATTGCACTTTAGCTCTTTGTTGCAAGAACTTGTATTCAGCCTCCTCCGATTCTTCAAGCACTTTCCTTGCATCAAATTCCACCCTTTGCCTCCTTTCATCCTTTGGTTCTTCATTCGACCTCTCTTGTGCCAAAAGTCATTCCTTCTTAGCCTTCTCCACCCTTTCTCCAATCTTAGAGAACTCCCTTCTATTAAGCCTATTGAAAGGCTTTTCCATGTCTTCAAGAAGCTTTCCAAAATCCTTCATTGTGCTCACCTTCCTCCAAACCGCTTGGATTGTCCCCTTCCAATGTGGTGAGGCCTCCCACATATTGAAGTATTTGAAGCTCCTCTTCTTCTTCTTGTCTTCCTCATGCCAACTCAAGATGATGGGATGGTGGTCCGAGAGTGTGTACGGTTTTACCTCACAAAAGGCTTGGTCAAGCCTCCTTACCCACTCTTGGTTTACAATGCCCCTATCAATTTTTCTTTGTATCAACTCCCCCACTTCCCTTTTATTGCACCAAGTAAACTTTTGGCCAATAGTTTTAATTTCAACCAACAAACTAGCCTCTATCACTTCTTGGAAATCCAAGACTTCCTTTTCTTCAACTTCATTCCCACCTTCTCTATCCCCAAAATGCAAAGGAGAGTAAAAATCTCCCATGATCTGCCGTGGTTTATCATCTCTACTCCCTTTCCCCTTTAGGAACTCCCCCCACACTGGTTTCCTCTTCTCAATGGTGTTATGGCTATACACCACCATCAAGAAGAATGCCAAGTTATTGCTCCTAATCAACCCATCAAAATCCGTCCATTGATCCCCAATTTTCAACACCTTCATATCATAAAAATCAGCCCTCCAACCTAGCCAAATTCTCCCCCCTACAACATTTTCCATTTATTATCAACTCCCAACCAAGCCCTATTCTCCCCCACACTTTTTTTTTCTTCTTTTACTTTAGTTTCCACCAGCCCCAAACAGCCTATATGATTAATCATACAAAATTTTTTCACCCTCTTATACTTCAAATTTATTCAAACCCCTTACAATCCAACAAGTAAATCTACTATTCATAAGGAGGGTCGGATGAGAGTATACCCATTACCTTCACTCATTGAACTCCTCGGATCTTCTTCTTTCTTCCTTGCTGCCCTTTTTCCTTTCTTTGCCATTTTGAACTCAATCTCCTCCCCTAGCAGCCCTTTAACTTCCTATTACTACTCTTTAGCTTTCCTTTGCTACCCCTTAACATCTTTCACTCCATCTTGCTTCTCATCTTCTTTCACAATCCTCCCAATTGGCACATAAATACTCCAATTGTTTGACTTTTTTCAGTTTCATTTTTCTTCCTACACCTCCTCTTTATGACCGATCATCCCACATTTTCCACGTTTAGTTGGCTTCCATTCAAAATAGATTTGCTGGCTAACAATCACCTTGTTTTCATTAACATACATCAACTTGTCTGAAAGGGTATCACTTATCATCACCTCAACTTACGCCCTTGCAAAATCCAGCCTCTCCATTTCTTGTGTTGCTATATTCAGATTCTAAGGCTTCCCAAGTGGATTTACTATCTTTCTTATGAGTTTTGATCGCCAATACTTCAATGGAAATCCGGGGAGTTGAATCCAAGCTGGGACAACATTAGGTTCTTCAATCACACCTTCTTCATTCAAATCTTTCAATAAAATGGGTTTCTCAACAAAGAACACCACTCCCCTCTCCAAAACATCCCCTTTATGCTCCTTACTTTGAAATCTAACCATTCAAACTCCTGGATTTAGAAGCCATACCTTGTTGATTCTTCTTCCCCAAATCTGAAAAAAGAACCCCTCCATGATTTTGAATGGTGGGTTGCTGCCCAAAACCTTGCACATAATGGTAGTCTCCCATTCCTTTGAGCTTTCTTCCACCTCCTCCATGGTGATTTCACCCATAAACAGCCCATCTATCTCCACAGGTTGGTAATATTAGATCTCCGTCGAGCTAGATTTGAGTATATAGAACTCCAAGATCTTACCTCCTTCTTGCTCTCCTCCATTTCTTCACTCCAAACCATTTTTGTCCCTTCTTTAGAGCTGAAATTCAAATTTGAACCCACATTTTTTGCTTCTTCAAAAAATTCTTTTTCTTCCACTCCTTGGATTTTAGCTTGTTTTGGGCTTGAAAGTGATTGGTCCAGAACACTCTTCAGCCCTATTTTGTTTTTTTTCCTTTGCCCTCATCCTTCAACAAACCCAACCTGCTCACCTCCTCCTTCAAAAATGTTTTTCTCTCCTTTGATTGTTGTGCTTTCCCTTTATTCTTAGTGTTAGATCTCCTTATGGTGTGAGGATGGAAAATTCAAAAGAGAATTACCAGATCTAAAATAAGAAAAAAGGAAGAACACCTATACTATGTGAAAATCATCCCTAGTACTTTAGATAGTAGGGAGTGATTTTAGTATTGATGAGTTTAATGCTTTTTGCACAAGATAGAGTTGTTCCTGTCCAACTTAGCAATCTGGATTTGATTTCCTCCACTAGCTTCTGGCATGTTTGAGCATTCCATCCTCTGACTGTTATAGAAAGTCCTAAGTACGAGATAGGAAAGACCCCATCTGAATCTTCAAAATCCCAATAAAATTAGCAATAGTAGTTTCTTCCATCCCGGAGAAGTAAACCTGTGATTTGGAAGGATTAATAGCAAGACCAGCAACATCCTTGAAGTGAGCCAGAATATTCATGACTCCATGGAGAAATTTACTATTAGTTTTGCGAAAAACTAGAAGATTATCATAACAAAAGTAGGCATTGAATTTCTACCCTTTTGCATTTGGTATGATAATCCAATAGTTTTTACCTGAAAGCTAAAGACAACAATCTGGAGAAATATACCATGGCCATAACAAACAAAATCGGTGAAAGGGGGTCCCCTTGCTTGACCCCTCTTTTCCCCTTAAAAGTTGGAGTATAGCCACCACTAAGAGAGATGCTGAAAGTAGTAGTTTCAATACATTTACTGTTCCATTGAATGAAGAAGGTTCTAGGAAACATGAGACTCTTTACAGACGAAATAAAAAAAACCACTCCAAATTATCAAATGCTTTTTGAATATCCACTTTGATTAGGCAACTATCCAATCTGCCATCTTTCCATTTATAAGTGTGCAATTATTCTCCTAAGTAAGCAGAACATTGTAAGAAATGAGTCTGCCTGACAAAAGCTCCTTGGTTTAGATTGATTAAATCAAGCAGTATCAAACCAAGCCTTGTGCAGAGAGAACTTTAGCAATGATCTTGTACAAAACAAAACAACAGGAAATTGGCCTATAATCAGAAGCCACCTATGGATGCTCTTTCTTAGGAAGCAATGTGGATTGATTGTGTCATTCAACTGTTCTGGGATGCTGCCACTATCAAAGAAATCCAGAATAGTTGCGACCACACTAGGAAAAATGATATGCCATGTAGCTTTGAAAAACTGACTATAAAGACTTTTACTATTTGGAATGATTTTAAGGGCATTATAGATCTCCTCAGCAATAAAAGGTTGAATTACTTGTATTGATGCTCCTGAAATAAGACTGGCCCTTGATTAATCACTTCAGGATCTAGGACTGAAATGGGATGAGAAGATGTACCAAGCTGTTTGGTGAAAAAAAATCAACCAAGTGAGCTTCCACCTGATCTCTGCTATTTAACAGCTCAACACCACTAGCAAGGGACAAAATATGGTTCTTGAATTGTCTAGCCTTCAAATAAGCATTATACAATTTAGAAGGTTCATCACCATCCTTCAACCATTCACTCTTTGTTCTTCAATGTAGGAATCTGGATTCTGCTTCATAGTAGCCTTGTTTCTAACTTTAGTTTCAGCACATTGTAAATGTGTAATAAAAGGAGTGTAAAACCTTTTGAGTTGCTTCTAGTTCCAAAGTAACAATCTACCCTTTGCTGAATTGCACTAAATTCCACCCTATTAATGCTTTGTAAAGAAGCACGTAATAGATTCAGATTTATAAATCATGATACTGAGTGATCCCTCATAATAGCCTCAACTGTAAGAAAGAAATATGGGGAAATGCTCCACATATTATAGTATTTGAAAGGCTTTTTAACCTTCTGATGTTGCTTTGTAAGTTGGAAGAGAAGAGGATTTTGATCTGAAATATGCTCCATCAAAATGAAACAACAGGATTCTGATAATAGATCAAGCCACTTTCGGTTAATCTCTACCCAACCTACTATATACTTTTTTACCTTCAAAATCATCAGCTATCAACCATGAAGTATCCTGAATATCCAGCTTTTGCAGTTCAGTCCACAATGGATGTCTCTCAGAAGGCACATTCTTTCTATCGTAATAGATGATCCTTCAGTGACTCGCATGATAATTGCCACTCTTCATTCTAGCCAAACTTCCTAGCCTTTTTGTAAATTTCAAAAAGTGGGAAATGTCTTTCTGCTGCTTTCGAGAGAAACCTACCAAGCGCAGCGAGTGATCCCATTAAGATTTGGATTTCCTTTACTGTTCGTGGTTGAGGGAAGTTTAACAATTGCTTGTATCTTCTATATATTAGCCTCGATCCCCTTCGAGGATACCTCGTATCCCAGAAATTTACCTGCCCCAACCCCGATTGCCATTTCTTAGGTTTAGCTTCATTCCAATTGCACTCAATGTATCCAGGGTTTCTTTTAAGTCGTCCGCGAAGTCAAATGCTGGCCTACTCCTGATGACCATATCATTTACACATGCCTCTCTCTATATTGCATCCAATCTAGCTGCGGAACGTGTATCAACCACTCTCTGATATGTTTCTCCTACATTTTTCAATCCGAACGGCATCTTCATACAGTAGAATATCCCAAAACTTGTTATGAAAGCTATTTTTTGCATCTACGAGGTTCATCAATATTTGGTGATACCCTTTGTAGGCATCCATGAACGCGAGAACTTCATATCCTGAGATCGCTTCTACTAGCCGATCGATCGTTGGTAGGGGGTAACAATCCTTTGGGTACGCTTTGTTTAGATTAGTGAAATCTATACACATTCTCCATCCCGAGTCTACCTTTTTTACCATCACTGAGGTCGCTAGCCCAGTTGGGTATATCAACTCCTTTATGATCCCAGCCTGTAACAATGCCTTTTACTTCTTCCTCAATTGCCTTTTTTCCATCACTGGTGAAACTTCTTTGTTTATGTTTGACCTGCTTATTGAATTAGCGATGTCAAGTGATCCAAAATGATTGAGTTTCCAAGAATGAGTTGTCATACTTTGGTCAAATCCTCCCATGTTCTGTACAGATCATGCGAGCATGTCCTTGTGATCTCTCAGAATTTGTATTAATCTCTGTTTCTCTTGATCTAGAAGATATTTCCCTATCTTAACACACTTGGATGCAACGTTGTCATACAAAATGACATCTGCAGTTACTTCTCCAATTTCTACTGGATGATCCATCTGGTTAAGTGAGTCATTGTTGGTGATAGTACTAACCATCTTTGGTTGTTCTGCGGTTCTTCCTGCTTCCACTGCGATGACAATACATTGCCTGACGGTCTGCTGGTTTCCCCTCACCATTGCTACCCGGAATTTCATGACTAAATGGTACAGAGACCATATTGTTTTTGCCCTGTACATCCCCACGACATGCCAATAATAGCATTGAAAAAACTTGGAGCATCCATGACCACGAAGTCACAGATTATAGTGCAGTTCCTCTCATTCCCCCCAATCGTCACGGACAACTAAATGTTACCAAGCGGTATTTCTGCTCTTCATGTGAATACTACGAGCGCGGATGTGGATTTTTTCAAGTCAGTCCTCTTGAATCCAAGTTTGTCGAAGCAATCCACAAAATGGATTTCTACCGCACTTCCATCATCCACGAACACTCTATGAACAGTTTCATTCCCATTTTTAGTAATAATGACCATGGGGTCATTGTCCGGGGAGATATTCGGAATGACGTCCTCTTCGCTAAACCTAATCATATCATCAATACACAATCTTTTATCCAGAGGCTCTTGCGGAGGTGAATACCTAGCCTAAAAATTCCAGCCATTATTTGTTAAGGATTATGTTGATCCATGATGTATGGAGAAGGCTAATTTTTCTGGAGCTTGGTTAGGCACATCTTCTTCATAGTCTACTGCAGCTGTCATCTTTTGATTTTTGCTCTAAGTGTTCATTGTGGCCTACTGGGTTTTGGCCATGGAGCTTCCTGGCTTGCTCGCTTCATTTTATCAGGAACAATAAACACATGGTATGAAGATTTACCAAGTATGTAAGGTAGTAACAGATACAACAAAGCGAGCAAACCAGGAAGCTCCATGGCCAAAACCCAGCAGGCCACAACAAACACTCAGAGCAGAAATCAAAAGATGGTAGTTGCAGTAGACTACGAAGAAGATGTGCCTAACCAAGCTCCAGAAAAATTAGTCTTCTCCATACATATGGATCAACAGAATCCTTATCAAATAATGCCTGGAAGTCTAAGGCTAGGTATTCACCTCCACAAGAGCCTCTGGATAAAAGATTGTGTAATGAAATAATCAGGTTTAGCGAAAAGGACATCATTCCTAATGCCTCGCCGCACAATGACCCCATGGTCATTATTGCTAAAACTGGGAATGAAACTGTTCATAGAGTGTTTGTGGATGATGGAAGCATGGTAGAAATCCTTTTCATTGTTGCTTAGACAAACTTGGATTCAAGAGGACTGACTTGAAAAAATCCACATCCGCGCTCGTAGGATTCATATGAAGAACAGAAACACCACTTGGAAACATTTAGTTGTCCGTGACGACTGGGGAGAATGAGACTGCACTATAATCCGTGACTTCGTGGTCATGGATGCTCCAAGTTTTTTCAACGCTATTATTGGCAGTTTGTGGATGTACATGGCGAAAGCAATATGGTCTCCGTACCATTTAGTCATGCAATTCCCGGTAGCAACGGTGAGGGGAAACTAGCAGACCGTCAGGCAATGTATGGTCATAGCAGTGAAAGCAGGAAGAAGCGTGAAACAACCAAAGATGGTTACTACTATGACCAACAGTGACTTACTTAACCAAGTGGATCACCAGTAGAAATTTGAGAAGAAACTGAAGATGTCAAATTGTATGACAACGATGCGTCCAATGTTCAAATATGGAAATATCTTCCAGATCAAAAGAAACAGAGAGTAATACAAATTACGAGAGATCACAAGGACACGTTCGCATGGACTATACAGAACATGGGAGGAGTTGACCCAAGTATGACAACTCATTCTTGGCAACTCAATCATTTTGGAACACTTGAAATCGCTGATTCGATCAAGCCGGTCAAACAGAAACAAAGAAGTTTCACCAGTGATGGATATAAAGAAATTGAGGAAGAAAAGTAAAAGGCATTTTTGCAAGCTGGGGATCATAAAGGAGTTGATATACCCAACATGGCTAGCGAACTCAGTGATGGTAAAAAAGGCATACTCAGGATGGAGAATGTGTATAGATTTCACTAATCTAAACAAAGCGTGCCCAAAAGATTATTACCCCCTACCAAAGATCGATAAGCTAGTAGAAGCGATCTTGGGGTATGAAGTCCTCGCGCTCTTGGATGCCTACAAAGGGTATCACCAAATATTGATGAACCCTGTAGATGCAGTAAAAAACAACTTTCATAACAAGTTCAGGGATATTCTGCTATGTGAAGATGTCGTTCAAATTGAAAAATGCAGGAGAAACATATTAGAGAGTGGTTGATAACGCTTTCCGCAACTAGATTGGACGCAATATAGAGAGGCATATGTAGATGATATGGTCATTAAGAGTAGACGAGCATGTGACTTCGCAGACGACTTAAAAGAAACCTTGGATACATTGAGTGCAATTGAAATGAAGCTAAATCCTTAGAATTGCACAATCGAGGTTGTGGCAGGTAAATTTCTAGGATATGAGGTATCCTCGAAGGGGATCGAGGCTAATCTAGAGAAGATACAAGCTATTGTTAAACTTCCCCCAACCATGAACAGTAAAGGAAGTCCAAATCTTAATGGGATCACTCACCGCGCTCAGTAGGTTTGTCTCGAAAGCAGGAGAAAGACACTTCCCACTTTTCAAAATCCTGAAAAAGGCTAGGAAGTTTAGCTAAAATGATGAGTGCCAATCAACATACGAGTCATTGAAGGATCAACTTCAGACACTCCCAACGTTAAAAGTGCCAATTCAAGAAGAAACATTATACTTGTATTTGGCGGTTTCAGTAAACACAGTAAACTCAGCCCTGGTAAGGCAAGAAGGCCAAAAACAGATACCAGTGTTCTACACCAGCAGAATACTGCAACATGCCGAGAGGGCATATCCTTGATATTTTCGATAAAAAACTGCAAGGATATGCCCTAATTGAATAATTTTACAAGGGGAAGCTAACGACGAATAAGGTACAAGTCAGGAAGCTAGAAATGGGATCCCACTATTATGTTTATGAAGATGGAACCTTGTACGAGAAAGGTTATTTATCTCCACATATAAAGTGTGTGGGGCCATCGCAAGCAAGTGAAATCTTGGAAGAAGTACACGAAGGATTGTGCGGTTTGCATCAGGGGTCTCGAATGATTGCAAAGAAGGTCATTCGAGTCGAATACTACTGGACAACCATGTTCAACGATGCATACAACTTTGTCCTCAAATGCAAAACCTACCAGATGAATGCTCCAATATCGCACAAGCCACAGTCAGTGTTAACATGAATATACAGAGCTTGGCCTTTTGATAAATGGGGGATTGATCTCATTGGACCTTTTCCGAAAGGTTCTGGCAGTTCCAAGTTTCTAATTGTGGCGGTAGATTACTTCACAAAGTGGGTAGAAGCGAAGCCCCTATGGTGAGTGATAGCAGAAGCAACAAGAAAATTTGTCGGGCTAAACATAGTTTGTTGCTTCGGAGTACCACAGACCATCGTCACCGACAATGGCACACAGTTTACAAGTGGGGTTTTTACAGAATGGTGTTTGAAACTGGGAATCACGCAGAAACACACTTCTGTAGCTCACCCTCAAGCGAGCGGTTAGGTAGAAGTAACAAACAGTACGATCGTTCAAGGTAATTTGAAAATATTGGAAATTAAGCAGGCTAGGTTGATGAGTACCCAATACTTTGTGGTCATACAGGACAACAATGCAAGAACCAATAGAGGAAACACTGTATAATCTTGTGTATGGGCACAAAGCGGTAATTCCAGTTGAAATTGGCCAATCAAGTCTTTGATTCGAGCAATATAAGGAAGAGTTAACCCAGAGAAGGTGAGGTTGAACTTGGATGAACTCGAAGAAAAGAGAGAGAAGGCGGAAATCAAGAAGGCTAAATACAAGGAAAAGATGGCTAGAGCTTACAACCAGAAAGTAAAGGAAACACAATTTCAAATTGGCGATTTGGTGCTAAGGAAAATTAACTAGCCTAGCCGAAGAAAGAGGAAAATTATGCCCGAAGTGGGAAGGGTCGACGTACAAGATAACTAAGGCGCACCAATCAAACTGCTACGAGCTACAGAGAATGGACGACAGTAGTGTTCCTAACACTTGCCACATAGTTAACTTAAGAAAGTTTTATGTGTGGAATCAGCAAAGTGGCATGAAAATCTTGCTTCCATGTATAGACGCCATGATATGATCATTGGTGGTGTTTGTTCCCTTAGTTTATGTTGAACGCGATATTATCGCAGTATGAATCTTTTGGAGTACAATCTTTCCTTTTCAAGCTATACTTTGCGTTCACAAAACTAAGTTAACATTCTTAACGGACCAACACTGGAAGTTAGTGGCATAAGTGTTAATCAAGAACGTCATGCAACTCACCTCTTCAGAAAACATAAAACGAAAGCAAGTCAGGAACTTGACAATAGAGTAAATATGCCCTCAATGAATCAAAAGCGAGCAATAGATCTCGCAACTTCACACTCTTAATAAGCCGCAAGCTATAGATCTTGCTATTAGGAAAACATACTTCCAATACAGCGACAAAAGCAAGCACTAGATCTTGCGGCTTCGCACATTACATACTCTCAATAAAGCAAGCAATAGACCTTGCTACACGATAGATATGCCTACAAAACAACGACTAAAACAAGCTATAGATCTTACGACTTTGCGATAAATATATTTTCAACATTCAAAACCACAAAAACAGACATATAAGAAACAAATCTTATGAGTAAAAGAAAGCCACAAATTTAAAGAACATCCAAAAGCATGAAGACAGAGAAAGGACAACCACATAATCCAAAAACGCTGAAACAACAAAATACTACACACTATCTATGCCTAGATATGCTTGTGAGGATCCAGAAGAAGATAAACCACCACGGTGACGACTGTGCTCAGCCTCACGAGGAAGGTGCTCAGCGATACGCTAGTTTTCCTCAGACTCACGGGCCTTGCTAAATATATGGTCATATCGCCATTTCATGTGTAAATAAGAAGGATAGCATATCAGACCCCTTCGTTCCATATGACCAAGATACCTAGCATAATATGCTTTGAAGTTGAGTTATATGAGAGAACTCCTCACGGTCCAGCTGCATACTTATAACATTAATAGTTACCTCATACTGCTCTATTTCAGCCTTTAAATTGTTCACTTTATCTTCTATGGTGGGAATATGCGATCGGACAACCTCAGACAAGTTAATCATCTGCCCGTCGTTTCCCACAATAAGTATGAAAGAAACCTGATCAGGCAGAACTTCCATTATCTCCATTTCAATTTATACTCTCTCACAGCTAAGCGTATCCAGTGAATGACTGGATGTATCAACCATCAAAGGCCTCCCTAAAGGACGTAAAATCCTCCTCAAAATCTTAGGAGTCCAATAAACAGGATCTAAATCAGAAATTGCACTCAAACTAGAATTTTTGAAGGCTGCTCACATTCGAAATCTCTTGTCCATGGATAAATCAAAATTGGTTTGCTCTCAAACACAATCATGCCCCTTTGTAAGAACTGATTCTTAGATTCCACTTCTTTAAATATAACCATAAAGACACCATGAGATGGTAACCATATCTTGATAATCTCAGATTTCCACCAAACGTTTCTTGAAAAAATCGTCCATGTTACAGTGGGGGATGACCTCCAAGGATCTTGCATATAATAGTGTTTTGCTGCTGTTTTCTACATAAGATTTGGAGATCCTGCCCATATGAACACTGGCTACTTCATCTGGTTGATAAAACTTCATGCCTTATAATCTGTCCTTAAAAAGATCTGTCCAACCTGGAGCTGGCTTCAGAGCTGAAGGAGTTGCATCCCGATGTTGAAGAACTTCTTTCAACCAACCTTGCTTTCTCCAATAAGTGATGATTTATACATTATGTTGAAGCTTAACAAGTATATTGATATTTTCCCTTAGTCCTTGGATTAACTGGTTCTTTACAAATGCATCATCCTCTCGGATACCAACCCTTCTCTTGGTTAATTTGAGATATTGTCAATATTCATCCATGGTACAACTTCCTTGATTCATATTGTTAAAGTACAAGTGTTTTTCCATCAAGTACATGGTTGGGACATGATACAAATGAAGCCTAGTCTTCAATCTTTCCTAATTAGCAGTTAGTCTCTTCCCGCATATGCTCTTGATTCTTTGAACTTGAATTATTCAGATTTCAGATGGATTGTGGTTGATTTGAGGGCCAGTCTCGTTCATTAGGACTAAACGTAGGATCTGAATAAGTCTGGGTATGACCACAGGTTCCCATCACTGTCCCTCCTCCTCGGGCAAAGTTAGAAGATCCCGAATTAAACCCTAGCCTTTGATTTTTAAGGCCCTAATATGGGGTCATTTTCGACCTTAAGGTACTTTCAAAAAACATTGCCTTCACCATAAATCCCTCATTGATACATAAACTTAACCATTATTTGGATATTTTCCCTGAGTCCTTTGATAAAAAGGGTTTTCACAAATAAATCATCCTTTTGCAATATCGCATGCCAACCCTTCTAATGGTTTGTTTGAGATATTGCCAATATTCATCCACGTTACGATGTCCTCGCTTCATACAGCTTAAGTACAAATGTTCTTCCATCAAGTACGTGGTTGGAACATGATACAAACGAAGCCCAACCTTCAATCTTTCCCTGGTAGCAATCAGTTTCTTGCATCACATGCCCTTGATTCTATGAACTAGATTTACTTGGATTTCAGATGGATTATTGTTGATTTGAGGCAGCCATTCTTCGTTCATTAGGAATAATAGTAGGAGGATTTGAATATGTTTGGGTAGGACCACAACTACCCATCAATGTCCCACTTCCTCAAACGAAGTTAGAAGATCCCCAGTGAAACCCTCGCCTTTGATTATTAAGTCGTAGGATTGATTTTTTTCAGCCTTAGGTACTTCCACAAAAACCTTGCTTTCACCTCTAAATCTCTAATTTATACATTGTATTGAAGCTTAACATGTATTTGGAGATTCTCTCTTAGTCATTTGTAAACCGATATTTCACAAATGGATCATCTTTTCGCAGTCTTGCATACCAACAACCCTTCTTTTTGTTAGTTCGCGATATTGCCAACATTCATCCACGTAAGGATATCCTTGCTTCATAATACTTAAATATGAGTGATTTTCCATCAATTAGCAACCTGTCTCTTCCAGCATATGCTCTTAATTCTTTGAGCTAGACCTACTTGGACTTTAGATGGATTGTGGTTGATTTGAAGCTTCCATTCTCCTTTCATTACAACTACAAGTGGATTTGAATATGTCTGGGTAGGACCACAACTGCCCATCATTGTCCCTCCTTCTCCACCGAAGTTAGAAGATTCCGAGTAAAACTGTGACCTTTAATTGTTAAAGTCGTAGGGTGGATTCTTTTTCTATCTCAAGGTACTTTCAACAAACTTTGCTTTCACCAATAAATCCCTTGTCGATACATTATGTTGAAGATTAACAGGTATTTGGAGATTCTCCCATAGTTCTTCAATAAACAGGTTTTTCACAAATGCATCATCATTTCGCAGTCTCGCATACCAACCCTTCTTATAACTAGTTCGAGATATTGTCAATATTCATCCACGTTATGATTTCCTTACTTCTTATAGTTTAAGTACGAGAGATTTTCCATCAAGCATGTTGTTGGAACATGATAAAAACGAAGCCCGGTCTTTTAATTTTTCCCTTATAGTAATCAGTCTCTTCCAGCATATGCTCTTAATTCTTTGAACTTGACTTACTTGGATTTTGGATGGATTGGTAGTGATTTGAGCCAGCCATTCTTCATTCATTAGGACTAAAAGTAGGATTTGAATATGTCTGGGTAGGACCACATTCGGCCATCAACGTGTCTCTTCCTCGTCGAAGTTAGAAGATCCCGAGTCCAACCCCATAGCCTTTTATTCCTAAATCTCGAGGATGAGGTCTTTTTCAGCCAAAAGGTACTTTCAAACAACCTTGCTTTCACCAATTAGTCCATCATTTATACATTGTGTTGAAGCTTAACCAGAATTTTGAGATTCTCCCTTAGTCGTTTGATGAACAGGCTCTTTACAAATGCATCATCCTCTCGCATACCAACCCTAATCATGGTTAATTCAAGATATTTTCAATATTCATCCATGGTACGGTTTCCTTGCTTCATATTGCTTAAGTAATTCGAGATATTTTCAATATTCATCCATGGTACGATTTCCTTGCTTCATATTGCTTAAGTACGAGTTTTTTCCTATCAAGTACGCGGTTAGAAAATGATACAAACGAAGCCCGGTCTTCAATCTTTCCCAAGTAGCAATCAATCTCTTCCACCATATACTCTTAATTCTTTAAACCTTGCTTGGATTTTGGATGGATTATGGTTGACTTGAGTCAGTAATTCTTCGTTCATTAGGACTAAATTTAGGATTTGAATAAGTTTAGGTAGCATCACAACTGCCCAGCACTGTTCCTCTTCCTCGGTCAAAGTTAGAACATCCAGAGTCAAACCCTGTGGCCTTTGATCGTTAAATCCATGGGGTCATTTTCGGCCTTAATACATTATGTTGAAGCTTGCTTTAACATAAAACCTCTTTCTTTAACCAATAAATCCCTCATTGATACATTATGTTGAAGCTTAATCGATATTTGGAGATTCTCCCTTGGTTTTCACAAATGTATCATGTCCTTCTTTTGGTTTGTTCGACATATTGCCAATATTCAGCTATGTTATGATGTCCTTGCCTCATAATGCTAAACACAAGTGTTTTTCCAACAAGTGCCTTGTCAGAACTCATACAAACGAAGCCCGGTCTTCAATGTTTCCTTACTAGCAATCAGTCTCTTCCAGCATATGCTCTTGATTTTTTGAACTAGACTTACTTGGATTTCAAAAGGATTGTTGTTAATTTGAGGCAGCCATTATTTGTTCATGAGGACTTAAAGTAGGATTTGAATACGTCCAGGTAGAACTACAACTGCCCATCACTGATCTTCCTCGGCCACAATTAGAAGATCTCGAGTTAAACCCAGCCTTTGATTGTTAAAGCTGTAGTATGGGGTCCTTTTTTGCCTTAAGGTACAAAAAAACAATGCTTTCACTTATAAGTCCCTTATCCTCCAAATGGAAGGATGTCTAATCTCCAATCCTCCGAATTTTTTGCTTCTACAAATTGTGTCCCAAGAGATAGGAGAGTATAACCCCCTTTCCTTTCTTCTCTTCCCCACAAAAAACTTCTACAAATTTTCACAGTCTCCTCATGTACACACATTAGGTATACTTAGTATTCTAGCCCAAAATCCAGCTATACTTAGTAAAACTGAATTGATCAATTGCACCTTCCCTGCATAGGAAAGAACACTTGAATTCCAACTATGCAATTTTCTTCTGATTTTATCCACCAATTACTCACATCCTGCTTCCTCCACTTCACATTATACGAAGGCAGCCCTAAATATTGCATAGGGAAATCCCCTCTTGTTACATTTAACACTCCAGCCAAAAAGACTTTCTCCTCTTCATCCATTCTAGAAAATATATTATAGATTTTCGCTAACTTATTGCAAGACCTAAGACCTCCACAAACCTCTTCAAGCGTCCTTTCACACCCTCCATGGATTTTTTGGTTTGCTCCATAAAAGATAAGCAAATCATCAGCAAACAGCAAAGTATGCACACCAACATTTTTGCATCTTTGGTGGAATTCTATGTGCTGCTCCTTGTACTCTCCTTTGCCATCATTCTTCAAAGGTACTCCAAGCTCAAAACAAACAACAAGGGGGATAGAGGATCCCCTTGTTTCACTCCTCTTCATTAATACCTCCCATTAAAAACCAAGTAAAAGGAAGAATTCATTGTTCTTCTCTTGATCAAATCTATCATCAACCAGGGGAACTTTAAAAAATCCAAACCATTTAACAAGAAATTTCTAGCTTGAAAAAACTTTGTACGACCTCCACCATACTTCCTCCAGTTATCTCCTAATTGCTCCTAAACAATTGGATTGTATAACCATCTCTCCACGGACTTTTCTAAGGATGAATCCCCCGAAGTGTTTTCTTCACCTCCATTTCACCAATTGGTTGGATTGAGGATGCTTCTTGTTTTGTATGCTTAGCACTCCACCAAAAATAGCCAAGTTTTCCTACAAGTCTTTAGTTTCCCAATAGACTACCAAATGGCTTTCATATTGCCTCTTCAAATGTTCTTCAATATGGTCTAGATTGGATAGTAACCTACTCCCCTTCTTTATGTTCAAAATGTGGTTCTTGTATTGCCTTGTTCTCATAGAAGCATAAAACAACTTGGTAGGCCTATCCCCCTCATGAAGCCATTGCACTTTAGCTCTTTGTTGCAAGAACTTGTACTCAGCCTCCTCCAATTCTTCAAGCACTTTCCTTGCATCAAATTCCACCCTTTGCCTCCTTTCATCCTTCGGTTCTTCATTCAACCTCTCTTGTGCCAAAAGCCATTCACCTTCTTAGCCGTCTCCACCCTTTCTCCAATCTTAGAGAACTCCCTACTATTAAGCCTATTCAAAGGCTTTTCCATGTCTTCAAGAAGCTTTCCAAAATCCTTCATTGTGCTCACCTTCCTCCAAACCGCTTGGATTGTCCCCTTGAAATGTGGTGAGGCCTCCAACATATTGAAATATTTGAAGCTCCTCTTCTTCTTCTTGTCTTCCTTATGCCAACTCAAAATGATAGGATAATGGTCCGAGAGGGTGTCCAGTTTTACCTCACAAAAGGCTTGGCAAAACCTCCTTACTCACTCTTGGTTTACAATGCCTCTATCAATTTTGATTTGTATCAACTCCCCCACTTCCCTTCTATTGCACCAAGTAAACTTTTGGCCAGTAGTTTTAATTTCAACCAACAAACTAGCCTCCATCACATCTTGGAAATCTAAGACTTCCTTTTCTTCAACTTCATTCCCACCTTCTCTATCCCCAAAATCCAAAGGAGAGTTAAATGTCCTATGATCAGTCATGGTTTATGATCTCTACTCCCTTTCCCCTTTAGGAACTCCCACATTGGTTTCCTCTTTTCCATGGTGTTATGGCCATACACCACCGTCAAGAAGAATTCCAAGTTGTTGCTCCTAATCAACCCATCAAAATCCATCCATTGATCCCCAACATTCAACACCTTCATATCATAGAAATTAGCCTTCCAACCTAGCCAGATTCTCCCCCCTACAACATTCCCATTTGTTATCAACTCCCAACCAAGCCTTATTCTCCCCACACTTGTTTTTGGTTTTCTTCTTTTACTTTAGTTTCCAACAGCCCCAAACAACATATATGATTAAGCATACAAAATCTTTTCACCCTCCTATACTTATCACATTTATTCAAACATATTACATTCCAAAAAGCAAATCTACTATTCATAAGGAGGGTCGGATAAGAGAGTATACCCATTACCTTCACTCCTTGAACTCCTTGGATCTTCTTCTCTCTTCCTTGCTGCCCGTATTCCTTTATCTACCATTTTGAACTTAATCACCTCCCCTTGCAGCCCTTTTAACTTCCCATTGCTTCTCTTTAGCTTCCCTTTGCTGCTTCTTAACATATTTCAGTGCATTTTGTTTCTCATCTTCTTTAACAATCCTCTCAATTCGCACATAAATCCTCCTATTCATTTGAGTTTTTCAGCTTCATTGTTCATACTACACTTCCTCATTATGCCCAATCATCTCACATTTTTCGCATTTAGTTGGCTTCCATTCAAAACAGATTTTCTGGCTAACAATAACCTTGTTTTCATTAAGGTAAATCAACTTGTTCAAAAGGGTATCACTTATCATCACCTCAATATGTACCCTTGCAAAATCCAGCCTCTCCATCTCTTGTGTTGCTCTATCAAGATTCAAAGGCTTCCCAAGTGGACTTACTATCTTTCTTATGAGTTTTGGTTGCCAATACTTAAATGGAAATCCGGGAAAGTGAATCCAAAATGGGACAACATTAGGTTCTTCAATCACACCTTCATTCCAATCTTTCAAGTGCAGGGTTTCCCATCAAAGAACGCGACTCCTTTCTCCAAAACAGCCCCTTTATGCTCCTTACTTTGAAATTTAACCATAAAAAGTCCTGAATTTAGAAGCCATGCCTTGTTGATTCTTCTTCCTCAAATAAAAAAAAAGAACCCCTCAATGACTTTGAATGGTGGGTTGCTGCCCAAAACCATTCACATAATGGTAGTCTCCCATTGCTTTAAGCTTTCTCCCACCTCCTCTATGTGATTTCACCCATAAACTGCCCTTCTTCCACGGGTTGGTAATATTGAATCTCCGCCGAGCTAGATCTGAGTATAGAACTCCAAGATCTGACCTCCTTCTTACTCTTCTCCTCCACTTCTTCATTCCAAACAATTTTGCCTCCCTTCTTTAGAGTAGAAATTCGAGTCTGAACCCACATTTTTTTGCTTCTTCAAAAACTTCCTTTTCTTCCACTCCTTTGCTTTTAGCTTCTTTAGAGCTTGACGGTGATTGGACAAGAACACTGTTCAACCCTATTTTGTTTTTTCCTTTGCCCTCATCCTTCAATGAACCCAAAGATGCTCACCTCCTCCTTCAAAAACATTTTTTCTCTCCTTTGATTGTTGTGTTTTCACTTTATTCTTAGTTTTAGATCTCCTCATGGTGTGAGGATGGCAAATTCAAAAGAGAATTACCTGATCAGAAATAAGAAAGAAAGGAAGAACACCCATACTATGTGAAAATTACCCCTAGTCGAAGGTAAATGGTAAATAAAAAGAAACCGTGAGAGTCTATGAGAGTGGGAACATTATCCCACTCCCGTGATACAATGAAACCTACTAAACTACCCCTGATCTAGATGGTACAATTAGGTGGCCCAAAAAATGCCGTGGGAATGTACGGGAGTGGGGACATTAGCCCACTCCCTTTATACATGTTACCTAACATACTACCCCTGATATAAATGTTACAACCAGGTGACCAAAAAAAAGAACAGAAGGGCATGAGAACAAACTCACTGGCCCCTCCTCCATGGAACCTCCATCAACTGGGAGTGGTAACCGGCTCTTGACCCATGGTTTGTTCCCCACAGGTGTAATCCCAACCATCGCTAAAGTGCGGCGACGTCCTTCGAACCCGAGAGTGATCTCGGCCTTCCAATGAATGAAGCAATGCGTCCTCTCCGGGTGGAGCTAGTACACCGCTTCTACCATGTACACCCCTAAGATGAAGATAAAGGGTGGTTATTGGCCTTCGGTAACGATCTCTGTGTGGGTGCCGAGGTTTTTTCTTTAGAGATGGGAGCCAGTTGACCGTAGTCGATGGTGCTCCCAGTTTCTCCCTGCGGATGGACCTCCTAATGTTAAGAGACTGGGCATGACTTCTACCGCACACTCCCCACATAACGGTTTTGTAACCGTTCTCTCCATTTTTGGCAAATGGACAGCCCTATGCCATTTTACATTTTTCAGTGCATCGCAGGCAAATCGTGCAACCGTCAAATCCAAGTATCTCAGCTAGCAGTGGGTTAATTAATTTTGCGTACGTTAATTAATTAATCCACTACCCAATTCAAGTAGTTGTGCAACCACAATTTCACCTGTGATCCACAATTTCAGCCCAAAAGGGAAGGCTGAAACCCTCCACATTTCCATAAATATTTTTTTTCTTCCCTGACCCTTAGCCCTCGAACCACTGGCCCTCGAGACCTCTCGAACCACTGGCCCTCAAGACCTCTCGAACCACTGGCCCTCGAGACCTCTCGAACTGCTGGCTCTCGAGACCTCTCGAACCTCTGGCCGGGACCTCCCGAACCGGTGGCCCTCGAGACCTCCTAAACCAGTGGCCCTCGAGACCTCCCGAACCACTGGCCCTCGAGACCTCTCGAACCAGTGGCCCTAGAGACCTCTCGAACCACTGGCCCTCGAGACCTCTCGAACCACTGGCCCTCGAGACCTCTCGAACCACTGGCCCTCGGGACCTCTCAAATCGGTAGCCCTCGAGACCTCCCGAACCGGTGGCCTTCGAGACCTCCCGAACCGGTGGCCTTCGAGACCTCCCGAACCAGTGGCCTTCGAGACCTCTCAAACCAGTGGCCCTCAAGATCTCTCGAACCACTGATCCTCAAGACCTCTCAAACCACTGGCCCTTGAGACCTCTCATACGACTGGACCTCGAGATCTCTCGAACCGGTGGCCCTCGATGGAGTGAGCCGCTAGGGTTAAATGGGTTTTTTTCCATTTTCCAGACCTACCTACTTTGGTCAATTTCCAAACTGGGCCGATTTTCAAAAATCCATCCGGTTTGAAACTGGGAAAATAACCATCCAAATAATTATCCCTTAATGAGAATACTGCTCCCTCCATTCATCTCCTTTATTCTTATGACTGATGATTCCTTATGAGTGTTCATGAGGCAGTGGAATAAGCTTGGTTGTTAGTATAAAAACCAGGGCAGGCTTGGCATAAGATCCAATTAACACAAGTAAACAAGGCTGGGCATTATCCGGGATTTGAACACAAGTGTGGCTAGGGGTTACCATGGTCTGGGCACCAGCAAGGCCGGGGGGCAAGACAGGGTTCTGAACACATGCTAGGATGGAATTTTCCCAGGTTCTAAACACACGCGAGGCCAGAAGGTGTCCGGGATCTGAACACACGCAAGGCTGGGTGTTTACCGGGGTCTGTACACAAGCGAGGCCGGCTGTTAGGCCGGGATTTAGACACAAGCAAGGCCGGAATTATCCAAGGTTCTAGACACGAGCATGGCCGGAAAGTGATCGGGGTTTGAACACTAGCAAGGCCTGGTGGATACCGGGGTTTGAACACGAGCTAGGCCGGTGGGATGCCCAGGTTTTGGACACTAGTTTACTCACATCAACAAGAACTCAGCCAAAAGTCTGACACATATTTTTTATCCCTGCAACTCATTAATATTCCTTCTATCTACCAACAATAGCATTTTCTGCACACAAATCCGCACATGGACAGATAGATTCCCACACAAACAACACATATAGACCATGGAGGGAGTGAAATTGTCACCAAATGGACACTAAATCTTCACAGAACAGAGTTCTGCCCACACAAAATCCACACTAAATTCCTCAGCAAAATCCACCCTAATTCCCTACCTTTCCACAGCAGGCCATGCAAAACAGCATTTATGTACACATATTATGCTACCCACAGTACCCTACAAAATTCTGCAGAATATAGTACCCTACAAAATTGTGCTCCTTCTGAACACCGCACTTTGCTATCCACAAAACAGAATACAAATCACATTATTATCCACCAGATGAAACCCAGAAAACAGAGTTGTACCACAACCAGAGTTCTGCTCCCCACACACGGATTCACGAATTCAACACACGGATTCTTTAATCACAATAGGCCTACCAACGAGAGGTGAGGACTTACTTGGGACAATGCTGAATCCATCACCATCGGCAGTGGAATCGTCTTCCTCCTGTATCCAGAATACTCCGCACTTCAAAACCAGTAGGCAGGTCTTCTTCCTAGAGGACCCATATGAAGCTATGGGTCGTCAAAATCCCAGTCCAAGAAGTTGAAGATACGAACTTCAAGGACCGCAAACCCGGTCTTCCTCCAGAATTGAGCTTCAAGATGGAGAAGCGATTCTTCCTCCAAGAAAACCCATAATCGAGGTATGGGTTTTCATAATCCAAGACCAAAATCCAATTTTTCCCAAAATTACAAGCTACGGGTTTCAAAGGAACTTCGAGAAACCCAGATCCAGTTTTCGCGACTTTAGAAAATGGTGAAATAGTTCAAGTTGGAAACCCTTTTATACCTTAAAAGATTCCCGGCGAGGAGCCCAACGTTATTGTCGGACTTCTCGCCGGAGAAGAAGAGCTGCGGAAGAGAAACTAGCTGAACTAAAAACATATTAGCTGGCTAACAAGCACCTTATTTTCATTAAGGTAAATCAACTCGTCCGGAAGGGTATCGCTTATCATCACCTCAACTTGAACCCTTGCAATATCCAGCCTCTCTTTCTCTTGTGTTGCTCTATCAGGATTCAAAGGCTTCCCAAGTGGACTCACTATCTTGCTTATGAGTTTTGGTTGCCAATACTTCAATGGCAATTCGGGGAGCTAAATCCAAACCGGGACAACATTCGATTCTTCAATCACACCTTCTTCATTCCAATCTTTCAATAAAATGGGTTTCCCATCAAAGAACACCACTCCTTTCTCCAATTGCACTTTAGCTCTTCTTCGTTGCACTTTAGCTCTTTGTTGCAAGAACTTGTATTCAGCCTCCTCCAATTCTTCAAGCACTTTCCTTGCATCAAATTCCACCCTTTGCCTCCTTTCATCCCTTGGTTCTTCATTCAACCTCTCTTGTGCCAAAAGCCATTCCTTCTTAGCCTTCTCCACCCTTTCTCCAATCTTAGAGAACTCCCTTCTATTAAGCCTATTCAAAGGCTTTTCCATGTCTTCAAGAAGCTTTCCAAAATCCTTCATTGTGCTCACCTTCCTCCAAACAGCTTGGATTGTCCCCTTGAAATGTGGTGAGGCCTCCCACATATTGAAATATTTGAAGCTCCTCCTCTTCTTCTTGTCTTCCTTATGCCAACTCAAAATGATAGGATGGTGGTCCGAGAGTGTGTCCGGTTTTATCTCACAAAAGGCTTGGCCAAGCCTCCTTACCCACTCTTGGTTTACAATGCCCCTATCAATTTTGCTTTGTATCAACTCCCCCACTTCCCTTCTATTGCTCTAAGTAAACATTTGGCCAATAGTTTTAATTTCAACCAACAAACTAGCCTCCATCACACCTTGGAAATCCAAGACTTCCTTTTCTTCAACATCGTTTCCACCTTCTCAATCCCCAAAATCCAAGGGAAGGTTAAAATCTCCTATGATCAGCCATGGTTTATCATCTCTACTCCCTTGCCCCTTTAGGAACTCCCACATTGGTTTTCTCTTTTCAATGGTGTTATGGCCATACACCACCGTCAAGAAGAATTTCAAGTTATTGCTCCTAGTCAACCCATCAAAATCCATCCATTGATCCCCAACATTCAACACCTTCATATCATAAAAATCAGCCCTCCAACCTAGCCAAATTCTCCCCCCTACAACATTCCCATTTATTATCAACTCCCAACCAAGCCCTATTCTCCCCCACACTTTTTTTTTGGTTTTCTTCTTTTACTTTAGTTTCCAACAGCCCCAAACAACCTATATAATTAAGCATACAAAATTTTTTTCACCCTCCTATGCTTCTCACATTTATTCAAACCCCTAACATTCCAACAAGCAAATCTACTATTCATAAGGAGGATCGGATAAGAGAGTATACCCATTACCTTCACTCCTTGAACTTCTAGGATCTTCTTCTTTCTTCCTTGCTACCCTTATTCCTTTCTCTACCATTTTGAACTCAATCTCCTCCCCTAGCAGCCCTTTAACTTCCCTTTGCTGCTCTTTAGCATCCCTTTGCTGCCCCTTAACATCTTTCACTCCATCTTGCTTCTCATCTTCTTTCACAATCCTCCCAATTGGCACATAAATCCTCCTATTTGTTTGACGTTTTTCAGGTCCATTTTCCTTCCTACACACCTCCTAATTATGCCCAATCATCCCACATTTTCCACATTTAGTTGGCTTCCATTCAAAACAGATTTGTTGGCTAACAATCACCTTGTTTTCATTAAGGTAAATCAACTTATCCGGAAGGGTATCACTTATCATCACCTCAACTTGCACCCTTGCAAAATCCAGCCTCTCCTTTTCTTGTGTTGCTCTATCAAGATTCAAAGGCTTCCCAAGTGGACTTACTATCTTACTTATGAGTTTTGGTTGCCAATACTTCAATGGCAATCCGGGGAGCTGAATCCAAACCGGGACAACATTAGGTTCTTCAATCACACCTTCTTCATTCCAATCTTTCATTAAAACGGGTTTCCCATCAAAGAACACCACTCCTTTCTCCAAAACAACCTCTTTATGCTCCTTACTTTGAAATTTAACCATAAAAACTCCTGAATTTAGAAGCCATACCTTGTTGATTCTTCTTCCCCAAATCCAAAAAAAGAACCCCTCCATGACTTTGAATGGTGGGTTGCTGCCCAAAACCTTGCACATAATAGTAGTCTCCCATTGCTTTGAGCTTTCTTCCACCTCCTCCATGGTGATTTCACCTATAAACAGCCCATCTATCTCCACGGGTTGGTAATATTGGATCTCCGTTGAGCTAGATTTGAGTATAGAACTCCAAGATCTGACCTCCTTCTTGCTCTCCTCCTCCACTTCTTCACTCCAAACAATTTTTCTCCCTTATTTAGAGCTGCTGAAATTCGAAATTGAACACTCATTTTTTGCTTCTTCAAAAACTTATTTTTCTTCCACTCCTTGGATTTTAGCTTCTTTAGGGCCTGAAAGTGACTTGTCAAGAACACTCTTCAGTCCTATTTTGTTTTTTCCCTTGCCCTCATCCTTCAACAAAGCCAAGCTGATCACCTCCTCCTTCAAAAACGTTTTTCTCTCCTTTGATTGTTGTGTTTTCCCTTTATTCTTAGTGTTAGATCTCCTCATGGCGTGAGGATGGCAAATTCAAAAGAGAATTACCAGATCTGAAATAAGAAACATACTATGTGAAAATCACCCCTAGTACTTTAGAGAGTGTGTTTAGAAACCCAAAAAAAATTACTCACCTTAATTGGTGAAGAACTACTCAAACCTTCATTGTCAGCCATGATTCTAGAAATTTATACTGTCATGGATGATATATATAATATAGATAGAAATTGGTTCGATAGAAATCAGTTCAATTAATCTTTTAAGTCAACCAGGCGTCTCACTACATGTCGGTCCAAAATAATGACATGACCAACATGTACGAGTGACGTCGCTCACCTATCGGTAGAACTGATTGGTTGACCGAGAAGGGTACGACGTCTCATACATGAAAAACTACACAAATATGAATGAGCGATGTCGCATGATGATCGCACCAAACGAAGAGGGGTCGAAGGGCTAGTGACATCGCATTTAAACATAGCAAATTCATTAACAACAATAGAAAACCTGTGAGATTAAAGTTCCTAACCCCAAAAAATGGACCACAAAATTGGGGGAGAACATAGAAACAAAATGTGTACACCCTAGAACCCTAATCCGTAAGAACTTCAAAACAAAAAACATAGAACACATCCACACACCATATACATAACAATTTTAATGAAAAATACAAAAATGAAAGTAATTTAAAGAATCTAGAAACCATACCTTTGAGAAGAGTGGTTGTGGGACTGTTAAAATTCGAGGGAAAGTAAAATGTTTTGAAGTCATTTATGAGGTGTGCTATATATATATAGTCATTTCGAACCCATGTGAATTCCACCTCGGCATGTGCGATGTCACATGTGAATCGACCTTACTGGCATATGACCGATGTGTAACCGACGTCGGCTAACTTGAATGTGAGCCCCACCATTTCAGCACACTAGCATAGAAAATGGGCCTGTGTTTTACCAAAAATAATATAATTAACCTTAATTACAATTAATAGTATATTAAAAACTACTAATTGAAATTTAGCACAACCAGTGAACTTTATTAACATCCGGTAAGATCGGAATCGATTTTAGCACAACCTGTGAACTTTTTTAGTTTATACACTTAGGTCCTTCCAAGAGGGTGGGAGAGGTCGAAATGAAAAACTGGAGATACCTAATTATCTAAATCTCACTGTCACAATCATATTGTTCTTATTTAGGAATCAATGAACCGGGGTATTCGTCCCTCATTTTTATTAGTATTCCATTAATACCCTTGCGATGATCATTATTGGAACGATAATTTCCACCACATAGAATCACACAAAATTACATATTCTTGTTTTTTATGAATTAAAAATATAATGAAATTATGTACATCAAAATTTTATAAGCGTTAGTACATGGTCTAGAGTAAATTGTAAATGATTACTTCTAAGTATGCAAGGGTTAATTGGAAGATCTTGTGGAAGTCTCTGTGGAATCATGCCCGTTTATTTATCACTTTCGGGGATTATAAGTTCAACTGGGGATGGCAAAGGTCCCTTCTGGGATGATCAGAATTGATTTTGTGAATACAGGTGAACTTTTAATTTTTGCACTTAGGTCCCTCCAAATATTGGGAGAAGTTGAAATGCAAACTTGGAGATACTCTTATCTAATTCACATTGTCATGACCACAATTTTCCGATTTGGGTATGAACAAGTCAATAAAACGAGCCCAAATTATTCACCTATGTATATGATGAAACTTTGCAAAAATTACATTATGGCCCAGACTTCCTTATATGTTCACTACGCTCCAAAACTCCACACCTGGACATAAGGACAAATTTTTGATATGGAGATTATGTGTACTGTTTAAGAGGGACGCAGATCGGGGTAATCATCCACCCTTTTTATTAGTATTTCATTAATACCCTTACGATAAGCGTTATGGGAACGGTAGTTTCCACCACATAGAATCACATGAAATTTCATATTCTTAGTCTTTTATGAAATAAAAAGATAATAAAATTCCATCCATTAAATTTTAGAAAGCGCTAGTACGTGGTCTAGAGTAAATTGTAGATGATTACTTAAAAGTATACAAGGGTCAGTCGTAAGAACTTGTGAAAGTCTATGTGGAATAAGACCAGTTTCTTTATTACTCTGGATTATTATAAGTTTGACTAGGGATGATGAAATTTCTTTTTGGGACGATCGGAATCGAGTTTGGGACAACCGGTAAACTTTTAATTTTTTGCATTTAGCTCCCTCCAAGAAAGTGGGAGAAGTCGAAATGCAAAATTGGAGAACATTTTTTATTCAAATTTTCACGACAATGTTGTTCTGATTTGGGAAAAAATGGGTCGACGGAAGGGGCTGCAATATTAAAATGGAGATGTTACCAAAATATTTTAAAATTGGACTATAGCCCTTATGTGCGACATCACAATTGTGTCGCACAGAATGAACCTAAAGCCGACCCCCAGCCGACGTCGGTTGACTTGAAATTTCCTACCGGAACCGAATATTTGAGCCAAAAGTTTGAACCGAAATCCCCCGCCCCCATACCCAAACCCTATTTCATGTCAATAATCTTCAGCACTAACACCCATTTACCATCTCCAACACACTTTCTCCAAACCCAACTCCACATCATTCTTTCCATTCACACCATTACAACAATTAAAGGGCTCAATCAAATTCCTTCTCTCAAACATCAACAAGTATCCAAAGGTGCAACATCTCCAATTTCAAATTAATTGAGGTAGTTTTCCATCCATTCCATGTTCATTTAGCAAATTTATTATCATATCATCTATATGTTTCTATTCTTCATTGATCAAAATTGAATATTTTCATGAAGTATGTGGAATTTCTAATCATCAAGGGTTTTGGTAAACCAGTCACCCATAAAATAAGATTCAACTCCAGTAGCAAGAGAAACAACAACAGTAGAAGCAACAACGGTGGTAGAACGGTATTCAACTTCACTAGCAGTAATAGCAGCAGCGCCCACGATAGAATGGTATTCAACTTCAGTAGGAATAGTATTCATAGAAAATTCAGCTATGGTAGAATGGTTGAATCAAGAATGCGGCTGGAGTAATAATAATTAAGGAGTGGGTAGAAGACATAGTAAGATTGGTATTCGTAGTGGATTCAGTCATGGTAAAATAGTATAATCATGAACACAACTAGGGAAATAAATGAATAATAATAATTTCAAGGTAATTGTGCATAATATTAATTTAGGGTAAGTAGATATAGATAGAGGGAGGCACAACAAACTAGCTAATGGCCACAGGCTAGGGTGGGCCTATTGGCCTAGTTTAGGCGGCGGATACGCCTTATGGTCACATCCTAAAACAAGTTAAAATGGGGTCTAAGATCAAATCAGCTCTAATACCATGTTAAATTTCAAGGCATCTTGGGATTCCTTAATAAAACCAACTGGTATTAAGCCTTTGCTCTCCAGGATTATGTGTGATGTAGGGGAGTCCTTCTAGGCCAACATAATAACCATAATCAGTGCAGTGCATCATGCTTGCTTGCTTGATTGTCATGCAAAACAAGGCCCCGTAGAGTTCTCCTGGATCCAGCTCCGATGCTAAGTTAGTATTTTGGTTTGCATCAACTCATTTCAGGAGAAATGCCATTACTTATCTTTTGTCCTGAATCTATAATTTTAACTGGTGGATTGCGTGATCTCACCTGATCGTGGTCCATTTTACTCCTATCATTGCTAAACCGAGGCCTAGAAGGGATGATTGTGGGTGTTGACCACCTTCCTCCTTAAGGTGGGGTTCTTTTCGTACTATACGAGATGTACTCAGAGTTTGCTTACCATGCTCACTGGTCACGAGTTGTTGTCTTTTGGCTTGGGTTTTGCGTGGTTTAGGGAGGTGTAAAACATAAGCCCCCCAGCCAAGGAGTTTTTGCGAGCTAAGCTATCATATTTTGTATTGAAACTAGCAAGGTTTAATTATGATAGAGTGAATATTAAATCCCTTTGGAGGCATGGAAATATGGAATTGGCGTAAAAGTGAGCATGGGCTTCTTGGTGAAGATATATGGAAATATG
The DNA here is from genome assembly GCA_037428765.1 of Rubia yunnanensis. Lineage (NCBI taxonomy): Eukaryota > Viridiplantae > Streptophyta > Magnoliopsida > Gentianales > Rubiaceae > Rubia > Rubia yunnanensis. The sequence goes on from CM075063.1 coordinate 66,750,266, forward strand.
TGACCAGGATTTTAAGCTATCCCATTTTTGGGGCTATAGTTGTTAGTGGCCCAATAATAGGGTTAGATTTTTGGTTATAAAAAGGGAGGTAAAGATTTACTTAACATCATTGCAATATCCATTCTAAGTGTCTATTCATAAGAATTATATAAGTATCATCACAAGGGAATACAAATAGTATTTCCCTTTTGTCAGCTTTATTTTGGTCCAAAAATGGTGGGTTATAAGAGTGTCCTTACCTTGGATGATGTAACTATGTTATAAGAGTGTTATACATGTTTGTCTGCTTGTGAGGTTATGGTACCTCTTGATGGTAATGTTGTTTTGAGGGTGCCACCTAGAATGACTAGCGTGTATGAATGTTAGTTGGAGTATGGGTTGAACCTCCCTTTTACAGATTACTTCATTAGCATTTTGGAGGCTTATGGGGTTGCTTTTGCTCAGATACATCCACAGTGTGGGCCATACTAATTGGTTTTGAGGGAGTATGTCGTGAGATTGCGATGGTTTTTAGTTTGCAATTTTTTAATTCTTACTATAGCCTACAAATGGTGAGCATGGAAGAGTATTGGGTGACGTTTAAGCCATTTATGGGAAATTTCAAAATTATGAAAATAGCTTCTAGCGCTTATGGAGACTGGGTAGATTGGTTTTTGTATATGAGTTATTGTGGGCATGGGGCGATGCCACCGTGGAATGACAATGTTTCCTAGACTAGGAGTAGAAATGGGGAAGGAATGTGGGCCCGACGAAGGAACTGTGTGCCCATGCCCCGAAGGTAGAGAAGCCCTATGGCTGGCAAGGTAAGGAACTCCATCAAAATAATCAGTTTATGTTAACTGCTCCAATTACCAGTTGTGTTCACTTTGTAGTTTGATAGAGCCACTGTCCCGTGATCAAGATGCGAGTGCATCCAGTGGCCAGCTTGGGGACAAGTGTGTGAGGTCTGAGCAAGGGGGAGTTTTTGCTACTAAGCATAAGGCTAATGAGAGAGAGGGACCTAGTGAGGGTCATTCCAAGGTGATGAAGTCGAAAGACACTATAATGGTTGTGGACTTTAGGGATATTCTTAACTTTCCTAGAGTGATTGGTTCTACTAAGGAGGCATGTTGGTTTCCTATATATTTAACACGTAGGATTATTCTCTAATCTTGTAGAACTAATTGTAAGAGTACAGGTTGAGGATGCCTTAACAAAATGGAAGGTCATCGCCGTACCTCTTAAAGTTAAATTTATAAGCCCTAAATGCTTCATATCTACAATTAAGTAGATAATGGCAAGTCGGGGTCGTCCACGAAGAAGAGGGATCTTTCTATGGGTTAAACATATAAGTTTGATATTAGGCTAGAAGTAAATATATATATATATATATATATATATATATATATATATATAATCAAGTAGGGGGGGAAAGGTTGGTTGGTTTTGGTCCTAAGTTATGAATTTAAAGACAAGAAAACTAGCAAAGCTAAATAACTATGCCAATCATGCAACAAACTAAGAAAAAGAGATAAAAACTACAAAAGACAAAGCCTTGGGGGACAATTAATATCCACTTCCAAATCTAATATAGATCATTGAACCATTCACACATTCTATCACATTCGTTACCTATGGGGAAGGCTATCGCTTCCCATTCAAAGATCAACATTCGCTTCTTCCTAATAGTAATTCACAAAGGAAACTTGATGACCATTTGCAAACCTCATTGACAATCACTCTAGGCGATCAACGACCATAAATATATTTCATCAACGGCATTATACACGAAGAACCATAGATTTGATAACAACAAGTCTTCTACCAAAGACATAACCATTTAACCAAACATAGCATTCATTAGGCTAAACCTAGAACAAACCACATTCAAGATTCAACCTTCCATTGCATCTATAGGATAACTATGAGAACAATCCACATTAACATACTTATCTAGCAAGAATCAAAACACATTATACTTATCTACTATTGGGGTTGTCAGGGTTAATGGTGAGTTGTGGGATGGTACTACTGCCGAGGCTTTCGGTGCTAGCGTGATCGTAGTGGGGTGGGGAAAGGTGTGCCTAGTAGTTCTGGATGCAGGGATGAGACCTATAGTCCTAAGGTAGGACAGTTATTAATGTACCTGGATTATAAATCTAATGATAACCACGTTGATTAATTCCTGTTGTTAAATTATATATACTATATATAATTTTTAACGGGTATTTGTATGACATATAGGTAGGAAAATTATCTATAAGGGGTGTTGTGCATTCTAAAGATGTGGCTTTGTCAACCGGGTTACCTCAGATGAGCTATGGGGATGGACTCCCTATGGATGATTTCTATGCTAATTTAACCAAAATTGTAAGAGTTTGTATGTTGGACCTAGACCTAGGTCATGAATACCTTAATGGTTCAGGGATCTCACCTAAGGTCGAGGAGTGGCTAATAACACTAGGTGGACGAGTAAAATGATTTTTTAGGATCATTTGTGTTATATCAGGATGGGAGCTACACTTGAAGTGGAATCTTATGCATATAAATTAGTACGATGTTCATATGTTTGAGTAAGGTTCAAAATCCAGAATGTAAGAAAAGAGATGACCACAATTATGTGGCATGAAGAAGAATGGCAAAATTGTTTAACTAAGAAATTTTGTGAGAGTGATCGAATGGAGGATATCATTTCAAAGTAGGCTGATTACTTCGAAGATATTCTTCGACGTAAAAGAAAACTAGACGTTAAGTGTCATCGGTTAGCAATTGGAATTCTCGAATGGAGGGGAACTATAGTGAAGAACGTAAATTCTCAGCTCGACTCCTAACGAAGTATAAGAAGTAAGAAATTCAAGTAGAATTGATAAACTACGTTGTTTTTGCACAAAAGTGAGATGTCGAGAACTAGAAGGTTTATTGAAGGGTCAGTACGAGGTCAATGGTAACCTATGTGAAGAGATTAGTAAGAATTTGCGTAAAAATCCTAATGCTAATAAGGAATGTTGGAAGGATCGTGTTCGTATCTTGAAATAACAAATAGATGGTTTAAAACGAGGCCTGGAGACTTATCCATGATTTGTGTACTTAATAAGTATGAAGCTAGGATGGTCAGAGTGTAGACCTATTATTGATCACAAGTCTTACTATGTGAAGAATATGTGACGTATGGAGGTCACTGGTTCCATACGAGATGAGGTTTATTTTCATATGCGGTGGAAACAAGAAGAAATTCTAGATGCAGGGACTGGGTTCCTGAATACAATTGACCATTGATTACCCTAGTTGTTTTTACTAGTGTTCTACCATATATTAATTTTGTTCTAGCAGACTTATTTTTAATGTCTTAGGAGTTTTCTAATGACAGTGTGTGTTTGTTGTTATGGCTCTTGTGGTGTTTGTGTTCTGGTTGTGGCTAGTTTGGAATAGGGTATAAAATTAAGGGTAGGGGTATAAAAGGTGGTGTGTGTATATTGGGCGGACAACAGGTTAGGGTTTCGCTTATGTCATAGGGCTGGTGATGTTCCCAGGGGTATGCAATGCCGCACAATCCTTCACGTCTCTATGTAGTAAATGTGTGTTATGTTAAGTCAGTAGGTGGTTCGGAAATGCGAATTGAAATCATGCTTGTGTCGCGAGTCTGGTGATATTCTAGGCGAATGCAAAGCTACAGTATTCCATTTATTGAGTGTGTTGGACCAACAAGAAAGGGGGAGATGTGTGTCCGCTTGTGTCGCAAGACTGTGGATTTTCCATATGTATGTGAATCAGCGGCACTCTCACTTCCTTTTATCGTGTGTGTAGGTGTATTTTCTACTGAGCAAATTCGTAGGTGATTTTCCAACTTGTGTCGCATCCGTAGGTTAGGCGGTGTTGTATGAATGTGCCATAGTGGTTTCTCTATAGGTCTTTCGAGTGTATATGGGCTTGGATTTTGGGATTAGAAGATGAGTATGCCACGTGGGCGAGTCATTTCACATTATCTAGGCCATGGTGTTTAACTTTTGTATTTTCCAAGGCTATAATAGGGGGTAGAGTGGTTCTGGAAAGAGCAGAATTGTGACTTTTTAGATACTAAATTAATGATATTTACTTTTCCTATGCGTGTGTTATCCTTATATAAAGGCAACTGTATTGGAAGATATTCTCAGTTTTATTTTATCTGTGATTGATTTATGATTTATTTCATGGGTGATTTATGCTTTGTTCTACTGTGGGTTTGCTCTAATGGTTATGTGTTGTGTGTTTCATGTAGTTATTGAAGTTGTTGTGGATGTGTGTAAGTTGTAGACTTCCTATAATGAACATGGTGTGGGACTCTGGGGGTGGTTGTATTTTGTGCCTAAGGCTTCGTGTGGTTATAATCCTTATTGGATGGCTTGTTTGGAGGAGTTATTTCCATTACCGGCAGCCAAGCTGGGTTAACGTCCCTTACGGGAATTTCTATGAAAACTCATGCAAGTTGTAAGTATGAAGCTTGACTATTCTATGTTTTAAGTATTCTCATGAACCACGTACATATATTGATCTTTAGTCATATGTTTGCTAGGAAAAACAATTGGGATCAGAGAATGCAAGGTCGGGGTAGAGGAGGATGAAGAAACTCCACCTACTAGACCACTAAAGGCGGGGGCTGAGGGGAACTGGCAGAAGGTGAAGCCTAGACTCACATCGTCTATGCTCTAGGGAAAAACTAGGTTGTACAATCGACGAACGCACCTGATTGGATCAGCTCCCTGGCTTCGTTCGGTTGTGCAAGGATGGGGTAAAGTATATTAATGGTGTGAAGAGTACTTAATCGAAATACTTTCCACTTTCAGGTTAGGTTGTACCATTTTGCAACTCGCGAAAAGCTGGTGCTGGGAGTTCTTTTTTGCTCCCCTATTTGTCTCGACTTGCGATGTATCCGTCTCGACTCGCGACGTATCCATCTTGACTCGCGACGTATCCATTGCTACTCAAGACGACAGTGTTTCCCAGAACTTAGAAAGAATTTATTTTATTTTTCTTACCGACTTTCCAAGCTTTCTTTCATTTCTCATGGATCTCATTCCTTCATCTTCTCCAATTCAATGCATATCACTTTGCTACAAAATCATAGAAGAACACACCGTAAAAAGAACAAGAAAAAATAACAATAACTAAACAACAAAAACCAAAATAAAGGCTGAATTTATTTACATCATCGGCACGACAAAACTCCATATATTTAAGGTCGTTGGCACAACCCTAATGTTATCCATATGGTGAAGGTTTGAACCCATTTACCATGAGTATCCAAAAGTAAAGAGGTGGGGGTACAAAACTTTCAAGAGGAAAGTCATGTGGAGGTGGAGATGTTTTAAAGGGAGTTGGGCAGTTAGGAGGATTGGGATAGTCTTTTGGCTCCTCTCTTGTCTCCCTCAAAACTTTCAAAGATGGAGGAGTTGGTTTACTATGTGGGGGAAGGGGTGACAATGCTAATTAATGTAGCACAATCACCTTTTCCTCCATTTTTTCATCCTCAACAACCAACTCCTCATCCCCTTCGAACTCAAGCTCATTTCCCATGGTGACCTCACTCACCGAATCTTTGAGTTCGACTTGGGATGGTGTATTTTCGGAATCATAAGCTTCCATTCAGGTTAACGCTTCCAATATGCTCCTCCATCACGCCTTGGAAATCCAAGACTTCCTTTTCTTCAACATCGTTTCCACCTTCTCTATCCCCAAAATCCAAGGGAGAGTTAAAATCTCCTATGATCAGCCATGGTTTATCATCTCTACTCCCTTGCCCCTTTAGAAACTCCCACATTGGTTTTCTCTTTTCAATGGTGTTATGGCCATACACCACCGTCAAGAAGAATTTCAAGTTATTGCTCCTATTCAACCCATCAAAATCCATCCATTGATCCCCAACATTCAACACCTTCATATCATAAAAATTAGCCCTCCAACCTAGCCAAATTCTCCCCCCTACAACATTCCCATTTGTTATCAACTCCCAACCAAGCCCTATTCTCCCCCACACTTTTTTTTGGTTTTCTTCTTTTACTTTAGTTTCCAACAGCCCCAAACAACCTATATGATTAAGCATACAAAAGTTTTTCACCCTCCTATGCTTATCACATTTATTCAAACCCCTTACATTCCAACAAGCAAATCTACTATTCATAAGGAGGATAAGAGAGTATACCCATTACCTTCACTCCTTGAACTCCTCGGATCTTCTTCTTTCTTCCTTGCTGCCCTTAGTCCTTTCTCTACCATTTTGAACTCAATCTCCTCCCCTAGCAGCCCTTTAACCTCCCATTGCTGCTCTTTAGCTTCCCTTTGCTGCCCCTTAACATCTTTCACTCCAACTTGCTTCTCATCTTCTTTCACAATCCTCCCAATTGGCACATAAATTCTCCTATTTGTTTGACTTTTTTCAGCTCCATCTTTCTTCCTATACACCTCCTCATTATGCCCAATCATCCCACATTTTCCACATTTAGTTGGCTTCCATTCAAAACAGATTTGTTGGCTAACAATCACCTTGTTTTCATTAAGGTAAATCAACTTGTCCGGAAGGGTATCACTTATCATCACCTCAACTTGCGCCCTTGCAAAATCCCGCCTCTCCTTCTCTTGTGTTGCTCTATCAAGATTCAAAGGCTTCCCAAGTGGATTTACTATCTTGATTATGCGTTTTGGTTGCCAATACTTCAATGGCAATCCGGGGAGCTGAATCCAAAATGGGACAACATTAGGTTCTTCAATCACACCTTCTTCATTCCAATCTTTCAATAAAACGGGTTTCCCATCAAAGAACACCACTCCTTTCTCCAAAACAACCCCTTTATGCTCCTTACTTTGAAATTTAACCATAAAAACTCCTGAATTTAGAAGCCATACCTTGTTGATTCTTCTTCCCCAAATCCAAAAAAAGAACCCCTCCATGACTTTGAATGGTGGGTTGCTGCCCAAAACCTTGCACATATTAGTAGTCTCCCATTGCTTTGAGCTTTCTTCCACCTCCTCCATTGTGATTTCACCCATAAACAGCCAATAGTTAGTTACAAAAATATGATTATGAGTTAGTAAATCGGAAAATGAATAACAATTCCCAATTGGATAGACTGATCCTAAAGGGCCCAGCTAATTCTTAATTGGATTTTTTTTAATTGATTCGTTTACTCTATTTTGATATTTTACACGGGTGAATGGGTCCATTCGAGAACAGTTGGATGATAACAAAATTATCAATGATTGGAATTCCTTAGTTTTATTCAACAACGTATGAATAGTTCCTTGACTTGGGTTAAGGAATTGTTGAATTCTTACCTTAGCATAGAAAAAAATTGAAGAAAACGGATTGATATTGGTGCAATCTGATCCATTATCAGAGAGCAATCCCGAACCTGGGGAATCCTTCCTTTTTCCGATATCCGAAATAGGGGATTTGATCAAGTTAATTCTTAGGAAATGTCGAATCAAACCATTTGTCCTTATTTCAATAAAAGACGCACGGATTTCTTTGCTGGAAGAATTTTTTTTTCTTTATCCTAATTCAATACTAAACAAGTACGGACAAATTGAATACTTGTATCAAAAATTCCTCGAATTGGTTTACCATTTCCATAAAGGATGTAATTTACAACTCGAAGTTGTACATTGTCCCTTTCCTGCAACAGATCGTGAGGAAAAAGTGTTGCTACATTTACACCGTCCATGAGTTCATATATGACAACAGGTCGAACCAAAATAAAATACCCCTTTTTGCTAGGTGTAATCCGTTGGACATAGATCCAATTTTTAAAATTTTTTAATTCTTTGGAATTTCTTTGTCCGGTTCCTGGTAATATCGGTATCAAAACGCTGCTATGTCGGGATATCTTATCTATCTCTCCAGGAAAATGAATATCTCCAGAAAATATTTTCAGTTCAATTCTTTTTTTTTTCCTATCTATCCGAACCAACCCCCCTCCCCGGCTTCGTATATTTAAAGCTATTTGTGTATCTACCCCAATGATACTATTGTTCCGTACCATTATGGAAGAAGATACAGGTAAGATATGCACTTCTTCAGGAATGAAAAAAAATCGATCTACTTTCATTTCAGATTTTGACTTAAATTCCTTAACTCCTTGATATTCAATCAAATCTTCCTTTTTAGCGATTGACTGCATTTCGATAGTCCCATATTTAGTAATTCCCAAACTCTTTCTTCGATATCGAGGATCATCAAAATAAGAAAGAATACTATTTCTACGAAAAATACCATTTAAGGGAATTTCAATCGAGATACCGAAAGTGGATATTAATTCATTTTTGCGTTCATGAATGGGTTGAAGTGGCATAAGAAATCTAATTCTTTGCCTCTTTGACAATAAATCAGAATTCTCCCGGAGAATGGCTGAATATAGGAGATTACAATGACCAGTACATAGGATTTGATTAAAGTCTAAATAATTGCGAATGCTCTCTTTTTCTTTACAATAAAAATTCGAACTAAAGAATTTGTACCTCATAGGAGCGTTAGTTACTGATAGTTTCGAAGAAATATCTCTTCGTTTGAGAGAAAGAGAATGCGCGTTCATTTGATCTTGATCTTTGTGAAGCGAAAGGGAGGCGAGACTCGATCTGCACGGACCTCCCAATAATATCCATAAATGACTTGTTTATGGTAATAAATGGATATTACCATACGTAAATTCCGGTGCATGATATACGTCGGTACTCCAGTGCATTTCACCATCTGAGTCAGAATAAATATGTTTTTGAACTTTCTCCTTAAAATTCAAAGTGGGTATTTCCGCCCGAATCTCAGCAATCACTTGTTCTGATTCTACATATTGATCATTTTGAATTAAAAGAAAACTCTTTGATGGAATATTCACATTATGTATCTTCACTCTCAATAGTTACATACAAGTCCGTAGAGCATAGAAAAGCAGGATGTCCGTGACGTGTACGTGTCGGATTAACTAAATCCTTATTGAATTTTATTTTTCCATTATAAGGAGTTCTCACATGTTCCGCAGTACCTCCTGTAAATACTCCGCCGGCATGAAAGGTTCTTAATGTTAATTGAGTCCCCGGTTCTCCAATCGATTGACCTGCAATAATACCTACGGCTTCTCCCAATTCAACCAGGTCGCTATAAGTAGGACTCTGGCCATAACAAAATCGGCAGATCTAAGATGTACTCCTACAGGTAAAGGGGGTTCGAATAGGTATTGTTTCCGCGCAAAAAGTCATGAATCGGTTGACAAGCCCAACCCCAATGTCTTGATTTCTAGTGGAAATACATCGCTGACCCATTTATATATCATCTGCTAATACACGACCAATTAATGTTTGAATAAAAAACCGTTCGGGCATCATCCCATTCCGAGGACTCAGAGAAATAGCGCGGGTAGTGCCACAATCTGTTCGACGTACAACAATGTGTTGGGCTACTTCAACAAGTCTGCGTGTGAGATATTCGGCATCAGATGTCTGTACAGTAGTATCCACAACCCCCTCACGGGCTCCGTAGCAAGAGATTATATATTCTGTTAAAGACAGCCCTTCCCGCAAATTGCTTTGAATAGGTAAATCAATCATTTGTCCTTGAGGATCCGACATTAATCCTCTCATACCTACTAATTGATGTACCTGAGATACATTTCCTCTAGCGCCTGAAAAAGACATTATATGAATGGGATTTAAGGGGCCAGTCATCCTAAAATTTGGATTCGTCTCCTGTCGCAAATATTCACTTGTAGCATACCAGATTTCAATAGATTGACGTAATTTTTCTACTGCATGTACATTCCCAGAATGGTGGTGTTTTTCAAAATTCAAACTTTGTTGTTTAGCATCTTAAACTAGGCACCCCTTTGAAGGTATTGTTAAAAGATCATCAATTCCTAATGAAATAGATGTAGCAGTAGCTTGTTGAAAACCCAAGGTTTTTACTTGATCCAGGATGTGCGATGTATGTGCCATTCCAAAGTGCTCTATTAATCGACTAATAAGTCGTTTCATGGCAGTTCCATTGATCGCTTTATTGTGAAATACCAGATTGGCCCGTTCTGCCATAAAGTACCTCCATATTCGGCTGAGTAGGATTCTACAATGGGTTAGGGTCAGTGATTAAAAAACTTCCTTTTTCGATTTTGATTCGAATAGAAATTGTAATTCCAAAACTCTAACCTCAGCTGAACTGCGGAAATTGAGGTATACGCGGTATCATAGAATTCCTAAGTAGCATATGAACAGGCGCGAGAAAAACCCTGTATTGCTTCTTCCATTTTTCGATAAAGAAAAATCTGACCAACAGTGGTTTGAATGTATATAAAAATAATTTGTTTTTTATTATACTTCGTACTATTAGATAGTGTCCATAAATCTCATAATAAGTCCCTAAACATTCATAGTGAATTTCGACAGGAATTTCTCTTGAAGCAATAACACGTCGGTCCAGCCGCCACCGGAGCCACAAAGGACTATCTAAATGGCATCTATCTCCACGGGTTGGTAATATTGGATCTCCGTCGAGCTAGATTTGAGTATAGAACTCCAAGATCTGACCTCCTTCTTGCTCTCCTCCTCCACTTCTTCACTCCAAACAATTTTTCTCCCTTCTTTAGAGCTGCTGAAATTCGAAATTGAACACTCATTTTTTTCTTCTTCAAAAACTTCTTTTTCTTCCACTCCTTGGCTTTTAGCTTCTTTAGGGCCTGAAAGTGACTTGTCAAGAACACTCTTCAGCCCTATTTTGTTTTTTCCCTTGCCCTCATCCTTCAACAAAGCCAAGCTGATCACCTCCTCCTTCAAAAACGTTTTTCTCTCCTTTGATTGTTGTGTTTTCCCTTTATTCTTAGTGTTAGATCTCCTCATGGTGTGAGGATGGAAAATTCAAAAGAGAATTACCAGATCTGAAATAAGAAAAAGGGAACAACACCCATATTATGTGAAAATCACCCCTAGTATCCAAAAAAGGGTGCCCTCTAGTTTGGACATCGATTTTAGTCCTTGACGTTTTACAGAATGGTCTCCCTAATAATATTGGGGGTGCACTTCCATCGTGCGCCATGCCAAGGACATAAAAGTACACCACAAACACCAACTTGCCCTAAATGCTTACTATCTAAAACTAAGTAGATAGCGGCAAGTCGGGGTCGTCCACGAAGAAGAGGGATTTTCTTAAGCATTTGAACATAAAAGGTTGCTATCATGCTAGAAGTAATTATATATATATATATATATCTAAGCAAGTTAATGGGGGGAGTTTTGGTTGATAGTGGTCCCAAGTTATGAAATTAAAAGACAAGATAACTAGCAAAGTTAAGTAACTATGCTAATCATCAAACAAACTAAAAAATGGATAAAAACAACAAAAGACAAAAAGCCTTGGGGAAAATTGACATCCACTTCCAAACCAAATGTAAATCATTTGACCATTCACTCATTCCATCACATTTGTTACCTATGGGGAATGTTATCACTTCTTATTTGAAGATCGACATTCATTCCTTCTTAGTAGTAATTTGCAAAGAAAAACAATGACCATTTGCAAACCTCGTTGACAATCACTCTAGGCAAACAACACCATAGAGGTATTTCATCAATGGCATTGTACACGAAGGACCATAAATTTGATAACAACAAGCCTTCCACCAAAGTCATAGCCATTTAACCAAACATAGCATTCATTAGGCAAAACCTAGAACAAACCACATTCAAGGTTCAACCTTTCATTGCATCTATAGGATAAATATGAGAACAATCCACATTAACATACTTATCTAGCAAGAATCACACAACACATCATGCATAAGAAGTTCTAAGTTCATGTTCTTAGATTTTCATGCAAAGAAGTTAAGGAATTCGTCACTTTCCTGACACCCTAACACTTCAATCATACAAACACTTCCTATTCTCAAACAACCCATGGCATAAATAAAGTAAAACATAGCATTAAGAACACATGAATGCTAAATAACAAAGGCATCAAGAACGAGTGAAACAATCTATTCACTACTTCCACTACTTGTTGTGAAGATAAATCTTCCATCCTTATTAGATAGTAGTTTGCAAGAGTGAATTCGACATCTCTTGTCAAACCTCACCAATGACTCCCGTAGTCGAAACACGACTAAAAGTATCCCATTGGTGGCATTAAGCACGAAGAATCAACAAGCTTGGCAACACTTATAAACACTACACCGTGTCTAAGCATTTAATCAATTCATGCATTTTACACAAGATTAGTCAAGAACGATCGACATTCATTGACTTCTCTCATTTGCTACCTAAAACAAACATGACAACGAATTCAACATCATCACATTCATCTAGAAATAATCAACACATCAACATCATTAAGAAACTCTAACTCATGCTCTTGGATTCCATATTAAAAGAGGGGAGAATTAGCTACTTTCTCCCAACCCTAACAAGTAATCATACAAGCAATTCACATAATCAAGCTTCCAACAACATCAATACCATTCACAATTTACATTCAAAGCCCAACAAAGGCACAATAGCAAAAGCACTAAATAGATAGATATGATTCTCAATACATGGATATGGAAGCTTAAATCAATTGCTCCCAAGATTAAACTAACCTAGATAATGAAAATACATGATTAACCTACAAAAACTAAGAAACGAAAGAAAGGAAAACACTAGGGTTTTAACCCAGAAAAATGCAGGAAGAAGAAGGGTGTGAAGAGGAGAGGATAAGGTTTAGTATTTATAGTACAAAAAAGTAAGAAAGTTTCTGGCCATACGTCCTTCACGAGTCGCGACGGGTTCGTCGCGAGTCGCGACTGAGCCCAGTTTCAGCATCTTGGTTTCTTTCTTCTTTTTGTTTCAAGTCCTCCCCTTCACTTCACTGCACTTATCTTAAATTCTTCAAGTCTTCAAAAGCTCAATTACAAGTCTTCAAGTCTTTAAATCGTCAAAGGTATTCTTCAAATTTTTCAAAGTCTTCAAACAAATTGCCTTGTCACACAAAATCCTCTAGAAAAGTAATAAAAGCTTAAAATTCGCTTTTAACTCTCCTTAGAGAATTTCAAGGCAAAATGCCACATCTAGAGCACAAAAGTGTACAAAAGTGAATCCTAAAAATCCTAATATAACCGTATAAAATGGGTACATCAGCTACCTATGAGGTAGTTAGTGGCAAGACTGGGTTTATCCACAGAGATGCTAGATGTCTAGCCAACTATGCACAACCACGTAATGGGCGTCAATCCGTCTGTGTGCTAGAAATATCTATATATTGCAAACTGGGGGTTTTGGAGGTTTTTCAATTAACAACTATGAGCATAGGAAATAACATAAGAGAAGTACATGGGGAATATTTGTGTAACATGTTTGATTAAATGTCTCGATCCTCGATTCCATCCCATACAAGATATCAAAAGCCTATTCTAGTGTTCATAACACGTGGTCTGGCCAATTGAAACTTCCCCATACATGTCCCGTAGGGTGCACTTGCAATCTTCCATCGGCACTGCCTCCATAATTATAAGAGTACAACAACGGCCCTGCCATTGTGCAAATCTGTTTCTCTCTTGTACGATTACGTTTCGGGCATTACACCATGAATGCTCTAGTCCTAGACTGAAAAAGGTAAAGGAGAATAGGCACCTTATCGATGGTTCTAGGGTTGCTAAACCCTAATTTTGCTACTAAATACTATCTCTACCCATAACCTTCGGACCAACTCGCCAGCTAAGACAAGTGTGCTCTTATCGTAATGGTAAAATAGAAAAAGACCTACATACACATACCCACGTGGACCCGGACCCTACTACCCATATCACATCAAGGTTTCTCTTCCCCAAAGGGTATCAATATGTTCACAAACATGAATGTATACTAGAGTGTGTGCTGATAGAGTGTATCATTCATACAATTCCTAAAAATTCAAGAACAAGCGAACATAATATCATAAACGCATAAAAATAGGTAGATTTAAAGAATGTCACAAAACATGAATAAAAATATTATCCCCAATCTATTAAACTACTCCCTAAGCATTGAACCAAATATTTCATTGGATTCAATACCTTTGAGCAAAGCAAAACTAAAAAGATGAAAAAGAAGAAATTCTAGAGAGAAGAAAGAGCTCCTTTCTCTCTCTACCCTACTTTAGAAATCTAAAATCTGAATATAAACTTAAAACCTAGTAGACAAAGGTCTATATGTATAATAGTAGGGAATTGAGCCTAAAAATAGGTAAGAAACAGGCCAAAATCCCTAGCGGCCACAAACGGCATATGGGTGGCATCTGGCACGGCCCATGCCTACCGAGGTACCCTCGTGCTGGCCTAGGACGTCGATCCTGGCACAGCCCGTGGCCTCGTGCCAGCGCGGTCCTTGTCAACTTGCACGGGTCATCGGCTAGAGCTTCATTGTTTATCTTCTGATTCGCACCTTGTGTCATTTGGCGCGGGCCATCAACCGGATCCTCATTTTGCTCAGTATCATGGCACAGGCCACATCATTCTTCACACCCCGTGGTCTAGTCTTAGCCTTTGTGACTTGAAACAAAGCGGATCATGTGAAACAGAATGGTCTGTGCCCATACTAAGTCAAATTTTGGAGTGAAAAGAATACATGTGTCACACGGCTGGCCAAAATTGGCACGGTCCGTGCTGGGGTTGGCATGGCCCATTTTGGTTGGAACATACCGTGCCTAAGATCCCTGACATGGCTCATGTTGCTTGGTATGGGCCATGCTAGGTCTAGCCCATGTGCTGGCCTTGTGCAATCCGTGCTGGTCGTGGTTGGTTCGGCCGGCTGACTTGTTTGCTCCACTATAGATGAACCATTGGTCCGATTTTAGAGTTATTGTAGTTGATTTTATATAGCTTGAGAAGAAAAATCCAATGGTGCCACCCTCAAGGTCTAATTCTTCTTGTCTCTTTCTCAGAACTTTGTGAAACTCTCGGACAACAATTCCTCCACTTCTTTCTTGGCCTCTTTGAACTTTGAACCCTCCTATCTTGGGCTCAATTCCATCTACTACCACACTTTAGAGTCCATGGCCTTCAATCTACTACCATCCTTGTGAATGGCCTTCAATATCTTCTACCATCCTTGCGAATGACCTTCTACAAAGATAATCGAAGCATGCATGAGCAACCTACTAATGAGATCTTAAATGAAGATTTAGGTGCTCGTGAACACAACGCGTCCATTAGTTCCAATTAAGTCTACAAAACTCAGAATTTAGACACAAAAACCAAACATGATCATCTAAACCCTTTACCGTGTAAACCTAACTAAAACTAGCAATCCAACAAGTAAAGCATGCCAATTATTATGCAGAATGCATTGGTTAATGCATGCAATACGGTGCGCATCAACTCCCCCACGCTTAAACCTTTACTCATACTCGAGTAAATAAAAACAAGAAAATGTCTAAGCAAAGTGTGTATCATGCAAAGATGAATTAGAATGCATTCAACTTATTCCCAAGCTACCCTAGTTCCCCCAGAGAAGTAAAAATCTCACAACTCTCGTACTCTCCAAAGATGCTAAAGTAACCTAACCACCCAAAATATAGGGAAGAAAAAGGTAAGAAAGAATGATGAGTGTTGAAATAGGTTACTCTTCAAAATAGTTCTCAAAAGCAATCCAAGAGTCGTTGCCCAAAAACCACCGAGGAAATCCAAAAGATCCTCGACTTGATTGTAACCAAGAATACCTCTAGATTCTCAACTTAACTACAACCAAGGATAATTCCAAAGAATCGTCAATTTAGTTTCCATTTTCTCTCAATTTCTCTCTTTTTTCCTAGGAGCCCTTTCGGGTTTTCATCCTAGCTTTCACACATGTTGAGCTCACATTCTCACCTTTTTCCCCACGGCCTTCATTTTTGCCTAGGCTCATAAACCTAGCTGGGCCTAGCCTCTCATTTTTACCTAGGCCTTTCAACCTATCCTGGTTTTTCCCATTGTTGCCTAAGTTTCCCTTTCGGGTTTCCAATTTAGCCGGGTATATATTCTTTCATTTATTTCATTATTTTTTTCAAAATGATCCAAAATGCTCTTAGAAGAGCTATTAGCTACATAGAAACAACTAAGAATCATAAGTGTTATTCGATCCCCTCCCCCACACTAAAGCGTGCATTGTCCTTAATGCATATACACAGTCATAACATATGTCAAGGGAAGGGAATAGGAGAGCACCTACGATGAAAAATGGATCCTAAAGTCTACCCATGATGGCACAATCATGGAATGTAACGAACAAACTACCATCACCCCAATATACTACCCCTAACTTCTAATCAAGAAATTTCAATCTAACCACTATAATGCACCACAAATCAAAATAAAGAATTGAATCACAATGGAGAGTTACCTCTTAGGTTTCGAGTTGTGTGTTTCAAGGGTTTGAGGGAAGATGAGTTTTGGTGGTATTTTGGGGGTGGTAGGGAAGGAATGGTGATTTGAATGTAGGAAATTATGTGAGCTTCATAGGTCATGCATGTCTACACGCCCCATGAATTTTGGGTTTGGTTCTCCTCCTTGTCCACCATTTTCAGCATAAAAAACCATGTATGTCTACATGGTTTATGAGTTGGACTCCCTATTTGCTCTCCTTCCTCCAAGAACCCTTGACTTTCTTGTTGTAAGCTCTGGCTATCCTTTCCTTGTACCTTGCTTCCTTGATTGCTGCCCTTTGTCTCTTTTCCTCAGCTCATCCAAGTCCAACCTCACCATCTCTGGTTTGGTGTCCTCTTTGTATTGTTCAATTCGAAGGCTTGATTGTCTAATTTCAACTAGTATTACCGCTTCGTGCCCATATATCTGACTATACGGCATTTTGCCCGTTGGTTCCCGCACTGTTGTTCTATACAACCACAAGGTGTTGGGTACCTCATCAACCCAGCCTGCGCCCTTTCCTTCCAATATTTTCAGGATACCTTGAACGATCAATCTGTTCGTTACCTCTACTTGTCTGTTCACTTGGGGGCGAGCTACAAAAGTGAATTTTTTAGTGATTCCCAGTTTTAAACACCATTCTGTAAAGATCCCATTTGTGAACTGAGTGCCATTGTCGGTAACGATGGTTTATGGTACTTCGAGGCAAAAAACTGTATTCTGTCAAACAAATTTTCTCACCGCTTCCACCGTGACTCTTCCTAATGGCTTCGCTTCTACCCACTTCGTGAAGTAGTCGACTGCCACAATTAAAAACTTGGAACTGCCTGGACCTTTTGGAAAAGGTCCAACGAGATCAATTCCCTATTTATCAAAAGGCCAAGCTCCATATATTCCTGTTAATGGTGCCTGTGGCTTGTGCGATATTAGAGCATTTACCTGGCAGGTTCTGCATTTAAGGACAATTGTATGGTCATTGAACATGGTCGGCCAGTAGTATCTAGCTCAAATGATCTTCTTTCCAATTTTCCGCGATCCTTGATGTGATCCGTACAATCCTTCTTGCACTTTTTTCAAGATTTCTCCTGCCTGTGATGGCCCCACACATTTTATCCATGGAGATAGATACCCTTTCTTGTACAAAGTTCCATCTTCATAAACATAGTTGTGGGATCGTATTTCTAGTTTCCTGGCTTGTTCCTTATCTGTCGGTAGTTTCCCTTTATCCAAGTATTCAATCAATGGCATCATCCAGTTCACCTCATGTGCTTGAACTGTTGAGACGATTATCCTCACTGTGCTTCTAACCGAAAGGACTTCCACTTTCACATCTTTGTGGTCCGCTAAGGAATCAAAACCTACTGTGGCTAACTTGCTTAAGGCATTTGCCTTCATGTTTTCAGTTCTTAGGGTATGTTGGATGGTTAAGGTATTCAAGGTGAGCGATGAGTTGACAAACCTTGGTAAAGTATTTTATCAATTGCACTTCTCGCACTACGTAATCTCCTCGCACCTGTTGGACAACTATCTGTGAATCGCTGAATGGTCAAACGCTCTTCACCTTCATGTCAACTGTGAGGTTTTTACCAATATATTAATGCCTCATACTCGGCTGTGTTATTGGTAAGTGAAAAATCAAGCGAAGCGAGTATCCATATTCTCCTCCTTCCGGGTTAATCAACAACAGTCCTGCTCCACATCCTTCTTTGCAAGATTCTCCATCTACGAACAATTTCTATGTGACGTTTTCCCATTTGGCCTTTCCTTCGTCTTCGTCAAGAAACTGTTATGTTTTCTCCTGCTGCGCTCTCAAGCTTGTCATTTTGGTAATGAAATATGCTAAAGCTTGTACTTTGATTGAGGTTCGCGGTTGAAATTAAATCTCAAACTGTCCCAATTCAAGAGCCCATTTGGTCATTCTCTTGGATGACGCAGGCTTGTTCAAGACGTTCTTTTTTTATGAAAGTTTTGTATATAGATCAAATCAAACCAAAAGTGTTTTTAGGCCATCACTCCTAGTCTTTTACAAGAAAAAACCCCTATCAAAACTTTCTATTTAAAATCAAACAAACAACCAGCTCTATATTCTATCTAGTTCATATTCAAAATTTTCTTTCTATCTCTTGTTGCTCCTCCATTTGCATTCGGCTTCAACTTGGGCAGCCAAGGTCTCCATCTTCAAATCTTCTTGGCAAAAGATCCTCTTGTTCCTTTCATTCCATATTCTATACAAGGTACTAGTAAGCTTCATCAACATCAAGTCTTGCCTTCTTCTTACCATCATCAACAAACATCTTTTTACTTCCCTCATGTTCCTCATATCCCTCAACTTCAATATTTTCATCAACCCCTTAGGGTATGTACAGCCCGAAAACAAATGGGTTGTTGTCTCATCCACCTCATCACATAAACTACAACTTTGTTGTGTCTTCAAAATCCCAAATCTTTGTAATCTATCAACCGTGGGCAGCCCTCTCTTCAATAGCATCCATAGGAAAATCCTATGTTTAGGTAAAATGTTTTTGTCCCAAATTACCTTTGCATAAAAGGCCCTTTTGCTTCCTCCCTTCATTTCATCATACACCATCCTTGTCTTCAACTTGCCTTCCTTGTCCAAACAACTCCCAAGGGTTTGGAAGTGTTTATCTTTCAATTTGCACAACATCTTCCAATGCCAACTAGAACTTACCCCTCCTTTGCTTTCTTGTAGACTTCCACCCTTTATGTAATATGCTTGAATCCACTTTACCCAAAGAATATCTTTCTTTGAGTTTAAATCCCACAATTGCTTACATAGTGCTGCCTTGTTCCAAATGGAAGGATCTCTAATCCCCAATCCTCCAAATTTTTTGCTTCTATAAATTGTGTCCCAAGAGATAGGAGTATAACCCCTTTTCCCTTCTTCTCATCCCCGCAAAAAATATCTACAAATTTTCACAATCTTCTCGTGAACACCCTCAGGTATACTTAGTATACTAGCCCAAAATCCAGCTATACTTAGTAAAACTGAATTGATCAATTGCACCTTCCCTGCATAAGAAAGAACACTTGAATTCCAACTATGCAATTTTCTTCTAATTTTATCCACCAATTGCTCACAATCTTGCTTCCTCCACTTCACATTAGACAAAGGCAGCCCCAAATATTGCATAGGAAAATCCCCTCTTGTTACATTTAACACTCCAGCCAACAAGTCTTTCTTCTCTTCATCCACATATGCCTCAATATTGTCCCCAATCTGGCTGTGAAACGCATTATCAAACACTCTTGAATACGTTTCTCCCATATTTTTCAATCTGAATGGCATCTTCACATAGCAGAATATCCCAAAACTTGTTATGAAGGTCGTTTCTTCTGCATCTTCAGGGTACATCAATATCTAATGATAACCTTTGTAGGCATCCAAGAATGCAAGGACTTCGTACCCCGAGACTTCTTCTACTAGCTGATCGATCTTTGGCAGGGGGTAACAATCCTTTGGGCATGCCTTATTTTTAAATTGGTGAAATCTATACACATTCTTCACCCAAAGTCTACCTTTTTTACCATCACCAGGTTTTCTAGCCATGTTGGGTATACACTACCTCTTTTATAATTCCAGCTTACAAAAACGCCTTTGCTTCCTCTTCAATTTCCTTTTATCTATCACTAGCGAAGCTTTTTTGTTTCTGCTTGACCAACTTGATCGAATCAGCGATATTCAAAGAATGAGTTGCCACACTTGGGTCAACTCCTCCCATGTTCTGTACATTCCATGCGAATGTGTCCTTGTGATCTCTCAGAATTTGTATCTCGTTTCTCTTGATCTTGAAGACACTTCCCCACTTTGACACATTTTGACGCACTGTTATCATCCAGAATGACATTTTCAGTTTGTTCCCCTATCTCTTCTAGGTGATCCACCTAGTTAAGTGAGTCATTGTTGGTGATAGTAATAACCATTTTTTGTTGTTTCGTAGTTCTTCCTGCTTTCATTACGATGACCATACACTGCTTAGTAGTTTTTTGGTTTCCCCTCACCGCTGCAATACCTATTGGGGTAGGGAATTTCATAACAAAATGGTATCGAGACCATATTACTTTGGCTCTATTAATCCATGGTCTAACAATAATGTAGTTAAAAGAACTTGGATAATTAATAACAACGAAGTCACAGATCATAGTGTTGTTTCTCCCATTCTCCCCAATTGTTACTGGCAGCTGAATATTGCCAAGCGGTATCTCTGCTTGTCATGTGAATCCTATGAGTGTGGATGTGGATTTCTTCAAGTTCATCCTCTTGAATCCAAGTCTATCAAAACAGTCCACAAAAAGGATTTCTACAGTGCTTCCATCATTGACAAACACTTTATTAACCGTCATGTTCCCTATTTTAGCTACAATGACCATGGGATCATCGTGTAGCGAGGCATTAGAAACAGCGTCATCTTCGCTAAACGTGATTGTTTCTTCAATACAGAAACCTTTTATCTATAGGCTACTGTGGAAGTGAATACCTGGCCTTAGTCTTCCAAGCATTATCTGATAAAAACTATATTGACCCATGTATGGAAAAAACTACTTTTTCTAGAGCTTTGTTGGGTGCGTCCTCTTCAAAATCCACTGCAGCCGTCATCTTTTGATTTTTGTTCTAAGTGTTCGTCGTGGCTTGGGTTTTAGCCACGGAGCTTCCTGCCTTGCTCACTTCGTTGTATCTATTACCTTCATCTTCCTTCTTGTATTGCCCAAGATAACCATTCCTCAAGTTCTCTTACATCTGCCTCTATAGATCTCTGCAATACTCGATATCGTGACCATGATCTCTATCGAAGGCACAATAGTATTCTCTTGACCTTTTATCTGGAGGCGCTACCATTGCCGTTGGTTCGCAAAATAGATCCTTGTTCGCTTGTCAGATCTCTCTTTGAGGTTTTGTTGGATGTGTCTCTTGGGACAAGGTGTTGTTGTTGTTCCTGCTTCTCTTCCTTTGAAATCGAAGTTTCCCTTTTTCCTTCTTTGCCAAATTCCTTTGCGAGTCTTTGATTACTCTTTTCTTGCCTCGCTCCCGCTCTATTTTGAGGTTGTTGGCTTCCTCGATTCGCACATACTGTTCTATCATTTTTTGCAGGTCCCTTGGATTTTCTGGCATGTTCTTTGTGAATTCCTAGTAGAACTCTCCCAATCGCATGCCTCATGTGAACGCACCTATGAAAAATTGAAATGATAGGTCCCGAACTTGCAGACTCTCTATAACGAACCTACTATGATATTCTTTTTGGTACATAAATTGTTGATAGTTAAAAATTGCATGTTACAATGAATCTAGCAATGTCACATATAAAAATTCAACCCAGTGGATGTATGGTAGTAATTATAAAAATTCTATTTATGTTTTTCATGTTCATTTTATTTAATATAATTAACTAAATTTACGTTAATGATTGAATTAGTTGTCATTATATTAGTAATTATAAAAATAATTACTTCTAAAGTGTATGCTTTTCCATTAAATTATTTGAATTACATAATAAATTAATGCTCCTTTAATGTTAATATCATTTTTACAGGATTATTGTATTTGCTAAGATAAAAAATGTCAGATTTTCCTGATTTGGCCCCCATCTTTTCCACACGAACAAAGAATTTGTTGATAGATGCCAATGGCCGAGTATTCTAAGAATGACAATGGTAAGGGAAATGGCCGAGTTATTGGATGTGAAAGGGGCGGTCGGTATAGGAGCAAATTTCATTCAATCTCCAAAGAAAATAAAACTCGAAAGCATACAAAAATGAAGAAGAATAAGTGTCCATTTAAACTCATTAGAAATGAACAGGTGGAAAATGGGAAAGTTGGTGGTGGACTGGAAATTTAGCAGATACCATCATGAGTTAGGTGTCTACCATCAATGACATTCATCAATAGCTAAGTTGAGCGAAAAAGAAGTTTTGTCAAGATTAAAAATTTGTGGAAAGCTAATGTAAAGCCCAAGAAGATATTGAAGCAATTGAAGATAGAAAATCCAAACAATGTCGGCAACATGAAACATATTGACAATGCATTGTAGAAAATCAAAATAAGTCAGATAGGTTGCTATTTTCCAATGCAATACTTTTTCAAATTATTGAAGGAGCGGGATGTAGAGACTAATGCTTTAGGGGACGTGTTATTTGCACACCCTAGAGCAGCAGATTTGCTTCGTTTATTTCCTCATATGGTTCTCATTGATGCATCATTGATAGTATTGACAACTTATCCTTGATAGTCAACAAGATGTAGGAGAAAATTTAAATGAAATTGATGTAAGATATGCCAATGAAATTATCAAGGCCTTGATAGTCAACTTATCCTTGTTTAGATGTCGACAATTTTTCCAATGGATCAAACCAATAGCATTTGCATGCTTCTTATACAGAGCATGTAGTGATTCCATTTTTTTTTTGCTTTTACGCCGGTAAGTTTTCATTGGCATCAATTTCTTTTTTTATGAAAGTTTTGTATATAGATCAAATCAAACCAAAATAGTTGTTTTTAGGTCATCACTCCTAGCTTTTACAAGCAAAAACCCCTATCAAAACTTGCTATTTAAAATCAAACAAACAACCAGCTCTATATTCTATCTAGCTCATATTCAAAATTTCTTTCCATCTCTTGTTGCTCCTCCATTTGCATTCAGCTTCAATTTGGGCAGCCAAGATCTCCATCTTCAAATCTTCTTGGAAAAAGATCCTCTTGTTCCTTTCATTCCATATTCTATACAAGACACTAGTAAGCTTCATCTACATCAAGTCTTGCCTTCTTCTTACCATCATCAACAAAATTATCAAGATATGCCAATGAAATTATCAAGGCCAAGGCAGCCCTAAATACTCTCTAAAATGAAATTGATGTAAGATATGCCAATGAAATTATCAAGGCCAAGGCAGCCCTAAATACTCTCTAAAGTACTAGGGGTGATTTTCACATAGTATGGGTGTTCTTCCCTTTTTCTTATTTCAGATCTGGTAATTCTCTTTTGAATGTGCCATCCTCACACCATGAGGAGATCTAACACTAAGAATAAAGGGAAAACACAACAATCAAAGGAGAGAAAAATATTTTTAAAGGAGGAGATGATCAGCTTGGCTTTGTTGAAGGATGAAGGCAAGGGAAAAAACAAAATAGGGCTGAAGAGTGTTGTTGACCAGTCACTTTCAAGCCCTAAAGAAGCTAAAAGCCAAGGAGTGGAAGAAAAAAAGTTTTTGAAGAAGCAAAAAATGTGGGTTCAAATTCAAATTTCAGCTCTAAAGAAGGGAGAAAATTGTTTGGAGTGAAGAAGTGGAGGAGGAGAGAAAGAAGGAGGTCAGATCTTGGATTTCTATACTCAAAGCTAGCTCGGAGGAGATTCAATATTACCAACCCGTGGAGATAGATGGGTTGTTTATGGGTGAAATCACCATGGAAGAGGTGGAACAAAGCTAAAAGCAACGGGAGACTACTATTATGTGCAAGGATTTGGGCAGCAACCCACCATTCAAAGTTATGGAGGGGTTTTTTTTGGATTTGGGGAAGAAGAATTCTAAATTCAGGAGTTTTTATGGTTAAATTTCAAAGTAAGGAGCATAAAGGGGCTGTTTTGGAGAAAGGAGTGTTCTTTGATGGGAAACCCATTTTATTGAAAGATTGGAATGAAGAAGGTGTGATTGAAGAACCTAATGTTGTCCCGGTCTAGATTCAGCTCCCCGGATTCCCATTGAAGTATTGGCAACCAAAACTCATAAGCATGATAGTGAGTCCACTTGGGAAGCCTTTGAATCTTGATAAAGCAACACAAGAGAAGGAGAGGCTGGATTTTGCAAGGGTGCAAGTTGAGGTGATTATAAGTGATACCCTTCTGGACAAATTGATTTACCTTAATGAAAACAAGGTTGATTGTTAGCCGGCAAATCTGTTTTGAGTGGAAGCCAACTAAATGTGGAAAATGTGGGATGATTGGGCATAATGAGGAGGTGTGTAGGAAGAAAAATGAAGCTGAAAAAATTCAAACGAATAGGAGGATTTATGTTCCAATTGGGAGGATTGTGAAAGAAGATGAGAAGCAAGATGAAGTGAAAGATGTTAAGGGGCAGCAAAGGGAATCTAAAGAGCAGCAATAGGAAGTTAAAGGGCTGCTAGGGGAGGAGATTGAATTCAAAATGGTAGAGAAAGGAATAAGGGCAGCAAGGAAGAAAGAAGAAGATCTGAGGAGTTCAAGGAGTGAAGGTAATGGGTATACTCTCTTATCCGACCCTCCTTATGTATATTTGCTTGTTGGAATGTAAGGGGTTTGAATAAATGTGATAAGCATAGGAGGGTGAAAAAATTTTGTATGCTTAATCATATAGGTTTTTTGGGGCTGTTGGAAACTAAAGTAAAAGAAGAAAACCAAAAAAAAAGTGTGGGGGAGAATAGGGCTTGGTTGGGAGTTGATAACAAATGGGAATGTTGTAGGGGGAGAATTTGGCTAGGTTGGAGGGCTAATTTTTATTATATGAAGGTGTTGAATGTTGGGGATCAATGGATGGATTTTGAAATTCTTCTTGACGGTAGTGTATGGCCATAACACCATTGAAAAGAGGAAACCAATGTGGAAGTTCCTAAAGGGGCAAGGGAGTAGAGATGATAAACCATGGTTGGTCATAGGAGATTTCAACTCTCCTTTGGATTTTGGGGATAGAGAAGGTGGGAACGAAGTTGAAGAAAAGGAAGTCTTGGATTTCCAAGATGTGATGATGGAGGCTAGTTTGTTGGTTGAAATTAAAACTATTGGCCGAATGTTTACTTGGAGCAATAGAAGGGACGTGGGGCAGTTGATACAAAGCAAAATTGATAGGGGCGTTGTAAACCAAGAGTGGGTAAGAAGGCTTGGCCAAGCCTTTTGTGAGGTAAAAACTGGACACACTCTCGGACCACCATCATATCATTTTGATTTGGCATAAGGAAGACAAGAAGATGAAGAGGGGCTTCAAATATTTCAATATGTGGGAGGCCTCACCACATTTCAAGGGGACAATCCAAGCTGTTTGGAGGAAGGTGAGCACAATGAAGGATTTTGGAAAGCTTCTTGAAGACATGGAAAAGCCTTTGAATAGGCTTAATAGAAGGGAGTTCTCTAAGATTGGAGAAAGGGTGGAGAAGGCTAAGAAGGAATGGCTTTTGGCACAAGAGAGGTTGAATGAAGAACCAAGGGATGAAAGGAGGCAAAGGGTGGAATTTGATGCAAGGAAAGTGCTTGAAGAATTGGAGGAGGCTGAATACAAGTTCTTGCAACAAAGAGCTAAAGTGCAATGGCTTCATGAGGGAGATATGCCTACAAAGTTGTTTTATGCTTCTATGAGAACAAGGCACAATACAAGAACCAAATTTTGAACATAAAGGAGGGGAGTAGATTACTACCCAATGTAGACTAGATTGACATTTGAAGAGACACTATGAAAGCCATTTGGGAGTCTATTGGAAAACTAAAGACTTGGAGGAAAACTTGGCTATTTTTGGTGGAGTTCTAAGCATACAACAACAAGCATCCTTAATCCAGCCAATTGGTAAAAAGGAGGTGAAGAAAGCACTTTGGGTGATTCGTCCTAACAAAAGCCCGGGGAGAGATGGTTATACAAGCCAATTTTTTAGGAGCAATTGGGAGATAATTGGAGGAAGTATGGTGGAGGCCGTACAAAGTTTTTTCAAGGGGGGAGAAATTCCACACTCTTTGAATCAAGCTGTGATATCCTTGATCCCAAAGGTGAGTCAACCTCAATTTGCAAGTGATTCTTGTTGCTCCGTACTTTATAAAGTGATAACCAAAGTAATTTGTGCAAGACTTTGTGAGGTGCTGCCTTGTTTAATTAGTGAGAATCAAAGTGCTTTTGTGAAAGGTAGGCATAAGTAACACAAGAATCGTTGCATAAGTACAACGTTGATGGCATGAAGAGAAGTGTTGTTAAAGTGGATATTAGCAAAGCCTTTGATTGTATAAGCTGGAAATTTCTTGTTAAATGGCTTGAGGTTTTAAAGTTCCCCGGATTGATGATAGATTGGATCAATAGAGAAGTACAATGAAGTCATCCTTTTGCTTGGTTTTGAATGGGAGGCATTCTAAAGGATTCATGGGTAGAAGGGGAGTTAAACAAGGGGATCCTCTATCCCCCTTGTTGTTTGTTTTGAGCATGGAGTACCTTACAAGAATGATGGCAAAGGAGTACAAGGAGCAGCACATAGAATTCCACCAAAGATGCAAAAAGGTTGGTGTGCATACTTTATTGTTTGCTGATGATTTTCTTATCTTTTGTGGAGCAAACCAAAAATCCATGGAGGGTGTAAAAGGTTGCTTGAAGAGGTTTATGGAGGTCTCGGGTCTTGCAATAAGTGAGCAAAAATCTAGAATTTATTTTTCGAGAATGGATGAAGAGAAGAAAGACTTATTGGCTGGAGTGTTAAATGTAACAAGAGGGGATTTTCCTATGCAATATTTGGGGTTGCCTTTGTCTTATGTGAAGTGGAGGAAGCAAGATTGTGAGCAATTGGTGGATAAAATTAGAAGAAAATTGCATAGTTGGAATTAAGTGTTCTTTCTTATGTAGGGAAGGTGCAATTGGTCAATTCAGTTTTACTAAGTATAGCTGGATTTTGGGCTAGTATACTAAGTATAACTGAGGGTGTTGATGAGGAGATTGTGAAAATTTGTTGATATTTTTTGTGGGGAAGAGAAGAAGGGAAAAGGGGTTATACTCCTATTATCTCTTGGGACACAATTTGTAGAAGAAAAAAAAATTGGAGGATTGGGGATTAGAGATCCTTCCATTTGGAACAAGGCAACAACACTATGTAAGCAATTGTGGGATTTAAACTCAAAGAAAGATATTCTTTGGGTAAGGTGGATTCAAGCATATTACATAAAGGGTGGAAGTCTACAAGGAAGCAAAGGAGGGGTAAGTTCTAGTTGGCATTGGAAGATGTTGTGCAAATTGAAAGACAAACACTTCCAAACCCTGGGGAGTTGTTTGGACAAGGAAGGCAAGTTGAAGACAATAATGGTGTATGATGAAATGAAGAGAGGAATCAAAAGGGACTTTTATGCAAACGTAATTTGGGACAAAGACATTTTACCTAAGCATAGAATTTTCCTATGGATTCTATTGAAGGGAGGGCTGCCCATGGTTGATAGATTGCAAAGATTTGGGATTTTGAAGACACAACAAAGTTGTAGTTTATGTGATGAGGTGGATGAGACAGCAACCCATTTATTTTTGGGTTGTACATACACTAAGGGGTTGATGAAAATCTTGAAGTTGAGGGATATGAGCAATATGAGGCAAGTAAAAAATGTTTGTTGATGATGGTAAGAAGAAGGCAAGACTTGATGTAGATGAAGCTTACTAGTGTCTTGTATAGAATATGGAATGAAAGGAACAAGAGGATCTTTTTCCAAGAAGATTTGAAGATGGAGATCTTGGCTGCCCAAATTGAAGCTGAATGCAAATGGAGGAGCAACAAGAGATGGAAAGAAATTTTGAATATAAGCTAGATAGAATATAGAGCTGGTTGTTTGTTTGATTTTAAATAGCAAGTTTTGATAGGGGTTTTTGCTTGTAAAAGCTAGGAGTGATGACCTAAAAACAACTCTTTTGGTTTGATTTGATCTATATACAAAAATTTCATAAAAAAATAAATTGATGCCAATGAAAACTTACCGGCGTAAAAGCAAAAAAAAATGGAATCACTACATGCTCTGTATAAGAAGCATGCAAATGCTATTGGTTTTATCCATTGGAAAAATTGTCGACATCTAAACAACAAAAGGCATATTCGCGAAAAGTACTACAAGTGCTCTTCTGGAGGCCAACCGAAAAAACCCAGCATTATCAGCCATGTTCCTTGTGTGGGTAATGAAATTCATTCTAAAAAGAAGAAGAAGAGGAAGAGGAAGATAGAGGACCTGATTACAAATACAGGATGCCTAGCTAAAATTAGAGTGAAGCTTAAGCAGAATTATTACACTATGGCTCACCACATCACCGTACACAATCATCAGTTAACAAGACCAACCTGACAGTATCTCAGTAAGAGTGAACGAAGGATTACAAAAGACAAAGGAAAATCCATCACAACAATGGAACAAGCAGGTTTAAAACCTACTGTAAGCTACAAATACATGTCTTTTGAAGCTAGTGGAGAAGAAAATCTAGGGCGGACGATGAAAGACCACCTCAATTTTGTGAGTCAACTTCAAATGAAAGAAATAGAAAGTGGAGATACTCAGAAACTTGTTGATACACTCATGAAATCAATGACAAGGACAAAGATTTCTTCTTCAAAGTCAAGTTCGACAAGGAAACAAAACAATCAACAGTGTTTTGGAGAGATTCAATGATGTTGGAGGACTGCAAACTCTACAGAGATGTCACTATATTTGACACTATACACAGAACAAACAAGTATAACTTGATTTGTGCGCCAATAGTTGGAATTAACAATCACTAGAACATAACAATGTTTGCTTGTGCTTTTATTGCAAATGAGTTGGCTGATACTTTTGTGTGGCTCCTAAATACTTTCAAGAAATCAATGGAAGGGAGGAAACCTGTCACAATATTCACAGATCAAGATCCTACAATGGGCAAAGCAATAAATGAGGTATGTTATGAAAATTTGCTACTTAAAGTATGTTATGAAAATTCTGAGCACTGAACATGCTTTGTTAGAAACTGCATATGTTACCTTAAAGTATGTATTAAATAGCTTATAAGTGTCTCTTGTTACTTTAGAAAACAGGTTTCCTGAAAATGATGCAACTTCAAAAATTGTATTGCTTACAGACCTGAAACTGAGTAGGGAATGTTAGCTCGGTTTTGCACCTGGTTAGCTTACAGTATGTATAACTTATGTTATATGATAAATTAGTTACTTGTAAACTAATATACTAATCAACTTCCATTTCTTGGTACAACTTTCAGGTCTTCCAAAACACAAAACACGGGTCATAATGCAATACAACATTATGGGAGATTAAAAAAATATGAATCATTTAAAATCGATTTAGTCTAATGTATGAAAAGATGTCCTGATCCAATAGAATCTGAAGAAATATGGACCTCAATGATCACCACTTACAAGCTGGAAAGTAGCACCTAGTTTCAACGCCTATACAGTATCCGTGAAAAGTGGAGCACGACATTCAGCAAGGACATTTTCTCAGCACAACGAAGCAAAAGCATCAACCACGTCTTATGCTTCAGTGCAAACAAAACAACTACACTCACTCACTTTGTGAGCTCTTCAACCAAACAATGAAAAAGTGGAAAACAGATGAAGCAGAAAAGGAAAATACATGTACAAAAGCAAAGCAAAAAATTGAAAACAAACTAGGTATATTTACATTAAGAATATGTATTAATTAGCCTAGAACCTGAAATTGTTAACTTACAATATGCATTTGTTTCCCAACTACTGGGCCTGTACAGGTTTGGTTGAACATGTTGCTCATGTTTACACACTTGCATTGTACAAAGGATTCAAAAAGGAATTTTCTCTAGCAATGGCAACCAAGGTCAAGGAAGTGTTCTCAGAACAACCATCAAGAAAATATGAAGTCAGCCTAGAACATGATGAATCTAAATACGAGACAGTCAAGTACAAAAATGAAGATGGGCTAGTTGAATTACAATGCAAATACAAATGCTTTGAGGTGTCAGGTATGATGTGCTTTCACATTCTTATAGCATTGCACCTCCACTCCATCACAAATATACCAAAGAAGTACATCCTCAAAAGATGGACAAAAAAGGCCAAAACAGAAGTATGGGACAAGGGTCTTGGCCAAGGAAAACAGCTATCAGAAAACATCAATGGTGCAGTTTCATGGAGGGAATTATATGTCCAGTAAATTCTACAATCTAGTTCTAAAAAGTGAAGGAAACCCCAGAAGCTAGAGGCACTCCTCAAGAGATGTTTGACACGTGCTCAGCAAGAATAGAAGACTTGTTGGAATCAAAGACCAATGCCATTGAATAATCAGCCACAAGTAGCCAATGCAACTCAACCATAATAAGTGCACCTAAGGTACTGGATCCAGCCTAAGTGAAGACAAAAAGAAGAGGAAAAAGGCTGAAGTAAGGCATGGAAAAGAAAAAACCAAGGAAGAAAACTACTAAATTTGACACAATAACACCAAATGTGAAGACACTGCAAAAAGTAGCATTGTTTAAGACTTGTATTTTGCATTTATTTATCTATATACTATTGTATTTGTTTTTCATGAACTTAAAATATTCTTATACATTGAATAAAATACTGTATTTTTTAGCTTACAACTATAAATTACAAATAATAACTTGCATTTGTTTTGCTTACCCAAGTACCAACCTTTGTTTCACAAAATTTTACTGATATATAATTTTACTGATATATAATTTTACTGATATATAATTTTACCCAAGTACCAACCTTTACTTACCCAAGTACCAAGTAACTGATATATAATTACTTAGCTTACAACTGTAATTTATTAACCTATGATTTGCATTTATTTTCCCATAAGTTTAGAAAATCAACACAATAAACCACATAACATAACTAAAATGTAACTTGGTATTAATAAGCATACAAATATTACTTCTTAACATTCAACATGCACTTGTTTCCTAAAACATAATTGCTTTTATATTTCACATAATTTTAGTGATATAAAAATCACTAAATAGTACTGGGGGTTGTCGACATACCTCTCTCAAAGTTACATTTTTAAGCCCTAATGCTTCCTATCTACAATTAAGTAGATAATGGCTAAATAGAAGGGAGTTCTCTAAGATTGGAGAAAGGGTGGAGAAGGCTAAGAAGGAATGGCTTTTGGCACAAGAGAGGTTGAATGAAGAACCAAGGGATGAAAGGAGGCAAAGGGTGGAATTTGATGCAAGGAAAGTGCTTGAAGAATTGAAGGAGGCTGAATACAAGTTCTTGCAACAAAGAGCTAAAGTGCAATGGCTTCATGAGGGGGATAGGCCTACAAAGTTGTTTTATGCTTCTATGAGAACAAGGCAATACAAGAACCAAATTTTAAACATAAAGGAGGGGAGTAGATTATTATCCAATGTAGGCCAGATTGAAGAACATTTGAAGAGACACTATGAAAGCTATTTGGGAGTCTATTGGGAAACTAAAGACTTGGAGGAAAACTTGGCTATTTTTTGTGGAGTTCTAACAATACAACAACAAGCATCCTTAATCCAACCAATTGGTGAAAAGGAGGTGAAGAAAGCACTTTGGGGGATTCATCCTAACAAAAGCCCGGGGAGAGATGGTTATACAAGCCAATTTTTTAGGAGCAATTGGGAGATAATTGGAGGAAGTATGGTGGAGGCCGTACAAAGTTTTTTTCAAGGGGGAAGAAATTCCAAACTCTTTGAATCAAGCCGTGATATCCTTGATCCCAAAGGTGAGTCAACCTCAATTTGCATGTGATTATAGGCCTATTGCTTGTTGCTCCGTACTTTATAAAGTGATAACCAAAGTAATTTGTGCAAGACTTTGTGAGGTGCTGCCTTGTTTGATTAGTGAGAATCAAAGTGCTTTTGTGAAAGGTAGGCATATATCACACAACATTCTTTTAACACAAGAATTGTTGCATAAGTACAATGTTGATGGCATGAAGAGAAGTTGTGTTGTTAAAGTGGATATTAGCAAAGCCTTTGATTGTATAAGCTGGAAATTTCTTCTTAAATGGCTTAAGGTTTTAAAGTTCCCCGGGTTGATGATAGATTGGATCAAGAGAAGTACAATGAAGTCATCATTTTGCTTGGTTTTGAATGGGAGGTATTCTGAAGGATTCATTGGTAGAAGAGGAGTTAAACAAAGGGATCCTCTATCCCCCTTATTCTTTGTTTTGAGCATGGAGTACCTTACAAGAATGATGGCAAAGGAGTACAAGGAGCAGCACATAGAATTCCACCAAAGATGCAAAAAGGTTGGTGTGCATACTTTATTGTTTGCTGATGATTTGCTTATCTTTTGTGGAGCAAACCAAAAATCCATGGAGGGTGTAAAAGGTTGCTTGAAGAGGTTTATGGAGGTCTCGGGTCTTGCAATAAGTGAGCGAAAATCTAGAATTTATTTTTCTAGAATGGATGAAGAAGAGAAAGACTTGTTGGCTGGAGTGTTAAATGTAACAAGAGGGGATTTTCCTATGCAATATTTGGGGCTGCCTTTGTCTAATGTGAAGTGGAGGAAGCAAGATTGTGAGCAAATGGTGGATAAAATTAGAAGAAAATTGCATAGTTGGAATTCAAGTGTTCTTTCTTATGCAAGGAAGGTGCAATTGATCAATTCGGTTTTACTAAGTATAGCTGGATTTTGGGCTAGTATACTAAGTATACCTGAGGGTGTTCATGAGGAGATTGTGAAAATTTGTAGATGTTTTTTGTGGGGAAGAGAAGAAGGGAAAAGGGGTTATACTCCTATCTCTTGGGACACAATTTGTAGAAGCAAAAATTTTGGAGGATTGGGGATTAGAGATCCTTCCATTTGGAACAAGGAAGCACTATGTAAGCAATTGTGGGATTTAAACTCAAAGAAAGATATTCTTTGGGTAAGGTGGATTCAAGCATATTACATAAAGGGTGGAAGTCTACAAGGAAGCAAAGGATGGGTAAGTTCTAGTTGGCATTGGAAGATGTTGTGCAAATTGAAAGATAAATACTTCCAAACCCTTGGGAGTTGTTTGGACAAGGAAGGCAAGTTGAAGACAAGGATGGTGTATGATGAAATGAAGGGAGGAAGCAAAAGGGACTTTTATGCAAAGGTAATTTGGGACAAAAACATTTTACCTAAGGATAGAATTTTCCTATGGATCCTATTGAAGGGAGGGCTGCCCACGGTTGATTGATTGCAAAAATTTGGGATTTTGAAGACACAATAAAGTTGTAGTTTATGTGATGAGGTGGATGAGATAGCAACCCATTTGTTTTCGGGTTGTACATACACTAAGGGGTTGATGAAAATTTTGAAGTTGAGGGATATGAGCAACATGAGGCAAGTAAAAAGATGTTTGTTGATGATAGTAAGAAGAAGGCAAGACTTGATGTTGATGAAGCTTACTAGTGCCTTGTATAGAATATGGAATGAAAGGAACAAGAGGATCTTTTGCCAAGAAGATTTGAAGATGGAGACCTTGGCTGCCCAAGTTGAAGCTGAATGCAAATGGAGGAGCAACAAGAGATGGAAAGAAAATTTTGAATATGAGCCTAGATAGAATATAGAGCTGGTTGTTTGTTTGATTTTAAATAGCAAGTTTTGATAGGGGGTTTTGCTTGTAAAAGGCTAGGAGTGATAGCCTAAAAAATCTTTTGGTTCGATTTGATCTATATACAAAACTTTCATATAAAAAAAAGTAGATAATGGCAAGTCAGGGTCGTCCACGGGAAGAGGGATCTTTTCAAGTGTTTAAACATATAAAGTGGAAAACATACTAGGGGGTTGGTTGGTTTTTCTCCTAAGTTATGAAATTAAAAAGACAAGTAACTAGCAAAGCAAGAGAACAATGCTAATCATGCAACAGAAACTAAAAGTGATTAAAACAAGAATTAACGGAGTCTTGGGGGCAATTGATCCTCACTTCCAAACCTCTTATAGAACCTAGATTCATTCACTCATTCATTGACATATGGAATGCTATCACTTTCCAATTGAAGGGTAACATTCATTCCTTCTTAATAGTAATTTGCAAACGCAAACAATGACATTTTGCAAACCTCGTTGACAATCACTTTAGAAAAACAAAACCTAAAGGTATTTCATCAACGACATTTCACATGAAAGGCTTATAGATTTGATAATAACAAGCCACATTCAAGATTATGATATAGTCATTTAACCAAACAAAGCACTTATTAGGCTAACCCTTGAACAAACCACATTCAAGATTCAACCTTTCTTTTCATCTATAGGACAAATATGAGAACAATCCACATTAACATACTTATTAAGAAAGAATCGCAACACATTATACACAAGAAGTTCTAATTCCATGTTCTTGAATTTTCATGTCAATTGAGCTAAGAAATTGTACACTTTCCTAACACCATAACACTTCAATCATACAAACACTTGCTATTCTCAAACAACCCATGGCATAAATGAAGTAAAATATAGCATTAATGGCACAATAAATGCTTCCCAATAAATGTTCATAAATGAGCGATATCAAGAGCATGGGTTTGGAAGCTTCAATCAATTTCTCCCAAGAGATTACTTAGAGCATCCACATAGGTAGTAGACTTAAGGAGCACTTCTTAAGTGTCACATCATAGATTTTG
The DNA here is from genome assembly GCA_037428765.1 of Rubia yunnanensis. Lineage (NCBI taxonomy): Eukaryota > Viridiplantae > Streptophyta > Magnoliopsida > Gentianales > Rubiaceae > Rubia > Rubia yunnanensis. The sequence goes on from CM075063.1 coordinate 66,784,900, forward strand.
ATTTTAAAAAATAGATAAGAACCAATTACCAACAATGGAAAACACTTCTTAAGCACTTTTTTTCATCTCAATTTATAATTGATTAAAAATACAAAATAAAGTGTCAATCATTGGTTGGTTGACATTGCACAAATAAAGAGGTACCCACTCCTTAAATAATGAGTAACTCCTTATTGAGGAGTGGTTCTTAAAACTCCGCAATGGTGCTCCTTAAATAAAGAGTGCTCCTTATTAAGAAAAGTGGGGTTAAGCAGCTACCATTGTAGATCCTCATAGCGCCTTAAATCTATACTGATTAACAATAAAAATCCAAACTTTATTCTAGCTAAAACAAAGATGAAATTGTTAGAAACTAGGGTTTGAAAAGAGGGAAAATGGGATGGAGAAGAAGTAAGGAGAGAGAGAAGATAAAGTGTTATTTATAGTACAAGAAAAGGAAGATAGAATTTTGGCCACCCGAACTCACAACCGGTTCATCGTGAGTTGCAATGGCCACCCAGAAACAAAACATGGTTTCTTTCTTATTCTTGTCTTCTAGCCTTCACTTCACAGCAAGTTTCCTCAATTCTTCAAATCTTCAAAACTAGTCTTTAAAGTCTTCAAAAGATGGTCTTCATAAGATAGTCTTCAATGGCCTCCAGTCTTGATGTTATTTCCTCGTCACACCAAAAATCCACTTAGAAAAGGTAAAAGCGCATAAAAGTCGCTCTTACCTCCTAAGAGAATTTAAGGTAAAATAGAAGCTCTAGATGACAAAAGAGTGCAAAAGTGATCCCAAAAAGTCCCAAAATATGCACATAAAATGGATACATCAAACCTCCCCGCACTTAAACCTTACTCATCCTCGATTAAGAAAGGATTCAAGCACACACGAAGGAATTCACGTGTCCACGTCCTAAACTAATATTCCCCCAAACTGATACCTTACAAAACTCTCAATATCACACATCCCATAGTTGATATCAAATGAGAATTCACCTACAACCCCCATTCCTAAATCTACCCAACCATACCAACCTATCAATTCTGTGATATCCATAAAAACATCTCCAATGCCTGAATTGACAATCCCAAATTCAATGGCACAAAATGAAATCAAAAACATGTATGAAGTTCAAACACATACTTCACTTTACGCCAATATATCATCCCAAAAACGAAGCATATCAACAATCAAGAATTCATACCTTACTTAATTTTCCCCGCTAAATTACCCAATCTCAAGAGGTCTCATGATGTTAAGCTACCTGTACATCCATATAGTAACTGCAACCTTATGACTTCAACGCGAGCAAATGTGTGAAATCGTAGCATTTTTCCTTTTTTTCTCTCTTTCTCTCATTTTGCCCAGGAGCCCTTTCAGGTTATCATCCTAGCCACACATCATGTTTCTTTTGCTCACATCTCACCTTGTTCCGCACATTTAGCCTCTCATTTTTTCCTAGGTCGCCCTTTCGAGTTTTCGACCTATACGGGCCCCCAATGTTGCCTACATTTCCCTCTTGGATTTTCAACTTAGCGTGTTTCTTTTTATTTTTGTTCATTTTTTCTTTTTCTTTTTTCATTTTTTTTAAAATTTTTTGTGTTTCCAATCAAAAGTAGCAAAAATATTTCACATGTCAAATGTAGCTTAAATATCCGAATACATCCAAGTGAAAACATCTCCAAAACAAAGAAAAAGATTCCAAACATCCAAGTCTAAGAAAAACAAATCCAAAGCCAAGTAGTAAAATACCCCTCCCCACACTTAAAACACCACATTGCCCTCAATGAAGAAAAATTAGGGCAAAATTATATAAAGCAAAGTATGGGGAGTGCAAAACAATAAGCTCAAAATTTGGAATGAGATGGTCCGGCACCATCGTCGGAGTCCCTGCCATAGGTCTACTGATACTGCACCACCCACTTAGCGTTCCTCTGACACCGCTTGCTCCACCTTGCTGCACTAAGGTCGGGGCCTGGGGCCCCAGCACCATGCGACTGCATCTCAAAAATCCTGGATGAAAGACAATCAATTTCCTCATCCATCTCCATGAGGCTCTGGGTGCTCGAGTGTCTACATCAGGCGCTCATAAAAATTAGGTGGAGGCTAAGGGAAATGAGGTGGCACATGATCCTTCTGCAGCGGTTCGGTCTCTGATAGAGGTGGTGGAGCATGTTGCTCAACCTACGGCTCAGTGAATGGTAAGGCACCCTCGTTAAGCTGAATAGGGAGTGGAGGTAGGTCATTAAGCTCCCGCTCAAAATTCACCCTGCATGAAGTATCTGGTTGGATTACCAAATCCCCCACATGTATCAAACTCCAGCTTGGTCATATGGCACTGAGGAAGTGTCATAAAGGTGACATTCCTCTCCTCGCCCCATACAACCAGTGGTATACTCCTCGAGCCTTTGTAGTGTCTATCAAGTTGAATTTCTTCATCCTCTCCACAGTGATGAGGTATGAAGAACCTCTGCCCAATTTTGGGAAGCCATCTGGGGTAACCAAGCCTAAGTGTTCTACTATGAGGGTGATCATACCCCTCGTGATAATCTTGCCCTTTGGCTTCTCAGCCACACTGATGATTCTCTTCATTCACAACTCTGCCTACAGTCCATATCCCATCCCCTCACTCGTCAAATGCCACATGTGGTGAATGTCTGTTCCAGGTACATTCGTCGGCTCCAACGAAGAAAATAATGTGCCCGCTAAGAACCTGTGCCCAAATCAGAGTGTGGGATGGATGATGACATTGCTCTTGTCATGGGAGTCCCTCCTCCTCCTCCTCGTAACTATGCTCCAAAATAGCATATCCTTCTCAATCATGCACTCTGGGACCCCTCGGTCCAACCTCACCCGGACCTCTGCCGTGTTCCACCCAAATGTTGTCCCTATCTGTGAGACTGTCATTTTTTGAGACACATCGTCAAGGTGGAAGGTGATGTACCTCTTGCACGAATCATCATTCCTCATGTTGCACAGCCTGATGGTGGAAAGGAACTCTAATGTATAGCGCGTGTTGGTGGGGGCACTCTTGCCCATAAATCCCCCCAATCCTCCTTTGGCGAGGAGGCATCAAACCGGCTCTGTCAACCCGAACGCATCAAGTACCGTCTGATTGATGAAGCTCATCTCCTAGACCTTGAGGGTAACCAAGATGACCCACCTATCCACATAAGGCCCGGTAATCTGGGTCAAACCCATGTACTAGTCTGGAGGTTAATATACAGGGTTTGTCTCCGAAGCCTGTGGTGGAGGTGGAGGTGGAGGTGGAGTTGGAGGTGGAGTGACGGCGCTCGCACCTCGTGGAACCTTAGGTCTCTTCGTCAGAGACATGTGTATCAATCACAGCAAACATGTCAAATGTATAAGAACATAAACATATACAATATTTTAGAATCACAATCAATCCTAAATTAGTTTAGCTAACATCACAAATTCCAAAATGCCAACATTCAAGTCCAAGCTAAACTATTCTAGGTATCATCCACCATTGCATATAAAAATTAAGCTAGTTTTAACATGCCAACAATTCCAATTCCATATCACAGGCCACAAATCCTACACAACAAATTCCAACAATCATAACTTTGAGATTAAGACATAGCTAACATTCACTTATGCATTCACTTATGATAAAGCGAAAAACAAAATTCTTTGCCAAAATCCTCATCAACATGCAATCACTATGTTTTTGGCCAAACTATGTCAACATAAGAAATTCAATATCAATTATGCATCAATATCATTTTATAGTCAAAATCTCAATCAATATAAAACCATAACCACAATATCCACAAGGCTCAATCAAGTCCAACAATCAATATCCACTATATCATAAAATATCCATTGCATCATTCATAATTAAGTCCAACAATCCCATAACTTGCAAGTTCATACAACTCATCACACTAATGCATATCACAATCTAAAAGCATAATGGTGAAAAGCACAAAAAACTACACAACTTATTATCATTCACAATTTGCACCATTTCACAAAATTCAAGCTACACACAAATCACAAGTCAAAGATTCAAAAGTAAGGAATCATACCAAAAAGTGTGTAGGAAGATAAATGAATGGAGCCCACAAAAACCTTTAGCCTCAAAAGCTTGAATTTTTGCAAAACCCCCCAAAACATAGGGTTTTGAGTTCTTGGAGAAATTGGTTGGATTTGTGGAAGAATTAGGGATTGGATGGAATGGGGAGTGGAAAGGGATGGATTTACTGGCCGATTGGAGGTGGATTAGTGGCTGGATATGTAGATGAGTTGTGGTTAAGGGTGGAGATAAGAGAAGAGTGGCGGTTTGGGGTGAAGAAATAAGGGATAGAGACGGGTTCTGCACATTTAAGAAGAGCCTCTAAATGGTCATCGCGAGTCGTGATGCACTCGTTACGACTCGCGATGGGAAGGTCAATGGCCGGTCAAAGTCAACCCTTTGGTCGTGAGTCGCAATAGGACTGTCGCTACTCGCAAAAAGGTGGACTTGGGAGCCAAAATTTTCCAACATTTTTTCTAATTTGATCGCGCCTTGCTACCAATCTTTGCGAGTTGTGATATGCTCATCGCAATTTACGATGGAACCTTTGCGACTCGCACAACGTTCGACCTCGTGAGCTGAAAATTTCCAAGTTTCCCCTAATTTGGTCGTGACTCGCAACCTCACCATCGTGACTCACGACAAAACCTTCATGAACTGTAAAATTTTGGGTATAGGAGCTCACATTTTCTCCAAGTTTTCTGATTTTTTTGCGACTCTCGACACAACCGTCGCAACTCCCGATGAATGACACTTTGCAATACTAAGAAAAATTGCAGGGTTTCCAAATGTCCAGGATTTTCTTCACTTCTCCAAGCATTTCCCCCTTCATCAATCCAATGATACACACTTCAACTTGCTACAAAATCATGGAAAAACACACCCGTGAAAAGAAAAAATTAAAATAATGAAACTAAAGACAAAAACTCAAATCAAAACCACATCAACGGAGAGTCACGAATGACAATCTAGATGATCAAAACCAATTTCATTTAATGTCTTTGGCATAACTTACTCCCTTTCTTGTAGCTTACTCACAAATCGAATCAACGAGATCAACATCCTCTCTTTTGTCCGGCATAAAACCTTCGTGGTAAGGCTTCAAACGTTGTCCATTGACCTTGAAGGTCTTGGACATGTTATGATGATCTCCACCGCGCCATGCGGGAATACCTTTACCCCTTCAAAAGGGCCACTCCACTGCGACCTTAGCTTACAGGGAAATAGACGGAGGCGGGATTGGAATAGGAGGACTTTTTATCCCACGACAAAGTCCTTCCTATTTATCATCTTTTCATGCCATGCCTTGGTTTTCTCCTTGTAGATCTTGGAGTTTTCATAGAAATCTCTTTTTATCTCCTCCAACTCTTGTAATTTCAATTTCCTATGTAAACCTACCTCATCTATGTCAAGGTTGAAACTCTTGACCGCCCAATAGGCTTTGTGTTGTATTTCCACCATCAAATGACATGGCTTCCCAAAGACTAACCGGTATGGTGACATACCAATTGGTGTCTTGTAAGCCATCCTATATGCCCACAAGGTGTCATTCAACCAAGAACTCCAATCCTTCTGGTTAGGATTAACCATTTTCTCAAGGATTGACTTGATTTCCCTATTGGAAACTTTGGCTTGGTCATTGGTTTGTGGGCGGTAGGTGGTGGAGGTTTTGTGCGTGACATCATACTTCTTCAAGAGTGCCTCTATTGTCCGGTTGCAAAAATGGATGCCATGGTTACTAATCAACGCTCGAGGAATCCCAAACCTATAGAAGATGTTATCCTTCAAGAACTCTGCAACCACTTTTGAATCATCAGTTCTAGTGGGTTTTGCTTCAAGCCACTTCAACACATAATGAACCACAAGAAGAATGTATGTAAAGCCACAAGAGTAAGGGAAAGGTCCCATAAAGTCAATGCCCCAAACATCAAATATTTCACAATATAACATAGCTTTTTGAGGCTTCTCATTCCCAGAAGAAATATTTCCTACTCTTTGACAGTTTTCACAAGCGTGGGCCAATAAAAAAACACTCTCTAGGACTTTCCTAGCGGTCCTTTTCGGTCCAAAATGACCACCACATGCATAATAATAACACAATAGGAAAGAATTAAATGCACTTCATTATCGGGGATGCATCTGCTAACAACTTGAACTATGCAATGTTTCCACAAAAAGGGATCATCCTACACATAATATTAGCATCACTTCTTAGCTTATCTTTTTGAGCCTTAGAAAAATGAGGGAATTTACCGGAGACAAGGAAGTTTACAATGTCAGCATACCACGATCGGAGGTCCCTAATTACGAATAGTTGTTCATCACGGAACTCCTCTCATAAATTCTCATTCATTGATGAATTTAACTCAAAATCTTGGCATGGAGTCAACCGGCTTAAATGATCGGCCACAAGGTTCTCTGCGCCCTTCTTGTCTCGCCACCTCCAACTCAAATTTTCTCAAAAGCAGGATCTATCTAATCAATCTTGGTTGGGCTTCTTTCTTCATCATCAAATGACGGAGTGCTACATGGTCAGTGTACACAATAACTTTTGTACCAAGCAAATAAGATCAAAAAATTTCTGAAGAAAATGCCACTGCTAGCAAGTCCTTTTCCGTGGTGTAGTTTATTTGGGCCTCATTGAGAGACATAAAGGCATAGTAGATGGCATGAGGTGCTCTCCCCACCCTTTGACCGAACATCGTTCCGACGGTGTAATCACTAGAATTGCACATGATCTTGAAGGGCAGAGACCAATCCGGGGATTGTATGATAGGGGCCAAAACTAACCTTTCCTTCAATGTATCGAAGGCTCCTTAACAACCTTCGTTCACCACAAATTCCACCTTCTTTTGCAAAAACTTGCACAAAGGAGATGCAATCTTTGAAAAGTCCTTGATGAACCGGTGGTAAAATCCTGCATGACCAAGAAAAGAACACACTCCGCACACATTAGTAGGATAAGGCAAAGTTCAAATAGTGTTTATATTTGCCTTGTCTACCTCAATACCCTTAGAGGAGACAACATAGCCTAAAACAATGCCTTGCTCTACCATAAAATAACACTTCGCATAATTTAACACAAGATTAAAATCAATGCAACAACATTTAAGAACTTGTGCTAAATTTGCTAAACAATTAATTACCATGAACGGTGAAATCATCCGTGAATACCTCAACAAAGTTTTCAACGAATTCTGGAAAAATGCTTACCATACATCTTTGGAAATAGCGGGGCGTTACATAGGCCAAAAGGCATACGCCGGTAAGCAAATGTACCAAAGGGGCACGTGAAGGTTGTCTTCTCTTGGTCCGAGTACTCATCCAAAAAAAGTAAAAGAACCGATGACTTGAGCCTCTTGAGAATTTGATCAATGAATGTCAGCGGGAAGTGATCCTTTCGGGTCTCCGCATTTAGCCTCTGGTAATCAATGTAAATGCGCCACCCGTTTTGGACTCGAGTGGGCACCATTTCACCTTTTTCATTCTTGACTACCCTCACCCCACTCTTCTTGGGTGCCACTTGAGTTGGGCTAACCCACTTACTATCCGAGATTGGATAGATCATACCCGCTTAGAGCAACTTGAGGATTTCCACCTCCATCATAGGTGAGTTCAATCAGCATTGGGGTTTTCGTAAGGGTCTTGCATCCTCCTCCAACAAAATTTGATGCATGCAAGTGGATAGACTTATGCCCTTGATGTCGACAATAGTCCATCCAATTGCTTCCTTATTCTCCTGTAGCACCACCATTAACTTCTCCCCTTGCTCTTGAGTGAGCTCACACTCAAAGTGATAACCGGGAGCGTCTCCCCATCCCCAAGAAATGCATACTTGAGGTCACTTGGAAAATGTTTAAGCTCTATAAGGGCTTTTACAAGTGATGGGAGGAATTTCGATTCCTTGGACTCCTCTAAATCTAGAGGAGGGCTTGGAACCACCTCTTCGAGAATGCTCAAATCTTCAATGCTTTCCTTCAAGTTAGCACTCATGGAATATTCAAGACATGCATCTTCAACATCATTTTCCAAAGCAACTAACAAGGAATCATCACCATTTAATCCAAAACATCTTGCACAACATCATCAACTGTATCAATAGCATGGAAAGAATATTCATCAATAGGATACTTCATAGAGTCATTTATGCTGAACTCTACTTTAATCCCATCAAATTCCATGGTGAGGGTACCATTATGCACATCAGTGATAGTCCTTAAAGTTTTCAAAAATAATCTCCCCAACAAGATCGGGGCGGCATGTTAATCATGCTCCATGTCAAGGACATAAAAATCTGCGAGAAATATTAAGGAATCCACCTTAACGAACACATCCTCGACAATACCCTCAATAATATTAGCCGATATAGAATGATCGGCTAATTGGATCACCACCCCAGTTTCGTGCAAAGTACTAAGATTGAGGCTTTCATAAAAAGAGTAAGGAATCACATTTATTGATGCACCTGGATCAATCATGGCTTTTCAAAATGTGTATTTCCTATCATGCAAGGGATTGTGAACATGCTGGGATCACTACATTTAGGGGGTAACCTCTATTGGCACAAAGCGGAGACATGTTCATTTTCCCCCATATTTAAGCTTATTCTTTGCTCTTTATTTCCTATTCACAACACACAATTCCTTTAAAATTTAACATAATCAGGAATTTGTTCAATGGCATTCAAGAGAGGGATATTTACCTCATATCTACGAAAGACTTCGTAGATGTCCTTATTGGAATCCTTCTCCTGTTTATCTTGGTTCAGCATCCTTCTGAGGTACTCCATACATATTGCAAACACTAAAGGTGAGAGGGAATCCCCCTTGTTGTACCCCTCTTCTTCCTTTAAAAGCCTCTGTCCTCCTTCCATTCAAAACCAAAATGAAACTGGAATCCATTGTGCTTCTCTGAATCTAATCAATCATCAAATCTGGGAATTTAAGTTGTTTGAGCTAATCAATTAGGAAATCCCAGCCTTGTGCAGTCAAATGCTTTGCTGATATTAACCTTATCTACATAGCGTGCCTTCATTCCTCATACATTGTATTTGTGTAGTAGCATATGTGTCGACAGGATGTTGTGAGCTATGTTCCATCCCTTTATGAATGAACCTCATTCTCACTGATTATCTCAAGCAGCACTTCACCCATTCTAGCACAAATGATTTGTGTGATCACCTTATACACCACTGAGCAGCAAGAAATAGGCCTGTATTATGATGCTCTTTAAGGATTTTTTAAAGGTAGAAATAGGCCTGTATAGAACCACCATTTCTTTCATAGATGAAAATGATATTGTTCAAAGGCAGAATGTGGTGTTTGAATGGAAACCTATCAAATGTTCCCATTGTACTATGTTAGGCCCCTCTAAGGAGAATTGCAAGAAACGGTCGAAGCCTTTCAGACCTCTTATTAAAAAGTATGTCCCAAAAATTGGTGATCATGCTATATTTCTACGTCTGAACCTGGACCTTATCCAATATATGTTTTAGCACCCCTCTTAGTAGCTCACAGACCTGGAAAAGAGACTATTGAACCATCAAAGCATCTCAATCTGAGAAAAGAAGCAGTGTTACTTGATCAGCAAGGCACCTTAACCAGTTCCCGTTCTAAACAGGTTGATAGTTCAGTGTTGCTGAATTTTGGTTCAGTTACTGAGTTTTCCCACCTCCCCCACCCCCCCCCCCAATGGAATCAAACATCCTAATCAGGAATAGTAAAGGTCTCAATACCTCTATGAAGCAAAGGGCATTAAAGGAGTTGTGTTTTGTACATAATGTAGGTTTCTTATACATTATTGAAAATAAAGTAATCCAAAAAATGAGGCTAGAGTTTGGGATGACCTTGACCTTTGCTGGCAGTTTGTCGCAAGCAACAGCTGTGAAAATAGTGGAAGGATTTTCTTGGTATGAAGGCCTAATCTTTATGATGTAATGGATCCCATGTTTCTTGCTTTTGTAAAGCCTTAAACATGTCCATTTTTGTCACTTATGGTTATAGGAAATATGTGCCATCTGAAAGGCATCCTCTGTGGCTTAAACTTCAACAGCTTGATATTCCAGATTCACCTTGGTTGATAGCTGGTGATTTCAATTCCCCTTTAGATTATAAGGATAGGATACAAAGTGCTCCTATATCAGCTTTGAGTTCTATCATTTTAAGACAGTGGTGTAGGCACTGAACTTGAATGAAAATCAAAAAATTTGGCCCATATTTTGCTTGAAAAAAATAGAAGAAAGATAGGTAACAGAGTGTATAGAAGGTTGAATAGAGACCATATCAACCAGAAATGGATTGATCAATTGTCAGAATCTAGCTGCAGGATCCTACCTGAAAACATCTTTGACACAACCCCTTACTGCTGCAAATCACAAAGCAGCTTCAGAGAGTTAAGAAGCCCTTCAAGTATTACAACATGTGGAGCCTTTCTTCTACAATTCTACCCATTGTTGAAACTATATGAAGGGATCATCCACTTTGCAGGATTTATGAAAAAACCACAGCCTATTACATACCCCTCTACAAAGAATTAATAGGTTGGAGTTTAGTGAAATTCAGCAAAAAGCAAGTGCTATAACAGTGGAATTGGAGGCAGCTCAGAAGGCACTACATTAGGATCCTTTGAATGTTCTTTTGCAAGCTGATGAAACTGAGGTCAGAATGAAAGCTACTATGATTTATGAAGCTGAGTCATGGTTCTTACACCAGAGGACAAAGAGTGAAAGGATGAAAGATGTGGATAAGCCTTCCAAACTGTTCTATGATCAGCTAAAATCTTGACAGTATAATAACCATATTCTTTGCCTTTCTAATGGCACGGATTTGCTGAGAAGTAGGGATCAAGAGGAAGCTCATGTAGTGGATTTTTTTACCAAACTATTAGGCACAACTATTGCTCCATCCTCAACAATGGACTTAGAGGTGCTTAACTAGGGGCCACTCTTATCTCGGGAGCATTAATGCAATCTGATCCAACCGATTTCTACTGATGAGATCTATAATGCTCTCAAAAGCATTCCTGATTGCAAAAGTCCAGGCTATGATGGTTTTTCAAGTCAGTTCTTTAAATCTACATGGCACATAATTAGGACTAGTGTGATCAAATAAGTAAAGGTACAAATAAGTAAATAAGTGTGATCAAATAAGTAAGCTACAACTAGTAGCTTGAAAGCACTTATCCAATAACTAATTACACTCAACAATACAGAATTAATGAGTTCAATCTTTTCTGCATAAGATAGAGTTTTTCCTCTCCAACTTAGCAATCTAGATTTGATTTTCTCTACTAATTTCTGACATGTTTGAGCATCCCATCCTCTACCTGTTATAGGCAAGCCTAAATAAGAAACCAGGAAAGTACCCCTTTGCATCTTCAAAATATCATTCAACACTCCAACATTTAGCTTCCTCCATCCTTGAAAATAGGCATCATGATTCCTTGAAGGGATTTGCTATTAGCTCTACGAAAAACTAGAAGATCATCAGCAAAAAGTATGAATTGAATTCCTACTTTCTTGCATTTAGTATGATAATCCACCAATTTTCTACTGAAAGCTAATGGTAGAAATCTGGAAAAATGTTCCATGGCCATAACAAACAAAAGGGGTGAAATAGGATCCCCTTGCTTGACTCATCTCTTCCCTTTAAAAGTTTGTGTATAACCACCATTGAGAGAGATTCTAAAAGTAGAAGTTTCAATGCATCTTTCTGATCCATTGAATGAATGTTCTTGGAAATTTGAGGCTCTCCAACAAACAGAATATAAAAGACCATCCTAAGCTGTCAAATGTCCCACTTGGATTAAATAGTTATCCAATTTGCCATCCTTCCACTTATACTTTTTCAACAACTCCTGAGTAAGCAGCACATTATAAGAAATGAGTCTACCATTAACAAAAGCTCCCTGGTTCAGGTTGATTATATCAAGCAGTACCAAACTAAGCCTTGTGCAAAGAACTTTAGCAATGATCTTATACAACACATAACAGCATCAAGTTGGCCTGATATCATAGGCCACTTGTGGATGCTTTTTCTTAGGAAGCAAGGTGATAGTTGTGTTATTCAGCTGATCTGGGATGCTACCACCATCAAAGAAATCCTGAATAGCTGCAACCACACTAGGACCAATGATATGCCAAGTAGCTTTAAAAGAATTGGCTAGAAAAATCATCATAACTAGGACTTTTACTATCAGGAATGCTTTTAAGGGCATTGTAAATTTCCTCAGTAGTAAAAGGCTAAATAAACCTGTACTGATGCTCATGAGATATGATTGTTCCTTGCTTAATCACTTCAGGATCCAGCACTAATTTTGGTGGAAAGGATGTACCCAATTGTTTGGTGAAGAAATCAACCAGATGAGCCTCTACATGATCTCTAGTTTTCAGCAACTCAATTCCATTAGTAAGGAACAGAATATGGTTTTTAAATTGTCTAGTCTTTAAGTAAGAATAGAAACAACTTAGAAGGTTTATCACCATCCTTCAACCATGCAATCTTAATTTTCTGATGGAGGAATCTGGATTCTGCCTCATATAACATGATTACCTTCTCCCTAACTTCACCCGCGGCCTTTTGCAATTGTTCATTCAATGGATCAGAGTGAGGCTTACTGGGCTGCTTCCAAGTTCACGGTGATTGCTAAAGCTCTTTGCTGAATTGCACTAAATTCCACTTTATTAATGCTTTGTAGAGGAGCGTGTAATAAGTGAAGATTTATATACAAATCATGAAAAGTAAAGACAGAATGATCTCTCCAAATAGCCTCTACAGTAAGCAAGAATTCAGATGATAAACTCCACATATTGTAGTACGTGAATGGCTATTTGATTTTCTGATGCTGCTTTGTGATTTGCAGAAGAAGAGGATTATGATCAGAAATTTTCTCCATCAAAACCATACACCTGGATTCAGAAATTTGCTCTATCCAACCTATACACCATATTTCCCTTCTTGCTTATGTTGTTCCAAGTAAACAAAGGGCCAAAATTCTTCATTTCAATCAGATTAAGAGCCTACACAACTGATTTAAACTGAAAGAATTATGAGGCAGTAACTTCAGCTTCACCAATTCTATCTTCAAAATCCAATAGAGAGTTGAAATCACCAGCTATCAACCAAGGTGTGTCTTGGATATCTAGCTTATGAAGTTCAGCCCACAGTGGATCTCTCTCATAAGGCACATTTCTCCCGTACACCAAAGTAAGAAAAATAGGAATGTTTAAAGCTTTAAAAAAAAGAAAGAAACATGAATCCATTAAGCATGCATTGAAAGGATCTGATATCAAAAAGATCAGGCCTTCATCCCAATAAAATTCTCCCACTATCATCAACAGTATTGTTTGTAACAAAATGCCAACCCAAGTTTAAATCATCCCAAATATTTTTTTCATTTTTCTGTACCACTTTTGTCTGCACTGTACAAATAAAAGTCACCTTATGTACAAAACATAGTTCCCTTACTATTTTTTGTTTCATAGAGGTACTGATACCTCTAATGTTCCAAAGAAGCATATTAGACTCAATCAGGGGGTGAGGAAGTTGGGGAAATCCTTAACTGAAGATAAATTCAGCAAAACATATTGGACCATTGCAGGATCTAGAGCTAGATCAGAAGTGACTTGTTGATCAAGTTTAGGTGATTCTTGTCTCAGTCCCGGGATTGAAGAGGAAGTGCTAGGCTCCTTTCTAGGCCTATGAACTAGGATAGGATCAAGCAAAACAGGATCACTAGAAGCATGATCAACAGCTTTGGGTGCAGCTGCCTTTGGAACATACTTCTTGGTAATCTTGTTTGGTGGCTTTTGGAGCTTTTTGCAGCTTGCCTTATCATGGTCTAACATAAAGTAGTGGGAGCATTTTATAGGTTTCCATTCAATTACCAAATTTTGCCTTTGCACTATATCATTTTCATCAATGAAAGAAATCTGATCATGCTGAACTTCCATAATCCATTTCAATCTATACTCTTGTAAAGCTAAGTCTTTCCAGTGAATGAGTGGTTGTATCAACCATCAAAGGCTTCTCGAAAGGACTTAAAATTATGCTCAAAATCTCAGGAGTCTAATAAACAGGATCAAAATCAGAGAGTTACACCCAAGCTAGAATTTTGGAAGACTGCTCACATTTAAAGTCTTTTGTCCATGGATAAATCAAAATTGGTTTGCTATCAAACATAATCATGCCCCTTTCTAAGACCTGGGTTTTAGATTCCACTTCTTTAAATTTAACCATGAAAACACCATGAGATAGTAACCATACCTCGATAATCTCAAATTTCCACCAAAACTTTCTTTAAAAATTGTCCATAATGTGCAGTGGAGGAATGACCTCCAAGGATCTTGGATATAACAGTGTTCTCCCATGTTTTACAGTTGTTTTCAACACAAGATTTAGAGATCCTGCCCAAATGAACACCAGCAACTTCATCCGGTTGATAGAGCTTCATGCCTTCTAACTTGTCCTTAAATAGATTTATCCATGTTGGGGTTGGTTTTGTAGCTGAATGAGTTGCATCCGGATGGTGACGAACCTCTTTTACCAAAACAAGTTTTGAAAGAGAAGCACGAGCATCTAACAATTTCTTTAAGATAGAAGTTGATCCATCCTTTGAACTACTAGCTAAATCCCTGGTAGGTACATGAGATTGGCAAGGAGTGAAGGTTGGAGTATGCAACAAGCTTGCTGAAGATAGATCTTAAATGTGAGCCATATAAGTCCTATTTCCTTGGTCATTTGATGGACCGCTGGATAAAGGATGATACTGCCCATCAGATCTGTTGATGTCTTGCTTTCCACATAAATCATTGCTGCCTCGCTCTCCACATGAACACTGGTTTCTGATTGATCCTTCCTTGCATTCTTAGCTGTTGTTAAAAGTCTCTCTTTTTGCTCCAAATAAATCTGACTGAAAGCTTCTTTGATGGCCTTAATCCTTTTCTTTTCTTTTCGAGCTCCCCATAGTAACATTGCTAGAGATCTAAGAAAAGAGAAGAAGGATTTTGGCTGAAAAAGATGAACACATAGTGATGGTGTATTTTTCCCACACTATGAGGGAGTACTTTCAACCAACCTTGCTTTCACCACCTATAATATACATTATTTTGAAGCTAATTGGTATTTGGAGATTCTCCCTTAGTCCTTTGATGAACGGGTTCTTCACAAATGCATTATCTTATTGCATACCAACTCTTCTTATGGTTAGTTCGAGATATTGCCAATATTTATCCATGGTGCAATTTCCTTACTTCATATTTCTATAGTACAACTTTTCTCCATCAAGTACGTGGTTGGAACATGATACATACGAAGCCCGGTCTTGAATCCTTTAAAACTAGCAACCGATATCTTCCACCATGTACTCTTGATTATTTAAACTTGACTTACTTGGATTTTGGATGGATTGTGGTTGATTTGAGGTAGTCATTCTTCATTCATTAGGACTAAAAGTTTGATTTGAATACGTCTGGGAAGGACCACAGCCGCTCATCACTATGTCTCATCCTCTGCCGAAGTTAGAAGATCCCAAGTCAAACTCACGCCTTTGGTTGTTAAAGATGTTGGATGGGGGGTCTTTTTTGACCTTATGGTGCTTCCAACCAACCTTTTTATAGAATGTGGTATTTCATTTCATCAAAGTAGGACAAATAAGAGTTTGTACAAGATTAGGAGGATAAATAACCCCCCAACAAATTTCTATATTCTTGATGTGATGCACGATGGAGGTATACTCCCAATTCTCTTTGGGAGATCATTTCTTAAAATGTCAAGAACAAGTATTGATGTCCAAAATGGAACACTTATCCTAAATGATGATGAGGACAAGATAGGTTTTGAGATTTATAAGTCTAATCATGCATCTACCTCTTTTTATTCGTGCATTGGCATTGTATTTTTCTATAGGAATGATATTGTTATAGTGCTTGCATGAAAAATAATCTTGTTAAACCTTGCATGATATTAAATCGTTACATGCTCTTAGGATTGGGAACACTAAGAACATGATTATCACCTTAAGCTTATTCTTAGTGCTCCTAGTCATAAGATAAAATTTTGCTCTTTAAATGTTATGGACACTAACATGCAGCGGGTAAAGGGGTGAGGAAGGAATTAAAACCTCCCCAACCTCCTCTTATGCCCAAAGTGAAATTTAAAGTCTCAAAAATAATGAAGGATGGAAAGTAAATGCCAAATAGACAACTTTCTCTCTCTAGTACTAGGGGCGAAACACTTATACTATGTGTTCTTCTCATCTGATTTTTTTAAGCTAGATCTTTGTAATTCTAAATCCGCCTTCCCAATTGGAAGATCAAGTAACAAAAATATATGAAAAGGGAAAACCAAACACAAGCATCAACAGCAATCTGAGGAGAAGGTGCAGGGAGAAAAGTTATCGAAGGATGAACAGGAAACATGTACAGGACTAGGACTCAAAGGTATACTGATCAACCAGGACAAGCTAGTTCTCAAAAGAAACAGTGAAGAAGAGGTAGAAACACCAAAAATGGAGATAAGGCATGGATAAAAAGGGGATCAAACTGAGGAAAGCCATCAAAAAATAGAGAGGAAACTGAGCTGGAATCCTCGGAGGATCTCTATTACCCACATTGTAAGGCTGGTTTTGGTATCCTTGATTCCCTTGATAGCCTTTCCCGCCTTGATAACCTTGGTAGCCTTTCCCACCTTGATATCCCATGACACTCACCTCCTCCACATAATCATCTTGCAAAGTAGGGCAAGTGTCTGTAGGATGCGCCGATGAACAAATTTCACAAGATTTTACATGTGGCACATTTTTGGACTTGGTCATCAACGACTTCACCGTAGCATGAAGGGTCTAGACTTGGTCCTCGAGATTTCCATTGTTGGAAGGAGTACTTGTGGTGTTGGGATTTTTCCTTTTGAAATCGGCCCTTGAACTAAAGTTCCTCGACTCCTCGGCTAACTCCTCATAGAGCTCCATAGCCTCCATTAAATTCTTTTTCCCAAGGGTACCACCATAAGCTTCCGTCACTAGTCTTTGGTCCCATCAAGAAGATCATTGTAAAAATAATAGACCAAGTCTCCCTCCGAATAACCATGGTAAGGGAAACTCGAGAGAAGTTTCTTAATCTCTCCCAATAGTCATAGAATGACTCTTCATGCCATCGGAGGATGTTGTTAATGTCCTTCTTCAAAGTGGCAGACTTTGAGGTTGGGAAATACTTGGCGAGAAACCTTTTCTTCATGTCAAGCCAAGTTTTGATGCTTCTGGGTGGTAGGTTGTGGAGCCAAACCCTTGCACCATCCCTCAATGTGAATGGGAACGCCTTCAATTTGTAGAGGTCTTCATCTACCACACAAAAAGTGGAATTCGAAGAGATGTTTGTCGACGTTATCCCCTTGCCTACCAAGAAAATATAGGTAGCAAGTTTATCAACCCAGTCTTAAGCTTGAAGTACCCAGTTGGTCCAACCAACAGTTATTCTATACACACCGGTTGTTGATCAAGGTTGGAGGCCATAGTCTCCCTCAATAGAGCTTGACTCAAAAGAATAGCCCCTCCAAGAGGAGGATGTTGAGGTCCTTCTCTAGGATTTTCATCATCATGCTCGTCTTGATGCTCCATAGAAGTAGAAATATTTGCAAAATGGTCACTAGGAGGGGTGTTATTTACACTTTCCCAGGAAATCCTCTAGCCCTTCTCAAATTCAACTCTAACTCGGGGCCGTAGTGTAGGGTTCTTGTGAAGAGGATCGCGTATACACCAAAAACTCAAACAATCCGTTTCCAAGCCAAGCAAAAATGGCAAATCAACTAAAAACCAAAATAAAAACAAACTAACAAATATTCACAACTAGCACATACTCGTATATAATATGCCCAAACATTTAAAAATAAAAGTCTCTTCCCCGGCAGCGGAGCCAATATTTGGGAGGTTGTCATCGTACCTCTCAAAGTTACATTTTTAAGCCCTAATGCTTTTCTATCTACAAGTAAGTAAATAATGGCAGATGATTAAATTAACAATTAACGGAGCCTTGGGGGCAACTGATCCTCACTTCCAAACCTCTTATAGATCCTAGATTCATCCACTCATTCGTTGACATGTATTGCCTATGGGGAATACTATCACTTTCCAATTGAAGAGAAACATTTATTCCTTCTTAATAGTAATTTGAAAACGTAAATCGTTACATTTTGCAAACCTCGTTGACAATCACTTTAGACAAACAAAGCCTAAAGTTATTTCATCAACGGCATTTCACATGAAGGACCATAGATTTAATAACAAGAAGCCTTCTACCAAAGACATGGTCATTTAACCAAACAAAGCACTTATTAGGCTTACCCTAGAAAAAACCACATTCAAGGTTAAAACTTTCTTTTCATTTATAGGACAAATATGAGAACAATCCACATTAACATACTTATCTAGAAAGAATCACAACACATTATACACAAGAAGTTCTAATTCCATGTTCTTGGGTTTTCATGTCAATTGAGCTAAGAAATTGTACACTTTCCTAATACCCTAACACTTCAATCCTACAAACACTTCTTATTCTCAAACAACCCATGACATAATTGAAGCAAAATATAGCTTAATGGCAAAAATAAATGCTTCCCAATGAATGTTCATAAATGAGAAAAATCAAGAATCTCACTAATGGGTTTGGAAGTTTCAATCAATTGTTCCCAAAAGATTACTTAGAGCATCCACAATGGTAGTAGGCTTAGAGAGTACTTTTTAGTTGCCACATCATGGATTTTGATTTTTAAAAATAGATAAGAACCAATTACCAACAATGGAAAACATTTCTTAAGCACTTATTTTTTTTATCTCAAATTGTGATTAATTAAAAATACAAAATAAAGTGTCAATCATTGTTTGGTTGACATTGCACAAATAAAGAGGTACCCTCTCCTTAAATAAGGAGCAACTCCTTATTAAGGAGTGATTCTTAAAACTCCACAATGGTTCTCCTTAAATAAGGAGCGCTCCTCATTAAGAAAAGTGGGGTTAAGGAGCTACCATTGTGGTTTTAGATACTAGAATCCATACTAATTAACAACAACAATCCAAACATTAATCAAGCTAAAACAAAGATGAAAATGTTAGAAACTAGGGTTTGAAAAGAGGGAAAAACAGGCTGGAGAAGAAGTGAGGAGAGAGAGATAAAGTGCTAGTACAAGAAAAGGAAGATAGAATTCTGGCCACCCGTTCCTCGCAACTCGCGACTCGCGACGGGTTCATCGTGAGTCTCAATGGGTACCCAGAAACAAAACATGGTTTTTTTGTCTTGTATTCTAGCCTTCACTTCAAAACAAGTTTCCTCAATTCTTCAAGTCTTCAAAGCTAGTCTTTAAAGTATTCAAAAGATGGTCTTCAATGGCCTCCGGTATCCAAGTCTTGATGTTATTTCCACGTCACACAAAATCCACTTAGAAAAGGTAAAAGAGCATAAAAGTCATTCTTACCTCTCCTGAGAGAATTTCAAGGTAAAACACAAGCTCTAGGTGACAAAAGAGCACAAAAGTGATTCCAAAAAGTCCCAAAATATGCACATAAAATGGACACATCAAACCTCCCCGCACTTAAACCTTACTCGTCCTCGAGTAAGAAAAGATTCAAGCACACACAAAGGAATTCACATGTCCACGTCCTAAACTAATATTCCCCCAAACCGATACCTCACAAAACTTCCAATATCACACATGCCAAATTTAATATCAAATGAGAATTCACCCACTACCCTCATTCCTAAATCTACCCAACCATACGATCCTATCAATTCATTAGTATCTATAAAAACATATCCAAGGCCCGAATTGACAATCCTAAATCCAATGGCACAAAATGAAATAAAAAAACACATATGAAGTTCAAACACATACTTCACTTTAAGCCAATATATCATCCCAAAAATGAAGCATATCAACAATCAAGAATTCCATACCTTACTTCTTTTTCTGCGCTAAATTACCCAATCCTAAGAGGTCTCATGCTGTTAAGCTACCTGATCCATCCATATAGCAACCGCAACCTTATGACTCCAACGCCAGCAAATGAGTGAAATCGTAGCATTTTTCATTTTTTTCTCTCATTTTGCTCAGGAGCCCTTTCGGGTTTTCATCCTAGCCACACAGCATGTTTCTTTGGCTCACATCTCACCTTTTTCCGCACATTTAGCCTCTCATTTTTCCCTAGGTCGCACTTTTGGGTTTTTGACTTATACAGGCCCCAATGTTGCCTAAGTTGCCCTCACGAGTTTTCAACTTAGCGGGTTTCTTTTTTATTTTTGTTCTTTTTCATTTTCTTTTTTTCAATTTTTTTTTCATTTTTTCATGTGTTTCCGATCAAAAGTAGCAAAAAGTTTTTACATGTCAAAGCTAGCATAAACATCTGAATACATCCAAGTGAAAAGCATCCCAAAAACAAAGAAAAAGATCTCAAACATCCAAGTCTAAGAAAAACAAATCCAAAGTCAAGCAGTAAATGCCCCTCCCCACACTTAAAACACTACATAACCCTCAATGTAGACAAAACAGGGCAAAAGCATACAACGCAAAGTAAGGGGAGTGCAAAACAATAAGCTCAAAGTCAAGAATGAGATGGCCTGACGGCGTTCCTCTGGTGCCGTTCTCTCCGCCTCCTGCTCTAAGGTCGGGGCCTAGGGCCCCAGCACCCTCCGGCTGCATCTTAGAAATCCTAGATGAAAGATAATCAATCTCCTCTTCAATCTCCATAGGGCTTCGGGAGACAAACAGGTTATGCTCAGCCTGTCCACGTAAACCGTGCTCAACTGTCTGCATCAGGCGCTCATAAAAATCGGGTGGAGGCTAAGAGAAATGAGGAGTCACATGATCATCCTCCTGCATTAGTTCGGTCTCTAGTGGAGGTGGTGGAGAATGCTGCTCACCCTGCAGCTCAATGAATGGTAAGGCACCCTCGTCAACTTGAACAGGGAGTGGAGGTAGGTCATTGAGCTCCCGCTCAAAACTCACCCTACATGAAGTATCTGGGTGGATCGCCAAATCCCCTCCAAAGGTGTATCAAACTCCAACTTGGTCCTATGGGGCTGAGGAACCGTCATAAATGTGGCATTCCTCGCCCCATACAACCAGTATTATAACCTTCCTAGCAGAGCACTTAGGCTTGGTTGCCCCGGATGTCTTCCTGCAATTGGGCAGAGGTTCTTCATACCTCATCACTGTGGAGGCTCGAGGAGTATACAACCAGTGGTACACTCCTCGAGCCTCCACAGTGATGAGGTATGAAGAACCTCTGCCCAATCGCAGGAAGACATCCAGGGCAACCAAGCCTAAGTGCTCTGCTAGGAAGGTGATCATACTCTCCATGATAATCTTACAAATACACGGTATAACTAACTAATGCATAGAGTATACTAATATATGCAACTTTTAATGAAACAAATGCATGCATAGTCTGACAATCAGTAAGCAACATAATCTGACATATACATTACAACTAACTTATGCATATAGTAAACTAACATAAGCAACTTGTAATGAAACAAATACATCCTATCAAATCAGAAAGAATAACAATAAGTAGCTAATAATCAATGGAAATCAAAACACAGACTAAGTAACTAGTACATATGTTATACTAACATACAACAAAATAAGAAAACAGATCAACTAACTAATACATATGTTATACTAACAAATGCAACGTCTAAACAATCGAATGCATGTTATAAAGAAGACTCAAAATATGCAGATCTGACTTGCAAACCAAAACAAATAAACATACTCTAAA
The DNA here is from genome assembly GCA_037428765.1 of Rubia yunnanensis. Lineage (NCBI taxonomy): Eukaryota > Viridiplantae > Streptophyta > Magnoliopsida > Gentianales > Rubiaceae > Rubia > Rubia yunnanensis. The sequence continues at coordinate 66,806,688 of CM075063.1, forward strand.
AAAAGTCAACAACAACAAGACTGAAAAACACACATACACACAACAAGAACAAAAAAAAGTGCGAAACTCCAAATATTCAAAATGAAAAACAAAAAAAACAAACCAGGAGAAAGAGAAGGCTGAGTCAACTTCTTAGGTTTAGGAGAAACGTCATTTTTCCCTTGCTAATATCAGCACCAACTTTAGGAGGAAGACTTTTACCCTTCGCCCTACCCATAAACTACAACAAATAAACAAAAAATTCCTTAAATCAAAACGGAAAACGATTATTAAGCAAAAACGCAGAAGAACGATGATGAAATTTGAAAACCTAGAAATTTAGACTTACCGATTTCTATCCCAGACGAAGAAGTTGATCAGCGAAGTTGAACGGTGAGATTGCGGCGAAGTTGAATGGCGAGATTGCAGCGAGATTTCGTGAAGAACAATAATTAAACTGAAGAGATTGAACAGAGAGGGAATGTCGTAAAAGTAAATGAAGTTTTACAGTTGTGAAAACGATGAAGAAATTCATGCATGAGGGACAGAGCAAATAGGTAACTGTTTCCTAAGAAAAACTGTTCAAAATCGTAGAGAAAAGAAAAATAAAAAATGGAAAGAAATTATGATTTATACTACCCCATTTTCTATTTAGGGTAAGAGTCCGTCTCTTGAAAGACGGTCTTTCCATAAGTTATGGAAAGACCAAGGTTTAAAGTGTAAATTAGAAGAAATTAAGATAAAATTTTTGGGTTGCATGAACCGGGTTATAAATTTTATAACTACTACATGTTTCATACTAAAACTTTAATATTGCAACTAAGACCTTTTACATTTTATTATTCTAATCAAACCCCGTCTTTCCATAAGCTTATGGAAAGACCGTCTTTCCCAAGACTTTGCCTTAGGGTAATATGCAAATATAACCATATATGTTAGAGAAAGTACAAATATAACTCTAAGTTGTTTTTAAGTGCAAATATAACCCTAACTATATTATACATAAGTGCAAATATAACCCTAAAGTCATTATTCCAGCATTGACTGGCCATTTTCGGCCACTAACCTACTGAAAATGACCAAATTGCCCTTCCAACCTAATACAAAATTTTAAAGATAAAATTGCCCTTTGCTGCCACCACAGCCATTATTCAACTACCAGCTTGCCGCCACCTCACCACCACCACCACCCACCCAGCCCCGGCTATCCACCACCTTCCACCCCCGTCACCACCACCAGCAACCACTGCTTAGCCATCCTGCCACCACTGCCTAACCATCCCACCACCACCTTCCACCCACCACCACCACCAGCCACCTGCTCAGACCCTAGCGCCAATCAGCCAAGCGCCGAAGTTTCTGAACCAATCATCACCATTCTTCCTGGACCATAGAACCCGAGCCTCGCCACCATAAAACCTCTCTTAAACGGAAAGAAAACAGCCACCACCACCACCATTCCCGATCTACTTCTCCGCCACACTTATCTTAAACCTCGCTGTGAACCACCGCCATAAATGGCTCAACCACTGCTCGCCACCATAGGCCCCCTATTAAACTGAAAGAAAACAGCCACCACCACTACAAAAAACAACCACCACCGCCACCATTCCCGATGTACTCCTCCGCCACACTGATCCCAACACCATCGCCACCACCGCCTTCTAACCCCCACCACCACCCCCTCCAGCCCCGCCACCACTGTGAAACCCTAGCCTAGTGTCGCCACCAGCCCCGCCGCTCGCCGCCCAACCCCCACCACCGAAACCCTAACACTATCGGTACCCTCAGTCCCTCACCGGTGCCCGATGCTTGAGATCTCAAGAAATCACCAGTGGTGATTCAATGGGGCAGAGGCGAAGCTGTGCTGGCTTGGGCCTGCCGCTGGATGGCTGTTGGGCGCTGTGCGCTTCCTTCTCAACAGTTGCGTGAAGAAATTCGACGTCGGGTTGCCATCGTTCATGACGGTGCAGATCGGGTGTCCGTCCAGGAGATTTCACGACCCTCACCAACTTTCCCCTATTTCACGGCAGTGCAGATCTGCTGTGCAGATCTGCTGCCGGGAATAAGCAAACATGCACGAAAACCTCAAGTGAATGGTGGAAGGGAGAAGGGGGAGATGCCTTTAGGGGTTTATGGGTAGTAATATAATTTTAATGTCTTTTCTATTTTTTTTAAATTTTTTACAGAGGGGCAAAGCAGTCTTTTCATTAAATTCCAACTTAAACTACCAGAATAGGGTTATATTTGCACATAACCTAAATATCTAGGGTTATATTTACACTTTTAATTATCGCAGGGTTATATCTGCACTTTCGTTAATTTTTTAGAATTATATATACACTTTGCTCTTCTAATTAATTATAATGTGAACCCTATTTCACATATTGACTGTCCATAAATTATGAACCTGCCATCTTTCTTAAACTTTCTCTTGTCTGTTACTTGCATCCAAGCAATGACTGTGAGTTGACCGTGAATTTTCACTCTCAGGTTATGTTATCACTGGAAGGAGGGAAGTCGAAGACTTGATTTATTACAGCAGAATCCACAGAATTTGGACGGCCACCGTCGACTCCCTCGCTTTTCTTGGCTAAACCCAAAACCTCTCGCTACCACCCGGCCGCGGCAACGGGAGTGAGCATCCCAGGAGAAGAGACGCCCTTACTTCACTCAATATTCGTCTTCTCTTCTTGTGTAAGGATAAATTTGGTTGTTGGCGACGTATATTTCCCTTTTTTCTTAATTAATAAAAAATGGCTGCTGTAAATTTACCTCGGCTAGCCACATGCATCCCTTTCCGCTCTTCCTTTTCAACTCGTTCGTATCTGTTGATGGTGCCTCCTTCTTACTGCACCCTGCGGAATCTGCCGAGAAAAGCATTTCAATTTCGACCCTGTTTTCAAAAATTAACCACTCACTCCACCGTCCCTAACAACGCATTCCGCCGCTACTTCTCCGCTTCAGGTACGTATGAATTTTACCAATTGTTACATTATGCAAAATATAAATAATTGTTGGTCATACTATATGCTTCTTCTCTTTTTTGTTGGGTCTTAAGTCTTTGTTTTGATAGATGGAAATGGCTACGGGGAAAACTTGATTGAAAGATATGATGTGATAGTGGTTGGGGGTGGCCATGCTGGGTGTGAAGCTGCACTTGCATCAGCCCGTTTAGGGGCAAAGACCCTTCTTTTGACGCTTAACATTGACCGCATAGCATGGCAGGTGAGTATTTGAACACTCTTTAGCTTGGTATGAAATCACAATGTGCAACATTGTTACTTGTCAAGAAATGATTTAATCTTGTATTTTATGGTGTTAGCTTATTGAGTCAAATGTGTTTCCAGCCTTGTAATCCGGCTGTGGGTGGACCTGCCAAGTCCCAGCTTGTACATGAAGTTGATGCATTCGGGGGTGAAATCGGGAAAATAGCTGATAGGTAAGTCATAAATTCTGAACAGAGCGAAACATGCACATTTTAGTAACCCCCCACACCCCTTCCCTGTTCTTCAGTTATTGCTGCTTAGAAGGAGTTGGTTGGGGTCTGGGTTTGCAAAGCTTTGTCCTAGTGAGATAGTAGCACTGGACTTTTTACTTTACTTCTAGAGGACATGATGTTACTATTACTAAGAGAGATACAGAGAAGCAAAAAAATGAAAAGAAATTTTTTTTGGCATTAAGATCTTATAAATGAGTTGCAAATGTTGGAAGTTCTTGAAAAGTAGCTTCCAAACGACGTGTTGGTCGTTGAGCATATACTGTCAGAAAATCTCTATATTTTTGTGCAATTTTGGGGTGTATCAATATGCTTGGTTAAAGGAATACTAAGATTTATTCGAACCAACTCTTAAATGTGCACTTGGCAGTTTAAAATGTGAATCTTAGGTCAAGGGAGGCCTTTCGTACCTAATTTTGCATCTATTGAATGGTCGGAACTCTCTTATTTTGAGCTTTTATCTGTAACAGTTTTGATAATTCTTCCATTACTACCTGTGGTTATTGTAACATTTGCACTGCAGATGTTATTTGCAAAAGCGTGTCCTCAATACCTCAAGAGGCCCTGCTGTTAGGGCATTGCGTGCACAAACAGATAAGAGAGAATATGCTTTGGAAATGAAAAAAGTAGTGGAGAGGCAAGTTGGAGAACTCAAAGTCTTAGAATTTTCCATCAAAACAAGATTTTATCCTCATCATTGGCAAGTAGAAGTTATAATATTCTATTTTATTACATCTTTACTTTCACAGTTCTCCAAACCTTTATATTCGAGAGGCAATGGTCACAGAGATTTTGGTGGGAAAGAATGACAATGTGGAGGGTGTTCGTACATTCTTTGGGATGAACTTCCACTCACCTTCCGTGATTCTCACTACCGGAACATTTATGAGTGGGAAGATTTGGGTTGGTAGAACTTCTATGCCTGCAGGAAGAGCTGGTGAATCAGCTTCTAATGGGCTAACAGAAAGTTTGCAGCTCCTTGGATTTGAAACTGAGAGGCTGAAAACAGGCACACCTGCCCGTGTTGACATTCGCACAGTAGATTTTTCTGGATTGGAGGCACAGCATGGAGATGACGAGGTTTCTACTTAATTCTCTCTATAAATCATATTGTTTTTATCTGGAAGTGTACTGTATAATTTTCTTTTTGCGCTCAAGCATTTTCTTACAAATTCTAAACTCGTGGCACTGTTGCTTATTTATATATCATTAAATTTGTAGGGATATTTATTGTTTTATTTATTTTGGGATTCCTGTAGCCTTCATTTGGTAATTAATCACTGCAGGTTTAGATGGTGTAGTGGATTATTACAGTTCAGTCCAGGAATTATGGCCACCGCTAAATATGTTGTTTGTTACTTGTCTGAAGTATTCTTTGGGTGGGAGCTTGACTCATTAGATAATCCCTCTTCCAATTAGTGTCCTTTTAAGGCCAGTTACCAGCTCTTATTAATAGGTTGATTTGGTTCACATAAGAAAACTTATAACAGGAAAGAATGAAGGAGATTAATCAATAAAACAAACTTTTACTTATTAGTTTTTTAGTAGAAAATGAACGAGTAGTCATCTAAGAGATGGATCTATTAACAAATAAAAATAACAATAGAAGCACACCTCTTTTATTGCAGAAAGGGTAACCGGAAGTTCTTTAGCTAATATTGGTCCTGCTTGGAATGTGAACCAATTAAACTTCTGTTTGCTGCTTCTATTTATTGACTTATCGTAGGAGTCCCAGTTTTAATCAATTTTGAACACCGTATGGTTTTTATGAATATTAATGATGAACAGGTGAGCTGGTTTAGCTTTGATCCTGCCTTTCACATAGAACGGGAGCAGATTTGCTGTTATCTTACGCGTACAACAGAGAAAACTCACCAGCTTATTAAGGACAATTTGCACGAAACTCCTACATATGGAGGATGGGTTGAAGCTAAGGGACCTAGGTACTGCCCCTCCATAGAGGATAAGGTGAGATCTTTTCTAGAAAGTCTTTCTTATCTGTCTAGTTTCTACCTTGCTTTATTAGTTTTAACTGACTTCTCTACATATTCTTGTAATTTTTCATCCGACGGCAATAGATTGTGAGATTTGAAGATAAAGATTCACATCAAATATTTTTAGAGCCGGAGGGTAGAGATGTTCCTGAGCTCTACGTGCAGGTATTCTCTTGCCTGAATCTTAGTTTATATATCAGTACAACAATTAAATTTTAGTTATAGATGGGTATATCATGATGTAGCAATTTTGATGTAGAACTTCTCACTGAGGCAAACAATTATCTACTCAATTTATAAGAGATTCTTTTTTATAACCTATGTATATATTGTTTCCCTTGAATAGTTTTATGCACTCCCTCTGTCTCAGACTAAGGTGCTTACTGCCAAACCTACTAACTTCAAACAAAAGCGAACCTGGATTCCTTAACAAAGTGTGCACGTTAGTCTAGGACGGAGGTAGTAACTTTTACTAATATCTTCTGTGAATATTTGTAATCCAAGTTGGTTTTTGCCCAAAGTTGGTTGGTTTTCTCCATGAGTTATTTTATTAAATTTTCAGTTCACCAGTACATGTCCACATAATCCATACAAAGTTCTACCCTGCAATGATGACAGGGATAATCTACTTTAATAATGAGCTCACTGCTCATGGAAGGAAGTTATCAGGTTGTAGGATACTGACCCTTCTTGATATAACATAATATTACTTAGACACTTAGGGAATATGGGTACTTTTGCAATGATTGCATTATTCATTGGATAATTGTCGCCTATTATATCCTGTGATCTGCCAGATTTGTTTTGGATTTTTTTACAAGGCTTTCCAGTTATTTGTCCAATCTTATTCTACACTACGACGCACTTAACATACTTATATATGCTGCTGAAGAAAAAAACCGTGATAGTGCAATTTTACAATCTTCATGCACATGCACAACCTTTTCTCTTTCTATAGCTTGAATTATTTTTATTGTTTAGGGATTCTCTACTGGTTTACCTGAGAGACTGCAGCTACCACTCTTAAGATCATTGCCTGGACTTGAAAACTGTTCAATGCTGAGGCCTGCATATGCTGTTGAGTATGATTACTTGCCTGCTCATCAGTGTCATAGGTCCCTTATGACTAAAAGATTTGAAGGGCTTTTCTTCTCTGGTCAAATAAATGGGACAACAGGTTATGAAGAAGCTGCTGCGCAGGTGGAACATTTGTGTTTATGCTTATAATGATAAGTAGCATTGTATTGTATTCCTCAATCTGTTGAAACCATCTTGCATCTGAGATCTCTCTTCTTGCCTTCTCATAGGGTATTGTTTGTGGGATTAATGCTGCTAGGCACGCTGATGGGAAGTCCCTCATTGTTCTTGAGAGAGAAAGCAGTTATATGGGGACTTTAATTGACGATCTAGTCACCAAAGATCTCCGAGAACCTTACCGTATGCTGACAAGGTACGGCCTAAGGAAAATGATATGTGTTTTACTATTTATATAAAATTGTATTTTAAGAAGCTTGGATGCATGAAAGATCTCATAGTTTTGTTCATTCCTTGTACTCTAGACAAAGCATTGTTTCATGATATGAATTAGCTAAATAAATTCTACTTCTAAGTTGATTTCTTTGACTTTTGGACTATTTTAACCCTTAGACTAGATGGCTTGTACTTCTCTTGATACTGTTGTGGATTTTGAATGATCCGTCTGTTGCATATCTAGGACATACAAGGTATTTTCAATGTTCATAGTGATGAGTCATGTTGAGCTTTCTCTACTGTCTTATGCTGTGACCTTGGTATTGTAACTCTTGCTTTAGTGATGTATTGGAAACATGCGTCTTGTTTAATCTTCATAATGCTGTTAAGTGGTGTCTCTAAGGGTGAGCAAAACAATGAACCTAGACAGTCGATTGTGGCAGGCCTGACATCTTAAGTTCAACCATTAATTTGCAAGATAGATGTGACAATTGGTCCTTCATACTTACAGTTCTTGTGTTGTCTTGATGACTTCATTTGTTGAGCTATGCTTGTATAATTTGTAAGGTACTGATGCGAGGACTATGAAAACACTTGAGTGTGTAAAACTAAAGTACAGACATGAGATCCTCAATAGTGCTTTAGAATTTTCATGGTTAGAAGGTTCTAACTACATCTAGAGGATGCTAAAAGATCCTTCGAGCTGGAGGGCCGGCCCCTAAAATTATTAAGGCTTGAGACAAACTATGGAAAAAAGAGCCTTCACATGCAATCAAAATATAGTTACTTTTACGACGTTCTCAATGATGAAATATATGAAATTTTACAAAGAAATTCACTTCTTTAATACAACTCTACTCGCTGTCTTCGAAGCAAATTCACCAATTGAGCTTTTATAGTTGAGCTACGGAAAAAGGGGCCTCGCATACAAGGCAACTGAAAATTTAGGCATGTGATATTGCCTTTCTCTTCTTTATTTTCCCCTATATATACAGTTGATTTTTTAACAAAATGGGCCTTATATAATTATGAAATTGGGCAAGAGGCAAACCTTTCATTTGCCCCCCTGTTGGGCCAGCCCTGCTTCGAGGTCATGTAACTCAGTTTATGTATTTGGTCTGAAACATTATCTTTCAGTTACCATCTAACTGACGTGAGACTTACTAACGAGGTGATTGCAGTTGTTGTAGAGTGCTACAGTTGCTGTGTTTTTTCTTTTCTATTTTAAACTTTTTGTTCTGCGTATTTTGTTCTTGCACAGTTGCACATTTTCTTAAAGTGTTCATGAATTTCCTGTCAGTTGAGCTGTGGTGTTGGAGTAACAGTTCAGAAAGGGAAATGTGTCCGAATGATTTTATTGATTTAGTCTCCCCTAGAATTTATACATAGTCAGAGTATTTAAGGTTCATGCACAAGATGTGTCAGATTTATTATGTGTATGACCACTGATTGTTTCTTCACATGCACCAACTCTTCAACTCATCGGTAACGAAGAATGCTTTGAATTACGTAGTTGATTTTGTGTCGTTTACTTTGGCATTATCTTGTGCTACAAATATCTAAAATTTCAAGGGAAAATATGCCTTGAAGCATAATGGCATTTTGGATCAATGTTTTCTGGATTTTGCTCTAGTGATTTCATATCTTTATGTTCAAAATCATTGTACTGAGTGCAATGTTCAGAATAGGTTCAGAGTTCCACTGAGTGCAATGTTATCTAGTTTATAAGAGAACTTTATTGTACTTTTAGCATCTTCGAAAGATTGTTACTGATTTTCTTTCACTTTGCCATAATCTTTAGCCTCTCAGAATATCGTCTACTTCTACGATCTGACAATGCGGATAGCCGTCTCACTCCTCTTGGGCATGAAATTGGGTTAGTAGATGATAAAAGATGGAAGATATACCAGGAGAAGCAAGCTCGGATAGCGGAGGAGAAAAAACGTTTGAAAACAGTAAAGATTTCAGGTTGACGGATCTTTTCTACAGTTTTCATTTATAACCATCTTCCCATTTTACTTGGTAATGTTAGTTTATGAGTATGCAGGATGGAATATGCTCGTAACTTGAAAATCTTGCATGTGTTTCAATTGCAAAAGCCAAGTTGGGTTTATCCACTGTCTTGTTTTCTTTTGTGTCAGACACCGCTTCACGTATTTTTATTAAAGTAGTGAACCATCTAACTAACAGCACACGTCTGTGAAAGTTGGTTAGCAAGGGTGTTGTGGATTGTGAATGTGGGAAATGAAGGGAAACGTTCAAGATCATTGAAAAACAATGTCTCGTTTCTGCATTTATTGATAATGATTTTATTTCATTCAAGATCATTGAAGGTTTAAACTTTTGAAATGATGTAACTTTGTTGCTTTGTGCATGTTACCTCCATAGCAAAACACGGTCTTCTCCAAAAGGAAGTTTTTTGACTTTTTTCCATTTTCATTCATAGGTATTTATGTTCATCATATCTTCCGCTGCTTGTGTTTCAACAGGTGGAGATCTGGCTGCAGAAGTTACTTTGCTCTCTTCCCAGCCACTCAAGGACTCGTCAACATTGGAGAGTCTTCTTAAGAAGCCACATGTTCAGTATGAAGTTCTGGACAAGCATGGTTTTGGAAACGAGCTTCTATCTAGGGTGGAAAAACAGTGTGTGGAGATTGACATCAAGTATGAAGGATTCATTGCTCGCCAGAAAGTCCAACTCCAACAGGTTAAAACTTCTTTCTGAATCATTTTGCTTCGGAGCATTTTCTGTACCCACCTAAAAGGCTACAACCTATTACTGCTTGTCGTCACAATTTTAGAAATTTGAATGTCGTGTGACATGTGAACAGACATATGCGCGCGCGCACAAACACACACACGCTAATCCTGAATTGTCTTACCCTTTTATGGCATTTTCATTTAGGTAGTGTGTAATTTTTTGAGGAGCTGTGGCTTATTTTGAAAGGAAGAGGACAGAAGCTTCTCCTTAAAACAATATGCCCTCTGCTTGTTTTGCAAGCAGCTTTTATTATCAGTTTAATAAGTAAAGTAGCTTCTCAGTTGGCATGTGCATTCTGGTTCTTTCAACAGTGAATCTTTTCTGAGCAAGTACTTTCTTCCTGCTGACAGATGGCTCACAAACAACACAAGAGACTACCAGACGACCTTGATTACTATGCCATGACTACACTGTCTCACGAAGCACGGGAGAAATTGTCAAAGGTAGTTTGTAGCTATTTAAACATGCACTTCCACTGGGTGGAAAATAAAATATACTGTTTTTATCTTAATTTTCTATTTATTAATATTTGATGCAATTATTGATTGATGGAACCATATAATGATTAACATGTGGATGGGTATTTAAGGAGATACAAGTAATATTTACTTGGACTTCTTGCCTTATGCTAAAGCTGTTCAGCAATAGCGATCCTTCATCTTATGGAATTGCTCGTACTATGTTGTAACTTATATATGTAGCTCCTTGCAACAGACATTGAGTTTTTTACATCCTTTTTAAGAGATGGTATTTTTCTGAATGCAGTTACAAGCTCAGTGTATGTTTTTTTTCCAGATCCGGCCACAAACTATTGGTCAAGCCAGTAGAGTTGGTGGTGTTAGCCCTGCCGACATTACTGCACTACTTATCATTCTTCAGTCAAATAGGAGAAGAGCTGAGATGAAAATGCAACACCAATCACTTAACCCTGTTGTTGCGGGTGACACGTAAGAGATGACCGAAATTGCAGTCTAAATATTGCTGCCATTGCAGGCACATTTTTGCTTCATTTTATGGTAATCTTTTGCAAAGTTTCTAACTAAGTTCATGCCACTCAATGTAAATATCACGTAATTTTCTGGTAGGCTCTGGGTTTTTAACATGGTAGGTGTCCTTTAATTAGAAAGCAAAAATCACAGAAGAGTTTAGAAAGATGATGGATGAGTAAACTCATATTCGTGTTAAGTAGTATAACAATACTGAGGTAGAGCCACCAATTGTACGTAGTATCTAGTATCCTCTTGGCAATAGTCACATCTTTTGGTACCACTTTCATTTCATTTCAAGAAACTTGGTTACGTCCAGAAGCATTTGATAAATAGGTTGGAGGAATGACCCAAAGACGAAACATTGGGTCGTCGTTTTTGTAAAATGAGCTAGAGAATGACTACTCTCTGTGCCCCTCTAATTGTGACTTACTCTCTATTTTTACAATTCATTAATGATTTTATAATTGGGGGAATTAATGAGAGTAACAATAAATTATATATAAAAAATAGATATTCTGAAATATGTGTTATGGTGAAATATAGCGATTTCACATCGTAATTTTTATATTTTTGTATATCTATAATTTTTTACAATTCAACCAAACTTTATTAATAAATGGTGAAATACGACTCATATAAATTATGGAGGACCAGAAGGAGTACATAATTTAGATCCCTCGGCACCACGGTTCAACCAAGGAAGAAGTACATAATTTGGATCCCTCGGCACCTAGAAGAGTCCAAGAAAAGAGCTATTCTCCAGTGCATTCTTAGCTACCTCCATCATTGACACGGAACTTGCAATACTATTTGTACTCCCATTGATCATATTGATTAGCTGCAGCTCATCCCCAACCAAATCAGCCTGTCATAACTCCATATCCTCGGTCATAAGTATCGCCAGTTCAAAAGGGCCACTGCTTTAGCGTAGGTAGGGTTCTTGGACATGAAAAACTCTTCTTTGTGATGGCTCGGGCAAATGTGCCAAGAATAGAATGCTTATTGAGTGAGTCTATTTGTCGTTGATTCCTTCAACTATGAAATTAGACCTGTCAAATAGCTCATCTATAGACAGTTGTTGGAGGTGCAACAAGATACTGAGACCTCAAAGGATGATGACATGAGTGACAAAGATTCTGATACCTCATAGTTAATTATGTGGTTGCTCGCGTTCCGCCGGTCAAGCCTGTGTCCACTCCTCTTCTGCTTCAAATAATTCGCATTTCATAATTTGATGAGCTATCTCTCTCTTGTTTTATTAAATAAAAAATTAATGGATAACCTAAACCCAAAATGTATGGAAATGATAATCAGTGATTGCTACGACAAAAATATTCATAAGAGAATGAGGATTTTTTTTGAATTTTTTAACAAATTAAATTTGAGAGCTTAGGTCAATTTTGAATTAGGTGTCCTTAACCGGCATTGAATGCGAGCTCAGCCAATTTGAGAATGTTTCGACACATTGAAATTTCTGGGCTATATTGTCATACATGAACAAACTAAGGGTTACACGAGTAATTTTTTTCTCTTTTTTATCAGATTAAATTTGAGGTTTTTTTTATAGACAAAGTCTTGTGTGACACCGTCTCACAACGAGACCAAAGATTAATGTACAATATTATAAAGGGTAATATGCAGATATAACCCTATATGTTGAGGAAAGTGCAAATATAACCCTGAGTTATTTTTTAGTGCAAATATGACCCTATCTATTACACATAAGTGCAAATATAACCCTAAATCCACTATTTCGGCATTGACTGGCCATTTCCGGCCATTGACCGACCAAAAATGACCAAAATGCCCTTCTAACCTAATACAAAATTTTAAAAGACAAAAATACCCCCCTCCACCAATCCACCACCACCAATCTGCCACCACCACCACCAATCCGCCCGCCACCACTACCAATCCGTCACTACCAATCCGCCTGCCACCACCTGAGCACATCCCAGCCACCAGCCACACCACCACCAATCTGCCTGCCACCACCTAAGCCCATCCCCGCCACCACCACCACCACCACCACCACCACCAATCTGCCACAACCTGAGCCTATTCCTCTGCTCGAAAATCAAGACCCATCCCCTAGCCCCGCCTCATCCATCAACCAGCCCTAGCCACCGCCACTACCTGAGCCTATCCCCGCCGCCACCACCTGAACCCATCCCCGCACCTCTAACCACCAACCCCAAACTTCGCCGTCGCTCAACGCCACCCACAGCAAACCCTAGTGCCATCACCTGCTCCGAACCCTAGTGCCACCTCGCGCCACTACCTGCCCCAAACCCTAGCGCCACCTCGCGCCACCACGCGCCACCACCTGCCCCGAACCCTAGCGCCACCTTGCACCACCCCACCATAGCGCCACCAACCCCAAACTCCTCGTCATCGCCGCATCCCCCTCTGCCCTATCCTCGTCTCTACCATCACCAAGCCCCGAATCCACAACACCACCAGTGAACCCCTAGCCGCGAGCTCTCCGCCACCACCATCTGCAGATTGAATTCAGAGAGGGAAGGAGTTTGGAGCGGGGAAGGAAGGAAAGAGAAAAGAAAGGAAGAAAAGAGAAAAGAGAATGGAGCGGAATAAAGAGAAAAGGAAAGAGAAAAAGGGGTAAGGGGGTAATATTATCATTTGAGAAAATGGTGCTATTTCCAGTTTTTTTTAAAAAGAATCCGTCAGGGACAAATCCGTCATTTCACTTCATTCCGGCCACAAACCGGCTAAAAAGGTTATATTTGCACATAACCTGAATAGATAGGGTTATATTTGCACTTTCGAACATCGCAGGGTTATATCTGCATTTTCTTCAATTACATAGGGTTATATTTGCATTTCTCTCTATTATAAATTATAGGACAAAACAACTTCAGGAGCTCCTAAACTCCCTCCATCTTACCCTTTTAGCCCCTTATTTTTTTTTTAAAATACGTTTAGCCCCTCAACTAACAAAAGTACTAAACCGTGATTGTTATGTCTGGTCAGAATGTTAACTCTAAAGTCTTTTCTCCGTTAAGTGCAAAATGACTTTTTACACTTTATTATTTATAAGCTCAGCCCACTGCATTTTTTTATTTACATATATATAGTCCCTATAAATTTTAATTACAAACCCAGCCCCCCTACATTTTATAAAATTACAATCCAACCCCTTGACTGTATTTTTAAAAATAACAATCCAGCCTCAACATTTTTTATAAAATTACAAACGCCACTAGGACCTTGGAGAAGCTCCAAACCAAAGCTCTGGAAACCATTTCCGCCAGATCCTCCGGTGACCACTTTGGTAACCATCGCCACCGATTGGAGCTCTGGAGCGAGTGCCCAGATATACGCCATTAGGTCCTCCGGTGACCATCTCCGGCGACTTGAACAAAGGCGCCCCCCTCAACACACACCATGGGCTCCCTCAACTCCGCTCACGATAACTGGTTCGGTACGCCACCACTGTGTGGCGATAGTACCCGAACGCCACCTTCACGTCACCCACCGGCTGCCGCAAACATAAACGATGGCGGATATAGCAACAGAGATTAACTGAATGTCAATGAGCGAGTTTCGGTAATTGGTCACTAAGATTCAAATAGAGAGACGGAGCAAGGGTTTTCAATGAGCGAGTATCTCCAGCGCTAGGGTTTTTGAACAGGGGTGTTGGTGGTGGAAATGGGGGAAGGGTGAGGAGGCTGGCAGGCGGTGCTAAAGGCGGAGGGGCGCGGGATTGATTTGGTGGTGGCGGAGGGTACATGCGGTGGTGGCGTCCGGCGACGGAAGTGAGATGGGATGGGATGAGGAGGGGGAAGGGGGTGGGGAAAATAAATAAAAGATGACGAAAAAGGTAAAAGGGCAATAGAAATAGGAAATCCCCTTTTTTTAGCCCAAGTCCCTTTTTTTCAGCTCAAATTCCTTTGTTTTCAGCCCCCGGATATAAAACAAAATGAAAAGGATAAAAAATGGAATATATCAAATTTAATCCTAAAATTAACGTTTTTATCATACCTTAATGGTTTGACCTGACGCAGTGGGCACACCAGTTTTGTAAGTTCAGGGACGAAAGTGATAAAAAAATGGAGGGTCAAAAGGGTCAAATGGCAAGAGTTGGAGGGCCTGACAAGTCGTTTGCCCTTTTAATTCAATATGGGGTTCCAAATATAATTTAAGAGAGGAAGGGGAGATCTGAGTACAAATACCACTTTTTGAGGGTACTGGAACTAAATAATTGGGGAATTAATAATTTCGGACCATAAGAATCTGGCGGGTCAAGAATCCTGGTCAGAGAAATTCGCAGATCAGTTTTTTTCATCATTTCTAAGCAATGCGAAAGTTTCTACTATTAGACTTTGATGTTTCATTTTCAGTACTTGATGTTTCAACCAAATCTTGTGAT
The DNA here is from genome assembly GCA_037428765.1 of Rubia yunnanensis. Lineage (NCBI taxonomy): Eukaryota > Viridiplantae > Streptophyta > Magnoliopsida > Gentianales > Rubiaceae > Rubia > Rubia yunnanensis. Next base: position 66,821,770 of record CM075063.1, read on the forward strand.
GTTTTTCATAAGCATTCATTTTCACTAAAATCACGTGTTTTAAAGTTAAATTTGATCTTGTAAGGTAAATCTTGTGTTTACATATTTAATTTTTGACACTTTCAGTATTTTAACACTAGTTAGTGATATTTTATTATCAGTATTTTAATTGTAATCTATATTTTCATTTTGATTGAAGTTTTACTTTTTTATTGTATTGTTATAAAAAAATATTGATGTTCACTTTTTGTTTGGAATATTAGATTTTTATTTAATGTGTGTTCTTGATGTTTTTCTACAGCGTGAAATGATTTTATAAATTTTTAGTACTGATGTATTATTTTTTGAATAGTAGTGTCACATGTTACACGATTTGATGTTTTAAAATTCATGTTTATTTGATGTTTTAATTTTAAAATTCGATGTGTTTTTCAGTGATTTTATAGATGTTCAAATATTTTATTTATTTTTTATTTAGGAATTTATTTGATTTAACTATTTTAATTTGATGTATATATTTAAAATTCCAGCTCGATGATTCATGATTTTAATTTAATGATGCATTTTTTTAGTTTCATGTGCATTTTTTAGTATTTTATTTGACATTTAAATATTTTAATTTTGATGTGTATTTTTAGCATTTTTATTTGACGTTTAATCATTTTAATTTTATGTGTAACTAATTTTATTTTATATGTATGGCATTTATTTGATTTTTAACTATTTTATTTTTTATGTGTATTTATAGAATTTTTATAAGATGTTCAAACATTCTAATTTGATTCTTTAATATTTTTAATTGAGGACTATTTTATTTAATGATTTTATTTCATGCCTAAATAATTTAATTCAACATGCAATATTTATTTTAATTTGCACAAAGTTTTGTGTTAGACAACCTAAACTTTAGACAGGATCTATTATTCAATTAATATAAATATGAAATTTGGGGTGAGTTTTAAAAAAATATTTTCTGATAAATTTAGTGACCTACTATGCAATTATCAAAATACTATATATATATACATCACAGAAAATCAAAATTTTCATTTTTTCTCTCCGATCGAAAACCTCTCGCCGATCGATAACTACCGCCTGATGCCGGCAACCACCACCGGAAGCCTGAATTTCACTGTAATTTTGATAGGTACTAGCTGATCTGCTCTTCCATCGAATTTTTGCCACATCCACCTTCGATCTCCGTCGCGAAACCTCCGCCTTCTTGTCGTGCCCAAGCTCGTCGGCAGAGCTAGGGTTTCACCACCAGCACTGTCGTGCAAAGCTTTCGTCGGTGAGAGGCATTATAGGCGGTGCATCTGGGGCGACCGATGTTCCATTTCTCAATTTTAGCGATGAAATCAAGGTTTGACGACGGTGATGGAATCAATTTATATAGGCATCCACTACAACACTGATGTCGAGGATTGACGACGATGGTAAGGAGTTGACGACGGCAGTGAAGGTTGAAGAAGAACGGTGGTGAAGGTTGAACTAGAACGGAGATGAAGATGCAGAAGAAAACAGTGACGAGGAGATGAGATTCACGCGGCGTGTGAGACACACGTGTTGAAACGGAGAGGACGACTTGCGCGTGCATCTCATACGCAAGATTAATGATCCTGGCATCGACTTCGACGGCAGACGACAGAGGTGGAGGCACAACGACGGTCTGAGGTTCTGCTTTATAAGGTGAGGTTTAGCTCGTGTGCCTTTTTTTTCAAAGAAATATACCGAGTTTTAATATTATTTGTCTAAACATTCTATAACTAAAGGTTCTCTGGTCTAGTGGTTAGAATTCTATAACTGTGGAAAGAGGTCAGGGGTTGAAATTTCACCATAATTTATGTTCTTTGAGTTACGTGTTGAGGTTTAATTTTATTTTACAAAGTGTTTGTTGAATAACGTGTCTCTGGTGTTGTGGTTATTACTCTAGACTTTGAGGTTAGCAATCCAAGTTCAAATCCCACTAGTACCTCCTTTTTTGAAGAATTTTTATTCTTGAGTTACTGTAGTTTTTTGTTGATGTTTCTAGCTTTTTTTTTTTCTCTTATGTTGATGTTTTTTATTATCTGGGTGAGGTTTGATTGATATGAGTTGATGTTTTATAGTTTTTTTTTGGTGATATGGATTGATATTTGTAGGTTTTTTTTATATATATTTTCTCATGTTGATGTTATTCATTTTTCGACTGAGGTTTTGGTAATAAGAGTTGCTGTTTGTAGTGTCTTTTTTCTTATGTTGAGGTTTTGGTGATAAAAGTTGATGTTTGTAGTGTCCTTTTTTGAAGAATTTTTATTCTTGAGTTACTATAGCTTTTTGTTGATGTTTCTAGTTTTTTTTACCTTATGTTGATGTTTTTTATTATCTGGGTGAGGTTTGATTGATATGAGTTGATGTTTTGTAGTTTTTTTGGGTGATATGGATTGATATTTGTAGTTTTTTTTTTCTCATGTTGATGTTTTTCATTTTTCGGCTGAGGTTTTGGTAATAAGAGTGATGTTTGTAGTGTCTTTTTTCTTATGTTGATGTTTTTTATTTCCGGATGAGGTTCAGGTGTTAGGAGTTGATGTTTGTAGTTTTTGGGTGATGCAGGTTGATGCTTGTAGTTTTTTTTTTTAAAAAAATTGATGTTTTATGATTTTCAGAGTGAATAATTTATACTATTGAGGTACCATTGTTTTTTTTTGTTGATGTTTTTAGTTTTTTCCCCCTCCCATGTTGATATTTTTCATTTTCTATGTAAATTTTAGGTGATATGGGTTGATGTTTCTAGTTGTTTTGGTGATATGGTTAATTTTTTGTAGTATTTTTTCCTTATGTTGACTTTTTTTTGGGGCGAAGTCTAGATGATAATAATTGATATTTTTAGCTTTTGGGTAATATATGTTGATGTTTGTAGTTTTTTTAGAAAATGATAATTTAGCTTTGTTGATGTTTTTATGATTTTCAAGTGATTTTTTGTTAGTGGTAGTCGTCGTTTTTTAAAAAAAATTTGTTGTTTTTTATTTGAATTTTAATATATTTTTTGTTGTTTTATTTTATTTATTTTATATTTTTTGCTATTTTATTTGATTATATATATATATTTTTTTTGATGCTGTTTTTAGTTGGATTTTTCGTTGATATGCTGCTATTTTATGTTGATGTTGGTTGCTGCAATTTCTTACTGCTTTTTTTTTAAATTATTTTTTTTGCAGATTACAGGCGGGGAAATGATGGGAAAAAATTGGACGAAAAAGGCCCTGGAAAGTTGTTAGTGATAGGTCCCTATAAATTATTAGAGATGGGTACCTGTAAAATTATTAGAGATAGGCCACATGAGCTAGAATATTGTTAGAATTGTAAAAAGGCACCCGTTAAAGTTTAGACTACCTCATAGGAGACCTTCTCTTTAATTTGAGGTTTTAATATTTTAATAGGATTAATTATTGTTTAATTTATGTTGAAGTCAAAGTCTTGGGAAAGATTGTATTTCCATAAACTTATGGAAATACAAGGCATAACTAAAATAATAAAAGGTAAAAGGTCTAAGTTGCAATATTAAAAATTTACTATGCAACGTGTATTGATTTTAAATTTTATAACTCGATTCATGCAATCCAAAAATTTCATCTTCATTTTTTTAATTTATACTTTAAACCTTGGTTTTTCCATGACATATGAAAAAAATATTTTTTAAGAGACGGACTCCACATTAAAAGGGTTAAAAAAGTTTATTTTAAACAACCCAGGCCCAAGCCCATTTCTCCTTTCCCGTTGAAAAATAGCTATGTTTTTGGTCGTCTTACTCAACAGTCGGTGCAAAGCCGTCATGAAACCCAGAATTGGACACTGATACATCCAGAATTCGTCAATTCAATCACCCCTCCTTTCAGAAGAAACCCACAACGGAGCTATTCATGTTAACCGCCGGTGAAGATCTCCACCGGACACGAGCACGGCAAGGAGGGAATCACCAACAACAGAGCATGGCAAGGAAACGAAAGCCACAACGGAGGGACCAATAGTCGGAAAAGAGAACGGCAAGGAGGGAATCACCGCCGCTGAGGATCTCCGACGACGATGACGACGGCGGATTCAGGGATTTATGATATTTTTGGTAAATTGCACACTGATCTCTAAACTTCAGTGTTCTTTTGAAAAATAATCTCGAGTAAAGAAAATTTACATTGTAAACCCCGAATTTAAAAGTTTCTATTTATTATATTCATTATTTGTATTATGCCCTTGGTGTCGTCTCAGTATTTTCACCATTCACCGGCATTGATTACAAACCCATTCCAGCTTAAGATTATTTTGGTCCTTTAAAAATATTCAAGATCAATGACTTAGATGTGCTTCGAGTAGGTTGGAACGACTTTCTCTCACTAACCTGGAGAGAAGTGGGATTACTCCGGGTGATACTGTTCACCCGCATAGTTAGGGTTTTCTTTACTATTCTCCGATCAAATTACCTTTTGGTGTGTTAAATTAATGTTGTGGAAATGGTTAAATCGGGTAGCTTTTGGTAATTGTCAGGTCAATGGAACGGAATGGGGAAAGTTGTCAGCAGATTTGGCGTTAAAGAGAAAGGATTTCTGAAAAGTTGGGTTTATTAGAAAAATATTCTGAAAAGATTTAGCTGAAAACAGAAGGTATATTTCATTGGGCTGTTATCTCTTGGGAAACGATTAGAATTTGTATCGAAAGGGTGTGTCGGAAGGCTTTTAATCGGATTGGAAGCATGTGAGACGAAGTTCTAACGGTTCTCAAGAAACCCTAACTATTTTACAGTAGTTAGGGTGGTGGATTATTGTCTTGGCTTTTTAATATTGGGGTTTGTATTTGTAAGGGCAAAATACTGATATTACCTTATGTTTTGAAGGTTTATACTGATATGACTCTGTAAAATTGGAAAGTTCTATTGTAGCTTTGTGTTTTGCATCAAAAGAGTAGATATAACCCTATGACACTATTCTGATGTTGACAGACTAATTTCCAGCATTGACTGAATTTAAAAGGACAAAAATGCCCCTGACTTGAAATCTAAAAAAATTAAAGACAAGAATACTCTTCGTCTTCTTCTTCTTCAAACCCACCTCCAACAACACCTTCATTGTTCCGCCACCACCACCTCATATCCACCGCTCCACCACCACATCTCCGCCACACCGCAGCCGCATCACATTCAATATAAAAGAAATTTAAAACAACACAAACAAGAATAATCACACACAAGTCAAGATAGCAAATTCAGATAGATAATCAACAAATTCAGACACAACACAAAGAAGAATTACATATGAGTCCATCAGATCAATAATCCCACCTGTATAAATGGATAGAGACAGGATTCACCACCACCCAACGCTTCTCCGCCGCCGCCCTAGCACCACCAACCACCACTTCCCGTCCTAGCACCACCACCACCACCCGTCTTAGCACCACCACCACCACCCGTCTTAGCACCACCACCACCACCAGTCATAGCCACCAGCCCGAGCACCACCACCTTTACCACCGCAAGCCACCACCTCCGCTACCGCCACCACCATCACTCTCCTACCACTCACCACCGCCCTTCACCTTCGAAGACCGACGAAGACCCACCACCACCACCGGTAAACCCGATGCCTCCTTGAACCCAATAAACCATTTAACAACCACTCAATTAAACCCGATAAACTCTCCGACCACTCAATTGAACCCAATAAACCCGATGCTTCATTCTTCAGCTTCCCGGAGCCACTCGCCACCCTCTGCAGCAACACCACCACCATCCATCCATCCTAGCACCATCACCACCACCTGTCCTAGCCACCAGCCCCAGCATCACCACCTTCACCACTGCCAACAACCATATCTGCTACCGCCAGTACCATCACTCTCCCCAGCCACCGCCACCACTCTCCCCAGCCACCGCCACCACTTATCCCAACCACCACCATCACTCTCCGACCACTCGCCACCGCCCTTCACCGTCAAAGACTGACGAAGACCCATCACCACCACCACCATCAATAAACCCGATGCCTCCTTGAACCTGATAAATCATTTTGCAACCACTCGATTGAACTCGATAAACTCTCCGGCCACTAGATTGAACCGATAAACCCAACGCCTCATTCTTCAGCTTCCCTGAGCCACCCGTCGCCCTTTGCAACGACCTCCCGCCACCTCCGTCGCTGAACATTTGCCGACTTGGTCATCCTCTGTCGTCGTCGGAAGTTGAGAATAAGAAAAATGAAAGTTTTTTCTGGAGAATCGAGACTTCTCTTTTTGAAGTTTTTGATTAGGGTTTACAAGGGTAAGGGCAATGTAGTCTTTTACATTTTTTTTCTGAATTTTTAAATTTTTTTAAAAAATAGGTATAATAGTTATTTCATGTATTTTCGACCAAATTCAGGCCTCCAGGGTTATATTAGCACATTCAAGCAAAATACATGGTTACAATAGCACTTTCCAACTTCACAGGGATATATTAATACAAGCCACCAAAACATAGGGTTATATGAGCACTTAACTCTATTTGTAATCATGAGGGATAGTTGTACAGTCGCCTCGAAGAAAAGAAATTTGCAAGTATCGAGAGAGGCATGCAAGCTGAAGGAGAACTACGGGGTTTGATGTGCCCATTTTATACGGTTATATTAGGACTTTTAAGATTCACTTTTGTACACTTTTGTGCTCTAAATGTGACATTTTTCCTTGGAGTTCTCTAAGGAGGGTTAAAAGCGACTTTTACATTTTTATTACTTTTCTAGAGAATTTTGTGTGATAAGGTAATTTGTTTGAAGACTTTGAAGAATACCTTTGAAGATTTGAAGACTTGTAATTGATCTTTTGAAGATTTGAAGAATTGAAGAAGTGAAGAGAAGAGGAGGATATGAAACAAAAAGGAGAAAGAAGAAATGGTGTTGGACTTGGAGTCCGTCGCGACTCGCGACGGATGAGGGGTCAGCAACCCTTCTTGCCTTTTGCACTATAAATACTCACCTTATCCTCTCCTCTTTAAGAAGCTTTGGACACCTACTTCTTCCTGCATTTTTCTGAGTTTGAACCCTATTTTTTCTTTCCTTTATTTTCTTAGTTTTTGTAGGTTAATCATGTCTTTTAATTGTCTAGCTTAGTTTTATCTTGGGAGCAATGGATTGAAGCTTCCATTTCTATGTAGTAAGAACCATATATTGGTGCTTTTGCTATTGTGAATTTATTGAGCTTTGAATGTGAATTGTTCATGTCATTGATGTTGTTGGAAGCTTGAGTATATGAATTGCTTGTATGATTACTGTTAGGGTTTGGAGAAAGTAGCTAATTCTCCCCTCTTTTAATGTGGAATCCAAGAGCATGAGTTAGAGCTTCTTAATGATGTTGATGTGTTGGTTATTGTTAGATGAATGTGATAATGTTAAATTCGTTGTCATGTTTGTTTTAGATAGCAAATGAGAGGAGTCAATGAATGTCGATTGTTCTTGGCTAATCTTGTGTAAATGCATGATTAGTGGAAGTAGTGAACAGATTTTGTCATTCGTTCTTGAAGCTTTTGTTATTTAGCATTCATGTGTTCTTAATGCTATGTTTCACTTCATTTATTCCATGTGTTGTTTGAGAATAGTAAGTGTTTTGTATCATTGAAGTGTTAGGGTGTTAGGAAAGTAACGAATTCCTTAGCTCCTTTTCACGAAAATCTAGGAACATGGACTTAGAACTTCTTGCGCATAATGTGTTGTGATTCTTGCTAGATAAGTATGTTAATGTGTATTGTTCTCATATTTATCATATAGATGCAATGAAAGGTTGAACCTTGAATGTGGTTTGTTCTAGGTTTAGCCTAATGAATGCTATGTTTGGTTAAATGACTATATCTTTGGTAGAAAGCTTGTCCTTGTCAAATCTATGGTCCTTCGTGTATAATGCCATTGATGAAATATCCTTCTGGTTGTTGTTTGTCTAGGGTGATCATCAATGAGGTTTGAAAATTATCGTTGTTTGTCTTTGCAAACTACTCTTAAGAAGGAATGAATGTTGATCTTCCATTGGCATTCCCCATAAGTAACAAATGTGATAGGATGAGTGAATGGTTTAATGATCTACATTAGACTTGGAAGTGGATATCGATTTCCCCCAAGGCTTAATCTTTTGTAGTTTTATAACCCCTTTTCTTAGTTTTGTTTGATGATTTAGCATAGTCGCTTGACTTTGCTAGTTGTCTTGTCTTTTAACTTTCATAACTTAGGACCACTAAACAACCAACCCCTCTTTTTTACATGCTTTTATATGTATATATATCTACACCTAGCCTAATATCAACCTTTTGTGCTTAAACGCTTGAGAAAATCCCCCTTCTTCATGGATGACCTCTCTCGTCGACTTGCCGCTATCTACTTAGTTGTGTAGATAGTAAGCATTTAGGGCTTATAAATATTAACTTTGAGAGACACGACGATGGCCTCCCAAATTTTGGCTCCGTTGCCGGGGAAGAGGCGTTTATTTTTAAGTGTTTAGGTGTATTCGGTTGCATATTAGCTAGTTGTTTTTATTTTCCACTCCTTGGTGGTTGTTTTTGTTCCTAGTAGGTATTGCTTGAGTTCTTGGTAAATTTTTATTGAGAATCCTTGCAATATGATTTCAGACTTTTGAAAAAAAGAAGAAGAAGATAATGGAGCGTCTCACCTTGATGGAACTCATGATGAGAAGAGAGGCTCAACAAGCAAGGTTTTGTAGGATGTGTCATTTCGACCATCCTACCGAGTCTTGCTATTTGTTGTGGGAAGAGCACTACGAGGGGGAAAGAACCCTTGGTTTCAAAAACCAGGTGTATTAAGAAGAGTGCTACCAAGAGGTAGGAGATGTTGGTTTTCAAGGGCAAGAAGCTCAAGAATGGTATCCATACCACAATCCTTACAATCCGGAATGGAGTGGTAATCCGAATTGGTGGTATGAGAATGAGCTGGAAAACCAAAAATACGAGAAAAAATAGTTGGCCATCACCACCTTATACCATACCCCAAAACCAAGCCCAACATGGAAGTTCAAGTTTGCCACGTGAGGAAGTCATGAATACAATAGCAAACTTGAACAACTATACTAGTGAAGAACCGGACACCTGGCTCTCCTCTAGTGTTGAGGCTATTGAGGGGCATGCGAGGAGTATATTAGAAGCGTTGGTCCGAATAGAAGCTCGTGATTCCGAAAATACACCATCCCAAATCAAACTCGAGGATTCGGTGAGTGAGGTCACCATGGGAAATGATCTTGAGTTCGAAGGGGATGAGGAGTTGGTTGTTGAGGATGATAAAAAGGAGGAAGAGGTGATTGTGCTACATTCATTAGCATCGTCACCCCTACCCCAACCTATTGAACCAACTCCACCATTTTTAGAAGTTTTGAGGGAGATAAGAGAGGAACCAAAAGACTACCCCAAGCCTCCTAACCACCCAACTCCCTTTAAACCATCTCCACCTCAACAAGACTTTCCTCTTGAAAGTTTTGTACCCCACCTCTCTACTTTTGGACACTCATGGTGAAGAGGTTCAAGCCTTCACCATATGGATAATATTAGGGTCGTACCGACGACCTTAAATATACGGAGCTTTGTCGTGCCGACGACATAAATAAACCCGGCACTTTTATTTTGGTTTTTGTTGTTTAGTTTTTGTTATTTTGTCTTGTTCTTTTTACGGTGTGTTTTTCTGCGATGTTGAAGAAAAGTGAAGTGCATTTTATTAGAGGAGATGAAGGAATTAAATCCATGAGAAAGGGAAGAAATCTTGGAATGTTGGTGAGAAAAGATTGAATTCTTTGTGCTGAGAAGGCTTGTGATTACGAGTCGCGACTACCTCACAATGACCTCGCGAGGAACCATTGCGAGTCGCGATGTGATCAAAAGTTTCGTGCTAAAAATCAGCCCCCAGCCATCACTTTCCTTGAGATGCGATGAGGTGTCGCGAGTCGCGACTAACATGTCTTCTAGACAGCATCCACTCGAGACCTTGAGTCGAGCTGAACCAAAATGCCATCAGTCCTCAAGGCCAAAGGCCTTTGAATCGAGGTAAAACCTTCGAGACATCATTCCCTCGAGACCTCGGGTCCTCAAGGCCACAAGCCCTCGAGTCGAGCTGAGCTCAACAGTGTAATCCCTCAAAGGCCTTGGGTCCTCGAGCCCAAAAGCCTTCGACTCGAGTAGAAGCCCTCGAGGCCACAAGCCCTCGAAACCTTGGGTTCTCGAGGCCACAAGCCCTTGATTCAAGTTGAGGCCCTCGAGACCTTGGGTCCTTGAAATTTCAAGCCTCGACTTGAACGGAAGTTTTTGGGACCTCATCCCCTCGAGATCCCTAGGCAGCGAGCCCTCGACTCGAGTAGAACTTAAAAGTCCATCAACCCTCGAGACCTTGGGTCCTCGAAGCTGCAAGCCTCAACTTGACTTGAAGTTCTCAGGACCTCATCCCTCGGGATGTAGGATCCTTGATGCTGAGGCCCCTTGAACTGAAGTTCTCAGGACCTCATCCCTCGGGATGTAGGATCCTTGATGCTGAGGCCCTCGAGACCTAGAGTCCTCGAGGCCACAATCCCTCTAAAGCCCTCGAGATAGAAGCTCTCGACTCGAGCAGAACTTAAAAGTCCATCAGCCCTCGAGACCTTGGGTCCTCGAAGCCGCAAGCCTCGACTCGAACTGAAGTTCGTGGGACCTCATCCCCTCGAGATGTAGGATCCTTGATGCTGAGGCCCTCGATACCTAGAGTCCTCGAGGCTACAATCCCTCTAAAGCCCTCGAGATAGAAGCTCACGACTCGAGCAGAACTTAAAAGTCCATCAGCCCTCGAGACCTCAAGCCAGTTCTCGAGACATCATCCCCTCGAGACCCCGAGGCAGCAAACCCTCGACTCGAGCAGAACTTAAAAGTCTATCTGCCCTTGAGACCTCAGGCTAGTTCTCGAGGCCAGTTCTCGAGACATCATCCCCTTGAGACCTCAAGGCAGCAAGCCCTCGACTCGAGCAGAACTTAAAAGTCTATCTGCCCTCGAGACCTCAGGCTAGTTCTCGAGGCCAGTTCTCGAGACATCATCCCCTCGAGACCTCGATGCAGCAAGCCCTCGACTCGAGCAGAACTTTAAAGTCCATCAGCCCTTGAGACCTCAGGCTAGTTCTCGAGATATCATCCCCTCAAGATCCCGAGACAACAAGCCCTCGACTCGAGCAGAACTTAAAAGTCCATCAGCCCTTGAGACCTCAGTTCTCGAGGCCAGTTCTGGAGACATCATCCCCTCGAGATCCCGAGGCAGCGAGCCCTCGACTCGAGCAGAACTTAAAAGTCCATCAGCCCTCGAGACCTCAGGTCCTCGAAACCAGCCCTTGAGACATCATCCCCACAAGACCTCGAGGCAGCAAGCCTCGACTCGAGCTGAACTTGAATGACCATCACACTCTCGAGACCAGCTCTCGAGACATCATCCCCTCGAGACCTCGAGGCTGCAAAGTCCTTGGCTCAAGCCAAACCTGAAAAACCATCATTCCGCGAGACCGTCATTCCTCAAGTCAAACTGAAGCCCTCGATGCATCAGCCCCTCGAGACCTCAAGTTCTCGAGGCCACAAGCACTCGATTCAAGCAGAAGTCCTTGAGACCTTGGGTCCTTGAGGCTGCAATCCGACTCGTACTGAAGCTCTCGAAACCTCGGGTCCTCGAGGCCAAAAAACCCTCCACCCGAGACGATGCATCGCGAGTCGTGACCAGTGCTGTCGCGAGTCGCGATGAAAAATCCAAATTTTCAGCTGAGCTTAAACATTGCATAATCTTTCCTTCTTCTCCACCAAATACTCCCAAGAACCCCCACACATCCACTCATTCCTCCACCATCTCACATATATTGACATATGAAAAATCTTGCATCTTTATAGTATCTTTGTTGATTGTAGTATGCCGACTACATCATTGAGTCTTTAATTGCTATGTTCTATAATGATGCTTGGATATGTGTCGATATATGTTGGGTATGTTTATTGGACAATCTTATAGTGGTGGTTGGATGATGGATTGGTTGTTCTTTGATAATACTATGGTTATTAACTCTTGATGCTAAACCTAGTATTATAAATCCTTATGTACTTGTGAGTTTAATGTGGTTCTTTGTTGTGTTAGTCTTGATCAAACGGCGCCAAGGAGACAATATTTTGCTCGAGGGGTGAGTTCTTCTACGGCACTTTTACTCCCCCTTTCGGCTCTGAAGCCAATTTTGGGACTGAGTCTATACAAGTACATTGGATTGCGCCATATTACCGGCGACTATGCAGAAAAATGGGTGTCACTCTACCTCCTACCTTGAGTTTTATTATTCTTACCTTACATGTTTACATTGAGGGCAATGTAATGTTTTAAGTGCGGGGAGGGGTTAAAGGACTCACATGCATGCTAGCTTCATTTGGAATGCTTTTTACTACTTTTGATTGGAAAAACATGAGAAAAAGAAAGAAAAAATTTGAAAAAAATATTGAAAATGAAAAAAGAAAAAAATTGAAAAAAATAAAACCCGCTGAGTTGAAAACCCGAGAGGGCAACTTAGGCAACACTGGGGGCCCGGATATGTCGAAAACCCGAGAGGGTAACCTAGGAAAAAAATGAGAGGCCAAAATGTGTGGGAAAAGGTGAGATGTGAGCCAAAGAAACATGATGTGTGACTAGGATGAAAACCCGAAAGGGCTCCTAGGCAAAATGAGAGAAAAAGAAAAAAATGCTATGATTTCACTCATTTGCCGGCGTTGGAGTCATAAGGTTGCAGTTGTCATATGGATGGATCGGGTAGCTCACATCTTTAGACCTCTTGGGATTGGGTAACTTAGTGGGTTGAAAAATGAAGTAGGATTATAAAATTCTTGATTCTTTTATGCTTTGTTTTGGTTGATATATTGGCATTGGGTGAAGTATGTGTTTAAATCTCCTCTATGATTTTGACTTCATTTTATGTCATTGGATTTTGGTTGATATATTGGTATGAAGTGAAGTATGTGCTTGAACCTCCTAATGGTTTTAACTTCATTTTGTGTCATTGGACTTTGGGATTATCAATTCGGGACTTTGAAACGTTTTTATGGGTAGTGAATTGATAAGTGATAGGTTTGGTTAGATTTAGGAATTGGGGTTGTGTGTGTAAAAAAATTCTCATTTGAGCTTTGATTTTGAGATTTATGATTTTGAGAGTTTTTGTGAGGTGTTGATTGGGGGAATATTAGTTAGGATGTGGACATATGAATTCCTCCGTGTGCTTAAATCTTTTCTTACTCGAGGGCGAGTAAGGTTTAAGTGCGGGGAGGTTTGATGTGCCCATTTTATACGGTTATATTAGGACTTTTAGGATTCACTTTTGTGCTCTAAATGTGACATTTTACCTTGAAGTTCTCTAAGGAGGTTTAAAAGTGACTTTTACGTTTTTATTACTTTTCTAGAGAATTTTGTGTGACAAGGTGTTTGAAGACTTTGAAGAATACCTTTGAAGATTTGAAGACTTGTAATTGAGCTTTTGAAGATTTGAAGAATTGAAGAAGTGAAGAGAAGAGGAGGATATGAAACAAAAAGGAGAAAGAAGAAATGGTGCTAGACTTGTAGTCCGTCACAAGGTCGTCGCGAGCACGTCGCGACTCTCGACGGACGAGGGGTCAGAAAACCTTCTTGCTTTTTGCACTATAAATACTCACCCTATCCTCTCCTCTTCAAGAAGCTTTGGACACCTTCTTATTCCTGTGTTTTTCTGGGTTTAAACACTAGTTTTTCTTTCCTTTCTTTTCTTAGTTTTTGTAGGTTAATCATGTCTTTTAATTGTCTAGCTTAGTTTTATCTTGGGAGTAATGGATTGAAGCTTCCATTTCTATGTAGTAAGAACCATATATATATATATATATATATATATATATATATATATATCTATTTAGTATTTTTGCTATTGTGCATTTATCGAGCTTTGAATGTGAATTGTTGGTGTCATTGATGTTGTTGGAAGCTTGAGTATATGAATTGCTTGTATGATTACTTGTTAGGGTTGGGAGAAAGTAGCTAATTCTCCCCTCTTTTAATGTGGAATCCAAGAGCATGAGTTAGAGCTTCTTAATGATGTTGACGTGTTGGTTATTGCTAGATGAATGTGATAATGTTGAATTCGTTGTCATGTTTGTTTTAGGTAGAAAAATGAGAGAATTCAATGAATGTCGATTGTTCTTGGCTAATCTTGTGTAAATGCATGATTAGTGGAAGTAGTGAATAGATTTTGTCATTCGTTCTTGAAGCCTTTGTTATATAGCATTCACATGTTCTTAATGCTATGTTTCACTTCATTTATGCCATGTGTTGTTTGAGAATAGGAAGTGTTTTGTATGATTGAAGTGTTAGGGTGTTAGGAAAGTGACGAATTCCTTAGCTCCTTTGCATGAAATTCTAGGAACATGAACTTAGAACTTCTTGCGCATAATGTGTTGTGATTCTTGCTAGATAAGTTGTTAATGTGGATTGTTCTCATATTTATCCTATAGATGCAATGAAAGGTTGGACCTTGAATGTGGTTTGTTCTAGGTTTAGCCTAATAAATGTTGTGTTTGGTTAAATGACTATATCTTTGGTAGAAAGCTTTTCGTTGTCAAATCTATGGTTCTTCGTGTATAATGCCATTGATGAAATACCCCTATGGTCGTTGTTTGTCTAGGATGATCATCAATGAGCTTTGCAAATGGTCGTTGTTTGTTTTTGCAAACTACTCTTAAGAAGGAATGAATGTTGATCTTCCATTGGCATTCCCCATAGGTAACAAATGTGATAGGATGAATGAATGGTCCAATGATCTACATTAGATTTGGAAGTGGATATCGATTGCCCCCAAGGCTTTATCTTTTGTAGTTTTAAAATCCTTTTTCTTAGTTTTGTTTGATGATTTAGCATAGTCGCTTGACTTTTCTAGTTGTCTTGTCTTTTAACTTTCATAACTTAGGACCACCAAACAGCCAAAATCCCCCCCTTTAAATGCTATATATATATATATATATATATATATATTACCCAGCCTAATATCAACCTTTTATGCTTAAACGCTTGAGAAAATCCCCCTTCTTCTTGGACGACCCCGACTTGCCGCTATCTACTTAGTTGTCGATAGTAAGCATTTATGACTTATAAATATTAACTTTGAGAGGCACGGCGACGGCCTCCCAGGGTTACTATTAGAAGGGCATTCAATGCCATATCCGGCTCAATAAATTCTCAACAGAGGAAAGTGAGAGATATAAATCTAGAGAATATGAGTAATGTTGAATCTAATGGTCTATATGATGCATTGTATACTCCAGCGGGTTCTGAGTACTCTGAAGAGAGGAATAAACCCCTTAGAATAACAACTGACTTTGGAATGATCGGTAGAACTAGCCACAAAGGAGGTGTGATGACATTAACACAAGAAGACATTCATGAAGCTATTGAGATGGAACATAATTGTTTACTTGGGTACTGGATGGATGATAGAAAGTTTAGTGTGGAGAGAATGAACCAGTACTTTAGTGATTACTGGAGTATTAGTGCATATGTACTGCATAGATATAGGAACTTTTATGTAGTTAAATTCCAAACTAAAGAAGAAGCTATAGTTGTACTGCATAGGAGTTCTTTCTCTTTGGCTGGAGGTTTATTGACACTTAAAAATGGGGTTCCTGTATAACGCTTAGGAGAATCGGGGTTGAGAAAATTAAGATTAATATCTAGATTCATGGATTTCCTACTGAAGGATCCTGTCTCAAAGTAGTAATTAAGGCGGCGAATATGGCAGGAGATGTCATAGATGTGGAGATAGACACGTCACCTATGATGAACGTCAAATATTTTAGAGCTACAATATGGATCAGACCAGGTGAACCCTTACTTTCTGGTTTTTATACTGATCTAATTAATGGCCATAGAATTTGGCTTGATATCAGACGTTGATCTAATTAATGGCCATAGAACTTGTGCATGGATGTACAAGTTTTGCATACGTTGTGGGGGGTAATAGGGCATCCTTGTCAGATGTGCCCTATTTAGGATAACTTTATTCTGGAACAGTTTATAGACAAGCATATCCATGCACATAATGCCGCCAGAGGCCCAGACATTGTCTATGATGCTGGAAGAAAAATGTTCCCGTCGTCTATAAGAGCACACATTTAGGGCATATTTAGGGATGGATTCAGTGTGGTTACCATGACATTTTACTAATATCACGTACCATACTAACATTATCGGTATATTATTTTTAAAAATCAATATCGTATCAAATCCGTGGCATACCAACTCATCGGTACAAACGTTGGTTGGTATCGGTATGGTGTGGTAGAAACCACCAAATATAAGCTATAATGAATTTATTATTTGATCATTAAAAAATTATTTTTTTACCGTGCAATCTTAATTTTATAAAATTAAAGATTCTTTAATCATAATAATATAGTAGGATAACATCAAATTAAGAAATATAATAAGTAGATAAAGTCTACTGTTGGATCGACAAATGTTCAACCAATTATAAAAACTTTGTTTTAATAACTTTTAAGGTCGCACTATAATTATTTATACATTACGATATATTTTAAAAGTTTTTCAAAATTATATAATTGAACCTCGTTGCAATAAATAAAAGCAAACATCAAAATATCCTATTAGTTACATCAAATATAAAATGCCCCTGTCTAACGGTTAGTCGATCGAAATAAGACTTTGTGTTATAAGTAAGTTATAATAAATAAAAGAGAAATTTTTTTAATTTTTTGTAAGGTTTAGAACAAAAATGTTTTGTTTAAAACACCCTAAGGTGGGGGATATTTATTAGGTTCCCCAAACCTATGAAGCACCAAAAGGTGTACAATAATGTTATGAATATTACATCGGTAAGGCAACCTCATTGCCCTCAAAAGAATGGTCTAATGGTAGTCATGGACTAGTGGATGAAATGTTAAAGAAAATTGTTTGCTAGGTCGAGGTCTGTAAGGGTAGAGTCTTCATGGATTGAGTGCTCGAAAGCTTAGAGCTTCGAAAGTTTGAAAGCTCAATCGGGGGGTTGAGTGTAGGATCAAGTGGTCGAGGTCGCCTAGGCTCCATGTGTTTGAGAGTTCCTATTTCGCAATGGGTCCATGTCTCGAGGGCTCCATGTCTCGAGAGGTCCATGCCTCGAGGGCTCGTTTTGAGGTCTCCATACATGACTCCAAAGCTCGAGGACTTCAAAGCTTGAGAACTCCATGTCTCGAGGGCTCCATGTCTCGAGGGCTCCATGTATCGAGGGCTCCATGTATCGAGGGTTCGAGGACTCCAAGGCTCCAGGACTCTAAAGGTCGAGGACTCCAAGGCTCGTGGGCTTCAAGTTTCGAGAACACCGTGTCTCGAGGCAATGGCTCGAGGACTCTTAAGCTTGCGGACCCCAAAGCTCGAGGGCTCTTATGCTTGCGGACTTCAAAGCTCGAGGGATCCCTGTCTCGAGGGCTCCATGTCTCGAGGGCTCCATGTCTCGAGGGCTCCATGTCTCGAGGGCTCCATGTCTCGAGGGCTCCATGTCTCGAGGGCTCCATATCTCGAGGGCTCCATGTCTCGAGTGCTCCAGGGCACGAGGACTCCATGTCTCAAGGATCGAGTGCCCCTGGACACCATGTCTCGATGGTTCCTTGGCTCGAGGCTCCAAAGGTTCGATGACTCCAAGGCTTGATGACTCTAGGCTCGAGGGCTCCATGACTGCAGGCTCAAGTGCTCAATTGCACACTTGAAATGTATTGCCGTCGTTCGTCATACCAATTTGAAGAGGGGATGTTTATCTGATGGATGCTCATTCATGAATGTATAACCGGCTGAGGATAAAATTGTGTAGCAGAATAGAACCTGTAATGAACACGAAAATTTTCAGCAGTATCTATCCTATAATAAGAAGTTCATAAGTCCAGCCGAAAAAGCATGTAACCGATTATTACATCTTATACAGCATGCTCTTAAGACTCAGTTTGAATCCAAGGAATTCCACATCTATCCAGATGAAGGAGTCCCTTAAGAAAAGGAGGTGCTAAATTCAGTTCTAAATCACCATCAAAGTTATTTTCTAAAGCAAATTTTTCCAGGAAATCAGCTGCAATATTAGTCTCTCTAGGAGTATGTCGGATTGGGTGGATATGATGTTTCAAATTTAGAGATTGGCAAATGGAATAATTCCTCCATGGTGAGGTGTTTGGATTTTGAATACCCTGTACTGCAATTAAACAATCGGATTCAACCTCACATCTACTTAAAACCAGCTCTGAACATAGTTCATATCCACATTGGATAGCTATCAATTCTGCATGTAATGGTGATGGGGAGTGAAAAGATTTTGCCCTCATTTTAACCACCTTCCCCTCACAATTCCTAACTATCACTGCTAGAGCTGAAAAACCCCCCCTGATCCATGTTGCATATGTATTAATCTTGTATCCAGTTAGGGGTTTTTGCCATGTCACAACATTAAAGTTTTCCTTTTCTTTTGTGTAATGTGAGGAATAATGTTAGCATGTGCCCAATATTTATGCTTGTCTAAGTTACCTATCAAATGATTCACTGAGAAAATTTGATATATCATGTCTTTTATTTCAAGCATACAAGCATCATTGGAGAAGGAGACGTTGTCAAACAGGATATTATTCCTTTTAATCCAAAGAGTCCAGATTGTTACAAGAAGGGCAGTGATGGTGATATTAGACTGAATTTTAGATTCTGCATTAAAAGAAAAGTAAAATTCAACTCTGCTCTTCAAATTTGGGAAAGATTTTTGCTGAATCTTTAAAAAATCATTTACACAGTTCCAGACAGAAATGGATGTGGGGCAAGAGTTGAAAAAATTATCTAAAGAGTCACTGTAAGTCTGGCACAGGGGACATTTGGATGCTAAATGAAACCCTATCTTTCTTAAAATGTTGTCAAAAGGAAGTAAACCATTCAGAGCTCTCCATAAAAGCACAGACATCTTTTTAGGAATAAAAGGTAACCATACCTTTTGAAAATGGAGGATCTTCAGCTTTCTCTGTCTGAAAATTTTGTATGCCGATTTGATGGAGAAGATTCCATTTGTGGCTGGCATCCAGACGAGTCTATCTTCATGAGTATCTTCAAAATTGAGTACAAAATTGGTCGCCAAAAATGGCTCCAGTTGTGGGAGGATTGATGCTTTGTTGTTAATAAATGACCTTAGTGAGTGTTCCGCAAAGGGGATATCTCTATCTTGAGGCCTTTTATAAGACAAAGCTCCCTCGCCCATCCAGTTAGCATTCCAGAAGGAGCAATCACCGATACCATGTATTATTCTGGAGTTGCTATTTGCTTTTTCAGTAATTTTATAGATTCTAGACCATGTATGAGATCTTTTGTAAGACTTTGGGAGTGACCATAATAGAGAGGTCCATTGCGTGGAATTGAGTTGCAGTTTCCACCACAGTTTACATGAAAAAGCATCTACAATGGCCTTTAAATCTCTAAAACCTATTCCATTTTCTTCTACAGGTACACTCATATTT
Organism: Rubia yunnanensis; assembly: GCA_037428765.1. Lineage (NCBI taxonomy): Eukaryota > Viridiplantae > Streptophyta > Magnoliopsida > Gentianales > Rubiaceae > Rubia > Rubia yunnanensis. Next base: position 66,841,253 of record CM075063.1, read on the forward strand.
TTCCAGGATCTACATTTTTTTTTCAACATTATCAGAATATCCCCAGAACAAGCTAGAAGCCATTTTCTCCATTTTTTCAAAACTATTTTTGGTGGACTCAAAACTGAAAAGGTATGAGTTGGGATAGAGAGAAGACAGTGATTAATTAGAACAATTTTACCTGCGGTGGAGAGGCATCTCTTCTTCCAATTATGGATTGATTTATCCATTCTTTCCAATAATGGCTGGTAGTGTACCTGCAAATTTCTACCAAAAAATATAGGCACTCCTAGGTATTTGAATGGGAAAACTCCTTTTTCCATTCCCAGGATCCTCTTTACAGAGTTAACTGTAGAAGAATTTGTCCTATGAGATACAAATAATTATGATTTTGAGAAATTGACCTTTTGGCCTGTGGTTTGTTCATATGCTTTAAGAAACTTTTTGAACCTCTTCATGTTTCTAGGGTTGGTATTCAAAAATACTGCCGTGTCATCAGCATACATTAAATGTGAAACTGGAGCACAGCTCTTAGGTAGACTGAAATTCTGAAGGTACCCTGTGCTAAAAAGTTTCTTTAAACCTATAGAAAAGGCTTCCGAGAGCAAATTGTAAAGGAAAGGAGAAAGAGGATCTCCCTGTTTTATACCCCTAGAGGATGCGAAGAAACCTGAAGTAACTCCATTGATTAAAACCGAAAAATTTGCAGCAGATATGTTATGCATAATGAGTTTAACAAATTTCCCGTGAAAGCCAAAGTGAAGAAGAATGGAATTCAAGAATGACCATGAGCCTTTTGCATATCTAGTTTCACTATTAAATTAGGGACTTTAGATTTTCTAGATAGAAGCCTGGTCATCTCTTGCATTTGAAGTATATTGTCAGTGATTTCCCTGCCTTTAATGAAAGCACTCTGCTCAGGAGAGATTAGGATATGCATAAGCGATTTAATCCTTTCCATAAGCATTTTTTAAAAGACTTTATTGACAAAATTTGACAGACTGATCGGTCTGAAGTCTGAGAAAGAGACTGGAATTGGTTTTTTGGGGATTAAAGTGAGCCAGGTGCTTGTGATGGCCTTAGGGATAAGGCCACCACTTATAAAATCATTTGTTGCTTCCAAAAAATCTTCTTTAATAGTTTCCCAGAAGGATGTGAAAAAAGGCACAGAGAAACCATCAGATCCCGGAGCACTTGATTTATTTAGATCAAAGACAGCAAATTTCAGTTCTTGGATATTGAAAGGTTCTAGCAGGAGTTGGTTTTGCTGCTCAGTAACCAGAGAAGGAATTTCAGCTAAAAAAATATTTTAGGTAAGTTCCTATTTTTTGAGGGGCGTCCCCATTAATGAGTCCCTTAAAAAAACTAACTCCTTCATTTTTATTCAGCTGTGGGTCAGAAATCCAATTACCATTTCCGTCTTTGATTTTACTGATTTTTGATTTAGCTCTCCTTTCCCTGATGGTATGATGAAAATAGCTGGTGTTTGCATCTCCGTGTTTTAGCCAATTTAGCCTTGCCTTTTGTTTTAAGAAGATGTTTTTTTTTCTTTTTTGGATCTAAGAAGTAAAGCTTTGGACTTTTTAAGTTCAGCTAAATCAGACTCTGCTTTAGATTGTTGAAAATTTATTTCTAGCTCACTGACCTCTGCTTCAGCTTTAACCAGGTTTTGATTGACATTTCCAAAAGTGTTTATGTTCCATGCTTTAATGTCAATCTTAAGTCTCTTAAGCTTATGCACTAATCTGCACATACCAGTAGCGGAGGACGGTAAATTCCAGTTTTTTTCCACTAGATTTTGAAAGTCTTGTCTATTAGACCACATTTCTTGGAATCTAAAAGGCCTAGGTGCCATTTCTTCAGCAGATTGAATGGACAACATTAATGGAGAGTGATAAGAAGTCAGTTTATTAAGAACCTGAATTGAGCTGTTTGGAAATAGTTCCAACCAGTCCAATTTGCATAGGCCCCTGTCTAATCTCTGGAACAGAAGGTCTTTACATTTGTTCTTGAATCTATTATTAGACCATTTAAAGGAATTACCAATAGTGGGGATGTCATGCAAGTCCAGTTTATTAATGAAGACATTGAAATCTTTCATGCTTCTTGTGGGTGGGGATTTACTTCCTTTATACTCCGATGCTGAGACCACAGTATTAAAGACTCCAATGTAAATAGAAGGTTTCGGAGGGGGGTTTTCTAAATCATTCCAAAGAGCTTCCCTCAATTGTCTATTTACACTAGCATATATAAAATAACAATTCCAACTGGAAGATGAGTGAATATCTGTGATTCTTGCCTGCACAAATTGATCTGACTCTTTTAAACTGATAATATTAAAAGCATGGTTCCATAAGATCCATATTTTAGCATTTTCTACAGGGTAAGCATTTTTTAAGCCTAGATCATGCATCGGAGTGAATATTTTCTTTTTTTATGCCAAGGCTCTATCAAACAAAGAATAGCAATCTTGTGAGACAGCAAAAGTGATTTTATTCTATCCAAAGATGTTCCGTAGCCTCTAACATTCCAAACTAGCATGTTTCCTATTATGTTGTATTTAATCATTCAAAACATGAAGTGGTTGCTCTCTGTGAAGATCTAAGGTTTCTTGATTTAACAGCAAAGGCTTTACTGTTAATTGATTGCTTTTCCCGATTCTTATCAATTTTATCCGATGGTAAGATAGGTATTGGTTTGTGTGTGCTAACCTGTGACCGTGAGCTGTGATCTTCCTTTGTGCTCTGATCAGTTAAAGCTTGATCTCCCTTCTTTACCTCTATAAGCACTAGCTGAGATTGCAGCTTCGATTCTTGTGTCAGCCCAGTACCTATAATGCTCGGTGGATTGTTGCTAGCCTTTGAGGTGACAGGTGTATTTGTTGCCAAGGAAATGGGGGGCTCTATGTGTCTAACATGTGGGCTGATTTCTTCAATGGGGTGAATTTGTGTTGTGTCTGTAGTTATATGGGGTACTACTCCTTCTTGAGATTCCAGTGTTTCATGGAATATTTCTACTGCTTCCTCCTCTTCATCACCCTCATTTAAAGCTTCTAAGGTCTGAAAGGCATTTGAAATCCTAACAGTATTTTCTGTTCTTTGGAGGTCCTGGCTGGGTGTTAACTCACTCTGGTGTTTTTTCATTCTCCAAAAGGTGGTGGTGATTGGCTTAGAGATGTCATCCAGTGAATAAAAGGAAACAGTTCTTTTCTTATGTATACCAGGGAAGTTTTGTACAATACTATTTTTCAGTTGAAGTTCTGTCTTGCTTTGTTGTAACTGACACCCTACATCCTTTTGATTGGCAGTTAGACCTGAGGATTTTGCAACTTCTAATTCCAGTGTAGGCTGGGAGTCTAAGGCATTAAAAGGTTCTACCTTATCTGTGGCTCTGTTTAACTTTTTTCCATTTATTGTGGGATTCTGCTTCTTCCTCAGTTCTGGGTGCAGGAAATTACAAGTAGCATGACTATGACCCAATATCCTACACTGAGTACAATACGAAGGCAGTTCATCATATTCAATCGGGTACTCAGCTACCTTGCTACCTATTCCAACCACAATGGTTGATGGCAACTGAGACAGAAGGTCAATCTCAACACACACTTTGATTGCAGATGGCCTAGTCAGTGCACTAGTTGCAACATCCATTTTAAGGAATCTACCAATCTGATTACTCATACCTATAATAGCAAATGTATTATAGAAATGAATAGGGAGTTTATGGATTGTTACCCAAGCTGGAACAACAGATGATTCTGATACGGGGGAGAAGTCCGGAGACCATTTCTGGACTTTCGTTAACGAGCCTTGAATCATCCACTGTCCCTTCATCCAGCATCTCTAATAATCCTCACTCTCTTGAAATCTGATAAGCACATGGCGGTAATCCATTGATCCCAACTGGAACTTTGATTTGAAACCTATAGACTTGAAAGCGGAGTGAAGAGTTTCCATTGATGGCTTTCCTCTGTTGAACTTTCCGACCAACGCATTCTGATAGTGCGACGCCAATATCTCGCCTTCCTCCGGTGGGAGGATAAAAGAAATTTTGTCCTTATATTCAGTGATAGGGTGAAGATTAGGCGTGTCGGGTAAAGAAGTGAATAGTGGAGAGGGTTTAGCATTCAGAGCTTGGAGGAAGCTTTTGCAATTGGTGGAGGGATTTTCTGTTAAGGGTTTTGGCAGTGGCGTCGCCATGGCCGGTGGCCAATTCCACCTTTTGTGATCGTTATCAGGCAGATAGGGGGGATAGATAGGAGAAAGAAAGAAAACTAAAAGTTTCTCACACAATATCGCACCTTTTTCGCACGCATAAATAGTAAACAATAGTCAACAGAACAAAAATGTTAGTTGTCAATATTTTAAACCTTTACCAATATCCAACATATTGGAACCAAAATATAAATTACACATATAAATTATTAATTTGGTTCTAATATTAACGAATGGCTAAGTCTTAACTAAACAAAAGCTCAAATTTCACATAATATTAATTATACTTTTAGTATAAAAATGTGTGATACGGTACGGTAATACCATGGTAATATTTTCTGAATACAATTACCGTACCGTCACAAATGTGTGGTACGGTACTACCATACCACATCATCGATTACCAACATTTTCAGTACAAATGGTATGTGGTTCGGTTGGTAATTTGACTCAAAATGTCCGCACTGGCCAAATTCAAAGAAACACCAGGATTCAGGCTGGGTATATGGAAAGAAGGTGGCAGAGATATAGCATGCTAAATGATATTCAAGTGCAAGAGGGATTCTTATTTTCCATGGAGACTGACGATGGACTGCCTCAGCAAGCGTACATTGGTAATGTTAATCAAGGAGGAGCCAACCGGGGGTCGGGACCGTCGAATGCAGGAGGAGGTTTCCAACAAAGGTTCTTTGATCCCTACTTTGGAGCTGAAAATCAAACTGCATCATTAAAGCCACCGAGGCCGCCTCTCATGCCACAAAATCTTCTACCTAATGGCCATTTGCTAAATGGCCATCTTCCAAATGAACATACTGGTCAATTTGGAAATGTGGCAGTGGTAATGGAGGAAAATACTAGCCAAGTAGATGTCATGAAGTGGATAAATCAGGAAGCTCATCCAGAGTTAGGGAACAATGAATCGAACAATGAAGTAGCTATGGGAGAGTCTGATGAAGGAGATGAATGAAATAATGAGGATGGGCAGAATCAACAGATGTCTGAGAATGAGGCTAAGGATTAAGATGATGAAATATCTCAACCTCGTGAGATGGAGATGTAGGTATCCCATGGAGAACATCAACAGGGTAATGTCATTCTTATTTCAAGTTCAAAGGATGAGGCATCAGATACAGGAGGAATAGAAAATGGAGAAGTAGGTGAAAGTCCGAGTGTTAATTAGGTGATTCAAAAAGGTAAAAAGGAAGGGGGAAATGGTGATTCTTAGTCCAAGGAGAAAGATCTCTAAGAAGAAGAAGAAAGCAATGACGGGGATTCAGTATCATAGCCATTTCAAGCAGCAGTTGATGTGGAGTAGTAATCTGAAGAGGAATGCTGTTGGAATAAAATAGGAGTTCATATGGGTGATCCAGCTGAGCAAGAAAAGCAAGCCACTGTAAAGGAAGTGATGGAGCAAAACTAGCCTTCAGTTCCAACAGTAGCGAAACTTCAAGTAAAGACCTCGGCCAAACTCCATACAGATGGAAGGTCAATGGGGAAGTCAGGAGCAAATGAGAACCAATAGTCATTCAAAACCAGCGTCAGCCAATGAAGAAGAGAGCTAGATTAGAGGAAGGTGAAAATAAGAAGATTTCAGAGGATTTGCTTCCTTTAAAGAAGAGATCAAGAACTTTACTGACATGTGGGAAATGTAACTTGTCAAGAATATGTTGAAGGGAGAGTCTGATAAAAATTGGAGGATGGATTGCAATGATTTTTTGAGTAGCAATAATGAAGTGCATGAGAAGAGTGATGCAGTGGATAAGGAAAATGAAAATTTGAGGCTTATGGGAGATGAATGATCTGCACCATTATGTACGTGTTAACTAATTCATTCTACACATTTGTTATTATGTTTTGTTTGGTTGATTGCTAATTGCCTTTTTTCCATCACTGGTGAAACTTCTTTGTTTATTTTTCACCTGCTTATTGAATTAGCGATGTCAAGTGATCCAAAATGATTGAGTTTCCAAGAATGAGTTGTCATACTTTGGTCAAATCCTCCCATGTTCTGTACAGATCATACGAGCATGTCCTTGTTATCTCTCATAATTTGTATTAATATCTGTTTCTCTTGATCTAGAAGATATTTCCCTATCTTAACACACTTGGATGCAACGTTGTCATACAAAATGACATCTGCAGTTACTTCTCCAATTTCTACTGGATTATCCATCTGGTTAAGTGAGTCATTGTTGGTGATAGTACTAACCATCTTTGGTTGTTCTGCAGTTCTTCCTGCTTCCACTGCGATGACAATACATTGCCTGACGGTGTGCTGGTTTCCCGTCACCATTGCTACCGGGAATTTCATGACTAAATGGTACAGAGACCATATTTTTGTTTTGCCCTGTACATCCCCACGGCCTGCCAATAATAGCATTGAAAAAACTTGGAGCATCCATGACCACGAAGTCACAGATTATAGTGCAGTTCCTCTCATTCTCCCCAATCGTCACGGACAACAAAATGTTACCAAGCGGTATTTCTGCTCTTCATGTGAATACTACGAGCGCGGATGTGGATTTTTTTCAAGTCAGTCCTCTTGAATCCAAGTTTGTCGAAGCAATCCACAAAATGGATTTCTACTGCGCTTCCATCATCCACGAACACTATATGAACAGTTTCATTCCCATTTTTAGTAATAATGACCATGGGGTCATTGTCCGGGGAGACATTCGGAATGACGTCCTCTTCACTAAACCTAATCATATCATCAAAACACAATCTTTTATCCAGAGGCTCTTGCGGAGGTGAATACCTAGCCTAAAACTTCCATCCATTATTTGTTAAGGATTATATTGATCCATGATGTATGGAGAAGGCTAATTTTTCTAGAGCTTGGTTAGGCACATCTTCTTCATAGTCTACTGCAGCTGTCATCTTTTGATTTTTGCTCTAAGTGTTCATTGTGGCCTATTGGGTTTTGGCCATGGAGCTTCCTGGCTTGCTCGCTTCATTTTATCAGGAAAAATAAACACATGGTATGAAGATTTACCAAGTATGTAAGGCAGTAACAGATACAATAAAGCGAGCAAGCCAGGAAGCTCCATGGCCAAAACCCAGCAGGCCACAACAAACACTCAGAGCAGAAATCAAAAGATGGTAGTTGCAGTAGACTATGAAGAAGATGTGCCTAACCAAGCTCCAGAAAAATTAGTCTTCTCCATACATATGGATCAACAGAATCCTTATCAAATAATGCCTGGAAGTCTAAGGCTATGTATTCACCTCCACAAGAGCCTCTGGATAAAAGATTGTGTAATGAAATAATCAGGTTTAGCAAAAAGGACATCATTCCTAATGCCTCGCCGCACAATGACCCCATGGTCATTATTGCTAAAACTGGGAATGAAACTGTTCATAGAGTGTTTGTGGATGATGGAAGCATGGTAGAAATCCTTTTCATTGTTGCTTAGACAAACTTGGATTCAAGAGGGCTGACTTGAAAAAAATCCACATCCGCGCTCGTAGGATTCATATGAAGAACAAAAACACCATTTGGAAACATTTAGTTGTCCATGACGACTGGGGAGAATGAGACTGCACTATAATCCGTGACTTCGTGGTCATGGATGCTCCAAGTTTTTTTCAACGCTATTATTGGCAGGTTGTGGATGTACATGGCGAAAGCAATATGGTCTCCGTACCATTTAGTCATGAAATTCCCGGTAGCAACGGTGAGGGGAAACTAGCATACTGTCAGGCAATGTATGGTCATAGCAGTGAAAGCAGGAAGAAGCGCGAAACAACAAAAAATGGTTACTACTATGACCAACAGTGACTTACTTAACCAAGTGGATCACCAATAGAAATTTGAGAAGAAACTGAAGATGTCAAATTGTATGACAACGATACGTCCAATGTTCAAATATGGAAATTCTTCCAGATCAAAAGAAACAGAGAGTAATACAAATTACGAGAGATCACAAGGACACGTTCGCATGGACTATACAGAACATGGGAGGAGTTGACCCAAGTATGAAAACTCATTCTTGGCAACTCAATCATTTTGGAAAACTTGAAATCACTGATTCGATCAAGCCGGTCAAACAGAAACACAGAAGTTTCACCAGTGATGGACATAAGGAAATTGAGGAAGAAAAGTAAAAGGCATTATTGCAGGCTGGGGATCATAAAGGAGTTGATATACCCAACATGGCTAGCGAACTCAGTGATGGTAAAAAAGGCATACTCGGGATGGAGAATGTGTATAGATTTCACTAATCTAAACAAAGCGTGCCCAAAAGATTGTTACCCCCTACCAAAGATCGATAAGCTAGTAGAAGCGATCTTGGGGTATGAAGTCCTCATGCTCTTGGATACCTACAAAGGGTATCACCAAATATTGATGAACCCTGTAGATGCAGTAAAAAACAGCTTTCATAACAAGTTTAGGGATATTCTGCTACGTGAAGATGTTGTTCAAATTGAAAAATGCAGGAGAAACATATTAGAGAGTGGTTGATAACGCTTTCCGCAACTAGATTGGATGCAACATAGAGAGGCATATGTAGATGATATGGTCATTAAGAGTAGACGAGCATGTGACTTCGCAGACGACTTAAAAGAAACCTTGGATACATTGAGTGCAATTGAAATGAAGCTAAATCCTTATAATTGCACAATCGAGGTTGTGGCAGGTAAATTTCTGGGATACGAGGTATCCTCGAAGGGGATCGAGGCTAATCTAGAGAAGATACAAGCTATTGTTAAACTTCCCCCAACCATGAACAGTAAAGGAAGTCCAAATCTTAATGGGATCACTCGCCGCGCTCAGTAGGTTTGTCTCGAAAGCAGGAGAAAGACACTTCCCACTTTTCAAAATCCTGAAAAAGGCTAGGAAGTTTAGCTAAAATGATGAGTGCCAATCAACATACGAGTCATTGAAGGATCAACTTCAGACACTCCCAACGTTAAAAGTGCCAATTCAAGAAGAAACATTATACTTGTATTTGGCGGTTTCAGTAAACGCGGTAAGCTCAGCCCTGGTAAGGCAAGAAGGCCAAAAATAGATACCAGTGTTCTACACCAGCAGAATATTGCAACATGCCGAGAGGGCATATCCTTGATATTTTCGATAAAAAGACTGCAAGGATATGCCCTAATTGAATAATTTTACAAGGGGAAGCTAACGACGAATAAGGTACAAGCCAGGAAGCTAGAAATGGGATCCCACTATTATGTTTATGAAGACGGAACCTTGTACAAGAAAGGTTATTTATCTCCACAGATAAAGTGTGTGGGGCCATCGTAAGCAAGTGAAATCTTGGAAGAAGTACACGAAGGATTGTGCGGTTTGCATCAGGGGTCTCGAATGATTGCAAAGAAGGTCATTCGAGTCGAATACTACTGGACAACCATGTTCAACGATGCATACAACTTTGTCCTCAAATGCAAAACCTACCAGATGAATGCTCCAATATCGCACAAGCCGCAGTTAGTGTTAACATGAATATACAGAGCTTGGCCTTTTGATAAATGGGGGATTGATCTCATTGGACCTTTTCCGAAAGGTTCTGGCAGTTCCAAGTTTCTAATTGTGGCGGTAGATTACTTCACAAAGTGGGTAGAAGCGAAGCCCCTATGGTGAGTGATAGCAGAAGCAACAAGAAAATTTTTCGGGCTAAACATAACTTGTCGCTTCGGAGTACCACAGACCATCGTCACCGACAATAGCACACAGTTTACAAGTGGGGTTTTTACAGAATGGTGTTTGAAACTGGGATTCACGCAGAAACACACTTCTATAGCTCACCCTCAAGCGAGCAGTTAGGTAGAAGTAACAAACAGTACGATCGTTCAAGGTAATATGAAAATATTGGAAGGAAATTAAGCAGGCTGGGTTGATGAGTACCCAATACTTTGTGGTCATACAGGACAACAATGCAAGAACCAATAGAGGAAACACTGTATAATCTTGTGTATGGGCACAAAGCGGTAATTCCAGTTGAAATTGGCCAATCAAGTCTTTGAGTCGAGCAATATAAGGAAGAGTTAACCCAGAGAAGGCGAGGTTGAACTTGGATGAACTCGAAGAAAAGAGAGAGAATGCGGAAATCAAGAAGGCTAAATACAAGGAAAAGATGGCTAGAGCTTACAACCAGAAAGTAAAGGAAACACAATTTCAAATTGGCGATTTGGTGCTAAGGAAAATGAACTAGCCTAGCCGAAGAAAGAGGAATAGTATGCCCAAAGTGGGAAGGGTCATCATACAAGATAACTAAGGCGCACCAATCAAACTGCTACGAGCTACAGAGAATGGACGACAGTAGTGTTCCTAACACTTGCCACATAGTTAACTTAAGAAAGTTTCATGTGTGGAATCAGTAAAGTGGCATGAAAATCTTGCTTCCATGTATAGACGCCATGATATGATCATTGGTGGTGTTCATTCCCTTAGTTTGTGTTGAAGGCGATATTATCGCAGTATGAAATCTTTTGGAGTACAATCTTTCCTTTTCAAGCTATACTTTGCGTTCGCAAAACTAAGTTACACATTCTTAACGGACCAACACTGGAAGTTAGTGGCATAAGTGTTAATCAAGAACGTCACGCAACTCACCTCTTCAGGAAACATAAAATGAAAGCAAGTCAGGAACTTGACAATAGAGTAAATATGCCTACAATGAATCAAAAGCGAGCAATAGATCTCGCAACTTCGCACTCTTAATTAACCGCAAGCTATAGATCTTGCTATTAGGAAAACCTGCTTCGAATACAGCGACAAAAGCAAGCACTAGATCTTGCAGCTTTGTACGTTACATACTCTCAATAAAGCAAGCAATAGACCTTGCTACACGATAGATATGCCTACAAAACAACGACTAAAGCAAGCTATAGATCTTACGACTTTGCGATAAATATATTTTCAACATTCAAAACCACAAAAACAGACATATAAGAAACAAATCTTATGAGTAAAAGAAAGCCACAAATTTAAAGAACATCCAAAAGCATGAAGACAGAGAAAGGACAACCACATAATCCAAAGGCGCAGAAACAACATAATCTTTCAGGAAAAAAAATACTACACACTATCTATGCCTAGATATGCTTGTGAAGATCCAGAAGAAGATAAACCACCACGGTGACGACTGTGCTCAGCCTCGCGAGGAAGGTGCTCAGCGATATGCTAGTTTTCCTCAGCCTCACGGGCCTTGCTAACTATATGGTCATATCGCCATTTCATGTGTAAATAAGAAGGATAGCATATCAGACCCCTTCGCTCCATATGACTAAGATACCTAGCATAATATGCTTTGAAGTTGAGTTATATGAGAGAACTCCTCACGGTCCAGCTGCATACTTATAACATTAATAGTTACCTCATACTGCTCTATTTCAGCCTTTAAATTGTTCACTTTATCTTCTATGGTGGGAATATGTGATCGGACAACCTCAGACAAGTTAATCATCTGCCCGTCATTTCCCACAATAAGTATGAAAGAAACCTGATCAGGCAGAACTTCCATTATCTCCATTTCAATTTATACTCTCTCAAAGCTAAGCCTATCCAGTGAATGACTAGATGTATCAACCATCAAAGACCTCCCTAAAGGACGTAAAATCCTGCTCAAAATCTCAGGAGTCCAATAAACAGGATCCAAAACAGAAATTGCACTCAAACTAGAATTTTTTAAGGCTGCTCACATTTGAAATCTCTTGTCCATGGATAAATCAAAATTGGTTTGCTCTCAAACACAACATGCCCCTTTCTAAGAACTGATTCTTAGATTCCACTTCTTTAAATATAACCATAAAGACACCATGAGATGATAACCATATCTTGATAATCTCAGATTTCCACCAAACTTTTCTTGAAAAAATCGTCCATGTTACAGTGGGGGATGACCTCCAAGGATCTTGCATATAACAGTGTTTTGCTGCTGTTTTCTACATAAGATTTGGAGATCCTGCCCATATGAACACTGGCTACTTCATCTAGTTGATAAAACTTCATGCCTTATAATCTGTCCTTAAAAAGATCTGTCCAACCTGGAGCTGGCTTCAGAGATGAAGGAGTTGCATCCCGATGTTGAAGAACTTCTTTCAACCAACCTTGCTTTCACCAATAAGTGATGATTTATACATTATGTTGAAGCTTAACAAGTATATTGATATTTTCCCTTAGTCCTTGGATTAACTGGTTCTTTACAAATGCATCATCCTCTCGGATACCAACCCTTCTCTTGGTTAATTTGAGATATTGTCAATATTCATCCATGGTACGACTTCCTTGCTTCATATTGTTAAAGTACAAGTGTTTTTCCATCAAGTACATGGTTGGGACATGATACAAATGAAGCCCAGTCTTCAATCTTTCCTAATTAGCAGTTAGTCTCTTCCTGCATATGCTCTTGATTCTTTGAACTTGAATTATTCAGATTTCAGATAGATTGTGGTTGATTTGAGGGCCAGTCTCATTCATTAGGACTAAACATAGGATCTGAATAAGTTTGGGTAGGACCACAGGTTCCCATCACTGTCCCTCCTCCTCGGGCAAAGTTAGAAGATCCCGAATTAAACCCTAGCCTTTGATTTTTAAGGCCCTAATATGGGGTCATTTTCGACCTTAAGGTACTTTAAAAAAACATTGCCTTCACCATAAATCCCTCATTGATACATAAACTTAACCGTTGTTTGGATATTTTCCCTGAGTCCTTTGATAAAAAAGGTTTTCACAAATAAATCATCCTTTTTCAATATCGCATGCCAATCCTTCTAATGGTTAGTTTGAGATATTGCCAATATTCATCCACGTTACGATGTCCTTGCTTCATACAGTTTAATTACAAGTGTTCTTCCATCAAGTACGTGGTTGGAACATGATACAAACGAAGCCCAATCTTCAATCTTTCCCTGGTATCAATCAGTTTCTTGCATCACATGCCCTTGATTCTATGAACTAGATTTACTTGGATTTCAGATGGATTATTATTGATTTGAGGCAGCCATTCTTCGTTCATTAGGAATAATAGTAGGAGGATTTGAATATGTTTGGGTAGGACCACAACTACCCATCAATGTCCCACTTCCTCAAACGAAGTTAGAAGATCCCCAGTGAAACCCTAGCCTTTGATTATTAAGTCGTAGGATTGATTTTTTTCGGCCTTAGGTACTTCCACAAAAACCTTGCTTTCACCTCTAAATCCCTAATTTATACATTATATTGAAGCTTAACATGTATTTGGAGATTCTCTCTTAGTCATTTGTAAACCGATATTTCACAAATGGTTCATCTTTTCGCAGTCTTGCATACTAACAACCCTTCTTTTTGTTAGTTCGCGATATTGCCAACAATCATCCACGTAAGGATATCCTTGCTTCACAATACTTAAATATGAGTGATTTTCCATCAATTAGTAACCTGTCTCTTCCAGCATATGCTCTTATTTTTTGAGCTAGACCTACTTGGACTTTAGATGGATTGTGGTTGATTTGAAGCTTCCATTCTCCGTTCATTACAACTACAAGTGGATTTGAATATGTCTGGGTAGGACCACAACTGCCCATCATTGTCCCTCCTTCTCCACCGAAGTTAGAAGATTCCGAGTAAAACCGTGACCTTTAATTGTTAAAGTCGTAGGATGGATTCTTTTTCTGTCTCAAGGTACTTTCAACAAACTTTGCTTTCACCAATAAATCCCTTGTCGATACATTATGTTGAAGATTAACAGGTATTTGGAGATTCTCCCATAGTTCTTCAATAAACAGGTTTTTCACAAATGCATCATCATTTCACAGTCTCGCATACCAACCCTTCTTATAACTAGTTCGAGATATTGTCAATATTCATCCACGTTATGATTTCCATGCTTCTTATAGTTTAAGTACGAGAGATTTTCCATCAAGTATGTTGTTGGAACATGATAAAAATGAAGCCCGGTCTTTTAATTTTTCCCTTATAGTAATCAGTCTCTTCCAGCATATGCTCTTGATTCTTTGAACTTGACTTACTTAGATTTTGGATGGATTGGTAGTGATTTGAGCCAGCCATTCTTCGTTCATTAGGACTAAAAGTAGGATTTGAATATGTCTGGGTAGGACCACAGCCGGCCATCAACGTGTTTCTTCCTCGTCGAAGTTAGAAGATCCCGAGTCCAACCCCATAGCCTTTTATTCCTAAATCTCGAGGATGAGATCTTTTTCAGCCAAAAGGTACTTTCAAACAACCTTGCTTTCACCAATTAGTCCATCATTTATACATTGTGTTGAAGCTTAACCAGAATTTTGAGATTCTCCCTTAGTCGTTTGATGAACAGGCTCTTTACAAATGCATCATCCTCTCGCATACCAACCCTAATCATGGTTAATTCGAGATATTTTCATTATTCATCCATGGTACGATTTCCTTGCTTCATATTGCTTAAATAATTCGAGATATTTTCAATATTCATCCATGGTACGATTTCCTTGCTTCATATTGCTTAAGTACGAGTTTTTTCCTATCAAGTACGCGGTTAGAAAATGATACAAACGAAGCCCAGTCTTCAATCTTTCCCAAGTAGCAATCAATCTCTTCCACCATATGCTCTTAATTCTTTAAACCTTGCTTGGATTTTGGATGGATTGTGGTTGACTTGAGTCAGCAATTCTTCGTTCATTAGGACTAAATTTAGGATTTGAATAAGTTTAGGTAGCATCACAACTGCCCAGCACTGTTCCTCTTCCTCGGTCAAAGTTAGAACATCCAGAGTCAAACCCTGTGGCCTTTGATCGTTAAATCCATGGGGTCATTTTCGGCCTTAATACATTATGTTGAAGCTTGCTTTAACATAAAACCTCTTTCTTTAACCAATAAATCCCTCATTGATACATTATGTTGAAGCTTAATCGATACTTGGAGATTCTCCCTTGGTTTTCACAAATGTATCATGTCCTTCTTTTGGTTTGTTCGACATATTGCCAATATTCAACCATGTTATGATGTCCTTGCCTCATAATGCTAAACACAAGTGTTTTTCCAACAAGTGCCTCGTCGGAACTCATACAAACGAAGCCCAGTCTTCAATGTTTCCCTACTAGCAATCAGTCTCTTCCAGCATATGCTCTTGATTTTTTGAACTAGACTTACTTGGATTTCAAAAGGATTGTTGTTAATTTGATGCAGCCATTATTTGTTCATGAGGACTTAAAGTAGGATTTGAATACATCCAGGTAGAACTACAACTGCCCATCACTGATCTTCCTCGGCCACAGTTAGAAGATCTCGAGTTAAACCCTGCCTTTGATTATTAAAGCTGTAGTATGGGGTCTTTTTTGGCCTTAAGGTACAAAAAACAATGCTTTCACTTATAAGTCCCATATCCTCCAAATGGAAGGATGTCTAATCTCCAATCCTCCGAGTTTTTTGCTTCTACAAATTGTGTCCCAAGAGATAGGAGTATAACCCCCCTTTCCCTTCTTCTCTTCCACACAAAAAATTTCTACAAATTTTCACAGTCTCCTCATGTACACACATCAGGTATACTTAGTATTCTAGCCCAAAATCCAGCTATAGTAAAACTGAATTGATCAATTGAACATTCCCTGCACAGGAAAGAACACTTGAATTCCAACTATGCAATTTTCTTCTAATTTTATCCACCAATTGCTCACATCCTGCTTCCTCCACTTCACTTTAAATGAAGGCAGCCCCAAATATTGCATAGGAAAATCCCCTCTTGCTACATTTAACACTTCAGCCAAAAAGACTTTCTCCTCTTCATCCATTCTAGAAAAATATATTATAGATTTTCGCTAACTTATTGCAAGACCTAAGACCTCCACAAACCTCTTCAAGCGTCCTTTCACACCCTCCATGGATTTTTTGGCTTGCTCCACAAAAGATAAGCAAATCATCAGCAAACAGCAAAGTATGCACACCAACATTTTTGCATCTTTGGTGGAATTCTATGTGCTGCTCCTTGTACTCTCCTTTGCCATCATTCTTGTAAGGTACTCCAAGCTCAAAACAAACAACAAGGGGGAAAGAGGATCCCCTTGTTCCACTCCTCTTCATAATACCTCCCATTAAAAACCAAGTAAAAGGATGAATTCATTGTTCTTCTCTTGAACAAATCTATCATCAACCAGGGGAACTTTAAAAACTTCAAACCATTTAACATGAAATTTCCAGCTTGAAAAAACTTTGTACGACCTCCACCATACTTCCTCCAGTTATCTCCTAATTGCTCCTAAAAAATTGGATTGTATAACCATCTCTCCACGGACTTTTCTGAGGATGAATGCCCCAAAGTGTTTTCTTCACCTCCCTTTCACCAATTGGTTGGATTAAGGATGCTTCTTGTTTTGTATGCTTAGCACTCCACCAAAAATAGCCAAGTTTTCCTACAAGTCTTTAGTTTCCCAATAGACTACCAAATGGCTATCATATTGCCTCTTCAAATGTTCTTCAATATGGTCTAGATTGGATAGTAACCTACTCCCCTCCTTTATGTTCAAAATGTGGTTCTTGTATTGCCTTGTTCTCATAGAAGCATAAAACAACTTGGTAGGCCTATCCCCCTCATGAAGCCATTGCACTTTAGCTCTTTGTTGCAAGAACTTGTACTCAGCCTTCTCCAATTCTTCAAGCACTTTCCTTGCATCAAATTCCACCCTTTGCCTCCTTTCATCCCTCGGTTCTTCATTCAACCTCTCTTGTGCTAAAAGCCATTCACCTTCTTAGCCTTCTCCACCCTTTCTCCAATCTTAGAGAACTCCCTTCTATTAAGCCTATTCAAAGGCTTTTCCATGTCTTCAAGAAGCTTTCCAAAATCCTTCATTGTGCTCACCTTCCTCCAAACTGCTTGGATTGTCCCCTTGAAATGTGGAGGCCTCCAACATATTGAAATATTTGAAGCACCTCCTCTTCTTCTTGTCTTCCTTATGCCAACTCAAAATGATAGGATAATGGTCCGAGAGGGTGTCCAGTTTTACCTTCACAAAAGGCAAAACCTCCTTACCCACTCTTGGTTTACAATGCCTTTATCAATTTTGATTTGTATCAACTCCCCCACTTCCCTTCTATTGCACCAAGTCAACTTTTGGCCAGTAGTTTTAATTTCAACCAACAAACTAGCCTCCATCACATCTTGGAAATCTAAGACTTCCTTTTCTTCAACTTCATTCCCACCTTCTCTATCCCCAAAATCCAAAGGAGAGTTAAATGTCCTATGATCAGTCATGGTTTATGATCTCTACTCCCTTTCCCCTTTAGGAACTCCCACATTGGTTTCCTCTTTTCCATGGTGTTATGGCCATGCACCACCGTCCAAGTTGTTGCTTCTAATCAACCCATCAAAATCCATCCATTGATCCCCAACATTCAACACCTTCATATCATAGAAATTAGCCCTCCAACCTAGCCAGATTCTCCCCCCCACAACATTCCCATTTGTTATTAACTCCCAACCAAGCCTTATTCTCCCCCACACTTGTTTTTGGTTTTCTTCTTTTACTTTAGTTTCCAACAGCCCCAAACAACATATATGATTAAGTATACAAAATATTTTCACCCTCCTATGCTTATCACATTTATTCAAACACATTACATTCCAACAAGCAAATCTACTATTCATAAGGAGGGTCGGATAAGAGAGTATACGCATTACCTTCACTCCTTGAACTCCTTGGATCTTCTTCTCTCTTGCTTGCTGCCCGTATTCCTTTATCTACCATTTTGAACTTAATCACCTCCCCTTGCAGCCCTTTTAACTTCCCATGGCTTCTCTTTAGCTTCCCTTTGCTTCCCCTTAACATTTTTCAGTGCATTTTGTTTCTCATCTTCTTTAACAATCCTCTCAATTCGCACATAAATCCTCCTATTCATTTGACTTTTTCAGCTTCATTGTTCATACTACACCTCCTCATTATGCCCAATCATCCCACATTTTCCGCATTTAGTTGGCTTCCATTCAACAGATTTTCTGGCTAACAATCACCTTGTTTTCATTAAGGTAAATCAACTTGTTCGAAAGGGTATCACTTATCATCACCTCAATCTGCACCCTTGCAAAATCCAGCCTCTCCTTCTTTTGTGTTGCTCTATCAAGATTCAAAGGCTTCCCAAGTGGACTTACTATCTTGCTTATGAGTTTTGGTTGCCAATACTTAAATGGAAATCCGGGGAAGTGAATCCAAAATGGGACAACATTAGGTTCTTCAATCACACCTTCATTCCAATCTTTCAAGTGCAGGGTTTCCCATCAAAGAACACGACTCCTTTCTCCAAAACAGCCCCTTTATGCTTCTTACTTTGAAATTTAACCATAAAAAGTCCTGAATTTAGAAGCCATGCCTTGTTGATTGTTCTTCCTCATATCAAAAAAAAAAAGAACCCCTCAATGACTTTGAATGGTGGGTTGCTGCCCAAAACCATTCACATAATGGTAGTCTCCCATTGCTTTAAGCTTTCTCCCACCTCCTCTATGTGATTTCACCCATCTTCCACGGGTTGGTAATATTGAATCTCCGCCGAGCTAGATCTGAGTATAGAACTCTAAGATCTGACCTCCTTCTTACTCTCCTCCTCTACTTCTTCATTCCAAACAATTTTGCCTCCCTTCTTTAGAGCTGAAATTCGAGTCTGAACCCACATTTTTTGCTTCTTCAAAAACTTCCTTTTCTTCCACTCCTTTGCTTTTATCTTCTTTAGAGCTTGAAAGTGACTGGACAAGAACACTGTTCAACCCTATTTTGTTTTTTCCTTTGCCTCATCCTTCAATGAACCCAAAGATGCTCACCTCCTCCTTTAAAAACATTTTTTCTCTCCTTTGATTGTTGTGTTTTCACTTTATTCTTAGTTTGAGATCTCCTCATGGTGTGAGGATGGCAAATTCAAAAGAGAATTACCTGATCAGAAATAAGAAAGAAAGGAAGAACACCCATACTATGTGAAAATTACCCCTAGTCGAAGGTAATGGTAAATAAAAAGAAACCTCGAGAGTCTACGGGAGTGGGAACATTGTCCCGCTCCCGTGATACAATGAAACCTACTAAACTACCCCTAATCTAGATGGTAAATGCCATGGGAATGTACGAGAGTGGGGACATTAGCCCACTCCCTTTATACATGTTACCTAAAATACTACCCCTGATCTAAATGTTACAACTAGGTGACCAAAAAAAAGAACAGAAGGGCATGAGAACAAACTCACTAGCCCATCCTCCATGGAACCTCCATCCAACTGGGAGTGGTAACCGGCTCTTGACCCATGGTTTGTTCCCCACAGGTGTAATCCCAACCATCGCTAAAGTGCGGCGACAACCTTCGAACCCGAGAGTGATCTCGGACTTCCAATGAATGAAGCAATGCGTCCTCTCCGGGTGGAGCTGGTACACCGCTTCTGCCATGTACACCCCTAAGATGAAGATAAAGGGTGTTATTGGCCTTCGGTAACGATCTCTGTGTGGGTGCCGAGGTTTTTTCTTTGGAGATGGGAGCCAGTTGACCGTAGTCGATGGTGCTCCCAGTTTCTCCCCGCGGATGGACCTCCTAATAATAAGAGACCGGGCATTACTTCTGCTGCGCACGCCCTGCGTAACGGTTTTGTAACCGTTCTCTCCATTTTTGGCAAATGGACAGCCCTATGCCATTTTACACTTTTCAGTACAGCGCAGGCAAATCGTGCAACCGTCAAATCCAAGTATCTCAGCTAGCAGTGGGTTAATTAATTTTGCGTACGCTAATTAATTAATCCAATACCCAATTCAAGTAGTTGTGCAACCAAATGATGAAAGGTTACACCCCACTGGATAGGGAAAATGAGAACTCCCTCACCCGTGATCCACAATTTCAGCCCAAAAGGGAAGGCTGAAACTCTCCACATTTCCATAAATAATTTTTTTCTTCCCTGACCCTTAGCCCTCGAACCACTGGCCCTCGAGACCACTCAGACCACTGGCCCTCGAGACCTCTCGAACCACTGGCCCTCAAGACCTCTCGAACCACTGGCCCTCGAGACCTCTCGAACCGCTGGCCCTCGAGACCTCTCGAACCGCTGGCCCTCGAGACCTCTCGAACCGCTGGCCCTCGAGACCTTTCAAACCGGTGGACCTCGGGACCTCCCGAACCGATGGACCTCGGGACCTCCTGAATCGATGGCCCTCGAGACCTCTCAAACCACTGGCCCTCGAGACCTCTCGAACCACTGGCCCTCGAGACCTCTCGAACCACTGGCCCTCGAGACCTCGAACCACTGGCCCTAGAGACCTCTCAAACCACTGGCCCTTGAGACCTCTCGAACCACTGTCCCTCGAGACCTCTCAAACCTCTGGCCCTCGAGACCTCACGAACCTCTGGACCTCGGAACCTCTCGAACCGGTGGCCTTCGAGACCTCTCGAACCGGTGGCCCTCGAGATCTCTCGAACCACTGATCCTCAAGACATCTCAAACCACTGGCCCTTGAGACCTCTCATACGACTGGCCCTCGAGATCTCTCGAACCGGTGGCCCTCAAGGGAGTGAGCCGCTAGGGTTTAAGGTTAAAGGGTTTTTTTTCTTTTTTCTAGACCTACCTACTTTTGTCAATTTCCAAACTGGGCCGATTTTCAAAAATCCATCCGGTTTGAAACTGGGCAAATAACCATCCAAATAATCATCCCTTAATGAGAATATTGCTCCCTCCATTCGTCTCCTTTATTCTTATGACTGATGATTCCTTATGAGTGTTCATGAGGCAGTGGAATAAGCTTGGTTGTTAGTATAAAAACCAGGGCAGGCTTGGCATAAGATCCAATTAACACAAGTAAACAAGGCTGGGCATTATCCGGGATTTGAACACAAGCGTGGCTGGGGGTTACCGTGGTCTGGGCACCAGCAAGGCCGGGGGGCAAGACCGGGTTCTGAACACAGGCTAGGATGGAATTTTCCCAGGTTCTAAACACATGCGAGGCCGGAAGGTGTCCGGGATCTGAACACACGCAAGGCTGGGTGTTTACCGGGGTCTGTACATAAGCGAGGTCGGCTGTTAGGCCGGGATTTAGACACAAGCAAGGCCGGAATTATCCAAGGTTCTAGACACAGGCATGGTCGGAAGGTGATCGGGGTTTGAACACTAGCAAGGCCGGGTGGATACCGGGGTTTGAACATGAGCTAGGCCGGTGGGATGCCCAGGTTTTGGACACTAGTTTACTCACATCAACAAGAACTCAGACAAAAATCTGACACATATTTTTTATCCCTGCAACTCATCAATATTCCTTCTATCTACCAACAATAGCATTTTCTGCACACAAATCCGCACATGGACAGATAGATTCCCACACAAACAACACATATAGACCATGGAGGGAGTGAAATCGTCACCAAATGGACACTAAATCTTCACAGAACAGAGTTCTACCCACACAAAATCCATACTAAATTCCTCAGCAAAATCCACCCTAATTCCCTACCTTTCCACAACAGGCCATGCAAAACAGCATTTATGTACACATATTATGCTACCCACAGTACCCTACAAAATTCTGCAGAACGTAGTACCCTACAAATTTGTGCTTCTTCTGAACACCGCACTTTGCTATCCACAAAACAGAATACAAATCACATTATTATCCACGAGATGAAACCCAGAAGATAGAGTTGTACCACAACCAGAGTTCTGTTCCGCACACACGGATTCACGAATTCAACACACGGATTCTTTAATCACAATAGGCCTACCAGCGAGCGGTGAGGACTTACTTGGGACAATGCTGAATCCGTCGCCATCGGCAGTAGAATCGTCTTCCTCCTGTATCCAGAATACTCCGCACTTCAAGACCGGTAGGCAGGTCTTCTTCCCAGGGGACCCATGGTGAAGCTATGGGTCGTCAAAATCCCAGTCTAAGAAGTTGAAGATATGAACTTCAAGGACCGCAAACCCGGTCTTCCTCCAGAATCGAGCTTCAAGATGGAGAAGCGATTCTTCCTCCAAGAAAACCCATAATCAAGGTATGGGTTTTCATAATCCAAGACCAAAATCCAGTTTTTCCCAAAATTACGAGCTACGGGTTTCAAAGGAACTTTGAGAAACCCAGATCCAGTTTTCGCGACTTCAGAAAATGGTGAAATAGTTCGAGTTGGAAACCCTTTTATACCTTAAAATATTCCCAGCGAGGAGCCCAACATTATTGTCGGACTCCTCGCCGGAGAAGAAGAGCTGCGGAAGAGAAACTGGCGAAAATTGGACACGATGAACAGTGTCAGGGCTGCGCCCTATTTTCGCTGATCTTAGTGAAAACTACCCCTAGTACTTTAGAGAGTAGAGAGAGAATATCTGAAATAAATTGGGGCTGAGTTGTTTTTCTTATGAAAGTTTTGTATATAGATCAAATCAAATCCAAAGAGTTTTTAGGCCATCACTCCTAGCTTTTTACAAGCAAAACCATCACTCATAGCCTTTTACAAGCAAAAACTCCTATCAAAACTTGTTATTTAAAATCAAATAAACAACCAGCTCTATATTCTATCTAGCTCATATTCAAAATTTTCTTTCCATCTCTTGTTGCTCCTCCATTTGCATTCGGCTTCAACTTGGGCAGCCACGGTCTCATCTTCAAATCTTCTTGGCAAAAGATCCTCTTGTTCCTTTCATTCCCTATTATATACAAGGCACTAGTAAGCTTCATCAACATCAAGTCTTGCCTTCTTCTTACCATCATCAACAAACATCTTTTTACTTGCCTCATGTTGCTCATATTCCTCAACTTCAAGATTTTCATCAACCCCTTAGTGTATGTACAACCCGAAAACAAATGGGCTGCTATCTCATCCACCTTATCACATAAAAAACAACTTTGTTGTGTCTTCAAAATCCTAAATATTTACAATCTATCAACCGTGAGCATCCCTCCCTTTAATAGCATCCATAGGAAAATCCTATGCTTAGGTAAAATGTTTTGGTCCCAAATTACCTTTGCATAAAAGTCCCTTTTCCTTCCTCCCTTCATATCATCATACACCATCCTTGTTTTCAACTTGTCTTCCTTGTCCAAACAACTCCCAAGGGTTTGGAAGTGTTTATCTTTCAATTTGCACAATATCTTCCAATGCCAACCAGAACTTACCCCTCCTTTGCTTCCTTGTAGACTTCCACCCTTTATGAAATATGCTTGAATCCACCTTACCCAAAGAATATCTTTCTTTGAGTTTAAATCCTACAATTGCTTACATAGTGCTGCCTTGTTCCAAATGGAAGGATCTCTAATCCACAATCCTCCAAATATTTTTCTTCTACAAATTGTGTCCCAAGAGATAGGAGTATAACCCCTTTCCCTTCTTCTCTTCCCCACAAAAAACATCTACAAATTTTCACACTCTTCTCATGAACACCCTCAGGTATACTTAGTATACTAGCCCAAAATACAGCTATACTTAGTAAAACCGAATTGACCAATTGCACCTTCCCTGCATAAGAAAGAACACTTGAATTCCAACTATGCAATTTTCTTCTAATTTCATCTACAAATTGATCACAATCTTTCTTCCTCCACTTCACATTAAACAAAGGCTGCCCCAAATATTGCATAGGAAAATCCCCTCTTGTTACATTTAACACTCCAGCCAACAAGTGTTTCTCCTCATGCATTCTCGAAAAATAAATTCTAGATTTTTGCTCACTTATTGCAAGACCCGAGTCCTCCATAAACCTATTTAAGCATCCTTTCACACCCTCCATGGATTTTTGGTTTGCTCCACAAAAGATAAGCAAATCATCAGCAAACAACAAAGTATGCACACCAACCTTTTTGCATCTTTGGTGGAATTCTATGTGCTGCTCCTTGTACTCCTTTGCCATCATTCTTGTAAGCTACTCCATGCTCAAAACAAATAATAAGGGGGATAGAGGATCCCCTTGTTTAACTCCTCTTCTACTCATGAATCCTTCAGAATACCTCCCATTCAAAACCAAGCAAAAGGATGACTTCATTGTACTTCTCTTGATCCAATCTATCATCAATCTGGGGAACTTTAAAACCTCAAGCCATTTAACAAGAAATTTCCAGGTTATACAATCAAAGGCCTTGCTAATATCCACTTTAAGAACACAACTTCTCTTCGTGCCATCAATATTATACTTATGCAACAATTGTTGTGTTAAAAGAATGTTGTGTGATATGTGCCTACCTTTCACAAAAGCACTTTGATTCTCACTAATCAAACAAAGCAGCACCTCACAAAGTCTTGCACAAATTACTTTGGTTATCACTTTATAAAGTACGAAGCAACAAGCAATAGGCCTATAATCACTTGCAAATTGAGGTTGACTCACCTTTGGGATCAAGCATCACGGCTTGATTCAAAGAGTTTGGATTTCTTCCCCCTTGAAAAAACTTTGTACGGCCTCCACCATACGTCCTCCAATTATCTCTCAATTGCTCCCAAAAAATTGGCTTGTATAACCATCTCCCCCCAGGCTTTTGTTAGGATGAATCCCCCCAAAGTGCTTTCTTCACCTCCATATCACCAATTGGTTGGATTAAAAATGCTTGTTGTTGTATGCTAGCACTCCACCAAAAATAGCCAAGTTTTCTTCCAAGTCTTTAGTTTCCCATTAGACTCCCAAATGGGTTTCATTGTGTCTCTTCAAATGTTCTTCAATCTGGTCTACATTGTTATCATAGAAGCATAAAACAACTTTGTAGGCCTATCCCCCTCATGAAGCCATTGCACTTTAGCTCTTTGTTGCAAGAATTTGTATTCAGCCTCCTCCAATTCTTCAAGCACTTTCCTTGCATCAAATTCCACCCTTTTCCTCCTTTCATCCCTCGGTTCTTCATTCAACCTCTCTTGTGCCAAAAGCCATTCCTTCTTAGCCATCTCTACCCTTTCTCCAATCTTAGAGAACTCCCTTCTATTAAGCCTATTCAAAAACTTTTCCATGTCTTTAAGAAGCTTTCCAAAATCCTTCATTGTGCTCACCTTCCTCCAAACCGCTTGGATTGTCCCCTTGAAATGTGGTGGGCCTCCCACATACTGAAATATTTGAAGCTCCTCTTCTTCTTCTTGTTTTCCTTATGCCAACTCAAAATGATAGGATGGTGGTCCGAGAGTGTGTCCAATTTTACCTCACAAAAGGCTTGGCCAAGCCTCCTTACCCACTCTTGGTTTACAATGCCCCTATCAATTTTGCTTTCTATCAACTCCCCCCACTTCCCTTCTATTGCTCCAAGTAAACATTTGGCCAATAGTTTTAATTTCAACCAACAAACTAGTCTCTATCACATCTTGGAAATCCAAGACTTGCTTTTCTTCAACTTCGTTCCCACCTTCTCTATCCCCAAAATCCGAAGGAGAGTTAAAATCTCCTTTGATCAGCCATGGTTTATCATCTCTACTCCCTTGCCCCTTTAGGAACTCCCACATTGGTTTCCTCTTTTCAATGATGTTATGGCCATACACTATTAATGCTCCTAATCAACCCATCAAAATCCATCCATTGATCCCAAACATTCAAGATATCATAAAAAATCAGCCCTCCAACCTAGCCAAATTCTCCCCCCTACAACATTCGCATTTGTTATCAGCTCCCAACCAAGCCCTATTCTCCCCCACAATTTTATTTTGGTTTTCTTCTTTTACTTTAGTTTCCAACAGCCCCAAACAACCTATATGATTAAGCATACAAAATTTTTTCACCCTCCTATGCTTATCACATTTATTCAAACCCCTTATATTCCAACAAGAAAATCTACTATTCATAAGGAGGGTCGGATAAGAGAGTATACCCATTACCTTCACTCCTTGAACTCCTCGGATCTTCTTCTTTCTTCCTTGCTGCCCTTATTCCTTTCTCTACCATTTTGAACTCAATCTCCTCCCCTAGCAGCCCTTTAACTTTCCATTGCTGCTCTTTAGATTCCCTTTGCTTCCCCTTAACATCTTTTACTCCATCTTGCTTCTCATCTTCTTTCACAATCCTCCCAATTGGCACATAAATCCTCCTATTCGTTTGAATTTTTTCAGCTTCATTTTTCTTCCTACACACCTCCTTGTTATGCCCTTTGATGAACTAAAAACATATTAGCTGGCTAACAAGCACCTTGTTTTCATTAAGGTAAATCAACTTGTCTGGAAGGGTATCACTTATCATCACCTCAACTTGAACCCTTGCAATATCCAGCCTCTCTTTCTCTTGTGTTGCTCTATCAGGATTCAAAGGCTTCCCAAGTGGACTCACTATCTTGCTTATGAGTTTGGTTGCCAATACTTCAATGGCAATTCGGGGAGCTGAATCCAAACCAGGACAACATTCGGTTCTTCAATCACACCTTCTTCATTCCAATCTTTCAATAAAACGGGTTTCCCATCAAAGAACACCACTCTTTTCTCCAAAACAGCCCATTTATGCTCCTTACTTTGAAATTTAACCATAAAAACTCCTGAATTTAGAAGCCATACCTTGTTGATTCTTCTTCCCCAAATCCAAAAAAAAAAAAATCCCTCCATGATTTTGAATGGTGGGTTGCTGCCCAAAACCTTGCACATAATAGTGGTCTCCCATTGCTTTGAGCTTTCTTCCACCTCCTCCATGGTGATTTCACCCATAAACAACCAATCTATCTCCATGGGTTGGTAATATTGAATCTCCGCCGAGCTAGCTTTGAGTATAGAACTCCATGATCTGATCTCCTTCTTGCTCTCCTCCTCCACTTCTTCACTCCAAACAATTTTTCTCCCTTCTTTAGAGCTGAAATTCAAATCTGAACCCACATTTTTTGCTTCTTCAAAAACTTTTTTTCTTCCACTCCTTGGCTTTTAGCTTCTTAAGGGCTTGGAAGTGACTGGTTGCCAACCTAAGTTTAAAACAGCTGCAAAGCATGGGATGACACTATTATTTGCAAAGTTCTTGGAGGACATCCTCCATTGACTATAATGGAAAACATCTTCAGGAAAGTTTGGTGGAAATATGAGATTCTTAAGGCATGGCTACTCTCTCCTGGTGTGTTCATGGTTAAATTCAAAGAAGTTGAATCTAAAAAACATGTTCTTGAAAGGGGAGTTATTGTATTTGATAGTAAACCTGTTTTGATATACCCATGGACAAGAAATTTTAAATGTGAACATCCATCTAAAATTCCTTTGTGGGTTCAACTTCCTGAATCGGATCCTATATACTTGACTCTTAAGATTTTGAGCAAAATTCTAAGTCCTATAGGCTGACCATTGATGGTGGATACAGCTACACACTCTTTGGATAGGCCCAATTTTGCAAGGGTTCAACTTGAAATGGATATTCTTGAGGTATTGCCAACCCAGGTTTCGTTCATTGATGAAAATGATATTGTCCAAAGACAGAAACTAGTTTTTGAGTGGCAGCCTATCAAATGCTCCCATTATGCTATGTTAGGCCATGACAAAGTAAATTGTAAGAAACTCCAGAAACTTACCAACAAGCGTGTTAAGAAATATGTTCTTCTTATACATGCTCTTTTTTATGA
The DNA here is from genome assembly GCA_037428765.1 of Rubia yunnanensis. Taxonomy (NCBI): domain Eukaryota; kingdom Viridiplantae; phylum Streptophyta; class Magnoliopsida; order Gentianales; family Rubiaceae; genus Rubia; species Rubia yunnanensis. The sequence continues at coordinate 66,868,852 of CM075063.1, forward strand.
AAGTTTTGTATATAGATCAAAACAAACCAAAAGAGTTTTTAGGCCATCACTCCTAGCCTTTTGCAAGAAAAAACACCTGTCAGAACTTGCTATTTAAAATCAAACAAAAAAAACCAGCTATACATTCTATCCCACTCTTTATCAAAAAATTTCTTTCTATCTCTTCTTTCTCATCCATTTGCATTTGGCTTCAACTTGGGCAACCAAGGTCTCCATCTTCAAATCTTCTTGGCTAAAGATCCTCTTGTTCCTTTCATTCCATATTCTATACAAAGCATTACTAGTAAGCTTCATCAACTTCAAGTTTTACCTTCTTCTTACCATCATCAACAAACATCTTTTCACTTGCCTCATGTTGATCATCTCCCTCAACTTCAAATGGGTTGATGTCCCGAATTAACTTCAAATGTTGATCAAGTCCCGAAAACAAATGGGTTGCTGTCTCATCCACCTCATCACATAGTCTAAAACTTTGTTGTACCTTCAAAATCCCAAATCTTTGAAATCTATCAACCGTGGGGAGCCCTCCCTTCAATATCATCCATAGGATAATTCTATGCATTGATAAAATGTTTTTGTGCCAAATTACCTTTGCATAAAAGTCCCTTTGGCTTCCTCCCTTCATTTCATCATTGTTTCACTATCCTTGTCTTCAACTTGCCTTCCTTTTTTATACAACTCCTAAGGATTTAGATGTGTTTATCTTTCAATTTGCATAACATCTTCCAATGCCAATTAGAACTTACCCCTCTGTTGCTTCCTTGTAGACTTCCACCCTTTATGTAATATGTTTGAATCAACCTAACCCAGAGAATGTCTTTCTTTGAGTTTAAGTCCCACAATTGCTTACATAGTGATGCCTTGTTCCAAATGGATCTCTAATCCCCATCCTCCAAAATTTTTTGCTTCTTGTGTTATGAGTATAACCCCTTTTCCCTTCTTCTCTTCCCCACAAAAAAGTTCAACAAATTTTCACAATCTCTTCATGAACACCCTCGGGTATACTTAGTATACTAGCCCAAAAGCCAGCTATACTTTTTTTTATGAAATTTTTGTGTATAGATTAAGTCAAACAACAATAGTTTTTAGGCCATCACTCCTAGCCTTTTACAAGAAAAAAACCCTATCAAAACTTGCTATTTAAAATCAAACAAACAAAACAAACAACCAGCTCTATATTCTATCTAGCTCATCTTCAAAATTTTCTTTCCATCTCTTGTTGCTCCTCCATTTGCATCTGGCTTCAACTTGGGCAGTCAAGGTCTCCATCTTCAAATCTTCTTAGATAAAGATCCTCTTGTTCCTTTCATTCCAAATTCTATACAAGGCACTAGTAAGCTTCATCAACTTCAAGTTTTTCCTTCTTCTTACCATCATCAACAAACATCTTTTTACTTGCCTCATATTGCTCATATCCCTCAACTTTAAGATTTTCATCAAACCCTTAGTGTATGTACAACCCGAAAACAAATGAGTTGCTGTCTCATCCACCTCATCACATAAACTACAACTTTGTTGTGTCTTCAAAATCCCAAATCTTTGCAATCTATCAACTGCGGGCAGCCCTCCCTTCAATAGCCTCCATAGAAAAATTCTATGCTTAGGTAAAATGTTTTTGTGGAAAATTACCTTCGCATAAAAGTCCCGTTTGCTTCCTCCCTTCATTTCATCATACACCAACCTTGTCTTCAACTTGCCTTCCCTGTCTAAACAACTCCCAAGGGTTTGAAGTGTTTATCTTTCAATTTACACAATATCTTCCATGCCAACTCGAACTTACCCCTTTGTTGCTTCCTTGTAGACTTCCACCCTTTATGAAATATGCTTGAATCCACCTAACCCAAAGAATTTTGTTCTTTGAGTTTAAGTCCCACAATTGCTTACATAGTGCTGCCTTGTTCCAAATGGAAGGATCTCCAATCCCCATCCTCCCATTTTGTTTTGCTTCTACAAATTGTGGATCTCCAATCCACAATTGCTACAAAAAAATTTTCCAAGAAGAAAGAAGAAGATCCAAGGAGTTCAAGGAGTGAAGCTAATAGGTATACTCTCTTACCCAACCCTCCTTATGAATAATAGATTTGCTTGTTGGATGTAAGGGGTTTGAATAAATGTGATAAGCATAGGAGGGTGAAAAACTTTTGTATGCTTAATCATATAGATTGTTTGGGGCTGTTGGAAACTGAAGTAAAAGAAGAAGACCAAAAAAAAGTGTGGGGGAGAATAGGGCTTGGGTGGGAGTTGATAACAAATGAGAATGTTGTAGGGGGGAGAATTTGGCTAGGTTGGAGGGCTGATTTCTATGTTATGAAGGTGTTGAATGTTGGGGATCAGTGGATGGATTTTGATGGGTTGATTAGGAGCAATAGCTTGGGATTCTTCTTGACGGTGGTGTATGGCCATAACACCATTGAGAAGAGGAAACCAACGTGGGAGTTCCTAAAGGGTTAAGGGAGTAGAGATGATAAACCATGGCTGATGCATTTTGGGGATAGAGAAAGTGGGAATGAAGTTGAAGAAAAGGAAGTCTTGGATTTCCAAGAAGTGATGGAGGCTAGTTTATTGGTTGAAATTAAAACTATTGGCCAAAAGTTTACTTGGTGCATTAGAAGGGAAGTGGGGGAGTTGATACAACGCAAAATTGATAGGGGCATTGTAAACCAAGAGTGAGTAAGGAGGCTTGGCCAAGCCTTTTGTGAGGTAAAACTGGACACTTTCAGACCACCATGCTATCATTTTGAGTTGGCATAAGGAAGACAAGAAGAAGATGAGGAGCTTCAAATATTTCAATATGTGGGAGGCCTCAGCACATTTCAAGGGGACAATCCAAGCATTTTAGAGGAAGGTGAGCACAATGAAAGATTTTGGAAAACTACTTGAAGACATGGAAAAGCCTTTGAATAGGCATAATAGAAGGGAGTTGTTCTCTAAGATTGGAGAAAGGGTGGAGAAGGCTAAGAAGGAATGACTTTTGGCACAAGAGAGGTTGAATGAAGAACCAAGGGATGAAAGGAGGGAAATGATGGAATTTTTTGCAAGGAAAGTGCTTGAAGAATTGGAGGAGGCTGAATACAAGTTTTGCAACAAAGAGCTAAAGTGCAATGGCTTCATGAGGGGGATAAGCCTACCAAGTTGTTTAATGCTTCTATGAGAACAGGCCAATACAAGAACCAAATTTTGAACATAAAGGAGGGGAGTATATTACTATCCAATGTAGACCAGATTGAAGAACATTTGAAGAGGCACTATGAAAGCCATTTGGGAGTCTATTGGGAAACTAAAGACTTGGAGGAAAACATGGCTATTTTTGGTGGAGTGTTAAGCATACAACGACAAGCATCCTTAATCCAACTAATTGGTGAAAAGGAGGTGAAGAAAGCACTTTGGGGATTCATCCTAACAAAAGCCCGGGGAGAGATGGTTATACAAGCCAATTTTTAGGACCAATTGGGAGATAATTAGAAGAAGTATGGTGGAGGCCGTACAAAATTTTTCAAAGGGGGAGAAATTCCAAACTCCATGAATCAAGACGTGATATCCTTAATCCCAAAGGTGAGTCAGCCTCAATTTACAAGTGATTATAGGCCTATTGCCCGTTGCTGTGTACTTTATAAAGTGATAACCAAAGTAATTTGTGCAAGACTTTGTGAGGTGCTGCCTTGTTTGATTAGTGAGAATCAAAGTGCTTTTGTGAAAGGTAGGAAAATATCACACCCATTCTTTTAACACAAGAATTGTTCCATAAGTACAGTGTTGATGGCATGAAGAGAAGTTGTGTTGTTAAAGTGGATATTAGCAAAGCCTTCGATTGTATAAGCTGGAAATTTCTTGTTAAGTGGCTTGAGGTTTTAAAGTTCCCCAGGTTGATGATAGATTGGATCAAGAGAAGTACAATGAATTCATTCTTTTGCTTGGTTTTGAATGGGAGGTATTCTGAAGGATTCATGGGTAGAAGAGGAGTTAAACATTGGGATCCTCTATCCCCCTTGTTGTTTGTTTTGAGCATGGAGTACCTTACAGGAATGATGGAAAAGGAGTACAAGGAGCAGCACATAGAATTCCACCAAAGATGCAAAAAGGTTGGTGTGCATACTTTGTTGTTTGCTGATGATTTGCTTATCTTTTGTGGAGCAAACCAAATATCCATGAAGGGTGTGAAAGGATGCTTGAAGAGGTTTATGGAGGTCTCACGTCTTGCAATAAGTGAGCAAAAAATCTAGAATTTGTTTTTCCATAATGGATGAAGAGGAGAAAGACTTGTTGGCTGGAGTGTTAAATGTAACAATAGGGGATTTTCCTATGCAATATTTGGGGCTGCCTTTGTCTAATGTGAAGTGGAGGAAGCAAAGATTGTGAGCAATTGGTGGATAAAATTAGAAGAAAATTGCATGGTTGGAATTTAAGTGTTCTTTCTTATGCATGGAAGGTGCAATTGATCAATTCAGTTTTACTATATAGCTGGCTTTTGGGCTAGTATACTAAGTATAACTGAGGATGTTCATGAAGAGATTGTGAAAATTTGTAGATGTTTCTTATGGGGAAGAGAAAAAGGGAAAATCGCGCCAAAAATTCGCGTTCCTTTTGGATTTCCACTCTGCTGCGTCTGGCCCGTCCTCTAGGCACCTAAGCAAAACAATTGGAGGATTGTAGATTAGAGATCCTTCCAATTTGAACAAGGAAGCACTATGTAAGCAATTATGGTATTCAAAATTGAAGAAAGACATTCTTTGGGTTAGGTGAATTCAAACATATTACATAAAGGGTGGAAGTCTACGAGGAAGCAAAGGAGGGGTAAGTTCTAGTTGGCATGGAAGATGTTGTGCAAATTGAAAGATAAACACTTCCAAACCATTGGGAGTTGTTTAGACAAGGAAGGCAATTTGAAGACAAAGGTGGTGTATGTTGAAATGAATGGAGGAAGCAAAAGGGACTTTTATGCAAAGGTAATTTGGCACAAAAACATTTTACCTAAGCATAGAATTTTCCTCTGGATTCTATTGAAGGGAGGCCTGCCCACGGTTAATAGATTGCAAAGATTTGGGATTTTGAAGACACAAAAAAGTTGTAGTTTTCGGGTTGTACATACACTAAGGGGTTGATGAAAATCTTGAAGTTGGGGGATATGAGCAACATGAGGCAAGTAAAAAGATGTTTGTTGACGATGGTAAGAAGAAGGAAAGACTTGAAGTTGATGAAGCTTACTAGTGCCTTGTATAGAATATGGAATGAAAGGAACAAGAGGATCTTTACCCAAGAAGATTTGAAGGTGGAGACCTTGGCTTTCCAAGTTGAAGCTGAATGCAAATGGAGGAGCAAGAAGTGATGGAAAGACAATTTTGAAGATGAGCTAGATAGAATATAGAGTTGATTATATTTGTTTTGTTTGTCTGATTTTAAATAGCAAGTTTTGATAGGGGTTTTTACTTGTAAAAGGCTAGGAGTGATGGCCTAAAAACTCTTTTGGTTTGATTTGATCTATAGAAAAAACATTCATTAAAAAAACCATCAAAATCCATCCATTGATCCCCAACATTCAACACCTTAATATCATAGAAATCAGCCCTCCAACCTAGCCCAATTCTCCCCCCTATAGCATTCTCATTTGTTATCAACTCCCAGCCAAGCCCTATTCTCCCCCACACTTGTTTTTTGGTTTTCTTCTTTTACTTAGTCTCCAACAGCCCCAAAAAACCTAAGCATACAAACCCCTTACATTTATTCAAATGTATTTTTCACCCTCCTATGCTTATCACATTTATTCAAACCCCTTACATTCCAACAAGCAAATATACTATTCATAAGGAGGGTCGGATAAGAGATTATACCCATTATTACCTTCACTCCTTAAACTACTTGGATCTTCTTCTTTCTTCCCTGCTGTCCTTTCTCCTTTCTCTACCATTTTAAACTCAATCTCCTCCCCTTGCCGCTCTTTAACTTTACATTGCTGCTCTTTAGCTTCCCTTTGCTGCCCCTAAACATCTTTCACTCCGTCTTGCTTCTCATCTTCTTTCACAATCCTCCCAACTGGCACATAAATCCTCTTATTCATTTAACTTTTTTCAGATTCATTTTTCTTCCTACACACCTCCTCATTATGCCCAATCATCCCTCTTTTTTTTACAAATAGTTGGCTTCCATTCAAAACATATTTGCTGCCTAACAATCACCTTGTTTTCATTAAGGTAAATCAACATTTTTGGAAGAGTATCACTTATCGTCACCACAACTTGCACCCTTGCGAAATCCAGCCTCTCCTTCTCTTGTGTTGCTCTATCAAGATTCAAAGGCTTCCCAAGTGGACTTACTATCTTACTTATGAGTTTCTGTTGCCAATACTTCAATGGAAATTTGGGGAGCTGAATCCAAACCCGGACAACATTAGGTTCTTCAATCATACCTTCTTCATTTCAATCTTTCAATAAAACGGGTTTCTTAACAAAGAACACCACTCCTTTCTCCAAAATGGCCCCTTTATGCTCCTTACTTTGAATTTAACCATAAAAACTCCTGAATTTAGAAGCCATGCCTTGTTGAATCTTCTTCCCCAAATCTGAAAAAAGAACCCCTCCATGACTTTGAATGGTGGGTTGCTGCCCAAAACCTTGCACATAATAGTAGTCTCCCATTGCTTTAAACTTTCTCCCACCTCCTCTATGGTGATTTCACTCATAAACAACCCATCTATCTCCATGGGTTGGTAATATTAAATCTCCGCCGAGCTAGATTTGAGTATAGAACTCCAAGATCTGACATTCTTCTTACTCTCCTCCCCACTTCTTCACTCCAAACAATTTTCCTCCCTTCTTTAGAGCTGAAATTTGAATTTGAACCCACATTTTTCGCTTCTTCAAAGACTTCTTTTTCTTCCACTCCTTGGCTTTTATCTTCTTTAGGGCTTGAAAGTGACTGATCAAGAAACCTCTTCAGCCCTATTTTGTTTTGTCCGTTGCCCTCATTCTTCAACAAACCCAAGCTGCTCACCTCCTCCTTCAAAAACATTTTTCTCTACTTTGATTGTTGTGTTTTCCCTTTATTCTTAGTGTTAGATCTCCTCATGGTGTGAGGATGGCAAATTCAAAAGAGAATTACCAGATCTAAAATAAGAAAAAAGGAAAAACACCCATACTATGTGAAAATCACCCCTTGTACTTTAGAGAGTAGAGAGAGAGAATAAATTCTAGATTTTTTCTCACTTATTATTGCAAAACCATTGACCTCCATAAACCTTCTAAAGCATCCTTCCCTCTATGGATTTTTGGTTTGCTCCACAAAAGATTAGATATCAACAGCAAACAACAAAGTATGCACACCAACCTTTTTGCATCTTTGGGAGAATTCTCTGCGCTGCTCCTTGTACTCCTTTGCCATCATTCTTGTAAGGTACTCCATGCTTAAAACAGACAACAAGGGGGATAAAGGACTCTTGTTTAACTTCTCCTTCTATCCATGAATTCTTCAGACTACCTCACATTCAAAAACCAAGCAAAAGGATGACTTCATTGTACTTCTCTTGATCCAATCTATCATCAACTCGGGGAACTTTAAAATCTCAAGCCCTTTAATAAGAAATTTCTAGCTTATACAATCAAAGGTTTTGCTAATATCCACTTTAACAACACAACTTCTCTTCATGTCATCCACATTGTACTTATGCAACAATTCTTGTGTTAAAAGAATATTGCGTGATATGTGCCTACTTTTCACAAAAACATTTTGATTCTCACTAATCAAACAAGGCAGCACCTCACAAAGCCTTGTACAAATTACTTTGGTAATCACTTTATAAAGTACGAAGCAATGAGCAATAGGCCTATAATCATTTGCAAATTGAGGTTGACTCAAAGAGTTTGGAATCAAGGATATCACGGCTTGATTCAAAGAGTTTGTAATTTTATCCCCCTTGAAAAAAATTTGTACGGCCACCACCAAACTTTCTCCAATTATCTCCCCCAATTGCTCATAAAAAATTGGCTTGTATAACCGTCTCTCCCCGGGCTTTTGTTAGGTTGAATCCCCCAAAGTGCTTTCTTCACCTCTATTTCTATTTTTTATGAAAGTTCTGTAGATATATATATATATATATATATATATATCTCAAAGTGAAAACAAATAAAATCAAACAAACAAATATTTGAGAAGCAAAAACCCCTATCAAATTTTTCTATTCAAAATCAAACAAACTAATAAACAACCAGCAGCTCTATATTCCAAGTAGCTCATCTTCAAAATTTTCTTTCCATCCCTTCTTGCTCCCCCTTTTGCACTCAGCTTCAGCTTGGGCAACCAAGGTCTCCACCTTCAAATATTCTTGGCTAAAGATCCTCTTGTTCTTTTCAATACATATTCTATACAAGGCACTAGTAAGCTTCATCGACTTCAAGTCTTGCCTTCTTCTTACCATCATCAACAAACATCTTTTTACTTGCCTCATGTTGCTCATATCCCTCAACTTCAATATTTTTTCACCAACCCCTTATAGTCTATGTACAACCCGAAAACAAATGGGCTGCTGTCTCATCCACCCCATCACATAAACTACAACTTTGTTGTGTCTTTAAAATCCCAAATCTTTGCAATCTATCAACTGTGGGCAGCCCTCCTTTCAATAGCATCCATAGAAAAATTCTATGCTTAGGTAAAATGTTTTTGTGCCAATTTACCTTTGCATAAAATTCCCTTTTGCTTCCTCCCTTCATTTCATAATACACCATCCTTGTCTTCAACTTACCTTCCATGTTTATACAACTCCCAAGGATTTGGAAGTGTTTATCTTTCAATTTGCACAACATCTTCCATGCCAACTAGAACTTACCCCTCCTTTGCTTCCTTGTAGACTTCCACCCTTTATGTAATATGCTTGAATCCACCTAACCCAAAGAATGTCTTTCTTCAATTTTGAATCCCATAATTTCTTATATAGTGCTGCCTTGTTCCAAATGGAAGGATCTCTAATCCCCAATCCTCCATTTTTTTTTTGCTTCTACAAATTGTGTCCCATGAGATAGCAGTATAACCCCTTTTCCCTTCTTCTCTTCCCCACAAGAAACATATACTAATTTCACAATCTCCTCATGAACACCCTTAGTTATACTTAGTATACTAGCCCAAAAGCCAGCTATACTTAGTAAAACCGAATAGATCAATTGCAACTTCCTTGCATGAGAAAGAACACTTGAATTCCAACTATGTATTTTCTTCTAATTTATCCACCAATTGCTCACAATCTTGCTTCCTCCACTTCACATTAGACAAAGGCAGCCCCAAATATTGCATAGGAGAACCCCCTCTTGTTAAATTTAACACTCCAGCCAACAAGTCTTTCTCATCTTCATCCATTCTAGAAAAATAAATTCTAGATTTTTGCTCACTTATTGCAAGACCCGAGACCTACATAAACCTATTTAAACATACCTTTCATACCCCTCCATGGATTTTTGGTTGCTCTACAAAAGATAAGCAATTATCATCTGCAAGAAAACAAAGTTTGCACATCAACCTTTTTGCATCTTTGGTGGAATTTTATGTGCTGCTCCTTGTACTCCTTTGCCATCATTCTTGCAAGGTACTCTATGCTCAAAACAAACAATAATGGGGATAGATGATCCTCTTGTTTAACTCCTCTTCTACCCATGAATCCTTCAGAATACCTCCCATTCAAAACCAAGCAAAAGGATGACTTCATTGTACTTCTCTTAATTCAATCTATCATAAACCCAGGCTTTGCTAATATCAAAGGCTTTACTAATATCCACTTTAATAACAAAACTTCTCTTCATGCCTTTCACATAGTACTTATGCAACAATTCTTGTGTTAAAAGAATGTTGTGTGATATTTGCCTACCTTTCAGGAGAGCACTTTGATTCTCACTAACCAGACAAGGCAGCACCTCACAAAGTCTTGCACAAATTACTATTATCACTTTATAAAGTATGGTCCAACAATCAATAGGCAGAATCACTTGCATATTGAGGTTGACTCACCTATGGGATCAAGGATACGACGCCTTGATTAATGGAGCTTGGAATTTCTTCCCCCTTGAAAAAACTTTGTATGAACTCCACTTTACTTCTCCAATTTTCTCTCAAATGCTCCTAAAAAATTGGATTGCCTAACAATCTCTCCCCAGGCTTTTGTTAGGATGAATCCCCCAAAGTGCTTTCTGCACCTCCTTTTCACCAATTGGTTGGATTAAGGATACTTATTGTTGTATGCTTAGCATTCCACCAAAAATAGCCAAGTTTTCCTCCAAGTCTTTAGTTTCCCTATAGACTCCCAAATGGCTTTCATAGTGCCTCTTCAAATGTTCTTCAACCTGGTCTAGATTGGATAGTAATCTACTCCCCTCCTTTATGTTCACCATTTGGTTCTTGTATTTCCTTGTTCTCATAGAAGCATAAAACAACTTGGTAAGCCTATCCCCCCTCATGAAGCCATTGCACTTTAGCTCTTTGTTGCAAGAACTTGTATACAGCCTCCTCCAATTCTTGAAGCACTTTCCTTGCATAAAATTCCACCATTTGCCTCCCTTTCATCCCATGGTTCTTCATTCAACCTCTCTTGTGCGAAAAGCCTTTTTTCTCAGCCTTCTCCACCCTTTCTCTAAAAGAAATCCCTTCTATTGGGCCTATTTAAAGGCTTTTCCATATCTTCAAGAAGTTTTCCAAACTCCTTCATTGTGCTCACCTTCCTCCAAACCGCTTGGATTGTACTATTGAAAGCTCCTCTTCTTCTTCTTGTCTTCCTTATGCCAACTCAAAATGATAGGATGGTGGTCTGAGAGTGTGTTTGGAAGGCTTCGTCGAGCTTCTTTACACACTCTTGGTTTACAATGCCTCCATCAATTTTGCTTTGTATCAACTCACCCACTTCCCTTCTATTCAACAAGTAAACTTTTGTCCAATAGTTTTAATTTCAACCAACACACTAGCCTCCATCACTCCTTGGAAATCCAAGACTTCCTTTTCTTCAACTTCATTCCCACCTTCTCTATCCCCAAAATCCAAAGGAGAGTTAAAATGTCTTATGATCAGCCATGGTTTATCATCTCTGCTCCCTTTAGGTACTCCCACATTGGTTTTCTCATTTCAATGGTGTTATATGTCCATACACCACCAAGAAGAATTCCAAGTTATTGCTCCTAATCAACCTATCAAATCCATCCATTGATCCCCAACACTCAACACCTTTATATAATAGAAAATCAGCCCTCCAACCTAGCCAAATTCTCACCCCTACAACATTTCCATTAGTTATAAACTCCCAACCAATCCCTGTTCTCCCCCGCACTTTTTTTAAAAATATTTCCTCTTTTACGTTAGTTTCCAACATACCTAAACAACCTATATGATTAGCCTTACAAAAGCTTTTCACCCTCCTATGCCTATCTCATTTACTGAAAACCCTCACATTCCAATAAGCAAATCTACTCTTCATAAAGAGGGTCGGGTCAGAGAGTATACCCATTACCTTCACTCCTTGTATCTTCTTCTTTCTTCCTTACTCCTTTCTCTACCATTTTGAACTCAATCTCAACCCCCTGCCACCCTTTAACTTCGCCTTGCTGCTCTTTAGCTTCCCCTTGCTACCCTTTAACATCTTTCACTCCATCTTGCTTCTCATCTTCTTTCACAATCGTCCCAATTGGTACATAAATCCTCCTAGTCATTTGTCTTTTTTCAGCTTCATTTTTCTTACTACACACCTCCTTATGGTGCCCAATCATCCCACATTTTCCCACATTTAGTTGGCTTCCTTCAAAACGTATTTGCTGGATAACAATCACCTTGTTTACATTAAGTTAAATTAATTTGTCCGGAAGGGCATCACCTATCATCACCTCAGCTTGCCTCCTTGTAAAATCCAGCTTCTCCTTCTCTTGTGTTGGCTCTATCAAGATTCAAAGGCTTACCAAGTGGACAATCCACCACTTGGAAGAAAACCGATTGGACTGTCCCCTTGAAATGTGGTTAGGTCTCCATATTGAACTATTTGAAACTCCTCCCCTTCTTCTTATCTTCCATATGCCAACTCAAAATGTTACGATGGTGGTCCGAGAGCGTGTTCGGTTTTACCTCACAAAAGGCTTGGCCGAGCCTCCTTACCCACTCTTGGTTTACAATGTCTCTATCAATTTTGCTTTGTATCAACTCCCCACTTCCCTTCTAATGCACCAAGTAAACTTTTGGCCAATAGTTTTATTTTCAACCAAGAAACTAGCCTCCACCACTTCGTGGAAATCCCAGACATCCTTCTCTTCAACTTCATTCCAACCTTCTCTATTCCCAAAATCCAAAAGAGAGTTAAAATACCCTATGATCAGCCTTGGTTTATCATCCTCTGCTCCCTTGCCCCTTTAGGAACTCTCACATTGGTTTCCTCATTTCAATGGTGTTATGGCCACGCAGCACCAGCAAGAAAAATTCCAAGTTATTGCTCCTAATCAACCTATCAAAATCGATCCATTGATCCCCAACATTTAACACCTCTATATCATAGAAATCAGCCCTCCAACCTATCAAAATTCTCCTCCCTACAACATTCCCATTTGTTATTATCTCCCAACCAATCCTTGTTCATCCCCGTACTATTTTTTAATTTTCTTTTTTTACTTTAGTTTCCAGTAGCCCCAAACAACCTATGTGATTAAGCATACAAAAGTTTTTCACCCTCCTATGCTTATCACATTTACTAAAACCCCTCACATTCCAACAAGCAAATCTACTCTTCATAAGGAGGTTCAGGTAAGAGAGTATACTCATTACCTTCAATCCTTGAACTCCTTGTATCTTCTTCTTTCTTCCTTACTTCCCTTATTCCTTCCTCTACATTTTGAATTCAATCTCATCCCCCAGCAGCCCTTTAACTTTGCCTTGCTATTCTTTAGCTTCCCCTTGCTGCCCATTAACATTTTCACTCCATTTTGCTTCTCATCTTCTTTCACAATCCTCCCAATGGCATATAAATCCTCCTAGTCATTTGCCTTTTTTTCAGCTTCATTTTTCTTCACACATACCTCCTCGTGGTGCCCAGTCATCCCATATTTTCCACATTTAGTTGGCTTTCTTCAAAACAGATTTGCCAGTTACAATCACCTTGTTTGCATTAAGTTAAATCAATTTGTCCGGAAGGGTATATCACCTATCATCACCTTAACTTGCCTCCTTGCAAAATCTAGCCTCTCCTTCTTTTGTGTTGCTCTATCAAGATTCCAAGGCTTCTCAAGTGGACAATCCACTGCTTCGAAGAAAACTGATTGGATTGTCCCCTTCAAATGTGGTGAGGCCTCCATATTGAACTATTTGAAGCTCATCCCCTTCTTCTTGTCTTCCTTATGCTAACTAAAAATGCTAGGATGGTGGTCCAAGAGCGTGTTCGGTTTTACCTCACAAAAGGCTTGGCCGAGCCTCCTTACCCACTCTTGGTTTACAATGCCTCCATTAATTTTGCTTTGCATAAACTCCCCAACTTCCCTTCTATTGCACCAAGTGAATGTTTTGTCAATATTTTTATTTTTAACCAACAAACTAGCCTCCATCACTTCTTGGAAATCCAAGACTTCCTTTTCTTCAACTTCATTCCCACCTTCTCTATCCCCAAAATCCAAAGGAGAGGTAAAATGTCCTATGATCAGCCATGGTTTATCATCTCTGCTCCCTTGCCCCTTTAGGAACTCCCACATTGGTTTCCTCATTTCAATGGTGTTATGGCCATACATCCCCTGCAAGAAGAATTCCAAGTTATTCTCCTAATCAACCCATCAAAATCCATCCATCGATCCCCAACATTCAACACCTTTATATCATAGAAATCAGCCCTCCAACCTAGCCAAATTCCCCCCCCCCCAAACATTCCCATTTGTTATAAACTCCCAGCCAATCTCTGTTCTCCAGTGCACTTTTTTTTATTTTCTTCTTTTACTTTAGTTTCCAACATCCCCAAACAACCTATATCATTAAGCAAATAAAGGTTTTTCACCCTCCTATGCATATCACATTTACTGAAACTCCTCACATTCCAACAAGCAAATCTACTCTTCATAAAGAGGGTCGGGTAATAGAGTATACCCATTACCTTCACTTCTTGAACTCCTTGTATCTTCTTCTTTCTTGCTACCCTTATTCCTTTCTCTACCATTTTGAACTCAATATCATCCCCTTGCAGCCCTTTAACTTCTCCTTGCTGCTCTTTAGCTTCCCCTTGCTGCCCTTTAACATCTTTCACTCCATCTTACTTATCATCCTTTTTCACAATCGTCCCAGTTGGCACATAAATCCTCCTAGTCATTTGTCTTTTTTCAGCTTCATTTTTCTTCCAACACACCTCCTCATGGTGCCCAATCATCCCACATTTCCACATTTAATTAGCTTCCTTCAAAATGGATTTGCTGACTTCTCACCTTGTTTACATTAAGTTAAATCAATTTATCCTGAAGGGTAACCTATCATCATCTCAACTTGCCTCTTTGCAAAATCCAGCCTGGCCTTCTCTTGTGTTGCTTTATCAAGATTCAAAAGCTTCCCTAGTGGAGAATCCATCGCTTGGAAGAAAACTGCTTAGATTGTCACTTTTAAATGTGGTGAGGCCTCCATATTGAAAATTTTGAAGCTCCCCCATTCTTCTTGTCTTCCTTATGCCAACTCAAAATGCTAGGATGGTGATCCGAGAGCGTGTTCAGTTTTACCTCACAAAAGGCTTGGCCGACGCTCCTTACCTACTCTTGGTTTATAAAGCCTATCTCAATTTTGCTTTGTATAAACTCCCCCACTTCCCTACCATTGCACCAAGTAAACTTTTGGCCAATAGTTTTATTTTCAACCAACAAACTAGCCTCTATCACTTCTTGGAAATCCAAGACATCCTTTTCTTCAACTTCATTCCCACCTTCTCTATCCCCAAAATCCAAAGGAGAGTTAAAATGTCCTATGATCAGCCATGGTTTATCATCTCTGCTTCCTTGCTCCTTTAGGAACTCCCACATTGGTTTCCTCATTTCAATGGCGTTAAGGTCATACACCACCCATAAGAAGAATTCCAAGTTATTGCTCCTGATCAACCCATCAAAATTCATCCATTGATCCCCCAATATTCCACACCTTTATATCATAGAAATCAGCCCTCCAACCTAATCGAATTATCCCCCCTACAACATTCTCATTTGTTATAAACTCCCAACCAATCCCTGTTCTCCCCCGCACTTTTTTATTATTTTCTTCTTTTACTTTAGTTTCCAACAGCCCCAAACAACCTATGTAAGCATAAAAAAGTTTTTCACCCTCCTATGCTTATTACATTTAGTGAAACCCCTCTCATTCCAACAAGCAAATCTACTCCTCATAATGAGGGTCGAGTAACAGAGTGTACCCATTACCTTCACTCCTTGTGTCTTCTTCTTTCTTCCTTGCCGCCGTTATTCCTTTCTCTATCATTTTGAACTCAATCTCATCCCTTGCAGCCCTTTAACTTCACCGTGCTGCTCTTTAATTTCCCCTTGCTACCCTTTAACATCTTTCACTCCATCTTGTTTCTCATCTGCTTTCACAATCCTCCCAATTGGCACATAAATCCTCCTAGTCCTTTAACTTTTTTTAGCTTCATTTTTCTTCCTACACACCTCATCATAGTGGCCAATCATCCCACATTTTCAACATTTAGTTGGCTTCCTTTAAAACGGATTTGCTGGCTAACAATCACCTTGTTTACATTAAGTTAAATCAATTTGTCCGGCAAGGTATCCACTTATCATCGCCTGAACTTGCCTCCTTGAAAAATCCAGCCTCTCATTCTCTTGTGTTGTATCAAGATTCAAAGGCTTCCCAAGTGGACAATCAACCGCTTGGAAGAAAACCGCTTGGATTGTCCCCTTGAAATGTGGTGAGGCCTCCATATTGAACTATTTGAAGGTCCCATCTTCTTCTTGTCTTCCCTATGCCAACTCAAAATGTTAGGATGGTGGTCTGAGAGTGTGTTTGGTTTTACCTCACAAAGCCTTGGCCGAGTCTCCTTACCCTTTCTTAGTTTACAATACATTTATCAATTTTTCCTTGTATCAACTCCCCATTTCCCTTCTATTGCACCAAGTAAAATTTTGGCCTATAGTTTTAATTTCAACCAACAAACTAACCTCCATCACTTCTTGAAAATCCAAGACTTTGTTTTCTTCAACTTCATTCCCACCTTCTCTATCCACAAAATTCTAAGGAGAATTAAAATGTCCTATGATCAGCAATGGTTTAACATCTCTGCTCCCTTTCCCCTTTAGGAACTCCCACATTGGTTTCCTCATTTCAATTGTGTTATGGCCAAACACCACGGTCAAGAAAAATTCCAAGTTATTGCTCCTAATCAACCCATCAAAATCCATCCATCAATATCCCCAACATTCAATACATTTATATCATAGAAAATTAGCCATCCAACCTAGCCAAATTCTCCCCCCTACAACATTTCTATTTGGTATACACTCCCAACCAATCCCTGTTCTCTACCGGACTTTTTTTCTTCTTTTACTTTTAGTTTCCAACAGAACTAAACAACCTATATGATTAAAAATACCAAAGTATTTCACCCTCCTATGCTTATCTAATTTACTGAAAACCCTCACATTTCAGCAAGCAAATCTACTATTCAGAAGAAGGGTCGGGTAAGAGAATATACCCCTTACCTTCACTCCTTGTATCTTCTTCTTTCTTCCTTGCTTCCCTTTTTTCCTTTCTCTACCATTTTGAACTCAATCTCACCCCCTTGCCGCCCTTTAACTTTGCCTTGCTATTCTTTAACTTCCCCTTGCTGCCCTTTAACTTTTTTCACTCCATCTTGCTTCTCATCTTCTTTCACAATTGTCCCAATTGGCACATAAATCCTCATAGTCATTTGTATTTTTTAAAATTCATTTTTCTTCCTACACACCTCCTCATGGTGCCCAATCATCCCACAATTTCCACATTTAGTTGGCTTCCTTCAAAACAGATTTGCTGGATAACAATCACTATGTTTACATTAAGTTTAATCAATTTGTCCGGAAGGGTATCACCTATCATCACCTAAACTTGCCTCCTTGCAAAATCCAGCCTCTCCTTCTCTTGTGTTGGCTCTATCAAGATTCAAAGGCTTCCCATGTGGACAATCCACCGCTTGGAAGAAAACCGCTTGGATTGTCCCCTTGAAATGTGGTGAGGCCTCCATATTGAACTATTTGAAACTCCTCCCCTTCTTCTTATCTTCCTTATGCCAACTCAAAGTGTTAGAATGGTTGTCTGAGAGCGTGTTTAGTTTTACTTCACAAAAGGCTTTGCCGACCTCCTTACCCAATCTTGGTTTACAATGCCTCTATCAATTTTGCTTTGAATCAACTCCCCACTTCCCTTCTATTGCAACAAGTAAACTTTTGGCCAATAGTTTCATTTTCAACCAAGAAACTAGCCTCCATCCCTTCTTGGAAATCCAAGACTTCCTTTTCTTCAACTTCATTCCCACCTTCTCTATCTCCAAAATCCAAAGGAGAGTTTAAATGTCCTATGATCAGCCATGGTTTATCATCTCTGCTCCCTTGCCCCTTTAGGAACTCCCACTTTGGTTTCCTCATTTCAATGGTGTTATGGCCATACACCACTTGCAAGAAGAATTTCAAGTTATTTCTCCTAATCAACCCATCAAAATCCATCCATTGATCCCCAACATTCAACACATTTATATCATAGAAATCAGCCCTCCAATCTATCCAAATCCCCCCCCCCCGACAAAATTCCCATTTGTTATAAAATTCCCAACCAATCCTTATTCTCCCCCACACTTTTTTTAAAATTTTCTTCTTTTGCTTTAGTTTCCAATGGCCCCACACAACCTATATGATTAAGCATACAAAAGTTTTTCACCCTCTTTTGCTTATCACATTTACATAAATCTCTCACATTCCAACAAGCAAATCTACTCTTCATAAGGAGGGTCGACTAAGAGAGTATACCCGTTACCTTCACTCCTTGAACTCATTTTATCTTCTTCTTTCTTCCTTGCTTCCATTATTCCTTTCTATACCATTTTGAACTCAATCTCATCCCCCAGCAGCCCTTTCACTTTGCCTTGCTACTCTTTAGCTTCCCCCTTGCTACCCTTTAACATCTTTCACACCATGTTGTTTCTCATCTTCTTTCACAATCCTCCCAATTGGCACATAAATCCTCCTAGTCCTTTGTCTTTTTTCACCTTCATTTTTCTTCCTACACACCTCCTCATGGTGCCCAATCATCCCACATTTTTCACATTTAGTTTTTCCCTCAAAACTTATTTGCTGGCTAACAATCACCTTGTTTACATTAAGTTAAATCAATTTGTCCGGAAGGGTATCGCCTATCATCACCTAAACTTGCCTCCTTGCAAAATCCATCCCTTCCTTATCTTTTATTGCTCTATCAAGATTCAAAGGCTTCCCAAGTGGACAATCCACCGCTTGGAAGAAAACCGCTTAATTTGTCCCCTTGAAATGTGGTGTGGCCTCCATATTGAACTATTTGAAGCTTCTCCCCTTCTTCTTGTCTTCCTTATGCCAACTCAAAATGTTATCATGGTGGTTAGAGAGCATGTTCGGTATTACCTCACAAAAGGCTTGGCCGAGCCCCCTTACCCACTCTTGGTTTACAATGCCTATATCAATTTTGCTTTGTATCAACTCACCCACTTCCCTTCTATTCAACAAGTAAACTTTTGTCCAATAGTTTTAATTTCAACCAACACACTAGCCTCCATCACTCCTTGGAAATCCAAGACTTCCTTTTCTTCAACTTCATTCCCACCTTCTCTATCCCCAAAATCCAAAGGAGAGTTAAAATGTCTTATGATCAGCCATGGTTTATCATCTCTGCTCCCTTTAGGTACTCCCACATTGGTTTTCTCATTTCAATGGTGTTATATGTCCATACACCACCAAGAAGAATTCCAAGTTATTGCTCCTAATCAACCTATCAAATCCATCCATTGATCCCCAACACTCAACACCTTTATATAATAGAAAATCAGCCCTCCAACCTAGCCAAATTCTCACCCCTACAACATTTCCATTAGTTATAAACTCCCAACCAATCCCTGTTCTCCCCCGCACTTTTTTTAAAAATATTTCCTCTTTTACGTTAGTTTCCAACATACCTAAACAACCTATATGATTAGCCTTACAAAAGCTTTTCACCCTCCTATGCCTATCTCATTTACTGAAAACCCTCACATTCCAATAAGCAAATCTACTCTTCATAAAGAGGGTCGGATCAGAGAGTATACCCATTACCTTCACTCCTTGTATCTTCTTCTTTCTTCCTTACTCCTTTCTCTACCATTTTGAACTCAATCTCAACCCCCTGCCACCCTTTAACTTCGCCTTGCTGCTCTTTAGCTTCCCCTTGCTACCCTTTAACATCTTTCACTCCATCTTGCTTCTCATCTTCTTTCACAATCGTCCCAATTGGTACATAAATCCTCCTAGTCATTTGTCTTTTTTCAGCTTCATTTTTCTTACTACACACCTCCTTATGGTGCCCAATCATCCCACAGTTTCCCACATTTAGTTGGCTTCCTTCAAAACGTATTTGCTGGATAACAATCACCTTGTTTACATTAAGTTAAATCAATTTGTCCGGAAGGGAATCACCTATCATCACCTCAGCTTGCCTCCTTGTAAAATCCAGCTTCTCCTTCTCTTGTGTTGGCTCTATCAAGATTCAAAGGCTTACCAAGTGGACAATCCACCACTTGGAAGAAAACCGATTGGACTGTCCCCTTGAAATGTGGTTAGGTCTCCATATTGAACTATTTGAAACTCCTCCCCTTCTTCTTATCTTCCATATGCCAACTCAAAATGTTACGATAGTGGTCCGAGAGCGTGTTCGGTTTTACCTCACAAAAGGCTTGGCCGAGCCTCCTTACCCACTCTTGGTTTACAATGTCTCTATCAATTTTGCTTTGTATCAACTCCCCACTTCCCTTCTAATGCACCAAGTAAACTTTTGGCCAATAGTTTTATTTTCAACCAAGAAACTAGCCTCCACCACTTCGTGGAAATCCCAGACATCCTTCTCTTCAACTTCATTCCAACCTTCTCTATTCCCAAAATCCAAAAGAGAGTTAAAATACCCTATGATCAGCCTTGGTTTATCATCCTCTGCTCCCTTGCCCCTTTAGGAACTCCCACATTGGTTTCCTCATTTCAATGGTGTTATGGCCACGCACCACCAGCAAGAAAAATTCCAAGTTATTGCTCCTAATCAACCTATCAAAATCGATCCATTGATCCCCAACATTTAACACCTCTATATCATAGAAATCAGCCCTCCAACCTATCAAAATTCTCCCCCCTACAACATTCCCATTTGTTATTATCTCCCAACCAATCCTTGTTCATCCCCGTACTATTTTTTAATTTTCTTTTTTTACTTTAGTTTCCAGTAGCCCCAAACAACCTATGTGATTAAGCATACAAAAGTTTTTCACCCTCCTATGCTTATCACATTTACTAAAACCCCTCACATTCCAACAAGCAAATCTACTCTTTATAAGGAGGTTCAGGTAAGAGAGTATACTCATTACCTTCAATCCTTGAACTCCTTGTATCTTCTTCTTTCTTCCTTACTTCCCTTATTCCTTCCTCTACATTTTGAATTCAATCTCATCCCCCAGCAGCCCTTTAACTTTGCCTTGCTATTCTTTAGCTTCCCCTTGCTGCCCATTAACATTTTCACTCCATTTTGCTTCTCATCTTCTTTCACAATCCTCCCAATGGCATATAAATCCTCCTAGTCATTTGCCTTTTTTTCAGCTTCATTTTTCTTCATACATACCTCCTCGTGGTGCCCAGTCATCCCATATTTTCCACATTTAGTTGGCTTTCTTCAAAACAGATTTGCCAGTTACAATCACCTTGTTTGCATTAAGTTAAATCAATTTGTCCGGAAGGGTATATCACCTATCATCACCTTAACTTGCCTCCTTGCAAAATCTAGCCTCTCCTTCTTTTGTGTTGCTCTATCAAGATTCCAAGGCTTCTCAAGTGGACAATCCACTGCTTCGAAGAAAACTGATTGGATTGTCCCCTTCAAATGTGGTGAGGCCTCCATATTGAACTATTTGAAGCTCATCCCCTTCTTCTTGTCTTCCTTATGCTAACTAAAAATGCTAGGATGGTGGTCCAAGAGCGTGTTCGGTTTTACCTCACAAAAGGCTTGGCCGAGCCTCCTTACCCACTCTTGGTTTACAATGCCTCCATTAATTTTGCTTTGCATCAACTCCCCAACTTCCCTTCTATTGCACCAAGTGAATGTTTTGTCAATAGTTTTATTTTTAACCAACAAACTAGCCTCCATCACTTCTTGGAAATCCAAGGCTTCCTTTTCTTCAACTTCATTCCCACCTTCTCTATCCCCAAAATCCAAAGGAGAGGTAAAATGTCCTATGATCAGCCATGGTTTATCATCTCTGCTCCCTTGCCCCTTTAGGAACTCCCACATTGGTTTCCTCATTTCAATGGTGTTATGGCCATACATCCCCTGCAAGAAGAATTCCAAGTTATTGCTCCTAATCAACCCATCAAAATCCATCCATCGATCCCCAACATTCAACACCTTTATATCATAGAAATCAGCCCTCCAACCTAGCCAAATTCCCCCCCCCCCCCAAACATTCCCATTTGTTATAAACTCCCAGCCAATCTCTGTTCTCCAGTGCACTTTTTTTTATTTTCTTCTTTTACTTTAGTTTCCAACATCCCCAAACAACCTATATCATTAAGCAAATAAAGGTTTTTCACCCTCCTATACACATCACATTTACTGAAACTCCTCACATTCCAACAAGCAAATCTACTCTTCATAAAGAGGGTCGGGTAATAGAGTATACCCATTACCTTCACTTCTTGAACTCCTTGTATCTTCTTCTTTCTTGCTACCCTTATTCCTTTCTCTACCATTTTGAACTCAATATCATCCCCTTGCAGCCCTTTAACTTCTCCTTGCTGCTCTTTAGCTTCCCCTTGCTGCCCTTTAACATCTTTCACTCCATCTTACTTATCATCCTTTTTCACAATCGTCCCAGTTGGCACATAAATCCTCCTAGTCATTTGTCTTTTTTCAGCTTCATTTTTCTTCCAACACACCTCCTCATGGTGCCCAATCATCCCACATTTCCACATTTAATTAGCTTCCTTCAAAATGGATTTGCTGACTTCTCACCTTGTTTACATTAAGTTAAATCAATTTATCCTGAAGGGTAACCTATCATCATCTCAACTTGCCTCTTTGCAAAATCCAGCCTGGCCTTCTCTTGTGTTGCTTTATCAAGATTCAAAAGCTTCCCTAGTGGAGAATCCATCGCTTGGAAGAAAACTGCTTAGATTGTCACTTTTAAATGTGGTGAGGCCTCCATATTGAAAATTTTGAAGCTCCCCCATTCTTCTTGTCTTCCTTATGCCAACTCAAAATGCTAGGATGGTGATCCGAGAGCGTGTTCAGTTTTACCTCACAAAAGGCTTGGCCGACGCTCCTTACCTACTCTTGGTTTATAAAGCCTATCTCAATTTTGCTTTGTATAAACTCCCCCACTTCCCTACCATTGCACCAAGTAAACTTTTGGCCAATAGTTTTATTTTCAACCAACAAACTAGCCTCTATCACTTCTTGGAAATCCAAGACATCCTTTTCTTCAACTTCATTCCCACCTTCTCTATCCCCAAAATCCAAAGGAGAGTTAAAATGTCCTATGATCAGCCATGGTTTATCATCTCTGCTTCCTTGCTCCTTTAGGAACTCCCACATTGGTTTCCTCATTTCAATGGCGTTAAGGTCATACACCACCCATAAGAAGAATTCCAAGTTATTGCTCCTGATCAACCCATCAAAATCCATCCATTGATCCCCCAATATTCCACACCTTTATATCATAGAAATCAGCCCTCCAACCTAATCGAATTATCCCCCCTACAACATTCTCATTTGTTATAAACTCCCAACCAATCCCTGTTCTCCCCCGCACTTTTTTATTATTTTCTTCTTTTACTTTAGTTTCCAACAGCCCCAAACAACCTATGTAAGCATAAAAAAGTTTTTCACCCTCCTATGCTTATTACATTTAGTGAAACCCCTCTCATTCCAACAAGCAAATCTACTCCTCATAATGAGGGTCGAGTAACAGAGTGTACCCATTACCTTCACTCCTTGTGTCTTCTTCTTTCTTCCTTGCCGCCGTTATTCCTTTCTCTATCATTTTGAACTCAATCTCATCCCTTGCAGCCCTTTAACTTCACCGTGCTGCTCTTTAATTTCCCCTTGCTACCCTTTAACATCTTTCACTCCATCTTGTTTCTCATCTGCTTTCACAATCCTCCCAATTGGCACATAAATCCTCCTAGTCCTTTAACTTTTTTTAGCTTCATTTTTCTTCCTACACACCTCATCATAGTGGCCAATCATCCCACATTTTCAACATTTAGTTGGCTTCCTTTAAAACGGATTTGCTGGCTAACAATCACCTTGTTTACATTAAGTTAAATCAATTTGTCCGGCAAGGTATCCACTTATCATCGCCTGAACTTGCCTCCTTGAAAAATCCAGCCTCTCATTCTCTTGTGTTGTATCAAGATTCAAAGGCTTCCCAAGTGGACAATCAACCGCTTGGAAGAAAACCGCTTGGATTGTCCCCTTGAAATGTGGTGAGGCCTCCATATTGAACTATTTGAAGGTCCCATCTTCTTCTTGTCTTCCCTATGCCAACTCAAAATGTTAGGATGGTGGTCTGAGAGTGTGTTTGGTTTTACCTCACAAAGCCTTGGCCGAGTCTCCTTACCCTTTCTTAGTTTACAATACATTTATCAATTTTTCCTTGTATCAACTCCCCATTTCCCTTCTATTGCACCAAGTAAAATTTTGGCCTATAGTTTTAATTTCAACCAACAAACTAACCTCCATCACTTCTTGAAAATCCAAGACTTTGTTTTCTTCAACTTCATTCCCACCTTCTCTATCCACAAAATTCTAAGGAGAATTAAAATGTCCTATGATCAGCAATGGTTTAACATCTCTGCTCCCTTTCCCCTTTAGGAACTCCCACATTGGTTTCCTCATTTCAATTGTGTTATGGCCAAACACCACGGTCAAGAAAAATTCCAAGTTATTGCTCCTAATCAACCCATCAAAATCCATCCATCAATATCCCCAACATTCAATACATTTATATCATAGAAAATTAGCCATCCAACCTAGCCAAATTCTCCCCCCTACAACATTTCTATTTGGTATACACTCCCAACCAATCCCTGTTCTCTACCGGACTTTTTTTCTTCTTTTACTTTTAGTTTCCAACAGAACTAAACAACCTATATGATTAAAAATACCAAAGTATTTCACCCTCCTATGCTTATCTAATTTACTGAAAACCCTCACATTTCAGCAAGCAAATCTACTATTCAGAAGAAGGGTCGGGTAAGAGAATATACCCCTTACCTTCACTCCTTGTATCTTCTTCTTTCTTCCTTGCTTCCCTTTTTTCCTTTCTCTACCATTTTGAACTCAATCTCACCCCCTTGCCGCCCTTTAACTTTGCCTTGCTATTCTTTAACTTCCCCTTGCTGCCCTTTAACTTTTTTCACTCCATCTTGCTTCTCATCTTCTTTCACAATTGTCCCAATTGGCACATAAATCCTCATAGTCATTTGTATTTTTTAAAATTCATTTTTCTTCCTACACACCTCCTCATGGTGCCCAATCATCCCACAATTTCCACATTTAGTTGGCTTCCTTCAAAACAGATTTGCTGGATAACAATCACTATGTTTACATTAAGTTTAATCAATTTGTCCGGAAGGGTATCACCTATCATCACCTAAACTTGCCTCCTTGCAAAATCCAGCCTCTCCTTCTCTTGTGTTGGCTCTATCAAGATTCAAAGGCTTCCCATGTGGACAATCCACCGCTTGGAAGAAAACCGCTTGGATTGTCCCCTTGAAATGTGGTGAGGCCTCCATATTGAACTATTTGAAACTCCTCCCCTTCTTCTTATCTTCCTTATGCCAACTCAAAGTGTTAGAATGGTTGTCTGAGAGCGTGTTTAGTTTTACTTCACAAAAGGCTTTGCCGACCTCCTTACCCAATCTTGGTTTACAATGCCTCTATCAATTTTGCTTTGAATCAACTCCCCACTTCCCTTCTATTGCAACAAGTAAACTTTTGGCCAATAGTTTCATTTTCAACCAAGAAACTAGCCTCCATCCCTTCTTGGAAATCCAAGACTTCCTTTTCTTCAACTTCATTCCCACCTTCTCTATCTCCAAAATCCAAAGGAGAGTTTAAATGTCCTATGATCAGCCATGGTTTATCATCTCTGCTCCCTTGCCCCTTTAGGAACTCCCACTTTGGTTTCCTCATTTCAATGGTGTTATGGCCATACACCACTTGCAAGAAGAATTTCAAGTTATTTCTCCTAATCAACCCATCAAAATCCATCCATTGATCCCCAACATTCAACACATTTATATCATAGAAATCAGCCCTCCAATCTATCCAAATCCCCCCCCCCCCGACAAAATTCCCATTTGTTATAAAATTCCCAACCAATCCTTATTCTCCCCCACACTTTTTTTAAAATTTTCTTCTTTTGCTTTAGTTTCCAATGGCCCCACACAACCTATATGATTAAGCATACAAAAGTTTTTCACCCTCTTTTGCTTATCACATTTACATAAATCTCTCACATTCCAACAAGCAAATCTACTCTTCATAAGGAGGGTCGACTAAGAGAGTATACCCGTTACCTTCACTCCTTGAACTCATTTTATCTTCTTCTTTCTTCCTTGCTTCCATTATTCCTTTCTATACCATTTTGAACTCAATCTCATCCCCCAGCAGCTATTTAACTTTGCCTTGCTACTCTTTAGCTTCCCCCTTGCTACCCTTTAACATCTTTCACACCATGTTGTTTCTCATCTTCTTTCACAATCCTCCCAATTGGCACATAAATCCTCCTAGTCCTTTGTCTTTTTTCACCTTCATTTTTCTTCCTACACACCTCCTCATGGTGCCCAATCATCCCACATTTTTCACATTTAGTTTTTCCCTCAAAACTTATTTGCTGGCTAACAATCACCTTGTTTACATTAAGTTAAATCAATTTGTCCGGAAGGGTATCGCCTATCATCACCTAAACTTGCCTCCTTGCAAAATCCATCCCTTCCTTATCTTTTATTGCTCTATCAAGATTCAAAGGCTTCCCAAGTGGACAATCCACCGCTTGGAAGAAAACCGCTTAATTTGTCCCCTTGAAATGTGGTGTGGCCTCCATATTGAACTATTTGAAGCTTCTCCCCTTCTTCTTGTCTTCCTTATGCCAACTCAAAATGTTATCATGGTGGTTAGAGAGCATGTTCGGTATTACCTCACAAAAGGCTTGGCTGAGCCCCCTTACCCACTCTTGGTTTACAATGCCTATATCAATTTTGCTTTGTATCAACTCCCCCACTTCCCTTCTATTGCACCAAGTAAACTTTTGGCCAGTAGATTCATTTTCAACCAACAAACTAGCCTTCATCAATTCTTGGAAATCCAAGACTTTCTCTTCTTCAACTTCATTCCCACCTTCTCTATTCCATAAATATAAAGGAGAGTTAAATTGTCCTATGATCAGCCTAGGTTTATCATCTCTGCTCCCTTGCCTCTTTAGGAACTCCCACATTGGTTTCTTCATTTCAATGGTGGTGTGGCCATACACCACCCGCAAGTAGAATTCCAAGTTATTGCTCCTTAACAACCCATCAAAATCCATCCATTGATCCCTAACATTCCACACCATAATATTATAGAAATCATCCCTCCAACCTAACCAAAGTCTCCCCCCTACAACATTCCCATTTGTTATAAACTCCCAACCAATCCTTGTTCTCCCCCACACTTTCTTTTTAAAAAATTCTTCTTTTACTTTAGTTTCCAACAGCCCCAAACAATCTATATGATTAAACATACAAAATTTTTTCATCATCCTATGCTTATCATATTTTATGAAACCCCTCACATTCCAACAAGCAAATATACTCTTCATAAGGAGGGTCGGGTAAGAGAGCATACTCATTTCTTTCACTCCTTGAACTCCTTGTACATTTTTCTTTCTTCATTGCTGCCCTATTCCTTTCTCTGCTATTTTGAACTCAATCTCATCCCCTTGCAATCC
The DNA here is from genome assembly GCA_037428765.1 of Rubia yunnanensis. Classification (NCBI taxonomy): domain Eukaryota; kingdom Viridiplantae; phylum Streptophyta; class Magnoliopsida; order Gentianales; family Rubiaceae; genus Rubia; species Rubia yunnanensis. Next base: position 66,896,039 of record CM075063.1, read on the forward strand.
TTTAACTTCGCCTTGCTGCTCTTTAGCTTACCCTTGCCGCTCTTTAGCATCTTTCACTCCATCTTGCTTCTCATCTTCTTTCACAATCTTCCCAATTGGCACATAAATCCTCCTAGTCATTTGCCTTTGTTCAACTTCAATTTTCTTCCTACCCACCTCCTCATGGTGCCCAATCATCTGTCATTTTCCACATTTAGGTTGCTTCCTTCAAAACGGATTCGCTGGCTAACAATCACCTTGTTTACATTAAGTTAAATCAATTTGTCCGGAAGGGTATCACTTATAATCACCTCAACTTGCCTCCTTGCAAAATCCAACCTCCCCTTCTTTTGTGTTTCTCTATTAAGATTCAAAGGCTTCCCAAGTGGACAATCCACCACTTGGAAGAGAACCGCTTGGATTGTCCCCTTGAAATGTGGTGAGACCTCCATATTGAACTATTTGAAGCTCCCCATCTTCTTCTCGTCTTCCCTATGCCAACTCATAATGTTAGGATGGTGGTCTGACAGTGTGTTTGGTTTTACCTCACAAAAATCTTGGCCGAGCCTCCTTACCCTCTCTTAGTTTACAAATGCCTCTATCAATTTCGCCTTGTATCAACTCCCAACTTCCCTTCTATTGCACCAAGTAATGTTTTGGCCAATAGTTTTAATTTCAACCAACAAACTAACCTCCATCACTTCTTGAAAATACAAGACTCCCTTTTCTTCAACTTCATTCCCACCTTCTCTATCCCCAAAATCCAAAGGAGAAATAAAATGTCCTATGATCAGCAATTGTTTATCATCTCTGCTCCCTTTCCCCTTTAGGAACTCCCACATTGGTTTCCTCTTTTAAGTGGTGTTATGGCTATACATCACGGTCAAGAAGAATTCCAAGTTATTGCTCCTAATCAACCCATCAATATCCATCCATTGATCCTAGACATTCAATACCTTTATATCATAGAAATCAGCCATCCAACCTAGCCAAATTCTCCCTCCTATAACATTCCCATTTGTTATAAACTTCCAAAAAATTTGTGTTCTCCCCCAGACTTTCCTAAACAACCTATATGATTAACCATACAAAAGTTTTTCACCCTCTTATGCTTATTTCATTTACTGAAAACCCTCACATTCCAACAGGTAAATCTACTCTTCATAAGGAGGGTCGGGTCAGAGAGTATACCCATTACCTTCGCTCCTTGTATCTTCTTCTTTCTTCCTTGCCGCCTTATTCCTTTCTCTACTATTTTGAACTCAATCTCATCCCCTTGCAGCCCTTTAACTTCGTGTTGCTGCTCTTTAGCTTACCCTTGCTGCCCTTTAACATCTTTCACTCCATCTTGCTTCTCATCTTCTTTCACAATCCTCCCAATTGGCACAAAAATACTCCTAGTCATTTGTCTTTTTTCAACTTCATTTTTCTTCCTACCTCATAGTGCCCAATCATCCATCATTTTCCATATTTTGTTGGCTTACTTCAAAATGGATTTGCTGGCTAACAATCACCTTGTTTACATTAAGTTAAATCAATATGTCCGGAAGGGTATCACTTATAATCACCTCAACTTGCCTTCTTGCAAAATCCAGCCTCTCCTTCTCGTGTGTTGCTCTATTAAGATTCAAAGGCTTCCCAAGTGGACAATCCACCACTTGGAAGAAAACCGCTTGGGTTATCCCCTTGAAATGTGGTGAGGCCTCCATATTGAACTATTTGAAGCTCCCCCATCTTCTTCTTGTCTTCCCTATGCCAACTCAAAATGGTAGGATAGTGTTCTGACAGTGTGTTTGGTTTTACCTCACAAAAGGCTTGGCCGAGCCTCCTTACCCCCTCTTAGTTTACAATGCCTCCATCAATTTTGCCTTGTATCAACTCCCCACATCCCTTCTATTGTACCAAGTAAACTTTTGGCCTATAGTTATAATTTCAACCAAAAAAACTAACCTTCATCACTTCTTGAAAATCCAAGACTTCATTTTCTTCAATTCCATTCCCACCTTATCCATCCACAAAATCCAAAAGAAGAGCTAAAATGTCCTATGATTAGCGATGGTTTATCATCTCTGCACCCTTTGCCCTTTAGGAACTCCCACATTGGTTTCCTCATTTCAATTGTGTTTCGCCATACACCGCGGTCAAGAAGAATTTCAAGTCATTTCTCGTAATCAACCCATCAAAACCCATCCATTGATCCCCAACATTCAATGCCTTTATATCATAGAAATCAGCCATCCAACCTAGCCAAATTCTCCCCCCTACAACATTCTAATTTGTTATAAACTCCGAACCAATCCCTGTTCTCCACTGGACTTTTTTATTCTTCTTTTACTTTAGTTTCCAACATACCTAAACAACCTATATGATTAACCATACAAAAGTTTTTCACCCTTCTATGCTTATCTCATTTACTGAACACCCTCACATTCCAACAAGCAAATCTACTCTTCATAAGGAGGGTCGGGTCAGAGAGTATAACCATTACATTCACTCCTTGTATCTTCTTCTTGCTTCCTTGCTCCCCTTTTTCCTTTCTCTACCGTTTTGAACTCAATCTCACCCCCTTGCCGCCTTTTAACTTTGCCTTGCTTCTCTTTAGCTTCCCCTTGCTGCCCTTTAACATCTTTCAGTCTATCTTGCTTCTCATTCTTTTTCACAATTATCCCAATTGGCACATAAATCCTCCTAGTCATTTGTCTTTTTTCAGCTTCATTTTTCTTCCTACACACCTCCTCATGGTGCCCAATCATGCCACATTTTTCACATTTAGTTGGCTTCCTTCAAAATGGATTTGCTGGTTAACATTCACCTCGTTTACATTAAGTTAAATCAATTTGTCCGGAAGGGTATCACCTTAACTTGCCTTCTTTCAAAATCCAGCCTCTCCTTATCTTTTGTTGCTCTATCAAAATTCAAAGGCTTCCCAAGTGGACAATACACTGCTTGGAAGAAAACCGCTTGGATTGTCCCCTTGTAATGTGGTGTGGCCTCCATATTGAACTATTTGAAGCTCCTCCCCCTCTTCTTGCCTTCCTTATGCCAACTCAAAATGTTAGGATGGTGGTTAGAGAGCGTGTTCGGTCTTACCACACAAAAGGCTTGGCCGAGCCTCCTTACCCATTCTTGGTTAACAATGCCTCTATCAATTTTGCTTTGTATCAACTCCCCCACATCCCTTCTATTGCACCAAGTAAACTTTTGGCCAATAGTTTTATTTTCAACCAACAAACTAGCCTCCATCAATTCTTTGAAAACCAAGACTTCCTTTTCTACAACTTCATTCCCACCTTCTCCATCCCATTAATCCAAAGGAGAGTTAAAATTTCCTATGATCGGCGATGGTTTATCATCTCAGCTCCCTTGCCTCTTTAGGAACTCTCACATTGATTTCTTCATTTCAATGGTGTTATGGCCATACACTACCCGCAAGTAGAATTCCAAGCTATTGCTCCTAATCAACCCATCAAAATCCATCCATTGATCCCCAACATTCCACACCATTATATTATAGAAATCAGCCCTCCAACCTAACCAAATTCTCCCCCTACAACATTCCCATTTGTTATAAACTCCCAACGAATCCATGTTCTCCCCCGCACTTTTATTTAAAAAGTTTTTTCTTTTACTTTAGTTTCCAACAGCCCCAAACAAAAGTATTTCACCATCTTATGCTTCTCACATTTACTGAAACCCCTCACATTCCAACAAGAAAATTTGCTCTTCATAAGGAGGGTCGGGTAAGAGAGCATACCCATTACATTCACTCCTTTGAACTCCTTGTATATTCTTCTTTCTTCCTTGATGCCTTATTCCTTTCTCTACTATCTTGAACTCAATCGCATCCCCTTGCAGCCCTTTAACTTTGCCTTGCTACTCTTTAGCTTACCCTTGCTGCCGTTAACTTCGCCTTACTGCTCTTTAGCTTACCCTTGCTGCCCTTTAACATCTTTCACTCCATCTTGCTTCTCATTTTTTTCACAATCTTCCCAATTGGCACATAAATCCTCCTAGTCATTTGTCTTTTTTCAGCTTCATTTTTCTTCCCACACACCTTTTCCTGGTGCCCAATCATCCATCATTTTCCACATTTATGTTGCTTCCTTCAAAACGGATTTGCTAGCTAACAATCACCTTGTTTACATTAAGTTAAATCAATTTGTACGGAATGGTATCACTTATAATCACCTCAACTTGCCTCCTTGCAAAATCCAGCCTCTCTTTCTCTTGTGTTGCTCTATCAAGATTCAAAGGCTTCCCAAGTGGACAATCCACCGCTTGGAAGAAAACTGCTTGGATTGTCCCCTTGAAATGTGTTGAGGCCTCCATATTTAACTATTTGAAGCTCCCCATTTTCTTCTTGTCTTTTCCCTATGCAAACTACAAATGTTAGGATGGTGGTTGGAAAGTGTGTTTGGTTTTACCTCACAAAAGGCGTGGCCGAGCCTCCTTACCCTCTCTTAGCTTACAATGCCTCTATCAATTTTACCTTGTATCAACTCTCCACTTCCCTTCTATTGCACCGAGTAAAATTTTGGCCAATAGTTTTAATTTCAACCAACAAATTAACCTCCATCACTTCTCGAAAATCCAAGACATCCTTTTCATCAACTTCATTCCCACTTTTTCTATCCCCAAAATCCAAAGGAGAGTTAAAATTCCCTTTGATCAGCAATGGTTTATCACCTCTGCTCCCCTTCCCCTTTAGGAATTCCCACATTGGTTTCCTCTTTTAAATAGTGTTATGGCCATACACCACGGTCAAGAAGAATTCCAAGTTATTACTCCTAATCAACCCATCAAAATCCAACCATTGATCCCCAACATTCCACACCATTATATTATAGAAATCAGCCCTCCAACCTACCCAAATTCTCCCCCCTACAACATTCCCATTTGTTATAAACTCCCAACCAATCCCTGTTCTCCCCCGTACTTTTTTTAAAAAAGGTTTTTTTTAGTTTCCAACAGCCCCAAACAATCTATATGACTAATCATACAAAAGTCTTTCACAATCCTATGCTTATCACATTTACTGAAACCCCTCACATTCCAACAAGCAATCCACTCTTCATGAGGAGGGTCGGGTAAAAGAAAATACCCATTACCTTCACTCCTCGAACTCCTTGTATATTCTTCTTTCTTTCTTCCTGCCTTATTCCTTTCTCTACTATTTTGAACTCAATCTCATCCCCTTGCAGCCCCCTTGCTGCCTTGTGCCTTATTCCCTGCTGCCTTGTTGCTCTTTAGCTTACCCTTGCTGCCCTTTAACATCTTTCACTCCATCTTGCTTCTCATCTCTTTCACAATCCTCCCAATTGGCACATAAATCCTCCTAGTCATTTGTCTTTTTCCAGCTTCATTTTTCTTCCTACACACCTTCTCATGGTGCCCAATCATCCGTCATTTTCCACATTTAGGTTGCTTCTTTCAAAATGGATTTGCTGGCTAACAATCACCTCGTTTACATTAAGTTAAATCAATTTGTCCAGAAGGTTATCACTTATAATCACCTCAACTTGCCTCCTTGCAAAATCCAGGCTCTCCTTCTCTTGTGTTGTATCAATTCAAAGTCTTCCCGAGTGGAAAATCCACTGCTTGGAAGAAAGCCGCTTGGATTGTCCCCTTGAAATGTGGTGAGGCCTCCAATTGAACTATTTGAAGCTCCCTATCTTCTTCTTGTCTTCCCTATGCCAACTCAAAATGTTAGGATGGTGGTCTGACAGTGTGTTTGGTTTTACCTTACAAAAGGCTTGGCCAAGCCTCCTTACCCTCTCTTAGTTTACAATGCCTCATTCAATTTTGCCTTGTATCAACTCCCCACTTCCCTTCTATTGCACCAAGTAAAATTTTGGCTTATAGTTTTAATTTCAACCAACAAACTAACCTCCATCACTTCTTGAAAATCCAAGACTTCCTTTTCTTCAACTTCATTCCCACCTTCTCTAGCCCCAAAATCCAAAGGAGAGTTAAAATGTCCTATGATCAGCAATGGTTTATCATCTCTGCTCCCCTTCCCCTTTAGGAACTCCCACATTGGTTTCCTCTGTTAATTGGTGTTATGGCCATACACCACAGTCAAGAAGAATTCCAAGTTATTGCTCCTAATCAACCAATCAAAATACATCCATTGATCCCCAACATTCAATACTTTTAAATCATAGAAATCAGCCATCCAACCTAGCCAAATTCTTCCCCCCCCCCTACAACATTCCCATTTGGTATCAACTCCCAACAAACCCCTATTCTCCCGAAGACTTTTTTTTAAAAAAAATCTTCTTTTACTTCAGTTTCCAACAGACCTAAATAACCTATATGATTAACAATAAAAAAGTTTTTCACCCTCATATGCTTATTGGAAGGCCATCACCGTACCTCTCAAAGTTAATATATTTATAAGCCCTAAATGTTTACTATCTACAACTAAGTAGATAGCGGAAAGTCGGGGTCATCCACGGAGAAAAGGGATTTTCTCAAGCATTTAAATACAAAAGGTTGCTATTAGGCTAGAAGTAGATATATATATACATATAAAAGCATGTAAAAGGGGGGGTTGGTTGGTTGGTTGTCCTACGTTAGGAAAATTAAAAGACAAGATAACTCGCAAAGTCAAGTAACAATGTTAATCATCAAACAAACTAAGAAATATAGGGTTTTAAAACTACAAAAACAAAGCCTTGGGGGCAATTGATATCCACTTCCAAACCTAATGTAGATCATTGAACCATTCACTCATCCTATCACAATTGTTACCTATGGACAAAAGACCAAAGATTTGACAACAACTAGCCTTCTACTAAAGACATAGCCATTTAACCAAACATAGCCCTCATTAGGCTAAACCTAGAACAAACCACATTAAAGGCTCAACCTTTCATTGCATCTATAGGGTAAATATGAGAACAATCCACATAAACATACTTATCTAGCAAGAATCACAACACATTATGCACAAGAAGTTCTAAGTTCATGTTCTTAGATTTTCATGCAAAGGAGCTAAGGAATTCGCCACTTTCTTAACTCCCTAACACTTAAGTCATACAAACACTTCATATTCTCAAACAACCCATGGCATAAATGAATTGAAACATAGCATTAAGAACACATGAATGCTAAATAACAAAGGCTTGAAGAACGAGTGAAACAATCTATTCACTACTTCCTCTACTTGTTGTGAAGATAAATCTTCCATCCTTCTTAGATAGTAGTTTGCAAGAGTGAATTCAACATCTTTTTTCAAACCTCACCAATGACTCCCTTAGCCAAAACACGACCAAAAGTATCTCATTGGTGGCATTAAGCACGAAGAACCAACAAGCTTGGTAACACTTATAAACACTACACTGTGTCTAAGCATTTAACCAATTCATGCATTTACACAAGATTAGTCAAGAACGATCGACATTCATAGACTTCTCTCATTTGCTACCTAAAACAAACATGACAACGAGTTCAACATCATCACATTCATCTAGCAATTATCAACATACCAACATCATTTAAGAAACTTTAACTCATGTTCTTGGATTCCACATTAAAAGAGGGGAGAATTAGCTACTTTCTCCTAACCCTAACAAGTAATCATACAAGCAATTCATATACTCAAGCTTCCAACAACATCAATGCCATTAACAATTCACATTCAAAGCTCAATAAATGCATAATAGCAAAAGCACCGAATAGATAGATATGGTTCTTACTACATAGATATGGAAGCTTCAATCCATTGCTCCCAAGATAAAACTAAGCTAGATAATTAAAAGACATGATTAACCTACAAAAACTAAGAAAAGAAAGAACGAAAAACTAGGGTTTGAACCCAGAAAAAAAGCAACAAGAAGAGTATGGATTCGTCTTGTGAAGAGGAGAGGATAAGGTGAGTATTTATGGTACAAAAAGCAAGAAGAATTTCTAGCCATACATCACGACGGGCTCGCGATGACCTCGCGACGGTGCCTAGTTCCAACATTTTGATTTCTTTCTTCTTCTTGTTATATGTCCTCCTCTTCTCTTCACTTTTCTTCAATTCTTCAAGTCTTCAAAAGCTCAAATACAAGTATTCAAAAGCTCAAATACAAGTCTTCAAATCTTCAAAGGTATTCTTCAAAGGTATTCTTCAAAGGTATTCTTCAAATTCTTCAAAGTGTTCAAACAATTTACATTGTCACACAAAATTCTCTAGAAAAGTAATAAAAGTGTAAAAGTTGCTTTTAACCCTCCTTAGAGAACTTCAAAGCAAAATGTCACATTTAGAGCACAAAAGTGTACAAAAGTGAATCCTAAAAGTCCTAATATAACTGTATAAAATGGGCACATCATCTATCTCATTTATAGAAAACCCTCACATTCCAACAAGCGAATCTACTCTTCATAAGGAGGGTCAGGTCATAGAGTATACCCATTACCTTCACTCCTTGTATCTTCTTCTTTCTTCCTTGCTGCCCTTATTCCTTTCTCTACCATTTTGAACTCAATCTCACCCCCTTTCCGCCCTTTAACTTTGCCTTGTTGCTTATTTAGCTTCCCCTTACTGCCCTATAGCATCTTTCACTCCATCTTGCTTCTCATCTTCTTTCACCATCCTCCCCATTGGCACATAAATCCTCCTAGTCGTTTGTCTTTGTTCAGCTTCATTTTTCTTCCCACACACCTCCTCATGGTGCCCAATCATCAGCCACATTTAGTTGGCTTCGTTCAAAACAGATTTGCTGGCTAACAATAACCTTGTTTACATTAAGTTAAATCAATTTGTCCGGAAGGTTATCACTTATAATCACCTCAACTTGCCTCCTTGCAAAAGCCAGCCTCTCCTTCTCTTGTGTTGCTCTATCAAGATTCAAAGGCTTCCCAAGTGGACAATCCACCGCTTGGATTGTTCCCTAGAAATTTGGTGAGACCTCCATATTGAACTATTTGAAGCTCCTCATCTTCTTCTTGTCTTCCCTATGCCAACTCAAAATGTTAGGATGGTGGTCTGAGAGTGTGTTTGATTTTACCTCACAAAAGGCTTGCCCGAGCCTCCTTACCCTCTCTTAGTTTACAATGCCTCTATCAATTTTGCATTGTATCAACTCCCCAATTCCCTTCTATTGCACCTTATAAAATTTTGGCCAGTAGTTTTAATTTCAACCAACAAACTAACCTCCATCACTTCTTGAAAATTCAAGACTTCCTTTTCTTCAACTTCATTCCCACCTTCTCCATCGACAAAATCCAAATTAGAGTTAAAATGTCCTATAATCAGCGATGATTTATTATCTCTACTTTCTTTCCCCTTTAGGGACTCCCACGTTGGTTTCGTCATTTCAATTGTGTTATGGCCATACATCAGGTTCAAGAAGAATTCCAAGTTATTGCTCATAATCAACCCATCAAAATCTATCCATTGATCCCCCAACATTCAATATCTTTAGATCATTGAAATCAGTCATCCAACCAAGCCCAATTCACCCCCTACAACATTCTCATTGTTATAAACTCCCAACCAATCCCTGTTCTCCACCGGAATTTTTTTTTTCTTCTTTTACTTTAGTTTCCAATAGACCTAAACAACCAATATGATTAACCATACAAAAGTTTTCCACCCCATATATTCTTATCTCATTTACTGAAAACCCTCACATTCCAACAAGCAAATCTGCTCTTCACAAGGAGGATTGGGTCAGAGAGTATACCCATTACCTTCACTCATTGTATCTTCTTCTTTCTTCCTTGCTGCCCTTATTGCTTTCTCTACCATTTTGAACTCAATCTCATCCCCTCTGCCGCCCTTTAACTTCTCCTTGCTGCTCTTTAGCTTCCCCTTGCTGCCCTTTAACATCTTTCACTACATCTTGCTTCTTATCTTCTTTCACAATCGTCCCAATTGGCATATGAATCCCCCTAGTCATTTGCCTTCATTCAACTTCATTTGTCTTCCTACACACCTCCTCATGGTGCCCAATCATCTCACATTTAGTTGGCTCCTTCAAAACGGATTTGCTGGCTAACAATCACCTTGTTCACATTAAGTTAAATCAGTTTGTCCCGAAGGGTATCACTTATCATCACCTCAACTTGCCTCCGTGCATAATCCAGCCTCTCCTTCTCTCGTGTTGGCTCTATCAAGATTCAAAGGCTTCCCAAGTGGACAATCCACCGCTTGGAAGAAAACCGCTTGAATTGTCCCCTTGAAATGTGGTGAGGCCTCCATATTGAACTATTTGAAACTCCTCCCCTTTTTCTTATTTTCCCTATCCCAACTCAAAATGTTAAGATGGTGGTCTGAGAGCGTGTTCGGTCTTACCTCACAAAAGGCTTGGCCGAGCCTCCTTACCCACTCTTGGTTTAAGATGCCTCTATCAATTTTGCTTTGTATCAACTCCCCCCACTTCCCTTCTATTGCAACAAGAAAACTTTTGGCCAATAGTTTTATTTTCAACCAACAAACTAGCCTCCATCACTTCTTGGAAATCCAGGACTTCCTTTTCTTCAACTTCATTCCCACCTTCTCTATCCCACAAATCCAAAGGAGAGTTAAAATGTCCTATGATCGGCCATTGTTTATCATCTCTGCTATCTTACCCCTTTAGGAACTCCCACATTGGTTTCCTCATATCAATGGTGTTATGGCCATACACCACCTGCAAGAAGAATTCCAAGTTATTGCTCTTAATCAACCCATCAAAATCCATCCATTGATCCCCAACATTCAACACCTTTTATTATAGAAATCAGCCCTCCAACCTATCCAAATTCTCCCCCCCCCCCCTACAACATATCAATTTGTTATAAACTCCCAACCAATCATTGTTTTTCCCCGCACTTTTTTCAATTTTCTTCTTTTGCTATAGTTTCAAACAGCCCCACACAACCTATATGATTAAGCATACAAAAGTCTGTCACCCTCCCATACTTATCACAATTACTAAAACCCTCTCACATTCCAACAAGCAAATCTACTCTTCATAAGGAGGGTCGGTTAAGAGAGTATACATATTACCTTCAATCCTTGAACTCCTTGAACTCAATCTCATCCCTTTGCAGTCCATTAAATTCGCCTTGCTGCCCATTAACATTTTCACTCTATCTTGCTTCTCCTCTTTTTTCAAAATCCTCCCAATTGGCACATAAATCCTTCTAGTCATTTGTCTTTTTTCAGCCTCATTTTTCTTCCTACACACCTCCTCATGGTGCCTAATCATCCCACATTTTCCAAAGTTACTTAGCTTCCTTCAAGATGAATTTGCCGGTTAACAATCACCTTGTTTACATTAAGTTAAATCAATTTGTTCGGAAGGGTATCACTATCATCACCTCAACTTGCCTTCTTGCAAAACCCAGCCTCTCCTTCTCTTGTGTACCTCTATCAAAATTCAAAGGCTTCCTAAGTGGAAAATCCACCGCTTGGAAGAAAACCACTTGGATTGTCCCCTAGAAATGTGGTGAGGCAGATATTGAACAATTTGAAGCTCCTCCCCTTCTTCTTGTCTTCCTTATGCCAACTCTAAATGTTAGGAAGTGGTCCAAGAGCGTGTTCAGTTTTACCTCACAAAAGGATTGACCAAGCCTCTTTACCCACTCTTGGTTTACAATGCACCTATCAATTTTTCTTTGTATCAACTCCCCCACTTCCCTTCTATTGCACCAAGTAAACTTTTGGCCCATAGTTTTATTTTCAACCAACAAACTAGCCTCCGTCACTTCTTGGAAATCCAAGACTTCCTTTTCTTCAACATCATTCCCACCTTCTCTATACCTAAAATCCAAAGGAGAGTTAAAAAGTCCTATGATCAGCCATGGTTTATCTTCTCTGCTCCCTTGCCCCTTTAGGAACTCCCACATTGGTTTCCTCATTTCAATGGTGTTATGGCCATACACCACCCGCAAAAGGAATTCCAAGTTATTGCTCCTAATCAACCCATCAAAATCCATCCATTGATCCCCACCAATCCACACCTTTATATCATAGACATCAGCCCACCAACCTAACCAAATTCCCCCCCCCCCCCCCAACATTCCCATTTGTTATAAACTCCCAACCAATCCCTGTTCTCCCCCCACACTTTTTTTTATTTTCTTCTTTTACTTTAGTTTCCAGCAGCCCCAAACAACCTATATGATTAAGCATACAAAAGTTTTTCACCCTCCTTTGCATATCACATTTACTGAAACCCCTCACATTCCAACAAGCAAATCTATTCTTCATAAGGAGGGCCGGGTAACAGAGTATACCCATTACCTTCACTCCTTGAACTCCTTGTTTCTTCTTCTTTCTTCCTTGCTATCATTATTCCTTTCTCTACCATTTTGAACTCAATTTCATCCCCTTGCAGCCCTTTAACTTCGCCTTGCTGCTCTTTAGCTTCCCCTTACTACCCTTTAACATTATTCAATCCATCTTGCTTCTCATCTTCTTTCACGATCCTCCCTATTGGCACTTATCCTCCTAGTCATTTATCTTTTTTCAGCTTCATTTTTCTTCCTACACACCTCATCATAGTGCCCAATCATCCTACATTTTCCACATATAATTGGCTTCCTTCAAAACGGATTTGCTGGCTAACAATCACGTTTACATCAAGTTAAATCAATTTGTCCAGAAGGGTATCACCTATCATCACCTCAACTTGCCTCCTTGCAAAATCCAGCCTCTCCTTCTCTTGTGTTGCTCTATCAGGATTAAAAGGCTTTCCAAGTGGACAATCCACCGCTTGGAAGAAAACCGTTTGGATTGTCCTCTCGAAATACAGTGAGTCATCCATATTGAACAATTTGAAGCTCCTCCCCTTCTTCTTGTCTTCCTTATGCCAACTCAAAATGTTATGATGGTGGTCCGAGAGTGTGTTCATTTTTACCTCACAAAAGGCTTGGCTAAGCCTCCTTACCCACTCTTGGTTTACAATGCCTCTATCAATTTTGCTTTGTATCAACTCCCCACTTCCCTTCTATTGTAACAAGTAAACTTTCGGCCAATAGTTTTATTTTCAATCAACAAACTAGCCTCCATCACTTTTTGGAAATCCAAGACTTCCTTTTCTTCAACTTCATTCCCACCTTCTCTATCCCCAAAATCCAAAGGAGAGTTAAAATGTCATATGATCAGCCATGGTTTATCATCTCTGCTCCCTTGCCCCTTTAGGAACTCCCACGTTGGTTTCATCATTTCAATGGTATTATGGCCATACACCTCCCGCGAGAAGAATTCCAAGTTATTGCTCTTAATCAACCCATAAAAAATCCATCCATTCATCCCCAACTCTCAACACCTTTATATCATAGAAATGAGCCGTCCAACCTATCCAAATTCTCCCCCCTACAATATTCCTATTTGTTATAAACTCCCAACCAATCCATGTTCTCCCCCGCACTTTTTTTAAAAATTTTCTTCTTTTGCTTTAGTTTCAAACAACCCCAAACAACCTATATGATTAAGCATACAAAAGTTTTTCACCCTCCTATGCTTATCACATTTACTAAAACCTCTCCCATTCCAACAAGAAAATCTACTCTTCATAAGGAGGGTCGGTTAAGATAGTATACCCATTACCTTCAATCCTTGAACTCCTTGAACTTCGCATACCCTTGCAGCCCATTAAGTTCGCCTTGCTGCCCATTAACATTTGCACTCCATCTTGCTTCTCATCTTGTTTCACAATCCTCCCAATTGGCAAATAAATCCTTCTAGTCATTTGTCTTTTTTCAGCTTCATTTTTCTTCCTACACATCTCCTCATTGTGCCCAATCATCCCACAATTTCCACATTTAGTTGACCTCCTTCAAGACGGATTTGGTGGTTAACAATCACCTTGTTAACGTTAAGTTAAATCAATTTTTTCGGAAAGGTATCAACTATCATCACCTCAACTTGCCTCCTTTCAAAATCCAACCTCTCCTTCTCTTGTGTTACTCTATCAAGATTCAAAGGCTTCCTAAGTGAAAAATCCCCCGGTTGGAAGAAATCCGCTTGGATTGTCTTGAACAATTTGAAGCTCCTCCCCTTATTCTTGTCTTCCTTATGCCAGCTCAAAATGTTAGGATGGTGGTCCGAGAGCGTGTTCAATTTTACCTCACAAAAGGCTTGGCCGAGCCTCTTTACCCACTCTTGGTTTACACTGCCACTATCAATTTTGCTTTGTATCAACTCCCCCAATTCCCTTTTATTGCACCAAGTAAAAAATTTTGGCCAATAGTTTTATTTTTTACCAACAAACTAGCCTCTATTACCTTCTTGGAAATCCAAGACTTCCTTTTCTTCAACTTCATTTCCACCTCTATCCCCAAAATCCAAATGAGAGCTAAAATGTCGAATGATCAGCCATTGTTTATCATCTCTGCTCCCTTACCCCTTTAGGAACTCCCATATTGGTTTCCTCATCTCAATGGCGTTATGGCAATACACCACCCGCAAGAAGAATTCCAAGTCATTGCTCCTAATCAACCCATCAAAATCCATCCATTGATCCTCAACATTCCACACCTTTATATCATAGACATTAGCCCACCAACCTAACCAAATCCCCCTCCCTAAACATTCCCATTTGTTATATCTCCCAACCAATCCGTGTTCTCCCCCGCACTTTTTTTTTATTTTCTTCTTTTACTTTAGTTTACAGTCCCAAACAACCTATATGATTAAGCATACACAAGTTTTTGACCCTCCTATGCATATCACATTTATTGAAACCCCTCACATTCCAACAAGCAAATCTATTCTTCATAAGGAGGGTTGGGTATCAGAGTATACCCATTACCTTCACTCCTTGAACTCCTTGTATCTACCTCTTTCTTCCTTGCTGTCATTATTCCTTTCTCTACCATTTTGAACTCAATATCATCCCCTTGCAGCCCTTTAATTTCGCCTTGCTGCTCTTTAGCTTCCCCTTGCTGCCCTTTAACATTATTCACTCCATCTTGCTTCTCTCATCTTCTTTCACAATCTTCCCAATTGGCACATAAATCCTCCTAGTCATTTGTCTTTTTTCAGCTTCATTTTTTTCCTACACACCTCATCATCATGCCCAATCATCCCACATTTTCCACATTTAGTTGTCTTCCTTCAAAACGGATTTGCTGCTAACAATCACCTTGTTTGCATTAAGTTAAATCAATTTGTCCGGAAGGGTATCACCTATCATAACCTCAACTTGCCTCCTTGCAAAATACAGCCTCTCCTTCTCTTGTGTTGCTCTATCAAGATTAAAAGGCTTCCCAAGTGGACAATCCACCGCTTGGAAGAAAACCGCTTGGATTGCCCCCTCAAAATATGGTGAGTTATCCATATTGAACTATTTGAAGCTCCTCCCCTTCTTCTTGTCTTCCTTATGCCAACTCAAAATGTTAGGATGGTGGTGTGAGAGCGTGTTTGGTTTTACCTCACAAAAGGCTCGGCCGAGCCTCCTTACCCACTCTTGGTTTACAATGCCTCTATCAATTTTGCTTTGTATTAACTCCCCACTTCCCTTCTATTGCACCAAGTAAACTTTTGGCCAATAGTTTTATTTTCAACCGAAAAACTAGCCACCATCACTTCTTGGAAATCCAAGACTTCCTTTTCTTTAATTTCATTCCCACCTTTTTTATCCCCAAAATCCAAGGGAGAGTTAAAATTTCCTATGATCATCCATGGTTTATCATCTCTGCTCCCTTTCCCCTTTAGGAATTTCCACATTGGCTTCCTCATTTCAATGGTGTTATGGCCATACACCACCCGCAAGAAATCCAAGTTATTGCTTCTTATCAACCCATAGAAATCCAACCATTGATCCCCAACATTCAACACAATTATATCATAGAAATCAGCCCTCCAACCTAAGCAAATTCTCACCCCTACAACATTCCCATTTGTTATAAACTCCCAACCAATCCCTGTTCTCCCCCTCACTTTTTTTAAATTTTCTTCTTTTACTTTAGTTTCCAATAGCCCCATACAACATATGATTAAGCATGCAAAAGTTTTTCACCATCATATGCATATCATAGTTACTGAAACCCCTCACATTACAAGCAAATCTACTCTTCATAAGGAGGGTCGGGTAACAGAGTATACCCGTTACCTTCACTCCTTGAACTCTTGTGTCTTCTTCTTTCTTCCTTGCTGCCCTTATTCCTTTCTCTATCATTTTGAACTCAATCTCATACCCTTGCAGCCCATTAACTTCGCCTTGCTGTTCTTTAGCTTCCCTTTGCTGCACTTTAACATCTTTAACTCCATCTTGCTTCTCATCTTCTTTCACAATCCTCCCAATTGGCACAAAAATCCTCCTGGTCATTTTTCTTTTTTTTCGCTTCATTTATCTTCCTACACACCTCATCATGGTGCCCAATCATCCCACATTTCCACATTTAGTTGGCTTCCTTCAAAATGGATTTGCTGGGTAAGAATCACCTTATTTACATTTAGTTAAATCAATTTGTCCGAAAGGGTATCACCATCATCACCTCAACTTGCCTTCTTGCAAAATCCAGCCTCTTCTTCTCTTTTGTTCGCTCTATCAAGATTCAAAGGCTTCCCAAATGGACAATCCACCGCTTGGAAGCAAACCGCTTGGATTGTCCCCTTGAAATGTGGTGAGGCCTCCTTATTGAACTATTGATAACTCACCCACCCTCTTCTTATCTTTCTTATGCCAACTCCAAATGTTAGTAGGGTGGTCCAAGAGCGTGTTCGGTCTTACCTCATAAAAGGCTTGGCAGAGCCTCCTTACCCACTCTTGGTTTACAATGCCTCTATCAATTTTGCTTTGTATCAACTCCCCACTTCCCTTCTATTGCAACAAGTAAACTTTCGGCCAATAGTTTTATTTTCAACCAACAAACTAGCCTCCATCACTTTTTGGAAATCCAAGACTTCCTTTTCTTCAACTTCATTCCCACCTTCTCTATCCCCAAAATTCAAAGGAGAGTTAAAATTTCCTATGATCAGCCATGGTTTATCATCTCTGCTCCCTTGCTCCTTTAGGAACTCCCACATTGGTTTCCTCATTTCAATGGTGTTATGGTCATACACCACCCGCAAGAAGAATTCCAAGTTATTGCTCCAAATCAACCTATCAAAATCCATCCATTGATCCCCCAACATTCAACACCTTTATATCATAGAAATCAACCCTCCAACCTATCTAAATTTGCCCCCCTACAACATTCTCATTTGTTATAAACTCCTAACCAATCATTGCTCTCCCCCTCACTTTTTTTTTCTTCATTTACTTTAGTTTCCAGTAGCCCCAAACAACCTATATGATTAAGCATACAAAATTTTTTCACCCTCCTATGCATATCACATTTACTGAAACCCCTCACATTCCAACAAGCAAATCTACTCTTCATAAGGAGGGTCGGGGTAACAGAGTATACCCATTACCTTCACTCCTTGAACTCCTTGTGTCTTCTTCTTTCTTCCTTGTTACCCTTATTCCTTTCTCTATCATTTTGAACTCAATCTCCTCCCCTTGCAACCCTTTAACTTCACCTTGCTGCTCTTTAGCTTCACCTTGCTGCCCTCTAACATCTTTCACTCCATCTTGCTTCTCATCTTCTTTCACAATCCTCCCAATTGGCACATAAATTCTCCTATTCATTTGTTTTTTTTTTTGCTTCATTTTTCTTCCTACACACCTCTTCATGGTGCCCAATCATCCCACATTTTCAACATTTATGTGGCTTCCTTCAAAACGGATTTACTGGCTAACAATCACCTTGTTTATATTAAGTTAAATCAATTTGTCCGGAATGGTACCACCTATCATCACCTCAACTTGCCTCCTTGTAAAATCCAGTCTCTCCTTCTCTTGTGTTGCTTTATCAAGATTCAAATGGACAATCCAATGCTTGGAAGAAAACCACCATATTGAACTATTTGAAGCACCTCCCCTTCTTCTTGTCTTCCTTATGCCAACTCAAAATGTTAGCAGGGTGGTCCAAGAGCGTGTTCGGTCTTACCTCACAAAAGGCTTGGCCGAGCCTCCTTACCCACTCTTGGTTTACAATGCCTCTATCAATTTTGCTTTGTATCAACTCCCCCACTTCCCTTCTCTTGCACCAAGTAAACTTTTGGCCAATAGTTTTATTTTCAACCAACAAACTAGCCTCCATCACTTCTTGGAAATCCAAGACTTCCTTTTCTTCAACTTCATTCCCACCTTCTCTATCCCCAAAATCCAAAGCAGAGTTAAAATGTCCTATGATTAGCCATGGTTTATCATCTCTGCTCCCTTGCCCCTTTAGGAATTCCCACATTGGTTTTCTCATTTCAATTGTGTTATGACCATACACCACCCACAAGAAAAATTCCAAGTTATTGCTCCTATTCAACCCATTAAAATCCATACATTGATCCCCAACATTCCACACATTTATATCATGCAAACCAGCCCGTCAACTAAACCAAATTCTCCCACCTACAACATTCCTATTTGTTATAAACATTCTTATTTCTTCCTTGCTGCCATTATTCCTTTCTCTACCATTTTGAACTCAATCTCATTCCCTTGCAGTCCTTTAACTTTGCCTTGCTGCTCTTTAGCTTCCCCTTGCTGCCCTTTAACATCTTTTCTTTCCATCTTGCTTCTCATCTTCTTTCACAATCCTCCCAAATGATACATAAATCCTCCTAGTCATTTGTCATTTTTCAGCTTCATTTTTCTTCCTACACACCTCCTCATGGTGCCCAATCATCCCACATTTTCCACATTCTTCCTTCAAAATGGATTTGCTGGCTAACAATCACCTTGTTTACATTAAGTTAAATTAATTTGTCCAGAAGGGTATCATCTATCATCACCTCAACTTGCCTCCTTGCCAAATCTAGCCTCTCCTTCTCTTGTGTTGTTCTATCGGGATTCAAATGCTTCCAAAGTGGACTATCCAATGCTTGGAAGAAAACCGCCTGGATTATCCCCTTGAATGTGGTGAGGCCTCCGTATTGAACTATTTGAAGCTCCTCCCCTTCTTCTTGTCTTTCTTATGCCAACTCAAAATGTTAGGAGGGTGGTCCGAGAGCGTGTTCGGTCTTACCTCACAAAAGAATTGGCCGAGCCTCCTTACCTACTCTTGGATTACAATGCCTCTATCAATTTTTCTTTGTATCAACTCCCCCACTTCCCTTCTATTGCACCAAGTAAACTTTTGGCCAATAGTTTTATTTTCAACCAACAAACTAGCCTCCATCACTTCTTGGAAATCCAAGACTTCCTTTTCTTCAACTTCATTCCCACCTTCTATCTATATCCCCAAAATCCAAAGGAGAGTTAAAATGTCCTATGATCAGCCATGGTTTATCATCTTTGCTCCCTTGACGTTTAGGAACTCCCACATTGGTTTCCTCATTTCAATTCTGTTATGGCCATACACCACCAGCAAGAAGAATTCCAAAGTATTGCTCCTAATCAACCCATCAAAATCCATCCATTGATCCCCAGCAATCCACACCTTTATACCCTAGAAATCAGCCCTCCAACCTAACCAAATTCTCCCCCCTACAACATTCCCATTTGTTATAAATTCCCAACCAATCCTTGTTCTCCCCCGCTCTTTTTTTATGTTGTTCTTTTACTTTAGTTTCCAACGGCCCAAACAACCTATATGATAAAGCATACAAAAGTTTTTTACCTTCCTATTCTTATCACATTTACTAAAACCCCTCACATTCCAACATGGAAATCTACCATTTATAAGGAGGGTTGGTTAAGAGAGTATACCCATTACCTTCATTCAAACTCCTTGTATCTTCTTCTTTCATCTTTCACTCCATCTTGCTTCTCATCTTCTTTCACAATCCTCCCAGTCATTTACCTTTTTTCAGCTTCATTTTTCTTCCTACACACCTCATCATGGTGCCCAATCTTCCCACATTTTCCACATTTAGTTGGCTTCCTTCAAAACGGATTTGCTGGCTAACAATCACCTTGTTTACATTAAGTTAAATCAATTTGTCTGAAAGGGTATCACCTACCATCACCTCAACTTGCCTCCTTACAAAATCCAGCCTCTCCTTCTCTTGTGTTGCTCAATCAAGATTAAAAGGCTTCCCAAGTGGACAATCCCCCGCTTGGAAGAAAATTGCTTGGATTGTCCCCTAGAACATGTTCCAACTAACTAAAACAAACTAAATTTCATATGTTGAGAAAGATATATAATGAAGACATCATGAAATAAATAAAAGAACACAAATTCTTATTTTAGATCACTAAACATTGGACGAGATCATTTTATAATTGATGTAATTAATTACCCTGGTGATTTAATGTTTATATTTTTTTCAATGATTTTTCTATAACTTTAAGACTTTTAAATTGTTGTCGTAATAAATATAATAAATAAATATTATTTGATTTTTTTTCAATTTATATTATTGCATCTAGTTTAATTCATATATTTAAAATGTTAGTTAATCGTTTTAATCATTTAGTTTAGACTTTGAATTTAAACAATTTAAAGCAAGCAAATATAATAATAATATACATATATATTTAGAATAATTTTCAATCAGTATAATAATTATTACTTAATTCATACACTTAGAATGTCTATTAATTTTTTAAAAAAGATTTAGTTTAAATAACGTAATTTATTTTTAACTTTGACTATCTTTTATTGAAACGTGTTCCAACTAACTATAACAAATTAAATTTAATGTGTGGAGATAGATATATAATTAAGACATCATGAAACAAATAAAAGAACACAAATACTTGTGTTAGATCGACTAAACATTGGACGAGATCATTTTATAATTGATGTAATTAATTATCTGGGTGATTTAATGTTTAAATATATTTTTTTTTCAATGATTTTGTTATAACTTAAAAACAATTTGAAATTGTTATCGTAATAAATAAATAAACATTATTTGACCCTAAATATCATTGAAATGATTTTGTTTCAATTTATAGTATTGCATCTAACACGAGATCTTATTATTTTATAATAATACTTAGTTATTTTTTAAATTAAATAAATGGGATAGGCGTCAATATTTATGAGACCATTACCACTTAGCGTAAATTATACTATAAAATGTTAGTCAATCAATTTATTCAGTTGGTTTAAACTTTCGTATAAATAAAGGAATAGAAACAATTTACAGCAAGCAAATATAATACAATATATATATATATATATATATAATATTTTTCAATCAATATAATAATTATTACTTAATTCATATACATAGAATTTTTGTTAATATTTTAAAAATATTTAATTAAATAACGTAATAAACTTATACTTTAACTATCTTTTATTAAAACATGTTCCAACTAACTATAACAAACTAAATTTCATGTGTTGAGAAAGATATATACGGAAGACATCATGAAATAAATAAAAGAACACAAATTCTTGTTTTAGATCGATAAAACATAGGATAAGATTATTTTATAATTGATGTAATTAATAACCTGGGTGATTTAATGTTTATGTATATATTTTTCACTGATTTTTCTATAACTTTAAAACTTTTAAATTGTTACTGTAATAAATAAATCATTATTATTTGACCCTATATCATTGAAATGAGTTTTTCAATTTACAGTATTGAATCTAACCCGAGATCTTCTTATTATATAATAATACTTATTTATTTTTTAAATTAAAGAAATGGGATAAGCGTAAAGATTTATGAGACCTCCTCCACTCAAAGTAAATTATACTATACTTTGGAGATAGCTGTAGTAAATGTATAGTTTAGTTCATATAATTAAAATGTTAGTTAATCATTTTGTTTAGACTTAAATATAAAAAATTTACAAGAAGCAAATATAATATAATATAGAATATTTTTCAATCAACATAATAATTATTACTTAATTCGTATACTTAGAATGTCTGTTAATGTTTTTAAGAAGATTTAGTTTAAATAACGTAATAAATTTATACTTTGACTATCTTTTATTAAATCATGTTCCAACTAACTATAACAAATTAAATTTCATGTGTTGAGAAAGATATATAACGAAGACGTCATGAAATTAATAAAAGAACACAAATTCTTGTTTTAGATAGACAAAACATTGGATGAGATCATTTTATAGTTTATGTAATTAATTACCTGGGTGATTTAATTTTATGTATATTTTTTCACTGATTTTTCTATAACTTTAGAACTTTTAAATTGTTACAGTAATAAATAAATTATTATTATTTGACCCTATATCATTGAAATGATTTTTTATTTTCAATTTATAGTATTGAATCCAACACGAGATCTTATTATTATACAATAATACTTACCTATTTTTTAAATTAAAGAAATGGGATAAGCATAAAGAATTATAAGACCTCTTCCACTCAAAGTAAATTATACTATAGTTTAAGGATAGATGTAGAAAATTTATAGTTTAGTTCATATATTTAAAATGTTAGTTAATCATTTTAATCATTTAGTTTAGAATTTCATTTATAGAAATATAAACAATTTACAGAAAGCAAATATAATATATATATATATATATATATATATATTAAAAATACATATATATATATATATAGAGAGTGCGTCTCTTGAAAGACGGTCTTTCCATAAGTCATGGAAAGACCAAGGTTTAAAGTGTAAATTAGAAGAAATTAAGATAAAATTTTCGGGTTGCATGAACTGGGTTATAAATTTTAGAACTACTACATGTTGCATACTAAATTTTTAATGTTGCAACTAAGACCTTTTACTTTTTATTATTTGAATTAAACCCCGTCTTTCCATAAGCCTATGGAAAGACCGTCTTTCCCAAGACTTTGCCTATGAACTAAACTAGATGCAATAATACAAATTGAAAAAAAAACAAATAATATTTATTTATTATATTTGTTACTATAACAATTTAAAAGTCTTAAAGTTATAGAAAAATCATTGAAAAAAATATATAAACATTAAATCACCTGGGTAATAAATTACATCAATTATAAAATAATCTCATCCAATGCTTGGTTGATCTAAAATAATAATTTGTGTTCTTTTATTTATTTCATGATGTCTTCATTATTTATCTTTCTCAACACATGAAATTTAGTTTATTTGAGTTAGTTGGAACATGTTTCAATAAAAGATAGTTAAAGTGTGAAATTGATTACATTATTTAAACTAAATCTTTTAAAAAAATTAACAGACATTCTAAGCATATGAATTAAGTAATAAATATTATATTAATTGAAAACTATTCTAAATATATATGTATATATTATATATTATATATTATATTTGCTTGCTGTAAATTGTTTATATTCAGAGTCTAAACTAAATGATTAAAACGATTAACTAACATTTTAAATATATGAACTAAACTAGATGCAATAATATAAATTTTAAAAAAATCAAATAATATTTTTTTATTGTTTATTACGATAACAATTTAGTTTTTTTTAAGTTATAGAAAAATCACTGGAAAAAAAAACATTAAATCACCTAGGCAATTATTTAGATCAATTATAAAATGATCTTGTACAATGTTTTGTCGATCTAAAACAAGAATTTGTGTTATTTTATTTATTTCATGATGTCCTCGTTATATATCTTTCTCAACACATGAAATTTAGTTTGTTATAGTTAGTTGGAGCATGATTTAATAAAAGACAGTTAAAGTATAAATTTATTTCATTATTTAAACTAAATATTTTTTAAAAACACTACAGACATTCTAAGTATATGAATTAAGTAATAATTATTATATTGATTGAAAAATATTCTATGTATATATAATATTATATTGGTTTGCTATAAATTGTTTATATTCCTTTAAATGAAATTTTAAACCAAATGATTAAATCAATTAACTAACCTTTTAAATATATTAACTAAACTATACATTTGTGACATCTATCCCCAAAATATAGTAGGATTTACGTTGAGTGGTAATGGTCTCATAAATCTTGGCCCATATCCCATTTATTTAATTTTAAAAATAACTAAGTATTATTATAAAATAAGAAGATTAAATGCAATACTATAAATTGAAACAAAATCATTTCAATGATATTTAGGGTCAAATAATGTTTATTTATTTATTACGATAACAATTTCAATTTTTTTGAAGTTATAACAAAATCATTGAAAAAATTTATATTTAAACATTAAATCACCTAGGTAATTAATTACATCAATTATAAAATTATCTCGTCCAATGTTTAGTCAGACAAGTACTTGTGTTCTTTTATTTGTTTCATGATGTCTTAATTATATATCTATCTCCACACATTAAATTTAATGTGTTATGGTTAGTTGGAACATGTTTCAATAAAAGATAGTGAAAGTTAAATAAATTACGTTATTTAAACTAAATCTTTTTTAAAAAATTAACAGACATTCTAAGTATATGAATTAAGTAATAATTATTATATTGACTTAAAACTATTCTAAATATATATGTATATACTATATATTATATTTCCTTGCTGTAAATTGTTTATATTCAAAGTCTAAACTAAATGATTAAAACGATTAACTAACATTTTAAATATATTAATTAAACTAGATGCAATAATATAAATTGAAAAAAAATCAAATAATATTTATTTATTATTTATTACGATAACAATTTAAAAAGTTTTAAAGTTATAGAAAAATCATTGAAAAAAATATATATAAACATTAAATCACCTTGGTAATTAATTACATCAATTATAAAATGATCTCGTCCAATGTTTAGTCGATCTAAAATAAAAATGTGTTCTTTTATTTATTTCATGATGTCTTCATTATGCTACTTTCGTAACACATGAAATTTAGTTTGTTATAGTTAGTTGGAACATGTTTTAATAACAGATAGTTAAAGTATAAATTTATTACATTATTTAAACTAAATCATTTTTTTTTATAACATAACTCTCCAGTAAATTGAATCCACGGACAAGAAATTATGTAAATCGCATGTCCATATTAAGGCCCTAAATCATCACAAGCAAAACACATATGTTCGAATCCACGGCATGTTCATACTAAGGCCCTAAATCATTCGCAAAAGTGGTATACCCCTAAATCATACCATGAGGCCCTAAATCATTTACCGAAAAATTATACCCCACATGTCCACATGTCACAAGGCCCTAAATCATTCACAGAAGAGTTGTACCCCGCATGTCCACATATCATACCTGCAACACACTTATGTCGATCAACACACTTATGTCGAGAAAAGTAAAAAAACATGTCCAGAAGTTCCCCTTCCGAGATGGTGGTCAAGCCAGTCACCAAGTTTCCCTTCCGGTTGAAGGAGACCGAGCCATTACTTTCTGCAACCTTAATCATGGCGTCATAAATTGCTGACACCATCAGCAATTCTCGTCAGCAATTCTAGCACGTGTTTAGAATTTTTTCCCCAATCTCACCATCAATTCCACGATTCCACGATTTCTTGATCAGTAACGACTTCCTCAAAGAGGAAAGATGACAGGGAGAATCCACCACCTATCACGGCTAGATGAAATCTACAGCAGACCTTGGTAGTATTTGAAATATACCACCTTAGACCCTCAAATTTATGGAGTTCACCATTGTACGAGGGTGTTAAGAAATGTGAAATGAGTATATGAATTAAGTAATAATTATTATATTGATTACAAATATTTTCTCTCTATATATATTATAATATGTTTGCTTTCTGTAAATTGTTTATAGGCAAAGTCTTGGGAAAGACGGTCTTTCCATAGGCTTATGGAAAGACGGGGTTTAACTAGAATAATAAAAGGTAAAAGGTCTTAGTTGCAATATTAAACTTTTAGTATGCAACATTTAGTAGTTATAAAATTTATAACCCGGTTCATGCAACCCGAAAGTGTTATCTCAATTTTTTCTAATTTACCCTTTAAACTTTGGTCTTTCCATAACTTATGGAAAGACCGTTTTTCAAGAGACAGACTCTTGTTTATATTTCTATAAATGAAAGTCAAAACTAAAATAAAATGATCTTGTCGAATGGTTAGTCTATCTAATACAAGAATTTGTGTTCTTTTATATTTTTTTCATGATGTTTTCATTATATATCTTTCTCAACCCATGAAATTTAGTTTGTTATAGTTGTTAGTTGGAACATATTTTAATAAAAGATAGTTAAAGTATAAGTTTATTACGTTATTTAAACTAAATCATTTTAACAAATTAACCCACATTCTAAGTAGGCAAAGTCTTGGGAAAGACGGTCTTTCCATAGGCTTATGGAAAGACGGGGTTTAATTAGAATAATAAAAGGTAAATGGTCTTAGTTGCAATATTAAAGTTTTAGTATGAAACATGTAGTAGTTATAAAATTTATAACCCGGTTCATGCAACCCGAAAATTTTATTTTAATTTCTTTTAGTTTACACTTTAAACCTTGGTCTTTCCATAACTTATGGAAAGACCGTCTTTCAAGAGACGAACTCTTCTAAGTATATGAATTAAGTAGGAATTATTATATATTGATTGAAAAATCTTCTATATATTATCTATATTTGCTTGCTGTAAATTGTTTATATTCCTATAAATGAAAGTCTAAACTAAATGATTAAAATAACTTAACTAACACTTTAAATATATGAACTAAACTATACATTTGCGACATCTATCCCCAAAATATAGTATAATTTAGGTGGAATGGAAGAAGAGGTCTGATAAATCTTTAAGCTTATCCCATTTATTTAATTTAAAAAATAAGCAAGTATTATGGTAAAATAAGAAGATCGTGTTAGATTCAATTCAATACTATAAATTGAAAAAAAATCATTTCAATGATATTTAGGGTTAAATCATATTTATTTATTTATTACGATAACAATTTAAAAGTTTTAAAGTTAAAGAAAAATCATTGAAAAAAATATAAACATTAAATCACCCAAATAATTAATTACATCAATTATAAAATGATCTCGTCCCATGTTTAGTCGATCTCACCAAGAATTTGTGTTCTTTTATTTATTTCATAATGTCTTCATTATATATCTTTCTTACACATTAAATTTAGAAATGTTTTAATAAGAGATAGTTAAAGTATAAGTTTATTATGTTATTTAAATTAAAACTTTTAAAATCATTAACAGACATTCTAAGTATAAGAATTAAGTAATAATTATTATATTGATTGAAAAATATTCTATATATATTATATTATGTTGGCTTGCTTTAAATTGTTTATATTTCTATAAATGAAAGTCTAAACTAAATGATTAAAACGATTAACTAACATTTTAAATATATGAACTAAACTTAGTTGGAACATGTTTGAATAAAAGATGGTTAAAGTATAAGTTTATTACATTAATTAAACTAAATCTGTTTAAAAAATTAACAGACATTGTATTATATGAATTACGTAATAATTATTATATTGATTAAAAATATTCTATATATGTCATATTATATTTGCTTGCTGTAAATTTTTTATATTCCTATAAATGAAAGTATAAACTAAATGATTAACTAACATTTTAAATATATGAACTAAACTAGATGCAATAATATAAATTGAAAAAAAAAATCAAATAATATTTATTTATTATTTATTACGATAACAATTTAAAAAGTTTTAAAGTTATTGAAAAATCATTGAAAAATATATATATATATATATATATATATATATATATATAAACATTAAATCACCTAGGTAATTAATTACATCCATTATAAAATTATCTCATCCAATGTTTAGTCGATCTAAAATAAGAATTTGTGTTCTTTTATTTATTTCTTGTTCTTCATTGTATTACTTTCTCCACACATGAAATTTAGTTTGTTATAGTTAAAGTTGGAACATGTTTTAATAAAAGATAGTTAAAAGTATAAATTTATTACATTATTTAAACTAAATCTTTTAAAACAATTAACAGACATTCTAAGTATATGAAGTAAGTAATAACTATTATATTGATTAAAAATATTTTCTATATATATATATATATATTATTATATTTACTTGCTATAAATTGTTTATATTTCTGTAAATGAGAGTCTAAAAAAAATGATCTTGTCGAATGGTTAGTCTATCTAAAACAAGAATTTGTGTTCTTTTATTATTTTTTCATGATGTTTTCATTATATATCTTTCTCAACACATGAAATTTAGTTTGTTATAGTTGTTAGTTGGAACATGTTTTAATAAAAGATAATTAAAGTATAATTTTATTACGTTATTTAAACTAAATCATTTTAAAAAATTAACACACATTTTAAGTATATGAATTAAGTAGTAATTGTTATATATTGATTGAAAAATCTTCTATAGATATTATTATATTATATTTGCTTGCTGTAAATTGTTTATATTTCTATAAATGAAAGTCTAAACTAAATGATTAAAATAATTTTAACTAACATTTTAAATATATGAACTACACTATACATTTGCAACATCTATCCCCAAAATATAGTATAATTTATGCATAGTGGAAGA
This sequence comes from Rubia yunnanensis, assembly GCA_037428765.1. NCBI lineage: Eukaryota > Viridiplantae > Streptophyta > Magnoliopsida > Gentianales > Rubiaceae > Rubia > Rubia yunnanensis. The sequence goes on from CM075063.1 coordinate 66,924,349, forward strand.
AGAGGTCTGATAAATCTTTACGCTTATCCCTTTTATTTAATTTTAAAAATAAGTAAGTATTATCGTAAAATAAGAAGATCGTAGGTTAGAAAAGAAATCATTTCAATGATATTTAGGGTTAAATAATGTTTATTTATTTTTTACGGTAACAATTTAAAAGTTTTAAAGTTAAAGAAAAATCATTGAAAAAAAATATAAACATTAAATCACCCAAATAATTAATTACATCAATTATAAAATGATCTCATCCCATGTTTAGTCGATCTCACACAAGAATTTGTGTTCTTTTATTTATTTCATAATGTCTTCATTATATATCTTTCTTAACACATTAAATTTAGAAATGTTTTAATAAAAGATAGTTAAAGTATAAGTTTATTACGTTATTTAATTTAATCTTTTTAAAACATTAACAGACATTCTAAGTATAAGATAATTAAGTAATAATTATTATATTGATTAAAAAATATTCTATATATATTATATTATGTTTGCTTGCTTTAAATTATTTATATTTCTATAAATGAAAGTCTAAACTAAATGATTAAAACGATTAACTAACATTTTAAATATATATGAACTAAACTATATATTTGCTACATCCATCCCCAAAATATAGTATAATTCACTTTGGGTAGAAGAGGTCTCATAAATCTTTACGCTTATTATCCCATTTCTATAATTTAAAAATTAAGTAGTATTATTATTCTATAAGAAGATCCCGTGTTAGACACAATAATATAAATTGAAAATAAAATTCATTTCAATAGTATTAAGGAGCAACTAATATTTATTTATACATTACGATAACAATTTTAATTTTTTAAACATTAAATCACCCATGTAATTAATTACATCAAATATAAAATTATTTACTTTGGGCGGAAGAGGTCTCATAAATCTTTACACTTATCCCATTTCTTTAATTTAAAAAATAAGTAAGTATTATTGTATAATAATAAGATCTTGTGTTAGATTCAAGGCAAAGTCTTAGGAAAGACGGTCTTTCCATAAGCTTATGGAAAGACGGAGTTTGATTATAATAATAAAAGGTAAAAGGTCTTAGTTGCAATATTAAAGTTTTAGTATGAAACATGTAGTAGTTATAAAATTTATAATCCGGTTCATGCAACCCAAAAATTTTATTTTAATTTCTTCTAATTTACACTTTAAACCTTGGTCTTTCCATAACTTATGGAAAGACCGTCTTTCAAGAGACGAACTCTAGATTCAATACTATAAATTGAAGAAAAAAAAGCATTTCAATGATATATGGTCAACTAATAATTATTTATTTATTACGGTAACAATTTAAAAGTTGAGTCTGTCTCTTGAAAGACGGTCTTTCCATAAGTTAGGAAAGACCAAGATTTAAAGGGTAAATTAGAAGAAATGAAGATAAATTTTTTGGGTTGCATGAATCAGGTTATAAACTTTATTACTACTACATGCTTCATAATAAATTTTTAATATTGCAACTTAGACATTTTATCTTTTATTATTCTAATTAAACCCCGTCTTTCCTTAAGATTATGGAAAGACCGTCTTTCCCAAGACTTTGCCTAAGGAAAGACCGTCTTTCCCAAGACTTTGCCTTAAAAATTCTAAAGTTATAGAAAAATCAGTGAAAAAATATACATAAAATTAAATCACCCAGGTAATTAATTACATCAACTATAAAATGATCTCATCCAATGTTTTGTCTATCTAAAACAAGAATTTGTGTTATTTTATTAATTTCATGATGTCTTCGTTATATATCTTTCTCAATACATGAAATTTAGTTTGTTATAGTTAGTTGGAACATGATTTAATAAAAGATAGTCAAAGTATAAATTTATTACGTTATTTAAACTAAATCTTCTTACAAACATTGACAGACATTCTAAGTATATGAATTAAGTAATAATTATTATATTGATTAAAAAATATTCGAAATATATATGTATACATTATATATTATATTTGCTTGTAAATTGTTTATATTCAAAGTCTAATCTAAATGATTAACTAGCATTTTAAATATATGAACTAAACTAGATGCAATAATATAAATTGAAAAAAATCAAATAATATTTATTTATTATTTATTACGATAACAATTTAAAAAGTTTTAAAGTTATAGAAAAATTATTGAAAAAATATATATAAACATTAAATCACCTAGTTAATTAATTATATCAATTATAAAATGATCTCGTCCAATGTTTTGTCGATCTAAAACAAGAAGTTGTGTTTTTTTATTTATTTCATGATGTCTTCGTTATATATCTTTCTCAACACATGAAATTTAGTTTGTTATAGTTAGTTGGAACATGATTTAATAAAAGATAGTTAAAGTATAAATTTATTATGTTATTTAAACTAAATCTTTTTAAGAACATTAACAGACATTCTAAGTATACGAATTAAGTAATAATTATTATATTGATTGAAAAATATTCTATATTATATTATATTTGCTTGTTGTAAATTGTTTATATTAATAAACAAAAGTCTAAACTAAATGATTAAAATGATTAACTAACATTTTAAATATATGAACTAAACTATACATTTGTTACCTCTATCTCCAAAGTATAGTATAATTTACCTTGAGTGGAAGAGGTCTCATAAATCTTCCCATTTCTTTAATTTAAAAAATAAGTAAGTATTAGTGTATACTAAGAAGATCTCGTGTTAGATTCAATACAATAAATTGAAAAAATTATTTCAATGATATAGGGTCAAATAATAATTATTTATTTATTACAATAACAATTTAAAAGTTTTAAAGTTATAGAAAAATCAGCGAAAAAAATATACATAAACATTAAATCACCCAGGTACTTAATTACATCAATTATAAAATGATCTTGTCCAATGTTTTGTCGATCTAAAACAAGAATGTGTTCTTTTATTTATTTCATGATGTCTTCGGTATATATCTTTCTCAACACATGAAATTTAGTTTGTTATAGTTAGTTGGAGCATGATTTAATAAAAGACAGTTAAAGTATAAGTTTATTACGTTATTTAAATTAAATATTTTTAAAAATTTTAAAAACATTCTATGTATATGAATTAAGTAATAATTATTATATTGATTGAAAAATATTATATATATATATATATATATATATTGTATTATATTTGGTTGCTGTAAATTGTTTCTATTCCTTATTTATATGAGAGTTTAAACCAAATAATTAAATCGATTAACTAACATTTTAAATATATGAACTAAACTATACATTTGCGACATCTATTCCCAAAATATAGTATAATTTACGTTGAGTGGTAATGGTCTCATAAATCTTGACGCTTATCCCATTTATTTAATTTTAAAAAAAAACTAAGTATTATTATAAAATAATAAGATCTCATGTTAGATGCAATACTATAAATTGAAACAAAATCATTTCAATGATATTTAGGGTCAAATAATGTTTATTTATTTATTACGATAATAATTTCAATTTTTTTTAAAGTTATAACAAAATCATTGAAAAAAATTATATTTAAACATAATTAATTACATCAATTATAAAATGATCTCATCCAATGTTTAGTCGATCTAAGACAAGTACTTGTGTTCTTTTATTTGTTTTAGGATGTCTTAATTATATATCTATCTCCACACATTAAATTTAATTTGATATAGTTAGTTGGAACATGTTTCAATAAAAGATAGTCAAAGTTAAATAAATTACGTTATTTAAATTAAATCTTTTTTAAAAAATTAACAGACATTCTAAGGGGGCAAAGTCTGGGGAAAGACGGTCTTTCCATAGACTTATGGAAAGACGGGGTTTGATTAGAATAATAAAAGGTAAAAGGTGTTAGTTGCAATATTAAAGTTTTAGTATGAAACAAGTAGTAGTTATAAAATTTATAACCCGGTTCATGCAACCCGAAAATTTTATCTTAATTTCTTCTAATTTACACTTTAAACCTTGGTCTGTCTTTTAAGAGACGGACTCTAATTCATATATTTAAAATATTCGTTAATCATTTTTATCATTTAGTTTAGACTTTGAATACAAACAATTTACAGCAAGCAAATATAATATATAATATATACATATATATTTAGAATAGTTTTCAATCAATATAATAATTATTACTTAATTCATACACTAAGAATGTCTGTAAAAAAATTTTGAAAAAAGATTTAGTTTAAATAATTAACTTTGACTATCTTTTATTGAAACATGTTCCAACTAACTATAACAAATTAAATTTAATGGGTTGAGATAGATATATAATTAAGACATCAGGAAACAAATAAAATTACACAAATACTTGTGTTAGATCCACTAAACATTGGACGGATCATTTTATAATTGATGTAATTAATTACCTGGGTATTCAATGTTTAAATGTATTTTTTTTTTTGCAATGATTTTGTGATAACTTTAAAAAATCTAAAGGCAAAGTCTTGGGAAAGACCGTCTTTCCATAAGCTTATCGGAGTTTAATTAGAATAATAAAAGGTAAAAGGTGTTAGTTGCAATATTAAAATTTTATTATGCAACAGGTAGTAGTTATAAATTTACAACCCGATTCATGCAACCTAAAAATTTTATCTTCCTTTCTTATAATTTACACTTTAAACTTTGGTCTTTCCATACTTATGAAAAGTCCGTCTTTCAAGGACAGACTCAAATCTAAATTGTTATCGTAATAAATAAATAAAAATTATTTAACCCTAAATATCATTAAAATGATTTTGTTTTAATTTATAGTATTCCATGTAACAAGAGATCTTTTTCTTAAATAATACTTAGTTATTTTTAAAATTAAATAAATGGGATAAACATCAAGATGTATGAGACCATTACCACTCAATGTAAATCATACTATATTTTGGGGATAGATGTCATAGATGTATAGTTTAGTTCATATATTTAAAATGTTAGTTAATCGATTTAATCATCTGATTTAAACTTTCATTTAAATAAAGGAATATAAACAATTTATAGCAAACCAATATAATATTATATATACATAGAATATTTTTCAATCAATATAATAATTATTACTTAATTCATATACTTAGAATGTCTGTTAATGTTTTTAAAAAGAACTAGTTTAAATAACGTAATAAATTTATACTTTAACTTTCTTTTATTAAATCATGTTCCAACTAACTATAACAAACTAAATTTCATGTGTTGAGAAAGATATATAACATTAAGACTTTTAAATTGTTATCGTAATAAATATAATAAATAAATATTATTTGATTTTTTTTTCAATTTACATTATTGCATTTAGTATAGTTCATATATTTAAAATGTTAGTTAATCGTTTTAATCATTTAGTTTAGACTTCGAGTATAAACAATGAGTCCGTCTCTTGAAAGACGGTCTTTCCATAAGTTATGGAAAGACCAAGGTTTAAAGTGTAAATTAGAAGAAATTAAGATAAAATTTTCAGGTTGCATGAACCGGGTTATAAATTTTATAACTACTACATGTTTCATACTAAAACTTTAATATTGCAACTAAGACCTTTTACCTTTTATTATTCTAATCAAACCCCGTCTTTCCATAAGCCTATGGAAAGACCGTCTTTCCCAAGACTTTGCCATAAACAATTTACAACAAGCAAATATAATAATATATAATATATACATATTTAGAATAATTTTCAATCAATATAATAATTATTACTTAATTCATACACTTGGAATGTCGGTTAATTTTTATTTAAAAGATTTAGTTTAAATAACGTAATTTATTTTACTTTTACTATCTTTTATTGAAACATGTTCCAACTAACTATAACAAATTAAATTTGATGGGTGGAGATAAATATATAATTAAGACATCATGAAACAAAGAAAAGAACACAAATACTTGTGTTAGATCGACTAAACATTGGACGAGATCATTTTATAATTGATGTAATTAATTACTTGGGTGATTTAATGTTTAAATAGTATAATTTTTTTCAATGATTTTGTTATAACTTTAAAAAAATTGAAATTGTTATCGTAATAAATAAATAAACATTATTTGACCCTAAACATCATTGAAATGATTTTGTTTCAATTTATAGTATTGCATCTAACACGAGATCTTATTATTTTATAATAATACTTAATTATTTTTTAAATTAAATAAATGGGATAAGAGTGAAGATTTATGAGACCATTACCATTCAACGTAAATTATACTATATTTTGGGGATAGGTGTCGTATAATTTTGTTCATATATTTAAAATGTTAGTTAATCGATTTAATCATTTGGTTTAAACTTTTATTTAAATAAAGGAATATAAACAATTTACAGCAAGCAAATATAATATAATATAGAATATTTTTCAATCAATATAATAATTATTACTTAATTCATATACTTAGAATGCCTGTTAATGTTCTTAAAAAGATTTAGTTTAAATAGTGTAATAAATTTATACTTTAACTATCTTTTATTAAATCATGTTCCAACTAACTATAACAAACTAAATTTCATGTGTTGAGAAAGATATATAATGAAGACATATGAAATAAATAAAAGAATATGAATTCTTGTTTTAGATCGACTAACCATTGGACGAGATCATTTTTATAATTGATGTAATTAATTACCTAGGTTATTTAATAATGTTTATGTATATTTTTTTCAATAACTTTCTATAACTTTAAGACTTCTAAATTGTTACCGTAATAAATAAATGGCAAAATCTTGGGAAAGACGGTCTTTCTATAGGCTTATGGAAAGACGAGCTTTGATTAGAATAATAGAGTGTAAAAGGTCTTTGTTGCAATATTAAAGTTTTAGTATGAAACATGTAGTAGTTATAAAATTTATAACCCGGTTCATGCAACCCAAAAATTTTATCTTAATTTCTTCTAATTTACCCTTTAAACATTGGTCTTTCCATAACTTATGGAAATACCGTCTTTCAAGAGACGCACTCTAAATAAATAAACATTATTTGACTTTAAATATCATTGAAATATTTTTTAAAAAATTTATATTATTGCATCGAGATCTTCTTATTATATAATAATACTTACTTATTTTTTAAATTAAAGAATGGGGATAAGCGTAAAGATTTATGAGACCTCTTCCACTCAAAGTAAATTATACTATACTTTGGGGATAGATGTAGCTGTTGGAAAATGATTGTAAAATAAGTTGAATTTCGTCAACTTTTGGGCTTAGTTTTGAGTTGGGCTCGAACTGAATTAGAGTCAGTGGATGTCGTTTTTGGATTCTCCTCTGCGAGTACTATAAAATTGACTGTTTAAACTCTCAAAACGGATAAAGGGTGAATGAGATATGGATGCTCAAAGAGTCACTCTGAGAATGGAAACTTAGGCGGAAATTCATTCGCACGTACTAAGTGTTCTGTAATTTTTTGACTATCTAAAATGCGTTTGGATCATGTGGAAGTCTCCAGAAAGCCCAAACCGCGTAACAAATATTCTAAGAATCACGTATGGAATATCTGAGATTTGATACGCAGTTAATCATGATAAGGAATATGATATTCTTATCTTTCCAGAATCTGTTGGTTAGAGAATATTTCCTCTGATTACGGGAATCAGATCTTTCACGTATCTTCCCATAGGGTTTCTTAGACATCTATAAATAGAGCCTTTATGTCAGACAGAAAACTCGCACCATTCTCAAGTTCCTCCCTACTTCTAAACTTGAGTCTTATCTTCTTTCTCTGTCTTTGTCGGTGATAGTCCTTCGGGCTTTGTGTGACTCCGAGGTAATTTTTACTCGTTAAAATTACCTTCGATGGTTTTATCCTAGGGAACGATGTCCACGACGGGACTCATTCGTTTCAAGGGCAGCGAGTGTTACTCGTGACTCCATCACTTTGTGATTACTTGAAACATGATTTATGCTTTGATTATTTGTAATTTAAGCTTTTCGATTGTATGCTTGAATAATTAATAAAAGTTTATTATTCCTGCATATGTTAATTGCTCATTCAATTTTTGTTATTTAATTTTCACATGATATAATCAATATATGTCCAACAGTCTTGAAACGAATGATATCTGTTGATTTATATTGATGCGGAAACTGTATGTGATGCATGATTGTTACTGTATGTTGCAAACGAAATTTGCTAGTATGCATAATTTGTTTGAAATTGTTATGCTAATTGCATGCATGATTGTAACGTAATTTTTCCACGAAATTGATTTGCTTGCATGCTGAATTTCCCAAACATATATTCCAAATATGAGATTGCATGCTGGAAATTGAGGTGCATGTCTGCGTAAATATTGATATGCTCGTCGGAATGATTAATACGCATGCTAATTGCGTAAATATGCATGCTAATGGTTTTGGTTATTTACAACAAAATCATATTGAATCGGGATCTTTTGGCTAAACTTTATCCGAGTTTTGCCGAAGGGGCAACTCCATTTTTTACCTTGAATTGGTCAAAATATGAATCGGGATCTTTTGGCTCAACTTTATCCGAGTGCAATTCCATTTTTTACCTTGAATTGGTCAAAATATGCAGACTTTCTTACTTTTCGGGGAGGATTAGAACAAAATCATATTGAGCAATTTGTTATGTATAATTGTTTAAAATATTATACTACAATATTTGATGTGTACATATATTTAACGATGAATATTTTTTGTATGTACACATTGGTGAATCCGAGTATATACGGCGGTATCTCTTGTGGAAGAAAAACTTGGCATGGAGATACAACAGGATTTGCTTGACAACATGAAAGAGTTAAGAGTTGAAACCACGGTTTTGCAAACTATGGTACGTATACACGTGAATCATGGCATATGCGTTATATACATATATTGCTTGGATTATATTTGATAACCATTTGCGTGAATCTGGACGTGAACAAGACTTTGTTACAAAGAGTGTTATGTGAATAATATGTGCACATATATGTCCAGTACACTAAGTCTATCTAATTTGATAGTTAATGGATTTGGTTATATTAATCACTTGATTATGTGGGAAAATGAGTTGAGCATGTATGGCGTAATTATGGAAATATTCTAATTCCGTGATATTCATGCTTATGAGATTAAATGTTGATATGGTAATAAATCAAAGTTGATTCTTTGCATGAATAGCTTAAAGTTAGAAAAAAAAATGTCATGAATTTGGAATATTGAATCGAGCATTACTATTCCCTTTAATTATGAAATTACATGAAAGCAGTGCATGTGTGTTTGGAAATTATGAGACATTTAAATTTCCTAAGCCCTCAAAATGTTATAGTATTTGTTTAAATACTTGATCAAATGTTGAAATACCTATTATGCATGGTATAGTAATTTGGTTGTGTGGGCTGCTCATGTTGGATAAAAGATTTAAAACCACATTTTGTATGAGAATGTGCTGCTAGTGATTCATGACTTTTATCTGCTTGGTCTGAGAATCACATGCAATAAAATGGTAAACTTCATTTGCACTTAAACATGACATCTCTCGGCAAGAGTGTAATATATTCGTGCATGAATAAAGTATGTGACATTGGGTTATTTGATCCATGATGTATTCTCGTTCATTTAGGGACTTGATTTAGCTGCATAAACGGAAATTTTAGATCTATGATGTGTCTAAAATTGTGTTGCTTTTATATGCTATGATTATATTAATTGTTTGGGAAAGTGCCTTTTGATGCAATGAAATATTTGACAAGACTATTCCCGATAATTGGCTATCTTGATTGATCGCTTACGAGCATATGGCTCACGAGTGACAATTGTTAGATTGCACAGATAGAGCATATGGGCTCGAAGTTCGACATATTCTGGTTATTTTGTATGACCTGATAAATGTGAACATGAAGACATTAGTTTACGACTATGTCTAGGGTATTGGTTCTTGTGAATCATGGTATAAACCCTAAAACATGAGTTATCATGACTATGCTAAAAACCTTTGATTGTTTGTAATCAAAGAATTGAGGGGAAAATCTCAAGAATTTGGTTGAGAAAACTAAGAATCCTGAGAATGGGAATCCCGAGACTTTTGGTCAAATCTCTTGATTTATGGTTGAAAAATCTAAGAATCATGAGATATGGAATCCCAAGACATTTGGTCAATTCTCTAGATTTTTGGTTGGAAAGCCTTAGAATTCTGAGATGAGGAATCCTAAGACATTTGGTCTAGGAACCCCAAGACACAAGGTTTTGAGAAACTTAACACGTATGGGGATGTTTAATAAAACCAGCCCAATGTGGGGGGTAGACGAAAAACCTAAAAATTCAACGACCATATGAATTTTGATAGGTACTTGAGATGAAAAGTCGTCACGAGAGACTTGAATCAAGTTGTTCAAGTTGGGAGGAATTTAACTCGAACCAAAAAGGGTAAACCCGTAATTGAGTCAAGCAATGCACTCAAACTTGAGTCGAGCAATGGACTTGAATGTGTTTTGAGCATAAAGGCATTCAAATTTAATTTGAGTAGTTTGAAAGTAAAGTACAGTTGTACTGAGTTTAAAATGGGCATGAAATTGTGTGGAGTTGGTAAACTCACACTACGCCCTAGTGAGAGTTAATCGAATCCTCGATTGATTGATACTACATCGGTTGTGGTATTGGTCATGCGAGGAAGAACGATTAATTGAGATCGGGAAGTTTAGTTATCTCTAATCCCAAGGGAGTTGAAGGAATAAGAGAGACTTTCAAGATAAAAGGTCAATACATGAAGGTGTTTTGATTGTTGAAAGGATCTAGCCCTAAAAAGAAACTTTATGGGTAAGAACCTAGTGTTTGATTCAGTATTGAACACACAGACTTTTAGTAAGTTGGGTTTGTATATTAACGAAACTACTTACGTGATGCACAGAAAACATATGAGGTTATCTGTGACCATGATGTGAATACATAGAATCCTTTGGGGGATGTGATTCACAATGTAGACATTTGCAAGGTCATTTGGTGATTGAAGAAAATTGCTAGAAATGATCAAGCGTTGTGGGGGAGCCTTTAAGTTGGCTGGCGATCTTTTAAATAAGATACCCCAAGAAGGAGGAAAATAAAGCTCCTCATAGGGCCATCCTAAAAGTTCTTTCGAATGTGTGGGTTGGCATATTGCAAATGTAGTAAAAGGAATACTTAAACAGTATCTTTACTAGATATGCACAATGTTGAAGTGATATCAATTTCTTGAAATTCACAAGGAATATTATGCAGAAACTAGAAATATTCTTGATGTAAAGTGTATTTTGTGGAATTTTTTGTTAAAGATCCTGATTTATCTTAAATGGACTTAAGAGTCAATAGATGGAATCATTAAGGATCAGGGATAAACCAACGAAGGAAACAAGATTCCATGAAATGACGTTTGTGGAAAGCGGTGATCAATAGAGAGTTTGATCTACCATGAGTGCAAATCACTAGAGTACTAGTAGATTTGAACAATTAGTAAGTATATTTGTGTACTTGATAGGTGTTATCTAGACGTGAGAATAAGTCCAAGGGTGATGGTACTTGCTATCAAGGCTTTGTGAAAGCTAGAAGTACATCTAATGGACCTAAATGGTTATTTGGAGATTTAGATATTAAAATCTGAATAGAGCAAAATGAAAAGCTCAATGCTCCTAAATGATCCATTATGTGACCAAACTAATTGTTGTAGCCTGTGATATTAAATCAATGAGTTTGATGAAGGCAGATACGCTAAGAGACACGAAAAATGACCATGTCATTTATGTCTTTGAATTGATACTTTCTCATTGATAGTCAAATTGATACAATGATTGAGTCTTTTGGAGACATGTCGTATTCAATGGAATGACTCTAAACATTATGAGTTACCTTTTTGTAAAGGTGAGGTGTCTCTTAAGAAGAGAACTCAAGAGTCATTGATAGTCTGTTGTACTTATTAAAGTGCACATTAGACAATTCTTACAATGTATAGTAAGATGATACACGAGTTATCCAAAAATGATCGCTGGCAACAAGCTGTGTGTGAGACTCGTGGATATGGCTTGAGTTGTGTAGAGAAATGATTCTCTCTTGCTAGATTCGTAGAGGAATCTCTGTCCATTGTGTTGGACAAAAATTGGGAAAGATATACCCTAGGATGACCAAAGCACTTGAATGCTTATTGGTGTAGCGTAAAGCCATATCAATGATGGTGTGTCTTGACAGAGACACTTTACCATTGGATGACTACTCTCTACGAGAATTATCGGTGTTGACTACGTAAGGTCAATATGATAAGAGTTGTGATTCTTTGACGAAAGGATTGAATTAATTTCTTGACGAAGAAATTGAATCGAGAGTTAGTTGAGAACTCATCGAAAGGAATATGACTAAGTCCAATAAATGGTGGGTTACGTACGTGGACACCCAACCTATGTGACCGGAGATCCCAAGAAATAGGTTCAAAGGGACAACTAAACTGCAAAGACCCATCGCGATCACTATGGGGGCTTCATACCTCCTGTCTTATTCCTATGATGAAGAAACAGTGATGTGAATGGAGGTTAAGCATTAAATTGCTTTTAATGATTCAAGGCATCGAGTGTGTAGTACTGGAAAGAGTGCAATAGTTTACGGAACTGCTCTTACGCCAAGAATCACCTATGTAAGCGAGAAGTGTGGCCGCTTCGAAAGAGAATTGTAGGGACGCAATTCTTTAGAAACCTTACAGAACTAGGCATGTGCCATGGCCTGATTAATGGACACAACCGAGGAAAGCACAAAGGCTAGGAAAGATGTCTGTGGGAAGTGCATTGTCGTTCACACAAGTGGTCGGGAAAGTTCAAGGACATCGCGTCTACTTCCTAACCAGTGGGCTAAGTGTACTCTCTCAAGGGAAAGTTCAAAGGGTGACACCTACTTATCCTATGCAGCATCTATGCCGTCGAAATGAATCTATCACCAAGTCAAACTCCGTGTCTGGCGTGATTGTTCTGATTCCACATCAATATCTATTCATGTGGGGGATTGTTGGAAAAATGATTGTAAAATAAGTTAAATTTCGTCAACTTTTGGGCTTAGTTTTGAGTTGGGCTCGAACTGAATTAGAGTCAGTGGATGTCATTTTTGGATTCTCCTCTGCGAGTACTATAAAATTGACTGTTTAAACTCTCAAAACGGATAAAGGGTGAATGAGATATGGATGCTCAAAGAGTCACTCTGAGAATGGAAACTTAGGCGGAAATTCATTCGCACGTACTAAGTGTTCTGTAATTTTTTGACTGTCTAAAATGCGTTTGGATCATGTGGAAGTCTCCAGAAAGCCCAAACCGCGTAACAAATATTCTAAGAATCACGTATGGAATATCTGAGATTTGATACGCAGTTAATCATGATAAGGAATATGATATTCTTATCTTTCCAGAATCTGTTGGTTAGAGAATATTTCCTCTGATTACGGGAATCAGATCTTTCACGTATCTTCCCATAGGGTTTCTTAGACATCTATAAATAGAGCCTTTATGTCAGACAGAAAACTCGCACCATTCTCAAGTTCCTCCCTACTTCTAAACTTGAGTCTTATCTTCTTTCTCTGTCTTTGTCGGTGATAGTCCTTCGGGCTTTGTGTGACTCCGAGGTAATTTTTACTCGTTAAAATTACCTTCGATGGTTTTATCCTAGGGAACGATGTCCACGACGGGACTCATTCGTTTCAAGGGCAGCGAGTGTTACTCGTGACTCCATCACTTTGTGATTACTTGAAACATGATTTATGCTTTGATTATTTGTAATTTAAGCTTTTCGATTGTATGCTTGAATAATTAATAAAAGTTTATTATTCCTGCATATGTTAATTGCTCATTCAATTTTTGTTATTTAATTTTCGCATGATATAATCAATATATGTCCAACAGTAGCCAATGTATAGATTAGTTCATATATTTAAAATGTTAGTTGATCATTTAGTTTAGACTTTCATTTATAGAAATATAAACAATTTACAGCAAGCAAATATAATATATATATATATATATATAATCAATATAATAATTATTACTTAATTCATATACTTAGAATGTCTGTTAATGTTTTTAAGAAGATTTAGTTTAAATAACGTAATAAATTTATATTTTAACTATCTTTTATTAAATCATGTTCCAACTAACTATAACAAACTAAATTTCATGTGTTCAGAAAGATATATAATGAAGACATATGAAATAAATAAAAGAACACAAATTCTAGTTTTTGATCGACTAACCATTGGACAAGATTATTTTATAATTGATGTAAATAATTACCTGGGTGATTTAATAATGTTTATGTATATTTTTTTCAATAATGTTTATACAATAATACTTACTTTGGGGATAGATGTAGCAAATGTATAGTTTAGTCCATATATTTAAAATGTTAGCTGATCATTTTTAATCATTTAGTTTAGACTTTCATTTATAGAAATATAAACAATTTACAGCAAGCAAATATAATATACGTATATACATATATATAAATTTTAATCAATATAATAATTATTACTTAATTCATATACTTAGAATGTCTGTTAATGTTTTTAAAAGATTTAGTTTAAATAATGTAATAAATTTATATTTTAACTATCTTTTATTAAAACATGTTCCAACTTTAACTATAACAAACTAAATTTCATGTGTTGAGAAAGTAATATAATGAAGACATCATGCAATAAATAAAAGAACACAAATTCTTATTTTAGATCGACTAAACATTGGACAAGATAATTTTATAATTGATGTAATTAATTACCTAGGTGATTTAATGTTTATATATATTTTTTTAAATGATTTTTCTATACTTTAAAAAAATTAAATTGTTATCATAATAAATAATAAATAAATATTAATTGATTTTTTTTCAATTTATATTATTGCATCTAGTTTAGTTCATATATTTAAAATGTTAGTTAATCAAATTAATTATTTAGTTTATACTTTTATTTATAGGAATATAAAAAATTTACAGCAAGCAAATATAATGTAATATATATAGAATATTTTGCAATCAATATAATAATTATTACTTAATTCATATAATACAATGTCTGTTAATTGTTTTAAAAGATTTAGTTTAAATAATGTAATAAACTTATACTTTAACCATCTTTTATTCAATCATGTTCCAACTAAGTTTAGTTCATATATTTAAAATTTTAGTTAATCATTTAGTTTAGACTTTCATTTATAGGAATATAAACAATTTACAACAAACTAAATTTATATTATTTATTTATTAAAAATAAATTTTTATAGAATATTTATAATATTATTACATCCATTAAATTTAACATGTTCATGTATTAAAATGTTTGTTAATTATAATTTATACTTTTATATTCTTATATTATAGAATTATAATTAATAAATGTATAAATTATTTATATGTTTCGAATATTTGTTAATTATTTTAAGAAAATAAATTAGCTCATACATTTTATATGCTTGTTAATCGTTTTAACAAACAACTTAGTTTAGATGTTTGGTTTTGTAAAGATAATATAATAGAAAATATAGTATATTAGTTCATGCATTTAGAATGTTTGTTAATTATTTTAAATACTTACTTTAAATTATTATTTTTTAAAAGATATTTCGATATAAGTTACACCTAGGAAATGTTTGTTAATTCATATATATTTAGAATAATATCTGTTAATCTTTTTAAAGATTTAGTTTAGGCTTTTTTTCTACAAGATTATAATATAAATAACAGCTATATATATATATATATATATATATATATATGGAAAAGTTTTGAGAAAGACCATCTTTCCATAGACTTATGGAAAGACGAGATTTATATAGAATAATAAAAGGTAAAAGGTCTTACTTACAATATTAAAAATTTATATGCAACATGTAGTAGTTATAAAGTTTATAACCCGATTCATACAACCCGAAAATTTTATCTTCATTTCTTCTAATTTGCACTTTAAACCTTGGTCTTTCCATGTCTTATGGAAAGACCGTCTGGAAAGGCCGTCTTTCAAGAGACAGACTATATATATATATATATATATATTCAGTTCATATATTTAAAATATTTACCAATTAATTTAAATAATTAATAATTAGTTTATATATTCAGAATATTTATTAAGTGTTTTAAAATTTTAGTTTATATATTTGGGTTCATATTGAAGAATACCAAAGTTGGACTGGAGTTTCAGCCCAAAATTAAACATGCGGGGCTTTAAGACGCGCTACGCTTGCTGTATCCTCACGTGCGTACGCATGCAACGTGCTAAATTGCTCATGGGTCATGACTCATAACCCGATTTTATCGGGGTTAGATGCACAAATTTTAATCAGTTTTTCTTAAATTGCAACTAAACCTTTTGTCTCACAATAAACTACGTGAGATGGTCTCACGTGACCCTTTCTCAAAATCAATAGAGTGTGACATTCCTTGTTTGATAATCTGGGAGACTGCCGAGATAGATTTTCCTCTCTGTCATGTAGAAAGAATAAAATATGATTATCTAGATGTACTATTATTAAAGAGAGAAATTTACCGTAAAATGCCAAAGCAGTTGGATATACAAGCTTGGACATACTTGTATATCTGTTAATTTGAGATTAGTGTTAGAATGCAACTAAAGGGGTAGCTGTGACTGAAATTGTCTTAAATAATTAGAGATCCCAATATCCAAACACAAGTTTCATCAAAACAATCTCTTTTCATTTTATAGTCGGTGATAAAATTTACTCCATTTGTATATTTGCACACTTTGGTTTTGCACGGACTCAAAAAAAAAACATTTTGGCTTTGTATCTTAAGGATATTTGTTATGAGTTATGATACATCTGATAACTTCCAAATGATAATATTCTTACCAGTTGACTAATTTTGGTAAAAGGAATAGTTACTCTGTAGGTGATGGAGGGCAGAGAGCATAAAGAAACAGATTTAATAACCTTTTAAGGGAAAAAAAAAAGAGTCCAGATATCCACAAATTAAAACTGAAACAAAATAAAGAAACTTTTGTCCTAATGTTTCCAACTGCAAGAGCGGATGTAGTCAATGAAATAAAAGAACAGACAAAAGGTTACAACTCTACCCTTCATACTAACAACCGAGAGACATGAAGAAATATATATGCAGTCTAAAAGTGTTACGGAATTAGAAATTAGTAATATAGTTGTTATGGAATTAATGTTAATTAGTATTGATATTGGAATTGGATTTGTATTCCTACCATAGTTGTACTTGTATTCTGTTACCTTCTCCTAGCTGGGATAGGTATCATGTACTACTATATAATGTATCCTAAACTCATGAATAAACCTACAGATTATTACCCTTATTTCCTATATGGTATCAGAGCCTAAAATCCTAAACCTCTAAGAAAATATTCCGCTGTCAAAAAAAAAAACACTGCAGCTTCCTTCTTTGTTTGTACCGCCGCCGCCGGAGAAGCTTCGACCGTTCATTCTGTCTCCGGAGAAGCTATCTGCGGCTTCGTTCTCCGACTCAGAGCCCCCCTCCAGCACACTTGGTTTCCTCTTTCTCCAGCTTTATTGCAAGAATTTATTAACTTATTATCTATTTGATTGCCATTTGTGTTATGACTATTTTCGCCGGCGTAGTGACGTCGCCACAAGGGTTTGCGGTGACCGCCTCCTCTGGCTTACCTAAACGATCTGATTTTGGTCTTGCTTTGTCTGACGAACAATGGAGTACGACCATACATTTATTTAATCAGTTTGATTCATTATCTGACCATGGGTCCGGTAAGTTTACTTTACCTTGGATTCTTGATTCGGGAGCCTCATATCACATGACTGGTGACAAAGGTTCTCTTACTGATATTACTGCTGCTGCCAATACTGTGAATGTTATACTACCTGATGGATCTGTGTCGTCTGCTACACAATATGGGTCTATTTGTTTTGGTGATGTAACCATTCCTCATGTGCTCTACATACCTACTTTGCGATGCAATTTATTATCCTGTTCTAGATTGTTATCTGCCTTAAAATGTCTAGCCTTGTTTACTGAAAATTATTGCATTTTACAGAAAATCAGTACGGGGATTGTGATTGGCATGGGTGAACAGAAAGGGGGGGTTTATTGGCTTCGTCTGTTGGATACTCGCCTTCGTCCTCATATCCTGCAATCTATTCCGACAGTTGCTTCGGTTTCCTCATCTGATTTATGGCATCAGCATTTTGGTCATCCATCATCCACGGTGTTGTCTTCTATTCCTACTATTGCTTTTAGCACCAATAATACTACTATACCTTGATCTGTCTGTTATAGAGCAAAACAGACTAGACACAGTTTTCCATTAAGTTCTACAAATGCTACTGCATTATTTCAATTAGTACATTGTGATGTTTGGGGACCTTATCGTACTCCATCCTCTAGTGGTGCATTTTATTTTTTTACAATCGTAGATGATTATTCCCGAGCTGTTTGGGTTTATTTATTAGTAGCTAAATCTGAAGTAGCTTCTAGATTTTTAGAATTTAGAGCCTTAGTCAAGAACCAGTGGGGAAGAACAATTCAACGAGTTCGGGCTGATAATGGCACTGAATTTTTGCCTCTCCGATCTCACTTTACTGCATCTGGGATCATTTTTGAGACATCTATGGTTGATACTCCACAGCAGAATGGTCGCGTTGAAAGAAAACATCGTCATTTACTCAATGTAGCACGAGCTTTACGGTTTCAAGCCAATCTTCCTATTGACTTCTGGGGAGAATGTGTTCTTACTGCTGCCTACCTGATCAACCGAACACCGACACAGCTTCTCAATGGTCGTACTCCCTTTGAGTTACTTTATGGATAGGCGCCAAATTACTCTTTTTTACGAGTATTTGGATGCTTGTGTTTTGCTGCTCGTGTTCCAAGATACCGTGACAAGTTTGCACCAAGAAGCCATCGGTGTTTGTTCCTTGGTTATCCTGTCGGAAAGAGAGGTTATCGTCTTCTCGACTTGGACTCTCGAGTTATCTTTAACACTCGGGATGCTGATTTCTTTGAAGACCAGTTCCCGTATTCTGCATCTCCGCAATCCACTTCTACAGATGAACCTGGCGGCGTCACCACTGCACCGCCGGTTTCCTCCTCCTACTCACCGGAACCATACGACTTTTTCGATCAACCGCCGGCCGCCCTTCCGTCGGTCAATACTGACCGGTCAACGCCGATCAACTCTGACCAGTCAGCTCCGGTCAACTCCAACCGGTCAACGGCAGGTCAACACCGGTCAATGCTTGCAAGTCAACGCTGGTCAACGCCGGTGAGTCAACGCCAGTCAACGCAGGTGGGTTAACGCCGGTCAATGCCGGCAGGTCAACACCGGTCAACGCTGGCGGATCAGCTCCAGTCAATGCCGATGAGACAACGCCATTCAACGTCGTCCAACTAATTCCGGCCACCGCCGGCTTCCCACCGCCTCCCGACGCCGGTCCTCCTCCGTCTGCTGCCAATAATCCACCATCCACCAGACAAAGTGTTCGTGCTCGACGTCCACCGCCGTATTTGGCTGATTATGATTGTGATGATTCTACTTGTGCTCTTGTTACTGAAGACCCCCCTCTTCGACTACGTTCCCCCATATGTCATCACTATCCTCAGGTGTTCTCTACCCTCTTACTGATTATGTAAATTGTGATAACTTTTCTAGTCTGCATACTAGATTTTTGGGTGCTGTAACTTCTAGTGCAGATCCCACTACTTACTCTGAGGCTTCCCATCATTCTTATTGGCGAGACGCTATGGTTGCAGAGCTCACTGCCCTAGAGCGCAATCAGACTTGGACTTTGTCTCCTTTGCCTGCGCATAAAAAGGCCATTGGTTGTAAATGGGTTTATCGAACGAAGTTTCGCTCTGAAGGTACCATTGAACGTTACAAAGCTCGTCTCGTGGTTCTTGGAAACCGCCAGATTGAAGGAATTGATTACACAGAGACTTTTGCTCCAGTCGCAAAAATGAGTTCCGTTCGCTTGTTCCTGTCAGTTGCTGTTATACGTGGTTGGGAATTGCATCAAATGGATGTCCATAATGCATTCCTGCATGGTGATTTACATGAAGAAGTGTTCATGCGACCCCCACCTGGCTATGTGGTTCCGCCTGGTCAGGTTTGTCGCCTTCAGAAATCTCTTTATGGTCTTCGCCAAGCTCCTAGGAATTGGTTTGCTAAACTGGCGCAGGCTTTACGGACATTGGGTTTTGTTCAAAGTAAGGCAGATTACTCTTTATTTGTCTTTTCCAGTGGATCGCAGTCTTTACATGTTCTGGTTTATGTGGATGATTTGGTTATTGCTGGTAGTTCTTCTTCGCTCATCTCTACGTTCAAGAAATACTTGGGTTCTTGTTTTCACATGAAGGACCTTGGTTTGCTTAAGAATTTTTTGGGCATAGAGATTGCTAGAAGACCGGAGGGGATGTTTCTCTCGCAAAGGAAATATGCTTTGGACATTCTATCTGATACAGGTTTATCTGCTTCTAAACCAATTGATTTTCCGATGGAGCAACAACATGATTTGGCACGTGTTGAAGGTACAGCCTACCATGACCCGGAGCAGTATCGCCGCTTGGTTGGGCGTCTGATATATCTAACTATTACTCATCCTGAACTTAGTTATTCAGTTCATACTCTTGCGCAATTCATGAAGTCTCCTTGTGTTCCTCACTGGCAAGCTGCGGTTCGTGTTTTTCACTATCTGAAGAGTCATCCTGGTCAAGGTTTATTTCTTTCTTCTTGTAGTACTTCTCCAATTGACTGTTTATTGTGATTCGGATTGGGCCGCCTGTCCTATTACTAGGCGTTCCTTATCCGGTTATTTTGTTATGATTGGTGATTCCCCAGTTTCCTGGAAGACTAAGAAGCAACCTACTGTTTCTCGGTCTTCTGCTGAAGCAGAGTATCGTGCTATGGCAGTTGCTTGCTGTGAGTTATTATGGCTTCGGTCCCTGTTGAAAGACTTAGGGGTTTCGCACACTTTTCCTATGAAATTGTTTTGTGACAGTCAATCAGCCATTCACATAGCAGCCAACCCAGTTTTCCATGAACGTACTAAGAACATTGAAGTTGATTGTCATTTTGTTCGAGATCTTGTTCAATCTGGCACTATTGTTACTCAACATATTCGTACGGTTGACCAACCCGCGGATTTGTTCACTAAAGCTCTCGGCCGTAACCAGTTTCATTCCTTACTTGGAAAGTTGGGCATTTCTGATCCGCATGCTCCAACTTGAGAAGGAGTGTTACGGAATTAGGAATTAGTAATATAGTTGTTATGGAATTAGTGTTAATTAGTATTGGTATTGGAATTGGATTTGTATTCCTACCATAGTTGTACTTGTATTCTGTTACCTTCTCCTAGCTAGGATAGGTATCATGTACCACTATATAATGTATCCTAAACTCATGAATAAACCTACAGATTATTACCCTTATTTCCTATAACTTGTGCATTTCCAGGAATACTATTTAAGTACAATGATGGAATCAAGAAACACGGAAGCCAGCAGAGATAAAGCCAAAGGAAATATTTTTCAAATTGAGTTTCCATTTTGTCTTATAGAAATAAGGCAATTATTGTCGCAACAAGATAAAACAGAAGAACTCAGAAAATATCATTACTTGGAACTCCTCAGATCTTTAGAACATAACAGGAAAAAAATATCATGACAATTTGAGAGTCAAAACATCAAAATATAGGAGGAAAACACATGACATGTAAAAAAGAGAATGATGGAGCATAAAAAGATAGGAGCATGCATTTACTCACCTATCTCCTACTAGGATCGGGGTCTGTTAGACCCTGTGATAGAATAGGTATAATCATAGGAACCACTCTTTCAACAAGTTTCTTGACAAGCTCTCCCAGTGCACGTCTAACAACCTTAAATATCGTAGAATGAACATGTAAATTTAAGAGTTCAAGATGCTAATCAGATTGATGAGCTAAGAATAGAAAACTGTGCACTTGTCGCCTTTCAGAGGAGAGTGATGCAAGAGAACTAATCAAAGTACTCATCAGAACTGGCATGATTTCCTTGAGAGTTTTTGGAGCATTTGCAACTGTCTTCCACACATGCAATGCAGCCTGACAACAAGAAATTGAACATGTGTAGCAACTAATTTTGCATAATCTAAAAGTAATCCGTTACTGAGGGTCCAGAATTCAAAATGAATGCAGCACACCTGGCCCACTGTAATGCTGATATCAGTTCGAACCATATAAAGGGCTGCAACAATTTTGTTACACTTCTCCCGCCCAAGCACCTCAATGATAGCCCTCCCCTGAGCTTCAGCCAGAAGTTCCAGCCACCTAGCACATGATATTTGACACACACAAAAAAAAGAATAAGCAATCCATCAAAGATTAAGACACCAACTAGAAGTAAAGGATGTACCTTAAATAGGAGACCACCCAGCAATTCAACAGAGCTTTGCCTAATACGCCAACTATAATTGAAAATACCATCCTCCACAGCAGGAAGTACAGAGGCAAAGACCTGGAATCACAGGAACGTCAATGAAATTACTCGACTACATGTTTGTAAGATCCAACAAGAGAATCTTGTATCCAGTTCCAAAAAAGTTATAGATGTATGTAAACGCGTCAAAAAAGATTATCAATATGAAACACTTAAATCGAGAACATAGAAAATATTCAGTGATATTTGAAAATATTGGACGGGATTGAGGTAAGCTACATCGTTACCACCTATGTAATAGATAGGAGACTCAACAGACTTATACAGGGCAGAAAACCAATTTAAAACAATGAAACACATCTTAAGTATCTAATTTCTTGGTTCCTTTCCGGAAAAAGAAAGGATTGGGCCTTTCCCTTCTTTTTATTCGAGTTACTAGCTTTTATGTTGACACACCCTACAAGGGCGCACACAAGAGACTCCTACACACGTCCAAACTATTTAAAATAAGTTCCTCATAATGATGAACTAACTCTATTTCTTTCAAATGCATTCACTACTTAATTTATTCAGTTGAATGACTCCAAACAAATATCATAGCATACTTAAGCCTTCTGAGTTCATTTCCATGTTTATTTAATCACCCAACAAGACAAGCTGCAAATCCATCATTATAAAGCAAAACAAAGGAATAAGACTCGAGAGGTGGGAAGAGTTGCTATTACAAAAATAAAACTACTTATGTAGCTTACCTTTCACTTTCCACTCTACCTCACTATGGCTTTCAATGCCACTCACTTGAAAAGCTATGTTACCCAACCATAACACTGTAGCAAGCATCACGGAAATATATATTTGGTCTTCATTGGAAATTCTGAGGGTATTGAAAACCTCCTGGTAAGTCAGAAACTGTCCTTGAAAATTAGCAACATAATGCAAAAAGAACTTAGAACTAGAATGAACTCGAAGTCAAATTATATGCATAAATTACTGTAAGCAAATGAAACATTTGTGCATCATCAACATCGCAAATGTTTAAGCACCCACTTTGGTTGAGATACTGGTTTTCATGTGCCTCTTTTAACGTGAGTTTCTTTGAAAAGTATAATGCAATAGTGCTAAGAACGAAAAATAATGTTCCAAACCAAAAGAAAAAAATCGAATGAATAATAGCAATCTGGAACACGAAACAACATGGGAAACCAATGGTTTTGAGGAGAAAACCAGTTGTACGATCGTGGCAAAACCGCTCATAAACTAGACAATGGGTCTGAAGACCTCCCAAATTCCGCCAATGATCTATAAATATGATAATTTATTTCCAACAAATTTAAAATAGTTTAGAAGTAACCTTGTGTTTGACTGTTGTATCACGCACAAACGAGGATCACCTTGTATGCATTATACATAGGTAAAAAAATTATATAAAATGTTTTATCAAACAAAGAATGAGGCTTGGAAGATAGAAAGAAGAGGCAATGAATATTCAGTAAATTGCACAATTTTCTAAGATGGACTCATTAGTGAAGGGAAAATAGTTTGCCCGAATATTCAAACCCCACTCCTCATATTCAGAAACACCAAAATTTCATAGTAAAAAATGAGGAGCAGATCTACCAAAAAATATTATAATTACTTTTAAGGTGGGAAAACAAATCTCTCATGCTAGACGGAGCTCCGGCTCAAAGCTGGTAAAAGATGTGATAGGACCCCTCGCCACTGTTGAACTGGACAACCCTGGACTAGTTGAATTTAATTTTCAACAGCTTAGTCAACTCGATAGATACAATCTACAAAGCAAGGGATAAAAAAAGCTAGAGAATATTACCTTTTCAAGTAGAACTATTTTACAGATTGGAGTCGCCATGGGGAAGGCAAAAGATAACCAAATGAATCAAGTCAGCTTAACAAAATAAATAATCGTGGATGAAAGTATAAAACATCAGAAAAAAGGATTCTCACAGGTCTGTGTTTTAGCACCACATATTTTCCCTGTCCAGTAAAATGAATTTCAATCAACTTTCCCAGTAACAAAAGACAAAATTATATGAGGCAGGGTGGAATATTTGGAACATCATTAAAGGCAGACAAGTGTAAGATGCTCCTCCATGGTTGAAAGTTAGAATATATGGATGAAGAGAACTAACATATCTACTGGAGCTAGCATTACTCAATGTTTTGGCATTCCATGTAAATAATATGATGTGAATGGATGTTTTTATTCATCTCTGTACGTATCTATTTATATTACAAGTGCTAGTTCTAACGATAGGATTTACACGTAAGCAATCCCACTGATTAGGGAAATCCCACTGATTAGGGAAAGTAAACTATTTCTATAAACTAGGTACAATGAACCAGGACTAGTGTTTTAAGTCTTCAATACCCTCCCGCAAGCTCACGATCGGGTACGAACGAGAAGCTTGGACTTTAGGTTATCAAAGCGAGAAGAACCCAAAGCCTTGGTGAAGATGTCAGCAATCTGATCAACAGAGCTCACATGTCGAACAACAAGTTCCCCAGCTTTGACTTGTTCTCGAACAAAGTGAAAATCAATCTTGATGTGTTTAGACCTCTGATGAAAGACCGGATTGGCAGTAAGATACGTAGCACTGAGATTATCACAGAGGAGGATAGGAGCCTGAGAGACAAGCGCAGCCATTTCAGCTAGAAGCTGTTGAAGCTAGATGAGCTCCATTGAGGCAAATGCGATCGCCCGGTACTCAGCTTTAGTGCTAGAGCGGCCTACAACCTGTTGTTTACGGGAGGACCAGCTGATGAGATTACCACCAAGGTAAATAGCAAAGCCATGTTGAGAGCGGCAATCATCAGGATCTGAGGCCCAACCAGCATCCGTAAAACATACAAGGCGATCATCCCGAGATGGCCGAATGAGTAAGCCATTATCAATAGTGCCTTTGAGATACCGTAGTATGCGTTTCACAGCGGCCCAGTGAATCTCTGAAAGTTGATGCATGAACTGACAAACCCGGTTGACTGGATACGCAAGCTCAGGCCGGGTAATGGTGACATACTGTAGAGCTCCTACAATGCTGCGATAGAGATGGACATCTGGGAAAGGATCACCAACAATGACGGGGCGCGAGCCCGGAATGGCCGGAGAGGCAATTGGCTTTGCACCAACCATTTTGCTCTTGTCAAGAAGATCAAGAATGTATTTCCGTTGAGATAAAAGTATACCTGAAGAGTTGCGAAGAACTTCAATCCCAAGGAAAAAATTCAGAGCACCCAAGTCCTTCAAAGAGAAAACCGAGTAGAGATAGCCAACAAACTCATCAATGAACTTGGAGCTCGAGCCAGTAATGATGAGATCATCCACATAAACTAGAACATAGACGACATTGGACCCATGATGTTTGATGAAGAGAGAGGTGTCTGAAACACATGGTTTGAAGCCGTGCCGTAGAAGGGCCTGGTTGAGCTTCTGAAACCATACTCGCGGTGCCTGTTTGACACCATAAAGAGCTTTCCGAAGACGGAAAACATGAGAGGGCTGCTGCGGTGAGACAAAACCAGGTGGTTGCTCCATGAATACAGTTTCAGACAGATCACCATTGAGGAAGGCATTGTTGATGTCAACCTAGCGAAGAGGCCAATTTTGAGTAACAGCCAAACCGAGGACCACCCGAATGGTAGTGGGTTTGATGACAGGGCTGAATGTGTCGAAGTAGTCAACCCACTCTGCCTGATTAAAGCCTTTTGTAACAAGGCGAGCTTTGTAGCGCTCAACTGAACCATCGGGTTTCTTCTTGATCCTGAAAATCCACTTACAACCAACAAGATTAGAGGCACATGACCTGGGCACCAACTCCCAAGTCCTATTAGTCATTAAGACATCATACTCTAAATGCATAGCATGCTGCCAATTAGGATTCTTTTTGGCCTGAAGAAAGGATTTCGGTTCAAGATCGAAACTGTCAGAAGGTAATTGGTGTTTTGTAGCAGTGTAGAGCTTTGGCTTGAGAGACTCAGTTTCCGCACGAGTTGTCATACCATGAGTAGAGTTGGTAGCCGGGCCGAAATATGAGGGAGTTATATAAGAGCTGATCGTAGAAGGCTGAGTAGAAGGATAAGAAGGGGCCGGAGACGGTGAAATTGGCTGAGTGGGACTGGGTGGAGGAGACGGACTGAGTGATGGTGACGGACTGAGTGATGGTCCGGGACTGAGGTTAGGAGAAAGACTACGTGGAGATGGAGGGGGACTGTGATTGGTGACGGGTGGAGGGATAGGTGAGGAAGAATTGTCTGAGGCAAGGTGCAGACTTTGAAGGGATATATATCGGAGAAGGGTGATGGGGAGGACTTGGAGTCGTGGTCAGGAAAGGGAAAGGAAGACTCATCGAACACAACATGACGGGATATATAGGTGCAAGAGGTGGGGACATGAAAGCAAAGGTATCCTTTATGTTTGGTGCTGTATCCTACGAAGATGCAAGCAACAGAGCGAAACTCCAACTTGTTGCTGTTATACGGACGAAGGTAAGGGTAGCAGAGACAACCGAAGGATTTGAGAAACAGATAGTCTGGTTGGCGATGATAAAGCCGAGTGTAGGGAGATTCATTGGCGAGGGTAGGAGTTATGGTACGATTGTGAAGGAAGATGGCAGTTTGGAAGGCATGTTCCCAGAATGAGATTGAGATATAAGAGTGGGAGAGTAGAGCAAGGCATTTTTCAACGACAATGCGATTACGTCTTTCAGCAGCACCATTTTGTTCAGGGGTGTGGGGACAAGAAACTCTATGCAAAATACCATGATTTTGGAGAAAGGTAGAGACATTTCGATATTCCCCTCCCCAATCAGATTGAAAAGCTTTAATTTTTGTAGAAAATTGTGTTTCAACCATGGATTTGAATAGAGAAAAGGCCTGAAAGACTTGAGATTTAGCAGTGAGAAAGTAAACCCAAGCAAATTTTGTGCAGTCATCAATGAAAAGAATAAAGTATCTATTGCCATTGAGAGAGGTACCGAAGCAGGGCCCCACACATCAGAATAAATCAAATCAAAAGGAAGTTTTGAGGGAACATGACTAGAGGGAAGAGCTTGTGACTTTTGCCTAACTGACAAGCCTCACAAACAAAAACAAGTTTATTGTTTGAAGAAACAGGTAAGTTGAAACGTGATAACTGGCTACGTAAAACGTTTTCATGTGGGTGAGCGAAGCGATGATGCCAACATGCCACCGAGGCTCGTTCTCCAACGAAAATGCGAGGAGGGCTGGAGGAGGACAAACTGGCTGGGATTCGATACAGACCATCATCAACTATTCCTTTTAGCAATGTCTTTCCCTGCCAACTCTTAACATAGCAACGGTCATGATGAAATTCAAGACACACATTATTGTCTTTGCAAAGTTTAGAGACACTTAGCAAATTTTTGGATATTTTTGGGACAACTAGGATTTCATTTAATGACAAGGAATTAGAAGCATACTGTGCATTTAAAGTAGAGTGACCTAAATGAGTAATAGGGAGGGACTCACCATTTCCGACGAACAGTTGTCAGCTTCAGTGTAGTCCGAATGCAGGTTCAGATTGCCTAGATCAGCAGTGACATGGTGTGAAGCACCTGAGTCGACCACCCACGGGTCCTGGAGTGCCGACGGAGACGCTCCACCTCTGGAGTTGTAAGCCGTGTAGGCTGTCTTTGCCGAGGAATGGAACTGACGCTGGCGTTCGGCTGCACGACAGCTGGTAGGAGGATAGGCTGCGATGTTGAGCCTATTGTGACAGTTTCGCCTGCTGTGATTGGGCTTCTCACAGATGTCGCATTTGAGAGGGATGGAACCGAAGCCGGGGTCAGTGTTGGAGTCGTCCATCCCCGAAGTGGCCCGAGAGGCAGCGGCAGGGGCTCGGCCTGGTGCGCGGCGGTTGGAGTAGAACGCTGTCGGCACAGCCGCATCAGAAGAGGACTCCAGAAGGCGCTGCTCCTCCTGTAGCAGCAAGCCGAGCAGTTCATTCGACGTGACCGGAGCGGTGCGCATGGCTAAGGCGGTTCGAAACGCGCCATATTCAGGGCCTAGCCCATAGATGATGAAGGACACAAAGTCATTGTCGGAGACCACCATGAGGCATTCAACCAATGAGTCCGAGATGGCGCGTTTTTTCTCAACATAGTCAAGAATGGACAGAGAACCCTTTTGAAGCATCTGAAGTTGCTGTTTGAGATGCATTTGACGAGCCTGAGTTTGTGAGTGAAACATTTGTTCGAGAATGATCCAACATTCAGAGGTTGATGTTGCCCTAGTGACGTGACCGAGCATAGGGGCTGTGAGAGTTGATCGGAGCCATAAGAGAACAAGCCAATCCTTTCTTTTCCATGACGTAAAGTTTGGGTTTGCAGTTGGTGTAGAGGTGGATTCCTTCGGCGTGATGAACGGAGATGGAGCGTTGCCGAGGACAAGAAAATTCTCCAGTTCATAGGCTTCCAGAGCCGAACGAACCGTGTCGCGCCAAAGGAAGTAGTTGGTGCGGTCCAAGCGAACTGCCAGGGCCGGAAACTGTAAGTTTGCCGAGGCGCCGCCAGAGGCGGTGAAGAGGATGGAGGAGGCAGAAACATTTTGGCTGGATTGATTGCTGTCAGTCATGATGAGGGTGTATGGAGATGTGAAATCAGAACTTTCCTCCCAGCCTCGTCATAATACTTTTATAATTGTACAGTATGCCATGTGTTTATTAGCAAATTTTTAAAAAAAAACTCCATCCCAATTTCGAATTTATAATAATAACAGAATAAACTCTTGCCTAAAATTTAGACTACCTAAAGTAAACTTTGTGTTAAGTAATTTGATTTAAAATGATATTACTAACAATATTCTCAATCATGATAATTAAATTTCATCTATTTTAGTTATTTTGATTTAAAGAATACTTAATAAATTATATATTTTACTGATTAAAATTCCTTATTTTATATTGAGGTCTTAATTAATAAAATGTGGGACTACAAAAAAATTATACATATTTATGTGTGTGTGTTAAATTCAAGGCAAAGTCTTGGGAAAGACGGTTGATAGCGGGCAGTCGTCACACCCCTATGCAAAAGATAATTTGTAAGCCCTTTTTGTTTACTTTCTACAACTAGGTAGATAGCGGCAAATCGGGGTCGTCCAAGGAGAAGAGGGATCTTCCTAAGCGCTTAAGCACAAATGGTTAATATTATGCTAGGATAAAATATATACACACACATAAAAGCAAGTAAAATAGGGGGGTTGGTTGGTTGGTTTTCCTAAGTTACGAAAGTAAAAAGACAAGATAACTAGCAAGGTCAAGTGACTATGCTAATCATCAAACAAAACTAAGAAAAGGGGTTTTAAAACTACAAAGATAAAAAGCCTTGGGGGCAAGGGATATCCACTTCCAAATCTAATGTAGGTCATTGAATCATTCACTCATTCTATCATATAGCATTACATGACTCAACATCAACATACCCATCTAGCAAGAATCACAACACGTTATGCACAAGAAGTTCTAAGTTCACGCTCATAGATTTTCATGCAAAGGAGCTACGGAATTCGTCACGTTCCTAACACCTAACCAATTCAATCATACAAGCACTCCCTATGCTCAAGCAACTCATGGCACAAATGAAGGGAAACACACCATCAAGAATACACAAATGCTAAATAACAAATGCTTCACGGATGAATTAAAATCATCTATTCAATACTTCAACTACTTGTTGTGGAGACTAAACTCCTATCCTTCTTAGTTCGTAGTTTGCAAGAGTGAGTTCGACATCTCTCGTCAAACCTCACCAATGACTCCCGTTGTCGCGACCACGACTCAAGGTATCCCATTGGTGGCATTTAATCACGAAGAACCAACAAGCTTGGCAATGCTTATGACCACTACACCGTGACTAAGCATTTAACCAATTCATGCAATTACACGAGATTGGATGAACGTGCAACGCACATTCATCCAAGAGCATATAACTCTCTCGTTTGCTACACAAACGAACATGACGAAGAGTTCAACATCAATCACATTCATCTAGCACATTATCAATCCATCAACACAATCAAAAGCTCTAAATCATACTCATATATTCCTAACAAGAACAGGGGGGAAATTAACCCAAATCCCCCAAACCCTAGCTAGCAATTCATACAAGTATTTCATATGCTCAAGCTTTCAACAACATCAATGAAATCAACAATTAACATTCAAAGCACAATAAATGCACAATAGCAAAAATACCAAATAGATAGATAAAATGAGTTCTTACTACATAGAGATATGGAAGGTTCAATCCTTTGCTCCCAAGTACAACAACTACTCTAGAACAAGAAAAGACATAGAAACTAAGAAAAGAAGAAGAGAAAACCTAGGGTTTTGGCCAAAAAATGGAAGAGAAAAGTGGCCAAAAGCTGTGGAAAAGAAGGGGGTGAAGAGGTATTTATAGGGGAAGAAAAAGGGGAGAAAAACGCTGCTGCAGGGCTGACTGGACGCTGTCGTCGCGACTCGCGACGAGCTTCATCGCGAGTCGCGACCAAATCAGTAACTCCAGCCCTGTTTTGTTTTGCTTCCTCCGGGTGAACCGTTGATCCGTTTCGGGAGTTCTTGTAGTCAATTTTATAGTGCTCGAGAAGAGAAATCCAATGGTGCCACTCTTGAAGGCTGATTCTTCTTGGAAAATTCTGAGAACCCTGGATCATCATTCATCCGTTGCTTTGCTCTCCTTTCTTCACCTCTTCACTTCTTCAAATCTTCACAAAGCTCAAATGTAAGTCTTCAAATCTTCAAAGATATCTTTCAAAGTCTTCAAATCTTCAAAGTCTTCAAACAAATCACCTTGTCACACAAAATCATCTAAAAAGTGATAAAAACGCCAAAGTCGCTTTTATCGCTCCTTAAATGATTTCAAGGCAAAATGCCACATTCAGAGCACAAAATTGTCCAAAACCTAATCCTAAAAACCCTAAAATATCCGCATAAAATGGACACATCAACGGTCTTGGGAAAGGCGGTCTTTCCATAGGCTTATGGAAAGACGGGGTTTAATTCGAATAATAAAAGGTAAAAGGTCTTAGTTGCAACATTAAAAATTTAGTATGCAGCATGTAGTAGTTATAAAATTTATAACCCGGTTCATGCAACCCGAAAATTTTATCTTCATTTCTTCTAATTTACACTTTAAACCTTGGTCTTTCCATGACTTATGGAAAGACCGTCTTTCAAGAGACGCACTCTAAATTCAATACCCGTTTTCAAGAAATTATAGAATTCAAACAGTATTTAAAAAAAATCAATATAAATTAAGAAAAATTAAAAATAATAAAAATCCGAGGACACATTCTATGAATGCGTCCTCTAAACGATCTGGTTTTAAAAAAATAAAAAATTATGAGGATGCATTCATAGAATGCATCCTCTAAAAATAGTTCAAAAAATTTTAAAAAAATCAGTGAGGACGTGAATGCGTCCTCCACATTTGTGTCCATCGCCCAGCTCATGCATGTATTGCATCCAAAAATTTACTGTTCAGCACCAAAGAATCAAGAACTCTTTCTGATAGGGTACACTCTAAGCAACATACTCAAAAGTGAAACTTTTCCAACATTCGACATGTATATATATATATTTTTTTTTTCCTTCATGAATGAAGTGTAGGAATGTGCAGTGTGTACAAGCATATTGTAATGAGGATAAGAGACAAACACCGAAAAAATATGCAGCAAGTACCAAAACTCTTAGACCGACTGTTCTAGTGCATCCCAGAGAGATGATCCTCAGAAACACTTGAGGTGAATAACATCCACACTCTGGATATGTCAAGTTCATTCTAAGACAATCATGCCAAACTCAAATACATGGTCACGGCCTATTTAGTTGCGGACATTACAGTAATATAAGGTGGAAATAATAAAGCCCAGAAATGATATCCCAATGGCTAACCTGAGCAAAGGCTGGAGCATGATCACGAGAAAATCTCAATTTCTTCCGAAGAGGTATTACATCAGAGCTTTGAGGGTAATTAACTTGTGGAGATTCCACCCTATCCAGAGGAATAAATATAACTCGGCCCCCCTTTGATTAAGGTGGGTTGATTTTTTTATCTTTTCATACATGTGACATATTGAGGATCATGAAAATTATGGTAAAACCAGTGATGTTTGTCACAATCGAGTTCTTGATTTTACTATGGTGAAAATTTGAAGGTTGGCTGCGGGTTCTGGAAAATGGACAACAAGATGGAGGACGCATTAGGGAAATGCGTCCTCTGGCTCATGAATTAATTTTTTTTCGGGCTAAAATAGTAGAGGAAAAATGCGTCCTCAGGCTCCTGAATAAAATTTTTTTTTGGTCTGAAAAGGTAGAGGACTCATTATAAAAATGCGTCCTCAGGCTCCTGAATAATTTTTTTTTGATCTGAAATAGTAGAGGACGCATTTTAAAAATGCGTGGAATTTTATTTTTTTCCCTCTAATTTAAGAGTAATTTTTTTTAGCATAAAAGTAATAGAGGACGCATTTTAAAAATGCGGCCGATGTAATATTTTTTTTTGCTGAAAATACTTAAGTCAGCTTTTGCGCTCAGACGCATTTTTTTCCTAATGACATATACACCGTCAAAAACATCGTAAAACTGCAATACACAAATACATAACTTTTAATTCATATTATGTTCCTTTTCATTGTATCCTCAAGTATGTACATGTACCACACTCGGCCACTTTAACAACACTATATACAGAAATATATACATATTTATATAAATATATAAATATAAAAATATATATATATATATATAAATATAAATATATATAAATATAAATATATACATAAATATAAATATATATAAATATAAATATATACATAAATATAAAATCAACATATATATATGAATAAATAAATATATATATATATATAAATATAAATATATACATATAAATATAAATATAAATATATAAATATATATATAAATAAAAAATATAAATATAAATAAATAAATATATACATATAAATATAAATAAAAAATATATATAAATAAAAATAAATAAATATATATAAATATATACATATAAATATATAAATATATACACAAATAAATATATATAAATATAAATATATATATATAAATATAAATATATATATATATAAATATAAATATATACATATATATAAATATAAATATATACATGTATAAATATATACATATATATAAATATAAATATATACATGTATAAATATACATATATATAAATATAAATATAAATATAAATATAAATATAAATATAAATATAAATATAAATATAAATATAAATATAAATATAAATATAAATATAAATATAAATATAAATATAAATATAAATATAAATATAAATATAAATATAAATATAAATATAAATATAAATATAAATATATAGATATATATATATATATAAATATATACATATATAAAAATATAAATATATACATATATATAAATAAATGTATACATATATATAAATATAAATATATATATAAATAAATATAAATAAATATATATATAAATATAAATATATACATATAAATAAATATAAATATAAATATAAATATATACATATAAATAAATATAAATATATATATAAATATAAATATATACATATAAATAAATATAAATAAATATAAATATAAATATAAATAAAGATATATATATATATGTACATATATATATATAAATATAAATAAAGATATATATAAATATAAATATATACATATATATAAATATAAATAAATATAAATATAAATATAAATATAAATAAAGATATATATATATATGTATATATATAAATATAAATATAAATATAAATATAAATATAAATATAAATATAAATATAAATATAAATATAAATATAAATATAAATATAAATACAAATATAAATATAAATATAAATATAAATATAAATAAAGATATATATATATAGATATAAATATAGATATATATATATAGATATAAATATAGATATATATATATATATAAATATATACATATATATAAAAATATAAATATACATATAAATATAAATATAAATATAAATATAAATCTAAATCTAAATCTAAATATAAATATAAATATAAATCTAAATCTAAATATAAATATATACATATATATAAATATAATTATAATTATAAATATAAATATAAATCTAAATCTAAATCTAAATAAAGATATATATATATATAAATATAAATAAATACATATATCTATATAAATATATACATATATATAAATATAAATATATATATATAGATATATACATATATATAAAATATAAACATATACATATATATATAAATATATACATAAATATATATATATATATAAATATATACATAAATATATATATATATATAAATATATACATAAATATATATATATATATACATATATATATATACATATATATATATATATATATATATATATATATATATATATATATATAAAAAAGAAAGAAGAGAAGAGGTTGAAAAATATGAGGGGAGCTGGGAGAGGGAATCGGAGGACGCATATTGTAAATGCGTCCTCCCCTGCTGCCACACCGCCTGCCACCCTGCACCGCCTACCACCCTGCCTGCCAACCTGCCTGCCAACTTTGACCGGAAGGGGAGGACGCATCAACAAAATGCGTTCTCTCGCCACCTCAGTGTGGCCTTATTCATGAAAAATAAAAATAGCGTAGAATTATTCACGAAAAATAAAAAAAATAAAAAAAAAGAGGTAGGGGAGGACGCATTTTCTACCTGCGTCCTCCCTATTCTGTTCCGTTTGTGGCTACTGTAACCACAAACATAGAATTTTCTCGTCACAAGCATAAGCAAGAGAGACTTCATATGCATGAATCATTTGGATTGTAGACAGGGCCGGCCTTTATATGGCCCAACCGGTACTGTTGAACAGGGCCCCAAAATTTCTGGGGCCCCAAAATTATATTATTAGGTATTTAATATTTAATATAATAGTAATTAGCTATTAGTATTTTATCTTTTTGCCTTTTGATTTTGTTTAGAAAATTTGTAATATCGTATTGATATAAGGCAAAGTCTTGGGAAAGACGGTCTTTCCATAAACTTATGGAAAGACGGGGTTTAATTCGAATAATAAAAGGTAAAAGGTCTTAATTGCAACATTAAAATTTTAGTATGCAACATGTAGTAGTTATAAAATTTATAACCCGGTTCATGCAACCCGAAAATTTTATCTTAATTTCTTCTAATTTACACTTTAAACCTTGGTCTTTCCATGACTTATGGAAAGACCGTCTTTCAAGAAACACACTCTTGATATAATTCTTATATGAAAATTTTACATTAATATATTTAGGGGCCTCATTTTTCATTTGCACAGGGCCTCCGAAATGTCGGAGACGGCCCTGATTGTAGAGTCATTTACTCTTCTTATGCATGCAAAACCAGGATAACATGATTTTTAACCCATTGCCATGATAACCCTTAATATGACGAATGCACGTTTAACATAGACATAGGGGACCATTACATGCCCCTACAAGATGCCTAAAGCAAAGAAACCACTATACAGATGATCAGGAAAGAGCAAGACCTCCTAGCACAAGTTCAGAAAACACTTCTTGGAAATGCTTAGTCACCCACTTCAAGGTAAGCTCGATTGATTCATCCTTTCTTAATGTCCAACGCTCTTATTATAAGTTCTTTAATTTTCCGCAAAGTAATAGAGATAAAGGTTTGGAAAAAAAAAGTTGCCCGTAACATATCATCCAGAGTACTGAAGAATATTTCAGATTGGTGCATGATAAAATACCTCATCCCCCGAATCCAGCTGAGCTTGCCATTTTTGGAGCTCTTCTCATTGCTCGGCGAAATTTACGTACTAGTCAAGTGCTTTTTTATTCTCGTGGCTGAACTTATTCAGTTCTTCGTTGCAGTTGTGAAGCATCTTAAACAACTCCTTTATGCTCTTCTTCTTGTACCTAGAATTAGAATCACAAAGGACATAAGAAAATGGACAGTCATGCACCGAAAGATTACATTGTGAAGCTCTCATCTTGCATGTTTGCAATGTTGATTAGCTCATGTAATTTAAATGTGTCATATTATGTGAGGACATATATATGAACCACATATCTCACCATCGAGAAAATTTTATGTTTGTGGCTACAGTAGCCACAAACGGAAGTGAATACGGAGGACGCATTTAGAAAATGCGTCCTCTCCATGTGCAATTTTTTTTAAAATTTTTTTAAATAGAGGACGCATTTACGAAATGCGTCCTCTGGTTTTTTATTTTTTTTTAAAATCCTGGTCAAAAAAATCAGGCGGCGAAGGGGGAGCTGCCAAGTGGCGAGGACGCATTTACTAAATGCGTCCTCTATTTTTTTTAAAAATCCTGGTCCAAATTTATTTTTTTAAATATATTTATATATATACATAAATATAAATATATACATGTATATAAATATAAATAAATACACATATGTATATATATATAAATATAAATAAATATAAATATAAATATAAATAAATAAATAAATAAATATAAATATATACATATGTATATACAAATATAAATGTATAGATATATATATAATATATATGTGTATATATAAATATAAATATGTATATGTATATATAAATATATACATAAATATAAAATATATATATATATATATATAAATATATATATATATATATAAATACACACATGTATATATAAATAAAAAATATATATATGCAAATATAAATATATACATATATATAAAAATATATGTATATATATTTATTTATATTTATATATATCTTTATTTATATTTATATGTGTATGTATATCCACACATTTATATGCATGTATATCCACACATTTACATGCATGTATATCCACACATTTACATGTATGTATATCCACACATTTACGTATATCCACACGTGTACATGTATGTATATCCACACATTTACATTTATGTATATATTTATATACATACGTATATATTTATATATATATTCATATATATATATATATATATA
Source organism: Rubia yunnanensis (assembly GCA_037428765.1). Lineage (NCBI taxonomy): Eukaryota > Viridiplantae > Streptophyta > Magnoliopsida > Gentianales > Rubiaceae > Rubia > Rubia yunnanensis. The sequence continues at coordinate 66,961,669 of CM075063.1, forward strand.
TATATTTATGTATATAAATATATATTTATTTATATTTATTTATATAAATATATATTTATTTATATTTATGTATATATATATATCCATATATATATATTTTATATATTTATCCGTATATGTATATTTATATATATATATATATATATCCGTATATATATATTTTTTATATATTTATCCGTATATGTATATATTTTTATTTATATATTTTATTTATATTTATATTTTATATTTTATATTTATATTTATATATATAATTATATATATCTTTATTTATATTTATATTTATATATATATATATATTTATATTTATATTTATATATATCTTTATTTATATTTATATTTATATTTATATATATCTTTATTTATATTTGTATATATCTTTATTTATATTTGTATATATCTTTCTTTATATTTATATATATCTTTATTTATATCCACACATGTAAATGTATGTATATCCACACATTTACATGGAGGCTTGGAGGACGCATGTTGTTTATGCGTCCTGTCGGTTAGCCGTGGCAGAGCTCGCACTGTGCATGCATGTGTCTTGGAGGAGAGTGCAGCATGTGGCTTGGAGGACGCATGTTGTTTAGAGAAATTTCTATGTTTGTGGCTACAATAGCCACAAATAGCGCATATTATGGAGGACGCATTTACATAAATATATACATAAATATAAATGGCAAAGTCTTGGGAAAGACGGTCTTTCCATAGGCTTATGGAAAGACGGGGTTTAACTAGAATAATAAAAGGTAAAAGGTCTTAGTTGCAATATTAAACTTTTAGTATGCAACATGTAGTAGTTATAAAATTTATAACCCGGTTCATGCAACCCAAAAAATTTATCTCAGTTTCTTCTAATTTACACTTTAAACCTTGGTCTTTCCATAACTTATGGAAAGACCGTCTTTCAAGAGACAAACTCAATATAAATATATATATACATACATCTATATATATACATATATACATATATAATATATATATATATTTATTTATATATACATATATAATATATATATATGTATATATAAATATAAATATAAATATGTGTATATATATATATATTAATATATACATATATATATATATATATAAATATGTATATACAAATATAAATGTATGGATGTATATATAAATATAAATATAAATACACACACATATATACATAAATATAAATATAAATATATATATATATATATACATAAATATATAAAAATATAAATATAAATAAATACATATATAAATATAAATAATTCATATAAATATAAATATATACATATATAATATAAATAAATAAATATATATATATACATATATATACATACATCTATATATACATTTATTTATATTTGTATATATATATATATCTTTATTTATATTTATATTTATATTTATGTATATTTTTATATTTATATATATGTATAAAAAAAACAATATCCTGAGGATGCATTTACAAAATGCGTCCTCAAATAATCAGTCTAAAATAAAACCTGTAAGAAAACCGGAAAAAAAATAATTTCCATGAGGACGCATTTTGTAAATGCGTCCTCTAATTATTCTGGCCAAAAAAAAAATTCAACCAGCACCCTGAGGACGCATTTTTGAAATGCGTCCTCTATATTGTTGGCCATTTTCAAAAAGCACGGTATTTGAAGCCAAATTTCAAATTTTTACAACACTAAAATCAAGTGCTCCTCACCATCCTACCTGGTTGAGACAATATTGTTTCATTAATATAAAGCTGTGTATGTGAAAAAAAGCTAGCACCCTGGTTTCTATTGGTTTAATCAAAAAATAAATGCTGTAGTGCTTTTGCCACTAAATCTATGATGAAATGTGTTGATGTTACTTTTAGAGAAATTGCTATGTTTGTGGCTACAGTAGCCACAAACGGCAATTTTCTATAGAGGACGCATTACCGTAATGCGTCCTCTAATTTTTTATTTTATTTTTTGCCTTTTTTCGGTCAAAAATATCAGACGGTGGACTGTGGCGCGACACGTGGCGAGGACGCATTATGGTAATGCGTCCTCCCATCCGGCCGTATATTTTTTTTGGAAAAATCCGTAGGTGCCACGTGGCCGAATGGGGATTTGCCACGTGGCGATGACGCATTATGATAATGCGTCCTCCCATCTGGCCATTTATTTTTTTGTTTGGAAAATCCGGATGTGCCACGTGGCCGAATGGGGGATTTGCCACGTGGCGAGGACGCATTATGATAATGCGTCCTCTCATCCGGACATTTAATTTTTTTTTTGGAAAATCCGGATGTACCACGTGGCCGAATGGGGATATGCCACGTGGGGATATCCCATCCGGCCCTTTTTTTTAAAATCCCCCAGGCCACATGTCGGCCAGGGGAGTTGCCACGTTGCGGCTGCATGTGAACCAAATCGGTCAAAAGTGGATTTTTCGGTCGAATCAGGAGCTGCCACGTGGCAATTTGCGTCAGAATTTTTTTATTTAAAGCACCCGAATTGCGTCAATTCCAGCATTGTCCATCTTCTTCAGCCTTCCTTTCTCACCTTTCTCCCACTGTAAGCCACATTTTCGCCAGTGTTCGGGTGCTTCCGCCATTTTCAGCTGCACTCTTTCTCCGCTGCACTCGTTCTCCGGTATTGCTCTGCCGGTGTTCCTCCATTTTTATCTGCAGTTCGAGTTTTTTACGGGATCCGGTATTTTCCTTTTTTTCCGCTGAATATTTGTTTGTTTTTTTGTTAATTGCTACTGATTTGTTAATCGGATTTCGGTTGCAGAGATCGTGTTCGGGTTGAAGTGGACCCGTCGACCCGCCGTTGACCGCATTGACCCGCCGTTGACCCACGTTGACTGGCGTTGACCCGTTTGTTGACTCGATGTTGACTGCGTTTCTTGACACCGTTGACCCCGTCGAACCGCCGTTGCCCCATTGACCCGCCGTTGACCCGCATTGAACGTCGTTGACCGACGTAGACCCGTAAGTCTCAGAACCCCTCCCACTCTGTTATCCTTTATGTAGTAGGTATTTGCGGCCTACAGAATTATACGAACATGTTCCGACATTATGTGAGTGTCGCACATTGCCGGTCGTCGGTCAGTTGTTGCTGTTTGGGTTGAATTATAATCTGTTGATATGCTGGAGTAATTTAGTTAATTTAATTGTATGTGTATGATTGTGTTGTTTGATTGTGTGTACATTTCATGATTGAGCTTGGTTCGTTGCGTTGTGAGTTATGTGTTACGTGTTTGTGTGTTGCAGTTCTGCGATGTTTTTGGCAGTGTATATGTATAGAGGGGGCCAGATTAAGTTTGATTTGGGTGTGGGTGTTTATTATGATCCTCCAATGCCGGAGCGAGTTATGACTCTCGAGCGGAGGTTGAACTACTTGGAATTGTTTGATTTAACTGTAACGAGACTGGCCATTGTGAGGGAGAGTTGTTCGTTGAAAATGTATTACCGGTGTCCCGAGCTGATTGGTTCGGCGGTATACTATCGATGTTATCCTGTGGAAGATGATGAGTCAACCACGTTCTTCTTCAACGTTGTTGATCGAATGGCATTGTCCTCTGCGGATTTTTACATTGTTACGGAACAGTTGCCAATCGCTAATTATGGGGCACGGGGAAGCACGTTCATGTCATTGTTGAGCAACGTGCAGAACTCCGCCGCTGTGCCCAGTATACCACCACCTGTTCGTAGCTGGGGTCTTGAATTTGGTGAGTCCAGCCAACCTAGACAGTATGCCCACGTGGATTGTGCCCAGCCGTCCACAAGTGGTGGTAGAGCTGTGGTAGACTATGGCGAGCAGAATGTCTTCCGCAATGATTTCGCGGGTGCCATTAGCGACCGCGATGCTCGGCATGATGGTAGCGAGGATGACGGCTCGGCACCTGGACTTGATGGTGGAACTGAGGATGATTGTTCCTTGTCAACCGATTCGAATCCCGGGGACGAGGCAGAGGTAGCCGTTGGTGTGCCCGAACAATGTACCCACATCGTTTCATATTCTGGCAAACCCGGATGCACAGGCCTACTATAGAGATTATGGGGGCCCCGATGAGGACAGCTATGACCCTACCCATTTTGGGTCCGGCGTTTCTACCTACGTTCAAGAGACTGGTGAAGTGGATGTGCGTATGCGATTTCAGACAAAGCCACAGTTGGTCGAAGCTATTTCTCGATGGAGTTCTATGATGAACAGGGAACACAGGGTTGTGGAGAGCAGTTCACACACATGGTATGCGAAATGCAAGGACGTCGTCGAAGGAACTGGGAATTGCATTTGGGTTTGCAGAGCTACGAAGAAGGCTTCGCACGGTATGTGGGAGATCACCAAATGGGGTAGTAGCCATGGGTGTGTCGGTGCTGGGCGATCTACAGGTAACGTGAATCTGACGTCGGTGATGATCGCCCGTTCAATCCGCCACCACATTGATGTGAACCCTTCGTACACAGTGAAAGATGTGCGGGCCCAGGTGGATGATGAGTTCAATGTCACGATCTCCTACAAGAAGGCCTGGTATGCGAGGCAGAAGGCAATTGACATGGTATTTGGAACGTGGGAGGATTCTTTTGAACAACTCCCAACTTTTATGGGTGAGCTTGTAAGGGCTAATCCGACCACCATTGTTGATTGGGCTGACGTACCTGACCGAATACACGGTCCCGGGTGTAGGAAATTTAAATTCGTGTTCTGGGCATTCGGTCAGGCAATTGCAGCCTTCCGCCACTACAGGCCAGTGATCAGCGTAGACGACACTCACTTGAGAGGTGCGTATAAGTCCACAATGCTGGTCGTCGTGACCCACGATGCAAATGATTACATCCTCCCCATCGCTTACGCAATTGTCGACGAGGAATCAAATGAAAGCTGGAACTGGTTCATGGGGCGACTGCGTCTTCACGTTGTTGGTGCAGATAGCAGACCAATCTGTGTCATATCAGATAGGCATGCAGGACTTGTAAATGCGATGACGAATATGGAGGAGTGGATGGAGCCAGCCGGATACCACCGGATTTGCTTGCGGCATTTTCAGTCAAACTTCTTATCACATGAAAGAGGGAAGTTCAAGAATGCGCTCATGAAGACTCTGGTGTGGCAGCTCGATAGTGCCAGGCGAGAGAGCAGGTGGAGGGAGTACAAGGAGGAGCTGGAGAGTATGGATCCGTCCGCTTGGGCTTGGCTGGAACGGCAAGATAGGAGTAGGTGGTGTCTTGCCTTCGATGATAGTGATTGGCGTTGGGGGAATTTTGACAACGAATCTGTCAGAGAGCTTCAACAACTGCCTACGGCGTGCACGCCACCTCCCAATAACAGCGTGTGTCAAAGCGACGTTCGAAAGAACGGTTGAAATGTTTGCCCAGAGGCTTACGGATGCTACGAATTGGAGGTATGTTGTCAGTAAATTGCATTTTCAGATTTACCCGTATGCCGGTTGGATGATTATGAGATACTGCCCGTCTATCCAGGTCCGTGTTCCCTAAGAGGATCTGGACAAAGTTCCAGAAGCAGGATACATTGGCGCAGGGACATATCGTCACCCTGTTCGGGCACACGTCGCAGACGTACAGGGTTGTGGCAAGGAACAACGACGAGAGCATTAGTGAACGCCAGTACACGGTCAAATACAGAAGAAGAGAGTGCACTTGTCGCGAATGGCAAATATTTTGTTTCCCTCGTTCCCATGCCCTGGCCGTTTGTCGGCATAGACGTGACGATCCTGCTAGTCTATGTGACAAGGTGTATCACACGACCACATATGTCCAACAATATAGTCAGGGTTTCATGCCCGTGCGAGATCCATCACTTTGGCAGCGTGCCCGTTGGAGGTTGATTATGGATGCAGAAAAGTTTCGCAACAGGCGGTATAGACAGTTTGCGGAGAGGAGGATAAGGAATCAGATGGACGACAGGGTGGCGGGTGAGGCCAGGGCCGTGCGTAGGCGTGGCCGTGCTTAGTATCGTGGTTTGCATTGTAATAGAACCTCCATCTTTCATTTGGTTTGCATTGTACATCGATAGGAGAGGGCATGCTTATTCTGTCATTCTTGTATTAAATGATATATATATCAGATTATGTGGTATTACTTATATTTGCCAAATATGTGTCACATTACGCAGTGTTGCTTTGTTCTGTGCTACTCTTCCAGAAAAAACATCTAACTTGGGTTGGTAATTGCGCGCAGGAAAACACCATGTACCATCCAGGACCCATTCAGGAGGACTTGCTGTACCTACATCAGGAGCACCGTGCTCGTGCCCTATACAATGGAAATTTAGAGGACGAGGCACTGCAGGTGCATCGGTGCGATGGGGCATGCTGGATCGAGCGACTGCCAGAACAGGTTATGCGGTACGTACGCGACACGGGATTTCAGGGACTCCTGGACTCTGCCGCAATACAAATTGACCACTCCCTCATCACCGCCCTAGTGGAGCGTTGGCGACCAAAGACGCACACATTTCACCTACCGATGGGGGAGGCGACGGTCACCTTGCAGGATATAGGGGTCTTATGGGGTCTACCGATCGATGATCGATGGCGAGCCAGTAACAGGTGTTGACACCAATAGGCGTACGCCAGACTGGCGGATGATCTGCACAGACTACCTGGGAGCTACACCAGACCCCACCTATATCAGGGGGGGTCGCATTAAGGCCAGGTGGTTGGGGACGCTATTGCACAGTCCGTTCCCCGCTGATCCCACTGATGTACAATGCCAACAGCGGGCTAGGGTTTTCCTTCTGCTACTTCTTGGGGGAATGCTGATGTCCGACACGTCCGGCCACCTCATCCCGTTGCTCTACTTATCCGCACTTACGGATCTAGGTGCAGTCCATCGATACAGTTGGGGGAGTTCCATTCTTGCATGCTTGTACAGGTCATTATGTGACGCGGCAATCCCACAATCAAAATCCATATCCGGGCCACTTGTCTTGCTACAGGTAAAATTGTTGGTCAACATAGTCGTTCGTACATACCGTGCTTAATATTAACGGGCATTTCTATTGCATTTACTTGCAGTTATGGGCATGGGAACGCATACCATCCATCCGTCCTGCCAGGGCACTACAGGTGACAGTGACGATGAGTGCTCTTGGATCCCGATACTTGTCTGATTCCTCAATATGCGGTATTCATAAGTCCACATGCAATTCCATAGTAGGGCTAATGTATTTCACTCGGTTCCTCATAGGTGGAGGGCCCCTTACGATTGTTCACAATCTCCAATGCACGTTCTCAAAGTGTATCGTGATCAACTGACGTCTCTCACCCACAATCAGGTATACGAATAATTGGATTGTGATTTCTAGACTTCGCACGAAAAATGGTTTCCTTTACCTAACCGCAACACATGCATGTTGTCTCAGTTCATCTGGCAGCCATATACGGAGGACGTCCTGGAGCAACTCCCACGGTATTGTACGGATGGTAGACATAATTGGTTGCTCTGCGTCGATCTCATCTGCTGGCATGCTGTGGAGTTCCATCATGCGCATCGTGTTCTCAGGCAGTTCGGCATGGTCCAGCCAGTACCCTCCCAGTTGGTTAGTAGGGATGAGTACAACTTAGTCCATACTAGAGACCGTCGAGGAAGGTCCGGCATGGATTGGCGTGTGGAGCTCAGAAGATATCTCGACACTTGGGAACATCGATCCAATCGACAAGCACCCACACTGGGGAGTGCGGATCCATACCTACCCAGCCGTGATTACTTGGAGTGGTACTTCCGCAAGACGGTCTCCTTCATTGATCAACCAGGGCGGCCTGAAACAGCTACTGAGGGTTTCCACGGAGACGGTGCAACCGCGGAGTACTTGGTATGTCCTAAATTTCAAATATTGTCAAGAAAGAATACAACAGAGCTCCTCAAAATTAGATATCTGACATATTCATCTCGATTCCGTAGTTGCAGGCAATGACACAGTTGCATGGCATGTCAAACATTAATTTGGATGGTTGGGCCCCACATTGTGCGGACGTCATAAGGGGGATGCATCATGTCATCACACGTAGTCTACAACATGCGCATCAGGCCTCCAGGCCGCAACACTATCAACCGTTTGTGCACTGCGAGGAACCGCCCCCCGATGTCAGATATATTGACCTGAGAAGCCACCGCCAGGCCCTACCTGGACGACAAGGAGGTCGGAGGCCTCGTGCTAGGGGGCATGCAGAACACATTGGTCCATCACAAGCGGGCCCCTCACATGCGAGCCCACCGATTTGCGGACCATCAGCCGGGGAACCCTCACAGTACAACATGGATGCATCAGATTACAATGCATATGTCATGTCACTCCAACATCCAGTCATCGTTACATGGCACATATCGATCCATCACGTACAGGTACTATTCCATATGCCTACTGTGATTCGAACGAGGAAGCGGGATACCGGAGGGAGCTCCACACGAGGAAGAACATGTACCTGCACAGCCGGTTGTACCACGACGGACATCCAGGACCATACGTCCTCCCCCGTGTGGAACGGGTGGAAAGCTTTGCAGAGACCATCGATAGGATAGTACGTGCTATTCAACACTAGTTGGCATTACATTTCACTCGTATTGTTCTACACTGTACATTTATACTAACTAGTATCCATTCTAACTATGCAATACTCCGTTCCCGCACCGACATTCAAGACTAGTCAAAACAATTCGAACAGCGAGACCCTAAATCATCATTGGACTATTTTCCAAATTTTGACCGAAACCACGTGCATCAGAAATAGTAAGTTACAAACTACAGCAGGCCACGATAATTTATTACTCAAATTCGCGCCTCATTTGAAACTCCACTCTTGCTAAATTCATGGCGGAATAGTATAATAAGCTTTCTCCCCAATAAATAAAATTCCCCTCAAAATAAATTTACCGAACAAAACAAAATATAATAAACATTATTTCACCCACGGATTGGATTAGCTCCGTGGTTAATTGCAAATCTCATTCCCAACCTTTTCAAAATAATTGTAGGAAACAATACCCATTCCAGGACTCGTTCGAGGAACTCCCGAGAAAAAAATTTATGCGAATTTGCACTAATTACCAACATTTCGCTGATTCATTTTCCGAGAGAAAAAATTAGGCGGCTTCCAAAGGCTCATTCCAAAAACGAGTCCTCCGCATAATATCTGGAAGAGCTAGATAACGTCGGATCTGTACCCTGTTCCAAAAAATGACTCCTCCAAATTCTTCCGTCAAAAATCAAATTATTGCCAGGTCTAAGGCCTCCTTTCAAAAATGATTCCACCAAATACTTTCAAAATAATAATTCCGGGGAAAATAGAGCAAGGCTGACTCAGGCATTATTTTATTTTATAGACGAGTCCTCTAATTGATGCAAAAAAAAAATCAGTCCCAGAACGGGTCATCTAATTGATTTTGGAAACAATAAAATAAATGCTAACTAATTGCATGGGAAAGTGTGCAACCTAATTGCATGGAAAAAAAAGGGGTTCAAACTTGCGGAATTAAAAAGGAGAAGGGGAAAAAATTAAAAAGGAGAAGGAGAGAATTAAAAGGGAGAAGGAGAGAATTAAAAAGGAGAAGGAGAAAATATTAAAAAAGGGAGAGGACGCATTATGATAATGCGTCCTCAACCCTTCACTTCCACGTCCCATAACAGCCACAACATGGACCAACTTTCCATTTTCCTCAATAGAAAAATCATGCACTCGTTATTTTTATAAGTCAATCATAGGATAACTTACACCTGGGGTAGCATGGTCTAGAGGAGAGCTCACTTTCCTTTTCCCATAATGACCTGAAAGTTAAAGTTTATATAACTATCTGTTAAACACTCTTACAAGGGGAGCCTAACGTGTTAAAGAGTATTATCATACGTACGCTGAGAATGCAATTTGTCTCTCTCTGCTTTGAATTGGCTATAAACCTCTCGATAACCACATATTAGATTTTCCAAAGATGCTGCTTCATTTTTTTGACCACTTAGCTAGCTATCCTACAGCTCTAGATATGTTTTCAGCTCATTAATTTCATCCTTCAGTTTTCTCTCCTGTCAGATGAAAACCAAAATGATCAGAGCAATCTTTACCTTGAAAATTAATAACTCTTGCAAACTAACAAGTGGAAGAATGTGCAGGAGTATATATCATCTACTCAAGATATGGCACGATGACAGAGCTCAGGCATTGTGCGATCATTTAACCAGATTAGTAACATAGAAGAGAAAGCAGTTTAGATTCAAATGAAAATACAATTAAAATTAAACATGAATCACCGAACTCTGATTAATAAAAGTACAGATTACGGTTTTCCACTACTCCAATCTAATCCTTTAATATTCGTACAGTTTCAATTTAAAATGGAAACGTGATTATATAATTACACTCATTGGAATCACCAAACTTGTGTTACCACAAAGCAACGCTTGAAGGTAATCCTTTTCAGTTCAGATATGAGAGAAAGCATAACAATAAGTAACTCCTCCCAAACCGTTATTCAAACAAGGGGTGGGGGTGGACCTTAGAGCTCTATGAGGTGATTCATATTTATTCTTTTTTTACTGATGCAAACCATTATTCAAACAAGGGGTGGGGAGAGCTCTATGAGGTGATTCATATTTATTCTTTTGTTATTGATGCATCATTATAATTCTTCTAGGACAAAAATTCAAGGATTGTGATGTTAATGATGACGAATGAGAAGGAAGAAACCCTAACCATAAATTATAATTTAGTTTTCCTATATTCAAAAGTTCTTTTATTTTCATAGCATGAGTAGTTATTTGAAAAATGGTCTTGTGCTGCATCAGATGTTCAACAAAATAAGAAGAAAGTAATTAAGCAAGGGACTGTTTACAACAAATAGAAAAGGATGAAATAGAACAGTAATTGCACAATAGCAATCCTCGGGAACCCTCAGACAGTACCCCATAAATTTAGAATGATTAGTTTGGTCCCCAAGGTGATTTTCAGGTAAAACTAAATGGTTTTCCAGTATAGTCAGGGGCATAATGGTTATTTACTAATTTAAAAATATTTTCAATTAAAAATTCCTAATTTTAAAAAATCTTTAAAATTCCTAATTAAAAATCATTTTCAAATAAATGGTTTTCCTTCCGCCGCTGCCAAGAAGATGCGAAGAAGACGAATTCACAAAGGCCATCAACAGTTACCAACTGCTCCATACCTGGGGTTCCTTCCTTGAACTGTTCCACGCATCTCTGCTTCAGCTGATCGGCGTATCCCATACAGGTTTTATACTCGCCGAGGACGGCAGCGGCGTAGAGGCTCCGGTAATCGAAGTGGGGTTCCTCGTAATTTCACAAAATGCTGGAGGCCGAGGGAGGAGACTTCTGAAGTGATTTCTGTTGTGGTAGCAGAGCTAGAGGGGATCTGGGAGCCAATGTGGAAATCCAAGAGCTGGAGACAATCGAGCATGTTGAATTCCTGGAGCTTCTTCACCACACGGAGGATTTGGGTTGTGGTTAACCCGAATTTGCCTTTCTCGCCCGAGGTCGACCCAAAATGGCGGGAGTGCTTGGTCCGGAGCTTGGCCTGGATTCCAACAACGGCGGCAGCGGTGAAGAAGACGAGAAGAAGATGAAGAGTTTTTATTTTTTTAAACCCAGGGGTATAATGGTCATTTTACATATTTTGACCAATTTTACCATCGACTTTCCCTGAAAACCACCTTTGGGGACCAAACAAATCATTTTGAATTTGTGGGGTATTGTCTAAAGGTTGATTTGCAAATGTGGACTAAAATATGGTATAAGATACTTTGAAGGGGACTAGAAAAACAATTTTGTCATACATTTTTAATCCTACCTTATGAAGAAAGTGTCAATATAATCCTGCAAAATAAAAAAATGTTAATTTAACCCTAACTTTGTGATAAAATGTGCATATATAACCTTCAAGCCTAAATCCGACGTTGACTTACCAATTAGGCTATTGATTGGAGTCAAAATCACAAAATACCCTTACTACTAAAATTATAAAAAAATTACCATTTTACCCCTCCTTAAAAACAAAAAAATTAAATAAAATTCTTCTTCCTAGCTCTCCCTCTCAGCCCTCCGCCACCAGCTCTTGCTGATCACAAATGAGTATCTCCATATCCGAAGAAAAATGGAAAGAATTATCCCAATTGCATCCACTAACTAACCAAACAACATACAAATCTCTTCTTGAAAACCATGACAAACCACCTTAAACCCATTTGTATTGTTTGCTCAAACCTTAACACACTCTGGTGTATGTGTGGTCGAACCATCAAAGGGATGAGAGTCGCTAGACCTAACCCAACATTATCCTGCCAAGCTTCGGTCCAAAACAAGGAACAAGTAGACACAACGAACAGAAGAATCATGAATCATGGCAGAAAATGTGGACCGTCAAACAAGGGACATGCAGCGAACACAAAGGTCACGACCAAGGAACGTGGTAAGTGGCGTGTCCACGATCTCAAATTCCTAAGAACAGGGAACTGCAAAGGGAATGACCCAATAAATACAACAAGCTCTGTAGGATCTTAGGTAAGAGCTACGGTATAGAGAAATTCCATTTCTTGAAGAGAGGACTGACTTGATCGTCGGAGGTGCTCTCCCGGAATCACTTTTGGGGCTACATTTGCAAGTAAAGGAATCGAAACAAGTGAACCAATAAGAGGCTACCTGGGCAAGCTACCACATCATTTGGCGTCATCTGTGGGGAACAAAGTTTTTTTCCCTTTCATTTTCAAGCTGCTCGGGTAAGCAATGGCGTTCACTAGGAGTGCAAAAAGCCACAACCATCAGTCACAAGAGCAAATGCTGGGACAAAATGAGGGAACGCACCACCAACAACATCATACACCTAGTAAAGAGAAAGGGCTCAGTAAAGAAGAAACATGGAGGAAGAAGAAGAGGCATAATCTTAAAACTGTGATAAGGAAAAACGGGCGTTCACAACATTCATAGAAGCGAACAAGGAGGATCTGTACGATCAATTCTTGAAGAATCTGAGGCCAAAACCCCAAGGCCAGAGAAAAAGGCAAATCAAGAACGCGAATGTCTCTACAATGAAGAAGAGCTGCGTGACATTGTCGCAGAAGATTATGCGGATAAGTCGCCTCTCTCACCACATTTACGAGACTTCAGGATGCCTAAGAATTTCAACCTTTCTCTACATGTTAAAGTTTATGATGGTACCACGAATCCAAAAGAGTTCTTAAATTCATATAGAAACAACATGAGATTCTGGAACGCGAACATAGAACTAATTTGCAAAGTGTTTCCCATCTTTCTATCAGGCACAGCGATTACGTGGTACGAAGACCTTCCACACGGAAGTATCAAGTTTTGGCCACAGCTGTCAGATTTATTTTTGGGACGTTTATACCAAAAGCAGAATTTCACTAGAACGATTGCGGTTCTTAACAATATAGCACAGCGAAGCGATGAAGCCTCGCTGAATATCATAACTGATTCATCACAGAGAGCCTACAAGTTCGAGATTTGTCATTTCAATCGTCATTGGGTGCTTTTATAGGGGGCATGAGATCCTGAGATTTCTACAAGGAACTGACAACGAATATGCCGGAAAAACTAAGGGAACTACAGAAAATAATAGAACAGTATGTGCGAACATAGGAGGTGAACAACTGAAAAATAGAAAAGGAACAGAGTGAAAATCGAACAATGAATAATTCACAAAAGAACTGGCCTAAACAAAGGAAAGTAAATGCCACTTTCAGAAGAGGAGAGCCAAGTTCGCAGGGTTCGCCATTTCAAGATATGTCTTTAACAAAAACAAGGAAAGAAATATGGCTAGAACATAATGATCTATTCCAAGAACCAGCACCAATGATCGCACCGCAAGAAAAAAGATCACGAGAGTTTTATTGTGCTTTCAAAAAGACCATGGCCATGACATAGAGTACTACTGCAGGGACCTAAGAAAACATATTGAAGAAAATCTGAGGAATGGCAACTTGGGCCAATATAGAAAAGAAGCAACATGTCAGTGTGGGGACGCAAGCAAGACATTGAATCTGTCTCCACAAAACCAAGGTACTACGAAAATAATGGCTAAAAATTTTTAAAAAATGATGGTGGTTGTAAAGTATATGACAGCGTGGATAACGAAGCACCAGAGACAATTATCTTCTCTATACATGGATCCACAGAGTCGCTGTCTAATAACGCGTGGAAGGCCAAGGCAAGGTACTCTCCTCCACAAGAACCAGTTGATAAAAGGTTCCTCCCAAATGAAACAATTACCTTTAGCAAAGAGGATGCAGTACACAACGTCTCGCCGCACAAGAATCCCATGGTCATCATAGCAAAAATCGGAAATGCAACTGTCTACAGAGTTTTTGTAGATGATGGTAGTGCGGTCAAGATACTACTTGTCGATTGCTTCGACAAGTTGGGCTTCAAGAGACAAATCTAAAAACATCCACATCTTCGCTGGTCAAATTCATAGGGCGAGCAGAAATACCTCTAGGAAATATACATTTACCTGTTACGATCGGGGAAAGCGGGAAAAATTGCACAATTATATGCGACTTTGTGGTTATAGATGCCCCAAGTACATTTAATGCCATAATTGAAACACCATGGATGAACAGAGCTAAGGCAATCTAGTCTCCTTATCATCTGGTAATGAAATTCGCATCCCTGACCGGAGTAGCAATAATTAGAGGAAACCAGCAAGCATCCAGGCAATGCATGGTTATAGCAATGAAGGTAGGAAAGATATGAGAAAAGGCGAAGCTGGTTAACACCATTTTAAGAGGAGGCTTACTAGAACATTCAGATGAATCCGTCGCGATATGATTGCCATCGTGCACATTTAATATAAAAACCCACTTTGCTGGACCATGCTTATGCTTCCTATTCTTCCTATTCTTTACTAAGACTTGACAAATGAAATTTAACCATGGGCTATAGATCCTGCACTCTCGTCAACACTCGCAAGCTTTAGATATTGCAAGACAAACAACCGCAAGCTATAGATCTTGCGAAGTTGGCGATGCTTGCAAGCTTTAGATTTTGTAACTTCGCAAATCAAACAAACGCAAGCTATAGATCTTGCTCAAATATTGATGCTGGTAATTTTTGGATCTTGCAGCTTCATGAATCAAACAAACTACAATCCACAGATCTTGCACAAATGGCGATGCTTGCAAACTCTAGATTTTTCAACTTTTCAAATCAAACAAACACAAGCTATAGATCTTGCTCAATTACCGATGTTGGCAAGCTTTGGATCTTGCAGCTTTTGCAAATTAAACAAATTACAAGTAATAGATCTTGCAACTTTGCAATATTGACAAAGCAACCAATATATTTAGCTACAAAGTAGATATTCCCACAAAGCACAAGATCGCGGAAGATCGATCTTGATAGAAAAACATGTCAACAAAAAAAGATAGGAAATAATCGTTATCAGTACAAGATGAGTCATAGACCCCAACGACAACAAAATATACAGATGATCATATCATCCATGGCAACAAAGAAGACACACTATCTATGCCTTGAAGAGCGTGATAGTCCAAAAGAAGAGGAACCATTGCAATAGCGATTAAGTGCAGCCTCGTAAGGAGGGCACTCAGTTTCACGTGAAGATCGTTCACCACCGTACGGATGTTACTTAGCTCAGCGGTGACTTTCCTCTGCCTCACACTCCTCGCTAACTAAGTGACCATATTTCCATTGCATATGTAAGTATGCAGGATGACGGGTCATGCCTCTTCGTCCCATACGATCAAGATGTTTGGCATAATAAGCCTTAAAGTGAGTTATAGGACCAAACTCTTCGCGATTCAACTGCATACTCATAACGTTAATCATTTCCTCATACTGTTATATTCTCGCCCTTTAATTTTGAACTTCCTCTTCAAGACAATGAATATGAGATTGGACAGTGTCTGACAATCTAATTCTTTGACAACCACCACCAACAGTTAAATCACCATGACTTGAGGTACGACGTGATGACGAAGGGGGAACTTGAAGTTGATTCTTGTAGTCAGCGCAAGCTTGCTCCAACTGATGAATAGATGAATCAAGACGATTACATTCAACATGAAGATCTTTGTTTTCTCCTCGTAGCTGTGTGTTTATTGCAACTTGTTCATCAAACTTATTTTGCCACCCAACAGCAGAGGTCGAGAAGTGGTGGCTTTCAGTCTATTTCTTCTTAAGCTTTTCCAGCAGTTTATCAATACGGGCGCATTGCTTATGAATAATTAGCGTCTTCTGATAGGCTTCGCTAGTCTTTCTAGTGATACACTCCCTAACCTCCACTTATTGCCGGAGCATCTTCGCAAGGTTCAATTGCTGATGGTAAATAAGATCATTTTGTTTGCTCGGGATTCTGTGCAGAACTCATAAACATCTCGAGTTTCCTTCATAACCGTACCCCTTTTTTCTTCAAAATAATCGATACCCAGGAGCATATACTTTAAAAAGATGCCCAAATAGAGAGCCCACTCTTGAACACGAACATGAAGGTTCAACGATCGGATATATGCGCTAGCAGACTCAAGATCGAATAAAACCACAAATAATGTCCTTCCCAAGCGATTCAACATTGTATCCATCGGGAATAAGCTTGCTACAAGGGAAAATCACAGACGAAGATGGAGGCACAAAAGAAAAAGGAAGTTGCCAGCCAATACATAGAGGAAGTGATTCCACTCGTGTTAAAAGGTTAGAGGAAACGACCACTGCACATTCTTCAGTGAACGATCGAGTAGCACAAAGCAAACTGACGGGTTCAGAGAGAGGGTCATTACATCCCATAAAATCAAAGCTTTTTAGAAATTTACTATCAATCAAAATGTTTAAACCCTACACACGAGTAAGGCTGATAAGAAAATGCAGGACAACAAGCATATCGACTCTTATAAATAAAGCCATGCAAATAGCACATACAAACACTAGAATATTGTTTTAAAAGTACAACCCAACAACCCAATGTATATAAAGAAATACCAAAAATTAACTAACTTCGGAGTTAGGGTTAGGCGGAATTGGAGCAGAGATATCTTGGTTAGGCCACTGAGTGGAATCACCATCGCTGGCTTGAAGGAGAGGAGTTTCAGTACTTGTATTACCCACATTTGCTTCTGGATTAAGATTTGCAACATCAGCGCTGAGCTTAAATGAAAGTTCTTCATAATAATCCACCTCACACTCTTTCAGCCCAGCCACTAAAAGGAGACTAGCGAGATGTGAAAGCATGGAGTATGGATGCCCTCCGTTAGAGATCTTATCTATGAAGGCATGATTCAATTTGGCTCTCTTGCTTTCTAGGGTTTCAGTGCACTTCAACATAGTAGGCACACTTTTGCAATCACATATGGAGTTCCACTGCCGTACATTCTTCATGGCCTCACAATACCTGACAATTTGAGCAGCCTTGGAGAAATCATCAAAAAAACTTATAAAACGGCTTTGCCTTGCATAGCCGATCCATAAGCACTTGGGGGTATTAAGGGAAACCATGTTCATTGGTTCACATCTCATCCAACTGAAAACGAAGCTCAAAAGATTCCACCCCCATGAGCCTCGCACTCTCTTTAGCAGCGCTCAGCTCTTCTTTGCAAGCTTTCACTTTCTCCTCGGCAGCCTTCACTTTTTCCTTAGCAGCTTTAAACGAACTCTCCAATAACGAACACTTAGTCTCCAGAGATTTGTATTTCTCCACCAGTGAATCATCAGTGGGAGAATGCTTGGACAATCGCTCGCTCGCAATCTTCAGGCCCTCACCAACTGGGAGGTCATCGCCGTACCTCTCAAAGTTAATACTTTAAGCCCTAATGCTTCATATCTACAAAAAGTAGATAATGGAAAGTCGGGGTCATCCACGAGAAGAAGGATATTTTCAAGTGTTTAAACATATATAGGAGAAGACATACTAAACATATATATACATACATATATATAAGCATGTGAACAAGGGGGGTTGGTTGGTTTGATCTTAAGTTATCGAATTGAAATACAACAACTAGAAAAGCAAGAGAACTATGTTAATCATGCAGTACAACTCAAGATACGCTGTAAATGATAATTAACGGAGCCTTGGGGGTAATCGATTTCTACTTCCAAACTTCATATAGCTCATTGATTCATTCACTCATTCAATTACATTTATTGTCTATGGGGAATGTTATCACTTCTCATTCAAAGATCAACATCCATTCCTCCTTAAGAGTAGTTTGCAAAGACAAACAACGACCATTTGCAAACTTCATTGATGATCACCCTAGACAAACAACATCATAGGGGTGTTTCATCAATGGTATTTCACCCAAAGGACCATAGGTTTGATAATAACAAGCCTTCTACCAAAGACATAGTCATTTAACCAAACAAAACATTCATTAGATTAAACTAAGAACAAACAACATTCAAGGTTCAACATTTCTTTGCATCTATAGGATAAATATGAGAACAAACCACATTAACATACTCATCTAGCAAGAATTACCCCAAATTATACACAAGAAGGTCTAAATCCATGCTCTTGGATTTCCACATCAAATGAGTTAAGAAATTTGCAACTTTCCTAACACCCTAACATTTCAATCTTACAAACATTTCATATACTCAAACAACCCATGGTATAAATGAGGTAAAACACAACATTAATGGCATAATGAATGCTCTCCAATAAATGTTCATAAATGAGCAAACATAGAATCTTACTACATAAGTTTGGAAGCTTCAATCAATTGCTCCCAAGAACTAGATTTAGCTACAAGAGTTCATACTAATTAATGCTAAACAACCAAACATAATACAAGAGATTTCAAAGATGAAAATGGAAGGAAATAGGGTTCAAAACAGTAATAAAAATGCAGGTGAAGAAGATTGTGAATGAGAGGAAAGAGAGTGCTATTTATAGTACAAAAAGGATAAGGTGAAATTTTGGCCACCCGTTGGTCACGACTCATGACGGGCTCGCAACGAGACCACCACGACTCGCAACGGGTGCCGGAATTTTGCCTTGTTTCCTTTTCTTCTTCTTGTGATATACATTCATCTTCATAGCAACTCCTCTCATTTTTCAAGTCTTCAATGCCTCCAAAAATGGTCTTCAATGGCCTCCGGTATTCATGTCTTCAAAGCAAGTCTTCAAAAGTCTTCGAAAATGTGATCTTTAATGGCCTCCGGTCATCATGCCTCTGTGTTCTTCCCTTGTTACGCAAAATCCAATTAAAAGAGGTAAAAGAGCGTAAAGTTGCTCTTACACCTCCTAAGAGAATTTCAAGGTAAAGCACAAGCTCTTGATAATAAAAGAGCACAAAAGTGACCCAAAATAGTACTAAATTATGCACATAAAATAGACATATCACCAACCTTACAAGTATGCGACATAGGGAACGAAGTTATTCACTATGTTACAAACGGCAAATTAATACATAAGAAAAGTTACTCAAGGAAATTTACATCCTTACCACAGTCTGTGTGTCGGGTAGTGAAAGGCAAAAAAGAATAAGAAATTACCCCCTCAACCAGAAAGTCCACAGTTTGCTCTGTAATTGGGAACCAATTTGGTTACCATGCCCATTTTTAAGAGGAACAGAATGTGCTGAATAACCGCTGCTCCGATCCCTCTTGTTCTTCTTCATCCTCTGCAGATTCAGGGCTCGACGATGGCTAGTTTGCCCACCCTCAGTCTGTTTATCCCTAGGGCCTGTAATGATAGGCAGTGGAGGCACGACGTTTTCATCGCCAGCATGGTCAGTCTGAATGACAGCCATATTTACTTCTTCGTCACTGAAGATTGACGAATCAATGTCACCTTTCATGAGATCCATATCTGCCGCAGTAAGAAACAACATTGGTCAAAATGAACTCACGCAAGAAAGAAAAATAACGATACAACGAACTATAAAGTACACAGTAAAATACAGTATAATGTAGGAGTACAAGACACCTTCAGTGTCAGAGTCAGTGTGGAAAATATGTTGGGTATATACTCAAAGCATAGCCATGATCGACGTCTCCATAGTATAACGAACACTCAAGTTAGGAAGCTTAGATTTAGGAACTTTGTAGTTCCATGAAGGTACATCAGGCTCAAGAATTAGTTTGGCTTTGATAAAAAAATATCTCCTACGCCAATCGCCAACGTTACTTGGGAAGCCACTCACAAGCTCAACCCTAGAAATCACATGATGTAGGGTAAATTCGTCCACGGTATTTTTCACTTTTCGAAGGTGGTAGAAATTGCGGAATGAGTCAATTGTGAGAAAGGTATGTTCGCATTTTCACACACAAAAAGGAAGCCCGTTATAATAGTGATTCCCTTAGGATGAAATTGGGACAACGCAATTTTATATGAAGAAGCAGTGCAATCACATGTTCAGAAAGTGGAAAATAGAGGTCAAAGTTAATATATGCTAGATAACAAGAAATATAGCCAGGTGGAGGGTTACAAACGCAATTAGATTTGGAAGGCGAACGAAGCTTATAAGCAGACAAAAGGAAAGAAGTTATTTTAGTCATTCACATAAGAGATGGTCAAGACACTGGGAATGGTGGAGGATTCGACAGCACGGTCGAATTCCCGTCGAAAGCAACATCCTCTACGGGGGACTTACCATGGTTAAAAGAAGACATGGAGGTCCTAAAATGGGGAGGTATAATCTTAGTTAAAATTCAATGGAAACAAATCTAGTAAAAAAGGATTTACAGAAAATAGACCGGAGAAGATGATCGGAAACAAGTTACACAGACAACCAGAATCAGAGAAAGTACTCCAATCCCAAAGAACACAACATAGATATGAGAAATAATGTAAACAAGGGAACTTACTCTTGAAGAAGCTGAAGGTGGATTACGTGCAGAAAATTTAGGAATTAGTAGAGGAAGAGAAACCCTGGATAATGGAGAGGAGAAGATGAAACGAAAGTGAAAAAAGGGAACTTAAATACAAATAATAAAAGGAGCAATTGAGGAGGAAAGCATAATGATGAGCATTTGACCATATGCAAAGTACCCTTTTGCTTATATCGAGATGACGACGGTATATGAAAAGACAGCACACTGTTTAAGGGCTGCATTAAATTCTTCGTTTTGAATTCCCCATTTAAGAGATATAGTGATAACAAAGAGAATTGCGGGCTGGAATACCGAACAATGGGGAGCAAATTGTGGATTTCAAAAACAAAACCACCGCAAATGTTGCCTTGTCACGAGGAGCTCAAGATTAAAAAATTTAAAATTTGAAGAGCGATCAAAGATAGAAACACAACCAACAAGACTTCATCACTTTGCAGGGTTGAACGTAGCTTGTTCATCACGAGCATTCTGTACAAGAGTAACATCAGTTCACACTCAAGCTACAAGCATCACCACCACTTCATTTCTTATAATCTCCATGGCTGGGGAGGGGGGGGCTTATGGTGTATATGTGGCCCATCAATCAAAGGGTTGAGAGTCACTAGGCCCAACCCAATATTTTCCTGCCAAGCTTCGGTCCAAAACAAGGAATGGGTAGACACAACGAACACAAGAATCACGGATCGTGGCAGAGAACGTGGACCATCAAACACGGGACACACAGCGAACACAGAGGCCACAATTGAGGAACGTGGTAGGAGTGGCATGTCCACGATCTCAAATTCCTAAGAACAAGGAACTGCAAAGGAAATGAGCCTAAAAATACAACAAGCTCTGTAGGAGCTAAGGTAAGTGCTTCGGTATAGAGAAATTCCATTTCTTAAAGAGAGAGCTGACTTGATCGTCGGAGGTGCTCTCCCAGAATCACTCTTGGGGATGCATTTACAAGTAAAGGAATTTGAACAAGTGAACCAAGAAAAGGCTACATGGACATGCTACCACATAATATATATATATATATATATATATATATATACACAGTGACACTAGCCCTGCGGGCCACATCCCACCCCACCCCACCCCACCTCGCCACCAGCCCAGCCCACCACTAGCCAACCTGCAACCACCCAACCCCGCCACCAGCTAGCTCACTGCCGTCTTCGTTGCCGCTTTCATTCCCTTCCTCCAACATCTAGAACGAGTAATCGGATCCCCGGTCAGACAATCAGATCGTGGGGAGAGTGTCGATGGATTATTTGGATGCCGAGAAGAGACATTCCCTAATGGAGAAGTAGGTCCCATCGAGGCCGCCATTGATCATGGTTAGGGATCCGGTGCAGGGGTGATGATGATGGAGACCTCCTAGGGCTCATTGGAAGGACCGTGAGTGGTGGTGTGGTTGATGATGTAGAGGAGGAGGAGGGATATGGCTATTCTCCAGGCAAGATCTTCGAGGCGCGGTGTCGTCGATGGCGTTGTCTAGGTGGCGGCATTGTAGGGCAAGATCTTCGAGGACCGGTGAAAGAAAGACCAGGGAAAAGGAAAATTCAGGGGAAATTCAGTCTTTCCGATTTTTAAAAATTTTCTTAAAAATTTAGGGGAATGATGGTCATTTCCTTGTTTTTCATTCATAATTTTCGTTGACCATTGAAGTCAATGGTGTCTAGGATTATATTGGCTTATACATCTAAAATTTAAGGTTATTTGGGCCCTTTTTCATTCTGCATGGTTAGATTGACACTTTCAGGCTAAAGTTAGGTAATTTTAGCACTTTACTCTATATTTTATTTAAAATTTATATTTACAATTGTAATTATAAATATAAATATTAAAAATTTGCCGGGGCTTTTTATTATTTATTAGAATTATATGGAGTATAAACAATACATATATATTGAATTTAATGTCGTATTAGATTTCGTGAAATTATGTTTATATAATTTCATGTTAGTTAAGAGCATGTACAATGGGGTTCCATGGTGGTTTCAATTCAAAATTGAAACCACTTTGAAATCGAATTGGAACCATGAAACCCCACAGTGAGGAGTTTCAAAGTGGTTCAAAAAAATTGAAACCACCTATTAGTTCCTCTGAACTGGAATCGCGCCCAATTTTGCACCTTCTGACAAGCCATGTGCTGTTAAGAGCATGTATTGCGCGCTTCATTCTTTTTTCTCAAAAAGCTGCCACATGGCAACCTTTTTTTGGGCATGACAACATTTTTTTATAATTTTTTTGCTTCTGTTGCACACGTGGCCCAATTAAGTGGTGCCACGTTTCCCAATAATTCTTTTAAAAAAAGCTAAATCTTCAAAAAATAAAAAATAATTTATTTTCTTTTTAAAAAACAAAAAAAATTCAAAAAAAATCTGATTTTTATTTTAAATTTCAAAATTAAATTTTGGTTCTTTTTAAAAATTAAAATTACATTGTATTCAAAAAATGGTTTTTAAAAAAATTATGGTTCATGAAATAATTTTTCATAATTTTTTAAATTAAAATTAATTTTAAAATTTAAATTTTAAAAAATGAAATTCAATTTTAAAATTATAAGTTTATTAATTTCACATTTTGATTAACTTTGGGTAAAAATTTTATTTAAATTAAATTTTGAAGGTAAAATTAATGAGTAGGATAGAGAAAATCAAGTGGAGTCCTGAAGGGTTTCAAAGTGGTTTCAACTATTATGAAGAGAAAAATGGAGTGATTTCTTTGTAGTTTCAGTTGATTAGGTGGAAGACATATTGAATATTTAATGAATGAAACCACAAGAGCGGTTGCAAAGCGGTTTTACCATTGTACATGGTCTAATGTGTATTTTTTATATTATTAATTTTATATTAGTTAATAATTGTATTTCTACTGATATTTTAAAGGTATTTTCTAATAATAATTAATAAAATAGTAAAAATTTAAATTAAATTTGATTAATTTAGTAATTAATAATGATGTAAGAATATGTAAGAATGAGAAAAAAATATTTTCAAACTTTAAAATATGAATGCAAATTTTGAATTAGTTTCTAACTTTATTTTTCTATAAAATTAAACCATTATACGATATGTATATGTATTAGGACGTAAATAAATAAAATACAGGACGTGATTTAGTAATACCTATACAATTTACTGGCATACACCCAATAGAAAGAAAGTTAATACATTTAAAAAAAAGATATAGTTAATATTTATTGCAGCTTAAACAACATACAAAAACAACTGCTCCCTCAGTACCCCTATAGTGTCTTACTTGGCTATTTGGTGTCCCTTTATTGGTGTTTTACTTCCATTTTTGACAAAAGAGTTTAAATGTGAAAAATAAAGATGAAATCATTTTTAATCCACATATGATTTTTAGGGATAAATACATTTATAACCCTAACTTTAGTATAAAAGTATCAATATAACCCTGCCATAAAGTGCCAATTGAACCCAAACTAATTACTGTATGTGCCAATCTAATCCTAACTTAAAATATTTTTTTGTTAATATAGCCAAACTCCCTAAATTCAGCGTTGACCCATAAAATTTCAGCAATGACAAAAAATGAAATGATGAAAATACCCTTACTAAGAAGTTAAAATATTAATACCTAAAATGCCCTTCATTTTCTTCTCCTTCACGCCTGCTGCTCTGCCAAGACGCGACTGCTCCACCATCGGAAACCGCCGCCGACGCCGGAAGCTTGTAGGCCTCCTTCAGGTCTTTCCTGCTCAAGACCGCTGTGTCGAAATTGAAGTCGGTGATCGGGAACTTTCACTGGGATCTCGAGGACTTCAGCTCCGAGCTATGGAAAGAGACGAAGATCATCTGAGAAAGCCGCCAGCCGCACCGTCAAGGATTTTCCTGGGCGGCTCGAATCTGGTGGCGCCATCGCACAGACCTTGCTCAAGTTCGTTGGCCAGGCTATCGAGAACCTGGGCATCGCGGTTTCGGACATCATTATTCACTGTAAAGATTCAATTTTTAACCCGAATGATGTCGATTCTTATGTTGAATTGGGGGAAACTGGTAGCGCTAGTGGGAGCAATAATGATAGGCAGAATTTGAAGTCTTAAGGGACAACGAACTCGCCTAAGTGAGTACTGAAATGGTTTAGGCCGAGCGATTGGGAGCAATAACGAACTCACATTCGATTGCAAATAATGAGGAAGAAAGAAGAAGAGCGGCAACGGCGATTTGCGATAAATAAAAGAACGGGGAAGAGACAGGAGGGGGCGATTTGCGATATACTCCCTCCGTTTTTTTTTCATACACCTCTCTTTTGGCGTTAGAATTGAGGAAATGCTAAATGAGTGGATGAAATTGAATTGAAAGAAGAGAAAGTAAAATGAGTGGATGTAAAAACCTTAAACTTGCCCAAAATAGCAAATATCAATTAAAAAAATACCACTTTTAGTAAGTGTGCCAATAAAAAAAAAAGGAGGGAGTAGCAGAAGAACCGAGAAGAAAGGAAACAGAGAAAGAGCCAGCGAAAGGAAGGATTTGATTTTTTTTACAAGGGCATAATGGTTTTTCAAATAAAATCTGGCCATCAAGTGGCTGGCTAAAAATATAGCGGAGCCAAGGGTTATTTTGACGCTTTCTGAGATTGTAGGGTTATATTAGCACTTTTAATCTAAAGTTATGATAATTTTAGTGCTTTACTCTAATTTTTATGATTTTCAACTACTTTTAAAATAATTTTTTTGTAAGACAGTTATAGAGGGAAAAAGATGTATGGATGATGTGTAGCAATTCCATAATTCACCAAAATTGCGTATCGCATTCAATACAAAGCGTGTAAATTTATCATATGCATTATCAAGATCTGGCAATTCTGTAAAAAACACTAGCATAGTTCACCCATTTAATATTGTATGGAAGTAAAAATGTCACTTAATAGTTGATAGATTGCACACTACAAATTAGAGATAAAATGGACTGCATGAAAATTTAAACATACAAGTCAAAGAACTGAAACAAGTCTATCTGTGATACGCAACAAAAAATTATCACAAAAATGGCAGGATGGAACTCACTTAGGATACTCTTCTTGAGAAGTAGCATGAAATTAAGCAGAAAACTTATCTGAAAGAAGTTAAACGCATAAATTACCAGCACTGGGAAGAATACCAATCTCAAAAGGGCAATCATATTTGATAAAGTAAATCAAATCATCCACGTGGGAGTTATTTATTATGGATACAGTTGGCATGAAAAACAAGGGAATGAATAATTCATTATTGGGAAAGTCTCGGGAAATGCGGCCTTTCCATAAGGTTATTAACAGTACTCAGGGGCATTTGACTTAAATATTATAATTTTTTATAGAATTTAAATATTGCATTTTATAAGTTAAAACAAGTAATAATATGTATTTGAAGGTGAAAATATGAAAATATACGATATAAAAAAATATTTTCAAAAATTTTACATTTTGTATGTAATTTAAGAAATGCAGCGTATAAGGTAAGAAATAAGTGGCCTGTCCATAAGCTTATGGATAGTCCGCCTGTCAGGAGACCCACTCTTCATTATTTATTATATCAAAAACAAAAGAAAACAAGAGAAATATAAAAGACAACTTTATCCACAGGCAGGTTTCAAAGTCTTTCCATGTTGATTTAGAGGGAAATAGAGAATGATATAGAGGAGGTAAATTTACATACATTCCCTTAGTGTTTCTATACTTCCATCCTGTCAAATCAATCCAGTGTCCCCGCATTATTTAATTGTCTGAATTTGCCGACGAGTGCTTTGGAGAAGGGTTGTGCGATGATGTCGATTTCTTCATCGGGGTATAAAATGGCCACCTCCCCTTTGAAATTGAATGTTGGGTACAAAGAGAATGAGCCTTGGACAGATGTTGACGACTGGGGTTGGAGAGTTTGAGCATGTGTAAGAATGGATGGTGGTTTCCATGGCGGATCCGCCATGATGTTATAGTTATTGGCGAGTGTTTTGCGGTTATACAGTACATTGGGATTTTCCCAATGGGGGAGAGAAAAAGAGAAAAGTCAACACCAGAGAGAAGTTTTATTATATTTATTTAGTGAATAAACTAATGATGCTCGGTTCTTTCATGCGGTTTAGCAATGGGTCAAAAGGTCGTAGGCCTACAACAGAGAGAAGTTGGTTCTCTCTTTTAAAACTAAGTATAATTATAAGGTATAAAAATGTGTACTTAAGTATCAACAACGTGCAAATCACACCTTCGAATGTGTTAAAAATTTATTCGCCAACCCATATCTTCTTTATTATAACCTAATTAATTTTCATTTATTTTACCCATTAAATTTTTAGTAGTTTACATAGACATACATTTTAGTTTCTTCTCTCATCATAATATTGTAGTGAGTCTGTCTCGGCAAAAAATATTTATGTTTTGGTACAAAGATGGTCGAGATTAATAAAAATTCCTTGTTATAATGATGTTAGAAAGATTGGGGTTATTCTAGATTTAATTATTTTTTAGAGAAAGTCTCATGAAAATTGGTCTGCCCATAAGCTTATGGACATGCTATGGCCTATTTTGAAAAATGGGGTTCGGTTTGTAATTAATCAGAAATTGGATACTAACTAGAAATAGTGATTTTATTTTTATTTTTTCTTATTTCTCTCCTGAACGGTTTCCTCTCCTCATTTTTAGTCTGCACTTTCTCTCTCATCGTTCTTCTCCGCCTCTCTCATTTTTAATCTCGTTCTTCTCGTGTTCTCCACCTATTCTTCGCCATGTTTCACCGCCTCTCCTCCATTTCTTTGCTACCGCATTTTTCTGCTTCTATTCCGCCTCTTCTCCGCGCTCATTTTTCGATCATTTCCCGCTGTTGCATTTCCATTTTTTCCTATGATTTTTCCGGCTCAATTCTTCAAGAAAATTCCTTTAATATCATCACATCCGGTCTGATCATCAGGTTTGTAGCTTTTTTTTAATCTTTTGTTTCAATATATTTTGTGATTATGTGAATCTTTATAGATATATGTGTTATTGTTTTATTTTTCTGCGTTTATTTATTTATTTTTGATTGATTAAGTTTTATATTTCCGCTAGGTTATGGGTTAGGCAAAATGAATTGACCGAGACGTTGATGCTACAGCCGGTGATTATTACTCAATTGTTGTTAGATTTTTCAGATTTGGTATGTATGTTCTTCATTTTGTTGAGCGTTAGATAGGCATTATTTTCTAGTGTTTTGAGTTGCCATATGCATTTTTTGAGATCGGGATTTGAATTGTCCTCTTGTTATTACAACAAACTTTTTGATTGTTCGTCTTGAATTATGAGGTGCATTCGTTTACGTATATTTTGCATTTGTTATTATCCAACGTGTACCTGTTAGTTATACCGTGAATGACCTTCTTTTTTTAATTCATTGTTGATTGTTCATTTTGAATTACAAGGTGCATCCGTTTACTTACATGTTGCATATGTTAGTATTCAGTTTGTACTTGTTAGTTGTATTGTGTATGCCTTTTTATTTTTGTTTGTTGTTAATTGTCCATTTTGAATTGGGAACTACACCTATTTATTTATAAGTCTATATCTCCCGCGAGACCGTCTCACAGTGAGACCAAGGGCTAAATGACATATATAGAATATAAAAAACATGAAAAATGAAATTCGGGGGTTTAAACATGAATATTACATATTCGGGGTGAAATTTAAAAATTGTAAGAAACATCAGGGGTGAATATGCAAAAAGGAAAAAAAACTACATTCTCCTCCAACATACTCCTTCTTTGACGGGCTCTTCTTCTCCGGTGAGTCCTTCTCCACCGCACTCCACCTTTACGTCATTGTGCCTTGCTCAATCTCACTGGCGTTCCACCGCGCAACCTTATTCTCCGTCGTTCAAATTGCCGCGCAACCATGTTCTCCATTGAAAATCGCCAATTTGCGCAACTAAAAACATCCTTCCCCGGAAAAGTTCCAACCTCCATATCTGTCACTCCTCCACCTCTCCTTCTTTGTCGCCCTTCTCCAACTTTTCCTCTCCGTCTTCATCGTTCCTTTGCCCAATACGTACTCAATATCGTCGTCGCTCGATCTCTCTGGTCATCCAATTCAGCTCCGATTCAGTGTCGTCAAAATTGGTAAAATTCGTCATCATCTTTATCGATCTTGACTGGTGTGATGTTTGCCGTCATTTCAGATATGGTAATTCTCTTTTGAATTTGCCATCCTCACACCATGAGGAGATCTAACACTAAGAATAAAGGGAAAACACAACAATCAAAGGAGAGACAAAATATTTTTGAATGAAGAGGTGAGCATCTTGGGTTTGTTGAAGGACGGGGGCAAAGGAAAAAACAAAATAAGGCTGAAGAGTGTTCTTGACCAGTCACTTTCAAGCCCTAAAGAAGCTAAAAGCCAAGGAGTGGAAGAAAAAGAAGGTTTTGAAGAAAAAAAATGTGGGTTCAAATTCGAATTTCAGCTCTAAAGAAGGGAGAAAAATTGTTTAGAGTGAAAGAAGTTGTGGAGGAGAGCAAGAAGGAGGTCAGATCTTGGAGTTCTATACTCAAATCTAGCTCGACGGAGATTCAATATTTCCAATCCGTGGAGATAGATGGGATGTTTACGGGTGAAACCACCATGGAGGAGGTGGAAGAAAGCTCATAGCAATAGGAGACTACCATTATGTGCAAGGTTTTGGGCAGCAACCCACCATTCAAAGTCAAGGAGGGTTTTTTTTAGATTTGGGGAAGAAGAATCAACAAGGTTTGGCTTCTAAATTCAGGAGTTTTTATGGTTAAATTTCAAAGTAAGGAGCATAAAGGGTTTTTTTTGGAGAAGGGAGTGGTGTTCTTTGATGGAAACCCATTTTATTGAAAGATTGGAATGAAGAAGGTGTGATTGAAGAACCTAATGTTGTCCCGGTTTGGATTCAGCTCCCCGGATTGCCATTGAAGTATTGGCAACCAAAACTCATAAGCAAGATAGTAAGTCCACTTATGAAGCCTTTGAATCTTGATAAAGCAATACACGAGAAGGAGAGGCTGGATTTTGCAAGGGTGCAAGTTGAGGTGACGATAAGTGATACTCTTCCAAAAATGTTGATTTACCTTAATGAAAACAAGGTGATTGTTAGCCAACAAATCTGTTTTGAATGGAAGCAAACTAAATGTGGAAAATGTGGGATGATTGGGCATAATGAGGCGTGTAGGAAGAAAAATGAAGCTGAAAAAAGTCAAACGAATATGAGGATTTATGTGCCAATTGGGAGGATTATGAAAGAAGATGAGAAGCAAGATAGAGTGAAAGATGTTAAGGGGCAGCAAAGGGAAGCTAAAGATCAGCAATGGGAAGTTAAAGGGCTGCTAGGGGAGGAGATTGAGTTCAAAATGGTAGAGAAAGGAATAAGGGCAACAAGGAAGAAAGAAGAAGATCCGAGGAGTTCAAGGAGTGAAGGTAATGTGTATACTCTCTTATTTGTTATGAATAGTAGATTTTCTTGTTGGAATGTAAGGGGTTTGAATAAATGTGATAAGCATAAGAGGGTGAAAAGCTTTTGTATCCTTAATCATATAGGTTGTTTTGGGATGCTGGAAACTAAAGTAAAAGAAGAAAACAAAAAAAAATGTGGGGGAAGAATTTGGTTGGGAGTTGATAACAAATGGGAATGTTATAGGGGGAAGAATTTGGCTAGGTTGGAGGGCTGATTTCTATGATATGAAGGTGTTGAATATTGGGGATCAATGGATGGATTTTGATGGGTTGATTAGGAGCAATAACTTGGAATTCTTCTTGAGGGTGGTGTATGACCATAACACCATTGAGAAAAGGAAACCAATATGGGAGTTCCTAAAGGGGCAAGGGAGTAGAGATGATGATAAACCATGGCTGATCATAGGAGATTTTAACTCTCCTTTGGATTTTAGGGATAGAGAAGGCTGGAATGAAGTTGAAGAAGAGGAAGTCTTGGATTTCCAAGACGTGATGGGGGCTAGTTTGTTGGTTGAAATTAAAACTATTGGCCAAAAGTTTACTTGGAGCAATAGAAGGGAAGTGGGGGAGTTGATACAGAGCAAAATTGATAGGGGCATTGTAAACCAAGAGTGGGTAAGGAGGCTTGGCCAAGCCTTTTGTGAGGTAAAACCGGGCACACTCTCAGATTACCATCCTATCATTTTGAGTTGGCATAAGGAAGACAAGAACAAGAGGAGGAGCTTCAAATATTTCAATATGTGGGAGGCCTCACCACATTTGAAGGGGACAATCCAAGTGGTTTGGAGGAGGGTGAGCACAATGAAGGATTTTGGAAAACTTCTTGAAGAGATGGAAAAACCTTTGAATAGGCTTAACAGAAGGGAGTTCTCTAAGATTTGAGAAAGGGTGGAGAAGGCTATGAAGGAATGACTTTTGGCACAAGAGAGGTTGAATGAAGAACCAAGGGATGAAAGGAGGTAAAGGGTGGAATTTGGTGCAAGGAATGTGCTTGAAGAATTGGAGGAGGCTGAATACAAGTTCTTGCAACAAAGAGCTAAAGTGCAATGGCTTCATGAAGGGGATAGGCCTACCAAGTTGTTTTATGCTTCTATGATAACAAGGCAATACAAGAACCAAATTTTGAACATAAAGCAGGGGAGTAGATTACTATCCAATGTAAACCAGGTTAAAGAACATTTGAAGAGACACTATGAAAGCCATTTGGGAGTCTATTGGGAAACTAAAAACTTGGAGGAAAACTTGGCTACTTTTGGTGGAGTGCTAAGCATACAACAACAAGCATCCTTAATCCAACCAATTGGTGAAAAGGAGGTGAAGAAAGACACTTTGGGGGATTCATCCTAACAAAAGCCCAGGGAGAGATGATTAAACAAGCCAATTTTTTAGGAGCAATTGGGAGATAATTAGAAGAAGTATGGTGGAGGCCGTACAAAGTTTTTTCAAGGGGGAAGAAATTCCAAACTTTTGAATCAAGCTGTGATATCCTTGATCCAAAAGGTGAGTCAACCTCAATTTGCATGTGATTATAGGCCTATTGCTTGTTGATCCGTACTTTATCAAGTGATAACCAAAGTAATTTGTGCAAGACTTTGTGAGGTGCTGCCTTGTTTGATTAGTGAGAATCAAAGTGCTTTTGTGAAAGGTAGGCACATATCACACAACATTCTTATAACACAAGAATTGTTGCATAAGTACAATGTTGATGGCATGAAGAGAAGTTGTGTTGTTAAAGTGGATATTAGCAAAGCCTTTGATTGTATAACCTGGAAATTTCTTGTTAAATGGCTTGAGGTTTTAAAGTTCCTCGGGTTGATGATAGATTGGATCAAGAGAAGTACAATGAAGTTATCCTTTTGTTTGGTTTTGAATGGGAGGTATAAGAGGAGTTAAAAAAGGGATCCTCTACCCCCCCCCCCCCCGTTGTTTGTTTGAGCATGGAGTACCTTACAAGAATGATGGCAAAGGAGTACAAGTAGCAGCACATAGTTGGTGTGCATAATTTGTTGTTTGCTGATGATTTGCTTATCTTTTGTGGAGAAAACCAAAAATTCATTGGTGTGAAATGATTCTTGAAGAGGTTTATGGAGGTTTCAGGTCTTGCAATAAGTGAGCAAAAATCTAGAATTTAATTTTCTAGAATGGATGAACAGGAAAATGACTTGTTGGCTAGATTGTTAAATGTAACAAAAGGGGATTTTCCTATGCAATATTTGGGGCTGCCTTTGTCTAATGTGAAGTGGTGGAAGCAAGATTATGAACAATTGGTGGATAAAATTAGAAGAAAATTGTATAGCTGGAATTCAAGTGTTCTTTCTTATGCAGGGAAGTTGCAATTGATTAATTCGGTTTTACTAAGTATAGCTGGCTTTTGGGCTAGTATACTAAGTATACCTGAGGGTGTTCATGAGGAAGTTTTGAAAATTTGTATATACTCTTATTTCTAGGGACACAATTTGTAGAAGCAAAAAATTTGGAGGATTGGGAATTAGAGATCATTCCATTTGTACAAGGCAACACTATGTAAGCAATTGTGGGATTTAAACTCAAAGAAAGACATTCTTTGGGTTATGTGGATTCAAGCATATTACATAAAGGGTGGAAGTCTACAAGGAAGCAAAGGAGGGGCAAGTTCTAGTTGGCATTGGAAGATGTTGTGCAAATTGAAAGATAAACACTTCCAAACCCTTGGGAGTTGTTTAGACAAGGAAGGCAAGTTGAAGACAAGGATGGTGTAAGATGAAATAAAGGGAGGAAGCAAAAGGGACTTTTATGCAAAGGTAATTTGGCACAAAATTTTTTTACCTAAGCATAGAATTTTCCTATGGATGCTATTGAAGGGAGGGTTACCCACGGTTGATAGATTGCAAAGATTTGGGATTTTGAAGGCACAACAAAGTTGTAGTTTATGTGATGAGGTGGATGAGACAACAACCCATTTGTTTTTGGGTTGTACATTCACTAAGGGGTTGATGAAAATCTTGAAGTTGAGGGATATGAGCAACATGAGCCAAGTAAAAAAATGTTTGTTGATGATGGTAAGAAGAAGGCAAGACTTGAAGTTGATGAAGCTTACTAGTGCTTTGTATAGAATATGGAATGAAAGGAACAAGAGGATCTTTAGCCAAGAAGATTTGAAGATGGAGACCTTGGCTGCCTAAGTTGAAGCCGAATGCAAATGGAGGAGCAAGAAGGGATGGAAAGAAAATTTTCAAGATGAGCTAGATAGAATATAAAGCTGGTTGTTTGTTTTGTTTGTTTGATTTAAATAGCAAGTTTTCATAGGGGTTAGCTTGTAAAAGGCTAGGAGTGATGGCCTAAAAACTCTTTTGGTTTGCTTTGATCTATATACAAAACTTTCATAAAAAACTCTTAATTCTCAACTTAGTTACAACCAAGGATGATGCCGAAAAATTGTCAACCTAGTTTCTATTTTCTCTCAATTTCTCTCATTTTTCCTAGGAGCCCTTTTGGGTTTTCATTCTAGCTTTCACACAGGTTTAGCTCACATTCTCACCTTTTTCCACACGACCTCTCATTCTTGTCTAGGTACGTAAACCTAGCCGAACCTAGCCTCTCATTTTTACCTAGGCCTTTCGACCTATCCAGGCTTTTCCCATTGTTGCCTAAGTTGACCTTTCGGGTTTCCAACTTAGCAGGTATATATATATATATATATTTAATTTTTTTCATTTTTTTTCATTTTTTTGGGGTTGCACAAAATATCCCAAAGTTGGGCTTGATACTACTTGAAGATATGAAAAACAAAAAATTACACCACCAAAGTTTCCAAAAAAAAAACTACCCCAAGACAAACTATGAATGCTACCAAGCAAGTCACACCACCAAATTTGCATCCAAAACATCCCCAAAACAAATCATTACCAAAAGCACAAAAACACACAAATGAATTTCAAGATGAAACTTCTAAGTGCTCAACTACTCCCTCCCCCACACTTAAATCATGTATTGTCCCCTATGCCCCATGAAAAATAGAACTCCCCTATGACCCCGAAGGGCTTTCCTTCACGCGCCTAGTCTTTTCCTTCTCAATGTACCCCATAGCTTGCATGGTGGCTTCCATGGATTCTAATCTAGCACCGAACTCCTCCATTTGTGATTTCATACTTCTTACTGCAAGACCAACCTCTTGCACAACTTGGGCAGAACTCGTAAGTTGTTCCCCAAGAATGCGCAAGTGAACAAGGAGGTTCGTGGGTAGGTGGGTGTGGCTAGGCGGCACTTTAGATGAAGTCCCGCCATTCTTCTCATCAATCTCTATCTCCGGGTTGGATAGAATCTTATAGAACTCCTTCTCGAATCATTAGTCGGGCTCTAGAAATAAATCTTCCAATATAGTCTCATGGTTGATGGCGGTGTGCTTTGGTTGTGGAAGAACCATTAAATTGAAAATAGTTGCACCGCCATACAAGTCTACAAATAGGTCGTCAGAGGTAGTGTGTGCGATCATAGAAGCCCAAGCAAGCTTCTCAATGTTATACCTCGTCCCCGAACATTCAAAATTCGCCAATGCAAATGGAGAAAGGATTGGATGGCCCAAATGTTGAGCCAAGAGCCCTACCATATCTCCTATGGAGATTTTTCCACCTTTCTTGTCTCTCATTACTAAACACTATTGTACAAAGGCTCCCACCAAGTTCAGGTAAAAGTTACCCTCTGGAGTCATCGCCCAAAGGACATGAACATCCGAACCCGGACATTGCAAAAGCTCCTCATGAAAATAATGCTCCCATAGATAATAAGTGTCGAACATACCGCAACGGCTGGTGAACAATGGCAATGCTCTTGCACAAGTGCTTCCTTTCCGTGCCCAATATGATCCTTCAAAAGTTTCCAAGTGAAAATAGTAGACCTTGGCAGTGCATCCTATGTACATCCCTTCTATATTTCCATCTGCAGGTTTGAGCCATATCCCGATGTGACATTGTGTATTCCTTGTTGTCCAAATGGAATTGGATGGCACTTTACCCCTCAACATCCATAACTTGCTCAAGAGCTACCAAGAATTCCAAGGTCCATCAAATATAGGTTTTCGAATGCTTCTAGAGAAAACCTTCTAGGCTTATACCTAGCAAGTAGGTAACGGGCTCGAGTAGGCCTTGAGCTTCTATTGCATACACTCTCATACGGTTCTGGACTATCGTTACCCGCATACATCTAGCTTTCACTCCACGGGGGATATCAATAGATGCACCAACTTGAAAGTAGACTAAGGTGTATGCATCATGCTATTAGGAAGAATCATAAGAACAAGCCAACATAATATTCATAAGCATATAGAGACAGGTAGATCTATAGAGTCTCCCAAAACAAACACCAAATCATGAATAAAAATACAAACTCCAAGCTATATAACTACTCCCTTAGCATTGAACACAAATATTTCTTTGGATTCAATGCCCTTAGGCAAAAACAAGGAGAAAATAAATAACTTAGAGGGAAGGGTTATTCCCTTTCTCTCTCTAACTACTCTTAGGAGAATAGAATAATAATCTAAAAATGTGCCAAAATTACAACCCTAGTAGACATAGGCTTTCATATATAGTAGTAGGGAAATTGGCCTTAAAAAAGGCCCAAAATGAGACCAAAACCCCTACCATCCGCAAAGGGAGCATGCAGCGTTTGGGAATCAATTTCTGAGCAAAACGATGGCATGGTCGTTCGGTCATCACACCCCATCGAATGGTCTTTGAATGTTGAGTTGGAACGACACATACTGTTTTAAAGGGAACAACCCATGTCCATACTAAGCCACACGGAGGGTCGAGCTGGCACATGCCGCTTTGGAGCTGGCGGCTCATGCCAATGGGTTGTGGCACGACTGTGATAAAGAGGGTGGCTCATGTTGAGGGTGTGTGGCACGTTCCGTGTTGGCTGATTCAATCAACTACCATATTTTGACTCGTGGTCTTCTATCTACAACCACCCTTGCAATGGCTTTCTGCAAAATGATCCAAAAATACTCATGAGCGACTTACTAGTAAGCTCATAAAAGAAGATCTAGGTAATTGTGAATACAAAGTATCCACTTGATCAAATTAATTATACAAAACTCGGAATTTTAGATAAGAAAACCAAGAATGGTCATCTAAACCCATTTGCATAAACATAACTAAAACTATCAATAAACCAAATAAAAACATAACACCAAATGTGTTGAATGCATTTGTTAGTGCATGCTTACAGGTGCAGATCACAGGTCATTGGCTGGGAGTCAAAAAACAATGGTGCGTGTAGAACATCACACCCAGTGGGCTAGTCTTCAAATATTTGAGTTGAACTACTCAGGCCATTTTAAATGGAACAACCCATGTCTATACTTAGCCACACAGAGGGTTGAGCTGGCACGTGCCATGTTGGAGTGGTCGTCTCGTGCCAAGGGGTTGTGACATGACCGAGGGTGTGTGGCACGACCGTGCTGCCTGGCAAGACCCGTGCTGAAGGTCCATGGCACACCCATGTCGATTGGCCCATCCCGTGTTGGGTGATTTGGCCGAGCCAAGTCTTAAAATTTTGATCTTTGACTCCATTATTTTTACGGTTGGATTCCATCTACTACCATGTTTTGACTCGTGGCCTTCTGTCTACTACCACCCTTGCAGGTGGATTTCTAATGTCTACTACCACCCTTGCGGATGGCCTTATACAAGATTACGCCAAAGTACTCATGAGAAACCTACTAGTAAGTCATCGACTGGTCTTTGAATGTAGAGTTGGAATGACACATGCTGTTTTAAAGGGAACAACCCATGTCCATACTTAGCTGCATGAAGGGTCGAGCTGGAATGGGTCGCTTTGGAGCTGGTGGCTCATGGTAAGGGTTGTGGCACAATCGTGATGAAGCGGGTAATTCATGTTGAGGGTGTGTGGCATGTCCCGTGTTGCTGATTCCATCGACTGCCACATTTTTTTTGACTCGTGGTCTTCTATCTACAACCACCCTTGCGGATGGCCTTCTACAAAATGATCCATAAATACTCATGAGCAACCTACTAGTAAGCTCATAAAAGAAGATCTAGGTAATTGTGAATACAAAGCATCCACTAGATCAAATTAATTATACAAAACTCAGGATTTTAGATAAGAAAACCAAGAATGGTCATCTAAACCCGTTTTGCATAAACATAACTAAAACTAGCAATAAAAAAAACAAAACATAATAGTAAAGGTGTCGAATGAATTTGTTAATGCATGCTTATAGGTGCAGATCACGGGTCATTGGCTGGGAGTCGATTTCTGAGAAAAATGATGGCGCGACCGTGTAGAATGTCACACCTAGTGGGGTGGTATTCAAATATTTGAGTTGAACTACTTAGGACATCATTTTAAAGGGAACAACCCATGTCCATACTTAGCCGCACGGAGGGTCAAGCTGGCACGAGTCATGTTGGAGTGGTCGTCTCATGCCAAGGGGTTGTGGCATGGCCGAGGGTGTGTGGCACGGCCGTTTTGCCTAGAAGGACCCGTGCTGAAGGTCCCTGGCACAGCCGTGTCAGTTGGTACATCCCGTGTTAGGTGATTTTGCCGAGCTAAGTCTTAAAAAGTTGAACTTCGACTCCGTTCTTTTTGCGGCTTGATTCCACCTACTACTACGTTTTGACTCATGGCCTTCTATCTACTACATGACGCCAAAGTACTCATGAGCAACCTACTAGAAAGCTCACAAAATAAGATCTAGGTGCTTGTGAATACAAAGAAGTATCCATTAGATTCAATTAAGTCTATAAAACTCGGGATTTAGATATGAAAACTGATAATGGTCATCTAAACTCTTTGTCATGTAGACCTAACTAAAACTAGCAATAATTCAAACAAATCATAGAAACAAATGTGTCAAATGCATTAGTTAACACATGCTTAAAGGTTTATATCAATTTCCCCTTTACTCGTCCTCGAGTAAACAAAAACGAGCAAAGATTCAAGATGAATGTAGCATGCACGGATAAGTTAACTAACTCATTCAACATATTCCTAAATTTCCCTAGTTCCCCCAAAGATGTTAGAATCTCACAACTCTCACACTTCCCAAATAGACTAAGTAATCTATACAACCGAGCATACTAGGAGAAAGGAAAGGTAAAATGATCAAAGTAGCAAGCTTACTCCGAAGAAGCCGCCAAAGACAATCCAAGAGATGTTTCCAATGAAACTGCCAAAGACAATTCAAAGATGTTCAAAATAGTTTCTGATTTCTCTCTCAACTTCTCTCATTTTGCCTAAGAACCCTTTCGGGGTTTCATCCTAGCTTAACACACAAATGGTACTCAATTCTCATATTTTTCCACACCATGGCCTCTCATGTTTTTCCTTGGTTTTTCAACCTAACCTAACCTTTCACATTGTTTCCCAAGTTACCCTTTTGGGTTTTTCCGAGTCAACGTTACGATTGGCCATACACTAGTTTTAGCTAGTAGGTTGGCACGAAGGTGTTACAGATAGAGATAGAGTTTAGTAGAAAACTAGGGTTAGCGTGATTCCCAACATTAGAGCCAACGATAAGGTGCCTATTCTTTTGCCTCTGTAGGCCGAGAGAGAAACATTTATGGTGGAGTGCCCGAGACGTAATCGTATTGGAGAGAAACTGATCTGCACATCGGCGGGGCCATTGTTGCACTCTCCTAATTATGGAGAGGGTGCTGATGGATGATTACAAAAGCACCCTACGTGATAGGAATGGGGAAGTGTTAACCATCGGCCACACTACTTGTTATTAGTACTAGGATATAGGTTTGCATTACTTGAATATGATTGAGTCAAGCATCAAAACAAATCACCGATCATGTTACGCAAATATTCCTCGTGTTTGTGATATATAGTTTTATTCTCTTGTGATCTCGCATGTTTGTAGTTGTTGGTTGACACCCCCCCCCCAAATGATTTTGCAATATTAGCTATTCCTAACACACATTCAGATTGATGACCCGGTCGTGGCTGTGTGTATTTAGCTTTTAGACACCTAGCATCTCTGTGGATAATCTTGGTCTTACCACCATCTACCCTATAGGTAGCTTAACAGTGGGAACGTGAGCAGAATATAAATCTTTATTTTTGGTACAATGTATCTCCATGGGTTAGTAGATCTAACGTAAAAAGGTTGTTTGATTAGTGACCCTGAGGGAGACAGATCAAGTTTTGGCATTGCTACTGGGGATGCTAGCCTAAAAGTTTAATTGTTAATTTGCATAGTGTGTTAGTAGAGTAGTTAGTGTTGTTTGTGTTTTTGTTTGCTTGAGTTGGTTTTTGTTGTTGAGCCGTTGTGATTGTTATTCTGGTTATTTCTAACATGTTTGCTAGTGTTTGCTTAGTTTTAGTATAGTTAGGTATATAGTTTATGTACATACCCGTACCACGGACTTAGGAACTTTGTAACACCTACCAGAAAGCACGGGTAATCAAAGGAGGAGAAAAAGGAGGCTTAGAGCAGGGGTTCTACAAGAGCTGATTGTAGTTGAGGAGTTAGTAGTTATGGCGGAGGATAATCGCACTCTGGATAATCAATTCCTATGCATCATCTTTCACCCATTGTCACTGAATGTGACATGTGAGCTCAAGAGTTGTATGATCCAGTGTTTTCCAACTTTTCATGGCATGGCCGGTGCACCAATATGAAGCCACTCGCAGTTTCAGAAGAAGACTACAACTTGCAAACATTTCCTTTCTTACCGCGGGATGCAGCCAAAGATTGGTTACATTATCTTCTGCCGAGATGCATTACATCGTATATGGATAAGAAATCCTCTATAAAAGTAAGAGGAGGAATGCCAGTATTGAGATATTCTGATAAAAAAAATTAGACATTCGAAGCCTAAATTGCATTGTACATCCAGAATCAAAATTGAGAAATTTTATGGATTGGATTCTTGTAACTGTCACCTGTAATTCGCGCAGGTGTGTCTGCACCCCCCGAATTCAAAACTCTTTCTCTCGAGTATACCCATTACCACTGAAGAAACCAGTCCATGACTTGACATCGGTAGAATGCTATCTCCAATTCCTTGTGGTCCTATTGTTAAGAATAATGGATTACTATTTTCATTAATAGCATTTAACCAACCAGGTAACCAAATACTTCGACGAGCCTCTCTCCGAGACAGTGCCCAGATCGTTACGCCTTTCGTGCGGGTCGGAACTTACCCGACAAGGAATGATGATTCCTTGAAAAATATTTTCCAGCTTCAAAATTTGCGGGCTTGAAGAAACAGCTGTCCAACATATCCCAGATGGAAAAAGAATCCATATATTAATATTGGGAAAGATTCAAAAGGTTGTGGCAAGTTGTCCTTACCACCCATTTAAAGAAGGAGACTTGGTGTACTATTTCTTTGAAGGGTTGTGCGATGATGATATGAGGATGGTCAAAGCTGCTTGTAATGGTTCTATGGCCAACAAGAGTCTGAGAGATTCAACATATCCTAGATGGAAAACGAATCCCTATATTAATATTGGGAAAGATTCAAAAGGTTGTGGCAAGTTGTCCTTACCACCCATTCAAAGAAGGAGACTTGGTGTACTATTTCTTTGAAGGGTTGTGAGATGATGATATGAGGATGGTCAACGCTGCTTGTAATGGTTCCATGGCCAACAAGAGTCTGAGAGATGCAATGTCGTTGTTAGAAGAGATGGCCAATGGAACGAGGCAATTTGGCATTAGGCCCTGAGTAAAAACATTGGATAAGCTGGCTCAAACTCCCAAGTTGGAAGAGCAAGTGCAAGCGCTTGCTTCTATGATGAAGGAATACATGAAGGGGTGAGTTTATCAAGCCAAGGTGTGCGGAATATGCAGTCTAGACCATCCCCACCAACATTGTGCCACAGGTAGTCGAGGATTTAGAAGTAGTGAAGGTGTTGGATTTCAAAGGAGGACATAGGCAATTTGCGAGGAGACAACAACAAAAAGGGTTCTTGGGGAACCAAGAAAATGAGATGCAAGATCCCTACGTGAATACCTTTAACCCTAACTATCATGATCATCCCAACTTTTGTTGGCATGAGGAAAATCATGGTCAAGGGTATACAACCAAGGTCTACAACCTCAAATGTATCCTAAGGAAGAAGGGTCTTCCAACAACAATGTCGCCTTATACAAGTAAGATAGGGAGGAAATCATAGATGCTACTGGTTAATTAGCGAAGAAATATGATGTGTTCGTGGAGCAGACAAGGAGAAAAAATGAGCTTAGCACTAGAGAATTTTCAAGCATTAAGAATCTCAAAACAGAATTAATGAGTTCAATCTTTCTTGCATAAGATAGAGTTTTGCCTCTCCAACTTTGCAATTTAGATTTGATTTTCTCTACTAACTTTTGACATGTTTGAGCATCCCATCCTCTTCCTGTTATAGGCAAGACTAAATAGGAAACAAGAAAAGTACCCCTTTGCATCTTCAAAATATCAGGCAGGTAGCACTTCAATATTAGCTTCCTCCATCCTTGAGAAATAGGCATGAGATTTGGT
Source organism: Rubia yunnanensis (assembly GCA_037428765.1). Taxonomy (NCBI): domain Eukaryota; kingdom Viridiplantae; phylum Streptophyta; class Magnoliopsida; order Gentianales; family Rubiaceae; genus Rubia; species Rubia yunnanensis. Next base: position 67,003,376 of record CM075063.1, read on the forward strand.
AGGATTAATTGCTAGGCCAGTAACATCTTTAAATTTATTCAAGACAATTGTGCCTCCTTGAAGGGATTTGTTGTTAGCTATACAAAAAACTAGAAGATCTTGAACAAAAAGTAGCCATTGAATTCCCACTTTCTTGCATTTTGTATGATAATCAACTAGTTTTCTATTGAAAGCAAATGAGAGTAATCTAGAAAAATACTCCACGGCCATGACAAACAAAATGGCCCTAAAAAAGTTTTTGTATAACCACCATTGAGAGATATGCTAAAAGCAGCAGTTTCAAAGCATTTTCTGACACACTGAAGTGCTCTAGGGAATTTAAAGCTCTCCAACAGAGTGAATATAAAAGACCACACTCCTAGCTGTCAAATGCCTTTTGAATATCCAATTTAATCAAACAACTATCTAATCTACCATCCTTCCATTTATACTTTTGCAATAACTCCTGAGTAAGCAATACATTGTAAGAAATGAGCCTGCACAAAGGCTCCCTGGTTCAGGTTGATTAGATCAGGCAGTACTAAACTAAGCCTTGTGCAAAGAACTTTAGCAATGATCTGATACAACACAGAAAAGCTTGAAATTGGCTTGAAATCAGAAGCCACTTGTGAATGCTCTTTCTTAGGAAGGTGATGGTTGTGTTATTCAGCTGATCGGGGATGCTACTACCATCAAAGAAATCATGAATAGCTGCAACCACACTAGAACCAATGATATGCCAAGTAGCTGTAAAAAATTGGCTAGAAAAACCATCATAACCAGGTTTCTTACTATCAAGAATGCTTTTAAGGGCACTGTAAATTTCCCCAGTGGTAAAAGGCTGGATTAACCTGTACTGATGCGCATAAGATAAGATTGGTCCTTGCTTAATCACTTCTAGATCCAGAATTGATCTTGGTAGAAAAGATGTACCTAATTGCTCAGTAAAGAAATCAACCAGATGAGCCTCAACCTGATCTCTAGTTTTCAGCAGCTCAGTTCCATTAGTAAGGAAAAATTTAGTTTTTAAATTATCTAGTCTTCAAGTAAAAATAGGACAACTTTGAAGGTTTATCACCACCCTTCAACCATGCACTCTTAGTTTTCTGATGGAAGAATCTGGATTCTGCCTCATATAACATAATTTCCTTCTCCCTAACTTCACCCGCAGCTTTTTGTAGTTGTTCATTCAATGGATCAGAGTGTAAGGCTTTTTGAGCTGCTTCTAAATCCACAGTGATAGACAAAGCTCTCTTCTGAATTGCACTAAATTCAACTTTATTAATGCTTTGTAGAGGAGCATGTAATAAGTGAAGATAAATGCTTTGTAGATACAAATCATGCAGGGTAAGTACTGGATGAGTATTTGAATGGCCCTACAATACTCCACATATTGTAGTATTTGAATGGCCCTTTGATTTTTAGATGCTGCTTTGTGATTTGCAGAAGAAGAGGATTGTGATATGAAATTTGCTCCATCAACACCATACATTTGGATTCAGACAGCAAATCAAGCCATTTCTGGTTTATCAATGCTCTATCCAACCTACTATACACTCTATAACCCTTCTTGCTTCTGCTATTCCAAGTAAAGAAATGGCCAAAAGTTCTTCATATCAATCAGATTAAGAGCCTGCACTACTAATTTAAAATGGAAAAGTTCTGAGGTAGTTACTTCAGCTCCACCCAATTCTGTAAGAAAATTCCAAAGGTGAGTTGAAATCACCAGCTATCAACCAAGGTGTATCCTGGATATCTAGCTTTTGAAGTTCAGCCCACAATGGATCTCTCTCAGAATGCACATTTCTCCCATACACCAAAGTAACAAGGAATGTTTAGAGCTTCAAAAAAGCAAGGAACCTGAATCCATTGAGCATGCATAAAAATGATCTGTATATCAAATAGATCAGGCCTCTATCCTAAAAAAAACTCCCAATATTATCACCAATATTGTTTGTAACAAACAGCCAATCCCAATTTCAATCATCCCAAATCTTTTTTTTCATTTTTCTTTACCACTCTTGTCTCCACTATACAAAGAAAACCAACATTATGTACAAAGCAAAGTTCCTTTTTATAGCCTGTTGTTTCATAGAGGTTAGGCCTCTAATGTTCCAAACAAGCATATTAGACTCCATCGGATGGTGGGAAAGCTGGGGAAAATCCTTAACTGAAGACAAATTCAGCAAAATAGATTTGATCACTACAGGATCAAGAGCAGGATCAGAACTAGCTTGCTGATCAAGTTTAGGTGATTCTTGTCTCAGTCAAGGGATTGAAGAGGAAGTGCGAGGCTCCTTTCCAGGCCTATGAACTGGGGTAGGATCTAACAAAACCAGATCAGATACAACAGAATCAGAAGAGGCATGATCAAGGTGATATCCTTTTTCTATGGAATGTAGTGTTTCATTTCATCAAAGGAGAGAGCCAAAAAAAGTTTGTACAAGACAAAGGATGAGTAAAACACCTCTCAACTAAGCAAAAGCTGGAAAACAAATAACCTACTACAAGAAAGATCTAAGTAGCTAGGCTAAATAATCTAATGCCAAAGTTGATGCTTAACTGAAATAGCTAAGTACAAATCCTGAGCTATCATTCTCTTTCCTTGTAAAATTCTTCTATTCCTCTCCTCCCAAATATAGTATAAGGTAGAGACCAAAAGGGAGAACTTCCGATCCTTTCATTTATTCCATACAAAGAACAATATTCTAAGTTGTCTAAATCCCGAGAGATAGGAAATTGGAGCAACTTAAAGATTTGTTGAGTGTAAACACAATTTAGAAAAATGTGTTGAGAACTCTCAGGCTGCTAATGATACAAAGAGCATGCTGACAAGTGAAGATGCAGCCCAAAAGAGTGCAATATATCTAGAGTAGAAATCCTTCCTAAAGCAAGTCTCCAAAGAATAGAAAGAATGCTTTGGAAGATGCTTTTTGCTCCAAATAGTAGTAATATGAAAATCCTTTCTAGTTCCGTGTCCTTGAAGAAATCCATATGCCATAGAGACTTTAAAGGATCCATTAGGTAACAAACATAAAGGTAGAAGATGCATCAGCTGATCCTTTAGCTTCATAAGTTGCTTCCAACTGTTAATTGCATGATTTACAACATTAAAAACCTGTAGTGGTGTTGATGATCCCTTCGTATAGAATTCCTACACCCACTTAATCTATAGATTTTCTTTCTCCTTCTAAATATCCCACAACTATTTACAGAAAAAAGCTTGACCCTATAGGAAAGGATCTTTGATGCCAACTCCACCATACTCCTTTTCAAGACATAGTGTACTCCAAGCAACAGGATTTAGCCCTCTTTCTTCTTCATGGTTGCCCCAAGAAAATTCCTGCAAATAGTCTTAATCTCCTTATAAACAGAAACTGGCTGGTTGAAAACATTAATCTAGTAGCTAATCACACTTAACAATACAGAATTAATGAGTTCAATCTTCCCTGCATAAGATAGAGTTTTGCCTCTCCAACTTAGCAGTCTAGACTTGATATTCTCTACTAGCTTCTGACATGTTTAAGCATCCCATCCTCTTCCTGTGATATGCAAGCCTAAATAGGAAACATGGAAAGTACCCCTTTGCATCTTCAATATATCAATCATCCCTTCAACAGTAGCTTCCTCCATCCTTGAGAAATAGGTATGAGATTTGGCAGGATTGATGGCAAGGCCAGTAACATCTTTAAATTGATCCATACCATCCTTAACACCTTGAAGGGATTTGAAGATAGCTTTACAAAATACTAGAAGATCATCTGTAAAAGGCAGGAATTGAATCCCTACTTTCTTGCATTTTTTATGATAATCCACCAATTTCCCACTGAAAGCAAATGAAAGCAACCTAAAAACAAATACTCCAAGGCCATAACATACAAAAGAGGTGAGAGAGGGTCCCCTTGCTTGACCCCTCTCTTCCCTTTAAAAGTTTGTGTATAACCACCATTGAGTGAGATTCTAACAGTAGTTGTTTCAATGCACTTTCTGATCCATTGGATAAATGCTCTAGGGAATTTGAAGCTCTCTAATAAATAGAATATAAAAGACCATTCCAAACTGTCAAATGCCTTTTGAATTTCCACTTTGATTAAACAACTATCCATTCTGCCATTCTTCCACTAATACTTTTGCTGTAATTCCTGAGTAAGTAGCACATTGTAGGAGATAAGCCTACCTTTAACAAAAGCTCCCTGGTTGTGGTTGATTAGATTAGGCAGTACCAAACCAAGCCTTGTACAAAGAACCTTGGCAATGATCTTGTATATCACATAACAACAAGAAATTGGCATGAAATCAGAAGCCACTTGTGGATGTTCTTTCTTGGTAATCAAAGTGATGATTGTGTTATTCAGCTGATCTGGAATACTGCCACCATCTAAGAAATCCTGAATAGCTGCAACCACACTTAGAACATACTTCTTAGTGATCATGTTGAGTGATTTTTGGAGCTTTTTGCAGTTTGCCTTAGCATGTCCTAGCATAGAACAATGAGAGCATTTTATAGGCTTCCATTCAAACACCAATTTCTATCTTTGAACTATATCATTTTCATCAATAAAAGAAACCTGATTTGGCATAACCTCCATAATCTCCCTTTCAAGTTGTACTCTTGCATAACTAAGCCTATCTAGTGAATGAGTAGTCGTATCAACCATAAAAGGCCTCCCTAAAGGACTTAAAATTTTTCTCAAAATCTCAGGAGTCCAATAGACATGATCTAGATCAGGGAGTTGCACCCAAACTGGGATTTTAGAAGGCTGCTTACATTTAAAATCTCTTGTCCGATGATAAAGCAACACTGGCTTGCTATCAAACAAAATTATACCCTTTTCTAAAACCCGATTTGTTGACTCCACTTCTTTGAATTTAATCATGAAAACACCAGGAAATAGTAATCATACCTTGACAATCTCATATTTCCATCTGAAATAATTTTCCATGATGTGCAGTTGTGGATGACCTCTAAGGATCTTGCATATAACAGTGCTCTCCCATGTTTTGCAGTTGTTTTCTACACAAGATTTGGAGATCTTTCCCATATGAACTCCGACCACTTCATCTGGTTGGTAAAATTTCATACCTTCTGATCTGTCTTTAAACAGATCTGTCTAAGCTGGAGTTGGCTGTGGAGCTGAAGTAGTGACATCCTGATGTTAAAAAACCTTTTTAACCAGATCAGGTTTGGAAAGTGTGGCTCGAGCATCACCTGGTTTCTTCTAGAAAGAAGCTGATCTATCCTTTGAACCACTACCTATATCCTTGGTAGGTGCAGGAGATTAGTTTGGTGTAAAGGTTGGAGTGTGCATCAAACTTGCTGAAGATATGAGCCATAGAAGTCCTATCACCTTGATCACTGGATGGACCACTGGATAATAGGATGTTAGTGCCCACCAGATCAGATCTGTTGGTGCTTTGCTTTCCTCATGACTTCTTGCTACTATTTGATTGTTTCTTGCCTCCTTTATAGCTGTTAAAAGTCTCTCTTTTTGCTCCAAAGAAAGCTAACTAAGAGCTTCTTTGATAGCCTTAACCCTTTTTTTTCTTTTAGAGCTCCCCATAGCAAAGATTGAAGAAGGATCTTGGCTGAAAAAGATGAACACATATTGATGGTGTATTTCACCCACACTAGGAGAGAGCGTTAAAAAAACCTTCAATTTGAACCTCAATTTGAAAGTAATTATATTCCTATATACTTCATCAACTGCATTTCTCGCATTTCGTAGTCTCCCCGTACTTGTTGGTCCACAATCTATGAATCATTAAAGCCCTGAACGCTTTTGTCCTTCATCCTGATTGTAATGCTAAGCTATATATTAATGCCTCATATTTAGCTTCATTGTTGGTGAGTGGGAAATCAAAGAAAAGTGAATATTTGTGCTCTCCTCCTTTTGGATTAACTAGTAGCAGTCCTGCGTCGCAACCTTCTTTGCTAGATGCTTCACCAATGAACAATTTCCATGCGATATCTTCCAACTTGGATTTTCCTTAGTGGATTCCAAGAATTTGTTGCATACTCGCCTCTCATGCATCTGCACTTGTCATCTTTGCAATGAAATCTACTAAGACTTGTGCCTTGATGCAGTTCGCAGTTGAAACTGGATCTCATATTACCCCAATTAAAGAGCCCACTTGGTCATTCTAGTAGATGTTTCAAGCTTGCTCAAGATATTCTTGATTGGGTAGTCAGTATAGACTACGATCTCATGACTGTGAAAATAGGTTCGCAATCTCCTTGCTAAATATACCAAAGCTAAAGTTAATCTTTAAACTTGTAAGTATGCCCTTTCTGCACTTTGTACTTGTCTACTGATGTAGTACACTCGTACTTGTTTTTGGTCTTCTCAATGCACCAAAACTAAGCCCACGGCATTTTTTGAAACCACTAGGTACAGATATAGTGTCTCTCCAAGGATTGGTGCCTTCAGTGTTGGCAATGCTTGAAGCTGCTCCTTTAGGGACTCATATGCTTTCTGACTTTCCTCGCTCCAGTCAAACTTCTTGACCTTCTTAATAACTTCAAAGAGTGGGAAGTGTTTCTCAGCTCCCTTTGAAACAAATCTACTAAGTGATGCAAACGATCCCATTAATATTTGTACCTCCTTAACTGTTCATGGTTGAAGAAGGTCAACTATCACTTGTATTTTTTCTGGGTTAGCCTCAACCCCCTTGGCGGATACCTTATATTCTAAGAATTGCCCTGGGCCTACTCTGATCATGTATTTCTTGGGATAAAGCTGTATGCCAATCGCACTCAGTGTATCCAAAGTTTCCTATATGTCTTATGCAAAGTTCCGTATTATTTTTCTTTGTATGACCATGTCATTAACATGAGCTTCCACATTTCATCATATCTGATTGAGAAATGCATTTTTAGGCCAAATGCCATCTTTACATAGCAACATATGCCGAAACTTGTTATGAAAGCAATTTTTTCCTGTGTTTTCTGGGTTCATCAGTATTTAGTGATATCCCTTATACGCATCCAAGAAAGATAGGAATTCGTATTTAGAAGTTTCTTTAACTGACTGATCAATTTTAGGTAGAGGATATTAGTCCTTTAGGCATGCCTTATTTAGATCAGTGGAGTCTATACCTGGTAAATTCCTGGGATACAAGGGGATCGAGGCTAATCCAGAGAAAATACAAGCAATCATTAACCTCTCCCAACCACAAACAGTAGCTAATGGGGTCATTGGCTTCGCTCAGTAGGTTTATGTCGAAAGCAGCCGAAAAACGCTTCCCACTTTTCAAAATCCTTAAAAAGGCTAGGAAGTTTAGCTGGAATGAAGAGTGTCAGCCAGCATACGAGTTACTGAAGGACCAACTTCAGACCTCCCAACGTTGAGTAAATGCAGTAAGCTCAGTCCTGGTAAGACAAGAAGCCTCGAAATAGATACTAGTGTTCTACACTAGCAGAATACTGCAGCAAGCCGAGATGGCATACCTTCCAATTGAAAAGTTGACCCTAGCGTTAATATATTGGACAAAAAGGTTGTGCACCTATTTCCACGGTCATACAATTGTTGTCTATACTGACCACCTAATTAAGAACATCTTGAATAAGTCCGAGTCATCCCGGAGAATGACCAAGTGGGCTCTTAAATTAGGAAAATTCAAACTTCATTTTCAATCGTGAACCTCAATCAAAGCGCAAGCTTTAGTAGATTTCATTGCTGAAATGACAAGCGTGGGGTGCAAAATGCAAAATACACAACAATTTTTTTGTGAGGGCAAAGGAAATGCCAAATGGGAAGATGCAGCATGTAAGTTGTTTGTAGACAAGGCATCTATAGCAAGGAAGGATGCAGAAACACCTTCATTATGTGTCCTTTTCACCAAAAAATTGGATCTTGATCTTTGAATCTGCCTTCCCCATGGGAAGTAGAGTAACAAAAGCAAGTGGAAAGGGCTAAACATAAATAACAACAAAACAAGGAGAGAGTACCAGGGGAATAACTACTTAGGGATGAATAGGAAGCAAGTATAGGAGTGGGCTTAAAAGCATCCTGATCAACCAGGATAAGATGGATCTGAAAAGTAACACTGAAGATGAAGCACCAAAAATGGAGGTTAGCCACAGTTCTAAAGGAGATCAAATTGTAGAAAGTCACCAGAAAATAGAGAGGAAACTAAGCTGGAATCCTAGTTGGGGTGAGGAGAACAAGATGTGCAGGAGATCCAGCCAAAAACATGGAGATGTATTTGCAGGTGAAAATTTGGAGGAAATGAAGTACATCCAGCCCAGTAGACATTGAAGGCCTGGTGATGAGAGAGATAACTGAAGATGCTATTTAGGAGAGTGTTAAACAGTGGAACACTACTACAATCTGTAAGGTGCTTGACAGCCACCCCCATTCAAGGTCATAGAAGGCTTCTTTTACAGGATTTGGGGTCATAAGTATAGAAGATATGGCTACAGTTCATACACTAGATAAGAAAATTGAGGGTGTGGAGAAGGGAATCATATTCTTTGATGGAAAACCTGTGATAATCCAATACTGGAATGAGCAGTGTGATGTTGAAAAACTAAAATCAGTTCATGTATGGATAAGAATGCCAGGACTGCCTTTGAAATACTGGAAGCCTAATATTATCGGTAAAATTTTGAGCCCCTTAGGGAAACCATTGAAGATGGACAAGATGACAAAGGATAAGGACATACTAGATTATGCTAGAATTCAGGTTGGGGTACTGATCAATGACTCAGACCCAGAAAAACTACTTTACTTGAATGTGAAAAAAAGTAATAGTGAGTCAGGAGATTGCCTTTGAATGGAAGCCAGTTAAATGCAAGCATTGTGATCTGATAGACCACGAGGAGAAAGAATGCATGAGAAAGGAGGTGAAGGTCCAGAGGATCAAGAGAAAGGAAAGGAGAAGATGAAGGAGTTCATACTGGTTGGCAAAGGGAGGAGATCAATAAGGCCAATGGGAATGAGGGAGGAGCTACAACAGAAGGAGGGCATTAGGGGATCTAGTTCAGGTAATTGCTACACATTACTGACTGATCCCCCTGATGAACAATAGAATTGATGTTTGGAATGTACAATAGAATGAACAATAGAAAAGGAGCCCTTAATAAGAGTAAGAAACATAGAAGATTTTTCAACTTTTGTATGCAGAATGACATTGGCTGTCTAGGAGTTTTAGAAACCAAAATTAAACTGGAAAATAAAAAAAAGGCATGGAACAAAATTGGACTAGGTTGGAAGCTGAGAACTAATAGTCTGGTATCAAATGGAGGAAGGATTTGGCTTGCATGGAGGGCTGATTATTTTGATGTAAAAATAATCAGCATGGGAGATTAGTGGATGGACACATAGTTGGTTAACAGGAGCCTAAACCAGAGTTTCTATATGGCTTTGGTTTATGGTCAAAATGTGACGGAGGAAAGAAGAAGAATGTGGGATTACCTAGCAGGATTGGACATAATTGATGCAGCTGGGTAATATTAGGGACTTTAACTCACCACTGGATATGGATGACAGGGAATGAGGCACTGAGATTGAAGAAAAGGAGATTCAAGACTTCCAGGAGCTGCTTGAGCAAAAAATGCTAATTGTGATGAGATCAATAGGGCCAAAGTTCACCTGCACAAACTGAAGAAGTGAGGGAGAAATAATACACATCAAACTTAACAGAGCAGTGGTAAATCAAGAGTGAATTATAGCATCAGAATCAGCCTATTGTGAAGTAAAGCCAAACAATGTCTGGTCACCACCTCCTTATAATTACTACTACAAAATGAACCTATTACTTCACCCTTTTTACCTCGGTTTTTTGCCTTTAACCAAAAAACCGAGGTAAAAAGTTCTTTTACCTCGGTTCTTTTTTTGAAGTAAAAAATATTTTTTACCTCGGTTAAAATAAACCGAGGTAAAATGTACATTTTTTTAAAAACCGATGTAAAAGCCAGTCACTATTGACGTCGCACGCATGTCTGGCTTACCTACGTCAAATATTCTTGAGACCGATGTCGCACGTACCACTCGCAGACATGAATGACGATGTCGCACACATGTCTGGCTAACTGACGTCAGTTGTTTCTGAGACCGATGTTGCACTTACCACTTGCAAACATGAATACCGACTTCGCACTCATGACTGGCTTACCAACATCGATTATAAATGTGACCGACGTCGCAAGTACCTCTCACAGATATGAAACAACCGACATTGCACGCATAGCTGGCTTACCAATGTAGATTATTATTGTGACCGACGTCGCACGTACCTCTCGCATACATGAAATGACCGACATCGCACGCATGTCTGGCTTACCGATGCCACACATATCTCTCCCAGACACCCTTGCGATGCAAGATTTAAAATAATTGAATATATATATATATATATATATATATATATATATTAATAATGTATTTTTTTCTTAAATAAAAATATAATACTCAATTTTTTTATGCAACTCCATTTCTTTTTAATTTGAAAACATTTTATAATTATACTTTTAATTATGACTTATGTTTATATTTTCAAATGAAATAAATTAAATGTAGAGTTCAAGTAACACATGATTGGGATTTTAATAATAAAATTAAATGTTAAACAAAACCAAAATATATTTTTGTAAATATTTTGCGCTGTTCCATTTCTTTTAAATTATTTTATAATTATACTTTTAACTATGACTTTTAACTTTGACTTTTATCTATGACTTTATGTTTATATTTTTCAAATGGAATAAAAATTAAATGTACAGTTCGAGTAATATGTGATCGAAGTCGAATATCAAAAAATAAAATTTATTTTTTCACCGAATAAAATTTTATATACTACTTATTCATAATTATATAAAATAAGTAGTATAAAATTTGGTTGCTAGGTTAAATTTGGTTACGAAATATCTCATTATTTCTGATACATTGCAGGTATGACATATAAATATTTGTGAGGAAGGTGATCCGTACAAATTTAGTGATTAGATGGATATGTCACTAATGGAAAACTAGCACACAGGCACCGGTATCATGAGTTAAAACATGTACTAGCGTTTTCCTACATTTCATCAATTTTTTTTAATATTTCTATATTTAGGAAAAAATAACAAAAATCATGTATTTTGGAGCAATGGATAATAGGGTAACATAACTTTGGGCCACAGTGTAATTTTCCAAAATTGTGTAGAAGTAATCAATGTTGACTTTCGAGGCCCTTCCGTTCACCCATACATGCCCAAATTAAAAATTCACAATCTTATATTATTGAAATTCATTTTGGTCTCGCCAATTTTGTGATTTGACAACTCCAACTTTATTGGAGGGATTTAAGTGCAAAAAGTAAAAACTTTACTCGTAACTTCAAATTAAAATCAACTCGAACGTGATGCTACCATACACCCCAATTGTATTTTCCTAGTTTGGATTATAGTATTTATCAATAATGCACAAGAATATATTCTTTTATCTTTTCTGATTTACATTTCTTCTATGTAACCAACTCTAAGTTACTCTAGAATATGTACTAACGCTTTCCAACATTTCACCAAAACAATATCTATTTAATATTTATATATTTAATCAAGAATAACAAAAATCTTGTATTGTGGAGCAATGGATTCTAGGCTAGCACAATTTTGGACTGTAGTGTAATTTTTCAATATTGTGTAGAAGTAATCAATGTTAACTTCCAAGGCCTTTTTTCATTCACCCATACATGCCCAAATATGAAAATCGCAATTGTATTTTTATTGAATTGCATTTTAGTGTTGTCAATTTTGTGATTTGATGAGTCCAACTTTCTTGGAGGGACCTAAGTGCAAAAACTAAAAACTTTACTCGTAACTATAAATTGAAATCCGCTCGAACATGATGCTAGGATACACCCAAATTGTATTTTCCAAATCCGTAACATAAATATAGTATTTATCAATAAACATGCATAAGAATATATTTGTAATCTTTTCCAATTTTCCTTTCTTTCTTCTTTGTAACCAACTCTAAGTTACTTTAGCGCTTTCCAACATCTCACCAAAAAAAATTCATCTATTTAATATTTCTAAATTTATGCAAGAAATAATAAAAATCACGTATTTTAGAGCAATGGATTATAAGGTAACACAATTTTAGACCATAACATAATTTTTCAGTAAACGGTCAACTTTGGAAAAGAGGTTTTAACAACTTTGTTTGATAAACTATTTGGTTTACTTTAAAAAAAAATTACCTAGGATGATTTGATAGATGTATATGATTTTATCCTATAAAAACTAAACCTTTACTTAACATGAATATTTGGCTTAGTATAACATGATGAATTTTGAATATATAGAATAAATTCATTCATTAAATAAAATTCGTTTATTAAATAAAAATATAAATATAGAATAAATTAAGTGAATTTTTAAAAATAAAAAATTAAGTAAAAATTAAGACAGAGCCTAATGCGATGTCATAATTTATTTCAGGAAAATCGCAGTAAAAATTAGGACAGAGCCCAGTGCGATGTCGCACGTAATATATCTGGGAACAAAAAAAAACTACCAATAGCAGAATCGATGTCGATTCTACTTTCGGTAATTCATATCTGATAATAATTTCCCCGCGACTGAAAGATTTCTAGCCAGATCTCACGGAACAAAATTTACAAAACAACTCCTCAAATTCAATTATATTCGCCTCAAATATCTCTAACATTCAACCTAAATAACACTGGGGCTATTATACAAGAAGATAATTTACAGTAAAAAAAACAAAGTGAAGTCATTCACTAGAGCAGCGGTGTTTGGTGCAAGCAGACCACGCAAAGCAGAGTTGTAGCATCGCTGTGAAGAAGAAGATGGGGAAATGGATCTGGAGCGGCGCTTGGAAGCTTTGCTGGTTCATTGCTGGACCGACATTGTGAAGTAGAAGGCCGGAAAGGCATGGACTTCAGATGAAGGCTAAAGACGTCAGGAAAGACCAAACTCTTGAAGGCCTGAAAGACCAAACTCTTGAAGGCCTGAAAGACCATGCGTCGCCGGTGGGCTGAAAACAGAGCTCGCCGGAAAGGCACTGGGTGGGCCGGAAAGTTGGAGTGTAAGAGCACCTGAAGTCGCGGTGGAGAGTTAAGCAGCGGTGTGGCGAGCTTGATTAGAACTGTCGGCGCCGGTGGAATGGAAGAAGAGGAGAGACGGAATGGTGAAAAAAAGGAGAGGAAATGGTGATATTTTCATAGGGTAAAAAACAAAGAGGTGGAGGGAATAAAATTCTATGCTTAGGTAAAATATTTTTGTGCCAAATTACCTTTGCATAAAAGTCCCTTTTGCTTCTTCCCTTCATACACTATCTTTGTCTTCAACTTGCCCTCCTTGTTTATACAACTCCCAAGGGTTTAGATGTGTTTATCTTTCAATTTGCACAACATCTTCCAATGCCAACTAGAACTTACCCACCTTTGCTTCCTTGTAGACTTCCACCATTTATGTAATATGCTTGAATCCACGTAACCAAAAGAATATCTTTCTTTGAGTTTAAATCCCACAATTGCTTACATAGTGCTGCCTTGTTCCACATGGAATGATCTCTAATCCCCAATCCTCCATTTTTTTTTTGCTTCTACAAATTGTAGAACCCCTTTTCGCTTCTTCTCTTCCCCACAAAAAATATCTTCAAATTTTCACAATCTCCTCATTAAAATGCCCTCAGGTAGACTTAGTATACTAGCCCAAAAGCTAGCTATACTTAGTAAACCGAATTGATCAATTACACCTTCCTTGCATAAGAAAGAACACTTGAATTCCAACTATATAATTTTCTTCTAATTTATCCACCAATTGCTCACAATCTTGCTTCCCCCACTTCACATTAGACAAAGACAACCCAAAATATTGCATAGGAAAATCCCCTCTTGTTACATTTAACACTCCAACCAACAAGTCTTTCTCCTCTTCATCCATTATAGAAAAATAAATTCTAGATTTTTTCTCACTTATTGCAAGACCTGAGACCTCCATAAACCTCTTCAAGCATCCTTTCACACCTTCCATGGATTTTTTTGTTTTCTCCACAAAAGATAAGCAAATCATCAGCAAACAACAAAGTATGCACACCAACCTTTTTGCATCTTTGGTGGAATTCTATGTTCCGCTCCTTGTACTCCTCTTTTGCCATCATTCTTGTAAGGTACTCCATGCACAAAACAAACAACAAAGGGGATAGAGGATCCCCTTGTTTAACTTCTCTTTTACCCATGAATCCTTCAGAATACCTCCCATTCAAAACCAAGCAGAATGATGACTTCATTGTACTTCTTTGGATCCAATCTATCATCAACCCGGGGAACATTAAAACCTCAAGCCATTTAACAAGAAATTTCCAGCTTATACAATCAAAGACTTTGCTAATATCCACTTTAAGAATGCAACTTCTCTTCATGCCACCAACATTGTACTTATGCAACAATTCTCGTGTTAAAAGAATGTTGTGTGATATGTGCCTACCTTTCACAAAAGCACTTTGATTCTCACTAATCAAACAAGTCAGCACCTCACAAAGTCTTGCACAAATTACTTTGGTTATCACTTTATAAAGTACGGAGCAACAAGCAATAGGCATATAATCACTTGCAAATTGAGGTTGACTCATCTTTAGGGTCAAGGATATCACGTCTTGATTCAAGGAGTTTGGAATTTCTTCCCCCTTAAAATACTTTTTACGGCCTCCACCATACTTCCTCCAATTATCTCCCAATTGCTCCTAAAAAATTGGCTTGTAAAACCATCTCTCCATGGGCTTTTGTTAGGATGAATCCCCCAAAGTGCTTTCTTCACCTACTTTTCACCAATTGGTTGGATTAATGATGCTTGTTGTTGTATGCTTAGCACTCCACCAAAAAATAGCCAAGTTTTCCTCCAAGTCTTTAGTTTCCCAGTAGACTCCCAAATGGCTTTCATAGTGCCTCTTCAAATGTTCTTCAATTTTTCTAGATTGGATAGTAGTCTACTCCCCTCCTTTATGTTCAAAATTTGGTTCTTGTATTTCCTTGTTCTCATAGAAGTATAAAACAACTTGGTAGGCCTATCCCCCCCATGAAGCCATTGCACTTTATCTCTTTGTTGCAAGAACTTGTATTCGGCCTCGTCCAATTCTTCAAGCACTGTTCTTGCATCAAACTTCACCATTTGCCTCCTTTCATCCCTTGGTTCTTCATTCAACCTCTCTTGTACTAAAAGCCATTCCTTCTCAACCTTCTCCACCCTTTCTCCAATCTTAGATAACTCCCTTCTATTAGGCCTATTCAAAGGCTTTTCCATGTCTTCAGGATGTTTTCCAAAATCCTTCATTGTGCTCACCTTCATTCAAGTTGTTTTCCAAAATCCTTCATTGTGCTCACATATTGAAATATTTGAAGCTCCTTATCTTCTTCTTGTCTTCCTTATGCCAACTCAAAATGATAGGATAGTGGTCCGAGAGTGTGTCCGGTTTTACCTCACAAAAGGCTTGGCCAAGCCTCCTTACCCACTCTTGGTTTACAATGCCCATATAAATTTTTCTTTGTATCAACTCCCCCACTTCCTTTTCTATTGCACCAAGTAAATGTTTGGCCAATCGTTTTAATTTCAACCAACAAAATAGCCTCCATCACTTCTTGGAAATCTAAGATTTCCTTTTCTTCAACTTCATTCCCACCTTCTTTATCCCCAAAATCCAAAGGAGAGTTAAAATCTCTTATGATCAGCCATGATTTATCATCTCTACTCCCTTGCCCCTTTAGGAACTTCCACATTGGTTTTCTCTTTTCAATGGTGTTATGGCCATACACCACCGTCAAGAAGAATTCCAAGTTATTGCTCATAATCAACCCATCAAAATCCATCCATTGATCCCATTCCCATTCAACATCTTCATATCATAGAAATCAGCCCTCTAACCTAGCCAAATTCTCCCCCCTACAACATTCCCATTTGTTATCAACTCCCAACCAAGGCCTATTCTCCCCACCCCCCCCCCCCCCACACACACATTTTTTTTTTGGTTTTCATCTTTTACTTTAGTTTCCAATAGCCCCAAACAACCTATATGATTAAGAATGCAAAAAAATTTTCACCTTACATTCCAACAAGCAAATATACTATTCATAAGGAGGGTTGGATAAGAGAGTATACCCATTACCTTCACTCCTTGAAATTCTTGGATCTTCTTTTTTCTTTCTTGCTGTCCTTACTCCTTTCTCTACCATTTTGAACTCAATCTCCTCCCCTTGCAGCCCTTTAACTTCCCATTGCTGCTCTTTAGCTTCCCTTTGCTTCCCCCTTAACATCTTTCACTCCATCTTGCTTCTCATCTCCTTTCACAATCCTCCCAATTGGCACATAAATCCTCCTATTCATATGTCTTTTTTCAGCTTCATTTTTTGTTCCTACACACCTCCTCATTATGCTCAATCATTCCACTTTTAGTTTGGCTTCCATTCAAAATAGATTCTCTGGCTACAATCACCTTGTTTTCATTAAGGTAAATCAACTTGTCCGGAAGGGTATCACTTATCATCACCTCAACTTGGACCCTTGCAAAATCAGCCTCTCCTTCTCTTGTGTTGCATCTATCAAGATTCAAAAGGCTTCGCAAGTGGATTTACTATCTTGATTATGCGTTTTGGTTGCCAATACTTCAATGGTGATCTGGGGAGCTGAATCTAAACTGGGACACCATTAGGTTCTTCAATCACACCTTCTTCATTCCAATCTTTCAATAAAACGGGTTTCCCATCAAAGGCTTTCTCCAAAATAGCCTCTTTATGCTCCTTACTTTTAAATTTAATCATAAGAACTCCTGAATTTAGAAGACATATCTTATTGATTCTTCTTCCCCAAATCTGAAAAAGAACCTCTCCATGACTTTGAATGGTGGGTTGCTGCCCAAAACCTTGCACATAATGGTAGTCTCCCATTGCTTTGAGCTTTCCTCCACCTCCTCCATGGTGATTTCACCCATAAACAGCCCATCTTTCTCCATGGGTTGGTAATATTGAATCTCCACCGAGCTAGATTTGAGTATAGAACTCCAAGATCTGACCTCTTTCTTGCTCTTCTCCTCCACTTCTTCACTCCAGCTGAAATTTGAATTTGAACCCACATTTTTAGCTTCTTCAAAAACTTATTTTTCTTCCACTCCTTGGCTTTTAGCTTCTTTAGGGCATGAAAGTGACTGGTCAAGAACCCTCTTCAGCCCTATTTTTTTTTTCCTTTGCCCTCATCCTTCAACAAATCCAAGCTGCTCACCTCCTCCTTCAAAAACATTTTTCTCTCCTTTGATTGTTGTGTTTTCCCTTTATTTTTAGTGATAGATATCCTCATGGTGTGAGGATGGAAAATTCAAAAGAGAATTACCAGATCTAAAATAAGTAAAAAAGGAAGAACAAACATACTATGAGAAAATCACCCTAGTACTTTAGGGAGTAGAAAGAGAAAAAAATCTTCATGTTTTTTTCTTGAATGTTCATAAGCACTCGTAAATAAGTGGGTGGATTGAATCCCCTTCTTTATGTGAGGAAGACACACTCAAATTATTGCTAATGAACACAACAACTTCAACTTCAGTGACACAAGGCCAAAACCACGAACAAAAACCCTACTTCACGTTTAACATAAACAACACGAGTTCTAAGCACTAAATCGAAAACAAAACCTAACGGTGTAAAATCTTGTCGATATCAAGGAGTTTAAACTCTGTATTTGATTGATAAAAGATAAATAAATACCAAACCCTATTTATAGGTATACATGTTCAGCCATAATGAAGACAAAATTTGGGTTATTCTGACAGAAACTGGAATGACTTATGACAGCTTTAACAAGGTAAAACTATATTAAACTAAACTTCCTAATCTAACGTATATAATGGTCGAATTCTTGCTAGAAGCATGACCGAATTATGCCTTTTCCTATCTTACCAAGTTTTATCAAATCTTATAAAATCGTATCTAATCTTATCAAATCTAATATTACCAAATCAAATATTACCAAATCTAATTAGATTTAAATTGGTATTCTAAGACCTAATGCAGCCACGAATCCCTCTAATTGGGTCAACGTGGCTGAAATTATCATCGGTCAAAATAGAATAAAATTAAATTAAAAAAGTGGCTGAAACTATTGTTGAACCAGGCCAACAAATGAAGGTCTAGCTGGTTCTTTTAGACACTTCACTTATCTTCATCTTGATGACTTTAATCCTTAGAAACAGCAGTGACATTCATCCAATGTACCCCCCTTGTGATCTTTGAATCTTCATTATGAATCTTCCTTATAAATGCATTCAAGGTCGTATCTCTAAGTTTCTTCCTTGACTTAGTTCATAAGACTGACCAAATCACTAAGAGGACATGTAACATCATGACCTTTGAATGTTTGATCATGCCAGTCATATCTTCATCCATGTGTTGGCTTTGATATTTATGTCCTTCAAGTACCGATTAAGCTTCAACACCATGTACCGATGAAGGACTTATTGGTGAAAGCAAGGTTGGTTTAGAGGTACTCTCTCCTAGTGTGGGCGAAATACACCATCACTATGTGTTCATCATTTTTAGCTAAAATCCTTCTTCTCTTAGCTTAGATCTCTAGCAATCTTGCTATGAGGAGCTCTAAAAGAAAAGGAAAAGGGGTAAGGCCATCAAAAAAGATTTTAACCAGCTTTCTTTGGAGCAAAAACAGAGACTTTTAACACCTTCTAAAGATGCAAGAAACAATCCAACAGTAACAAGTGTTCATGGGGAAAACTAGGCTGCAAATGTTCATGTGGAAAGCAAGGCATCAACAGATCTAGTGGGCAATAGCATTCTTTTATCCAATGGTCCATCAAATGACCAAGGGGAAAGAATTTCTATGGCTCACATTTCAGATCTATCTTCAGCAAGCTTGATGCACACTCCAGCCTTCACTCCTAACCAATCTCCTGTACATACCAGAGATTTAGCTAGTGGTTTAGAGGATGGATCAGCTTCTTTGTGGAAGAAACCAGTTGATGCTCATGCTTCACTTTTAAAACCTGTTTTGGTTAAAGATGTTCTTCCACATCCGGATGCAGCTCATTCAGCTACAAAGCCAGCTCCAGCTTGGATAGATCTTTTTAATGACATGTCAGAAGGCATGAAGTATCGACCATATGAAGTAGCTGGTGTTCATATGGGCAGGATCTCCAAATCTTGTGTGGAAAACAGCTGTAAAACATGGGACACCACTGTTATAAGCAAGATCCTTGGAGGTCATCCCTCACTGCACATTATGCACATTATGGATAATTTTTTTCAGAAAAGTTTTATGGTTAATCAATCTACTTTCATTTGCATTTGGGATTTTTACTTAAGTTACTTAACTTCTCGATACTAAAAAAAATCTTCCCTTTTTACGATTATGTCCTGGTGTTTTCATTGTTAAATTCAAAGAAGTGGAATCTAAAACTCAGGTCGTAGAAAGGGGCATGATTGTGTTTGATAGCAAACCGGTTTTGATTTATCCATGGATAAGAGACTTAAATGAGAGCAACCTTAAAAAATTCCAGTTTGGGTGCAACTTCCTGGTTTAGGTCCAGTTAATTGGACTCCTGAGATTTTGAGCAGAATTTTAAGTCCTTTAGGGAGGCCTTTGATGGTTGATACAACCACTCATTCACTGGATAAGCTTAGCTTTGTAAGAACAGATTGAAATAGAGATTGTGGAAGTTCTGCCTGATCAGGTTTCTTTCATTGGTATTTGAGTGGCATCCTATAAAATACTCCCACTGCTTTATGTTAGGCCATGATAAAGGCAAGCTGTAAAAAGCTCCAAAAACCACCAAACAAGATAACCAAGAAGTATGTTCCAAAGGCATCTCCCAAAGTTGTTGATCATACTTCTACTGATCCTGTTGTGTCTAATCCTTTTTTTATCCTATCCTAGTTCATAAGGCCTGGAAAGGAGCCTAGCACTTCCTCTTCAATCCCTATACTGAGACAAGAATCACCTAAACTTGATCAGCAAGCCAATTCTGATCTAGCTCCTGATCTTGAAATGATTCAATCTGTTTTGCTGAAATTGTCTTCAGTTAAGGATTTTCCCCAACTTCCTCACCCCCCTGATGGAGTAATATGCTTGTTTGGAACATTAGAGGTCTCAATACCTCTATGAAACAAAAGGCAGTAAGGGAACTATGTTTTGTACATAATGTTGGTTTTCTTTGTATAGTGGAGACCAAAGTGGTTGAGAAAAATGAAAAAAAAGATTTGGAGTCGCCGATGACTCATTGTGGAAACCTCTCCACGATGATGTCATTGTGGGTGGAGTCGCCGATGGCGATTCCGGAGACCCACGGGTAGGTGTTTCTAACTAGAATGCATGAAATAGAAAATAAGTCGTGAGGATGACAATAAATATACGATGTTTATTTTGCTTTCATGTTTTGATTAGTGAATAGATAGGTTTGATGAATCTTATTTTGCTTTGTGGATTTTTGAGATGAAACTCTTGTTGGTTTGGAAAATTTGAGTTCGAGACTCATGATTTTGTTAATGGAATTAAATTGGATGGGTGACGCAGTCTTTTGAAGAAGAGCGAAAAACTGAGGATTAGGGAAAATATTGGTGGAGGCCTCGTGCCAAGATGCTCGGTGCGAGGCTATGCTTCGTGGTTGGATGTTTGGCGTGAGGCACTATCTCGTGCTAGAAGTTTGGCATGAGGCAATACTTCATGCAATGATGTTTGGCGTGAGCCTATGGTTAGTCCCAGACATATTTTACACGTAAAACAATTTTTCAATTTTTCTTTGTTCCTATAATTCAAACTTTCAAAATTCTGATTCTCAAACTTAAAAAATGCATTATTGGTTCAAGAATTTTGGAATTCCCTAATTCCTTAGGATTTTTGAACATATTTCCAATACCCCGTGGAATTAATTTATTTGTACTATTTTCCCCTAAATTGAGCATTTTAAAATTCCATTCTTATCCTAATTGTACCTCTCGCCCTAGTCACTTAGGCTGAAATTCTAATCCCATAGTACATTTCTCCACCTAATTCTATCATTTGACACAATCTTTCTTCTCAAGAAACACTCGCTCTCACACACTCTCGGTGAAACTCAGAAAATTTGAAGCTTTCTTCCAAGAATTAGCAATTTTTGCTTCTTCTTTCGTGGGTCTTACAAATCCTAGCTTCAAATTTTGGGTAACCCATTGAACTCTTTGTTTATACGTGCTTTATTTGACATTGTGGTGGTGTTATTTAAAGCACGATTCTTGAATGAGTGTGTTTTTGAGATATGTGTTTGAGTTTGGATGCATGATCTTGTGTTGAAGAAAGAATTGGGAGAGTTGATGTGCTATTATGCTTGAAAGATGTGATTTTCATGTGTTTTGTGATTTGGAAGAGAGTGAATCTTGATTGCATGATCTTATTGATGGATTGGTGATAACTTACATGAGTTTGTTGTTTGATGAGGAATGTTCTTATTTAAATAGCCCATATGCTTGGATTATCATGTTATGAATGGTTGGGTTATTTGGACAGTCTTATTGAATTGTAGGCCATGCTTTGTTTATGATCATATCACCACTCTTGTCCTCATTTTGTTAGGATGTCATCTAAGAAGAATGCCTCAAATAAGGGAAAGTCCACTAGGGGTGAGAAGGGGAAGAAGTCGGCGAATTTTCTTCTCGAGTACTACAGAATCGACTCCTAAAACTCTCAAATCGGACTAATATTTCTCCCGTAATGAAGGAAAGTAGTTCAGCTGGCCAAGGCACTTACGGGTCAATGCGGGCCGTGCATGGTTTGACACAAACGGCTCGCGCCGAAGGAGTTGCTTCGCGCCAGAGGCCACGGGCAGCAAGCACATAATGAAGAACCCTCCACGCGGCTAAGTATGGGCGCGAGACGTCCCATTTTTGGCGTCCCACACCGTTCCAAGCTCAATATACCAAGACAAGCCTGTGAGGTGTGGGAAATCACATGGCCCACGCCAAAGTTTCTGAGCCAAGCATCTATCTTGACCACGACCCACACCCAACGGTTATGGGTGTGGATAAGGGCTTCAGTTTTCAGCACCCTGATGACACCTCGCAGAAGATGATGTGGCCCACTCCAGGAGTTAGACGCAACCCGTGTAAAGCCTCGCACCCCGACCGACATGAATATCTGTGCCACACCCTAGATCTAGTGCCCCACACAGATGAAGGGACATGGCCTATGCCAGTCCTTGCACCCTGCGCCAAGGACAGGCCACAACTGCATCATTCGTGACTCCCTGCACCGGGCGATGGCTGAGCTAGGGTTTACCCTATTTTGGCCTATTTTTAGGCCCAGTCTTCTACCTTTGTGTACTAGGTTTTCACACCTTACATACCTTACATTAGTTTAGAAGAGTAGTTTGGAGACTCTCTCCTTAGTAGAAACTTTATCTTTTTCTTCTTTTTATTTTTCTTTGATCCTAAGATGTCCATGTCAAGGGAGTAGTTTCTATAGCCTGGGGATAAATTGTAGTGACTTGGTAATCTATATGCTTTTTGAGATTCTTTAGTTCATCCTAATTTTGTGCTCATGATATTATTGTGATTTTCTTTTGAGTTTGAATGCATGAATAGTACACCACATATAAGCACACACTTTAGGCTATATTCATGCTAGGCGAACTTATCTATGCCACATTGGGAAGAGAAACCTGGTTGTTTGAAAGTGTGGAGGAGAATGCATCTGCGTGGGTGTGTGCGTGGGGGATTCAAGGTCACTCTGATCCACTTACCATCGCACCATACTTAGCTGACTTCGTAGAGTTGTCCGAGAGGTTCCAGGTAGATATAGCTAAATAGTAGCAAGCTAGGGTTACAAGAAACCCTAGTATCATAGATAAGGTGCCTACTACCCTTGGGCCTAATTGATAGGACCCAAGAGAAGTAGCACATTCGTGATGGAAGCCTGGGACGTATTCGCACGGGGGAGAGAACCTATAACAATGGTTAGCCCAGGACCAGCCCGGGATACAGTACGTGGACCGAGATATGTTGCATAAGTAACAAACATGAAAGCCACGAACAAAGAAAGTGGTGATCGTGGTATGCCCACGATCTTCATCCTAAATCCAAGGAACTGAAACTATGATTAACTATAAAATACAACAAGCTCTGGAAGAGCTAAGGTAAGCACGACTAAACAAAAGAAGTGAATTTCTTAAAAGGAGGATACTGACTTAAGCATCATAGTTATTTCCCGGGAGCCACCTTCGGTCTTTTACAGGCACACCTGGGTGGACCACTATCAACTAGTTGGATTAAAGCTCACCACAACATATTGGCACCGTCTGTGGGGAACATAAATTTTTTCTAGTTGTTCATCTCCAGCAGAGTTGATAATGGTGTTCACCATAAGTGAATGAATTCACAACAACCACACTCAAGAACAAACAACAGGGAGAAATAGGAATGCACATTCTAACCAAGATCAAGAACAAACCCCCAACAGAGAGCAAGAACACGACAAAGATGACAAAGAAGAGAAGAAGAAGCAGAGTCTCCTGACCCGAACAGCGTTCTTAGAAGAAAACAAAGAGCAATTGTATAATCAATTCCTGGCAACTCTTAAGCCAAAATCCCCAAAAGTAAGCCAGAAAGTTGTTCAAAATAGTGGTGGACTTTTTTTAATGAAAGTTTTGTATATAGATCAAAGCAAACCAAAAGAGGTTTTAGGCCATCACTCCTAGCCTTTTACAAGAAAAAACCCCTATCAAAACTTTCTATTTAAAATCAAACAATTAAAACAAACAACCAGCTCTATATTCTTCTATCTAGCTCATCTTCAAAATTTTCTTTCCATCTCTTCTTGCTCCTGCATTTGCATTCGGCTTCAACTTGGGCAGCCAAGGTCTCCATCTTCAAATCTTCTTGGCTAAAGATCCTCTTGTTCCTGTCATTCCATATTCTATACAAGGCACTAGTAAGTTTCATCAACTTCAAGTCTTTCCTTCTTCTTACCATCATCAACAAACATCTTTTTACTTGCCTCATGTTGCTCATATCCCTCAACTTCAATATTTTCATCAACCCCTTAATGTATGTACAACCCGAAAAAAATGGGTTGCCGACTCATCCGCCTCATCACATAAACTACAAATTTGTTGTGTTTTCAAAATCCCAAATCTTTGCAATCTATCAACCGTGGGCAGCCCTCCTTTCAATAGCATCCATAGGAAAATTCTATGCTTAGGTAAAATGTTTTTATGCAAA
The DNA here is from genome assembly GCA_037428765.1 of Rubia yunnanensis. Classification (NCBI taxonomy): domain Eukaryota; kingdom Viridiplantae; phylum Streptophyta; class Magnoliopsida; order Gentianales; family Rubiaceae; genus Rubia; species Rubia yunnanensis. The sequence continues at coordinate 67,027,547 of CM075063.1, forward strand.
ATTACCTTTGCATAAAAGTCCCTATTGCTCCCTCCCTCCATTTCATCATACACCATCCTTATCTTCAACTTGCCTTCCTTGCTTATACAACTCCTAAGGAGGGTTTGGAAGTTTTTATCTTTCAATTTGCACAACGTTTTCCAATGTCAACTAGAACTTACCCCTCCTTTGCTTCCTTGTAGACTTCCACCCCTTATGTAATATGCTTGAATCCACCTAACCCAGAGAATGTCTTTCTTTGAGTTTAAATCCCACAATTGCTTACATAGTGCTACCTTGTTCCAAATGGAAGGATCTCTAATCCCCAATTTTCCAATTTTTTTGCTTCCACAAATTGTGTCTCAAGAGATAGGAGTATAACCCCTTTTCCCTTCTTATCTTCCCCACAAAAAAACATCTAAAAATTTCCACAATCTCCTCATGAACACCCTCAGGTATACTTAGTATACTAGCCCAAAAGCTAGCTATACTTAGTAGAACCGAATTATCAATTGCACATTCCCTTCATAAGAAAGAACACTTGATATCCAACTATACAATTTTCTTCTAATTTTATCCACCAATTGCTCACAATCTTTCTTCCTCCACTTCAAATTAGAAAAAGGCAATGCCAAATATTGCATCGGAAAATCCCCTCTTGTTACATTTAACACTCTAGCCAACAAGTCTTTTTCCTCTTCATCCATTCTAGAAAAATAAATTCTAGATTTTTTTGCTCACTTATTGCAAGACCTGAGACATCCATAAACCTCTTCAATCATCCTTTCACACCCATGGATTTATGGTTTGCTCCACAAAAGATAAGAAAATCATGAACAAAGAACAAAGTATGCACACCAACCTGTTTGCATATTTGGTGGAGTTCTATGTGCTGCTCCTTGTACTCCTTTGCCATCATTATTGTAAGGTACTCCATGCTCAAAACAAACAATAAGGAGGATAGAGGATCCCCTTTTTTAACCCCTCTTCTACCCATGAATCCTTCATAATACCTCTCATTCAAAACCAAGAAAAAGGATGACTTCATTGTACTTCTCTTGATCCAATCTTTCATCAATGTGGGGAAATTTATAACCTCAAGCCATTTCAAGAAATTTCCAGCTTATACAATTAAAGGCTTTGCTAATATCCACTTTAACACCACAACTTCTCTTCATGCCATCAATATTGTACTTATGTAACAATTCTTGTGTTAAAAGAATTTTGTGTGATATGTGCCTACCTTTCACAAAAGCACTTTGATTCTCACTAATCAAACAAGGCAGCACCTCATAAAGTCTTGCACAAATTACTTTGGTTATCACTTTATAGAGTATGGAGCAACAAGCAATGGGCTTATAATCACTTGGTGGTATGAAGATTTACCATACGGAAGCATCACATCTCGGGCAAAGCTATCAGATTTATTTTGGGATGATTTTATCAGAAGCAGAAGTTCACCAAAAAAATTGTAGATTGAATAACATAGCCCAGCAAAGCAACAAAATTTTGGCAGATTATCATAGCAGGTTCGTTATTGAAAGTTTGCAGGTGCAGGATCTATCGTTCCCATCTTCTCTAGGTGCTTTCACGGGAGGCATGCAATCAGGAGAGTTCTACAAGGAGCTCACAAAAAACATGTCAGAGAACCCATGAGAGTTGAAAATAATGATAGAACAATATGTACAGACCGAGGAAGCCAATAACCGTAAAATAGAGCAGAAGCGAGGAGAGAAAAGTGCTATAGAGGACTCGCCGAGAAATTTGGCGAGAAAGGGCCTTCAAAGGAAGAGAGGCAGGGATACAAATTATCTTATCCCAAGGGACATCGTTAGCGAAATCACGAAGAGAGATCTAGCAAGCGAATAAAGAACTGTTTCATGAGCCCGTGCCAATGGCAGCTCCCCCAGAGAAGAGATCAAGATAAATACTATTGTGCTTTACATAAGGACCATTGGAATGACATTGAGTAATGTAGAGATTTGCGGAGGCCGATAGAGAAAAATCTAAGAAATCGTTATCTCGGACAATACAAAAAGGAGGAAATTGGTAACAGGTACAACGAGCCAAGCAAGACAGGAGGTTCTGTAGCCAAAACATCGGCAACTACGAACACCCAGAGCAGGGCTCAAAAGATGACTGTGGCGATAGACTATGAGGAAGATCTACCTAATGAGGCACCATAAAAAGTAGTCTTCTCCATACATGGATCAACATAATCCTTGCCACACAATGCTTGGAAAGCTAAAGCTAGGTATTCGCCTCCACATGATCACTTGGATAAAAGATTGTGCATTGATGAAACAATCACGTTTAGCAAAGAAGAAGTTGTTCCTAACACCTTGCCACACAATGACCACATGGTCATTATAGCCAAAATTGGGAACGCGACTATTCACAGAGTAATTGTGGATGATGGAAGCGCAATAGAAATCCTCTTCGTGGATTGCTTCGACAAGCTTGGGTTCAAAAGAAGTGACTTGAAAAGGCAGACATCCGCACTCGTGGGATTCACAGAATAAGCAGAGACACCACTTGGTAACATCCAGTTGCCCGTGATAATTTGAGAAAATGAGAAGAACTGCACTATAATCTATGACTTCGCGGTCATTGACGCCCCAAGTTCATTTAATGCCATGAAGTGTAGGCCATGGATGAACAAAGCAAAAGCAATATGGGATCCAACTGCCCTTTAACATCTTTCACTCTGTCTTGCTTCTCATCTTCTTTCTCAATCCTCCCAATTGGCACATAATCCTCCTAGTCATTTGTCTTTTTTCAACTTCTTTTTACTTCCTACACACCTCCTCATGGTGCCCAATCATCCAACATTTTCCACATTTAGTTGGCTTCCTTTAAAACGGATTTGCTGGCTAACAATCGACTTGTTTACATTAAGTTAAATCAATTTCTCCGGAAGGGTGTCACTTATCATCACCTTAACCTCCTTGCAAAATCCAGCCTCTCCTTCTCTTGTGTTTCTCTATAAAGATTCAAAGGCTTCCAAAGTGGACAATCCACCGTTGGAAGAAAACCGCTTGGATTGTCCCCTTGAAATGTGGTGAGGCCTCCATATTAAACTATTTGAAGCTCATTTTATTCTTCTTGTCTTCCTTATACTAACTCAAAATGTTAGGATGGTGGTCCGAGAGCGTGTTTGGTTTGACCTCACAAAAGGATTGGCCGAGCCTCTTTTCCCACTCTTGGTTTACAATTCCTCTATCAATTTTACTTTGTATCAACTCCCCACTTCCCTTCTATTGCACCAAGTAAACTTTTGGCTTATAGTTTTATTTTCAACCAACAAACTAGCCTCCATCACTTAATTGAAATCCAAGACTTTCCTTTTCTTCAACTTCATTCCCACCTTCTCTATCCCCAAAATCCAAAGGAGAGTTAAAATGTCCTATGATCATCCATGGTTTATCATCTCTACTCCCTTGCCCCGTTAGGAACCCCCACATTGGTTCCTCATTTCAATTTCAATGGTGTTATGGCCATACACCACCCGCAAGAAGAATTCCAAGTATTGTTCCTAATGAACCCATCAAAATCCATCCATTGATCCCCAACATTCAACACCTTTTATATCATAGAAATTAGCCCTCCAACCTAGCCAAATTCTCCCCGCACAACATTCCCATTTGTTATAAACTCCCAACCAATCCATGTTCTCGCCTGCACTTTTTTTTTAAAAAAATTTCTTCTTTTACTTTATCCAACATCCCTAAACAACCTACAAGATTAAGCATACAAATATTTTTTCACCCTTCTATGCTTATCACATTTATTGAAACCCCTCACTTTCCAACAAACAAATCTACTCTTCATAAGGAGGGTTGAGTAAGAGAGTATAACCATTACCTTCACTCCTTGAACTCCTTGTATCTTCTTCTTTCTTCCTTGCTGCCCTTATTCCTTTCTCTGCCATTTTCAATTCAATCTCATCCCCTTGCAGCCCTTTAACTTTGCCTTGCTGCTCTTTAGCTTCCCCTTGCTGCCCTTTAACATCTTTCACTCCATCTTGCTTCTCATCTTCTTTCACAATCCTCCCAATTGGCACATAAATCCTCATGTCATTTGTCTTTTTTCATCTTCATTTTTCTTCCTACACACCTCCTCATGGTGACCAATCATCCCACATTTTTCAAATTTAGTTGGCTTCCTTCAAAACGGACTTGCTGGCTAACAATCACCTTGTTTACATTAATTTAAATCAATTTGTTCTGAAGGGTATCACCTATCATCACCTCAACTTACCTCCTTGCAAAATTCATACTCTCCTTCTCTTGTGTTGCTCTATCAAGATTCAAAGGATTCCCAAGTGGACAATCCACCGCTTGGAAGAAAACTACTTGGATAGTCCCCTTGAAATGTGGTGAGGCCTCCATATTGAACTATTTGAAGCTCCTCCCCCTTCCTCTTGTCTTCCTTATGCCAACTCAAAATGTTAGAATGGTGGTCCGGTAGCGTGTTCGGTTTTACCTCTGAAAAGGCTTGGCCGAGCCTCCTTTACCCACTCTTGGTTTAAATGCCTCTATCAATTTTTCTTTGTATCAATTCCCCACTTCCCTTCTATTGCACCAAGTAAACTTTTGGCCAATAGTTTTAATTTCAATCAACAAACTAGCCTCCATCACTTCTTGGAAATCCAAGACATCATTTTCTTCAACTTCATTCCCACCTTCTCTATCCCCAAAATCCAAAGGAGAATTAAAATGTCCTATGATCAGCCATGATTTATCATCTCTACTCCCTTGCCCCTTTAGGAACTCCCACATTGGTTTCCTCATTTCAATGGTGTTATGGCCATACACCACCCACAAGAAGAATTCCAAGTTATTGCTCCTAATCAACCCATCAAAATCCATCCGTTGATCCCCAACATTCAACACCTTTATATTATAGAAATCATCCCTCCAACCTAGCCCTATTCTCCCCCCTACAACATTCCCATTTGTTATAAACTCCCAACCAATACCTGTTCTCCCCCACAATTTTTTTTTATAAAAAAAACTCTTCTTTTACTTTAGTTTTGAACAGCCCCATACAACCTATATGATTAAGCATGCAAAAGTTTTTCACCCTTCTATGCTTATCACATTTATTGATACCTCTCACATTCCAACAAGAAAATCTACTCTTCATAAGGAGGGTCGGGTAATAGAGTATTTCCATTACCTTCACTCCTTGTATCTTCTTCTTTCTTCCTTGCCGCCCTTATTCCTTTCTATACCATTTTGAATTCAATCTCATCCCCTTGCAGACCTTTAACTTCACCTTGCTGCTCTTTAGCTTCCCCTTGCTGCCCTTTAACATCTTTCACTCCATCTTACTTCTAAACTTGTTTCACAATCCTCCCAATTGGCACATAAACCCTCCCGGTCATTTGTCTTTTTTCAGCTTCTTTTTTTCTTCCTAAACACCTCCTTATTGTGCCCAATCATCCTTCATTTTCCACATTTAGTTGGCTTCATTCAAAATAGATTTACTGGCTAACAATCACATTGTTCAGATTAAGTTGAATCAATTTGTCCATAAGGGTATCACTTAACATCACCTCAACTTGCCTCCATGCAAAATCCATCCTCTCCTTCTCCTGTGTTGCTCAAGCAAAAATTCAAAGGCTACCCAAGTGGACAATCCACCCCTTGGAGGAAAACCGCTTGGATTGTCCCCTTGAAATGTGGTGAGGCCTCCATACTGAACTATTTGAAGCTCCTCCTCTTCTTCTTATCTTCCTTACGCCAACTCAAAATGTTAGAATGGTGGTCCAAGAGCGTGTTCGGTTTTACCTTAAAAAAGGCTTGGCTGAGCCTCCTTGCCGACTCTTGGTTTACAATGCCTCTATCAATTGCTTTTTATAAACTCCCCACATCCATTCTATTGTACCAAGTAAAATTTTGGCCAATAGTTTTACTTTCAACCAACAAACTAGCCTCCATAACTTTTTGGAAATCCAAGACATCCTTTTCTTCAACTTCATTCCCACCTTCCTTATCCCCAAAATCCTAGTTAAAATGTCCTATGATCAACCATGATTTATCATCTCTGCTCCCTTGCCCCTTTAGGAACTCCCACATTGGTTTCTCATTTCAATGGTGTTATGTCCATACACCACCCGCAAGAAGAATTCCAAGTTATTGCTCCTAATCAACCCATCAAAATCCATCCATTGATCCCCAACATTCAACACCTTTATATCATAGAAATTAGCCCTCCAACCTAGCCAAATTCTCCTCGCACACATTCCCATTTGTTATAAACTCCCAACCAATCCCTATTCTCCCCCACATTTTTTTTATTTTCTTCTTTTACTTTTGTTTCTAACACACCCAAACAACCTATATGATTAATCATACAAAAGTTTTTCACCCTCCTATGCTTATCACATTTACTAAAACCCCTCACATTCGAACAAGCAAATCTACTCTTTATAAGTAGGGTCGGGTAAGAGAGTATACCCATTACCTTCACTCCTTGAACTTCTGGTATCTTCTTCTTTCTTCCTTGCTACCCTTATTCCTTTCTCTATCACTTTGAACTCAATCTCATCCCCTTGCAGCCCTTTAACTTCGCATTGCTGCTCTTTAGCTTCCCCTTGCTGCCCTTTAACATCTTTCATTCCATCTTGCTTCTCATTTTTTTCACAATCCTCCCAATTGGCACATAAATATTTCTAGTCATTTTGTATTTTTTCAGCACATTTTTCTTCCTACACACCTCCTCATGGTACCAAATTATTCCATATTTTTCACATTTAGGTGGCTTCCTTCAAAACGGATTTGCTGGCAAACAATCACCTTGTTTACATTAACTTATATCAATTTTTCCGGAAGGGTATCACTTATCATCACCTCAACTTTCATCTTTGCAAAATCTAGCTTCTTAATCTCTTGTGTTGCTCTCAATCAAGAATCAAAGGCTTCCCAAGTAGACAATACACCCCTTAGAAGAAAACTGCTTCGACTGTCCCTTTGAAATGTGGTGAGGACTCCATATTGAACTATTTGAAGCTTCTCCTCTTCTTCTTATCTTCCTTATGCCAACTCAAAGTGTTAGGATAGTGGTTCGAGAGCGTGTTCGATTTTACATCAAAAAAGGCATGGCTGAGCCTCCATACCGACTCATGGTTTACAATGCCTCTATCAATTTTGCTTTGTATTAACTCCCCACATCCCTTCTATTGCACCAAGTAAAATTCTGGCCAATAGTTTTAATTTCAACCAATAAACTAGCCTCCATCACTTTTTGGAAATCCAAGATTTCCTTTTCTTCAACTTCATTCCCACCATCCTTATCCCCAAAATCCTAAGGAGAGCTAAGATGTCCTATGATCAGCCATGGTTTATCATCTCTGCTCCCTTGCTCCTTTAGGAACTCCCACATTGGTTTCCTCATTTCAATGGTATTATGGCCATACACTACCCTCAAGAAGAATTCTAAGTTATTGCTTCTAATCAACCCATCAACATCCATCCATTGATCCCAAACATTCAATACCTTTATATCATAGAAATCAGCCCTTCAACGTAACCAAATTCTCCCCCACAACATTCCAATTTGTTATAAACTCCCAACCAATCCCTATTCTCCCCCGCACTTTTTTTTATTTACTTCTTTTACTTTAGTTTCCAACAGACCTAAACAACATATATGATTAAGCATACAAAAGTTTTTCACCCCCCTATGCTTATCACATTTACGTAAACCCCCCACATTCCAACTAGCAAATCTACTCTTCATAAGGAGGGTCGGGTAAGAGAGTATACCCATTACCTTTACTCCTTGAACTCCTTGCTGCCCCTATTCCTTTCTTTACCATTTTGAACTCAATCGTATTCCCTTGCAGCCATTTAACTTAGCCTTGCTGCTCTTTAGCTTCCCCTTGCTGCTCTTTAACATCTTTCACTCTATCTTGCTTCTCATCTTCTTTCACAATCCTCCCAATTGGCACATAAATCCTCCGAGTCATTTAGCTTTATTTTTCTTCTTACACACCTCCACATGGTGCCCAATCACCCACATTTTCCACATTTATTTGGCTTCCTTCAAAACGGATTCGCTAGCTAACAATCACCTCGTTTATATTAAGTTAAATCAATTTGTCCGAAAGGGTATCACTTATCATCACCTCAACTTGCCTCCTTGCAAAATTCAGCCTCTCATTCTCTTGTGTTGCTCAATCAAGATTCAAAGGCTTCCCAAGTGGACAACCCACCCCTTGGAAGAAAACCGCTTGGATTGTCCCCTTGAAATGTGGTGGGGGCCTTCATACTGAACTATTTGAAGCTCCTCCTCCTCTTCTTATCTTCCTTATGCCAACTCAAAATGTTATGATGGTGGTCCAAAATCGTGTTCAGCTTTACCTCAAAAATGACTTGGCTGAGCCTCCTTACCGACTCTAGTTTACAATGCCTATATAAATTTTGCTTTGTATCAACTCCCCACATCCATTATGTTGCACCAAGTAAAAATTTGGCCAATAGTTTTAATTTCAACCAAAAAACTAGCCTCCATAACTTTTTGGAAATCCAAGACTTCCTTTTCTTCAGCTTCATTCCCACCTTCCTTATCCCTAAAATCCAAAGGAGAGTTAAAATGTCTTATGATCAGCCATGATTTATCATCTCTGCTCCCTTGCTCCTTTAGGAACTCCCACATTGGTTTCCTCATTACAATGGTGTTATGGCCATACACCACCCACAAGAAGAATTCCAAGTATTGCTCCTAATGAACCCATCAAAATCCATCAATTGATCCCCAACATTCAACACCTTTATATCATAGAAATTAGCCCTCCAACCTAGCCAAATTCTCCCCGCACAACATTCCCATTTGTTATAAACTCCCAAATAATCCATATTCTCCCCCGTACTTTTTTTTAAAAATTTTCTTCTTTTACTTTAGTTTCCAACAGACCCAAACAACCTATATGATTAAGCATACAAAATTTTTTCACCCTCCTATGCTTATCACATTTACAGAAACCCCTCACATTCCAACAAGCAAATCTACTCTTCATAAGTAGGGTTGGGTAAGAGAGTATACCCATTACCTTCATTCTTTGAACTTCTTGTATCTTCTTCTTTCTTTCTTGATGCCCCTTATTCCTTTCTCTACCATTTTGAACTCAATCTCATCCCCTTGCAGCCCTTTAACTTTGCCCTGCTGCTCTTTAGCTTCTTCCCCTTGTTGCCCTTTAACATCTTTCACTCCATCTTGTTTCTCATCTTCTTTCACAATCCTCCCAATTGGCACATAAATCTTTCTAGTCATTCTGTCTTTTTTCAGCATCAATTTTCTTCCTACACACCTCATCATGGTGCCCAATCATCCCACATTTTCCACATTTAGTTGCCTTCCATCAAAACGGATTTGCTAGCAAACAATCACCTTGTTTACATTAAGTTATATCAATTTGTCCGGAAGGGTATTACTTATCGTCACCTCAACTTGCCTCCTTACAAAATCCAGCCTCTTATTCTCTTGTGTTGCTCAATCAAGATTCAAAGGCTTCCCAAGTGGACCGTGCACCCCTTGGAAGAAAACTGCTTGGAATGTTCCCTTGAAATGTGGTGAGGACTCCATATTGAACTATTTGAAGCTTCTCCTCTTCTTCTTATCTTCCTTATGCCAATTAAAAAGGTTAGGATGGTGGTCCGAGAGCGTGTTCGGTTTTACCTCAAAAAAGGCTTGTCTAAGCCTCCATACCGACTCCAGGTTTACAATGCCTCTATCAATTTTGCTTTGTATTAACTCCTCACATCCCTTCTATTGCACCAAATAAACTTTTGGTCAATAGATTTAATTTGAAACAACAAATTAGCCTCCATCACTTTTTCGAAATCCAAGATTTCCTTTTCTTTAACTTTATTCCCACCTTTCTTATCCCCAAAATCCAAAGGAGAGTTAAAATGTCCTATGATCAGCCATGGTTTATCATCTCTGGTCCCTTGCTCCTTTAGGAACTCCCCACATTGGTTTCCTCATTTCAATGCTGTTTTGGCCATACACCACCCGCCAGAAGAATTCTAGGTTATTGCTCCTAATCAACTCATCAAAATCCATCCACTGATCCCCAACATTCAACACCTTTATATCATAGAAATCAGCCTTCCAACCTAGCCAAATTCTCCCCCCACAACATTCTCATTTGTTATAAACTCCAAACCAATTCCTATTCTCCCCCGCACTTTTTTTTATTTTCTTCGTTTACTTTAGTTTCCAATAGGCCCAAACAACATACATGATTAAGCATACAAAAATTTTTCACCCTCCTATGCTTATCACATTTATTGAAACCCCTCACATTCCATCTAGCAAATCTACTATTCATAAGGAGGGTCGGGTAAGAGAGTATACCTATTACCTTCACTCCTTGAACTTCTTGTATCTTCTTCTTTCTTCCTTGCTGCCCTTATTCCTTTCTCTACCATTTTGAACTCAATCGCATTCCCTTGCAGCCCTTTAACCTAGACTTGCTGCTCTTTAGCTTCCCCTTGCTGCCCTTTCACATCTTTCACTCTATCTTGCTTCTCATCTTCTTTCACGACCCTCCTAACTGGCACATAAATACTCCTAGTCATTTAGTTTCATTTTTCTTCCTACACACCTCCTCATGGTGCCCAGTCATCCCACATTTTCCACATTTAGGCTTCCTTAAAAAATGAAGTTGCTAGCTAACAATCACCTTGTTTACATTAAGTTAATCAATTTGTCCGGAAGGGTAATACTTATCATCACCTCATCTTGCCTCCTTACAAAATCTAGCCTCTCATTCTCTAGTGTTGCTCAATTAAGATTCAAAGGCTTCCCAAGTGGACAATCCACCCCTTGGAAGAAAACCGCTTGGATTGTCCCCTTGAAATGTAGTGAGGCCTCCATATTAAACTATTTGAAGCTCCTCCTCTTCTTCTTATATCCTTATGCCAACTCAAAATGTTAGGATGGTGGTCCGAGAGCGTGCTCGGTTTTACCTCAAAAAGGGCTTTGCTGAGCCTCCTCACTGACTCTTGGTTTACAATGCTCTATCAATTTTGCTTTGTATGAACTCCCCACATCCATTCTATTGCATCAAGTAAACTTTTGGCCAATAGTTTTAATTTCAACCAACAAACTAGCCTCCATAACGTTTTGGAAATCCAAGACTTCCTTTTCTTCAACTTCATTCCCACCTTCCTTATCCCCAAAATCCAAAGGAGAGTTAAAATGTCCTATGATCAGCCATGATTTATCATCTCTGCTCCCCTGTCTCTTTAGGAACTCCCACATTGGTTTCCTCATTTCAATGGTGTTATGACCATACACCACCTGCAAAAAGAATTCCAATTTATTGCTCCTAATCAACCCATCAAAATCCATCCATTGATCCCCAACATTCAACACCTTTATATCTTAGAAATTAGCCCTCCAACCTAGCCAAATTCTCCCCCACAACATTACCATTTGTTATAAACTCGCAACTAATCCCTATTCTCCCCCGCACTTTTTTAAAATTTTCTTCTTTTACTTTAGATTCTAACATACCCAAACAACCTATATGATTAAGCATACAAATTTTTTTCATGCTCCCATGCTTATCACATTTACTGAAACCCCTCACATTCCAACAAGAAAATCTACTCTTCATAAGGAGGGTCGGGTAAAAAAGTACACCCATTACCTTCACTCCTTGAAATTCTTGTATCTTCTTCTTTCTCTTCCTTGCTGCCCTTATTCCTTTCTCTACCATTTTGAACTCAATCTCATCCCCTTGGAGCCCTTTAACTTTGCCTTGCTGCTCTTTAGCTTCCCCTTGCTGCCCTTTAACATCTTTCACTCCATCTTGCTTCTCATTTTCTTTCACAATCCTCTCAATTGGTACATAAATCTTTCTAGTCATTTTGTCTTTTTTCAGCATCATTTTTCTTCCTACACACCTCCTCATGGTGCCCAATCATCCCACATTTAGTTGGCTTACTTCAAAACAGATTTAATGGTAAACAATCACCTTGTTTACATTAAGTTATATCAATTTGTTCGGAAGGGTATCACTTAATATCACCTCAACTTGCCTCCTTGCAAAATCTAACCTCTTATGAGATTGTGTTGCTCAATAAATATTCAAAGGCTTCCTAAGTGGACAATACACCCCTTGGAAGAAAACTGCTTAGATTGTCCCCTTGAAATGTGGTGAGGACTCCATATTGAACTATTTGAATCTTCTCCTCTTCTTCTTATCTTCCTTATGCCAACTCAAAATGTTAGGATGGTGGTCCGAGAGCGTGTTTGGTTTTACTTTAAAAATGGCTTGGCTGAGCCCCCATACCGACTCCTGGTTTACAATGCCTCTATCAATTTTGCTTTGTATCAACTCCCCATATCCCTTCTATTGCACCAAGTAAACTTTTGGCCAATAGTTTGAATTTCAACCAACAAACTAGCCTCCGTCACTTTTTGGAAATCCAAGACTTCCTTTTCTTCAACTTCATTCCCATCTTTTTTATCAACATTCCCATTTGTTATAAACTCCCAACCAATCCCTATTCTCCCCCGCACTTTTTTTTTAAAAAAATTCTTCTTTTACTTTAGTTTCCAACAGCCCCAAACAACCTATATGATTATGCATACAAAATTTTTTCACCCTCCTATGCTTATCACATTTATTGAAACCCCTTACATTCCAACTAGAAAATATACTCTTCATAAAGAGGGTCAGGTAAGAACTACCTTCACTCATTGAACTTCTTGTATCTTCTTCTCATTTCCTTGCTGCCCTTATTCCTTTCTCCACCATTTTGAACTCAATCTCATCCCCTTACAGCCTTTTAACTTTGCCTTACTGCTCTTTAGCTCCCCATTGCTGCCCTTTAACATCTTTCACTCCATCTTGCTTCTCATCTTCTTTCACAATCATCCCAATGGGCACATAAATCTTTCTAGTCATTTGTCGCTTCTCAGCATCATTTTTCTTTCTACACACCTCATCATAGTGCCCAATCATCCCATATTTTCCACATTTAGTTGTCTTCCTTCAAAACGGATTTGCTGGCTAACAATCACCTTGTTAACATTAAGTTAAATCAATTTGTCTGAAAGCGTATCACTTATCATCACCTCAACTTGCCTCCTTGCAAAATCTAGCCTCTCATTCTCTTGTGTTGCTCAATCAAGATTCAAAGGTTTCCCAAGTGGACAATCCACCCCTTGGAAGAAAACCACTTGGATTGTCCCCTTGAAATGTGGCGAGGCCTCCATATTGAACTATTTGAAGCTCCTACTCTTCTTCTTATCTTTCTTTTGCCAAATCAAATGTTAGGATGATGGTCCTAGAGTGTGTTCGGTTATACCTACAAAAAGGCTTGGCTGAGCCTCCTTATGGACTACTGGTTTACAATGCCTCTATCAATTTTTCTTTGTATCAACTCCCATATCTCTTATATTGCACCAAGTAAACTTTTGGCCAATAATTTTAATTTCAAAAAACAAACTAACCTCCATCACTTATTGGAAATCCAAGACTTCCTTTTCTTCAACTTCAAACCCACCTTCCTTATCCCTAAAATCCAAATGAGAGCTAAAATGTCCTATGGATCAGCCATGGTTTATCATATGTGCTCCCTTGCCCCTTTAGGAACTCCCACATTTGTTTCCTCATTTCAATGGTGTTATGGCCATACACCTACCACAAGAAGAATTCCAAGTTATTGCTCCTAATCAACCCATCAAACTCTATCCATTGATCCCCAACATTAAACACCTTTATATCATAGAAATCAGCTCTCCAACCTAGCCAAATTCTCCCCCCACAACATTCCCATTTGTTATAAACTCCCAACCAATCCCTATTCTCCTCTGCACTTTTTTTATTTTATTCTTTTACTTTAGTTTCCAACATCCCCAAACAACATTATTGATTAAGCATACAAACATTTTTCACCCTCCTATGCTTATCACATTACTGAAACCCCTCACATTCCAACAAGCAAATATACTCTTCTTAAGGAGAGTCGGGTAAGAGAGTATACCCATTACCTTCACTCCTTGTACTTCTTGTATATTCTTCTTTCTTCTTTACTGCCCTTATTCGTTTCTCTACCATTTTGAACTCAATCTCATCCCCTTGCAGCCCTTTAAATTCGCCTTTCGGCTCTTTAGCTTCTCATTGCTTCCCTTTAACATTTTTCACTCCATCTTTGTAATCAACTTCTTTCACAATCCTCCCAATTGGCACGTAAATCCTACTAGTCATTTGTCTTTTTCAACTTCATTTTTCTTCCTACACACCTCCTCATGGTTCCCAATCATCCCACATTTTTTCAACCTCCTATGCTTATCACATTTACTTAAACCCCTCACATTCCAACAAGCAAATCTACTCTTCAAAATGAGGGTCGAGTAAGAGAGTATACCCATTACCTTCACTCCTTGTATCTTCTTCTTTCTTCCTTGCTGCCTTTATTCCTTTCTCTACCATTTTGAACTCAATTTCATCCCCTTGTAGCCCTTTAATTTTTCCTTCCTGCTCTATGGCTTCCCCTTGCTGCTGCATATTAACATCTTTCAGTCCATCTTGCTTCTCATCTTCTTTCACAATCCTCCCAATTGGCACATAAATCCTCCTAGTCATTTTGTCTTTTTTCAGCTTCATTTTTCTTCCTACACACCTCCTCATGGTTCCCAATCATCCCACATTTTCCACATTTAGTTGGTTCCCTTCAAAACGGATTTTCTAGCTAACATTCACCTTGTTTACATTAAGTTAAATCAATTTGTCTGGTAGGGTGTCACTTATCATCACCTTAATTTGCCCCCTTGCAAAATCCAGCCTCTCCTTCTCTTGTGTTGCTCTATCAAGATTCAAAGGCTTCCCAAGTGGACAATTCACCGTTTGGAAGAAAACTGTTTGGATTGCCCCCTTGAAATGTGGTGAGGCCTCCATATTGAACTATTCTCCTCTTCTTCTTTTCTTCCTTATGCCAACTCAAAATGTAGGGATGGTGGTCCGAGAGCGTGTTCGGTTTTACCTCACAGAAGGCTCGGCCGAGCCTCCTTACCCACCCTTGGTTTATAATGCCTCTATAAATTTTACTTTGTATCAACTCCTCACATCCCTTCTATTGCACCAAGTAAACTTTTGGCCAATAGTTTTAATTTCAACCAACAAACTAGCCTTCATCACTTCTTGGAAATCCAAGGCTTCCTTTTCTTCAACTTCATTCCCATCTTCCTTATCACCAAAATCCAAATGAGAGTTAAAATGTCCTATGATCAGCTATGGTTTATCATCTTTGCTCCCTTGCGCCTTTAGGAACTCTCACATTTGTTTCCTCATTTCAATGGTGATATGGCCATACACCACCCCCAAGAACAATTCCAAGTTATTGCTCCTAATCAACCTATCAAAATCCATCCATTGATCCCCAGCATTTAACACCTTTTATATCATAGAAATCAGCCCTCCGACCTAGCCAAATTCTCCATCCACACTAACCCCATTTGTTATAAACTCCCAACCAATCCCGTTCCCCCCCCCGGACCTTTTTTCTTCTTCTTTTATTTTAGTTTCCAACTGCCCCAAACAACCTATATGATTAAGCATACAAAAATTTTTCACCCTCCTATGCTTATCACTTATCATCACCTCAGCTTGGCTCCTTGCAAAATCCATCCACTCATTTCTTGTGTTGCTCTATCAAGATTCAAAGGTGTCCCAAGTGGACAATCCACCGCTTGGATGAAAACCACTTAGTGCTGTCTTGTTCCACATGGAAGAATCTCTAATCCCCAATCTTCCAATTTTTTTTGCTTTTACAAGTATAACCCCTTTTCCCTTCTTCTCTTCCCCACAAAAATCTTCTACAAATTTTTACAATCTCCTCATGAACACCCTCAGGTATACTTAGTATACTAGCCCAAAATCCAGCTATACTTAGTAAAACCGAAGTGATCAATTGCAACTTTCCCTGGTTAAGTAAGAACACTTGATTTCCAACTATGCAATTTTATTCTAATTTTGTCCACCAATTGCTCATAATCTTGCTTCCTCCACTTCACATTAGACAAAGCCAGCCCCAAATATTGCATAGGAAAATCCCCTCTTGTTACATTTAACACTCCAGCCAACAAGTCTTTCTCCTCTTCATCCATTCTAGAAAAATAAATTCTAGATTTTTACTCACTTATTGTAAGACCCGAGACCTCCATAAACCTCTTCAAGCTTCCTTTCACACCCTCCGTGGATTTTTGGTTGCTCCACAAAAAATGAGCAAATCATCAGCAAAAAACAAAGTAAGCACACAAACCTTTTTGCATCTTTGGTGGAATTTTATGTGCTGCTCCCTGTACTCCTTTGCCATCATTCTTGTAAGGTATTCCATGTTCAAAACAAACAACAAGGGGGATAGAGGATCCCCCTGTTTAACTCCTCATCTACCCATTAATCCTTCAGAATACCTCCCATTCAAACCAAGGAAAAGGATGACTTCATTGTATTTCTCTTGATCCAATCTATCAAAAACCCGGGGAGCTTTAAAATCTCAAGCCATTTAATAAGAAAAATCTAGCTTAAACAATCGAAGGCTTTGCTAATTTCCACGTTACCAACACAACTTCTCTTCATGCCATCCACATTGTACTTATGCAATAATATTTGTGTTAAAATAATATTGTGTGAAATGTGCCTACCTTTCAGAAAAGCTCTTTGATTCTCACTAATCAAACAAGGCAGCACCTCATAAATTCTTGCACAAATTACTTTCGTTATCACTTTATAAAGTACAGAGCAATAAGCAGTAGGCCTATAATCACTTGCAAATTGAGGTTGACTCACCTTTGGGATCAAGGATATCACGGCTTGATTCAAAGAGTTTGAAATTCCCCCCCCCCCTTGAAAAAACTTTGTATGACCTACACCATACTTCCTCCAATTTTCTCCCAATTGCTCCTAAAAAATTGGATTGCATAACCATCTATCCCCGGCCTTTTGTTAGGATGAATCCCCCAAAGTGCTTTCTTAACCTCCTTTTCACCAATTGGTTGGATTAAGGATACTTGTTATATGCTTAGAACTCCACCAAAAATAGCCAAGTTTTCCTCCAAGTCTTTAGTTTCCCAATAGACTCCCAAATGGCTTTCATAGTGCCTCTTCAAATGTTATTCAATCTGGTCCAGATTGTATTGCCTTGTTCTCATAGAGACGTGAAACAACTTTGTAGGCCTATCCCCCTCATGAAGCCATTGCACTTTAGCTCTTTGTTGCAAGAACTTGTATTCAGCCTCCTCCAATTCTTCTAGCAGTTTTCTTGCATCAAATTCCACCCTTTGCCTCCTTTCATCCCTTGGTTCTTCATTCAACCTCTCTTGTGCCAAAAGCCATAACCTCTCTTGTACCAAAAGCCATTCCTTCTTATCCTTCTCCACCCTTTCTCTAATCTTAGAGAACTCCCTTCTATTGAGCCTATTCAAAGGATTTTCCGTGTCTTCAAGAAGTTTTCCAAACTCTTTCATTTTGTTCACCTTCCTCCAAACTGCTTGGATTGTAATATTTGAAGTTCCTCTTCTTCTTCTTGTCTTCCTTATGCCAACTCAAAATGATAGGATTGTGATCCGGGAGTGTGTTCGGTTTTACCTCACAAAAGGCTTGGCGAAGCCTCCTTACCCGGACTTTTTTAGATTTTCTACTTTTACTTTAGTTTCCAACAGCCCCAAACAACTTATATGATTAAGCATGCAAAAGTTTTTCACCATCCTATGCTTATCACATTTACTGAAACCCCTCACATTCCAACAAGCAAATCTACTCTTCATAAGGAGGGTCGGGTAAGAGAGTATACCCATTACCTTCACTCCTTGAACTCCTTGTATCTTCTTCTTTCTTCCTTACTGCCTCTATTCCTTTCTCTACCATTTTGAACTCAATCTTATCCCCTTGCGGCCCTTTAACTTTGCTTTGCTGCTCTTTAGCTTCCCCTTGCTGCTCTTTTAACATCTTTCACTCCCTCTTACTTTTCATCTTCTTTCACAATCCTCCCAATTGGCACATAAATCCTCCTATTCATTTGCCTTTTTCAACCTTCATTTTTCTTCCTACACACCTCCTCATTATGCCCAATCATCCCACATTTTCCACATTTATTTAGCTTCCTTTAAAACAGATTTACTGGATAACGATCACCTTGTTATATTAAGTTAAATCAACTTGTAAGGAAGGGTATCACTTATCATCACCTCAACTTGCCTCCTTGCAAAGTCCAGCCTCTCATTCTCTTGTGTTGCTCTATCAAGATTCAAAGGCTTCTCAAGTGGACTTACTATCTTGCTTATGAGTTTTGGTTGCCAGGAATCCAAACTGGGACAACATTAGGTTCTTCAATCACACCTTCTCCATTCCAATCTTTCAAGAGCATAGGTTTCCATCAAAGAACACCATTCTGTTCTCCAAAAAAACTCCTATACGCTTCTTACTTTGAAATTTAACCATAAAAACCCTGAATTTAGAAGCCATGCCTTGTTGATTCTTTTTTCCCAAATACGAAAAAAGAACCCCTCAATGACTTTGAATGGTGGGTTGCTGCCCAAAACCTTGCACATAATGGTAGTATCCCATTGCTTTGAACTTTCCTCCACCTTCTCCATGGTGATTTCCCCCATAGATAACCAATTTATCTACACGGGTTGATAATATTGAATCTCAGCCAAGCTAGATTTGAGTATAGAACTCCAAGATCTAACTTCCTTCTTGCTCCCCTCCTCCACTTCTTCACTCCAAACAAGTTTTCTCCCTTCTTTAGACCGGTGACTGATCAAGTACTCTCTTCAACCCTATTTTGTTTTTTCCTCTGCCCTCATCCTTCAAGAAAACCAAGCTGCTCAACTCATTCTTCAAAAATATTTTTCTCTCCTTTGATTGTTGTGTTTTCCCTTTATTCTTAGTGTTAGATCTCCTCATGGTGTGAGGATGGCAAATTCAAAAGAGAATTACCAGATATGAAGTAAGAAAAAAGGAAGAACGCCCATATTATGTGAAAATCACCCCTAGTACTTAAGATAGTAGAGAGAGAAAGTTTTAAAATTCTAATTGGCCTTTAATTGTTTGTTATATTATATACCTGCTCTTATTCTTGATCCTCTACCTGATTCTTTACCTTGTGATCCTACACCAGCTCATAGACCTGGGAAGGAGCCCTGCGTTTCCTCTTCAGAACATTCTAAGTTGGGACAAGAATCCACCATTCTAAAGCTTGATCAACAAGTTACCTCTGCTATTACAGTTTCAAATCCCACAGATAATCCAGTGCTGCTAACCTTGAATTTTGGTTTAGTAAAATATTTTCCTCAGCTCCCTCGCCCCCTTATGGTATCTAATTTTCTTATATGGAAAGTCAGAGGTCTTAATACCTTTGCGAAGCAAAAGGCAGTCAGAGAGTTATGCTTTGTACATAAAGTAAGTTTTTAATGTATTGTGGAAACTAAAGTAATGCAGAAAAAACAAGTTAAAGTTTGGGATGAACTAAATCTGGGATGGCAGTTTATCACAAACAATAGCTGTGACAATAGTGGTAAAAAAACTTTTTGAGATAGAGGCCTGATCTATTTGATGTACAGATTCTGTTAATGTATGCTCAATGGATCCGTGTCTCATGTTTTTTAAAAGCTTTAAACATGCCCATTTTTGTTACTTTGGTCTATGGATCCATTTTCGTACCAGCTGAAAGAGATCCTCTGTTGAACGAACCGCAAAGGCTAGACATTCAGGACACTCCTTAGTAGATAGTTGGAGATTTCAATTCATCTTTGAATTTTGAGGACATAATAGGGGTGTTGCAGTAACTGTTTCAGAGCTTCATCATTTTAAAACAGTGGTGAAGTAAAAACAAAAGCAAATAAGGAAACATAAGATATAGCAGGCCAAATAAGTTTCATCATTTTATTTAGGGGCTTCTATATATCTCTTCTCTCTCCTAATCATCCTTCTCTTCTGAACTCTCTTGCACCTGCCGGAAATGGCTTCCCCCTCCACTGGTAACGGCTCTCCTTCGTCGGTAACGGCTTTCCTTCGCCGATAACAGCTTGTCCTCTACTGGAAACAACTCACTATGGCGGACAACAACTCTTTGGGTAAATCAAAATCCTTCCTTGCTGCCCTACAATCGAAATCTCCTCCCTTCAATTCATCCCTACCAAATAACCCTGAGCTTACCCCAAAATCTGAACACCTAGGGGAACCGGCATGCCTTTACTCAGATGAAGAAATCACCAAGCTCTCTGTCCACTATGCCAATGCCCTAGTTGGAAAATTCACCAAAGGCCGGCTCACAATGGATCAACTAGAGGCAGCTTTTAAGACGGTAGGGTTTGCTGGGAAGTACCAACTGGGCTCACTGGATTACAAGCATGTACTAATCAGGTTCGACCAAGTAAACGATTACCAACTATGCTAGATCAAGGGCCTATAGAGCTTCAATGGTATCCAAAAGTGGTCACCAAACTTCTCCACACATAGGAAATCGCCAATCGTCCCAATCTGGTGCACAATCAGGGAAGTTCCACTTTACTATTACAATACTTCATCGATTGAGGCTATTGGTAATAGTATATGCAACTTCATTAAGAAAGATCTAGCTACTGAAATGTTAACTAGACCCCCTTCTATTAAACTATGTGTGGAAATTGACCTTCAGAAACCACTTAACAACTTCATCAGATTATGTTCGGTATCTAATAATAGAAAATACTCCATTGAATATGAGGACATTCCTCTGTACTGTGCCCATTGTGCTAAGCTAGGCCATTCACTCAGCCAATGTAGAGCTATCCCCCAGAACCACACCCTACCACAGTGGCAAGCCACTGGGAACAAGTTCAATAAGGCACCAAATATGATTACAGAAAACCAGCCTCCTAACAATTCCCATAATAAAGGTCAACTAGAACACCAGCTAGGCACAACAAACCCTACCCAAAATCCATCCTCCTATCTACCCCAGAATTTAGAAGTAGGGTCTGACAAAAATACTCCACAATCATCCCAATCCCCTCCAACTCTAAACCTAACTAACTCACCCCCCTGCAGACCCTCAATCACCACTCATAAAACTGTTAAATGCAACAACTCTAACTACCCCAAACATGGCTCATATGATCTATGCAAAGAATGATATAAAGATTGGTTCCCACAAGCTTACTCTCCATCAGATTTCATCTACTAACCCTCCACTTTCTCAACAAAGAAAGATGGAAAACAAATTCTCTTTATAGCAGGATATGGAACCCTTATCACAAACAGAAGACCGCATTGATCAGGAACTGCAAGATAGAGAGGAGGAAGATAGATCATACACAGATAATACCTACCCTCACTCAGCACTATTGTCTGATCAAACACAATCAACAGGTAATAAAGACTACCAAGGTAAGCCTAAGTATAAAAAGAATAATTATCTTAGCCAACTGAACAAGATGATGTTAAGATCAGCTACTAAAAGTCATAAATCATGTGAACAATGATACACACCATTACCATTAATTTTTTAGTTTGGAACCTAAGAGGTATGGAATCTTCAATGCTCAGATTGAAACATCAAATCAAACAGAAGAAAATTCAACTCGTATGTATCATTGAACCTATGCATGATAACAGTCAATGTCATTCCTATATGGAAAAGCTTAATTACTCACATAATCTTCCTCTACATAATGACAAAATTTGGCTTATGTGGAATGACTATATATCTGTCTCTCTGATTTCCCACCATGACCAGTTTCTATATTTTAAAGTCATTCACCCCTGCTCAAATACTGACATGGAAGTTGTTTTTGTTTATGGCCTTAGAACTATGAAAGGTAGGAAAACATTATGGAATTACCTTAGTCTCCTACCAAACAATGATACTATTTACATAGGAGATTTTAACACAATCACCTCACTTACAGAGTATAAAGGCCCTAGCTCCCCTAATTTAGGTAGTATCGGGGATTTCAATAACTGGATTAACTCTAAAGGAATTCAGGAAATTAACACTGTGGGAAATTTATTCACATGGAAAAACTCTAGGCTAAGAAACCCCACCTCTAAGAGATTAGATAGAGGACTATGTAATATACAGTGGAGCACTAAACTCCCAGTATCCTCTATCCAAATCCTCAACAGGCAATCCTCTGATCATTGCCCTCTTTTCCTACAGGTTTCAACCTCAGTCCCCTCTCACCCTAAGCATTTCAGGTTCATAAACACCTGGTTTAATAGACCAGAGTTCATAAACCTAATAAAAGACAACTGGACCACCCCTATTCCCCAGTCAGGAATGCTAGAACTATATTTGAAATTGATCAGACTTAAGAAAACAATTAAGACTTGGAATAAAGAATGTTTTGGTAATATTGACTCTAATGTAATCACTGCTGAGGAAAATATGAGATTACAAGAAATTACCTATAACTCCACCCACTCAGAATCAGACCTAATCAAACTTAATGAGAAAATGGCCTTAGTAATTAGAGCTTTAAAGGAAAAAGAAAAATTCTGGAAACAAAAATCAAGAACTAATTGGATTAAACTTGGAGATAACAATACACAGTTTTTCCATAAAACTGTAAAGGAAAAAAACTGCAGGCTACATATCTCAAAAATTAAAAACAGACAGGGACAATGGCTTAATAATTACACAGAAATCCAAAAAGAAACCATTGCCTACTTTTCTGAATTCCTATCTGAGCCTAACCTACCAGCTAACAACACCTATTACCCTTATTTTCTCAGCCAAATACCTACTATAATATCTTAACAGGATAATTTCTCTCTGTCTAAACCAGTTACAGAGGAAGAACTTAGACTAGTGGTTATGAGCTTGAATAAAAATAGTAGCCCAGGTCCTGATGGTTGCTCATGTAAATTCTATACCAAATGCTGGGATTTCATTAAAGAGGATCTGAAATCTACAGTTAATGATTTCCTCTTAGGCTCGGATATGCCAAGAGGCATCACCAGCACTTGGATAGCTTTAATACAAAAAAAAAACAAACCCCTTCCTCTTTTGATGATTACAAGCCAATCAGTTTTTCAAATGTAGCAAACAAAATATGCTCTAAGGTGCTAATAGAAAGGTGGAAACCCTATATGGAAAAATTAATTTCACCAAATCAAACAGCCTTCATGAAAAACAGGGACATTTCTGACAATATACTCTATCTTCAGGAAATGATAAGATTTTTTAGATTAAAAAAATAGAGTGCCTAACTGTATACTTAAACTAGACCTTAGGAAAGCTTTTGATAGGGTTAATTGGAACTTCTTAAAAAGCATACTTTGTATATTTGGTTTTACAGGTAACTTTTTGAATGCTATGATGAATAATCTCTCTCATGCACATTTCACAGTGCTCATGAATGGTATCCCGGTTGGCTTTTTTAAAGCTACCCGAGACATCAAACAAGGTGATCCCTTATCTCCCTTTCTCTTTAACATTTTCTCTGAAGCTCTCTCTAGAAGTCTATCTTTCATCTTCATGAACAACATACTTAAGTACTATCAACTCCCCTCTGCCATCACACCACATTTAAATTATGTTGATAACACCATCATTTTTATGAAGGCCTTAAAATATAGCCTAATAAGGATCAAAGCTTTTTTAGAAACTTTTGAATTTACCTCAGACCAAAAAATTAATTATGAAAAGTCTGATTTCTATATTAGTAAAAGAGCTACAGCTGCAAGGATAAATCAGATTAGGGCAATCCTAGGAGTGAAAAAAGGGTCTTTCCCATTTAAATATCTAGGCTGCCCAATTTTTAAGGGAAGAACACTCAACACATATCAACCACTGTTTGAACTTGTAGATAAGAAGTTGATGAATTGGAAAAACAAGTGGTTAAGTCCAGGAGGTAAGCTGGTTCTCATTCAATCATGTATATATTCCCTTCCACAACATATAAAGCCCCCTAAACAGATAATTAAGACACTGGAAAGGAAAATGTCCAGATTCTTTTAGGGAGAAACTGAGGGAAAATGAACAAAGTTTGGAGAAAGTGGTCTGACCTAGCTGCACATAGATTTCAGAATGGATTAGGGTTCAGATCAGTATATGCAATAATTGACTCATGTTCCCTCAAACTGTGGTGGAAAAGCCAACAGGGCACCACCATGTGGGCTAAACTGATATGGTCATTACCTCAAACACACAGAAAATCCCAAACTTGGAAGAGAATATGCACTATAAACTCTTTTGCTGAAAATAACTCTATGGTTATTCATGGCCAAGGTAACTGTAACTTCTGGACTGCTAATTGGTGCCCAAATGGATCACTCATTAACTGTGCCCCTTCCTCTGCCCTTTCTACACTTTCCTCTTGCACAGTAGCTGATTTCATCAATGATAAAATATATATCTTAACTCAGATTTCTCCTTATTTAGGACATGATACTCTGATCTTCTTACAAGATGCATATATTAATAAGGAAAGAGAGGATAAACTAATCTGGAAACCATAGGAGACTGGAGTTTTTACATTCAGATCAGCATACAAGGCACTCACTTAATTACCAGGTACCTTTCCTACTACTAAACTAACATGGAACCCCAGGTTGTAGAAAAAAATTTCAATTTTCACCTGGAAAATGCTAAACTCCTTTTTGCCTTTTGATGATGTTCTAATTAAATGTGGTTTTAGCTTAGCTTCTAAATGCCCAGCATGCAACCAAGCTGATTCTCTTGAACATTTTTTCATTTCATGTCACCTGGCTCAAACTATATGGAGTGATACTGCTGTTATTATGGGACATAACTTACATACCTTAGACAAATTAACTGATAGATTCTTTGCATACTGGAACAACAATGACCTTCCTAGAGTGCATAGAGTTATTTGTAGATTGCTGCCCTCTTTGATTTGTTAGTCTCTATGGAAAGCCAGAAATGCATTCTATTTTGTAACAAAATACTTTCAACAGTACATATCTGTAAAGAAGTAAGAGAGCTAATCTTTCTATCCTTTTCAGCTAAGCCTTGTTTCTCAAACAAACACCCTAATATGAGCCTTCCCATCTCTTCACTCATCCCACCCCTCGAACCACCTCCAAAACCTTCCATCTCCATTGTCTACTGGGAAAGGCTGAAACCTAATACTATAAAAGTCAATGTGGATGCTTCCTGGTCTTCTACTAACTCAACACTTGGCCTTATCGCCAGAGACAATAATGGAATTCCATGCCTAATCAAGTCTACAAACACCTCTGCCAAATCATCACTTGAAGTTGAAATGAAAGCCATCCTATTTGCTTGTCAGGTTTTTCCATCTCTGGATTGCAATTTCATAATTTAATCAGACTCACTGCTTGCAGTGAATATGATTAACAATCCAAATAGAGCTAAATGGTCCCTCTATACACTAGCTTTTCAAGTTCACTCCTTATTAAAATATGCCACCCTCAAACATATTTTCAGAGAGTGCAACTCTGTTGTTGATGCAATTGCTAAGCACAAATCCACTCAACTTGTAGAATTCAGCTTGAACCTTTCTAACATCACTGCAAACATAAGAGGCCTTATTAATCTAGATAGGGATCATACCCCCTACATTAGAACTAATATGCATGCTACTAAGGACGATTGATACTGCTGATTTCTGTTTTCCTCTTTCTTTTTATACTTTGTCTCAGGAACCACTACAGTTTCTTCACACCTGGGATGAAAATATGGCATGGTATGCAATGCTCCAGTTCTCCAGTTCCTCTTGCTGATTTAAGCAAAAGGCTATCCGGTTGCCGATTGCATTACTCCTCACACAGTATCATCCATCAGACTACCTCCTTTGTTTTCTTGGATTGTATGTTAATTTTGAAATGGCAGAATGGTAGTTGCCTGGCCAAAGTAAGGAATTAACACATAGGGTGGAGATTACTTAATTTGGAAGCGCAACTACTATCTCTACTCATTATCACATATGTAATTTTTAACTACAAACTATATGCTCTAGATGCTAGCTATTCTTTTGGAGGCAACGAGGTTGCCTCAGTAGAAAGTCCGCAAAAATAACTCTCTGTAACTAACTCTTCTTTTCAAAGGTTTGGGGATCCTTATATATAATCCCCCACCCTAGGGTGTTTTTGATTAAAAAAAAGGCTGGATAGGGCTCTAATCAATCAGAAATGGCATGATCAGTTGTCCGAATCCAGTTGCTTGGTTTTAGTGGAACATATCTCAGATCATAACCCCCTTCTCTTGCAAATCACAAAGCAACATCAGAGGGTTAAGAAGCCTTTCAAATACTACAACATGTGGAGCCTGTCATTAGAATTTTAAACTGTGGTTGAGGCTATCTGGAGGGAGCATCCAGTTTTCACTTTCCAGGATTTGTACAAAAACCTTAACGCTCATTTACAAAGAATTAATAGAGTAGAGTTTAGTTCAATCCAGCAAAGAGCAATTTCTACTACTGTTGAACTGGAAGCTGCTCAAAAACCACTGCATTCATATCCTTTAATGGCTCACTTGCAGGCTAATGAAGCTGAAATTAGAGCCAATGCTATTTTTTTATATGAAGCATAATCAAGGTTCTTCATTAGAGAACAAAGGTGAATGGCTGAAAGATGGTGATAAACCGTCTAAACTATTCTATGATTACTTGAAAGCTAAACAGTTCATAAATCATATCCTATGTCTTTCCAATTGGGCTGAGTTGTTAAAAAGCAGGGATCAAGTGGAAGCTCATTTGGTTGAATTCTTCACCAAACAGCTAGGCACATCGATCACTCCAAGTTAAGTTGGACCTAGAGGTGATTAATCAAGGGCTATTTTTAGCTCAGGAACATCAGTGCAGTTTAATTCAACCTTTTTCTACTGAGAAGATTTATAATGGCCCTTAAAGCATTCCAGATAGCAAAAGTTCTGGTTATGATGGTTTGTTCAGTCAATTTTTAAACTGTACATGGCATATTATTATTGGTCATAGTGTGGTCACATCTGTCTTGGATTTCTTTGATGGGGGGAAACATACCAGATCAGGTGAACAGCACCATTATCACATTGCTTCCAAATAAAGAGCACCCACAATTGGCCTCTGATTATAGGCCAATTTCTTGCTCCTCAGTTCTATACAAGATCATTGCTAAGGTTCTAGGTACTAGACTTGGTTGGATTCTTCCTGATTTTATCAACTTAAACCAAGGAGCTTTTGTCAAAGGAAGGCTCATATCCCATAATCTATTACTTACATAGGAGCTTCTTCAAACTTACAAATGGAAATATGGATGTGTGAATAGCTACCTCATAAAGGTAGATATTCAGAAGGCTTTTGACATTTTGGAGTGGTCCTTCTTATTCAATCTATTGGAGAGCCTCAGATTTCCCAGAGCTGTTATTCAGTGGATCGGGAAGTGAATTAAGACTGCTTCTTTAAGCATTTCTCTTAATGGTTATACTCCTTCAAGGAAAGAGGGGGGAGGGGAGGGGTCAAACAAGGACATCCTCTTGTTTGTCCTAGCTATGAATACTTTTCCAGACTCCTATCATTGGCTTTCAGGAACAAACTAATAGATCATCATGCCAGATGCAAAATGGTAGGAATTCAATGCCTACTATTTGCAAATAATCTTTTAGTCTTCTATAAAGCTAATGGCAAATCTCTTCATGGAGTACTGAAGGTTCTAGCTAAGTTTAAAGACACTGCTGGCCTTTCCATTAATCCTCCTGCTAAGTCACGGGTTTACTTCTCAAGAATTGAAAAATCAACCATTAAAACTTTGCTGGGAATTCTTTAGATTCAAAGAGGAGCTTTCCTATTGCATACTTAGGACTTCCTATAACACAGGCAGAGGCTTGAATGCTCAAACATGTCAGAAATTAGTGGAGAAAATCAAAACCATGTTACATAGCTGGAAGGGAAAGAATCTTTCTTATGCAGGCAGGATTGAGCTCATTAATACAGTGTTGCTGAGCATTACAAGCTATTGGATAAGTGTTTTAAAAATTCATGTGAGTGTTTATGATGAAATTGAGACCATGTGCAGATGCTTCGTATAGGGATACCAAGATGGAGAGAGAGGCCTAAATCTAGTGGCTTGGGAAAATACTTTGTATTAAAAAGGAATGTGGTGGTGCAGTTATCAAGGATCCTTTCCTATGGGGGCAAGCCTTATTATGCAAACAACTTTGGGATATTCAAAGAGAGAAGGCTAACTTGTGGATTAAATGGGTTCAGGAAGTTATATGAAAGGGTCAGCAACTTTACAAACTTGCAGTGCACCAAATCATGCCAGTTATAGCTGGAAACATTTAATGAGACTAAGGGACCAAATGTTGCAGTTCTTGCCTCTTTGTTTGTCTGCTTCGGGAACTTTCAAAGTCTCTTTGGTTATATGGTTTTCTTCAAGGTCAAAGGAATAGAAGAGCTTTTTTTTGCTAATATTTGGAAGTAAGAAGTTGCTACCAAAACACTTTTTTTTTTAGACTGGCTTTGGGAAGACTATCTACTCTAGATAGGTTGCATTGTTTTGGTTTACATCTTCATCTATCCTATTCACTTTTTTTGATGAAATTTTTGTATATAAATCAAAGAAAACAAAAGAGTTTTTAGGCCATCACTCCTAGCCTTTTGCAAGCAAAAACCCCTATCAAAACGTGCTATTTAAAAGTAAACAAACAAAATAAACAACTAGCTTCATATTCTATCTAGCTCATCTTCAAAATTTTCTTTCTATCTCTTCTTTTTCTTCTATTTGCATTACGGCTTCAACTTGGGCAGCCATGGTCTCCAGCTTAAAATATTCTTCACTAAAGATCCTCTTGTTCCTTTCATTCCATATTCTATACAGGGCACTAGTAAGCTTCATCAACTTCAAGTCTTGCCTTCTTCTTACCATAATCAACAAACACCTTTTCACTTGCCTCGGGATGCTCATATCCCTCAACTTCAAGACAAATGGGTTGCAGTCTAATCCACATCATCACATAAACTACACCTTTGTTGTGTCTTCAAAATCCCAAATATTTGCAATCTATCAACCGTGGGCAGCCTTCCCTTCAATAGCATCCATAAGAAAATTCTATGCTTAGGTAAAATGTTTTTGTGCCAAATTACCTTAGCATAAACGTCCCTTTTTGTTTCCTCCCTTCATTTCATCATACATCATCCTTTTCTTAAACTTGTATTCCTTGTTTATACAACTCACAAGGATTTGGAAGTGTTTATCTTTCAATTTGCACAACATCTTCCAATGCCAACTAGAATTTACCCCTCATTTGCTTTCTTGTAGACTTCCATCCTTTATGTAATATGCTTGAATCCACCTAACCTACATAATGTATTTCTTTTATTTAAGTCCCACAATTGCTTGCACAGTGCAGCCTTGTTCCAAATGGAAGGATCTTTAATCCCCAGTCCACCCAAATGTTTTGCTTCTACAAATTGTGTCCCAAGAGATAGGAGTATAAGCCCTTCACCCTTCTTCTCTTCCCCACAAAAAAATCTACAAATCTTCACAATCTCTTTATGAACACCCTCAGGTATACTTAGTATACTAGCCCAAAAGCATGAGCTATACTTAGTAGAAACGAATTGATCAATTGCACCTTCCCTGCACAAGAAAGAACACTTGATTTGAAACTATGCAATTTTCTTCTAATTTTTTCCACCAATTTCTCACAATCTTGATTCCTCCACTTTACATTAGACAAAGGCAGCCTCAAATATTGCATTGGAAATTCCCCTCTTGTTACATTTAACACTCCAGCCTACAAATTATTCTCTGCTTTATCCATTCTAGAAATCTAGATTTTTGCCCACTTATTGCAAGACCTGAGACCTCCATAAACCTCTTTATTAATCCTTTCAAAACCTCCATGTATTTTTGGTCTACTCCACAAAAGATGATCAAATCATCAACAAACAACAAAGTATGCACACCAACCTTCTTGCCTCTTTGGTAGAATTCTATGTGTTCTCCTTGTACTCCTTTGCCATCATTCTTGTAAGGTATATTCCATGCTCAAAACAAAAAAAAAGTGGGATAGAGGATCCCTTTGTTTAAATTCTCTTCTACCCATGAAGCCTTCAGAATACCTCCTATTCAAAGCCAAGCAAAAGGGTGACTTCATTGTACTTCTCTTCATCCAATCTATCATCAACCAAGGGAACTTTAAAATTTCAAGCCATTTAATAGGAAATTTCCAGCTTATACAATCAATGGCTTTGCTAATATCCACTTTAACAACACAACTTCTCCTCATGTCATCCACATTGTACTTATGGAACAATTCTTGTGTTAAAACAATGTTGTGTGATATGTGCTTACCTTTCACAAAAGCACTTTGATTCTCACTAATAAAACAAGGCAGCACCTCACAAAGTCTTGCACAAATCGCTTTGGTTATCCCTTTATAAAGTACGGAGCAATAATCAATAGGCTCATTGGTTATCCCTTTATAATCACTTGCAAGTTGAGGTCTACTCACCTTTAGGATCAAGCATAGAACGGCTTGATTCAAGGAGTTTGGAATTTGTTCCCCATTGAAAAAGAATTGTACGACCTCCACCATACTTCCTCCAATTATCTCCCATTTGCTCCTTAAAAATTGGCTTGTATAACCATCTCTCCCCAGAATTTTGTTAGGATGAATCCCCAAAGTGCTTTTTCACCATATTTTCACCAATTGGTTGGATTAAGGATACTTGTTGTATGCTTAGCACTCCACCAAATGTAGCCAAGTTTTCCTCCAAGTCTTTTAGTCTCCCAATAGACTCCCAAATGGATTTCATAGTGCCTCTTCAAATGTTCTTCAATCTTGGTCTAGATTGGATAGTAATCGATTCCCCTCTTTTATGTTCACCATTTGGTTCTTGTATTGCCTTGCTCCCATAGAAGTATAAAACAACTTGGTAGGCATATCCCCCTCATGAAGCCATTGCACTTTGCTCTTTGTTGCAATAACTTGTATTCAGCCTCCTTCAATTCTTCAAACACTTTTCTTGCATCAAATTCCACCCTTTGCCCCCTTTCATCCCTTGGTTCTTCATTCAACCTCTCTTGTGCCAAAAGTCATTCCTTCTTTGCTTTCTACACCCTTTCTTTAATATTAGAGAGCTCCCTTCTATTGAGCTTGTTTAAAGGCTTTTCCATGTCTTCAGGAAGTTTTCCAAACTCCTTCATTGTCTTGACCTTCCTCCAAACCACTTGGATTGTCCCCTTAAATTGTGGTGAGGCCTACCACATATTTAAATATCTGAAGCTCCTCTTCTCCTACTTTTCTTCCTTATTCCAACTCAACTTGATAGGATTGATGTCCGAGAGTGTGTCAAGTTTAACCTCACAAAAGGTTTGGCCGGGCCTCCTTACCCAAAATCCTTCACAAATGCATCCACGGTGCAAATATTCTCACACCAAATCTTCTCGTAGTTAGTTAGAGATATTGTATATATTCTCATCCACGTTACAATTTTCTTTCTTCCTATTACTCAAGTACAAGTGTTTTTCCATCAAGTGTGCCTCTTTCAGCCCGGTCTTCAATCTTTCCCAGCTAGCAATCAGTCTCTTTCACCATATGCTCTTGATTCTTTGAACTAGACTTACTTGGATTTTAGATGGATTGTGGTTTTTTAGGCATGCATTCGTTGTTCATTAGGACTAAATGTCAGATTTGAATATGTCCTGGTAGGACCAAAACCGCCCATCGGTGTGCCTCTTCATCGGTTGAAGTTAGAAGATCCCGAGTCAAACTCCTTGATTGTTAAAGTTGTGGGATGGGCTTTTTTCGGCATGAAGGTACTTTCAACCAACCTTGGTTTTACCAATAAATCAATCATTGACACATTATGTTAAAGCTTAATCTGTTGTATGAGATTCTCCCTTAGTTCTTTGAAACATAGTGTTCACAAATGCATCATCCACTCGCATACCTATCATTCTCATGCTTGATTGAAGATATTTCCAGTATTTAATCCATTTTGCAAATCCTTGCTTCATATTTCTTAAGAACGAGTGTTTTTCAATCAAGCACATGGTTGGAACATAGTACAAATGAAGCCCGATCATCAATCTTTCCTAAGTAGCAATCAGTCTCTTCCATCATATGCTCTTTATTTTTTGAACTAGACTTACTTGGATTTCAGATGGATTGTGGTTGATTTGAGGCAGCCATTCTTCGTTTATTAAAACTAAAAGTTGGATTTGAATACGTCTAGGTAGGACTAAAACCGCCCATCATTGTGCCTCTTACTCGGCTGAAGTTAGAAGATCTTGAATAAAACCCAAGCCTTTGATTGTTAAAGTTGTGGGATGAGTGGTCTTTTTTGGCCTTAAGGTACTTTCAACCAACCTTAGTTTCACCAATAAGCCACTTATTTATAATTAATGTTGAATCTTAATTGGTATTTTAGATTCTCCTTCACAAATGCATAATCCTCTGCCACACCAATCCTTCTCATGGTTAGTTTGAGACATTGCAAATATTCATTAACGGTTCAATTTCTTTACTTCATATTACTTAAGTATGAGTGTTTCCATCAAGTACATGGTCGGAACATGATATAAACAAATCCTAGTCTTCAATCTTTCCCAAGTAGCCATCTGTCTCTTCATGCATATGCTTTTGATAGTTTGAACTAGACTTTCTTAGATTTCAGATGGATTGTGGTTAATTTGAGGTAGCCATTCTTCGTTCAATAGGACTAAAAGTTAGATTTGAATATGTCTGGGAAGGACCACAATCGCCCATCATTGTGCCTTTTCCTCTGCCGAAGTTAGAAGATCCTGAGTCAAACCTAGGTTTTGATTGTTAAAGTTGTAGGATGGGGTCTTTTTCGGCCTTAAAGCACTTTCAACCAATTTTTTTTATGGAATGTAGTGTTTCGGTTCATCAAAAGAGAACCAATAAAATTTTTGTACAAGGCAGAGGAGTAAACCACCCCTCGGCTAAGAAAAGACATAAATCAAATAACCTACTACAAGGAAAATCTATGTAGCTAGGCTAAAACATCTAATGCCAAAGTTGATGCTCAACTGAAATAGCTAAGTATAAATCCTGAGCTGCCATTACTTTGCCTTGGAAAATTCTTCTATTCCTCTCCTCCCAGCTATAGTATAAGGTAGAGAGACCAAAAGAGAGAACTTCTAATCCTTCCTTTTCTACCGTACAAACAACAATCTTCTAAGTTGTCTAAAATCCCAAAAGATAGGAAAATGGAGCAACGTAAAGACTTTTTGAGTGTAAACACAATTCAGAAATATGTGTTGAGAACTCTCAGGCTGAGGTAACACCAAGAGCATGCTGACAGGTGAAGATGCAGCCCAAAACAATGCAATCTATCTAGAATAGAAAGCCTTCCCAAAGCAAATCTCCATAGAAAGAAAGAATGCTTTGGTAGAAGCTTTTTGCTCCAAATAGTAGCATGAAAGGCCTTTCTGATTCTTTGACCTTGAAGAAAGCCATAGAGGCAACAAATGCAACATATGATCCTTTAAGGTGTTTCCAACTGTTACTAGCATGATTTGCAACATTACAAGCTTGCAAAGGTGTTAATGATCCCTTCATATAGAACTCCTACACCCACTCAATCCTTAATTATTAACAAAGAAAAGCTTGACCCCATAGGAAAGGATCTCTAATGCTTGCTCCTCCATACTCCTTTTCATGACATAGTGTTCCCCAAGCATTAGGATTCTTTCCTCTTTCTTCTTCTTGATCGCCCCAAAGAAAATTCTGCAAATGGTCTCAATCTCCTCTCATAAACTGCAACTGTAGCTTGAAAGCACTAATCCAGTAACTGATTACACTCAAAAATACAGATTTAATGAGTTCAATCTTTCTTGCATAAGATAGAGTTTTGCCTCTCCAACTTAGTAGTCTAGATTTGATTTTCTCCACTAACTTCTTACATGTTTGAGCATCCCATCCTCTACCTATTATAGGCAAGCCTAAATAAGAAATAGGGAAAGTACCCTTTTTCATCATCAAAATATCAGTCAGCACTCCAACATTAGCTTCCTCCATCCTTGAAAAATAGGCATGAGGTTTTGCAGGATTAATGGTTAGACCAGTAACTTCTTTAAGCTAATTATAGCAATCTAGAAAAATATTTCATGACCATAACAAACAAAAAGGGTGAAAGAGGATCCCTTGCTTAACTTGTCTCTCCCCTTTAAAATTTTGTGTATAACCACCATTGAGAGAGATGCTAAAAGTAGCAGTTTCAATGCATTTTTTTATCCATTGAATGAATGCGCTTGGAAATTTAAGGCTCTCTAACAAACTGAATATAAAAAAGACCATTCAAGCTGTCAAATGCCCTTTGAATATCCACTATGATCAAACAGCAATCCAATCTGCCATTCTTCCACTTACAATTTTGTAGCAACTCCTAAGTAAGTAGCACATTGTAAGAAATGAGCCTACCTTTAACAAAAGCTCCCTGGTTCAGGTTGATTATATCAGGCAGTACCAAAGCAAGCCTTGTGCAAAGAACTTTAGCAATGATCTTATACAACACAGAACAACAAGAAATTGACCTTAAATCAGAAGCCACTTGTGGATGCTATTTCTTGGGAAGCAAGGTGATGATTGTGTTATTCTACTAATCTGAGATGCTACCACCATCAAAGAAATCCTGAATAGTTGTAACCGCACTAGAACCAATGATATGCCAAGTAGATTTCAAAATTTGGTTAGAAAAACCATCATGACCAGGGCTTTTACTACCAGGAATGCTTTTAAGGGCATTGTAAATTTCCTCAATAGTAAAAGGTTATATTAACCTGTATAGATGCTCAAGAGATAGGAGTGGTCCTTGTTTAATCAATTCAGGATCCATCACTGATTTTGGTGGAAAGGATGTACCCAATTGTTTGGAGAAGAAATCAATCATAAAAGCCTCAACCTGATCTCTAGTTTTCAGCAACTCAATTCCATTAGTAAGGCACAGAATACAGTTTTTAAATAGTCTAGTCTTTAAATAAGAATAAAACAACTTAGAAGGTTTATCACCATCCTTCAACCATGCACTCTTAGTTTTTTTATGGAGGAATCTGGATTCTGCCTCATATAACATGATTGCCTTCTCCCTAACTTCACCCTCAGCCTTTTGTAGTTGTTCATTCAATGGATCATAGTGTAAAGCTTGTTGAGCTACTTCCAAATCTACAGTGGTTGCCAAAGCTCTTTGCTGAATTACACGAAATTGCACATTATTAATGCTTTGTAGAGGAGCATGTAATAAGTGAAGATTTAGATACAAATCATGCAAGGTAAGTACTGAATGATCCCTCTAAATAGCCTCTACAATAGGCAAGAATTCAGATAATGAACTCCACATTTAAAGTATTTGAATGGCTTTTTGATTTTCTGATGATGTTTTGTGATTTCAGGAGAAGAGGATTATCATCAGAAATTTGCTCCATCAACACCATACACCTGGATTCAGACAGCAAAGCCATTTCTGGTTGATCAATGCTCTATCCAACCTGATATACACCATATTCCCCTTCTTGCTTCTGTTGTTCCAAGTAAAGAAAGGGAAATTTTTTTCATTTCAATTAGATTAAGAGCCCACACCACTAATTTAAATTGAAAAGGTTTTGAGGCAGTAACTTCAGCTCCACCAATCCTATTTTCAAAATCCAATGGAGAGTTGAAATCACCAGCTATCAACCAGAGTGTGTCTTGGATATCCAGCTTATGAAGTTCAACCCACAGTGGATCTCTCTCAGAAGGCACATTTCTCCCATACACCAAAGTAACAAAAATAGGAATGTTTAAAGCTTTAATAAAAAAAATCAAGAAACAAGAATCCATTGAGCATGCATAGAAAGGATATGTATATCAAAAAGATCAAGCCTCAACCCTAAAAAAGTCTCCAACTATAATCAACACTATTGTTGTAACAAACTACCAACTTAAGTTTAAATCATCCCAAATCTTTTTCATTCTTTCATACCACTTTTGTCTCCACTGTACAAAGAAAACCAACATTATTTACAAAACATAGTTCCCTTTACTACCCTTTGTTTCATTAAGATATTGAGGCCCCTAATGTTCCAAACAAGCATATTAGACTCCATTAGGAGGGGGTGAGGAAGTTGGGGACAATCCTTAACTGAAGACAAATTCTGCAAAACAAATTGGATCATTTCAGGATCAGGAGCTAGATCAGAAAGGGCTTGCTGATCAAGTTTAGGTGATTCTTGTCTTGGTCCAGGGATTAAAGAGGAAGTGCTGGGCTCTTTTCCTGGTCTATGAACTGGGATAGGATAAAACAAAACATGATCAGACACAACAAGATCAGTAGGAAAATGATCAACAGCTTTGGAAGCTGCCTTTGGAACATACTTCTTGGTAATATTGTTTAGTGGTTTTTGAAGCTTTTTACAGCTTGCATTATCATGCCTAAAATAGAACAGTGGGAGCATTTTATAGGCTTCCATTCAAACACTAATTTCTGCCTTTGCACTATATCATTTTCATCAATGAAAGAAATCTTATCAGGCGGAACTTCCACAATCTCCATTTCACTCTGTACTCTTGCAAAACTAAGCCTATCCAGTGAATGAGTGGTTGTATCAACCATCAAAGGCCTCCCTAAAGGACTTAAAATTCTACTCAAAATCTCAGGAGTCCAATAGACAGGATCTAGATCAGGAAGTTGCACCCAAACTGGAATTTTTTAAGGCTGCTCGCATTTAAAGTCTCTTGTCCATGGATAAATCAAAACTGGTTTGCTATCAAACACAATCATACCCCTTCTAAAACTTAATTTTTAGATTCCACTTCTTTAAATCTAACCATGAAAACACCATAAGATAGTAACCATACCTTGACAATCTCATATTTGTTTTCGGGTTGTACATACACTAAGGGGTTGATGAAAATTTTGAAGTTGAGGGATATGAGCAACATGAGGCAAGTAAAAAGATGTTTTTTAATGATGGTAAGAAGAAGGCAAGACTTGATGTTGATGAAGCTTACTAGTGCCTTGTATAGAATATGGAATGAAAGGAAAAAGAGGATCTTTTGCCAAGAAGATTTGAAGATGGAGACCTTGGCTGCCCAAGTTGAAGCTGAATGCAAATGGAGGAGCAACAAGAGATGGAAAGAAAATTTTGAATATGAGCCTAGATAGAATATAGAGCTGGTTGTTTGTTTGATTTTAAATAGCAAGTTTTGATAGGGGTTTTTGCTTGTAAAAGGCTAGGAGTGATAGCCTAAAAAATCTTTTGGTCTGATTTGATCTATATACAAAAGTTTCATAAAAAAAGAAGTAAATGTTAGCTTTGTAAGCTCAATGAAATTAACAAACAATATTAGTTGGGTTCGAGCTCGAATACTGTACGAGCTCGAATATTGTACGAGCTCGAATACTATACGAGATTGAGCACGAATACTGTGTGAACTCGAATGTTGTATGAGATGTAGCTCAAATATTGTAAGAACTCAAATACTATACGAGATTGAGCACAAATACTGTACGGACTCGAATACTGTACGAGATTGATTTCGAATATTGTACGAGCTCAAATACTATACGAACTCGAATACTGCACAAGATTGAGCTCGAATAATTTGTGAATTATAATTTGTATAATTTGTGAATTATAGTGAATTTTTATGTCAAATATTACACATGCATTTAATTGGGTAATTTTGGATATTTATTTAGTATTAGTTAGGTTCCATTAAGTTAACATAATATAGGACACATTGAGATCAAAATTTAATTATTCTCATCCCGCCCAATCCCAAAAACTAATGAGTATTTAATATCCGATCCCATTGGATAATGACAACTTGTAACCCAAATCAGAAGCAAATATTGAATGATAACTTATTGGATTAATTACAAAATGACTTATTGGATAATGACTTATTGGATAATATATTTTTTAGCTCATTGGGTCATATGAGTTATCTCATGAGTTACCCAATTGGTTATCCATTCAATGACCTAACCCATTTATGATCCAACCCATTATGACTCATTAATAAAAGTGTTAATTGGGTTTGGATAATGGGTTGATCCAATTAACCCATTTGACGGGATCCTTTAGCTTCATAAGTTGCTTCCAACTGTTACTTACATGATTTGCAACATTACAAGCATGTAGTGGTGGTGTTGATCCTTTCATATAAAACTATTATACCCATTTAATCCACAGATTTTTTTTCTCTTTCTGAATATCCCACAACTGTTTACACAACA
This sequence comes from Rubia yunnanensis, assembly GCA_037428765.1. Taxonomy (NCBI): domain Eukaryota; kingdom Viridiplantae; phylum Streptophyta; class Magnoliopsida; order Gentianales; family Rubiaceae; genus Rubia; species Rubia yunnanensis. Next base: position 67,065,686 of record CM075063.1, read on the forward strand.
AAGCTTGACCCCATAGGAAAGGATCTCTAATGCCAGCAGCTCAACTATACTCCTTTCCAAGACATAGTGTACTCTAAGCAACAGGATTCAGTCCTCTTTCTTCTTCTTGATAGCCCAAAAGAAAATTCCTGCAAATAGTCTCAATCTCCTCATAAACTAATATTGGTAGCTTGAAGTACTAATCCAGTAGCTGATCACACTCAACAATATAGAATTAATGAGTTCAATCTTTCCTGCATAAGATAGAGGTTTGCCTCTCGAGCTTAGCAATCTGGATTTGATTTTCTCCACTAGCTTCTGACATGTTTGAGCATTCCATCATGTTCCTGTTATTGGCAAGCCAAAATAGGAAACATAGAAAGTACCTCTTTCCATCTTCAAGATATATCAATCAGCCCTTCAACAATAGCTTCCTCTATCCTTGAGAAATAAGCTTGAGATTTGGCAGGATTGATGGAAAGGCCAGTAACATCTTTAAATTGATCCATAACATCCAAAACACCTTGAAGGGATTTGTTGTTAGCTCAACAACAAAATAGAAGATCATCAGCAAAAAGTAGGCATTGAATTCCTACTTTCTTGCATTTTGTATGATAATCCACCAATTTTCTGCTAAAAGCTAATGAAAGCAATCTGGAAAAATATTCCTTGGCCATAACAAACAAAATAGGTGAGAGAGGGTCCCCTTGCTTGACCCATCTCTTCCCGATAAAAGTTTGTGTATAACCACCATTGAGACAGATGCTAAAAGTAGTAGTTTCAATGCACTTTCTGATCCATAGGATAAATGCTCTAGGGAATTTGAAGCTCTCCAATAAACTGAATATTCACTTTGATTAAATAGCTATCCAATCTGCCATCCTTCCACTTATACTTTTGCAGCAATTCCTGAGTAAGTAGCACATTATAAGAAATGAGCCTACCTTTAACAAAAGCTTTCTAGTTGAGGTTGATCAAATCAGGCAGTACCAAACCAAGCTTTGTGCAAAGAACCTTGGTAGTGATCTTGTATAACATAGAACAACAAGAAATTGGCCTGAAAATCAGAAGCCACCCGTGGATGTTCTTTCTTAGGAAGCAGAGTGATGATTGTGTTATTCAGCTGATCTGGGATGCTACCACTATTTTAAAAATCCCGAATATCTACAACCACACTAGAACAAATAATATGCCAAGTAGCTTTAAAATTTTGACTAGAAAAACCATCATAACCAGGACTTTTACTATTAGGAATGCTTTTAAGGCATTATAAATTTCCTCATTAGTAAAAGGATGAATTAACCTGTATTGATGATCATGAGATAGGACTGGTCCTTGCTTAATCACTTCATGATCCAACATTGATTTTGGTATAAAGAATGTACCCTATTGTTTGGTAAAGAAACCAACCAAATGAGCCTCTACATGATCTCTAGTTTTCAGCAACTTAATTCCATTAGTAAGGCACGGAATGTGATTTTTTAAACTGTCTAGTCTTTAGGTAAGAGTAGAACAACTTAGAAGGTTTATCCAGATCCTTCAACCAAGCACTCTTAGTTTTTGGATGGAGGAATCTGGATTCTGCCTCATACAATATGATTGCCTTCTCCCTAACTTCACCCTTAGCCTTTTGCAGTTGTTCATTCAAATGATCTGATTGTAAGGCCTTCGGGGCTTCTTCCAATTCCACGGTGATTTCCAAAGCTCTTTGTTGAATTGCAATCAATTCCACTTTATTAATGCTTTGTAAAGAGGCATGTAATAAGTGAAGATTAAGATACAAATCATGCAAAATGATCCCTCCAAATAGTTTCTACAATAGGCAAGAATTCAGATGACAAACTCCACATGTTATAGTACTTGAATGGATTTTTGATTTTCTCATCCCGTTTTGTGATTTGCAGGAGAAGAGGATTTTATGATCAGAAATTCGCTCCATCGGCACCAAACACCTAGATTCAGACAATAGATCAAGCCATTTTTGGTTGATCAATGCTCTGTACAGCCTATTGTACACCCTATTCCCCTTCTTACTTCTATTGTTCCAAGTAAAGATAGGGCCAAAATGCTTCATTTCAATCAAATTAAGGGCATGTACCACTACTTTAAATTGAAAGAATTCAGAAGCACTAATTTCAGCTCCACCAAACCTATCTTCAAAATCCAAAGGTGAGTTGAAATCATCAGCTATCAACCAAGGCATATCTTGGATATCTAGCTTATGAAGTTCAGCCCACAATGGATCCCTCTCGGAAGACACATTTCTCCCTAAAACCAAGTAACAAAAACAGGAATGTTTAAAGCTTTTAAAAAAATTATGAAACATGAATCCATTGAGCATGGATAGCAAGGATCTGTATATCAAAAAAAATTTAGGTCTCCATCCCAAAAAAATTCTCCCATTATCATCAACAATATTGTTTGTAACAAACTACCAACCCAATTCAAATCATCCCAAACCTTTTTTTCATTTTTCAGCACCACTTTAGTCTCCACTACTTTTGTTTTAAAGAGGTATTGAGACCTATAATGTTAAAAAAAATCATATTAGACTCCATCATCTGGGTGAGGAAGCTGGGGAAAATCCTTAACTGAGGACAAATTCAGCAAATCAGAATGGACAATTATAGGATCAGGAGCTAGAGCTTGTTGATCAGGCTTAGATGATTTTTTTCTTAATCCAAGGATTGAAGAGGAAGTACAAGGCTCCTTTCAAGGCCTATGAACTGGGATAGGATCAAAAAAATAGGATCATACTCAACACAGGATTAGTAGGAGCATGATCAGCAGCTTTGGGAGCTGCCTTTGGAACATGCTTCTTGGTAATATTGTTGAGTGGTTTTTGGAGCTTTTTACAGCCTACCTTATCATGTCCTAACATAGAACAATGAGAGAATTTTATAGGCTACCATTCAAATATCAATTTCTATCTTTGCACTATATCATTTTCATCAATAAAAGAGACTTGATCAAGCAGAACCTCCATAATCTCCATTTCAATTTGTACTCTTGCAAAGCTGAGCCTATCCAGTGAATAAGTGGTTGTATTATCAACCATCAAAGGCCTTCCTAAATGAATTAGAATGCTCAAAATATCAAGAGTCCAATAGACAGTAAGATCTAGATCAGGGAGTTGCACCCAAATTGGGATGTGAGAAGGCTGCTCACATTTAAAATCTCCTATCCATGGATAAAGTAAAATTGGCTTGCTATCAAACAAAATCATACCACTTCTTTGAATTTAACCATCAAATCCCCAGGAGATAGTAACCATACCTTGATAATCTCAGATTTCCTCCAAACTTTTCTGAAAAAGTTGTCCATAATGTGCAGTGGTGGATGACCTCCAAGGATCTTGCATATAACAATGCTCTCCCATGTTTTACCTGTATTCAACACAAGACTTGGAGAACCTGCCCATGTGAACACCAGCAACTTCATCTGGTTGATAAAACTTCATGCCTTCTGATCTATCCTTCAGTAGATCTGTCCAAGCTGAAGCTGGCTTTGGAGCTGAAGGAATTGCATCTAGATGTTGAAGAATCTCTTTAACCAAAACAGGTTTTGAAAATGAAGCACGAGCATCAACTGGTTTTTTCAAGAAAGAAGACGATCCATTCCTTGAACCACTAGCTAAATCCCTGGTAGGTGCAGGAGATTGGCTAGGAGTGAAGGCTGGAATGTGCAACAAGCTTGTTAAGGATAGATCAGAAATTTGAGCCATAGAAATCCTATCCCCTTGGTCATTTGATAGACCACTGTATAATAGAATGCTACTGCCCACCAGATCAGTTGATGCCTTGTTTTCCTCGTGAACATTTGTAGCCTTGATTTCTCCATGAACACTAAGTACTGTTTGATTCTTTTTTGCAACTTTTGCAACTGTTAAATGCCTGTCTTTTTTTTATGAAAGTTTTGTATATATATCAAATCAAACCAAAAGAGTTTTTAAGCAATCACTCCTAGCCTTTTTACAAGCAAAAACCCCTATCAAAACTTGCTATTTAAAATCAAACAAACAACCAGCTCTATATTCTATCTAACTCATCTTCAAAATTTTCTTTCCATCCCTTATTGCCCCTCCATTCGTATTTGGCTTCAGCTTGGGCAGCCAATGTCTCCATCTTCCAATCTTCTTGGCTAAAGATTCTCTTGTTCCTTTCATTCCATATTCTATACAAGGCACTAGTAAGCTTCATGAATTTCAAGTCTTGCCTTCTTCTTACCATTATCAACAAACATATTTTACTTGCCTCATGTTGCTCATATCCCTCAACTTCAAGATTTTCACTAACCCCTTAGTATATGTACAACCCAAAAACAAATGGTTTTCTATCTCATCCACCTCATCACATAAACTACAACTTTTTTTGTCTTCAAAATCCCAAATCTTTACAATCAATAAATTGTGGGCAGCCCCCCCTTCAATAGCATCCATAAGAAAATTCTATGCTTAGGTAAAATGTTTTTGTGCCAAATTACCTATGCATAAAAGTCCCTTTTGCTTCCCCCGTTCATTTCATCATACATCAACCTTGTCTTCAACTTTCCTTCTTTGTCTAAACAATTCTCAAGGGTTTGGAAGTGTTTATCTTTCAATTTGCACAACATGTTCCAATGCCAAATAGAACTTACCCCTCTTTTGCTTCCTTGTAGACTTCCACCCTTTATGTAATATGTTTGAATCCCCCTAACCCAAAGAATGTCTTTCTTTGAGTTTAAATCCCACAATTGCTTGAATTGTGCTTCCTTGTTCCAAATGGAAGGATCTGTAATCCCCAATCCTCTAAATTTTTTGCTCCTACAAATTGTGTCCCAAGAGATAGGAGTATAACCCATTTTCCCTTCTTCTCTTCCCCCACAAAAAATATCTACAAATTTTCACAATCTCCTCATAAACACCCTCAGGTATACTTAGTATACTAGCCAAAAATCCAGCTATACTTAGTAAAACTGAATTGATCAATAGCGCCCTCCCTGCATAAGAAAGAACACTTGAATTCCAACTATGCTATTTTCTTCTAATTTTATCCACCAATTGCTCACAATATTACTTCCTCCACTTTACATTAGACAAAGGCAGCCCCAAATATTGCATAGGAAAATCCCCTCTTGTTACATTTAACACTCCAGCCAACAAGTCTTTCTCCTCTTCATCCATTCTAGAAAAATAAATTCTAGATTTTTGCTCACTTATTGTAAGACCTGAGACCTCCTTAAACCTCTTGTAAGGTACTCCATGCTCAAAAAAAACAACAAGGGGAATAGAGGATCCACTTGTTTAACTCTTCTTCGACCCATGAATCCTTCAGAATACCTCCCATTCAAAACCAAGTAAAAGGATGACTTCATTGTACTTCTCTTGATCCAATCTATCATCAACCCGGGGAACTTTAAAACCTCAAGCCATTTAATAAAAAATTTCCAGCTTATACAATCAAGGCTTTGCTAATATCCACTTTAACAACACAACTTCTCTTCATGTCATCTACATTGTACTGATGCAACAATTCTTGTGTTAAAAGAACGTTGTGTGATATGTGCCTACCTTTCACAAAAGCACTTTGATTTTCACTAATAAAACAAGGCAGCACCTCACAAAGTCTTGCGCAAAATACCTTGGTTATCATTTTATAAAGTACGGAGCAACAAGCAATAGACCTATAATCATTTGCAACTTGAGGGTGACTCGCCTTTGGGATCAAGGACACGGATTGATTCAAGGAGTTTGGTATTTCTTCCCCCTTGAAAAAACTTTGTACGGCCTTCACCATACTTTCTCCAATTATCTCCCAATTGCTCTTAAAAACTTGGCTTTTATAACCATCTCTCCCCCTTGAAAAAGCCCCTCTTCTTGCGCCAATGAAATCTGGCTAAAAGTTTCTTTGTTGGCCTTAACCATTTTCTTTCTTTTAGAGCTCCCCATAGCAAGATTCCTAGAGATCTAAGCAAAGAGAAGAAGAATTTTGGCTAAAAAAGATGAACACATAGTGATGGTGTATTTCACCCACACTAGGAGAGAGACTTCAACCAACCTTGCTTTCACAATTAAGTCCCTCATTGATACATTATGTTAAAGATTAATCGGTATTTGGAAATTCTCCCTTTGTCCTTTGATAAATAGGTTCTTCATATATGCATTATCTTCTGGCATACCAACCCTTCTTATGGCTAGTTCGAGATGTTACCAATATTTATCCACGGTACAATTTTCTTGCTTCATATATTGCTTAAGTTTGAGTGTTTTTCTATCAAGTAAGTGGTTGGAGCATGATACAAATGAAGCCCGACCTTCAATCTTATTAAAGTTGCAACAAGTCTTTTCCAGCATATGCTCTTGATTCTTCGAACTACACTTAATTGGATTTCAGATGGATTGTGGTTGATTTAAGGCAGCCATTCTTCGTTCATTAGAACAAAAGGTTGGATTTTAATACGTATGGGAAGAAGCACCATAGCCGCCCATAAATTTCCGTCTTCCTCAACTAAAGTTAGAAGATCCCAAATCAAACCATGGACTTTTATTGTTAAAGTTGTGGGATGGATTCTTTTTCGTCCTTTGGATATTTTCAACAACCTTGCTTTCACCAATAAATCCCTAATTGATATATTATGTTGAAGCTTACCATGTATTTGGAGATTCTTCCTTAGTCCTTCGATAAACTGGTCTTTCACAAATGCATCATCCTTTCGCAGTCTCGCATAAAACTCTTCTTATGGTTAGTTCAAGATATTTCCAATATCCATCCACGTTACAATGTTCTTGCTTCATATTGCTTAAGTACGAATATTTTTCCATCAAGTACGTGGTTGGAACATGATACAAACGAAGCCTGGTCTTCAATCTTTCCCAACTGCAATCAGTCTCTTCCAGCATATATTTTTTATTCTTTGAACTAGTCTTACGTGGATTTCAGATGGATTGTAGTTGATTTGAGGGAAGCTATTCTTCGTTCATTAGGACTAAAAGTCAGATTTGACTACGTCTGGGTAGGACCACAGCGGCACATCACTGTGTCTCTTCCTCCGCCGAAGTTAGAAGATCCCAAGCCAAACCCTGACTTTTGATTATTAAAGCTGTAGGATGGGGCCCTTTCGACCTTAAGATACTTTCAACCATCCTTGGTTTTACCAATTTATCACTCATTGATACTTTTTTTTATGAAAGTTATATATATATTTATATATATCAAAGCAAACCAAAAAAGTTTTTAGGCCATCACTCCTAACCTTTTACAAGAAAAAATGCCTATCAAAACTTATAATTTAAAAGCAAAGAAACAAAACTAACAAACAGCTCTATATTCTATCGAGCTCATCTTTCAAATTTTCTTTCCATCTCTTCTTGCTCCTCCATTTGCATTCAACTTCAACTTGGGTGGCCATGGTCTCCATCTTCAAATCTTCTTGGCTAAATATCCTCTTGTTCCTTTCATTCTATATTCTATAAAAGGCACTAGTAAGCTTCATCAACTTTAAGTCTTGCCTTCTTCTTACCACCATCAAAGGACGCCTTTTTACTTGTCTCATATTGCTCATATCCCAGAACTTCAAGCTTTTAATCAACTCCTTAGTGTATGTACAACCCGAAAACAAATGGGTTGATGTCTCATCCACCTCATAGTGTAAACTAGACCTTTGTTGTGTCTTCGAAATCCCAAATCTTTGCAATCTATCAACCAGGGGAAGCCTTCCCTTTAATAGCATCATCCATAGGAAAATTCTAAGCTTAGGTAAAATGTTTTTGTGCCAAATTACCTTAGCATAAAAGTTCTTTTTGCTTCCTCCTTTCATTTCATCATACATCATCCTTGTGTTTAACTTGCCTTCCTTGTTTATACAACTCCCAGGGATTTAAAAGTGTCTATCTTTCAATTTGCACAACATATTCCAATGGCAACTAGAACTTACCCTCGTTGCTTCCTTATAGAATTCCACCCTTTATGTAATATACTTGAATGCACATAACCCAAAGAATATCTTTCTTTGAGTTTAATTCCCACAATTGCTTACATAGCTGCCTTGTTCCAAATGGAAGGATCTCTAATCCCCAATCCACACAATTTTTTGCTTCTACAAATTGTGTCCCAAAAGATAGGAGTAAAACCCCTTTTCCCTTTTTCTCTTTTTCTCTTCCCCACAAAAAACTTCTACAAATCTTCACAATCTCCTCATGAACTCGCTCAGGTATATTTAGTATACTAGCCCAAAATCCAGCTATACTTAGTCGACCAAATTGATCAATTGCAACTTTCATGCATAAGAAAGAACACTTGAATTCCAACTATGTAGTTTTCTTGTAGTTTTCTTCTAATTTGGTCCACCAATTGCTCATAATCTTGCTTCCTCCACTTCACATTAGACAAAGGCAGCCCCAAATATTACATTAGAACTTGTTACATTTAACTTTCCAGCCAACAAGTTTTTCTCTTCTTCTACCATTCTAGAAAAATAAATTCTAGATTTTTGCTCACTTATTGCAAGACCCGAGACCTCCATATACCTCTTCAAGCATCCTTTTGCACCCTCCAAGGATTTTTGGTTTTCTCCACAAAAGATAAGCAAATCATCAGCAAACAACCAAGTATGCACACCAACTTTCTTGCATCCACTCATTGATACATTATGTTGAAGATTAATCAGTATTTGGAGATTCTCCGTTAGTCCTTCGAAATAAAGTCTTCAAAAATGCATCATCCTCTTGCATAACTACCATTCTCATGGTTAGTTTGAGATATTGCCTAAATTCATCCACGGTACAATTTCCAAGCTTCATATTGGTTAAGAACGGGTGTTTTTCCATCAAGTATATGGTTGAACATGATACAAACAAAGCCCGGTCTTTAATATTTCCCAAGCAGCAATGAGTCTCTTCCAGCATATTCTCTTTGATTCTTTGAACTAGACTTACTAGGATTTAGGATGGATTGTGATTGATTTGAGGCAGCCATTCTTCGTTCATTAGGACTAAAAGTTGGATTTGAACATGTTTGGGTAGGTCCATAGCTGCCCATAATTGTGCCTCTTCCTTGGCCAAAGTTAGAAGATTCTGAGTCAAACCCTAGCCTTTGATTGTTAAATTCTTTTGGATGGGGTCTTTTCGGCCTTAAGGTTCTTTCAACCAACCTTTTTTTATGGAATGTAGTGTTTCATTTCATCAAAGGAGAACCAACAAAAAAATCCTTTGAAGGATTCTATCGGGCACGGAGAGGAAGCACATACACAAGAGTACCACAATAGTCCACCTGGGTTTGTGATACGTCTTGCGGCTTTTATCTATGGGAGTATTTTTCCGTGAAGAAATCTTGCAATGTCCATGTCCAAATTCTTTGGGCAATGACCCCAGAAGTGACTTTCCACCCCAAATTGGTGGGGGTCTTCGTGGTAGAGTGCTTAGCTGTGAGAAAGAAGAAAGACGGCAAGATACCAATGAGAGACATGGTTGGAATCTTTGCTTAACATTTGGGGCATCTAGTTCCTTTTCCATTTGTGATGGTAAATTTGGAATGCTCGGGAACAAGATACACGATAGACAAGCTAGCGAGAGCATCGATGGTTTCCCTCACTACTTCTGAGGATCGTTTCATATGGTTATATGGTGGTGCTACGGTGTGCAACTTCATGGTTTTGCCACAACTCAAACGCACCGCTATCAACCAAGATACCATTTTGGAGGATCTTTTTATTCCCCCCGATCTGAGATTGGAGAGGGTTTTCTACAACACTTCCTCGAGTCCAGACATGTAGATAAAAAAGGATGGCGAGATTCCGGTCTAACACCAACCACTCGAGGAGCCCTACCGATGGAATCTCTTGACTAATTATGCACGTTTGGGGAGCAACTTTTGTTGTCTACCCAAATGGTGCAAGAAATTGGCCAAGCCATCGGGGGAATGAGTTTACAGTTGGATGAGTTTGGGAGTCGGATGGGTGCGATGGAATACGCCATGAGTTCGTGGGGAGATAGATTGAGATCCATAGAGCGGAAGGTGAAAGACGAGTTTGCTATCATGGATAAGAGGGCCGACGTTAAAGAGGAGGCCATTGAGAAATTGATGAGAGGTTCCATATTTCAAGACTCTATGGGTTCCAAAACCTAGTCCCCATTGAGAGGCAAGAGATGAGGCAAGAAGAAAGAAGGAGGAGACACGAGGTGAGATGATTGAGGAAGGCCCTTCGGGGCCACAAGAGTAAGTGTCACTATTTTCCCCGACTCCACTTATGATTTTCATTTTTATGTTGCATTGGGGAAAATGCATGGTTTAAGTGTGGGGGAGGGAATAGTTGAGCGCTTAGGGATTTCTACAAGATTCCTTTGTGCTTTGTCTGGTAGTTTTTATAGTTTGTATTAGGGGGATGTTTTTGGAACACTTTGGTGATGTCAATTTTTTTTAAATTATCTTCAAGTAGTATGAAGCCATTATTTGGGCCATTTTGTGCTACACTAAAAAAAATTGAAAACAACTGAAAAAACGAAAAAAAATATATGCCTGGCTAAGTAAAAAATCCAAAAGTGCGACTTAGGAAACAATGGGAAAGGCCTGGATAGAATGCAAAGCCTAGGTAAAAATGAGAGGCCAGGGCCCAGCTAGGTTGAAAAACCTAGGCAAAAATGAGAGGTCATGTGTGGAAAAAGGTGAGAAGTGAGTATCATTTGTGTGTTAAGATAGGATGAAAACCCGAAAGGGCTCCTAGGAAAAATGGAAGAATTGAGAGAAATCAGAAAATAAGTTAAGGATCTTTTGTATTATCCCTTGGTGGTTTTTTCAGCAACATCTATTAGATTGCTTTTGGCGGCCTATTCGGTGGAGTAAGCTAGTTTGACACTTATCATTTTTGCTTACCTTTTTCTTCAATGATTTGGTTGTATAGATTACTTAGTCTCTTTGGGAGTGTGAGAGTTGTGAGATTCTTACTTCTTTGGGGGAACTAGGAAAATTTAGGAATAGGTTGAATGCATTAGTTAACTAATGTGAGGGAATTGATCTGCACCATCATGCATGTGTTAACTAATGCATTCGACACATTTACTTTTTTTTTTGTTTGGTTGATTGCTTATTTTAGTTAGGTTTACACGAAAAAAGGTTTAGCTGACCGTTGTTGGTTTCTTATCTAAATCCTGAGTTATGTAGACTTAAATAGAACTAATGGATACTTTGTATTCACGAGCACCTAGATTTTCCTTTGTGATCTTACTAGTAGGTAGTTCATGAGTATTTTGTCGTCATTTTGTAGAAGGCCACTCGCAAGAGTGGTAGAAGATATTAGAAGGCCGTCCGCAAGGGCGATAATAGATAAGAAGGCTATGAGTTAAAGCGTGATAGTAGATGGAAAGAAGTCAAAAAAATAGTAGAGTCGAAGTCCAAAGTCTTAAGACGAAGGAAGGTCGTATCAGCCGACGTGGTCCCCGTCAGAAGGCACCAGCACGAGGTACCCTGATCAACATGACCCGTGCTGGAAGGCACAAGCCTTTAGAGCTCGGTGAAGCACAACCCGTGCCAGTGCCCCTTGGCCTGGGGCCATCATCCAGCCCCACCCAGCCAGTGGCCCTTGGAACGATGCCCTCAGCTAGCACGGCCTGTGCCAGCCTCTTTTGGCACGAGCCACAGGCCTTAGCACAACCCGCGTCGCCCAACATCTAAAATCGGCTAAGTATGAATGCAGGTCATTTCCTTTAAAACAGTTTGTGTCATTTCAACTCAAGATTCGAAGACCAGCCGATGGGGTGTGACGTTCTACACTGCCACACCATCATTTTGCTCAGAAAATGACTCCCAGTCGATGCCCCACGAAGTTCCACATGGCCCGTGCCATTCAATTGGTCAAGAAACCACTCCCAGCCAACGGCCCGTGCCAAATGATGCGGGTGCACATGATCAAAAGGCCAAGGACCGAGCCCCAGCCGATTGTCCATGTCGATCGGCAAGGCCCGTGCCAAGGGTGTCCAGCACGGCTCATGCTAAGACACCCAGCACGACCGTGCCAGGCTGCACAGCTCGTGCTAATAGTGCCCGGCATTACCGCACCACATAAGACGGCCAATGTTGTTTGTGACTTTTAGGGTTTTTTGGCCTGTTTTTGGGCCTTTTCCAAGGCCAATTTCCCTACTACTATAAATATAAACTGATGTCTACTAGGGTTTAGGTTTTGGCAGATTATTCTAATCTTGGAGAACATTTTAGATAGAGAAAGGGACTAACCCTTCTCTCTAGTTCTATTTCTTTCCTTATTGATTTTTCCCAATGAAATACTTGGGTTCAATTTTTAGGGAGTAGTTAATTTACTTGGGGTTAGTATTTATATTCATTATTTGATCATATCTTTTTGAGATTCTTAGATTCTTTAATCTTTGTGTCCTATGAATATTTGTGCTTGATTTATGCTTTCTATTCTTGTGAGATTTATGCTATGTCATGTGTTATGATGCATCCATACATCCATGGTAGTGTAATATCGTGCTATGCTTCATAGCTATCTTGGGAGTGTTAGATTATGGAGTAGGTTCAAGAACACCAGGGAGATGAGTGCATTCATGTTACCTCGAGAGTATCTTTCGATTGGTTAAACCATAATTCTAATTGGCTAGTTGTGTGAGGAATCACCTGTTGGGGATGTTAGACTAAACCCTAACGAGGGGAAACCACCGGCTTACCCCAATAGATGAGCATGATTGTTTGTAGCAACTAGGGTTGCGTCAATTCTAAATTCATCACAAGATATCAATTCCTTTGCCACTCTAGGCCTAGGGATCAGTATCCATACTGGAGTGCCCGAGACATACTGTCTTCACTTTCATATCTAATAGTTGCGACCTAATTCAAGGCTTTGTTCCTTTAAGAGGGGGGCGCATTAGCATTGGAAGTGAGATGATGGGGATGAAACGCGGAGTCGGTGGATTGGAGTGCATCCCTAATTATGAAGGTGGTGAGATATACATGTATTGGTGGCAAGTGCCTTTGTGTGACAAATGGGGGGAAATGTCTGGCTGTCTCGACACTATATGACATAGGCATAAGATAGGTTTATATTTTTGTATGTGAATGGATCAAGGATTAAATTCATTCATCGATCATGTTACGCAAATATCCCCCACGTGCTAGTTTATATAGTTTATTTTCTGGTGATCTCGCATGCTTTTGTAGTTAAACCCCCCCCCCTCCCCTGGCCCAAAAAAACCTGTTTATGAATATTAGCTATTCCTGACACACAGATGAATTGACAACCCGGATGTGGCTGTGTGTAGTTCACTTTTAGACATCTAGCATCTCTGTGGACAAACCCAGCATTTCCACTGTCTACCTTCTAGGTAGTATAGTAGTAGGAACGGGAGCAAAATATAAATCTTTATATTTGATCTCACAAGCCTTTGCCTCAAATTAATATTAAGTTAACCTCCCTTGGATCATTTTTACGACCCTAAGGTGAAGGCATGTCAAATTGTGGTGCCGCTGCTGGGGATGCTAGTCTAAAAGTTTAATTGTTAACTTGCATAACACGTTAGTTGAGTAGTTGTATTATTTTTGTTTTTTTTGTGTTGCTTTAGTTGGTTTTTAGTGTTGAACATGTGTTATAGTTATTCCATTTGCTTTTAACCCAGTTGCTAGTGTTGTTTTTGGGTTGGTTTTTGTTTGGTTTCTAGTTTATGGTACATACCTGTACCACAAACTTAGGAGTTTTATCCAATAGTCTTGTGTTTTGTTAGGGGATTTTAATCAACGTCTGTCCCAACAAGACAAAAAAGGAGGGAACCCGGTATCAGAAGAATCAGTGAACATCTTGAGGAGACTGGTGGATAAACATGCACTTAAAGAAGTTCCAAATGATGGAATTTGGTTTACTTGGTCAAACAAAAGAGAACAACCACAAAAAGTGGTTGAAAGGCTAGATAGAGCCTTCATGAACCCTTCCTGGGCACAAAATTTTCAAGATGCAAAGGTTATTAATATGCCCATTATACATTCAGACCATGAACCTCTTTTGTTATATACTAAACTAGAGAGAAATAAAGCATAACAGATTTACAGATATGAAGCTTTTTGGGCTAAAAGCAAGTGCTTGGCCAAATTATTCAAAGAACTTGAGCAAAATATTCCTGAGTACTGGCAACAATGATCAAATATCAACTGGATCAAATTTGGGGAGAAGAATACATCCTTTTACCATGGGTGGGGAACAAGAAGATCCATGAAAATAATTCTAGGGATTAGATTATCTACGGGGGAAAGGTTGATAGATTGTGACTCAACTAATAGAACAATAACAGATCATATAAAGTCAGTGTTCATCCAACCAGAGTAGTATCCACCTCCAATCCATGGAGATATCACAGAAGATCAATTCATGAATTTGAATAACAATTGTCTCTCCCCCCAACAGATTGATGATATTCAAAAACCTTTTTCACTCAAGGAAATTTGGGAAGCTGTCAAATCAATGGGATCATGGAAAGCACCTGGTGAAGATGGATTACTTGCTGGTTTCTATAAAATACATTGGAAAATCATTGACAATAAGGTATCGAGCTCAGTACTTAGAATCCTAAATGGAGAAATGATACCAACGGAATGGAATAAAACTATGATTATCCTTATACCAAAGACAAAAAATTTTATTAGATCCTCTAGATTTTAGGCCTATCTCACTATGTAATGTTAAATATAAAATTATAGCGAAGGTTCCATCGACAAGGATGAAGAAGTATATCTCTGATCTTATGGGAAACAACCAGAATGGTTTTGTTCCTGGAAGAAACATAACAAAAAAATGTGTTATTGGCGCATGAAGTAATTCATTTTATGAAGTTATAGAACAGGGAAGGATGGCTTTGCAGTGAAGTTGGACATGAGTAAAGCATATGATAGAGTCTCATGGAGATTCTTGGAAAAAGCTTTAACAGAGATGAGATTTCTACAAAAGTGGGTTCAACTCTTAATGACTTGTGTGCAATCAGTAACTTATCAAGTGATTATTAATGGTGAAAGGTTTGATTTCTTAACACCAAATAAGGGTCTTAGACAAGGATGTCCGTTCTCTCCTTATCTATTCATTATAGCTCAAAAATATATGTCAGCATGGTTCGAGGCAAGTCTAAATAGTAATCAAATCTAGGGATTGAGGTTTCAAGGATAGGTCCGAGAATCAGTTACTTAATATATGCAGGTGATTGCATTTTGTTCACCAAGTGCACTTATCAGGCGATTAATGATTTGGCCAAACCAATTGACTTGTATGCCAGATTCTCGAAACAAAGATTGAATTTTGAGAAATGCGCAATCAAATTTAGTCCTAATGCAGCTAAACATATAAGGTACTATATGAGGTGGGAGGTCGTCATCGTACCTCTCAAAGTTAAATTTACAAGTCCTAAATGCTTCCTATTAAGTAGATAATGGCAAGTCAGGATCGTCCATGAAGAAGATGTATTTTCTTAAGCGTTTAAACATATAGGGTTGATATTATGCTAGAAGTATACATATACATATGCACACACACACACATATATATATATATATATATATATATATATATAAAGCAAGTAAAAGGGGGGGGGGTTGGTTTTGGTCCTAAGTTATGAATTTAAAAGACAAGATAACTAGCAAAGTCAAGTAACTATGCTAATCATCAAACAAACTAAGAAAAACGGTTTAAAACTACAAACGGCAAAGTCTTAGGGGCGATTGATATCCACTTCCAAACCTCATGTGAATCATTGAACCATTCACTCATTCTATCACATTGTTACCTATGAGGGAATGCTAAAATTTCCCAATTGAATATCAACATTCATTTCTTCTTAATAGTGATTCACAAAGACAAACAACGACCATTTGCAAACCTCATTGATAATCCCTTTAGGCAAATCACACCATAAATGTATTTCATCAATGTCATCATACACGAAGAACCATATATTTGATAACAACAAGCCTTCTAACAAAGACATAGCCATTTAACCAAACATAACATTCATTAGGCTAACCCTATAACAAACCACATTCAAGATTCAACCTTTCATTGCTTCTATAGAATAAATATGAGAACAATCCACTTTAACATATTTATCTAGCAAGAATTAAAACACATTATACACTAGAAGTTTTAAGTCCACGTTCTTAGATTTTCATGCCAAATGAGTTAAGAAATTTGCAACTTTCCTAACACCCTAACACTTCAATCATACAAACACTTCTTATTCTCAAACAACCCATGATATAAATGAAGTAAAACATCACATTAAAACACGTGAATTCTAAATAACAAAAGCTTCAAGAAATAGTGAAATAGAGGTTCTTACTACATAGGCGTAGAAGTTTCAATCAATTGCTCCCAAATACAAAACTAAGCTAGATAATCAAAACACATAACATAGAACAAAGATCTACAAAGATAGAAGAAGAAATGGAAGAAAATGGTGAAAAACTAGGGTTTTAGAGCCCCCAAGCCGGGCTTAGGTAAATGGGGAAGAAAGAGGCTATTTATAGCCCAAGTGGGTCAAGAAAAAGTCAAAAGGTGAAGCATGGCGTGCTGGCCGCGCGTCGAGTGTGCAGGTCGCACGCCGTGTCGTGGGAAACCATGTCGGTGATGCGAGACTCGAGCTGTGGCTCAGAGCGCGCGTTTCTGGACTGAGAACGTGTGCCACATTTTGTTTTTCTCGAGTGGGCGCGCGATTAAGGGTGTAGCGGTTTTCTTCACCCGGCCGGTCGGCTGGCAGGTCTTTGCGTTGTTTTGGGTGAACCGTTGCTCCGATTTTAGAGTTCTTGTAATTGATTTTATAGTGCTTGAGAATAGGAATCCAATGGTGCCACCCTTGTAGTCTGATTCTTCTCGGATCATTTTAAGAATGTTTTCCAAACTTACGGGTGACAACTCATTCGCTTCTTTGCCTTCCTTTTTCGACCCTTCTATCTTCTACCACGTTTTGGCTTGTGGCCTTCACTAAACCACTCCAAAGGGCTCACGAGCAATCTACAAATTAAGCTCACAATATGGAATCTAGATGCTCATAAGGACCAAAAATCCATTAAACTAAACATAAGTTGCAAAATGAAGGATTTAGATATGAAAACTGAAAATGGTCATGTAAACCCCTTATGATGTAAACCTAGATAAATCTAGCAATCTTACAACAAAAAGATGACAAAAAATATGGAAAATGCATGTTTTTGACGTTTTATCGTGAGGTATACTCTCAATATTCATGGTGAAGGTATATGAGGGAAATACCTGGGAATGAATATCATCTTTGGGAATGATAAGAAAATCATTTTCAGGAATCTGATTCAGAAAGTTACGGACAAATATGCAACTTGGAAGGCAAAAATGCTCAACCTACCAGGGAGGGTTACTTGGCCAAAACATGTGTTAACATCAATAACCCTTTATCCTTTTAGTATTTTTCATATTCCTGTTGGTATACTCAAGAAGTTAGATCAAATGACAGCGTGCTTTAGATGGAGTGGAAAGGTGGGTGGGAAAATGACTCAATAGAAGTCATGGAAAAAGCTTAAATCAAAGGAAGCACGTGGTTTTGGAGTTTGATCTTCGTTGGGAATGAACAAGGCATTGTTAGACAAACATGCCTGGTCTATAATGACAGATAAAAACTTCTTACTGACTCGGGTATATAAGGCTATATATTTAAGGAATGCAGATTTCAGGTTTGTGCTGCCAAAACGTGGAGATTCTTGGGAATGGAAATTAATTCTTTGGGACAAGAATGTTGTTGTTGATAATCTAGCCTGGAGAGTAGTGAATTATTCAGGAATTGGTATCCATGAACAATGGATTCCTAATCACATTAATCATATTCCTTTGGATTTAGCCATAGTGACATCGACAAGCATGAGAGTGACTCGCTTAATTGATCAAAACATTAACTGGAGGCTCCACCGGTAAAGCCAATCTTCCCCACGGAAATTGTATACCACATGTTATCTATACACCCAGGTAAGCATCAAGGGGGCCAAGATCAACCCTTATGGAGGCCTAATAAGGATGATGTTTATTCAATTAAAAAGGGTTATTATTTATCGATGAATGAATTGGCCCTTGAAAGTAGTGCTATTCACACATCTCTTGATTACAAAAAGATGTGGAAGACATTGTGGAATCTTGAAGTTCCTCAGAAGATTTACATTTTTATTTGGAGAATGTTGAATAATGCACCACTACCTACTCAGGTAAATAGATACAAGAGAAAAGTTGCTCAAAAGGCTATTACGGCTAGCCCTGGGCCGCTCCGACCACCCGACACCACAGGCCCGGTCAGGGGGTAAGTCACGGTAACCAGCCACCAGGACCCGCATGCGGGCCCGTACTCACCTCCCACGAGGAGCCCACCCACCACGTGGCCCGTGAAAGCCACGCTTTGAATAAGGTCATCCCACACCGCAGCTTGCGAGCCTCGAACCCAGGGTTCCCCCTGGAGTACATGCGTCCCAACCAACTGGGTACACCAGTGGGTGTCAGAGAAAAGTTGCTCAAGATCCTGTTTGTCAGGGATGTCAAAAATGTGAATCTCATCTTTTCCTTCAATGTGAATTGGCAAAAATGGTATGGAGAGCTTCATCTCTGGGATTTAACTTTTACACAAGTAGTCCACAACATCTCAATGAATGGTTAATGGGATGGATGAAATCTAGTCCTCAAAGAAGTGATCTTGTATTGTCTGTCTTTATCTTATGGGAAATATGGAAAACACGAAACAAGAAAGCCATACAAAAGGAGGATATTGGATCTTATATATGTATGGGAATGGGTTAGGGATCAACGGATAATGCTGAATAATCATGGAGATGAAGGTAAGTGCATGATCTGGAAGATCAAGATGATCAGCTCACTCAGGGACAGGTCAATCGGGCAAATAGAGCAGAAGAACAGGATATGAACGACGTTGGAGTGCAAATTACGTTTGATGGTTCATTCCAACGAGCAAAATCAATTGGAACGAATGCTTGGAAGCTTCCAAGGATTCAAGGTGAAGAGCAGATCATCATGGGCTCATATTTTTTCATCTCAACATCACCAATACATACAGAGGCAAAGATATGTTGGAGATCAATACAAGAAGCCTCAAGGATTTACGCTGGACAGGTGCTAATCAAGACAGATTCCATCATCCTTCAAAGGGCTATCGTTAATCCTCAATCTGCTCCTTGGGAGATTAAAACCTTAGTTTTAGAAATTGTTAAATTCTTGAAGCAAGTTTCACTTCGTCTGCAATATTTAAGAGCGTCCGGTAGATCATTAAACTCACTTTTGTGGAGTACTTCTTATTTAAGGAGTGCCATTGTGGAGTTTTAAGGACCACTCCTTGATAAGGAGTTGCTCCTAAGTTAAGAGTTGATACTTTTTTATGCAAATGCCAACCAATTAATGAATGCCATTTCACACGAATTGTTTTATATTTTTAATTAATTATATTTAAAAATAAAAAAGAAGTGTCTAAAAACTGCTCCTTATGTACACTATCATTGTTGATATTTAATTTTTACCTAATTTTTATTAAAATTTATGATATGACACTTAAGAAGTGCTCCTTAAGTTCATTGTAAATGTGTGTGTAGGGATAATTTAGTTGATGTTCATCAATCAGCGGTGCTCCTTAGTAGGATTATATGTAATCATGGTATGCTTTAATTAATGCGTCCGTCTTTTGAAAGACGGTCTTTCAAAAAACTGAGGTTTAAAGTGCAAATTAGAAAAAATGAAGATAAAATTTTTGGGTTGAATGAATCGTGTTATAAACTTTATAACTAATATATGTTGCATAATAAAATTTTAATATTGCAATTAAAATCTTTACCTTTTATAATTATAATTAAGCCCCGTATTTTCGTATTTCCATAAGCCCTATGAAAAGACAATTTTTCCGGAGACTTTGCCTTAATTAGTTGGTTTTCGAAAAATAAATAAATTCGAGATCATGTTATCTCACAGTAAGTAAATGTAAACACCTTTTTTCAAATTTAATGTTAATGGCATGAGCGGGAAAGTGGACACCAAACCCAAGTCAAAATGCCTACATACACATTTACATAATGCCTACATCTGAAGTAGCGAATACAGGAGTCGCACCCGTTCGAAGGGCGCTCTCGAAATGGAGGAGAATTCCCATGGTCGGGACCCACCTCTTAGCCTGAATCAACGACATAGTCGCATCATCAATGATATCGCACACTCTCGTTCTAAACCCACTGCTAAATTTCCAGGTATCGTGCGTCTTCATTTCCCAGAACTTCTTTTTAGGGTTTTTGTTTATTGGGATTTTTTGATTGTGAAGGGGATGAAGTCGACGAGAACCCCCAAAGGAGACGCCGGCTGCGAAAAGCTTTTCGTAAGGACGAGGAAGATGACGTCCCAGATTTCTCCGCAATCGTTGATTTCGAATTTGACTCCCCCCTTTCAGGTATTATTACTCATTTTTCTCAACTAGTAAGTCATTCTGTTTTTTGAAGCTTCTTCTGCTGATTTTCTTGGCCTGTTTTTTGTGTATTACAGGGAATTCATCAAAGGTGGATAGGGATTCCGAATCACCCATTTCTGGTGCGTTTTCTCAATCCTTTTTCTCCTAGTTAAAGAAATTATTGGCACTGTGCCATTTTTTGAAAACTTAGGGTTTTGATTAATTTTGAACTTTTGTAGAGGAGGTAGTTGATGAAAACCCATTGGATACAAAGGAGGCCTTCCAAGGGAGGCGACAGTTCTGTAAAGCGATTCCTGATGCCTGGGAAGATGACATTTCAGACGTTTCTGAAATATTTGATTTTGATTCACCTTCTCCACCAGCTCCTCCCCCTCTTTCAGGTATTATTCACTCCTCAGCCATTATGAATATGTTTTGTTGTTTTGCATTCCCTCTGTTCCTTCAGGTTCATTGATTTTCATTGATGCAGCAGGAGATCTTTTCCTACAAAAGGAAGTTTCTGTGGAGACTGATATTAGTGATGGCGTGAGCATTAGAGATATTCTTGGTGATTTTAGCTCCAAGTTTGAGAGGTTAGCCATTGAGAAGAACCACCTACCTAAAAGAATGGATGGGGGGAAGGAATCTGTAGTTTTGAATAACCCAGTCAGGAAGAAAGAAGAATTTCCAAAATATGGAAGTGCAGCTTCTTCGTTCTCAAGTTCAACTGGTACATCTTTGGATTTAACTAAAGAATCTAATGCTGGATGTGTTAACAGAAATAAATACAGCAACATATATGATCTTGATTATGAATCTGAGACTTACAGTTCTCTTGGGGAAGTTGCAAAAGTCTCAAGAACTTCAGAAATTCTCAAGGAGAGTAATACTAAAGTGATTAGAGGTAAGGCTGCTTCAACCATACCTTCTTTCAGTTCCTCTTGTTTTGGTGAAGGAAACAAGGTAAAAGATGATGAGTGTGTTGTTAGCAAGGACTTTGTAAAGAAAGTAGGGAAACGGCATGGGAAGTCAAAGCACATAGTCAAGGACACTGACAAGTATAATGTCCTAATTGATGATTCTGCTAATAAATTTGTATCTGACGAGCTCCATGAGCATGCTATCACTTTAACTGGAACAAAGTTCATATTCAACTTACCAGGGAAAATAGGCAAGATGTTGTATCCTCACCAGCGTGAAGGCTTAAAATGGCTTTGGTCGCTTCACTCTAAAGGTGAGGGTGGCATTTTGGGTGATGATATGGGGCTAGGAAAGACAATGCAGGTAAAGTAATAAGGTATAAGAGCTTAGTAGTTTTATTTTTCCGAAGTCATTTATAAACTGACCATAAGTCATGTATCTCAGGTTTGTGGCTTCTTAGCTGGGTTGTTTCATTCAAATTTGATTAAGAGGGCACTAGTGGTTGCTCCGAAAACTCTGCTGCCCCATTGGATTAAAGAACTTACAACTGTGGGCCTTTCGCAAAACATAAGAGAGTGAGTTTTCCCCTCCTTTTGTAGATTCTTTCTTCATTTATATATTCTTTACTGAAACTATGTTCTGACACGTTACCTTCAACAGGTATTTTGCGACTAAGGTTAATATTAGGCAATCTGAACTCCAGTATGCACTTCAGGTTTTAACCCTGTTTAGCTAGATATTTCAATATCCTCATAGGATAGTGGTGATATCATGTTCCACTATCAAAGAATTTTTGGATCACATAATAATATCAAAGATTGATGATGTTTTCTTCTGACTTTACATATCAACAGAATAAAGGTATCCTCTTAACAACATATGATATCGTGCGGCACAATGCAAAGTCACTGTGTGGAGAATACTATGATGACAGTGACAACGAAGTAACCTGGGACTATTTAATTCTGGATGAGGTATGCTAACTTATCATCTAAAGATTCACCATGTCTTCCATCTCTATATGGTTTGTCCTTCTTGTCTTTGTTTCATTCCACAGTAGCATTTTTCTCCTTTTAAGGTCATTCTTACTTTTAGTTCTGGCTATCTTAGGAGAGCACTAAAATGTTGATATGCTCATCCCTTAAGGAAAAAAAACTCTGAATAATGTTTCAAGTAAATGCTCTCACACTTTTTGACTTGATCAACAAATTTCTTTTATTAAGTTCTTTTGTGCATATTCCTTCATGAACTTCTCTACCATTTTCTGTGGGCTGGATATCTATATGGTGTACTCAGAATATGACTTTGCTCACTTTAATGTTTTCTGAATTTTAAAAAAAATTGTGTTTAGTTTGAATGGATTATATGTCTAGGTAATTTACGTACTCTTTGCACAAGCATATGCATTTTTCTCGACCGAGTATCAACTTTCACTCCTGATTAGGAGTATGTCGTCACTTCTTGGCGCATGAATCTGCTGTAATGTTTTTTTTCAAGGTATCTAAGTGTTTGCTGATTTCAGGGTCACCTCATTAAAAATCCTAGTACTCAAAGAGCAAAAAGTTTGATTCAGATACCAGCTTCTCATCGGATAATTATCAGTGGCACACCTCTTCAGAACAACCTTAAGGCTGGTTACTGATCTGTTCTATGCTACAGATGTTCGTTTATACTCTCAGCATACTTATGTGGCATATATCATAATTTTGCTTCTTTGTTATTTGAAATGACTTCAGGAACTCTGGGCATTATTTAACTTTTGCTGTCCTGAGCTATTAGGAGATTATAAATGGTAAGTGGCATTTTAATTTCAAATTGCACTGTCATCTGTGAAACGTTGACTCTCAGCATATTCATATCGCGTGCTTTCATTTATAGGTTCAAAGACAAGTATGAAAAATTAATTAATCGTGGGAATGAGAAAAGTGCTTCTGATAGAGAAAAGCGTATTGGCTCAACAGTTGCTAAGGTGATAAAAACTGGTACACTAGTTTGTCTAGCTTTCTATGTTATTCTCATTGCAAGATTCTAACTTACAAGTGCTCGTCTTTATTTGCAAGATGAGGTATCCATTATGCCTGACTTGTAACGCAGTTTAATCCTTGTCTTGTTTTACTCTACTGAAGTTCTATACATTACTATTTAGTTACCTAGTAGATATCTAGAAACAATGGTAGCACACAGAAATAATTGATGGAAATCACTGTGTTGGAAACTATGAAACTCATAGATGTATAAGATCCATACCCCTCCACCTCACAAGCCCTAAGTTGATGAAATGGTAAATGATACTTGTTGCACTCCCATAGTGAAATATAATTGAGTGCCACTGACTCACTGAGTTCTAGCAAGAACTAGGCAAATTTCTGATTAAAATCAGTGGTTTACAATTGGAAGTATGTCTAAGAACACACTTACCAAAGAATTGAAATCTAGTCTTCTTAAGCAAAGGAATAACTTATAATATACTGTAGCAATCATTCATCAGCTTCAGATCACTTCAAGCTGTTGAAAAATCCTTTACAAGGATGAAGAGGGTATAGTTGGAGCATGAAAGGTTTGTTATTACAGTGGGCTAATGATACAAGAGTTTTGCCAAAAGAGTTATTCTTTGCCTCTGGTGAATTGAATAATAAACAATACAGGAGCTTTTCCTGCACACTTAAGAGTTTCTCAAGGTTTTTTTTAATTTTTTGTAAATAAAATTAAATTAGTTAGGGAAATCAGTTGAAAAGATATGATATGGATATTATGATAGTTTAAGGCTTTTATGGTTTTAAAGATGTTTATCTCACCTGAAGCTGTTGCGTCTCTAAGCTTCTTCCTATATATGCTGTTTCTGTCTTGGGTATAATGCATATAGATCTTGGAAAATGCTTTATCAACACTTAATCTTATAACTGTATCCTTTCAGGATTTAAGGGAAAAGATCCATCCTTATTTTCTACGGCGCTTGAAGAGTGATGTAACGGGTGAAGATAACGCTGATAGTGTGAAATTTTCTAAGAAGAATGAGATAATTGTGTGGCTGAAATTAACTCGTTGCCAGGTTCCTCATTTTTAAGCATTGGTCTCAGAACAATTTGGCCTCTATTTTGTTTCCGTCTTTTTTAAATGTTTTGTTTTCTATTTCACTGCAGCAACAAATTTATGAAGCATTTTTGAACAGTGAAATCGTGCTTTCTGCTTTTGATGGCTCCCCATTAGCTGCACTTACGGTAATCTTCACATTAATGATTCATTCTCAGTACTAACTACTATGCTTCTAGATGTCAGAGGTTTGTCAATAACCTGGAAATTGAATAAAGAAAATGCAATCATATGCACACTGGGCAAGAGGCTAAAAAGCCATTTAGCTTATCTTTGTAATTAAAAGGTTAGCTTTAAATTTGTAACCACCTGATCTTGTGAATGGCTTTTGTAGACTTAGGCAAACATCTTATGAGCTTCCATATAAAACTCAGATCCTACTTTGATGTTTTCCTTCTTATTCTACATAAATATAATTGAATGAGATGCCTGAGAAAGTTGTTGTAGTGGTAAGAACTCGAAATTGGTTGGAGTTCAGCATTGTTCATTCTGGGCCTGCAATTTTGTCAATTTCAATGATTATCAAATTGTTTTTCTCTAAAATGTACTGCTGTGCTCTTGTTCTTTCTAGATTATTATTTTCTTGGTTTGGAATTTAATTGAAATTAATATTCTTACATTCTCAATACACCTACAGCAATTTCCAATAGTTTTTACATTTAATTCAATTTTGAGTCTCACTTTTAAAAACAAATTAATAAAAGTCAAAAGGTGAAACAGACAAAAAGCCTTAAAAAGTATTAAATTATATAATGCACTAATTTATATACTTACTCTTATTATCATTTTGTTATTCTCTCCACTACTTCTCTTCAACAACTTTTCTCATTTCTTCACCCCTTGTTTCTACAAAAAGTAATCTAATGTTGGGACGAAGAGGGTTTTAAATTGTGACTATGGAAGTAATATTCCAACTGGAGGAACTGAGTAGTAATTTTTACAATCACAGATAATTATGAATTAACTGAAACACTACTATTTCTTGGTGAAGAAATAATGGATATTTTTTTTAAAAAAAAATTCATATATACGTAATTGTTTTAGGCATCATAAACGCAGAATTACAGATGTTAGAAACCCAAAACCCAATTTAAATCTGTTACTATATTTTAAATTCAAAACTTTTCCAAACTCGATTAAAGCTATCCTATCCAGGGTTTCCATTGGTGCCTAGTTGTTTTGATTCAATGGGCCATGTTCAACTATTGTTTTGGCTGATTTGTAATGATCCCAAATAATTGGCAAGAATGAAAAGGGAATAGGTGATTTGGTCTTCCAAACTCCAAACAATTTGCATCATTTGACCAAATCTGATAAATTGGACAATAACTTACTTTCTGTTCGTGAATTCTGAGAATGTATCTGAGATCCATGTATTTTAAATAATCCAATCTTCAAGATAGATGGAAGACAATTTTGTGAAACTAATGGCTTCCTTTACAAATTATTAATGATAAGCAGTCTTATCTTCCTTGAGAATAAAATGTATGAGCCATTGAGCCTCTGGAAACTAAATCCTCTTTTACGAGCCCCCCCAACGATAGCAACATAACTTAACGTCTGAGTGCAGATCCTGAAAAAAATTTGTGATCACCCACTGCTTTTAACTAAAAGAGCGGCTGAAGATATATTGGAAGGCATGGATTCGATGCTGAACCAGAAAGATCATGGTGTAGCTGAGAAATTGGCGATGCATATTGCAGATGTTACTGACATGTTTGACATTGAGGAGAAATATGATATCTCCTGCAAGACATCCTTTATTCTGTCTATACTGGTTAGGTCTCCGTCATACTCAGTATCAAAATTGATCTGCTCAGAATAAACTTCCTTCATGATTGAAAATAATTTTTTAGTATGCCCTCCAATTGCTGTAGTCTTGGAGCTCGTACCTAATATTTCACTGTTTTTCTCTTGTAGGGTGAATTAATTCCAAAGAAACACCACGTGCTTATATTTTCTCAGACACGCAAGATGTTAAATATAATTGAGGTGGGTTAGTTTCTTATTTTGTGTGGTGGCAAAGGGATCTATCTCAGCCCATGACATGGTGCATGGTTGCTGGGTTTGCAAAGTGAATTCTTTCTATTAAATGCATATGATGGCCGACAATCAAAGTATTCTTACTCTTTGGTTGTGGATAATTTTATGTCTAAATAGTCAAGCAATCTAAAATATGCATAAACATTTCAGTATTCAGACTGTTTTTCACAGCTAATTTGTCAGTTTGGCACCCTTTGTAGTCCAACAGGATTTCTTTGTTAGCGCAATACGTAGAGTACTAGAAGGTTACAGGAAAGCAGAAAATGTCTTTCACCATTAGCCTATAAAGTTAACAGTCATTTGGTTATATATTAGCTGTTGCATATATTTTCTTAGTATGTCTATGGTGCTGCTTATCTTGGACCTACTCTTGAGGTTGTCTATTATGGATTTCAGCTTTTTTTTTTTGCTTTAGCTCTTTCCCTGTTTTTGTGGTTACTTGCTTAATTTTTCTATCATTTTTTTTGCATTTTCTCTTATTCAGGAATCTTTGAGCTCCAATGGTTACAAGTTCATGCGTATTGATGGAACAACTAAAGCTTGCGATAGGTTGAAAATAGTCAATGTTGGTGCACCTTAACGTTTCCTTTCTTTCCTTCTTTATAAGATTTTTTATCCTTTAGTTTATACAATACTCTTCCATTCTTGTAGGATTTTCAAGAGGGTCACAGGGCTCCTATTTTTCTCCTAACTTCTCAAGTAGGTGGTCTAGGTCTTACTCTGACAAAAGCAGATCGTGTCATTGTGGTTGACCCAGCATGGAATCCGAGGTGCCTGCTTCATTTTGTTTATACATTGTAAATTGAGTATCCTTTTCCCCACAAATGAAGCAAGCAATCAATATTGCTGATTTAAATAATGTTCAACATTACCTGTGATATTTAATGCCAAAAATCTTCATTATACTTGTGAGCTGTGAGAAATAGTTATGTTATTTTTTCACTTCCCATTGGAGCATAGAGAGAATTTCCAGATCAGCATTTATTCATGCTGCAAATAGTATTCTTTTTAATCAAGGAAACACGATCGAAGGCCATTTTGCTAAATGAGCATTTATATGGGCGATATTTATGTCTTTTTGGGTATGCAGAACTGATATATGCTTCGGTTTGATGTAAAAGTTTCTTCTTAATTGCTTCATGTTCTAGACATGATTGCGAAGAGTTGGCAGTTTCTCCATTTTCTTATATTTTTCAAATGTCATTGCATCATAGTTTATTGTTTACAAACCACATGTTCCTTCTACAGTTAAAGGTAGTGGCAGTCAGCTATCATTGTTGCTGACTTCCTAACTTTTGCAGCACCGATAATCAAAGTGTTGATCGTGCATATCGTATTGGACAAACAAAGGATGTCATTGTTTATCGACTCATGACTTGCGGAACTGTTGAGGAGAAAATCTACAGAATGCAGGTAACTCAGTTTGTATAAGTTTTTTACATTTGTGAAGAAGTTTGAAGATCTACACTCCCATGTCTTACTTTTACACAAGAACTTAAGCAGCTCAACACATTATTAATTACTGAAGCAAGTTACAGTACCATATGAAGTAGCTTTTCTATCAAACTCCAATGTCCCTCGTATATTTGCATGGTTCCATTTAGTATTTCTCTTTCATGTACTCTCTGTCCTGGACCAAAGTGCACCCTTATATTTTGCATGGTCTCTAGAAGACATGTTACATCATTGGTATTTTTAATTACTTATAGCTAAAAATCATGAAAAGTAGATATTTTGAAACTGTTCGTTACCATGAATTTAACCAGGTACCTTGTACTTCTTCTACTAACAATAAAGTAATATATTCTTTTACTTGTACTTAATGGAAATTTACTTAAAGTTTGCTAATTTTACCCAAATGAATAATAAATGCCCTAATTAGTTTGGGATGGAGGGGTTATGCTTTTGTTTGACAATTAACATATCCTGCCTTTTAGTTCTTTTTCATACAACTTCTCGGATTATGAGCTTCTTTGAATGTTGCAGATATTCAAGGGAGGGCTGTTCAGAACTGCAACAGAGCACAGAGAACAAATGCGCTACTTCAGTAAACAAGTATAACATGTCCTATATAATTACTTGTTACCTTTCATTACGAGTTTTGAGGTTCTAGTTTCATATATTACTCTACTTTTAGGATCTTCAAGAGCTGTTCAGCATACCAAAACAAGGCTTTGATGTTTCCCTCACTCAACAGCAGCTAGCAAAGGAGCACGGTGAAGAACAGATGTACGTATATGGTTTCATGGTCTTGAATAAATTACAAATTCGTTGCAATCATGACTTGATATGGCTAGGTAATCTGTATCTTGTAATTTAGACTTGTTTGCTTAAGGACTAGTAACACTATCTTATCTATCTAGATATATTCCTTGCACTATCTTATAAATACTTCAATACTGCTTTAGGGATGGCTCTTTAAAAGCCGATATTGAATTCCTGGAAAGCTTGGATATAGCTGGAGTTAGTCAGCATAGTTTGCTCTTCTCAAAGGTGGCACCGGAAACTGATGCTGGGGATGAAGATGAGGTGTCAAGGTACAGTAATTTTACATTCTTGCACGGACAGATCTCTGGTTCTCTCTTTGAAATAAAATGATGGTTCTTCTACTGATCCTTTGAGCTGTTCGTCTGGTATTTTTCCCAGCACGTCTAATTCCAAAATTGAAAACTGATTTTAAAATCAACATGAAAGTCTGGTTTACAACATGATGTGCAATCCATTATTTATGCCATGACACACCCAAAAAGTCAACAAAAACTGCTACTCTATGAAATGGTTGGGTTTGTTGTGGCAATTGGGGATTTATATCTCTCCTTTCTGAAATGGAACCATGCTTGTTTTCATTAAAGGCCCTTTCCTGCTGATATCAACATGTCCAAACCCTACACCTACTATAACTAGATTTTAATAATTTTTCATCACCAAGTGTTCACACATTTTCACTTCCATTTAGCTTTACTGATGCTACATCCAAGATATTTTGACTTGGATCCGTTTCTCCACTCTCAATGGCAATGACACCCTTCAAGCAATTGAAAACTTCTTTTATCAAATATTAGCAGTTTAATAAGCCGATGAATCAATTGCTTCTAAGCTTTACGTCAAAACAAGTTTCAATGAATAGATTGTCTGAGCTACTTTCTCATTTATTTGCACAGGGTAAAGGGGAAAATGCTTAGCACATGTGCACCTCAATGTTCGTCATCTGAACAAGTTCATGGGTATGAATATATACATAATGGATTTTTAATGCCAGCACTAACTTTTGTTGAATCTTATACGACACTAATTTATTTTCACAGTGCACAATATGCATTCAACCCCAAAGATGTGAAGTTGCAGCATAAAAACTTATCTCCCAGTCCTAAAGAACTGACAGAAACTGAAATCAGGGAGAACATCAACCGGCTGTCTCGGATACTTGCAAATAAGGTATATACATTGTATTATTGGTGCTGAAATTACCAGATCAAAACATTTCCTGTTGATCTTGTACTTTCTTTTGTACCCTTTAATCTATACTTTTGTTCGTCTGTGTGTAATCTTGTTTTAAGCAAGGGCAAGAGTCTTTTCTTGATTTGCGAAAAAAAGGGAAGAATAAGAGAGGCTGTAACCAGCTCAAGTCACTACAAAATTTGTTTTTCATATTATATAGTATCTCCGACCCACCAAAAATAGCATACTACCCCGTTCCTCTAAAAGTGCCTTACCACTTCTTCATTGGATTAATGTGAAGAAAATGAGAGGTTGAAATTGAATGTAGAAAGTAAAAAGTAGAATGAGTGGATGAGATTGTAGGAATCTTGCCAAAAATGGATAATGTGCCATATTTTAAAAAAAACATTCCAATAAGGCAAGTGTCATATTTTAAAAGTTTATGATAAGATGTATGCAGTATTATCACACGACAATTTTCACACACACACACACACATATATATATATATATATATATATATATATATAATTTTTACAATTTAAACAATATCCACTTTATTGATGAATAGTGGAATAGGATACTTATAGAGGGACAAAGGGAATAGGTCAAACTGACCCAACTTTGATCTTATTATATATATACAAGACTACTATTATGTGATATATTGTATACACAAGTAAAGATATTAGTAGTTAAATATTGATGCAGCTGAATCCAATAGTCAAATTATGCTATTTTTGATGGGATGGATTGAGTAGTATATTTGTAAGTGTTGGGAGGACTGATCTGGTTAAATATCTCCATGGATTAAGAGGTCTTATATTCTTGTAACCATTTAGCATTAATGGAATTTGACTCTGATTCCATGGCCATAGACCTTCGTGCAAGTTTGATTAAGCACCTAAATTTATGGTGCCACTAATGGAGAAACAAAGGGAGTATCAATATAGATAAGAAACATTTCCTGCTGCGGTTTCAAGCAGGAGATTGGCTTAGTAATGTAATCATTTGTTCACACTCTGGTCCTGTGCTTGATTTCTTGTTTCGTTATGCTTCAGGATACCATATCAAGACTACCAGATAATGGGGAGAGAATACAGAAACGGATTGCTGGATTGGATTTAGAGCTGAGGAGTCGGATGGAGAAAGTGATTGATGTCGAGGATTTATCTGGGGTGTTTGATAGATTAACCACTAAATAGTTGTCATATATTCTGGCTTCGAACAAGCTTTTTGGGACGACTGATTATGTTAATTATACCTTATCCTCGTGTAGTGAAAAACCAAAATTTGAGCATTATTGCTACGAAGGGAAATCTTTGGGTTTTGATATCACGCAACCAATAATATTTTTAAGAGGAAATCTGAGAAAAAAGTGGTCTATATATTAACTTAGGGTTTGAGAAAAAGTAATATAACCCTCTTCGGAAATTTTCAACCGAAATTTTGCAAAAATACTTTTTTGCCTTTATGAAAAGAAATTAAAAATACTTCAATACCACCATTGGACCACCATCGGACCACTGATAGACCACCATTGGATTGTCGCTGGACAACCACTAGACCGTCGTCGGATTGCCACCATCGGACCGTCGCATCCCAGAGAGGCTATAATTGGAGATACCATTGTTTGCCGCACCACCGTCGGATCGATGCTACACCGTCGTCGAAATAAGTAGGGTTATATCAGCACATTATGAAAACTAGTAGGGTTAAATCAGCATATTCCTAAAACTTATAGGATTATGTTAGCACTTTCGTTAAAAAATGTAAGGTTATATCAGCACACGCTATAGAATATAGGAGTTTTAATGATATTTTGTTTATTTAGTTGTGTTTAGTCCGGATTGATAATTGGATGACCTTTGGTGTTGTGTGTGGTTGTTATATTGCCATATTCTTCGACCTAGGGTGTTGATAAGTTTTGAAATGAGTCTATGATATGAATGATAGTGTCATGATGTCAAATTTTATGGTGTATAAAATATTGTTATGATGTGATAATGGATATGATGACATGGTTGCCCGTTAAAGCCAGTCGAGTAACACACACTTAAACTTTTATAATGTGTGCTGATATAACCCTATAAGTTTTAGGAATGTGCTGATATAACACTATCAGTTTTCATAATGTGCTGATATAACACTATCAGTTTTCATAATGTGCTGATATAACCCTAACAGTTCCATCAGTGGTCCGACGGTGGTCCGGTGAACTATGAGGGTAAAATTGTCCACCTAAATTCAGATTTTGCCCAGAGGGTATTTTGGTCAATTTACAGTCAATGCCGGAATATCATAATAAATGCTGTAAATGGGGTCTGAGGTTTATATTGGTACTTTCATTAACTAGTTAGACTTATTTTGCACTAAAAATTATCTTAGGGTTATATTGGCACTTACTCAAGTATGTGGGTTATATTGGATAGTTAGGGTTATTCGATTAAAGAGGGTTATATAAGCTTATGGGCATGATAGACACCTAGTTGCATTTATTGAGAAACGGAGTAATTTTTCAAGGGCCTAGTTATTAGAATATGGGCTAGGTTATAATACATCACTCCTCATTCTTCTTACATCCCTTATTTTTCAATCGAATAGCTTGCCTTCTTTGATCATTGGAATTTTGGAATTTCTTGCAGAATTGTAATTGTCGCGAATGTAGTTTGTGAATTGTTAGGAACAATTTATCGGCGATCCTACTCCGGAGAATTCGGCACTGCGTGCAATTTTTTCTGCGAACTGTTTCTCTGATCGATCTATTTTTTTTCCAGATGAGCTCTTCAAACAACCGATTAGTGTCCGGTGAAACTTGCGATCAGCTCTTCGCCCTGCAACAAGATCTACATCAACGAATTTCAATTGTAAATGAATAGATTTCAGTTTCAAGAGGTAGAATTTGCCTAATAGTGTCCAAGATATGAATTTTTCACATATGATTGAGTGTATGTTGTTGAATTTCCTTCGATGTAAATTATTGTTGTTGAGACTATTGAATGTATTATGTTGCTATGAACATGTTAAAAATACGTGGCAAATATTCGAAAAACTAACTATATGCTATTGAAAATTTTTGTTTATACTATGTACATGTTACCTTACAATACGTATCGTTTGTATTAAAACATGCATTTATTTTAAAAGTTCAGAATATGAATTATGAAACTTTACCAGGAGGTAATGTATAAGTTACTTTATCAGTAGTTTGTGTTTAATTTGTTAAAACATACTAATGTTATCCTACAACTAGTATATGTTATAATTTATACAGAACAGAAGAGACTAAAATTTGACAATTTAAAATTGTCATATTAACTCTGCATTAATTACTTTACAACATGTATTGTTCAAATGAAGTCATGTATCCGATTATAAATTGTCAATTTCTTTTAGTAATAGCAAAACTTTGCCATGAGGTCGTGTATAAGTTACCTTATAAATTGTTTCTGTTTTGTTAAAACATGCATATGTCAGCCTCCAGCTGGTATTTCTAATAGTTATACATAACAGAGATCACATAATTTCATAATTTTTTA
Organism: Rubia yunnanensis; assembly: GCA_037428765.1. NCBI lineage: Eukaryota > Viridiplantae > Streptophyta > Magnoliopsida > Gentianales > Rubiaceae > Rubia > Rubia yunnanensis. The sequence goes on from CM075063.1 coordinate 67,099,100, forward strand.
ATATTTTTTTCTCATATGTACTGCATTGAATACCTTACAATATATACTGATTACATTAAAACATATATTTTTTTAAAAAAACATGAGCATATTTCCATGATTTAAATCAAAGAGAGGTCACAAAAAGTCTTGCCGGCATGAAAGCAACATTTATAAAGCATTGCATACTTGTAAAAAAAACATGCAAATTTGGTTAATTTCAAACACAAGAGGGGCTCTCAACATCTAAATAAAATGGAAGATAAAGTACCGTGACATAAATGTTTTTCCATTAGGGAATTTACAATTACAACAGTTTTCCTATCTAAATAAACTAACAATCTCTAATATAATGAATCAATTATTGATCTTAAAAAAGGGGATCATCTTCGAATCTTCAAGTTCAGTGTCATCTTCATCTGAATATTCATCGTGTCAAAATGTCTTGTGGAGTCCAAGTTCAAAATTGTCTGATTCCTTAAAAGTTATAACCACTTCAAGTTTAGATCCAACTCCTGCAAAAATTCACACACGTTGGATTTTAATAGTTGCATCATATAAGCAAACAAGTACAATTTCTAATTCAAAACAAACAATAATCAACAATGAAAAAAATGTCAAACACAATAAAACTAACAAGTACATACTGGATACTAACAAATGCAATAAATAAATAAACAAATGCAGTTTCTAATTAAAAAATAACAACCAACAACAAATTTATAAAAAAATAAATCATAACAACACAACTTACAAGTACATACTGGATATTAACAGATGCAACATATACGTAAACATGTGTTGTTCCTAATTCAAAATGGACAATCAACAACAACTGAATATAAAAAGGCATGCACAGTACTACTAATAAGTACACACTGAATACTAACATATACAACATATAAGTAAATAGATGCACCTCGTAATTCAAAATGAACAATCAACAATGAATGGAAATAAAATGTCATTCACAGTACAACTAATAGGTACACGTTGGATAATAACAAATGCAACATATAAGTAAACGAATGCACCTCGTAGTTCAAGACAAACAATGAACAAGTTTGTTGTAACAACAAGAGGACAATTCAAAATCAGTTCTCAGAAAATGCACATAGAAACTCAAAACACTTTAAGTGATGCCTATCGAATGCTTAACAAAATAAAGAACATACCAAATCTGACAAATTGAACAAAAAATGAGTAATAATACTGTCGACCATAAACCCTAGAGATACAAAATATCTCATCCTGTAAACGATGAACAATCAATGAAGAAACAAAATAGCGACGCCGGAGAAGATTCAAAGAAATGAGCGGACGGAGAATGACAGAGAAGAGGCAGAGAAATGCAGAGAAACATGCAGTGATGGAGTAACGGAGAAGAGGTGGAGAAGAGGAGAGAAAATTCGCCGGAGAAAGAAGAGACCCGCGACACAGAGAGGAGAAGAAGAGTGCAAAAAGAAAGAGGAACAATGATTATAATACAATTAAAAGGTTAATTTTGCATTAATTACAAATTGAACCCCATTTTGCAAAATAGTCTTTGATCTGTTTATAAGTTTATGGATAGGCTGCCTTTCCTGGACTTTTCTAATATAAAAATAGATTTTAAAAAATATAAATTTAGTACTCCTACCATCCCAGCCGAATCTGCACATTTTTCTTTTTTGTCCATCTTATGCAAATCTGCACACTTTCTCTAATTTAGGAAACAATTGATTAATTAAAAGACACTTTTACCCCTTTCTAAAACCTACACCTAAATTAATGTTCACCTAAATTCATTTAAAATGGGTGTTGCTAAATCACGCCATGTATTGTACTAGGTTACGGCCTAATATGTATATGTATTATTATTATTTTTTTACCTTTACATCTTTATTGTGGAAAAAAGTTTTATTTATAAGTGAATGGAGTAAAATCTAGGTTAGAAAATTTTATCTCCCTCCTTCTCACCATTCCCGCCTCCTCTCCACCTTTACCCGCCGCCGACCACCGCATGAATCTAGCCGGAAATGTTAGTTTTGCTTTTTTTATAAATGAAATTCGAATTTTCGTCGGAAATGTTCATTTTGCTGTGTTTTTAGACAAATTTTTTCGTTTGAATTCGAATCTTACCCCTGTTCGTTTTGATGAATTTGAATTTGAATCTCGCCGGAAATTTGAATCCCGCCCTTGTTCATTTTATTGATGAGTGGCCGATGAGATGGAGAACTGATGGGGTGGGTGGGGTGGCTTGGGTGTTCGATTGGCTGGAGAGGTGGGGGAGGTGGGAGTCGTTAGGCTGGACGAGCGGGAGAGGTGGGATGTGTGACATGGGCTGGGTTGGTGGGCAAACTGGCCGAGTGGGGGGGTGGGGTGGGGTGGGGGGGAGGGGGAGGTTATGGTAGGGTTTTAGCATTTTAGAATTTTATTTAAAAATTAAGTATTAATATGAAAAATATTTATTATTAAATGTAAAATTGAAAATAAAATTTAAATTAAATGGAATAATTAAAAAATATAGTTAAGAATAAATTTGAAAATAAGTATAATAATAAAAAGTTGATTTAGCATAATAATATAATAAAAATGAGATTCCAAATAATTCTAAGAGTCCGTCTCTTGAAAGACCGCATTTCCATAACTTTTGGAAATATCAAGTTTTAAATTACAAATTAGAGAAATAAAGATAAAATTTTTGGGTTGCATTAATTGAGTCATAAATTTTATAACTACTGCACGTTGTACAATACAGTTTTAATGTTGCAACTAAAATCTTTTACCTTTTTCATTATTATATTTAAATTCCGTCTTTTCATAACCTTATGGAAAAACGATCTTTCCCAAGACTTTGCCTAACTCTAAAAATGAATTATAAATAAAAGTGAAATTATGAAAATAACAATTTTAAATAATTTTAAAGTAAATTTGATGATAGCCCAATTTAATTATTATTTATTTTGTAAATAATAAAAATAAATAATTCTTTGTATAGAAAATATTGAATGTTTTGTTAAAAAAATGTTCATTTTTTATATATTTATGTTTCATTATTCATGACTAAATATGTTATTAATTATTTATAACATATAAGATGAAAATTACACGAGTAGTTGAAAATGTAGTTTATGTTCTATTTAAATTTATATTTTTGCATGTGATATGTGATGATATTTTGACAATACGTATATAAATACGTATATAAATGTACTTCATAAGTAGTTTGAAATTATGTATGCTTATTTTTCTATCAGTTAACATTATATTTCTATATGTGTTCTTATATTTTTGCTAAAATTAAATAATTATTAAATAACAATGTTATTTCATATATTACAGATGAGCACCGACGTAGACCCATTAATAAAGGTTGATATATACAAGAAAAGGGAATCAGTGCGTTAGCTAGACATGCAAGACATAGTGCGTATGTCCATGAACAGTTGCAGGAAATTGTGCAAGATACGAGGTACCTGTTGAGTCGCCTTCTTCTAGGCCCGGTGATGATTTTGATCAAATGCTAACCTGGGATGGTCTGGATCTCAACAGTCCCACTAACAGTGAAGTGTATTCATGCTGTGAGGAAGAAAACTGGTAATCATTTTTTGCAATTTCAGCTTGGGGATTAAGCACCTGTCTCTAGCCTACATGATGGTTATGGTGTAGAGCCACCAACTGTCGTCAAGGGCAACCCGGGTACATACAATGTTCCCCCTAGTGGCCCAACTGGGACGAGTTTGCAGGTAGAGGTTGTAATTTCAACACCTCTTGGTAGAGGAGGTAGTCATACATGCAGGAATAGAGCTGGTCGATTTACCCACTCTTCAGACGGATCATGCAATATTGGTGAGGCTGGAACCGACAGGGGTATTAGGACAAGAGAAAGCATATTGCAGACGAAGCATGGCTTGTGCGCAGGCCGATGGGTGGTGGCCTTCAAAATGACCTCATCATACCTAGCTCCGGAGCCATGTCGCAGCTGATGTTTGTAATGGTATATAGAGCGAGGTGTGCTGAAATGCTGTTGTCGTGCAACTCTTTGCAAGCAGCAATCACTACACTCTCAGATAACACTGATACCGTTTAGGCCAGGATACGGTGTAACCGGGTTATCGCACCTTCCCGCGATTATGTTTAAGTACCTTGACATGGCGTTGATATATGTTTTTGTCGAGAGGTGGCAGCCAGACACAAAATCATTCCACATGTCTTTTGGGGAAACGACAGTTGTATTGCACGATGTTGAGACGATTCTCAGAATTCCTATTAATGGTGGTTTTGTTGCTAGTACTATTTTGGTTAAGGCTATTCAGGAAGCAAGTGCTGAACTGTTTGGGAAAAACGTGAAGTCCTTCCCGCAGGAAGACTAGAACAGGGGTAATGTTGATGGTTAGGTGTGTAGCGGCGGGTCAGAGCGATAACTTCCAATTCATGTGCAACATGTTGACCCTTTTTCCCTTAACTCTTTTTTTTGATAAGGCCGGAACTAAGGTTAGAGCCAACCTGATCCATGTAGCTGATATGAGGCTCTGCGACCCTGACCTATGTGTATTTACAGTTAGGAATTGCCTCTAGCCAAGGCTCACAAACTATGTGAATGTTGCACACTGCTGCAAGCATGGATCTACGAGTACTTTCCTATGTTTCGTCCGAGACAGAGTACATCACCACCTTATCCGGGGCGAGCCAACTGATGACACTCTAGAGAAAATGAGGAAGGATACTCAACATCTTATGACCATCAAGCGTCAACTAGATGCTGTCAGGGCGACCTGGTATGATTATCATGTTTTAAATATATTTTCACCGAGAATTATAATTTTGACCTTGTTAACTGATTGACTATTACAATTTTCGGTAACAACTATAGGTAGATTGGATGTCTTATGGAAATGACGTGGCCAAGGACGAGAATGTGATGACTCATTACCGCGGCGTGATTCGATACCTTGAAGTAATAGAGGCGTACATGCCTGTGTGTGTGGTGTCATGTAGGGTATATGGTACAACATTATGATAGTGCCAAAACCTTGTGTCAGGCCCGCTGATTCCTCAGACTATTCAGTGACATATTCAGGGAGGATGCAGTTGACGTTATGGGACATGTTTTACACATGGCACTATGGTTAGCTAGCTGAGTTTCCTATTGCCACCAGCCCATCTGACCGTGCCTTTGATTACAAGGATTGGTTCGCGACTCATTCTTACCCCTTGATCACAAATTCTGAACATGATAGTACTAGATGCAGAGCAGATTCAACCAATCTTGATTTACTAGTAAGTTTTCTTTAAATGTTTGCTTTAATTTTATTAAATCTATCTTATTAAATGTGATAATACGTGTTTCTAGTATCTCAGTTATTGAATGATATGATGAGCGACTTGGATCTGTTTGACTCTACAAATATTCATGAAATACACCTTCCGGGTATGCAGCAACAGTTGTCTACCTGAATCCATCGTCATGAGGAGTACCGTAGATGTCACGTTTATGCTCTCATTCCCTAGGAGATTGGTTCATTTATGTACTTTGGGCTGTTTGCTTATTATGGTTCATTTATGTACCCCATACTGTTTGTATAATTTGGTTAATTTATGTACTTCGAATTGTTTTATTGTGTTCAATTCCATAACCCTTGTATGATGCAATGCAGTTCATTACATTCATAGCATATAACAATATTAAAAAAAAGGAGCAAAAAACACATTTTGTAAGAATAATAGTCCAAGGTAACCAAATGAGTTTGTCTTAAAATACATAATGAGCTTCAATTAATTGAGGTTCCGTGTGTTCTTTGTTCCAAGTCACCATCTTATTACGAAAGGGTATTTTCCATCCGTTGCGGGTGAAACATTCTGATCAGAACACATTATTTTCATCGTTACCAAGTGATATCATTATGACATTACAATCAAATGACTTGAGAATAATTGGTAGACTTACCATGTCCACTCTCTCGCCCAGATGAACCGCGACCCGGTGACCTCAAACTATGCCTGCTAGGAGATGCCCCATTTTGCCTATTGACGTGCTCCTGGTAGCACGGTGACCACCTAGTAGATCTTGACCTGGGGACCTTCTCGATTGGTCAACCGTGTGTCCTCGTAACATTACCTGACTCTCCAATACCGCAATCCTCTGGATGCAACTGCACCTCTATGTAGCTTGAAACCCAATGAAGAACTGATGGGTCTTTACTGGTCAGCTCCTCCAATTGACTATTGAACAACACTTGGTCCTGATCACCCCTCAAAATATTTTCTGTGTTGGGCAAGTCATCACCCAATACCAGTGTCTTAAACAGTTGATGAATGTCGTCTAAATACAAGGGGATTCCTTGATCAATTGCCATCTGCATGACACAAGCACATGGTATTCCATGTATCGAACACAGTGCACAACCACAATATGCATAAACCCGTGCTCCAAGTGATTCCATCATTGTATGCTCAGCCGTCAGCTTATCCAGGAAATATTTTGACACATTATTGAAAAAGTTTTTGAAAAGGACTCTAAGGTGCTATCTACTGGTGCGTGCTCTTGATTTTTCGAGGCTTTCCTTGATCATTGTAATCTGGCCAACTATTTGCAGGTCGACATGCCTCCATATCATATCCAGGGAACAAGTGGATGTTTATAACCACCCTTTAAATGTTGAATGTGCGCTTTCAGCACGATATGTAGTTGTGCTCCCAAAATGAAGAAATCCATTCTTCCATGCCCGAACAATTTCTCCTTATGGGGGTCGAGCCATGTTGTCTCAACGTAACTAATAACAGCTTCACTCAAAGACCAACCAGCCCTCAAATCTGTCAATGCTATTACGTAGGCAACAATGGTGGAGGCATTGCAAACTCGTGACCATGCACCACTTTTGAAAGATGCCCCATTCCCATTACTCCATGTTAACACACTAACACGTGCCTTCACATCCTTGTTAATATGCCAGTACAAAGAAAATGCATCGAGTCTGGAAACACTACCCGAATCGGCCTTATATGTGACTACCATATTAGGGAACGATCATTAGACAAGAAAGCTTCACAGTGCATGAAAAACCCACTCATAAGTATTCACTGTTTCCTCGACGACAATGGCATAGACAATCAGGAAATTCATGTTACATGGAGGCATACCAACCATCTCAATGAAGAGCATACCGTATCAATTTTTCTTGTACGTTGAATCGATGGCCACAATCCATGGATAAGTCCAAAATGCCACTACAACTTTAGGATGAGCCAAGAATAACTGGGTTAAAGTACTATCAGGTGCTGAATGGTAACTAGTAACATACCCGTTGGAGGTGGCAAGGTGTAAACAATTCTCAACTGTGTTGCGTCCGCCTCACCTTTCTCTTCTGTAAGTCGTTCTCTCATTATGTACGTGTCTAATGGTTTGATTCAAGCCCGGAAATGAATAACTGCGGCTCACAGTGATACCTAGGAGATATCTTGGTATTCATCAAGTCTCTTATCATTTGTGTTGCCTCAGCGTGGAGCCCGCTACTCTGTTTATTGTTATGAGTGTATACTGAAAGTTGGTGGTTGTGTGTCTCTCGCCGAGAATCCTTGCATGGTTTAATGTTCCAACCCTTCCGTGTGTTACTCTCTCGCATGCCAATCATTAAAGAGCAATCACAACTTCTTGTCTATGTGTTACTTCTTCCGACAACATCTGAATCGCCCATATCAACATGCTTTCGACCTTGATTGAAATACAATATATCCTTAGGGGCCCATTCTTATTTTTCTTGTACGACGACATGAAAATTTCAAATCCTACACGACGGACAGTCCCTTGTAGGTACGAATAAGCTTCCATATGACTAGGAAACACATCTATAGTTGCGAATGCCAAGCAGAAATTCTCCCATGGAACAGCTTCATATGAGTCATTGTCATCCTTAAATAACATCATATACCATATAATGATTTTCACGAAAATATAATGCCAAACACAATAATGTTATACATCATTCTAATAACTAATAACACATTAATTCCAAACACATTAATGCCAAATACATTTATAACCCAAAATTTTGGCTGAAAGTGCTAATATTACCCTGCAATCTGAGAAAGTTCCAATCTAACCCTAACTTATTACCAATTGTGCCAATCTAACCCAAACTATTCATCAAATTATGCCAATATAGCCAAACTACATGTTTCCGACATTGACCCAAAGAATTCAGGCATCGAACAAAGATTGAAATGACCAAAATATCCCTATAACTAAAGCTAAAAATTTGATAATGGTGCCGTCTGTGGGGATGAGATTTTTTTTGGTCCTTTATTACCTTCAAAGTAGACAATGGTGTTCACCAGAAGTGAGAAAAGCTAAAACCATCATACACAAGTGCAAACAGCTGGGAGCAACAAGAGCATGCTTCCCAGCCAAGATCAAGAATATGTCCCTAGTAGAGAACGAGAGCACAGTAAACAAAATATGGAAGATTATGAAGAGGAAGCAGAGTCTCCTAACTCAAATCAAGGAAAAGAAAGGAGAGCGTTCACATCATTTATAGAAGTGAGAAGAGAACAACTGTATAGTCAATTCTTAGCCACTCTCAAGCCGAAATCCCCAAAAATAAGTTTAAAAAAACAAGTCAAAAGCATGAGGATCTTAATTATGGGGATGAGTTAGAGATATAAAGGTAGACGATGATGCGATCAAATCACCATTAGCACCACATCTACAAAATTTCAAGATGCCAAAGGACTTCCAGCTGTCGTTTTATGATGGAACAAATGACCCGAAGGAATTCCTACATTCCTATTGTAACAACATGAGATTTTGCAATGCGGAGATCGAGTTGGTGTTTAAGGCTTTCCATATCTTTCTATCAGGAACAACGATCACATGGTATGAAGACTTACCAAATGGAAGCATTAAGTCTTGGGCACAATTGTCAGTTTTTTTCTTGGGGTGCTTTTACTAGGAGCAAAAATTCACCAAGACAATAGTAGATCTAAACAATATAGCTCAGTGAAGTGATAAATTCTTGCAAAATACCATAGCAAGTTTATCACAAAACATTTGCAGGTTTGCATTTTGTTGTTCCAATCTTCCTTGGGTGCGTTCAAAGGAGTCATGCGATTAGTATAATTCTACAAGGAACTCACAAAGAACATGCCCAAAACCCCAAGGAAATTGCAAAAAAAAAAGATTGAAAAATATGTGCAAACCAAAGAGGAAAATAACCGCAAAATAGAGTGGGAGAGAGGTGAAAAGAGAATGATGAAAGACTTACAAAGAAGTTTTGTGAAGAAAGGAAAAGGAAATCTCCCTTTTAAAGGAAAAGAACTGGAGATGCAGAGCACACTGTCCCAAGAAACACCGCCAATGAAGTCACGAAAAGAAATATGGCAAGCGAACAGAGAACTATTTTGCAAACCTATACCGATGATAGCACCTCCAGATAAGATATCCAGAGAAGACTGTTAGGCCTTCCACAAGGATCTTGGGTATGACGTTGAATATTGCAGAGATTTGAGAAGGCAAAAAGAGGAGAATTTAAGGAATGGCTATCAGAGCCAGTACAAGAAAGAATATGGAGGAAACCGATACAATGGAGCTAATAAAGCAGGAAGCTCCATGGCCAAGGACCAGACCATAGCGAACAAACAGAACAAAAATCAGAAGATGACAACGGTGGTGGATTATAAAGAAGACATAGCGAATGAGGCTCCAGAAAGAATAGTCTTACCGATACATGGATCAACTGAGTCTCTATCAAATAATGCCTGGATAGCCAATGCCAGGTATTCACCACCACAAGAATCTGTAGACAAGAGATTCCATATGGATGAAACAATCACGTTTAGCGAAGAAGATGTAGATCTTAACGCTTCACCTCACAATAACCCAATGGTCATTCTTGCTAGGATTGGAAATGAAACAGTTCATAAAGTGTTTTAGATGATGGGAACGCAGTCAAAATTCTTTTTTTGGATTACTTTGACAGTTCAGGATTCAAGCCGACTGACCTAAAAAAGTCACATCCTCATTTGTAGGATTTAGAGAACGAGTAGAGACACCATTGGGTAACATACAACTTCCTATAAAAATCAATGAAAATGATAAAAATGTACTATTATTTGTAACTTTGTTGTCATGGACACACCAAGTTCATTTAAAGCTATCATTGGTAGGCCTTGAATGAATAGAGCAAAGGCAATATGGTCTCCATACCATTTGGTCATGAAGTTCCCAACCCCAACAGGAATTGCAACGAAGAGAGGAAACCAACAAACAACCAGACAATGTATGGTTATCGCGTTGAAAGCTAGAAAGAATAGGGAGAAAACAAAGATGGTTAGCACTGTCACAGATGGTGAATCACTCAACCAATTGGATCCTCCAATAGATCTAGTAGAAGAGACTGAAGTTGTCACTTTGGATGACAAAGACACCTCTAAGTGCGTCAAAAATAGGAAAGCATCTTCCAAACATGGAGAAAGAGAAGGTGATACAAATTTGTGAAGTCACAAGGATACATTTGCATGGAGTGAACAAAACATGGGAGGAGTTGAGGCAAGAATTGCGACACATTCGCTGAATATTAGTGATTTGGTCAAACCACTCAAGCAACCAGTCAAGGAAAAACAACGAAGCTTTGCTAGTGATAGACAGAAAGCGATTAAAGAAGAAGTATTAGCGTTACTGCAAGCTTGTATTATAAAGGAGGTGATATACCCAAAATGGCTAGCAAACCCAGTGATGGTAAAAAAGGTAGATTCGGGGTGGAAAATGTGTATAGACTTCATTGATCTAAACAAGGCATGCCCAAAGGATTATTATCCTTTGCCTAAATTTGATCAACTAGTTGAAGCAATTTCTGAATATGAGGTCCTAACTTTCTTGGATGTATATAAGGGATATCACCAGATACTGATGAACCCAGAAGATGCAGAAAAATGGCCTTCACAACAAGCTTCAGAATATTTTTCTATGTGAAGATGTCATTTGGCCTAAAAAATGCAGGGGCAACATATCAGAGAGTGGTCGACAATGCATTTTTCAATCAAATAGGATGTAATGTTGAAGCATATGTCGACAACATGGTCATAAAAAGAAAAAAGATATGCAACTTTGAGCAAGACCTGAAGAAAACTTTGGATACACTGTGTGCGATTGGCATGAAGCTTAATCTAAAAAAAATGCATAATTGGGGTAGGAGTAGGAAAATTCTTAAGATACTAGGTATCCTCCAAGGGGATTGAAGCCAATCCAGATAAAATACAAGCGATAGTAGACCTCCCTCAACCACGAACAGTTAAGGAAGTGCAAATATTGATGGGATCGTTAGCAGCGTTTAGTAGATTTGTTTCAAAGGTAGTTGAGAAACATTTCACACTCTTTGAAGTCCTTAAGAAAGTTAAAAATTTTAGTTGGAGCGAGGAAAGTCAAAGAGCATATGAGTCCTTAAAGGAACAACGTCAATAATTACCAACATTGCATCCACCAAACCCTGGAGAAATGCTATATTTATACTCGTCGGTGTAAAATACCGCGGTAAAATCAATTTGGTGAGAAAAGAAGGCTAGAAACAAGTACAAGTGTACTACATCAGCGAATACTACAAAATACAGAAATGGCATATTTTCCAGTGGAAAGATTAACTCTAGCTTTGGTATAATTAGCAAGAACACTACCAACCTATTTCCACAGTCATGGGATTGTAGTCTATATTGACTACCCAATGAAGAACATTCTGAGCAAGCCTGAATCATCTAGAAGAATGACCAAGTAGGCTATTGAATTAGAGCAATATGAGATCTAGTTTAAACCGCGAACTGCAATCAAGGTACAAGCTTTGGGGGACTTTATTGCGGAGATGAAAATTGAAAATGCACGAGAGGCGAACACACAACAAAATCTTAGAATCATCAAAGGAAAATCCAAGTGGGTAGACATCGCATAGAAATTTTTCATTGATGGGGAATCTAGCAAAGAAGGTTGCGGTGTAGGATTGCTACTGATCAACCCAGAAGGAGCAGAGCACAAATATTTACTTTGTTTTGATTTCCCACTCACCAACAATAAATCTGAATAAGAAGCGTTAACACGTGGCTTCGATCTTACAATCAGGATGAAGGTCAAAAGCATTTGGGCCTTTAGTAATTCACATATAGAGGTATCGGGAGACTACGAAGTGTGAGAGGAGCAGTTCATAAAGTATTTAATAAGGGCTCGCCAGCTCATCGCTTAACTCAAATACTTCAATATCCATCATGTACCAAGAAGTGAAAACACGAAAGAAAATGCTTTGAGCATGCTGGCAACAGCTAGGTTCGAATCATTCATCGAACACAAGGATGTGAAAGTGGAGGTCATTCCAGTCATAAGTACGGTAATAACAACTATGTCGACAGCCCAGACAGAAGAAGTAAACTGGATGACACCACTAATAGATTACTTTGCAATGGGAAAGTTGCCGACAGACAAGATACAAGCACATAAGTTGGAATTGTGATGTCACAAGTTTATGAAGGAGGGATCTTATACAAGAAAGGTTTCTTAGCTCCGTGGATAAAGTGTGTGTGATCATCGTAAGCAGGAAAAATCTTGAAGGAAGTGTATGAAGGATTATATGGAATGCATCAAGGGTCTCGAACAATTGCGAAGAAAATCATTCGAGCAGGATATTATTGGCCAACCATGTTTAACGATGCGTATAACTTTGTGCTTAAGTGAAAAAGTTTCCAGATTAACTCCCCAAACCACAAACGACTTTAATGGGAATATATGGAACTTGGCCATTCGATAAAATGGGAATTGATCTAGTTGGACCTTTTCCAAAGGGTGCTGGAAATGCTAGATTTTTAATTGTGGCAAATGATTACTTCATGAAGTGGGTGGAAGCAAAGCCATTGGGAAGAGTCACATAAGAAGTAACATGAAAATTCGTTTGGAAAAATATAGTTTGTCACTTCGAGGTGCCACAAACTATGATCACGAAGAATGACACACAATTCACAAGTGGAACCTTCACTGAATGGTTTTCGATGTAGGGATTATACAAAAGTTTACATCTGTAGCTCACCCTTAAGAAAATGGTCAGGTGGAAGTAACAAACATGACCATAGTTCAAGGTATCCAGAAACGATTAGAGGGAAAGTTATGTGCTTCATTTTGCATGCATTAACCATTGCATTCGGCATAGTTTTAGCTTGTTTTATTTGGTGGATTGCTAGTATTAGTTGAGTTTATGTGACAAAGGGTTTAGACAGTCATGTTTGGTTTTCTTGTCTAACTCCCGTGTTTTGTAAGACTTAATTAGTAATAATGGACATCTTGTATCCACGGGCTCCTAGATATTCCATTTGATCATCTTTAGTGGGTCGCCCATGGGTACTTTTTGGTTACATTCTATGTGAAGGTCGTTCGTAAGGGCGATAGAAGAGATTGAAGGCCATTCACCTCTAGAATGGTAGTAGAAAAAGGCCACAAACATCAATGCATGGTAGAAGGAGATTGAAGTCAAAGATAGGCGGCAACAGAGATCAATCGACCAATGAAGAAACGGGGAAGCATGGTCCGATAAGTTGAGCCAAAGTCTGTGAACGATTCGATAATAATTAACCTTTCTGAATGATTTTATTGGATTCATCTTCTCGAGCACTACAATATCGACTACTAGAACTCTAAAATCGGATCAAGGGTTCACCCGTAGCAAAGGAAACAAGTTCAGTCGGCCAAGGTACCATGAGTCGGCGGGGGACCGTTCATGGTTAAGCACCAACGGCCTGTGCCAAAGGAGTTGAATCGTGCCAATAGTGTTCAGTACGAGGCCATGGCATAGAGCATACCAATTCTCATGGCCCGCTCTCACAAGTTCAAGACTACACTCAAAATCGGCTAAGTATGGGCACAGACCGTCCCATTTACGATGGCCCGAGCCGTTCCAAGTCCAAGATCCCAAGACCAGTCCTCAGTCAGTGCCAAACGCCGCACCCCGCACCAAGTTTCTGAGCAACCTGAGCCTACTGACAATAGCCCGCGCCAAGACCAGTGCCCTGTGGTTCACAAGTCCCAAATCACGCTCCTGACGATGGCCTGTGCCGAGACCCGTGCCCCGTGGTTCAGAAGTTCCAAATCTTGCACGCAGATGGTGACATCACGTCAAAGGCCACGGTCCATGCTAGATGATGCAATGTGGCCTGTGCCAGATCCTGTGTGCACCGGATGAAGAGGCATGACCCATGCCAGATCACACAGCTCGTGACAAGTACATGAGGTGGACCACGCTATCCACAACGACCCGCACCAGGCGGTAGCTGAACTAGGGTTTAGTCACTTTTGGCCTATTTTTAGGCCAAAATCTCCTTCTCCTATTAATAAAGCCTTAGTCTACTTGGTTAAACATGTAAAAGAGGAGAATAGAGAGTCATTTGTTGATTCCATTATTAGGCTATTAGGAAAGAAACACTTTGTTTCTTTTCTTTTCTTTCTTTTCATTTTGCTTTCATCCTAGATGTGGAATTCAAATCCATATCTGAATTCCATATCTATGGAGTAGTTTCTATAGCTCGTGGATAAATTGTAGCGCATGTTTTAATCTTTGTTTTGTGAGATTCTATAGTTCATCCTAATTTTGTGTTCATGACATTATTGTGATTGTTCTTGAATATTTTAAAAGCATGAATAGTACACCACATTGGCACACACTTTGGGCTATATTCATGTATGGTGCAAATATTGATGCCCCATTTGGAAGAGAAACCTGGATGATAGAATGGGTAAGGGAGTACATTGCATTTGCACGAGTGTGTGCACGGGATACCCGAGTATTGCTCTGACTTATTTGCCATCGCACCAGTCTTAACTGATTACGTCAAGTTTTCCGATAGGTTGCTGGTAGAGATAGTGAAATAGTATCAAGCTAGAGTTGTAAGAAACCCTAGTATCTTTGATAAGGTGCAAGCGACCCCTTGGCCTAATTAATAGGACCAGGGGGAAGTAGTGCATTCGTGGTGGGTGCTCGGGATGTAATTGCACGGGGGAGAAACAAACCTACAACAATGGTCGAACCTTGTTATACTCCCCTAGTTACTATGGCGATGTTGATGAAAGGTTGCGAGCGCACTCAGTGTGACAGGTATGGGGAATTGTATGACATCAGCCACACCATGTTTGTGAGCGCTCTATTAGGTTGTCTAGTAAATCTTACAAGTGAATGAATCGAGGATCAAAGTATTAGATTAACCATGTTGCACAATGACTCCCAAAGTGCTTAGCTTAATTAGATCTCTTGCTTTTTACTTTCATGTTATGTAGTTGTTAAAATGAAAAAAAACCAAAAAACCCCCTTTTTTGTTTGCATTTACTAGCTATTCCTTTCACTCGTACGGATTGACAACCCGTACGAGGTTGTGTTTTTAGTTGATACTTGAGCCCTAACATCTTTGTGGACAAACCCAAGGCTTACTTCTAACTACCCTTTAGGTAGCGTAGCAGTGAGAACGGATATAGAACTATAAATTTTAGCTTTGACCTTTCCCACAGGAAAACCTCCGCTTAGATTAATTAGCTACAATTAACGATCCCGCGTGAAAGTGGGTGATGTGCTTCATTTTGTGTGCATTAACCGTTGCATTTGGCATAGTTTTTAGTTTATTTTGTTTGGCGAATTGCTAGTATTAGTTCAATTTACATGACAAGGGGTTTAGACGGCGATGTTTGGTTTTCTTGTCTAAATCCCGCATTTTGTAGAATTAATTGGTACTAATGGACATCTTGTATCCACAGGCTCCTAGATCTTCCATTTGATCATCTTTTGTGGGTCGCCCGTGGGTACTTTTTGGTTACATTCAATGTGAATGCCGCTCATAAGGGTGGTAGAAGATATTCTTCTGCCGTTCAGAAGAGATCGAATGTCATCAATTCATGGTAGAAGGAGATTGGAGTCAAAGATAGGCGGTAACAGAGATAAAAGCAGCCAGTGAAGAAATGCGTAATCCTGGCCCGATGAGTTGTGCCAAAGTCTGAGAATGATCCTATAAGAATTATCCTTCAAGTTCAATTTCATTGGATTTGTCTCTCGAGCACTACAAAATTGACTACTAAAACTCTAAAATCAAACTAACGGTTCACCCATAGCAAAGGAAACAAGTTAGCCTGCCAAGGTACCACTGGTCGGCATGGGTTGTTCATGTTTAAGCACCAATGACCCGTGCCAAAGGAGTTGGCCCATGCCAACAGTGTTTAGCACGAGGCCATGGTATGAACCACGCCAATTCTCATAGCTCGTACACACAAGTTCAAGACTATGCTCAAAATTGGCTAAGTATGGGCGCAGACCATCCCATTTACAATGGTCGCGCCGTTCCAAGTCCAAAATGCCAAGATCAGCCGACAGCCCGTGCCAAAGGTCGTGCCCTACGCCAAGTTTCTGAGCAAACTTAGCCTACTGACAACGTTTCATGCCAAGACTCGTGCCTCGTGGTTTATAAGTTCCAAATTCAGCATGCTGACGATGGCCCGGGTCAAAGGCCACGGTCCACGCCAGATGATGTGATGCGACCCGTGCTAGATGACGCGATACGGCCCTTGCCAAATGGCATATGTGGCTCGTGCCAGATGACGTGATGTGGCCCATGCTAGATCCAGCATCTCGTGCCAGATCCTACACCCCGTGACAAGTACATGGCACAGACCGCACCATCCGCAATGGCTCACAGCAGGCGGCGACTGGACTAGGGTTTAGTCACTTTTGGCCTATTTTGGGCCTATTTTTAGGCCCAATCCCCTTCTTCTATAAATATAGCCTTAGTCTACTAGGTTAAACATGTAAAGAAGGAGAATATAGAGTAGATAGTTGATTCCATTCTTAGGCTATTATGAGAGAAACACTCTCTTTATTTTCTTTTTTTCTTTCATTCTAGATGTGGAATTCAAATCCATATTCATATCTATAGAGTAGTTTCCATAGCTTGGGGATAAATTGTAGCACATATTTTAATCTTTGTTTTGTGAGATTCTATAGTTCATCCTAATTTTGTGTTCATGATATTATTATGATTGTTCTTGAATATTTGAAATGCATGATAGCACACCACATTGGCACACACTTTGGGCCATATTCATGTATGGTGCAAATATTGATGCCCCATTGGGAAGAGAAACCCAGATGTTAGAGTGGGTAAGGGAGTACGTTGCATCTGAGTGAGTGTGTGCACGGAAGACCCGAGTATTGCTTTGATTTATTTGCCATTGCACCAGTCTTAGCTGATTACATCAAGTTTTTCGATACGTTGCGGGTAGAGATAGTGAAATAGTCACAAGCTAGGGTTGTAAGAAACCCTAGTATTATAGAAAATGTGCCAACAACCCCTTGGCCTAATTGATAGGACCAGGGGGAAGAAGTGCATTCGTGGTGGAAGCCCGGAACCTAATCACACGGGGGAGAAACATGCCTACAACAATGGTCGGACCTTGTTGTACTCCCCTAATTACGATGTCTGTATCGATGGAGGGTTGCGAGTGCACCCGACGTGACAGGTACGAGGAAGTGTATGTCATCGGCCACACCACGTGTTATGAACACTCTATTAGGTTGTCTAGTAAATCTTACATGTGAATGAATCGAGGTTGAAACATTAGATTAACCATGGTTGTCAATGACTCCCCAAGTGCTTAGCTTAATTAGACTACTTACTTTTTAATTTCATTTTTTGTAGTTGTTAAACTGAAAAAACCAAAACCCCCTTTTTTGTTTGCATTTACTAGTTACTCCTTTCACTCGTGCGGATTGACGACCCGTACAAGGTTTTGTTTTTAGTTGATACTTGATCCCTAGCATCTCTGTGGACAAACCTAGGGCTTATCGCTAACTATTCTTTAGGTAGTGTTGCAGTGAGAACAAGTGCAGAACTATAAATTTTATCTTTGACTTTCCCATAGGAAAGCCTCCGCTCGGGTTAATTAGCTACAATTAACGATCCCGGGAGGAGGCGGGTCAGAAAGCAAACTGACTGGGTTGATGAGATACCCAATACCTTGTGGTTGTACTAAACAACTGTTCGACAACCAACGGGAGAAACATCATACAGTCTTGTCTATGGTCATGAAGCGGTAATGCCGGTGGAAATAGGGAACTCATGCTTTGAATAGAACAATACAAGGAGGATGATAATCCAGAAATGATAAGGTTGGATTTAGACAAACTTGAAGAAAAAAAGACAAAGGGCTGCGATCACAAAGGCAAATTACAAGGAAAAGATGGCTAGAGCATACAATCAGAAAGTTAAAGAGACACAATTTCAAATTAGTGATCTCGTGTTGAGGAAGAATGAAGCCAGCCTAGCAGAAGAAAAAGGAAAGCTAAGCCCAAAGTGGGAAGGACCGTACAAGATAACAAAGGCACACCGATCCAACTGCTACGGGTTAGAGAGATTGGACGACAACAGTGTTCCCAATACTTTGCATGTGATCAACTTGAGAAAGTTTTATGTGTAGATCCAAGGAGGAAGACATGAAAAATATAGTTTTATAGGAACCATGAGATGATCATTGGTGATGTTCACACCCTTGTTTTGTTTTTGAAGGCGATATTATCTCAATCGCACATTATAAATATCAAAAAGCATCTTTTGGGGGAAATTAATTTTTATATTGTTGGCTCATAATAACTAGCTATGGCACATCACAAATCATATATCAAGCCTGGTAGTTCCAAGCAATTGAGCCTAATCAATTACAATGCAACAAGCTACAAAATCAAGCAGTGGATCTTGCGATTAACAAAATTAAGAACACCAACAAAATCAAGCAGTGGATCCTGCTATTAACAAAATTAAAAACACCAAAAAAAATCAAGCAGTGGATCTTGCGATTCGACCAATAAAACTCTTCGATTTTGCAAGCTATAGATTTTGCAATTTCACACAGCACAAGTTTTCAGTTTCACAAGCTCTAGATCTTGCAATGAGGCAGATATGCCTATAAAATGGCGAAAAACAAGCAATAGAATTTGTAACATCGCCCCATACAATTTTTTTGCAAGCTATAGATCTTGCAATAAGGCAGATATACCTATAAAACGGTGACAAAAGCAAGCGATAGATCTTGCAGCTTCGCACAATACAAATTTTAAATTTAGCAAGCTATATATCTTGCAATAAGGCATATTTACCCATAAAAAAGCGACAGAAGAAAGCTATACATTTTGCAACTTCACACTATGAAAACGTCCAATTTTGCGTACTATAGACGTACAATAGGACAAATATGTCCACAAGGTTATCAATAAACGAAAAATAGGCAGACCTCGCAAGCAATAAAATGATCACGAAAGCAAGTACAATGTTTTGCATTACTGAAAAGAAGCTGGACCAACCACTAGAAGCTAAAAAAAATGAAAATAGTACTTGAAGCGTTCAGAAAAAAAGTTATTAAATTATAAAATTATCTATACCTATAGGCACAAGAAGAACCAGAAGAGGAAGGACCACCACAACAACGAGATTGTGCAGCCTGATGTTCTTCAGCCATGATATGATTGTAATGCCATTTCATATGCAAGTGAGTAGGGTGCCAAGTTCGACCACTTCACTCCATACGATCAAGATATTTAGGATAATAAGCTTTAAAATTAGTTATAGGACCAAAATCCTCACGATCAAGCTGCATACTCATAAGGTCAACATTTTCTTGATAGCTCTTATTCGCTTCCTTCAAATTACGAATCTCCTCCTGTAATTGGCGAATATACGATCATATAGCCCCAGACAGATTAACTCGATGACCGCCAATACTCATAGTGATGTCACCACGACTAGTGGAGCTTCGAGTCCTTTCAGAGATAGCCTTTAGCTCATCTTTATAGTTAGTACATGCTTGCTCAAGCTGATGAACATTTGAATCAAGACGTTTGCACTCAGCGCAAAGTTGAACATTATCACTGCACCATTGGGTATTCAAAGCGACCTGTTCGTCAAACCTGCTTCACCACCCTACGGGACAAGTGGAGAGATGGTCGCATTCATTCTGTTTCTTCTTCAACCGGTCCAATAATTTATCAATGTGAGAACATTGTTTGTCTATGATACCCATTTTCTGATAGGACTCGCGCGCCTTACTTGCAGCAAAATTCTTCGACTCTTCTTGTTGACAGATCATCTTAACCAAACTTAGCTGCTGACGATGAATGAGGTCATTTTGTTCCAAACAGATACTTTTTAGTTCACGGATATGCTCCTATGTCTCATTAAGAGCCTTCTTTCATCCAAGCTCTAGATCGTTCACTCCGAGAAGCATATATTTCAGATGGATACCTAACGATATTGACCACTCTTCAACACGATTAGGAAGCTTAAGAGATCGGATATAAGCACCAGCAGATTCAAGATAAGCTAAACCGCAGATGATATCTTTACCAAGAGACGCAAGGTCATAACTATCAAGAAAATATTTGGTACACATACAACCTTTAGAAGAAGACAGAGATAATGAGGAAGTAGAAGTGTACCATCCAAGACATAAGGGCATAGAGTTTAAATCTGAATTCCCAATGTTAGACAAACGACCACCCAGAAAATAGTTGAAGATACTCCAGGGATATAGAGCTAGTAGCCTCAATTAGCTTACTAGAACACCAAGAATCAGATGATATAAATCCATGAATTAGCCCAAAATGATTACTAGGTCCACAAAAGCCACGAAGATGTTAAAATTTATGGTCGAGCATGCGAATATATATGAAACAAAATTATAAAATCAGAGTAAAGAAACCAAGTATTAGTCAAACAAAATACATAGTACGAACACACACAACAGTGCTATTAGATATTACAGACAAAAGTTAACATTGTTTTAATTCGCATCACATCTCTAGAATCAACTAACTTCGTTATGAGGCGGAGGCTTGTTTTGGACAGCAAGATCAGCTTCTTCCTAGTTGGCATCTAGATCAAATTTTTCTGCATGGCCATCAACCTCTACATTAGAAGTTGGCGTAGGATTAGGAGAATCGAAGGGGAGGATTTGAATATAATTAACTTTGCATTCTCACAACTTTGTTAAATAAAAGGAAGAGAATGCAGACTAGCGAGGTGTGACAAGAATGCCCACCATCAGAGATCTTGCTAATAAATTCAATGTTAAGATCAGTCGTCTGTTTCTTCAAGATTTCTTCGCTCTTAGTTAGCGAAGGTAATTTCTTTGCCTTCAAACCAGGGTTTTCTAGTCGAAGCTCTACCAGGGCCTCGCAAAAGCCAACATTGTGAGCAAAAGAAGTGATCTCCTCGAAGAGTTTGAAAAAAGACTTCGTCTTGAACAATCTATCAGCAAGAACTTGAGGATAGTCAAACAAAGCCGGACCATTAGTCTGCATCTCTTCCAACTCAACACGTAACTTATCGACATTTTCCTTAGCATCCCTCACACGCTCTTCAGCGGCTTTCGCATGCTTCTCAGCGGTTTCAAGTGATTGTTTAATAATTCCACGGTGCTTCTCACTAGCCATATATTTCTCCTATAGCGAACCATCTGGCTTAGAAATTTTGGTAGCTCGCTCACCAATAAGCTTAAAACTCTCACCAATCTTATAAAGAAAAGAACATAAACAAACATAAGTGATGACTTACCATAGTAAAGCTACCTAGAATACGAGGAAACCATTTCAACGAAGGAGGAACAAATGAACGTACCACAAAAATTGATTCATGCAAAGGAAGCTTAGAAAGGCTCGCAGAAATACTTCCCTCCACCAAAGCACCTTCGCCTCACAGAGGAGGCTTAGATCGGGATTGGCTATTTTTTACACTTTTCTCAGGACGTCTTGAGCCACCTGACGAACCATCATTCCGATCTCTTTTCTTTTTCACCTCCTCAATATTAACCAGCTCTCTCCCTTCTGGTGCCTGACCTTCAATATTTTTCAACTGAGGGTTCTCCACAACAAGGTTCTCCTGGGAGACAACGTCAGTGCCAGTGCTAGGCGGATGGTTAGAAACGTTATCCATCTCATCATCTTAGTCATCAACAATAAACGATCGTTTGATCTGGCGCCCAACTAGATTCGGATCTAGCAGTCCACACATAAGTTGAGTCAAATGAGTAAACGAACACAGACGATCAATATGATAACGATAACAAGTACAAATGACACATGTAAGTCATGTATAAAAAAACATAAATAACACCTTCAGTATCAGAATCAGCATGGCGTAGGAAAATTTTGTGTTCGTTGAGCGTCAGCACAACTTCAAAATTAGATGTAAGACGATCCCCTGGGCTAGGAAGCTTAGACTTTGGAATGTTATAGTTCCAAGACAGAAGTATACCCTCAAACCCTTGAGTTATTTTTAGATAGAAAAATTTCTTACGCCACACGCCGCAGCTGCTAGGAAAACCGTCGATGAACTCAATACCAAGGATAATAAGATAGAATGTAAATTCATCCAAACTATTTTTTACTTTGCGAAGCTGGTACAAGCTGCGAAATAAGTCGATGGTAAAAGGGACACCATCTTCAGTTTACGCATGGTGGAAGCCAACAATGATCGCAATACCTTTGGGATGAAACTAAGTCAAAGCTATTTTTCATATTTGCAACCTTCACCAGGGTTTTATAGTTAATGTGACCAAGTTTCTTATGCCTCATTTTCTCTCCATCATGTTTAACACTCAAATAGTTCACTTCTTGTTCCAACAAGTAGCGATTATCTGATGATTGAATACTAGTAAGTACTTTGTTGTCGCCATGTTTCACTATGCACTTTCCATTATGGAATTCCACAATCATATTATCACCACATAGCTGGCTGATACTCAGGAGACTATTCTTCAGGCCCTCCACCAGTAACAAAATGGTGAAGGTCGAAAATCCCTTTATTATAACTCACCCTTACCTACTACCCTGGTTTTCTTTCCATCACCAATAGTAACAAACCTTCACCATAGATCTTAATCATCTTTAAGTATTGTTGTGATCCAGTCATATGTCAAGAGCAACTGTTATCAAAGTACCAAGAACACAACAATAGCTCTGAGTGCTCTCTAAGTATAGAAACCCGAATGCAGATTTTCTCCGTGAAATTCGTGAGGAGCACAACCTCATATCCCGAATGAAGTAGAGTTGTTCACGAAGTTCTCATGCTAAAGCATTCCATCTTCAATTCCAATTCTGATTGCTTACCCAATGCCTCGTCCCATTCACTATCTCTTCAAAAAAGGGCCATAGCATCTTTCGAACTCTTGTTCGCTATCAATCCACAGCAAGCGGCATTGACCATCCACATGTCATTATCCAAATAGCCCTCGAAGAAATAATAGATCAAATCTCCGTCTTTGAACGGAAGGAAGGGACAACTCAACAAAAACCTCTTGAACCACTCCCAATGCTCTTAAGTTTGCATGTAGAGCCCAAGAGTTATTAGCAGAGAGGGGATTCTCTATACCAGGAATCCAATTTTTTGATATTCTGACTTAATCTCTGGTATATGAGAGGTAAGTATGCAGAAAAGGCAAGGAAGTAAAGCACCACGAACAACGAACCAAGAGAACCATCTCGAGAGAACCAGTAGTATAAAGAACACGAAGTGATAACTTCGTGTAACACAACGCGAAGAGTATGAGCTCGTTAAGAGGTAACCTTGTGTAATGCAGCACATCAACCACGAGTTAGAGATTGTGGCCCATGATAGCGGGTAAGTCGACATACCCAACATAGGCACGACAACCGAAAATGTAGGGGAACTAACCCTATAAATGGAAGCCAGAGGTATGAATTCAGGTAAGTAACAACTTTCTAGCATTCTACATCAGACAATGACTTTATCATCGGAAACTTTCTCCCAGAGACAATACGGGAGACTCTTACATGAACTCTTCTTGCAGATCAAGATCATTATTGCTCTGGGGATCCAAACCACATGAATCCAAATTTCTGATTCTCCACTGAATTTTCTTTGATTAGCTTGGCTCCCCAATAAATCGATTTCCATCCCCGTGATCTATTCAGCCTTGGTTTATCTTCAAGCAATGAAGAAGCCTTATATTTTCCTGACATAAGTTTTGTAAACATAGACTCGGGCTGAGAAGACCTGCCAAACATGCTTTTAAGCATGTTCAATAACTCTGATGGTACTCATTTCCATCAATGGTCACGTACGGGGCCACCTGCTCTGCAAGTTGTTTTCGTTCATTACCATATATCATCTCACAGTAATTGCGTAAGATAAGCGAACTAGTGAGATTTAAGATTCATTCTCCAATTTTCATTTTCTCTGGACATCCATAACTGGAGCCGGGAAGTTTGATTGGCTGAGCCGAAACATTAAAAAAAAAAAAACTTTCAAGAGTATATGTGGGTGGCAACTGGAATTAAACTTTGATTTCAAAGTTGAAAGAAAAATCAAACTATGAAGTATGCATATTGCACTTATGTACAGACTACAGACTAACTGGAAACTAGCATCTATTTTCCTTGCTTAGGTAAGAAATAATGAGCAATAGTAGAAGCCTTATTCACCAGATTGGCACGCTTGCGAGGCCGAATCGAAGCATTTATCTCATCCTGAATTTCCAAAGGTAACTGATTCAGGACATCAGGATCAATTTCATCAGCATCATAGCCCCAATTATTTCTTCTCAGCTGTTGCTCAACACAACTAACTGTGCCACTGCACATTTCATCCTTTTTACTCTGTTCCTTGGCTTCCTCAACAGATTCAGTAACTGCATTATATCACATCACCCATAAGAGACCAAGAGGATAACGACTAAGGTTCCAAAATCTACACAAGATTTTCAAACCAAAACTTACCTGAGGAAGATGATGCCTTAGCTTCCAGGACAGTATTCACACGTTCTTGCTTTGGAAACATGCATGAGCTGTTGGGCCTTCGGAAGAATTTGAGAATTGAGGGTGTTCCCTGATCAGACAACAAACCCAAAAAATAATTAAAATGGTGGGTAACTACAGATGAATGCTATCCTACTAACACTGTGAAGTGGCCATACTGATGAAACAGAATCAGTCAAGTGCTACATCTGTACACGTTTCCACGTATAAGGAAAACCAGCACAGCACACAACAGGACTCGTGCATTTCAAGTTGTGCAAAGATAAAAGGATAGCTAAGCGTTATGGTTTAGACCTTTTCTTTTAAAGCACTTGTTTTCACTTTCTTTGGTGCTTTCTTTGGTGTGGCATGCACCAAAATTTCATTCTGGGGTGAGTTACACTGTTTACTGTGCTCAGAAGTGGAACAAATCCGATTTCCTGCACATACAGCACATCAACTGTGGCATGCCCCAAGTCTGAAAGAAAATTAGAGTAATTGTCCAAGGTTTCAAACGAGGGGCATACCTGAGAAAGATGAAGTTTCAGTTTCTTGACCAAATCCATCTTGATGGGACCTTGAAGTTGTCATCATTAGATCTCTCTTGCTAAGGGGGCTTCTTCCTGGAGAAGCACACTAGAATATGGACACGCTAGATCAGAAAACACATTTTTAAGGCTACATTACTGTTGGTAAAACAAGAAAAAACAATTATCCTGTTCAAAATATTGATCACCTTTTGCATCATTCAGACTTTAACACTGTAAACTTATCTTCTTACCTCATCACACCCTGAAAATACATTAACCAATTCACTGTTTGATTCTTATTTTTGTGTCCTCCTACTCCAATAAATTGAAGAACAAGCAGACTAATAATGCAATAATAACCTAATCTTGCCCGCAAGAATCTGAACTGAAAACAAAGTACAAAATTCAATTTAGGGCCTCATCAATCAAAATTATGTAAATATGTTTTTCTATTTTAAATCTCTCTTGCCTCAAATAAACAATAATCAAACTCTCTCCATTTGTAGCACACCTGAAAATTAATCCTCTTACAAAATCCTACACGAATTCCTACAAGCAGACAAGGCCAGAAATTAATTCATAAGAGCACTTCCCATTTGTAAATTATTAGAGAAATACAAGAAACTAATAGCATCCAACAAAGTAAAACCAATTAGTCACACACTTGCGTTCCATTGTCCTCCAGAGTACATGCTGGAAAGGCATGTGGGCTCTCCTCCTCCTTACGCAATTCATATGACTTGGGAGAATGCAGTATTTTGTGAAATTCATTTCCTGCAATAGCAGAATAAGAAACTGATTCAGTTACATGAGGATTAAATCAAAGATTCAAAATAGAAGAAAACAGTAAGGTAATGGACATAACCTGAAGGTAACAAGGGCTTGGCAACATCTTGCTCAAATGCATCATTTGATCCCTCTATTGAGATGCAATTCTGAGCTTGGCTATGGAAATAATCACTGATTGAGCGTGTTCCCTGCCAAAAGATATGAAAGGACAATTCATGGAAAATTGTCTATACATGAAGAGTGGAAGAAGAAAACAAAAGCAATTAAATGTATCAACTCAATCATTTGAGTTGTAAATGTATCAGGTCAAAATTTCAAGTATTGTCATGTGTATGACTTATCTACTGTGCATCAGCTGAAAGTGTTCGTTCACCATAGAGCCACGCCTCTCCCATAAAGCCAAGAGTTTAACTGAACTCTGAACTTTCAACTGGTAAAAAGTTAGACAATGCAGCTGACCCGCCAAGGCCGTGGAACTTCTCTTCTTCTATGTGTGCAGGTGTTTTTCTTTTTATCTTTTTTATTGTGGTGGTGGTGGTCGATGGGGGAGGAGTCATCCAGAAGAAATACAACTGACACACAAATACTAATTTACTGATACACTTTCTCTAGATGTAATTACATGCATGTTCCTGAAACCCAGGAGTTAAAAGTGTGTAGGAGATACTTACGGATGGAATAGCAACTATTTTACTGGCTGAAATGGAGAGACCAGTTATTCCCCATCCATCATCAATTCCTGAAAGCTTGTATGACCCAAGATACTCACGAAGGCCAGCTTGAAACAGTGTAATTGCGTCTTCTTGAATCTTAGGAGTCCCATACCTCAATGGGCAAGACTTTGATGGAAACTTTTTATGGGAAACAGCAGTATCACTTGACTGTAAAATATGCCAATATAATACAGTCAACATGATGATTTGTGCGGTCATTCCTTAATTCAAACAGAATCTGAGAGAAAAGAAAAACCTTGTATGCACTAGCATGTAGTGTTAAAGTATAGGCCATGCGCTTATTTTTCTCCAAATCGGATTGAAGACGCTCACTTAATTCTTCACTAAGTTGATTCAGCCAATTCTCAACCTGGGGAAAAAGTATTAGGGCATAAAAAAGCTAGCAAACACTTAGGCTAAAATAGTGGGACGGAAGAAGTATATATGTTCAAGGAAAACAGTTAATCCAAAGACGATGAGAAAGACATGCTAAAGGGGGCTCAGGTATGTGCGTAGAAGATCTTTATTGACCTAGTATAACTGTAGAAAATAGTAAATGCTTAGCTAAATTTGAAGGGAAAAGAGAAGAGCCAAAAACACTTATAAAGAAACAATTAAACAGGCATGTTGTACTCAAACTTAAATGGTATCTGCGCTCGATAAAACATGTAATTCATATAATGAATCCCACATAATGGAATAAAAGCTTCGTTGTTATTTGTTGCTGTTTCTATCAATCCACAGAAACTCACTGCAGAAATGGTTTTAAGAGCTCTGAGTCCAGGAAATGTCTTCCCAGCACCATGACTCTTGGGAAGAAGACGATCATCAACCTCTTCACCACTGATTCCTCGTGCAACATTCCATAACCAAGTACTACATGAGTTGATTGAAACCAAGTCAGTCTTTTATGGAGCTTAATAAAAGAAGACAGCACGATGACTCCCTTCTATTTATTATCAAGTTCTAGACTCAAAACGAGAACACATCGCCTATTCTCCAAGTGAAACAAGGTTTGCTAATACTAATGCGATAAATCTTTCTTAAGATATACACCAGACTTAGAGGTAACCCAAACCCCAAATAATTGCAGAATGATCAGCATCAAACTACAAATTATGCTAAGTTCTGAGATGGTAAATGACCCAGTATTTACTCCATAGTGCTCTTGAAGCTTTGCTTCGGGAAACCGCAACAAATCCCCGACAGTTTCCACCCCGAGATCAGTTAGTATAGATGTACCAAGCTTGCCTCCAAGTTGCTTCCTGGACACCAACAAGCCCCATTAGTCAGCCTTTGAAAAAAATGAAGTTTGTCAACATTAACTTTGGAAAAATGGATTCCTTCTCAGAAACGTTGTTATCAAGGCCAAATAGCACTATGAAACAGGCTATGCATACTTTCATCTAAAGTCTACTGCAGACGGTTTAAAAAAGAAGAAACTTACATTTTCTGAATTGGTAAATCCTGAAGCAGCTTCGCTACAGATGAAGACGGCACAACTGTTTGCTGGGCAGGTTTATTCATACCACTCGCTAGTTTGGCCAGCATCTGCCGAAACTAAAGAAATTGGATAAGACTTAAACAGATCACTTCTTCCGGACAGTAATGGAAAGAGGTGTGTGACAGTGTCCACCTTATTGTGTGCAATGCCAGCCGAACATGTAAACTGAGTCTCCTGTAAAACTTGCAATCTCAGATCTGCAACAAGAAATGCTCCACAAGCTAACAACTTGTTGCGGCGATCGGCATCAGGCCTGACTAGCCATTTTTTCACATTTTCTCCAACATCGGCATCACCCTACAAAAATTTGCAGCTATGCCAGCTGTTACAGGGGCAAGAAAAAGCAAGTAATGCACGTCTATGTACACTAAAACACCAGAAAAGTTTCAGTTCAAGAACAGTTTTCACAGGCATGCTATGATACTCAAATAAAGCAAAAAAACCAATCATAACGTCAGGGAAATGTATACATGTAAGAACAACAAAAAAATATTTTTCAAGGAGAAGCCTTCTCAATGCATCATCCAGGCTTCAAAGGGATCATAAACTTGAAACAAGGAGAAACCAGTGCTACTTTGCAGTATAATGTCTATTTTTATAGATACCTTTTGAATGATCTTCTGCAAACTAGGGAGGAACATGCAATTGTGCAATGAGATTAATTGAAAGGAAACTGAGAGTTGATTTTAGGTTTCTTAACTATCTGGTCATATCAAAGCTCTATCAGCAGCTGAAATTTTAAAAATTGGTACAACCACAACAGCATACACATTTACACACCGTAACAAGCCCAAGTATGTGAGATTTAAGAGTTTCTTCATTAATCGCTTCCAGGGCTTCAGGAGGAGTGTCAGCCAACATCTTTTCTGCTGCATCAGTGAGGTCGAGATATACTTCATCTATTGAAGCACGTTCACATCTACCTTTCCTTGAAAGTATCGAGACAACCTAAACATAATTTAAAGACATAAGAAGATGGTAATGGTCCATATAACTCACCAGTTGAAGCAAGCACACATCTTTTCCATGAAAATATTAAGATAACATACAACCAATTTAAACAACTATAGCTGGTGGCAAAGGCGGAAAGCATTAGAGTAAGTTAAGTATTTAAAACCTCTGAGCCAGCATTTCTGTACACAGTTAAGTCAGCTTTACCCCGATTAACGGGAACTTGGACTAGGTTAATTTGTGGGCAGATTTCTTTCGCCTCATCACCCCGCATTGATCTAACAAATTAACTGACAGAATCATTAATCCAACCTCAATGCTTACATCAACCAATAAAAAAATATACAGCAAAAATCACAACTACAGCCAAAATATATGTGCATTGCATCCTGACCTTTTTACGCCATATTTTCGAGCCTCATAACCAACCGCTATTAATCCCCCGCCTTTCCAAGTGTTGTACTGTACAACAGCAGTTGGTTGTCCCCTTAAGTCTGGCTGCTTACGCTGCTCAACTACAGAGATGGGAAAAACCAGTCAGAGTTCACGGAATCACCACAAATGACCAAAATAAAAAGGAAGAAAGATGAGCAATTTCTTAACATTTGACTTCTAATGACAACTAAAAACCCCTAACTCAACATGATAGCCTCTCTGCTATTAATATTATTATGATCCCAAATCTTCAACAAGATCAAGAGTGCAACAATCCCATGGAAAAATTAAAAGTATGGTACTTATTCTCAGTGGGCACAGAATACTTAACTCATAAGGCAAGGATACTGAGAAATCCCGAACATACACAATTTAGCTTCAAAATTCCACATTTATTTGATAATGAATTTAATCAACGGAATACGTTCCGACAGAGAGTTGAGAAAACCTTGAACGTAGAAGCAATCCATGTCAACATGAGCGATGACCCTGGAATCTGATGACTCTGGCCGCGCCACAGGCATCCTCTTCGCCTGTGTTTTGTTTTCCTTCTCCTGCCTTTTTTCCCTCCAATTTGGATGATTGGCTCGACCTTAGTGATCCAATCAGATTTTGCACTTTAACACCTTACCAAATCCTTTGTTAAATTTCGGATTTTACATTTTCAGGAAAATTAAATTGACAAACAAGCCCAATATTGCCTCTGATTGGTAAACAGTAAAAAAAAATTGTTTATTTAAGAAAAATTGTTTATTCAAATTCCTTAACATGGAATTCAAATAAATATTTAAATTCCACATCTTAGGATCAAAGTAATAAAAAAGAAGAAAAAATAAAATTTCCTAGGGAGAGAATCTCCAAACTACTCTCCTAAATATGATATAAGGTATGAAAGATATGAAAACCTAGTAGAAAAAGGTTGTATATATAGTAGTAGGAGATTAGGCCTAAAAATAGGCCCAAATAGGGTAAACCTTAGCTCAGCCACCGCCTAGTGTGGGGTATCACGGATGACGCGGCCCGTGGCACGTACTTGGCACTAGGAGCAAGGACTGGCACAGGCTGCATCTCTTCTTGGGCGTGGGATGCCTATTCTTGAGCATGGCAAGGATCATCATCTTGGTGCAGGGCACGGGGGTTGGTATGGTTTACATCGTCTCCTGGCGTGGCCCGCACGGGGCACCGTCAAAGTGCTGAAAATTGAAGTCCTGATCTGCGCCCGTGGTCGTTAGCGCGGGCAGTGGTTAGGATGGGTGCTCACTCAGAAACTTTGGCGCGGTCCATGTGAATTACCACACGCCTCCAGCTGGTCTTGGCATAATGGACTTGGAACGGCGCGAGACGCCTAAAACGGGACGTCCCGTGGCCATACTTAGCCGCGTGAAGGGGTTCTTTGCCTTGTGTTCACGGCCCATCATGTTCGAAAAGGGTCATGCCATTGCCTTGCATTGGTCTTGGCTTAGGGCATCTCCTTTGGCATGGGCCGTTAGTGCCAAACCACGCACGGCCCGCACCGACCCGTTGGTGCCTCGGCTATCTGAACTAGTTTCCTTCACTATGGGAGAACCATTAGTCCAATTTGAGATTTTTAATAATCGATTTTGTAGTACCCGAGAAGAAAAATCCAATGAATCCATCCTTGAAGGCTAATTCTTCTTGGACTATTCTCGAACTGAAGCACAACTCATCGGACCACGATTCCCTATTTTTTTGTTGGCCGCTTTGAACTCCATAGCCACTTATCTTTGGCTTCAATCTCCTTCTACAACACATTAATGATCGTGGTCTTTGTCTACTACCATTCTAATGCGAATGAACTTTGTTTCTATTACCATTTTTCCGAATGGCCTTCAATATCTTCTACTGCCCTTACGAATGGCCTTCACATACAATGTAAACAAAAAGTACCCATAAGCGACCTACTAAAGTTGATCGCAAGGTAAATCAAGGAGCTCGTGGATACAAGATGTCCATTAGTAAAATTAAGTCTACAAAATATGGGATTTAGACAAGAAAACCAAACATGCTCATCTAAACCTCTTGTCATGTAAACTTAACTAATACTAGCAATCCACCAAGTAAAAGTAACTAAAAAGTATTTCAAACGCATCGGTTAATGAACACATAATGAAGCAGATCATCCTTCTAACTAGAGAGAAAGAAAATCTATATTATGCCTACTTAGGGTTTAGTAGAAGACTAAGGCTCCTATATATAATGTAGGAGTTTGGGCATAAAATAGGCCCAAAATAGGCTAAAATTAGGTCAAAATCCTAGTCACCCTTTCCCTCTTGTGGCAGAATCTTTCTCGAACAAAATACTCAAATCCGTGAACCTTATGGACCTGAGGTTTTTTTGCATTGGATAGAAATCGGAAAGAAGAATATTTTCATAGGCGTGGGGAACTTGATCTGGCAAGGGGCCATGTCACGAGGCTCTGGCGCGGACCGTGAGCTTTGGCGCAGGCCGTGGTCAAGAAGCATGATTCACTCAGAAGTTTGGCACGGACCATGTGCTATGGTGCAGGCTGTGGTCATAAGGCATGGTTTGCTCCGAACTTTGGCTCAGGGCGCAGACTTTGACATGGGCCAATGGCTGGTCTTGGCATCTTGATCTTAGAACAGCACAAGCCGTCATGAATGGGACGGTCTACGCCCATACTTAGCCATTTTTGGGCAAACCTTTGAACTTGAGTTGCGTAGACCATGACGTATGGTGTGGGTCGTGCCATTGCCTTGCACTAGAACCTTTGGCGTGGGGCGTCTCCTCTGGCGTGGACCGTTGGTGCTTGGCCATGAACGGTCCGCAATGACCCATGGTACATTGGCCGACTAAACTTGTTTCCTTCACTACGGGAGAATCATTATTCTAATTTTTGAGTTCTAGTAGTTGAATTTTTAGTGCTCAAGAATAAAAATTCAATGGAATCAGCCTTGAAGGCTAATTATTCTCGGATCTTTCTTGGAATTTGGCACAACTCATCGGACTACGATTCCCTATTTCTTCATTGGCCACTTTGATTTCTGTTGCCGCCTATCTCTGACTCCAATCTCCTTCTACCATGCATTAATAATCGTGGCCTTTGTTTACTGCCATTTTAGAGGTGGATGACCTTTAATCTCTTCTACCGTCCTTGCGAACGACCTTCAATATCTTCTACTTCCCTTACAAACAACCTTCACATAGAATGTAACCAAAAAGCACCTATAGGTGACCCACTAAAGATGATCAAATGGAAGACTAGGAGCCTGTGGATACAAGATGTCCGTTGGTACTAACTAAGTCTACAAAACACAGGATTTAGATGATAAAATCAAACATGGCCGTCTAAACCCCTTGTCACGTAAACTCAACTAATACTAGAAATCCTCCATACAAAACATACCAAAAACTATGCTAGATGCAACGGTTAATGCACGCAAAATGAAGCACATCGAAACCCAACCTTATAAAAGCTGAGTGTTGGGATTGAAAATCAACCTCCACAAACAGCTTTAGAGAAGATGGCCTGGTGAGTCGTTATGTCACTAGATCTATCTTGATGTATGTTCCCACTTGGTTTCCAATGGCTACAATCACAGGGGTGTTGTAGTAGTACATCGGAACATTGCTTATTATAACCAAGACTAGTACAATAGAGCTCTTTGTGTTGGGTTTGAAAGCTGAAGTCCAACAAAGAACATTAACACCATTGAAAGACCATGCCTCCTTTATCCAGCATCTTTGGAAGTCTTATTTTTTCTGGAATCTTATTAGAATATTACAAAAGTTGATCACCCGTAGTTGGTAGCTGCCTTCAAATCCTATATTTTTTAAGTTGACTTCAATTTTTTCCATTGTCGGGCGACCTTTTGGGTAGTTTTCCAATCAGGGCATCATGATAGTGAGAGAAAAGCTTTACTATTTGGTTGTCAATGAAAAGGACCGATGGTTCACCTTTGTAGTTGGTGGTGGGTGTCAAGTTGTCCGTTGATGGAAGGGTATTAGAGATGGGTGGGTTGCGATATTGGAGGGCTTAAGAGAAAGATTTGGGGATTGAGTTTTGAGCCGCCATAGTAGCAGTGTAAGACGCGGCAAGGAGGCGGAGGCGGAGGCGTGGTGAAATTTTGGCAGAGTTAGGTGAAAAGTGATTTATTTCTGTTGTGTTGTCAGAGAGTAAAGAGAAGCGAGAGGAAATATTTTAGAGAGACAATGACACAATATGTACTTATGCCCTGCTTAGAGTGAGGTTCCAATTCTGGTGGTGCAAGGTTGAACAAATAGATTAAGTACATGAACTGATCATACTGGAACTCAAAATTATTAAATAATGAAACTAAACACCTAAACTGACACATTGTATTTAAAAAATAATAGTGAAACTAAAGACTGGCACACAAAAAGCACCAGATTAAAAGCATGGACTCAACACAACAAATAGATAATGTAAATATGTCAAAAACTTACATTTTGACAATATTTTTAATCATTGAATTGGTCTGAACTCCCTCCGGATTCTGAAACACAACTCATCATTTTCAGGGCCATCATTAAGCACATGCATATTCTAATACCGAGAAAATGAAGCTACAACTTCAGTTTGAACTAAAGGAGCTCCAATTTCCACCTGAAGCAAAACCTATTCTTTCACTTTCCCCACTGAAGTGATCGGGTAGCCATCCTTCACACGTATACCTTGAACAAGAAATCTATGAAAATACTCAAATAAAAGGATAAGAGAACAGGCGCTTCAGGTTTGATACTCTTCAACACTCTGATACATCCTAATCATTTCAGCCATTCAATCTACAACAAAGTTAAACCAATCAAGATTCTTAATCTCATCAACATTCTCAACGGCCTCTAAGATTTTCATATCAATATTACCTGTTTAATAGGAGCTAAAAAGTATGAAGGAAATAAATGACAAAGAGTCTCTTGAACTCATCCCCACCCACTTTTTAGTTCATTTATCTTGGTCAAAACTAACTGTATGGGTATATCCTTGTTCTCATCTATATAAAACCTGGCTCTATAACTATCCCTCAATTCCATATTAGAGTAACTCTTTTTGTTGACTAACACATCATCAACAGAAATAAAACAACAATCTACTCCGACATGCTGAATAGAGGGGGAAGGATAGCATGACAAAATACCAGCAGGAATTGTGATACTTAATTGCATTTTCAGTAAACCCCCAAAGCCAATTTCTTCAACATAGGCTTCTTGTTGAGCAATAAGTTTAGAACAAAGGTTCATCACCTTGACATGTTGGCTGTCAGGAATAAATTTCTTCAGAATCCTGAAGATAAAACATATTGAAATAATTTAGTTAATATAAAAGCTAAGCACTGAAACACCCAAAAAAACAGATTAAATACATAAGCTAAATATAGTGAAAAATAAAAAAAACATCAAGTTATTGCCTAATAAAACTAAAAACCGAAACACCTAAATGAATTGATTAAACACAAATAAATCATATTGAAATTAAACAATGCAACTTATTTTATCACAAAACCGAATAGTGAAGCACCTAAATAAAAATGACTAACTACAAGAACTAATCATACTGAAAATGTACACAGAAAGTTATTTAGTAATGAAACTAAACACCTAGACTAACACATCAAAAATTCAAAAGTATAATGAAACTAAACACTGAAACACCATAAGTAAAGAACAAAATACCTAAACTAACAAAATTGTAACTAAATATTACAAGTTATTACACAAAGAAACTAAAAACTGAAATACCCAAAGTAAAGGCCTAAATACTTACAGTAAAATCATAAATACATAAATTAATAAAACATACACAGAACCTCTAGTATGCCTTTTAATCCATTGAGTCATTTCTGAGCCATCGATACACTACCCTGCTAAAACATGTGTAGGTACATTCCTCTTTGCCATAGGTTCTGTAACCCCACATCCATCCACAACATCATCATCTCCTCGCTTGCGCTTTCCAGTAACTGAAGATTTATTTTAAGGCTCAGTTGGCTTATTCACAATTGGCTTCTTTCCCTTGCCTTATGACAACTTGTTCTTTCCTTTATCATCTTTCACACCAGACACCTTTTGTCCCTCGTCATCTTCATCTGCAACAATCATCCCATGAGCAATCTCTTTTTAATTCATCATTTTTCTCGTGCTTCAACAAACTTCTTCTTACCCTTTTGCTTTTCAGCCACCATAAGATGAGGCTCATCTACAAAATCATCATCTTCAAGTGAAAAATCATCATCAATAGCAAAAGATTGCACAGTAGTAACTTCTTCCTTGTCCCACTCTTTCTAAAAGTTTTCTTAACTACAAAACACAAACAAATTATATATAAAACTATCAATATTATATTAAAAACCAAAATTATACGTAGAAAAATAGATAAATACTAGGAGTAGTCTCTTTTCTCAATTCTTCGTTAATAACATTTATCCCACTTGTTATGGGATCATCAGCTGCAACAGTATACCCAACACCTGAAAATAAAATGTTAACTAATACTACAAACACATAAAGTAATTATATATACACAAGAACTAATAGGTTAAAAATTACTAGTTTCAACTACGTTTCCATTAACAACAACTTCCTTATCAATTTCTGTTGCAAAGACAAAAATTGATGAGCTAAATAGCCTAACAAACAAGCTATACATAAGTAAGGACCAAAATATGCTTAACATTACCAGTTTTCATTGCACCGCCATCGACAACAATATTATATTGTGAATTTTTGTTTTCATAAACATTGAAAGTAATCATTAAATACCCGAACTAGAAGAATAAACATGAGAATAAATTACAAGTACATAATGTTACGAGATAAATTTGACCAGTTGGAATTAGGAGATCATTCATCACAACCTCACTAGAACCTATATAACATAACAAAGTGACTCACAACATACCTAAACCAATACTACAACAGATTAAATATACTCCCTCCGTCCCATGGAAATTGGCACATTTTGACTTTTAAAAGTAAAACTAAGCCAACTAAAATAATTGAATTCTATTATGATATATGTAAGACTATTATGTTATATGTTGTTGGATTCATCATAACATGTATTTTTAAATTGTTAATTTTTTGAATTTTTTATACACATCAAATAAAGATATTAATTGTTGAAAATTGATTGAGTTGACTTTCAAAAGTTAAAATGTGCCAATTTCTCTGGGACGGAAGGAGTATATGCTTATAAGTATTAGTTTGAATCAAACTAGCCCTCAACAACAACATTGATGAGATGTCAAATGCATGTATCTCTGAAGGCATTTAACATCTCTTTTGTTATGCTTTTGTGGGTAGATTGCTAGGTGTAGATATGTTTTACAATATAAGGGGTTTAGATTCATTTTTCCTATCTAAATCCTTCAATTTGTAGCATAATATGAGCCTAATGGATTTTTTTAGGAGCATCTAGATATTATTTTGTGAGCTTATCTGTAGATACACGTAAGCACTTCAGAGTAGAAGAATGAATGCCGGTTTCAAAATTGGTAGAAGACTCAAGACCACGAGTAAAAACGTGGTAGAAGATAGAAGAGTCGAAGAAAAAGAAGCCAAGTGACAAAGCGACGAAGAAGTGCACGAGCCGTGTAAAATGGCATGGCATGTGACACCAGTCAGCGCTATATGAATCTCCAAGATGACGGGCCATGCAAATATGCACGACTTGTACACAAAGAGATACTAAAGAAGAAGCCCTGGTCGATGGGCCGTGCAAATGTGCACGCCCTCTGCAATCAGAAGCTAAAAATACATGTCCCTGACGACGGGCCATTCAAATCTGCATGGCCCGTCTGATCATTGTTAAGTGAGATACTATCCTAGTCGATATCCAGTGCAGTACTGCATGGTCCGTGCTGGCCAAGCTGTGCAATACTGCACGACCCGTGCCACGTTGCCACTAGGGTTTACTACTTGGGCTGTTTTTCAGGCCCATTTATCCTACCCTATATTAATGACCTTCAGCCTCCTAGGGTTTAGTAAGTAGTCATAATGCAGATTTTAGAGAGTGGTAGGTAGGAAGAGAGGCCAGAAGAATTCCTC
The DNA here is from genome assembly GCA_037428765.1 of Rubia yunnanensis. Lineage (NCBI taxonomy): Eukaryota > Viridiplantae > Streptophyta > Magnoliopsida > Gentianales > Rubiaceae > Rubia > Rubia yunnanensis. The sequence goes on from CM075063.1 coordinate 67,136,826, forward strand.
TAGGATTCTTCTTCTTCGCCTTCCTTCATTTAGTTCTTAGATCCATGACAATTAAGTTAATGAATGCTATTCATTTAATGTTAGTAGAGTAGTATATTTCTTGGGGAGTATTTGTAAGCATGATTTGACATGATTTGTGACTTTCTTTAGATTCATTATATTTCTATATGTTATAAATATCGTGCTTAATTTGTAGTTTAATTTCTTATTGTGATTTATGCTATGAAATATGTTATAAATATCATGATATTGTGCTAGGCTTTAAATGCTAGTTTGGGAGTGTTTGATTATTGGCGGTATAGTAGTCTTGTGAGTACCAAGAGGATATGTGTGATAAATCCATCTTGTGAGGACCAAGATGGTAATAGAAGATAATCTCAATTGGCTAGTAGTGTGAGGAATTGCATGTTAGGAGCATCGAACCATTGCGTTGGTGTTATTAAAATCCTAACGGGGAAACCTTGGCTTACCCCTAAAATTGAGCATTTTTAGTTTGTAGCAACTAGGGTGGCACAGGCTCTAGAGTTATCACGAAATACGGATGCCCTCTTACTTTTGAGGTCTAGGATGGGTGCTCATAGTGGAGGTCCCAGTTCTGTGATTGAGTTTACTCCTGCATCTAACAATTGTGACCTATGTAAGGCATAATTCCTTTTAGCGTGACCCGTTAGCACCGAGAGTGAGCTACAAGGGTGGTCAGTAGAGAAGCACACCCCTAGCAAGTTACAGAGGAGGTGAGATGTTAAAGAGGGGGTAGAACTAACTGTGTGACTAACAGTGAGAGTTTTCGAGGAGTTAACATCTACACACTATGTGATGTAACATGAAATTAGGTTGATAGTTTCTTATGTGAATTAGAGTCTAGGATCAAATCTACGTTGATCAATGTGATGCAAAAATCCCCCAAAATTATTTAGTTCATATTTTATCTTGTTCGAGGCTTGGCCGGATAAAAATTGGAGGGACGGGGTAAATCGAGTGATCAACTTCATCAATGGAGTTATAGGTGACCAAGTTCAGAACACCATTATCAAAGCCCAGTCCCGGTACGTGCCCCTTGAAGAACCCTACCATAAGCATTTCCGACCCAAAGAAGCAGTTACCTTCTCGAAAGACGACTCGGTGCTAAGCTGAAACCCCCATACCCTATACAGACCCAATGGTGATCCATGCAAGCATTGGAGATTGTTATGTCAAAAGGGTGTTCATGGATGATGGCTGCGGGGTGGAAGTAATGTTTTCCAATTGCTCGATCAATTAGGGCTCGGATGGGAAAGTTTGAGGAGAATAACTTCTCCCTTTTCCGGTTTCACCAGGAAAATGGTGCTACCCCTAGGGGTCGTGACCCTCCCGGTTAAGGTAGCCGATGGAGACAAGGAAGTCACAATCGAATGTAGCTTCGCAGTGATTGATGTCGTGTCCCCCTACAATGTGATAGTTGGAAGGCCCTGGATGTACCAGGCAAGATATGTATGGTCTTTCTATCATTTGACCATAAAGTTCCCTACCAAGCTAGGTATAGTTTTCATTAGGGGAGATCAACTGGCGGCCAGGAGATGTTTGGATATATCTCTAAGAGAAGCTAGAAAGGATGATAAGGTGGTTTCGGTCAACAAAGAAATCAAACCCATGGACAGGGAGCCAATGGCTGTTCGAGACAAAGGAACGGTGCCCATGGGGAAAATGATACCACCTGCAACAAGGAAGAAGCTAAAGGACCTCTTGGATAATTGTGTCGACGTGTTTTCATGGGACACCTTTGACCTCATAGGGGTACCTAAAAAATTAATGATCTACAAATTGATTGTCCCTTCGAGAAGCCAATCAAGCAAAAGTGGAGATCATTCACCCCCAAAAGGGCTAAGGCCATAAAAGAAGAAGTTCAAAAACTGCTTTGAGCTGAGGTTATCAAAGAGGTATTCTACTCCAAGTGGATAGCGAATCTAGCAATGGTCCCCAAGCACGATGGGGCTTGAAGAATGTGCATAGACTTCATGGATCTTAACAAATTTTGCCCCATGGATAGTTATCCCCTACCCTTCATTAATGTGCTGGTTGAAGCTATAACAGGATACAAGGTGCTGGCCTGAAAAATAAGGGCTATCACCAAATACTCATGGAAGAGAAGATAAGCAGAAAATATCCATCAAAACAGACGTGGGGACATTTTTCTATAAGAAAAATGCCATTTGGCTTAAATAATATAGGGGCCACCTACCAAAGATTGGTCGACAAGCTCTTCGAAAAATAGATCGGAAGAAACATTGAAATATATGTTAATGACATGGTGGTCAAAAGCAGAGGCTTCGACCAGTTTTTGCTGGACCTCGAAGAAACCTTCCAGAAGCTCTGAGAAGCCAATTTAAAGCTAAACCCAGCTAAATGTGTAATTGGAGTAAGAGCCGGTAAATTTCTTGGATTCATGGTTTTGGAGAGGGGGATCGATATCAATCCTGAGAAAATCAAAGCGTTGATCAACATGAAGCCCCCTAAACTGTCAAAGACGTCCAAAGGCTTACAGGTTCGCTGGCAGCACTCAGCCGATCCTTTCGAAGAGGGATGAAAAACACTTTCCATTCTTTGATGTACTTTGAAAAGCAAAGAAATTTGAATGGACGCATGACTGTGACAAAGCCTTCCGGGAGTTGAAAGAGCACTTACGAAGTCTGCCCACCCTGATGAAACCAGACAAGGAGGAAAATCTATATTTATACATCTCCGCATCCCCCTTGGTGATAAGCGCGGTTCTAGTGAAGGAAAATGAGAGAGCCCAACACCTACTCTACTTCATAAGTGGGGCATTGCATATCCTGGAAACACGTTACACTACCCTCAAAAAGTTGATATTGAACCTTGTCCATGCTACAAGACGCCTCCGCCTGTATTTCCAAAGCCACAAGATTATCCTGCTCACTAGCCATCCAATTATGCAGGTGCTTTTAAAGCCGGAGGCCTCAGGAAGAAATATGAAATGAGCATTCGAATTGGATAAGCATGACATAAGTTCTACCCAAGAACAGCCATCAATGGCCAAGCATTAACAGATTTCATTGTAGAAACTACAGAACTAATAGTGGTCAAAGATGACAATGAACCCAAAGAGACATGGCAGTTGTACATCGATGGGTCATCTCACTCCGGAGGAAGTGGGGCTGGAGTCTTACTCATGAGCCCGAATAGAAAGATTATCCCTATGCCCCACATTGTGACTTCAAAGCCACGAGCAATAAAGCAGGAATATGAAGCGTTGATCACAGGCCTTCGAATTGCCAAAGACTTGGGAGTTCGAAGGCTGAACATTTTTAGCGATTCCCAAATCGTGGCCCTTCAAGTTAAAGAGGAATATGAGGCTAGGGAAAGAAGCTTGCAGTGTTATTTGGAAGTGAAGCTCCTCCTCAAAATTTCCACCATTATACCCTCACTCAAGCCCTTGAGAGAAAAACCACAAGGCAGATGCCCTGAGAAAATTTCCCTCGTCGGACCTGGACTTGCAATCACAGGGGCACTTAATGATAAAGAAGCTGAGTAAGCGCAGCTTCGAGGAGGAAGCAACGGTGATGGTAGTTGACGGGCGGGCGGTCGTCGCGCCCGCCGTGCAAAAGATAATTTATAAGCCCTAAATGCTTACTTTCTACAACTAGGTAGATAGTGGCAAATCGGGGTTGTCCAAAGAGAAGAGGGATCTTCCTAAGCATCTAAGCACAAATGGTTGATACTAGGCTAGGAGTAACTATATATACACACACATAAAAGCAAGTAAAAGGGGGGGGGGTTGGTTGGTTGGTTTCCTAAGTTAACAAAGATAAAAAGACGAGATAACTAGAAACGTCAAGTGACTATGCTAATCATCAAACAAAACTAAAGAAAAGGGGTTTTAAACTACAAAGATAAAATGCCTTGGGGGCAACGGATATCCACTTCCACATCTAATGTAGTTCATCGAATCATTCACACATTCCATCATATAGCATTCAGGACCCAACACTCACGCACCCATCTAGCAAGTACCACAACACACACATCACAAGGAGTTCTAAGTTCATGCTCATAGATCTTCATGCAAAGGCGCTACGGAAGTCGTCACGTTCCTACACCTAAACAATTCAACCACACAAGCACTCCCTATGCTCAAACAACTCATGGCACACATGCAGTGAAACACACCGTCAAGAATACATAAACGCCAAATAACAAATGCTTCAAGAATGAATTTAAATCATCTATTCAATACTTCAACTACTTGTCGTGGAGACTAAACTCCTATCCTTCTTAGTTCGTAGTTTGCGAGAGTGAGTTCGACATCTCTCGTCAAACCTCACCAATGACCCCCGAGTCGCGACCACGACTCAAGGTGTCATTGGTGGCATTTAGCACGAAGGACCAACAAGCTTGGCAATGCCTATGACCACTACACCGTGACTAAGCATTAAACCAATTCATGCAATTACACGAGATTGGATGAACGTGCAACGCACATTCATCCACGAGCATATGACTCTCTCGTTTGCTACACAAACGAACATGACGAAGAGTTCAACATCAATCACATTCGTCTAGCACATTGTCAACACACTAACACAATCAAAAGCTCTAATTCACACTCATACATTCCTAACAAGAACAGGGGGGAAATTAACCCAAATCCCCCAAACCCTAGCTAGCAATTCATACAAGCATTTCATATCATCAAGCTCTCAACAACATCAATGAAATCAACAATTAACATTCAAAGCACAATAAATGCACAATAGCAAAAACACCAAATAAATAGATAGAAATGGTTCTCAATACATAGAAGTGGAAGCTTCAATCCATAGCTCCCAAGTACAAGAACTACTCTAGAACAACAAAAGACATAATTAAACTAAGAGAAAGCTAAGAAAAGAAAGAAGAGAAAAACCTAGGTTTTGCCCAAAAACCAGAGAGAAAAACGGGCTGGACAAAACTGGAGAAGAGGAAGAAAGAGAGTAGTATTTATAGTGCAAAGAAGATAAAGTTGATTTCTGGCCGCCCGTTGGTCGCGACTCGCGACGAGTTCGTCGCGACTCGCGACGGTGTTGGTCGCGACTCGCGATGGTGTCGCGACGGGGTCGCGACGGGAGCCAGAGTTTTGCATTGTTTCTTTGTCTTCTTCATAGCCATCCCTCTCAATCTTCAAGTCTTCAACGGCTCCAAAAATGGTCTTCAACGGCCTCCGGTCTTCATGTCTTCGAAGTGAGTATCCAAAAGTCTTCGAAAGTATAGTCTTCAATGTCTTCCGGTCTTCGTTGCTTCCGTGTTCTTCCCTTGTCACACAAAATCCACTTAGAAGAGGTAAAAGAGTACAAAGTTGCTTTTGCCTCTCCTAAGTGAATTTTCAAGGTAAAACACAAGCTCTCGATAATAAAAGAGCACAAAAGTGATCCTAAATACTACTAAATAATGCATCTAAAATGGACACATCAGTAGTGGAAGAACAAAGTCGTGGATAATACCCATTATTAGCTACCTTCATGATAGAACCCTTCCAGAGAATGCCATCGAAACAAGGAAGAATAGGTTAAAGGCGCCTAAATATGTAATCCACAAAGATGTCCTTTATCACCGAGGCCATCTCCAACCGCTTCTTCGATGCATAGCCCCCAAGAAGCTGACTACCTGATCTGTGAAACCTATGAAGGAGCCTGCGAAAGTCACCAAGGTGCTCGATCAATAGCTAAGAAGCTCTTCCTGGCTAGCTACTATTGGTCAAAGATGTTCGATGAGGTAAACAAACACATCCAGGCCTACCACCAGTGCCAAAATCATGCCCCAACCATCCATATCCCCCAGGAAGAAATGATGAACATCAACAGTTCCTGGCCATTCAACAAATGGGGGATCGACCCGGTGGTTCCTTTTCCGGAGGCCTTAGGCCACTTTCGATACTTTATCGTGGCCGTAGACTACTTTACAAAGTGGGTCGAGGCCGAAGCCCTGACCAGCGTAAAAGGGAAAATGGTGATTGGGTTTTATTGGAAAAATATCATATGCTGATTCAGGATCCCTCGAACAATCATAAGTGACAACGGGGATCAGTTTGTCAATAACCCATTCAAAGGCTGGTGTAAGGAGTACAAGATCCGCAAAAGGATCACCGACATTTAATACCCCAAGCCAATGGGCAGGTGGATTTCACTAATCGAACTACTGCAATGGCATTCAATCGAGGCTTGAGGGGGGAATGTGGGAACTGGAGCAATGAGTTACCCAGCGTACTTTGGTCATTCTGAACAATAGAGTTATCTATCACGGGTGAAACCCTATACAACCTAGTCTATAGCTCGAAGGCAGTCATTCCAGCGGATGTAAAGCTACTCACATTTAGAAGGTTTTCTATAAGCAACGAAAAATAGGAGGACAATGATGAGCAGCGCCGCTTGGACTTGGACTTTCTTGAAGAGAAAAGAGAAGGCAAACCTTCGCGAAGCCACAATCAAAGAAAGGGTTAAGTAGTATCATGACCAGAGGGTCCAAAAAGTCCAGTTTTTCCCAGGAGACCTTGTAATGAGGAGAAATGAGAAGAGCCGGAGAGAGCTGGAGGAAAAGATGTCAGCAAACTGGGAAGGGCCATACCGAGTCGTCGAAGCCGACCCAGGAGGTAGCTACGTGTTAGAAACCCCCCAAGGTGAACTGATTCCACGCATATGGAACATTTCCAACCTTAAAAGGCATTACCCCCCCAAATCCCAATAAACTTGGGGAGCCAAAAAAGGACCCGCCTCAAAGTACCTTTGGGTCGAAGGACACCCACGACAAAGTAGTGATGTTAGTCGATAGATTTCCTCTATTTTTGATAATTTTTTGTGGAAACGTGTTTCTTATAATGAGTTCTTATTCTAAATAATTTAAAAACACGTTGCCATGGGAGGAAAAAAAGTTTCCCATTCTCCTAAAAATAGAGTAACTTATGTTCGAAGCCCATCGAACATGCAACAAGCGCCACTCTCATAAAAAAGGAGTAATTTATTTTCAAAGGGACGAAAAAGCCCATTGAACGCGCAACAAGTGCCCAAGGCACATACCTTGTAAAATACTCGAAGGGCCAACAAAACCTATCGAACGGGCAATAAGTGCCTAAGGCACAGACCTTGTAAAATCCTCAAAGGGCCAACAAAGGCCGTCGAACGCGCAACAAGCGCCCAAGGTGCATACCTTGTAAAATCCTCAAAGGGCTGACAAAGCCTATCAAATGCGCATCAAGCACCTAAGGCACAAACCTTGTAAAACACTCGAAGGGCCAACAAAGCCCATCGAGCACGCATCAAGCACCCAAGGCACATACCTTGTAAAACATTCAAACATTTTGGTACAAAGAGTCATCTTGAAAGCGCAGCAAACACTCAAGGCACGGACCTTGTAAACCACCCAAAAAGTTGGCACAGCCTGCCGAACGATAACTCGGAGGAAAAACAAGTTGAGAAATTCAGCTTGATTAGACGGACTGTTACCCTTCATGAAAATTAAAATGCTCTGAAAAATAACAAGGAGCAAAAAGTATTATTTCGATAATACAAAGCCATAATGGCTTACAAGTATATAGATATGGTTACATCAGCTATTCACACTACAAGAAACAACACCTATTACTTCGCCCCTTTTACCTCAGTTTTTTCCTTAACACCAAAAAACCGAGGTAAACAGTTCTTTTACCTCGGTTTGTATTTTTTTGAAGCAAATTTTTTTTACCTCAGTTAAAAAAAAACAAGGTAAATAATTGGTTTTTTTACTTTGGTAAATAAAATAACCAAAGAAAAATATCAAAACCGAGGTAAATAATATGACCTAGTAGCCTGCGACGTCGATCTTTAATGTCATAGAAGCTGGGCCAATTTTGTGTAATACGTCATGTCTAGAGATACAATTGTGAACAACATTACGACATCGCACACATGAATTTTACGGTGATAGAAAAGAAACCTTCCCTAATTCGTACACGATTCAGTACCCCATTTGTTCAATGTTTTTAAATCATGGGGCCAACAAATGATTTATAAATAGTGCTCATATGAAGTCACACATATAAACATGTACAGTCCATGATGTTAAAATAAGATCATTAATTAATTAATTAGAAAAAATGCAAGCATAAGAATAACCTTACAAGTACATAAATTCAAATATTAAATTGTCTTTGTTCACACATAACAGAAATTACAATAAGCTTAATAACCTCAGACAATGATGACCTTGAAGACAATTGGTACCCTATCGCCTATCATCTTAAAGAACAAGGTGTCCCCGATGCGTAGGTTGTTTCCCCTAAGGAACTCGCCGAAACCCTTTGGGGAAAAGACCTTCATCTTCCCACCCACCAAGTAGTCCATATTCCAATCTGTCCTGTAGCACCTCAACACTACGGGGGTCTTCTCAGTTGGTAGGAGTTGTACAATCTCCCTCGGGATTTACTAAGTCATAGTAAAACAATATAGATTAGAAATATGAATGTGTATGTATCTACAGATGCATTTGTCTACAAATAAAAATTATATAAGCGCTTTACCAAAGTTGGTATTTTTCCAACGTTGAGTTGCTTCAAAGTGCAGTCAAAACATGGGCTATCAATAGCCCACGAATGATGTTTAACGTTGAAGAAAAAAGACTCTGGGTGCCTCTGCTGTGCAGTGAACTATACGAAAACCAAATAGTATTAATTGTTACGAGGTGTGTAGTTGTGTACGTATATAAATACATATTTATATACGTTAAATACCTGAAAAAAGGTGGATTAGAAGATCCTTCGCCAGCCATTATTAGTCCTGCATCACATGTGGAAAGGTTAAGTGCAAAAATAGAGTATGAAATGCAATGTACAACGTCGGGCCATCCGTCGCTCGTCCACGTTGGTCTCATGCAGTGGGTTAGCCGACATTAGTTAGTAACACTAGTAAGTTTTCAGTCAAATCAACATGTACAGAGAGTCATAAACGAAGTCGCATGGTGTGAAAAATAAGTCACTCAACTAATAATGTATGGCATTGCTTTATTTTTGCATGTGCCAGTTGTAAAGATTACGTACCGAGGTTGCATATGTTAGAGACAGAAACAACAAGAAACACACAAAACCAGAATAATTTAAGCTTTGTAAACATCACAACAAAGTTAAACCATTTGGAAACATACCAAAACATTGTATCACTGAATTGTAACATATGAATTTGGAAACAATTTCATATACCACAGATCGAACATAGCAAAGTAAGATTTACAAATTAAACAAGTGTGTTAGGGAATTAGAAAATCCTTACCTTTTTCCAAGGGAGAAGAGAAGGGAGGGGAGGGAGCTATAAGCCGTTGGAATTTATGGGAAATTTGGGGATATAAGCTTTAATTTTTTGTTAGGGTTCCCTTATTTATACCCGTTTAGTAGTGATGTCGTATTGAACTTCCCCGAACTAAGCAACGTCGCATATTTTTTTGGTTATGCCAATTTGTTGTCGATCAGATAGCAACGTTGGTTAAAGCCAGTGTTGTCCCTCAAGTTGTACGACTTTGCACGCCACTCAGCTTAACCGCATGATCTCATTTTGTTCGCAATATCACATAATTGAATGGGCCCATTAATAACAACCCCTCATCGCATAATTAAATAAAATTGTTTGAGAGGGCCAGAGAAGAATGGTTACAAGATACATTGTTCTGGATTACCATAAAATTCAAGATATGTTGTTCTGGATATTAATCCATTGGTTTAGAACAAATATTATAAACTCAATCATCAGTCAAACCCACGGGGAAGAACAGTTACATTAAAAATTACATGCCCAGCATAATTTACGATCTCAAAAGGTAGCGTGTCCCCCATCACGAGTTCCTCCTCATCAAGAAATTTACCCCACCCCTTAGGTGCGTGGGTCTTTTACCTCTGGGCCCCCGAGTAGTGCATCTCATTCACCCTTCCATTACAACACATCATGGCGGGGATCCTGTAAGGCAGTAGGAGCTCTGAAATGTGTGCTGAGACATATTGACTGATAAAAAAATAACAACATTTAGTAAATATGAAAGAAAGTTGTATAGAAAACGCATTGAAACTATAATACATCATGTGTGACAAAGGGTTAGGGCTTACCAAAATTGAAATGGAACCGAAGTTTGTCCTGGTGAGCGTGTGGAGGAAGTGAGTAATGACATCTCTGGTTGATGTCCTTGGACGAAGATCGTCTACCAAATCACTAGAGATCTGCATTTTGATAGTTTGAAAATTTTAATGTTATCCTTTGAAAAAAAATTGAGACTGAAAAGGAATTTTAATCGGAACAAAAAATGACTTACCTCGATCAGGGCACGTCTACAAGAGTCAGGACTGTTAGACATGATTTTTGAAAATAGATAAGAAATGGTGAATTTAATCCTTCGTGTGTCCCACAGACATTATATAGGATACATTAGTAATCAAAGTCGCTGACACGTCGACTGCAAGTCAATTAAATCGATATGTTGAAGAAACACATGCGACATCGCTAACAAAGAAGGTTAAGAAAGCAAAGTGTAAGTGACCTTGCTAACGGTTCAATCTAGATGAATCATGACCGACGTATAAGTGAGATCGCCTGTAGGATTCACAGATCAATTACACGACATGAATACTAGAGAACTAAATGGTTACAAACTAAAGATTACGGACGGTTAACTAATGACAACTTAAAACCCAAAATCCTACTATCTAGAGCAAACATTAATGGAAATTTGAGTACAAAAAACAAAAAACACAATGGAATTGGAGATACATATGCATATTAAAATTAATGTCAAATACAAAGAAGAAGGTAAACTAGGGAATCAAGAGAGCATACCTTTCTGAAGAAAGGGTTCGGGAGTGCAGAGAATCACTTAGAATATAACTGTTTGAAGTGAAGTCTATTGGTGGGCTCTATATATATTTGTTATGCAACGTTGTGTATTCCGCCCCAAGTCTTGCGAGGTCGCATACAAGCCAGTGAGACCAACAGGAAAATGAATCAAGAGCGACGTCGCTTCGTCTACATATGGGCCTAAACATTTTAGCCCATTACCATGTATAGGACTTTTGGACTATGATTGTCCAGCTGCATACGCGACGTTGCAAGATCGTCTAGAATACAAATCTATAAATGACATACAACCGACGTCGATGACTTGTAACATAGGCCTCAACATTTTGGCCCAGTAGCAGAATAGCAAGGGCACCCGTCTGACCAAAATGAGCATCACATCAATTTTAATGTTCGTGGTTTTTTAGGAAATCAAAATGTATAGAGTTCTTCTGTGCATGGATAATTTTAAAGCAATATCACAAGACCTAGAGTAAAGTGTAGCAGACTAGTTACAAGTACACAAGGTGTCATTCATAAGAAGTTGTTGAAGTATACGCAGATTAGTCTTAGTTTCTTTATCACACTCGGATAGTAGAGTTTTAGCTACGGATCTGAAACTTTCTTTTGGGACTGAACGTTATCGGAGTTTTGGACTGACAGTGTATTTAAAAAATAATAATTTTGCACATAGGTCCATTCACCTAATTGGGAGAAATTGAAATGCAATTTTGGAGATATACTTAACCAAATCATCAATTGACAACCACAATGTTCCGTTATGGTCATTGACAGATACACTAGTGTATTCATGCATTATTTTTCTTAGTATTCCACTTATACCCCTACGATAAAAGATATGAGAACAATAATTTCCATCACCAAGCATCACATCGAATTTCATGTTCGTGGTTTTTTAGGAAATCAAAATATAATAGAGTTCAGTCCATGGAGAATTTTAAAGCAATAGCACATGACCTAGAGTAAACTGTAGCAAACTAGTTACAAGTACACAAGGTGTCATTCATAAGAAGTTGTTGAAGTATATGTAGATTAGTTTCAGTTTCTTTATCACACTCATATAGCATATTTTTAGCAATGAATCTGAAACTTTCTTTTTGGACTGAATGTTATCGGAGTTTTGGACTGATAGTGTATTTTTTTTAATAATATTGCACATAGGTCCCATCACTTAATTGGGAGAAATAAAAATGAAATATTGGAGATACACTGAACCGAATCATTAATTGACAACCACAATGTTCCGTTATGGTCATGGACGGATACACAAGTGTATTCGTTCGTCATTTTTCCTTAGTATTCCACTTATACCCCTAAGATAAGAGATATGAGAAAGATAATTTCCACCACCGATCATCTCATCAAATTTCATGGTCTTTGTTTTTAAGGAAATCAAAATGTAATAGAGTTCTATCCATGAAGAATTTTAAAGCGATAGCACATGACCTAGAGTAAACTCTAGCACACTAGTTACAAGTACACAAGGTGCCATTCATAAGAAGTTATTGAAGTATACGTAGATTAGTCTCAGTTTCTTATTCACACTCGGATAGTAGAGTTTCAGCTACGGATCTGAAACTTTCTTTTTGGACTGAACATTATCGGAGTTTTGGACTGACAGTGTATTTTTTTTATAGTTTTGCACATAGGCCCCTTCATCAAATTGGGAGAAATAGAAATGCAATATTGGAGATACACTAAACCGAATCATCAATTGACAACCACAATGTTCCGTTATGGTCATGAACGGATACACCATTGTATCCATCCGTCATTTTTCTTAGTATTCCACTTATACCCCTACGATAAGAGATATGAGAACACTAATTTCCACCACCAAGCATGGCATTGAATTTTATGTTTGTGGTTTTTTAGGAAATCAAAATGTAAAAGAGTTAAGTCAATGAAGATTTTAAAGCGATAGCACATGGCCTAAAGTAACTCTAGCACACTAGTTACAAGTACACAAGGTGTCATTCATAAGAAGTTGTTGAAGTATGCGTAGATTAGTCTCAGTTTCTTAATCACACTCGTTGAAGTATGGATCTAAAACTTTATTTTTGGACTGGACGTTATCGGAGTTTTAGACTGACAGTGTATTTTTTTAATATAATTTTGCACATAGGTCCCTTCACCTAATTGGGAGAAATTGAAATGAAATATTGGAGATACACTTAATCGAATCATCAATTGACAACCACACTATTCCATTATGGTCATGGACGGATACACCAGTGTATTCGTTTGTCTTTTTTCTCAGTATTCCACTTATACCCCTACGATAAGAGATATGAGAACAATAATTTCCACCACCGATCATCACATCAAATTTCATGTTCTTTGTTTTTTAGGAAATCAAAATGTAATAGAGTTCTATCCATGAAAATCTTTAAAGCGATAGCACATGACTTAGAGTAAACTCTAACACACTAGTTACACGTACACAAGTTGTCATTCATAAGAACTTGTTGAAGTATATGTAGATTAGTCTCAATTTCTTAATCACACTCTGATAGTAGAGTTTCAGCTACATATATGAAATTTTCTTTTTGGACTGAACGTTATCTGAGTTTTGGACTGACAGTGTATTTTTTTTAATAATTTTGCAAATAAGTCCATTCACCTAATTAGGAGAAATTGAAATGCAATATTGGAGATACACTAAATCAAATCATCAATTGACAACCACAGTGTTCCGTTATGGTTATTGATGTATACACGAGTGTATTCGTGCATCATTTTTCTTAGTATTCCACTAATACCCCTACGATAAGAGATATTAGAACAATAATTTCTACCACCGAGCATTGCATCAAATTTCATGTTCGTGGTTTTTAGGAAATCAAAATGTAATAGAGTTTAGTCCATGGAGATTTTTAAAGCAATAGTACATGACCTAGAGTAAACTGTAGCAGACTAGTTACAAGTACACAAGGTGTCATTCATAAAAAGTTGTTGAAGTATACGTAGATTAGTCTCAGTTTCTTTTTTCACACTTGGATAGTAGAGTTTTAGCAATGAATCTGAAACTTTCTTTTTGGACTGAACGTTATTGGAGTTTTGGTTTGACAGTGTATTTTTTTTATAATATTGCACATAGGTCCCTTCACCTAATTGGGAGAAGTTGAAATGAAATATTGGATATACACTGAACTGAATCATCAATTGACAACCACAGTGTTCCGTTATGGTCGTGGATGGATACACTAGTGTATTCGTTCGTCATATTCTTAGTATTCCACTTATACCCCTACGATAAGAGATATGAGAACAATAATTTCCACCACCGATCATCGCATCAAATTTCATGTTTGTTATTTCTTAGGAAATAAAAATGTAATAGAATTCTATCCATGGAGAATTTCAAAGCGATATCACATGACCTAGAGTAAACTCTAGCACACTAGTTATAAGTACACAAGGTGTCATTCATAAGAGGTTGTTGAAGTATATGTAGATTAGTATCAGTTTCTTTATCACACTTGGATTGTGGATTTTCTGCTATGAATATGAAATTGTCTTTTCGGACTGAACGTTATCGGAGTTTTGGACTGATAGTGTATTTTTTAAAATAATTTTGCACATAGGTCCCTTTACCTAATTGGGAGAAATCAAAATGCAATATTGGAGATACACTGAACCGAATCATGAATTGACAACCAATACAAGGCAAGCTATAGATCTTGTTATTTGGTAAATTTTCCTACAACAAAGCGACAAAAGAAAGCTATAGATATTGCGGCTTCGCATATTACTCAATAAAGCAAGCTATAGACCTTGCTCTAAGGAAGATATGCCTACAATAATGGTGACTAAAGCTAGCTATAGATATAGTGAGTATGCAATAAACATGTCTTTCATATTCAAAGATAACAGCAACAAAAATGTAAAAACAAATTCTTATTAAAACAAGACAGGGTACACATCATCGGAAAATTTTAGATAGTTAAACAAACCAATAAAAAAGACACCGTTGGTTAAAGAACAAAAACAGCGTGCACTGTCTATGCCTGGAGCTTCACGATGGTCCAGAAGAGGAAGAACCACCACAACGGAAACTATGCTCAGCATCACGAGAGGAACGCTTCGCCTCGCGAGGGAGTTGTTCAGCTCCGCGAGAATGGTGCTCAGCCCTACAACATATTTCCACAAATTCACACTCCTCACTGATTAAATGTTTATACCTCCCTTTCATGTGCAAATAAGTGGATGTCAAGTCATACCCCTTCGCTCCATAAGATCAAGATACCTAGCATAGTATGCTTTAAAATCGGTTATCGGACCAAATTCCTCGTAGTCTAATTATATGCTCATAATGTTAGCAGTTTTTTCATACTGATCAATTCTAGCCTTTAAGTTCCGCACTTCCTCTTCCAGATAATGAATGTGTGAGCGGACAGTGTCAGATAACCTGATTCTCTGTCCACCAACTCTCGCAGTCAAATCCTCATGACTGGTGGATCAGCGAGAAGACAAAGGAAGAGCTTGTAGCCTATCTTTATAATCTGTGCAAGATTGCTCCAATTGATGTACAAACGAGTCAAGGCAATTTCATTCACTATGAAGTTTGTCATTCTCACCACGCAGCTGCGTGTTTATGGCCAACTATTCATCAAACTTAGTTTGCCAACCAGCAGCAGAAATTGATAAGTGATCACATTCACCTTGCTTCTTCATGAGCTTAACCAACAAACATCAATGCGATCACATTTCTTATCGATAATCAACGTTTTCTGATGAGCTTCGCGAGTCTTACTCGTGCCATACTCTCTAGCTTGGACGTGTTGGCAAAGCATTTTCACTAGGTTCAGCTGTTGCCACTGATGAGACCATTCTGCTGGTTCAGAATCCTACTTAAATCCCTTACAGCATCCTAGGTGTCCTTTACAATCACGTTCCACTTCCTCTCAAGGCCATTAATACCCAGGAGCATGTATTTCAAATGAATACCTAGACATAAAGCCCACTCTTTGATACGCATAGGAATATTAATTGTTCGTAAATACTTGCCGACTGATTCAAGATCAACTAAGCCACGAATGATGTCTTTTCCTAGCGACTCCACATTGTACCCATCAGGGATAAGCTTCCTACAAGGATAACTGCTAGACGAGGAAGAAGACGAAGCCAGAATAGGAACTTTCCACTCAATAGACAAAGGAAGTGATTCAAGATGCGAATATAGATCGGAGGAAACAACCTTCTCACACTCTTTGACAAAGAATTAAGCAGTGCAAACCAAATTAGTGGGCTCAGAAAGAGGATTATGTCCCATAAAATCAAAGCTTTTCAAAAATCTATGATCAACCAGAATACTGAAGCCTTGCATACAAGATAATGAAATGAGAAGTACAAATAAAAGGAAGTAAATGGATGTCATGGCCAAAGTACATTAATCGTACAGACATACACTAACATATTGTTTTAGGTTTACAATCTAGACCTATAGAAACCAAGTACTTAAGATTAAACTAACTTTAGTGTTTGGTTGGGGCTGGGCAGAAATTGCAGAGGCATTCTGGTCTGGGGGCTCGCTCCAAACTTCATTGCTTGGCTGCTGAGCAGGGGTCTCAGTATTCACATTTCCCCCGGTGACCACACCAGCGTCAGGATTTGGAGTCGAGCTACCACGTCTGAGCAACAGATCACCCAGATGAACCACCTTGCATTTCTACAACTCGCTCATGGGGGGAAGCCTGATAAGGCTAGCGAGATGGGTCAGCAGATCAAGGGATGACCCCCATCATCAATCTTGACGGGGAACACCTTGTTCAGATTCTCTCTCTTCTTCGTCAGAGTCTCAATGCAAGTCTTCATTGCAGGAATACTCTTCAAAGTACAACTAGGGTTCCATTTGCACTGATCCTTCACAACCTCACAATAGCCAACCGTGCGAGCATTCTTGCAGACATCCTAAAAAAAATGTGTAGAATAACTTGGTTTTCAACAGCCAATCTACAACAACTTGAGGGTACCCCGGGTCTGTAGGGCCATTTATGTGGAGTTCATCCAACTTAGAATGAAGCTTATTCATCTCCTCTACGACAACCTTAGCGTAAACATCAGCATTGGTTGCCCTCTTTTCAGCATCAGTGGCCTTTTGTTTTCAGCAGCAGCCGCCTCGTCCTAAGTGGCCTTCAACAAAGTTTCCAACTATGCACATTTTTTTCTTGGTCTTTAAATTTCTCTTCTCGGGCCTCATCTATGGGGGCAGATAAAAAAGCCTCTCACTCGCAAGTTGAAGGCTCTCACCGACCTATAACATAAAGTACAAATAGAGCAAAGTTAATAAACACATTACACATAAGAAGTTAACATAAAGGATAACAAAAAGTCAATGAAATCTCTCTTTCATACTTGCCACGACCAGTGTGTCAGGTAGGTATAGGTTTGAGAAGATGTCAGCAATTATCCCCTCCATGGAGGAACCCTCTGTTCACATAATGGTTTGTAAACTAGACTAGCTAACTTGCCTCTTTTTATGGGGAGGAAGTGAATGACCTAAAGCCCCTTCACCCCTACCCCTTTTGTGCATAGGTTTCTGTACACAAGTGGGGTGAGGTCCGCCACCCTCCTCCCCACTTTAGCCTTGACCTTACCAGGATGGCCAACTTTCTTACCACCCCCCTGAGAGATGGTACCAGCAGCGGTGTCAATTGGCTGAACAATAACTTCAACCATCTCCTCATCACCGCCTTCAAAGAATTGGCTAACAATATTACCTTTTGACAAGTCCATGTCAAGAACAAAAGAGCCATGATAAGTTAAACAAACACAAAGAAGAAATATAGTGCTTCGCAAAAATAATAAAGGTTGCAGAACAAGCACATCAAAACAAAGGCAAACAGAACACCTTCAGTATAACGGTCAGCATGGCGGAGGAGTTGTGCATGACCGTGAAGTGTAACCATGGTGTTCGCGTCTTCGGTAAAATGGACATTCAACCCAGGAAGCCTAACTTTGGGAACCCTGTTGTTACAGGATAACATAACATCCCCTGGGTTTTTTTTTTCAACTTTGTGAGGAACTATTTGGTACGCCACTGACCAAAGCTACTAGGGAAACCCTTCACAATCTCAACCCTAGTGATTACATGGTAAAACATAAATTCGTCTGTAGTATTTTTAACTTTCCAAAGATGATAAAAATTACGGAACAACTCAAGAGTAAAAGGTACGTTCGCTGCATTCCACACCTGAAGAAACCCCATTATGATAGAAATACCCTTAGGGTGGAATTAGGACAATGCTATTTTGTACGAACATAGAATATCTATCACAGGCTGTGGCAGAGGGTAGTAAAGGCCGAAATTCATATACGATAGATAGCACGATGTATATCCAGGAGGTGGAGCATGAACACACTCATTGTTCGCAGGAGCGTGAAGCTTGAAAGGGCTTAGAAATGGGAATTACTTCTTTAACTCATCCACATAAAACCCAGTAAGCATACTAGATATGGAAGAGGGTCCATTGTCTAGGCCAGATTCCCCTCCGGAATGATCATCAGATAGGGGAGATTCAATATGATAACATGAAGACATGACGATAAACAATAAGCCTAGGTTATTTGAAAACAACAATAGGTTAATCAGGGGAATAAATAATAAGTAATAGTCCTCCAGAATAAGGACTCAGAGAGAGTTCTCCAGAATAGATGACCAGAAGGTTACACAACACAAATGGAGCAACTACTATTATGATGATAAAAAAGATACAGGCTACCAAGTTTAGAACATATAAAAATAAGGTGGAAGACGGAAACAAACCTTGCTCTCTAAAAATGTAAGGAAAACTGATATGCGAGAAACTCAAAGTCGGCCGGAGAACTGAAGAAGATGAGGAATTTGGCAGATAAACAGAGGAGTAACCGAGGAAGAGAGGAAATATACGTACTTATATGCAAAAAAAGGAAGGAAAAAAAGGAAGACAAATAGTTGTAAAAACACAAGGATAAAAATCTAACAAAAGTAAGTTACCTTTCATAGATTTCGATGTGGTGGTGGAAGATGAAAAGACAGCTCAGAAAAGAGTAAAACACGTTTAAAATACCTATTTATGAGATAAATTAATAGCATCCGTTAGGGAAATATGGAAACGATCAGCAAAAAAATATGATAAAATCTTGGATATTTTGAGCATGTCTTATGCTATCAATCACAACAAGAATTTGAAAATTCAAATTTAAAAACGAGGAACTTAGGGGACAAAAGATCTATCAGCCTTGAAGCTATTACCACCTCACAAACCCTTCAATAATGAACGAACCTCTTATAATAGCTCTGTTCGTATTCAGTCATTTCAACACGATCTACTCCATGCCACTTAGTCTTCGTGGCTGGGAGGGGGGTGCTTATGGTCCATACCGAGCCCAAAGGAGTAGAAGGCCCAGAACACTAGCAAAATTGTATGGGCTGAGCGAAGAGCGAAAGAAGGCAGGTAATAGCCCACAAACCAATAATGAAGGAAATCCTTATCAGTCATGGCTCACAAACAGGGTTTATTTGATGCATGATCACACACAACGGGGATGATATACACACAATTATACACAAGACACAAACTCTGAATAAAGCGGAGCCACAACCATTGCGTATTATAAAAGAAAGAAGAGAAGATGGAAAAAGGTGCATTCTGGTGATCGGAGTCAGCTAGCCGGGCGAGGGAATACCACAACAAGCACATACTAGAAGCCCAAAGGGTTAACTTTCCATTCCTAAATACAGGGACTCTCGGGATTCTAGCACAGATTAGAAGATTGGAGTTTTAATCACTTACACTTAAAAATATGGAAGAAGAAAAGATGGAAAAAGGTGCATTCTAGTGATCCCTAGCCCATTTAACCAACCAATGAATTTATTAGGGTTAATCTAGAAAGATATACATTCAAGACTTTCCAATCAGTGCTACCTTCGGATAAACATCATTACTGCAGGACAGGGTCATTAGCACCGGTCCTAGAATACCAGTATGTAAATATAGCGGTGTACGTGGTGGTTACATAGGCATTCTTATCAAGGAGGTGCAACAAAGTATTCACTTGTTGCTAGTACTCATCTATCCAAGCCCCGCACCATATCTCGATGACACCCTATATTTCACAAGCATGGTATGTCCTTTGGCCCTCTGGAAAGATCTGCGATTTAGACACTTACAAATTAGTGAAGAATATAGTTTGTAATATAATTATGAATATTTATTTGTGAAATGTGATGTTTACCTCCAGGATATTGTTTGACTTTGCTTCAAGCACGAGTTCTTCCATGAAGAGCATGAAAAAGTACCCGCATTGCCACAAACCACACTGAGATTGGTAATTAAAGAAATAGTATTATTCATACCCATTTACTAAGTTAATGAAAGATTTAATTGAAATGGAACTTTAGGATTGAATAACTTACGCTTATGTTCTTAATTTTCCATGAGTAGTCGGGTTCCAGTTCCGTCTTTCTCTTTTTCTTCTTTTGGTACTTGCAAGCAAAACTGTGAATAAGGTAAATTAAAATGTTACGTTGTACGAGTATATTACATTAATGTATTTTAATTTATTTATAGTAATACATGGAAATCACCCTATGTTCAATCAAGTTGGTTGGTTTGATACCCCTCAACAATGTGTCTAGCGTAAAAACCTCATCTGTGCTAGGACATAATGATGAGGTACCAATGATCGCTGCGGGAAAATGACACTAGTTAATTAATAAAATTGAAGAGGTTAGAAATGTAATTGTTAAACTGGGAATTGTGGCTTATATTCTATGATAGGGCACCATGTACAACTCATCTTTTGTTATCTTCATTGTGTTCCAAATACCACCAAAATGCTTTTCGACCTCCATTTTGATGTTTGTCAAGCTTCTCATGTTAGAAGGAGAGATTTGAATGCGTCTCGCATTAGTTTCATACACTCTCTCCTAGAGGTAATTAAAGTAAGGACATTTAAAGAATTGAATCTTAAACAATTATAAATATAAGTAAACATGTGAGGTTTGAAACTCACCCCATCAACACATCCACTTGTGCATTATCGATCAAGGTCATCGAGTGGAAGTTTCCAAGATTGTTGCCAAAATTGACTAGTTGATCTATGCCTACACCGTTGGTATGCTTGACTGTAAAGGTCAATGATTGGAAAACTAGGAAGAACATACAATCATTTTTCTTTATCATTTCTAGCACTGCTGCATTGCAATCCACGATGCACCTCTCCATAAGCGAGTAGTCTGTTAATTTTTGCCTGTTATGAATCCGTGGGGTCAAAGTTATATAAAATGGAATTAAATATAACTAGAAATTGTTGGTTGTGGTACTGAAAAGGAATCTGTTTGGGTGGCTTTGTAATTTTTTTTACTGTCTCAGAAGGCCGGTAATTAGTTCTTGAGTGGGATCTCTTTCCCAAATAAGTACCAATTTTCCCTATCTATTACGAAAATTCATTAATATAATTTGTTGAATGCAATACTTGTATTTGTATTTTGTGTGAAAATATAGTAGAGGTGTAATGAGAATATACCTATTCATCAGTGAGAATCATAAGGTGTCCTCGTCGTCGTGTATTTCCATGCTGGCCTCGTCCTTATCAATGTCACTTGGGTGCTCGTCTCCCTGGCCTATCAAAATGACCGGGAAATCGACCATGCTATCCAATGCCTCTCCAACGTTGTCAAACTAGTGGTTGGCTGAGGGCAATCCTGCCCTAGCATGGTAGATTGGCTCACAAACTCTTACGCAAGCTACACCACCTTGAGGACTATGCTGACAACGAGGGATTTGTCGCAACCCATGTGCAACCATGGCCTTCTTACCATTAATGTATATCATGTACAATGTAACATGTTCTCTATCCTGGTAGTTAGGCAATTGAGGAAAATGAAACTTCTATATTCTAGAACATAAGATTTGAAATTTATTTTAAAGAAAGTAAATATATTTATATAGGTATACCTCTTAATCACCTTCTCCATCGCTGGGCTCTCCACCCAAATTTGTTGCGCCAGCAGTAATATCAACCATAGTCATCTTGATGAACTCCTTTAGATCGCCAAGCCCTGTCGGGATATTAACAACGCTGCGATACCCTTGACCAACTGGTCAAGGTATGCCACCGTGGCCTAGACAATGGGTTACTCATTGGATGCTCTATTTGGCATGGTTTTCTTGGTTGATGAACTGTTTCCATACTTACTAAGGGTCAGATGAGGAACAACCACAAATGTGGGTATCCCAGTTTGAGTCCCTTTGTACCTACCGGGATGATCCTTCTTGTTTGTAGCCTTGATCATAATGTCCTCATCCGCCTGTAATATCAAGGTCCATTGTTCCTTCACCATGCTTATCCTCAACTATATTGATATGGAAATGGAAATTTATATAGGAAAAATGCAGAAATAATATATTGAAATGAATTTACGTGCAAGCAATATATTGAACTTACAATTTCCTTAAAAATTGCGTGAACCTCTTTTGATGTGTAGTCCCCTCCCTTGCCCTTGTTCGACTCCAGGTAAACAAGTGACTATTTGGTTTGAAATATTTTTGATTGAGTTTTTGCTCAATCTCCTCTTCACTGAAGCCCTGATCGGACAAGTTCTTCCTCTCCTTTTCCCTTAGCTGCTCACTTAGTTTCTCCTGGTTTGATCGGTTCCCTTTTCTTCCAGTGTGGTGTGTGTAATCCTTTGCTGATGATTGAGTTATTGTGAGTTCTTGAATTTCCTAAGAAGAGGAATTGAGTAATCATCAAATGGTCTTAGAATGATAGTAAAGCAAGTAACGAGTAAGAAATTTTTGTAATGTTAATTTTAGTTAATCATACCATGTAGTTGGGGGTCCGATGCCTATGCTCGAACAATTGCCACTCTTCCTCATCCATCCACTTATACCACTCCCATGGTTTGACATTTGATTTATTATCTCCACTATACACATCATGTATGTACTTGTTTGCCACCTTTGTCTTCTTCCAATTCTGATGTTGGTTTCTTGCCTTCTTGAAAGCATCCTCTTCAATATTTTAGTTTGACCCACAGTCAAATTGTTTTCAATTCCAAAGCTTTCCTGCAATGAAACGTGTTGATAGAAATAAACTAAATGCATGTTGATTATTAAAGAAGTAAACATGACTAGTACGAAAACTTTCCAAGAGCTCACAAATATATTCTTCCACGCCTCTTCCCTCACATCGTTCGGAACATTGCACCAGTGTTCCCAGGATCCAAATTTGATGCGACGTCGGAATGCATTATTATCGTACGTAGTCAACGCAGTCCACTTCTTCATGCAAACACGTCTTTTTCATGAAACTCAAACACCGCTGGCATAAGATTGCTCTCCTTTGCTAGCATGATGGACTGGTCCTTAGCAGTTCCACGCTGCCTACACCATGTATTGATCTCGAGCTTATCGAATGTCTCACCCGATTGGCCCCAACCTTGGACAAGTTATTGTCCCCTTTATTGAATTTCCTCCCCTTGTAGGTGTTCTTTTCTTCTCATTTTACTGTTCAGGGGTTTGGCGCTAGCCCCCCCACCGTAGCATCATCGAGCTCCACATCCCCCCCCCCTCCCCCTCATTCTAAGTTTCTTCTTTATCGTGATCTTCCTTGTCTTTCCTCCCTACTTGATCTTCGGGTGATCCCTTTTACTCAAACTCTATTTTTAATGGAATATTTTCTACGGTGGTTTTGGCTCATCCAGATCTACGTTATCGGCGATAACTTATACCTTTTTTATGGTGCGTCATGCTTTCTGTTGGTGGTTAACTTTCCCCGTTTAGGTAGTATCTACAACAATAGAGTGGGGAAAATTAATTAATCATATAATAATCCTTATTTCCATCACAACATACACCATTGATACAACAGAAACTAGGCCATTAATACAACACACACAATAAAAATGATGCAATTACCCTTTCCATCACAAACTACGTCATTGATACTTCACGAAGTACGACATTGATACAACACGTACAAAAAAAACTATGCCATTACTAGTACACTCACACAACCACTTCCACCACAAACTACGCCATTGATACGACCCGAACAACAACAACACCAACATAGATATATATCTCAAACACCAACATAGAGCACTTGAATCGTACACAAAAATAATTCCAAACAAAGTTATATAAAAAAAATGAAGGGCCCACACAACACACTTGAACACAATTTGATTAAGGATTCCAATTCATATCAAGTTGGCCTAAATCAAAGTTTTTTTCTTTGAAGCATTTTATCGAATATGATATGTGACCATTAGTAGTGATTCCTAACCAAAATCGAAGATGTGTGATGTGATTACGATAGTTTCCATAACTCTGGAAATACAAAATTCAATATTCTTGGGAATGTCAAAATATAAAATTGGCAGCACTAAAATGCAAATCAATTCAAAACGATCATGGCCATGCATTTTCACCCTGAACAGGTGTACGAAATGACCTCAAAAGTCAACATTGATTCTTTGTACTATATTCCCAAGAATCGCATATGGCCCCAAAATTTAATAAGGCACCATACATTGTTCCGTATTGTACAATTTTTGTTATTCTAACCAAATGTGTCATATAACGAATGTTTCATTCATAGTGATAACAGTTAATTGGTGTGTTCGTAGTGTAATTTTACCCAACAGGTCAAATATTTCCGAATTACACTATATACCCCTCAAAAATACACTAAGCATTAGAACTATTTCAATATTCCCTACTATGAAATGACAAATAAATTTATGTGGAATAAATAATTTTAAAATAAGAACGGCTTTTTCATATGGTCTGACATAATAATACGATACATAAATCGTGCCCTAGTTACTGTCCTGACGATCTCCTTTACCATTGGTTCTTCTATGTAGTAAATGTTCCCATCTACGGTATGGAATGCAATGAATTCATCCTTGTCGTTTGGAACATTGGGTAACCCAAACAAATAATCTATTGCTTCCGATGTAAGTGGCACAAATTTTCCTCTATAGTATACCTCATCGTTATATGAGTTGCACCTCAAGTTCGTGTAGAACTCTCTTACGATACTAAGGTTGAATGCAGGCAAAGTCTCGCATAAATTTTCCCACCCGAGGATGCAGATTGTTTCTTCAAATGCAGAAGATGCCCCATTCCTCTCTCTGTGTGATGACAGTGTGCTTTGTATGTTTCTTGTATGACCCTTGCCTTCTCGGACACAAAAGTATCATCTGGTTACTTGCACGTCGATACAATTGGTGGAGCTGAGAAGAATGCATGGCTTGTCCTTTTTCAAAGTGGGTTTAGTTCCCATCTCCTAAATAACTCATTCAAGCATTTTATCAAACACCTTACATGCAACCCAAATGAATCTTGAACAATCACATTTATGCTTGAAAAAATATTCCAATGGAATCATACGAATAGATTTAAGAAAGGAGAGGTGATTTACCTTATTCTTTGTGGTATATTTTTTGAGAGAGAGATAGGTGCTTCCTTAAGAGGTAAACAATGTGTTGTTGTATTCTTCAAAGGGTTAAAAAGATGTTAGAAATAGCTTACACTGGTAGTTTGGATGATGTACCGGGGCCTATGATACATTGAAGCAACCACTTTAGGCTGCTTTAGATCCCCATTTAATTAAAATTTTGGATCCTAGAGTAAAACCAATTTTTTTGGCTAAGTACCTAGCACCGGTATATATATATGTGTGTCGATAAAAAAATACCGGTGTATATAGGTTTGTAAAGCATCTAAACCAAGAAAGACTGATGGAAACTCTGGACTTTCAATTGTAATTAGCTGATCAATTTCCTCTTTGAAATAAAAATTCTTCCCATGAAGTACCGCATGGAACTTCTTATTCGAAGCGTCTTTAACATAAAAAACTTGTCGTGCCTGGGCTGCTAAGATGAACTTGTCATCTTCGTATCCTACTCAATTCAATTCCACCAATGTAAAACCTATAGACTTTTCCAGCACAACATCGGAATCATGTTACACCCTCTGGCACTTGAACACGAAAACTTTGAACTCTACACAATCCAACTCCCAATTTTCCTTAATTACCCCATAAAATGGCATCACAACAACAATAAGATGTTTGTCTCTCTTGCTAGCTTGCCACATGGATTTAGATTCAATATAAACACCACTGTTTTGCGTCATGCTCTTCTCATCCTTCTCCAAAATTGAGAAACTAAAGCCATTGGTTTCATAACCTTGGTATCATCTGACGGTGCAGTTCAGTGTCCTTGCATATGCACGTAGCTTACTGAGCATGTCGTCCACATTGTAAAGCTTGTAAAACCAGTTAACAAACTTTGGAGAATGCTTCACCTGTAGTTTATTTGATGGCCAGTCTGGATGAATCTCTTCTAACATAGACACATGCTCTTGAACGTAGATTGCGGTCTTGAGGTCAAAGCATTAAGATGCAATTCATCATTCACAAAGCTACTAACATTAGAAGAGTAGCTGGATAGTACCTTCATGCCTTGAATGCTCTCACACTCCGATATCCTCTCAGCAACTGACAAATTGTAAGGAGCGGGAGGTAGGTACGTTCACTTCCCTCTAACCCTAGATCCAACCAAATACCAAACTCCACCAAATCCTTCCTCGCATTGAAGCTATCCTTAGTCTTCCCGGGAATGTTAAGTAGCATGCCTATTATACTCTCACAAACATTATTTTCAATATGCATGCCATCTAAACAATGTCGAACCTCCGAATTCTCTCAATAAGGGAAATCAAAGAAAATCGACCTTTTCTTCCACAGTCCTTCTACCGCCCCACTGACCTTAGATAACTTCTTACCAAGTATGATATTTAATTTCTTCACCTTGTTGTGAATGACAACACCAATTAATGGTTTAGGTGACTTTCTCCTCTCCTTCCCATCAACAAATGCCACCGTGTTTTCTCGCAATTTGTGGTTTAATGGGAGGAATATTTGGTAACCCAAATACATAATCTTCCATTTTTGAACTAATTGAAATCCA
Source organism: Rubia yunnanensis (assembly GCA_037428765.1). Classification (NCBI taxonomy): domain Eukaryota; kingdom Viridiplantae; phylum Streptophyta; class Magnoliopsida; order Gentianales; family Rubiaceae; genus Rubia; species Rubia yunnanensis. The sequence continues at coordinate 67,163,628 of CM075063.1, forward strand.
TCCCATCCTCGCAAATGGGACAAGCCTTGTGGCCTTTCACTACATAGCCCGAAAGGTTACCATATACCAAAAAATAATTTATGGTACAAAAAAGCATGGCCTTCAAGGTGAATTCCTTTCCACAAAAACCATCAAACACTAAAGCTTCCTTGGACCACAGAACTTTCAAATCTTCTATCAAAGGGGAAAGATAAGCATCAATGCCATTTCCAGGCTGTTTGGGCTTAGAAATAATCTTGGGCATCAACACATATTTCCTCTTCATGCATAAGTATGAGGGGAGATTGTAAATGTCGAGCATAAACAACCATGAACTGTGTTTCGATGATATATTACCAAATGAGTTCATACCATTAGTACACAAATCCATTCTCAAATTTCTAGGTTTGGAAGCAAACTTCAGATACATCTTATCAAAAATTTTCCACAGATCTACATCCGCCGGATGCCGAATCATATCATCATCTTTAGAACCTCCCCTATCCATGTACCATGTCCAGTTCCTTGCATCCTTAGCATTCTTAAACATTCTTTTTGGCCTCGGAATAATCGAAAGGTAGCACATTCATTTGACGAGCGCCCGTTTCCTCATCAACACAACATGCTCTCCACCGACAACCATATTTCTCCTTTTTCTTATAGCGGTACATATTTCATATGGGGCAAACAATCTTATCCCTTAAGTCACTCCTATACAAGACACAATTGTTCGGACAGGCATGTATCTTTTCATACTCCATTCAAATCAGACACAAAATTCTCTTAGCCTCATAAATGTTGTCTTGTAAACCATTACCAGCCAGAAGCTTCTCATTCAGAAACTTAAGCAATTTATTCATGCTAGTATCACTCCACGAACAACCACCTTTAAAATTAAACAAATCCATCAAACACGATATGTAACTATCTTTCTTCTCACAACAAGGATATAATGGCCTATCCTTCTCACTTAAAAAGTTAGCCAAAACCTCGGGCCTCCCTCTAAATTCATTTACTACCTCCTCACACATGTCATCCAATTTTACATCTCCAAAACACTCTCCCTCACTACTAACTACCACCTCCGAGGGTGATTTTTCTCCATGAAACATCCACACAATATAATCTTTTGCAAACCCCCTGGTGTACAAATGGAGTCTCAACATGTCCTTATTTTCAGTATGATTTTGATTTCTACAATCATGACAAGGACATAATATTTGCTTCTCATGACTAATAGCATGCTCCAAAAACTCATCCACGAAACCAATATATTCTTTGCTTACCCTACTAACGTTGGCATACACATGCTTACGCCTCTTGATGGCACGATACAACTCTACACGTGAATAAATATGCAACAATCAACGTTCCACAAAATTTGCAATCCAGTATAATTAGCATATCCAAATCATGCAAGATCAATGTACCATATATACCATTTAACATTACGATTAGCACATTCAAAAGATGTCCTACAATATGACAATCAATAGCCATGACATTAACTACCTCAACCTAAAAAATACATCACAAACTAATATCAACAATTCTACCCCAATGACCTTAACATGATCAAACACACAAGAAATATATGTCTACAAACCAAAATCAACACTATCCATCATTAATAACAATCAACATATAAAAAAATGGTACATTTTTGGTTCTTCATAGTAGAGCATTAAATTCTTTCATCCACCCAAAAAAATCCATTAATGAACTCATCATCCCCAATTCCCCATTTTCTACCCACCAAAAAAAGGTGTTGGTAAGCATAAATGCACAATTTACACTAGTATTTTAACCAATATACTGGTGCTATTGATTTTTTTTTTCAAAAATATAAACTAGAAATAAAACCGGTATATATTCCTACAGCGGTATACTAGCCAATATACCAGTAGCATTACATATTTTCAATCTAGATAATTCTTTTCTTTCACTAGTACCTTGTCCTACATACAATACCGATGCTGATGCAATTTTCCTTTCCCATTTTTTTAATGACAAGACTGAAAACTGGTGCCTGAAACATATTTTTGGCGCCATTTTCTTAAATTAGATACGGATATAGACACCGGTATCTTTGGTATCAATGCTACTTTAGAATCAATTTTCAATTTCTTCCCATTTCACGCACCGGTAGAGGCACCGATATAAAATATACCGGTGCTCTACATATCAATGACACTGGTCACATTCACAAATATCTCTGGTACCAATGCTGCTTCTAAATAATTTTTCATTTTTTTGCATTTCACATACCAGTTCAGGCACCGGTATAAAATTCATTAGTGCTTTCGTTATCAATGGCACCAGTATTATCACAACTACATGATACTACCGGTGCATATATTGTAACTTACACCGGTATTGCCTCATCGGGATTTTTTACTGGTGCCTATGTACCTGTTTTCCAGTAGTGCATGATAAAGATTGACATTATCATATTCATCTCAAAATATTAACATCATTTACACAACAAGAGGTTCTAATTCCATGTTCTTGGATTTCATGTGCACATCTCTTAGTTCCTAGCATGTTATCATGTAAACATTTAATATTCTTAAACATCTCATCTCATGAATGAAGTAATCTACCACATTCATATCACAATAAACGTAAAATAATCAAGATTCATAAATGAGCAATAGATGAAAAGAACTTAGAAGCCTTAATCAATTGCTCCCAGGAGATAAGTTTAGCTACTAGAATTCATACTAACTTCATAAGTAAATTAAACATGAACTAAGATGAAAAGAAATTAAAAGAAAGAACAAACTAGGGTTTGAAGTAGAGAGGATTTAGCCAAGAGAAGGATAAGAAATGAAAGGATAAACGTGCTATTTATAGTACAAGAGGAATGGTTTAAAATGCCACTTGATGCTGGTCTGCCACGAGCTGTGAGTGACATCCCACTCCCCGTGACAGGTGCCATCGCGAGCCGTGACAAAAGTCCCACTGCTCGTGACAAGTATAAACTCCAACCCTTGAAACTTCAATTCTCTTTTCTTTTGTAGCCTTCTCTTCAAACTTCTTTCTTCATTTCTTCATTTTCTTCAACCCACAAATGCAATCTTTAAATCTTCAAATAGTTTGCTTTGTCACACAAAATTCTCTAGAAAAGTGATAAGAGAAAAAAAGTCTTTTTTCCCCTTTCTTAAGAGAATTTCAATGTAAAAGCCAAGATCTAAAGCACAAAAAAAATCCAAAGTGAGTAAAAAATGTCCTAAAACTACTATATAAAATGAACACATCTAGAAGGAATGAAGAGAAGGAAAAGTAGCGGGTGAAGAATGATTTGATAATTGAAGCTGAGTTCTGATAATGATGCAGGATGAATTGGTGTCCATGGATAGTAGTATCATTGGATTAGTCTCCGTGAATACTGTAAAAACACTAGAAGAACTCTCAAAACACACTAACTTCATGGACACCCATGAAGACTAATCCAATGATACTATCCGTGGACACAAATTCATCTAATGAGAACAGATCAACTCCCGAGGGAAGCAAAACAAGAAGTCGCAAAATGCCAGCCCGCCCGCGAGGCAGAGAGTGTGACACCCCAATATCACCTCCATGCTTATTGGAGATGCCTTAATCGAATGCCTGCCTAGCTCACGCAAGGACTCACTAGTAGAAAGAGCCAGATAAATAATTAACTAAAATTTATAAATATATTTGTATGAAATTTTAAAACAAGATATAATAGATTCTGTAGACTTTTAAAATTTAACATTTTTTTCTGGGTGTTGAGCTTATAATAACTGTAGCTCAATGGCGTGGCTAAGTCTATGATTCAATCACTCGAGTCAAACATTCTTCCCAAACATCTAAAAAATGGTTAACTTAATGGAATAGGCCCATGCTCAGTGAGGTCTCACTAATCAGCAAATACGAAATATACCATATTGTAGATCATGAAAATATAAGAACTTTTAAAAAAGTAATCATCCCAAAATATTATCTGAGCACGAAGTTATGACCACCTAAATCGATATTTTCATTTGATGGGTTGAATTTTGGAAATTAGATAAAGTTACTAATCAGCAAACACAGAAGGTACCATATTGTAGAGCATGAAAATATAAGAACTTTTTAAAAAGGAATCGGTCCAAAATTTTATCTGAGCACGAAGTTATAACCTGAATCATTATTTTATTTGATGGGTTGAATTTCCAGAAATGGATAAACTTACTAATCAGCAAACACGAAGATTCCATGTTGTAGAGCATAAAATATAAGATTTTTTCGAAAAGGAATCGTACCAAAATATTATCTGAGCACGAAGTTATGACCAACGAAAACATTTTTTCATTTGATGGGTTGAATTAGATAAAGTTACAAATCAGCAAACACAGAAGGTATCATATTGTAGAGCATGAAAACATAAGAACTTTCCAAAAAGAATCAGTCTAAAATTTTATCAGAGCACCAAGTTATAACCACCTGAATAGTTATTTTCATTTGATGGGTTGAAATTTGGGAATTGGATAAAGTTACAAATCAGCAAACACAGAAGGTTCGATATTGTAGAGCCTAAAAATATAAGAACTTTTTAAAAAGGAATAGTTCCAAAATATTATCTGAGCAGCAAGTTATGACCACCTGAATTGTTATTTTCATTTGATGGGTTGAATTTTGGAAATTAGGTAAAGTTACTAATCAGCAAACATGGAAGGTACTATAATGTAGAGCATGAAAATATAAGAACTTCTCAAAAAGGAATTGGTCCAAAATTTTATTTGAGCACGAAGTTATGACCACCTGAATCGTTATTTTCATGCTCTACAATATGGTACCTTCTGTGTTTGCTGATTAGTAACTTTATCTAATTTCCAAAATTCAATCCATCAAATGAAAATAACAATTCAGGTGGTCATAACTTAGTGCTTAGATAATATTTTGGAACGATTCCTTTTAAAAAAGTTCTTCTATTTTTAGGCTCTACAATATGGAACCTTCCGTGTTTGCTAATTAGTAACTTTATCTAATTCCCAAAGTTCTTATATTTTCATGCTCTACAATATAATACCTTCCGTGTTGCTGATTAGTAACTTTATCTAATTTCCAATATTCAACCCATTAAATGAAAATAATGATTATGTTGGTCATAACTTCGTGCTCAGATAATATTTTGGTACGATTCCTTTTTGAAAAGTTCTTATATTTTTAGGCTCTACAATATGGAACCTTCGTGTTTACTGATTAGTAATTTTATCCATTTCCCAAAATTCAACCCATCAAATAAAATAATGATTCAGGTGGTCATAACTTCGTGCTCAAATAAAATTTTGGACCAATTCTTTTTTAAAAAGTTCTTATATTTTCATGCTCTACAATATGGTGCCTTTCGTGTTTGTTGATTAGTAATTTCATCTAATTTCTGAAATTCAACTATCAAATGAAAATAACGATTCAGGTGGTCATAACTTCGTGCTCAGCTAATATTTTGGAATGATTCCTTTTTTGAAAGTTCTTATATTTTTAGGCTCTAAAATATGGAACCTTCCGTGTTTGTTTATTAGTAACTTTATCCAATACCCAAATTCAACCCATCAAATGAAAATAACGATTCAGGTGGCCATAACTTCGTGCGCAGATAAAATATTGGACCGATTCCGTTTTGAAAAGTTCTTATATTTTCATGCTCTACAATATGGTACCTTCTGTGTTTGTTGATTAGTAATTTATCCAATTCCCAAAATTCAACCCACCAAATGAAAATAACAATTCTGGTGGTAATAACTTCGTGCTTAGATAAAATTTTGGACTGATTCCTTTTTTAAAAGTTCTCATATTTTCATGCTCTACAATATAGTACATTCCGTGTTGCTGATTAGTAACTTTATCCAATTCCTAAATTTCAACCCATCAAATGAAAATAACGATTTAGGTGGTCATAACTTGGTGCTCAGATAAAATTTTGGATCGATTCCTTTTTGAAAAGTTCTTATATTTTTAGGCCCTACAATATGGAACCTTTCGTGTTTGCTGATTAGTAACTTTATCCAATTCACGAATTTCAACCCATCAAATGAAAATAATGATTCAGGTGGTCATAACTTCGTGCTCAGATAAAATTTTGGACCGATTCCTTTTTGAAAAGTTCTTATATTTTCATGCTCTACAGTATGGTACCTCACGTGTTTGCTGATTAGTAACTTTACCTAATTTCCGAAATTTAACCCATCAAATGAAAATAACTATTCACGTGGTCATAACTTCGTGCTCAGATAATATATTGGAACGAATCCTTTTTGAAAAGTTTTTATATTTTTAGGTTCCACACTATGGAACCTTCCATGTTTGCTGGTTAGTAACATTATCCAATTCCCAAATTTCCATTACTGACATTTACCGATTGTGTACTTGATCACATCAGACCAATTACTTCTTTTAGAATTTTTTATGAGAATTACAAGGTCTCTGCATAAATAAGTACATATTGTAATTTGAAACCATTCCCTTTGTAATTTATTTACAATTAGATTATAGGTAAATATATAATTTCAAAACATTTAAATGAATTATTAGTTAATATCATTGAATTCTTATAATAATGATTATTAGAATACCATAGTTAGAACTGTTTAACTTATATTATCTTATGATATTGTAGGGCCTAAAAATATAAGAACTTAAGATGCTGCATTTGATAAGATGCAGTGTTTATTTGTTATTTACAGTTTGTATGTTTTCAGTTTTTCATTTTCCTACATGTTGATAAGAAGTTGTATTGTTTTATAAAATGTTGCATATGTTAACATTCAAGTTGTATTTTTTTATTTTATTTCCATGTATATGTTTTTGTTTTGTTCTTTATATTGTATATGTTGGTCTTCATGTTGTCCTAGTTAACTATATCATGTGTGACTGATCTTTGTGTGTTAGATGTAAACTTACACTTTTCAAGACATGTATGCTTGCACTTTTCATATTTTATTTTATTTTAGGTTTGCTAAGAAATTCTCAACCAGCTGTTGTTCTTTGAAGCTGAAATCGTTAATTGCCTCGCTCACTCCCGCCCAAAAGATTGATGTGGAAGATGTAAGTTTTGGTAGACTTCTTCCCATTAACATCTCATCCATTCCTTTTGGAATTGTGCCTTAGTTGGCGGACAGGTTTGATTATGTGGGCTGATTTCATATTGTTTTATGCTGACTTCAAATTGTTCTAGCTTGACTTCTTTTTTTTTTCCAGGTTTGATCCGGTTGGCTGTGTTCCAGAATTATCCATCTCAAGGTACATCATTACCCCTAATGATGTGTTTGATATATTCTATATTCCTAGGATTCCAAGCTTATAATAACTGTAGCTCAATGACATGGCTATAGTCTATGATTCAATCACTCAAGTCGAACATTCCTCTCAAACATCTAAAAAATTAACTTAATGGAATAGGCCCATGCTCAGTGAGGTCTCAGTGGATTAGAAATATTTACCAAGTGATACTACATGACCATATAACACAGAGAAAGAGAGATAAATAAACACATATTTCATGTAAGGGATAGAGAGAGGAGTATACGTAGCAATCCATCAAGTCTTTATATGAGGCTACAATTGGATTCCTAATTATACTCCATTTACCTGCAAGCAAGTATTGTCTCAAAATATCGAGAAAGAGAAAGAGATCCCAAGGATCAATATCGACAACGCACGCCCGTCAAGCAAGCAAGAATTGTTTGCAGCACATGGTACATCTCGAGAGTACGTCAAGACCTTCTTCGACATCTAGCCAAACAATCTAGCTCGTTGATGACTTGTCAGTTTTGAAGCTAAAAAGGGTCGGGGGCCACCCTATCAAGCATGGGTACAAGCAAGTAATTGGTCCGATGTGATCAAATACACAACCGACCAATGTCACGTTCGAGCAAGTAATTGGTTCAGAGTGATCACGTACACAACTGTCTAGTATCAAGTTCAAGAAAGATGGAACTCAAGAAAGTCATTGATCTAAGAAATCAAGTATACACCCAACAATTTGTCATATCACATTCAAGCAAGTAATCAAGTAAGCAAAAATATATAGCACGAAGATGACAAAGTTGTGGAGTATAGAAGTAATCAAGTAATGATATTCATAATAACTAATAAAAAATACGCAAAGCATGATAGTATGATAATGAAATATCCCAAACCTTCAGCATGTTTGGTTCATTTAGTTGAATTAAAACAAAAGAAAATAAAGTGTTTCTCCAGTGAAATTACTCACAAGATTCCATATGTTCACCTGTGAAAATATCTTCAATGTCATAAGTTAATATAAGATAAACAGTCCTAACAATGGTATTCTAAAATAATCATTCTTGTAAGAATTCAATGATATTGACTAATATAATTCATTTAAATGTTTTGAAATTATATATGTACCTATAATCTAATTGTAAATAAACTACAAAGGGAATGGTTTCAAATTACAATGTGTACTTACATATGCAGAGACCTTGTAATTCTCATAAACAATTCTAAAAGAAGTAATTGGTCCGGTGTGATCAAGTACACAACCGACCAAAGTCAAGTTCAAGCAAGTAATTGGTCCAGAATGATCACGTACACAACTGGCCAATATCAAGTTCAAGAAAGATGGAACTCGAGCAAGTCATTGATTCAAGAAATCAAGTACACACCCAACAATTCGTCATATCATGTTCAAGCAAGTAATCAAGCAAAAATATATAGCACGAAGATCACAAAGTCGTAGAGTATAGAAACAATCATGTAATTATATTCATAATAACTAAAAAATAATACATAAAGCATGATAGTATGATAATCAAATATCCAAAACTTTCATCATGTTTGGTTCATTTAGTTGAATTAAAACAAAAGAAAATAAAGTGTTTCTCCAGTGAGATTACTCACAAGATTCGATATGTTTGCCTATGAAAATATTTGCAATATCATAAGATAATATAAGATAAACAGTCCTAACTATGGTATTCTAATAATCATTATTATAAGAATTCAACGATATTAACTAATAATTCATTTAAATGTTTTGAAATTATATATTTACCTATAATCTAATTGTATATAAATTACAAAGGGAATGGTTTCAAATTACAATATGTACTTATACATGCAGAGACCTTGTAATTCTCATAAAAAATTCTAAAAGAAGTAATTCGTCCGGTGTGATCAAGTACACAACTGGACTATCAATTTCGAGCAAGTAATTGGTCCAGAGTGATCACATACACTACTGGCCAGTATCAAGTTCAAGAAAGATGTAGCTCAAGCAGGTCATTGATTCAAGAAATCAAGTATGCACCCAACCATTTATCATATCATGTTCAAGAAAGTAATCAAGTAAGCAAAATTATATAGCACGAAGATCACAAAGTTGTAGAGTATAGAAGCAATCACGTAAGGATATTCATAGTAACTAATAAATAATACGTAAAGCATGATAGTATGATAATGAAATATCTCAAACCTTCAGCATGCTTGGTTAATTAAGTTGAATTAAAACAAAAGAAAATTAAGGGTTACTCCAGTGATATTACTCACAATATTTGATACATTTGCTTGTGAAAATATTTGCAATATTTGCAATATTTGCAATATTTGCAATATCATAAGATAATATAAGATAGGGAAAGTCTCAGGAAAGACAGCTTGTCCATACGCTTATGGACAGGCCAGGGACTGATATGCAAAATAAGTTTCATATTGTAATTACTTTAAAAAATGGGGGTACCTAGAAATTAATTAAGGTTGATTGTCCATTTTTATTTTTCATCCATTTTATTTTTCCTTTTTTCAGCGGTTTTGAGCAGTTAAATTTTTGGAAGCTGCAATCCATTTATCACGCGTATTTTTGTCCTCATTATTCAACTGTAAATTTCATCTTCTGCGCTTGTTCTTCTGTTTTCTCCTCTCTTCGTTCTTCAATTCCTCTCTTCTCCGATCTTCATTTTTTTTAATTCCACTCTCCGTTCTTCAAGAAATCTTGCCGGAATCGTATTGTTCAAGTTTGCACCCAAATTGCCTAAATTCGTTAAGCTTGATATTCTAGGTTTTGAAATTTTGTTGTTCTTCTTTTCCATTTTTTCTTTATAGTTGTTCGCGATTGTGATGTAAGGTTATTTTTTGTGTATTTGACCTAGTCCATGGGTAAGGAGAAGGGGAAAGCTACTCTTCCTGAAGTTGAGAAGTTGTCTCAGCCTTCTCATTCTCCTGGTTCGTATTCTTCCTGTTTTCCATTTTGAATATTTGGAGTTTCATTTTTTTTTTGTTCTTATTGCATGTGTATGTGTGTTTTTCAGTCTTGTTGATGTTGACCTTTTCTAGAAATTTTATTTGTAAGTCAGATCTGCATACAAGTTGTTGTTAACTTTTTTGTTAGTCAGATCTGTATGTTTTGAGTGTTTTTTATAACATGCATTTGATTGTTTAGAAGTTGCATTTGTTATTTCAAGATATGTACTAGTAGTTAGTTGCTCTATTTTTTTCCAGTATGTAAGCAATCTAGTCATAATGTGCATTTGTTTTCCGTTTTGAATATTTGGAGTTTCGCATTTTTTTTGTTCTTGTTGTGTGTGTATGTGTGTTTTTAGTCTTGTTGATGTTGACTTTTTTTTAGTAATTTTATTTGTAAGTCAGATCTGTATACAAGTTTTTGATGTTGACTTTTTTGTTAGTCAGATCTGCATGTTTTGGGTCTTTTTATAACATGCATTTTATTGTTTAAAAGTTTCATTTGTTATTGTAAGATATTTATTAGTTAGTTGCTCTATTGTTTTAGTATGTTAGCAGTTCAGTTATAATGTGCATTTGTTTTCTAAAGAGTTGCATATGTTAGGCTAACAATTTTATTAGTTAGTCATCCTATTTTTCTGATTTGTATGTCAGATTCGCATGTTTTTACTCTGTTTCATAATGTGCATTTGTTTTCTTAGGAGTTGCATATGTTTGGCTAACATTTGTATAAGTTACTTACTCTGTTTTTCTAGTTACTTATTTTGTTGTCGACTGATTGTTTTATTGTGCACTTATTTTCTTAGAAATTGCATATGTTATTATAACGAACTTATGTATTAGTTACTTAGTCTATGTTTTGACTTTCACTGATTGTTAGTTACTTATTGTTATTCTTTCGTGGTTTGCTAGAATGTATTTTGTTCCATTACAAGTTGCTTATGTTAATTTACTATATGCATAAGTTAGTTATAATGTGTATGTCAGATTATGTTGCTTACTGACTGTCAGACTATGCATGCATTTGTTTCATTACAAGTTGCATATATTAGTATAGCCTATGCATTAGTTTGTTATACTATGGTTTTTTCAGATTATGTTGCTTATTGGCTGTCACAGTATGCATGCATTTTTTTATTACAACTTGCATATGTTTGTATGCTTTATGTATTGGTTTCTAACTGTGTGGTATATGATTATTTTTAGCTGTGCCTGAAGGAGGTGAAAATACTATTCAACATAAAGAACCTGAGATAGAAGTGCATTTACTGGTAGGTAGATCTTACAGAATTGGTGGTGCTGCTACTACACAAATTCCAGTTCCTGTTGTTCGTAAGTCGGGAAACAAGAAATGGATGAATGTAGGTGTTAAGCAGCTGGAAGATGGTGAAGGTGTATCTACTTTGGGTGAAGATGGATCAAGTCAAGAATTTGACTATGACACTTTGTTGAATGATGTTGTTCAAATGAGTAGAGAAGTAGTAGGTGTTGATGAAGCTGGGGGTTCTAAGGTAGTGAAGAAAAATATTAGGGACGTTTTGGATGTCATGATTGAAAATGTTAATGCTAGTGTTGAAGGGGTTGATGCTAATGTTGGTGTTGAAGGTGGTGGTGTTGAGGGGAAGGATGTTTTAGCACAAATTGATGGTGAAGTTGTTAGGTCTTCTAAGGGGAAGGATTTTTCAGCAAAAATTGATGCTGAAGTTGAGGCATATTTTAATCAAAATGATACTTATTTGAATAGAAAAGAGGTTGAATCTGTTAGGGAGGAAGTTGTAGCTGCCGGTGAAGGTTGTTCTAAGGATGTTGAGAATGATGGTGAGGGTGGGTCCAGGGATGATGGTGACAGTACGGACAGTATGATTAGAGACTATATTAATGAAAACCAGTGGATTTTGGATGCAGTTACGAAGGCGGAGGCGGCGCAAGCTATTGTGGCTGCATGTGAGAGGAAGAGTGAGGGTGGTGAAACAGAAGTGGATGTGGGTCAGAGTGTTAATGCTCGACCTACTGTGGTGGTCTCCTTTGAAGGAGAGAAGGAGAGGTCGTCATCTCGTATGTTGAGCAAGGAGAAGGGTAAACAATGTGAGACCTCTACTAGACAGAACAAAAGGAATTCAGAAGAACTTGCTGCAAAGTCGCTTGCTGAGAAGGCGATGAAGACAAAGACTAAAAAAAGTTGTTGTGAAGAAAGGTGTTGAAAAGGTAAAGAAACCTGGTGGAGTTTTGAAGGAGTCTGCAGAGAAGGTGAGGAAAGGTGTTGAAGTGGCAAAAAAACCTGGTTTGAAGAGGAAAGTGGACAGTATTGCGGGTGAAGCTTGGGGGTCAGGAAAAATGGTTGCTGGTGAAGAAGGAGCTGCGAAACAACTGCGCAACTGTCTGAAGAAGCAGGTGGTCGAACGTACTGATAAGGAGGGTAAAAAGTAACTTTTTTTTACCTGTTTACACTGTGATTTTAATATGTTATAAATTGTACTTGTTTCTTAAGATCCTGAATTTGATAAGATTCAGTGTTTATTTGTTATTCACAGTTTGTATTTCTTCAGTTTTTTATTTTCCTACATGTGGATAAGAAGTTGTATTTGATTTATTAAATGTTGCATATGTTAACATTCATGTTACATTTGTAATTTTATTTCCATGTATATGTTTTTGTTTTGTTTTTTATATTGTATATGTTGGCCTTAATGTTATCTTAGTTAATTATATCATGTGTAACTGATCTTTATGTGTTAGATTTAAACTTTCAAGACATGTATGCTTACACTTTTCATATTTTATTCTATTTTAGGTTTGTTAAGAAATTCTCAACCAGCTGTTGTTCTTTGAAGCTGAAATCTTTAATTGCCTCGCTCACTCCCACCCAAAACATTGGCAGCTCATCCATTCCTTTTGGAATTGTGCCTTGGCTTGTTGACAAGTTTAATTATGTGGGCTGATTTCGTATTGTTTTATGCTAACTTCAAATTGTTCTAGGCTGACTTCTTATTTTTTGTTCTAGGTTTGATCCTGTTGGCTGTGTTCAAGAAATATCCAGCTCAAGGTACATCATTACCCCTGATGATGTGTTTGATATATTCTGTATTCCTAGGATTCCAAGCTATTCTATTGGTTTGGTTAGAAACAATGGGAGGGGTTTGTCAAGGGATGTGGCTATTAGGAATATGTGGAGAGATGAGTTAGGTGCTGATAAATATGGTAATATTTCTCATGTTAATCCTTTTGAGGAGATGGGTGAACTAGGTGATGGTGGTGAGCGCTTCAAGAGATTTTTTTTAATGTATGTCATGTGTACTTTCTTGGCGCCAACTACCAGAAACTTGGTTGATTTTAAGCTAGTTAGTGCTTTAGAGAATGTTGGGACCATTAAGAGTCTTGATTGGTGTGGCTTAGTGCTTGATCGTCTCTGTGAGGGTGTTAGGAGCTTCAAATCTGATTAGGGTAAAAGAGATGTGTCTTGTGTTGGTGGTTGTGTGTTTGTATTTTTGATGGCTTATATTTATAGGTTTCCTTTTAGAGGTCAGCATGACCCTACTAGACTGCCCTTGTGCATGCATTGGTTGAACAAATCTTTGCTTGATAGGCCTCATTATCTTGAAAAGAATGGGTTATGATAAGAGGGTTATGGTAGAGGTGAAAGATAAAGGATGGGAGGGTGAAAGATAAAAAAAATAGTCAGCAGCAATCTGAGGGAACTCGTAATGAGAATATTGGCCATGAGGGCTTCATACACCGACTGCTGCATGTGATGGTGTTGCTAGGGATGATCATGGGTCTAGGACCCGACCCAGACCCATAGGGTCTAGACCCATTGGGTCGGGTATGGGTCCAAATAATTAGACACATCGGGTCTGGGTTTGGGTCTAAATTTTAAAATACGGGTCCGGGTTTGGGTCTAAATTTTAAAATACGGGTTCGGGTCTAAAGTATTAGGACCAAGACCTGACCCGAAGACCCATATAACCCTAACTATATACATAATTTTACTTTAATTTTTAAATTACTTTTATATTCTCTTTGCATTTTGATTCTTAATTCAACAAATAATATGTTTTGTATATTTTTTTATTCAAAATTAGTTCAGATGCATATTAAACTAGAATTATTTGTATTTAAGATAATATAATTGTATTTAGTGAATTAAAAAAAGAATATTAGACCCATTTAGGACCCATTGGGCTTGTGTATGGGTCTAAGATTTTCATGCCCTACGGGTTCAGGTCGGATCTAGATCTAATTGATTTTTTTAGGGTCGGGTTTGGGTCTTATCAGACCCAACCCAGACCCGACCCATGATCATCCCTAGGCATTGCTCGGGAGCCACGATTTATTTCGTATCGAATTCCTAGTGGCGTGATGAGCAATGAAGACAGTGACAAAGCTACCAGCAATGTAAGTATTTTTTGTCTTTTTTTTACAAATTTTTAAAACTGGTGCATGTTGTTTTAAAACTAATGCAGATGTTAGTTAATCTAATGCAATTTAGAGTTCATATTTCCTTTTTAGACAATTTTCGATTTTTTGTTCTTTGTTCTTTTCTGTCAGCCTTTGCATAGGGCTTGTCTCATTTTCAAATGAGACATGGAGGTCATTACACACATGTTGGTTCAGAACCTTGAGAGGGCAAATGCTAGTCCAATTGTACGACCACAACCACAGCCATAACCACAGCCACAACCTCAATCAAAACCGCAGGAAGAAGGCACAACCACAACAAATGAGGATCCTGTTCATGTCAAGACGAAACGGGAAGTTATGGAAGACCTAAGGGCACATGAGTGGGTTGATAAGATAGTTGAAGAATACATGAGGAAAACTCGTTCTATGATTCCTTCATTCTCCCTTGGGATTGATGAACTTGAAGATATGTAGTTTTAGCCTCTTTGAATTATTTTTGGATGATTGTAATCAGCTTATTTTGTGACTGATTGGTTTGTTGGTGATATGTTAAGCACAATTGAGACGCTATTTTAGGATTTGTTTTTAAGGTTGAAGGTGTTTTTGGATGATTTGTGACTGATTGTTTTGCATAATGTTCAAATAAGATAATTAATTAATTAGAAAAAATGTGAGCATGAGAATATCCTTAGAAGTAAAGATCTCTTGATGAGGAAAATTTCTCGAATTGTACTTCTCAAATTAAACATGCATTTTTTTCATAAAATTTGCAACCTTACAAACAAATCCTAAAATAGTGTCTTAAATATGCTCAACATATCACCCACAAAACAATCAGTCACAAATCATCCAAAAACATCTTCTGATAAGATAATTATCCAAAAACACCTTCAAATTATAACTTGCATTTTTTTGTTTGCCCAAGTACCAACCTTTGTTTCACAGAATTTTATTGATATGGAAACACTGAATACCAACTAACTGATATGTGATTACTGGAAGTGTATGTTATTCAGTGATTTCCATATATTTAGGATTTGTATCAGTCAATTACATAATGTTCAAATAAGATAATTAATTAATTAGAAAAACGGTGAGCATGAGAATATCCTTAGAAGTACATAATTTCGAATAAAAATGGTCTTAGTTCACACATTACATAAATTACAATAAACTTAATCAGCTCGGACAATGATGACCTTGAAGATGATTGGTACCCTAGCTTCTATCATCTCAAAGAACAAGGTGTCCTCGATGCATAGGTTGTTTCCCCTAAGGAAATCGCCAAAACCCTTTGGGGAAAGGCCTTTGTCTTCCCACCCTCCGAGTAGTCCATATGCCAGTCTGTCCCATAGCACCTCAGCACTACGGGGCTCTTTTCAGTTGGTAGGAGTTTTACAATCTCCCACGGGATGTACTAAGTCACAATAAAAAATATTGATTACAAATATAAATGTATATATACATATGAAATTGTCTACAAATAAAATTTATTCAAGCGCTTTACTAAAGTTGGTATTTTCCCTATGTTGAGTTGCTTCAAAGTGCAGCCAAAATGTGGGCTATCAATAGCCATTGAATGATGTTCAATGTCGAAGAAATAAGGCTCTAGGGGCCTTCGTTGTGCAGTGAACTGTACGATAACCGAAGAGTATTAGGTTTTACGAGGTGTGTATTTGTGTTAGTGTATAAATATATATTTAAATAGGTGAAATACCTAAAAAGGGTCGATTAGATGATCCTTTGCCAGCCATTAGTCCTGCATCATATGTGGAAGTGTTAAGTGCAAAACTAGTGTATAAAATTCAATTTGCAATTAAACCATCTGTCGCTCGGTCACGTCGGTCCAGAGCAGTGGGTTAGTCAACATATAGATACGACCTCACAAACTTGTCGGTCAAAGCGAACGGAAGGCAGAGCTATAACCAAAGTTGTAAATTGGGAAAAATGTGTGAATAAATGAATGATTATGCGACATCGATTTATCATCGTATATACCGAGTTGTGACAGATAAGACACTGATGTCGCATATTTCAGAGGCCCCAACAGCAAGAAGCCCATAAAACCATTAAAATAAAGCTTTATACACATCGCAATAATGTTAAACCCTTTGGAAACATGCCAAAACATTGTCTAACCGAATTGTAAAGTAAGAATAAGGAAACATATTCACAGACCACAGATCGAACATTGCAAAGTAAGAATCAAAACATATGTCTTAGCAGATTAGAAAATCCATACCTTTTTCCATGGGAGAAGAGAAGGGAGGGGAAAAGAAGCTAGAGACCGTTAGACTTCACGGGAATTTTTGGATAGATGCTTAAAGTTTTTTAGGGTTCTCCTATGTATACATGTTTATTAGTGAGTTTTGAACCACCTCGAATTAAGAAATGTCGCAAACATAATCGGTTTGGGCGACATGATGTCGATCATTAGCCGATATCGGTAGAAGCAATTGTGTCATTCATCAACTTGTACGACTTCGCACCCCACTTGGACTAAGCGACATGATTTTGACCATTTAGCGACGTCACAGCATTGCATGGGCCTAACAATTATAGCCCATCAAGCAGACGGTCTACAAATTAACTTCCATTACAATATTTGTCTACAACAACAATTTTCTAAGAGGGATAAGGAGTTACATATGTTGAAAAATGGAGAGGACCGGAGTTACATGAATATGAAGAATTCAATAACATTGAAATAAAATTCAATAAATAAAATTTTTGATATAAAATTCAAGAATTACTAAAAAAATTCAAAAAAATTTTGTTACGAATTTGAATACATTTGTTTTACACAAATGTTTTAAAGTCAATAATCAGTCAAATCCGTGGGGAAGATTAGTTCCATTAAATACTACAAGCCTAGCACCATTTACCTTCTCAAAATGTAGCGTGTCCCCAATCACGAGTTCCTCCTCATCAAGAAATTTTCCAAACCCCTTAGAGGTGAGAGTCTTGTACTTTTTAACTTTACATAAACAGTCTTGGCCGACTTTATATAGAAATTAAATATCCCCTATTTACTAATTATAAATTATGAGTCTCATAAACAGTCTTGGCCGACTTTGTGCACAATCATTCATTCAAATTCAGAATGTGGAGTTTGCAGATTTCTACTACTCCCTCCATCTCATTCAAATATGCACATAATCTTTTTTCACTCAAAGTTGTCAAACTTTAACCATATATTTGAATAGATATATGAACAATAATATTATCGCATGGCATGATACTTATGTTTTTGATATGCTATGGAGGAGTAATTATACTAATTAAGCATATTTTAAATTTAAGCCTTAGAGAAAAATAGATTGTAAATGAAATATTATTTTAGATGTAATTTTATATTCTTACAAAAGAATTGGATGATTGAAAATATTGATTTAAAATATTTTGCAAAATTTAATGAAAATAATTTTTCCGAAAGAAAATAATAATAACAAAAAGTTAATATTGTATGAAATTTTTTCTAATAATAAATAAAATAACTAATCAATATTAATTTTAGCTTATAAAATAATTTTAAATTAATAATTTACAATGTTCTTTTATTTAATACATAATATACTCTTAAAATAATTTCATCTATCTATGCTATTAATACACATTTTAAATTTATAAATTTAATTTATTATGTGATATTTTAATATTAAATAACATATCAACACTGTTTATAATCATAATGTTATTTTCAACTAAATATGATCAAGTTAAAATTTTAGACAGTAACAATTGTAACACACTATTCAATCATATTCGGGTCTTGTTCGGTTTGAGTTAACATTAATCCGGATGTCTTCAAATTTGGATTAACATCACTTCGGTTCATTTCGAATTGAGTAGTAGTTGGGTATGATTAGGTTTCTTTCATGTACGGGTTCTTTTTGGGTTCAGATTCAGCTTCGGTCCAAGTGCGGGTCCTTTTCGGGTTTCGGTTCAGGTTCGATTCGGGTTCAAGTGTTATTCGAGTTTGGGTCCCATTAGGTCTGGCAATTTAAGTTTGGGTACGGTTCAATCAGGTGATTTCGGTTTCCGGTTATTGATTGGGTGTATTTGAATATCGATTCGATTCGGTTCGGTTATTTATTACCGGGTTTTTGGGTTCGGTTATATTTTGCCAGGTCTACTCATACACCCTTCCATTACACCGTAGCACGGCGGGGGTCTTGTACGGCTGTAGGAGCTCTGAAATGTGGTCTAGGACGTACTAATTTATAAATAAAGAACAACATTAAGTAAATATGAAAGTAACTTGTAGAGAAAGTGCATTGATAATATAATACATCATGTGTAACAAGGGAGGACTTATAAAAATTGGAATGGAACCAAATTTCGTCCTGGTAAGCGTGTGGACAAAGTGTATAATGCTTCCTCGAATGTGGTCCTGGGATAACGATCCTCATCCGAATCGCTAGGGATCTGCATTTTAATCATTGAAATTATTAATATTATCCTTAGTAAAAATAGAAAATGAAATGGAATTTAAATCGGAACAACAAAAAACTTACCTCAATTGGGCACATCTACTCGAACCAGCACTGTTAGACATGATTCCTAAAATTCGATAAGATGGTTAATTTTATCTATTGTGGGGCCCACAAAAATTAAATAGAATACATTCATACGTGACATTGCTGGCACGTAAAACCGAAGAGAATGCGACATCGCATAATACTACCTCTATAATTAAGTTTACAGCCATCATTGTAATCCGTTCATCCTATTGATAAAAATTATCGTGTAAAACATCATCTACACAGATTGGAATATAGTATATACTTCGAGTACTACATGTCTAAACAACATGCCAATTATTGACGAGCTGAACATCTTTTAAATAGAATACTTTGTTGTGCTTGGTATGCAAGAATATATGGTTGATTTTCATACTATTTTCGACTAAAATTCTGACTTTTTAACCCACTCTCTAGATGAATTTTCATTCCAGAACTATCTCGGGTGCTCCACCAATCACACTTAAACAACAACACCTTCTTATTTCCCCTAAGTATTCAACACTTTCTTATTTCTTCATGATCTCCTTTAACTAAAACACCACGATTATGTGTCTTTAGATCTTTGTCACAACATTGGATTTGAAACTAAACCCATTTATCGAGCAACCACTGTAATAATTAATTCTACTATCAAGTCCCTATGCTAATGCTCGAAGTCCATCAGGATATAAACTAGATCTAGACAAGATCTACATAAAAAGAATTATTTTAATATGAAATAAATCAATATGTCGTTTATTGTCAAATCAACATGAAATTAATTGCAAACTTACATGATCCCGGAACCATGATGCAATTTTTTTATCATGCTCTTCATCAATATGCACACATCCCTTCGTCTCAAGTTCCTGGTTATGTTCACTCCATACCAAAAAAATGATAATAAAGTATAAACTTCTACCAATATTAATATTAAACATATTTTAAGTTGTGAAATCAACATGTAATTCTTATCATTTTCAATATTCATGCATACCTTTTTTACAGATATATTATGTATTATACTATTTGGGCAATATGATATGCTCCATACATTAGACATAGCTTTATAAATAATATATACATACAAAAAAATTTGGTATTCAAAAAAAATTGTTCGTTGTGTGTTAATATTTTGTATATATATATATATATATATATATATTAGTTGTATGTATATATTATTTAAGACTGTCAAAGAGAAACGAAATAATTCAAAACTAACCTAAACACTTAATATGAATACAAAATTTATAATTAGGAGGCCACATACCAATATCATTTACCATTTCTTACTATACACACATGGTTTAACATGGATACAAACAAAAAGTACACACTACAAGAAAATTGACCTATCATTTCGCCCCTTTTACCTTAATTTTTTTGGTTTAGGTTAAATAATTGAAGTAAAATTTTTTCTTATCTCGCTTATTTTAAAAAACAAAGTAAAAAGTATTATTTACTTTAGTTAAAAACGAAGTAAAAAGTACTCTTTTTACCTCAATTTTAAAAAAGCGAGGTAGAAAGTCTGAAATGACCGATGTCCCATGCCTTTGTCGCTTATCCACGATGGTTTATCCACAATGGTTATTTTTGTGATCGACGTCGCATGCCCTCTCGCAAACATGATGATCGATGCCACACGCCTTTCTCTCTTACTGACATTAGTTGTTTTTGTAACCGGTGTCGCATGACCCTGTTGCAGACATGAAATGACCGACCTCACATGCCTTTCTCGCTTACCAACGTCGGTTATTTTTGTCACCGACGTCGCACGTCCCTCTCACAGACATGAATAACCAACGTCGCATGTCTTTCCTTCTACATCGGTTGTTTTTGTGCCGACGTTGCACGACCCTCTCACAGACATGAATGACCGATTTTGCACACTTTTTTTTGCTTATCGACGTTTGTTGTCTTTGGGACCAAAGTTGCACGTTCCTCTAGCAGACATTGATCATATTCCTACTTATGCCCATTTTCTAAAATATTAATATTTTAGGCCTTCCACATTTTCAAATAATATTATGCAATGTAAAAATAATATTCAATATTTTAATAGTCCGTCTCTTGAAAGATGGTCTTTCCATAAGCCATAGAAAGACCAAGGTTTAAAGTTCAAATTTGAATAAATTAAGAAAAAAATTTGGGGTGCATGAATTGGGTTATAAACTTTATAACTACTACACGTTGCATAATAATTTTTTAATATTGCAACTAAGAACTTTTACCTTTTACTATTTTAATTAAACCTCATCTTTCCATAAGTCTATGGAAAGACGGTCTTTCCATAAGCTTATGGAAAGACGGTCTTTCCCAAGACTATACCATATTTTAAATGAAAAATTAAACTTATACATTCACAAATTCACACTCACCCTTTATATTTTAGTATTCTTAATATTATTATTTTATTTATTAGTAAATGACTAACTAGATAACACTATGCGATGCACGATTGAATATATATATAATTTATTTTTAAACAAAACTAAAATATAATTTTGTAATTTTTTTATGCTATTCCATTTCTTTTGAATTTTTAGAAGATTTATTTGTTATACTTTTAACTATGACTTTATATCTACATTTTCAAATGAAATAATTTAAATGTTAAGTTCGAGTAATATATGATAGAAGTCAAATATTAATACATAAACTTTATTTTTTCACCGAATAAAATTTCATATACTACTTATTCATAATTATAAAAAATAATTAATCAAAAGTCATCTCTTATTTGACTTTCCATATATAAAAATAAATAAAATGGTTTGACCTTAACTAATCACCGGTCAACCCCCTACTTGAAATTTCATACGTAAACACTTATAACTAAGGTTTGACCTTAACTAATTAATGGTCAATTCTTATTTGACTTTCCATACATAAACACTAATGAAAAAGTTTGATCCCGGCTAATCAACAATATTGATATTTACTTGACTTTACATAAATAAACACTAATAACTAAGGTTTGACATTAATTAATCAACGGTCAACCATTATTTAACTTTCCATACATAAACACTAATGAAAAAGTTTGACATTGAGGAATCAACGATCAACACTTACTTGACTAATCAACTAGTCAACTAATTAACGGTCAACCCTTACTTGACTTTCCATATATGAACGCTAATAAAATGGTTTGACTTTAGCTAATCAACAGTCAAGTTTTTCTTGACATTTCATACATAAACACTAATAACTAGGGTTTGACCGTAACTAATTAATGGTCAACTCTTATTTGACTTTTCATACATAAACACTAATGAAGAGGTTTAATCTTGACCAATCAACGATTGACCCTTACTTGACTTTACATAAATAAACACTAATAACTAAGGTTTAGCCTTATTTGACTTTGCATACATAAATGAAAAGGTTTGACCTTGAGAAGTCAACGATCAACCCTTACTTGACATTCCATACATAAAAACTAATGAAATAGTTAGAACTTAACTAATCAACGGTTAACACTTACTTGACTTTCCACATATAAACATTAATAAAATTATTTGTCCTTAACTAATGAACAATCAATACTTATTTGACTTTCCATATATGAAGGTTAATAAAATGACCTCACATTGACTGATGAACGGTGAACTCTTACTTGACTTTCCGTATTTGAACACTAATGAAATAGTTTGACTTTAATGAACCATCGATTAACTTTTACTTGAAATTCCATATATAAACAACAAAAAAAATGCATGACCTTAAATAATGAACGGTCAACTCTTACTTGACTTTCCATGTATGAACACTAATGAAATATTTTCATATAAATATAATAATAGTAATTTTTAAAATTTTATTATTTACATAGGTTTTCAAAATTTTGTATTTATAAATAAAAATTTAATGCAAAATTTTAATTGTATAACTTTGTAAATTCAACCCAATACAAATTGTAATACTCCCTTTGTCCCAGCCCTTTCTGCAGAGAGAGAAAGGGCTGGGTTTTATTTTGATTAGAGGAAAAGTCTAAATTACCCTTCTTCTACATGCCAGCAGTCCCTCTGCCAGAGCTCTGCCTTGTTCAAACCACCCATCCGCCTTTAATTCCCCTAAAAATAGACCCACCTTTCCCTTCTTCAAAGAGTATGAATGCCAGATTTTCCAAGTCACGCCAGATTCACTAAGTCCAAAAGTCGGATTCGTTGAGTTGCGCCGAACTTACTGTGGTAAAAAAATTTGGGTCACCCACTTGTAACTCCTTGCCGCATTCTGAAGATCTGACATGGAAGAAGAATAAAGACAAGAATTGTCTTGGTGCTCCATGAATGCATAAATGAATGGCATAAATGAATGGCTTCTCCTTCATGAATGGGTCCGTGAAAAAGCAAGAAGATGAAAGAAATAAAGGGGTTCTCCCTATTTCATTTTATATTTGTAGTTCAGAAACGATTTGAGGATCGTGTGAAATTTTAGCAGAATGGTATTGGTTTGTGAATTTTGAGAGCAGAGCATGAAAGAGAAGAGAATTGGGATTTGTGAATTTTGAGAGCAGAGCATGAAAGAGAAGAGAATTGGGATTTGTGAATTTTGAGTGCGGAGCATGAAAGAGAAGAGAATTGGGATTTGTGAACTTTGAGAGTAATGATACTGGTTTCAGAAGGTTTGAGAATGTTTGACCAATTGATGAGAGAGAAGAATAATTGAGTAAATATTTAATATTTTAGGGGCAATTATGTCTTCTGACATGCTAAAATTTTCTTTAAATGGAAAGCGTGCATAATTGCCTGGGACGACTAGAAAAAGAAAGTGGGTAGAATCGGCTGGGACAGAGGGAGTACCTTATTTCAGCCTAAGACCCAAACCCTACCAATATTAATACCCAAACCCTACAACTATTAATACCGAAACCCTAATCTAGGCAACTTCCTCCCTCTTTCCTTCTTCTCAGACTGCCTCCACCTTCTCCTCCTTTGATTCCACTAACTCCATCACTCTTCCCACATTCTCCTCCTTCGATTCTCACCCTCTCCCCCTCCATTCCATTCATTGCCACGCCCCTTCTCCATGACGTTGGGTCCATGCGGCTCCCCCGCTGCTTCACTATGTCTGCCGCATCCACATTGCTCGCCTGTTGTGTCTACGCCGCTGCTCATGCACCCTGCCTGCTGCTCATTCCGGCCGCCCGCCCACGGTTGCTTGCCCGCTACTCATGATGCCCACCAACTAAAAAATGTATTTGTAAATCATATTTGTGTATACTCTTTACATATCTACGTAGGTATTGTGTTTATTGTTTGTATATCATATTGATGTATGGAATTGAATGAAATTCGTAATGCTGTTTTGCAACATTCAGACTGTGAAATGAGGTTTGATATCTGGCCAAAAATTATGGTTGTCTATGAACTGCCGAAAGCAGAATCGATGTCGGTTATGCTTTTAGTAGTTTTTTTAGTTTCAGAATAATACCGTGTGATGTCGCACAAGGATCGGTCTTAATTATTTTTTAATGCAGTCTAAAAATTTTGGTGCGATGTCCCACCACTTTCGATCGTTCACACATTTTACTATGCCTACATTTACCTTGGTTTTTTTGACTGAAAACCGATGTAAAAACCATGCAAAACTGAGGTAAAAAGTGTTGTTGTTTGTAGTGGCAGTATCAATATCATTTGCCATTTCTTAATATACACACACATGATTTAAGAACAAGATTAAGAAGGAAAGCTCCACCAAAGTATAATATCATGTTTAAGTCATTCTAGTTGATAAAATATAAGATATTAGCTCGACTATATCATATCTTATTCTCTTTGGTTGTTTTAATCTGCACTACTTCAATGTTATACGCATAAATCTTTTTACTAACAAACCAATATTCTATTTATCTATTAAATATTAAATTTTGGAACAACCTAAAGATCCATAAAAAAAATGTTGCAAATCCACAAATATGCTTATATTGCACCAATATTTTGAGGTGAAATTATAATTTTGTTGCTAAAATAAAATACTTACCGTCCTGTAATCTTCAATTTCATCACAGTTGTTTAATACAATACTATGAACTTTCGCCAACTCCAACGGACTTAGTGTTTCATAGTTTGGTGCTCCAAAATGATGTCCCGTTCCAGAAAATATAGAGAGTTCCCCTGCTAGTTCTATCCTAGAATCATTTCTTTCAACTCAATTGAATTTGGTGTCGACATTTGATAAATACATCGAGTAGAAATTGAGACACTCTTTATCTATGTAACGCTCTGCGATGCAACCTTCTGGTCGAGCATTGTTATTGACATAGCCTTTGAGTCCACCGATTTTCTTGACATTGAGTGGTACATATAACATCATATTGAACAAATGAAAGTACAATAGTACAATAAATTGAACACGATATGCAAGTAGTCATGTACCTCTCAACAGGAAACATCCATCGAAATTGTGGTGGACCTCCTCCTGCATCATATGGTAAGTGAACTTGCAAATGTACCACAATATCAAAAAAGGAAGGATGGAACATTTCTCCATCTTGCAAAGTAACTTTGTAATATTATTGTCTTCCACTTCCAAAACATGTATCAGAGAAATTTTTTAGCACAACTTCTGAACAAAAGAACTGAGTCTGAGCATAATTCATCGAGCATGTTTTTTCGAACTACCCTTTACTACATTAGGAAATAGTTTCTATAGTAAAATGTAAAAGTCATGGCTTTTCATATTGGACATTTGAAATTCGTCATCCTGTACACTTCTAGATATGTTTGATGCAAATCCATCCGGATACTTGACTGTAGATAAGAATTTAACCACCTTAATCTTTTTTACTTTTATAAATTGGTAACAAGCACGAGGCATATGAAAAGGAGCAACATTTGTCTTTAGGTGTAACTCTGGTTTCAATTCCATGTTTATCAAAATCCTTGCGAGATTTCCATGTGTCATTGGTCATCCCTGATATGTTCATGATAGTGCCAAACAAGTTCTCTGCAATATTTTTCACTATTGCATAATATCAAGATTGTGTCACAATCTCAAATCAGGCCAATATGGGAGCTAAAATAAAACACTAATTTTCTCTAATTGCATGCAGTGTCACTTTGCTTTTGCTTTCTTTGCCTCTCTTGTTATTTAATTTTCCCAACAAGAAATCTATCAAATTAAACTTATTCAACTCTTCTAATATTTCATGTCCAGAATTAGGAATAGTGGGGACCACAAAAATCTATATTCCCATCAAAATAATTTGCATCACCACGCATTTCATCATTAGAATCTAAAAACCTTTGATGTCCCATGTAACACAACTTCTTTCTACATGACAAGTATTGAGAATTCATTTCTTTCAAACACATGAGACAAGGAAAATACCCTTTAGTATTCCAACCAGAAAGCATAGCATAAGCGGGGTAATCATTAATTGTCCAAAGTAATAAAGCATGCAATGTAAATATATCCTTCTTGTATGCATCATATTTTGGAACACCTGTCCTCAAGTCATTCAATTCATCAATTCATGGCCGCAAATATACAACAGTGGCATTTCCCGGTGTCTTTGGTCAATGAATTAACATAGACATAATATAGAATTTATCTTTCATACACTTCCACGGTGGCAAATTGTAGGGTACAAGAAAGGCGAGCCATATACTATAAGAATTTTTTAGGTTACCAAAAGGATTGAATCCATCAGTGGCAAGTCCTAAACGCACATTGCGAGGATCTTTAGTATATTTTTGTAAACCCTACCAAAGTGTTTCCAAGCTTCGCCATCAGCCTGGTGCCGCCTGACATCATTTTGCGCAGTCCTCATTTCTTCATGCCACCTCATATCTTCAGTTTTATCCTTATTTATGAAGAATCTACGAAATCAAGGCTTCAACTGAAAATAACATAAAAATTTACGTGGAACATTGATTCTAAAGATTTGTATCTGGGTTCTTTGCAAAATAAATTATGCCGTTTAGAAACTCACTCAATTGATAAAATAAATACCATCGAGTGTGTATAAACTCTAATGTTAATATTTTTACTATACTTATCGAATTTTAATTTATTTTTCAAATTAAAATAACACACTACACGTAATCCAACCCTTTCCCATTCGACGTAAATAGGTAAATAGTATAGACGGTGGAACCTGCAGTGGAGCCCAAAAAGGGCCCCACCAAATACAAAAGAATCCAACCTTAGGTTACGTAGTAGACCTAAGGAGCAAAGTCCAAAAGAGGTAGGGGGGGGGAATAGAAGAATGTAAATCCGGAGGACAACACTCTCCTATCCCCCCCCTATGTCAAAATAAAATAACAACCAACCCAATGCAAGATAAACGAGCAGAGGGAGCACAAAACAACCTGGAAAAATACAGGCTATAACACAAACGAAATAATGAGGTGAGAACAAACTCACTACCCATAAATAAAAACAATCCGCTTCTACCCCAAACAAATGGGGCCTTCTTCATTCCAATTCCAAAATGCAGCCGAGAGATAGAGTCTCGGGTCTTGACTGGTGTAGTTACTGGAACGTTGATGAAGAAACTAAGATCCAAGTTTGGATGATAAGAATATCCTAATGCAGCCGAGGATGTCTCGGGTCTTGGATGTCGCAAGTAAGTTGAAGCCGATGATCCAAATGAACAACAGCTTCTACCATTTACATCCCTAAGATGAAGAAAGAGGGATGTTATTGGCCTTCTGACATTCTCTGTTTGCACCGAAGTTGATCCAATGGGCAAAGATTAATGAGGCCGTGCCTCCAACCTTTGTGTTTCCCAATCAAAGCAACTTCCTGAGGATGTGAGAATGGATGCACTTGTACCGTGTGCACCAAGCGTGGCGAGTATGTACTCGCCCACTCCATTTTGAGCAAATGGACAGCTAAATGCTAGTTTAACACAAAGTGTAGCGCAAGCATAAAGCGCAAAAATAACCGTTAAATCATTAGTAAAAACTAGGCTTAGGAGAAAGAGCATCAGAGTGTAAATCCTTACTCTATAACCTATTGCCTCCTCCAGAAAAACGAGCTGGTGTTGCCACTAGAAATCCGAGAAAAATCCGTAGCAAACCTGGACTCCATCGGGCGCAAAGCAGCTCGCTCCCATCGCTGAAAACCGCATCAATCGTCCCACAAAAATTCCAAACACCCGCGTCAAGAGAAGCTAACCGTGGCGCGGGATCCAGCAGCCAATCTCACAAACCGTCGCCCTGCCTGGCGCCCTGCATCCCATCAATCGGCAAACTCCAGCGCTACTCCTGATGCCCAGTACCGCGCCTGAAATGAAGCACCATGACCCGCGTTGTGAAGCACCCGTGCGCTAAAGCACAAAGTCCTGCAATATGAAGCACCAAGCGCAAGGCTGCCAGCACCCATCAACCCCCCATGTGAAACAAGTGCTCATCCGGAAATAGCCTATTCATCACCATGTAGCAATCCTTCATGATGATTTTCACCACTCTTTCCGAACTTGGTTGAGCACCATCCATAACCACATTATTCCTTTCCCTCCAAAGGCGATAAACCGTGGTGATCAAGGCTAAAATACCAAACTTCTTTCTCATCTTTGAACCTTTAATTTGCCTCTTCACCCAAGTCATGGAACTTGGGATTGAATTAGTCCGTCTCCTTAAACCAATCCAAGTTCTTATGCGCCCCCAGACAACCTCAGAAAACTCACATTTGAAGAACAAATGTTCGTTCGTCTCCTCTTCCAGTTGGCATAAAGAGCATACCTTCTCCATACTTTCCCCTTCCTCCAATCGATGCTTGTCCTTGGTATGTAGTCTCTTTATTGCCGCCAACCAAGTGATGAATGAGAATTTAGGCGGAACAAAACCACGCCAAATACTGTTGAAGACCTTCTCACTTGATCGGCTAACATCATAAACACCCGGATATTTATGGCGATGCATGTGGAGATAAGCCTCACTAGACCATAAGCCAAGATGGGTAATTACCTCTTGCGTATTACCTTGAAACATTACGCACAACTCATCCCTGAGCTTACAAAGATCACCAAAGTAACTCGAGTATCTCTCTCCCAATCGACCATTTGCAATTCTCGGATTTAACCCCCAGAAGTCCTGGTCATGAAGATAAAATGAGTGGATCCATTTAACCCACAAACAATCTTTCTTCAAGTGAATATCCCATAGACGTTTAGCCATTGAAGCACGGTTCCACGTGAAGAAGTCTCTCAAACCGAGGCCGCCAAAAGATTTGGGTGCGCAAAATTTCTTCCACGCCACCTTAGCTTTATGCTTACCCCCCCATAGGAAGCGTTTGCACTTCTGCTCGAGAGCATCCATGACTGTAGACTGTATTATAAAATTCTGAATCCAGAATCCCGCAATACCTCCCACAATTGATCTCACAAGTTCCAGCTTGCCTGCATACGAAAGAGTGTGACCCTTCCATTTTGCTATCTCCGAATCAACCTTCCCCAGCAGAGTACCAAATTGTGTCACCTTCAACTTGCTGGAATCAAGTGGCACGCCTAGATACCGAACCGGGAATGTTGCCCAAGGAATACCCGTGAAACTCAAATCCTCTTTTATACCAACTCCAAAGAATTTCGACTTTGCAGCATTGATCCCTAAGCCCGAAGTGCGCTCAAACTCATTCAAGGCGTCCATGAGTATATGTACTGAACTCGTGTTAGCCTTAGAAAAGAGCATGAGGTCATCTGCAAAAGCCAAATGCGTGATCCGAAGTGTCTCACATCTCGGATGGAAGGTGAAGTGCTTAGAGGCCGTTCTCCTTTTCAACAATCTCGAGAAATATTCCATGCAGATCACGAACAGATGAGGTGACAATGGGTCTCCCTGACGAATACCCCTTTGTCCCTGAAAGTGATCGCACAGCTTACCATTTACTGCTATCGAGAATGTAGAAGTGCGCACACACTGCATGATTCGATTAGTTAGTCTTTCAGGAAATCCCAGTCCAAGCAGAACTTCTTCCAGGAAGTCCCAAGAGACAGTATCAAAATCTTTCTGCAAATCCACCATAATCATGCATCTAGGAGAATTGCGCACTCTTCCATAACCCCTAACAAACTCCTGTGCCAACATTACATTGTCCGAGATACTTCTTCCTTTTACAAATGCACCCTGACAAGGGTCAATAATCCCTGGTAAAATACCCTCAAGCCTGTTTTCTATGACTTTCGTGATGACTTTATAGACCACATTACAGCACGCTATTGGTCTAAAGTCACTGACTCTCAGATTATCAGGCTTCTTCGGAATCAATGCCACCGAAGTATGATTAAGCTGCGCTAAAATGTCACCTGTCCAAAAGAATTCCAGGACCGCAGCCGTCACTTCCTCACCCACGATATTCCACTGTTTCTTAAAGAATCCAACCGTGTAACCATCAGGTCCCGGGGACTTATCATCCGCCATTGCAAACAGTGCCTGCTGTACCTCAATACCCTCAACTTCCTGATTTAGGTAAGCTCTATCCATGTCCGACAGCTTATGACCCGCACCAAAAACATTCGGATCCGTGATCAGTCTTTCTCTCCTTGTCCCAAATAAACCCTTGTAAAAATCCGCAAATAGTTCACCCTTGCGACTATTAGAAGTTACAATCCGATTTTCACCATCAGTAATCGCTGGGATACCTCCTCCTTTCCTTTCAGAGACCATAGTGTGAAAATACTGTGATCCCTTATCCGCCTGCGTGATATGATTTATCCTTCCCTTTTGAGCGAGGAAAGAAGACTCCGCCAGATAATACAGCATAGCTTGTTTCTTTAATTTTTGCAAAGCCAAAATCTCCTGATCCGAAGCAAGCCTAGCGTCAAATTCATCAAAAGCCTTATTGTACTCCGCATCCGCCCGCTTAGCCTTTTCAGAGATGTGGTCAAAATCAAGCTTAGCCAACTCCCTAAATGGGTTTTTCATCCGAAATAGTTTCCTGGCCACCGAAAATTGTTTAGTCCCTTCAACCGACGGACTCCAATAATCTTCTACTAACTGCCCACAATTCGGGTGATTCAACCACATATTCTGAAAATGAAAAGGCCTACCCTTTCCAACAATTTCCTGTGACATATCTACCACCATAGGAGAGTGATCTGATTGAGCCGAGATTGGAAGAAAAGTTGTACGACATGCAGCATCATCCCAACCATGATTCAAAAGCACCCTATCTAGCTTCCTCCAAGTCTTCCAATCCACACTATGCCAGGTTAAGTGCTCACCCAGAGCTGGCGCATCCCGTAGCCCACACTTTACACAAGCATCCTGAAACTCCTTCATTGGGTACAAGCTAGGCACAGTAGTTCCATAATGATCTTCAACACTAAGGATAGCGTTAAAATCACCAAGAACCATCCATGGAGCATTCAGATTGGCACCAAATGACTTCAATTCCGCCCAAAGTGGCAGACGCGCCAGACGTCCTTCACTATGGCCATATACAAATGTACAGAAAAACTGAATACCAGAAGCAAGATTACGAACATTCAGATGAATACATTGCGGAGACTTCCCAAGGACGTCAACCCAGAAGCCTTTCGGATCCCAGATAATGAGTATCCTCGAATTCTGCCACAGTTCAAAGTTGTGCGTAAACTTCCATCCCTTAAAACTCTTTAAAAAAATACGCAACACCTTGTCCTCCATTTTCGTTTCCAACAATCCACACAATCCAACTCTATTTGTGGAGATGATATTTTTCACCCACCTCCTCCTTACAGGGGCCGAGAGACCCCTGACATTCATTGCGGATGTATTCATTGGGAAACAGAGGTCCCTTTTGGCTTCGGACCGCCGCCTTCCAGTGATTTACTTCCCGAACTGTCTGAGTGACTACTTGCAGCAGATAACATACGTTGAAAGGGTTTTAGTACACCCTTCCTTTGCTCATTTATACGAGTCCTGCTCTTACTTCTAGACCTAGTCAAAGCCCCTGGTGTAGAAGGAGGTCTACTCTGACTCTTGCTCCTATGCACCCTTGGAATTTTTGAGCCCCGAGCATTTGGATGGATCATCTGATTTGGCAATTTTCCAGCACCTTCAATCGGGTTGTCGTCATCTCCAAATGCTTGTTGCTTCGTATCGAGTTCCTTGGCAGCACGGGTGCTGGATTTCTGGCGCTCAGTGCTTCTTCCGCGCGCTGTTTGTGCTTGATTTCCAGCGCCAGCAGCTTCAGACGTTGCTTGTGTCTTGTTGCCAACGCCACGGTTTCCAGCGTTAGCAACTTCAGACGCTGCTTGGGCAGGTTTAGCGCCAAGACCCCGGTCTCCAGCGCCAGTATCTCCCACTGCTTGGCCAATGTTAGCACCATTTCCACGGTTTCCAGCACCTTTAATTCCAGGTTTTTGCGATGCGGGCAGCGCTACAATGGCCTCATCCCGTATTCCTCCAATGGTTATACCAGGCCCTCTTTTAGCACTTCCAACTTGCTCAATACTTTTAACCATGCCTTCAACCAGCTTTCCCTTCCCTTTCCGAATCCTCTCAACTTCCTCATTGTCCGAAGAAGCATCCTCAATGATCACATGCTCATCACCTCTAACAGAATTTGAACTTAGAGTCTCTCCAATGGTTTCGGCTTGCATTTTCCGAATCCAAATTTGATCATTAAAACGAGACTTCCAACTCTTCTTGCCCTTTGCCTTCGATACTTTGCCATCAACCTTAGGCTTCTTTTGCTCCATCTCCTTAGTATTCCAATAGTCATCACACTCTTCCAAGAGATGATTATTTTCACCACAAGTCATACACCAAGATCTGCAGTAATCATAGATGATTTTTTGCACAAACACCTCACCATTTGGAGTACGAAAGCTCACCTCCTCCTTGAGCTTTTTAGTTGTATCAATCCATACCAATAGGCGTGCATAATAGCCCCTTAGCTCTAGTGTACCATTGTCCATAAGGATAGGTTCACCTAGTGAAGTAGCAATCTTCTCTAGCGCCTTCTTATGCCAATACGCCTTTGGCAAGTGTTCCATCCTTAGCCAAACTGGCTTAGTGGCTTGAATGGTAGCATCATATTGCCCAGATTCATCAATCATCATCATGAACAACTTCTTACCATGGAGATAATGATCAGGACCATTCATCACCATATCCCTATCTTCAGCACTGTTAAACCTGAACATGACGTAACCATTCTGCTTGATCTGAACATTACACTGCACATTCCACTTTGCGATCAACAGTGTTCGAATTGCAAACATTCCCGGAAAGAAGCCCGAAAATACACCCAAAAAACCGAAGAAAGGTTTATGGAGATCCTTGTGTATCTCTTCATCCGTGAGCACAAAATCAACACTTTCTCCATTGTTTTCAACAACTTCAATAGGCGACTTGTTCATAAGAATATCTGGATCATCCCATCTCCTTCTTCTTTCTAGTTTCAGATCATTCCAATCTCTTGGTTGCACTTGTTGATTCGGCCTCATACTACCATCACCCTCGGCCGTGTCTTGATTCCGAGGAGTATTCTTGTTCTTAGTACCCATAGGAGCCATAGATGAATCCGATAAAACAGATCGGATTCACCAATTAAACAAGAGCACACAAATAATAAACACTAGTCCAATCGGAAACACACCGATCGGATATACAATAAGCACCAAAAACGAATTTCAACAAAACAAAAACAAATCGCAAATCTTGTAATCAAAACCGAAAAAACCCTATGATCAATCGGAATTAATAACAAATTTGCACTCAAAACCGAAATCCTCCAAACACCAAGTCGGATTCAAGTACACATAACATCATGCTTCAAATCGAAAAACAAATAAGCCACAAGTAGTTGAATCGAAGAACCTGGAAACCGTGGAAACCGTGGAAACCGTGAGCACCAAGCAATTCGATCAAGCACCTTTGCGTCCGAATTTGCGATCCAATCAAGATTCTCCAAAACCTTGTGCTAAATCCGATGAAGGTGGTAGGAATTTGATAAAAAGTGTGCTGAAAATTTTAATCAAACCCTTTATACACCTTTGCGCAACCAAATCCAATTCAAAACCCAAAAAAGTTCGGATTTTTTCAACCAAATCACCTTCTCGAACTAGGAATTGTGCAAGAAATCGATGCGATCTCCCTTGCAACTCCCAATCCGAGACCGATCCGCTAACAACCCAACAATCACGATCAAGATCCCCCAAGAACCCTCTTTTTCCGAATTCAAACCCTACTCCAAGACCGAATAAGATCAAAAACTCGCCACAAATTGCATATAGTTTTGTGCGGAATCAAGAGTAGAATCCGTTAAACCATAATTCATCGGTGGAAAGTTAATGAAATTAAAGAGATCAGCCTCCAAAGAAAGGAAGAAAGGCTGCGCCTTTTTTCGCCCCAGAGCTAGAGAGAGAATTTTTATTGAGAGCTCTTTCCCATTCGACCGTCTCAACTTGCATGTGAACACGTGGAAATTAAAAAGAACACACTGAACATTTTAAAAAATATATTTTAAAATTTATTATACAATATAATGCAAATTTTTAAAAATTAATATGAATTTGTAGTGTACAAAATACAAAATTTTAAAAGAATACAAAAGTGAATGGATTGCCCATGCCAACGTGCTATTATGAGATTAGTAAACAACCCTCCTATTTGACATGCTTACTAAACCTTTTATCCATCAGTTCGGCTATGTTTCTCAAAGTTTGTATTAAAAATGTAAATTTTGAGCAAGCATAGGCTAATCTTACGAATCAGTTTGACTCTTGCGTTGAAAAGAATGACTTGTTTATGAAACAAAACATCCAAATTCAACAGGAATGAAAAACATAACAATTAACATGTTTATGAGTATCAAGTTATCTCACACACATATAACATCTTGAAGTATGCGACTTTACAACCATGTCATTGCCAAATGATAGATGGCTTACAATGTCAAAGTTACCCGATTTCTAACTAATCCATTAATTGTTAATATGTGTAGGCATTCACTAATATTACGTCAAAATATTGACAGAATTTCAAAATAGTGACATTATTGACACTTTACCAAAATATCACTTCTCCATGAAACACGTGTCATGATTCCCTTCAGAAAGTCTTTCTACATCACTGTCATATACAAAAGGAATCAAGAAAACACAACTTAGAAATATGGAAAATAAGTAGTTTGGTTTCTAGAAAGTGTAAATATTGAAGTAAAAAGTGATTAGGTAGACAATTCAGCCTAGCTTACATTTTTCGGAGGCTTAAAATGTTGCATGAGTTTAACAACTTGACTAGATAGAGAAGTGATTCTCTCTTCTGACTCTGTATGTTTATCCTTCAGCTCTTGCACCTCTTCAAGCAATTGGGGGAAGTACACATTATTTAGACGCTCTTAATGATGGTAAAGAATTTGAAGCATTTACTTAACCCAACTACTATATGAGGAATTTGGATTAGGTTGAATTTTTTAGAAAAGCAACATTCTCTAAAATGGCCATTGATACTTTCCAAAGTATTTTTTGACACCTTGATATAGATCTCTAGCTAGCTATGGAGTATCAATGATATAGTTCATTTTGAATTTTGATAACATACTTTGTGTATGGATAGTGTAGTTCTTATCATTCTTGTCTATATGTTTTGTGCATGGTGTAGCAACATGCAATCTGAAAGGGCGTTCGACGTCGGGTCTTTATTTTTTAAATATCTATTTATGTATTTCACATAATGACCGGCATAGAAGAGTATAATAAACAATTTGGTAACTTTGATCAGAATTGAGCGACATCTCACACAATTCTCAATGGGTTACCGATGGTACATGGAATAGAGTGACATCGATCGAATATGACAAGACGGCGTCGCTCCATGAACCACGGTGCAATCACCAACATCGCAGACTCATCATAGAGCACATGAAATTACCTCTAGTTGGACATATACGTGCGATCTTGGACCTTTAAAACGACGTCGTGTTTATTGAAATGCCACGTCAACTATTAACTGATGTCAACAAATGCGATATTGGAAAATCTGACATTGCACTCTTTTTAGCACGTCGACAATGCATTCGTCCACCCCGACGTCGCTCACTGGTCAATCATGGGATCGTCACATTATTAATTACCTCGATTATTCCGCTAAAACTCCATTGTAAAAAATATAATTTACAATGGTCCTAAACCGCAGTTAAAAATCATAATCTACAAAGTCGATAACAACATCATGCGATATCGCGTATGGACATGAGCTACGTCACATATTTTCTTCTCAAAATCGTCCTCCTCGACGTTGCACGTAGTTGGAGTAGTCGGCAGGCTCAGAATATGGACCAACGCCATGCGGTATAGTTGTTGGCTCAGGAATATTTACCTCGGTTCTTTTCAAGAAAATTTGAGGTAAAAAATACTTTTTACCACACTCAAATTTACCTTAGTTTTTTTTAGGGCTGGAAACTAAGGTAAGAACCCCTATAGAACCGAGGTTATTGGTTTTGTTCCCTGTTGTGCATGATGATGTGATTGCAATAGTTGCATAAAATAGTTAAGGTTTACGAAATTGTACCGTACAAGATGAGTTTTATATGATATAACTTTGAATTTCATATTAAGAATATTATAGATTGTGCAAAATAACAAATTTTATTTGGATTATAATATTTTATTTGAAGATCAAAGAGTTGATTTTGTCAAATTAAATTAGTCATAAATCCTGCACAATCAAAATCAATTGGTGGGAGAGATAATATTTTCTTATTGCTTTATATGCGATAAATGCATGTAGAAAATGAATTCAAGAAAATTCAAGAAGAAAATTATAAAATGTTAGAATTCACAACATTGATATTTGTAGTCATGTTGTTTGTGTGTATTTAAGAGGGAGATACATTTAAAGAATTTTTTATGTACTTAGAGACATATTAGAAACTATTCTTGGTAAAAATTTGGCTGATTACAGTACTGTAAATTTTTGAAGCCTTAAATCTCATGAAAACATAATTGTTCATGACTTTCTCTTGATTTTTTTATGTTACATGTCTAGCACAATAGATTGTTCAAGTATTTATTGGACTCATTGATTTTGATCAATGATAAAATACTAAGAGTAGAAAGTAATGTCCACTAGATTCCCCTTGATGATGAAGTTGTTCAATAGTTGACAAACAATTAGAGAGAATTGGTTTAGTCAAAGTGGGAGTTTAGTATGTGGAAAAAATAGAATCCAACTTGAGTTTATGCAAAACTTTTGGTGATATGGACCTGTTTATTATTTATTCTATGTTTAATTACAATGAATAAACAATAAATTCCTTTGAATAACATTTGCATGAAAAAAATCGTAAAGTGTTACGATGATGAGATTCTTTACATGCTTACGTATTTTCATTAATTATCCATAGTCATAGTATTAATAAGATGGAACATTGTTAAAAAATATATACTAGCACATGGTTTGTTCCTTCCTATTGTAGGAACTAGTTGATCTCCTCAACTATTGCGTAGAGACACAAGAGCAAATGTGTGGATGCTTGTTTGAGAACAAGTTCATTAGACTAACCCGTCTTGATATTTTCCATGAGGTGAACTATCTAAGTGCTAATGGAATTAATCTCTATGTATAAAGTGAAAATGATACTCAGACTTGAGATCATAAGAGTGTCTAGAGTGTGAATATTATAATTGCTTCTCTTATTGTCCTTAACCTTAGTTGGTCATTGAAATTTTAGAGCTGGATATTGTACGAAGCATGGATGGATAGTTTATGGTCAATAAAGAGTTGACCACTTCTAATAGTAAGGAGAACATATCCCCCGATGGCCATTTATTGGAATATGACTTTTAAATGTTTGCGCAAACTAGAAGTGATTTTAGAAAGTGTTCTAAATTCAACTTCACATAAGTTATATTTTGAGAACAAGAAAATAAATTATTAGTTCATTAAAAATTTATTGACCAACTAATCACCATATTAATCACTTGCCTTTAATCTTGAACAACCCGGGATATAGTATGGCGAAAGGATATTAGTTTCACGACATCCTGTTATTTTGAAAGATGAAAACAATCACATATTTCCTATCACTTGGGTGGTCATAATGCCTGACTACAGGCCAATCTTGATCTGCATATATCGTTTGGAAATCATCTCCTGGTTTAATTATTTTTAGGCCAAGTGGGAGTTTGTTGGTTTTATGTCCTAAAGCCAATTCATGTTTACTGCTAACGTGATTAGGAACCTAAAAGGACACACACATAGGACTGCTTATTGGGTTAAAATAACTTGAAGGAATAATATAGAAGATATATGATGAATAAGGTGTTAGGGTTTTGGTTATGAATGTGCCAAACCCAATACCAACCTTATTTATAGTCCTGGTTGTTGAGATTAGAAAAGAATGAAACAAAAAGAACTCTTTAGACCTCGTTGTCGATCTAGTAATGGGTTAATCCTTTAAGGATCCCGAAAAGGTAGTTCATGTGGATACCGATAGAGGCCGAACACTTGTGAGGCTTGTGGTCAATTCACCTTAGATTGAGATTATCAATTTGATTCTCTATCGAGGTTATACAAACATATTGTTCATGGATTATATTAGATATTATTCTATGATTACAATATGTTCTTGGCATGAAATCATACACGCCCCTACAATATAGAGCCTTGAATACTAGAAGAAAGGCACCTATTTTAAGCTATATATATTGTTGCTATATAATTATTGATTTACTTACACATTCCTCCCATTGGTATCTTTCTGGCTCTCTTCTTTCCCATGCATATGCATTCTTCCACAAATGTTCCACCAAGTTAAGATAGAAGTTCCCTTCCAGAGTCATAGTGGGAGGTCGTCGTCGTACCTCTCAAAGTTAACACTTTTAAGCCCTAATGCTTCCTATCTACAATAAAGTAGATAATGGAAAGTCGGGAGCGTCCACGAGAAGAGGGATCTTTTCAAGTGTTTAAACATACATAATAGAAAACATACTAGGAATATACATACATAGATATATATATAAGCATGTAAACAAGGGGGGTTTTTAGTTGGATTGATCCTAAGTTATTAAATTGAAATACAACAACTAACAAAGCAAGAGAACTATGCTAATCATGCAATACAACTAAAGATACGATGTAAATGATAATTAATGGAGCCTTGGGGGCAATCGATTTCCACTTCCAAACTTCATATAGCTCATTGATTCATTCCCTCATTTAGTAACATTTATTGTCTTTGGGGAATGTTATCACTTCTCATTCAAAGATCAACATTCATTCCTCCTTAAGAGTAGTTTGCAAAGACAAACAACGACCATTTGCAAACCTCATTGATGATCTCCCTAGACAAACAACATTATTGGGGTGTTTCATCAATGGAATTTCACCCAAAGGACCATAGGTTTGATAATAACAAGCTTTCTACCAAAGATATAGTCATTTAACCAAACAAATCATTCATTAGATTAAACTTAGAACAAATAACATTCAAGGTTCAACCTTTCTTTGCATCTATATGACAAATATGAGAAAAAACTACATTAACATACTCATATAGCAAGAACTACCCCACGTTATACACAAGAAGTTCTAAATCCATGCTTTTGGATTTCCATATCAAATGAGTAAAGAAATTTGCAACTTTCCTAACACCCTAACATTTCAATCTTACAAACATTTCATATACTCAAACAACCCATGGTATAAATGAGGAAAAACACAACATTAATGGTATAATAAATGCTCTCCAATAAATTTTCATAAATGAGCAAACATAGAATCTTACTACATAAGCTTAGAAGCTTCAATCAATTGCTCCCAAGAACTAGATTTAGCTACAAGAGTTCATACTAATTAATGCTAAACAACCAAACATAGTACAAGAGATTTCAAAGATGAAAATGGAAGAAAATAGGGTTCTAAACAGTAATTAAAATGCAGGTGAAGAAGATCTCAATGAGAGGAAAAAGAGTGCAATTTATAGTAAAAACTTCTAGCCACCCTTTGGTCGTGGCGGGCTTGTTGTGACGAGACCATCGAGATTCGCAACGGGTGCCAGAATTTTGTCTTGTCTCATTTTCTTCTTCTTGTGGTACACATTCACTTCATAGAAATTCCTCTCATTTCTCAAGCCTTCAATGTCTCAAAAAATGGTCTTCAATGGCCTCCGGTCTTCATGTCTTCGAAGCAAGTCTTCAAAAGTCTTCGAAAATGTGATCTCCAATGGCCTTCGGTCTTCATGCCTCTGTGTTCTTCCCTTGTCACGCAAAATCCACTTAGAAGAGTTAAAAGAGCGTAAAATTGCTCTTACCCCTCCAAAGAGAATTTCAAGGTAAAACACAAGTCTTGATAATAAAAGAGCACAAAAGTGACCCAAAACAGTATTAAATTATGCATATAAAATGGACATATCAAACCTCCGCACAATTAAACCTTACTCGCCCTCGAGTAATAAAAGATCTAAGCATACAAAGGAAATGACGTATCCACATCCTAACTACTATTCCCCCAAATCAATACCTCACAAAACTCTCAATATCACACATCCCAATGTTAAGGTCAAATGAGAAGTTTCCCACAACCCCTATTCCTAAATCTACCCAAACCATATCAACCCATCAATTCATTGATATCCCTAAAACTTCTCCAAATCCCGAATTAATAATCCCAAATCCAATGATACAAAGTGAAGCTAAAGACATGTATAAGGTTCAAAACACATGCTCCACTTTATATCAATATATCAACCTAAAAACGAAGCATATTAACGATCAAGAATTTTATAACTTACTTTGTCTTCTCCCGCTAAATTTTCCACTTTAAAAGGTCCTCAAGATGTCAAGCTACCCAATCCATCTGTATGGTCACCGCAACCTTATGACTCCAATGCTGGAAAATGAGTGAACACTTAACGTTGTTCAATTTCTCTCGTTTTCTCTCATTTTGCCTATGAGCCCTTTTGGGTTTTCATCCTAGCCACACATCATGTTTCTTTGGCTCACATCTCACATTTTTCCGCACATTTAGCCTCTCATTTTTGCTTAGGTCGCCCTTTCGGGTTTTTTACCTATCCGGGCCCCCAATGTTGCCTAAGTTGCCCCCCAATGTTGCCTAAGTTGCCCTCTTGGGTTTTCAACTTAGCGGGATTTTTTTTTCTTTTGTTTTCAAAATTTTCAGCATTTTTCACGCGTCTCCAATCCAAAAAGTAGCAAAGTGCTTTCCAAATGTTAAGGCTAAAAAAAGTATTAAAGTCAACATTATCCAAGTATATCAAAAGAAAAACATCCCAACACAAAAGGGAAAAATATCCAAAACCAATCAAAAGACTTATGCAAAAGTGTCTTCAATCCCAATCCTCTCAAAGTAGATACTTCTCCCCATACTTAGAACACTACATTGCCCTCAATGTAGACAATAGGGCAAAAACATACAAAGCGAAGTATGGAAAGGGTAAAGATATGGTGCTCACAAAATCACTGTTGTGATGAAGAAGGGCCACTGCCAAAATACCGCTACTGATACTGTGCTAGCCACTCCATGCTCCTTTGCCTCCTAGCTTTCCGCCTCTCCGCTCCCAAATCGGGGCCTAAGACACCGCCTGCCTGGGACTGCATCTCATGGATGCGAGCTGACAAGTGGTCAATCTCTTCATCCATGTCAATTAAGGTCTGGGAGACAAATACATTATGCTCTAATATCATGCTGTCCTGGCGGTGGAATCCATCCTACATAGTCTGCATCATCCGCTCGTAGAAGTTCGGTGGAGGCTGGGAATAGTGAGGTGGCACATCGTCCTCCTGTATCTACTCTGTCTCTGGTGGAGGTTGTGTGGAGTGCTGATGGGAGTGCTGCCGCTCCTATCGCTCGAGGGAGGAAGACTGCTATCATCACGCTGGACAGGACCTGGGCCAAGGTCGCGGAGCTCGTACTGGGAATCATTTCTACATGAAGAGTCCGGTGAAATCGCCAAGTCTCCTAGAGGTGTGTCAAATTCCAGCTTTGTCTTGTTGGGTTGAGGAAGTGCCATGAATGTGACCTTCCTCGCACTATAAAACCAACGGAAGAGCCCTATGGTCCATGTGGCACTGAGCATCTCAAATATAACTAACCTCTAGCAGTGATAAGATAGGACGTGTGCCTCCCTAAGTGTGGAAAGTCGTCCGGAGGAACCAATACCAAGTACTCCGCTAAAAGGCCTATCATGCCTCTGACCATGATTTTCCCCTTGGGTTTTCCTACCACATTCATGATTCTCTTCATCCAAAATTCTGCCCACAGCCCGTATCCTGGTCCCTCGCTTGTTAAGTGCCACAGAAAGTGAATGTCATTGTCTGGCACATTCGTTGGCTCCGTGGACAAAAGTACTGTGCCATCCAACAGACGGTGCATATAACGGAGTGCAGGGTGGATAATGGCGCTACTCTTATCATGGGAATTCTTTGGCCTCATGTTGATGACATTCTAAAAGTGCATGTCATCCTCAATTGATTGCTCCTGGGCCTATGGGTCCAGCCTGGCCCATATCTCCGCGGTGTCAAATCCAAAGGCCTCCTCAATCTGTGAGACGGTCATTTGCCTGGATATATCATCTAAGTGAGAAGCAATGTACCTCTCGCATGGTTGATCGCCTCTCATGCTGCTTATACGGACCGTGGACAAGAACTCCAGCGTGTACCTCCGGTAAGAGGGCACGCTCCTACTCATAAACCCTTTCATTCCTCCTTTTGCGAGGAGGTATCTGATAGGCTGAGTGAGCCCAAGAGCATCTAATGTGGGTACATTGACAAAGCTTGTCACCTTGAGTTGGCGCCTCTCCAGGGCCTCCCACCTTTCCGTATATGATCTGGTGTTCCGGGTCCAACCCATGTACCTATCCGGAGGGGGAGGTACATGGATCAATTCCAAAGCCGGTGGAGGAGGCGGAGGTGGAGCGGCTGTGTGCCCGCCTTGGGGGGGAGCCCTAGGTCTCTTCATGGGGGCCATATATAACAATCAAAGCAAACAAGTCAAAAGCATAGGAATATGTGTATATGCAATATTGCAAATTCATACTCAACCTTAAGCTAGTTCATTATCATAAGCCAAATAAAAATCAAGTCAACTAGTTTAAGTCCTAATCACAATTGCATATACAATCCATACTATGACCAACAAGCCCATATTCTCAAGTCCATGAAGTTCTCACATAGTTGAAATCAATATGCTATGTCTCAAAACCACAGTTGTGCTCAACTAGTTTAGCCACCATTAGTACATTCACAATGTCAACATTCATGTCCCATGGCTAAACTACCCAAAGCAATATAACACTGCAAAGCACAATAACATTTCATCCAAATAATAACTATGTTTAATCAATGGCCAACATGCCTCCTATCTAGCATAAGTCACAATCTATTCTCAGAAAAAGCAACACAAATGCACAAAATTCAAACTCAAACAAGCACAATACAATCCAA
This sequence comes from Rubia yunnanensis, assembly GCA_037428765.1. Taxonomy (NCBI): domain Eukaryota; kingdom Viridiplantae; phylum Streptophyta; class Magnoliopsida; order Gentianales; family Rubiaceae; genus Rubia; species Rubia yunnanensis. The sequence goes on from CM075063.1 coordinate 67,207,065, forward strand.
ATTGCAACCACAAAATATGCACACAATACCCATCAAATTAAATTGCAGGCACAATTTATTCACCAAAATCAACCAAGATCCAACAATTTAATTTCCTAAGGCATCACACATAATCTACACAATATCCAAAAAAAATAGAGTATACATTCGTAATCACAATTGAAGCTCAATAAAGTGAAGAAATGTACCACCAAGATGCATAGGAAGAAGAAAGGAGGAAGCCCACAATCAATTCGAATTCAAATTTCCCAAAGACACAAAACCCCCAAATTCTAGGGTTTGTGTTCTTCAAAGATTTTATGGCGTTTTTTGGGTAGAGATTGGGAAGAAAGGATGGGGTATGGAGTGGTGGTTATGAGTGGCGGAGGGCGGCTGTTAGCGGCGGCGAGTGGCAGTGGTTTGGTGGAAGAAAGGTCGAGGACGGTGAAGAGGTCAGGCATTAATCCCCACCATGTAACATCCTCCCTCACTCAATTTGGCGAACGTCCTCGGAGCCATCAATTCTCCAAGGTGCTTAGCTACCCACACTTGTCTAGTACACTTCTGCCTTAGAAAAGGGGTTGATTCAATTGCTGGCGCTGGTGTACTCTAGTTTAGCCGTGGTCCTCGGCTTCTCTTCAGTTCCAGTTTGAGCTGGCTTGATTTTATAGCACCCACTTCTTGATCAATAACCAAAGGAATGTCCAACTCTGGATGCTGTCTGATACGCATCATCATCCGTTCACATTTTAGCTTCCAGCCTTGTGGAATAACAAGGGGTTGCTGATGTGAATGATGAATCTTCTTTCCCAGTCGAGGTTTACAAGGTTTAGCTTGATTGAACGACTCAAAATGGGAAGTTTGATTGGGCGCACCAGCCGGCAGACTTATCTTTTCAATCCAGATCTTCTTGGCAACCGACGAATGCTTCCTATACTCCTCGGATCCATCGGGCGAACCCATTGCTGGTGTAGAGCTTCCTGACCTTGCATTTTTGTTCTCCCCACCAGAATCTTATCTTAAGCACATGACGAGCTGCAAAGCTGAGAGTTTATCCCCGGGTGATCTCTTTGCAGTAGTTTTGACCATGGCCGGATTGGTGCCCAAGACGTAAAGGCAGTTGCCATATGGGTATACGACAATATGTGCATCTCTCAGAAAATCCATGCCGAGGACTAAACCAAAGTCTTCTATTTTAACGACATGGAAATCTGTTGTGGCTTTCATGGTGCCAACGTGAACCAAGCATCGCCTCGCAACACCTAGTACCGGTTGAGCTACATTGTTAATGGCCTTCATTCTGCTCACAGCTTTCTCCAACGTGAGCCCAAACGTTGATGCCTTTTTTTTGGAGACATACACATGGCTAGCTCCCGTATCGACCATCGCTCAGATGGGTTTTCCATTTAGGCGCAAGTCCATATGCATCAATGCTCCATTTAGCTATCACACTGGTTTCACACGGACAATCTCAGGTTTGTCAAGCTTAGATGTGGCCTTCCCCACTTTGCTTGACCAATTTCTAGCTCTCTTGGATCGAACTGCAGCAACCACCCGGTCGATCTCAAGCTCCGTTAATGGATTCAACCGGAGATTTAATGCCCCCACGGAGCATGGTTCTTCCTCTTTTGGCCCAGACTCTTCAGCCGACTGCTCCTGAACTACCTCGCTTAGTGCCTCCCTTATTTGTCTCAATTCCTTGAGCAACATAACAGTGATCCTCTGCTCTGTTGGAAAATTAACAAGGGCATGATTGCCTTTGCACGTTTGGCACACCAGTCGCGCCTTCCCAGTTGGTCCATTCCACCTTGGTTTGGATACACTTGAACTCACCGCGCTTACACTGGGGCTTGCCCCATTCCTTCCAACACCCGAATTGAGCCTGTAGCTACCTCTGCCATTTAGACTGGGTCTAAAGTTACCCCCACCTTGAGAGAACTTGCACCCGTACCATTACCCACCTTGGCAACAGTAGAGCTATTCACTTCCCTATCAACCCGTTGCGATCCTCCACCATTACAGTCTTCCAGACTTTCGATGAACGCCACCTCTGAGTTATAGTCCATTCAACGAGCCCTCCTTAGCTTGAGCCTAGCCCAAGGCTTCAATCTCTGGCTAAAGTCATAGAGTTTATACTCCTTCGGATGGTCAGGAAAATCTAGCATACAATTCTGGAACGCCGACACGTACCCCATAATACTGCCGGTCTGCGGCAAGGTCCTTAAACGAAGTATGCTTGTTACTTCACGTTGGTGGGCATAGACTGTTACCTTACCTTAAGCTTCAGTTCATCCCATGTGTCGATGGCTAGGCGTCCTGCCTTAATCTCCACATCTTGGGATCCCCACCACACCATAGCAGAGCCCTCCAAGTACATAGTCGCGGCAGTGACTTTCTCAGCTTCTGAATCCATTCCAGTCACCTTAAAGTATTGATCCAACTCATACAAGAAGTTTTAAAGCTCTTTAGCATCACGTGCCCCGTCGTATTTGAGAGGTTTAGGGACTTTCAGTTTATGCACAACACGGACACCACCACCAATGTCCCCACCTTGGGACAAGTTGGCCACAGCTTGCAAGAGCATGCTCACATCTCTGCCCAGCTTCTTGGTGATACCTCTCAACTCGACAACATCTAACTCGCGAGATGCCAAAGCTTCCCTCAGCTCGGCAATCACCTTATCCTGACGTGCCACCTTCGCATTGGACACTTCGAGGTCTCTACTGATAATAACAACATCCATTTCCGTCTGATCCAGTCGGTCAGCTAGGCTCCCGGACCCTTGTGCTTCACCAAAGACAACCCTCTCAATGTTCTCCAACTAATCCACATTCTTAGACATAGCGACGGCCACTCACTATGCACCCAAGTGCCGTTTGAGCTCTGATACCAACTGTCATGGGTTGCCCGCTAAGGGTGCTAATCGTGCGGCCTAACTGTGTATTACCTTCTCACGACTACCGCCGTGTTCTCACGTGCGTCGCACTCAGCTCGGTTGCACATAGCACGCTGAGCCTTTAGAGGGACGTGGCACGAGTTTAGAATATGAGTGTGGCTCACACACACAAGCCAAATATACAATATAAAACCCAACACTGGGGAGCGAACACTCGTAATTCGATATATTGCAGAAAAGGTAACCGGGTGTGGGTAGCTCAGTACTCCACATATATGCGGTATAAACGTAATCACAAGTGCCAGGTACATAGGCAAAATAAGGTCAAAGGCTAAAATGGCACGCAGGCTTGGACCTTGATTAAAATAGCTACGCTAAAATAATAACTAAGTTATTACAAGTATTTACAAGCAAAAGAGAAGACTTCTAGGACAAGGAGCTTGGGACGTGTCTTCTCGGGCTGGGACTCAACATTAACGGTGTTGGCCGGCAGGGCGACCGGGCATTGTGCGCATGGGCATTGGGCACAGACGGCTCAGGCGTTGTGCACAGCACGTCGTGGGTATAGAAGGGGATATCACGAGCCGTGAGCGGTTAGGCATTCGGCACTGGATGACCCAAGGGCATGTGCGGTACGGTCGAGGGAAACTGGTTCGTAGTGATGCGTTAAGCGGCATGGGACCGTGACATCATTTTAGCATCGATGTGGGCATGGGGTTGCATTGAGGTCGGGCGTTAATCCCCACCCCGTAACACTGCACCAACGATGCAAATGGGCCGCGCCAGATCTGGCACCCTATGTCAATGCAAGACACGTTAGTGGTGCAGACCGTACCATTTGGGGCAGTACAAACCAGTGGCAGCTTACTAGGGTATAAACTTATTTTTGACCTATTTTGGGCCTATTTTTAGGCTCAATCCCCTACTACTAGAAATATATCCTTAGTGTAAAAGGGTTAAAAGTCTTGGACCATATTTTGTGTTTTGGGATAGCAACTTAGAGAGAGAAACACTATCTCTTCTCTCCTTTCTTTCTCTCTTCTCTTTTTGTTTTTTTTTTAGCCTTAAGATGTGGAATTCAATGAAATACTTGAATTCCATGTCTAGTGAGTAGTTTCTATAGCTTGGGGATAATCGTATTCATGTGTTGATTAAGGCTTTTGTGAGATTCTTAGTTCATTCTAATTTATGTGCTTGTGAGATTATAATGGCTTGCTCTTGAATGTTATAATTGCATGAATGATACACTCCATTAGCACACATTCTAGTCTACATTCATATTGGTGCACATTTGATACCCCGGGGGAAGAGAAAACTGGATGTGATATAGGTAGCAAGGTCCGGGTCCATGTGGGTGTGTGTACGTAGGTCTTTTTGAGTGTTAGTGTTACGATAACAGCACACCAGTCTTAGCTGGCGAGTTTGTCTGAAGGGTTATGGGTAGAGATAGCAAAAAGTAGCAAGCTAGTGTCATAAGAGGTCCTAGTGTCATCGATAAGGTGCCTACCTCCCTTTTCATTGTTTATATGCCTAAGGAGTATAACACATATGGTATAGTGCCTGGGACGTAATCGTACAGGGGAAAAACATACCTATAATAGTGGTCGGACCTTGTTGTACTTCCCTAATTATGGAGGTGGTGCCAATGGAAGATTGCAAGAGCACCCCATGTGACAGATACGAGAAAGTGTTTACCATTGACCATACCACATGTTATAAGCACTAGATTAGGTTGTTGATTTCTTACATGTGAGTGAATTGAGAACCGGAACATTTAATCAACCATGTTGTGCAAATATTCCCCAAGTGTCTAGCTAATATAATTTACTTTTTTTAATCTTCCATGTCCTTAGTTGTTAATTGAAACCCCCCCCCCCCATTTTACCACACCATCGATTCCTAGTAACACAGATGGATTGACAGCCATTTTACCATACTATTTATTCCTTAGCATCTCTGAGGACATACCCAGGGCTCGCCACTAACTACCTCACATATAGCTTAGTAGTGAACTGGGTGTAGAACTATAAATTTAAATTTGACCTTTAATCCAATGCCTTCGCTCGAGTTAATTAGCTACAACTAACGACCCTGAGTAGAGGTGGGTTAAATTTTTGCACCATTTTCGGGGTTACTAATCGGTTTAATTGTCAATTAGCATAATGCGTTAATTGAGTAGTTAGTATCACTTTTGTTTTTCTTTGTTTGTTTTGGTTATTTCACTTGATTGAATATGTTGCCTTATATAGGGTTTTGTTAACCCCTAGTATATGGTACATACTTGGTGTATATATGGTCCAGCGAGCAAGCGACTGATGGCCATTAGGCCCAGCCCAATGGCATCCCATAACGAGGCTAAGTCTTTTCAGTCCAAAGCATTGGTTAATCACGTGTGAGATGCCCATTCATTAGAAGGAATGTGGGTTGAAAAACATGAAGCGACCAACAAATATGAAGGCCATAAACTCAGAACGTGATGATCGTGGTGTAACCCATGATCTCTATTCCTAAAAACAAGGAACCATAACTATGTCAGTCTATAAATACAACAAACTGACAAGGAACTAAGGTAAGCGTGAATATCTTGAGAAATTCCAGTTCTTAAGAGGGTGACTTACTTAATAGTCAAAGTTTTCCCCCAGAGTTACTTTCAGGCTCGTTTTGCAAGAGAAAAGGCTTAGAGGGGAAATGACCAAGAAATCCACCCGATCGGACCACCACATCATTTGGCACCGACTGTGGGGACAAAAAAATTTTCATTTCAATATCCTTCAGGAAGACGATGGTATTTACCAGGAGTGAGAGGAGTCATAAGCACCAAACACAAGAGCAAACACCTAGACACAATAGGAGCATGCATCCTATCAAGGACCAAGATTGTATCTCCAAAAGAGAAAAGGAGCATAGTAAGGAGGAAACAGATGAGGACGAAGAAGAATCGGAATCCCTAAATGCAAACCAAGAAAAATAAAGAAGGGGGTTCACAACATTTATATAAGTGACAGAGAAAATATGTACAACCAATTTTTGGCAACGATCAAAACAAACCCTCCAAGGTTAGAAAGAATATTGGGCAAGGAGCATGAGAACCTCAAATACGAAGAGGAATTGTGAGACATTGTTGAACACGATGATGCAGAAAAGTCACCCCTAGCAGCGCATCTGTGAGATTTTAAGATGCTAAAGGACTTCAAACTTCCTTTACATGTTAAAATTTATGACAGGACTACATATACAAAGGAGATGCCACACTCGTATAGAAACAACATGAGGTTCAGGGATACAAATGTCGAATTAGTGTGCAAAGTGTTTCCCATCTTTTTGTCAGGAACAACGATCACTTAGTACGAAGACCTTCTAAATGGAAGTATCAAATCTTGGGCACAATTGTCAGACCTATTCTTGGGTCACTTCTATCAGAAGCAAAAGTTCACTAAAATGGTCGGAGACCTTAATAACATAGCCCAATGAAATGATGAAAGCCTAGCAAAGTATCATAGTCAATTTGTTACGAAAAGTCTGAAGGTTCATGACTTATCAGTTAAATCATCATAAGGAGCATTCACAGGAGGCATGCGATCGGGATATTTTTACAAAGAATTGATGAAGAATATGCTCCAAAACCTAAGGGTACTACAAAAAATGATTGAACAACATGTGCAAACGGAGGAGGCAAACAACTGCAAGATAGAGAGGGAATGAGGTGAAAAGCGATCGATGGAGGACTTGCAAAAGGAGGGTATGAAGAAGGGAAAGGGAAGCATCCCTTTTAAAGGAAGAGAACCAGGTTCGCAGGCTGCGCCATTCTGGGATACGCCTCTGCACCATTCCAAGCTTTCTTCCCTTTCTCATGGATCTCATTCCTTCATCTCCTCCAATGCAATGCACTTCACTTTGCAACAAAATCACAAAAAAAACACACCGTAAAAAGAACAAGACAAAATAACAAAAACTAAACAACAAAAACAAAAATAAAGGCCAAGTTTATTTACGTCGTTGGCATGACAAAGCTCCATATATTTAAGGTCATCGGCATGAACCTAATTTTATCCATATGGTGAAGGCTTGAACCCCTTCACCATGAGTATCCAAAATTAGAGAGATGGGGGTACAAAAGTTTCAAGAGAAAAGTTTCGAGGCTTGGGATTGGGTGGTTAGGAGGCTTGGAATTGTCTTTTGGCTCCTCTCTTATCTCCCTCAAAACTTCCGAAAATGGTGGAGTTGGTTCAATAGGTAGGGGTAGGGGTGGCGATGCTAACGAATGTAGCACAATCACCTCTTCCTCCTTTTTATCATCCTCAACAACCAACTTCTCATCCCCTTCAAACTCAAGATAATTTCCTATGGTGACCTCACTCACCGAATCCTCGAGTTCGATTTGGGATGGTGTATTTTTGGAATCACAAGCTTCCATTCACGCCAACACTTCTAATATACTCCTCGCATGCCTCTCAATAGCCTCAACACTAGAGGAGAGCCGGGTGTCTAGTTCTTCACTAGTAAAGTTGTTCAAGTTTGCTATTGTATTCATGACTTCCTCACGTGTCAAACTTAAACTTCCTTGTTGGGCTTGGTTTTGGGGTATGGTATAAGGTGGTGATGGCCAACTATTTTTCTCGTATTGTTGGTTTTCCGACTCATTCTCATACCACCAATCTGGATTACCACTCCATTGCGGATTATAAGGATTGTGGTATGGATACCATTCTTGAGCTTCTTTCCCTTGAGAACCAACATCTCCTACCTCTTGGTAGCACTCTTCATAATATCCTTGGTTTTAGAAACCAAAGGTTCTTTCCCTTTCATAGTGCTCTTCCCACAACAAATAGCAAGACTCGGTAGGATGGTCGGAATGACACATCCTACAAAACCTTGCTTTTGAGCCTCTCTTCTCATCATGAGTTTTCTCAAGGTGAGACGCTCCATTATTTTATTTTATTTTATTTTTTTTAAATTTCAAAATTTTGAAATCATATTGCGAGGATTCTCGATAAAAATTTACCAAGAACTCAAGCAATACCTACTCCGAACAAAATCAACCACCAAAGAGTGGAAAATAAAAACAACTAGCTAATATGCAACCAAATACACCTAAACACTTAAATTAAATGCTATATCCCCGGCAGCGGTGCCAAAATTTGGGAGGCTATCACCGTACCTCTCAAAGTTAATATTTATAAGCCCTAAATGCTTACTATTTACAACTAAGTAGATAGCGGCAAGTCGGGGTCGTCCATGAAGAAGGGGGACTTTCTCAAGCATTTAAACATAGAAGGTTGATACTATGCTAGAAGTAGATATATATACATTATAAAAGAGAGTAAATGGGGGGGGGGTTAGTTGGTTGGTGGTCCTAAGCTATGGAATTTAAAAGACAAGATAACTAGAAAAGTCAAGTGACTATGCTAATCATCAAACAAACAAAGAAAAACAGGTTTTAAAACTACAAAAAAAAAGCCTTGGGGTCAATTGATATCCACTTCCAAACCTAATGTAGATCATTGAACCATTCACTCATCCTATCACATTTGTTACCTATGAGGAATTCCAATAGATGATCAACATTCCTTCCTTCTTAATAGTAATTTGCAAAGACAAACAACGACCATTTGCAAACCTCATTAATGATCACCCTAGATAAAAAAATGACCATAGGGGTATTTCATCAATGGCATTATACACGAAGGACCATAGATTTGACAACGACAAGCCTTCTACCAAAGACATAGCCATTTAACCAAACATAGCACTCATTAGGCTAAACCTAGAACAAACCACATTCAAGATTCAACCTTTCATTGCATCTATAGGATAAATATAATAACAATCCACATTAACATACTTATCTAGCAAGAATCACAACCCATTATGCACAAGAAGTTCTAAGTTCATGTTCCTAGATTTTCATGCAAAAGAGCTAAGGAATTCGTCACTTTCCTAACACCCTAACACTTCAATCATACAAAAACTTCTTATTCTCAAACAACACATGGCATAAATGAAGTAAAACATAGCATTAAGAACACATGAATGCTGAATAACAAAGGCTTCAAGAACGAGTGAAACAATCTATTCACTACTTCCACTACTTTTTGTGAAGATAAATCTTTCATCCTTCTTAGATAGTAGTTTGCAAGAGTGAAATCGATATCTCTTGTCAAACCCCATCAATGACTCCCTTAGCCGAACATGACTAAAAGTATCCCATTAATGGCATTGAGCACGAAGGATCAACAAGCTTGGAAACACTTACAAACACTACACCGTGTCTAAGCATTTAACCAATTCATGCATTTACACAAGATTAGTCAAGAACGATCGACATTCATAAACCTATCTCATTTGCTACCTAAAACAAACATGACAACGAGTTCAACATCATCACATTCCTCTAGAAATTATCAACACATCAACATCATTAAGAAGCTTTAACTCATGCTCTGGATTCCACATTAAAAGAGGGAAGAATTAGCTACTTTCTCCCAACCCTAACAAGTAATCAATCATACAAGCAATTAATATACTCAAGTTTCCAACAACATCAATGCCATTAACAATTCACATTCAAAACTCAATAAATGCACAATAGCAAAAGCACCAAATAGATAGATATGGTTCTTACTACATAGATATGGAAGCTTCAATCCATTGCTCCCAAGATAAAACTAAGCTAGATAATTAAAAGACATGATAAACCTACAAAAACTAAGAAAAGAAAGAAGAGAAAAAATAGGGTTGGAACCCAGAAAAATTGCAGGAAGAAGAGTATATCCAAGAGGAGAGGATAAGGTGAGTATTTATAGTACAAAAAATCAAGAAGGATTTCAGGCCATACGTCCATCGCGAGTCGCGATGGTGCCCAGTTCCAGCATATTGATTTCTTTTTCTTTTTGTCGCATGTCCTCCTCTTCACTTCACTTTTCTTCAATTCTTCAGGTCTTCAAAAGCTTCTTCAAAAGCTCAAATACAAGTCATCAAATCTTCAAAGGTATTCTTCAAAGTATTCAAAGTCTTTAATGTCTTCAAACAAATTGTCTTGTCACACAAAATTCTCTAGAAAAGTAATAAAAGCGTAAAAGTTGCTTTTACCTCTCCTTTGAGAATTTCAAGGCAAATTGACACATTTAGAGCACAAAAGTATACAAAAGTGAATCCTAAAAGTCCTAATATAACCATATAAAATGGGCACATCATTATGGTTCCATGCTTTCAGGGACTAAGATCATGGGTTACACCACGATCGCCACATACCTAATTCATAGCTTCGTGTTCCTTGTTCATTCCATGTTTATCAGCCCACGTTCTTTAGCGTAGCTGATCTTTATCTTAGGTTAAAAAGGCTTCATTTGTTCATGCAATGATATTGGGCTGGGCCTAATGGCCATCAATCTTTTGACCGTTGGGTTGCCTATACACCATAAGTCCCCCTAAGCCATGAAGACTAAGCAGCATAGAGCAATATCTTTGAAGTGATTAAATGTGAACTGAAGTTAAACCGCCTGGTTTCTTTGGTTTACCTTCGTAGAAAGTGCAGCATGTTAATAGCTTTGTGGCTAATACAATCCCTCCTCCACTAACTCTTCAACTTTTGAAATTTGAATTTCAAATCCTTTATCTCTATTGATGCGGATGATAGTGAGGATTACATTTGAAAAAGCCAGGCTTTTATCCATGTTTTTCATTTTTCATTTCCGTGTTTTCCTGACGTTTGTTATTACTTCTATTTCTTAAATTGGAAATATTAAATGAGTGGCTTCATTCAGCGTGCTGTCTTTTCAGCTACCGCCACCTCCTCGATATATGTAAAAGGTAAACCACTTTTGTGTAAGTACTTCATCATTGTGCTTTTGAACTTATTGTCCTCCTCGATTTTTCCATTTATTTTCTTTGTGTTTAAGTATTGAAGCTTTCTGGTTTTTTCAGTGTTATCAACTTTCTTTGCCAAAAACATCATCTACTCTGACCAAATCTAGGTTTTCTTTGCGTCATCTTTCCTCATCTATTTGAAGAATAAGATTTGTTTTAACCCTCCAATCTATTACTGTATGCTCTGAAACTGATAATATATACTTTTTTTTTACTTTCTGGCAATATGTTAGTTGTTCTTTCTTCGTATATTTTCCGGTCATCTTCTCCGGCGTACCATTTCTTAAATTCTGTTCCTACAGACTTTTATCTATAGTCCTCCCCATAATTAACTCTGTTATTTCCCAATCTAGGCTTCCCATTTATCCTCATGACTTCCTCTAACTCCGTCGAGTCTCCCGTAGAAGATAGTCTTTCTGGTGGGGATTCCAGTCATGTTGCTGGATCCTCTACCATACGCAGTATACTGACCAGGTCCTATTTAGAAGAACTAAAAATCTACTTCCCATTTCTAACTCCTTTTACACTTCGTGCTATGGCAAACCATGAATGTGTTTGCACTGTACCATCTAGCTATATATCATGTTACTTAGCCTATTTGGACTTTGGCCTCTATTTCTCTCTTCCTCAACATGTGATTAATAATCTCTATTTGTACAAAGTTGCATTGTCCTAATTTCACCCTAAGGGCCTCGTTATCATCATGGGGTTTCTCCAAGTTTGAGAGAAAGCGGACACCCCTTTCACACTTGAGTTGTTTTGCAACTTCTATCATCTTCGAAAAGTGAAAAACACCATAGATGAGTTTACATTTTATCCCGTTATTTCTGGGGTTGAGCTTGTGCGCAATTTTCCTAGTAACTTTGGTAATTGGCGTTCAAATTATTTTTTTATAAAATTGAAACAAACTCCCAAAGATACCCTACCTTCTTGGAACTACAAGGTTCCTAAGTCTAAGCTTCCTAGACTCAATGTCTGTTTTACTACTGAGTTAGAGATCGTGGTCATGCTTCATGCTCATACACAACATCTCTGCAATGCCAATTCTGATGCTGAAGGTGTTTTTTTCGTTATTGCTTTGATGTGTATCATAAGTAGTGTCTCTTACATTGACAACCATTTACTTCTTTGATGTGTTTTTTTGATAAATGATGTTTATCTTATTTCAAACATGGGTCTAGCTAAAGGTGATATCGACAGATCGCTCTTTGAGAGAGACAATGAGGAGATGGTTGAGGATGTTATTCAACCTCATAGTGCTATTGCAAGTAACACCCACCCACAGGGTGGTAATAAAATGGGCCCTACTAATAAGGGTAATTCCAGTGAGGGTGGGGAAAGAAAAGGGCATCGCTCCACTGGTGAAGCAAAAGAGGGATAGGGGTGCAGGTTCCTCAGGACATTCACTTCCCCCTTTTAGAAAGGGGTGTCATAACCAACCATATTTGCAAGCTATGGAGCTAACAAAGAACTCTCCAGCGGAGGGAATGAGGAGAGTCAGAAATTTAAGCAGGGCAGATTTGGCTGATAAGAGAAGGAAGAAGACTCAAGGCGATCAGGGCCAGAGGAAAGCTGGAGCAGACGTTGATGGGAGGCCTAGGTGCAATAAGACAAACACCCAGCTAGCGAATAGGCTCGAGAGCGTAGAAAGAATCTTCAAACCTCTCATTACGATGCTTAAGGAAATCTTTACCCTGTACGCAGGGAAAGGCATCTCACAATGCTGACAAGGTCTCACAAGCTTGCAAGGAGAGGAACAAGGTGGTGAACATGGAGGTGGGCCAGCTTGTCACAATGGGAATCCTGCAAGAAATCCCTCACCCGACTTGGATGGCTAAACATGTGCTAGTGAAGAAGGGGGATGGCAGCTGGAGGATGTGTGCGGACTACACAAACCTGAACAAAGCCCACCCAAAAGACTGTTACCCGCTGTCGGACGTCGACCAAAAGGTAGATGCTCTTACCAATTACCCGATTAAATGCTTTCTTGATGAGTACAAAGGATATTACCAGATACCCATGCTCGAGAGTGACATAGAAAAAACTATCTTTATAACCGAGACGGGGGCCTTTGGATACCAGATAATGCCTTTCGGTCTGAAGAATGTGGGAGCTACGTATCAAAGGGTGGTAAAGAAAATCTTTGGGAAGAAAATTGGGAGAAATCTAATGTATGTGGACGACATGGTGATAAAGAGCAACCAGTATGAAACCTTTATGGAGGATGTCAAGGAAAAGCTCGCGTAGTTCAGGGAGACAGGCATGAAGCTACCCAGCCTAGTGCCAGTTTGGTGTTAGAGCAGGGAAGTTCTTAGAACACATGGTGTCAATTGATGGGCTGACAACAAATCCCAAGAAGATAAAAAGCAATCCTGGAAATGAAGTCACTAGGCACGGTGAAAGAGGTCCAGAGCCTGAACGGGAAGCTGGTAGCCATGAACTATTTTATGTCCCGGGCAACAGAAAAAGTGACCCCTTTCTTCAAAACATTTAAAGGCTACAAAGAAAAAAAAGGAATAATACAATGGGGTGAACAAGAGGAGAAAAAATTTGAGGAATTAAAGCATACCTGAAAGACCTTCCCACACTGACCAGCCCGAAAAAGGGGGAAACTATGTTCCTGTATGTTGTAGTGAGCAAAGAAACAATTAGTGGCGCACTGGCCAGGGAGGAAAAAAGGTGCAGCGGCCTGTGTACTTTGTAAGCAGGGCCTTTCAAGGCTCAGAGCGAGAATACACAAGTTAGGAGAAGCTCGCCATGGCCCTTGTCTATGCACCGAGAAGGCTAAGGCAGTACTTCCAGGCACACCCTGTGACTCTTCTGACCCATGAGCCACTGAAAGAAATATTACCAAGCCAGAGCTTCGGGGAGATTGGTGAAATGGGCCGTAGAGCTGGGGGAACACGCCATCGAGTATGCCCCAAGAAAAGCAATAAAGGGGAAAGGTAATAGCAGATTTCCTGGCCAAAATACCCAGAGAAAGTAAGATGAAAGCAGCTGAGAAAAGACCAGCCCCTGCTCTGACCACGGAGTGGAACGGTCTGGTAGGGCCGGATGTGTGGAAGGTACACCTCAAGGAGCATCCCGGAGTGGAAGGAGTGGACGCAAGGCTAGTTAGATCAAAATTGGAAGGTGTGGAAGCAACCTACGCCCTGCGTTTCAAGTTCCCAGCCTTGAACAACAAGGGGTAATACGAAGCACTGATTACAGGCATGGATATTTCTCAGAAGTTGGGAGAAAGAAAGCTACAAGCCCATGGAGACTCGATGCTGGTAGCTAACTAGTATAATGGACAGTTCACTGCCAACGAGTCAATAATGATGAAGTACATGGATAAGGTCGGGAGCCTGGTAGAGGAGTTCGAGGAGATTGACATCACCAGAGTCCCGAGGTCACAAAATAGAAGAGCAGACACGTTGAGCAAGCTGACCAAATCAGTACTAGAGTTGCATATTAGGCCTGGGCCAGGTTCACTGCTCTATGACCCCTTAGGTGATGTGTCATAGGCCAAGGCGACCTGATAGTGGTGGAGGAGTTAGCCAGAATATCAATTGACACTAAGCAAGTTGGAGAAATACATGGCACAACCCAATTGGACCACGCTCATTCGAAACTACTTGGAACACGAAATACTGTCAGCAGAGAAGAAAGAAGCAAGGGAGTGAAGAGAAAAGGGTTGCAATATGCCATCATGAATGGTATGTTGTACAAAAGGGTGTATGCTGAACCATGGCTCAGGTGTACTGAGCTAGAGAAGCCACCAGGGTTGGAAAATCATTGCACTGTGAACAGTAAGGTCCCATTACTACGGGCTCACCATGTGGGCAGACAAGGAAAAAATGGTTAGAGAATGCCATAAATTCCAAGAGCATGCCCAAGTACAAAAGCTACCTACAAAGTGAATGACCAGCATCAGGTCGCCTTGGCATTTTGCAAAGTGGGGGATAGACATTGCTGGCCCGCTCCCTGAAGCAACGGGGAGGAAGAAATTCCTGGTAGTGGCAATTGATTACCTCACTAAATGAGTGGAGGCTAAGGCCGTATCAAGCATAACAAGGAAGAAAATTACAAACTTTGCCTGGAAAAGTATAGTCTCCAGATTCGGAATCCCCCAGGAGATTGTGAGCGACAACGGAAAGCAGTTCAGAAATGAACCATTCAGATCATGGTGATTCAAGCTGGGCATAAAGCAATGGTTCACCTCTGTAGCCGACCCCCAGGCCATTGGGAAAATAGAGATCACTAACAGGACAATCATTCACGGACAGAAAAGAAGATTGGGGCAAGCAAAAGAAAACCGAGAGAAGAGTTGGTGAGTGTGCTATGGGCATACCAAACGACACCCAGGAAAACCACCAGGAAATCCCCTTACAGGGTTTGTTTTGAAATGAAATCCATCGCTCCACTGAAGGTCGTTGTTCCCAGAAGAAGGGTGGCTGAGCTGATACCTCAGGTAGAAAATGACCATGCTATCCGAGAGAGCTTGGAGGAGCTGGACGAGGTCAGAGAGAGGGCATCACTGAAAGAAGAAGCGTACATGTCTTGGATCGAGCAACACTATAATAGCAAGATCAGAGCCAGGTCACTGAGAGTCAGAAACTTAGCGATGCGAATAAATGAAGCAAGCAGAGACCAAGGACAGAAAAAGTGGATGGAAAATGGAAAGACCCATGCAGGGTGGTTGAGGTGTTGGGAAAGAAGCCTACAAACTGGGCAACCTACACATAAGGCTAATCCCTCACACCTGGAATATCGTTCACCTGAGAAGGTATTACGCTTCAATGTATTACCTGCCTGTATTTGAACAATTTACCACTTTGACGGGTGAGATGGGATTTTTGAAGGGATCAAGTATTTTGTAAATCCATAACAAGTATGATTCTAAGGAAATACCAGCTGCTCCCTGCCTTTCTCTTTTTTTTTTCTTCCTTGAAGTTCTCAATACAGGAAGGAGAACCAATCATAATAGCATTGCTAGATTCCCGATTCAGATCCAAAATGCGACTATGGCTCCGACAGCTGACAAATTGCAAGCCGGACCAATCAGGAAAAAATAAATGCCCCGGCACCCAAGGGGCCGTAGAGTAGCGAGCCTGACCCAGGCCTAAAACACACTCTGGTTCCAATAGCCAGCAAATTGTAGGTCGGGCCAATCAGGAAGAAATAAATGCTTTGGCACCCAAGGGGCCGTACAGCAGTGAGCCTGGCCCAGGCCTCTAGCTCTAATAGCCAGTGAATCGTAGGCCGGGCCAATCAGGAAAAAAATAAGTGCTCCGGCACCCAAGAGGTTGTAGAGCAGCGAGCCTAGCCCAGGCCTAAAATGAAACTCTAGTTCCAACAGCCAGCGAACTGCAGGTCGGGTCAATCAGGTAGAAATAAATGCTCCAGTACCCAAGGGGTCGTAGAGAGGTGAGCTTGACCTTGGCCTCAAATGTAAATTTGGCCTAAACAGCCAGTGAATTGTAGGTCGAACCAATCATACCAAAATGAAAGCTCTAAAACCCAAGGGATCGTAGGGCAGCAAGCCTGACTCGGGCCAAAAACAAAACTCTAACTTTAGCAGCCGGCAAACTAGAAAACAAAGTAAGGCATGAAGGCTAGAGGCAGAGGTCCAGGTGATGAAATGGCCACTTTCCGGTGAGACCACCAAAAACAGGTCGAAAAATGAGCAAAAATAAGAAGTGCTATGAACACTTCAACACAACACTTTGGAGGGGTAAGGGTGCCCGAGAATGGCATAAAAATACAAGCAACCAAAAGAAGAAAATAGACAAGCAAAGAAAGAAAGTTATGCTAAAAATACCAAATATGAAATACGTCATCCATCGGACGTCCATGCCAACAAGGCCACAATAAAAACATAACGAAAGAGAAATTTTCTTAAAATCCCCAGAAGGGAGTACACACATTCATTTAAAAAGAATAATATAAAGGCTTTCATGGCTTCATTGGGCCACCAGCAGCGTCCCTTCCAACACCATCGACCTTATCCTTCTTGAGCACTAGAACCGGCTCCTTTCCTATGACTTCACCACCCAGGTGTGGCCCACTAGCAAAAAGAGAGTCACCTTAAACCAGAGCACCATCAGGTTTCCAGTTGTCAAGCTCCTCAAGAATCATACCTGGATGCAGCTTTGAAAAGCACTCTGTAAAGCTATGATTGCGGAAGGGAATGAAAGCCCCACCTAGGCCAACGAGCAGTGTCTCCTCATCGTTAGTATAGGAATACAGATGGATGGAACCCTTCAAAGCATCGCTCAGTATCTCAGAGGCTTTACCGCTATGCACCACACGAGATAAAGGCTTAAGAAGGCCCTAAAAGCCCAATCGCGGAAAGCAGCCGCTCATTGACTTTGACCTCACACCGAGCCAAGGAAGACTGCAAAGATCCTGATACGCCTTTCTCCAACTCTAGGTCCTACTCTAGCTCGAAAACTCTCTAAGTTGTCCTCTTCAGAGAAGGCATGCCACGACGGAGCTCACTGATCTCAGTTTGCGTGCTGTCAAGCTCTAGCTGCATGGCCCTGGTCAAGCAAAGAAACTGAAAGCCAACTAGAGAAGAGCAAAGTTAAGCAACCTCCTACGATAAAAATTATCAACAATAAAAAAGAAGAGTAATAGGCAATACCTCCATGACAGCACCCGCAGAGCGATCGACAAGGGAGACAGTCCCCGCTACATTCGGAGTGCACTTCTTGAGCCAGGCATTATAGTGAGGGATTGGGAGAATCTCACTGGCAAACTCGGTGCGGCTCGCAGCAGTGTGCATTTTCCCCTGAGAAGAAGAGTTGCGGGTGAAAGTATGAGATAACATGACTGCCTAAAAAGGCTAAGCGACAAGTACCCCGGCTCCGGTGTGCAGGGCCGTCTCCGACATTTCGGAGGCCCTGTGCAAATGAAAAATGAGGCCCCTAAATATATTAATGTAAAATTTTCATATAAGAATTATATCAAGAGTGTGTCTCTTGAAAGACGGTCTTTCCATAAGTCATGGAAAGACCAAGGTTTAAAGTGTAAATTAGAAGAAATTAAGATAAAATTTTCGGGTTGCATGAACCGGGTTATAAATTTTATAACTACTACATGTTGCATACTAAAATTTTAATGTTGCAATTAAGACCTTTTACCTTTTATTATTCGAATTAAACCCCGTCTTTCCATAAGTTTATGGAAAGACCGTCTTTCCCAAGACTTTGCCTTATATCAATACGATATTACAAATTTTCTAAACAAAATCAAAAGGCAAAAAGATAAAATACTAATAGCTAATTACTATTATATTAAATATTAAAACACTACAAGAGGAGTTCTTATATTTACTTTCAAGTTTACATAAGCTTACTACTTAAATAGAATCATCCTTCTAACATTCTTAGACGCAAAATCATCAACTAAATCTTCATAATTAATTGTTTCCAAAACATCATTCTCAATTGCCATCAACGCCAAACCATTAAGTCTTTCTTGTGCCATTGTGGATCGTAAATACGACTTCAACAATTTCAACTTTGAAAAACTTCTCTCTGCCGATGCAACAGTCACGGGAATAGTCAACAAAATTCTATATGCAATAACACAATTAGGTAAATAATCACGACTCTTTAAAAACTTTAAAATATCTAATGGTCCCAAGTTTTCTGGAGGCAAAAATTCTCTAAGTAACTTTAACTCAACATACAATTCATTTCCATCAATATCAGATTGTCCCTGATTTTGAAGTGCAATTTCAAATTGAGTACAAGAAGATTTCAAACTTTCATCATCAAGGGATTGTAAATTATAAGAACAAAATAGAAAGCCAAATATTTTTTCATATTCTTTGAATTGCTCAAATCGACTATTAAGAGAAATAATAGCTTGATCAATAATGTATAAAAAATAATTAACTCTAAAAGAATCCTCCCCGGATTGTGGCTCGGTTGCTGCCTTATTTGGATCCTCATCAGAAAAACGTTTTCTTCGAATTACACGTCTTTGAGGAAAAATGTGATCAATGTTCATCTCTATGGCAATTTCCCTCGCAGTTTCTAAAGCTTTTTCAAATCCGGTTACTCTAAATTTCTCAAAAAAAGTAGTTAAACCCTTTATTTTTTCAATAGCCTCACCGATTAGCACATCATTCGATTGTCAATTCTTACTAACCGAGTTAACAGCAAAAAGAACTTCAAACCATATAACTATTGCCACTAAAAACTCAAAATCACCAAGTTCATTATTCGCTAAAGAGTTAGCTTCACTTCTTATCTTAGAATCAAGATCAGTTTCTCCTACTTGGAGTAGAGCCTCACGTACATCACCCATTTGGAATCTTATGGCTTTAACACTTTCAACACGACTTTCCCAACGAGTAGATGACAATGACTTAAGAGTCAATCCTTTAACATTTTCTTTCAAAATTTGCCATCTTTTCGTAGAATGTGAAAATATAGTATAAATACGCTGAATGATTCCAAAAAAATCCCTAGCTTTACCACATGTATTAGCCATGTCACATAATAGCAAATTAAGACTATGACAACCACAAGGAGTATAAAATGCTCTAGGATTTAAATCTAAAATTCTTTTTTGTACTCCTTGGTGTTTTCCTTTCATATTTGCTCCATTATCATAACCTTGTCCTCGTACATTATCAATGTTGAGACCAAGATTTTCCAATTCCATTTGTAAAACATCAAAAAGCCCTTGACCACTTGTATCATTCACATTTAAAAATCCTAAAAAAGACTCCTCAATAGTCACAGGTTTTGAAGAAAAATCAACATATCTTATTATTAAAGTCATTTGCTCTTGGTGGCTAACATCAGGAGTACAATCAAGTATAACAGAAAAATACTTTGCTTGTTTTATTTTCTTGATAATTTCAGATTTGATTGCAGAACCAAGCATACGTATTATTTCATTTTGAATGTTATGACCAAGATAATGAATATGAATATCATCATTAGTAATTCTCCTAACATGTTCTTGAAGTATTGGATCAAACTCAACACACATTTCAATTAAACCTAAAAAATTTCCATTATTACTTTGATATAATCGCTCATTTGTACCACGAAATGCTAAATTGTGTTTTCCAAGAAATTTCACAATTGAAAAGATTCTAAATAAAACTTTTTTCCAATGATCTTTTTCCTTATCAAATTCTTTTTGAGCAAATTTATCAATGGTTTCATTCTTTTGCAACCTTAGACGCAAATCATACCAAGTTCTCATGTTGTTAAAATGTTCTATGCTTGTTTCATGCTCTTTTAGTCGTGTACTTAAATGAGACCAATCCCCAAAACCATCTTTAACTAATTGACTTTTTAAATAACCTTTTTTAAACAATTTACAGCAAAAACAAAACACTTTATCAAGTTCTTTTGAATAAACAAGCCAATCCCTATCACATTTTTCTCCATTTGGTAAAATTCGTTTGTAAAAAGTTGCCGAAAACCGTTTACAATACCTATCTTCGGGACCTTTGACAATAGATAAATCTCTTTTAGGTCCTTTAACCGCTAAAATATCTATCATTTTAGAATCAAGAGAATCCCAATTTCTCGGATCAAAAATATCAAATGTGTACAGTTCTTTAGATTGGTCTAAATCCCTAACATCATTATTTTCACTATCATTGCACAACTCAACATTCTCATTATCAATGGGATGGTTATCATCATATTCATTCTCAGTATTTTCACCATCACTAATATTATGACTCTCATTCAAAAGCACATCAGCAACATCAACATTAACATTAGAACAACTTTCATTTAAAATTTCTACATTCCCTATATCATCATTGTTATTTTCTACAAGAACCTGAGGTTTCTTTACAATAAATTTATGAAGAGCTCCTCTTTGAGATTGAGTTAACTCTTCAATTCTTTGTCTTTTTTTACGCTTTTGACAACCAGAATCATATTTCCTAGGAGGCATGACTCAATAATTACACAAAATTCAATTAAATCAAACACCACAGATTCACGCCAAATTAAAAAGACCAAACAATAATTTGCAATGCCAAAAATTTAAACCAATTGATAAAATAAGATAGATAAAACCTGGATATTGAAGAGTGCAGAATGAAAAATTGAAAATTGAAAATCGAAAGCCCGTAGCTCGTCCCTGGCTAATGGGTGTTGTGCCGAAATGCGAAATAGATATTCACCTCCGATTTGCCCTTGACTATGCTAATTGAACACAACTCCAGGAGCAAAATCTGAATCTTTAGATGATAGAAAATAGAACAAATCAATGAATTAGCCTTGGATTTCTAAACTCTGAAAGAATTAGAGAGATGATTGAGAGAGACCTGACCTTTGATATAAATAGGGAAAAATTAACGAATTGCCCGTTGAAGTCTTGAAGATTTCGCCGATGAAATCTGGCTAAGCCGTTTAACAGCATCATCGGTAGTCGAGAATCCGAGATTAACGAAAGGGGAAGTGATTTGAGGGAGAGAATTGATGAAATTGGCTTGGAAATTGGAATGGGCATTGATTGATTTGGTTGGAAAAACAAACCATAAATACAATGAAGATGGAGAAGATGCGTAGACGATTTCTGTTTTCTGATGGGAAAGGAAAATATCAGATTTCTTATCGGAAAAGGCTTTAATTTTCTTATTAAAAGAAAAATAAAAACGAGCACCTTACTTTGGGGCCCCAGAAATTTATATATATATATAATACCTAATAATATAATTTTGGGGCCCCAGAAATTTTGGGGCCCTGTTCAACAGTACCGGTTGGGCCATATAAAGGCCGGCCCTGCCGGTGTGACTTGCAGGCTAGGTTTTGGTGTCTCGGGGACCACATCAGGTACCACCTCAACAAGGTCTCAGCTAGAACCTTCACCCTATTTTAGGATAAGACCATGACGAGACTACTTCTTAAAGGGCTATTAACCAAAAAAACTTTGTTGTCAGAGACATGGACGATCTTCGTTGTCTGGTCCATGACCCCAGCAGTATCTTCGCTTCATGGTGGAAGGCGGGAGCTGGTGATACGATGAGGAAGCTTGGCAATATCACCAAGGAAATTAGCAGCCGACATCTCTGAAAAACACAAAAACAGAGCAATTCAGAATAAGGCAAAAGAAAAACAAAATAAAACAATGAAAACAAAAGCAAGACAAAACACAGCGAGGAGACATAAGCTGATAAACTAATACCACTCAGATCTGTGAGGCCAGGGCCCCAAAATTTCTGGGTCCCCAAAATTATATTATTAGGTATTATATATATATATATATAAATTTCTGGGGGCCCAAAGTAAGGTGCTCGTTTTTATTTTTCTTTTAATAAGAAAATTAAAGCCTTTTCCGATCAGAAATCTGATATTTTCCTTTCCCATCAGAAAACAGAAATCGTCTACGCATCTTCTCCATCTTCATTGTATTTATGGTTTGTTTTTCCAACCAAATCAATCAATGCCCATTCCAATTTCCAAGCCAATTTCATCAATTCTCTCCCTCAAATCACTTCCCCTTTCGTTAATCTCGGATTCTCGACTACCGATGATGCTGTTAAACGGCTTAGCCAGATTTCATCGGCGAAATCTTCAAGACTTCAACGGGCAATTCGTTAATTTTTCCCTATTTATATCAAAGGTCAGGTCTCTCTCAATCATCTCTCTAATTCTTTCAGAGTTTAGAAATCCAAGGCTAATTCATTGATTTGTTCTATTTTCTATCATCTAAAGATTCAGATTTTGCTCCTGGAGTTGTGTTCAATTAGCATAGTCAAGGGCAAATCGGAGGTGAATATCTATTTCGCATTTCGGCACAACACCCATTAGCCAGGGACGGGCTACGGGCTTTCGATTTTCAATTTTCAATTTTTCATTCTGCACTCTTCAATATCCAGGTTTTATCTATCTTATTTTATCAATTGGTTTAAATTTTTGGCATTGCAAATTATTGTTTGGTCTTTTTAATTTGGCGTGAATCTGTGGTGTTTGATTTAATTGAATTTTGTGTAATTATTGAGTCATGCCTCCTAGGAAATATAATTCTGGTTGTCAAAAGCGTAAAAAAAGACAAAGAATTGAAGAGTTAACTCAATCTCAAAGAGGAGCTCTTCATAAATTTATTGTAAAGAAACCTCAGGTTCTTGTAGAAAATAACAATGATGATATAGGGAATGTAGAAATTTTAAATGAAAGTTGTTCTAATGTTAATGTTGATGTTGCTGATGTGCTTTTGAATGAGAGTCATAATATTAGTGATGGTGAAAATACTGAGAATGAATATGATGATAACCATCCCATTGATAATGAGAATGTTGAGTTGTGCAATGATAGTGAAAATAATGATGTTAGGGATTTAGACCAATCTAAAGAACTATACACATTTGATATTTTTGATCCGAGAAATTGGGATTCTCTTGATTCTAAAATGATAGATATTTTAGCGGTTAAAGGACCTAAAAGAGATTTATCTATTGTCAAAGGTCCCGAAGATAGGTATTGTAAACGGTTTTCGGCAACTTTTTACAAACGAATTTTACCAAATGGAGAAAAATGTGATAGGGATTGGCTTGTTTATTCAAAAGAACTTGATAAAGTGTTTTGTTTTTGCTGTAAATTGTTTAAAAAAGGTTATTTAAAAAGTCAATTAGTTAAAGATGGTTTTGGGGATTGGTCTCATTTAAGTACACGACTAAAAGAGCATGAAACAAGCATAGAACATTTTAACAACATGAGAACTTGGTATGATTTGCGTCTAAGGTTGCAAAAGAATGAAACCATTGATAAATTTGCTCAAAAAGAATTTGATAAGGAAAAAGATCATTGGAAAAAAGTTTTATTTAGAATCTTTTCAATTGTGAAATTTCTTGGAAAACACAATTTAGCATTTCGTGGTACAAATGAGCGATTATATCAAAGTAATAATGGAAATTTTTTAGGTTTAATTGAAATGTGTGTTGAGTTTGATCCAATACTTCAAGAACATGTTAGGAGAATTACTAATGATGATATTCATATTCATTATCTTGGTCATAACATTCAAAATGAAATAATACGTATGCTTGGTTCTGCAATCAAATCTGAAATTATCAAGAAAATAAAACAAGCAAAGTATTTTTCTGTTATACTTGATTGTACTCCTGATGTTAGCCACCAAGAGCAAATGACTTTAATAATAAGATATGTTGATTTTTCTTCAAAACCTGTGACTATTGAGGAGTCTTTTTTAGGATTTTTAAATGTGAATGATACAAGTGGTCAAGGGCTTTTTGATGTTTTACAAATGGAATTGGAAAATCTTGGTCTCAACATTGATAATGTACGAGGACAAGGTTATGATAATGGAGCAAATATGAAAGGAAAACACCAAGGAGTACAAAAAAGAATTTTAGATTTAAATCCTAGAGCATTTTATACTCCTTGTGGTTGTCATAGTCTTAATTTGCTATTATGTGACATGGCTAATACATGTGGTAAAGCTAGGGATTTTTTTGGAATCATTCAGCGTATTTATACTATATTTTCACATTCTACGAAAAGATGGCAAATTTTGAAAGAAAATGTTAAAGGATTGACTCTTAAGTCATTGTCATCTACTCGTTGGGAAAGTCGTGTTGAAAGTGTTAAAGCCATAAGATTCCAAATGGGTGATGTACGTGAGGCTCTACTCCAAGTAGGAGAAACTGATCTTGATTCTAAGATAAGAAGTGAAGCTAACTCTTTAGCGAATAATGAACTTGGTAATTTTGAGTTTTTAGTGGAAATAGTTATATGGTTTGAAGTTCTTTTTGCTGTTAACTCGGTTAGTAAGAATTTACAATCGAATGATGTGCTAATCGGTGAGGCTATTGAAAAAATAAAGGGTTTAACTACTTTTTTTGAGAAATTTAGAGTAACCGGATTTGAAAAAGCTTTAGAAACTGCGAGGGAAATTGCCATAGAGATGAACATTGATCCCATTTTTCCTCAAAGACGTGTAATTCGAAGAAAACGTTTTTCTGATGAGGATCCAAATAAGGCAGCAACCGAGCCACAATCCGGGGAGGATTCTTTTAGAGTTAATTATTTTTTATACATTATTGATCAAGCTATTATTTCTCTTAATAGTCGATTTGAGCAATTCAAAGAATATGAAAAAATATTTGGCTTTCTATTTTGTTCTTATAATTTACAATCCCTTGATGATGAAAGTTTGAAATCTTCTTGTACTCAATTTGAAATTGCACTTCAAAATCAGGGACAATCTGATATTGATGGAAATGAATTGTATGTTGAGTTAAAGTTACTTAGAGAATTTTTGCCTCCAGAAAACTTGGGACCATTAGATATTTTAAAGTTTTTAAAGAGTCGTGATTATTTACCTAATTGTGTTATTGCATATAGAATTTTGTTGACTATTCCCGTGACTGTTGCATCGGCAGAGAGAAGTTTTTCAAAGTTGAAATTGTTGAAGTCGTATTTACGATCCACAATGGCACAAGAAAGACTTAATGGTTTGGCGTTGATGGCAATTGAGAATGATGTTTTGGAAACAATTAATTATGAAGATTTAGTTGATGATTTTGCGTCTAAGAATGTTAGAAGGATGATTCTATTTAAGTAGTAAGCTTATGTAAACTTGAAAGTAAATGTAAGAACTCCTCTTGTAGTGTTTTAATATTTAATATAATAGTAATTAGCTATTAGTATTTTATCTTTTTGCCTTTTGATTTTGTTTAGAAAATTTGTAATATCGTATTGATATAAGGTAAAGTCTTGGGAAAGACGGTCTTTCCATAAACTTATGGAAAGACGGGGTTTAATTCGAATAATAAAAGGTAAAAGGTCTTAATTGCAACATTAAAATTTTAGTATGCAACATGTAGTAGTTATAAAATTTATAACCCGGTTCATGCAACCCGAAAGTTTTATCTTAATTTCTTCTAATTTACAC
This sequence comes from Rubia yunnanensis, assembly GCA_037428765.1. NCBI lineage: Eukaryota > Viridiplantae > Streptophyta > Magnoliopsida > Gentianales > Rubiaceae > Rubia > Rubia yunnanensis. The sequence goes on from CM075063.1 coordinate 67,232,692, forward strand.
TTTAAACCTTGGTCTTTCCATGACTTATGGAAAGACCGTCTTTCAAGAGACACACTCTTGATATAATTCTTATATGAAAATTTTACATTAATATATTTAGGGGCCTCATTTTTCATTTGCACAGGGCCTCCGAAATGTCGGAGACGGCCCTGCTGAGGATAAAGGTCGACAGGAAGGGAGGGTAACCCAATAACCATAAAAATAGAATCCCTCAAGATCCTATCCGACCTCACTCTCATCGCCTCGAGAGGGGAAACAAAAGGCTGCAGGGTCATCATCTCAAGGGGATTAGGGTGAGCACCCCCCACCGTAGCTCCGGGCTAACTGAGTAGACAAGTCAGGTTCCCTCATAGCCCATAACTAACTCCTCACTCACAAAGACAAACCTTCACTTCCAATCCACCCAAGTAGGAAGATCAGTTAAAACCTTGACCCCATCCTGCCGGAAATTCAGAAAATTCCAGTCTGAGGGCATGCAGACCGAGTGACAGAAAATCTAGAAGAGGGTGATAGATAGCTCAATGTGTAGAAGGTGACACAAAACCTCGAAGCCCAAGAGGACTCGGACAGAGTTTGGGGGAAGGTCGTGAGCTCTAATTCAAAGTAGCCCATGACGAACTAGAAGAAAGTAGACAAAGGGAACCTAAGGCAGCAATTTTCTGAAGCATCTAAATAAATGACCACTGTACTAACAGGGGTATCCATAACTATCTGGGAATTTCACGGCAGGGTCACCTGGTCACGAATGTCAACAAAGGTGATCCCACCGGCGGCAAAGATGCTTTCGAGCAGGGCGCATGTTAAGGAATTAGTATTATAGTTGTTATGGAATTAGTGTTAGTATTATAGTTGTTATGGAATTAGTGTTAATTAGTATTGGTATTGGAATTGGATTTGTATTCCTACCATAGTTGTACTTGTATTCTGTTACCTTCTCCTAGCTAGGATAGGTGTCATGTATCACTATATAATGTATCATGAACTCATGAATAAACCTACAGATTATTACCCTTATTTCCTACATGGTATCAGAGCCTAAAATTCTGAAACCTAAAACAGAAAATTTTCCGCTGCCCTGATCTTTCCCGAGCCGCCACCGTCCGACGCCCCACGCGCCGCCGCCGAAATCCACGCGCCACCGCCGCTGCACCATCGCCGCCGCAGTCCGCCAGGTTTCCGATGACGACCCCGTCAAACAACGTTTACTGCTCGTGTTTATTTGATCCGCTACCAACCGACGCCACGCGCCGCCGCGGGCCGCCCACGCGCCGCCGCCACGCAACTGTTCACCGGTGTTCTTATCCGTCCCTGATTTTACAATATGTCGGGTTCTGATGAACAACCTCGTTTTGAGATTCCTGAGGGTACGAAACTTCAAGATCTGAGTGCTAGTGACGTAATTGCAGCTTTACTCAAACAGCTGCAATCACAATCTGGCACTCATGCTGCTTTACCGATTGGTCGTGTGTCGACTGATCCTTACTACATTGGTTCCGGCGATGGTCCAGGATTACAACTTGTACCAATCATGCTGAAAGGACCAGAAAACTACAATGAATGGTCTGATGCGATTTGTTGCGCATTCTTGGCCAAACATAAGATTGGGTTCCTTAATGGATCCATCACAAAACCCCAGGATGATCATCCAGATGCTGCTGTCTGGCCTGGGGTTAATGCTACTCTTGTCTGCTGGATCTCACAGACCCTGGATCCAGTGATACGATCTTCAACAAGTTCTTTCTCTACCGTCAAGGATTTGTGGGATGATCTTAAGGCACGCTTTATTTTCGCTGATGGAATGAAGCTTATGCAGACACAAGAAGCCATTCAAGGTTGCAGGCAGAACGGTCAGCCCATCGCCATCTATTTTGCCACACTAAAGAAGTTGTTTGCAGATTATCACTGCATGCGACCGCCTGTGGTCTGTATCTGTGAAGATTGCAAGGCCTTATGCCAGTGCACTTTTCAGGCGAAAATCCTCCAGGAGAGAGAGAAGGATTTGATCTATCAATTCATCTCTGGTCTCGACGATGGTTTTCACACCCTGCGATCCCATATCTTGAGCATTGAGCCGCTGCCATCTGTCATGAGGGTGTATGCCCTTGTTACTCAGGAGGAGAATCATAGAGCTATCATTCGAGCCCGTGATTCTTCTTCTACATCTATGGCATATGCTGCACGACGTTCGCCATTAGTTCTTCCTGCCGACGACCGTAAGAATCTTGTTTGCACACATTGTCGTCGCAAGGGTCATGACAAAGACACCTGTTTTAAGATACACGGCTTCCCGGAGTGGTTCAAGAAGGGCAAGAAATCGGCACCACCTGACCGGCCATTAGTCAACGCCGGTCAAACTGGTGGCGCCACCGGTCTCTCGCTCCCGCCGCCGTTCGCCGGAGCCGCCTTGTCACCACCAAGCCTGGCGGCGGTGGCCTCCTCTACAGTCCCTACTCGCTCTGATTTTGGCCCCACTCTGTCTGATGACCAATGGAACACAGCCATGAACCTGTTTAATCAGCTTCACTCTCCTGGTAATGAGTCTGGTAAGCATACTTTACCATGGATCCTTGATTCGGGAGCCTCCTATCATATGACTGGTGACAAAGGTTCTCTTTCTGATCTTACTACTACTATTGATGCTATGAATATTTTTCTGCCCGATGGCTCGATGTTCTCTGCTACACAATTTGGAACCATTTGTTTTGATGGTTTTCAACTGCCGCACGTGTTATATATCCCTACACTGCGCTGCAACTTACTGTCTTGCTCTAGATTGCTATCTACCCTAAACTGTCTAGCTTTGTTTACTGAAAATTATTGCATTTTACAGACAATCAGTACGAGGAGAGTGATTGGCGTGGGTGAACAGAAAGGGGGGGTGTTTTGGCTTCGTCTGCTGGATGCTCGTGTTCGAAGTCCTGTCCTGCAGCCTCTTCCTACAGTTGCTTCACTGTCCTCTTCTGATTTATGGCATCAGCGTTGTGGTCATCCATCTTCAACGGTGTTGTCTTCTATTTCTCCTCGCAATAATAAACATTATGTGCCTTGTTCTATATGCTATAGAGCAAAACAGCCTAGACATAGTTTTCCTTTAAGTACTACTAATGCTACTGCATTGTTTCAATTAATTCATTGTGATGTTTGGGGACCCTATAATACGCCCTCTTCTAGTGGTGCCTTTTATTTCTTGATATTAGTAGATGATTTTTCCCGAGCTGTTTGGGTTTATTTGTTAGTAGCTAAATCTGAAGTAGCTTCTAGATTTTTAGAATTTAGTGCTTTAGTCAAGAACCAGTGGGGAAAAACAATCCAACGAGTTCGAGCTGATAACGGCACTGAATTCTTGCCTCTCTGATCTCACTTTACTGCATCGGGGATCGTTTTTGAGACATCTATGGTTGATACTCCGCAACAGAATGGTCGAGTTGAAAGAAAGCATCGTCATTTACTCAATGTAGCACGAGCTTTACGGTTTCAAGCCAATCTTCCTATTGACTTCTGGGGAGAATGTGTTCTTACTGCTGCCTACCTGATCAACCGAACACCGACACAGCTTCTCAATGGTCGTACTCCCTTTGAGTTACTTTATGGACAGGCGCCAAATTACTCTTTTTTACGAGTATTTGGATGCTTGTGTTTTGCTGCTCGTGTTCCAAGATATCGTGACAAGTTTGCACCAAGAAGCCGTCGGTGTTTGTTCCTTGGTTATCCTGCCGGAAAGAGAGGTTATCGTCTTCTTGACTTGGACTCTCGAGTTATCTTTAACACTCGGGATGCTGATTTCTTTGAAGACCAGTTCCCGTATTCTGCATCTCCGCAATCCACTTCTACAGATGAATCTGGCGGCGTCACCACTGCACCGCTGGTTTCCTCCTCCTACTCACCGGAACCATATGACTTTTCCGATCAACCGCCGACCGCTCTTCCACCGGTCAACTCCAGCCGGTCAACGCCGGTCAACGCCGGTCAACCTCGGCCGGTCAACGCGGGTCAACGCCGGCGGGTCAACGCCGGTCAACTCCGGCCGGTCAACGCCGGTCAACCCCGGCCGATCAACGCCGGTCAACTCCGGCCGGTCAATGCCGGTCAATGCCGACCAGTCCACGCCGGTCAATACCGGTGAGTCAACGCCGGTCAACGCCAGTGAGTCAACACCGATCAACGCCGGTGAGTCAACGCCGGTCAACGCCGGTGAGTCAACGCCGGTCAACGCCGGCGGATCAGCTCCGGTCAACGCCGATGGGCTAACACCGGTCAACGCCGGTGGTTCTACACCGGCCACCACCGGGGAGTCAACACCAGTCAACGGCGTCCAACTACCTCCGGCCGCCGCCGGCGTCCCACCGCATCCCGACGCCGGTCCTCCTCCGTCTGCTGCCAATAATCCACCATCCACCAGACAGAGTGATCGTGCTCGACGTCCACCGCCGTATTTGGCTGATTATGATTGTGATGATTCTTCTTGTGCTCTTGTTACTGAAGACCCCCCCTCTTCGACTACGTTCCCCCATACGTCATCACTATCCTCAGGTGTTCTCTACCCTCTTACTGATTATGTAAATTGTGATAATTTTTCTAGTCTGCATACTAGATTTTTGGGTGCTGTAACTTCTAGTGCAGATCCCACTACTTACTCCGAGGCTTCCCATCATTCTTATTGGCGAGACGCTATGGTTGCGGAGCTCACTGCCCTAGAGCGCAATCAGACTTGGACTTTGTCTCCTTTGCCTGCGCATAAAAAGGCCATTGGTTGTAAATGGGTTTACCGAACGAAGTTTCGTTCTGATGGTACCATTGAACGTTACAAAGCTCGTCTCGTGGTCCTTGGAAACCGCCAGATTGAAGGAATTGATTACACAGAGACTTTTGCTCCAGTTGCAAAGATGAGTTCCGTTCGCTTGTTCCTAGCCGTTGCTGTTATACGTGGTTGGGAATTGCATCAAATGGATGTCCATAATGCATTCCTGCATGGTGATCTACATGAAGAAGTGTTCATGCGACCCCCACCTGGCTATGTGGTTCCGCTTGGTCAGGTTTGTCGCCTTCAGAAATCTCTTTATGGTCTTCGTCAAGCTCCTAGAAATTGGTTTGCTAAACTGGCGCAGGCTTTACGGAAATTTGGTTTTGTTCAAAGTAAGGCAGATTACTCTTTATTTGTCTTTTCCAGTGGATCGCAGTCTTTACATGTTCTGGTTTATGTGGATGATTTGGTTATTGCTGGTAGTTCTTCTTCGCTCATCTCTGCGTTCAATAAATACTTGGGTTCTTTTTTTCACATGAAGGACCTTGGTTTGCTTAAGTATTTTTTGGGCATAGAGATTGCTAGAAGACCGGAGGGAATGTTTCTCTCGCAAAGTAAATATGCTTTGGACATTCTATCTGATACAGGTTTATCTGCTTCTAAACCAATTGATTTTCCGATGGAGCAACAACATGATTTGGCACGTGTTGAAGGTCCAGCCTACCATGACCCGGAGCAGTATCGCCGCCTGGTTGGACGTCTGATATATCTAACTATTACTCGTCCTGAACTTAGTTATTCAGTTCATACTCTTGCACAATTCATGAAGTCTCCTTGTGTTCCTCACTGGCAAGCTGCGGTTCGTGTTTTGCACTATTTAAAGAGTCATCCTGGTCAAGGTTTATTTCTTTCCTCTCGTAGTACTCTCCAATTAACTGCTTATTGTGATTCGGATTGGGCCGCCTGTCCTATTACTAGGCGTTCCTTATCCGGTTATTTTGTTATGATTGGTGATTCCCCGGTTTCCTGGAAGACTAAGAAGCAACCTACTGTTTCTCGGTCTTCTGAAGAAGCAGAGTACCGTGCTATGGCAGTTGCCTGCTGTGAGTTATTATGGCTTCGGTCCTTGCTAAAAGACTTAGGGGTTTCGCACACCTTTCCTATGAAATTGTTCTGTGACAGTCAATCAGCCATTCACATAGCAGCCAACCCGGTTTTCCATGAACGTACTAAGCACATTGAAGTTGATTGTCATTTTGTTCGAGATCTTGTTCAATCTGGCGCTATTGTTACTCAACACATTCGTACGATCGACCAACCCACGGATTTGTTCACTAAAGCTCTCGGTCGTAACCAGTTTCATTTCTTACTTGGCAAGTTGGGCATTTCTGATCCGCATGCTCCAACTTGAGGAGGAGTGTTAAGGAATTAGTATTATAGTTGTTATGGAATTAGTGTTAGTATTATAGTTGTTATGGAATTAGTGTTAATTAGTATTGGTATTGGAATTGGATTTGTATTCCTACCATAGTTGTACTTGTATTCTGTTACCTTCTCCTAGCTGGGATAGGTATCATGTATCACTATATAATGTATCATGAACTCATGAATAAACCTACAGATTATTACCCTTATTTCCTACAGCGCATATGAACCAATGCCCAGCATCAGTTATGTCGCAGTAAGATTCACCCTTGGGAGAGCTGACAGTAGAAACTGTGGTGGTAGAGAAAATAAAGAAGAAATAAAAAAAAGTCTAGAAACGACGGAGATAGTATCTAGGAAACAGAAAATGATCACCGGAGAAGACTTAAAGCAGAAGCGAGAGAAAGCCTAAGAGAAGAAAGTAAATGAGAAGGGGATTTGAAAAGACAAAGGATAACAGGCCTAAGAAATCCCGTAGGGACAAGAATGACAACAAAATGTTGAACTACTTTGGGAAGAGTGAAATTTAGGAGGCATGCGCACGGAAATCGCTGGGGATCAGAATGTGGTGAGTAATCATATAGGAAGCGCAACCATCAAAAGGACAAGGGATTTATTTGGGTAGTTGGGCGGTTCAAAAATTTTCAAGAAAAGAACCGTCCGACTTTCCCGCCAACAAGATGGCTAATCTTGATGCTGTGAGCAGAGTCAGGGACGCTGTTTGTACCCTGTGAGCTCTCATCGAGTTGTCTAGTCCATCGCCATGTACTTACTTAAATAGATAGTGAATTGAATTGGGTGGAACTTGACGAGGGATGTGCCCAGCCGGCCCAGACGTAGATCAAGCCCAAAGCAAATGGAAAATAATCAAAGCCCAGTCCAAGTAAACGGCCTTAAGAGGCAGTTAGGCAGGGCTTGGCCAAGAAGGAAATGGAAACAAGGGGATGGAACAAGAGCTATCACATCAGCCCAAAAACACAGGATTTACGCAATCGGAAGTTAAGATCACACAATCTATTCACTATTCCCAACTATATTCCCTACATGGCAGCAAAGACTAACCTGTGCCTACCCGACTGACCTCAGCCTGTTTTGTAGGAGATTTGAGAGAACTGAAGACCGGAGAAACCAAAGCTACAAGAGAACAAAAATAGGACTCAACTTAGCAAATGGTACCCTTGTGTCGACTTCCATAAAGAAAATCCAAGTAAAGTTGCACGTGTGCGGTATACTATTTCAAGCTCTTCCCATGTAGTTGCTCGTACTTCTTGAATGGAGGGATTCAGTTTGATCTATCTCGAACAAGTTTGGTAAACCTTATCTGAACCCCCCAAAAAAATACAATGAAATCTGAGCTTTCTATTATTTAGGAATTTAATTACTTATGTTTATCTTGAAATATCATGCCATAAATTTATAATATCCCACATTATAGGTGCAACATCATCTGATGTATTTTTTGAACTGTAGTTTGAAAACAGATTATTTGCCTAATGTATAGGCTTGTCAAAGATTATGTTTGCAACATCACATAATTAATGATGTTGCAATATGTAATATTGAACAAGTTTGGTGAAGTTCTAGCATAATGTTGTATAGTAAAACATCATATCATATACTTGTAACATCAAATAGGTCAGAAGTAACATAAAATCATATTTGCTGCAAATTGTAATCTTGATCAGGCTTAGCCAATTTTTTACCATCGTGCTATACAGTTTAAACATCATGCCAAATTTCATGAACATCATCTACTATAAATAAGATTTCCAGCTACTTATGATTATTTTCGTAATGTGAAATAAGCTCAACTTCACTGTTTACAACTTCTAAATTGTGAATTCTAACATGTGAGAGCTTAGGCATTTAAATGAAACTCTCAACAAATTGAAAGGAGGTTGCTCTATTCAAAGACAAATTAGCAACATGTATGGAAAATCAGCTATACAAATTAGGTATTTCAAACAAAGGTTGTTGCTCGTTCAATTTCAAATCAATAAATTGAAAGCTCGGAATCAATTATTGAAAGATCGGCAACCTACATTGTGAAACAGGTACAATCTGTTCATCACTCACATTAGATTCAATTTGTTACCTTCGACTCTGTTATTGTGTCGCCTGAATGAGTGCTAATTGATTGTCGATCTCCTAATCTCCTTCTCAAACATGATTCGAGCTTTGAATCTACAATTTTTTAAATTGATTTGATTCCCAGATTTGGATGATGGATGTTAAATAAATACCTTATTGTATTCATAGATTACTTTATTGATACTTTGCTAATGTTAATCGACCTCTTTCTTCAAATTCGTCGCAGTTGATTGTTGATGATGGACATCGGTTGGAAGATTTTTTGTTTGTGAAAGATTTTTGTTGAGAGAGTGATGTTTAATCATTTGAAGTTGAAGAGGTTTGGTGAAGAGGCTTGTTTTGGAAGAGAGTTTGCTGAACGCTTTCAATATGGGAAGGGGTTTGGGTTTTTTTGTATTTATTGATTGGTACCTCCATTTTTATGTGCTTTTCAGTATAGATATTGAGCCCATTTTATTTGTAGATTTACCTCCCAATTTGATTTGTCATTTTTCTATTTTCCCCGTAGTCCTTGGTCTCACCTAGGGATGGCAGTGGGGCAGGTTTTGGTAGAGATTTGCCCCACATTCGCCACAATGGGGTGGGTATAGATGTAGTTTTTGTGGGGGTGGGGTGGTTATGGGTGTGAAAATTGATACCTGCCCTGGGTAGTGGGTCGAGCATAGATATTAGTCCTTACTCGTCCCACCCCCGCCCTGCCCCGCCCCACTATACCCGCTTTATACACACTAATTTATTGTATAATAAACTATTATTTATCCATAATGCACATGTTTTACTTATAATATTTTCATGTAAATAATGTAAAACGGGTCTCTTTGGTTGGAACGGGTGAGACCCAATCGGTTGGGGAATGATTCAGTATATTGTTTTGTCTTTGGGTATTGGGTCTTGATCGGGTGTGTTCAGGTTTGGATGTCTTTCAGTAGTTTTGAAAAATATTTGAATGGATCGGGTTTGGTTCTAGTTGTTTCAATTTCAATACAATTTGGGTATCATTTTTTTTGAATCGGGTTCGGATCAGATTTGGTTCCGGTTGTTTCGGTTTCAGGTAAAATTCGGTTTCACATTTTTTTAATCAAGTTCGGATTGGGTTTGGTTTGAGTAAGTTTAGTTTTGGTACTTTTCGGGTACATTCTCTTTTGGGTCGGGTTTGGTTGGACTCCAATATATTCAATCCGGGTCTTGTTCAAATAAATATAGCAAATTGTCATTATAATGAACATAAATAATATATTATTTTTGTAAAAATACTTTCGCTGAACTAATGTATTTTATATATGTATATATATATATATTATTTTACATAGTCTCTTTTTTTATGTATACTTTCGATTTGTTGAAATGAAAAATTATTTCTCTTGTAAAGAACATGATATTTATGCAAACATTGATCTGTATACGTTACCGCGTAAAGATTATACTAGTATGTAAGAACAAAATAGAATAATTTGTATTAATTTTTTTCTATTTTATGTTGTCGATCATAACTCACAAAACAACTAACTTGCAAGTTATAATATAGACTAAATTATTTTTTTAGTCCCCTACAAAGTAACTTATACCATGTTTTGGTCCCCTTTTGCAAATCCCTCAGATAGTACCCCACATATTTAAAACGATATGTTTTGGTCCCCAGAGGTGGTTTTCAAGCAAGACTAAGTTGTTTTCTGGTATAACCAGGGGTATAATGGTAATTTTACTAATTAAAAATTATTTTCAATTAAAAATTCCTAATTTAAAATTTTTCTTTTGCTTTATTTTTTCCACCGCCGATGTGGCCTTCCGTCGGTGCTTACGATCTAGCTATCGGTTTCCATGGAGTTCGAATCCCTCAAGTTCGACGCCACCTCTAGAGTTCGACGCTCCCTTCGTGTTTGCCACCTCTAGCATCGTCACTCCCAGTTCGTCGACCGAGTCGAAGCCGTTCACTGGTGGTGCCCTCGAAGCTTGTCGAAGCCATGCACTGGTGATGCCCTCGAAGCTCATCGAAGGCGTGCGTTGGTTATGCCCTCGAAGCTCGTTAAAGCCATGCGCTGGTGGTGCCCATGAAGCTCGTCGAAGCCGTGCGCCGGTGGTGCCCCAAACCTCGTCAAAGCCGTGTGCCGGTGGTGCCCCCAAAGCTCGTCAAAGCTGTGTGTCGGTGGTGCCCTCGAGGCAAAAGTGAGCTGGTGGTGCCCTCGGAGTCGTTAAACTTACCGGAGCTGTGTGCTGGTGGTACCCTCAAAGCTCGCATTCACCTCTCGAAGAGCTTCGCCATCGAGCCTCTTTGCCAATGGTGACCCTCAAGCTTGACAGTGCCACTATAGTCCTCAAAGCGGCGGAGACCACAAATTCCCACCGGTGGCGGTGAAGATAAAGCGGCGGCAGTAAAGACAAAGCGGCGGAGGCGGAGACAAAGCGGCGAGGAAGAAGGTGATTTTTCTTTTTCTTGTTTAATTTTTTTAAACCCGGGGGTATAATGGTCATTTTAGATATTTTTACCAATTTTACAGTTGACTTTCTCTAACAACTACCTTTGGGGACTAAACAAATTATTTTGAATTTGTTGGGTACCGTCTAAGGGTTGATTTGCAAAAGGGGACCAAAACATGGTATAAGATACTTTGTAGGGGACTAAAAAAACAATTTAGTCTATAATATATAGTAGTTCTCCTGATAGGCGGTCTGTCCATAAGTTTATGGGCATACCACTTATTTTTTACCTTGAGAAAAACTGTTGTGAGACCGTCTCACCATAGCAAATGGTGAGACCAGAGACCAAACTGCAATAAGTAGGAATGGAATTGAAATATAGGACCTGATTGCAAAATAGGAACATAGGCTGAAAATGAGTCAAAATTAGGTTATAACCAAAATGGGCCAACCTGATTTTCTCTCTCCTCCCAAATAACTGTCAGATCTCTTTCCTCCCAAAAATTAAGGAATTTCATTCCTCTTCAAAATCATCCCAAATTCATGCTACGAAACACCAAATTCAAGCTCTGAAATTTCCAATCAAAGCTCTGCAAATCTCTGGTTTAAGCTCGCAATCAAGCTCCGAAATCAGAATCTGCAATTTTTTGAAAATATGAAGAAATCATATTTTGCGACAGAATTTTGTGGAATTTTGCACGGAAATATTGAAGAACAACATATTTCAAAGCTTCTAAGATCTGTGAAGGTGAAATAATCGAGGTAATATGAAATTTACGGTTGAAAATCCTAGCTCTATGGTTGAAATCTCAATTATATGAAACCTACGATTTAAGATCTTAGTTTTATGGTTTAAAATCTTAGTTTTAATGGTTGAAATATACGATCTAAGGCGTTGTTGTTATAAACTATGAAAAATGAAGCAATTCAAGGCAATGAAATTGTTTTATATGAGGAAGAAGGCAACAAATATGTTCAATCTGAAAATTCAACAAGTTTACATTCGGGTTTGGTTTTGATTTCGTATATACAGTTGCATGAACACATGAAGTAACATTTTTATATTGTGGAATTTTTCAGCCATATCTGGAATTAAGTTATATGCATGATGTGAAGAAACCGTAGGTGTTTTTTAATTTGCTGAATCGTGTGAAGTAATATGATTGAAAACTGATGTAACTACATGAACACATGAAGTAACGTGATAATTTTCTGATGGACGGTTCCCCATGGTCTGAAATTTGGCTATGTGCAATTTGTTGGGAAAATGTAGGTTTTTTTAAATTTACTGAAACACGTGAAGTAATATGATGAACACTAGATGTAATTGCATAAACACATGAAGTAACGTGATATTATTTTGACGGATAATTCCCCATGGTCTGATTTTTGGCTATATGCAATTTGTTGAGGAAATTGTAGGTGATTTTAAATTTTCTGGAACGTATGAAGTAATATGAAGAACCCTGGATGTAACTGCATGAACACATGAAGTAACATGATATTATTCTTCTGGATAATTCCCCAAGGTCTGAAATTTGGCTACATGCAATTTGTTGAGGAAATTTAGGTGTTTTAAATATTGTTGAAACGTGTGAAGTAATATAATGAACACTTGATTTAACTACATGAACAAATGAAGTAAAGTGATATTATTCTGATCGATAACTCCCCTTGGTATGAAATTTGGCTATATGTGATTTGTTAAGGAAAATGTAGGTGTTTTTAAATTTTCCGGAACTTATGAAGTAATATGATGAGCACTGGGTGTAACTGCATGAACACATGAAGTAACGTGATATTATTCTGATGGATGATTCCCCAAGGTCTGAAATTTAGCTATATGCAATTTGTTGAGGAAAATGTGGGTGATTTTAAATTTTCTGGAACGTATGAAGTAATATGAAGAATACTGGATGTAACTACATGAACACATGAAGTAACGTGATATTATTCTCCTGGATAATTCTCCAATGTTTGAAATTTGGCTATATGAATTTGTTGGGAAAATTTAGGTTTTTTAAATATTACTGAAACGTATGAAGTAATATGATGAACTTTGGATGTAACTGCATGAACACGTGAAGTAGAGTGATATTATTCTAATCGATAACTCCCCTTGGTATGAAATTTGGCTATATGTAATTTGTTGAGGAAAATGTAGATGTTTTTAAATTTTTTGGAACCTATGTAGTATGATGAACACTGGATGTAACTGTATGAACACATGAAGTAACGTGATATTATTCTGATGGATAATTCTCCAAGATCTGAAATTTGGCTATATGAAATTTGTTGAGGAAAATGTAGGCGATTTTCAATTTTCTGGAACGTATGAAGTAATATGAAGAACACTGTATGTAACTGCATGAACACATGAAGTAACGTGATATTATTCTTCTGGATAATTCTCCAATGTTTGAAATTTGGCTATATGCAATTTGTTGAGAAAATTTAGGTTTTTTTAATATTGCTGAAACGTATGAAGTAATATGATGAACATTGGATATACTTGCAGGAACACGTGAAGTAAAGTGATATTATTCTGATAGTAACTCTCCTTGGTATGAAATTTTTCTATATGTAATTTGTTGAGGAAAATGTAGGTGTTTTTAAAGTTTCTAGAACATATGTAGTATGATGAACAATGGATGTAACTACATGAACACATGAAGTAACGTGACATTATTCTAATAGATAATTCACCAAGATTTTGAAATTTGACTATATGCAATTTGTAAGTGATTTAAAATTTTCTGGAACGTATTAAGTAACATAATAAATAAATGATGTAACTGCATTAACACATGAGATAAATTGATTGGACTTTGTTATTCGTCAATATCTAGAATTCAATTGCATGCATTTTGTTAAGAATATTCTGGTGTTTTAAATTTACGGTTACCCAAGAAGTAATATGTTAAATACACATTGTAACTTAATATATACATGAAATATTGTGATGCTGAAGGCGGGAATTTGATTTGTTGGATTTTGTTTTCAAAATATTTTGGTATTGTAAAATTTTCTTAATTGTCTGATGTAATATATTAAAACAAGATCTTACCTCTTAAACACATGAAGTAAAGAAGTGTAGTGTGTAAAATTGATATATAAAATTGGTTTTATACATTTTATTGAGATAATTTATGTGTTTATAAATTTTTTTAAATGTATAAAGTAACATATTAAGCAAATGATATAACTGGATTAACACATGAAATAACATGATTGAACTTTGTAACAAGATTCATCAATATCTAAAATTCAATTACATGCACAATGTTAAGAATATTTCATGTTTTAAAATTTACTGTAGACAAATAAGTAATATGTTAAATACACGATGTTACTTAATAAATACATGATGTATTGTGATGTTGAAGGTTTGAAATTTGATTGGTTGGTTTTTTTCCAAAATATTTTAGTATTGTACCTCTATGTACATATTTATAAATGACAAAATAATTATTTATGTAAGGAACTAAAGTGTAAAACACGTGAACTAATCAAAACAATAGTTGATGTAATGAGTTACTGAATAGGTTCATATTTGCATGACCAGATTTTTACACTAGATTTTGACACCCGGTTTTGACACAAAAACAGGGGAAAAAAGCAAGAGAATTAAACGATAGAAGCAAAGAAACCAAAGACAAAGGAATTTGGTACAAAGACACCAAAGCAATAAATCTAGACCTATGAGATTCAATTTGGCATTGTATTTATATTATTATTTTGTACCTTTAACTTAAATTATGAGACTGATCATATAAATTGTGCTTCAAATACTTTAAACACCTGAACTAAAGAATGAAGATTAATTAAATAAAAATATTTTTAAACTAATAAACACCAAGCAACCATTGTTTGAAACTAATGGCTCTAATAAATAAATTAAATGAAAATATACATGAACTAATGTTAGAATAAGTAAATTAAAATATGAGGATCGAAAAGTAAAGCACAACATATGGCTAAAAGTTTCCTAATGTTTGAACTAAATAACTAAATAATCAAACAAAACATCTAAATAATCGAACTATATACCTAAAGAACATATAGCTATAAAAAGAACAACACATGAAGTAACAATCAGAAAACATTGTAAATTTGGCAAGCAAAATTTAATCATTCAAAATATCATTACTACACAAACTGTTAAACTTTAATAAGAAACCAAAGATGAAAACAATGGAACTAAAGAGATAACTTCATAACTGAGTTAGTACTAGAACACCATTATAAAAAACTACAAGTTTTAATCCAATTACGACAAAACAAATTCAACAACCTAGAAAATTAAACATTCAGAATCATACAAATACTAAATCATTCATCATTCAAATACAACAAAACCAAACATTCAAGTCAGATCACAAACTAAATCTATTTTTCAATTCCAACAAGTTCTTGCAAACATCTTAAACTCCTTATTTGGGGGGTTGCACAGATGTGGACAGTCCTTCTAGGCCATCCAATTCATCATTAGTATACAAGTTAAAAGTCATGATAGGTTGGTTATGTTTCATTCTCCTCCAAATGGTGCCACATTCATCAACCATAGCACATAATTTGTCATTCCTAAACTCTTGTGAATCTTCAAAATCATCTGGTTGAATATGGATTTCTATAGTAGTACCTTCACGTGATTGCAAGTTGCGCGACCCCTCAGCCACATCACCCTTAACCTTCTCCAATCCCCCATAATATCAGTAATAACAACTTCAAAGTTATGCTTGACAATCATGAGAGCCTCATCGTAAGCCTAGACAGGAAAAAAATATAAATATAGTTAGAAGTGGAAAATCACAAATTAGAAGTAAAAAAAATAGATAAATACCAAGAGGGATTTCATTCCTCAATTCTTCAAAGATAACATTTACCTCAGTTGTTATGAGATCCTCAACAACAACGATAGACCCAATAACTGAAAAAAATTTAACTAATGCTACATACACATTAAGTAATTATATATACACAATAATTAATATGTTAAAAATTAACATCAACAGAACCATTTTTTTCAATCTCTGCTGCCTTACCATGAACAGCAGAATCATTTTCAGTCTCTGGTGCAAATACAAAAAACGGATGAGTTTAATACCAAAACTAACAATTAATACACATGAACTGATAAGTCAAAAAGAATAAATTAATCTCCTAATGTTACCACTTTGTTAAATATTTGTTGAAGCTAGAGGACTATTGATCACAAGTTTATCCACAACTACATGGTAATAAAACTATATATTAATGAGTTTAATACCCGAACTAACAAGCTATAAATAAAATTCAAGCAATATTAACCAGATGCTTTTTCAAATATTTAAACTGATAAAATATCTATCACATACTCAACAATAACTATTCAGCATAACAAAATAAACACATAAACTAAAGACATAAATAATTAAACTACGTACACTAAAATGATAATAAAGCATAAAACATTAACCTAACCTGATTCTTTCATATGTGTTGAAATTGGAGGATTATTAACCACAACCTCAGCCTCAGCAACAACTATTCAGCATAATAAAATAAACGCATAAACTAAAGACATAAATAATTAAACTACATACACTAAAATGACAACAAGGTATAAAACACTAATCTAAACTGATTCTTTTATATTTGTTAAACTCGATGATTACTAACCACAGTCTCAGCCTTAGCAATAACTACATATTACAAACAAATTATATAAATAACATAACTAATTCAACAAAAATAAAAATAACCCATAAATGATAAAATTTTACCAAGCTTATCTCTACCCCCATTCACATCACCTCCAGCTACAATAAAAAATCAAATATGTAAATGCCAAATGTAAAGCAGTAAACAGTAAAATTAAAACAATAAATTATATTTTAACCATTCTCAAACAAATTATATTTCAACCATTCTCAGAAGATCCAGCAACTCTAACTGGCTTATCCACACGAGATTTACTACCTCTTTTACGCAACCTCTTAACAATATCGGCTATAAAAAAAGAGGAAATTATCAGAAATAGATACAGAAATCAAGTAATAACCAACAACAATGTAAAATAAAATCTCATCATATGTGAATACCAGTTGTAGTAGGTTTTAGCTGATTCTTTTTCCCTTTAATATAAGTTTAATAACTTAACAATTATTCAATCAATTATCATAAAAACATAAATAATAAATACAACACTTACAAACTAACAATATACATACCATATTTAGTAGTCAATTTAGATGCAATCGACTGTATTTCATCAAACACGTAGCATCATCTACATTAAAAGGTAATCACATAAACACATGAATAAAAAGCTGAAACACCTATAGTAAACAGATAAATATAACTATATGAATACACATTCAGAAATAGAAAATATAAAACACCTAAAATTATAGATAAACTTGAATTAAACAGATAAAGAGATTGAAAGATGTTGCAAATCAAATCATCGAACGACTAATAAGAGGAGCAACTGATATGGAAAACCAAGCAAGAAAACAAAGAAGGTTAAACCAATTCATATGCTATCGTATAAATTCTATTAAGAACATCAACATAGTAAGCATGCTTCAATTCATCATCATAGTAATCTCTTTCACTCCGCTACAGAAAGAGCTATAAATAAAGAACAAAAGCGTTGCGAGCAAATACCATAGTCTGGAGGAAAGGAAAGGAATTTTCATGGGGATGAACTAGGGAAAGATGTCTGGTTTCCATCCAGGTTTTGGCCTTTCCCACTCCTGCAACAATCACATCCAAATTAACAAAATTAAAGCATAAAGTGCAAAGCAGCAGCAAACTGCCATAAGCAGCAATTATTAAAAAGTAATACAACAAATATAACTTACTTACAAAGTTACAAGTTACAACTCACAATAATCAACAAAGTTCAGAGAAGCATCAAACTCTCTAATTACAAGATCATATGGTAACATTTCATATCAATAATTATATCACGCATGAAGACTACAAGAAGATTCAAAACAGTAGCTAGCATATACACCACACAAACCATTCATAACACCATGTTAAGACACCATATGATGCAATACAATAATGCATTATTCATAAGCAGAGCATCATTAAATAATTCATCAAATAATTCAAATAATTAAATAATTCATCAATAAAATAGAGTTATAACACAAAACCCTAAATAATACATAAACAAAAAAATTATAAGGAAACATTTCAAATCAACAGCTGATGAAATATGAACACCTTCATCCACAACAGAGCCACAAAAAAGCTTGAAGTAAACACATGAACATCCAAACTAAACACATACACAACCTAACTAAAAGACAATGCAAATAGAGAACATCAAACTAAACAGAGCCTAAACTAAACACAACAGAGCCACAACAAAACAAGAACTAAGTGCATGAACATTCAAACTAAACACATAAACAGCCTATCTAATCCGTCATACACCGACACAAAAAAAATTCAGTAAAACAGAACAGCATCTAAAAAATTAGCAAAACTGAGCAACATAAACACAAAAAATAGTGCAGCATCAATAAGAACTAACAACACATCAAATCAATCAATAAAAAAATAGAAAAATCAAAGAAGAGGAACACAAAACCCTAACAATACAAAAAATAGAAAAATAGGGAAAAACCTTTTGATTCAACAGCGGATGAGCTAGGAACAACGTCATCAACCTTCTGTTCACCTGTACTAGCAATACCTTCCTTTGATTTCATCGTACCTACAAAATACCAAACACTAATCGAAAACACACAATATAAGGCCAAAAAAATACACGCACGGTCGGATTCACAGAAATAAATGCGCGGAATCGAATAGAAAA
Organism: Rubia yunnanensis; assembly: GCA_037428765.1. Taxonomy (NCBI): domain Eukaryota; kingdom Viridiplantae; phylum Streptophyta; class Magnoliopsida; order Gentianales; family Rubiaceae; genus Rubia; species Rubia yunnanensis. Next base: position 67,251,183 of record CM075063.1, read on the forward strand.
CAATTAGAAACATGAAGAAAGCAAGCAACCCTAAATATGAAACACAAAATCACACAAAATTAGAAAATTTTACCTCAATCGAACCGGATTGAACAAAAGAATGCAATGACGCTACAAATGTCGAGTTTAAATAAATTTCGGACGGTTGAATTGGAGGTTATGGCGAGCGATTTTGAGAGGTTTTGAGGGAGGGTTTTTCGTGTTTGAATTTTGGGGGAGAAGAAGAGATGTGACCCAAAATGGAAAACTGACATAATTCCTAAAATATCTATACTATATAGTATTGCTTTAAGGCCCCAAAAATATTTAATTTTATAAGAGACCCCCTGGTCTCACCATAAGATTGGATGAGACGGTCTCACCCAAGTCTTTGTATTTTACCTTATACGTTCACATTCAAATATATATTATTACTTGTTTTAACTTTAAAAATACAATATTTAAATTTTATTAAAAAATTACAATATTTAAAGTAAAAATCACATAAACTTATGGAAATGCCATCTTTCCTGAGACTTTCTCATATATATATATATATATATATATATATATATATATATATATTCACGTTTGCGATAAATTTTAAAAATATAGCATATTAAATTAAGATAAAAAAAACATTTATAGAAATACATACTCATTTTTTCTTAATTGGGTGAAATATTAGTATATTACCAATAAATCCCTTTAGAACTATTTAACTTTATATAAACAGTCTTGATCGACTTTATATAGAAATCAAATATCCCCTATTTACTAATTATAAATTATGAGTCTCATGACTTAATACTAATTAGTTATATATTTTCATAACTATGCTGACTTATATAATCAACCCTCAAAGTGGATTTTTAATAAATATTAATTCTCATTTATTTTTATAATTGTGTCTTACTATTTTAGTTAGTTATATTCCATCCTAACTAATTTGATTAAGATGCATATTTGAGTTCTATAAGCACTTAACTGAGTTAAAAGGTAATTAACACTTAGCTGAGTTAACTCTATATGATACATTGTACACCCAAAAATTGAAATTGTTTAACTACAAGCTTTATTAATATTTTATAATGACGAGTAATGCTCTTGTGTAACTTGTATGAATATTCATATTTTCTATCTCTAGTTAATTGCTTATATCCTCTAATAATCGAGTTTACTTTGAATATCCATGATGTTTTATTTTATTTGAACGTTAATTACCTCTTAAGCTCATAATCCCAAGCACCATATAATAGAAGTTGTTTGGATGGTGTTGTCAACGGGATATTGAAGTCATTTTGACTAACCTACACTCAAGTTGTCTAAAAATAACATACTAATATTATAATATGTTATTGATTTTAATTATTTACTACATATAATAAATCATAACTTGTTAAAATATATAATTTCTTAAGATAATCAAAGCCATAAACATCTCATTGTAACACACACACATATATATATATCATATCGCTGAAGAAAATCCAAAGAAACACATAATTTGAAATAACAAAGTGTTCAAATTTTTTTTATACATTGTCACATTGATAGAGAGTACTTTTGATAGAAATATGTATACATATTAGTTATTTATTTATTTATATATGACAAAATCTTGTTTTAGACCAACTAACTATTAAATAAGAACATTTTATAATTAGTGAGACTAATAAGGTCATTTCATATTTACTTTTATTTATTGTAATGAGATACATATAAGTATGATAAGATTTTAAAATGAATCTCAACATATAAATAACTACTTTTTAAATAATTTGAATGAAATATTACAAAAAATATTCAAATTTTAATGTATTCAACATTTAAATATTTCTAACAATATCATATAGTTTTCCTTAGATGCCTAAACTTTAAAATTTTAAATAAAATTCTTTGTTTTCAATTTAAATGTAAGCAAAGTCTAGGGAAAGACTGTCTTTCCATAGGCTTACGGAAAGACTGGTTTAATTAGAATAATGAAAAGGTGAAAGGTTTTGATTGCAATATTAAAATAAAATTATATAACGTACTGTAGTTATAAATTTTATGACCCAATTAATGCAACCCAAAATTTTATCTTCATTTTTTCTTATTTGCAGTTTAAACCTTGCTCTTTCCATGACTTATGGAAAGACCGTATTTCAAGAGACGGACTCTTAAATGTAAGACAACATGTACATAAAATTTAATCCTAATATTTTACTTAATAATATTGCGCAACGTGCGATGGTACTCCGCTAGTTATGTTTAAAAGACTTGACTATGATTTACAATCTCATGTTCCCAAAACAAGATTTTATGTTATAAAATACTCCATAATATTTTCATACAAACATAAAATATTTATTATTTTACCAATAAATATTAAATTTTACATAATTAGAAACTAAATTACTAGTATCTATTTATGAAAATAAAATAAAAAAGTAAAACAAAAATATATCTGACATAGAACAAATCAAGTGAATCATTAATCAACCATCAAACTATTCAAATTATCTTTGTAATTAAATATTTTACCATATTATTGACCACAAAATAAAACATATAGACTAATAGCTAATTAATTACGGGGAAAAACAAAAAGGTTATTACCATATTATTGACCACAAAACAAAACATATAGACTAAGGCCAAGGGCAATGGTAGAGATCACTAGTGGTTTTTACCAGTTAAATATATTATTTATATTTATCTCTCTCTTCCACCTCACCTTAAGAGACTACTCAAAAGACCACCTCTTTTGTTCCCCACAATGGCAAGAGACCACCCTCTACTATTCATGGATCCCACTTGATTTTTCTATCACACTCATTAATTTTTTACATTTAATTTAAACAAATTTTGAGCACCAAAATAAATTGAATGTGAAATTTAATAATAAATTTTAATTTGTTAAATTTAATTTTGTTTTTTTACAAAAATTCAGATTTTATTTTTTAAAAAATCAGATTTTACAAAAAAAAATAGATTTTACAACAAAAAAAATTAGATTTTACAAAAATTTAATTTAAAAAAATTCAGATTTAAAGAAAAAACAAGGGTTGGGACAAGAGAGGACAAAATGTGGGTCACATGTGGTCTCTTGGGTGGTCTCTTGGTAAGAGATCATGGAGTGGTCTCTTACTAAGAGACCATCATTGCCCTTACTCTAATAGCTAATTAGCTACGGGAAAAAAAACAAAAAGGCATATTAGAAATTCAGAATTCATTCAGAGGTCCAAGTCTCCCAGACTTCCTGACTTCCTGTTCTTCTTTCTATCAGCAACGCATCGCGGATTCCCAAAAATATGGAGAAGAATATCAATTTCAATCCGCTTACAGTATTTTTGCACCAAAAAGAAATCGCACAAGCACGGCTCTTGGCGCCCAAAGGTTTGTTCCCGCTTTATTCTACATTGAAGAATAAGATTTTGGCACCCAAAGTCATGGTAATCCCTTGCAATCATCTCCAAATCCCATGGAACTCAACCTCATATCTGCAACTAATCTCATGTTTGAAGGAATATATATATATATATATATATATATATATATATCTTATATTTCATCTAGTGGAGTATTCGGTTCAGATAATTCAATATTCTTTCAGGGCAAATAAGTGTGAAAGAGAGGTGTTCTGAATTATTTCATCAATTGAAAAGGTAATTTTCAATACTCATTGTCTGTTTATATTGTATGAGATGGAGATAGTTTAATCCGCTTAAATTGTTATGATTTTGCTAAAATCGAGTTTTTTTCACTTGTTCAGTATGAAATAAATCTCTTTTGAACCTTGACACGGATATTCTTACTGGTTGACTGTGACTTTCTCTTTCTACAGAATTATGAGCTCACTAAATAATGAAAATAATGAAGTAATGGATGCAGTCACATGACTTGGAGCTAATGTAAATGAGGTCCCATCTTTTGAGGTGGGATCTGAGGGAGCATGGGCTGGTCACAGGAGTAAAGTTTGGAAGGAGTTTATTCAAATTAGTAGAGCTGATAGTCATGATGGATATTTGAGAAGTCAATACAAGCATTGTAAGGTGGGTTCAATTATTGCTGAATCCAGTAGAGGGACTACTAATCACACGAATAACCATGAAAAATGTGCAGCACATCAAGCTCATCTTCAAACTTTGAAGAAAGAAGGTGATCAGGTTAGATTTTTTTATCAAAATGTTTACCAAGACTTAGTAGCAAAAGCAATTAACAAACATGGTTATTCTTATTCCTGGGTTGAACATGAAGGAAATAGAGAGATTCACAAGTACTTGAATGATAAGGTTAAATGTATTAGTCGAAATACTGCAAAAGAAGATTGCATGAAGATTTATAACACTCAAAAAAATCTCCTTAAAGCTATTCTCAAGTGTGCACCAGGTCGTATAAGTTTAACTAGTGATTCATGGACTTCTTGCCTAAGTGAAGGATATTTGTGTTTGACTGCTCGTTTTGTTGATGAGAATTGGAAATTGAATAACAAAGTTTTGAGCTTCTGTCATATCCCACCACCACATTCTGGGCTAGAAATTTACAAGGTTATAATAAAATTAGTTAAGGATTGGGGCATTGATGATAAGCTTTTTTCCTTGACATTAGATAATGTCTCTAGTAATAATATAATGCAAAGTCACATGAGGTTGAGCCTTAATGGTTGGGGATTGTTGTTGAATAATGGTAATTACTTTCATGCTAGATGTGCAGCCCATGTGCTAAATCTTATTGTTAAGGATGGACTTAAGGCGATTGAGAATGTTTTGGTAAAAACTTAGGGAGAGTGTGAAACATGTTTAGGGCTCCGAGTGGACTTGTGTAGATTACGAGAGACTATAAGTCATTATGGTTGGATGTTGTTAATAGATGGAACTCTATGTACATGATGCTTGATAGTGCTCATTTGTATAGAGATGATTTTGATAATTTGCACACTGAAGATGTGACATATAAACAATGTCCAGAACCTTATGAGAGGGACATGATTGCGAAAATTCGAGATGCTTTGGAACCATTTAATGTTATTACTAAGTTATTTTCTGGTAGTGACTATCCTATGGAAAATTTGTACTTTGAGAATTTCTGGAATATTGCTATGTTGTTAAAGGACTTGGTTCAAAGTGAAGATAAGGTTTTGAGAAGAATGGTCGTAGAGATGCAAAGTAAATTTGAAAAATATTTGGCTAAAAATGAAGAAAACAATTATTGCACCTTATTTGCTTTTGCAATAATTTTTTATCCTCGGTGTAAACTTGATTTTCTCAAGTATTGTTATAAGAAGTTTGATGGTGATGAGTTGAAAGCGGTGAGAAAAGTGAGTGACATCTCTCTGAAATTGGCAATGCTCTTTAATGAGTATTCTTCAAGGCCAACAAGTAGAATGTCTTCTCCATCAAACACTCAAAGCAGATCCAACTCTAATGGGACTGATAGACGCAAGCGCAAGTGTGACTATTCCGCGGTAAGTTTGTTGTTTTTAAAATAAATTATGATTAGTTAACTTATATTTTAGGATAATAATATGTATATTCAGTATTTTATTGCTTTATTGTATTTTTAAGTAATTTAAATAGTTTCTAATATGTAACTTATTTTTTCCGTAGGATTTTGATGTGGATGAGATAGATACTTTTAATGGAAAGACAACGTTGCAAGTTTATTTAGATGAATCTAGAGTTCCCAGGAGTGGTGAACTAGATGTTTTAGATTTTTGGAGAGAACATGAAAAGAGATATGGTGTGCTTTTTGATATGGCTAGAGATATATTGGTTGTCCCTGTCACAATTGTTGCTGCAGAATCAACATTTAACATTGGAGGTAAAATTTTGAACAAGTGGGGGAGCTCTTTTATTCCCGAAAATGTGGAAGTTTTGATAACTACACGCAGTTGGTTGCACAGCTATGAATGTAACTGCTTTTTATTGGTCAATTTTCATGTTCTGTTTCATCTATTCTTTATACTTGAATAATTTTCTTTTTTTACCCATGAAGGCTTTGGAGACGAGGAATTTATTGGATGTCACATGGAATGGATATGATGGAATCTTACGGTAATTGGTAAGTAATCAGTTGGTTCTTAATAATATGATTTTGTTAAAATGATAGTTGGGCCGGAGAAGCAAATTTGTAGCTACTTTGTGAAATGGATCGATCCACTAATGTTGGTTGCTTTATTTTACTATGAGGCTATGAGCCATGCATTTAAAGTTTCAATATAAACTTATGGTTTTTTTTTCTATTTTGAAAGAATGTGAAAATGTGATCATTGCACGATATTAGTTTGTTGGCATAAGGTCTAAAGTATCTGCACTTTGATAATCTTTCAGGTTTATTTGGGACCGCACTTTTGTAAGACTGGTGGTTTGTTGGGGTTGGTTGAATAAGGTTTTCTTATCAAAATAATGTTTGATCTGGAAGAAGCGCCATCAGAAGTCAAGGTTTCTGGTGGAGAAGTTATCTTGGAACTACTGATATGACTCTGAGCGGTTTCAATTCACCCAGGCAGTTAAGTTAATAAGAGTTGGATACATGGTTAATGGTTTCTTTGATTGTAGATTAGGCAGCTAATAATGCAGTTGATCTGAGTTTTGCCTCTGTAACATTTTATGAATATTTGGTTTCCTTGTTTGTTTTATTCACTTATTTTGAGATCCTTGTAGACTTGATTAATAACCATGAAAAGATATTATTCGAAGCTATTTTGAGATCCTAACGTACTTTACTGCATATTTGAATTTGATTTAAGAGCCTTACATCTTTGCTTTGTCATTAACCCGAGAACCTGACATTTGGACTCCTCTGAGGCATGTTTCAGTCACCTTTAAGTCTTTCTGTAGAAGTGTGAAAAGAATGCAAAGCACTAGGGCTTTGGTTTGGTGTTGTGAAGTACAAATGGCTAGTTTTGGGGTTTGCAATTTAGTAAGTTGGAACTTGTTGTGCTGAACCATTTTGTTGTTAATGTTTGTCTTCTGCTGAACTGAGTCAGTTACTGGATGAAAAAGGTTTATTTAAATCAACTGACATCGTTGCTGTGACTTTGAGCATTTTTTTACTTCTGTTTTTCTTCTTACTTGTTTGTGATGGTCACTGCTCTATTGAGATTGAGTGGTTTATATAGGCTTGAGAGTTCTGCTTTTTGTCGGTGCTTTAGGGCAGATAGTATTTTCATATATGAGGACCTGTGTATCACATTCGATGTCATGTGCAGTTGAATGCACTCTTTGATCTGATCTGAAATAGGAGGGGACATTCAAATATGAGTCGTTCTAACCTTGTTTGATTGCAAATGAAGTCGGGCTTTTTCTATAATCTAAATGCCCCCTCCCAAACATTATGAATCATAAGCAACACAATAGTCATCACAAGATGGCGGTGATGGACATGTATTGAAAGTTACAATCTGAGAGCTTGATGATTTCCTCGGCTTGGGTAATGTGGAGGAAGCGTTGAAAGTTTTGGCCGTGTTAGAGAAGCAGGGCATTGGTGATTGGTTTTGAAGCCGAAGAAACAGCCTAACGTCTCCACTTAACATGTAGATTGGTTTTGAAGTTTGGATCCTCAGCAACTTCAGCATACGATGTTTCTTCCATAAGCCAAAGTTGCCTACAAACCTCTTTCATGGATTACATGTCCAACCTTTCATAGTGAATTAGTATTGTACAACATTTATGTTTTCTTTGAGGTCCCTTAGAACAATTGCAATCTATACTGGAAAAGGGGCACATTTCTTTACAAACAAGAATGATGAGTTTGAGAGATTGATGCAGAAGAGCAGGAGACTTTGTAATTACAGAAGTATCAGATGGCAGAAAAGACCGGAAATGATTGCCATTCCATTCAAGTTTAAGAACCTTCTGAATTCACAATATAGGCTTACGACAACTTCTACCGTGAAATGGCTCTCAAGAATCTGTTCATTGAAGAGAAAATGCCTAACGCTTGATTCTTTTTCTTCATTCTGTTCTCCTCCCCCAAATATAATATGCCCCCAAATATAATCTGCGAACAGAAGAACGCATTCACGGTGAACTTGGCCTACAAAATATGGTTAAGAAAACAAAAGAAATTATGGCAGAAATATCCACATCTCTATTCCAACTATATGTAACTGAAATCCTACCTTTTGTCATTTTAATGGTGCACAAACTAACATACCACATGGAAACAATTGAGAAGCATTCACATCGAATAAAGATCAGGTTAGCAGAATCAAACTAGAACTGCAATTTATGTGCTAAATCCATGGAGTTTCTGAGTTGGGATTGTGTTAGCGAACAATTTAACTTTTGTGCACAATCATTTATTCAAATTCAGAATGTGGATTTGTTAGTCTCCCCTCAGTAAATTTGTTAGTGTGGAACATTAGGGGAATGCAGTCATCAATGTTAAGATTAACTAATTTGATTAGACTCAAAAAGATTCAAATGCTGTGCATCATTGAACCGATGCATGATATCTCTAAACTTCATTCTTATCAGGAGAAACTTAACTACCAAAATGGCATGTCACTGTTTAACAGTAAGATATGGATTATGTGGTCTAACTCTGTCATAGTCTCCCTACTAGCCTCCCATGAACAGTTTTTGCATGTGCATATAGAGCATCAGACTTTTAATTTTCATATGAATGTTGTTTTTGTCTATGCACTTAGAAATAGAGAAGTTAGGAAGACTCTTTGGAAAGATCTGACTCCTATCTCTAATGGAGATACCAATTTTATTGGTGATTTCAACACTATAATCTCTCTTTCTGAGTATAGGGGTCCAAGTACTCCATCTTTAGGTAGCATTAGAGATTTCAATGCATGGATAAATACCTCGGGTATTCGGGAAATTAATACGGTTGGGAACCTGTTTACATGGTGTAACTCTAGACTTAGAAATCCCACATCCAAAAGGCTAGATAGAGGTCTATCTACTATATCATGGAACCATAAATTTCCCTCCTCCTCCATTCAGATTTTGAACAGACAAACCTCTGACCATTCACCACTGCTCCTGCAAATTTCAAATTTAACCATGACTAACCCTAAACCATTTAGGTTCCTTAATGTATGGCTTAATCGTCCGGATTTTCTCCCACTAGTACAGGCAAATTGGGACAAAGATTTGAATGGTAAGGGCCTGTTAGGCTTTTTCCTTAAACTAATCAGACTTAAAAAGGAGATAAAAGTATGGAACAGAGAGTGCTTCGGGAACTTTGATACAAACCTGTTAAATGCTGAAGAATCCCTTAGAATCCAGGAATCTAGATTTGATCTAAATCCCTCAGATTCTGAACTTATGGAATTAAATAGGCATAAAGCTTTATTGTTACGAGCTCAAAAGGAAAAGGAAAAGTTTTGGAAACAAAAAAGCCAAGTTGAAATGGAATAAGCTAGGTGACGATAACACTCAATATTTCCATAAAGTAGTTCAAGAGAAAAATTGTAGATTACAGATTAGTAAGATCAAGAATAAAGATGGTCAATGGCTCAGTTCCCAAACTGATATTAATAATGAAGCCATCTCCTTTTTCACTGATCTGTTGCAGGAACCTAATCTTTTGCCTAATGACACATACTACTCACATTTTCTAAATCAAATACCTCATATCATTTCTGATGCTGATAATATTGATCTATCCAAGCCTGTAACTGAATCTGAAGTTGAGGCCATAATTAAAGGTTTGAATAGAAATAGTAGCCCTGGCCCTGATGGATTCACACCTAAATTCTACTTGAAATGCTGGCCTATTATTAAATCTGATTTAGTTATAGCTGTAAATGACTTTATAGATGGCTCTCCTCTTCCCAAAGGAATATCTAGTACTTGGATTACTTTAATTCCAAAAAAATCCACACCTTGCTCATTTAATGACTTCAGACCTATCAGCTTGTCTAATGTACTCAATAAAATATGATCTAAGGTTCTAATGGAAAGGCTTAGACCTTATATGGATAATCTAATTTCCTCAAATCAGTCAGCATTCATGAAAAATAGGGACATATCGGATAATATCATCTATCTTCAGGAAATGATTCAATTTCTAGATAAGAAAGCTAGGACACCTAACTGTATTCTGAAGTTGGATTTGCAGAAAGCTTTTGATAGAGTAAACTGGCATTTCTTGAGAAACATATTGTTGAAATTTGGTTTTCAAGGAAAATTTTTACATGCTGTGATGTCTAACCTTTCCCAAGCTTATTTTTCTATAGTTATCAATGGCAATCCTGTGGGTTTTTTTAGGGCCACAAGAGGAATTAAGCAAGGTGATCCATTATCCCCCTCTCTTTTTAATATTTTCTCTGAAGCATTCTCTAGAAGTTTATCTTTCATTTTCCATAATAACAAGCTTGCATACTACCAGCTACCATCTCCAATCCCTGCTGCAACACATCTTATGTATGCAGATGACACCATTATTTTTATGCAAGCATCTAAATCAAATCTGGTTAGAATTAAGGCTTTCCTGGATGTTTTTGAATATACTTCTGGCCAAAAATTTAACTTTCATAAGTCTGATTTTTATATTAGTAAGAGGGCTTCACTTGGCAAAATAAATCAGATTAGGATGATTCTCAAAATGAAGCAGGGATCCCTACCTTTTCAGTACCTAGGATGCCCTATTTTTAAAGGTAAAACACTCACTAAATACTTCCAGCCACTAATGGAGAAATATGATAAAAAACTTCAAAACTGGAAAAATCTATGGCTAAGTTCGGGGGGTAAATTAGTGCTAATTCAATCCTGTTTGTACTCAATGCCTCAACATCTCTGGAATGTGACTAATCCACCAAAATCAGTAATCAAAAACCTAGAAAGAAGGTTGTCTAGATTCTTTTTGGGTGAGACGGATGGTAAAAGAAACAAAGTTTGCAAAAAATGGGCTCACATAGCTACTCCAATTTCCAACTGTGGTTTAGGGTTTAGGTCAATCAGAGACATTTTGGATGTATATTCCCTTAAGTTATGGTGGAAAAGTCAAATAGGTAACACACTATGGGCTCAATTGCTATGGTCCTTTCCTGAGTCACATAAACAATCAGTCACCTGGAAAAGGATTTGTTCGGTTAATCTGTTTGCTGAACAAAACTCCTTAATAATTCATGGTAAAGGTCTTTGCAATTTCTGGACTTCAAATTGGTGCTTGATAGGTCCACTGATTAACCAGGTTCCAGATCATATTTCTGCATCAAATTTGTATTATACTGTGGCTGATTTTATCAGGAATAAGCCTAACATTATGCCACTGATCTCTCCTTATTTAGAAAATGATACTCTTTCATTTCTACAGGAAGCTCAACTTGAGGAAACAAGAGATGATAGGCTTATCTGGAAACCGGATCCTGTTGGAAAATTTTCTTCAAAATCAGCATATCATGCAATCACTGGCTCATCAGGTAACTCCCTGGTTTTCAAACTTCTATGGCATAGGGCTTTACCAAAAAAGATTTCAATTTTTGCTTGGAAGATGTTGCTTTCTCTACTTCCATTTGATAATGTGCTCATTACATGCGGTTTTAGTCTTGCATCAAAATGTCCTTTTTGTTGTCATAGGGACTCCCTGGAACATTTTTTCATCAAATGCCCCCTGGTCAGATCTGTATGGAGACACATGGCTTCTTTGGTTCATTTCCAACTACCTGAACCTCAAACCTTAGTTCAAACCTTCTTCACTTTTTGGGATTGTAGGGATTTACCTAAAGGCTATCAGTTGCTTTGCAACATAATTCCTATCATTACTTGCTGGTGCCTCTGGAAATCAAGAAATAGATATCTTTTCGAACACATTCCTTTCTCTACTGATTACACTTGTAAGGAAGCTATTGACATTATCAGGCTAGCTCTGTTCTCCAACCCTACATATCTGAAATACACAAATGGCATGCCTCAGTCTATAAAGAATCTATTGCCTCAGCTCAGACCTCCTCCGAAACCGATTATTAGATCTGTTTTTTGGGAGAGACCTACACAACATTGTATTAAAATTAATACTGACGCATCTTGGTTCCCGGATAAGGCTTCTGTGGGGGTAATTATCAGGGATTACACTGGTTCACCTTTACTGATCAAATCTGTCTCCATCTCTGCAAATTCATCTTTACTTGCTGAAATACTTGCGGTTAAAATTGCTTGTCAGTCCTATATCAACTTGAACGCATCTGTTATCATTGAGTCTGATTCTTTATTGGCGGTAAAGATGATATGTGAACCCTATACTGCTCATTGGACTCTTTTTGATGGTGTATACAAAGTTAACCAACTTCTTAGTTGTGCTATACTTAAGTATGTTCCTAGGGAGTGTAATTTGGTTGTAGATGCAATTGCTAAATATCATCATTCTGTACATAATCTATCTTTGGATCTCAATCATGTTCCTGTGCATATTCGAGGTCTTATTGCTCTCGACAGAAGTCAAACTCCACAGATTAGGACTTCTATCCATGGCTTGTGATAGGATTGATACTGCTGATGGTCCTTTTTCCAATCATGCAGGTCACTCCCTACTGACTTCAGCACTGGAAATCTCACTCCCAACTGACTTCACCATTTGCTGTGCTGCTACTCGGCCACCTTTTGGAGATTAATTGCTACCCTGTGACTGAAGATCTGCCTCAATTAGCATGGCTATACCACTCTTGCTACATCACTTCATAACTAGTTTTAATTGTTAGTTGCCTGGCCAAAGTGCGAATTAACATGGGGTGTAGAGATTCGTAGCTTTGGAAATGCAACTAACAAAACCTGATCGATATTTTCGGATCATGTACTGCTTTTTAGCGTAGACTTACTTTTGCGGGCAATGCTGTTGCCTTCTGTAAAGTTTCACTCTCTATACACTGGTTCTATTTGGCTTGGGGTACCAAATATATATACCCCCACCCTCGGGTGCTTTCCATTAAAAAAAATTCAGAATGTGGAGTTTGCAGATTTCTACTACTCCCTCCATCTCATTCAAATATGCACATAATCTTTTTTCACTCAAAGTTGTCGAACTTTAAACATATATTTGACAAGATATATGAACAATAATATTATTGTATGACATGCTACTTTTGTTTTTGATATGCCATGGAGGAGCAATTGTACTAATTAAGCATATTTTAAATTTAAGCATTAGAGAAAAATAGATTGCAAATGCAATACTATTTTAGATGTAATTTTATATTCTCACAAAATAATTGGATGCTTGAAAATATTGATTTAAAATATTTTGCAAAATTTAATGAAAATAAGTTTTCCAAAAGAAAATAATAATAATAATAAGTTAATATTGAATGAAATTTTTTCTAATAATAAATAAAATAACTAATTAATATTAATTTTAGCTTATAAAATAATTTTAAATTAATAATTTACAATGTTCTTTCATTTAATACATACATTTTTAAATACACTCTTAAAATAATTTCATCTAACTATGCTATTAATACACATTTTAAATTTATAAATTTTATTTATTTTGTGATATTCTAATATTAAATAAATTATCAACATTGTTTATAATTATAATGTTATTTTCAACTAAATATGATCAAGTTAAAATTTTAGACAGTAACAATTGTAACACACTTGTTACGGAATTAGTATTATAGTTGTTATGGAATTAGTGTTAATTAGTATTGGTATTGGAATTGGATTTGTATTCCTACCATAGTTGTAGATATAATTGTATTCGGTTACCTTCTCCTAGCTGGGATAGGTATCATGTACCACTATATAATGTATCCTGAACTCATGAATAAACCTACATATTATTACCCTTATTTCCTACATGGTATCAGAGACTAAAATTCTGAAACCTGAAACAGAAAATTTTTCGCTACCCTAAATTTTTTTGAGCTGCCGCACGTCGCCTCACGTGCCGCCGCCAAACCCACGCGCCGCCGCCCCTGCACCAGAGCCGCCGCCATCCGCCAGTTTCTGACGCCGCCATTCGCCGCCGATCGCTGCTCAAGATCTCCGAGCTTCCGCCCGTCGCCTCACACACCGCCGCCAAGCCCACGCGACACTGCCGCTGCACCAGTGCCGCCGCTGTCCGCCAGTTTCCGACGCCGCCATTCAACGCCGTTCGCTGCTCAAAATTTTGTTCCGCCACCATTGGCCGAACTCCTTCACGCGCCGCCGATCACCGCCGGTGTGTTCTGATCCGTCCCAGATTTTTACAATATGTCAGGTTCTGAAGAACAACCTCGTTTGGATATCCCTGAGGGTCCGAAACTTCAGGATATGAGTGGTTATGACGTGATTACAGCTTTAATTCAGCAACTGCAATTGCAATCTGGTCTGCGTCCTGCTTTGCCGATTGGTTGTGTGTCGACTGATCCTTACTTCATTGGTTCTGGGGATGGTCCAGGGTTACAACTTGTACCACTCATGCTGAAAGGTCAAGAAAATTACAATGAATGGTCCGATGCGATTTGTCGCGCATTCTTGGCCAAACACAAGATTGGGTTCATTATTGGATTCATCATCAAACCCCCCGGATGATCATCCTGATGCTGCTGATTGGCCTGGGGTTAATGCTACTCTTGTCTGCTGGATCCTGCAAACCATGGATCCGGTGATTAGATCTTCTACAAGTTCTTTTTCCACGGTCAAGAATTTGTGGGATGATCTTAAAGCACGGTTTATCTTCGCCGATGGAATGAAGCTTTTGCAGATGCAAGAAGCCATTCAAGGTTGTAGGCAGAACGGTCAGCCCATCGACATCTATTTTGCCACACTGAAGAAATTGTTTGCAGATTATCACTGCATGCGACCCCTCTGGTTTGTATTTGTGACGCTTGCAAGGCACTATGCCCGTGCAACTTTCGGGCGAAAATCTTCCAGGAAAGAGAGAAGGATTTGATCTACTAATTCATCTCTGGTCTCAACAAAGGTTTTCACACCTTGCGATCCCACATCTTGAGCATTGAGCCACTACCATCTGTCATGAAGGTATATGCTCTTGTTACTCAGGAGGAGAATCATAGAGCTATCATTCGAGCTCGTGAGTCTTCTTCTAACTCCATGGCGTATGCTGCACGACGTACCCTACCTGCAAGTTCTTCGCCAGTTGTTCTTTCTGCAGCCGACCGCAAGAATCTTGTTTGTACCCATTGTCGTCGCAAGGGGCATGATAAAGATACCTGTTTCAAGATACATGGTGTCCCAGAGTGGTTCAAGAAGGGCAAGAAATCGGCATCACCTGATCGGCCATTAGTCAACGCCGGTCAAACAAGTGGCGTCACCGATCTCTCGCTCCCACCGCCGTTCGTCGGAACCGCCCTGTCACCACCTAGTTTGGCGGCGGCCGCCACCTCTGCTGTACCTGCCCGCTCCAATTTTGGCCCTGCTCTGTCTGATGAACAATGGAGCACGACCATGAACCTGTTTACTCAGCTTCACTCTCTTCCTGGTGATGAGACTGGTAAGCATACTTTACCATGGATCCTTGATTCGGAGCCTCCTATCATATGACCGGTGACAAAGGTTCTCTTTCTGATCTTACTACTACTATTGATGCTGTGAATATTTTTCTGCCTGATGGCTTGATGTTCTCCGCTACACAATTTGGATCCATTTGTTTTGATGGTTTTATACTACCGCACGTGTTATATATCCCTACATTGCGCTGCAACTTACTGTCATGCTTTAGATTGTTATCTACCCTACACTGTCTAGCTTTGTTTACTGAAAATTATTGCATTTTACAGACAATCAGTACGAGGAGAGTGATTGGCGTGGGTGAACAGAAATGGGGGGTGTTTTGGCTTCGTCTGCTGGATGCTCGTGTTCGAAGTCCTGTCCTGCAGCCTCTTACTACAGTTGCTTCATTGCCCTCTTCTGATTTATGGCATCAGCGTTTTGGTCATCCATCTTCCACGGTGTTGTCTTCTATTTCTCCTAGCAATAATAAACATTCTGTGCCTTGTTCTATATGTTATAGAGCAAAACAGCCTAGACATAGTTTCCCCTTAAGTACTACTAATGCTACTGCATTATTTCAATTAATTCATTGTGATGTTTGGGGACCCTATAATACACCATCTTCTAGTGGTGCTTTTTATTTCCTGACAATAGTAGATGATTTTTCCTGAGCTATTTGGGTTTATTTGTTAGTAGCTAAATCTGAATTAGCTTCTAGATTTTTAGAATTTAGTGCTTTAGTCAAGAACCAGTGGGGAAAGACAATCCAACGAGTTCGAGCTAATAACGGCACTGAATTTTTGCCTCTCCAATCTCACTTTACTGCATCTGGGATCGTTTTTGAGACGTCTATTGTTGATACTCCGCAACAGAATGGACGAGTTGAAAGAAAGCATCGTCATTTACTCAATGTGGCGCGAGCTTTACGGTTTCAAGCCAATCGTCCTATTGACTTCTGGGGAGAATGTGCTCTTACTACTGCCTACCTGATCAACCGAACACCGATACAGCTTCTCAACGGTCGTACTCCCTTTGAGTTACTCTATGGACAGGCACCAAATTACTCTTCCTTACGAGTATTTGGTTGCTTGTGTTTTGCTGCTCGTAAGATACCGTGATAAGTTTGCACCAAGAAGTCGTCGGTGTTTGTTCCTTGGTTATCCTGCCGGAAAGAAAGGCTATCGCCTTCTCGACTTGGACTCTCGAGTTATCTTTAATACTCAGGATGCTGATTTCTTCAAAGACCAGTTCCCGTATTCTGCATCTCAGCAATCCGCTTCTTCAGATGAACCTGGCGGCGCCACCACTGCACTGCCGGTTTCCTCCTCCTACTCGCCGGAACCATACGGTTTTTCTGATCAACCGCCGACTGCACTTCTGCCGGTCATTATTGACCGGTCAACGCCGATAGGTCAACACCGGTCAATGCCGGTCAACGCCGACTGGTCAACTCTGGTCAATGCCGGTGGGTCAACGCCGGTCAATACCGGTGGGTCAACTCCGGTCAACACTGGCGGGTCAATGCCGATCAATGCCAGTGGGTCAATGCCGGTCAACGTCAGTGGGTCAACTCCGGTCAATGCCGGTCAACACTGGTGGGTCAATGCCAGTCAACGCCAGCAAGTCAATGCCGGTCAACGCCCACGACTCTACACCGGCCACCGGCATCCAACCAACTCCGGTCACCACCGACGTGCCATCTCAGTCCGATAAACTACCATTGGTGGTCTCCGGGGGAATACTATTGACTACGCTGTCCGACGCCAGTCCTTCTCCGCCAGCTGCCGTCGATCTGCCATCCACCAGACTTAGTGTTCGTGCTCGACGTCCACCGCCGTATTTGGCTGATTATGATTGTGATGATTCTGCTTGTTCTCTTGTTACTGAAGAACCCCCCTCTTCGACTACGTTCCCTCATGCGTCATCACTATCCTCAGGTGTTCTCTACCCTCTTACTGATTATGTAAACTGTGATAATTTTTCTAGTATGCATTCTAGATTTTTGGGTGCTGTAACTTCTAGTGCAGATCCCACTACTTACTATGAGGCTTCCCATCATTCTCATTGGCGAGATGCTATGGTTGAGGAACTCACTGCCCTAGAGCGCAATCAGACTTAGACTTTGTCTCCTTTGCCTGCGCATAAAAAGACCATTGGATGTAAATGGGTTTACCGAACGAAGTTTCGCTCTGATGGTACCATTGAACGTTACAAGGATCATCTCGTGGTTCTTGGAAACTGCCAAGTTGAAGGAATTGATTACACAGAGACTTTTGCTCCAGTCGCGAAGATGAGTTCCGTTCTCTTGTTCCTTTCAGTTACTGTTATACGTGGTTGGGAATTGCATCAGATGGATGTTCATAATGCCTTCCTGCATGGTGATTTGCATGAGGAAGTGTTCATGCGTCCCCTGCCTGGCTATGCGGTTCCACATGGTCAGGTTTGTCGCCTTCAGAAATCACTTTATGGTCTTCGTCAAGCTCCTCGGAATTGGTTTGCTAAACTGACGCAGGCTCTACGGACATTTGGTTTTGTCCAAAGTAAGGCAGATTACTCTTTATTTGTCTTTTCACATGGTTCACATTCTTTACATGTTCTGGTTTATGTGGACGATTTGGTCATTACTGGTAGCTCTTCTTCGCTCATCTCTGAGTTCAAGAGATAATTTAGTTCTTGTTTTCACATGAAGGATCTTGGTTTGCTTAAGTATTTTTTGGGCATAGAGATTGCTAGAAGACCGGAGGGGATGTTTCTCTCGCAAAGGAAATATGCTTTGGACATCTTATCCGATACAGGCTTATCTGCTTCTAAACCAATTGATTTTCCAATGGAGCAACAACATGATTTGGCACGTGTTGAAGGTCCACCCTACCATGACCCGGAGCAGTATCGTCGCTTAGTTGGGCGCCTGATTTATTTGACGATCACTCGTCCTGAACTTAGTTATTCAGTTCATACCCTTGTGCAATTCATGAAGTCTCCTTGTGTTCCTCACTGGCAAGCTGCGGTTCGTGTTTTGCACTATCTGAAAAGTCATACTGGTCAAGGTTTATTTCTTTCTTCTCGTAGTACTCTACAATTGACAGCTTATTGTGATTCGGATTGGGCCGCCTGTCCAATTACTAGGCGCTCCTTATCCGGTTATTTTGTTATGATTGGTGATTCTCCAGTTTCCTGGAAGACTAAGAAGCAACCTACTGTTTCTCGGTCTTCTGCTGAAGTAGAGTACCGTGCTATGGCAGTTGCCTGCTGTGAGTTATTATGGCTTCGGTCCTTGCTGAAAGACTTAGGGGTTTCACACACTTTTCCTTTGAAATTGTTTTGTGACAGTCAATCAGCCATTCACATAGCAGCCAACCCGGTTTTCCATGAACGTACTAAACACATTGAAGTTGATTGTCATTTTGTTCGAGGTCTTGTTTAAACTGGCGCTATTGTTACTCAACATATTCGTACGGTTGACCAACCCGCGTATTTGTTCACTAAAGCTCTCGGACGTAACCAGTTTCATTCCTTACTTGGCAAGTTGGGCATTTCTGATCCGCATGCTCCAACTTGAGGAGGAGTGTTACGGAATTAGTATTATAGTTGTTATGGAATTAGTGTTAATTAGTATTGGTATTGGAATTGAATTTGTATTCCTACCATAGTTGTATTCTGTTACCTTCTCCTAGCTGGGATAGGTATCCTGTACCACTATATAATGTATCCTGATATCATGAATAAACTTACAGATTATTACCCTTATTTCCTACAACACTATTCAATCATATTCGTGTCTTGTTCGGTTTGAGTTAACATTAATCTGCATGTCTTCAAATTCGGGTTAACATCGATTCGGTTCATTTTGAATCGGGTAGTAGTGGGTTATGATCAGGTTTCTTTCAGGTGTGGGTCCTTTTCGGGTTCGGATTCAAGTTCGGTCCAAGTGCGAGTCCTTTTCGGGTTTCAGCTTAGGTTAGATTTAAATTCAGGTGTTGTTTGAGTTTTGGTCCCATCAGGTCTGGCAATTTTAGTTCGGGTACGCTTCAATCGAGTGATTTCGGTTTCCAGTTATTGATCGGGTCTCAATATTTGGGTGTATCGGTTCGATTCAATTTCGTTATTTATTACCGAGTTTTTGGTTTCGGTTATATTTTGCCAGTAAATTTTTAATACTAAAATTATTTATTTTAAAGTAAAATTCAGGTGTTTTTTGGAGATATAAATGTGGTGAGTTAAATGGATTTGAAGTGGGTATGAAGACCCCAGTAAGTGATGGGGCAAAGGTAGGTTTTAGATAATACCCGATGGGGGTTAGGTGAATTTTAATGTTGTACCCACCATGGGTGATGGGGCGGGTATGAATATGAAAATTTTAGTTGAGAATGAATATGGAGATAACATAATCCTTACCCGTCCCACCCCATTGTTATCCCTAGTCTCACCATAAAACGATCTCGCAGGAGTCTGTCTTAAAAAGGGTTGCATCACTCTGGGAGAATACCCGAGAGACAATATGTCAAGCGATTCCACTAGTTGGGTTGTTTCTTTGAAAGAAATTGTACCCAACACGAGGCATTTCTGTCACCACAGCGACATTGAAGAGGAATATTAGCACATGATATTAGGACAAAGGTCAAGTCACTAATGAAGAAAATGCAAAGCTCGTAAATATACCATTTTCAATGTTACAAACACCTAAGCTGCTAAGCAACAGTCAGGCATTTATGCTTGAGGACAAAGTAACACTAGCGAGAACTTTGTCGGCAGACATTCCACATGCTGCTAAAACAATACGACTAAAGGACAAAGTACAGTCCAAATTACTACTCTGGCACAGAAGGAGGCCCAAACTTTCTGCAAAACCTCGCATCCAATACCCCTTGTGGACGTATATTTACAAAAAAGAATACAAATGCCTGGTTATTTTTTACTCTTCAATCAAAATTTAATCAAAGCTTGATGTGCGACTCCATCTACCGTGTAAATAGTCTTCAACAGAAATAATTTGATCTGTACTACTGGTAGAATGGGAGTCATCCTCCAAATTTAAGAAAGCAAGCTTAATGAAAGACTGAATGTTTGTGGAAGACTGTTCACCCTCCAGAGAATCAATTTCATCGATACCATTAACCTGTTGCCTTGCCCATTCGATTGTTTCTGAGTCACCCTGAAGGAGTTTCACCACCTGTAAATCCACCAAAAAATGGTATACGATGAGAAGGATTAAAGAGACAAAATTAAGCACACCAACGCTGATTATAGTGTAGGAATGCAAACACGTCTTACAAGGCCAGCATGAGGACGAAAATGCGCATCAAGTCTGATGCAAAGACTAGCAGCTAAGACCATTCTCTCAATTTGTTCACAATTACATGAATTTGTCAAGCTTGGATCTACCAGGTCCGAAACCTTGCCTCCCTTCAAAGTCTGTTTTGCCTGTAAATAAAGTAGACGTGATAAGCATCAATTCTTGTGGCAAGCAAAATTATACATTCAGTATACTGAATCCACTGTTTAAAATCTCAGTAAAGAAAACAAGGATTAAACAGATTAAGTACATATCAATTCACTTTAACGCGCTTCTCATTGACTTTTAAAGTAAATAAAGTCATCAGTAAGAAGCAATTTACCCAAGTAACTAGGCTTTCTGTGCCCTTTGGACATCCACAGTCGATAGGCTTCCTACCAGACACAAGCTCAAGAAGTACTACACCATATGCATAGATATCAATTTTTTCATTCATTTTCCCATGCATAAAATACTCTGGAGCCAAATAGCTGCCATAAGAAATGCCATCACCATTAGACAAACACAATACCCAGAAATTCAGAACTAGAGTTCATTACTCACCCAAATGTTCCTGCAACATCAATGCTTTGGACGTGATGAGAAGAACTTGAGGACAGCACAGCAAGTCCAAAATCGGCCAACTGTACATTGAGACACAAGAAACTTTCAGGGCGAGACACAATTGTGCTCGACAGCATAATTTCACAACAATGACTAGGTTACCTTAGGATCAAATGTATCAGAGAGAAGAATATTTGAAGATTTTACATCTCTGTGAATTATAGGTTCAGCAACTTCACAGTGTAAATGCTCCAATGCCTCAGCAATACCCAAAGCAACCTTAAACCTCTCATCCCAACCAAAAGAGCCACTAAGCTTTCGGTTTCCTAGATTCATAAACGGACAATTAGTTCCACAAAAGTAATAAGAATACCACACACACAGCTTGCTCTATACAAAAAAAAAAAGAAGAGAGACAATGTACCGTGAAGACTATCTTCCAAACTTCCTCTGGATAAGAGATCATACACCAACAGGAGATTGTTATCCTCAAAACAGAACCCAACTAGGGTGATTATGTTGGAGTGCTTCAAACTCATTATAATCTCTATTTCGGAAACAAATTGCTTTAAAACAACTTTAGACGGTTTGAGAATTTTGACAGCCAGTGGTTTACCATCTGGAAGAATGCCTTTGTAAACTTGACTGCTACCACCTTTCCCAACCATATTTTCTGACATGACATTAAAATGACAAATCAGATTGTGAAGCAAATCAGGAAACAAATTTAAATGGAACAAAAAACATACTGGCACTAAAATTAGATGTTGCTGAGACAAGCTCCTTGTAACTGAACAACTCGCAGATTGACGAGTACTTCTCACGGAGACCTTCAAGTTCTTTAGAAATGATCTTAAGAGTACATGCAGTTGAATTTGGACTCGGTATATCATCATCCGCCATGGCATCCTCTTCAAAACCAAAAGAATGGACCTCATCCACAATACTTTGTTCATGGACAGGACTAATAGCGGCAAATGTGTTCTGGCTTGAAAACCAATGCTTTGAAGACACCTTATGTTTCTGTAAAAGAACCTTCTGAAGCAGAGTCCATCTAGTCTTTGCTTTAGGCACATCCTGAACAGGCACCAATGCCAGAGAATCATCCACTTTTCCACCACTCAGTAACAACTGTGAAGATGAAGCCTCATCTGAAACCATCCTCGACCCTAAGCTCAATGAACTAGCTGCCAAGGTCATCTTATTAATTTTTACTTCATACTGCTTTGCATCAAAACCTTGTGAATGGAAGCCGGTTGAATGTGCTGATTGTCTTTGGTACAGTATCTTACCATTATTAACTGCTACAACTGAGACACCCTTTCCTGCATTTCTAGCACAATACTTAGCTACTGCAACTTCTGACCACATTGGGTGCCGGGTTTCTGAAGTCCCGATTATTAAACTCGATGCACCATGATGGACTGCTTCTCGGGCTAATACTTTGCGAACTGGGGACCCTCTGCTTACTTTCAGCTTAAGATCAACCTATATTAAAGAATCAACATCAATAATCATTACACTTGTTTCTACACAAATCATACTCAAAACTTACTAACACCAAACCAAGAACTTGCATCATCAACTTGTCTACATGTATTTCATGACATAATGGACTGAAAATCACAAAGAACGGCATTTTCCTCTCAGTACAATGTCCAGTTACAAGTTACATTCTAAAAAAGAATGTAGTTTACTACTCTGCGATTGAAATGGATAGCACAACTTTAGCCCAATTATTTTGGACTTAACTCCACCGTAGATCAATTAGTTCAACTGTTACAGTATTAAATTTAGTCCGTCGAAAAGAATAGGGCCTTCATAATCACAAACTAAATTAGGAAAGGAAATGAGTAGTAGCAACCATTCCAAATAATTACCATATTAGTACGCCATTATTGCCAACTTAAAAGTAAAATGAAAAAGTCATTAAAACCAACATAAACTCTTTCCTAATTAAATGGTATATCCCTCTATTCGTCCATTCTACTCTTTCCGTTCTTTTACAGCGTACCAAGATCCCTCCTTTCTTTTCATTTCCAACAAAGTAAAAAGGTTACTACAACCAACGGCAATATGATTAAAAAGGCGAGTAAAAAGCAGGTATCACCTGTTTGAGATTGCAAAATCCTTCGTAAGCAGCAAGCACGGAATCAAATGTCTTCACCAGAGAAAGCAATGTCGTCTTATCCTCTTCCCGACCAAACGACCAAACCAAACAATAAGCATACTGGAACAGTTTATTTGGAGAAAAAAAAATGCAAAAATAAGAAGAATACCGGTGTTGGGATCGACTATGTGGAGAGCAATGACGCGATCTCCAGCCCTGGCCACCTTAACCAGTGCCCATGTCAGCAACTCCTTGCTTCGAGAGTCCAGTTTCACTCCCACAACCACCACCTCCTTTCCTACTCCGTCGACGGCGTCCGGGAGGAGCTCGTAGTCGCGATTGCATTTGCAGTTGCCGACGCTGCAGTTACCCATCGTCGTGACTTTCATTTCCCCGCGGAGAGGAGAGAGAGAGAGAGAGTTTTTTTCTTTTTTCGGGAAAGGGCGAAAAAGTAACGGATTTTTGGGATTTGATAATGGTGTATTAGTGTAAATGATTCGCTGCTTCTCGGAGGGTTGCGGCTGGTAGAGTGCGACGAATCGACGCGATGCTTTCGCACCCTTTGAGTATAGGTAATAGAGATTTCTTAACTTTTAAAAATCGTTCTAGAAATTGAAAATATTAACGGTGGTAAGAATTGATGGTGCAAAGCATGCATATGGGCATGGGTTGCATCCCGCGATCCCTTTTTTTGTTTTCATCTGGAACACGTGGCAACCATGTATTTGTTCACGTGTCCCACTCAAATGCTGTATTTTTTTTTGTAAAATAAAGGGACATGTGGCCTAACCAGAGAGTGCCACGTGTCCCTATCTTTGTTTTTAAATTTTTTTATCAAAAAAAAAGCTGAATATTTTTATTTGTAAATTTTAATTTTTTAAAAAAATTAAAAATAGGCAGAGTTTTAGGAAAGACGGTTTTTCCATAAAATTATGGAAAGACGGGGTTTAACTAGAATAATAAAAAGTGAAAGGTCTAAGTTGCAATATTAAAAATTTATTATGCAATGTGTAGTGGTAATAAATTTTATAACCCGATTCATGCAACCCAAAAATTTTATCATCATTTCTTCTAATTTACACTTTAAACCTTGGTCTTTCCATGACTTATGGAAAGACCGCCTTTCAAGAGACGGACTCTTAAAAATATTGAATGATTTTTTATTAAAATTTGGAATGATTTGGAATAAAAATTTGGAATAATTTTTGAGAAAATTATTGAAGAAAAATTATTGAAAAAATCTGGAATAATTATTGAAAAAAATGAAATTCAATTTTAAAATTTATAATGTATCATTAAATTTCACGCTCAACTTATTTTGGGTAGACAAATTTATTTAAATTAAATGTTAATAATAAAATTAATGAGTAGGATAGAGAGAATCAAGTGGGGTATATGAATAGTAAAAAGTGGTTTCTTAACATTGTGGAGAAAAAAATGGTTGATTTCTTAAATGGTTTCTTAAAGTAAGGTGGAAGAGAGAGAATAAAAAAATAATATATTTAATTGGTAAGAAACCGGTAGCGGTTTCTACCACTACACTTAGTCTTACTTTGGTGGAACATTTGGCAAAAGAGAAAATGACACAAACGGTGTTCAATTTTATGCGAAATAACATGTTTCGTTATTATTTTTACAAATTATTCTTAGAACGTACCTAACTTTAAGTCAATTGTTCCATTTTTGTTCATTAACCTTCTAATAACCGGTTAATTCAAGTCAACGCCCCAGTTAAAGGTCAATGTGGTGAAAATTATAAAATTATATTTTTAAGGACCCTTTTGAAAGCTTTCATTAATAAGTGTATTAGGAAGGTGTTGTGGTATCCCCGATCAACCAAAGTAAGTGCAGTCCACTGTATATCTCCTTCTACTGCAAAACAAGCTTCAAAAGTGATTTCGGGGAAAATACTCGGACGCTAAAGTCAGTAGTTTTCCTTTAGAGAATTAGAATGTCTCAGTTTAGTCTCACTTACCTTATTCAGTGACGTTGTCCTTGGCTTACCCACCCATGTCCCAACCACTGGGGTACACCCGTGGGTGTTCAGTGACGTTGTCCTTGTATTTATAAATGTTTACCATCATGGTTCTGTATTGCCATCGTTTGAGATCGTGGGCTACACCATGATTCCTACAATCTTGGTTCGTGGCTTATCCTTCAGACGTGGTTCCGCTTTTATCAGTTTGTGGTCACGTTTTTCAGAAAAGGCTTTGCCTTTCTTGGTTCGTTCGCCTTGTTCATATTTCGTTCTTAGGTTGTGACTAAATGCTATCAGCCTCTAAGTTATGGGTTAATGTATACACCATAACCCCCTCTCCCCGTCATGAAGTCTTGAAAACACAAAGCAATGACTTCGTTGTTGAATGTATGCGAACTGTTGTTTTACGAATTTGTTAAGATATAATAACATGTTAGTCATTGATGCAACCCATGATGTCTTCGCGAAGCATTGCTTGCTTATGAGTTTTCATTGTAGATGTCATACTTCCAATAGACTTAGCTGTTGAGATTTTGTTCAATGAACCAAGATTCCCTCCTTATTCTTCGCTATATTGTTCCAATTTTTCTTGACTTCCGTTGTCATTTATCTACTTAAAAAGGAATTTAAATCGATTGACTTAATACTGTCATAATTCAGTGTACTGTATACTCAAATTCCGCTGCTGTCTCAATTTGTGTAAAAGGTAAATTTCTTTTGTGTCAAACTGCAATCATTATGCTTTTTGGTTGATTCACCTTCTCATTCTTGACATTTCACCACTTGAGTTCAACTACTGAAATTTATTGCTTTCCCTTTCCATAATTCATCGAATCCATCTTCCGTTTTCCTCAACTCTCCCTAATCCTTCTTGAAATCATTGTCCTTCCTCTCCTTTAAGAGTAAGTTTTTCTGATTCTTTCTTTTGTCTCTTTCTTAGTTGTAATCGTTTTCTGCATCTATAAAGTATCTTTCTTCTGCCCTTTTGTTGTTTGCACCTGAAACATATATTTTTCGATCATCTTCTTAGGCATATTGTCTTTTTTCCTTTGTTTAAACCTTCTCTAGAATATCCGTGAAAGAGTTTTGTTACTCTAATCAAAGCTTTTATTTCAAAATCTGGGACTTTTGTTTATCCGAATGTTTTCTTCCAATTGTACCGATAATACCACTGAAGATGTTTTGATTGATAATATCCAGTCCAAAGAGGATTCCAATCATGCCTCTGGTTCTTTCACCATTAACATCGTCTTATCCAACCACTATATGAAGGATTTAAAAACTTATTTCCCTTTTCTTTCTTCGTTTGAGCTTCGTGCTTCTGCTAACTCTGAGAGTGTTGGCACTCCTCCTGTTGGGTATGTCTTGTTACTTAGCTTATCTTAACTTTGGGCTTTTCTTTCCTCTTCCTCAACATGTCCTACATCTTCTTTCATCCTACCAAATCGCTTTGCCTCAGTTTCATCCCAAAGGCGTCACGATCATTATTGGCTTCCACCATGTGTGTACGAAAGTTGGTGTCCCTTTTACCATCGACTTGTTTCACAGTTTATATCAGCTTCGCAAAGTAAAAAAGTGTTTGTATGAATTTACTTTCTATCCTATTATCCATGGTGTTGAGTTCGTTAGCAGTTTTCCTAGCAACTGTGGCATGTGGCATAAAAAAATTTCTATATAAAGATAACTCAAGGATTTAGGGTATCCTTCAGTCTTAGAACTATAATGTTCTGAAGTCCAAGCTTCCAAGTCCAGGGGTTCTTCTTAACTCTGATTTCGAGGTCGTGTTGATGCTCAGTGAACACAAACTTTACCTACGCCATGCTGATTTTGATACTGAAGATGTTATTTATGCTTTTCTATGATTTGCATGTGTCATTTGTACTCTTTGTCATTATCGTGTTTCTCGTCTGTGTTTGTGTACTCATTTAACTCGATTTATGTGTGGACTGCTAGATGTGGATCTAGTCGGGCGTCAGATTAAAAGGTCGTTTATTTCTGATGATGAAGATGAGGAGATGAATAACACTTCTATCCAACCACATAGCACTGGTGTTGATGGTGTTTATCAGGAGAACCTTGTTCTGGCGAACCCTTAGTTGAAAAATGTTGAAGGCCAAGCACCGGAGGGGAGAGAGCTAACCACAGTTAATACTCACGAGGTGAAAAAGAAAAGAGATCGGAATGATGGTTATCTAGGTGGCTCAGGACGTCCTGAGAAAAAGGTGCAAAATAGCCAATCTTGATCTAAGCCTCCTCTGTGACATAAAGGTTCTTTGGTAGAGGGGAGTATTTCTGCCAGCATTTCTAAGCTTCCTTTGCATGAATCAATTTTTTTGGTACGTTCATTTGTCCCAACCTTCGCTGAAATATTTTCATTGTATGATAAGTTGCTTTACTATGGTATATTATTGCACATAATCATTTATTTTATTTTCCTGGCGGGCTTTATAAGATTGGTGAGAGTCTTAAACTTATTGGTGAGCAGGCTGCCAAGATCTTCAAGCCAGATGGTTTGCTGTAAGAGAAATATAGGGCTAGCGAGAAGCAGCGTGGAATTATGAAACAGTCGCTTAAAGCCACTGAGAAGCGCACGAAGGCCTCTAAGGAGCGCACAGAGGATGCTAAGGAAAATGCCAATAAGTTACATGCTAAGTTGGAAGAGATGCAGACTAATGGTCCCGCTTCACCTAACTATCCTCAAATTCTTGTCGATAAATTATTCAAGAAAAGTCTTTTTTCAAACTCTTCGAGGAGATCTCTAGTTATGCTCGCAACGTTGGTTTTTGCGCCTTAATAGAGCTTTGACGGGAAAACCCTGGTTTGAAGCAGAAGAAATTATCTTCGCTGGCTAAGAGCGAGGAAATTTTGAAAAAACAGGCAGTTAATCTTAACTCTGAATTTATTAGCAAGATCTCTGATGGCGGACATTCCTATGCTTTATTGTCGCATCTCGCTAGTCTTCCTTCTCTTCCTCTATTTCTGAGCAGTGAGAATGCAAAATTGATTATCTTGAAAGCCTCTCATTTGCTTCTCTTAATCCTACACCAACTCCCAATACAGAGGTTGATGCCCATGTGGAGAATCCTAGTCTAAACGCGAACCATGAAGAATCAGCTCTTGTTGTTCATAACACACCTCCATCTCATAACAAAGTTATTTGATTTCTAGATATGTGATAGGATTTGTAACAATATTAACTTTTATCTGTAATATCTGACGACACTGTTGTATGTGTTCGTACATGTATTTTGTTTTACTAAGACTTGATTTTTCCACTATGATTTTATACTTTTGTTTCATATATGTTCGTATGTAGGGTTTTGACATTTTCATCGACCAAATTTTTTAACAACTTCTTGGTTTATTCGGATCTATTAATTATTTTGGGTGTCATCCTGGATCTATATCCTCTGGTTCTTGGTGTCCTAGTGAGCTAATTAAGGCTACTAGTTCTATATACCTGGAGTATCTTGAGTTGTTTTCTGGTGGTCGTTTGTCTAACATTGGAAATTCATATTTAAGTTCTATCCCCTGCTGTCTAGGGTGCCATACTTCTACTCCCTCATTATCTCTGTTTTTTTCTGGAGATTGCCCATGTAGCAAATTTATTCCTGATGTTTATAACATTGAGTCTCTTGATAAAGGTATCATCTACAACTTAGCCGATCTTGAATCTGTTGTCACTTATATCCATTCGCTTAAGCTTCCTAATCGTGTGAAGGGTGAAGAGTGGGCAAATGTCACTAGGCCTCAATCTGAAATATATACTTCTCTATGTAAACGATCTAGAACTTAGATGGAAGAAGACTCTTAATGAGACACATGAGCATATTCACGAATTAAAAAGATTCTCTTCGGAACAAAATGACCTTATCTATCGTCAGCAGTTAAGTTTGGTTAAGATGATTCGTCAACAAGAAGAAGCGAAGAATGTTGTTGCAAGTAAAGTGCACGCGGCTTATTAGAAAATTGGTATCATAAACAAAAAGTGTTCTTGATGTGTCCATTTTATATGCTTTATTTAGTAGTATTTAGGATCACTTTTGTGCTATTTTATTATTGAGAGCTTGTGTTTTACCTTGAAATTCACTTAGGAGAGGCAAAAGCAACTTTGTACTCTTTTACCTCTTCTAAGTGGATTTTGTGTGACAAGGGAAGAACACGGAAGCAACGAAGACCGGAAGACATTGAAGACTATACTTTCGAAGACTTTTGGATACTCACTTTGAAGACATGAAGACCGGAGGCCGTTGAAGACCATTTTTGGAGCCGTTGAAGACTTGAAGATTGAGAGGGATGGCTATGAAGAAGACAAAGAAACAATGCAAAACTCTGGCTCCCGTCGCGACCCCGTCGCGACACCATCGCGAGTCGCGACCTACACCGTCGCGAGTCGCGACCAACGGGCGGCCAGAAACCAACTTTATCTTCTTTGCACTATAAATACTACTCTTTTTCCTCCTCTTCTCGAGCTTTTCCAGCCCGTTTCTCTTTGGTTTTTGGGCGAAAAACCTAGGTTTTTTCTCTTCTTTCTTTTCTTAGCTTTTTCTTAGTTTAATTATGTCTTTTGTTGTTCTAGAGTAGTTCTTGTACTTGGGAGCTATGGATTGAAGCTTCCACTTCTATGTATTGAGAACTCATTTTATCTATCTATTTGGTGTTTTTGCTATTGTGCATTTATTGTGCTTTGAATGTTAATTGTTGATTTCATTGATGTTGTTGAGAGCTTGATGATATGAAATGCTTGTATGAATTGCTAGCTAGGGTTTGGGGGATTTGGGTTAATTTCCCCCCTTTTCTTGTTAGGAATGTATGAGTATGATTTAGAGCTTTTGATTGTGTTAATGGATTGATAATGTGCTAGACGAATGTGATTGATGTTGAACTCTTCGTCATGTTCGTTTGTGTAGCAAACGAGAGAGTTATATGCTCTTGGATGAATGTGCGTTGCACGTTCATCCAATCTCGTGTAATTGCATGAATTGGTTAAATGCTTAGTCACGGTGTAGTGGTCATAGGCATTGCCAAGCTTGTTGGTCCTTCGTGCTAAATGCCACCAATGACACCTTGAGTCGTGGTCGCGACTCGGGAGTCATTGGTGAGGTTTGACGAGAGATGTCGAACTCACTCTCGCAAACTACGAACTAAGAAGGATAGGAGTTTAGTCTCCACGACAAGTAGTTGAAGTATTGAATAGATAATTTAAATTCATTCTTGAAGCATTTGTTATTTGGCATTTATGTATTCTTGACGGTGTGTTTCACTGCATGTGTGCCATGAGTTGTTTGAGCATAGGGAGTGCTTGTGTGGTTGAATTGTTTAGGTGTAGGAACGTGACGAATTCCGTAGCGCCTTTGCATGAAGATCTATGAGCATGAACTTAGAACTCCTTGTGATGGTTGTGTTGTTTACTTGCTAGATGGGTGTGTGAGTGTTGGGTCCTGAATGCTATATGATGGAATGTGTGAATGATTCGATGAACTACATTAGATGTGGAAGTGGATATCCGTTGCCCCCAAGGCATTTTATCTTTGTAGTTTAAAACCCCTTTTTCTTTAGTTTTGTTTGATGATTAGCATAGTCACTTGACCTTGCTAGTTATCTTGGCTTTTTATCTTTGTTAACTTAGGAAACCAACCAACCAACCCCCCCCCCTTTTACTTACTTTTAAGTGTGTGTAAATATAGTTACTCCTAGCCTAGTATCAACCATTGTGTGCTTAGACGCTTAGGAAGATCCCTCTTCTCTTTGGACGACCCCGATTTGCCACTATCTACCTAGTTGTAGAAAGTAAGCATTTAGGGCTTATAAATTATCATTTTGCACGGCGGGCGCGACGACCGCCCGCCTGTCAAAATGGCGCCGTTGCCGGGGACGAGGCGTTTATTCTTAAGTATTTAGGTGTATTTGGTTGTGTACTGGCTAGTTGTTTTTATTTTCCACTACTTGGTGGTTGTTTTTGTTCGGAGTAGGTATTTCTTGAGTTCTTGGTAATTTATTTTATCGAGAATCCTTGCACTATGATTCCGAACTTTTGAAAAATAAAAAATAATAAAAAAATTTTTAATGGAGCGTCTCACCTTGAGGGAACTCATGATGAGAAGAGAGGCTCAACAAGCAAGGTTTTGTAGGATGTGTCATTTCGACCATCCTACCGAATCTTGCCATTTGTTGTGGGAAGAGCACTATGACCGAGAAAGAACCCATGGTTTTCAAAACCATGGGTACTATGAAGAGTGCTATCAAGAGGTAGGAGATATTGGCTTTCAAGGGCAAGATGCTCATGAATGCTATCCATACCACAACTCTTACAATCCGGAATGGAGTGGTAGTCCGGAATGGAGTGGTAGTCCGGATTTGTGGTATGAGAATGAGCCGGAAAACCAATATTACGAGCAACCTAGTTGGCCATCACCACCCTATACCATACCCCAAAACCAAGCCCAACAAGGAAGTTCAAGTTTGACACGTGAGGATGTCTTAAATACCATAGCAAACTTGAACTCCTTTACTAGTGAGGAGCCGGATACCCAGCTCTCCTCTAGCGTTGAGGCCATTGAGGGGCATGCGAGGAACATATTAGAGGTATTGGCCCGCATGGAAGCTCGTGATTCCGAAAATACACCATCCCAACTTGAACTCGATGACTCGGTGAGTGAGGTCACTAATAAAAATGATTTTGAGTTTGAAAGGGATGAGGAGTTGATTGTAGAGGATAGAAAAATGGAGGAAGAGGTGATAGTGCTACATCCATTAGCATCGTCACCCCTTCTCCCACCTAGTGAACCAACTCCACCGTTTTTGGAAGTTTTGAGGGAAACGAGAGAGGAGCCGAAAGATTATCCCAAGCTCCCTAACCACTTAATTCCCTTTGAACCATCTCCACCTCCACAAGACTTTCCTCTTGAAAGTTTTGTGCCCCCACCTCTCTTATTTTGGATGCTCATGGTGAAGAGCTTCAAGCCTTCACCATACGGATAACATTAGGGTCGTGCCGACGACCTTAAACATACGGAGCTTCGTCGTGCCGACGACGTAAAACAAATTCGGCATTTCTTTTAGTTTTTGTTTCTTAGTTTTTGTTGTTTTGTTTTGTTCTTTTTATGGCATGTTTTTCTATGATTTTGTAGCAACATGAAGTACATTGCAATGATGGAGATGAAGGAACGAGATCAATGAACGAGGGAAGAAAGCTTGGACAGTTGGTAAGAAAACGAAAAAATTTTAAGCCTGGGATACCCTGCCGTCGCGAGTCGCGATGGGCTTCGTCGCGAGTCGCGACGAACAGGGGAGAAAAATCACTCCCAGCGCCAACTTTCCGCGAGTCGCGATAACTTTCCGCGAGTCGCGATGACTTCGCGAGGCTCGTCGCGAGTCGCGACACACTTCGTCGCGAGTCGCGACGAGCTCAGAAAATTTTGAGCTCTCAGACTCACCTTTCCGCGAGTCGCGATGACTTCGCGAGGCTCGTCGCGAGTCGCGACACACTTCGTCGCGAGTCGCGACGAGCTCAGAAAATTTTGAGCTCTCAGACTCACCTTTCCGCGAGTCGCGATGACTTCGCGAGGCTCGTCGCGAGTCGCGACACACTTCGTCGCGAGTCGCGACGAGCTCAGAAAATTTTGAGCTCTCGGACTCAACTTTCCGCGAGTCGCGATGACTTCGCGAGGCTCGTCGCGAGTCGCGACGAACTCGTCGTGAGTCGCGACGTGCTCAGTAACTGTTGAAAATT
Organism: Rubia yunnanensis; assembly: GCA_037428765.1. NCBI lineage: Eukaryota > Viridiplantae > Streptophyta > Magnoliopsida > Gentianales > Rubiaceae > Rubia > Rubia yunnanensis. The sequence continues at coordinate 67,284,198 of CM075063.1, forward strand.
TTTTTTGAGCCCGGATTTCAAATTTCCAAGCTTCCAAGTTTCCAAATGATTTTAAACATTGCATGATCCTACCTTCTTCTCCACCCAACACTTCCAAGAACCACCACATACCCACTCATTCCTCCACCATCCTACATATGTTGACATATGAACATTCTTGCATCTTTATAGTACATTTGTTGATTGTAGTATGCCGACTACATCATTGTGATCGTAAGTGCATATCCTATAATGATGCTTGTATACATGTCAATATATGTTGGATATTTTTCATGATTATTCTTATAGTGTTGGTTGAGTGTGATTTGGTTGTTCTTTGAAAATACTATGGTTATTAACTCTTGATGCTAAACCTAGTATTACATATCCTTATGTACTGGTGAGTTTAATGTGTTCTTCGTGGTGTTAGTCTTGATCAAACGGCGCCATGGAGACGATGCTTTTCTCGAGGGGTGAGTTATTCTACGGCATCTTTGCTCCCCCTTCCGGTTCCGAAACCTATCTCGGGACCATCCAAGTACTTGGATATCGCCATATCACCGGCGAATTTGCGGAGAAATGGGTGTCACTCTAACTCCCTTACCTTGATTTTTATTGTTCTTGCCTTACGTGTTTACATTGAGGGCAATGTAATGTTTTAAGTGTGGGGAGGGGTTAGAGGACTCATATGCATGTTAGATTGTTTTGGAATGCTTTTTGCTACTTTTCATTGGAAAAACATGAGAAAAATAAAAAAATAGAAAAACAAAAAGAAAAAGAAAATAGAAAAAGAAAAAAAAAGAAAAAGAAAACCCGCTAAGTTGAAAACCCGAGAGGGCAACTTAGGCAACATTGGGGGCTCGGATAGGTCGAAAACCCTTAAAGGGCGGCCTAGGAAAAAATGAGAGGCTAAAATGTGCGGAAAAAGGTGAGATGTGAGCTAAAGAAACATGATGTGTGGCTAGGATGAAAACTCGAAAGAGCTCCTAGGCAAAATGAGAGAAATTGAGAGAAATTGAAAAGTGCTATGATTTCACTCACTTGCCGGCGTTGGAGTCATAAGGTTGCGGTTGTCACATGGATGGATCGAGTAGCTCAATATCTATAGACCTCTTGGGATTGGGTAGCTTAGTGGGTTAGGAAACGAAGTGTGGTTGTGAAATTCCTTATCTCTTTCTACTTCGTTTTTGGTTGATATATTGGCATTAGGTGTAGTATGTGCTTAAACCTCTTAAATGGTTTTAATTTCATCTTGTGTCATTGGACTTTGGGAATATCAATTCGGGGCTTTGAAATATTTTATGGGTAGTGAATTGATAAGTGGTAGGTTTGGTTAGATTTAGGATTGGGGATGTGTGTGTGAAAAAATTCTCATGTGAGCTTTTATTTTGGGATTTTTGATATTGAGAGTTTTTGTGAGGCTTTGATTGGGGGATTAGTTTAGGTTTTGGATATATCATTTACTCCGTGTGCTTGGTTCTTTTCTTACTCGAGGGCGAGTAAGGTCTAAGTGTGGGGATATTTGATGTGTCCATTTTGTGTGGTTATTTTAGGGGTTTTAGGATGTGGGTATGCCATTTCCTCCGTATGCTTGAATCTTTTCTTACTCGAGGGCGAGTAAGGTTTAAGTGTGGGGAGGTTTGATGTGTCCATTTTATATGCTTTATTTAGTAGTATTTAGGATCACTTTTGTGCTCTTTTATTATCGAGAGCTTGTGTTTTACCTTGAAATTCACTTAGGAGAGGCAAAAGCAACTTTGTACTCTTTTACCTCTTCTAAGTGGATTTTGTGTGACAAGGGAAGAACACGGAAGCAACGAAGACCGGAAGACATTGAAGACTATACTTTCGAAGACTTTTGGATACTCACTTTGAAGACATGAAGACCGGAGGCCGTTGAAGACCATTTTTGGAGCCGTTGAAGACTTGAAGATTGAGAGGGATGGCTATGAAGAAGACAAAGAAACAATGCAAAACTCTGGCTCCCGTCGCGACCCCGTCGCGACACCATCGCGAGTCGTGACCTACACCGTCGCGAGTCGCGACCAACGGGCGGCCAGAAACCAACTTTATCTTCTTTGCACTATAAATACTACTCTTTTTCCTCCTCTTCTCGAGCTTTTCCAGCCCGTTTCTCTCTGGTTTTTGGGCGAAAAACCTAGGTTTTTTCTCTTCTTTCTTTTCTTAGCTTTTTCTTAGTTTAATTATGTCTTTTGTTGTTCTAGAGTAGTTCTTGTACTTGGGAGCTATGGATTGAAGCTTCCACTTCTATGTATTGAGAACTCATTTTATCTATCTATTTGGTGTTTTTGCTATTGTGCATTTATTGTGCTTTGAATGTTAATTGTTGATTTCATTGATGTTGTTGAGAGCTTGATGATATGAAATGCTTGTATGAATTGCTAGCTAGGGTTTGGGGGATTTGGGTTAATTTCCCCCCTTTTCTTGTTAGGAATGTATGAGTATGATTTAGAGCTTTTGATTGTGTTAATGGATTGATAATGTGCTAGACGAATGTGATTAATGTTGAACTCTTCGTCATGTTCGTTTGTGTAGCAAACGAGAGAGTTATATGCTCTTGGATGAATGTCCGTTGCACGTTCATCCAATCTCGTGTAATTGCATGAATTGGTTAAATGCTTAGTCACAGTGTAGTGGTCATAGGCATTGCCAAGCTTGTTGGTCCTTCGTGCTAAATGCCACCAATGACACCTTGAGTCGTGGTCGCGACTCGGGAGTCATTGGTGAGGTTTGACGAGAGATGTCGAACTCACTCTCGCAAACTACGAACAAAGAAGGATAGGAGTTTAGTCTCCACGACAAGTAGTTGAAGTATTGAATAGATGATTTAAATTCATTCTTGAAGCATTTGTTATTTGGCGTTTATGTATTCTTGACGGTGTGTTTCACTGCATGTGTGCCATGAGTTGTTTGAGCATAGGGAGTGCTTGTGTGGTTGAATTGTTTAGGTGTAGGAACGTGACGAATTCCGTAGCGCCTTTGCATGAAGATCTATGAGCATGAACTTAGAACTCCTTGTGATGGTTGTGTTGTTTACTTTCTAGATGGGTGTGTGAGTGTTGGGTCCTGAATGCTATATGATGGAATCTGTGAATGATTCGATGAACTACATTAGATGTGGAAGTGGATATCCGTTGCCCCCAAAGCATTTTATCTTTGTAGTTTAAAACCCCTTTTTCTTTAGTTTTGTTTGATGATTAGCATAGTCACTTGACCTTGCTAGTTATCTTGGCTTTTTATCTTTGTTAACTTAGGAAACCAACCAACCAACCCCCCCCTTTTACTTACTTTTAAGTGTGTGTAAATATAGTTACTCCTAGCCTAGTATCAACTATTGTGTGCTTAGACGCTTAGGAAGATCCCTCTTCTCTTTGGACGACCCCGATTTGCCACTATCTACCTAGTTGTAGAAAGTAAGCATTTAGGGCTTATAAATTATCATTTTGCACGGCGGGCGCGACGACCGCCCGCCTGTCAAAATGGCGCCGTTGCCGGGGACGAGGCGTTTATTCTTAAGTATTTAGGTGTATTTGGTTGTGTACTGGCTAGTTGTTTTTATTTTCCACTACTTGGTGGTTGTTTTTGTTCGGAGTAGGTATTTCTTGAGTTCTTGGTAATTTATTTTATCGAGAATCCTTGCACTATGATTCTGAACTTTTGAAAAATAAAAAATAATAAAAAAATTTTTAATGGAGCGTCTCACCTTGAGGGAACTCATGATGAGAAGAGAGGCTCAACAAGCAAGGTTTTGTAGGATGTGTCATTTCGACCATCCTACCGAATCTTGCCATTTGTTGTGGGAAGAGCACTATGACCGAGAAAGAACCCATGGTTTTCAAAACCATGGGTACTATGAAGAGTGCTATCAAGAGGTAGGAGATATTGGCTTTCAAGGGCAAGATGCTCATGAATGCTATCCATACCACAACTCTTACAATCCGGAATGGAGTGGTAGTCCGGAATGGAGTGGTAGTCCGGATTTGTGGTATGAGAATGAGCCAGAAAACCAATATTACGAGCAACCTAGTTGGCCATCACCGCCCTATACCATACCTCAAAACCAAGCCCAACAAGGAAGTTCAAGTTTGACACGTGAGGATGTCTTAAATACCATAGCAAACTTGAACTCCTTTACTAGTGAGGAGCCGGATACCCAGCTCTCCTCTAGCGTTGAGGCCATTGAGGGGCATGCGAGGAACATATTAGAGGTATTGGCCCGCATGGAAGCTCGTGATTCCGAAAATACACCATCCCAACTTGAACTCGATGACTCGGTGAGTGAGGTCACCAATAAAAATGATTTTGAGTTTGAAAGGGATGAGGAGTTGATTGTAGAGGATAGAAAAATGGAGGAAGAGGTGATAGTGCTACATCCATTAGCATCGTCACCCCTTCTCCCACCTAGTGAACCAACTCCACCATTTTTGGAAGTTTTGAGGGAAACGAGAGAGGAGCCGAAAGATTATCCCAAGTTCCCTAACCACTTAATTCCCTTTGAACCATCTCCACCTCCACAAGACTTTCCTCTTGAAAGTTTTGTGCCCCCACCTCTCTTATTTTGGATGCTCATGGTGAAGAGCTTCAAGCCTTCACCATACGGATAACATTAGGGTCGTGCCGACGACCTTAAACATACGGAGCTTCGTCGTGTCGACGATGTAAAACAAATTTGGCATTTCTTTTAGTTTTTGTTTCTTAGTTTTTGTTGTTTTGTTTTGTTCTTTTTATGGCATGTTTTTCTATGATTTTGTAGCAACATGAAGTACATTGCAATGATGGAGATGAAGGAACGAGATCAATGAACGAGGGAAGAAAGCTTGGACAGTTGGTAAGAAAACGAAAAACTTTTAAGCCTGGGATACCCTGCCGTCGCTAGTCGCGATGGGCTTCGTCGCGAGTCGCGACGAACAGGGGAGAAAAATCACTCCCAGCGCCAACTTTCCGTGAGTTGCGATGACTTCGCGAGGCTCGTCGCGAGTCACGACACACTTCATCGTGAGTCGCGACGAGCTCAGAAAATTTTGAGCTCTCAGACTCACCTTTCCGCGAGTCGCGATGACTTCGCGAGGCTCGTCGCGAGTCGCGACACACTTCGTCGTGAGTCGCGACGAGCTCAGAAAATTTTGAGCTCTCAGACTCACCTTTCCGCGAGTCGCGATGACTTCGCGAGGCTCGTCGCGAGTCGCGACACACTTCGTCGCGAGTCGCGACGAGCTCAGAAAATTTTGAGCTCTCGGACTCAACTTTCCGCGAGTCGCGATGACTTCGCGAGGCTCGTCGCGAGTCGCGACGAACTCGTCGCGAGTCGCGACGTGCTCAGTAACTGTTGAAATTTTTTTTTGAGCCCGGATTTCAAATTTCCAAGCTTCCAAGTTTCCAAATGATTTTAAACATTGCATGATCCTACCTTCTTCTCCACCCAACACTTCCAAGAACCACCACATACCCACTCATTCCTCCACCATCCTACATATGTTGACATATGAACATTCTTGCATCTTTATAGTACATTTGTTGATTGTAGTATGCCGACTACATCATTGTGATCGTAAGTGCATATCCTATAATGATCTTGTATACATGTCAATATATGTTGGATATTTTTCATGATTATTCTTATAGTGTTGGTTGAGTGTGATTTGGTTGTTCTTTGAAAATACTATGGTTATTAACTCTTGATGCTAAACCTAGTATTACATATCCTTATGTACTGGTGAGTTTAATGTGTTCTTCGTGGTGTTAGTCTTGATCAAACGGCGCCATGGAGACGATGCTTTTCTCGAGGGGTGAGTTCTTCTACGGCATCTTTGCTCCCCCTTCCGGTTTCGAAACCTATCTCGGGACCATCCAAGTACTTGGATATCGCCATATCACCGGCGAATTTGCGGAGAAATGGGTGTCACTCTAACTCCCTTACCTTGATTTTTATTGTTCTTGCCTTACGTGTTTACATTGAGGGCAATGTAATGTTTTAAGTGTGGGGAGGGGTTAGAGGACTCATATGCATGCTAGATTGTTTTGGAATGCTTTTTGCTACTTTTCATTGGAAAAACATGAGAAAAAGAAAAAAAATAGAAAAATAAAAAGAAAAAGAAAATAGAAAAAGAAAAAGAAAACCCGCTAAGTTGAAAACCCGAGAGGGCAACTTAGGCAACATTGGGGGATTGGATAGGTCGAAAACCCTTAAAGAGCGGCCTAGGCAAAAATGAGAGGCTAAAATGTGCGGAAAAAGGTGAGATGTGAGCTAAAGAAACATGATGTGTGGCTAGGATGAAAACTCGAAAGAGCTCCTACGCAAAATGAGAGAAATTGAGAGAAATTGAAAAATGCTATGATTTCACTCACTTGCCGGCGTTGGAGTCATAAGGTTGCGGTTGTCACATGGATGGATCGGGTAGCTCAATATCTATAGACCTCTTGGGATTGGGTAGCTTAGTGGGTTAGGAAACGAAGTGTGGTTATGAAATTCCTTATCTCTTTCTACTTCGTTTTTGGTTGATATATTGGCATTAGGTGTAGTATGTGTTTAAACCTCTTAAATGGTTTTAACTTCATCTTGTGTCATTGGACTTTGGGAATATCAATTCGGGGCTTTGAAATATTTTATGGGTAGTGAATTGATAAGTGGTAGGTTTGGTTAGATTTAGGATTGGGGATGTGTGTGTGAAAAAATTCTCATGTGAGCTTTTATTTTGGGATTTTTGATATTGAGAGTTTTTGTGAGGCTTTGATTAGGGGATTAGTTTAGGTTTTGGATATATCATTTACTCTGTGTGCTTGGTTCTTTTCTTACTCGAGGGCGAGTAAGGTCTAAGTGTGGGGATATTTGATGTGTCCATTTTGTGTGGTTATTTTAGGGGTTTTAGGATGTGGATATGCCATTTCCTCCGTATGCTTGAATCCTTTCTTACTCGAGGGCGAGTAAGGTTTAAGTGTGGGGAGGTTTGATGTGTCCATTTTATATGCTTTATTTAGTAGTATTTAGGATCACTTTTGTGCTCTTTTATTATCGAGAGCTTGTGTTTTACCTTGAAATTCACTTAGGAGAGGCAAAAGCAACTTTGTACTCTTTTACCTCTTCTAAGTGGATTTTGTGTGACAAGGGAAGAACACGGAAGCAACGAAGACCGGAAGACATTGAAGACTATACTTTCGAAGACTTTTGGATACTCACTTTGAAGACATGAAGACCGGAGGCCGTTGAAGACCATTTTTGGAGCCGTTGAAGACTTGAAGATTGAGAGGGATGGCTATGAAGAAGACAAAGAAACAATGCAAAACTCTGGCTCCCGTCGCGACCCCGTCGCGACACCATCGCGAGTCGCGACCAACGGGCGGCCAGAAACCAACTTTATCTTCTTTGCACTATAAATACTACTCTTTTTCCTCCTCTTCTCAAGCTTTTCCAGCCCGTTTCTCTCTGGGTTTTGGGCGAAAAACCTAGGTTTTTTCTCTTCTTTCTTTTCTTAGCTTTTTCTTAGTTTAATTATGTCTTTTGTTGTTCTAGAGTAGTTCTTGTACTTGGGAGCTATGGATTGAAGCTTCCACTTCTATGTATTGAGAACTCATTTTATCTATCTATTTGGTGTTTTTGCTATTGTGCATTTATTGTGCTTTGAATGTTAATTGTTGATTTCATTGATGTTGTTGAGAGCTTGATGATATGAAATGCTTGTATGAATTGCTAGCTAGGGTTTGGGGGATTTGGGTTAATTTCCCCCCTTTTCTTGTTAGGAATGTATGAGTATGATTTAGAGCTTTTGATTGTGTTAATGGATTGATAATGTGCTAGACGAATGTGATTGATGTTGAACTCTTCGTCATGTTCGTTTGTGTAGCAAACGAGAGAGTTATATGCTCTTGGATGAATGTGCGTTGCACGTTCATCCAATCTCGTGTAATTGCATGAATTGGTTAAATGCTTAGTCACGGTGTAGTGGTCATAGGCATTGCCAAGCTTGTTGGTCCTTCGTGCTAAATGCCACCAATGACACCTTGAGTCGTGGTCGCGACTCGGGAGTCATTGGTGAGGTTTGACGAGAGATGTCGAACTCACTCTCGCAAACTACGAACTAAGAAGGATAGGAGTTTAATCTCCACGACAAGTAGTTGAAGTATTGAATAGATGATTTAAATTCATTCTTGAAGCATTTGTTATTTGGCATTTATGTATTCTTGACGGTGTGTTTCACTGCATGTGTGCCATGAGTTGTTTGAGCATAGGGAGTGCTTGTGTGGTTGAATTGTTTAGGTGTAGGAACGTGACGAATTCCGTAGCGCCTTTGCATGAAGATCTATGAGCATGAACTTAGAACTCCTTGTGATGGTTGTGTTGTGGTACTTGCTAGATGGGTGTGTGAGTGTTGGGTCCTGAATGCTATATGATGGAATGTGTGAATGATTCGATGAACTACATTAGATGTGGAAGTGGATATCCGTTGCCCCCAAGGCATTTTATCTTTGTAGTTTAAAACCCCTTTTTCTTTAGTTTTGTTTGATGATTAGCATAGTCACTTGACCTTGCTAGTTATCTTGTCTTTTTATCTTTGTTAACTTAGGAAACCAACCAACCAACCCCCCCTTTTACTTACTTTTAAGTGTGTGTAAATATAGTTACTCCTAGCCTAGTATCAACCATTGTGTGCTTAGACGCTTAGGAAGATCCCTCTTCTCTTTGGACGACCCCGATTTTCCACTATCTACCTAGGTGTAGAAAGTAAGCATTTAGGGCTTATAAATTATCTTTTGCACGGCGGGCGCGACGACCGCCCGCCTGTCAGTTCTCGTATTGATGACTTATTGGATCGGTTGAAAAAGAAGCAGGATAAGTGTGACCATCTTTCCACTTGTTCCGTAGGGTGACAAAGCAGGTTTGACGAACAGGTTATTTTGAATACCTAGTGGCACAGTGATAATGATCACCTTCGCGCTGAGTGCGAACGTCTTGATTCAAGTGTTCATTAACTTGAGCAAGCTTGCAGTGACTATAAAGATGAGTTGAAGGTTATTTTCTCCGAGCCTCGTAGTTCCACTGGTTGTGGTGATTCAACTATGAGTATTGGCGGTCAGCAGGTTAATTTGTCTGAGGTTGTTCGATCACATATTTTCCAATTACAGGAGAAGACTTGCAATTTGAGGAAGCGAATAAAAGCTATCAAGAAGTTGTTGACCTTATGAGTATGCAACTTGATCGTGAAGAGTTTAACCCTATAAGTGATTTTAAAGCTTATTATGCTAAGTATCTTGATCGTATGTAGGGAAGTGGTCGAACTCGACATCCTTCTTACTCACATATGAAATGGCATTACGGCCATATCATGGCTGGGTCTTCTCGTGCTTCAATTACTATTTTGTTTTAGCTTCTGGAAATCGATGCAGTTTCTTTTCACTAATACAAAACGTTATGCTTTGCGTGTTTTTATTTGTGTGATTATTTATTTGCTTACAAGATCTATCTCTTGTATTTATTGATATCCTTGTGAACATATTTTTCCTATTGCAATATCTATAGCTTGCAAAATTGAATATTTTGCACTGTGTGAAGTTGCAAGATCTACTCCTTGCTTATGTCATTGTTTAATAGGCATATATGCCTTATTGCAAGATCTATAGCTTGCTAAACTGAAATTTTGTATTGTGCAAAGCTGCAAGATCTATCGCTTTCTTTTGTTGCCATTTTATAGGTATACATACCTTATTGAAGATATATAGCTTGCAAAATTGAAATTTTGTATTGTCCAAATCTGCAAGATCTATCGCTTGCCTTTTGTCGCCATTTTATAGGCATATCTACCTTATTGCAAGATCTATAGCTTGCAAATTTGAATATTTGTTTGTGCGAAGTTGCAAGATCTATAGCTTGCAAAATCAAAGAGTTGTATTGTTCGAATTGCTGATCCATTGCTTTATTTTGCTGGGTTTCCTAATTTTGTTAATCGCATAATAGACAATTTCGTAGCTTGTTGCATCATAATTAGTCAGGCTCAATTGCTTTCAACTAAAAGGCTTGGTATTTGGTTTGCGATGTGCCATAGGGGGCTATTATTCACAAGATTCGAGTAAAGGAAACGAAAAGTAATTTTCCTCAAAAGACTCTTTTTGATATTTATAATGCATGGCTATGATAATATTGCCTTCAAAACAAAGCAAAGGTGCGAACATCACCCATGATAATCTCATGGCTCCTATACAACTAGATTTATCATGTCCTTCTCCTTGGGTCTACACATAAAACTTTCTTAGGTTGATCACAAGCCAAGTGTTGGGGACACTGCTGCCATCCAATCTCTCTAACTCATAACAGTTAGATCGGTGTACTTTCGTTATCTTGTATTGATCTTCCCACTCCGGGCTTTCATTTTTCTTCTACTAGGCTTGCTTCATCTTTCTGCAGTACGAGATCACAATTTAAAATTGCATCCCTTTGACTTTTTTGATTGTATACTCTAGTCATCCTTTCTTTGCACTTTGCCTCTGTGGTTGTTGCCTGTTGTCTTTACTTTTCGAGTTTGTCTAAATCCAACCTCATCATTTCGAGATTATCATCTTCCTTGTATTTTTCTACTGAAAGGCTTGAGTTCCCAATTTCCACTGGCATTACCGCTTCATGACCATAGAAAAGACTGTACGATGTTTCTCCTGTTGGTTGTCGAACAATTGTTCTGTACGGCCATAGGGTATTGGGTATCTCGTCGACCCAGCCAATTTGCTTTCTTTCCAATCTTTTTTGAGATTATCATCTTCCTTGTATTTTTCTACTGAAAGGCTTGAGTTCCCAATTTCCACTGGCATTACCGCTTCATGACCATAGAAAAGACTGTACGATGTTTCTCCTGTTGGTTGTCGAACAATTGTTCTGTACGGCCATAGGGTATTGGGTATCTCGTCGACCCAGCCAATTTGCTTTCTTTCCAATCTTTTTTGGATACCCTAAACTATGGTCTTGTTTGGTTACTTCCTATGTTACCCGACTTGGATTTAGTGTCGTATCCGAGTAGGGATTGGATACGTCGACACTCAAATTTTCTATTTTCACCGACATGGCGATTTGGTCAACTTAGTATCTTGACTATTTTTTCCGACATGTCTGTGTCATAAAATATGTTTTGAAATGCCTATATTTTATTATTTTATTAATAATAAAATAAATTAAGTTTATTATGATTAAATAATAGAGCATATATATAACTTATTATTAGTCATTATTGAATTCGAGTATACTTAAATTCGAATTAAATAAGAACTGTATATATACATAAACGAACTTATTATTAGTCTATATTCAATTTGAGTATAGTTAAATTTGAATTAAATAAAAACTATATATATATAAGAACTTATTATTAGTCCATATTGAATTCGAGTATACTTTCTCAACTGTAGGGAAACTCTATTTCCTCAATTCAGATGGAAACATCAGTATAGTAGCTAGTTCCTCTCATGTAACGGTTCTTCTGTATGTTCGTGAACTCTGGATAGTCTGGCCTTCGTGAGCTTCACACAGGGGTGGAGGGCTTACAGAAGGAATCACTATCAAGAGTTCAGATTAAACATTAGCTCTTGGTCTATCTTAGGATCTTGCCTCCAGAGTCTTGTATCTCTATTTTAAATTCGGGTGTGGGAGCCCCTGATCAATATCCCCGCTCATTTTTGAGTGTTTTGCGGGAAAAAAAAGAATTCGAGTATACTTATATTCGAATTAAATAAATATTTTTTCTATGCATGGAATTAAAAATAACAAATGGTGATATTTATAGACATTCTGTAAAAGAAATTAGCCATTTATGTAATAATTTGAATTAGTCTATTGATGTTCTTGATGAGTTGGGAAGTAAACTAGTCAGCTGGATTTACGATGTCAATGTCATATAATTAAGAATAAGAACTAGCCATTGTACATTTTGTGCATTGCATTACGATAACCCATTTTTTCAATTCGTTTATCGATACCCAACTCAGCTAGATTTTTTGACGTGAGTCATGCGTCGTGTCGAATTGATATGCGATTCTCCACCCATTGTCAAGTGTCAGAACACAAGTTACTTCCACCTGATCATTTTCTTGAGGTGAGCTACCAATGTAAACTTTTGTGCAATCCCTAACTTCAAGCACCATTCAATAAAAGTTCCACTTCTAAATTGTGTGCCATTGTCTGTGACGATAGTTTGTGGCACCCCAAAGCGAGAAACTATATTCTGCCAAACGAACTTTCTTGTTACTTCTGCCGTGGCCTTACCAATGGCTTTGCTTCTACCCATTTAGTGAAGTAATCAATCGCTACAATTAGAAATCTAGCATTGCCAGCACCCTTTAGAGAAGGTCACACTAGATCGATTCCCCATTTATCGAATGGCCAAGCTCCATATATTCCCATTAAAACAGCCAGTGGTTTGTGCATCATTGGGGCATTAATCTGACAACTTCTTCACTTGAGCATAAAGTTATGTGCATCGTTGAACATGGTTGGCCAATAGTATCCTGCTCAAATTATCTTCTTCGCAATTGTTCGAGACCCTTGATGCATTCCACGTAATCCTTCATGCACTTCTTTCAAGATTTCACTTACTTGCGATGGTCCCACACACTGTATCCTCGGAGATAAGAAACATTTCTTGTATAAGATTCCCCCTCAATGAATGTAGTTGTGAGATTGCAATTCCAACTTCCTGGCTTGTATCTTGTCTGTTGGAAACTTTCCCATTGCAAAGTAATCTATTAACGGTGTCATCCAGTTTACTTCTTCTGTCTAGACTGTTAACACAACTGTCATTATTGTACTTCTGACTGGAATGACCTCCACTTTCACATCTTTGTGTTTGATTAATGAATCAAATCCAATTGTCGCTAGCTTGCTCAAGGCGTCTACTTTTGTGTTTTCACTTCTTGGTACATGCTGAATATAGAAGTATTCGAGTTGAGCAATGAACTGACCAAGTCTCCTTAAATACTTTATATACCAATCTTCTTGCATTTCGTAGTCTCTTCGTACTTGCTGGACTACGATATGTGAATCACTAAAGCCCAAACGTTTTTGAACTCCATCTTGATTGTAAGATCTAAGCCACATATTAACGCTTCTTATGCAGCTTCACTGTTAGTGAGTGAAAAATAAAAAAATAAGTGAATATCTAAGATCTCCTCCTCCTGGGTTGACCAGTAACAGTCCTGCACTGTAACCTTTTTTACTAGATGCTCCATCAACGAACACTTTCCATGCGATGTCTACCAACTTGGAATTTCCTTTGTCGATTCCAAGATTTTGTTGTGTATTCGCCTCTCGTGCATCTACACCTATCATCTCTGCAATGAAATCTGCTAAGGCTTGTGCCTTGATTGCAGTTCGTGGTTGGAACTGGATCTCATATTGCCCTAATTCAAGAGCCCACTTGGTCATCCTACCAGATGATTCAGGTTTGTTTAGGATATTTTTGATTGGATAGTCAGTATAAACTATGATTCCATGACTGTGAAAATAGGTTTGAAGTATCCTTGCTGAATAGACCAAAGCTAGAGTTAATCACTCAACTGGCAAGTACGCCATTTCTACACTCTATAGTATTCTGCTGATGCAGTACACTGGTAATTGTTTCTGGCCTTCTCAAAGCACCAAAACTGAGCTTACTGCATTTTTGAAACCGCCAAGTACAGATATAGTGTTTCTCCTAAGAATTTTCCTGCACCTACTCCGATTATGTATTTCTTGGGATTAAGCTCATACCAATGACACTCAGTGTATCCTTCAAGTCTTGCGTGAAGTTGCATGTCCTTTTGCTTTTTATAACCATGGCGTTAGCTTATTCTTCCACATTTTGTCCTATTTGATTGCGAAATGCATTGTCGATCACTCTTTGATATGTTTCTCCTGCATTTTTAAGGCCAAACGGCATCTTCACATAGCAAAATATTCCAAAGTTTATTATGAAGGCCGTGTTATCTACGTTTTCTGGGTTCATCAATATTTGGTGATATACCTTATACACATCCAAGAAAGGTAGGGCCTCGTATCCAGAAATTGCCTCGACTAGCTAATCCATTTTAGGCTAAGGATAACAATCATGCCTTATTTAGATTAGTGAAGCCTATACAATTCTCCACCTCAAGTCTGCCTTCTTTACCATCACTGGGTTTGCTAACCATTTCAGGTAGATTACCTTCTTTAGAATACAAGCCTGAAGTAACGATGTTACTTCTACTTCAATTGCTTCTTGTCTGTCACTAGCGAAGCCTCATTTCTTTTGCTTGACTGGTTTGACCGAATCACTGATATTCACCAAATGGGTAGCCAAACCTGGGTTAGCTCCTCCCATGTTTTGTACACTCTATGCAAATGTATCTTTGTGACTTCACATGCTTTGTATAACCATTTCTTCACTACAAAAATGATAGGCATTTGTGACAAGCAAAATGTGTCGTTTATCTCTAATACAGTGACGCAAATGTATTTTTGTGACATGGCTTGCATCGCTATTTATTGTGCTGTGCATACTCTTGTAGTATATTTGCTACATATTTTTTTGTATGTGACACAAATAAAGCAACATTAGTTGTGTCACTAATGTATTGTCATATATTATAACGACATATTTAGCTGCATTATATATAATAGTACGTCTCTTGAAAGACGGTCTTTCCATAAGTCATGGAAAATTAGAAGAAATAAAGATAAAATTTCCGGGTTGCATGAATCGGATTATAAACTTTACTACTACTACATGTTGCATAATAAATTTTTAATATTGCAACTTAGATATTTTGCCTTTTATTATTCTAATTAAATCCTGTCTTTCCATAAGCATATGGAAAGACCGTCTTTCCCAAGACTCTGCCTATATATAATGATGCAAATATGTTTGCGACATATTATGCGCCATTAACATTTAGTGACACAAGGTAGTTTGTGACTCATTATGCAACAATGAATTTAGTGATGTATGAAAGATTGTGACACATTATGCGATTTTTTATTTAGTGATGTATGCCTCTTTGCGACACATATTGTGACCTTTATTAAAATGTCGAACGGTTGTTCGTGACATTATTTTTGGCCCAAATAATGTAGTATTTATTTGTAACACACTTGCCAATATATAATCATCTGAACCGACCCAACCCAACTCAATCCAAATCATTTGGATCGGGCCGAGTCATATCACATTTGGGCCAAGCAAGTCAAATTAATTCAGGTCGAGCTAGATATGCGTAAGGCTAGATCCCATACCAAATTGTCTAATTTAAAAAATTGTAGCTCAATTCAAAAGGAAATCCTCCAATAAAAAATCTTCATAAGAAATTTATAGTTAATACAGCTGATCCTACATTAATTTAGTGGATCGCTATATCACACTCTCTATTTATATTATTTATTATATAATATATATTTTTTAATTTAATTTAATTTATTAAAATATGTTAAATTTAATATTAAATTAAATTAATTATTTACCACCACCTCCGCCGCCGTCCGCTGGTCTTCTCTTCTGCTCCGGTATCCTCCACCACCGCCGGCCTTCAGCTCTTCTTCTCCGATTTTCTTCTCCGACCCTTCTTTTCTTCTCCAGTCTTCTTCTCCGGCCGCCTTCTTCTCCTCTTCTTCTCCGGCCCATTCTTCTTCTTCTCCAGCCCGTTCTCTTCTTCTCCGGCCTTATTCTCTTCTTCTCCCCGTTCTTCTCTTCTTCTCCGGCCCGTTCTTCTTCTTCCCCGGCCCGTTCTTTTCTTCTACGGTCTTCTTCTCTTCTTCTCCCCGTTCTCATCTTCTTCTCCGGCCTGGTTTTCTTCTTCTCTGGCCCGTTCTCTTCTTCTCCGATCTTCTTCTCTTCTTCCCATTCTCCTCTTCTTCTCCGGCCCGGTCCCCTCTTCTTCTCAATCGACAGGTCTCCTTCCCTTCTCCGACTCCGGCTCCGGCTCTCCTCTTCTTCTCCAGGCCCCGTTCTCCTCTTCTTCTCCCAGCCCCATTCTCCTCTTCTTCTCCCGACCCCGTTCTCCTCTTCTTCTCCCGACCCCGTTCTCTTCTCCCTGTTCTCCTCTTCTTCTTCGGTCCGATCTCCTCTTCTTCTCCGGCGACCGGTCTCCTTCCCTTCTCCGGCTCCGGCTCTCCTTCCTTTCCCCAGCCCTCGCTCTCCTCTCCTTCTCCGGCTCAGGCTCTCATCTTCTTCTCCCGGCCTAGTTCTCTTCTCCGGCTTTCTAATTCTTCTTCTAGCGCGTTCTCCTTGGGAAGACTCGAACTGGGTCTCCTTGACCGGTTCTCCTTCCCAAGATCTGAACCGAGTGACGGTGGTGGCAGTGGCAGTGGTCCGGTGGTGGCGGTGTTCCGATGGTGGCGGTGGTCCGATGAAAATGTAACATCTGCTCTGGTGCCGGCGCAGTGGTGGTGGTCTGGCGGGTGGTGGTGGAGGTGGCGGTCCCGTACTAGTCCGGCGGTGGCGGTGGTCCAGTGGTGGCGATGGTCCGGTGCTGGCTCCATCGGTGGTTTTTTGAGTGAATATCAATTTTTGTTTTGTTTTTTATTTTTGTTTTATTTTGAAAAATTAAAATTAGTATTATATATGTATACACATATTAGGGCATAAACTAGTAAAATACATGGCGTGATTTAGCAACACCCTTAATTTACTTCGTAAATAATTGTGTAATCTTGAAAAATAATACAAATTTTCCCTCAGGGTGCTTGGTTATAATACCATACAACAAATAAGCATCCATTTCACTAACAAAAATTATCCCCATCTCAGGTACGCAAAAAGTGTGTACTTCTATTCGAAACTTGGTGGGGTTCACTCAATTTTGCTGCTCAGTTCTTTGAATTCTTCTCAAAAATTCCCCTTGTCAATATAAGAAGGCTCCTTGTTAATCATGCAAGTCATATTCATTCCCAGTAGTCATATGCACAACTACATAAAAGAGGAATGGTCGATACTAGCAGCTCTCGTACACATCATTCCTAGTAATTGATGCTTTCAAATTCCTACAACATTAAATATAAGTGTTAGAACTTGGTTAAAACACAAACAAGTTTGAAACTAACTAAACAACAAGCTGAGAATCAGCTGATTTTCATCTGAAGGCACAAAATTGAAAGGGAAAAATTGATCGACTTTGGGAGAAAAAATTTCTGCATTCAAAGAAGGTATGTTTTCTGTATATTATATCTGTACATCCCAGTCTCATTATATACATGGAAAAACTGCTCTAACCATCTAGCTAACTAACTAACTAAACAGAATTAGTTGCTAACCAATCTAATTGCTACTAACTGCTACTAACTACTTAATTAATGGAAGGAAATAATCCATAATAATCTTCAACCCCCCCCCCCCTTCAAGATGGAGCTTCTTCTGGAGCAAAAAAGCCCATCTTGGACAACAAAGGATATAGCGTTGTAGCAGGAAGAGGCTTCGTAAAACCATCAACTAACTAATATCTGGAAAATAAATGTAAAGGGTCTATGAAACCAACAATATAAGCGTCACGAACAAAGTGGCAATCAATTTCGATGTGTTTTGTTCGTTCGTGAAATACTGGGTCTCAGTAATCTGCAGAGCGGCAGTGTTGTCGTGGTGTAACGGAATAGGAAAATGACACTTAATCTGGAAATCCTTTAACAAAAAAGAAATCCATTTAAGTTCAGCCATTGTCATTGCCATACTCCTGTACTCAGATTCCACAGAAGACATACTCCTGTACTCAGATTCCGCAGACGAACGTGAAACCGTGTGTTGTTTCTTAGATTTCCAAGATATTAATGAAGATCCAAGAAACACACAATAACCAGTAACTGACCTTCTGTTAATTCTGCATGTAGCCCAATCTGCATCACAAAATGCAGATATAGAAAAATCTGACTGAACTGGGAAAATAAACCATGCTGAGAACACCCTTTAAGGTATTTAGCCACATGAAGAGCTCCCTACCACTGGTGTTCAGTAGGTTGTTGCAAAAACTAACTCAGTTGATGCACAACAAAAGTAATATCAGGCCTAGTGAATCCCAGATATAAAAATCATCCAATTAAACGTCTGAATTGACCTGGATCATGAAGGAGTGGAGATTCATCATTCATAGGTTTCCAATCATGAGGAAGAGGAATTGCAACAGGTTTGGCAGAATTAAGACCAAGATCTGAAATGATATAAAAAATATACTTCTCTTGGCTCAGGAAGATGCCATCTGGGGAGTGTGCCAATTCAATTCCCAAGAAATATTTTGCTCTC
Source organism: Rubia yunnanensis (assembly GCA_037428765.1). Lineage (NCBI taxonomy): Eukaryota > Viridiplantae > Streptophyta > Magnoliopsida > Gentianales > Rubiaceae > Rubia > Rubia yunnanensis. The sequence goes on from CM075063.1 coordinate 67,302,404, forward strand.
CCCAAATCTTTAACAGTAAAAAGATTGTGAAGATATAACTTGAGATCCCTGATAGCTTCTTCTGAATTACTGGAGATCAATACATCATCCACATAAATGATCACTGCCAAACTAATGTTGTTTGTGAATTTCAGAAACAAGCAATGATCATTTTTAGATTGGATCATACCATAGGCAGTTAGATGCCTTGTGAACTCTGCATTCCATTGCCTAGAAGCTTGTTTAAACCATATAGAGACTTCTTGAGTTTACACACTTGGCCTGATCTAGCCTTTGTATAACCCTCAGGTGCTTTAAGGTACATATCCTCTTGAATATATCCATCAAGGAAAACATTATTTACATCTATTTGATGAATATGCCAAGATCTAGCTACTGCAACAGCTAAAAATAATCTGACAATCACTTGTTTTGCCACTGGAGAGAAAGAATCATATTAATCCTATCCCTCAATCTGTGAGAATCCCTTTGCAACCAACCTGGCCTTATATCTCTCAACAGTCCCATCCTGATTATACTTGATCTTATAGATCCATTTGGAACCAATGGCTCTTTTTCCAGCAGGCAAATCAACCAATTCCCAGGTTTGATTTGAATCCAAAGCAGCTAACTCCAATTGCATAGCTTTTATCCATTGTTCACTCTTACAAGCTTGTTTATAAGAATGAGGTTCAGGTATTCTCAACAGATTGGCCAAAAAGGAGACATGTGCATTAGAATAAGGTGGTAAATAACTAGCTGTGTTTATTATGAAGTCCTGCATCCATTTTGGCTTTAGTTTAAAACGAGTACTTTGGCTTGTGGTGAGGGTTTGTGATGCAAGATCCTGAGAGGATGACTGAGGTATGTGTTGGCTAATTGAGGATGGCTGTGAAAAAAGTATCAAATATGGAAGGAATGGTGTGTGATGAATCAGTATGTGTAGCAGGTGAGTGAGATTCTATGTTATTGAATGAAGAACCAGTTTGAGCGTTTTGCATGTTATGACTCTCAAGCAAATCATGCTCAGTAGTGTGATCAAATGCAGAAGTGTCACTATAAAAAGGAATATTGAGTGAAAGTAAAATCTGCTCATTTTGTTCACTGTGGATAGGAATAGAAGGTAATGGATCAGATTTTTTAAACTCAGAAACCTGAAAGTCTTTAAGTGGAATGAATGAAGAGATTTTATGTTGAAATGGAAACACAGGTTCCTTAAAAATTAAATCTCTAGAAATGATCATTTTGCTATGCACAATATCAAACAGTTTAAAGCCCATTTGATTCATAGGATATCCCAGAAAAACACAAGGAAAAGCTCTAGCACTGAATTTATCTTTGCTTGGCAAAGTATTAGTAGCATAACATAAACAGCCAAAGACTTTCAGAACTGACAGATCGGGTGCATTATTAAACAAAACCTCATATGGAGTTTTCCAATTTAAAACAGAAGATGGTAGTCTATTGATGACAAAAGTAACTGCTAAAATGGACTCACCCCAAAATTTAGAAGGTGAAGAAGACTGAAACATAAAAGACCTAGCTACCTGTAGTAAGTGTCTATGTTTTCTTTCAACTATCCCATTTTGTTGGGGAGTATATGTACAAGATTTCTAATGTAAAATCCCTCTTTCTGCCATTAAACTTTGGCAACCTAAACTTATGAACTCACTCCCATTATCTGATCTAATAATTTTCACTGATGCATTATATTAATTAGTTATCATAATCAGAAAATGCTTAACCGTTTCAGGCACATCAGTTTTGGATTTAAGAAGAAATGACCAAGTAGTTATAGTAAAATCATCCACAACAGTTAAGAAATAGTTTGAACCACTATAAGATTTGATCTTATATGGACCCCATACATCTAAATGAATAATTTCAAATGGTGTAGAAGTGGTAATTGAAGAGATTGGAAATGGAATTCTAGTTTGCTCATACAGAGGACACACTGTACAGATTTTATTCATATATGGAATGTTCAACTGATGCATTACATGCTTAGAAGGATGACCTAATCCGTAGTGCATTATTTGCAGCTCTATATCAGAAAAACTATTTACAGAAAGTGAAAACAAAGCTTTATCTTTAAACTTTTCTATGTGCCTTCTTATTGTTTCTGAATGGAATGATCCATCCATTAAGTACAATCCATTGGACTCAACAGCAACCCCTGTGACTGAATTAGTCTTGAGGTCCTGTATGAAACATTCATCAGATAAGAAGTCAAAATGAATTAAATTTTCTTTTGCCATTTTACTCACAGATAGCAAATTAAACTTGAAAGACTTCACATGTAAACACTCATTTATGGTGATCTGATTATTCAATTTCGCATCGACTAACACAACTAAATGGTCAGGCAAGTATATAGGAGTTTGTTTCAAGGTTGGTTTCAGTTATGTAGATAGATTTGGGTTACTGCACATGTGAGCTAAGGCTCCACTATCAAGAATCCACACATCATTTTAAAAACAAACGGTAGAATTAACGAGATGAGATAAAAAACTACCTGCAAAATCATTGTAGTGGCTGAAGTTAACTTGTTCAGTTGGATCAGTCATTTCTTTTCCCTTTCCTTTGAGCAACTTTCCAAGATCTTGCTGCATTTGCATCATGCTTGCAACCAGCATCAGCAAGTTTCCTCTAGAAACTCCTCCCTGGTCCAAAGGAGTCTGCTGAATCAGATCATCATTTTGATCTCATTGTATCACATTAGCTGCAAATCTAGGCTGTGTTTTGTTGTTGTAATCCTTGCCTTCATTCCACCAGTCAGGATAACCGTGTATTTTAAAATACGTATCCTTTGTATGTCCAATTCTTTGACAATGCTCACATTTCAAAGATTTCTTCAGTTCATTATCCTTCTTCCTTTGACTGTATCTCATAGCTCTTGCATTCACAGCTTTGACAAACATTGCTGAGTTATCAGTTACATTCACATAGTTCATCTTTGTCTCTTTCTGTTGCTCAACTTTCACAAACAGAGAACATGCCTTTCTCACTGATGGCAAATGATCCATAGTGAGAATATGATTCTCTGTCACCTCATATTCTTCACTCAATCCCATAAGAAATTACTGCAGTTCATCTTCATTGTCATTAGATGCCAGATTTTCATAAAATCCACAATTGCACACATTTGCAACATATACATCTCTTAGTCGGTCTCATAATCTCATATTCATCCCACAACCGCTTCAGTTTTGAGAAGAACTGATTCACAATATCACTTCCTTGTTAGATTGAACACATGTCTCTCTTTAATTGATAAAAGAGAGGTCCATTCACAACACCAAATCTCTCCTTGATTTCTTCCCACAGAGACTTTGCATTTGTGGAAAAAACAAAACTACTAGCAATCTCTGGATCCATCGAGTTCAAAATCCACGTGATCAAAGTGGAATTAGCTCTTCCCCACGCTTCATAGACCGGCGAATCTTCTTCGAGTTCAGGAAACTCACCTGGCAAGAATTTCAGCTTGTTTCTTGAATGGAGACCGATCATCATCGCTTGACTCCATGTCAGAAAGTTCTTCTCGTTCAACTTCTCAGTCACGATCATCAGATTCGCATGATCTGAGGCCTGGAAGAACAGAGGATCATCTGATCGAATCTTCATGAATCCTTCTTCATCAATCACGTAGCTTGACTTCTTCGCCCTTGACGCAGCAGAATTGGAGGTACTCATTTTGTATTTGATGAATCTGGCCAATCAAAAACACAAGAATTCAGTGATCTAAAACCTAAATTGCTCTGATACCATGAAAACAAGCTGAGAATCAGCTGAGTTTTCATCTTAAGGCACAAAATTGAAAGGGAAAAACTGATCGGCTTTGGGAGAAAAATTTTCTGCATTCAAAGAAGGTATGTTTTCTGTATATTATATCTGTACATTATATCTGTACATTATATCTGTACATTATATCTGTACATCCCAGGCTCATTATATACATGGAAAAACTGCTCCAACCATCTAGCTAACTTACTAACTAAACGGAATTAGTTGCTAACCAATCTAATTGCTACTAACTGCTACTAACTACTTAATTAATGGAAGGAAATAATCCATAATAATCTTCACTAACATATAAAACATATAGCAATTTTAGGCTGACAACTACAGCAGCCGAACGGATATACCCCTTATCAAAAAAAAATTCCAAGTTACTTTTAATCTGTTGGACTTTGACAATCGTGACAAAACTTCTTGAAAATGCCCTGAAACAGGCCAGGAACCCAAATTTATATCTTTTTAGAAAAAAGCATGTGAGAATACCAAACTATCCAAAATAGTATTGTTTGAACTTGTTTCAGAAAAGCGTGAGAAAGTATTGCAATTCTACATTAGTTTCCAAACATTCATCCAATGACATCACAACAAAATAGCAACAAATGCCCACTTTCTTACTTTCCTATTAGCATCAGCATACACATATAACAAACCATACAACAAACCAAGATAGAATACAACCAGATTACAATCACCAGGATCAAACTAAAGCAAAACTCAACTTCCACTGAGTTTACCATACATTTATTTCATTTAGGTCAAAGAATCATGGAGAGTGACCTTCTGCGAAGGAAAGAGACACAAAATAAACTATTATATTCCGATTGAAAGCCTATTAATTGCAAGAAATATCCACATTCATAATTTCCAAAACAGAATCAAAAAGAAGAAAAAACACTTACACAGCTCCAAATTGAAATTCGGCATACCTTGGTAAGATCCTCAAATCGATTCGAGTCATCGATTTATAGAATTTCAGATGCTTGACTAAGCAAAAGAAAATCGAAAATTTCATTGCAGAAAACGCAAAACAAGAGGAATGAAGTAGTGCATTTTTGGTTAAAGAAAATAAGGGCATCCTTCACCAAATCGTCGACGGAATTGATAACCTCATTGATGAGGAGTTGCAGATTCACCACTGTTGCCGTTAGTGGCAACACCTTCCTGCTTCATCTCTTTTGAGCGCTTCAAATTCCATTCATACTCCCCGATTCTTAGAGCTGAAAAATGCGAGGTTATGCCGATTGAATTCCACAGAACATCGAATAGCATTCGAATCATTTAGCGGAATTAGGGTGAAGGTCTCAACTAGAGGCTAGGGTTTGCAGAGGGCATAGAGAAAAGAAATGATTCAAGGTGAGAGGAAGGCCAAAAACAGAATAAAAAAAAAAGTTTCATGTGGGGGATTCATACATGGGAAGCTGAGGATCAAATCAAATAATGACAAGTGTCAAATTTGAATTTAAATTTAAATTTAAATTAAAAGAGAAAAATAAGGTTGAATTGAATTGTAACTTGAAGTTGATATACATATCATCTTTTCATCTAGCTCTCATCTTCCCACGTATAAGTTTGTCACATAAAAATTTTTCTTCTAAAAATAGTTTTGGAGTGGGTATTAAAGAAATTTTTTAGTTAAGTGATATCACCTGGGCATGGCTTTTTAAGGCCCTGTACGAACTGGATTTCAGCCCTTGCTGATCTAATCTGATATATTATTAATGTCTTTTGAAAAACAATCTTTTTATAAATTATAAAAAAAATTAAAAAATGTACTTTAAATTAGAAAAATTAAGATTTGTACTTTAAATTAAAAAAATAAAGATAAACATTTTATTGCATTAATTGGACCATAAAACTATAATTACTGCACGTTGCATAATAAAATTTTAATATTACAACCTAAATATTTCACCTTTCTATTATTTTAAATAATTTCCCCAAAATTTTACCATCTTTTATTGTTTTTTTTCTTCTTAAAACAAATATAGCTTAGTTTATTATATTATTAACTTTGTGGTAACTTTGAAACTAATTACAATTTTGAATTGGAATACTTTAACCTGTTTGCGTACATGCGTTTCCATACTATATATTATATTGATTTTCTTGGTTGTTAACCAAGGGAAAAGAAGACACCGAGGAGATCAATATCCTTATGGAGTCTTCTTGGGAAACAGAGGACACGGGCTCGTCAGTCAATCAGCCCGCTGCGCTTTTTTTCTTGGCAGGTACCACTTATGATAGACTCCGCCTTGTTTACCTTGATCAAATGGGTGGAATAGCTATCCAAATGCCAAAAATGTTCACGATGTTTAGTAGCTTTTCCATGGCTTCCCTTGCATTACCGGGTATGATATGAGGCATTTGGTTGGGGTGAATCGGGAAAGGAAAAAGGAATTAGGGATCAACATTGCATACATACGAATTCTATATTTTATGAAAAATGATCAAAATTTTGAAGATTTGATTGTAGTGTCGTTCCATTGCACGGTTCATTATAAAAAAATGTTTAATATTATCATACATTTTATAAAAAAGTTAACACAAAGTCTTATTTCATATCGACTAACCATTAGAACGGGTCATTTTATAATTCATGTGACTTATGGAGTGATTTGATACTTATCCTTATTTATTGCAGCAAGTTTTTTTAAAATTTTTTGAAAACTATTAAAATGTATCGTAGTGAAAAACTATTATTATTTAGGGTCAATAATAATAATTTGACCCTAAAAGTTATTGAAATGGGTCGTAGTGTATTAATATGAAAAAGTTATTGAAATGGATTTTTTTATAATTGGTCTAACCGTTAGTCGGTCCAACATGAGACTTTATCTTATTTTAAAATATTGAAATTAGATGATAACTTTTACTAATTAAACTTTGTGTAGTTGAGTTATAGATGTCTATTTTCTTCTTCTTTCAATAATATTTTTTTAATAATTCGTGATTAATTGATAACATTGTGTCATTGTCACTACCATGGTCAATGAATCATTTCTGACCAAAAAAAGACATTTCAGAGAAGGTTGATTGTTGAATTAAGGATACTGTCAGCAATTCATGATTGTTGATTGAATTAGAAAAATATAAAATAAGTAATTTTAAATTTTGATCCCCAAAATATCTAGATTCATCATCTAAGACAAATAAATAAAAATTATATAGTATTAAAATGTCAATATATAATTAGTAATTATACATATTAAATAAAATCAAAACGACAAAGTCTTAGAAAATATCGTCTTTCCATAGGCATATGGAAAGCCGTTGAAGTAGAATTATAGAAAGGTAAAACGTTTTAGTTGCAACATTAAAAATTTATTATGCAATGTGCAGTAGTTATAAGTTTATGACCTGATTAATGCAATACAAAAATTTTATCTTGATTTCTAATTTGCTGTTTAAACCTTTGGTTTTCCATAACTTATGAGAAGACCGTCTTTCTAGAGACAGACTCAATTAAAATTTACGATAATTTAAATTTCATACTAAAATAAAATATACTACAAGGCAAAGTCTTGGGAAAGACCGTCTTTCCATAAACCTATGGAAAGACAGGTTTTGATTAGAATAATAAAAGGTAAAAGATATTCGTTGCAACATTAACAATTTATTATGCAGCGTGTAGTAGTTATAAAGTTTATGACCCGATTCATGCAACCCAAAAATTTTATCTTCACTTATTCTAATTTGCACTTTAAACCTTGGTCTTTCCATGGCTTATGGAAATACCGTATTTCAAGAGACGTACTCATAATATAATGCATATGTAGTTTTTAATATTATCACTAATCACTTATTAATATGTACTAAAATATGTCATTTCTAAATATTAATTAAAAAATAATTTAAAAATAAAATTAACAGAGTACTAAATAAACAATTGAAAGGATTTACAAATAAATACTTTCGTTACTATAATTAATACTTATATGAAGCATTTTACATTGATTATTCTGTCAAAATTTAAATTTATTAGAAAAACTTATATACATATATATATAAGTATGATTAATCAATCTATTATTCTTCTATATGATTTTAGATATTTTCAGGCATAATAAATTTTCTGGAAAGAATTGATTGCAGAGAATATAAAAAGAATATATGTATATGAAATTAATTCACTTATTATCATGAAATGATGTTTAATAATCTTAAAAAGATAAACAAATATGGAAAGTGAATCAAATTTAAAAATAAATATTATAAAATAGTATTATAAAAGAATTTTCATAAAAAATGGAGATTGAGAATACATAACAATTCGCCTTACAAGACTTTGCCTTGTAAGGCAAAGTCTTATGGTCAATGATATAAGGCAAGTCTATCGAAGACCAAATCGAACACCCACTATCGAAGGCAAAGTCTTATGGTCAATGAATCACTTTCGATGGTGGGTGTTCTTAACTTATGACTGGAACTCCAGAGTATCTAACAAAAATCAAATCATATGATGGTGGATTTTTTTACTTTTGGCGGTGAAAAGAATTATCGAGTAGTTGGAAAGGGTGAACTACAGATCGAGGGGTTTCCTATCTTTACAAGTGTCTTTCATGGTGAAGATAAAGTACTTTCTGAGATTTGGTCTTCAGATAACTTTTACTTACTATATAACAAGAGGTGAAATGTCTAAGTTCAAAGCAAGAAAAAGAAACAACGAGGCACAAGAATTTTGGCGACCCCGAGAGGAGGCGGGTTAAATTTTGGTGCCACTACTGAGGATGCTAGTCTAAAGGTTTAATTGTTAACTTGTATAGCTCTTTAGTTGAGTATTTGGTGTTGTAATTTTCTTGTGTATATTTGTTGTTTTCAGTTGGTATTGCTCGAGTTCTTGGTATGAATTGAGGACCCTTGCAATACTATTCCAATTTTTTCTATTTTTTTGTTTTTTTATTTAGGAAAAGATATAAATGTACGGAAGAAAACACTCAACGGGGAAAAAATTGTAGGATATGCCACTTCGATTAGTCTTGTTCGTTGTTGAGTGACTATGGGAGAGATATGGAACTTGTTGTGTTATAAGACCAAAGGGAATGAGAATGGTACTTATACCGTGGCTCACTTGATTCGGTCTTAGTTCCCATATCCGCTTGTGAGGAAATACTTGGGGGCTTTAACCAATTTGGTAGGACTAGTGAATCAATTCAAACTCATGGATTTAGATGCATTATTGATTTTGGGATTCAACTATCTTCGAGTGTTGGGAGAGTTGGTGGGCAAGTATGCGAGTTGATAGGGAAGGTGATCCAACTAGTGGGAAGGAGGAAGCTAATGGATGAGAGAGAAGGCGAGGTGTTGAGCATGGCAATATTCCATTTAAGATCCTCGATAACTGTAAGGTTGGTCCTTCTACTTTTGATACTATCGATTTTATGCCTAAATGTGAAAAACTGTTGAAAGAATTATATGTTTAGAAACAGGAATTTTGGCATAGATTGGTAAATAAACCTTTAGTTAACCTCCTTTTCACATTCAAATTGACCCCCCCTATGTGTAAGGATCAAGGTAGCTTTAGAGAAAGACCCTTTGAATGATGCATGCTTTACTTCTAGCTTAGTGGGAAGTGTGGGGGAGGTTGATTCCTAAATTGAGACTCACATAGAGGCCCTACTAAAGAACCTAGACAAAATTGTGATGCCTGAGACCAAACATTCAATAGAGGAACCACCCATAGTCGATATTAAGCCTATACCTGAATATTTGAAGTATGTTATCTTAGGCAAGGGGGAGGCACTACTCTTGATCATCTCTAATAGGCTGGCTAGTGACCAGGAAGATAGGTTGATTGAGGTTCTTAGGAAGCCATAGGTTGGACTTTAGCTGACATTAAGGGCAAAAGGCAATCAACTTGTATGCACCGTATATTATTGGAGGAGGGTGCAAAGCCCATGCACCAACCTTAATGTCGGTTAAACCTACTGATAATGGAAGGATTTAAAGGTGAAGTCCTATCTCCGATAGTAATTGGGTGAGTCCTACCCAAATGGTGCAAAAAAAAAAGCGAGGTGAGTGTGGTAGAAAACAAGGACAGTAATTTGGTGCCTACCTGTATTCATAATGGGTGGCGAGTATGTATTGATTGTCACTGCCTAAATCTGGTAACTGTCAAGGACCATTTTCCCTTACCTTTCATTAAATAAATTCTTGAGAAGTTAGCTGGTCATGCTTATTATTGCTTCCTCAATGGCTATTTGGAATATTTCCAAATAGCCATCAATCCCGAGGACTAGGAAAAGACCACCTTCACAAGCCATTTCTGCACTTTTGCCTATAGACGATGCCCAATGGTCTTTGCAATGCCCCAGGTACCTTTCAAAGATGTATGGTTAGCATATTTTCAAAATTCATTGAGTGTTTCATTGAAGTTTTCATGGATGATTTCACCATTCATGGAGACTACTTCGACTCTTGTCTACATCATTTAGCACTTGTGCTAGAATGGTGTATTGACACAAACCTTGAGTTGAATTTTGAGAAATGCCATTTTATGGTTGAGAAAGGCATTGTTCTAGGTCATGTGGTGTCAGCCCAAGGTTTAGAGGTTTATAATGCCAAAGTGGACACCATCAAATCCTTACCCTACCCCACTAGTATTAGGGATGTTAGGTCATTCTTAGGGTATGCTGGGTTCTACTGGTGTTCATTAAACATTTCTCTAAGATTTCCTCTCTTTTATGCAAATTAAAATGAGTTTGAGTTTATTGTTGATGAGGAGGGTATTAAATTATTTGATACCTTGAAAGAGATTCTTTTGACCACCCCTATCATCCAACCCCGAGATTGGTCTATCCCATTTGAAATCATGTGCGATATGAGTGATTATACTATAAGAACAGTTTTAGGCCAAAGGGTAAGAAATGTGCCACACGTTATCTACTACGCGTCAGTTACTCTTAATGATGCCCAACAAAATCACTCCACCACAGAGAAAGAGTTATTAGCCGTGGTCTTCGCCCTTGAGAAATTTAGGAAATACTTGCTAGGAACCAATGTCATAGTTTATACGGATCACACAACATTTTTCCATTTAATGATAAAGAAAGAAGCAAAACCTAGGCTCATTAGGCGGATACTTCTTTTGAGTGAATTCGACTTAAAGTGAGAGATAAAAAAGGTAGTGATAATGTAGTGGTCGACCATCTAAGTAGATTGACACCTCTTGAGAGCCTAGATCCCACCAAGGTTAAGTCAAAGTTGGAACCCATTCAGAAATAATTTTCCAACGAACAATTGTTCGAGGTGGAGACTTGATGAGGCATCAAATGCATGTATTTTACGAAGTATTCAACATCTCTTTTGTCATATTTTTTATGTAATATTTCTTGATTTAGGTAGGTTTACATCTTAAGTTAGATGACCATTTTTGGCTTTCATATCCAAATCCTTCATTTTGTAACCTATACTTAGTCTAATGGATTTTTAGTCTTTATGAGAAGCTAGATTCCATTTTGTGAGCTTAATTTGTAGATTGCTCGTGAGCCCTTTGTAGTGGCTTAGTAAAGGTCATAAGCCAAAATATGGTAGAAGAAAGTCTGGATTTGAAAAACGAAGGCCAGCCGACCGTCACAAAGACCGGCCGGATGATGAAGACAACGCATGGGAAGTGCCCTTAACTGCGTGTCCGCGCAGTGGAAATTGCCCTTGGCGTAGGTCCTCAGGTTGGGAATGCACGACCAGTTCCTGAACTCACACACTAGCGTGCTGGGCCTCACCAACACCAACTGGGTGTGCCAAATAGTGCCTCCAGCGTAGAGTCCCGCGCGCAAATAACAAGCCTTTGCGCAGGTCTCCAAACCAGGAATGCAAGCCCACCGCACTCGTACGCGCTAGTGCCCTGCACCCAAGCCTCAAACCCACACCCACACCAGCAACTCGCACCCACACCTCGCGCTAACGCATTGTAATTATGCCTCCCGCCACCGAACACCTATCCCATTTAAGCCTGCACGCACCCGTGCAGTTCTTCGTGCGACCAGTACACCTGCTGTCCCTTTTGACTTCTTTTTGATCAACTTTGGCTATAAATAGCCCCTATTCTTCCCCATTTTCACAAGCCCGACTTTGGGGCTCCAAAACCCTAGTTTTCCCCCTTTCCTTCCATTTTCTTCTTCTTTCTTTGTAGATTTTTGTTATATGTTATGGGTTTTAATTATCTAGGCTAATTTTGTACTTGGGAGCAATTGATTAAAGCTTCCACATCTATGTAGTAAGAATTCATATTTCACTATTTCTTGAAGCTTTTGTTATTTAGCATTCATGTGTTCTTAATGTTGTGTTTTACTTCATTTATACCATGGGTTGTTTGAGAATATGAAATGTTTGTATGATTTAAGTTTTAAAGTGTTAGGAAAGTTGCAAATTGCTTAGCACATTTGACATGAAAGTCCAAGAACATGGAATTAGAACTTCTTGTGTATAATGTGAAGTGAATCTTGCTAGATGAGTATGTTAATGTGGATTGTTCTCATAATTTTCCTATAGAAGCAATAAAAGGTTGAATCTTGAATGTGGTTTGTTCTAGGTTTAGCCAAATGAATTCTTTGTTTGGTTAAAAGGCTATGCCTTTGGTAGAAGTCTTGTTGTTATCAAATCTATGGTTCTTCCTGTGAAATACCATTGATGAAATACCTTTAGGCATTTTTTGTCCAAAGTGATTGTCAATGAGGTTTGCAAAATGTCTTTGTTTGCATTTGCAAATTACTCTTAAGAATAAATTAATATTGATCTTCAAAATGGAAGTGATAACATTCCCCATAGATAATGAATGTGATAGAATGAGTGAATGGTTCAATGATCTACATGAAGTTTGGAAGTGGATATTAATTGCGCCCAAGGCTTTTTTTATTTGTAGTTTTATCCCTTTTTCTTAGTTTGTTGCATGATTAGCATAGTTACTTGTCTTTGCTATGTAGTTTGTCTTTAATTTCATAACATAGGACAAAACCAACCAACCCCCCCCATTTACTTTCTTTTATATATCTATATATATCCGCCTCTAGTCTAATATCAAACTTATATGTTTAATGCTTAGGAAGATCCCTCTTCTTCGTGGACGACCCCAATTTGCCACTTTCTACTTAGTTGCAGTTAGTAAGCATTTAGGGTTTATCAATATTAACTTTGAGAGGTACGTCGACAACCTTTCCAAATTTTGGTGCCACTTCTGGGAAAGAGGCATTTATTTTAAGTGTTTGGGTAGATTTGGTTGCATATTAGCTAGTTATTTCCATTTTCAAATTATTTGTGGGTATTTTTGTTCAGAGTGGGTGTTGCTTGAGTTCTTGGTAAATTTTGATCGACAATCCTTGCAATAAGATTCCGGACTTTTGAAAATGATTTTTTTTTTAAAAAATAGAACGTCTCACTTTGAAGGAACTCATGATGAGAAGAGAGGGTCAACAAGCAAGGTTTTGTAGGACGTGTCATTCTGACCATCCTACCGATTCTTGCTATATGTTAATAGAGGAGTACTATGAGGGGGAAAGAACGATTGGTTTCCAAAACCAAGGGTCTTATGAAGAGTTCTACCAAGAGGTTGGAGATGCTGGTTTTCAAGGGAAAGAAGCTCAAGAGTGGTATCCATACCATGTTTTTACAATCCAGAGTGGAGTGGTAATCCAGATTGGTGGTATGAGAATGAGCCGGAAAACCAACAATATGAGCAAAATAGTTGGCCTTCATCATCTTACACCACAACCCAAAACCAAGTCCAACAAGAAGGTTTGCAATAGTAAACTTGAGCAATTTGGCCAAGACTAGTGACATGCCTCCCTGCAGGGTTATTAAAAATGGTAGCTTGTAAGTTTAAACCCAGTTGGAGGCACAAAGTCAGAATATAGAGATTTATATTTTACACCCGTTCCTACTGCTACGCTACCTATATGGTAGTTAGCGGTAAGCCCTGAGTTTATCTACAGAGATGCCCGGTCTAATGTATTAACTCAAAACACAACCTCACATGGGTCGTCAATCTGTACGAGTGAAAAGAATAACTAGTAAAGAAAACATGCAAGTAGGGGGGTATGGATTTTCAAACTAAAACTACAAAACATGAAAGTAAAAACACAACCACAATAATAAGCTCAGACGCGTTCTTCTACACCCCATTAAAACAACCAGGTTTCTCTTCCCAAGGGGGCATCAACATTTGCACCTAGCCTAAATACAACCGAAAGTGTGTGCTAAATATGTGGTGTAATATTCATGCATTCAAACTCAAAAATAAAATCTCAATAATATTATGAACACAAAATTAGGATGAACTAGAGAATCTTAAAAAAGCATAAAGATTAAACCAAGTCAATACAATTATCCCCAAGCTACAAAAACTACTCCCTTGACATGGAATTCAATATAAATTTGAATTCCACATCTTAGGATCAAAACAAAAGAAAACAAGAATAGATAAACTTTCCTAAGGAGAGAATCTCCCAACTACTCTTGTAAAAATGAGATCTAAAGTATATGGTAAATGTTTTTTAGTAGAAAAAGGTTCTATATATAGTAGTAGGAGATTGGACCTAAACATAGGCCCAAAATTGGCCAAAATAGGGTAAACTCTATCTCAGCCGCCGCCTGGAGCGGGGCATCACAGATGGTGCGGCCTGTGACACGTACTTGGCGTGGGGCACGAGGACTCACGCGAGTTGTGTCTCTTCATGGTTGTGTGGCACCTATTCTTGGGCATGGCACAAATATTCAAGGTATGCAGGGCACGAGCCTTTACACAGGTTGCATCGTCTCCTGGCGCGGGCTGCGTCGGTCTCTTTCCGGGAACCATCAGAGTCCTAAAATTTTAAGTCCTGATCCGCGCCCGCGGCCGTTGCATGGCCCGTGGTTAGAAAGGGTGCTTTGCTCAAAAGCTTAGGCGCGGGCCATGTGAATTCCCACAGCCTGCCGGCTGGTCTTGGCATAATGGACTTGGAACGACGTGAGATGCCATAAACGGGATGTCCCACGCCCATTCTTTGCTGCCAGAGGAGTTCTTAGCTTGGTACTGACGGCACGTGGCCTTTGGCAGGGGTCGTGCCATTGCCTTTCGCTGGTCTCCTTGGCGTGGGGCATCTCCTTTGGCGTGGGCCGTTGGTGCCAAACCATGCGCGACCCACACTGACCCTGGTGGCTGAACTAGTTCCTTCACTACGGGAGAACCGTTAGTCCAATTTGTGAATTTTAGTTGTCAATTTTATAGTACTCAAAAAGAAGAATCTAATGGAACCAGCCTTAAATTATAATTCTTCTTGAATCGTTCTCGGACTGAAGCACAACTAATTGGACCATGATTCCCCGTTTCTTCATTGGACACTTTGAACTCCGTTGCCGCCTATCTTTGGCTTTAATCTCCTTCTACCACACATTGATGATCGTGGCCTTCATCTACTACCATTATAATGAATGGCCTTCGTCTCTACTACCCTCCTTGCGAACGACCTTCAATATATTCTACTGCCCTTACGAATGACATTCATATAGAATGTAAACCAAAAGAACCAATGGGCAACCTACTAAGATGATCACAAGGAAGATCAAGGAGCCCGTGGAAACAAGATGTCCATTAGTACCAATTAAGTCTACAAAATGCAGGATTTAGACAAGAAACCAAACATGGCTGTCTAAACCCCTTGTCATGTAAAATTAACTAATACGAGCAATCCACCAAGTAAAAGTAACTAAAAAGCACTACCATAGAGGCCTCTCTCTATGCACCAGTTTTTTTGTTAGCACCAATTTTCAAACTGGGGTAAATTTTACATCATTTTTTTAAATTTTAACACTGGTTTTTTTCCAATAACCGGTGTTAATTTAACACCGGTTAAAAAACCGGTGCTAAAAATGATGAAAACCGGTGGTCAAAAAATGCTGCTAAAAATTACAAAAACTGGTGTTAAATTAGCACCGGTTTAAAAATTGGTGCTAAAAATCACAAAAACTGGTGAAATGAATATTGTGGCACCGGTTTTGAAAACCGCTGCTAAAAAATTACAAAAACTGGTGTTAAATTAGCACCGGTTTAAAAACGGGTGCTAAAAATAAAAAACTGGTGAAATGAATTTTTTTTGGCACCGGTTTAAAAAACCGGTGCTAAAAAATTACAAAAACTGGTGTTAAAATAACTATGAAAAAAAAGCGAGAAAAATGGCACCGGTTCATGTATCACTGGTTAAAAACTAGTGCTATTTGGAAAAATAGCACCGGTTTTACGTACTATTCACAAAAACTGGTCTAAATAGAGCATTTAATGCTCCAAACTACCACTCAAAAATTAGATTTGAACTTTTAGTCCCCTTCTCTCTTCATTGATGGAAGAATTTTTGGATGTTGAAGACCCATGGATGTAAGTTTTCCTTATCTTTTTTGAATTTCAATTAAATAGTAGTTATAATAACCATTAATGCATGCATGGAGAGAGTTTATTTGTATTTATTAATGATTTCTATGCTTTAAGTTGGTTTAGTATCATGTTGTGAGAGTGTAAATGATTGTGGATGTAAACATGGTTGTGTTTGTTTTGGTAGATGGTACACATATATATATATACATATATATACACATATATATATGTATATATATATGTATATATATGTATGTATAGATACATATATATATATATACATATACATATATATACATATATATATACATACATATATATACATATATATATATACATACATATATATACATATATATATATATACATATATATATATATAAATATATCTCCCAAGAACAAGTTGATCGATAAACATAAATATACACATACACATGACACTTTTAGTATTGTGTAGCAAATTGATTGTGTTTATTTTTATTATGTTTGAACAATGAATATTTGTGTAATTATTTGTATTATTTTGTTTAGATACAATGGACTGAGAATCGATGCTTGCGTGGAGAAAAAAATGGTTAGTTATCCAAGTGTAGCTAGAGGGAATGGTGCACATATTGCATTTATTGATTCGTTTCTTAATTATGCCTTTGGTCGGGAGGAGAGGATACTTTGTACATGCAAAAGATGCTTGTGTTGTGAACGGTTAGATGAACGTGGGCTTGTTAGATTTCACTTGCTTAACAACAGATTTGATGGAGGTTACATTGTACGGACATTTCATGGAGAGGTTGAGTATCAACATAAGAGTGGTGGGTTTGATAAGGTAGATGGAAACAATTGTACCGTTGATGCTATGTTCGATGACATTGTAAGAGATTTTCAGGGGAAGCCTAAAATTTTGAGTGCTTTGCTCGACGAAAAAGAGAAGCCACTGTATCTGGGATATAAAAGTAAGGATACCATAATCTCCTTTTTTATGGAGGTTTTCAATTTGAAAGCTAAGTTCTTGGAGTGATAAGTTTCCAGAAAGGAATGGAATACCGAAAAACTTTTACGAGGCTAAGAAAATATTATTTCCACTCGGTTTGGAATACAAGAAATTACACACATGTCCTAATGATTGTGTGTTGTATGACGGTGATTTGAAAGACACGGTTGAATGTCCTCTGTGCAAACATTTAAGATATAAGGGTGTGAGGAATGATGATGAAGGGTGTTTGGCTAAGAAGAAGAAGAAGGTCTCATCGAAGTGTATGTGGTATCTTCCTTTAATTCCAAGGTTGAAGAGGTTATTTGCAAATTCAAAAGATGCAAAGAACTTGCGATGGCATGGAGAGCGGGAAAGACCAAGTGACGACAAGATAAGACATCCGGCAGATGTTGAACAATGGAGAAATTTTGACAAGCAATATCCTACATTTGGTTCAAAAGCTAGAAATTAACGCTTTGCATTGTGTACTAATGGGATGAATCCATTTGGTAATATGTCATTGAAGTATAGTTCTTGGCCTGTGATGTTGGTTATATATAATTTACCCTCTTATTTATGCATGAAATGGAAATATGTTATGATGCCTCTGTTAATCTCAGGTCCTAGACAACCTGGGAACGACATTGATGTGTATTTGAGACCATTGATTGATGATTTCAAGATATTGTGGGAAGAAAAATGGGTGATGGTATTTGATACTCATATGGGTGTGGAGTTTCAATTGTGTGCCATGTTTTTTTGCACGATCAATGATTTTCCAGCCTATGGGAATTTTTTGGGGTTTGTTGTGAAGGGGCACAAAGCTTGTCCTTTTTGTGAGGAGAAGACAAAATTCAAACAGCTAAGCCATGGAAGAAAGACTGTGTATCTTGGCCATAGAAAATGGCTGCAAGGAAATCAAGAATACCGGGATGATGTGATCAATTTTGGTGGGGGGGGGGGGGAAGAATGTAGGAAATCCTCTACACCACTAATGGGTGTGCAGATTTACAAGAAGGTTAAGAAATTGAGAGTGGTGTTGGGAAAGTATAAAGGCAAGTGCAGAATACATTGTGATGGTCCATGGAAGAAAAGGTCAATATTTTTTTATCTACCGCATTGGGAGCATCTTCAGGTTAGGCATTGCCGACGTGGTGCATATTGAGAAAAATGTTTGTGAAAGTTTGATAGGCACCCTCTTGAATATTCCTTGGAAGACAAAATATAGTTTGAATGCCCGGTTGGACTTGGTAGATTTAGGTATCAGAAATGACTTCGCTCCAAAAGTGAAGGGTAAGATGACTTACTTGCCCCCTGTACCTTGTACATTTTCAAAGGGGGGGGGGGGAGAATATAATTTTGTGATAGTTTGAAATCAGTGAAGGTTCCAATTGGTTATTCGCCAAACATTAGTCGGGTAGTTACAAAGGACTGTCGGATGAATGGGTTGAAATCTCATAATTGCCATGTTTTGATGCAACAACGGTTACCTATTGCTATTCGTGGAGTAATGGAGGCTGACGTAAGGTACTCAATCACTAGACTTTGTTTATTTTTTGGTTCCATATGTTGGAAGTCTATTGACTGGGACCATTTGGATGTTTTACAAAAATAGGTTGTTGTTGTGCTATGCAAGTTGGAAATGTATTTCCCTCTAGCTTTTTTTTTTTTGATATAATGGTTCACTTGGTTGTTCATTTAGTGTGGGAGATAAAGATATGTGGTCTGGTTGGTATGCATTGGATGTATCATTTTGAGCGTCACATGAAAGTATTCAAGGGATACGTGAAATGTATGAGTCGTCCGGATGCTAGTATTGTTGAGAGGTATGTTACCGAAGAAGTAACTGAATTTTGCTCTAGCTATTTGGAGGAGCATAGAAAATTTGGGGTTCCCCAGAATCGACATGTTAGAAGGAAGATGGGAAAACCAAGGTCAAGGGGAATGTTATTTAATCCATTGAATAGCGATATGATGTAAGTTCATTTGTATGTCTTGAGGAATTATAGGGAGACTGCTTCTTATGTGACCGAGCACTTTAATTTGATCACAGAGTTTCATCCCACGTGGCCCCCTAATAAAGTTTAGTTGGAGCACAATGACATGTTTGTGAATTGGTTTTATGATCAATGCAATGTAGGTGATTGCAACCCAAAAATTAGAGCATTTTCAAGGAAGCCTAATTGCACAGTCTTGAGGTATTCCGAATATGACATGAACAGTTTCTCTTTTGCTAATAAGGACCAAGATTCAAAGAGCACACCACAAAATAGTGGGGTATACATTGAGTTGGAGACAATGTGGCAAACAAGTAAGAAAGACAATAAACCTTTCCTAGATGTGATGTCGTTTTATGGCGTTATTAATGAGACTTGGGAGCTTGAATATGGAGAATTCAAGATTCTGGTTTTCAAGTGCCAATAGTTTGATAACACAATTGGAGTTCGAACTGATGAATCAATGGGATTTACCCTTGTTGACTAGAGTCGTGAAGCATATGAAAATTATCTATTTATTTTGGCCAAACAAGCAAGAAAAGTTTTCTACGTTAATGATCCGTGCAATGTAGGTTGGTCTGTTGTGTTACAAAGTAAGAAATACTCTATCCGTGATGAAATTTATTTTGAAGTTACAAGTGAAAGGTTAGAGTTCCCCTCTATTTCCCCCCTATTGATTAACAACGTGATTGAGGCGGGAGCAATACAGAGGAAACACAGAGATAACATTTGGATAGATGAAGATGGCCAAGAAATTGGAAATGTTCAATCCAAAAAGAGGAAGATGGTTGAAGACTAGCGGCTTACAAGCAGTGAATTCTCTAAGAAATTTATGTATTTTTGCAGTATGTTGTGTTTTGTATGATTGTTAACTATTCTAAAACTATGTTCTAATTGGTACTTTTACGGAGCAACTCTGAAAGCGGTAGCGCGCTGCCGCTCTTTTGGTAAAATTTGGATAAAATAAGCTTCATTTTTATTTTTTGTGGTTGCCAGCTGGAGCGCGCTGCAGCTATTTTGGTTCAGCTGGGAAAAAGTAATCCTAAAATTCTCTATACTTCCACTGAGAGCAGCTATTTGCAGTTGCTCGTTCAGTTCAACTGAGACAAAAACATGAATATAGTACAAGCCTAGAACTGTCAACTTCCAAAATCAGAGCAAATAGATGCCCACAACTAATAGCATCGAAATTCCATAGTAATAAACTACCAAGTCAAATCCACAGAGAAGCAACATATGTTTTGGAAGTCAACATCCCGAAAAAATAGAGATCCATATTAACCAAGCAAAATAAACAAGTTGAGAAAATCAAGATGTGAGCTGAATGAAGGTTGTTAATCCCCATGGGAGCTGTCCTCCCCAGTGTTGGAAGAGGACGAATCTATAGTAGGGATTGGACCCAATTTCTTGATTCTCTTGCCATGGCTGTCAGGATCTTCCCAACCTGTTCAGTCCATTGCACTAAGTGATCCACCTTCACTTTCAATGCTGCCATGTCCCCATTCAAATTCTTCTTAGATGATTTACTTGTTTCTAGCCTTGATGACATAGAAATTTTCTTCTTCTTCGAGAATATTTGAGGGTTGATGGGAAGCTTTGGCATCAATGTATAATCATCATCTATAAATTTGCAACCAGTTTCCACGCACAAGGCAATAATGAGGGAGGAGAAGCCTATACAGTTGTTGGCCTTGATACAATCCCATATTGTATGCCAGTATCGTACCCCCAACATTGATGCTCAATTTCTTATTGATCTTGTACAATAG
Source organism: Rubia yunnanensis (assembly GCA_037428765.1). Classification (NCBI taxonomy): domain Eukaryota; kingdom Viridiplantae; phylum Streptophyta; class Magnoliopsida; order Gentianales; family Rubiaceae; genus Rubia; species Rubia yunnanensis. The sequence goes on from CM075063.1 coordinate 67,323,254, forward strand.
CAACATACGGGAACGATGCACCTCACTATTCATTTTCACCGGCAGTAGACGGGCAACTATGAAACTGTACAACACATTCATCTCGTCACTCAAGCACTTCTTCTCAATGCCGGACCATTCTGGTGGCAGGTTCTGGATTACTTAATTACCATCATCACAGATTTCTCTTATGATCTGTTCCCAAGAAGCTTTTTCAATAGCTTTTTCTGCGGCTTGGTACACACTTGCGAGCTTTTGTGTGATCCTGTAGAACTCGTTGATCATATCTGGTGCGAGTACAACGTACTGACCATGGAAGTAAACCTCTGCGGAGTTCTTGTACTTCATCAGGGACAAGAACTCACATGCTAGCATTTTTTTTGCATGATCCAGTTGTGCAATGAGTTTTCCCACCCGTGCTGGTTGATGTAGTCCTTGTAAGGCTTTTCAAGTCTCAACCCTCTCTTCAGTAGCAATTGAATTCTTTGTATACATTCATTGCCTCTGGACATTTGGCCACTGTCATTGGTATTTTAGAGTACCCTGGCATCATCTGAAACCCATTGTTTCGCTCCTCAATATCGCCAACTCTGGGATTTATTTTTCCTGGATTGCTGGGTGTCGGTCTTCCCCTTGGGTGCACTTTTTTTGGGGGCCATACCTGGTAAAATAAATGTTTAATGCAATGAAAGGGGCCAGCAAGATGTTAACACAAGTAAAATTTGCATATAGATTTTAGGACATGAAAAATAAATGTCAGCCCATGAAAAGAAGAAAAAAATTTGCATCCAGATGTCAGCAAATGAAAATAGATAGGAAAAATGGCATAAAATTCACACCTTGGTTGTGATCACCCTTAACTACACCACAAAAATAACAAAACCATATCGAAACCCTAAAATTGTAGCCACGATTCAATAAAATAAGATACACAAAAAACAATTAAGCCATATAAGAAGAGTCGTTATACCCAATCCCTCAAAACTTTTTAACTAGATACAGGTCGGAGCAAGATAGAAAAAAATAGTGGCTATGATAACATAACACAAGCATAGAACTGTATTCTCATAAGCAAACCAATATTCGCATAGAAAATAGGCATAGAACTGTATCAAGAAGAAATGCATAGAACTGTAACATATGCATAGAAATGTATCTAGAACATAGGCATAGAACTATATTCCCCAGTACACACACTCTTAAAAAATCTCCCGCATCTCCAAAACAAAATCACAATTAGTTATTTTCACAATTAGGTATTTTCATGAAATCAAACAATTTGCATACCAATAATGTACACAATCCCTAGGAAACCCCAAACAAAAGGGTATATGCTCTTACCTAGTTTAGACAAGGGTTTGTTGACGAAAGGTGTTTGGAAGACTGACGGAGCTTGGCGGACGGTAGTTTGGTGGATGGTGGATGGACGGTGCACAGTAGATTGATGAAAGATGGAAGGTAGAGGGAGCATGGGACAGTGGAGCTTGGCGGAGATGGAATGGATGGAGCTTGGCAGAGGTGGAATGGAGTGGGGACGACGGAGAGAGCGGGGGCGGCGGAGGGAGCGGAGACAAAGCTTGTCGGTAGAGGGAGTGGGAGATGGTGAAGGGAGCGGGGAAGGTGGAGGGAGCTTGGCGGTGGAAAGGTGTTAGGGTATTGGGTCGAGTGACCAATTTTACACACACATGGGCTGAATTCTACAAACAATAATACAAACAAATGAGTTGAAAACATATGGGTCAATGGGCTGAATTGTAAAAAAGAATTCTACAAACATAAAGAATATTAAACCATGTTCCTTCTCTACAAACTACTATAATAAATATTATTTTATTATGTAAAATTTTGATTTTCCAAAAATTATATTATGTATAATATATTCGTAAGTTAAGAAATTAATTTACATATCAGTATTCTATATACACTAGTTAACTATATATGATCGTGTTCTATACAACTAAGGGTTGGTAAAACCCTAGTCAACATACACGGGCACCAACTTTACCGTATCCATTACTTGATAACCCATACGGTTGTCTACAAGTCGCCCCTAGTCAGTGACATTCCATGTACACTGGATAATCGACTATAACTTAATTGGTGATCCATATACACTAGTTATATGCAATCATACAATACAAGGGTTGGTCAAAACCTAGTCAACATAAACATGCTCCTATTTTAACGTATCCATTACTTGGCAACACATATAGCTGTCTACAAGTCGCCCATTGCTCCGTGAGCGTTCTATATACACTGGTTAATTGACTGTAACTTAATTGGCGATCCATATACACTAGTTATCTACAGTCGTACAATACAAGGGTTGGTAAAACCCAAGTCAAAATAAATATGCTCCTATTTTACCGTATCCATCACTTGATAACTGATACGGTTTTCTACAAGTCGCCCGTAGTCAGTGTGCGTTCCATGAACACTAGTTAATCGACTATAACTTAATTGGCAATCCATACACACTAGTTTCTATAATCATACAATACAAGGGTCGTAAAATCCTAGTCAACATAAACATGCTCCTATTTTAACGTATCCATTACTTGGTAAACCCATTAAGTTAACAAAGATTGTCCCTTACTTACTGAGGCGATGCAAATACAGTCTTCCTTAAGTGCAACTAAGCAACCTACATTAATTTCATTAGATTATCACATATATGTTTGAATTGACTCATACTAATTACTGGTTAAACTCTTTTTCTGTGGCCATTGTATATATACAAGTAATAGTATGAAACACTAAATACACAATTCTAGATAGGAGCAACTATTGTAATTAAACAGTTCCAGACCTTAATTGATTTCTCTAGAAATATTATTTTTTAAAAAACATATCTACTATTTATGCTTTTCTTATGCTTTGTATCATTCAAAATTTTGTACCTAACTCAATACGAAATAGTATAAAAATTTCATGAAAATGAGCAAGTTGGGCAACTAAGGAGCATGAAAAATTTAACTCCCAAGTGGCCCAACAAAGTAGCAAGAATGGTTAAATTTAACTCCCAAGTGGCCCAACAAAGCATCATTTAGGTTCCCTCCCAAATTTTCCCTCTTCCCCCCATAACCTTATCCCCAAAATTTTGCAACTCCCTCCCCAACACAAACGTCTGTATACCGCTTTTTCCCAATTATTTGCTCATTTCACCATTTCGTCAACCCCCAACAGAGCCATTATTGCGATTCTACTTCCCCTTCTCGTTGTTTACAATTTTGGTCATGATTCTACTTCACCACTGCTTGCAATTTTGGTTGAGTAAAGCTTGTGCAGAGCTGGCTGGTGGCAAAAAACATTGCCGAGAGTGTGTACAAATAAGGTATGAGTGATTGGTTAAGTCTTCTGGAACTCGTTATATGGGTGGTAGTTTGCTTATTTTTTCCAGGTTTAATGAATAGATATATATTGGCGGGTCTGTTAGTTTGTATGTTTGTGATTTAATTTGTTGGATTATTAGTGTGGGTAGTTGTTTATGTAGATAGATGGTTTTTTTCTAAGAATTTTACACTTTTTTCCTAATTGTTTTTTCCCCCATACAAATATTTTGCATATTATCTTGATAGGTCAATATGTTCTCGGTTGGTTGTTTGTGGATATCCGTCTTTGGATGTGTTATGTTAAGATTTCATTTTTTTTGTTTTACGCATACAAGTGAAAGAATGGTGAAGGCGAAGAAGAAATTGTTTAACTCCAGTACTAAAGCTGTAGAAGATAATTGTCTTACCCCCTGCAAAAGATGACAATTGTGATGTCAATAACGAGATGGTGGATGATGCATCCAAATCATGCCCGGGATCTGAAAACTTGGGAGAGGAAGAAGGAACTATATCAAAAGATGACATGAGTGAGAACTTTGACAAGTTTGAGATTAAAGAGTATTGCAAGCATAGAGGCACAACCACGTGTAAGTCCATGTTGCTAGCAAAGCAAAGGAAGCCCCTTAAAATATTCTTCGACGATGACTTCAAACCCACAAGGATACGTTGTGGATGACAAGGTATTCTATGCCGTGAACCTCGTCATTAGCTGGTTTCTTGTGGATGTAGATTGTTAGTTTTTGGATTTTGATTTCCTGTCACAGTGATTTTGGATGCTATTAGTTGTGGGCATATATTTATTGTTATCACATTCATTTTGGATGTGGGTAGTTCGGGCCTAGTAATATCTCCATCTTGTTCTTTTTTTGGTTGATCTGAGAAAATGTCTCTTTGCCAATATAGTTAATTGAGAGACAGTTTATCCCAACTGAACCCTGAAAGCTATAGCGCGCTGCAACTTTCAGCCGCAAAAAACTAAGTTGAGGTGTTTATTTTATCTCAGCTAGACCAAAAGAGCGGCATGGTGCTGTAGCCTTCAGCAGCTATATATAGAATTCATTTCTTGTTATAATCAACTTTCTGGGCCATAGAATCTTCAACGAACCTTGGTCCCTATTGAGATTGATTACATTGATTACATTATTTTATTTTGATTACTTAATAACACTTACTTATTGTCTAACTGATGTTTTTTCCCCTTTTCCTGAATTTTATTCTCAGAAAGGAAAAAAATGCTGCCTATATGTTTTGCACCATAATGGAGAAAAAGATGTAGCTGCATTTGGTATCTTGTTTCCAAAGGATAAGGAAATAGACTTACCCATCAAGTGGGAGCGACTAAAGCTTCATGAACTTACCCATCAGATAGATGCTAGGTCTAATGTATCAATTCAAAACACAACCTCGTATTGGGCATCAATCCGTACGAGTGAAAAGAATAGCTAGTAAAGAAAAAAATGTAAGGGGGGGGGGTTGGTTTGGTTTTTAAAACTAACAACTACAAAACATGAAAGTTAAAACACAACTAAAATATTAAGCTAAGCACTTAGGGAAATCATTGAGCAACTTGGTTAATCTAATGCTTCAATCCTTGATTCTTCCACATAGAAATCTAAACAAACATTATAGAATGTCCATAACAGGTGGTGTGGCCAATGACATACACTTCCCCATCCCTGTCACGGTGGGTGCTCTCGCAACCCTCCGTCGACCGCCATCGTAATTAGGGAAGTACAACAAGGTCCAACCATTTTTGTACGTCTGATTCTCCCCTGTGTGATTACATTACGGACTTCTACCACGAATGTACTACTTTCCCCGGGTCCTATCAATTAGAGGCACCTTATCTATGATACTAGGGTTTCTTTTAACCCTAGCTTGCTAGTTTTTAGATATATCTACCCAGAACCTCTCAAAAATTTTTATGAAGTCAGCTAAGACTGGTGCAATGGTAAGTGGATCAGAGTGACCTTGAATCTCCCGTGTACACACTCCCACACGCGTGTTCTCCTCCACTCATTCAAACAACGAGGTTTCTGTTCCCAAGGGGGCATCAACATTTGCGCCTAGCATGAATACATCCCAAAGTGTGTGCTATATATGTGGTGTAATATTCATGCATTTAAAAATCACAATAATATTATGAACACAAAATTAGGATGAGCTAGAGAATCTCAGAAAAGTATAAAGATTAAACCAAGTCACTAAAATATTTCCCAAGCTATGGAAACTACTTCCTTGACATGGAATTCAGATAAAGATTTGAATTCCACATAAAAGAAGAAAAGATAAAGTTTCCTAAGGAGAGAATCTCCCAACTGCTCTTCTAAAAATGAGATCTTAAGTATATGGTATGTTTTTCTAATAGAAAAAGGTTCTATATATAGTATTAGGAGGATGGGCCTAAAAATAGGCCCAAAATTGGGTAAAATAGTGGGGCGTCACGGATGATGCTGCCCATGGCACGTAATTGGTGTGGGGCATCATGGATAACGAGACCCGTGGCATGTAATTGGCATGGGGCCGGGGACAGGCACGGGTTGCATCTTTTCATGGGTGTGGGGCACCTGTTGTTGGGCATGACGAGGATATTCAAGGTATCAGGGGTGCGGGGCTTGGACTGGGTCACGTTGTCTCCTGGCGTGGGCTACATCGTCTCTAGTCGGGCACTGTCAGAGTGCTAAAACTTGAAGTCTTGATTTGCACCTGTGGTCGTATGCGTAGACCATGATTAGCAAGGGTTTTTTGCTCAGAAACTTGGGCACGCGCCATGTGAATTCCTAGACCGTGTTGGCTGGTCTTGGCATAATGGACTTGGAACAATGTGGAATTCCAAAAATGGGACGTCCTGCGCCTATACTTAGCTACGCGGAGGGGTTCTTGGCTTAGTACTGGTGGCTCATGGGCTCTAGCACGGGTCGCACCATTGCCTTGTGCTGGTCTCCTTGGGGGGGCATCTCCTTTGGCGCGAGACATTAGTGCCAAACCATGCACGGTCCTTGCTAACCTGTTGGTGCCTTGGCCGACTAAACTAGTTTCCTTCACTACGGGAGAATCATTAGTCTGATTTGAGAGTTTTAGTCATCAATTTTATAGTTCTCGAGAAGAAAATTCCAATGGAACCATACTTGATGGTTTATTCCTCTTGGATCATCCTCAGACTGAAGCACAACTCATCGAACCAGGATTCCCCATTTCTTCATTGGCCACTTTGAACTCCGTTGCATCTATATTTGGCTTCAATCTCTTTCTACCACGCATTGATGATTGTGGCCTTTGTCCATTACCATTCTTGCGAACGGCCTTCAATATCTTCTACCGCCCTTATCAATGGCCTTCACATAGAATGTAAACAAAAAGTATCCACGGGTGACCTACTAAAGATGATCACAAGAAAGATCACGAAGCCTATTGATAGAAGATGTCCATTAATACCAATAAAGTCTACAAAGCGCGGGATTTAGACAAGAAAACCAAACATGTCCATCTAATCCCCTGTCACGTAAACTCAAATGATGCTAGCAATGCACCAAGTAAAAGTAACTAAAAAGTATGGAAAATGCATCGGTATACACACAATTAATGAAACAGATAAATAGTTTGGAATCAGACACTAGAATCTCTTCTAGTCTTGAGGCTACAGAGAGGTATGTGAGCAATATATTGGAAGCAGTGGCCCGAATGGAAGCTCGTTATTTTGAAGATGCACCATCCGTAGTTAAACTCAAAGATTCTGTGAGTGAGATCACTTTGAGAAAAGGGTTCTAGTTCGAAGGGGATGAGGAGGCAGTTGTGGAAGACAAAGAAGTTGAGGAAGAGGTGGTTGTGCTACATTCATTATTCTTGCCATCATCACCCCTATCCCCACCTAATGAACCAACTCCACCTTTTTTGGAAGTTTTAAGGGAGATAAGAGAGGAGCAAAAAGACTATCCCAAGCCTCCTAACCACCCTACTCCTTTATAACCAACTCCACCTCCACAAGACATTTCTCTTGAAATTTTTGTACCCCCACCTCTCTACTTTTGGATGCTCATGGTAAATGGGGTTCAAACCTTCACCATATGGATAACATTAGGGTCATGCCGACGACCTTAAAAATACAGAGATTCTTGGGAGGCAACCTGAGCTTTTAAGTTAGGCTAGTATTTTATTTTCTTGAAAAAAATCCTTAACCATATCCTCAAAGCCTTACCCAAAAACCACAAGAATACCACCAAAATCCACCACCAAAAACCACTACCAAAACCACCATCTAGGAGTACAACTAGTTGTTGTCTTTTGTGAGTGTTGATAGAAATTTTCATAGTTGTGGCTTCGTAGTGGATGGACCAAAGTTGCATGTTGGGCGGAGTTCGAGAACATGGAGGAGAGAACATTCATTGAGAAGTAAGCATTGCCATCACCGGGAAGGACCTTCAAGGGCCTAGTTGTGACTATTTTTTCTTTCTCCCTTATTTCTTTATCTTGTCCTTTTCACATCAAGAATAATGTGTGTTTCAAGTGTAAGGAGGTAAAGAGAAATGTATCTCATAGTATTGTATTGTAGTGTGCATATGCTCCACTTCGATTCATTTTGATTGAAAAAAATGGAAAAAATGAAAAAAATTCCCACTAAGTTGAGAACTCGAGAGGGCAACTTAGGCAAAAGTGGGAGGCCTAGATAGGCCAAAAACCCAAAAGGGAAATCTATGCAAAAAAAAGAGGCCAAATGGTGTGGAAAAAAGGTGAGAGTGGGCATTCAAAAGGAAAAATGTGTGCAGCTAGGATGAAAACCCGAGAGGGCTCCTAGACAAAATGAGAGAAAATGAGAGGAATAAAAAAATTTTATGCTTCTCTTTATTTGTCTATTGGGTGGATTTTACGGTCGAGTAAGTTAGCTTTGCATTATATGTATACCTCACTTTTGTTATGGCTTGTTGGTTATTTCAGATTATCTTAGGCTTTAGGATGTGAGAGCATGAGAGATTCTTATGTCTTGGGGATCAGGTAATCTAGGAATATGATGTAAGATGTTTTGGGAAACTTTGGCATGCTAGTTTACGCTTTGATCTTTTTATGTTCTTGTTTACTCGAGGACGAGTAAAGGTTTAAGTGTGGGGAGATTTGATGATACATCAAATGAATGTATTTTCTAAAACATTTAACATCTCTTTTGTCATGTTTTTGTGTAAGATTGCTAGATTTAGGTAGGTTTACATCAAAAGGGGTTTAGAAGACCATTTTCGGTTTTCATATCTGAATCCTTTATTTTGTAACCTATGCTTAGTCTAATGGATTTTTGGTCCTTATGAGCATCTAGATTCTATTTTATGAGTTTAATTTGTAGATTGCTCATGAGCCCGTCGGTGTGGTTTAGTGAAGGCCATGAGCTAAATGTGGTAGAAGAATGTCCGAATTTAAAGAATGAAGGCTAGCCAACCATTGCGAAGACTGGCTGGCTGACCAGCAGGGTGATGAAGACCAAGTGCGGGCACCGCCCTTAACTGCACGCCTGTGCGGTGGAAATTTCCCTTAACACAGGTCCTCAAGCGGGGAAATTTCCCTTAAACGGGTCAAGGAAAATTTCCCTTGACCCGTGCACTGGACTTTGCCTGCACCAATTGGGCTTGCCAAACCACGCCTCCAGCACGGAATCCCATGTGCCCCCACACAAACAACAAGCCTTGGCGTGGCTCTCCAGACCAAGAATGCACACCTAGCATAAAGTCCTGCTCACCCACTTTTGCCAGCGCTCTAAGCCCAAACCTCACTCCCACACCCCGCGCAAGCACAATGCACCCATGCCACGCGCCCACGCCTCGTACCTCCATGAATATTAATGGTACCGAAGAAGAAAAACCTGCATAAAAAAAAATGAAGTAGTTTGATCTGCATCCAAAAAAAACTCGCTACCATGCCCAAGGCCCACTTCAGCCCCTGCGTGCCCAGCGTGCCTGGTGTCCCTTTTGACTTCATTTTCACCAACTTGGGCTATAAATAGCCCCTCTTCTTCCCCATTTTCCTAAGGCCAACTGTAGGCTCCAAAACCCTAGCTTTTTTTCATTTCCTTCAATTTTTTTCTTCTTTTTTGTAGATTTTTGTTTTATGTTATTGGTTTTGATTATCTAGGATAGTTTGGTACTTGAAAGCAATTTATTGAAGTTTCTACATCTATGTAGTAAGAACTTCTATTTCACTCTTTCTTGAATATTCTGTTATGTAGCACTCATGTGTTCTTAATGATGTGTTTTACTTCATTTATACCATGGGTTGTTTGAGAATATGAAACATTTGTATGATTGAAGTGTTAGGGTGTTAGAAAAGTTGGAAATTACCGAGCTCATTTAACATGAAAATTCAAAAACATGGAATTAGAATTCTTGTGTTTAATGTGAAGTGAATCGTGCTAGATGAGTATGTTAATGTGGATTGCTCTAATATTTGTCCTATAGAAGCAATAAAAGGTTTAATCTTCAATGTGGTTTGTTCTAGGCTTAGCCAAATGAATGTATTGTTTGGTTCAATGGCTATGTCTTTGGTAGAAGGCTTGTTGTTATCAAATCTATGGTTCTTCATGTGAAATGCCATTGATGAAATACCTTTAGGTGTTTTTTGTCTAAAGTTATTGTCAAGGAGGTTTGCAAAATGTCGTTGTTTGCGTTTGAAAATTACTCTTAAGAAATGAATGTTGATATACCTCTAGTATAATATCAACCTTATATGTTTAAACACTTAGGAAGATCCCTTTTCTTCAAGGACGACCTCGATTTGCCACTATCTACTTAGTTTCAGATCGTAAGCATTTAAGGCTTATAAATATTAACTTTGAGAGGTACGATGAAGACTTCCCACAACTAGTCAATCTTGGTATGCTGATATAGTGAACTACCTTTCCACATGAGATTTCCCTCCCTCATATGATCAAACAGAGAAGGATAGGTTGGAAAATGAGGCTAATCAGTATTTTTGGGATGACCCTTACTTGTGGAAGCATTTCCCCCGACCAAGAGATTATGCGGTGTACTTTCGAAGATGAAATAGAGCCTATCCTTAGACTTTGTCATTCCTTCGTGGACATGTCGGGTATAAGAGGACCACTAAGAAAGTAGCAAAATGTGGCCTTTATTGGCCCAACATGTTGAAAAATACCCCAAATTTCATCTTCTCATGTGATCAATGCTAAATGATGGGCAATATCTCATTTAAAAATGAGATACCCCAAGTTCTTTCAATGCCAGTTGAGATTTTTGATGTGTGGGGGATGGATTTCATGGGTCCTTTCCAATTGTAACTACTATATCCTAGTGTTGGTGGACTACATGTTCAATTGGGCCAAAGCCAAAGAAACAAGAAAAAAATGATGCGACAACAGAGATCAGTTTCCTCAAATCCAATATATGGACCCCCGAACCCTAATTAGTGATAGAGGAACTCACTTTTGCAATAAATCTATGGAAATATTGCTTAGGAGATACAGAGTGACCTATAAGATATCCACTGCATACCACCCACAAAAAAATGGCCAAGTGAAGATATCCAATCGGGAGATTAAGGCCATCCTTGAAAAGAAAGTAAACACGTCTAGAAAGGATTGGAGTGTATGGATGGACAATGTGTTTGGGCCTACCAGACCGCATACAAAACTCCCATAGGCATGTCACTTTTTTGGATCCTCCTTTTCAAGACATGCCACCTCCCTGTTAAACTCGAGTTCAAAACACATTGGGCTGTTAAACTCTAAAACATGGACTTGAGTGAAGCCGGGAAACATGGGAAAATTCAACTACAAGAACTTGAAGATTTTAGGTGCAATGCCTATGACTCGACACTAATTTATAAGGAAAGGACAAAAGCAGGATATGATGAGAAAATAGTGAAGAAGGGTTTTTTTGTTGGGCAAAAAGTCCTGTCTTCCAATTTTGGCTGCATTTTTTTCTGGGTATATTGCGATCAAAGTCGGCGGGCCCATATGTAGCGACCAAGGTATATGATCAAGGATCGATAGAGTTGAAAGATGAAAAAAATGGCATAAAGTGGGTGGTAAATGGGCAAAGGGTAAAACCACATTTTGAGTGGGGAAATTTGGGAGTAGACAAGGAGGGTAATCCCCTCCTTGATGAGAAAATACATGCATTAATTGTTCTAATACAAATAATTCGTGAAAACAACAATAAAGAAATGGTGATTTTATATTTGCTTTGGTAGAATTTTGTAAACTTTTTCTTTCTTGTGATTTTTTGGGATGAGGTAGATTGTTGGTACTGCTTTTAGGGATATATTGTCATTGATTTTCTAGCTGGAATTGTATTACAATTTATATTCATGTTTTTGATTTAGAAATTTTGCTACAAAAGTTGGAAGGAGGAGAGCTTGACCAGCCTTGTGCCAAGGCATGCCAGCATGAATGTGCCAGCCACCACGAGTGCTAGCACATGTCAGCATGAGGCAAAAGGCCAGCATGAGGCTTGCATCCAGCACGGACCCAGGATTTTAAAAAAGAGTTGAGGACTCTTCAGAGTCTCTAACCTTTCTTTTCACCTTGGTCACATACATTGGGGACAATGCATGAACTAAGTGTGGGGAGGGGTTGGAACACCTTCATGATGGCATCTCCTTTCTTTCCTCTTTATCTGCTTATTCCTTGATTTTCACATTTTGATGATGACTATTTCCCTTTGTTTTTCCCTCATTTGGATTTTTGAACTCTTGATTGTTGGTTTGTTTCTTTTTGGGTGTGAGGGCACCTTTTAGTAGTTTGTGTTTGGGGATGTTTTGGGAACATTTTGGTGGTGTCAATTTTTTTTGTTTGGATTTTCTTCATGTAGTATGAAACCCATCTTTGGGGCATTTTGTGCTACACAAAAAATTTGGAGAAATTGAAAAAATTAAGAAAAAAACCCCTGCTAAGTCAAAAACCTGAAAGGGCGACTTAGGCAACAATGGAAAAGGCCTGGATAGGTTGAAAAACCTAGGTAAAAATGGGAGGGCATGGTGTGGAAAAAGTGAGACGTGAGTACCATTTGGGTGTAAATCTAGAATGAAAACCCAAAATGGTTCCCAGGTGATGTGTCTCAAAATCGATCAAGATACTTTGTTAAATCCTTTAGTCATGATATGGAAAAAAACAAGCCCCCGGAGGTTCCAGGGGAAATCTCTTTGATGATTAATTTAGAAGAATACTTGAAGGCGTATAAAAATTGTGTATGAATAATAATGAATACGTACCTAGTGTTTATACTGTATCACTAGATAGTATTTGTCCATAATTATAAATCGTAATTCTCAATAAATATGGTAACTGAATATTCTCTCTTCTAACATCCATCTTGGGCCAAAGTAGGCCCTAGATACTTTCTAGGCCTTCATCAGGTCAGCCCATCATTAAGAGCCCCTATAAAACTTAATGGGGCCTCGAGCTACGAATATTCAAGGTACTTCTAAATTCATGATTTTTATCTTTGAAGGGCCTGGAGGGTTACAGAATCTTTGATCCATAATACCTTTGAGTAATTTTCTCGAGCTGATTTGTATCTTCAAAGGGCCTCAAGGGTTATAGAATCTTAGATCCACAATATCCTTAAGTAATTTTCTCGAGTTTTGAGGTGGCATTAAGTTTTCTCCTTTTTAATTCATGGCAGAATTTCAAAAGGCACACGTGTGAGCTAACATCTGAAAAAGTGCGTGAGCAGCGGTGGTTTCTAAAAAGGTATAACAACTTTTTTCACGCCATTTCATATCTTTTTCTTTCCCAAGATAATCATTACTTTGGCCACTATTTTAGGCTTCTTAACTCCCCACTTCTCCCACATTTCTTCACTTTATTTGCAAGTACTTTCAGAAGATTTTCTTCTGCATTCTTTCCTTCATCTACTTCTTGCCTCTACTTTCATCATCTCTTCTTCCTCCAGTAATTTCTTCTAATTTTCATCCTTCCTCTTTTCTTTTTCTTCACTCCTTTTTATTATGGCTATCTCTGGAAAGAAATATGATTAGAGGGGGCACTCTAGTGAGGTTAGGTCTGAGATATTTGAGATTGGGCCGCCTGAGAGGAGGGATTACAGGGACACACTTTGTCTGATCATTCTCCCCATGATTTCGACCTAAGTGTCGATAAAATTTGGTATATTAACTATATACCTAATTGATACGCCTCATGGATAATTCCCTTGAGTTTGGCCCCTGGCCTAGGAAAAGGGTATACTCAAATGTCATCCCGTATTGGGGATATCAAATTTAGTCCGTCTCTTCGCGAGGATGGGGGTTCCTCAAGGGCTCTAGAAGAGGTTGAAGGGAGCATCCAGAAGATAATATCCCCCGCTTTCGAGGTTCAAGAAGAGAACACTCGAGAGCCCTCTATGGGGGATGAGGCCCAGGGGCTCCCTGCTTATGATGGGTTTTGGTCGATACCAGGGAATTTAGAGTATCTGCCCTCTGGTCAGAGGGTTCCTCCTGGGGTTAATTTACAGTTGTTGGGGACAACGAGGTCTCCAGAAAGCCCTCCCAAGGCTGGAAAATCATTGATTGTGCAAAAAGGTTTTTGACAACCTGGCAGGACTATGCTTCCCATTTCCACCAATATTTTCGAGGCTCCTTAAGGATTACCAAGTGAGTTATGCCCATGTCCATCCTAAAGTAATAAACATCATGCTTTTTATAACGCAATGCCATAGGTTAGGTATAGAAATCGAGTACCAATTTATTTGTTCCTTATATAGCATCATTGTTAGTGGCAAAGCTTCTAAGAACATTATCACAGTTTTCAGTAGGCAGAGAGGAAAAAATGCTTTACTCCCCCTTTTAGCTCGGGTAAGTGGAGAGATATAAAGAGAGGACTCAATTTTGACAGTGTTAGATATAAGTTCCCCCCGGTGAAATCCAGACTTTATCGTCGATACCCAACTGCCAGTCAAAGTTGTTTGTCCCGAATGCCTCAAGGATAGTGGAGACCATTTATTGGCCTCATCCCTTTCTTATATGGACTATACCAATCGGAATAACTCGATTGGGGGACAAGCCTGACCATGTGAGGTTTATCAGAAATACATATTTGAAACGGACAAGAAGAAGAATCTGTTTGAGGGTGTGACATTTGGCTTTAGAATATGAGCCTAATCTAAGTAAGAGGGAGATAATGCTTGAACTGCTCTTGATCAATTCGTCGTTAGAAACAGGAGCCGAGGGACTTATGGGTCAAAAGGTAAGAGATTTTTGCACCTATTCTTAGTGCTAAGCTACCCAAAGGTAGTAAGCGACAAGCCTTGGGTTCGTCCACAGGAATACTAGGGCTCAAGTATTAATTAAAACACAACCTCGTGTGGGTCATCAATCCTCATGAGTGAAATGAATAAATAGTAGTGTAGGCATGAAATGGGGGGGGGGGGGTTGGTATTTTAAACTAACAACTACAAAGCATGCAATTAACAAATGAGTAAACTATTTATACTAAGCACTTAAGAATCATTTAGAAACATGGTAGTTCTAATGCTTCAATCCTCGATTCATTCACATATAGACATACAAAAAACCTATCAGTGCATTTACAACACATGGTGTGGACGATGGCATACACTTCCTTAACCCTTTCACGGTGGGTGCGCTCGCAACCCTCCATCGGCACCACCATCGTAATTAGGGGAGTACAAAGAGGTCCAACCATCGTTGCAGGTCTGTTTCTCTCTTGTGCTATTATGTCTTGGGCTTCCTCCATGAATGCAACTACTCCCCCCGGATCCTATATACGCTAGGCCCAAGGTTTGTAGGCACCTTATTTGTGGTACTAGGGTTTAAACACAACACCTAGTTTGCTACTATCACTATCTCTACCCACAACCTCTCGTACAACAGTTATGAAGTCAGCTAAGACTGGTGTGATGAAAAATACGTCAGAGCATTCTCAAATCCCACATGCACACACCCACGCGGAAGTGTTCCTTCCCTACCCATTCTAATATCTACGTTTCTCTTCCCAAGGGGGCATCAATAATTTCACCATAGATGAATACAACCCAAAGTGTGTGCTTATATGTGGTGTAATATTCATGCATTTATAATATTCAAGAACAAGCACAATAATATCATAAACACAAAGATAGTTGAGAATCTTATAAAGCATTTAGAACATACCAAGTGTCAAAATGAATCCAAAGCTAATCTAACTACTCCTTAGACATGGAATTCAAATGTAGACTTGAATTCCACATCTTTGGGAAAAAGCAAGAAGAAAAGAAAAGAAAAGAAAAGATTACAAAACCTACAAAAGGAACTCCTTCCTTCTCTCCTCTTCAAATATTTTCCAAATATGTTCCCACCTATCTAAATGAGTAGACTAGGGCCATATATATAGAAGTAGGAGATTGGGCCTAAAAATATGCCCAAAATAGGCCAAAGGTAGTAAAACCCTAGGTCAGCCGCTAAGGTTTCATGGACCGGCATAGATGCCACGGTCCGTGAAGCATGCATAGCCACAGAATGCTAGATCTGCCACATTTCGTGAATATTCACAGCCGTGGCCCGTGGGATCTGGCGCGGTCCGTGAAGCTGGGATTATGCCACGGTTTATGAAGGTTTTCACAGACCGTAAGCAGCATCCAGTTTTTGCTCAGAGTTTTCCCATGGCAAATAGCTGGTGGCTTATGCTCATAAATCTTCTCACGGTATGTGAAGATTTTCACAGACTAACTACGTCCCCTTGGTTCATGGCCTGGTGCTTTTGTCACGGCCCAATGCCCTACCTCGTGAAGGTCTTGTGCAGGTTTTCACGAAACCTCTAGATTCTTGTATAGTTTGGGCCATGAAGATTTTCACGAGCCATTGGTGCTTAACCATGGGTGGTCTGTGACCAACCGCTGGTGCTTCGTTGGCCGAACTTGGTTTGCTTGCTTAGGGTGAACCGTTAGTCCGAATAGTAGTTGATTTTTGTAGTACTTGAGAAGGCAAATCCAATGGAATTAGCCTTGAAGGCTAATCCTTCCTAGATAATTCTTGGACTAAGGCAACACTCCTTAGACCACAATTCACCATTTTCTCTTTGACCATCTTGAACTCCTAAGCCGCCTATCTTTTGCTTCAATCTCCTTATACCACACATTGATGTTCGTGGCCTTCGTCTATTACCATTTAAATGTGAATGGACTTCAAATTTTCTACCGTTAAAAACAAATGACCTTCGCAAGAATGTAATGTGAAAAATAACATTCATGGGTAACCTACTAAAGGTACTAATAATGATGACCAAGGAGCCCGTGAACACGAGATGTCAAGAATCACTAAGTAAGTATACAAAATGAGAGATTATAATAGAAAACCAAACATGGTTGTCTAAATCCCTTGTCATGTAAACTCAACTAATGTCGCCAAACCACCAACCAAAAGTATCTAAAAACTATGTCAAATGCATTGGTTAAAGCATGCAAAATGACGCAGATCAAACTCTCACACTTAAAACCTTTACTCATCTTCAAGTAAATAAAATCAAAGAAAAAAAAGTTCAAGCAGAAAGAAGCATGCAAAAATAGCCAATGTATTCAACTTATTCCCAAGCTACCCTAGTTCCCCCAAGAAGGTGAAAATATCACAACTCTCACACTCCCCAAAGTTCCTAAAGCAACCAAACCATCCTTACGGAAAAAGAGAAGTGATAAAAGATCGGAATAAAGCCAAGCTTACGTTTCCCAAAAGTAGTCCCAAAAGCAATCAAATATCAATCCTTAAGCAAAACAATCCACCCAGGAAATTCAAAAGCCGTCGACTTTGTTGCAACATACGATAATGCAAGATTTTTGCCCTAGTTGCAACCAAGGAGTCTAATGTATCGTCAACCTAGTTTCTTGTTTCTTTTTTCACTTTTTCTCTCAATTTTTCTCATTTTTCCAAGAAGACCTTTCGGGTTTTCATCCTAGCTTTATCCAAAAAAAATGTGCTCACTTATCACCTTTTTCCACACAACCTCACTTTTGCCTAGACTCGTAAGTCTAGCCGGGCCAAACCTCTCACTTTTACCTAGGCCTTTCGACCTATCCGGGATTTTCCTGATGTTACCAAGTCACCCTTTCGAGTTTTTGACTTGTCCAGGTTTTAATTTTTTTTTCATTTTTTAAAAATTTCAAAGTTTTTTTGGTGTAGTACAAAATTGCCCCAAAAGTGAGCTTCATGCTACAAAAGATAAGAAACAAACCAATACACCACCGAATCCTAAAGCCACACTCAACATGCAAACTGGAATCCTAAAATCCTAGCATAACATGCAAACCACCAAAAATTTCCATAAGCATACCAATCACAAGTAACCAAAAATCTACCAAGAAATACAAACAAAGCATGCATGCACAAAGAAATCCATGAATGAGAATTCCTAAGTACTCACTAATCCCTTCCCCACACTTATACAATGCATAGTCACTTATGCATTCTCATGTCAAATAAAAAGTGAAGTAGGGAAAATAGTGATGAATTCCTCGTGACTCCATGAAGATTAATGGTACCGAAGAAGAAAAACCCGCATCCAAAAAAAATGAAACACAAGCGTAATTCCATTCCAAACAAAATCACAAATCTCGACAGCTCAATGAAACATCATTTTGTACACAACTCAAACTCGTATCACAAGAACTAAATTTCATTTAGAAATCAAGCTTTTATAACACCACCACAATGTTAATTAAGCTTGTAAAAAAATAGTTCACTAAGAGTCCATGTGTGTAAGTGTTCCTTTAAGAAGAGAAAGAGTGAAAACAATGAAATCAAGTGGAAAAGCATGTATTTCAAGGATATGCACAATCTATCTCTAGAAAAAAAGAATTCTATATTTATGGTTGTTGTCACGAGTTATTTCCTTGAATTGAAGGTGTCATGAGTTTTGTTCCCCAATAAGAGGGTCATTTTCCTTGTTCTCTTATAAAGCTCCCCACTCAAGATAAGGCTTCAACCTTTTCCCATTAACCACCAGCTTTGTGCCATCTTTTTTGCTCCTCACTTCTATTGCTCCATTATAAAAAACCTTTGTCACTTCATACGGACCTTCCCACCTTGATCTTAATTTGCCAGGAAAGAGACAAAATCTTGACTGGTAGACGAGATCTTTGTGCCCCACAAAGAAATTCTTCCTCACTATCATTTCATCATGTCTAGCTTTATCCTTACCTTATAGATCAAAGCAATATAATAGAAATTTTGACTAAGCTCTTCAAGTTCCAGCAATTGCGCCTTTCTTTCTTTCCCAAGTTCCCTCAAGTCTAAGTTCATGCGCTTGATGTCCCAATGTGTTTTGAAATCAAGTTCAACCGGCAAGTGGCATTTTTTACCAAAAATAATCCTGAAAGGTGACATGCTAATTAAAGCTTTGTATGCAGTGCGGTAGGCCCAAAGAGCATCATCCAACTGAGAACTCCAATCCTTTCTAGAGGTGTTAACTATCTTCTCAAGAATGGCTTTGATTTTGCAGTTGGATATTTCTGCCTGGCCATTTGTTTGTGGGTGGTCAGCAGTGGAAGTTCTATGAGTCACTCTATATTTATCAGGCAAAGTTTCCATGAATTTGTTGCAAAAATAGGTTCCTCTAACACTGACAAGGACTCGGGGTACCCCGTACCTTGAAAAGATGTTAGATTTGAGTAAGTTGACAACAATTGCTGCATCGTTCTTCTTTGTGGCTTGGGATTCTACCCATTTGGATGCATAGTCCACTAGCACCAATATGTAGTAGTTCCTACCTGAATTTGGGAATGGACACATGAAGTCTATACCCCACATGTCAAAGATTTCCACTGGCATTGAAAAGGTTTGGGTCATCTCGTTTCTTGATGAGATGTTACCTACCCTTTGGCATTGATCACAAGTTGCTAGAGAATCTCTAGCATCAGCAAGTATATTAGGCTAGTACATTCCACAATCTATTACCCTCCTTGCAGTTCTCTTATAACCAAAATGCCCTCCAACTTCGGATGAATAGCACATCTCAAGAACACTTTTGACCTTCTCATCTGGTACACATCTTCTGATTTCTTGATCGGAACAATTCTTACAGAGGTAGGAGTACCATCAACCTCTTCTTCCCTTTACTTTATTCATCAACCTCTCATTTATTTATTTGTCAAAGGATGGGGGAAACTCCTTGGTGGTGAGGTAGTTCACTATATTGCCATACCATGACTGGATAGTCACTACCCCAAACAACTGCTCATTGGGAAACTCTTCCCTAATAGGTTCTAGCTTTTCTTTTTCTTTGATTGGTTCTGGGCTTTCATGAATTGGAAACCTGCTCAAATGGTCGGCCACTATTTTTTTCGGAGCTCTTTTTATCTCTCACCTCTAGGTCAAACTCATTCAAAAGGAGTATCCACTGAATAAGTCTCAGCTTAGCCTCTTTCTTCATTATTAAATGACAAAGTGCTGCATGGTTGGTGTATACAATGACTTTGGTTCCTAGGAGGTATTGACGAAACTTTTCTAGGGTGAAAACTACGGCCAGTAGCTCCTTCTCGGTGGTCAGTAATTACTTTGAGCATCATTGAGGGTTACTGATGCGTGGTGTATCACATGTAGTGGTCTCCCCACTCTCAGGTCCAAAACAATGCCTATAGCATGATCGCTCGCATCACATATGATTTTGAAAGGAAGGGACCAATCTAGAGGTCGGATGATTAGGGCAGTTACTAACTTGTCTTTCAAGGTGTGAAGAGCCTTTTTGCACCCTTCATCGACAACAAAGTCAACATCTTTTTACAGCAACTTGCACAAAGATTAGGATATTTTGGAGGAATCCTTAATGAAACATCGGTAAAAACTGGCATGTCCTAAAATGATCTCACATCCTTGACATTGGTGGGGTAAGGTAGGGATTTGATCACATCTACTTTGGCTTTATCAACCTCTAGCCCTTTAGTTGATACAACATGCCATAACACCATACCTTGTTCCACTATGAAATGGAATTTTTTAGAATTTAGCACGAGGTTCGTGTTTGTACATCGCTCTAGCACTAGCGCTATATGATGTAGGCACAAATCAAAGGAATCTCCATGAATGGTGAAATCATCCATGAATACCTCAAAAAAATTCTTGATAAACTCAGAGAAAAAGCTAACCATGAACCTTTGAAAAGTGCCTTGGGCATTACAAAAACTGAAAGACATACACCTATAAGCAAATGTGCCAAAGTGGTAAGTGAATGTGGTCTTCTCCTGGTCTTCTGAATCAATGGCTATCTGGAAGTATCCAGAATATCCATCAAGGAAACAGTAGTATGCATGACAGGCTACCCTTTCAAGCATTTGGTCAATGAAAGGTGGGGGGAAATGGTCTTTACGAGTCATCGTGTTCAAGCAGAGGTAATCAATACACACCCACCACCCGTTTTGAATACGGGTAGGAACGAAGTCCCCGTCCTTGTTTCTTATCACCATAACTCCACTCTTCTTGGGCATTACTTGGGTGGGACTCACCCAAGTACTATTAGAGATAGGGTATATTACCCCAGCCTTAAGTAGCTTAAGGACTTCACCTTTCACTACTTCCATCAAAGGCGATGTGAATCACCTTTGAGGTTGGCGTATGGGTCTTGTACCCTCATTTAATAGGATACAATGCATGCATGTTGAAGGGCTTATCCCCTTGATATCAGCCAATGTCCACCCTATTGCACCCTTGAATTTGTTTAACACCTCAATCAATCTACTCTCTTGGTCACTAGACAATTTTCTTGAAATTATCCCGAGCAATGTCTCATTTGCACCTAAGAATGAATACTTAAAATGCTCAGGCAAACTCTTAAGTTCCACTATGGGTGGCTGTTTTACCGAAGGCTTTGTTTCTGGCAAGACTAGTTCATCTATGTTCTTAGGCAAGGGTTCCACACATCCCTTACCCAAAGGTTCAATCCCTTCTTCACTCAAGAGTAGCTTCCAACGTGTCATCAAATATATCATTTAAAGCATTATCCTCCAAAGCTAACCCCTTGTCTATGTCCAAAATTTCTTGCACAAAATTGTCATAAATATTAGTCACATGGGGGTGGTAATTTTTATGAGGATCAATCAGTTCATGCTCAAATTCATGCTCATAATTACCCATTTTCTTTAGCAATGCCTTATATTCATGAAACAAATTGAGGGTGTCAAAAGAGATATCACTCACCTCATTGTTACAGATTCACACGTGACTCTCTTTTCCTCAAGTCTCTGAAATGGATTACTGGAGGTGCCTCCTCGTCTGTGAGCTTACACCTTCCAATCAATTGGTTCATTGCATCGAGTAGCTTATTAATCTTTTCTCCTATCCTATCAACACCAGAAGATATTTGTGCCACACAATTCCTAATGCAAGAGAATACTTGGTTTTGTAATGTTTCATTAGTTTTCGAAAAACTTGTTAGAGATTCAAGTATCTCTTCACATGTAGACTTGGGGGTGAGATCGTTTTGGGTGAGTAGTGTGGTAAATGAACCACTCTCGCCCCCTCTGATATAGCTGAACTACAAGTTCCATATCTCTTTCGTGGTTACTTAACCACGATCAACACTCTGTAGGGTGATCGAAATGAGACAACCTACAAAGTTTCATCTCTTGAGTGGAATTGCCTCATATTATCAGAATCTCACAGAATTAAAAGAACAAGGAAACTATGACCAAAAACCCACTCTCAGCGAACAAAACAAACAAAATAAAATAATAAAAGACACTACTAACTACTCTACTGACATGTCATGCTCAACTAATACTTGAACTGAAAAGCATCATTGGTAATGGCGCCAAAATTTGACCTGCCTTTGACCTGGTCATCGTTAGAAACACAAGCTGAGGGACTTACAGGTCAAAAGATAAGAGAATTATATTCTGCACCTGTTCTTACTGCTAAGCTACCAAGGGGTAGTAAGCGGCAAGCCCTGGGTTTTTCCACAAGGATGCTAGGGCTCAAGTATTAATTAAACTACAACCTCGTTCAGGTTGTCAATCTGCTCGAGTGAAAAGAACAACTAGTAGTGTACACATGCAACTTGGGGGGGGGGGGGTGGGGGTTGGTATATTAAACTAACAACTACAAAGCATACAATTAACAAACGAGTAAACTATTTATACTAGGCACTTGGGAATCATTTAGCAACATGGTAGGTCTAATGCTTGAATCCTTGATTCATTCATAGACATACAAAAGACCTATCAGTGTGTTCAAAACACGTGGTGTGGCCGATGCATACACATCCCCAACCTTGTCACGGTGGGTGCTCTCGCGAATCTCCATCGGCACCGCCATCGTAATTAGGGGAGTACAACGAGGTCCGACCATCGTTGCAGGTCTATTTCTCCCTCGTCCTATTATGTCCCGAGATTCCACCACGAATGCAGCTACTCCCCCAGGTCTTTATTTGTGATACCAGGGTTTGAAAACAATACCTAACTTGCTACTACTCACTATCTCTACCGTCAACCACTCGGACAACAGTTATGAAGTCAGCTAAGACTGGTGCAATGGCAAATAGATCAGAGCATTCTCGAATCCCCTGTGCACACACCCACGCATACGTGTTCTCCCCTACCCATTCTAACACCCGGGTTTCTCTTCCCAATGGGGAATCAATAATTGCACCATACATGGATACATCCCAAAGTGTGTGCTTATATGTAGTGTAATATTCATGCATTTATGACATTCAAGAACAATCACTATAATATCATAAACATAAAGATATCATGAATCTAATGAATCACATAAAGCATTTAGAACATACAAAGTGCCAAAATGAATCCCAAGCTAATATAACTACTCCCGAGACATGGAATTCAAATATAGACTTGAATTCCACATCTTTGGGAAAATGCAAGAAGAAAAGAAAAGATTACAAAACCTACAAAAGGAACTCCTTTCTTTTTTCAAGGATCTATCCTCTTCAAATGCGTTTCCAAATATGTTCCCACCCCTTGCTACTTTTGGCCAAAAAACAGGTCCAAAATAGGCTAAAAGTAGCAAAACCCTAGGCCATCCGCCAAGGTTTAACAGGCCGGCAAGGATGCCACGGTCCGTGAAGCATGCATAACCACGGGATGCCAGATCTGTCACGGTCTTTGAAAGTTCATAACTTCGGCCCATGGGATCTGTCGCATTCCATGAAGCTGGAATCGTTCCATGGTCCTGGAGGATTTCACGGATAGCAAGCAGCATGCAGTTTTTGCTCAGACTTTTCCCGCGGTCCGTGAAGATTTTCACAGACTGCAAATAGCTTGTGGATTCTTCTTAGAAGTCTTCTCACGATTCGTGAAGGTTTTCACCGACCAGCTCCATACTTAGCCAAAATTTTTAACTCTTCATCCCCTTGCTTCACCGCCTGGTGCTTTTGTCACGGCCTGGGGCCTTGCCTTGTGAAGGTCTCATACTAGTCTCGTGAAGGTCTTCACAGAAACTCTGGATTCCTATGTAGTGCGAGCCGTGAAAATTGTCATGGGCCACTGGTGCTTGACCATGGGCGGTCTATGACCGGCCATTGGTGCTTCGTTGGCTGAACTTCATTTGATTGCTAAGGGTGAATTGTTACTCCGAATCGGGAGTTCAAGTAGTCAATTTCATAGTACTCTAAAAGAAAAATCCAATGAAACCAACCTTGAAGGCTAATTATTAATGGATAGTTCTTGGACCAAGGCAACACTCCTTGGACCATGAGTCACCATATTCTCCTTAGACCGCCTTGAACTCCAAAGACGCCTATCTTTGGGTCCAATTACATTCTACCACACATTGATGTTCGTGGCCTTCGTCTACTACAATTCAAATGCAAATGGCCTTCAAATATTCTACCGTTAAAAGTAAATGACCTTAGAAAGAATGTAATGTAACAAATAGCATTCATGGGCAGCCTACTAAAGGTACTAATAATGAAGACCAAGGAGCCTGTGAACATGAGATGTCAAGAATCACTAATTTAGTATACAAAATGCGGATTTAGAATAGAAAACCACATATGGTTGTCTACACCCCTTGTCATGTAAACTCAACTAATGTCGCCAAACCACTAACCAAAAGTAACTAAAAACTATGTCAAATACATTGGTTAAATCATGAAAATGGTGAAGATAAATGCTTATTAAGGAGGGATGTATAACTCAATTTTCTCTTGACCTAGCCACTCAAAAGCCCCCTCTTGAGGATTCTGTTGATTATTCTGAGTTTCTTGTACTGTTACATTCTTTTGTTTTTTCTAAATTTCCTTCCATCCTCTTTTGTGGGCAGAAATTTAGGTACTGCAATGAACAAAAAGGGGGGTAACAATAACCCTATGAAGGTTATTACCCCTACCCCGAGGGTGGATTCTCCTTGAGGGAGTGTTGTTAAAAGATCTCTCAAGACAAGGCTCTTCAAGAGCCTCTTACTCAAGCCCTTAAAGTTGGGGCTAACATCGAGGCCCCCCCTCCAGCCTTTTGTTCATGGGGGCTGATCCCTCGGCCCATTTGCCTAAAATTCCTAGGTTGGTGTTCCACCAAGAAGATAATTTCTTTTCTTCTCTTCTTTTGTGTTTTGTTTTTTAAAGTTTTCCTAATCATTCTACCATTTTTCAGGTGATTAATGGCCTTGACCTGGTGTCCTTCTCTCTCTTCTCCCTTATTTAGGACTTGGGTTCTCAACATGTCTCCTCTTTTTCCTCTGTTCTATAGGAAAAAGAAAATAAGATTGCCTCATTAGATATGGAAATTGAGGCTTTGAAAAAGAAAGTTGCTGACCTCATGGCTATAAATAGGTACCTCATCCCCAGAAACAATGTTTCTGTTGAGGATGGCAAACAAGCTCGAGACCCAGAGTCTCAAGTGATTCTACTACATGCTTTAAAAAATAAGGTCCTCCAGAGTCGGGATCCTTTAGACCTCTTCGTTGACCTCCTCGACATGGCCAAGGACGTTGGGCGTAACCTCCTTGTTGAGGAGGTCATTTTGTCCAAGATGAATTTATTTCTATGTGATGATAATGTCAAACTTTTAAAGGAGAAGGCCAAGTCCGATGGTGTGGAGGCTATAAACCAAAAGTTGGACGAGGTTGTGTACAAGGGGGGTTTGAGTTTATCCCTGATGAGAACCTTTTGAAGGCCTCGGGTAAATACCACTCTGCCGAAGAGATTTGTGCCATCCCTAATCCTAATGAAGAATCCAAGGAGCTAGAGAATGAAGCAGGGTATAGTCACGAAGCTCAAATAGGGGGATAAGCTCACCAATGTAGGAAAAATAGTGTAACCTGCCCCTTTGGGCTTTTGATGTAATTGCCTATTATTTTTCTGTAAACGACTTTTTTCCCTCATTAATTTTGCATCTACATTTTTTTTTCGTAGCTTAATGCACTGCGAAGGGAACTTCAATCCATTTGTGAAGATTCTACCAAGACCAAAGAACAACTTGAAATTGCAAGGGTAGAGTTAATGAAGACCATGGTTGTTTTAAGGAAGTGCTCCAAAGAGTCAGAATCTTGGTGCAATGGGACCCATCTTCATATAGCAAGCATTGAGAAGGATGTGTCCAACTATACTATAGTTTTAGACTCTGCTAAGAAGGAACTAGATTCTACAATAGGGGATTTGAAAGCTTGGAAAAGTGGAAACCATCCCGAATATGTAGAGCTCTTGAGGGACCTCGAGTGTAGGAAATTATTTTTGCATTGTTCCCCTCGAAGTTATTGAGAACCATGACCTCTCTAAAGCTGAATATCAAGAAGTAATGTGTCACATAATTAGTATGTTTGGTTCCCTTAAAAGGTGTCTTTATGATGCTGACATGATATCTAACCTCGAGGGCCATCTTATAGCTAACAGAGGTGAGATTTACAGACACAGGTCCCAGTTTGGAGATGCACAGCTTCATAAAGTTGCATTGGATGAAATCACAACGATAAATGAGAATTTCTCGAGAAAAAATACCACTGCTGAGGAGGACCCCTCGACTAGTGGCCGAGAACAAGGCCTTGGGGGATAAAATTGCCAAGTTAGAGAAGAAGGTTCATATGTATGATCAGAGTCTCCAAGTTGACATCCTATTTCATGGTGTTGCTCGTCCAAAGCTTATTGACGATAAATCTTTACCAGGATTTCTTCTCAGAGCATCCCATCATTGAATTATAAAAAATCGAGTAGAATCACATGGGACCAAAGGTTAGAATGAGGTTTCTACCAACATTCTCGAATGGATTCAAAGATTTCCTATCCACCCTCCAAGAGGTCAAGGTTTTCGAGATTAGCAGCCAAGAAGACCACTAAGGGTAGTGGTTCTACATGTCGTAACATCAAGTGATCTGCGAGGAAATGTACTAAGAACTAGGATCCTTGATCAAAGGTTGTGATAAACATAGATGATTATCTCGAAGAGGAACAAGAGTAAAATTTCGAACGTGCAGCTTGCATCAAAATAGAAGAAGTAGAGAGGATGGGGGAGGAATTGAAGAAATTATTTCATTGAATCCTCTAGAGCTGTAATTATAAGTTGTACAAAGTTTGTACTTAAATTGTCACCTCCTCAAATATATATATATATACATATATATTATTCTCTTCTCACTTATATCAATAATACTCTTCAATTGTTGTTCTTAGGGTTATCGTTAACCAAGCCTTGAGCCATAGAATATAATATAAGAAGTTTTTCACCAATTAGTCATAGGCATATGGGAATTCTTAACGATTGAAAAACACAAGAACACCCGAGATTTTACCTAGTTTTGGTGTTTCCAGCTACATCCATCAAAAAATATTCCACTAGATCATTGATCAAGGTTACAATCGACAAGGGTATCACGAGGATGTTGCTTATTAGCTTCTCACTCCTCCCTTTAGCCTTAGCTGGAAATAATACAAGAGTACCACTTATCAGGTTTTCACTCGATTCATCAGCCTCAGCTGGAAAAGTATACAGGAGCTTTTAGCTCAAGTCTTCAGCCTTTCGTGAAAAAGTATATAGGAGCTTTTAGCTCAAGTCCTCAGCCTTTGGTGAAAAAGTATATAGGAGCTTTTAGCTCAAGTACTCATCCTTAGCTGGAAAAGTATACAAGAGATTTTAGCTTAAGTTCTCAACCTTAGCTGGAATAATATACAAGAGATTTTAGCTTGAGTCCTCAGATTTAGCTTGAATAATATATAAGAGCTTTTAGCCAGAGTCCTCGGCCTTAGCTGGAATAATATACAAGAGCTTTTAGCTCGATTCTTTTGTTTTAGCGCGTAGCATAGGATCTTTTGATGTCTCCCACTTCTATCAAAGTTAATGGTACCTCCGTAGGTTGGTAATATTCCATCTCCTTTGGATTCGAGTTCCTCTCATATTCTCAAGAACATAGCTACCTCTTGGATAAGCTTCCACTACTTATAAGGCCTTTCCTAGTTAGCAGCTAGCTTCCATTCTTTCTCATCACCAAGTCTCTTGGGCTTAACTGTACTTTTTATACCCTCCAATCATGATAACACTTCACCTTTTCTATCACCTTAGCCTCATTGATCGAATCTAACTCTTGTGCCCCTTCTACCATATTAAGGTCTGGGTGCCGATTCTCATTTTTAACATTTTCCTCAGATGCCACCATTATCCTTGGGCTTGGAATTCCTATTTCCACCAGAATCATAGCCTTGGAACCATAGACCAGACTATAAGGTGTCTCCCTAGGGACATATGACTCTATAGTTGTGTAGACCTATAGGACACTAGGTAGCTCACATATCCAGTTTCCTTTAACCCCTTCGGGTTTTGCTCTAATTCAATTAATAATGGTTCAATTAGTCAATTCTACTTGGAAATTTTCTTGGGGATGATACACATCTGTTACTTTACACTGTATCTTGTATTCCTCGCACCGTTTGTTAAATGGGTCGTTGGCAAACTATTTTCCATTATCTATTTTTGTGGTCCTTGGGATTCCAAACCCGCATATAAGATTTTTCCAACAAAAAGAAATCACCAATTTTCCTGTCATATTAGTTAAAGGCTCTGCTTCCACCCACTTTGTGTAATAATCCACAACCACAATTAAGTATTTGAACTTCCCAGGGGCCTTGGGAAGTAGCACAACCAAATCAATTCCCCATTTTTTGAACGACCATTAGCTGCAGATATTCATCATTTCCTCTTGGGAGATGTGTTTAAGTGGCGCATGCTTTTGACACTCGTGGTAGGCCTGTATATATCTGTTAGCATCTTGGAACATCATTGGCCAATAATACCCTGCTCAAATCAACCTCCTCGATACTGATCTTACTCCTTGGTGGCTTCCACATATATCCTCATGAGCTTCCCTGATCAAATAATCTTCCTATTGGGGAATTACACATCGAAGCAGTAGTTGCAAATGCCCTTTCTTGTACAAGATTCCATCTAGCAACACATACTTCGGGGCTTTGAGCCTGATTTTTCTAGCTTCCACTGTATCCTATGGCAGGGCCCCCTCTCAATGATAACTCACTATGGGCATCAGCCAATTGTTTTCTTCTTCAACAACCATCACCATCCTATCTTTGAAACTTCAATTACTTAGGATCTAGATGATTAACTTCCCTTGAGGCTTGGCCCCCAAGTCTGATGAAGCTAATTAGCCTTATGATTTTCCTCTCTTAGCACCTGCTACAAAACATAGGTTTTAAAATTATTTAGCAAGGGTTTTACCACTTCCAAGTCTCTCTGCAAATTATGTGCACTGGCCTCATACTCCCCATTAACTTGCTTAACCACGATTTGAGAATCAGTAAAGATTTCCACATCTTCCACCTTTAACTCAATAGCCAATCGCAATCCCGTATTTAGGACTTCATATTCAGCCTCATTGTCAGTTTCTTTGAATGCAAAATGTTGCGCATATGGGTAATAATTTCCTTTATTGTTAGTGAGTAGCACCTCTGCTCCACTTCCCCCTAAATGCAAAGAACCATCCATGCATAGCTTCCAAACTTCCTTCTTTTGAGGCTCCTTCTCGAGTTTAATAGGTTTAGTGGTTTCCACTATGAAATCCACCAAGGCTTGTCCTTTGATCGTAGCTCTATCATGCTCTCTTAATTCCACAACCCATTTCATCATTCTTCCCGTCGCTTCTCGTTTCAAGAAAAAATTCTTGAGGGGATGGTTCGTGAGCAAGATAATCGTGTGTTCTTGGATGTAGGGTTGAAATCTCTGTGCGGCATGTACTATTGCAAAAATTAATCTCTCGGGGGCTATATATCTTGTCTCTTACCCCTGGACGGCTCGGCATACAATGTATATGGGTTTTTTTAGATTTTATTTCTACTTTACGAGCACTGCATAGATAGCTCAGAGTGAGGAAGAAACTTATAGGAAAAGAACCTCTTCTTTCTCAGGTTTCATAACTAAAAGGTGCTCTTTCAACTGTTGAAATGTCTGATCACATTTGTGAGTCCATTCAAACTTCTCTGCCTTTTAGAGTTCATCGAATAAGGGCAATTATTTTTCAGCCCCCTTCGAGAGAAATCTACTTAGAGCCGCCAAAAATCCCATTAGCTTTTGTACATATTTCCCATTTTATGGGCTTTTCATCCTTAATAGGACCTCAATTTTCTCTGGATTGACATCAAGGCCCCTCTCAGATACCATAAAAGAAAGGATTTTCCCAGCTCCCACTCTAATCACACACTTGGCCAGATTCAGTTTCAGGCTTGCATCTCTAAGCCTCTCGAAGGTTTCCTTCAAATCTATCATGAATTTTTCATAACCTCTACTCTTCACCACCATGTCATCCACATATATCTCTATATTCTTGCCAATATGCTCCTTGAATAGCTTATCTACTAACCTTTGGTATATCGCCCCTTCATTTATCAAGCCAAATGGCATATTCTTATTACAGTACGTACCTACATCTGTTATAAATAAAATTTTCTCATTGTGCTCTTCTGCCATTAGTATATGGTGGTAGCCCTTATGAGGATCAAAGAAGGTCGGTACCTGATACCTTGCAATCGCTTCAACTAACTTGTCAATGAGCAGTAAAGGGTAACTGTCCTTAGGGCAACATCTATTTAAATATGTGAAGTCTATGCACGTTCGCCAAGTTTCATCATGCTTTGGGACCATTACTAGGTTAGCTAACCATTTTGGATAAAATAATTCCTTAATTACCTCCACCTTCATCAATTTATTTACTTCGGCCTTGATTGCCTCTACCCTTTCGGGTGCAAATATTATTATCTTCTACTTAATGGGTTTAACTGTTGGATCAATATTAAACTTATGAACTGCTAACCTCAAATGGCCTGTGAGATCCAAGTAACCCATAAAAACACATCCTCATATTCACCCATCAAACTCCTTAACTCCTCTTTTATGTTCACGGGTAGGATTTTTCCTACAACCATTGTCCCCCTGTCTCAAATGGCCACTTGTTTAGTTTCTGTGAGGTTGAATCCCCTATGTACCAATGCTACATCCCTCATTTTTCTTATTTCTCTCACTGCTGTGAGGTTACAACTTTTAGATACCGTCTGGTCTCTCCGAATTGAAGTTATCCCATTGCTTGTCGAAAACTTCATCATCAAGTGATACGGGGACCATATTGCTCGATCTTGACACATCCATGGCCTCCCCAGCATCACATTATAAGGGGAGTATGCATCGACAACTGCAAAGTTACAGTCTATTGTTACCCCTTTATCTCCTTCTGAGATCTTAACTGACAAGATAATTAACGTGCTTCATTTTGCGTGTGTTAAATGTTGCATCCGACATAGTTTTTGGTATGTTTTGTATGGTGGATTGCTAGTATTTGTTGAGTTTACGGGAAAAGGGGTTTAGACGGCCATGTTTTGTTTCATCGTCTAAATCCTGCATTTTGTAGACTTAATTAGTACTAATCGACATCTTTGTATCCATGAGCTCCTAGATTTTCCATTTGATCATATTTAATGGGTCACCCGTAGGTACTTTTTGGTTCATTCTATGTGAAGGTCATTTGGAAGGGCGATAAAAGATATTAAAGTCCATTTGTAAGGATGATATAAGAGATCGAAGGTCATTCACCTTTAGAATGGTTGTAGACAAAGGCCACGAACATCAATGCATGGTAGAAGGAGATTGGAGTCAAAGATAGGCTACAATGGAGATCAAAGCAGCCAATGAAGAAATGGGGAATCATGGTTCGATGACTTGTGCCAAGAATAGATAACAATCCGAGAATATGTAGCCTTCAAGGCTGAATCCACTGGATTCTTCTTCTCGAGCAATACAAAATCAATTAGTAAAACTAAAAAATCAGACTAACGGTTCACCAGTAGCAAAGGAAACAAGTTTAGTTGGCCAAGGTACCACAGGTCAGCGCGGGCCATTCATGGATAAGCACCAACAGCTCGCGCTAGAGGAGACACCCTACGCCAGCAGTTCCAAAGTGAGGCAATGGCGTGACCCACACCATACCCCACGGCTTGTGCAACTCGAGTTCAAAGATTTGCTCCAAAAAATGGCTAAGTATGGATGTAGGCCATCCAATTTACGATGGCCCCCGCTGTTCCAAGAGCTAGATACTAAGACTAGTCGACGGCCCATGCCAAAGTCTATACCCCATGCCAAACTTCTAAGAAAATCATGCTTCCTGACCACGGCCCTTGCCATAGCCTACGGTCCATGCCAAACTTCTGATCAAATCGTGCTTCCTGACCATGGCTCACGCCATAGCACACAGTTCGCACTAGAGCCTTGCACCACAACCCATGTTCAACCAAACACCCCACACCTATGAAAAACTATGGCCCGTGCACGATCGTGCATCCCGCGACAAGTACTTGGCGCGGACCGCGTGGCAGCTGAACTAGGGTTTTAGCACTTATGGCCTGTTTTGGGTCCCAATCCCTTTCTCCTATATATATGACCTTAGTCTAACATGTACAAAGTAGATTAGTTCATTAGGAGATCACTTTGAGAGAGAAACACTCTCTCCTTTTCCTTTCTTTTCTTTTAACTTCGTGTTCATCCTAGATGTGGAATTCAAATTTATATTTGAATTCCATGTCTATGGAGTAGTTTCCATTGCTTGGGGATAATTGTATCACATGTTTTCATCGATATGTTTTTGTGAGATTCATTAGATTAGTCCTATTATAAGTGTTCATGATATTATTATGATTGTTCTTAATGTTTTAAATGCATGAATATTACACCACATACCGGCACATACTTTGGGTTATATTCATGTATGGTGCATTTATTGATGCCCCCTTGGGAAGAGAAAATTGGATGTTAGAATAGGTAAGGGAGTATGTTGCATTGACATTAGTGTGTGCATGGAAGACCCGAATACTACTCTGACTTATTTGCAATTGCACTAGTCTTAGATGATTACTTAAAGTTCTCTAATAGGTTGCGGGTAGAGATAGTGAAAAAGTAGAAAACTAGGGACATTGGTACTCGATAACTTCTTCAACTTTTGAATACTGCTCGTCAACTACTTGAAGTTTCTACAGTGTTCGAGGGACATTGGTACTCAGTTTCTTATACAACTCTATATCCCTTATCCCTAATAGGTATCCCTAGATTATTTCATTCTCCATGGTCTCCACCACCCCCAAACACTCATCTACATAACTATGATAAAAATCCTCTGTCGTTTCTCTTGGATTCTATTTTTTCTTATACAACTCCAACATAGTTTTAGTAAACTTCTTCTTTTGGGCGTATTGGCTAAATAATGCCAAACTGAAGTCCCTGTAGGAATGCAAAAATCCTCTCGACAACTTGTTATACCACTCTTCATCTTTTCCTCGAAGGTAGCTCCAAACTAGCTTTCACCTCAACTTTTCATCAAAGTCCCTCATGTTCATTAGACTGAGGAACGTCTGAATAAACTCTCAAGGATCTGATTCTCCACTATAAGTAGGAAGCCCCTCTGGGGGTTTTGTATCCACTGGCCAGAGTTCCCCCATTATCAATGGAGTACATGGTGATCCTATTCTTAGCCCAGTGGCCTAATCAGTCTATCCAAATTCCCTCTTTAGTGCATCTCCTGTATCTCCCATTGGTCTTCTTTTCTCTCCAGATACATTCAATCCTCTACTGACATCTCCATACGACATTCTATTTCTTTCATTGTATGACTCAACAGTAGGTTTAGATCAATTCCCCCCACAATTAAACCTTTACTCATCCTAGAGTAAACAAAAATGAGCAAAGTTCTAAGAGGAAAGTAGCATGCAAAGATAAGTTAAATAATATATTCAAAAAATTTTATAAGCTACCCTAGTTCCCCTAAAGATTTGAGACTCTTAAAAACCTCACTCCTCGAAGAAGCTAAAGTAACCTACCCAACAAAATCATACCAAGAAAAAGACAATGTATACATGATATGGGTGAAACTAACTTAATCCATCGAAGAAGCCACCAATAAGAATCTAAGATATGCTTAACATAGTTTCTGATTTCTCTCAATTTCTCTCATTTTTACTAAGGGCCCTTTAGGGTTTCCATCCTAGCTTCACACACAAATTGAATTCACTTCTCAACTTTTTTCACACCATGGCCTCTCATTTTTTCATAGGTCTTTTAACATATCAGGGCCTTCGCTATTGTTGCCTAAGTCACCTATTTGGGTCTTTAACTTAGCTTGGTATACCTTTTTTTTCCCATTTCTTCAATTTTTTTTGTGTAGCACACCCCAAAGATGGGCTTCATAATACATGAGGATAAGAAAAGAAAATGACACCCAACAACCCAACGCAAAGGAAACTACCAACAAAACATAAAGAAATCTTACTGAAACTCCAAAGTGCCTAACTACTCCCCCCCACTTAAACCTGGCACTGTCCCCAATGCAAAAAAAGTTGAAATCATAAGTGGAGTAAGGAAAGATAGTGGCACTTACTCTTGGTACCCCAAAGGGCCCCTCCTCAATCTTGTCTCTCATCTTCTCCTCCTATCTTCTTGCCTCATCTCTTGCCTTTCGATGGGAACTAGGTCACGGAAGCCATCAAGCTTTAAAGTATGAAACATATCGATCAAATGCTCAATAGATTCCTCTTGCACATCGGTTCTTCCATCCATGATTGCAAACTCTTCCTTCACCTCCTGCTCAATAGACTCCAATATAACTCTCTAAACTCTCATGGTAGCATCAAGCGCATCCAACCTAGTCCGTAATTCTTCCATTTGTAGGCTCATTCCTCCTACCACTTGACCAACCTCTTGCACTGTTTGGGTTGAACTCAAAGTTGCTCCCCAAAAGTGCAGAATTGGTCAAGAAATTCCATGGGTAGGGCACCTCATGTAGGTGGCATTGTAGTTGAATCTCATCATTTTCATCCTCTATATCCATTTTCGGAGTTGAGGGGTGTTGTAGAATACCTTCTCAAATCCCCGATCAGGGACTATAAAAGGTCTTACATTGTGGTGTCTTGGTTGATAGCTTTTTGTTTGGGTTGTGGTAATATCATGAAATTGCACACCAAAGCACCACCATACAACCAAATGAAATGGTCTTCAGAGGTAGTGGAAGTAACCATTAATGTCCTCGCTAGCTTGTCTATTGTGTATCTTGTCCCTGAATGTCCTAAATTCACTACGATGAAGGGAGAAGAATCCGAATGTCGCAAGTGTTAAGCTAAAAGTCCAACCATACCACCTATCAATATCTTTCCACCCTTCTTCTTTCTTGCAGCTAATCATTACTCCACGAAGGCCCCAAAAAAATTGGGGTAGAAATTCCCTTCTGGGGTTACCGTCCAAAGGATTTGGACGTCCCGATTAGGGTTATGTGAGATCTCTTCATGGCAAAACACTCCCACAGATAGGAGCCGGTGCACATACCTCAAAGCTAGGTGGACTATTGTATTACTCTTGCACAAGTGGCTCCTCTCCGTGCTCGTAAGGTTCCTCCAAAAGATGCTCAATGAGAACGGAAGGCCTTGGCAGTGAGTCCTTGGAAATTCCTTCCCGTATTTCCACCCATAATATTAAGCGATATCCCTATGGGACATGGGGTACTCCCTGTCATTCAAGTGGAAATTGATGATACCCTTCCTATTATTGTATTTTTGTTTTCTTCAAGGTTGCCAAAAACTCTAAGGTCCATTTTATGTAGGTTTCAGAGTGCATCTCTAGGAAACCCTAGATGACCTAAACATAGGTGATGAGCTCGAGTAGGCCTACTGCTATCAAGGTCTCTTGCATGCCAACATCGTCTCCAAGATGGTCCTCTTTGGGCTATTTAGAAATCTCAATCTCCCAGATGCACTCCTAGAAATGTTAACCAACCTATATACTCCTCAACAATGAATGCGGGGCTAAGAGAAAAGGGAAGTTGTCAGCTCCCGTCTCCCAAATTTAGCCGACTTCTTCCGCTTCTCACCCCGGGAAGTTGTTCCTTTATCCAGCCTACTCCTCTTTGAAGCCATTCTATACAAACAAGAAGAAGTTGGTTATGGCAATAATGTACAAGGATATGCATAAAGTATCATTCAACAAGAGCATTCTTCCTTCATGACCAACACATGAAAATCATACCATTTCAACACATGGAAAAGCATATCAAGAATCATTCTTCTTAAAAAACCAACACATGGAAAAGAATATCATCTCAACACAAATATCACACACCCCCCCCCCCCCCCACACTTAGTTCAACAAAAAATCATTGATATAACCCACATAATTTCCTAAAACACCTCAAAATTTCGAAACTCAAGCCTCCATCACAACACTATAATACTAAAGAAACAAAGTAATTAGAAGGTTCAAAGATTTGCCTGAAATTTGAAGCTATGAGCTGCAAATCCACACAAGAAGAAGCAAAAATGCTCTCCCTTGAGAGAAAATGTTCAAATTTACAAGTTTTTCAAACGTGAAGTGAGAGATGGGGGTTTTTTTTTTAAGTACTAGTAATGGGTTAAATGGCCTTTTATGTTGGGGGAAGGTACTCTAAATTATAATTTTAGAGAATCAAAGATCACGTAAAAATGGGTTGCTTAGGAGAGAGGCAAAAAGGAGATAGCATTGGTCTAGGCAAAAATAGAAAATTTTGGGACATAAGCTTCACTCAATTAATGCACAAGAAGGTGTTAATGTTTGGTGTGGTACCATTGATTTTAAGAAAGTTTGGGAGTAAGAGACCCACAATATTAGTGGGCTAAAAATGTTTGTTTTGGCTAAAAATTTAATATTTTTAAAGTCCGCATTTTTGCCCAGCCAGAATCAACACAGGGCAATGGCACAACTCGTGTCATATGATAATCCGCGCCATATTAACTTACATGAGCCATGTTGTACTGCCCGTGCTTCCCTAGCACTTCATTTCTTTAGCACTTTTTACCCCAAAACCTATTTCCTTCTAACCAAAAACACGAGACTCGATCTTAGACTTAAAAACCAGCAAGAGTTTCACACAAAATCTTTTGTCATAAAAAAAGATAATGAAAGAATCTATTTACTAAAATATCAATGAAAAGCAAGGAAAAATGCCGTATTTTTATTTTCGCTCTCACGATTTATTCATCATGCATTCTAATTAAAACTGGCCTGCTTCCACTTGGGGTCCTTAAGTTGTAGCTAAATTAACCTGAGCGAGGGCGTTCCAAACATACAAGTCCCTCAAAAAGAAGGGGAATGAAATGGATGGACTTGTCAAAGACAAAATTTATATTCCTCACCCAGCTCAGTACTAAGCTACCAATGGGGTAGTTAGTGGTATGTCCGAGCATGTCCATAGATATGCTAGAGTCTAATAGCCAATAAAATACAAACACAAATGGGTTGTCAATCCGTCGTGTGCTAGGAATAGAAAGTATAGTAAAATGAGGTGTTTTGGGTTTTTAACTAACAAATACAAACATAAAGGTAAAACATAAGTAAGCTATATATATATAGACATATGGGGAATATTTGCGTATCATGGTTGATGAAATGTTCTGATCCTCAATTCAATCACATGTAAGACATCAAAACCTGATCTAAGTGTGGTCGATGGTTAGCACTTCCCCATACCTGTCACGTAGGGTGCTCTTGCAATCTTCCATTAGCACTGCCTTTGTAATTAGGGGAGTGCAACAACGGTATAACCGTTGCGCAGATCTGTTTCACCCCCATACGTTTACGTTCCGGGCACTACACCACGGATGCTCTACCCCCTAGGCCTATAAATGAGGCAAAGGGAGGTAGGAACCTTATCGATAACACTAGGACTTCTTACAACCCCACCTTGCTACTATTTTCTCTCTCTACCCGTAACCCTTTGGACCAACTCACCAGCTAAGAC
Source organism: Rubia yunnanensis (assembly GCA_037428765.1). Lineage (NCBI taxonomy): Eukaryota > Viridiplantae > Streptophyta > Magnoliopsida > Gentianales > Rubiaceae > Rubia > Rubia yunnanensis. Next base: position 67,360,726 of record CM075063.1, read on the forward strand.
TGGTGTGCTATCATCGTAATGGTAAAACTTGGAAAAGACCTATGTGCACACCCACATAAACACGGACCGCGCTACCAATATCACATCCAGGTTTCTTTTCCCCTAGGGATATCAATATTTGCACAACCATGAATGTATAATAGAGTGTGTGATAATGGAGTGTATCATTTATGCAATTAAAACATTCAAGAACAAGTCATCATGGTATCACTAGCACAAAAATTTGGATGATCAAATGAATCTCACATAAACATAATCAACACATGAATAAAAAAATATCCCCAAGCTATAGAAACTACTTCCTAGACATGAAATTCAAGTATTTCATTGAATTCCACATCTTAGGGCTAAAGCAAAATAAAGAGAGAAAAAAGAGAAAGAACCTAGAGAGAAAAGAGATTGTTTCTCTCTATAAGTAGCTCTTCAATCTATAAATGAACTAATGAAAAATGATCCAAGACTTCTAACCCTAATAGACTAAGGCTATATTTGTAGTAGTAAGGGATTAGGCCTAAAAATATGCCCAAAATGGGACAAAATCCTAGTAACAGCTGCCTGGCACAGACCGTCGCGGATGATGGGCTAGCACCATTGATGTGGCCTCGTGTCGGCACGGTCTGTGGGATCTTGTGCAGGCTGCATGCCTCGTGTTGGCATTGGACACAGGATCTTTCACGGTCGTGTTGGGTATGGTCTATATCGTCTAGCGTGGCCCATCATTTGGAGCTTTGTTTTTGCACTTATGATCTATGGTCCATTTCATTTGGCGCAATCCGTCAACTGACTCTTCATTTTGCTCAGTTTCTTGGAACGAACGGCTTCATTCTTTGCACCCCATTGGCTGGTCTTGACATTTTAGACTTGGAATGGTGTGGGCTACGTGAAATGGAGTGGTCTGTGCCCATACTTAGCCAAACTTAGGATGAAAAAGGCAAGGTTATGATGCGGGCCGTCGGTGTTAGCACTAGCTGTTATGGATTTTGACATAGCCCGCATGGCTTGGCGTGGCACAAGCTAATTGTGCTTGGTCTCATTCCTTCATGAGCGGTCCATGCCTGTCTGTTGCTGCTTTGGCAGGCAAACTTCTTTTCTCCGCTACGGATGAATAGTTGGTCCGATTTGAGAGTTCTTGTATTCTATTTCATAGCGCTCGAAAAGGAAAATCCAATGGAACAAACTCCAAGAGATAATTCATCTCGGATCATTCCCAAAACATTGTACAAATCCTGGAAAACAATTCTCTATTTCTTCTTTGGCCGGTTTGAACTTCAATGCCACCTATCTTTGGCTCAATCTTTCTACTACCATGATTAGTTTCCGTGTCCTTCATCAACTACAATTATAATGTGCATAGCCTTCAACATCTTCTACTGACTTTGCGAACGGCCTTTAATGTAAAATGTGAAAAAACTACCCATGAGCAACATAATAATGATGATCATGGGGGAAGATCTACGTGCCCGTGGATACGAGGTGTCCATTTGTACCAATTAAGTTTACAAAATGAGGAATTTAGACAGGAAAACCAAACATGGCCATCCAAACCCCTAGTCACTTAAACTCAACTAATACTATCAATCCAACATGAAAAACAAGCCAAATATTATGCTGAATGCTTACATAATGATGCACACCAGACTCCTAGATTACCCTATTTCCCCCAAAGTGTAGCATGCAGGTATAAATTAACTGAGACATTCAAATTATTCCTAGATTACCCTATTTCTCCCAAAGAAGAAAGAATCTCACAACTCTCACACTCCCTGAAGAACCTAAAGCAATCTAACCACCCAAAATAAAATGAAGAAAATGGTAAGCAAAGAAAGCTAAATGTTAAGGTCGCTTACTTTTCCCAAAAAGTTCCCCAAAGGCAATCAAATAGTCATCGCCAAAAACAATCCACCAAGGAAATCCAAGAGTTGTCGACTTGGTTGTAACTAGGGATAACTCTAGATTATCGACCTAGTTACAACCAAGAATGATGCAAATGTACCGTCAACCTAGTTTTTTCTCTCTCTCAATTTATCTACTTTTCCTAGGAGCCCTTTTGGGATTCATCCCACCTTTCACACATGTTGAGCTCACATTCTCATATTTTTCCACATGGCCTCTCATTTTTTCCTAGGTTTGTAAACCTAGCCGAGCCTAGGCTCTCATTTTTACTTAGGTCAATAAACCTAGATGTGCCTAACCTCTCATGTTTACCCAGGTCTTTCGCCCTATCTGGGCTTTTCCCAATGTTTCCTAAATTTCCATTCGGGTTTCCAACTTAGCCAAGTTATTTTTTCATTTTTTTCAAAAATTTTAATTTTTTTGGTGTAGCACAAATTGCCCCAAAGTTGGGCTTCATACTACATGAAGATAATGACAAACAAAAAATTACACCACCAAACTTTCTAAATAAGCAAGTCATACCACCAAATAAGCTTTCGAAAACCTCCCAAAGGAAGCAAACACCAAAACTTCCAAAGGAACAACAAAAACTCAAAAGAAAACCCCATAAAACACCAAGGAATCCCGAGATGAAAAATCCCTAAGTGCTCACTACTCCATCCCACACACTTAAACTACGCATTATCCCCATTGTACAAAAAGTAGAAACACACAAGTGAGGTCAAGAAAGTAGTAAAACTTACACTTGCAGCCTTGGAGGGTCCTCCTTGTCTTGCCTCCTCTTGTCATTCTCAAAGTACCCTGTCGCTTGAATCGTGGAATCCATGGAATCCAATCTAGCGCCAAAATCATCCAATTGTGATTTCATTTTACCTACCGCGAGATTGACTTCTTGCATAGCTTGGGTAGAACTAGCAATTTTTTCCCGAAGCGTATTCAATTAGTCTAGCATGTTCGCATAGCATGTTCGCAGGTAGGGTAGCTCGGCTAGGCGGCACCCTAGAAGAAGTCTCTCCATCTACCTTTTTGACCTCTATCTCTGGGTTGGACAATACTCTGTAAAATTCCTTCTGAAATCTCGGGTCGGGCTCTAGGAACAAATCATCTAAAACTTGTCTCTTGGGTAATGGCAGTACGCTTCGACTGAGGAAGAATCATGAAACAGCACGTGGTCATGCCTCCATATAACCACACATATCTTTCATCTATGGTTGTAGTCACTATCATAGAAGCTTTGGCCAGCTTCTCGACAGTGTACTTCATTTCCGAATGCCCAAAGCTAGCCAATGCACGTTGAGTGACTGGATGTCCCAAATATATCTTCTTTCTTTGTTGTATGTGCTAAATTTATAGAGTATCTCCTCTTCATTTCCTGGTGGTTTATCATTTATAATCTGAATCACATATTTCCGACCATCTTCTTTGACATACCCTCTTTTGTTTTCCTTAACATCTGCACTGAAAGACTGGTATCCAATCTTTGTTACCCTGATTAAGGTTTAAAATTCTAGTATCCCTGTCTGTTCGAATGTCTTCCTTTAACCATATTGAATCTCCAATAGAAGATGTTCACTCCAATGAGGATTCCAGTCATGTCACCGGATCTTCCACTATCAGCAATGTTTTGTTTGGCCCATACTCAGAAGATTTAAAGAAATATTTTCCTTTTCTATCTTCGTATGAACTTTGGGCTCCGGAGAACTCTGAATGTGTTTGCACTCTTCCTACTGGCTATATAACATGTTATTTAGCCTATTTGAACTTTGGTAATTATTTTCCCCTTCCTTAACATGCATTTGAGCTTCTGTTATCGTAAAAAATTTCTTTGTTCCAGCTTCATCCTACGGGTATCACTATAATTATAGGATTCCACCATGTGTATGAAAATGTAGATGTTCCTTTCACCCTTGACTTATTTCGTAACATTTATCATCATTTCAAAATAAAAAACACCATCTCCGTAACTTTTATTTTGTAACTTTTATCATCTTTGCAAAGTGTCGAGCTTGTGAGCGGTTTTCCTAGTAATGTTAGTTCTTGCTGTAAAAAATACTTTTATGTAAAAATAAACCGAAAATCAAAAGCTGTCACTCAGTCTTGGAACTACAATGTTCCCAAGTCTAAGCTTTCTAGTCCGAGAGTTGTTTTTTACTACTAAATCTGAGATCGTGGTGACACTCCACGATCATACACAACATCTCCACCATGCTGATTCTAATGCTGAAGGTGTTTTGTTTGTTATTGTTTCACCTTATTGGATCTGCTTTTTTCTCTCATTTTTGAAATTTCTTTACATCTTTTGTTCATTCATCTAGCCTGTGCTACTCACTTGTTTGTAGACATGGACCTAGCAGGAGGTGCTCCTGAAAATTCCCTTTTTGCTGACGATGATGAAGAGGTGGCTGAGATGCTTATCCACCATAATGATGCTACTCCAAATGACATCCTCTAAGAGGATGTCAATAAATTTCTCTCTCAAATTGTACTTACCAAGGGTAGAATAACTGAGGATGGAGAGATGGGTGGTGATCCCACCACTGGTGACTCCAAGGAGAAGAAAAATAAGAGGAAATAGAATGATGAATAATTAACCCATTTTCCACCTCCTATGAAAAAGGGGCAGGGTAACCACCCTCGTTCTAGAGCTGTGTTGTGAACTGATAACCTACTAGTAGAGGGGACTATTCCTGCTACTCTCTCCAAACTCTCTCTTCCTGATACCTTGGTTATGGTAAGTTGGGTGGGAGTCAGCATAATTTTTGTTATACTTTGATATTCTTTATTTAGAAGAATAGCTATATCATTTATATGTTTATTTCTATGTAAGGTTGGTGAGAGTCATCAGCTCGTGAGTGAGCAACTTTCAAAATTTTTGCAGGAAGACGATTCGCAATTGGAGAAGTACAAGGCTAAGGAGGAGAGGTACGAGGCTCTAGAAAATTCCCTTAAAGCCTCCAAGGAGAGTGCAAAGACTGTTGAGAAGCATGTGAAGGATGTTGAGGAAGAATCTACCAAACTTTGCTCTGAGCTGAGGGAGATGCGTGCAAACAGTCTCGTTTCTCCTAAGTATTCCCAAGTTCTGGTCAACCGGCTTAGCAAAACGAACTCCTTATTTAAGTTATTTGAGGATATTTCCATCTTTTCTTGCAATGTTGATTATTATAAGGCTATGATAGACTTGCGCGAGGTGAATAACTTGACTTCTTTGGCCAAATATTATAGTGCTTGCTAAGAGTAAAGCTATGCTCAATGATGGTTTCATTGGAAAGATTTTCGATGGAGGGCATCCTTATGTCTTATTATCACATTCGTGGGTCTTTCTTACTTTCCCTCCATCCCAGAGCTTAATAGTTTCCAGGTTGATTACCGTGAAGGTCTTCCTTTCGCTTCTCATGGCTCTACACCGACCCCCATCCTAGAGTCTGATGCACAACCAGAGAACCCTATCCAGGATGCAAACCAAGAAGAAACTGCCTTTGCTATTCAGAGCACTAAACCCTCTCATAACAAAGTCAGTTGAATTCTAGAGTTGTGATTTGATGTGAAACAATATTAACCCTTATCTACAATACTTAATGGCACCATTGTGTATTTTCACATCGTATATTTTGTTTGACTTAGACTTATTTCTGCTATTATGATTTTATACCTTTCTTTCATATTTTTTCATATGCAGGCTTTTGATATTTTCATCGACCATAAATTTTTTAATCTTCGTGCTTTGTTTGGATCTAGTGATCATTTTGGGCCTCCTCTTGCATCTATGTCTTTTGATACTTGGTGTCCTAGTATGCTAATTGAAGCTTATAGTTCTATGTCGCGGGAGTATCTTGAGCTATTTTCTAGTAATCATTTGTCTAAAATTCAAGATTCAGATTCAAACTCTATCCCCATATGTCTTGAATGATACATTTCTACTTCTTTAATGCCTTCATCTTCTTCTAAAGATTTTCCGTGTAGAAAGTTTATTCCCGATGGTTATAACCTCGAGTCTCTTGATAAAGACATCGTCCGTACCTTAGTTGACCTTGAATATGTTAGCGCATATGTCCATATACTTAAGCTCCCTGAACGCATTGAAGAATGGGAAATGTCATTGGACTGTCGTCTGAAATATATGATATTTGGTGTGAATGATTTAGAGCTCACATGGAAGAAAACTCTTAATGAGACTCAAGAGCATATTCGTGAAATGAAACGGTTCTGTTCAGAGCAAAATGAGGTTATTCATCGTCAGCTGCTCAATTTGGTTAAGATGATTTGTCAACAAGAAGAGGCAAAGAATTTTCCATCCAATAAAGTGTGTGAAACCTATCTGAAGACCAATATCATAGAAAAACAGTATTCTCGCATTGATGAGTTATTTGATCGGTTGAAGAAAAAGAATGACGAATATGATGATCTTTCCTATTGTTTTATAGAGTGGCAACACAAGTTTAACGAACGGGTTGCTTTGAATATTCAACTGTGTAATGATAATGATTGCTTTCCAACTGAGTTCACACGTCTTAATTCAAGCGTTCATCAACTTGAGCAAGCGTGGTCCAATTAGAAGGATGAGCTGAAAGCTATATCTATTGGTTATCGTGGTTCTATTGGTCAAAGTGATTTGACTATGAGTATTGGCGGTCAGAGAGAGGCTATTTGATTGCATATTAGACAACTACGAGGCGAGATCCACAATTTGGAGAAAGCAAATAAGAGCTATCAGGAAACTAGCAACCTTATGAGTATGCAACTTCATCGAGAAGAGCTTGGCTACGTATCTTGATCGCATGGAGTGAAGTGGTTGAATTTTGCATCCTGCTTACTTACATATGAAACAATGTTATAATCATATGATTGCTGAAGAACATCATGCCTCGCAATGTCGTCGTTGTGGTGGTTCTTCCTCTGGATTTTCTCATGCCTCATGGCACAGATAATATATGATGTAATAATTTTCCTTTGAATGCTTCAAGTACCATTTCCATTTTGTTATAGCTTTTGAATGATGTCGAAGCTTCTATTCAATAATACCAGATGTCGTGGTTTACATGTTTTTGCTTGTGTGATCCTATTTTGTCCGCGAGATCTATCTCTTTTTCATTTGTCAACTTTGTTGTGGACATGCGTGTTTTATATTACGCTGAATCTGATTTTTTTATATAAAGCTTGATTTATTAATACCTCATACTTTTGGTAGGCACATTTACCTTATTCCACGATCTATACTACTTGAATAAGGGTTTTTTTGTGCAAGGCCACAAGATTTATTGCTTGCTTTTATCGCAGTTTCATAGGCATATCTGCCTTATAGCAAGATCCATAGCTTTCTTAATTAAAAGTATGTATTGCACAAAGCCGCAAGATCTATCGCTTTCTTTTGTCGCTATTTTGTAGGCATATCTTCTTGATAACAAGATCTATAGCTTGCAAAGTTGAAGACAGGTACTGTACAAAATTGTAAGATCTATAGCTTCCCTAATTGAAAATTTATATTGCTGCCTTTTGAAGATCTCCTTAATAGACACTTTTCATAGTTCATTGCATCGCAGCTAGTCATACTGAATTACTTGCAAATGCAAGACATAACATGTAAGTAAAGGATAAAAATTTATCTGCCCCAAAAAATGGTCTTTGATATTTATATTACGATAATATCTCCTTCGAAACATGGTATGAACACACCAATGATCATGTCATGGTTTCTGTACAAAAACTAGAATTTTACTGTCTTCATTAAGAGTTTGATACAAAGCTACCAGATTTATTACTACCTCACACTTTTATTATGGCCCGTGACCCTCGCCAGATGTCACAGGCCACCAGTACAAAGTTTAAATCCTACTTCAAATGGCTAGGTATGGGTGCGAGATCCATTTTTGACGTCCCACACCGTTCCAAGTCCAAGATGCCAAGACCAGCCGGCAGGATGTGGAAAATAACATTACCCATGCCTAAGTTCTGAGTGGAGCACCCTTGAAGATCTGCGCCACACACTAGACCGGATTCCCCATGCCACATGAAGGGGCGTGACCCGCGCCAGACATCGCACCTTGCACCACTAAGGACACGCCAAGGGCCGCATCATCCGTGATGACCTGCACAGTGCGGCGGTGTCTAGCTATTTTTTCCATAACTCTCTCAATTTCCATCTGATTTCCCTCTACTATACATCGAAATCTTCATCTTTCCGAGCTCTATCCAACGCACTAAACCATAGCTCCAGGAAATTCACGGATTTGAGTAGTTTGATTGTCTTCTTGAGCACTACAAAATTGACTACTAAAACTCTTAAATCAGACTAACAATTCACCTGTAGCGAATGGAACAAGTTGAGCCGGCCGAGGCACAAACGTGTCAGCGCGGGCTGTTCATGGATTGTGCCAATAGGCCACACCAAAGAAGCTATCCCGTCCCAAAAATGATTAGCACAAGGCCATGGCACGAGCTAAGGTTTGTGCCATTATGGTCCGCGCGAGGCCAAGGTCCACGACCAGTGCCAGATGCCATGGGCTACTAGTACGAAGTTCAAATCCCACTCCAAACAACTAAGTATGGGCAAGGGACATCCCATTTTCGACATCCTATGCCGTTCGAAGTTAAAGATGCCAAGACCAGCCGACGGGGTGTGGGAAATCACACAACCCGTGCCTAAGTTCTGAGCGGAGAACCCTTGAAGATCTGTGCCATGCACCAAATTGAGTGACCCGTGCCACATGAAGGGGCATGACCCATGCTATATATTGGGCCCCGTGTAAACAAGGACACGCCACGGGCCACACATCCGTGACGGCCAGCGCCAAGCAGCAGTTTCTAACTATGTTTGCCATAAGTCTCTCAATTTTCATCCGATTTCCCTCTATCATATATCAAAATCTTCATCTTTCTGAGATCTATTCAACGCATTAAATCACAGCTCCAATAAACTCATGAATTTGAGCAGTTTATTTGAGAAAGATTCAGCGGTTAGAGGGAAAGGTGATTATGGTTTTGACCTAAGTTTGGCCTATTTTGGGCCTATTTTTAGGCCCAATTCTTTACTACTATATATTAGAGCCTTAGTCTTCTAGTAAAGCTTAAGTAGACACAATGTAGATTTTCTTTCTCTCTCTAAGTAGAAGGAAGATGAGAGCTCTCTCTAGAGTTTTCTCCTCTTCCCTTATCTTTTCTTCTTTTTCTCTTTATCTTTTCTTCTTTTTCTATATCCATGCCATCTAATTCCATATTTGACATGGATATAAATTGTAGAGAGTATATATATAGCTTGGGGATAATTGTAGTAACATGCTTTAATCTATTTGCTTTGTGAGATTCTTTAGATTCATCATAATATTTTTGTTCATGATATTACTATGATTGTTCTTGATTATTTGAAATATATGAATAGTAGACCGCAAATAAGCACACACTTTTTACTATAATAATGTATGATGAAAATATTGATGCCCCCTTGCGAAGAGAAACCTGGATGTTAGAATGGGTAAGGGAGAACGCATTTGCGTGGGTGTGTGCACAGGGGATTCGAGAATGCTCTGAATTATTTTCCATCGCACCAGTCTTAGCTGACTTCGAAAAGTTGTCTGTCAAGTTCCGGGTTGAGATAGCAAATAGTAGCAAGCTAGGGTTATAAGAGGCCTTAGATCTAGATAAGGTGCCAATGACCCTTAGGCCTAATTGATAGGACCCAGGGGAAGTAGTGCATTCGTGGTAAAAGCCTGGGACATAATCGCACAAGGGGGAAACCAACCTACAATAATGGTCGGACCTTGTTGTACTCCCCTAATTATGATGTCGGTGTCGATGAAGGGTAGCGAGAGCACCTACCGTGAAAGGGATGGGAAAGTGTATGCCATCGTCCACACCACATATTATGAACACTCTATTAGGTTTGCCTAAATATCCATGTGAATGAATTGACGATAGAAGCATTAGATTGACCATGTAGCTCAATAATTCCCCATGTGCTTACTTAATAGTGTAGTTTATGTTTTACTTTTATGTTTAGTAGTTGCTAGATTGAAAAACCAACCACGCCCCTCTCTTTTGCATGGTTTCTTTACTAGCTATTCCATTCACTCGTATGGATTGATGACCCATACGAAGTTTTGTTTTGGTTGGTACTTAGACCTAGCATCTCTGTGGACAAACCCAAGGCCTACCTCTAACTACCCTCTGTGTAGTGTAGCAGTGAGAACAAGGTGTATAATACAAATTTCTTATCTTCTGACCTCCCAGCCTTTGCCTGGGTTAATTAGCTATGGTTAAAGACCTTGGGGGGAGGCGGATCACGAGGCTAGCACCACTTGGGCAAAAAGGGAGAAGGACGCCCCTCCACCACCAACTTTTGATGAAAAACATTTTATCGAAGAGGAAAATGAGAAACATTACAATGTGACCATCAAGAGGTGGCTGAAAGAGGTCAGGTGCATGAAGCCTGATGATGTGTAGCTACTCCACCTTGATGTATTCCTTAAGGCCTTCAAACCGTCGGGGATGGAGAGCCTGATTTGCTTAGACACGCCCATGTATGAGAACAAGGTCAACGATTTCTACTCAAATTTCACTTGTATCAGTACCAGAATGTAAAAAATTGGAGTTAACGGCGTCAGTATTAGGTGCACAATTGGTAAAGATCCAGAAAAGCTAGTAAGTGTACTGCGGTGACAATTGGCCTAATAAGGTAGTTGAAGACGATGAGTCAGGGGCCCTCGATCCCAATCAGATGGTGGAAAAACATTTTAATTTGAAAGTGGGCAATGACCCACCTCCACCTGAGGTTGTTAATCGTAGATAATTAACCCGAGCGAAGGCTTGTCCCGTGGGACGGTCAAAGATAAGATATATAGTTCCGCACCCTGTTCTCACTGCTACACTACCTAGAGGGTAGTTAGCGGCAAGCCCTGGGTTTGTCCACATAGATGCTAGGGCCCAAGAATCAACTACAAACACAAACTCGTACAGATCATCAATCCGTATGACTGAAAAGAATAGCTAGTAATTGCAAACACGGGTGTGAGGGTTGGGTTTTCAGATTATTAACTACGATGCATAAAAGCAAAAAGAAAGTAATCTAATAAAGCTAAGAGCTTGGAGAGTCATTGAAAAACATGATTAACCTAATGTCGATCCTTGATTCATTCACATGCAACATTTACTAAGCAACCTAATATAGTGTTCACAACACGAGGTGTGGCTAATGGCATACACTTCCTCTTACCTGTCACATCAAGTACGCTCACAATGCTCCATCGATGCCGCTGATCGGCCTCGACCCAGGGTCGTTATCACAATCACAGGAGCACAATCAATTAACCCGAGCTAAGACACTGGTCCCGTGGGATGGTTAAAGATAAGATTTATATTCTCACATATTTGTCACTACTTAGCAACCAAAGGGTAATTAGCGGTGAGCCCTAGATTTGTCCACAGAGATGCTAGAGTTCAAGTAAAATTTAAAACATAGCTTCATGCGGGTCGTCAATCCGTACGAGTGAAAGGAATAACTACTAATGTAAACATGCAAACTGGGAGGGGTTGGTAATTTCTCTAACAACTACTAAACATGAATTCAACAAATAATAAACTATTTAAACTAAGCACTTGGGACTAATTTAGCAACATGGTAGTTTTAATGCTTTATTCCTTGATTCATTAATATATAGACATTAAAAATACCTATCAGTGTGTTCACAACACGTGGTGTGGCCGATGACATACACTTCCCTATCCCTGTCACGGTGGGTGCGCTCGCAACCCTCCATCGACATCACCATCGTTATTAGAGGAGCACAATAAAGTCCAACCATTTTTGTGATTCCATTTCTCCCCATGATATTACGTCCCGGGCTTCCACCACAAATGCACTAATTCCCAGTGGACCTCTATATGCAAGGCCTTAGGTACATAGGCATCTTATCTGTGATACTAGGGTTTCAACACAACACCTAACTATCTACTATCAACTATCTACCCATGACCTATCAGAAAATGGTAAAGTAATCAGCTAAGACTAGTACGATGATATGCAGATATGGGTTACCTCGAATCTCCCATACACACACTCACGCAGAATTGTTCCCCTCCACCCATTCAAACTTCCAGGTTTCTCTTCCCAAGGAGGCATCAATAAGTGCACCATACATGAACATAGCCCAAAGTATGTGCTCATATGTAGTGTATTATTCATGCATTAGTCACATTCAAGAAAAACCACAATAATATCATAAACACAAAGATAGATGGAATTTAAAGAATTTCATAAAGCATCAAAAGCTACACATGTGCAAAATATGTCCCAAACCACGGATCCATGGAACATATTGGGTTAGATGCCATGGATCTAAGAGAATAAGGTGAAAAGAAAAAGAGTACAAAGATAAAAGAGAAGGAGAAGGAAGGAGAAGAAGAACTCTCCTCTTCCTTCTCTCTAAACTAGAAAGAGAAACTAATCTACATTATTCTAACTTCTATTCTACCTAGGATTTAGTAGAATATTAAGGCTCCTATATATAGTAGTAGGAGATTGTAACTAAAGAAAGGTCCAAAATAAGCCAAATATAGCAAAACCCTAGTCTCCCTTTCCCTCTAGCTGTTGAACCATTCTTGAATATACTCCTCAAATCCGTAAATCATCTGGAGCTGAATTATAGTGCGTTTGATAGAGCTTGGAAAGAAAAATATTTTGATATATGGTAGAGGGAAATCAGATGAAAATTGAGAGAGTTATGGCCAAAATGGTCAGCTGCTAAGGTTTCATGAATAGGTACGGATGCCACGGTCCGTGAACATTCAAGCGCGAGGCGCCACTGTCCGTGAACATTCAAGCACGAGGCGCCACAGTCCGTGAACATTCAAGAGTGGGGTGTGGGATCTGGCGCGGTCCATGAAGTAGGTCTCGTGCCACGGTTGGTGAAGATTGTCACGGACCGTGAATAGTTCACGATTTTTGCTCAAAAGTTCTCATGGTCCATGAAGGTTTTCACGGACTGGCTCCATACTTAACCAAATCTTCAATTCTGCAACTGCAAGTTTCATGGTCCGGGGTCTTTGTGACGGACCGATGCCATGGCCTTCTGAAGTTCTCATGCAGGTCTTCAGAGATTCTCTCGTATCCCTCGTGTAGTACGAGCTCGTGCTTTATCATGGACCGCTGGGGCTTTACCATGTGCAGTCTGTGAAGTGCTACCGGTGCTTCATTGGCTGAACGTCATTTTCTTTCTATGAGTGAACCATTAGTCTGAATTGGGAGTTCTAGTAGTCGATTTCGTAGTTCTTGAGATGAAGAATCCAATGGAATCAATAGTGAAGGTTAATTCTTCCTTGATCGTTCTCTGACTAAGGAAACACTCCTCGGACATTCACCATTTTCTCCTTTGTCCGTCTTCAACTCTGAAGCCATCTATCTTTGGCTTCAATCACCTTCTACCACACATTGATGTATGTGGCCTTCATCTCATACCATTCTAATGTGAATGGCCTTCGCCTCTTCTACCGTCCTTGCGCACAATCTTAAATCTTGTACCTTCCTTGCGAACGGTCTTCACATAGAATGTAACCAAAAAGCACCCATGGGCGACCTACTAAAGATGATTAAAATGAAGACCAAGGAACCTATGGATACAAGATGTCCAATAGTACCAATTAAGTCTACAAAATGCGGGATTTAGACAAGAAAACCAAACATGGCCATTGAAACCCATTGTCACGTAAATTTAACTAATACTAGCAATCCAACAACTAACAGTAACTAAAATCTATATCAAATGCAATGGTTAAGGCACGTAAAATGAAGCAGATCAGACTCACCAAACTTAAACATTTACTCATCCATGAATAAATCTAAGACAAGAAAAAAAATCCAGCAAAATGTAGCGTGCAAGCAGAAGTTAACCAAGGCATTCAACTCATCCCAAGCTACCCTAGTTCCCCCCAAAGAAGTGAAAATCTTCACAACTCTCACACACCCAAAATAAAATGTGGAAAAAGGTGAGCCAAAAATATAAGTGTCAAGCTAGCTTACTTTCCCAATATGATCCCAAATAACAATGAAAGAGTTATCTCCAAAAAAAAATCCATCAAGAAAATCCAAAAGTCGTCGACTTGGTTGCAACATAGAGATAACGCAAGATCCTCTACCTAGTTACAACCGAGGAGTCCAATGTACTGTCGACCTAGTTTCTTGTTTCTTTTTTTCTCTCAATTTCTCTCATTTTGCGTATGAGCCCTTTCAAGTTTTACTCCTAGCTTTATCCCACAAAAAGTGCTCACCTCTCACCTTTTTCTACAGGGCCTCTCACTTTTTCCTAGACTCGTAAGTTTAGCTGGGCCAAGCCTCTCACTTTTATCTAGGCCTTTCGACCTATCCAGAATTTTCCTAATATTACCCAAGTTGCCCTTTTGGGTTTTCGACTTGTCCAGGTTTTGATCTTTTTTCATATGTGTTTTTTTCAAAATTTTCAAAATACTCCTGGAAGAGTTATTAGCAACATAGAAAAAATAAAATCATAAGTTCTATCTAATCCCCCTCCCCACTTAATGCTTGCATTACCCATAATGCATATACAAAATCAAAGAACACATGTCAAGGGAAAGAACTAGGAAAGCACTTATAATTAAAAAGAACACTAAAATCTACCCTTGATGGCACATGATGGAATGTAAGAACAAACTACCATCACCCCCAATATACTACCCCTAACCTCTAATCAAGAAAGATCAATCTAACAACTGCCATGCATAAAAAATCGAATGAAGAATTGAATCACAATGGAGAGTTACCTCTTAGGTCTCGATGTGTGTGTCTCAAGGGTTTCAAGGGTAGGTGGATTTTAGGTGGTACTTTGGTTGTGGTAGGGTGGTGGTAGGGAAGAAATGGTGCTTTGGTGGTGTAGGAAAGTATGTGATCTTAATGGGTCGTGCACGTCTACACGCCCCATGAACTTGGGATTTGGTTCTCCTTCTTGTCCACCATTTTGAGCGTCACAAACCATGTACTTCTACGTGGTCCATGAGTTGGACTCCCCGCTTGCTCACCTTCCTCCATGAACCATATGCTTCCTATAATACAAACATGCACACCAAGTGTAATAATGTCCCAAAAACAAAAAGAAAGCTACAAATAGGAAAGCACACCAAAAATAGCAAACTAATCTAATTTTTCAAAACTCGGGTTGCCTCCCGAGAAGCTCTATATATTTAAGGTCGTCGGCATGACCCTAATATTATCCATATGGTGCAGGTTTGTACCCCATCACCTTGGACAACCAAAACTCTAGAGCTAGGGGTAAGAATCTTCTAAGCAGAAGATATAGTATATATGAAGTCAACCTTAGAGGGAATATGTGGTTTGGAAGCTTAGCATATTCAATTGGCTTCCCTATGGTTTCCTCTAAGGATTCCAAAAATGTGGGAGTAGGTTCTATAGGTGGAGGTATGGGTACAAATAAGTAATATGGAAAATTAAGTATAATCACCCCTTCCTCAACTTCTTCACTCCCAACAAACCTTTCCTCATCCCCTTTAGATTCATCTACAAAACATTCACATTCAACTCGGGATTGTTCATTTTTAGAATATTGGGTTTCAAGTTGGCTAACCTTATTCATCAAATTAAGCACTTGCTCTTCATCTTTACTCAATGCTTGAGAATAGTTGAGTTCCCAAATCTCTAATCTTGCTAAGCACTTGTGATTGGAGTAAATCACTACTATTGGTCACATTAGCTATAGCTTGCATAATTTCTACAAAATCCAATTTGGGAACCAATCCTAGGGATTGGTTTTGGGCCATTGGAGAAGTTGGTGAAGTCCAACTATCTAACCCAAAGTGTTGGTTTCCAGATGCATTTCCATACCACAAATTTGAGTTACCACTAAACCTCGAATTTGGAGAGTCGTGGTATTGGTAATGATCTTTATCCCATAGGCTTTAGGAACAAACAACTCCTACTTTTCTCTCATTTTCTCACATCTGAGGGCAAGACTCCATAGGGTGGTCCCAATGACATTCTCTACAAAATCTCACTCTTTGAGCCATTATTCTCCCATAGTCACTCAACCTTGGGCAAAAATCTATAGGATGATCACAATGACACACCCTATAAAGTGCCATCTGTTAAGTGTTTTCCCAAAAACATTTTGTCTTTTCAATTAAACGCTAACAAAAAAACACAAAATTTGGAATCGTAGTGCAAGGGTCCTCAGTTCGCTCCAAGGACTCAAGAAATACCTACTCCGGAAATCAAAAACAAGAAACAGATTAAAAAAAATAACTACTCACTAACATGCTATACTCAACTAATACTTAAACTAGATAGCATCCTCGGCAACTTTACTAATATTTAACCAGCCTCGACCCGGGATTGTTAACACAATCGCAACATTGCAATCAAATAACCCATGTCGAGGCACTAGTCCCGTGGGATGGTGAAAGATAAGATTTATATTCTGCACCCATTTCTCACTGCCAGGCTACCAAATGGTAGTAAGCGGCAAGCCCTGGGTTTGTCCACGGAGATGCTAGGGTTTAAGTAAAAGTCAATGCACAACCTCGTGCGGATCATCAATATGCATGAGTGAAGGGAATAACTACTAATGTAAACATGAAAACTTGGGGGGTTTGGTATTTTCTTTAACAACTACCAAGCATGAAATCAACAAACAAGTACACTATTTAAACTAAGCACTTGGGAATAATTTAGCAACATGGTAGTTTTAATTCTTCAATCCTCGATTCATTCACATATAAACATACAAAAGACCTATAAGTGTGTTCAAAACACGTGGTATGGCCGATGGCATACACTTCCCCATCCCTGTCACGGGGTGCGGTCATAACCCTCCATTGACACTGTTATCATAATTAGGGGAGCACAATAAGGTCCGACCGTTGTTATGGTTCTATTTCTACCCATGATATTACGTCTCGGGCTTCCACCACGAATGAACTAATTCACAGTTATCCTTTATATACGAGGTCTTAGGTTCATAGGCACCTTATCTATGATACTAAGGTTTCAACACAACACCGAACTTTCTACTATCATATATCTCTACCCGTACCCTATCGAAAAATGGTTATGTAATAAGCTAAGACTAGTACGATGGTATACAGATTAGGGTTATCTCGAATCTCACGTGCACACAATCAAGCAGAATCGTTCCCCTTCACCCATTCAAACTTCCAGGTTTCTCTTCCCAAGGGGGCATCAATAAGTGCACCATACATGAACATATCCAAAAGTGTGTACTCATGTGTGGTGTATTGTTCATGCATTTTCCACGTTCAAGAAAATTCACAATAATATCATAAATACAAAGAAAGATAGAATTTAAGGAATCTAATAAAGAATTAAAAGCTACACATGTGCCAAATATGTCCCAAGCTTAAGATCTACTCTAAAAGGGTTGGATCCATGGAAAATATTGGGTTAGATGCCATGGATCTAAGAAAATAAGATGAAAATAAAAATAATGTACAAGGATAAAAAAGAAGGAGAAGGAAAGAGAAGAAGAACTCTTCTCTTCCTTCTCTCTAAACTAGAAAGAGAAACTAATCAACATTATTTTAGCTTCTATTCTACCTATGTTTTGGTAGAAGACTAAGGCTCCTATATATAGTAATAGGAGATTGGTCCTAAAGAATAGGCCCAAAATAAACCAAACATAGCAAAACCCTAGTCACCTTTCCCTCTAGCAGTTGAACCTTTCTCGAATAAACAGCTCAAATATGTAAATCACCTGGACCTGAATTATAGTACGTTGGATATAGCTTGGAAAGACAAAGATTTTGATATATGGTAGAGGGAAATTGGATAAAAATTGAGAGAGTTATTGCCAAAGCGGTCAGCCACCAAGGATTCACGGACCAGCATAGATGCCACGGTCCATGAATATTCAAGCACGGGGTATGGGATATGGCGCGGTTCATAAACATTCATAGTTGTGGGACGTGGTATTTGGCGCTGTCTGTGAAGCAGGTCTCGTGCCACGATCCGTGAAGATTGTTATGGACCATGAATAGCTCACAGTTTTTGCTCAGAAGTTCTCACGGTCCAAGAAGGTTTTCACGGACCAGCTCTATACCTAGCCAAATCTACAATTCTTCATCTCCAAGCTCCATGGTCAGGGTCTTTGTCATGGGCCAGTGCCATTACCTTACGAAGGTCTCTTGCAGGTCTTCACGGGTCCTATTATGTCCTTCATGTAGTGCGGGTCATGTGCTTTGTCATGGGCTGCTGGTGCTTTACCATGTGCGGTCCGTGCAGTGCCGCAGGTACTTCATCGGCTGAAATTTATTTTCTTGCTATTGTGAACCATTAGTTTGAATTGGGAGTTCTAGTAGCCAATTTTGTAGTACTCAAGAAGACAAATCCAATGGAATAAACTTTAATGAATAATTCTTTTTGGATCTTTTTCGGAGTAAGGAAACACTCCTCAGACCACGATTTTCACCGTTTTCTCCTTTGGCCATCTTGAACTCCGAAGCCACCTATTTTTTGCTTCAATCTCCTTCTACCATGCATTAATGTTCGTGGTCTTCATCTCTACCATTCATGTGAATGGCCTTAACCTCTTCTACCATTCTTGTGAATGACCTTCAATCTTCGACTGCCCTTGCGAACAGCCTTCACATCAAATGTAACCAA
Source organism: Rubia yunnanensis (assembly GCA_037428765.1). Lineage (NCBI taxonomy): Eukaryota > Viridiplantae > Streptophyta > Magnoliopsida > Gentianales > Rubiaceae > Rubia > Rubia yunnanensis. The sequence goes on from CM075063.1 coordinate 67,379,249, forward strand.
AAATTACCCTTGGGCGACCTACTAAAGATGATCAAAATGAAGACCAAGGAGCTCGGGGATACAATATATCCATTGGTACCAATTAAGTCTACAAAATGTGGGATTTAGACAAGAAAACCAAACATGGTTATTTAAACCCCTTGTCATATAAACTCAACTAATACTAGCAATCCACCAACTACAAATAACTAAAAACTATGTCAGATGCAAAGGTTAACACACGCAAAATGAAGCAGATCACCGCTATCATAATTAGGGCAGTACAACAAGGTCCGACCATTGTTGTAGGTCTATCTATCCCCCATGCGATTATGTCCCGGGCTTCCACCACAAATGCAGAACTTCTCCCGGGTCCTATCAACCTAGGCCCAAGGGTCATTGGCACCTTATTTATGATCTAGGGTCTCTCACACCCTAGTTTGCTACCTTTTAGCTATCTTTATCTGTAACCTATTGGAAAACATTACGTAATCAGCTAAGACTAGTGCGATATCAAATAAGTCAGAGTATAACTCGGGTCTCCCGTGCACACACTCACGCATACGCAACATACTTCCTTACCCATTCTAACATCTGGGTTTCTCTTCCCAATGGAGCATCAATAAATACACCATACATGAATACAACCCAAAGTGTGTGCCAGTATGTGGTGTAATATTCATGCATTTAGAACAATCAAAATAATATCATGAACACATGTAAGAGGATGAATCTAATGAATCTTATATAAACATAAAAAATAAATCAAGCGTTACTATTATCCCCAAGCTATGGAAACTACTCCATAGATATGGAATTCAAATACAAATTTTAATTCCACATCTAGGATGAACACAAAATGAAAAGAAAGAAAAAGGAAACATGGAGAGTGTTTTTTTCCTCTCTAAGAGCTCTCCTAATGATCTATTCTACTTTGTACATAAAAGGAAAGGAAAGAAAAGATAAGGAAAGATGAGAAAAACTCTAGAGAGAGCTCCCCTCATCCTTCTAACTAGAGAGAAAAAAATATCTACATTATGCCTACTTAGGGTTTAGTAGAAGACTAAGGCTCCTATATATAGTAGTTGAGAATTGGGACACAAGATAAGCCCAAAATAGGCCAAAGTTAAGTTAAAACCCTAGTCTAGCCGCTGCCTAGTGTGGATCGTCGAGGATGGCGCAGCCTGCACCAAGTATTTGTTGCGGGACGCATTATTGCACATGCCAGGGTTCTTCAAAGGCATGGAGCGCTTGATCCGCTGCAGGGCCATGATGCGAGGCTCTGGCGCTGATCGTGACCTTTGGCACGGGACGTGGTCTGGAAGCATGATTCATTCAGAAGTTTGGCATTGACCATGGGCTATAGCACAAGCCACCAGCTGGTCTTAGCATCTTGATCTTAGAACTGCACAAGTTGTCATGAGTGGGATGGTCTGCACCCATAATTAGCCATTTTTTGGCAGACCTTTGAACTTGAGCTACGTGGACCATGGCTTATGGTGTGGGTCGTACCATTGCCTTGCGCTGGGATTATTAGTGCTGGGCGTCTCCTTTGGCGCAGACCGTTGGTGCTTGGCCATGAACGGTCCATGCTGAATTATGCTACCTTGGCTGGCTGAAATTGTTTCCTTCCTATGGGAGAACAGTTAGTCTCACTTTTGAGTTCTAGTAGTTGATTTTGTAGTTCTGAAGAAGAATAATCCAATGAAACCATCCTTCAAGGCTAAATCTTCTTGGATTGTTCTCAGACTTTGGCACAACTCATCGGACCACTATTTCCCATTTCTTCATTGGACGCTTTGATCTCTATTGCCGCCTATCCTTCGTTCCAATCTCCTTATACCATGCAATTATGTTCGTGGCCTTAGTTTGCTACCATTCTAGAGGTGAATGACCTTCGATCTCTTCTACCGTTTTTGCAAACGACCTTCAATATCTTCTACCGCTCTTACGAACGGCCTTCACATAGAATGTAACCAAAAAGTACCCATGGGCGACCCACTAAAGATGATCAAATAGAAGATCTAGGAGCCCGTGGATACATGATGTCCATTCGTACTAATTAATTTTACAAAATGTGGGATTCAGACAATAAAACAAAACATAGCCATCTAAACCCCTTGTCACGTAAACTCAACTAATACTAGCAATCCGACATACAAAACTTACCAAAAAATATGTCAGATGCAACGGTTAATGCACGCAAAATAAAGCACATCAGGCAATAACACTTTCAAACCAAGGGCAATTAAGATTGATGTTCTCAAGCTGGAGGGGAGGATGAAGTACTACTTCATCTGTCACTACCTTATCCTAGCTTGCTATCCTTCCAAGCCCACAATTAATGACATTGTCCTCTACTGGCACAAATGCCAGAAAATGTTTGTTGACCTCAGTTACATCATCATACAGGAGATGCACACTGTGTTTATAGCCCAGAAGAGAAGGACCCTCCCATACGACAATGTAATAACTTCCCTCATGGAGAAATAGAGTGTTCTCATCCGATCTACGCAGAAGATCGCCCGAAGGTACTATGGTGCAAACTATTTTGGCAAAAAGCATTAGCACTGGGAGGCGAGGGTGTGGGTTGATCACAATATCTCCAAGGGTGATCTTCATTCGACAGCCACCTTCGGGCAAGACGGAACTTACTCAACCACCGTAGTTGGGCATCCTGTCCCATCCACTTCCGGTATGAAAACTGGTGATAGTTGTTTTTCTTTTGTAATTAGATTTTATCAAGATAACTAATTATATTGTGTTGGATATAGTATTTATAATATCAAGGCTAAGACGCAGTGTCTTGAGCATGCTCTTGAAGGGCATGTAATAGATGAAGGCTAATACTCTGCGTTTGGAGCAAAACCAACAGAGGATGATCTCGAAGTTGGCGGGGCTGAGGGCCCTTCTTAGCTCTGGAACTGCTGCACATGAGCCAGTGGAAAATGAAGATCAAGTGGAGGTCGGGAGGGAAAATGATAATGCACTTTCCACTGATGATGAGAAGTTTGGTTCTAGTGACGAGTTAGGGTCTAGCAAGGATGAGGAGGGAGGGCGACTCTCAGGGTAGTGAGATGGAGAATAACCAGGCACCCAAGATTTCCGAAGACCAGCTTTGATCAGTTTTATGTTTTGTTGGATGATATAATGAATGTTCTTTATGTCGTATAATTGTTTGGATAATTATAGTGTTAGTGAGTGTACGCTAGAATATTATTATGTTATCCTTTTGCATATGGTACAATACAATGTTTCATATTAGGTATTTTATTAATATTTTATTGGTGTTGTGAACTCGGAATGATTTTCTTGTAGTTTTACATTCAGAGTTCAAGTAAAAAAATATTAGCTATCAATTGAACCTTAGTTTGTAGTGTAAAACGTCGCACATTGGTCTTTCAACACTACTCGATTGAAACGATGTCTTAAAAACAAAGGTGCAAGCTAGTAAGATTTAATTGATTTTTTGGGGATTTAGGCATTGTCTTCAATCAACTACCTTACTGACATTGAAAGCGTCATCACCAACTCCACTTTTCATGAACATTAGGCTTATGTGCGATGTCACAAACTAGTACTTGTTCTTACCATTTTGTTTAACGAAAAGTTGTGCGATGTCAGCTAATACATCCCCAAACCCATAAATTATGTGCTTTGATTCAAAATTGGAATGCAAAATGGTTACCAATTATATAAGAACAAAAATCATGAAATAAACATTACACAACGTTAGTAAAAATTATTTTTAATTCTAATATATATCTTCATTTTTTTCATCTTCTTCACTTTTGGATGTCATTCAATCCACATGCCTTCCTCGTGGTCTCTCCTCAATGCTAGATCCACCCCAAATATCTCTTCCTAGATGAAATCACTGGAGCTGGGTGGTGTATGTGGAATAATCTCTGATAGTGAAGATGGACTAATCTCCCTCACAAATTGACTTTTCCCTTCAGTGACCAATGATTTACTAGAATAGCAAGGATCATCAACATCAATTAAAGAAATAGGAAGGTGTGTGGATTGAACGACATTAACTTTGGATAAAGATGTAATTTCTAATCAGGGGACAAGTAGTACAATCAATTAACATGGGATGTACTATTTTGCATCAAAAATCCTAAAGAAATAGGAAATCTCACTTCTTAAACAAAAATGAATTTTTAACTTTGAAACTAATACTTCCTTTTCGAAAATTGCTTTTTTGAAACAAGTTAGGGGATGAAAATTTGAAATTTGACAAAAACTGATTTTTGCCCAGTTTTTCCATCTACACAAGGTAGAGTCTCATGCCAATCATCACAGCACAAGACCTTCCTCTCGTGACAACCATTGTCATGAGGCTAACCCCAGATTTTCCCCATTCCTTTGTTTTTCTCAACATCTGAAAGAAAAATTTGTCGCCCATCAAAATCCATTCCATCTACACATAATCAAACATCTTCACATTTGGATTTTCAAATCAAGAAATAATTTCATTCAGTGGATCATTTATTTCAAACATGACATGCAAAATCTACCCCGTAACTACTCAAAACAAGTAAACAAAGAGATCCACGCATGTTTATTGTCATCACGACTTATTACCCTTTTATACATTCAACTTTCAAGCACTTACCAGTGGGTCTCTGGAATCTCCATTGGTGACTTCGTCCAAAATGACATCGTTGTGGAGAGTTCCCCACAATGAGACATCCTTACCTTCCCCGTCCCTGTCACAGCGGGTGCTCTCACAACCGCTCTATCGACACCACCATCGTAACTAGGGGAGCACAACAAGGTCCGATCATTTTTGTAGGTCTGATTCTCCCCCGTGTTATTACATCTTGGGCTTTCACCACAAATGCAACTAATCCCCTTGGGTCCTATCGGTTAGGCCTAAGGGTCATAGCCACCTTATCTATGGTACTAGGGTTTCTTGTAACCCTGGCTTGCTACTATCAAGCTATCTCTACCCAAAACCTCTCGGCCGACTTTACAAAGTTAACTAAAACCAGTTTGATGGTAAGTGGATCAAAGTGATCTCGAATCTCCCATGCGCACACCCACGCAGACGCGTTCTCCTCCACCCATACAAACATCCAGGTTTTTCTTCCCAATGGGCATTGATATTTCCACCTATCATGAATACAACTCAAAGTGTGTGCTTATATGTGGTTTAATATTCATGTAATAAAACATAAAAGCAAATCAAAATAATATTATGAACACCAAATTAGGATGAACTATAGAATCTCAAAAAAATATATAGATAACACCAAGTCACTACAATTATCCCCAAGTTATGGAATCTACTCCCTTAGTATAGAATTAGAATAAAGATTTGAATTCCACATCTTAGGATCAAGGAGAAATAAAAGATGAAAAGATAAAGTTCCTAAGGAGAGAAACTCGAAACTACTCTTCTAACTATAAGGTAAGCTATGATAAAGTTTTAAAACCTAGTAGACAAAGGTTCTATATATAGTAGTAGGAGATTGGGCCTAAAAATGGGCCCCAACTAGGCCCAAATAGTGTAAACCCTAGCTAAGCTGCTGCCTGGCACGAGGCATCACAGATGCTGCAGCCCGTGGCACGTACTTACCGCTGGATGCAAGGCCTGGCATGGGTCGCACCACTTCATGGATGTAGGGCGCCTATTCTTCAGTGTGGCCCAGATTTTCATCTTGGTGCAGGGCGCGAAGGTTGGCGCGGGTCACGTCAGACACTGGCACGGGCTGCTTCGTCTCCCGTTGGGCGCTATCAGGGTGCTAAAATTTGAGGTTCTGATCTGTGCCCATGGCCGTTGGTGTGACCATGGTTAGGCTAGGTGCTTTTCTCATAAACATGACATGGGTCGTGTAAATTCCCACACCCTGCTGGCTGGTCTTGACAAAATGAACTTGGAACAGTGCAGGATGCCTTAAATGAGATGTCACTCACCCATACTTATTCGAGTAGAGGGTTCCTTCGTTTGTGCTTGTGGCCCGTCGTGTCTGGCGCGGGTCGCCCCAATGCCTTGCGCTTGTCTCTTTGGCGCGAGGCATCTCCTTTTACGTTTGGAGTCTCCGTAAAATGGTTTTTGTCTCTACTACCATTCTAATGTAAATGTCCTTTGTCTCTACTACCATTCTATTGTGAATGACCTTTATCTCTACTACCGTTCTTTCAAATGGCCTTCAATATTTTCTACCGCCCTTACGAATGGCCTTCACATAGAATGTAAACAAAAAGTACCCACGGGCGACCTAGTAAAGATGGTCACAAGGAATATCAAGGAGCATGTGGATACAAGATGTCAATTAGTACTAATTAAGTCTATAAAATGCGGGATTTAGACAAGAAAACCAAACATGGTCATCTAAAACCCTTGCACGTAAACTCAACTAATACTAGTAATTCACCAAGTAAAAGTAACTAAAAAGTATGTCAAATGCATTGGTTAATGCATGCAAAATGAAGCAGATCAATGATAAACTTAGGCGCATCCATAAATTTGATCTTATTTAGTCTATATAAATGCCTAGAAATAAGTGAGCTTAGGAAAACTAGAGTGATTTTCTAACTAGTCGATCACTCCCAAGCTAACCGTCGTGGGCTGGTGAAGGATGTGACAGTTCGAGTTGGCAAGTTGGTTTTTCTAACAGACTTTTATGTCTTAGACGTGGTATATAATGGAAGTGCACCCCCAATACTTTAGGGGAGACAAAGGGTCCGACAAAGGGTCCGAAGGTAAGGGTGACAAGTTGTGGAAACCCCTCCACAACGATGTCATCGTGGGTAGGGTCGCCGATAGCAATTTTGGAGACCCACGGGTAGGTATTTCTCACTGAAATTACATGAAAATGAAATAAGTTGTGAGGATGACAATAATTATATGGTGCTTCTTTTTGCTTTCATTTCGTGTTTTGAGTAGTGATTAGATAGGTTTTGTATGTTCTTGTTTGTGACAAGGATTTTTGAGATACCACTCTTGTTTGACTTGTAAATTTGAGTTTGAGTCTTGTGATTGTGTTTGGATGAAATTAGATTTGATGGTTGACTTAGTTTTTTTGAGAAAAAAAGGGAAAAACCAAGGAAATAGGACAAAATGTGTGGCAGCCCTATGCCAAGGCTTGGCACGGTCCCAGCCAACGGAGCTTGGTACGAGAGGGCCTCGCGCCAAAGATTTGACACGGACCATTGTCACGAGAGGGGTCCATGAAGAGGGGTACGTCACACTTACTTTCACATGGATGTATATGTGTTGTTTACCCATTTTCGCTATCAAATTGTTCCAAAAATGTAAATTTTTGAAAATTCTGAATTTTAAGTTTAAAAATGCATTTTTGGTTCATAAAATTTTAAATTCCCTAATTCCTTAGGATTTTTTATGCAACTAGTACTTCCAATATACCTTTTGAGTTAATTTATTTTTACTAATGTCCCCTAATTTGCAATCTTTAAAAAATCCATTCTTATCCTAAGTTGACTTTGGAATTTTGAGTTTGAGACTCGTGTTTTGTTAGGAATGGAATTACGCTTGGGTTTAATTTTTTTGGATGAAGGGTTTTCAACACTTCCATTGGCATGGATTCATGGAGATTTGAATAAAAAACACGAGGCACAAGGAGGAAGGTCATTCGGGGTTGCGAGGGTGAGTGTCACTATTTCTCCTAAACTTAATTATGTTTTCATGGTTTTTGTTGCATTGGGATGCATAGGTTAATTGTGGGGGAGGGAGTAGTGAGCACTTAGGGAGCTTTCATTTTTTGAAATCCACGGTGCATTTTGATGTTTTCTTTGTAGTTTTTCTTGTTTTTGTTGATGTCTTTGGTTTTTGATTGTTGTGAGATGTTCATGGATGGATACTTGGTGGTTTGGCATGCTAGGTAGGATTTCTAGTTTGCATTGGGTTGGTTGTTTTAGGATATTGGTGGTGTGATTTTTGTTGTTATCTAATCTTTTGTAGCATGAAGCCCACTTTGGGAGCAATTTTGTGCTACACTGAAAAAATTGAAAATTTTTGAAAAAATGAAATAATATTAAAACCCGGACAAGTTTGAAACCCGAAAGGTCAGCTTGGGAACATTTGGAATAGCCCGAATAGGTCGAATGACCTAGGTAAAAGTGAGAGACTAGGGTTATGTGCCTAGTAAAAAATGAGAGGTCGTGTGGAAAAAGGTGAGAAGTGTGTGTTAAAGCTAGGATGAAAACCCAGAAGGGCTCCTAAGCAAAATGAATGAAATTGAGAGAAAAAAAACTAGGTTAGTGATGCATTTGCCTCCTTGGTTGTAACTAGGTCGAGAATCAAGAGTTATACCTATGTTACAACCAAGTCGACGACTCTTGGATTTTCTTGGTGGATTGTTTTTGGGAGATGACTCTTTGATTGCTTTTGGGGATCATTTTGGGAAAACTAATCTAGCTTAACACTTATCTTCCTTGCTTACCTTTTTCCACATTTTACATTGGGTAGTTAGATCGCTTAGTATTCTTCGGGGAGTGTGAGAGTTGTGAGATTCTTACTCTTTTGGGGTAAACAGGGTAATCTAGGAATAAGTTGAATGTCTCGGTTAACTTATGCTAGCACACTAAATTTTTATTAATTTTTTTCTTGTCTTTATTTACTCGAGGATGAATAAAAGGTTAAGTGTGGGGGGTTGATGTGCTTCATTGTGTGTGTGTGTGTGTTAACCGTTGTATTCAGCGTAATGGCTTGTTTTACAAGTATCCATGAGCGACCTACTAACTATTAGTTGAGTTTACGTGACAAGGGTTTTAGACGGCCACGTTTGGTTTTCTTGTCTAACTCCCGCATTTTGTAGAATTAATTAGTACTAATGGACATCTTGTATCCACAGGTACCTAGGTCTTCCTTTGTGATCATCCTTAGTAGGTCGCTCGTGGAAACTTCTTTTCCCCAAAGGTGGTAGAAAATACCTAAAACAAACATGACAATGAGTTCAGCATTATCACATTCATCTATCAGTTATGAACCCATCAACACAATCAAAAGCTCTAATTCATACTCTTGGTTTCAAATCAAGAAGAGGGAAAATTAGCTACTTTTCCCAAACCCTACAAGTACTTGATATACTTAAACTTTCAAGAACATTAATGACATTAATACACCACATTCAATGCTCCATAAATGCATAATAGTAAAAACATTAAATAGGCTACAAAGTCTTCTTAATACATGTGCTTGGAAGCCTTGGTCAATTGCTCCCAAGTACTAGATTTATCTACTAAAACCCATACTAATTAACAATACTCCAAACATTAATAAAGCTAAAACAAAGATGAAAATGGTGAAAAACTAGGGTTAGAACAGTACCAAGTTGGGCTGGAGAAGAAGTAAGGAAAGAGAAGAGATAAAGTGCTATTTATAGTACAAGAAAAAGAAGACAGAATTCTGGCCATCCGTTAAACCAGACTCGTGACAGGTCCATCGCTAGTCACGATGGGCACCCAAAAATAGAACTTATTTTTCTTCTTGTTATCTTATAGCCTTCAATCCATTACACACTCCTTCAATTCTTCAAGTCTTCAAGTCTTCAAATCTTCAAATCTTCAAAGCTATATTCAAATCATCAAAGTCTTCAAAAGATGATCTTCAATAGCCTTCGGTCTTCAAGTCTCGATGTCCTTTCCTTGTCACACTAAATTCACTTAGAAGAGGTAAAAGAGCATAAAGTCGCTCTTACCTCTCCTTAGAGAAGTTCAAGGTAAAACATGAGCTCTTGATAACAAAAGAGCACAAAAGTGATCCCAAAAAGTTCCAAAATATGCACATAAAATGGAAACATCAAACCTCCCCGCACTTAAACCTTACTCACCCTCGAGTAAGAAAAGATTCGCTCACACGAAGGAATTCATTTATCCACATCCTAACTAATATTCCCCCAGATTGATACCTCGCAAAACTCTCAATATCACTTATCCCCAAGTTAAGATCAAATGAGAAATCACCCAAAACCCCCTTTCATAAATCTACCCAACCATACCAACCAATCAATTCAATAATATCCATAAAAACATTTCTAAGTCCCGAATCGACAATCCCAAATCCAATGGCACAAAGTGAAGCCAAAAGCTTGTATGAAGTTCAAACACATACTTCACTCTATACCAATATATCATCCCAAAAATGAAACAATCAAGAATTTCATACCTTACTTCATTTTTCCTGCTAAATTACCCAATCTCAAGAGGTTCCAAGATGTTGAACTACCCGATCCATCCATATGGAAACACAAAACCTTATGACTCCAACACCGACAAATGAGTAAAATCATAGCATATTTCTTTTCTATTTCTCTCATTTTGCCTAGGAGCCCTTTTGGGTTTTCATCATAGCTACACATCATGTTTCTTTGGCTCACTTCTCACCTTTTTGCGCAAATTTAGCCTCTCTTTTTTGCCTAGTTTTCCCTTTCAATTTTTCGACCTATCCAGGCCACCAATGTTGCCTAAGTTGCCCTCTCGGGTTTTCTACTTAACAGGTTTCTTTTTATTTTTGTTCTTATTTCATTTTTTTTCTAATTTTTCAAAATTTTCAATTTTTTCCCATTTTTTCTGATCAAAATTAGAAAAAAGCTTTCACATGTCAAGGCTAGCATAAATATCCAAATACATCCAATGAAAGCATCCACAAGACAAATAAAACTCCAAAACATCCAAGTCTAAAGGCAGCTCTAAAGCAAAGCAATAAAAGAAGTAACTACCCCTCCCCACACATAAAAATCTACATTGCCCTCAAATATACAAAATAGGGAAAAACATACAAATGAAAGCATAGGAAGTGTACAACAATAAGCTCACAATCAGGGATGGGATAGCCCGACACCATTGTCGGAGTCTTTGCCATAAGTCTGCTGATAATGTGCCAGCCATTGGTGTTCCTCTAATGTCGCTCTCTCCACCTTACTGCTCTAGTGTCAGGGTGTGGGGCACCACCAGCCTGCAACTGCATCTATGAAATCCTGGGTGAGAGATGCTTAATCTCATCATCCATCTCCACGAGGTTCCGGGAGATGAACAGATTATTCTCTACCTGTCCACAAAAACCTTGCTCGACTATCTGCATCAGGCGCTAATAAAAATCAAATGGAGGCTGAGGGAAATGAGGTAGCACATAATCCTTATGCATCAGCTCGGTCTGTGATAGAGGTGGTGGAGGATGTTGTTAACCCTGCTGCTCAGTTGATGGTAAGGCGCCCTCGTCAGGCTAAATATAGACTGGATTGAGGTCTTTGAGCTCCCACTCAAAGATCTCCCTACATGAATAATTAGGCTGGATCGCTAAATCATCCACATATGTATCAAACTCCAACTTGATCCTATTGAGCTGAGGAAGTGTCATAAAGGTTACATTCCTTGTACTATACAACCAATGGTGTAATCCTGGAACGTCGGTGGTGTCGATCAAGCTATATTTCCTCATCCTCTCCAAAGTGATGAGGTATGAGGAACGTCTACCCAAGCGTAGGAAGCCATCCGGGGAAACTAAGCCTAAGTACACAAGGTGCGATAATCTTGCCCTTTGGCTTTTAAACCACACTGACAACTCTATTTATCCACAACTCAGCCCACGGTCCATATCCCGTCCCCTCACTCATCAAACACCATAGGTAGTGAATATCATTGTCAGGCACATTTGTCGGCTCTGACGAACATAACACTATGCTTTCTAAAAACATGTGCACAAATTAAAGCGTGGGATGGATGATGATGTTACTCTTGTCATGGGAGTTTCTCATCCTCCTCGTGACCCTGCTCCAAAATAGCATATCTTCCTCGATCGTGGGCCCTGGGGCCCCTAGATCCAATCTCGCTCAGATCTCTACTGTGTCCTATCCAAAAGCTGCTTCCTATCCAAAATTTGCCTTTATCTGTGAGACTGTCATCTCTCGGGTATATCATTCAGGTGGAAACGAATGTACCTCTCGCAGGGCTCATTACCCCTCAAGCTATATAGCTCTACCATAGAGAGAAACTCCAAGGTATAATACTTGTAGATTAGGGCACTCTTGCTCGTGAAACCCTCCAATCCCCCTTTGGCAAGGAGGCAACAGGTCACCTCTGTCAACCCAAGAATATCAAGTACCATTTGATCGATGAAGCTCATCTCCAGGAGCTTACGGGTGACCAAGACATCCCACCTATCTACATAATCCCTGGTAATTCGGGTTGAACCCATGCACAGATCAAGAGGAGGAGGTACGAAATTCGGTGGTAGAGGTGACGTTGGAAGTGGAGCAACGACGTTCGCACCTCTTGGAACCCCCTGTCTCTTTGTCTGGGCCATGTCTATCAATCACAGCAAACATGTCAAATGCAAGAATATAAACATATGAAACATCTTAGAATCACAATCAATCATAAATTAGTTTATCTGACATCATAATTTCCAAAATGCCAACATTCAAGTCCAATCTAAACTAGTCTACGTATCATCCACAATTGAATGTGAAAGTGAAGCTATATTCATCATTCCAATAATTCCAAGTTTAAGATCATCCTATAGTCCATCCTCACACATGAAATAATCTAGAAGCATAGTAATAGGTACACATCATCATATTCATCTCTTGCAAAAATATGCAAGAAAAATTCCAACATTCAAGTCCAAAGCTACTTTAACAGTAAGTGCTTTCTACAATTTCGACATCAACAATCATTTTGTACCTAGAATATCAGCCATTTCAACCAAGTCCAACAATGGCATATCGTCAACAAATTCCATATATATCTCATGAAACAATCACAATTAAGTTCAACAATCCCACATCCTTAGTAGTTCATACAAATCATCACACCCATAAATATAGAAACTTAAAAAGCACAATTGTGAATAAATAGCATAACTACACACAATATAATCATTCACAAATTGCAAAATTTCATCAAAATCAAACAACACACAATTTGTAATTAAAGTGTTCAAAGGTGAGGAATTGTACCAATAGAGTGTGTAGGAGGATGAATCAATGAAACCCACAAAGAAATTGAGCCTAATTTTCCCGGAATTGCAAAACCCCCCAAATTTTAGGGTTTTGGGTTCTTGGAGAATTCGGTGGGATTTGTAGATTAATGGGAAGGGAAATAGTTTAGGGATGGAAGAGTGTGTGGATTTCGACCAAATAGAGGTAGAGTGGCGGCCGGATGAGTGGAGGAGTGGTGGTAAGGGGGAAGAGAGCGAAGATGAGGAACGGTTATGGGGGGAGAAGGATGAAAAGGATTTCTAGGTTATGCCTATTTTTCAAAGCCACTGTGCAGTCATCACGAGTCGCAATGTACATGTCGTGATTAATGATGGGTAGGTCAATAGGCACAAAAAGTTAACATTTTGGTCGTGAGTCACGACGGGACTATCGCGACTAGCAAAATGTTGGTCCTGGAAGCCAACATTTGTCCAAATTTTCCTGATTTGGTCGCAATTCATGACCAAAGATTAGCGAGTGGCAATAGACTCATCACGACTCGCAATGGTACCTTCGCGACTCGCAATGGTACATTCGCGACCCGCAATGGTACCTTCGCGACTCGCAAAAAGTTGGACCTGTGAGCTTAATTTTTTCATCTTCTTCCTGATTTGGTCACGTGTCGCGACCAAACCATTGGGACTCATATTAGAACCATCGCAAGTCATGAAATCTTAAGACTGAGAGCTCACATTTTTTGAAAATTTTGTGATCGCATCACGACTCGTGATGTAGTGGTCGCGACTCGTTATGGACAACATGTCTGGTACTTAGACAATGTTTTCAATGTTACCACATGTCCAAATTGCTACAAAATCGAGGAAAAACACACCCTTGAAATGAACAACAAAAAATAATGAAATTAACAAAAAAACTCAATATGAAACAACATTGACAAAAAGTCACGAATGCCGATCCAAATGATTAAAGCCAAGTTTATTTAATGTCATCGCCATGAATAACTCCTCTTATTGGAGCATACTCACAAACCGGATCAAGAAGATCAACATCCCCTCCCTTTTCCGGCACAAAACTCTCATTGTAAGGTTTCTACCATTGTCCATTGACCTTGAAGGTATCAGACTTAGCTCAATCTAGAATTTCCACTTCACCATGTGGGAATCCTTTTACCAACTCAAAAGGACCAATCCTATGCAACCTTAACTTACCGGGAAAAAGGGTAAGGCGGGATTGTAATAGGAGGACCTTTTGACCCAGTCAAATTCCTTCCTAGTGATCATCTTGTCATGCCACACCTTGGTCTTATCCTTATAGATCTCGGCATTCTCATAGGATTCCCTTCGGATCTCCTCTAATTCTTGCAATTGTAGCTTCCTATGCAAACTGGCCACATCTATATCAAGGTTGAATTCTTTGACCACCCAATAAGCCTTGTGCTCTATTTCCACTGGTAGGTGACATAACTTACCAATAATAACCGATGTTGTGACATACCAATCCCTATCTTGTAAGAGTCACCCTATATGTCCAGAAGGCATCATTCAACCGAGAACTCCAATCCTTCCGGTTAGGATTAACCATTTTTTGAAGGATGGACTTGATTTCCCTATTGGAAACTTTAGCTTGGCCATTGGTTTATGGGTGACAGGCTGTGGATGTCTTGTGAGTGACGCTATACTTCTTCAAAAGTGCCTCTATGGTCCGGTTGCAAAAGTGGGTGCCACAGTCACTAATCAAGGCTTGAGGTACCCCAAACCTAGAAAATATGTTATCTTCAAGAAATCATCAACCACTTTAGAATCATCAGTTCTAGTGAATTTTTCTTCAACCCACTTTGACACATAATCAACGGTAAGAAGAATATATGTAAAGACACAAGAATTGGGAAAAGGTCCCATAAAGTCAATTCCCCAAACATCAAATATTACACAATACAAAATAGGCATTTGAGGAATTTCATTCCTAAAGGAGATGTTTCCTACTCTTTGGCATTCATCATAAGATTTGCAAAAGGTATATGCATGCTCATTCAATGTAGGCCAGTAAAAACCACTTTCTAAGACTTTCCTAGCGGTTCTCTTTGCTCCAAAATGACCGCCACATACATAAGAATGACAAAATGCAATAATTCAATACACTTCATTATCGGGGATACATCTCCTAACAACTTGATCCGCACAATGTCTCCACAAAAAGGGATAATCCCATACATAACATTTAGTATAACTTCTTAACTTATATTTTTTAGCCTTAGAAAAATGAGGAGGGAATTTACCGGAGACAAGGAAGTTTACAATGTCGGCATATCACGGTTGGAGGTCCCTAATTATGAACAATTGCTCATCAGGGAACTTCTCCTGTAGTTGCTCCTTCATTTATGAATTTACCTCAACTTCTTGGCATCGAGTCAACTGGCTCAAATGATCAGCCACAAAGTTTTCCCCGCCCTTCTTTTCTCACACCACCAACTTAAATTTACTCAAAAGCAGGATCTATCTTATCAATCTTGGCTTGGCCTCTTTCTTCGTCATCAAATGATGAAGTGATGCATGGTCAGTGTACACAATAACTTTTGTACCAAGAAAATAAGATTGAAAATTTTCCAACAAAAAATACCACCACTAGCAATTCCTTTTTTGTGGTGGATTAGTTCCTTTGGGCCTTATTGAGGGACATAGATGCATAGTAGATAGCCTAAGGCACTCTCCCCACCCTTTGACCAAGAACTGCTCTGACAGCGTAATCGCTAGCATCGCACATGATCTCAAAGGGCAAAGACCAATCCAGGGGTTGTATGATAGGGGCCAAAACTAACCTTTCCTTCAAGGTATCAAGCATAGATTTTTCAAAATATGTGTTCCCTATTATGTAAGGGATTGTTAACATGCTTGAATCGCTACACTTAAGAGGTAACTCTTTTTGACACAAGTCGGAAAGATGCTTATTTTCCCCATTTTCAACTTATTCTTGGCTCTTTGCTTTCTATTAACTACATATAATTCCTTAAGAAATTAAGCATATCTAGGAATTTGTTCAATGGCATTCAAAAGTGGAATATTTACCTCACATCTATGAAAGACTTCGTAGATGTCTTTGTTTTCCTCCTTCCCCCTCTTGTCTTTAAAAGCTTCCGGCAATGTTGGTTCCGACACATATGAAGGGATTTCCACCACTTTTTCCTTCTTGTGAGAAGGGGATGAAGGTTCGGGAATGGAGGTTAACTTTTCAACAATGACCTCCTCTTCCTTCTCCTCCCCTTCCTTGCTTTCTCTTTGGCCAAATTCCTGGCCTCTTCTTCAACCTCCTTCTCAAACACATCAATCCTTCTAGGCTCCTCTTCAAAAATTTCATCACCCGGGGGAGGGCCAACTTCTCTACCACTTCTCAAAGCAATAGAACTAGCATTTTGGCGGGGATTCAATTCCAGTTGGGAAGGAAGTTTGCCCTTTTCCCGTGCCTCCATCCTATTCAAGGCTTGTGCTATTTGGTTCACTTGAGTCTTCAAGTTTTTTATGCTTTCCTTG
Organism: Rubia yunnanensis; assembly: GCA_037428765.1. Classification (NCBI taxonomy): domain Eukaryota; kingdom Viridiplantae; phylum Streptophyta; class Magnoliopsida; order Gentianales; family Rubiaceae; genus Rubia; species Rubia yunnanensis. Next base: position 67,395,663 of record CM075063.1, read on the forward strand.
GGTTAATCTTGAAATTGTTTTGTCTTTTTCAGCACACATACTCAACCGGTGAATGACTTGCATCACCTCATCTTTCGACAAGCCCAAGCTCTCCCCTTGATCTTGGGTCTTGTTGTGAAGCCTTTGATATTTTGGTTGAGATGGCCAATATTGTTGAGGAGGGCAATATGGTTGAGCATTTTGACCTCCTTGAGGGTTTCCATACCGAAGATTCAGGTGATCTCTATTACCCACATTGTAAGGCCTGTTTTAGTAGCCTTGATTTCCTTGATAGTCTTGATAGCCTTGCCCACCTTGATGTCATTAGCCTCCTTAATACCCCATGGCACTGACCTCCTCAACATAATCATCTTGCAAAGTAGAGAAGGCGTCCGTAGGATGTGCCGATAGGCAAATTTCACAAGATTTTACATGTAGCACATTCCCGGACTTGGTCATTAAAGACTTCACCATAGAAGTAAGGGCCGAGACTTGGGCTATGAGTATTCCACTACTGGAAGGATCACTTGTGGTGTTGGGATTTTTTCTTCTCAAATCATCCCTCAAACTAAAGTTCCTTGACTCCTCATCTAATTCCACATATAACTTCATAGCCTCCGTCAAAGTCTTCTTCCCAAGTGTACCACCACAAGTTCCCCTCACTAATCTTTGGTCCTCATCAAGAAGATCATTGTAAAAATAGTAAACTAAGTCTCCCTCCGAATAGCCATAGTAAGGACAATTTGCGAGAAGCATCTTGAACTTCTCCCAATAGTCAAAAAATGACTCTTCATGCCATTGGAGAATGTTGCTTATGTCATTCTTTAAAGCAGCAGACTTTGAGGCCAGGAAGTACTTGGCTAGAAATTTTTTGCTTCATCTCAAGCCATATTTTGATGCTCTTGGGTGGTAGGTAGTGAAGCCAATCCCTTGTGGCATCCCTTAATATGAATGGAAATTCCTTCAATTTATAGAGGTATTCATCTACTCCGTAGGAAACCGTACCACCACACATAATGTGGAATTTGGAGAGATACTTATTGGCATTTTCCCCTTGCCTACCATGGAAGATAGGTAGCAAGTTTATCAACCCTGTCTTGAGCTTAAAGTGTGTGTTCGGTCCAACAATGGATACTCTATACATGTCCATTGTTGATCAAGGTTGGGGGTCATAATGTCCCTCAATAGGGCTTGCCTCCAAGGGATCTCCATTCCTTGGATTGGAGGATCTCTTCCTTGGAGAAGAGGATGTTTAGGTCCTCCTCCCAGATGTTCATCTTCATGCTCGTCGTGATGATCCATGGAAAGAGAAGTCTCTGCAAAATAGTACTAGGAGGGGTGTTATTCATACTTTCCAAAGAAAGCCTTCTAGCCCTTCTCAAATTCAACTCTAACTCGGGGGGTTCTTGTGAAGAGGATCACGTATGAACCATACATCAAGAACTCGAACAATACATCTTCAAGCAAAGAAAAAATGGAAAAGCAACTAAACACCAAAATAAAAAGAAACTAACGAGTATTCAAAACTAGCACATACTCATACACAATATGCCCAAAATAAATGCCTCTTTCTCAATAGCGGTGCCAAAATTTGAAAGGTCATCACCGTACCTCTCAAAGTTAAATTAATAAGCCCTAACTACTTCCTATCTACAAATAAGTAGATAACGGCAAGTCAGGGTCATCTACGAAGAACAGGGATCATTTCAAGCATTTAAACATATAAAGTGGAAAACATACTAGGCATAGATATATACATACATAGAAAAACACATAAATGGGGGGGAGGGGGGGTTTGGTTGGTTTTTCCTAAGTTATGACATTAAAAGACAAGTAACAAGCAAAGCAAGAGAATAATGCTAACCATGCAACAACAACTAAATGATGATTAGATAAAAAATTAACGGAACCTTGGGTGCAATTGACTTCCACTTCCAAGCCTCTTATCTATCATTGAACATGCAACCTATTTACTACATTTACTACTTGTTGTGAAGATGAATCTTCTATCCTTCTGAGATAGGAGTTTGCAAGAGTGAATTTGGCATCTTCTGTCAAACCTCACTAATGACTCCTTTAGTCGATAAATGCCTAAAAGTATCCCATTAATGGCATTAAGCACGACAAATAAACAAGCTTGGTAATACTTATAAACACCACACTGTGTCTAAACATTGAACCAATTTATGAATTTACACTAGATTAGTCAAGAACGTTCGTCATTCATAGGCTTTTCTCATTACTACCTAAAACAAGCATGACAACGAGTTCAACATCATCAAATTCATTTGGAAATTATCTACCCACCAACACAATCAAAATCTCTAACTCATACTCTTGGATTTCATATTAAGAAGAGGGAAAATTAGCTACTTTTCCCAAACCTTTACATGCAATCATACAAGTACTTCATGTACTCAAGCATTAACATTAATGAAATTAATAAACCACATTCAATGCTCCATAAATGCGTAGTAGTAAAAGCATCTAATAGGCTACAATGTGTTCTTAACACATGGGCTTGGAAGCCTTGGTCAATTGCTCCAAAGTACTAGATTTAGCTACTAAAACCCATACTTATTAACAACAACAATCCAAACATTAATCAAGCTAAAACAAAGTTGAAAATGGTGAGAAACTAGGGTTAAAACAGTACCAAGTTGGGTTGGAGAAGAAGTAAGGAAAGAGGAGAGAAAGTGCTATTTATAGTACAAGAAAAATAAGATGGAATTCTGGCCACCCGTTCATCGTAACTCGCGAAGGTCCGTTGCTAGTCGTGATGGGCACCTAGAAACAGATGTTATTTTTCTTCTTCTTGTTGTCTTCTAGCCTTCAATCCATTGCACACTCCTTCAACTCTTCAAGTCTTCAAGTCTTTAAGTCTTTAAATCTTCAAAGATAGTCTTCCAATCTTCAAAGTCTTTAAAAAATGATCTTCAATGGCCTCTGGTCTTCAAGTCTCGGAGTTCTTTCCTTGTCACACAAAATCCACTTTGAAAAGGTAAAAAAGCATAAAGTCAATCTTACCTCTCCTAAGAGAATTTCAAGGTAAAACACAAGGTCTTGATAACAAAAGTGTGCAAAAGTGATACCAAAAAGTCCCAAAATATGCACATTAAATGGACACATTAAATAACAACTCTTAAAATGGACTAACATTTCATCCATAGCAAAGGAAAGAAATTTAGCCACCCAAAGTACAAACGGGTCGGCGGACCACTCATGGATGGCCCCAACGGCTCGCACCAGATGACGTGGTACATGTCAAATGTCTTTGGCATGGACTGTGCCAAGGCTGGATGCGGACTGTACCAAAATAAATGGACCACGCCCATAAGTTCCAAGTTTTACTCAAAAATAGCTAAGTATGGGCGTGGACCGTTCCAATTTTGAAGGCCTATGTTGTTCCAAGTGCAAAATGTCAAGACCAGTCGACATGATTTGAAGAATTGAACAGCCAAAGCCAAATTACTTAGAAAAATGAGTTTTTTGATGACGGTCCATGCTAACCCTTACACCCAGTGGATTAGAAGTCCAAAACAAGGATGTCGTTGGTAGCCAGTGCCAAATGCCATGGTCCGCACCAAAAGAGACATCGCAGAGCATGCCAGATGCCACAGTCCATGCCAGAGGAGTCGATGGAGGCCACGCCAGATCCCATGGCCCACACTAGCATGGATCAAATGGACAGAGCCATGGTGGCGCTATGCCAGGCGGCGGCTGAACTAGGGTTTCACACTTTTTGGCATATTTTGGGCCTAATTTTAGGCCCAATCCCCTACTACTATAAATATAGTTTTAGTCTAGTAGGTTTTATCTTATCTTTCATTTTTTACTCTACTCTTGTAATTAGGAGAGCATTCTAGAGAGAGAAATATTCTCTCCACTGTCTTTCTTTCCTTTTTTATTTTTCTTTGATCCTATGATGTGGAATTCAAATATTTATTTGAATTCCATGTCTAGGGAGTATTTTCCATAGCTTGGAGACAATCGTATTCATGTGTAGATTTATACTTTTGTGAGATTCTTAGTTCATCCTAATTATTTTGCTTATGATATTATTTTGACTTGTTCTTGAATATTAGAATTGCATGAATAGTACAATCCATTAGCACACACAGTAGTCTATATTCATATTGGTACCAAAATTAATGCCACCTGGGGAAGAGAAACCTCGGATGTGTTAATGGGTAGTAAGGTACGGGGCCTCGTGAGTGTGGGCACCAGGGGGTGTCTTTTCTGAGTATTGCTCTGTTATACACCACCACACCAGTCTCAGTTGATTACGTAAAGTAGTCTGATGGGTTACGGGTAGAGATAGTTAAAATAAGGAAGCTAGTGAGGCCCTAGTGTTATAGATAAGGTGCCTACGTCCCTTTGCCTCGTTTATATGCCTAGGAAGTAGAGCATTCGTGGTGGAAGCCGGGGACCTAATTGCACGGGGGAAAACAGACTTACAACAATGGTCAGGTTCAATTATTGGCCTTCGCTCGGGTTATAGCTATAATTAATTACCATGAGTGACTAATACCTTTGACCTTCTTGTTCACTTATGACTAATATAAACTAGTTTTTATTGGATACTTATTTCACTACTTTCTCATGCCTTCGTCTGAAATTTCTGATGAGGAATGATGGTTACCAGTCGAAGATTTTTGTACAGCATACTACTTTGATGTATTAACATCTAGTTGATGTGAAGTTGCAAGATCTACAGCTTAACTTTGTTTGCAGTATCTGTTATGTTTAGGGCTTCCGTTATTTCTTTATGCAAGATCTATTTCTTGTGAGTTCTAGGTTGTGACAACCTGATACATGTAAATCTGCAATTTATTTATCACTGTTTTTGTAGGCACATGCGGCTTTGTGTTTCTTTTTTCAAGATCTATAGCTTGTGAGATTGAGGTTGTAAACCTATGTTGTACAAAGCCACAAGATCTATTGCTTGCTTTTGTCGCTTTTCTGATTTAGTATTTGTACTTTGACAAGATCTATCGCTTTCCGTATTGAGATTGTACAAACTTACTTGCAATTGATTTCAAGATGTGAGATTTTCTATACTCTTCAACGTGCTATATGGCTGAATATAGAGGGATTTTTTTAATGGGCAATGCTTTGCAATGTTTTTGCTAGTGCTACTATTTTTCCATGGTTAATGGATTTTGCATTGAATTTAACTAAACAGTATTGTGGGTGATTTTCCCCAAAAGATGTTTTATAATATTGAATATGTACGAGCGCAATGATATCGCACTTGAAAAAGAAACAATGGTGCTAACAATCAAAAGGCCGCAGATGGTAATTTCACAGCTCCTGTACAACTAAGATTTTCCTAATACCTAATAAGGATAGTAGGAGGTCGTCGCCTCTCAAAGTTGATATTTATAAGCCCTAAATGCTTACTAACTACAATTAAGTAGATAGCGGCAAATCAGGGTCGTCCACGAAGAAGAGGGATTTTCCTAAGCGTCTAAATATAAAAGGTTAATATTATGCTAGAAGATATATATATATATATATATATATATATATATATATATAAGCAATTAAATGGGGGGGGGGTGTTTGGTTGTGGTCCTAAGTTATGAAATTAAAAGACAAGATAACTAGCAAAGTTAAGTAGCTATGTTAATCATCAAACAAACTAAGAAAAAGGGGTAAAAACTACAAAAGACAAAGCCTTGGGGGAAATTAATATCCACTTCCAAACCTAATGTACATCATTGAATCATTCACTCATTCTATCACATTTGTTACCTATGGGGAATGCCAATGGAAGATCAACATTCATTCCTTCTTAATAGTAATTTGCAAAGACAAACAACGACCATTTGCAAACCTCGTTGACAATCACTCTAGGCAAATAACACCATAGAGGTATTTCATCAACGGTATTTTACACAAATGACCATAGATTTGATAACAATAAGCCTACCATCAAAGACATTGTAATTTAACCAAACATAGCATTCATTAGGCAAAACCTAGAACTAACCACATTCAAGGTTCAACCTTTCATTGCATCTATAGGATAAATATGAGAACAATCCACATTGACGTACTTATCTAGCAAGAATCACAACAAATTACACACAAGAAGTTCTAAGTTCATGTTCTTATATTTTCATGCAAAGGAGCTAAGGAATTCGTCACTTTCCTAATACCCTAACACTTCAATCATACAAACACTTCCTATTCTCAAACAACCCATGGCATAAATTAAGTAAAACATAACATTAAGAACACGTGAATGCTAAATAACAAAGGCTTCAAGAACAAGTGAAACAATCTATTCACTACTTCCACTACTTGTTGTGAAGATAAATCTTCCATCCTTCTTAGATAGTAGTTTGCAAGAGTGAATTCGACATGTCTTATCAAACCTCACCAATGACTCCCTTAATCGAAACATGACTAAGAGTATCCCATTGGTGGCATTGAGCACAGAGAATCAACAAGCTTGGCAACACTTATAAACACTATAACATGCCTAAGCATTTAACCAACTCATCCATTTACATAAGATTAGTCAAGAACGATCGACATTCATAGACTTATCTCATTTTCTACCTAAAAAAAACATGACAACGAATTCAACATCATCACATTCATCTAACAATTATCAACACATCAACATTATTAAGAAGCTCTAACTCATTCTCTTGGATTCCACATTAAAAGAGGGGAGAATTATCTACTTTCTCCCAACCCTAACAAGTAATCATACAAGCAATTCATATACTCAAGCTTCCAACAACATTAATGCCATTAACAATTCACATTCAAAGCTCAATAAATGCACAATAGAAAAACCACTAAATAGATAGAGATATGATTCTCAAGACATAGATATGGAAACTTCAAATCAATTGCTAGATTAAACTAACCTAGATAATGAAAAGACATCATTAACCTACAAAAACTAAGAAGGAAAAAAAGGAAAAACTAGGGTTTTAACCCAGAAATATGCAGGAAGAAGAAGGAGCAATAAGGAGGAGAGGATAAGGTGAGTATTTATAGTACAAAAAAGAAAGAAAGTTGTTGGCCATACGTCCGTCGCGAGTTGCGACCGAGCCCAATTTCAGCATCTTGATTTCTTTCTTCTTTTTGTTTCAAGTCCTCCTCTTCATTTCACTTATCTTCAATTATTCAAGTCTTCAAAAGCTCAAATACAAGTCTTCAAGTCTTTAAATCTTCAAAGTTATTCTTTAAAGTCTTCAAAAAATTGCCTTGTCACACAAAATCATCTAGAAAAGTAATAAAAGTGTAAAAGTCGCTTTTAACTCTCCTTAGAGAATTTCAAGGCAAAATTACATATCTAGAGCACAAAAGTGTACAAAAGTTCTTCCCAAAAGTCCTAATATAACCATATTAAATGGGCACATCAAACCTCCCCGCACTTAAAACTTACTCGCCCTCGAGTGAGAAAAGATTCAAGCACACAAAGGAATTCATATGTACATATCTTAAACTAATATTCCCCCAATCAAAACCTCACAAAAACTCTCAATATCAAAAATCCCAAAATCAAAGCTCAAATGAGAATTTTTCACACACACAACCCCAATTCCTAAATCTAACCAAACCTACCACTTATCAATTCACCACCCATAAAAATGTTTCAAAGTCTCGAATTGATACTCCCAAAGTCCAATGACACAAAATGAAGTTAAAACCATAGGAAAGGTTCAAGCACATACTTCACTTTATACTAATATATCAACCAAAATCCAATGACACACAATGAAATCAAAACCACATAGGAGGTTTAAACACATACTTCATCACCCCATGCCAATATATCAACCGAAACAAAGTATAAAAGAGTCAAGAATTTCATAACCATACTTCGTTTTTCAACCCGCTAAGTTACCCAATCCCAAGAGGTCTCAAGATGTTAAGCTACTCGATCCATCCATATGGAAACTACAACCTTATGACTCCAACACAGGAAAATGAGTGAACTCATAGTATTTTCCTCTAGAAAAGTAATAAAAGCGTAAAAGTTGATTTTAACTCTGCTTAAAGAATTTTAGGGAAATATGTCATATCTAGAGCCCAAAAGTGTACAAAAGAGTATCCCCAAGGTCCTAATACAACCATATTAAATGGCCACATCAGATAGCTAAACATAGAACTTCCTTAGGTTGATTACAATTAGATCGATGCACTTTCATTACTTTGTACAGGCCTTCCCACTTTGGGCATAGTTTTACTTTTTCTTTTGCTAGGCTTGCCTCATTATTTCACAGTACAATATCACCAACTTGAAACTGTATCTTCCTGAACTTTTCATTCTATGCTTGCACCACCTTCTCTTTGTACTTTTCCTCTATGATCGCTACATGTTGCCTTTTCTCCTCAAGTTCATCCAGGTCCAATTTCATCCTTTCGTCATTATTGCTCTTATTGTATTCTTTCACTCTAAGGCTTGAGCTACCAATTTTGACTGGTATTACAGCTTCATGACCATAAACTAGGTTGTACAGTGTTTCCCTAGTGCGTTCTCTTACTGCATTCTGTAAGACCATAACGCGTTGGGTATCTCTTCAACCCATACTGTTCACTTTCCTTCCTACCATTTTTTAATTCCTTGGACTAACATTTGGTTAGATACCTTTACTTGGCCATTAGCTTGAGGATGAGCTACAGACAAAACCTTCTACGGGATCCCTAATTTTGAGCACCATTCGGCAAAGGCTTCACTTGTGAATTGCTTACCATTATCAGCCACGATAGTTCGACGTACACCAAACTAACAAATTATGCTTTTACAAACAAGCTTGCTTGTTGCTTCTATCGTAACACTTCCCAATGGCTTCGCTACTACCCATTTCGTGAAACAGTCAATGGCTATGATTAGAAACCTCGCATTACCAGATCCTCTAGGGAAAGATCCAACCAAATATATTCCCCATTTACTTAATGGCTAGGCTCCATACGTCCCAGTTAGAGTAGACTGTGGTTTATGCAATACCGACACAATTTGAAAGCTTTTACACTTTAGCACGAAGTTGTGTGCATCGTTATATAGTGCTGGCTAATAGTACCCTGCTCAGATTATCTTTTTCGTAATTTTTTAAGATCCTTGATGTGTCTCACATATTACCTCATAAACTTCTTTCATGTTTTTGTTTGCTTAGTTTGGTCCCACACACTTTATCCATGGAGATAGGAACCCTTTTTTTGTATAAGATCCCCCAATTGCAAACATAGTTGTGTGACCTTAATTCCAGCCTTTTGACCTCTATTGTGTTCGATGGAAATTTTCCCATGTCTAAATAGTCCCTCTATGGTGTCATCCAGCTTTTTTCTTCTGTCTGGATTGTTGACACAGCTGTTGTAGTCGTATATGTGGCAAGAATGACCTCTACATTCATATCATTCCATCCCTGCAACGTGGAGAAGCCAGCTATTGCTAGCCGGCTTAAGGTGACTGCCTTAGTATGTTCGCTCATTGGTACGTGTTAAATGTCAAAGTATTCGAGCTAACCCATAAGTTGGCGAACACTAATTCAATTCTTGACCAAATGCTCCTCTCAAACTTTGTAATCTCCACGTACTTGCTAGACCACTATATGTGAATCGCTAAAGCATTTAACACTCTTAACCTTCAACTTGATTATAAGGTCCAGCCCACTTATCAGTACTTTATTTTCAGCTTCATTTCTTGTGAGTGGGAAAATGAAGTGAGTGTCTATGTTCTCCCCCATCTGGGTTTACCAGTAGCAATCCTGCACTGCCGCCTTCTTTACTAGATGCTCCATCAATGAACAATTTCCATGTTGTGTCTACCCATTTTGATTTTCCTTTATCTATTCCGATATGGTTTTTTGTTGGTGTATTTGCCCCTTCACTAGTGGAGGCAGCTTGATTAAAGACAGCCCACAAAGGCCATTTCACCATTTTTTGCTAGAACCGCCTTTCCTGCCACGTTTCAAAATTGAAACTCCTGTAAATCAAGAGGATAAACTAATGGAAGATGGTTCAACCAAAAAAAGTCAGTTATCCAAGAACTGCCTTCAACAAATCACATTACAAGGTGATTCATTGTTGAACTGCCTTTGATTGGGTACGATAGAAGGTGATTCTGCCAAACTGCCTTTAGTCGTAACCAGTTACGATTGAGGAACACATCTCACGTCAATATTTCGAAATTGGAACAGCTATGTCCGGTGTACATACATAGTTCCTAAATCAGATAGTATATCTGGCACTGGTTCCGGACTCAAAAAATATTTGGTTAGGGACTAATGATCATACCCATTAGTTCCGAGTTCGGAACACCTTTTAAGTGAGAAACATTTGTAAAACCCATTTTTTGTCTTCATTTTTCGTGAAACCCTATAAAGTGGAAAGAATTGGAGATAGGGTATCATAGAGATTTAGCAATTTAAAAGTGTTGCATTGGCAAGGTACGAACTTTTGAATTAGATGTTTTTCAGGTGATTGAATTTAGGTTAATATTTTTTGAGACTTAATTTAGAAATAATTGTTCATGTGAATGGTTAAATGTGAATGTTTGTTGCTTAAATGGTAATGTTTGTTGTCGTTCCTTTTTAATGGGCTTGTTAATTCAAATTCAAATATAGGTTATCTATTATGGATAAAATTGAATTAATTATTAGGGAGTTGAGAAATCACCCGATTACTTCCCGTTGATAGAATCATTTCTTGTGGTTGCCTTTGAACACGCTTCCAAGAATGGCATGGTGCGAGCCTGCTACCCGTGTAAGGACTATTGATATGATGTATATTTGGTTAGGAAGAAGTTACATGAACATCTCATCATGCGAGGGATTTAAACTAGTTACATTTGTTGGGTATAGCACGGGGAGGATGAAACGGGTACGGAGAAAGACCCAATTCATAAGGAATTAGATGATCCCTTTATGAATGATGGATTCAAGGAGATTGTGGAAGATGTGGCTCGAGATTTTCATGGAAAAATTGAGGTCCTTGAAGTTTTACATAACGATAAGAAGACGCCCTTATACAAATATGCAAGACATTCAGTTTTAAGTGCCATGTTACAATTGATGAATTTGGAAGCGAAATATGGTTGGACTGAAAAAGGGATGATAGAGACTCTTGGAAAAAGGATAACCGATCATATGCCGCTAAAAGAATTCTATGTCCAATGGGATTGGAATTTGAAAAAATGCTTGCATTTCCCAACGATTTTATGTTATACAGGTTGAAGGAAGACGAGATCCTAGAAAATTCTTGGGTTTCTGGTGAATCACGTTACAAGGTAAAGCGTTGTGGAATTGCGATTGGTACTGAAGTGGAGTCGACTAAAAAAAATTTTTTTTGTGGTATCTCCCTATAATTCCTCACTTGAAGAAGTTGTTTGGTTTCGAAGAAGATGTGAATTTGTATCAATGGCATGCCAAAAGGGAACGACCGGGAGATGACGTGATTAGTCATACGTTGGATGGTGAATAGTGGAATAAACTTGATACTATGTATCCCGAGTTTGGTGATGAACCGTGACATTTGAGACTAGGTCTTTCAACATACAGAATGAATCAATTTGGTAATATGAGTAGGACACACAGGTCTTGGCCTGTTATGATTGTGATTTTATAATCTACCATCTTTGTTGACAATGAAAAGGAATTATGTGTTACTATCTATGATTATCTCGAGGCCTAAGCAGCCTGGTAACGACATAGATGTTTACCTCACTCCATTAGTGGATGCTTTGTTGACCTTGTTCACTAGTGGGGTTTGGACGTATGATGGAAGTACAAAAGAAGAATTCACATTGAAGGTTTTTATTGTTTTGTACAATAAACAATTTTCCCGCATAAAAGGAACCTATCAGGGTTATCGGTCAAATGACACTATACTTGTCTGGTGTGTGAGAAGGAAATGACCTTTTGTCAGTTGAAACATGGGTGTATTACATCTTAACTTGGCCACAGGCGATTTCTTCCGGTTGGTCACCCGTGGCATGTTGAAAAAATGTGGTTCAACGATGAAGTAGAGCATAGAGGCCCACTATTTCCATTGAATAGTGGTGAGTTTTTGATAGAGTTAAGGATTTCCCAAATGATTTTGGAAAAAAATGCAAAAAGCTTCTTGCGAGGGACGTTGGAAGAAATGTTTGATATATTTTAGACTCCCTTATTGGACACACTTGGAAGTCAGACATTGCCTTGATGTGATGCACATTGAGAAGAATGTTTGTGACACTTTGGTTGGGACATTGTTGAATAAACCGGGTAAAACTAAGGATAGGTTGAAGGCTTGGCTTGACCTTGTCAAAATGGTTATTAATAAATATTTGGGCTCTTTTTGAATTGGCGATGATTGTTATCTTCCTCATGCATGTGATTCTATGTCTGAGTTGGACAAGATGTCATATTTTGAGACCTTTATTGGTGTGAAGGTGTTAGCGTTTTATTCTTTGAACAGAAGTCCATGTGTTTCTCTCACCAATTTTAAGTTGGTTGGTTTGAAATCGCACGATTGACACAACTTGATGCAAGAATTACATGCCATTGTGAGTCGGTCATCTCTACTATCCCATGTAAGACTTTGCATCACAAAAATTTACCTTTTTTCAAGTCAATATGTTCAAAGACCATTACAGTTTCCAAGCTTGATCGTTTGCAGGCGATAATAGTTGAAGTTCTATGTCAGATGGAGATATACTCCCCCCCCCCCCCCCGGAATTCTTTGTAATTATGGTTCACCTAATAGTACACTTAGTGAGGGAGATCAAAGTCTGTGGTCCTGTATTTCTGAGGTGGATGTACCCGTTTGAGACGTACATGAAAATGTTTAAACACTTTGTCAAGATCCGGTGTAGGCCCGATGCAAGTATTGTGCAACGTTACATTATGGAAGAAGTTAGTGAATTTTGCACAGATTACATAAAGGAAGTTGATTCTGTTGGCATTCCAAAATGGAGGCACGAAGCGTGGTTAGACAGATATGGTGTCAGGTAGGGGAAGCTGTTGAACCATATTTTTGATGATTTGTGTGTAGCCACCTTTATGTTCTTTGAAGCCACGAGGATATCGTCCCATATATCGATATCCATATGGAGGCCATTAGGGTAATGCATCCAAAATTCAATGAAGCCCGTGTTTTGAAACAACACACTAGTACTTTTGCATCATATATATTGTACATAAAATTTTAACATATATAATTTACAACTCACGTGGTCTAGAGGACACAACCCGTTCAATTTCAGCTTCCCTTGCTCTCTTTGCTGCAGCGCTCGCCACTCCAAGACAAGTGAATACATTTTGACACCACTTGTTTCCGTCTACCTGTTCATTTTCTTTTGGACAAATCAACCCTCGTCATAGTAATCTATACTTAGTGGTTGGTCTAGTGGCATAGCACCAAACTTCCTAAGCAACGCAATTATCAGTCCCCCATAGGGGAGATCCTTTTTTCCATGCCGCAACCTTCAACATGTAGTTTATAATAATAGAGTATCCTAGGTTAATGGGGATTCCCTCCATGATGTAATTAAAAATCATGAGATTTCGTATTGTTGGCTCACATGTGTGTCCATCTGACGTTATCACAATCAAACATATCCATTTGAACACTATCCATTGCCCAACTGTCAGTCTCCCGACATCATAACTATATACCCTACATGCCCCAAGCTCATCCCTATGGAAGTACTTCTAGGCCATTTCTATAGGGTCCAATGGTGTAGACTTCGTAACCGCTGGCTAACTCTGCTGGTGAAAGATCTTGAGCGGACCATCAGGGGTATCAGGACGTAACTTCTTGGGTTGAGTATAAGAGCATTCTAAAATAGAATTGATGGTATATTTTGTTACTATCACATTAATTCCACTAACCCGGGTTAAGTTCTTATTGTAATCATTCTTTCCTAGGTTTGCATAAAACTAAACCACTTCATTGGTATGAGCCCTATCCTCCAATGTCAATAATTTTTTGGTTACAGAAATAGTGTACTAGGTAATCCGAAGATAACTCCTGAAATCTATCACCAGGAACTACCTTAGGATTTGTACACTTAAAAACACGAAGGAAATCAATCTACCTATATTCAGCTGCGGTGTTGAAAATTTTTGGAGTCGCCTCTAGCTCAGTGATTGTTCGTCACTACTTATCGATGCATTTCCACGGTTGCCAGTTCTCTTACCACCTCAGCTTCAGGACATTGTTTAATTGAATGATGGATGAATAATCTTTTACGATTTTGGAATGGGAAGGGATGGTTAGGGTTCTGGGTCAATTTGGGGATGATTCCATCATTTTTTTATTTATATGCTTTAATGTTTTGAGCTCGGAACATGTTTGGCGACAACTCAGTCAAACAGTCAACGATGTTCTGATTCAGGAAGTGTATCACTTTTTAAAACTATAAAGGCTTGACCAAGTTCTGAGTCTGGAGCATGACCTGACGGACTTTATATCAAAATCATTAAAAATATTTTCAAATGGGGATAATTAATGCCCAATATAGGGTGCGAGTTCCCTCCTTTTCATCTCCAAAAAATGCCAAAACCTTTCCTCTTCACAAATCCATCTCAAATCTTCACCCAATCCCACCTTAAATTTCCAACTACACCAAACCCTACTTTTACAACTCTTGGGGGATCATCAATCCAAGAAGAAGTTGGAAAAAGAGTTTTTGGGTCTAGGTTTTGTAAGGTACAAAATCTTTATTTAAGGCATTCATGACACTTACAAGATGGGATTGAGTTTTTGGGTCTAGGTTTTATAAGGCACAAACCCTTGAAGCTCTATTTCTCAATAATTTAATATCTTCTTCTCAAATGGTTGAATGAGTAGAATTTAGTTTCTTCCTTGTTCATTCCATCATAATGTTTTAATGCTTTGGTTAATCTTTTTTTTCTAATATATACTCTATTTGTTTAGATTGAGTTCTTATTTTCTTACCCTCCCATTTGTTAACATACTTTCGTTGTTGCTAGGTTTTAAAATGTCAAAAAAAGGAGAGATTATGATTGGAGTCCAAGGTAACCCTAATTTGCTGTTGGTAATAGTGGTTCGTATCAAATAGTTTTATGACAATGACATGATCATTATTTGTATTGACTTTTAAATTTATGTCACATTAGAGACCATTTCAAATCAATGCCTCGGACATGAGTCATTTGAAGAAGCAGGCAATGAATACGTTATCCAAGAGCCTCTCTTTCTACTGCAAGTGCTTGTTTAGTTTTATTTTTTAAATATATATTTAATCAAACTAAAAACATATTGAGAACTAATCTACATGTTTTTTTATCTAAGGTACATGTAATACTTTTTCAATCATAAGGGAAAATGATGGGTGAGCTATTTGTATCCCTTGATGACTCAAGGAATTGGATGTACGAACCAAGAGTGGATCGAATACAATCGTAAATGCTTAAGCCAGAAGGATATAAATTTCTACATTGCACCATACATAGAGAGGTTATGTTTCAATTTTATAGTTATTAAACATGTCGTTACATTTTAAGATTAAAAATTGATTTAGTAAAAAATCCATTCCAATGTAGGGGTCATTAATTTTTCACATTGATTGTCCCGGAAGGTAAGCATGTGTATTCACTACAAGAAATAGTCCTATTACCTCGGTTCTACTGGGGTTTTTACCTCAGTTTTTAGCCTTGAAAAAACCAAAGTAAATGTAGATGTAGTAAAAGGTGTATTTTTTACCTCAGTTTTTTATAAAATAACCGAGGTAAAAAGTGAAACAATCGACAAGGGTGCGATGTCACACAAAAGTTTTCATGCAGCAGTTAAAAACATTTGGAGTGACAATGATACAAGGTCGCAAAAAATAACCGCAGTAAAAAACACATTAGAATGACGCTAGTGTGATATCGCACATTGTTGTTCAGGAATTTAAAAAAACTACCAAAAGCATAATCAACGTCGATCTGCTTTCAGTAGTTCATAGCTAACAATGAGGTTTCAGTAGACCATTGGAAGAATAAATCATCACCAGTTACATTGGGAATCAGAAAATACATAGTGGATTTACAATCTTGTAAATCTAATGTCAAATTACAAACAGAGAATGCATATTGCTATGAATTACAAAAAATATAGAATCACCAAAATAGGGGAATCGAGCAGCGGCGGACGACGGAGCAAGGCGGATGGGGGGAGCAAGGCGGATGAAGGGAGCAAGGCGGATGAAGGGAGCAAGGCAGACGGATGGCGGAGCAAGGTAGACGGACGATGGAGCAAGGCAGTTGCGGTAGAGCTCCGACGTGGTGGAGAGGCGAAACGGACGGTAGAGCTCTGGCGTCGTGGAGAGGCGACAGGCGGTGCAGCTACGGATCTCCTCGACAAGAACAGAGCTCTCCGGCGAAGGCAATAGCGTATCATCACAGCAGGTGAATCAAAGAAGAGGCTCGGTGGTACGGGGATGCGCAGTGGAAGTGTGGTGGCCGGAGCTGAGTCGCAGTGGAATTGCAGTGAAGAGACGGTAGAGATGCTCTTAATACGCAGAAGAGACTCACCGGAGGCAGAGCCGAGAGAGGGAGGCAAGAGAGGGAGGTGAGAGAGGGAGGCAAGAGAGGATGGAGGTGAGATGGGGGATGGAGGCGAGGAGAGAGAATGGAGGCGGGTGGGGGAAACTAGAATTTAGGGTTTGCTTGTTAAATTAGGGTTTAAGTATTATATGGGATTAAGGTTTGGGCTTAAAGTGGACTTAGTTAGGCTGAAATCAAATCTAGTTTTATGTTTACATTTTTTAAAAATTTATTCAATTTAATAAATATGTTTTATAAATTGAATTTAGGAAAAAAATGACAACATCTAAATTTTAAAATATTTTTATTATATTTACATTTAGAATTAAAAAAACATAGTTGATTAGTTGAAGTAAAACCATTTAATTAGTGCTTATATATAAAATGCTAAATAAAATTTGATTGTTCATTAACTCAAGTCAAACTAATTTAATAATGTTGAAGTCAAGACAGGGTACTGATACACCCTATACAGGGTACCTATACACCCTCATTGTATTTTATAAATCTTTAACATAATATTTATCAACAATCGGGAAGAAGAACATATTTGTAACTCCAATTGAAATCCGCTTGAAAGTGATGCTACCCTATACACTCTCGTTGTATTTTCCAAATCCGTAACGAAATATTTATCAACTATCAGATTTTATTATTTTTTCATAAATATAGAAATAGAAAATAAATATTTTTTTGGGTAAATGTTGGAAAGCGCTAGTACATGTTCTATAGTAACTTAGAGTTGATTACTTCGAAGTAAGAAAGAGAAATAAAAAATGATTACATATACGTTCTTGTGCATGATATTTTTATAAATACTATGTTACAGACCTGGAAAATACAATTGGGGTGTATAGGCTAGCATCACGTTCGAGCGGATTTCAATTTGGAAAACGAGTAAAGTTTTTACTTTTTGCACTTAGGTCCCTCTAAGAATGTTGGAGTTGTCAAATCACGAAATTGGCGGCACCAAAATCAAATTCATAATGTAAGATTGTGAATTTGCAATTTGAGCATGTATGGGTGAACGGAAGGGTCTCAAAAGTCAACAATGATAACTTCTACACATTCTTAGAAAATTACACTATGACCCAAAATTGTGTTACCCCATTATCCACTGCTCCAAAATACATGATTTTTGTTATTCTTTTCTAAATATAGAAATATAAAATAAATTATTTTTATGGTGAAATGTTGGAAAACGCTAGTACATGTTCTAGAGTAACTTAGAGTTGAATACTTAGAAGTAAGAAAGGAAAATCGGAAAAAATTATAGATATGTTCATATTATTGATTTTTGATAAATATTCTATTGCAAACTTGGAAAATACAATGAGGGTATATATGGTAGCATCATATTCGAGCGGATTTCAATTTGGAGTTACGAGTAAATTTTTTACTTTGGGAAATATGCAAATATAACCCTACATATTTGAGAAAGTGCAAATATAACTCTAAGATAATAACTCTAACTATTTTACATAAGTGTAAATATAACCCTAAAGATTATATTCCGACATTGACCAGCTATTTTCAACCATTGACCGACTAAAAATGACCAAAATACCCTTCAGCCTAATACAAAAATTTAAAGCAAAAATTTAAAAGATAAAAAATACCCCCACCACTAACACCAACCGGTGAACACCACCACTAAACCACCCCTTCGCTGCTCCACCGCCACCGATCCACCACCACCTTCTAGCCGAGATTATCGATTTTACATAAAAAAAATCTGAGATGGAAGGGGAACTGGATATTGCTGGAAATGTGCAAAATTATATTACTCCGTCCCAGCCGAATGTGCACACTTTTTGGTCAACTTTCTCAGGTCATGTTTGACCAACGATAACTTTAGTTACGTATATTAACGGTGTATTAAAATTTGATGTTTAGAAAATACAGCATGCAGAGAATCCAACAATATCTCACATGATGATATTGGTATTTATATACTAGTTGAAATTTATGGTTAAACGTGTCTTGAGAAAGTTGACCAAAACGTATGCAGATTCGGCTGGGACGGAGGGAGTACCATCTTAATATGAATTGTACCTCGTGAATAGTGATTCAGCCTGAAATAGATGGATCTGATTGCTTCTTCAATTGATCACCCGATATCATTAATTTTGTCTCCCTGCAAAATTTGGATGAAATTTGCCACTGCAACATTTTCACGTTTCCACTAAACCATCCAATTTCTCTTGTCAGATCTAGAAACACAAGAATCCAATGACCAAAACCTTAATATATTCAGTTTTCTCTCACCAAAAAATAGGCTACAATTTTCTCATGCCTCTGAGAGTCTTTGCCGACGCGGTGGCAACTGGTCGGCGTTCTGTTCCACCGGTCACATCTTCAAGGGCAACAGGTGCTTTATGAAAAAATGGGTTAGCTTATGGGCTAACCAGCAGTCTCCGACGAGACTATGACGAAGGTTCTTCTCGTCATTCAAGGTCTCCGGCGGCGACACGCGACCGAGTGGGTTCGCGTCAGATTAACTAGATTAACAAGTGGATTGACCTAGGGTTTGATGCCATCAGTGGCGGATCTATTGATACGCGAGGTAGGGCTCCAGCCCTACCTCGGTCGCCGGCCGGAGCTAGGAGGAGGCGGGAGCGCGTCTCCGGCTGAGCGCGGCTCCTGCTTGCCGGAGAAGAAGGCCGCGCTGCGGCCTTCTTTTTTTTGAAGTCGTACGCACTAAAACGACGTCGTTTCACGTTAGTGAAACGACGTCGTTTCGTTTGGCTTTAATTTTTTAAAACCTAAGTAGTAAAACGACGTCGTTTCACGTTAGTGAAACGACGTCGTTTTACTAAGTAATATGAAAAAAAAAGAAATCGGAAATGGATTGGGCCAAAAACTGAGCGGCCCAATCCAATAGCCTTAATCATCCTATAAATGCTGGAGCTGGAGGCGGGAACTGGGAAGAACAGCAAGCTGCAGCTCCTTCCTCTGCCTCATTCCGTCACTTCATTCGCTCAGCCCCGCCGCCGCCGCCGCCGCGCCACCGCCGCGCCACCGCCGCCTCTCCAAGACTCCAAACCTGAAACCACGGTAAGTCTTCTCTAGTTCTCTTCTCTTTATGCTAAATTGCTAATATTTATTAATTTTAGGGTTTATAATTTTTTGTCTTTTTAATTTATTTCTTCAAAACTTAAATATATGTATAATGTGAACATGATTTTTAGATTGGATGTTGAATTGAATTTATATGGTTGTATTATATATGATTGTTGAAGTTTAGTTGAATTGCATAAATTGATTTAGTTGAATTGCATATTTAGTTGAAATTTAGTTGGAATTTAGTTGAAATTATAATTGTTTGATTTATTTTGTATAATTGTATGTGACAATGAAATTGTCAATTTGTCATAATCGATTTATGGAATTATCAATTAGGGATATTTGTTAAATTGAATTTAGATGAATATGATTTTATGAACTTTTTATTTTCATTTGTTAATTATCAATTAGGGATATTTTATTAAATTGAATTTGAATCGATGAAAATAAATCAATTTACATATTTTTCCTATTTGATATTTAATAGGTTATGGATAAATTTTTAATTCGAAGTAGCGGAGTAAAGAGATCGAATGAGTCTAATGAACAAAGGCACAATGAAGAGGGTAGTAGTACAAAACAATCTCGTGTAGAATTCAATCAAAATGATATTATAAGTGATCCCGGGCTACGTAAACCTATTGAAGAGATTGATGTTTCTATTAGAGATGAAGTGCTAAGAGAATATATATTAAGAGGTCCTTGCCAACCTAAGAATCATACTTTTCCAAAGACAGTGTTCAATGATGAATTTAGAAGTTTTCAAAAGGGTTGGTTTGATGAATTTAATTGGTTGGAGTATAGTGTTTCAAAGGATGCGGCATTTTGTTTTCCTTGCTATCTTTTTAAGAATTCAGCAAAGGGGACCGCATATACTGTGGATGGGGTGATGAATTGGAAGAATGCCCTTAAAGTATTTAGGAAACATGCTAAGAATGTGGATGGAATTCATCATGGTGCAGCAATTAAATTGAGAAATTTTAGCCTTCAAAAGCAAAGTATCTCACATTGTTTGGATGGTCATTTCACCGAAGCAAAAAAGGCATATCGCACACGTTTGAATGCAGTTTTGGATGTGACAAGATACTTGTTAAATCAAGGTTTGGCTTTTCGTGGTCATGATGAAGGTTGGGATTCGCTCAACAAGGGTAATTATCTTGAATTGGTTGAATGGTATTGCAAGCGAAGTGAAGATGTTGCTAAGGTAATGAATGAAAATGCTCCCAGAAATTGCAAGTTGACATCCCCCAAAGTTCAGAAACAGCTCTCAAGTGCTTGCGCTGGCGAGGTAACTGATGCTATTGTTAATGACATTGGAGATAGTGTATTTTCTATTCTTGTTGATGAGGCTCGAGATGCATCAATAAAAGAGCAAATGGGGGTTGTTTTGAGATATGTCAACAAACAAGGATGTATTCTTGAGCGTTTTCTTGCTCTTGTGCATGTTTCCAATACTAAAGCTATTACTTTGATGGAGGCTCTTAAGCAACTGTTTGTAGATAAGAAATTGTCCTTGTCAAAGTTGAGAGGCCAAGGATATGATGGGGCTTCAAATATGCGAGGGGAGTTCAATGGATTGCAAGCTTTGATATTGAAAGAAAACTCTTCTGCGAGGTATATTCATTGCTTCTCTCACCAACTTCAATTGGTTGTTGTTTCTGTTGCATATTGTACTCTATCTGTGGGTGAATTTTTTGGGTATCTTGTTCAAACTGTGAATCTGGTTGGAGGTTCATGTGTTAGAAAAGAGATGCTTGTGCAATTAGAACATGCTAGCCTTGTAGAGGCATTGGAGAGTGGGGACAAGGTTAGTGAAAGAGGCAAAAATCAAGAAATGAGTTTGAGAAGGCCTGGTGATACACGTTGGGGATCACATTACAGTACTATTCTTCGCTTTGAGGCTATGTGGTCTTCAATTATTCAAGTGCTTCTTAATATCTGTGAGCATGGCAATATAGTTGAAAATGCCTCTACAGCAAAGGGTTTGATTGATAGAATGGAGAGCTATGAATTTGTGTTTTGTATGTTTTTGATGAAGCATTTGTTGGGAGCTATAAATCAATTGTCACTTGCCTTGCAACAAAGAGATCAAAATATTTCGATGGCTGTGCGAATGATGAATAGAATGAAGACTGAATTGCAAGAATTCAGAGATTGTGGTTTTGATAAATTATTGGATGGAGTCAACACATTTTGTGTGAAGCATGAGATCACATTAGACGTGATGGAAGCACAAAGGAAAATTCGTCACCGTTCTAGACGACGGGGAGAAATGTCAACCAATCATGATTTCTACCGTGTTGATATTTTTCTTCAGGTACTACTTTAATATTTACATAGTTTAATTTATTTTGTTTATAATATTTTATATGTATTTTTTATCTTACTGTTATATTTTTTAATGTTTCAATACTAGACCGTTGACAAGATGATTCTTGAAATGAATTATCGATTTGGCGAAGCAAGCTCGGAATTACTCACTTGTATTGCATGCCTTGATCCGAGAGAAAGATTTGCCATGTTTGATGTTGGTAAGTTGCTTCGCCTTGCTGAACTTTATCCGGATGACTTCTCCCTTGTTGAGCGTTTAGAACAAGAGCAACAACTTGATTTCTTCATTCATGATGTGAGAGATGATGATGCCTATTCGGCCATCAATGATCTTGGAAGTCTTGCTCAGCATATGGTTCGATCACGTAGCATGGTACTTTATCCATTGGTATATCGTCTGATTGAGTTAGCATTAGTTCTACCAGTTGCAACTGCTTCAGTTGAGCCAATTTTTTCTGCCATGAAGAATATCAAGACCGATCTTCGTAATAGAATGAGAGATGAATGGTTGAACGATGTTATGACGGTATATATTGAAAAGGATATTTTTGTTAAGATTGAGAATGAACCGATTATGCAACGTTATCAAGCCATGGAGTCTCGTAGATATCTGTTGCCCCCACCTTTTTCTAGTTCTACTTCTAGTAATTCGAGCGTTAGAAAGTAGTTATTTTAGTAGTTTAGTGAACTTGTAAAAATATTATTGTATGCTACTTGATTTATTATATTATGTAGTATTTTTCATTATTGTTGAGTTGAATTTTTAAAATTTATATGTCATTAATATTTATCACCCTTTCTTCCCTCCGTCAATTCCCTCCTCGGCCGAGAGCCCTACGCCACCAGGTCTCCGCCGCGACGCCACCGGAAGCTGCCTCGTCCCGACGACCCCAAAAATTTTTCAGCCTCCCCTGAAAAAAATTTCTGGTTCCGCCCCTGGATGCCATGGTTTTGAATTTAAGCAGCGCTGGCGGAGAAGGAAACTGGCAGGAGAAGCTGCGGCAAAGAAGAAGAGAAAACGAAGAAGAAGCTGCAGGAGAGGAAAAGAAGAGAGAAGAGGAAGAAAAGAAAAATAAAAATGAAGAGGATTAGGTATTAGGGGTACGAAGGTAATTTTAATTATTTTATTTTTTAATTTTTTTATTAAGGGATAAAATTGTCTTTTTCACATAATTCGGCATCAAATTGCCGGAATATGTTATATTTACACATATAATAACTATCTTGGATTATATTTACACTTTCGATTATCACATGGTTATATATACACTTTGGTGAGTTATGTAGACTTATATATGCACTTCATTTTTTTATTTTTTGCACTTATATCTCTCCAAAAAAGTTGCAGTTGACGAATCAAAAAATTAGCGAAACCATAATTAAATTCAATAATATCATATTGTGAGTTTGCAATTCTGGCATGTATGGGTGAATGAAAGGGTCTCGAAAGTCAACATTGATTACTTCTATATATTCTTGAAAAATTACACTATGGTATAAAATTATGTTACACTGTTATTCATTGCTCCAAATTACATGATTTTTGTTATTGTTGCCTGAATATAGAAGTATAAAATATATTGTTTTTTTGGATAAATATTGAAAAGCGCTAGTACATGTTCTAGAGTAACTTAAAGTTGATACTTACAAGTAAGAAAGGAAAATTGGAAAGGATTACAGATAAGTTTTTATGTCCGATTGTTGATAAATATTCGATCAGACTTGTAAAATAAAATGAGGATTTATATGGTAGCATTACGTTCAAGCGGTGCCTATGTGCCTATGTGAGTAACTCATAGCCTATGTGCTTTTTTTCCAATAGTGACATATCCATCTAACCACTAAATTGGTATGGATCACCTTCCTCACAAATATTTATATGTCATACCTGCAATGTATCAGAAATAATGAGATATTTTGTATTTAATTTAACCTAGCAACCAAATTTTATACTACTTATTTTATATAATTAGGAATACGTAGTATATAAAATTTTTATTCGATGAAAAAATATAATTTCTTTATTGATATTTGACTTCGATCACATATTACTCAATTTCCTTGTTTTATTTCATTTGAAAAATATAAACATAAATTCATAGTTAAAAGTATAGTTATAAAATCTTTTAAAAGTTTTTAAAAAATGGAGTAGCATACAAAATTCACAAAATTATATTTTAATTTTTTAACATTAAATTTTATTATTAAAATCTCGATCATGTGTTACTCGAACTCTACATTAATGTTTTTTCATTTGAAAATATAATCATAAATTCATAGTTAAAAGTATAATTATAAAAAAAAAATTTAAAACAAATGGAGTTGCATAAAAAAATTTCAATATTATATTTTTATTTAATAAAAAATTGCATTATTAATATATATATTCAATTATTTTAAATCGTGCATCGCAAGTGTGTCTGTGAGAGGTACGTGCGACGTCGTTAAGGCAGACATACGTGCAACGTCGCTCATTTCATGTCTGCGAGAGATACGTGTGACGTCGATCACAATAGTAATTGACGTTGGTAAGACATACATGCGACGTCAGTTATTTCATGCCTGTGAGAGGTACTTGCAATATCGGGCACAAATTATAATCGACGTCGGTTATTTCATGTATGCGAGTGGTGCGTGTGACGTTAGTGTAAAAAACAACCGATTTGGGAAGCCAGACATGCATGCGAAGTCGGTCAATCATGTATGCGAGAGTGACGTGCGACGTAGGTCTCAAAAACAACCGACGTCGGTAAGCCAGACACATGTGTGACATCAGTAATTGCAGGCTTTTACGTCGGTTTTAAGGGAAACTAGAGTGATTGTAAAACTTGTCGATCATTCCCAAGCTAGCCAACGTGGACTAGTAAAAGATGTGATGGTGCAAGTTGGCAAGTTGGTTTTTTCGACGGACTTTTATGTCCTAGACGTGGTGCACGACGATAGTGCACCCCCAACACTTTTGGGGAGACCTTTCCTTAAAACGTCAAGGACTAAAATTGATGTACACTTAGGAACCTTAACTCTAGAAGATGAGATGGATAAAGTGGAGTTTGACATTTATAAATCCAGTCATGATTCGACAAATTCTTCTCTTATGTGCAAAAGCGTAACCCTATGTGATGAGCATGATGAAAACTCTTGTGTTACCAACGAGCATGAACTTGTAGATGAATCCCTTTTTAATGATATTGTTTATGAGTTGATGAGTTGCATGATGCTATGGATAATATGTTTGTACTAGATTTTTTTTCCATGCTAACTAATATGCAGCGGGATAGGGAGAGTGTCAAGGGTTTAAAACCTCATCGACATCCCTCGAACCCCAAAGTGACTTTCACGGACTCAATGCTAGCGAGAAACGGAGATTCATTTCCCATTTCAGATAAGAGGTCTGAAGGTAAGGATGGCTCGTTGCGGAGACCTCTCCACAACGATGTTATCGTGGGTGGAGTCGTCGATGGCTATTACAGACACCCACAGGTACTCGTCTCTAACTAGACATACATGAAAAAGAAATAAGTCGTGATGACAACAGTAAATATATGGTGTTTCTTTTTTCTTTTGTGTTTTTTAGCTGTGATTAGAGAGATTTTGCATGTTTTGCAATGAGAATTTTTGAGATGAAACTCTTGTTGGTTTGAAAATTTGAGTTCGAGACTCGTGATTGTGTTTGGATGGAATTAAGTTTGATGGATGACATAGTCTCTTGAAAAAGAGGAAAAAACTAAGGATTAGGTAAAAAATTTGGCAATCTCGATCCAAAACCTAACATACCCCGCGCCAAGAGCTTAGGTTTGTGCCACTAATGTGGTGCGAGAGGATGCCTCGTGCCAATATGTTTGGTGCGAGGAAATTTTTCGTGCTAGGAGCTTTGGCGTGAGGCTTTGGTCCGTGCCAAACATCTCTTAGCCGATTTCTGATTTTCCAATGCCAAATTGTTCCTAAAGTGCAAATTTTCAAATATTCTGAATTTCTAACTCAAAAATGCATTTTTGGTTTAAAAATTTTGAAATCCCCTAACCCCTTAGGATTTTTTATGCAAATAGTACTTCCTACATTCCTTGGAATTTATTGATTTGTACTATTGTCCCATAATATGCAATTTTGAAAATTCCATTCTCATCCTAATTGTACTTCTCTCATTTGTCACCTAGGCATAAATTCTAATCCCTGGTTCACTTCTTCACCTAATTTCTTCATTTGACCCATTCTTTCTTCTCAAGAAACTCTCCCTCTCACACACTCTTGGTGAAACTCAAAAAAAGTGAAGCTTTCTTCTAAAAAAATAGCAATCTTTGCTTCTTCTTGTGTGGGTCTTACAAATCATAGTTTCAAATTTCAGGTAACCCATTAAACTCTTTGTTTATATACTTTATTAACATTGTGGTGGTGTTATGAAAAACATGATTCTTGAATGAGTGTGTGTGTTTTTGAGAGATTTGTTTGGGTTTGTATATGCATAATCTCGTGTTGAAGAAAGTGTTGGGCGGATCGATGTGCTAGTATGCTTGAATGATGTGATCTTCATGTGTTGGGTGATTTAAGAGAGAGTGAATCTTGATTGCATAATCTTATTGATAGATTGGTGAGAACTTACATGGGTTTGTTGTTTGATGAGAAATGTTCTTGTTTAAATAACCTTCATGCTTAGATCATGTTTTGAATGATTAGGTTATTTGGAAGAATGTTATCTTGTTGGATGATAATGTAGAACATGCCTTGTTTATGATCATATCAACACTATTGCCTTCATTTGGTTAGGATGCCACCTAAGAAGAATTTTTCGGAGAAAGGCAAGTCCACTCGGGGTGAGAAGAGGAACAAGCAGCAAATGTTGCAAACCCAGAGCCGATGACTTCCATTCTTCGCAACCCCACGTTTGTGACCGATGAGTTTATAGGACTATCCAACATTTCTGTGACTGCAGCACGGAGGTGGAGGAACTTAAGAGAGCTGAAGAGGAGTATGTTGGAGACTGGATTTGCATGCAAGGACATCTTGGTGGCTTTAGAATTACTCGAACCTATGAATTATCTATTGGGACAAGTGGGTCTAGAGGGGTTCTTAGAAAAATATTCTAAGACATACATCATGTGGACCCTAGAGTTCCTAGCCACTATTTTTTTGGTCATGAACGACAGTGGACACAAGGAGATCAAATTTAATCTTGATGACAAGGAGTATCAGATGACACATCGGGAGAAGCCCGTGCCTTAGGTTGAAGGTACGGAGAGAGATCCCTAGGACACACTGTCAAAGGAGGCCTTTTTCTCTTGGGAACTTTTGGAGGCAGCTGAAAGGGACCAATCGGAAGAACATGTGTAAGAAGAGCACCACTTTTGTTCATCCTTTATTTCGTTACGTTCACCGACTATTGGAAATGGGGGTTTTCAGCCACAGTGAGTTAACGTAATGTTCAGGTTTAAATGTTCATTGCCTTTTGTCAATGACTCTTGAGGGTAACTTCTTTTTGAACCTAGTGGGGCACTTTGTACTCGAGTGCACAATAATGGGGGAAAGAAAGAGTGGTAAGATATCTATGGGCGGCATGGTAGGTCTAATGGCACAACATTTAGGGCATCCGATCACACAAAGAGCATTGGCTAACACAATCGAGTACAAGGTATAACATCAATAAGTTAGCCAAGCATCCATAGTGGGACCTACAACATCGAAAGGTAGATATGTGTGGCTTTATGGCAAAGCAAGCACTTGTAGTTTCATAGTACTTCCACCGCCAGAGCGCACCGCCATCAACCATGACACATGCTTGGATGACCTATTTATTGAGCTGGACTAATGCTTTTGAGAGAGTTCTACAGAGTCTTAGCCACCCCGGAGATAAACATTGAGGTGGGACATCATCGAGATCACATCATAGCCAATCTCGCCTATCCTCAGACATCATTGACCAATTACAAGAACTTGGGCATCAACTTTCGAGTTCTACCCTAGTGTTGCAAGAGATAGTCCAAGCGACAGGAGGAGTGAGGATACAAGTGGAGGATCTTAGTTTGAGGATGGATCGCATTGAGGGCGCACTTCAAGCAACATGATACCTTGACAGGAACTTCACTAGTCACGACGAGGAGGAAGGCCCTTCGGGGCCACAAGAATGAGTCACTATATCTCCCAACCTCACTTGTGTTTTGACATGATTTTCGTTGCATTAGAGACTATGCATCAGCTAAGTGTGAGGTGAGGAGTAGTGAGCACTTAGGGAGTTTCATCCTTGGATTTCCTTGGTGCATTTTCATGTTTTTGTTGGTAGTTTTTCCTGATTGTTGGTAATTTTTGTTTGTGTTTGTTGAGGGATGCTTTTGGATGAATATGTTCTGGCATGACATGGTATGCTAGAGTTTGTAGTTAGCATGGGGTAGGCTGTTTAAGCTATTGGTGGTGTATTTTTGTGTGTGATCTTACTTTGCACTTTTGGGGCAATTTTGTGCTACACCAAAAAAATTTGGGAAACTTGAAAAATGAAAAAAATACAAAAACTTGGACAAGTAAAAAAAGGCGACTTGGGTAACATTAGGAAAAGCCCAGATAGGTCAAAAGACTTAGGTAAAAATGAGAGGCTAGGCCCGGCTAGGCTTACGAGCCTAGGCAAAAATGAGACGCCGTGTGGAAAAATGTGATAAGTGAGTACCCTTTGTGTGTTAAAGCTAGGATGAATATCCGAAAGGTATCCTAGGAAAAATAGAGAGAAATTGAGAGAAAACAAAAAACTAGGTTATCAATACATTTGACTCCTTGGTTGCAACTAGGTTGAGAATCACGAATTATCCCTATGTTACAACCAAGTCAACGGCTCTTGGATTTCCTGGGTGGATTTTTTTGGAGACAACTCTTGGATTGCTTTGGGATCATTTTTGGGAGAAGTAAGCTAGCTTGACACTTATCTTCTTGGCTTACCTTTTTCCACATTCTACTTTTTGGGTGGTTAGATTGCTTATGTTCTTCGAGGAGTGTGAGAGTTGTGAGATTCTTACACTTTTTGAGGGGAATAGGACAATCTAGGAATAAGTGGGATACCTATGTTGACTTATGTTTGCATGCTACATTTTTCTTTGTTCTTTGTCTTGTCTTTGTTTACTCGAGGACGAGCAAATGGTTAAGTGTGGGGAGTCTGATGTGCTTCATTTTGCGTGCGTTATCCATTGCATTCATCATATTTTTTGGTATGTTTTATTTGGTGGATTGCTTGTAATATTTGAGTTTACGTGACAAGGGGTTTAAACGGCCATGTTTGGTTTTATTGTCTAAATCCTGCATTTTGTAGAATTAATTAGTACTAATGGACATCTTTTATCCACAGGCTCCTAGATCTTCTATTTGATCATCCTTAGTGGGTATTTTTTTGTTACATTCTATTTGAAGGCCGTTGGTAAGAATTGTAGAAGGTATTGAAGGCCGATTGCATGGATGATAGAAGAGACCAAAGGACATTCATCTCTAGAATGGTAGTAGACGAAGGCCACGAACATCAATGCATAATAGAAGGAGATTGGAGTCAAAGATAGATGGCAACGGAGATCAAAGCGGCCAATGAAGAAACGGGGAATCGTGGTCCTATGAGTTGTGCCAAATTCTGAGAATGATCTGAGAAGAATTATCCTTTAAGGCTGAAACCATTGGATATTTCTTCTCGAGTACTACAAAATCGACTACTAGAACTCAAAAATCAGACTAACGGTTCAGCCGTAGCGAAGGAAACAAGTTCAACCGGCCAAGGCTTGGGTCAGTGCGGGCCGTTCATGGTCAAGCATCAACGGATCATGCTAGAGGAGAAACCCGTGCCAATAGTTCCACTATGAGGCAATGGCGCGACCCGTGTCATATCTTACGGCCCGTGCAACACGAGTTTGAGAATTTGCTCAAAATGGTTAAGTATGGGGGCAGACCATTCCATTTACGATGGCCTGTACTGTTCCAAGTTCAAGATGTAAAGAACAGCCTATGTTTCCCGCAAAATCTATGCCCTGCACCAAACTTCTGAGTGAAATGACCCTCCAGATGATGACCCGCGCTAAACTTCAGAGCAGACTGTGCCTCCAAACCACGACCCACGCCATATCCCACGGTCTGCGCCACAGCCCATGCTTAATCCAGTGCCCCAAGCTAGATGAAGAGCCATGGCCCGTGTGTGATCGTGCATCCCGCGGCATGTACTTGGTGCGGACCGCACCATCCACGACGACCAGTACCAGGCAGCGGCTGAACTAGGGTTTTAGCATTTTGGCCTATTTTTAGGCCCAATCCCCTTCTGCTATATTTACGACTTTAGTCTACTAGGTTGAACATGTACAAAGTAGATTAGTTCATTAGGAGAACACTTTTAGAGAGAGAAACACTCTCTCATTTTCCTTTCTTTTCTTTTAATTTTATGTTCATCCTAGATGTGGAATTCAAAAATATATTTGAATTCCATATCAATGGAATAGTTTCCATAGCTTGGGGATAATTTTAGAGCGTGTTTTAACTTATATTTTGTGAGATTCATTAGATTCATCCTATTATTTGTGTTCATGATATTATTATGATTGTTCTTGAATGTTCTAAATGCATAAATGTTATACCACATCGGCAAACACTTTGGGATGTATTCATGTATAGTGAACTTATTGATGCCCCCTTAGGAAGAGAAACCTATATGTTAGAATGAGTAAGAAAGTATGTTGTGTCTACGTGAATGTGTGCACGGGAAACCTGAGTATTGCTCTGACTTATTTGCCATTGCACCAGTCTTAGCTGATTACGTAAATTTTTTCGATAGGTTGAGGGTAGAGATAGTGAAAAAGTATCAAGCTAAGGTTTGTAAGATGCCTTAGTATCATAGATAAAATGCCAATAACCCTTGGGCCTAGTTGATTGAACCTAGGGGAAGTTGTGCATTAGTGATGGAAGCCCGGGGCGTAATTGCACGGGGGAGAAACAGACCTACAACAATGGTCGGACCTTGTTGTACTTCCCTAATTACGATGGCAGCATCGATGAAGGGTTGTGAGTGCACC
The DNA here is from genome assembly GCA_037428765.1 of Rubia yunnanensis. Taxonomy (NCBI): domain Eukaryota; kingdom Viridiplantae; phylum Streptophyta; class Magnoliopsida; order Gentianales; family Rubiaceae; genus Rubia; species Rubia yunnanensis. The sequence goes on from CM075063.1 coordinate 67,426,552, forward strand.
CTACGTGACAGGTATGTGGAAGTGTATGTCATCGGCCAATCCCCGCGTTTTGAACACTATATTAGGTTGTTTAGTAAATCTTACATGTAAATGAATTGAGGATCGAAACATTAGGTTAATCATGTTGTACAATGACTCCCCAGGTGCTTAGCTTAATTAGATTACTTGTTGTTTTACTTTTTGCTTTGTAGTTGTTAATTTGAAAATCAAACCCCCCCTCTTGTGTTTGCATTTACTAGCTATTCATTTCACCAGTACGGATTGACGACCCATACGAGGTTGTGTTTTTAGTTAGTACTTGAGCTCTAGCATCTCTGTGGACAAACACAAGTCTTAGCGCTAACTACCCCTCTAGGTAGCGTAGCAATGAGAATGGGTGCAAAATACAAATTTTATCTTTGACCTTCTTAGCCTCCACTCAGATTAATTAACTACAATGAACGACCCGGGGTAGATGCAAGTCAATGATTTAACCTCTTCCTTGATTACTTATGGGCTATCCCTAGCGAAGCTTCGTTTCTTTTGCTTAATTAGTCTTATTGAGTGGTTGATATTTAGAGAGTCGGTAGCTATGTATAGATTCACTCCTCCCATGTTCTGCCCCATCCATGCAAATGTATCCCTGTGACTTCGCAGAATTTTCGTCACTTTTCTCCTCACTTTGCATGGAAGATATTTTCCTATCTTGACACATTTGGAAGTCTCTGCATCGTCCGGAGTGACAATTTTAGTTTCTTGTCCAAGATCAACTCAAGGTTCCATTTGATCGGGCAGATCGTTCTTAGAGAGGTACTGGCCATTTTTGTTTGTTCATAATTTCTTCCTGCTCTAATCGCGACAGCCATGCACTTCCAAGCTGTTTGATGATTTCCTCGTATCCTTATGATTCCCATCGGAGTTGGAAATTTCATCACTAAGTGATATGAGGAGCATATTTCTTTTGTCGTGTTCATCTAGGGTCAGCCAATGATGGTGTTGAATGGGATTTGTGCATCCATGATGAAAAATTCACACATTACGGTGCAATTTTTATCATTCTTACCAATTGTAACTGTCAGGATCTACTATGCATCCATGTCTCTCAATGAGGTCCAAAGAAACTACTCCACCATAGAAAAGGAACTACTAGCGGTGGTATTTTCCTTAGAAAAATTTTGATCTTATTTGCTTGGTACAAAAGTTACCGTATACACTAACCATGCTATGCTTTGTATTTGATGATGAAGAAAGAGGCCAAGCCAATATTGATTAGATGGAAATTTCTTTTTGAGCAAATTTGAGTTGGAGGTTCGAGACAAGAAGGGCGCGAAGAACCTTGTGGCTGATCATTTGAGCTTGTTGCCTCTATGCCAAGATGTTAAGGTAAATTCATCAATGAAGGAGTAACTACGGGAGAAGCTCCCCGGTGAATAATTGTTTGCAATTAAGGACCTCCAATTGTGGTATGCCGACATTGTAAACTTCCCTGTCTCCGATAAATTCCCTCCTCATTTTTCTAATTCTCAAAAAGATAAGCTAAGAAGTGATGTTAAGTATTATGTCTGGGATTATCCCTTTTTGGAAACATTGCGTAGATCAAGTTGTTAGGAGATGCATTCACAATAATGAAGGGCATTCAATTCTAGCCTTTTGTCATTCTTATGCATGTGGTGGTCATTTTAGAGCGAAGAGGACCGCTAGGAAAACCCTGGAGAGTGGTTTTTATTTGCCTACCTTGAATAAAAATGCATACATATTTTGCAATGTTTGTGACAAGTGTCAAAGAATAGGAAATATTTCATCTAGGAATGAGATGCCACAAAAAGCTATGTTATATTATGAAATATTTTATGTCCGGAGCATTGACTTTATAGGACCTTTTCCTAACTCTTGTGGCTATATATACATTCTTCTTGTTGTTGATTATGTGTCAAAGTGGGTTGAAGCAAAACCCACTAGAACTGATAATTCAAAAGGGGTTGCAGAGTTCTTGAAAGACAACATCTTCTCTAGGTTTGGGATTCCTCGAGCCTTGATTAGTGACCGTGGCACCCATTTTTCCAACTGGACAATAGAAGCACTCTTGAATAAGTATGGTATCACACACAAGACCTCCACCGTGTACCACCCACAAAACAATGGCCATGCCAAAGTTTCCGATAGGGAATTCAAGTCCGTTCTTGAGAAAAAGGTTTCCCTAATCGGAAGGATTGGAGTTCTCGGTTGAATGATGCCTTGTGGGAATATAAAATGGCTTACAAGACACTAATCGGTATGTCACCATACCAGTTAGTCTTTGGAAAGCCATATCATTTACCGGTGGAAATACAACACAAAGCCTATTGGACGGTCAAGACTTTTAACCTTGACATAGATGAGGCGGGTTTACATAGGAAGTTGCAATTGCAAGAGTCGGATGAGATACAGAGAGATTCCTATGAAAATGCCGAGATCTACAATGCGAAAACCAAAGCGTGGTATGATAAGACGATAAATAGGAAGGACTTTTCCATGTAACAAAAGGTCCTCCTATTCCAATCCCGCCCCGCCTATTTCCCGCTAAACTAAGGTCGCGATGGAGTTATAAAGGTATTCCCACATGGTGCAGTGGAGATCATAGATCATTACACGTCTAAGACCTTTAAGGTCAATGGACAATGTTTGAAGCCTTACCACGGAGGTTTTGTGCCAGAAAAGGGAAGGATGTTGATCTTCTTGATCCGGTTTGTGAGTAAACTCCAAGAAGGGGAGTAAGTCATGTCGATGTTAAATAAACTTGGTTTTGATCACTCGGATCATCATTTGTGACTTTTCGTTGTATTGTTTCAGCTCGAGTTTTTGTTGTTATTTTCATTATTTTGTTTTGTTTCGTTCGCTGGTGTGTTTTCCATTATTTTTGTAGCAATTTGAAGAGCATGGAGATTGATTTGATGAAGGAGGAATTCTCGGAGAAATGAAGAAAAGTTTGGACCTTTGGTAACCCTAAAATATTTTTCTATGTATTGAGAAGTGTCGTTTGTCGCGAGTCGTAATGGTGAGATCGTGAGTTGCGACCAAATCAGGGGATACTTGGGGATTCTTAGCTTTCAAATCCAATTTTTTGCAAGTCGTGAAGGTTCCATCGTGAGGAGCGATGAACTTGTCGTGACTTGCGAAGACCTTGTCGTGAGGCGCGACCAAATCAGAAACAAGTTGGGAAATTTCAGCTCATAGGTTAAACATTTCGCGAGTCGTGAAGGTTCAAACGCAAGTCACAATGTACCTGTCACGACTCGCAAAGCGTTGGTAGCTTTTCACGACCAAATCATGGAAAGTTGGAAAAATGTTGCCTTTCAAGACCAACATTTTGCGAGTCGCGGAGATCTGATCGCGACTCATGACCAGATTTTGACTTTCTTGCCTGTTTGACTTCCTCATTGTGAGTTGCAACCATAGATTTGCGAATCGCAAGGAGCGTACAGAACCTTTTTAATAAATAGGCAGAACACTCTCCCTCTTCATTCTTCCATCCACCTCCACTGTTCCCACCATTTCTCCACCACCCTAACCACCTCTCCACCACTCCTCCGGCTTCCACTCACCACCAATCGGCCAGAAATCAACCCCATTCCACAACCCATTCTTCCAATCCAAAATCCCTCCACTAGCCATCCAATTTGCAAAAAAATAAAAAAACCCTAGGTTTTAGGATTTTATCAAATTCAAGCTACTAAGGCTAGGGGTTTTCATGGGCTTCATTGATTCCTCATCCTACACACTCAATTGGTAAAATCTCTCGCTTTCACATTTTTAAATTGATCACATTGAGATTGTGATTTTTTTTATTTCTAATATGTGTGTAGTTATGCTATTTCTTCACATTTGTGCTTTTGAATTGCTATACTGATGGGTGTGATGATTTGTATGAACTAGTGAGGCTGTGGGATGGTTGAACTTAATTGTGATTGTTTCATGAGATATATTTGAAATTTTTGGATGATATGCAATTGTTGGACTTTGTTGAAATGGTTGATAGCCTAGGTATATTATGATTGTTGATGTGGAAATTGTAGAAAGCACTTACTGTTAAGGTAGCTTTGGACTCAAATGTTGGAATTTTTCTTGCATATTTTTACAAGAGATGAACATAGTGATATGTACCTATAACTGTGCGTCTAGATTATTGCATATGTGAGGTTGGACTGTAAGATGATCTCAAACTTGGAATTATAGGCATGACTGAATGTGGCCAATTATTTTTGCTATGTATTTAGTTACAGGTGATACTTAGACTAGTTTAGCTTGGATTTGAATGCTAGCATTTTGAACTTGTTGTTGTTAGCTAAACTAGTTTAGGATTGATTGTGATTCTAAAATATTGCATATGTTTATGATCTTGTGCATTTGACATGTTTGTTGTGATTTATAGACATGCCCCCCTACAAAGAGGCCTCGGGGTCTACGAGGTGCACGCGCTGCTGCTCCACCTCCACCTCCGTCAATGGCTCCGGTGCAGAATCCTGTACCTTCTCCTCCCGACCGGTACATGGTTTTGACCCAGATTATCAGGGATTACACGGATAGGTGGAACTTCTTGCTCACCCGCAAGCTCCTGGAGACAAGCTTCAACAATCAGATAATACTTGGTACTCTCGGTTTGACAAAGTCGGTCCATGCCTCATCGCCAAAGGGGGATTGGATGGTGGGATTGGATGGTTTCATGAGTAAGAGTGCCCTGACCTACAAGCTTTATACCTTAGATTTTCTCTCTATGGTAGATTTTTGCAACATGAAGGGTGATCAGCCCTGTGAGAGGTACATTTGTGTTCCACCTAAATGATATTCCCCGTGAGATAACAACCTCATAGATAGAGGCAATTTTGAATGAGACACAATAGAGATTCAGGTGGGATTGGACACAGGGGCCCCGAAGCCCATGATCAAGGAAGATATGCTATTTTGGAGCAAATTCATGAGGAGAATGAGGAACTCTCCTTACAAGATTAGCATCATCATCCATCCCACGCTACGATTTGTGCACATATTTTTAGCAGGCATAGTGTTATGTTAGTTGGAGCCAAAAAATGTGCCTGACAATGATATTCACTACCTGTGGTATTTGACAAGTGAGGGGATGTGATATGACTATGGGCTGAGTTGTGGATGCAGAGAGTTGTCAGTGTGGCTAAGAAGCCAAAGGGCAAGATTATCGTAGGGGGTATAATTACCCTCCTAGCAGAGCACTTAGGCTTGGTTGCCCCAGACAGAATCCCCTGCTTGGGAAGACATTTCTCATACCTTATCACTATGGAGAGGATGAGGAAATTCATCATGATCGACACCACAGACGTTCTAGGATTATACCATTGGTTGTATGGGGCAAGGAATGTCACCTTTATGATAATTCCTCAGCACATAGGACCAAGTTGGAGTTTGATACACCTTTGGATGATTTGGAAATCCATCTCGATACTTCATGTAGGGAGATCTTTAAGCAGGAGCTCAAGGACCTCAATCCAGTCCTTGGTCAGCCTGACGAGGGCACTTTACTATCCACTAAGCAGCAGCGTGAGCAGCATCCCCCACCACCTCTGCCACAAACTTAACTGATGTAGAAGGATTATGAGCATCCTCTATTCCCACAATCTCCACCTGATTCTTATGAGCACCTGATGCAGACAGTTCAGCATGGCTTCCTTGGACAGGTTGAGCATAACGCGTTCATCTTCAATAGACTCATGGAGATGGATGAGGAGATTGAGTATCTCTCATCCAGGATTTTAGAGATACAGTCGCAGGCTAGTGGTGCCCCAGACCCCGATCCTAGTATTCAAGCAAGGCGGAGAGAGCGACATAAGACGAACGCCGATTGGCTAGTGCAGTATCAGCAAACTTATGGAAGGGACCCCGATGATTATTCCGGGTCATCCTATTGCTGATTGTGAGCATATTGTTTTACATTCCCCTACTTTGATTTTTATATTTTTTCCTTGTTTTTTCTACATTGAGGGCAATGTAGCGTTTTAAGTGCAGGGAGGGGTATTTATTGCTTTTACTGCTTTGGTTTGGATTTGTTGTCTTAGACTTGGTTGTTGGGATATGACCTACCTCCCCCTGGGGTCGTTAAAACCATAACTCTAAACCCGGTTGGAGGTAGTGCGTTCAAAAGATAGAATTTATAGTTCTGCAAAAGTTCCTACTGCTACGCTACCTATATGGTAGTAACTAGTAAACCCTGGGTTTGTCCACAGAGATGCTAGGTCTAATGTAACAACTCAAAACACAACCTCGTACACGTCATCAACCTGTACGAGTTATGGAATACCTAGTAAAGTACACATACAAGTAAAATGGGGGGGGGGGGTTTCAAACTAACAACTAATAAACATAAAAGTAAAAACACACAACTACAATATTAAGCAAGTACTTGGGGAAATCATTGAGTGACTTGGTCAATCTAATGCTTATGTCCTCAACTCTTTCACATAGAGATCTAAACAAACCTAATAGAGTGTCCATAACACGTGGTGTTGCAGATGACATACACTTACCTGTCCCTGTCATGGCGGTGCTCTCGCAACCCCCCATCAACACCACTATCGTAATTAGGGGAGTACAACAAGATCCAACCATTTTTGTAGGCCAGATTCTCCTCCGTGCGATTACGTCCCTGGCTTCCACCACGAATGCAACTACTCCCCTCGGGTCCTATCAATTAGGCTCAAGGATCGTAGCCACCTTATCTGTGATACTAGGGTTTCTTGTAACCCTAGCTTGCTACGATTTAACTATCTTTACCTGGAACCTGTCGGATGACTTTACAAAGTCAGCTAAGACTTAGGCAATGGTAAGTGGATCAGGGTGACCTCAAATCTTCCGTGCACACTCACGTAAACTCGTTCCCCTCAACCCATACAAACATCCAGGTTTCTCTTCCCAAGGGGCATCGATATTTTCACCTAGCATGAATACAACCCAAAGTGTGTGCTTATATGTGGTGTAATATTCATGCATTCAAACTCAAAAGAAAATTACATTAATATTATGAACACAGAATTAAGATAAACGATAGAATCTCAAAAACCATAACGATTACCAAGTAACTACAATTATACCCAAGCTATGGATACTACTCCCTTGACATGGAATTCAAATAAAGATTTGAGTTCCACATCTTGGGATCAAAGCAAAATAAAAAGAAGAAAAAGATAAATTTTCCTTAGGAGAGAATCTCCTCTACTTTTCTAACTACAAGGTAAGATATGAAAAAGTGTTCAAAGTCTTCTTGATATGATAACCTAGTAAACTAAGGCTCTATATATAGTAGTAGGAAACTGGGCCTAAAAATAGACCCAAAATAGGACAAAATAGGGTAAACCCTAGCTCAACCACTGCGTACTTGATGACGCCGCCCGTGGAACGTACTATGCACAAGACGCAAGGCCTGATGCAGGTCGCGTAGCTTCATGGGCATGAGGCGCGTGTTCTTGAGCATGGCATGGATCTTTATTGTGGCGTGGGGGTATGAGAGTTAGCGTGGGTTGCATCATCTCCAAGCGCGGGCTGCATCATCTCCTGGTGTAAGCCGCATCATCTCCTGGTACGGGCCGCTTCGTCTCCTTCAGAGCACCATCAGAGTGCTGAATTTTAAGGTCTTAATCTGCACCCGTGGCGTTGGTGTAGGCCATGGGCAAGCTAGGTTCTTTGCTCATAAACATGGAATGGGCCGTGTAAATTTCCACACCCCACTGGCTGGTCTTGACAAAATGGCTTTGAACGACGTGAGATGCCTTAAATGGGAGTTTCCGTGCCCATACTTAGCCACGTGGAGGGGTCCTCCGTTTGTGCTTGGCAGCCCATTGTGTCTGGCATGGAGTGCTACTGCCTCATGCTAGTCCCTTTGGCACGAGGTGTCTCTTCTGGCATGGGCCGTTGATGCCAAACCATGCACAGCCAGCGCCGACCCGTTGGTGCTTCGGTTAGCAGTATCCTTCGCTATAGGGGAACCGTTAGTCCATTTTGAGAGTTTTAATAGTCGATTTTGTAGTAGTCAAGAAGACAAATCCAATAGAATCAGCTTTGAAGGCTTATTCTTCTTGGACCATTCTCGGACTGAAGCACAACTAATCAGACCACGATTCCTCATTTCTTCGTTGGCCATTTTGAACTTCGTAGCCGCCTGGCTCTAGCTTCAATCTCCTTCTACCACACATTAATGATCGCGGTCTTTGTCTACTACCATTCTAAAGGTGAAGAGCCTTTGTCTCTACCACCGTCCTTGTCAAGAACCTTCAATATCTTCTACTGCCCTTACGAATTGCCTTCACATCGAATGTAAACAAAGGGTTCCCACAGGCAACCTACTAAAGATGATCTCAAGGAATAGCAAGGAGCCCATGGATACAAGATGTCCATCAGTACCAATTTAATTTACAAAAAGTGGGATTTAGACAAGAAAACCAAACATTACCGTCTAAACCCCTTGTCACGTAAACTCAACTAATACTAGTAATCCACCAAGTAAAAGTAACTAAAAAGTATATCAAATTCATTGGTTAACGCATACAAAATGAAGTAGATCAGACTCCTCACACTTAATCCGCTCGTCCTCGAGTAAATAGAAGACAAGAAAAAGAATCAAGCGAAATGTAGCATGCAAGAAGAAGTTAGCCTAGGCATTCAACTTATTCCAAGATTACCTTGTTTCCCCCAATAAAGTAAGAATCTCACAACTCTCACACTCCCTGAAAGACATAAGTAATCAAACCACCAAAAGGTAAAGTGTGGAAAAAGGTAAGCCAAAAAGATAAGTGTCATGCTAGCTTACTTTTCATGAAATGATCCCAAAAGAACTCAAAGAGTAATCTGCAAAAACAATCCACTGCGGAAGTATACATTAAACCTAGTTTTTTTGTCTTCTCTCATTTTTCCTAGGAGCCCTTTCGGGTTTTCATCCTAGGTTTAACACACAAAGGGTACTCACTTCTCACCCTTTTCCACATAACCTCTCATTTTTTCCTAGGCTCGTAAGCCTAACCAAGCCTAGCCTCTCATTTTTACCTAGGTCTTTTGACCTATCTGGGCTTTTCCTAATGTTACCCAAGTCACCCTTTCAGGTTTTTTCACTTGTCCAGGTTTTTGTATATTTTTTTTCATTTACAAGTTTTCCATTTTTTTGGTGTAGCATAAAAATGCCCCAAAAGTGAGCTTCATACTACAAAAGATAGTAACACATAAAAATATGCCACCAATTTCCTAAAACATTCTAACCCATGCAAACTAAAAATCCCTAGCATAGCATGTCATACAACCAAATGTTTATCCAAAATCATCCATCTACAAACAAAACCCAACATAATAAACTAACAACAAAAACAACTAACAAAGCAAATCATGAAATGCATCGAGGAAATCCGAGAATGACTCTTTAAGTGCACACTACTCCCTCCCCACACTTTGCCCATGCAAAGTATCCAACACACAAAAAACCATATCAAAACATAGGTGAGGTAGGGAGAATAGTGGTACTCACTCTTATGGCCCTGAAGGGCCTTCGTCCTCGTGACTTGTGAAGCTCATATCCATGTACCTAGTTCCTTGTAGTGTGGCCTCAATGCTATCCATCTGCGACTATGATCTTTCACTTGCGTGCACATCCTCCTACCGCTTAGACTACCACTTGCAGCACTTGAGTAGAGCTCGAAAGCTTGTCCCCAAGTGAATGTAAGTAGTCAATGATGTCCGTAGATAAGCGAGAGAAACTATGAGGTGCTCTCAAAGTGGGCTCACCCTTGGCCTTCTCAATATCTGTCTCTGGGTTGGCCATAACTCTATAGACTTCTCTCTCAAACTTCTGGGCCAACAAAATAAGTAGGTCATCCAAGCATGTGTAATGGTCAATGGCGTTGCACTCTAGCTATGGAAGGATCATAAAGCTACACGTGCTCGCTTTACTATAAATCTATACATATCTACCCTCTGATGTCGTCGGTTCCACAATGGATGCCTTCACTAATTTCTCTATGTTGTACCTTGTGCCCGATCTCCCTAAGTTAGCTAGAGCACGTTATGTGACTGGATGACCTAGATACTTCGCCAAAAGATCAACCATGCCTCCAATGGAGAATTTTCCACTCTTCCTGCTCCCATCGCTAAGCATTCCTGCACAAAGTACCTCACCAAATTTGGGTAAAAGTTACCCTCGGGAGTCATTGACCAAAGTCAATGAAAATTCAAACCACGGGCATTGCGTTAGTTCACTGTAACAAAAGAATACCATAGCCAACAAATGGTGAATATAATGGAATATCGGATGAACTATGGTGGTACTCTTGCACAGGTTCTTCCGATCCGTGCCTGTCAGTTACACTCAAAATTACTCAAGAGAGAACGGTAACCTTGTTGGTGTATCTTCTAGATCTCCTTACCATACCTCCACCTAAAGGCTCGCGCTACCTCCCGGTGGGTCATCTTGTACTCCTTGTCGTCCAGGTTGAATTTGATCGCCTTGTGTCCATCATCATCTACGATCAGCCATAGAGTAGCTAGAAACTCTAGGGTCCACCTAATGTACATCTTGGATTGTTTCTTGAAACCCCTCTAGGTCTACTTGGCTCAACATGTAAGTGACCGACTCATGTAAACCTAGAGCCACCAAGATGTCCTTGCAAGCGAACCCCATCTCTAAAATACTCCACTTCGGCTCTCTTAAGTTCCTCCACCTCCGGGATACAGTCCTAGAAATGTTGGATAAACCCATAAACTCCTTGGTCACAAATTCGAGATTATGAAAAATGGAAGCCTCGGGGTTTGCACCATTCGTCGACTTCTTCCTCTTCTCACCCCTAGTGAACTTGCCTTCTTCGAGGTATTCTTATTAGGTGGCATCCTAACAAAATGAGGCCAAGAGTGATGACATGATCATAAACAAAGCATGGCTTATAATTCAATGAGGAAACATTTTCCCAAATAACCCGAACATTCATAACATGATATAATCATATAGGCTATTCAAACAAGAACATTCCCCATCAAACATCAATCTCATGTAAGTTATCATCAACCCATCAATTAAATCATGCAACCAAGATTCACTCTCTTCCAAATCACCTAATACCAAAGATCACATCTTAAGCATAATAGCACATAAATCCTCCCAACATCCTCTTTAACACAAGATCATGCATACAAACTCAAACTTGAACATATCTCACAACACACTCATTCAAGATTCAAGATTCAAGATTCAATAACACCACCACAATGTCAAATAAAGCATATAAACATAGAGTTCCATGGGTTACCCAAAATTTGAAGCTAGGACTTGCAAGACCCCCAAAAGAAGAAGCAAAAATTGCCAATTTTTGGAAGAAAAGCTTCAATTTTTTTGAGTTCACCAAGAGTGTGTGAGACTAAGTGTTTGATGAGAAGAAAGGATGTGTCAAATGATAGAATTAGGTGGAGAAAATGTACTATGGAAATGGAATTTCAGCCTAGGTGACTAGGGTGAGAGGTGTAATTAGGATAAGAATGAAGTTTAAAAATGCTCAATTTAAGGGACAGTAGTACAAGCCAATTAATTTCAAGGGATTTGGAAGTATTTTCAAAGATCTGAAGGAATTAGGGAGTCCAAAATTCTTGAACCAAAATGCAATTTTGAATTTGAGAATCAGAATTTTTCAAATATATTGCATTATTGGAACAAAGAAAATTGAAAAGTTGGTACAGTGCAGAAAAAGTTCCTGGCGCAAAGCATAGCCTCGCGCCAAACTAGCTGGCATGAAGAATAGCCTCGCGCCAAACTAGCTGGCACGAAGAATAGCCTCACACCAAACCCTCTAGCACAATACATATCTTCATGTCATTCCAGTCCCGGCACGAAGGATAGCCTCCCGCCAGCCTACTGGGTCCGAGGCATCCACTAACTTTTCCCCTAATCCTTTGTTTTTTCCCTCTTTTTTCAAAAGGCTATGTCACCCTTCCAATTTAATTCCATTTATAACACAAACACAAGTCTCGAAATCAAATTTCCAAACCAACAAGAGTTTCATCTCAAAAATCCACATAGCAAAACAAGATTCATGCAAACACTATCTACTCACTAATCAAAACACGAAAGCAAAAAAAACACCGTATATGTATTATCGTCCTCACGACTTATATTCTTTTTCATGCATCCTAGTGAGAAACACTTGCCGGAATTTCCATTGGTGACTCTACCAACAATGACATCATCGTGGAGAGGTCTCCATAACTAGTCATCCTTACTTTTGGATCTTTCATTCGACAATAGGAATGAATCTCCATGTCTTGCCATCATTGAGTTCGTGAACATTATTTTGGGGATTGAGAGAGGTCAAGGAGGTTTTAAACTCTCAGCCATTTTCCTTTCCTGCTGCAACTTGGTTAGCATAGGAAAAAAATCTAGCATGTCCATTGCATCATGCATTTCATCGGAATCATTATCATTATCATCAACATGGGACTCACTCAAAAATTCATGCTCGTTTGTCACACAAGAAGAATCATCATGCTCATCATATAAGTTACACCATTACACATCAAAGATGACCTTGTTTAATCATGCCAAGACTTATACATATCAAATTCCTCTCTAGAGTTAAGGTTCCCAAGTGGACATCAATTTTAGTCTTAGACATTTTAAGAAAAGTTCTCGCCAAAAGTATTGGGAGTGTACTTCTTTCGTGCGCCACATCTAATACATAAAATACCGGCGAAAAAACCAATTTTCCAACTCGCACCATCACATCCTTTACTAGTCCACAAGGACTAGCTTGGGAATGATCGCCAAGTTGGAAAATTACTCTAGTATCCCTAAGCTCACCTATTTCTAGAAGTTCATATAGACTAAATGAGATAACATTAATTGATGCACCTAGATCTATCATAGCATGTTCCACTAGTTTACCACCTAAAGAGATGGGGATAGAAAACATTCCAGGGTCATAGCATTTCTTAGGCAATTTCTTATGATTCAAAATGGAGACTCCTCCCATTTTCAAATATCCCAATCTCTTAGTTGGCCTACGCCTTTTCTTTGTGCATGCAACTCTAAGAAATTTTTCATAAGAGGGTACATTTTCAATTAATTCCAAGATAGGAATGGTTACCTCAACCTTTTTGAAGACTTTTTGAATGTTCATATCATCAGTCACCACCTTTGTCCTTCCTCTCAAAGCATTTGGAAATGGAGGTGGAATAGTTACTTGTGCCTCAGGCGGTGGAAGTTCCTTGGAGAGTGCTTCCTTGACCACAGTTTCCCTTTATTCGAAGTGTTCTTTGATACCCTCCACTACCTTGTCATCTTCTTGTCTTGTCTTCTTCTTGGTCTCGCTGACTTTCTTCTCACTTCTCAATTTAATTGCACTTACATTCCTCGGATTCATCTTCGGTTGGGAAGGTAGTTTTCCAGACTTCTTAACTTCAAGTCAGCTTACTGAGGTGGCAAGTTGTCCGACTTGAACTTCAAGATTTTTGATACTTGAGAAGGCTCTATTGCCAAGGTCCTCAATCTCTCGCATTGTTCGCTCCGTAAAGATCTCATATTTCTTTCCCAACTGGATGATGGCTTCTAAGATCTCATCCCGTTCATACTTGTAAAGTGAAGTATGATTGTTGGAAGAGACTTCACCTCTAGGATATGGTTGAGTGGAACTTGTCCTCCCCGGTACCCTTGAGGTTGGTTTCCCTCCCTCCATAAAAAAACTAGGATGATCTCTATACCTTGGGTTGAATGAATTTGCATAGGGGTCCGGCCTTGCATCTCCTTGGTTCTCTCGGAACCCTTGTGGTTAACCCTTAACAAATTGAGGTCTTTCCCGGTTGTTGTAGTCAATTTCCTTCACCTCTTGTAGATCGTTTACGACTTCGGGGCACGCTTCGGAATTGTGGTTGAGGTTGCAAACTCCACTAACCTACCCTCGACCTGGGTGTCATTAAAACATGAGCCGAGGGACTTATGGGTCAAAGATAGAGATTTATAATTCTGCACCCCTTCTCGCTGCTAAGCTACCAAGGTTGTAAGCGGTAAGTCCTAGGTTTATCCACAAGGATGCTGGGGCTCAAGTACTAGTTAGAAACACAACCTCGTGCGGGTCATTAATCTGCACAAGTGAAAGGAATAGCTAGTAGTGCAGACATGCAACTAGGGGTGAGGGGTGGTTGGTGTTTTAAACAAACAACTACAAGCATGCAATTGACAAACAAGTAAATTATTTATACTTGGCACTTGGGAATCATTTTACAAAATGGTGGTTCTAATGATTCAATCCTCAATTTATTCACATATAGACATACAAAAGACCTATTAGTGTGTTCACAACACGTGTTGTGGCCGATGGCATACACTTCCCTAACCCTGTCACGGTGGGTGCGCTCGCAACCCACCATTGGCACTGCCATCGTAATTAGGGGAGTACAATGTATTCCGACCATCATTGTAGGTCTGTTTCTCCCCCGTGATATTTTGTCCCAGGCTTCCACCAAGAATTCAACTACTCCCCCCGGGTCCTATTTACATTAGACCCAAGGTTCGAGGCATCTTATCTTTGATACTATGGTTTAAACAAAATGCCTAGCTTTCTACTATTAGCTATCTCTACCCGCAACCTCTCAGACAACAGTTACGAAGTCAGCTAAGACTGATGCAATGGTAAATAGGTCAGTGCATTCTCGAATCTCCCATGCACACACCCACGCAGACTCATTCTCCCCTACCTATTCTACATCGAAGTTTCTCTTCCCAAGGGGGAATTGATAATTGCACCATACATGAATACAACCCAAAGTGTGTGCTTATATGTGGTGTAATATTCATGCATTTATAACATTCAATAACAATCACAATAATATCATAAACACAAAGATAGGATGAATCTAATAAATTTCAATAAAGCATTTAGAACAAACCAAGTGCCAAAATGAATCCCAAGCTAATCTAACTACTCCCTATATATGGAATTCAAATATAGATTTAAATTCCACATCTTTGGGACAAAACAAGAAGAAAAGAAAACAAAAGATTACAAAACCTACAAAAGGAACTCCCTTTTTCTCTCCAAGCTCTCTCTTCTCCAAATGTGTTTCCAACTATGATCCAAACTTTTCAAATGAGTAGACTTGGGTCCTATGTATAGTAGTAGGAGATTGGGCCTAAAAATAGGCCAAAAATAAGCCAAAACTGGCAAAAGCCTAGGTCAACCGCCAAGGTTTCACGGGTCGGCACAGAGGCCATGGCCCGTGAAGCATGTATAGCCAAGGAACGCTAGATCTTCCATGGTCTGTGAATGTTCATAGCCATGGCCCATGGGATCTGGCGTGGTCTGTGAAGCTAGGATTGTGCCATGCTTCGTGAAGGTTTTCACGGACTGTAAGCAGCATGTGGTTTTTACCCAGAGTTTTCCCGCGTTCTGTGAAAACCAGCAGTTTGTGGTCCAACTCAGAAGTCTTCTCACGGTCCGTGAAGATTTTCATGGACCAGATCCATACTTAGCCAAATTCTTCAACTTTCCATCCCTTTGCTTCATGGACCGGTGCTTTGTCACGGCCCAACGCTTTACCTTGTGAAGGTCTCATGCAGGTCTTCACGGAACCTCTGGATTCTTATTTAGTTCAGGCCATGAAGATTTTCACGGGCTGCTGGTGCTTGACCATGTGCGGTCAGTGACCGGCCGCTGGTGCTTTGTTGGTTGAACTTCATTTGCTTGTCACAGGTGAACGATTAGTCCGAATTGGGAGTTCTAGTAGTCAATTTTTTAGTACTCGAGAAGAAGAATCCAATGGAACCAGTCTCGAAGGATAATTATTCCTAGATCATTCTCGGACTAGGACAAAAATCCTCGGACCACGATTCACCATTTTCTCCTTTGATCGTCTTGAACTCTGAAACCGCCTATCTTTGGCTTCAATCTCCTTCTACCACACATTGATGTTCGTGGCCTTTGTCTACTACAGTTAAAAAGTGAATGGCCTTCAAATATTCTACAATTAAAAGTAAATGTCCTTCGCAAGAATGTGATGTAACAAACAACATTCACGGGCGACCTACTAAAGTTACTTGTAATGAAGACCAAGGAGCCTGTGAACACAATATGTCAATAATTACTAATTAAGTATACAAAATGTGGGATTTAGAAGAGAAAACCAAAAATGGTTGTCTAAACCCCATGTCATGTAAACTCAACTAATATTGCCAAACCGCCGACCCAAAGTAATTAAAAACTATGTCAAATGCATTAGTTAAAGCATGCAAAATTGTGCAGATCAGACTCCCCACACTTAAACCTTTACTCGTCCTCGAGTAAACAAAATGAAAGAAAAAGGTACAAGCGGAATGAAACATGCAAAAATAGCCAATGCATTCAAGTTATTCCCAAGCTACTCTAGTTACCCCGAGAAGGTGAAAATCTCACAACTCTCACACTCACCAAAGTTCCAAAAGCAACAAAACCACCCAAAGCAAGTAAATGTGTATGGAAAAAGACAGGTGACAAAAGATCGGAATAAAGCCAAGCTTACTTTTCCCAAATGTAGTCCAAAAATAAATCCTCAAGCAAAACAATCCACCAAGGAAATCCAAAAGCCGCCGACTTGGTTGCAACATAGAGAGAACTTAAGATTCTCAACCTAGTTGCAACCAAGGAGTCTAATGTACCGTCAACCTTGTTTCTTATTTCATTTTTTCTCTCAATTTCTCACATTTTTCCTAGAAGCCCTTTTGGGTTTTCATCCTAGCTTTATCCCACAAAACGTTCTCACATCTCACCTTTTTCCACACAGCCTCTCACTTTTTCCTAAACTCGTAAGTCTAGCCGGGCCAAGCCTCTAACTTTTACCTAGGCATTTTGACCTATCCGGGCTTTTCCTCATGTTACCCAAGTTTCCCTTTTGGGTTTTTAACTTTTGCAGGTTTTTTTAATTTATTTTTTCAATTTTGCAAAAACGAATTTAGGTGTAGTACAAAATTGCCCCAAAAGTGAGCTTCATACTTCAAAAGATAAGAAAAAAACCAATACACCACCAAATCCTAAAGCCACATTCCACATGCAAACTAGAATCCCAAAATCCTAGCATAACATGAAAACCACCAAAATTTTCCAAAAGCATCCCAATCACAAGTAACCAAAAATCTACCAAGAAAAACAAACAAAGCATGCATGCACGAAGAAATCCATGAATGAGAATTCCTAAGTACTCACTAATCCCTTTTCAACACTTAAACAATGCATAGTCCCTTATGAATTCTCATGTCAAATCAAAGGCAAAGTAGGGAGACTAGTGATACTTACGGGAAACCTTCTAGGCCTACCCGACCCAAAAGAAAGGTCGCGGGTTGAAGTAAGTCTAGAGCCATTCAAGGGGCTCTTGCAAGCAAAACTAGTCTCCAAAATGCTCCTCTTTGGTTCCCTCAAATTCCTCCATCTCCGAGTTGCATTCCTGGTAATGTTGGTCAAACCCATAAACTCATCGGGCAGAGACTTGGGGTTGCGAAGAACGGGAGTTTCCGGTTTAGGGTTTGCACCCTTAACCGACTTCTTCCATTTCTCACCCTGCGAAGACTTCTCTTTCTCTGAAATACCCTTTTTTGGAGGCTTCCAAACACAGTGAAGGAGAATAATGGTAATGTGATAATAAACAATGCATGGCCCATGATGTCATCCAATAAAGAAACACTCACTCACACACACTCTTTGGTGAGCTCCAAAAAGGGAAGCTTTTCTCCCAAAAATTAGCATTTTTTGCTTCTTCTTGTGCAGATCTTACACTTCTTGCCTTCAAATTTTGGGCAACCCTTTGATCTCTTTGTATAAATGCTTGATTGACATTGTGGTGTTATGAAAAGCATGATTTTTGAATGAGCATATGTCGATGTGATGTTGTTTGAGTTGTGTGTCCAATCTTGTGATGATGAATTTATGGGAGTCTTGAATGTGCTATTGATATTGAATGATAGAGAGAGCATGAATCTTGTTTGCATGAATCTAGTAATGGGTTGGTGAAAGACATACATGATGTTGGTTGATGAGGAATATTCTTGTTTTAAATTGCCTTTATACTTATACCATCGTGCTTTGAATGTTTAGTATTTTGGGAGAATGTTCTTTATTGGATGACATCATGGGCCATGCATTGTTTATTATCACATTACCATTATTCTCCTTCACCGTGTTTGGAATACTCTTTGCATTTTTTATATACAAAGAGATCAACGGGTTGCCCAAAATTTGAAGGCAAGAAGTGTAAGATCTGCACAAGAAGAAGCAAAAATTGCTAATTTTTAGGAGAAAAGCTTCCCTTTTTTTGAGCTTACCAAAGAGTGTGTGTGTGTGTGCGAGTGAGTGTTTCTTGAGAAGAAAGAGTGTGTAGATGATGAAATTAGGTGGAGAATTGTACCATGAGAATAAAATTTTAGCATAGGTGAAAGAGAGAGAGAGAGAGAGAGAGAGAGAGAGAGAAACTGAGAGAGGTACAATGTAGATAAAGATGGAATTTCAAATTAGGGGAGTAGTAGTCCAATCAATTAATGTTGGAAGTACTAATTGCATCAAAAATCCTAAGAAAATAGGAAATTTAACTTCTTGAATAAAAAATGCTTTTTTGATTTTGAAATCCAAACTTCCTTTTTGAAAAGTCACATTTTTTAGACAAGTTGGGGGGGGGGGAATAAAAAATTGAGAAAAAAGAATTTTCTGCCCAGTTTTCCCACCTTCACGAGATAGAGTCTCGTGGCCATCATCATAACAAGACATGCCCTTTGTGACAAGCATTGTCACGCTCCATATTTTTCACTATTCCTTAGTTTTTCTCAGCTTTTGAAAGAAAACTATGTCACCCATCAAAATCCATTCCATCTACACATAAGCACACATTTTCACATCTAGATCTCCAAATAAAGCAAGAATTTCATTCAAAGGATCCTTTATTTCAAGCAAGACATGCAAATTCTACCAAGTCACTGCTTCAAACAAGAAAACAAAAGAACCATGTATATTTATTATCATCATCACGACTTATTTCCTCTTCACGCATTCTAATTTGAAGCACTTACCAGTAGGTCTCCGGAATTGCCATCGGCGACTCCGGCCAAGATGACGTCGTTGTGGAGAGGTTTCCACAATGAGCCATCATTACCATTGTAGCCCTTATCGGCACCTAGAAATTTATCTTCTTGCATTGCCAACCTTGACTCCTTGAATGTCACTTTGGGGTTAGGAGAAGGTGAGGAGGTATCAAATCCTCGATGCTTCCCTTTTCCCGCTAAAATTTGGTTAGCATAAAAACATGATCTAGTACGGACATATCATTGACCGAATCATGAAATACATTGGGGTCCCCCACAAACTTATTAGCAAGAGATTCATGCTCATTGGTAACACAAGAAGGTTCAATAATATCATGCTCATCAAAAAGTGTCACACCTTTGCACATAAGAGAATATTTTGTTGAATCATGCCTAGATTTATAAATTTTGAATTCCACTTTGTCTATGTCATCCTCTAGAGTCAAGATTCCCGAGTGGACATCAATTTTAGTCCTAGACATTTTTAGAAAAGGTCTCCTAAAAGGATTGGGGGTGCACGTCCATCGTGCGATACATATAGGACATAAAATTCTGCCCGAAAAACCAACTTGCCTACTCACACCATCGCATCCTTCACTAGACACGAGGGCTAGCTTAGGAGTGATTGGCGAGTTGAACAATCACTCTAGTCTCTTTAAGTTCACCAATTTCAAGATATTCAATTAGACTAAATGGAATCAGATAAATAGAAACTCCTAAATCTATCATGGCATGTTCAAGAAGTGTTCCACCTAAAGAAATCGGGATAGAAAACATTCCAGGGTCATCACATTTCTTAGGCAAATTTTTATTATTCAGAATAGAAACTTTCCTAATTTTTAGCTTCCCTAACTTCTTAGGTGGTCTACGCCTTTTCTTATTTCATGAAACCTTAAGAAATTTAGCATATGAAGACACATTGTTAATCAATTCCAAGATAAGGATAGATACCTCCGCTTTTCAAAGACTTTCCAAATGTTGGCCTCATTTGTTTCCACCTTTGGCTTTCCCCTCAAAGCACTTAGAAATGGAGGTGTGGGAGGTCATCATCGTACCTCTCAAAGTTATATTTTTAATCCCTTATGCTTCCTATCTACAATCAAGTAGATAATGGCAAGTCGGGGTCATCCACGAGAAGAGGGATATTTCCAAGTGTTCAAACATATATAGAAGAAAACATACTATATATAAGCATGTAAATGGGGGGGAATTTTGGTTGGTTTTGGTCCTAAATTATGAATTCAAAAAAAAATTAACTAAAGAAGCAAGCTAAATATGCAAAGCATGCAACAACAACTAAAAGGTGATTAAACCAACAATTAACGGAACCTTGGGCGCAATTGACTTCCACTTCCAAGCCTTTTATTCGGAGCAACAACTATAAGGGCGAATCAGCTGTTCTTTTCTCTCCAGAGCAAGTATCTGAGCTATCCACTCATTACGTGAATGCTCTAATTGGAAATTTTCCAAGAGGAAGGCCGATAATGCACAAATTGGAAGTCGACTTCAAAACTGTGGGATTCAGCGGATATACCAGCTGAGCGCAATTAATTTCAAGAACATTCTAATCAGATTCTGGGAGAATAAATAGTTTCATCGATGCTGGATCAAGGGGGTTTGGTCTCTAAGAAACACCACTATGAGGATCCTCAGATGGACGCTGAACATCAAATCGAATACAGAATCATCGATTGTCCCGGCGTGGATCACCATAAAAAATGTGCCTCTCTACTACTACAATGTCCCGGCCATTGAAGCAATTGGATACCAGATTGGAAAATTAATCAAGATGGATCAAGCCACAGAAAGGTTAACAAGGCCATCTGCTCTCAAGATATGCGTGGAAATTGACCATCAATCCCAACTACTGAACCACATAAGGTTAGGCACTTCTCTAGAAAATGAAAAATATGCCATAGAATATGAAGATTTGCCTATGTACTTTTGTGGTTGTAAGAAGATTGGTCACCACATACACAAGTGTAGAATAGTTAACCCTGAGCTGAGACTTCCTAAATATGCCACCACACTAAATAGACCCCCTAAATAAGCCTCTACTACACAGATGAATAGAAAGGAATCTCTGCCAACAAAAGCAGTAGGTAAACTAAAGCCTGGAAAAATACATAGCAAAGAACCAAAAGAGGTTACCCACCCAGAAATACTAGCTGCGTAGTAGCCAGTACACAAAAACACTGATCCACATACATCAGGATTACCAATAGTCCAAAAATAGAAGGAAACTGAACATCAACTTCACCAAGAAACCCCTACTGAATAGGTAACCCCATATAGGCAGAGAGACCTCTCATCTAGTACTCCAAGGGGGGGAAATGCCAATCAAGAATTTTTACAAACCGGGGAAGATCAACAGGAAGTGATCTCACAACATCACAATGCTAGTTTTAAAGGCAATAACACTGACAATGAATTGCAAAGAGGCAAAACCCAGCAGCTAATTGATCTTACAGAAGAAACAGGCAAACACAAGGAGTATGCCAAAGATGACCTATCAGGTATCATCCCTAACTCTCCATTAAATGAACAAGGTAGTAATCCATATTATTCACCATCTTGCAGATCCAGCCCCAAAATCTCAATCAGATTTAAACTATTAGGAGATGAATTTGAATTTGACATAGCAGATAACTGCAACTCAAGTACTAAAGAGCTTCAACTGGATAAGGTTAGTACTCTAAAACATATCATTGACAAGATGACTGTTAAAACAACTAGGAAAAGGACACTTTTTAACAAGTTGAATAGGAAACTCTGGGCAGTGTAAAGATAGATACACACTTAAATATTAGAGCTTGTGCCTGGAACCTTAGAGGTTGGAACATCCCTGGATAGGTTAAAAAGGATAATTAGAACTCATAATATACAAATAATTTGTATATTAGAACTCATAATATACAAATAACTATGTATCACTATAGATAATGTGACACATACAAGCCTAAATTAAATTTTCAGTGTCACCATAGCTCAGATAAAAATAACATTTGGCCGATGTGGGAACTCTTGTTGTAATGTTAGCATATTATCTGAGACTGATGAATACACTAAAACTTCCATTTCTTCTCCCCTTCTTAGCTCTGAAATTTGTGCATATTTCATTCATGCATCTACATTAAGAACAGACAGGAAAAGAATATGGCAAGAGATCAGCTCACATTTAGACATCAATAAACTATTAATTGATGATTTTAATGCCATAAATTCCATAACATAATATAAGGGTCCCAATAAGCCTAAGGTTATAAGCATTAGAGAATTTTCTAATTTCATAGTAAGCCAACAGTTGCTACATCTTTATACAGTGGGAAACACCTTCACTTGGTCAAACAAGAGAAGGCCTCCTACATTAGAAAGATTAGACAGGGCCCTAATTGACCATGACTGGATTGTAAAATTTCCAAACAACTCACTACACACACTTAGCAAACAAATTTCCAAACAACTCACTACACACACTTAGCAAACAAATTTTCAAACAACTCACTACACACACTTAGCAAACAAATTTCCAAACAACTCACTACACACACTTAACAAACACACCTCTGATCAATGTCCATTATTTCTAACCATAGGAAGTAAAATAGCTTCATCACCTAAGCCCTTTAGATTCCTAGATGTTTGGATAAATAGACCTGAGCTGAGATAGATCATACAAACTAACTGGTCACAAGACTTATCGGAAACTAGTATGCTAAGATTCTTTTTGAAATTTAAAAGATTGAAGATGGTTTTAAAAAGTTGGAATAAAGAAGTTTTTGGAAATATAAATGCAAATGTCAAAAAGGCAGAGGAGGAACTTAGAATCCGGGAAATTATTTATGAGACAACAAATTCATAATCTGACCTCCTTGAGCTTAATCATAAAAATGCACTCCTACTGAGAGCACTCACTAAAGAAAAGATGTTTTGGAAACAAAAAGCTAATATAAAATGGCTTAAAAGGAGATGAAAATACTAAGTATTTTCACTCAAATGTAAACCAAAGAAGATAGAAACAAAACATCTCGAAGATAAAAAAAACTCAGAAGGAATATGGACAGACATTCTAATTGAGATAGAAAAAGAAGCAATCCTCTTTTACCAAAACCTACTGACAAATGACTCTAACCCAAGGGATGAAAAATTCCAATCTCATTTTTTAAGCCAGATCCCTAAGATCCTAAATAGCAATGACAATTCACAAATATTCAAAATGCCCACAATAGATGAAATTAAGGAAAACTTTTTCTCCCTTAATCAGAGTGGAGCCCCTGGCCCTGATGGATTCTCTGCCAATATCTTTATGATATTCTAGGATATAATAGGACCTGACCTGCTATCAGCAGTCTCAGATTTCATGTCTGGCACAAAATATCCCTATTTCATTTTCTGATTTAAGACCCATATCACTTTCTAACTTTACTAACAAAATTTTCTCCAAACTCTTTCAGAGAATAACTGGAATCTTGCCAAAAGTGATCTCACAAAATCAGTCAGGCTTTTTGAAAGGCAAAGAAATAGCTTACAAGTCATCTATGTCAAAGAAATTGCAAGATACATAAATAATAAACATGGTCCCCTAACTGTATGCTAAAATTGGACCTAACTTAGGCTTTTGACAGAGTTAAATGGTCTTTTCTTAGTCAAATTCGTAAGAAATTTGGATTTTTGGAGCAATTCATTAATCTGATCCTAAATAATTTATCTAGTGCATGGTTCTCTATTATTATCAATTCCAAACCTACAGGTTTTTCCTAAGCTTAAAGGGGAATCAAACAGGGAGACACTTTATCCCCTCTTCTTTTCAATATTTTTTCTGAATCTTTCTCTAGAAGCTTGACTTTATGTTTCTAGAATAAGAAGATTAGTCTTTTTAAAACTCCTGCATACAATAGCATTGTCTCACATCTATACTATGCAGATGACACAATCATCTTCTAAAAGGCCACTAAGACATCCATTAAAATAATCAATGCTTTCCTACATGTGTTTGAGGAATGTAGTGGCACACAGATTAATTATGGAAAAAAAAAATTTCATAAATAAACATGCCTCTTTAACACACCTAAAAATGATCAGTAATTCAGTAGAAATGTTCAGAGGAGTTTTTTCATTTACATATCTAGGGTGCCCAATTTACACTGGCCTTACAAAAGAAATACATTTTCAGCCCCTAATGGAAAATATGATAAAAAACTGAAATCATGGAAAAACAAATGGCTTAGTACTGCTGGAATACTAACACTCATGAAATATGCCCTTTTTTCTTTTCCACACCATCTATGGGCTGTCATGACTCCAACACAATTAGTAATAAAGAAACTTAACAAGAAAATCTCCAATTTCTTTTGGGGAGAGCATGATACTGGCTCTAAAAAGTGTGGAGGAGCGTAAAAAATATGAGTTATCCAGTAAATCAAAATGGTACTAGGATTAGAAGCATTAAAGATATAATTAGGACCTTCTCTCTTAAATTGTGGTGGAAACTACAGAAAGGAGAGACACTATGGGAAAATTTCTTATGGTTCATCCCTGAAAATCAAAGAAGATCCCAAACCTGGAAAAGAATTCAAAAAATAAACAAGTATGCTTAGAGCCAAACAAGAATAATACATGGCAATGGTTTAGCTAATCTTTTTACTACTTACTGGACTTATATGGGACCAGTACAAGACTATGTAGGCTCAAATATATATACAATGGTTCCACCTAGTACTACCATCCAACAGTTTGTAAACATGAAGTCAAGCTTCTTGCATGTTTATCATACATTACCTAATCATATTTTTCACAGGTTGATAGAGCTAAAGGTACACCCTTTCAGGCAGGACAGATTAATATGGAAGTCATCAAACAATGGAGATTTCAGCTTTAAATCAGCATACAAGATGGTAGCCCAAAAGAAATGAGAATTCTTAAGAAGGTATGGTTCTCAAAACTGCCAAAGAAAATTTCGATTTTCATGTGAAACTTTCAAATGCAATTTTACCTTTTGATGACATACTGATTTTCAGTAACATTTCCCTAACATTTAAATGCCCATTTTGCACCAACACTGGCACTCTGAGCCACTGTTTCAATGAGTGTTCTCTAGCCATAGACCTGTGGGTATTTTTGACTATATGATAGGACTGAGGAACCAACATTTCAACTCCATCTTTGACAGACTATCACACTACTGGACATATAATAGAGAGACAAAAATACAATCTACATTAATCACCATATTTCCTTCTCTCATTTGTTGGCATATCTAGAAAGCTATAAACAGTTTAATTTTTTCAAATATTAGTAGGCCAAATAGGGAGAAAATGATTGATAACATCAAAAGAGACATGTTCCTCATCTTTTACACTAAACCAAAGGTTAGTAGAGAGATTTCTGATAAACACTGGGTTATAATTGGTCTAATTCAACCTATGAAAAAACCCCCAGTACCTAAAATTAAATGTATCACATGGTCTAAACCTAGACTGGAATAAAAAATCAACTTTGATGCATCATGGAAGCAGGGGGGGCCTCTGTGGGATTGGGATAGTAATCAGGAATAAATATGGAACATTTTTTAAAGCATGCTATAAATCTTGTAGAGCTAAAACAAGCTTCCATACTGAACTCCTAGCTCTAAAAGAAGGATTAACTTTTGCAACTGATGTGTGCTTAAACTCATTTTCCCTTGAAACTGACTGTGCCAATATACTATTGGAGATGGTGAAAGATCCCCTCAAAGCCCCATGGAAATCTTATCATTTAGCTTCTGAAATCAAACACATGATGGGGGACCTGATAGTTACACATACATTTAGAGAAGGAAATATGGTTGCTGATAGATTAAGTAAACTGGGAAGGGGTAGAAAAACAAAAGTTTTAAACTTCCATGACCTTGATCAGAAAACTAAATGACGTCTAGCTCTTGATAAAGTACGGATACCTGCTCTTAGAACTTGGAATGGATGCTATTGATTTTGATATGAAAATACAGGTTGGAAAGATCAACAACATCAAGATGCAAAGTGAAACGACCATAAGGACATGCAACCTCAAGCAATGCTACAAGACAATCCAAGGGTAGCTACAAACTTATGCACTGCCAAAGAACCAAAGCTATTCCATGGTAGAATCAAAGGAGAGATGCAGAAATCAAAGATAATGTGCAAGTTTAGTAGACGTGATACTTTTGTGGATGCTTTCAAATGAAGATCTTTTCAAAACTCATTATGGATAACCTATGCACGGGGCATAGACTATCTATACATCTTTTTGTATGTAAACAATTACTTAGGAGTCTTTTGGAGATCCGGCCAATTTTCCTACACTAACACGAGGGGTGGAGGTGAGGAAATTGGAAACATCACCAAAATTCTCCTTTGTAAACATGGGATAAAATTGTGCTTTTGATTTCAAAGTTCAAGTCCTCACTTTGAACACTATGTATTTTTGTACATTTCGTTTTTAAAGGTTGGGGTACCTAATACATAAACACCCCCACCCCCCACACACACATACATACACGGGGGTTTTATTAAAATATATATATATATATAGTTAATTTTGATGATTCAATTCTCCTAACCGACACACACTCACACACACTTTCCCAACACTACAACACTCTCCCAACACTACAATATTCCATTTCCAAACAACATACATCCAAACAACATGTAAGAATCATTGAAAATCACACTCTACCTATCTCATTAACATTAAAAGCACTACCATCCCTCCCCATCTCATTTTCTTCTTTGCAAGAGTTCCCACATCTCACTTCCATCTCCAATCTACCTCACTCCATTTTCATTTCTAAATCTCCCACACCTCATTCTCAAAGTACCACATTCCATTTCCAAGCAAGAATCATTGAACGTCCACACACTACATCTGTTGTTAAACACTATACATGCATCTTTATCCATGTCTGCCAAATACTCCATAAAATACAACTTTCTACTTAATTCTCTCAAAGCCTCAACTCATCTCCCTCACAAAACAATCATATTTTTTCCACAATCTCTCATTGTACAACATTTTAATATTAAAACCACATTCATCAAAGGAGTTAAAATCAAGGGAAGGTATTACAACTTTACACTATTTATTTTATATGTTCTTAATGATTCTAAACATTTAATTCTTGAATTGTAGGTGAATAAATTAGAAAAGGATCATATGGAATCATATTTGGAAGATGAAACTTTTGTTTACAAGTAAGATTATAATACCATAGAACTCAAAGTTACATGCATGTTTGAAATACTACAATCCACGAATAGATCTAAGAATTTCCTTTTCAACCATCCAATATTTGTGAATATATTATAGTTATGTAATGTAATTCTTATCAAGTTCAAGATTTTCTAACTAAAATGTTACATGCAACATAATCCTAATAGCTCTTACTAAATTTCAGATTTTTAACTTAAAATGTTACATGCAACATAATTTATAATTAATAATGATATGAGGAAGATACATTTCTATATTAAATAAGATTTATGTGTTATTTCTTGTTATTTTGAATTTTAAGAGATACTTATAATGTTAAAAGTAAGATTCTAGAAGAATATAAATTTACTTTTTTAAAATTCCACAACATGCAACATGGTTCTAATCTTGGTAATAATATATTATAATAATGCATCTCTTGCCAACAATTCATAACATGAAAGTAATTCTAATATTTGAAATACGGTTTTACAAAAATACATCTAATGTTAGGAGTCCATAACATGCAAGAACATTCCGATCTACTTTTAATATCGGAGATAAGATTTTATATAAAAAATAATAATAATAATAATAATAATATTCATTCCAAAATTACATGCAAGATGATTTTTATCAAATATATAATTGGAAATAAATTTTTATAAAAATACATTCTATATTTGAGATAATATTTTTGATTTGTGATTTATTGTCAAGAAAACTTGACAATCAAAATGATTTTGATGATAGAAATTTATAAAAGCACATCCCTAGATTTGGATATTATCAACATATTATCATTTTTTTGTCAAAAAAAATATAATATACAAGATGATTTTATGATTGGAAATAAAATTTCTAAAAACACATCCCTAAATTAAGATAAAATTCATACATTATCAATCTATTGTCAAAATTTGATAACACAAGATGATTATATTATTGATAGTAAAATTTTAGGAAAATTCATCTTGAAACTGGAATCTTGTAATATAGACAAAAGATTCAAAGTCTAACCATTCAATTGGTTAGACATTTACACTATAATTCTCAATCCGAGGAAAGATAATTATTAATTTTAATTAGATCCATCATGTATATGTATGAATTAAATTAACATGCATATTTTAATTTAGATAAATCTTGTATTGTAGCATTCAAAATTCAAGATTTAAGAGTATCTGAAAAGATAATGAATAGTAAAAATCATAATGAGTATTATTTAGTTTAAAATTTAAACAAAGTAAATGAAAAAGAGTCCATTTCTTGAAAGACGGTCTTTCCATAAGTCATGGAAAGACCAAGGTTTAAAGTGTAAATTAGAAGAAATAAAGATAAAATTTTTGTGTTGCATGAACCGGATTATAAATTTTATAACTACTACATGTTGAATAATAAATTTTTAATATTGCAACTAAGAACTTTTAACTTTTATTATTATAATTAAACCACGTCTTTCCATAAGCCTATGGAAAAACGGTCTTTCTCAAGACTTTGCCAATGAAAAATGATAATACGTATAAAAGAAAATAATGCATTGAAATATCTTTCATCATTAAATCAGTACATATATACAATACAAAGTTCAACTACACCACCTATCAATTTCATGGTTTATAGTGTATTAAATTTGGAAAAGTTTTAAAAATAAGAAATTTTCTAAATAATACCTTTAAAATATATAATGCTACTAAAATGAAATCAAGAAGAAAAAAAGAAGAAGAGATTATAATGAGTACATTATTTAAACATGAAATTGAGCCTAGCAAGTTTACCGCTTTAGTGGAAATGAACGAACCCAACGAATTCAAACTTATTCCCGAGGATGATGACCTAAATCAGGTGAGTTTTTCATTGCTTGCATAAATTGAATCTAACAAGAGATTAGCATGCTATGTATGATTGTTTGTTTTGAATTGCTTCTCTAATGAATCATGTCATGCATAATATGTCACATGTTATATTGTCTAGTTTTTAATTGAACTTGATATGAAGAGGATGATGTGTACTTTATCACATCAAACTCAACTTGATTGATCTACGTGTATAACCGGCTTGTACTTTATCTTGCCATGTCTATTTGATTGCTTGCTCTTTGCTACTTGAATTGAACCCGTTCTTGATAAATTTGGGGTCCCCAGCGTGATTGTAGTTCGGTCAAAATCGACGGGGATGGCAAGGGTCGGACCGTACGAATTGACCGTCTGCACGTGGTGTTCGATATGCTAGCATTACCAATTGTTACTTGATATGAGCTCGTAAGTGAACATGTGCGGGGGCGTGGCTGAAAAAAAAGTGATATTGAACATGTGGCCTTCGGGCAATCTTGAAAGTGAAATGTCTTTGGTCTATGCTTAGTTCCTAGTCAAAGTACCCACATAGGGACTTGATTACGGCTTGGTATAACCGTCTGTATCCTTTTACTATGAGTTAGGACATATGTGCTTACTTGTCTTTATGTGCTAATTAAATTCAACTTGGTAATAATTGGCGATGAACCCACTGAGCAAAGGAGCACACCCTAATTTAAATAAACCCAACAGGTACATTGGACGTGCGAGAGTGAACGACAGTTAAAGCGAGTGAAGCCTTTACTTCTTTTGAGTTAGGATCCAAAATAATTGTATAAAAATTCAGTCATTAAACTTTAGATTTTATCGAAGTAGAATTGCAAATCTAAAACTTCCATTGGATGTGATAGTGAATTAATATTTGAGGTTAACCATTGTATCACGCTTTCGCATAATTGTACTGCTCGATTCATTACACTTGAGGGACCTGACTTTAGTTGGTTCCTCGGTAACACAACCCGACCCGATACTTGCTAGTCAGCAAGGCGGTCGGGACGGGGGTGTTTCATATGTGGTATCAAAGTCTTCTCAAATCAAGTAAAGGAAAAATCAAAATTTAACTAAATAAAAGATTCCACATTTTCTGAAAACACTTAAAAGTAAATTATTAGATTTGAGCCATGGTTAAACCAAGTCTATGAAACTAAAAATTTGTTGATGTCACTGTCTAATAGGGAAATAACATAATTCATTAGATTTAATTCAAAATACATAAATCTAAAATGATTGTGAATAATAAAAAGTAATACATAATTCTGACCATTACCAAAGAATAACGAAAGTCTTTCAGCGTAATATCTCTGGTGAGAATACTAACATGTAATACCAAAATAATTACGGCAACAAATACTACTACTATTCTAGACATTTTATCGGAAATTTTTGTGAATTTAGGGTGAGAAGGATATGAGGTAGAAGAGAAAATGTGGTTTTGTATTGTTGGATAAATTTGTGTTTATACCATAAAATATAGCCATTTAATGTGGTAGCCTATCCAGGGTGACTCTTCTTTGTTCACTTGTTTCGATTCCTTTACCTGAAAATGCAGGCCCGGAAGTGATTCCGGGAAAGCACCTTCGACGATCAAGTCATTTGGGAGGTCATCATCGTACCTCTCAAAGTTATATTTTTAAACCATAATGTTTCCAATCTACAACTAAGTAGATAATGGCAGGTTGGGGTCCTCCACAAGAAGAGGGATCTTTCCAAGCGTTTAAACATATAGAGCGGAAAACATACTAGGCATAGATATATGTAGATACATATGAAAGCATGTAAAGAAGGGGGAGGGGGGTTGGTTGGTTTTTTATCCTAAGTTATAAAATTGAAAGACAACAACTAGCAAAGCAAGAAAACTATGCTAATCATGCAATAACAACTAAATAGATGATGATTAAATAAACAATTAACGGACCCTTGGGGGAAAATGACTTCCACTTCCAAACTTATTATAGATCATAGATTCATTCACTCATTCAATTACATTTATTGTCTATGGGAAATGTTATCACGTTTCATTTGAAGATCAACATTTATTCCTTCGTAATAGTAATATGTAAAGATAAACAATGACCATTTGCAAACCTCATTGATGATCACCCAAGGAAAACAACACCACAGAGGTATTTCATCAATGGCAATTCACACGAAGGACCATTGGTTTGATAACAGCAAGCCTTCTACCAAAGAAATAGTCATTTTACCAAACAAAGCATTTACTAGGCTAACCATAGAACAAACCACATTCAAGGTTCAACCTTTCTTTGCATCTATAGGATAACATGATAACAATCCACATTAACATACTTATCTAGGAAGAATCAACACACATTATACACAACAAGCTCTAAATCAATGCTCTTGGATTTCATGTCAAATGAGCTAAGAAAATTGCAACTTTCCTAACACCCTAACACTTCAATCATACAAACATTTCATATAATCAAACAACCCGAGGTATAAATGAAGCAAAACACAACATTAATGGCATAATAAATACTCTCCAATAAATGTTCATAAATGAGCAAATAGAGAATCACACCACATAAGTTTGGAAGCTTCAATCAATTGCTCCTAAGAATGAATTTAGCTACTAGAGTTCATACTCATTAATGCTAACAAACCAAACATAAAACAAGAGAAATCAAAGATTAAAATGGTGGAAAACTAGGGTTTGAATAGTGATAAAGTTGGGCTCTTGAATATGTATGAAAGAGAGGAAAGAAAAATGCTATTTATAGTACAAAGGGATAAGGTTTTGTTCCGGTCACCCATGTGTTGCGACTCTCAACGGGCACTAGCACATAACCTTTTCTTATTTTCTTCTTCTTGTAGCAAGCTTTCAAATCTTTGAAGCAAGTCTTCAAAGTCTTCAAAGGGTGATCTTCAATGGCCTTCGGTCTTCAAGTCTTCAAATCTTTGAAGTAAGCCTTCATATTCTTCAAGAGGTTATCTTCAATGGCCTCTGGTCTTTACATCTCCATGTTCTTCCTTTGTCATGCAAAATCTACTTAGAAAAGGTAAAAGAGCGTAAATTCGCTCTTACCTCTCCTAAGAGAATTTCAAGATAAAACACAAGATTTTGATAACAAAAGAGCACAAAAGTGATCCCAAAAAGTACTAAAATATGCACATAAAATGGACAGATCAAACCTCCACAAACTTAAACCTTACTCGCCCTCGAGTAAGAAAATATCCAAGCACACGAAGGAATTGATGTATCCACATTCTAACTACTATTCCCCCAAGTCAATACCTCACAAAACTTTCAATATCACACATCCCAATGTTAAGATCAAACGAGGAGTTTCCTACAACACTCATTCCTAAATCTACCCAAACCATATCAACCTATCAATTCATTGATATCCCTACAGCATCCCCAAATCCCGAATTGACAATCCCAAATCCAATCGTACAAGGTGAAACTAAAAGCATGCAAAAAGTTCAAACACATACTCCACTTTATACAAATATACCATCCTAAAAATGAAGTATATATACAGTCAAGAATTTCATAACTTACTTTATTTTCCCCGCTAAATTTTCCAATCCGAGGAGGTCTCAAGATATCAATCTACCTGATCTATCTGTATGACTACCGAAACTTTATGACTCCAACGCGGGTAAATGAGTGAACACATAACATTTTATTTTCCTCTCTTTCTCTCATTTTTCCTAAGATCCCTTTAGGGTATTCATCCTACCCACACATCATGATTCTTTGGCTCACATCTCATCATTTTCTGCACATTTAGCCTCTCATTTTTACCTAGGTTACCCTTTCAGGTTTTTGACCTATCCGGGCCCCCAATGTTGCCTAAGATGCCCTCTTGGGTTTTCAACTTAGCGAGATTCTTTTTTTGTTCTTTCTCATTTTCTATTTTTTTCTATTTTTTATGTTTTTCCAATCAAAAAGTAGAAAAGTGTTTTCCAAATGTTAAGGCTAAGACAAATATCAAAGCTAACATCATCCTAGTACATCAAAAGGAAAGCATCCCCAAAACAAAAGGGGGAAAATATCCAAAACAAAGAAAAAAAATCCCAAAAGCATCAAATTTAGAAAAACATCCCCAAACTAAGCAATGAAATCGGTAAATACCCCTCCCCACACTTAAAAAACTACATTGCCCTCAATGTAGACAAAATAGGGCAAAAGCGTACAAAGCAAAGTATGGAAAGGATAAGAATGTAATGCTCACAATCACTGCTGTGAGGATGAATGACCATCACCAAAATAACGTTGCTGATAACGAGCCTCTGTGTTCCACTGCCTCTTGGCTCTACGCCTCTTTACTCCAGGATCAGGGCTTGAGGTACCATCTGCCTGGGACTGCATCTTATGAACGCGAGCTGACAAATGGTCAATCTCCTCATCCATATCTATCAAGCTCTGGGAGATAAAAACATTGTGCTCTAATATCATATTGTCTGTGTAGTGAATCCATCCTGTATAGTCTGCATCATACGCTCATAGAAGTCAGGCAGAGGCTGGAAGTAGTGAGGTGGCATATAATCCTCCAGCACAGGTTTGGTCTCTGGTGGAGGAGATAGAGAATGTTGCTGTTGTGGCATAGTTAAAGGCAAGCTACTATCGTTGCACTCAACAGGCGCTGGACCAAGGTCATGGAGCTCGTGCTGAAATTTCTCTCTACACAAGGAATTGGGTGGAATCGCCAGGTCTGCCAAGGGTGTATCAAACTCCAACTTAGTATTGTTAGGTTGAGGACCTGTCATGAGGGTGACCTTTCGAGCCCCATATAACCAGTTAAACAACCCCGTAGTCCGCGTGGTGCCAAGCATCTAAAATTGCACACAACCTCTCTGTAGTGATGAGGTAGGAAGTGCGCCTCCCCAAGCGCAGAAAATCAGCTGGCGGGACCAATCCTAGGTACTCCACTAAGAGGCCAATCATGCCTCCAACAATAATCTTCCCATTTGACTTCCCAGCCACCTCTATAACCCTCTTCACCCACAGCTTGGCCTATAACCCATATCCCAACCCCTTACTTGTCATGTTCCATAAGAAATGAATGTAGTTGTCTGGCATATTCGTCAGCTCCGCCGAGCAAAGCACTGTGTCGGCAAGAAGTCTGTGCACAAAAAAGAGTGTGGGATGGATGATGGCACTGCTCTTGTCATGGGAGTTCTTCACCCTCATGTTGAT
This sequence comes from Rubia yunnanensis, assembly GCA_037428765.1. Taxonomy (NCBI): domain Eukaryota; kingdom Viridiplantae; phylum Streptophyta; class Magnoliopsida; order Gentianales; family Rubiaceae; genus Rubia; species Rubia yunnanensis. Next base: position 67,460,816 of record CM075063.1, read on the forward strand.
GACACTCTAGAAATGCATGTTGTCCCCAATTGATCGGTCTTGGACCATGGGTCCAACTACGCCCGGATCTCAGTCGTGTTCCATCCAAACGCTTCGTCAACCTGCGAGATGGTTATCTCTCGGGATATATCATCTAAGTGGAAAGTGATGTACCTTTGCATGATGGGAGATCATCGCCGTCCCTCTCAAAGTTAATATTTATAAGCCCTAAATGCTTACTTTCTACAACTAGGTAGATAGTGGCAAATCGGGGTCGTCCAAAGAGAAGAGGGATCTTCCTAAGCGTCTAAGCACAAATGGTTGATACTAGGCTAGGAGTAAATATATATACACACACATAAAAGCAAGTAAAAGGGGGGGTTGGTTGGTTGGTTTCCTAAGTTAACAAAGATAAAAAGACGAGATAACTAGCAACGTCAAGTGACTATGCTAATCATCAAACAAAACTAAAGAAAAGGGTTTTAAACTACAAAGATAAAATGCCTTGGGGGCAACGGATATCCACTTCCACATCTAATGTAGTTCATCGAATCATTCACACATTCCATCATATATAGCATTCAGGACCCAACACTCACACACCCATCTAGCAAGTACCACAACACACACATCACAAGGAGTTCTAAGTTCATGCTCATAGATCTTCATGCAAAGGCGCTACGGAATTCGTCACGTTCCTACACCTAAACAATTCAACCACACAAGCACTCCCTATGCTCAAACAACTCATGATGCACATGCAGTGAAACACACCGTCAAGAATGCATAAATGCCAAATAACAAATGCTTCAAGAATGAATTTAAATCATCTATTCAATACTTCAACTACTTGTCGTGGAAACTAAACTCCTATCCTTCTTAGTTCGTAGTTTGCGAGAGTGAGTTCGACATCTCTCGTCAAACCTCACCAATGACTCCCGAGTCGCGACCACGACTCAAGGTGTCATTGGTGGCATTTAGCACGAAGGACCAACAAGCTTGGCAATGCCTATGACCACTACACCGTGACTAAGCATTAAACCAATTCATGCAATTACACGAGATTGGATGAACGTGCAACGCACATTCATCCACGAGCATATGACTCTCTCGTTTGCTACACAAACGAACATGACGAAGAGTTCAACATCAATCACATTCGTCTAGCACATTGTCAACACACTAACACAATCAAAAGCTCTAATTCACACTCATACATTCCTAACAAGAACAGGGGGGAAATTAACCCAAATTCCCCAAACCCTAGCTAGCAATTCATACAAGCATTTCATATCATCAAGCTCTCAACAACATCAATGAAATCAACAATTAACATTCAAAGCACAATAAATGCACAATAGCAAAAACACCAAATAGATAGATAAAATGATTCTCAATACATAGAAGTGGAAGCTTCAATCCATAGCTCCCAAGTACAAGAACTACTCTAGAACAACAAAAGACATAATTAAACTACAAAAACTAAGAAAAGAAAGAGAAGAAAACCAAGGGTTTTCAAGCCCTAAAATGCAAGAAGAAGAGGGAAAAAAACTGTGGAGAAGAGGGAGTGAAGGGGTATTTATAGGGGGAAGAAAAAGGGGAGAAAACGCTGCTACAGGGCTGATTTTAAGCTGTCGTCGCGAGTCGCGTCGCGACTCGCGACCAAATCAGTAACTCAGCCTTGCTGTTTTGTTTTGCTTCCTCCGGGTGAACCGTTGATCCGTTTCGGGAGTTCTTGTAGTCGATTTTATAGTGCTCGAGAAGAGGAATCCAATGGTGCCACTCTTGAAGGCTGATTCTTCTCGGAAAATTCTGAGAACCCCGGACCATCTTTCACCCGTTGCTTTGCTCTCCTTTCTTCATCTCTTCACTTCTTCAAATCTTCACAAAGCTCAAATGTAAAGGTCTTCAAATCTTCAAATCTTCAAAGATAAATCTTCAAAGTCTTCAAATCTTCAAAGTCTGCAAACAAATCACCTTGTCACACAAAATCATCTAAAAAGTTATAAAAACGTCAAAGCCGCCTTTATCCCTCCTTAGATGATTTCAAGGCAAAATGCCACATGTAGAGCACAAAATTGCACAAAACCTAATCCTAAAAAGCCTAAAATAACCATCTAAAATGGACACATCAAACCTCCCCACACTTAAACCTTACTCGCCCTCGAGTAAGAAAAGATTCAAGCACACGGAGGAAATGACATATCCACATCCTAAAAACCCTAAAATAACCACATAAAATGGCCTCATCAAACCTCCCCACACTTAAACCTTACTCGCCCTCGAGTAAGAAAAGATCCAAGCACACGGAGGAATTCATATGGCCATATCCTAAGCTAATCCCCCAAACAAAGCCTCACAAAACTCTCAATATCATAAATCCCAAAATAAAAGCTCACATGAGAATTTTTCACACACACATCCCCAATCCTAAATCTAACCAAACCTACCACTTATCAATTCACTACCCATAAAAATATTTCAAAGCCCCGAATTGATATTCCCAAAGTCCAATGACACAAGATGAAGTTAAAACCATTGAAGAGGTTTAAGCACATACTACACCTAATGCCAATATATCAACCAAAATCCAATGACATAAAATGAAGCTAAAACCATATAAGAGTTTCAACCACATGCTTCACTAAATGCCAATATATCAACCAAAAACGAAGTAGAAAAAGATAAGGAATTTCATAACCACACTTTGTTTTCCTAACCCACTAAGCTACCCAATCCCAAGAGGTCTATAGATGTTGAGCTACCCGATCCATCCGTGTGACAACCGCAACCTTATGACTCCAACGCCGGCAAATGAGTGAAATCATATCATTTTTCAATTTCTCTCAATTTCTCTCATTTTGCCTAGGAGCTCTTTCGAGTTTTCATCCTAGCCACACATCATGTTTCTTTAGCTCACATCTCACCTTTTTCCGCATATTTTAGCCTCTCATTTTTGCCTAGGCCGCCCTTTAAGGGTTTTCGACCTATCCGGGCCCCCAATGTTGTCTAAGTTGCCCTCTCGGGTTTTCAGCCTAGCGGGTTTTCTTTTTCTTTTTTTTTCTTTTTTTCTTTTTTTTTATTTTCTTTTTCTTTTTGTTTTTCTATTTTTTTTTCTTATGTTTTTCCAATGAAAGTAGCAAAAAGCATTCCAAAACAATCTAGCATGCATATGAGTCCTCTAACCCCTCCCCACACTTAAAACATTACATTGCCCTCAATGTAAACACGTAAGACAAGAACAATAAAAATCAAGATAAGGGAGTTAGAGTGACACCCATTTCTCCGCAAATTCGCCGGTGATATGGCGATATCCAAGTACTTGGATGGTCCCGAGATAGGTTTCGGAACCGGAAGGGTGAGCAAAGATGCCGTAGAAGGACTCACCCCTCGAGAAAAGCATTGTCTCCATGGCGCCGTTTGATCAAGACTACACCACGAAGAACACATTAAACTCACAAGTACATAAGGATATGTAATACTAGGTTTAGCATCAAGAGTTAATAACCATAGTTTTTTCAAAGAACAACCAATCAACCCTCAATCACCACTATAAGATTATGCATGAAAAATATCTAACATATATTGACATGTATACAAGCATCATTATAGGATAAGAACTTACGGTCACAATGATGTAGTCGGCATACTACAATCAACAAATGTACTATAAAGATGCAAGAATGTTCATATGCCAATATATGTAAGATGGTGGAAGAAATGAGAGGTATGTGATGTTCTTGGGAGAGTTGGGTGGAGAAGAAGGAAGGATCATGCAATGTTTAAAATCATTTGGAAACTTGGAAGCTTGGAAACTTGAAATCCGGGCTAAAAAAATTTGCAAAAGTTACTGAGCACGTCGCGACTCGCGACGGGGTTGGTCGCGACTCGCGACGAGCCTCGCGAAGTCATCGCGACTCGCGGAAAGGTGAGTCCGGGAGCTCAAAATTTTCTGAGCACGTCGCGACTCGCGACAAAGCTCATCGCGAGTCGCGACGAGCGTCGCGAGGTCATCGCGACTCGCGGAAAGTTGGCGCTGGGAGTGATTTTTCTCCCCTGTTCGTCGCGACTCGCGACGAAGCCCATCGCGACTCGCGAGGGCAGGGTATCCCAAGCTTAAAATTTTTTTTTGTTTTCTTACCAACTGTCCAAGCTTGCTTCCCTCGTTCATTGATCTCATTCCTTCATCTTCTTCATTGCAACGCACTTCATGTTGCTACAAAATCACAGAAAAACATGCCATAAAAAGAACAAAACACAACAACAACAAAAACAAACTAAGAAACACAAGCTAAGAAACAAAAACTAAAAGAAATGCCGAATTTATTTAACGTCGTCGGCACGACGAAGCTCCGTATTTTTAAGGTCGTCGGCACGACCCTAATGTTATCCGTATGGTGAAGGCTTGAAGCTCTTCACCATGAGCATCCAAAATAAGAGAGGTGGAGGCACAAAACTTTCAAGAGGAAAGTCTTGTGGAGGTGGAGATGGTTCAAAGGGAATTAAGTGGTTAGGGAGCTTGGGATAATCTTTCGGCTCCTCTCTCGTTTCCCTCAAAACTTCCGAAAATATTAGAGTTGGTTCACTAGGTGGGAGAAGGGGTGACAATGCTAATGGATGATGTAGCACTATCACCTCTTTCTCCATTTTTCTATCCTCTACAACCAATTCCTCATCCCTTTCAAACTCAAAATCATTTTTATTGGTGACCTCACTCACCGAATCATCGAGTTCAAGTTGGGGTGGTGTGTTTTCGGAATCACGAGCTTCCATGCGGGCCAATACCTCTAATATGTTCCTCGCATGCCCCTCAATGGCCTCAACACTAGAGGAGAGCTGGGTATCCGGCTCCTCACTAGTAAAGGAGTTCAAGTTTGCTATGGTATTTAAGACATCCTCACGTGTCAAACTTGAACTTCCTTGTTGGGCTTGGTTTTGGGGTATGGTATAGGGTGGTGATGGCCAACTAGGTTGCTCGTAATATTGGTTTTCCGGCTCATTCTCATACCACAAATCCGGACTACCACTCCATTCCGGATTGTAAGAGTCGTGGTATGGATAGCATTCATGAGCTTCTTGCCCTTGAAAACCAATATCTCCTACCTCTTGATAGCACTCTTCATAGTACCCATGGTTTTGGAAACCAAGGGTTCTTTCTCGGTCATCGTGCTGTTCTCACAACAAAGGGCAAGATTCGTTAGGATGGTCGGAATGACACATCCTACAAAACCTTGCTTGTTGAGCCTCTCTTCTCATCATGAGTTCCCTCAAGGTGAGACGCTCCATTAAAAATTTTTTTTTTTTTCAAAAGTTTGGAATCATAGTGCAAGGATTCTCGATAAAATAAATCACCAAGAACTCAAGCAATACCTACTCCGAACAAAAACAACCACCAAGTAGTGGAAAATAAAAACAACTAGCTAATACACAACCAAATACACCTAAATACTTAAGAATAAACGCCTCTTCCCTGGCAACGGCGCCAAAATTTGGGAGGTCATCGCCGTACCTCTCAAAGTTAATATTTATAAGCCCTAAATGCTTACTTTCTACAACTAGGTAGATAGTGGCAAATCTGGGTCGTCCAAAGAGAAGAGGGATCTTCCTAAGCATCTAAGCACAAATGGTTGATACTAGGCTAGGAGTAAATATATATACACACACATAAAAGCAAGTAAAAGGGGGGGTTGGTTGGTTGGTTTCCTAAGTTAACAAAGATAAAAAGACGAGATAACTAGCAACGTCATGTGACTATGCTAATCATCAAACAAAACTAAAGAAAAGGGTTTTAAACTACAAAGATAAAATGCCTTGGGGGCAACGGATATCCACTTCCACATCTAATGTAGTTCATCGAATCATTCACACATTCCATCATATATAGCATTCAGGACCCAACACTCACACACCCATCTAGCAAGTACCACAACACACACATCACAAGGAGTTCTAAGTTCATGCTTATAGATCTTCATGCAAAGGCGCTACGGAATTCGTCACGTTCCTACACCTAAACAATTCAACCACACAAGCACTCCCTATGCTCAAACAACTCATGATGCACATGCAGTGAAACACACCGTCAAGAATGCATAAACGCCAAATAACAAATGCTTCAAGAATGAATTTAAATCATCTATTCAATACTTCAACTACTTGTCGTGGAGACTAAACTCCTATCCTTCTTAGTTCGTAGTTTGCGAGAGTGAGTTCGACATCTCTCGTCAAACCTCACCAATGACTCCCAAGTCGCGACCACGACTCAAGGTGTCATTGGTGGCATTTAGCACGAAGGACCAACAAGCTTGGCAATGCCTATGACCACTACACCGTGACTAAGCATTAAACCAATTCATGCAATTACACGAGATTGGATGAACGTGCAACGCACATTCATCCACGAGCATATGACTCTCTCGTTTGCTACACAAACGAACATGACGAAGAGTTCAACATCAATCACATTCGTCTAGCACATTGTCAACACACTAACACAATCAAAAGCTCTAATTCACACTCATACATTCCTAACAAGAACAGGGGGGAAATTAACCCAAATCCCCCAAACCCTAGCTAGCAATTCATACAAGCATTTCATATCATCAAGCTCTCAACAACATCAATGAAATCAACAATTAACATTCAAAGCACAATAAATGCACAATAGCAAAAACACCAAATAGATAGATAAAATGATTCTCAATACATAGAAGTGGAAGCTTCAATCCATAGCTCCCAAGTACAAGAACTACTCTAGAACAACAAAAGACATAATTAAACTACAAAAACTAAGAAAAGAAAGAGAAGAAAACCAAGGGTTTTCAAGCCCTAAAATGCAAGAAGAAGAGGGAAAAAAACTGTGGAGAAGAGGGAGTGAAGGGGTATTTATAGGGGGAAGAAAAAGGGGAGAAAACGCTGCTACAGGGCTGATTTTAAGCTGTCGTCGCGAGTCGCATCGCGACTCGCGACCAAATCAGTAACTCAGCCTTGCTGTTTTGTTTTGCTTCCTCCGGGTGAACCGTTGATCCGTTTCGGGAGTTCTTGTAGTCGATTTTATAGTGCTCGAGAAGAGGAATCCAATGGTGCCACTCTTGAAGGCTGATTCCTCTCGGAAAATTCTGAGAACCCCGGACCATCTTTCACCCGTTGCTTTGCTCTCCTTTCTTCATCTCTTCACTTCTTCAAATCTTCACAAAGCTCAAATGTAAAGGTCTTCAAATCTTCAAAGATAAATCTTCAAAGTCTTCAAATCTTCAAAGTCTTCAAACAAATCACCTTGTCACACAAAATCATCTAAAAAGTGATAAAAATGTCAAAGCCGCCTTTATCCCTCCTTAGATGATTTCAAGGCAAAATGCCACATGTAGAGCACAAAATTGCACAAAACCTAATCCTAAAAAGCCTAAAATAACCATCTAAAATGGACACATCACATGACTGATCATCCCTCATGTTGCATATCCTGACCATGGACAGGAACTCTAGTGTGTATCCCCAATAGGAGGGGGCACTCTTTCCCATGACACCCTCTAACCCTCCTTTGGCCAAGAGGCATCGAACTGGCTGGATTAGCCCAAGAGCGTCTAGTGTGGATACATCAACAAAGCTTTTCTCCTTCAGCTAGCGATTGACCAAGGCATCTCAACTCTCCTCATAGGGCCCAGTAATCTAGGTCAAACCCAAGTACCTATCAGGAGGGGGAGGTACAAGGTTCGGCCCCGGAGCCGGCGCCGGAGGTGGAGGTGGAGTAGCAGTGCGCCCACCTCGTGGAGGAGCCCTAGGTCTCTTCGTAGGGGCCATATCTAACATCTACAACAAATAAGTCAATGCACAAAAATATACAAACATGAAATATAAAAAAATCACACTCAATCTCAAACTAGTTTAGCAAACATCACAAACCAAATCAAGTCCAAGCCAACTAGTTCCAGTCCTAACCACAATTGTATATACAATTCATGTCACATTCAACATGCCATAATTTCAAGTTCACTAGGTTGTCACGTAGTTAAACATCCAAAATGCTATATCTTATAATCACAGTCATGCCTAACTAGTTTAGCTACCATTAGTACGTTCATAACGTTAACATTCAAGTGCCATAGCTAAACTACCTTAAGCATGATAACTGATGTGCCCATTTTATATGGTGGTTATATTATGAATTTTAGGATTCACTTTTGTAGACTTTTATGCTCTAAATGTGACATTTTGCCTTGAAGTTCTCTAAGGAGGGTTAAAAGTGACTTTTACGCTTTTATTACTTTTCTAGAGAATTTTGTGTGACAAGGTAATTTGTTTGAAGACTTTGATGACTTTGATGAATACCTTTGAAGATTTGAAGACTTGTAATTGAGCTTTTGAAGATTTGAAGAATTGAAGAAGTGAAGAGAAGAGGAGGATATGAAACAAAAAGAAGAGAGAAGAAATGGTTCTTGACTTGAAGTCCGCCGCGAGGCCGTCGTGACTCGCGATGGATGAGGGGTCAGAAACCCTTCTTCTTTTTTGCACTATAATTACTCACCTTATCCTCTCCTCTTGAAGAGACAAATCCAACCTTTTCTTCCTGCGTTTTTCTGGGTTCAAACCCTAGTTTTTCTTTCTTTTTTTTTCTTAGTTTTTGTAGGTTAATCATGTCTTTTAACTGTCTAGCTTAGTTTTATCTTGGGAGCAATGGATTGAAGCTTCCATTTCTATGTAGTAAGAACCATATATATATATATATATATATATATATATATATATATATATCTGTTTGGTGCTTTTGCTATTGTGCATTTATTGAGCTTTGAATGTGAATTGTTAATGGCATTGATGTTCTTGGAAGCTTGAGTATATGAATTTCTTATATGATTACTTGTATGATTACTTGTTAGGGTTGGGAGACAGTAGCTAATTCTCCCCTCTTTTAATGTGGAATCCAAGAGCATGAGTTAGAGCTTCTTAATGATATTGATGTGTTGATTATTACTAGATAAATGTGATGATGTTGAATTCATTGTCATGTTTATTTTAGGTAGCAAATGAGAGAAGTCAATGAATGTCGATTGTTCTTGGCTAATCTTGTGTAAATACATGATTAGTGGAAGTAGTGAATAGATTTTGTCATTCGTTCTTGAAGCCTTTGTTATTTAGCATTCATGTGTTCTTAATGCTATGTTTCATTTCATTTATGCCATGTGTTGTTTGAGAATAGGGAAGTGTTTGTATGACTTAAGTGTTAGGTAGTTAGGAAAGTGACGAATTCCTTAGCTCCTTTGCATGAAAGTCTATGAATATGAACTTAGAACTTCTTGTGCATAATGTGTTGTGAATATTGCTAGATAAGTATGTTAATGTGGATTGTTCTCATATTTATCCCATAGATACAATGAAAGGTTGAACCTTGAATGTGGTTTGTTCTAGGTTTAGCCTAGTGAATGCTATGTTTGGTTAAATGGTTGTCTTTGGTAGAAGGCTTGCCGTTGTCAAATCTATGGTCCTTTGTGTATAATGCCATTGATGAAATACCCCTATAGTCGTTGTTCGTCTAGGGTGATCATCAATGAGGTTTGCAAATGGTCGTTGTTTGTCTTTGCAAACTACTCTTAAAAAGGATTGAATGTTGATCTTCCATTGGCATTCCCCATAGGTAGCAAATGTAATAGGATGAGTGAATGGTTCAATGATCTACATTAGGTTTGGAAGTGGATATCGATTACCCCCAAGGCTTTATCTTTTGTAGTTTTAAAACCCTTTTTCTTAGTTTTGTTTGATGACTTAGCATAGTTGCTTGACTTTGCTAGTTGTCTTGTCTTTTAACTTTCATAACTTAGGACCACCAAACAACCAAACCCCCCCCCCATTTATAGGCTTTTATATGTATATATATACATATATATATATATATATATATCTCTCTCTACTCCTAGCCTAATAGCAACCTTTTGTGCTTAAACACTTGAGAAAATCCCCCTTCTTCGTGGACGACCCCAACTTGCCGCTATCTACTTAGTTGTAGATAGTAAGCATTTAGGGCTTATAAATATTAACTTTTAGAGGTACGGCGATGACCTCCTAAATTTTGGCGCCACTGCCAGGGAAGAGGCATTTACTTTTAAGTGAATAGGTGTATTCGGTTGCATATTAGCTAGTTATTTTTATTTTCCACTCCTTGGTGGTTGTTTTTGTTCGGAGTAGGTATTGCTTGAGTGCTTGGTAAATTTTATCAAGAATCCTTGCAATATGATTTCGGAAGTTTAAAAATTTATAAAAATAAATTAAAAATAAAATAATGGAGAATCTCACCTTGAGGGAACTCATGATGAGAAGAAAGGCTCAATAAGCAAGGTTTTGTATGATGTGTCATTCCGACCATCCTACCCAGTCTTGCTATTTATTGTGGGAAGAGCACTATGAGGGAGAAAGAACACTTGGTTTCCAAAACTAGATGTATTAAGAAGAGTGCTACCAAGAGGTAGGAGATGTTGGTTTTCAAGGGCAAGAAGCTCAAGAATGGTATTTATACCAGAATCCTTACAATCCGGAATGGAGTGACAATCCGGATTGGTGGTATGAGAATGAACTGGAAAACCAATAATACAAGCAAAATAGTTGGCCATCATCACCTTATACCATACCCCAAAACCAAGCCCAACATGGAAGTTCAAGTTTGACACATGAAGAAGTAGTGAATACAATAGCAAACTTGAACAACTTTACTAGTGAAGACCCGGACACCTGGCTCTCCTCTAGTGTTGAGGCAATTGAGGGGCATGTGAGGAGTATACTAAAAGTATTGGCCCGAATGGAAGCTCGTGATTCAACAAATACACCATCCCAATTCAAACTCGAGGATTCAGTGAGTGAGGTCACCATGGGAAATTATCTTGAGTTCAAAAGGAATGAGGAGTTGGTTGTTGAGGATGATAAAAAGGAAAAAGAGGTGATTGTCTTACATTTATTAGCATACTCACCCCTACCCCTGCCTATTGAACCAACTCCACCATTTTTGGAAGTTTAAGCGAGATAAGAGAGGAGCCAAAAGACTACCCCAAGCCTCCTAACCACCCAACTCCCTTTAAACCATCTCCACCTCAACAAGACTTTCCTCTTGAAAGTTTTGTACCCCCACCTCTCTACTTTTGGACACTCATGGTGAAGGGGTTCAAACCTTCACCATATGGATAACATTAAGGTCATGCCGATGAACTTAAATATATGGAGCTTTGCCGTGCCGACGATGTAAATAAACTCGGCCTTTTATTTTGGTTTTTGTTGCTTAGATTTTGTTATTTTGTCCTTTTCTTTTTACGGTGTGTTTTTCTGCGATTTTATAGAAAAGTGAAGTGCATTGCATTGGAGGAGATGAAGGAAATAAATCCATGAGAAGGGAAGAAATCTTGGAAGGTTGGTGAGAAAAGATCAAATTCTTTCTAAGTGCTAGGAGGGCTTGTGATCACCATCGCGACTATCTTGCAATGACCTCGCGAGAGACCATTGTGAGTCGCAATGTGATCACAAGTTTCGTGCACACAAAATCAGCCCCCAGCCACCACTTTCTACGGGTTACGAAGAGGCATCGTAAGTCGCAACCAATAGGTCCTTGAGACAGCATCCACTCGAGACCTCTAGTCAAGCTAAACCCAAAAATCCATCATTCCTCGAGGCCGCAGTTCCTCAAATTGAGCTGAAACCTTCGAGACATCATTCTCTCGAGACCTCAGGTCCTCGAGGCTACAATCCCTCGACTATAGATGAAATCCTTGAGACCTCCGATCCTCGTGGTCACAAACCCTCGAGTCGAGCTGAGCTCAATAGTGCAAGCCCTCGAAGACCTTGGATCCTCGAGGCCAAAAGCCTTCAACTCGATTAGAAGCTCTCGAGGCCAGTGAAGCCCTTGAAACCTCGGGTCCTCGAGGCTGCAAGCCCTCCAGTCAATCTGAGCCCAACAGTGCAAGCCCTCGAGACCTCGGGTTCTCGAGGCCAGTTCTCGAGATATCATCCCCTCGAGACCTCAAGGCAACAAGCCCGCAATTCGAGCACAACTTAAAAGTCCATCAGCCTTCAAGACCTCAGGCTAGTTCTCAAGGCTAGTTCTCAAGACATCATCCCCTCGAGACCTTCAGCAGCAAGCCCTCAACTCGAGCAGAACTTAAAAGTTCATCAGCCCTTGAGACCTCAGGTTCTCAGGACCAGTCCTCGAGATGTTATCCCATCAATACTTTGAGGTAGCAAGCCTTCAACTTGAGTAGAACTTAAAAGTCAATCAGCCATAGAGACCTCAGGCTAGTTCTTGAGACATCATCCCCTCGAGACTTTGAGGCAGTAAGCCTCGACTCAAGGTGAACTTGATAGTCCATCACCCTCTTGAGGCCAGTACTTGAGACCAACCCTCGAGACATCATCCCCTCAAGACCTCGAGGCTGCAAAGTTCTTGGCTCAAGCCGAACCTGAAAGACCATCATTCCTCGATAGCATCATTCCTCAAGTCAAACCGAAGACCTCGATGCATCAGCCCCTCAAGACCTCAGGTTCTAGAGGCCACAAGCACTCTATTCGAGCAGAAGTCTTCGAGACCTTGGGTCCTCGAGGCTGCAATCTGACTCGTGCTGAAACTCTCGAGACCTTGGGTTCTCGAGGCTGCATTCCCTTGACTCGAGCTGAAGTCCTCGAGACCTCGGGTCCTCGAGGCCACAAGCACTCGATTCGAGCAGAACCCAAAAGTGCATCATACCCTCGAATTCTTGGGTCCTCAAGGCCAAAAGCCCTCGACTTGAGACAATGCATCGCGAGTCGCGATGAGAAATCCAACCTTTCAACTGAGCTTAAACACTGCTTAATCCTTCCTCCTTCTCCAAATACTCCCAAGAACCACCACATATCCACTCATTCCTCCACCATCTCACATATATTGACATATGAAAATTCTTGCATCTTTATAGTATCTTTGTTGATTATAGTATGCCGACTACATCATTGAGTCTTTAATTTCTATATTCTATAATAATGCTTGGATATATGTTGATATATGTTAGATATATTGGACAATCTTATAGTGGTGATTGCATGATAGATTGATTGTTCTTTGATAACACTACGGTTATTAACTCTTGATGCTAAACCTTGTATTAAAAATCCTTATGTACTTGTAAGTTTGATGTTGTTATTTTTGGTGTTAGTCTTGATCCAACGGCGCCAAAGAGACAACATTTTGCTCGAGGGGTGAGTTCTTCTACGACACTTTTGCTCCCCCCTTCCGGTTCCAAAACCGACTTCGGGACCGATTTTATACAATTACATGGGATTGCGCCATATCACCGGCAACTATTCAGATAAACGAGTGTCACTCTACCTCTTACCTTGAGTTTTATTATTATTTCCTTACATGTTTACATTGAGGGCAATGTAATGATTTAAGTGCGGGGAGGGGTTAGAGGACTCACATTCATGCTAGCTTCATTTGGAATGCTTTTTGCTACTTTTAATTGGAAAAATATGAGAAAAAGAAAGAAAAAATTGGAAATTTTGAAAAAAGAATTGAAAGAAAAGAAAACCGCTAAGTTGAAAACCCGAGAGGGCAACATAGGCAACATTGGGGGCCCAGATATGTCGAAAACCCAAAAGGGCGACCTAGGCAAAAATTAGAGGCCACAATGTGCGGAAAAAGGTGAGATGTGTGAGCCAAAGAAACATGATGTGTGGCTAGGATGAAAACCCGAAAGGGCTGAGAAAGAGAAAAAGAAAAAAAAAGCTATAATTTCACTCATTTGCCGGCGTTGGAGTCATAAGGTTGCGGTTATCATATGGATGGATTGGGTAGCTCAACATCTTTAGACCTCTTGGGATTGGGTAACTTAGTCGGTTGAAAAATGAAGGACGGGTGTGAAATTCTTTTTTTTTAATACCATCCGGAGATGGGGGAAATTATATTAGGCCTTCCCTAGCTCGTAAATAAGAATAAAACATTGGAAAAGGAAGCCGAGGCTTAGATGTCTATACATGAGTGAACATTCTGCTCTTGAAGCAATAATAATTGCATCTAAAGGAATAATGAAATACGAGAGAGCTATAGAGGAGGAACATGGATTATTAGGCTATGAAGAGAATCATCGAACTTGTTAGTGAGTCGAATCAACGAAGCACAAGACAGTCAGAGACTTCCTCATAGCCTAAACCATGATAATCCTCTTCTAAGTGAAGGATCAATAGACAATGGGTGAACAAAAAACTATGCTTTTCCAAGCCTGAAAATCCCATCTTGTTAACTTCATGTCATCATCTTGATCAGTCCATCCTGAGCAAAAGCTCAACCCTGGGAAGAGCTCTTGTTGTCACACTGTGGAACTCCAAAAGATGGAGACCCCAGAGAAATTAATTTGATGGCAACATGTCCCCAACCTACAAATATGGAATATAAAATCAGTAGCATCCGACCTAATTAACTATCCGTATAGAAGGGGTCCCGATTTGATCTAGTCTAATCAAGCCTTGCACTGAGTTAGGTAGCACAGAAATTGACTGAAAAGATTCATTACACTTAAGCTGTCGACATTTCTTTGCAAGAGTATAAGCCACCAAGTTAGCCTGTCTATAAATATGCACAAGTTTGATATCTTTCAAGGAGTGATTAATCTCATCAGCTAAGCAGAAACATTTCCAGTGAGATCTATGTGGATCATTAGCAAAAAGCACTGCACTGAGGCAGTCAGATTCAATGCACAGAGGTGAAGGCAAATCAGAGGAATGCTGTATTGCAAACCGAATAGCCTTCAATTCAGCTTCCAAAGAGGAATTAGCATTAGAGAATAATGTGTAAGCTCCTATAAAACCACCTCTACTATCCCTAATACTCATTCCAATCCCACACGTACTAGTGTTGCAGCACCAAGAAGCATCTACGTTAATCTTAAGACTAGATTTTGGCCTATCCCAAGCAATTTTCCAGATTTGTGGCTTTGGTGGACGTTTGAGAAGGGGTAGGAAAGAGTGGTCTGCAATACCGAAATCAAAGGGGGAGGATATATAAACAGGTTTAGCACAGAAGGAGTAAAAAATCTGATCTCTAATCTGATGAAGCACTAAGGTAGATGAAGGCCTTAAGGAGTCAAATAAAGTTCTATTCCTCATCTTCCACAGATTCCAGAATGTAAAAATAGCTGCAGTGCGGACTATAAGAGAATGTAAAGAAGAAAGAGTTGGAAGGGTTAGGTAGCAGGATAATCTGTCCCAAACAGATGGAAAAGCCCTATCTCTAATCCCCATAAACTGATGAACAGTATACCATACAGTCAATGAGAATTCACATGAATTAAAAAGATGCTCTAAAGAGTCTTCCTGTTTATTGCACAAACAACACTTAGAGGCTAGACAAAATCTTAGTTTTCTAAGGATATTATCAAAAAGCAACAAAGAGTTAGTCACTTTCCACATAAAAACTGAGATTTTCTTTTCAAATCTAGAGTTCCAAAAATGGTGAGAGGAGGATATACTACCTGTGTAGTTACATAGAGAAATGTATGTTTCCTTGAAAGAGAAATTCCCATGGATACCTGGTTTCCATATTAGCCTATCAGCTCTATGAGGAGTAAGCTTTGAATCCTGCAAGAGGGAAATAATGTTAGCTGACAGGAATGGTTCAATTTTTGTGATGAGAATAGCTTTGTTGGATATAAAATGAGAAACTGTACAGTCCCCATCAATATCCACCTTATTCTGATCACACATATCAGTGAGGAGACTAGCATCAAACCAATTTGCAGTCCAAAAGTTACAGTCCCCTCTCCCTATAATAACTCTGGAATTAGCTTCTGCCCAAAAACTGACTGAGCAAATCCTCTTCCAATTTGGGGATGTCCTATGTGAAGGAGGGAGGGCTGCTAGAAGATGAGTCCACAGAGCCTCAGCCATTTGAAACTTCCACCACAATTTAACCGAACATGTTTTAATTATGGTAGATATAGACCTAAAACCTAAGCCATTTTGCTCAGTAGGAAGACAGAGATCTTTCCATTTTCTCCATGATCTTTTAGATTTTAGATCAGTCTCACCCCAAAAGAACTTGCTAAGTTTTTTCTCAATGATGGAGATAATCAGTTTTTTTGGATTTAAAACCTTCCAAATATGCTGTGGGATGGCATAGATACAAGACTCAATCAGAGTAATTTTTCCACCCATGGATATCCATCTATTTTTCCAGTTACTAATCTTACTATCAATCAGCTCAAAAAGAGGTTGAAAATATATCTTTTTTGCAGCACCAGTGAAAATTGGAACTCCCAGGTATGAAAAAGGAAAAGATCCAATTTTCATTCCTAAGATCCTTTTAATGTGGTGAACCTTTTGAGCTGAAGCATGCTTACCAATGTAGATATCACTCTTATTATAGTTAATAGATTGACCTGTGACTTCCTCAAAGGTGGACAAGAAAGCTTTTAATCTAACTAAAGTTAGCTTAGTTGCTTTAAAGAAAATAACAGTATCATCCGCATAAGATAAGTGAGAAATTCTTGGAGGATTACCTGGTAGATCGAAGTATGACAGCTTACCACTAGAAAATATGAAGGACAGACTCCTTGAAAAGGATTCAGAGAAGATATTAAACAAGAAAGGTGATAATGGATCCCCCTGCTTAATGCCCCTAGTGGATTGAAAAAATCCCACCGGTCTACCATTAATTAGAATAGAAAACCAAGCCTGGGATAGATTTTTCATGACTGAGAAAATAAATTTTGCATGGAAACCAAATTTAGCCAAGACTTTGTATAAGAAGGACCATCTAACTCTATCAAAAGCCTTTTTAAGATCTAGTTTAACTATACAATTAGGATCTCTCCTTTTCCTATTAAGCAACCTTACCATTTCCTGAAGATAAATTACATTATCTGAGATATCACGTCCATGAAGAAAAGCTGTTTGATTAGGAGAAATTATCTTAGGCATAATAGACTTAAACCTTTCCATAACCACTTTGGAACAAATCTTGTTAATCACATTGGAGAGGCTTATAGGTCTATAGTCATCAAAAGATATTGGGGTTTTTTCTTTGGAATTATGGTGATCCATGTACTTCCAATACCCCTGGGCAAGTTAGAAGGAGACAAAAAATCCTGAACAGCAGAAAGAAGATCATTAGCTATAATGTCCCAGGATTTTATGTAAAACTTGGCTGAGAAGCCATCCGGACCTGGGCTGCTAGATTTATTAAGACTGAAGACTATCCCTTTAAGCTCATCAAATGTAACTGGTTGCAACAATTTTTCATTATCTTCCTGAGTAACCAGGTTCGGGATATGATTTAGAAAGTGAAACTGAAAAAGTGAGCTTTCAGGAGGGCAATCCTCCCTCAGAAGATTCTGAAAATAATTTATGGCTTCCATCTCAATATCCTGAGTATTTTCTAACCACTGTCCATTAATTCCTTTAATTTTTGTGATCTTTAATCTATTGTTCCTTTCTTTGACAGATCTATGGAAAAAAGATGTATTATTGTCCCCTTCTTGCAGCCATTTTACCTTTGCCTTGTGTTTCCAAAAAATTTTTTGCTCAGACATAGCCTTAACTAACCTAGCTTTAGCTTCCCTGAGCTTAACTAATTCAGCCACAGAATCAGTTTGATCACATAATGTCTCCTGATCCCTCACAGCCAATTCGGCTTGTAAGACATTGTCATTCATATTTCCGAAGTGGTCTTTGTTCCAAATTTTTAAAGCCTTCTTGAGTCTGACCAGTTTTAGGTAGAAAGCTAGCATTCCTGAATTATGCAAAGGAGCATCCCAATTATCTTTTATTACATCATTCAGCTCTTTTCTTTTATACCATGTATTTAGAAACCTAAAAGGCCTAGGATTGGAGGGATTATCACTACCTACAGTCAACAGCAAAGGATTATGATCAGAGCTAACCCTATTCAGAATCTGTATTGAAGATAAAGGAAAAGAAGTGGACCAAGCTGAAGTGCACAATCCTCTATCAAGTCTTTTAACAGTGTGAGATCTTAATCGGTTATTAGACCAAGTAAACAGGTTCCCAGCCGTATTAATTTCTTCTAAAGCCATACCATTAATAAAGTCATTAAAATCCCTCAAACTCCCAAGTTTTGGAGTAGATGGACCTTTATATTCATTTATTGATGTAATGGCATTAAAATCTCCAATAAAAAGGGATTCAGCATGATTATATAAACTGAGATCTGACCAAAGTGATTTTCTACCTGATCTAGTTCGAAGTCCATATATGAAAAAGACATCCATAGGTTTACTGAGATTAGACCTAGTTAGGTTAGCACCAAGAAATTGGAGATTATCACAATGAACTGACAGAGTAATGCTTGAAGACCAAAAAATCCATATCTGACCATTTGTTGCAGAGAAGCAGTTATCAAAATGAAGCCTTTGTCTATATAAATCACACTGAATATTATCATGTTTTGGTTCAATTAAGCAAATGAGTTCAAATTTGTGCCTATGAATGAGATTAGAGAGCCTTAACATAGAAGTGTCCATACCCCTAATGTTCCAAACCAGCATTTTAATCTTTAGATTTGTGTTACTCATAGGGAAACATTAGAGGAGCTTTTTGATCTAGTCATAATAGTGTTTTTTTGTGCAAAAAAGGATTCATTGTTATTTTTTGCCACAGACTTACCTTTCTTTTGCTTAGTAAGAGCAGTAGGCGAAACACCACTACTAAGTACCTGGTCATCATCATCATCTTGGACTGATGTCATCAAGGGAGAACCTACTTCATTAGCTGGATATTCAGAATTAGTGACCTCATCACATGATGTTTCATCTTCAGCCAGAGGAAGGAATCTATTAGCCCTGTGTTTCTGCTGAGAAAAGATAAAGTTTTTTGCAGCTATAATAGAACTTAAAGGAGAGAAAGATCTTCCCCTTTTACTAGGTAGATCATCCTTTGCAAAAACTGTTGTACGAGTAGTTGGAGCCGATCGTATATGCCTGGTCAGTTTTTCTGATGTACCGGGACTAGTGAAAGGCACTTGAGGGGAGGAAATAATCTTTTGAGCCTCAGATACAGGGGACTGTAGTTTGTGCTCATTCTCTATGTCAGAGATATCTCTGTGGATTTTACAGGAAATAGGTTCTACTTCATTATGTGACACCACTTGTTGTTGATCAGTACACTCCTCAGAAATCCTAGGGACCAACTCAGGAAAGTCAATGTCAATTTGGATAGGATTATCAGGTTCTAGTTCAGAAACTGGGATCGACTATTTTTTTGGGGCATAGATGAACTTCTGTGCTTGAAAGTTTTTCTGCTTTTCTATAATTGAGACCCCTGAGCTCCCAGCCCTTAAATTTCCAGCCTGATTCATATTTAAATTCTCATTTACCTGCCCAGCAGTGTTCTTTAGCCGAGGCTCAGTATGGTTATTAGGCTTACCAGTTTTCTAAGTCCAAGATCTTTTAAGCTCAGGATGTAGATATATGCAGTAGTTATCCTCATGCCCTATACACTTGCAATGGAAACAGTAGGGTGGGATATCCTCAAATTCTAGGGGGGGTTTAATTACATTAAATTCATTTCCATTCTCTTCAATTCCAACTCTAATAGAAGATGGGAGTTTTTTTTTCAAATCAATTTCCACACACATTTTAACACAAGAAGGCCTAGACAAGGCCTTTGTGGCAGCATCGAGTTTAATGAAATTGCCAATTTGATTTCCCATTATCTCTAGCATAGCAGAATTGTAGAAATAAACAGGAACATGTGGAATTGAGACCCATACCGGGACAATGGACGATTCTGCCTCCGGCGAGAAGTCAGAAGTCCATTTCAGTACCTTCATTTGGGCATTGTTGAAGCTCCATTGTCCCTTGAGCCAAAACCTCTGATAGTCTTCTTTCTCCTGGAAACGTATGAGAACATGGCGGAAATCTATCGAACCAATCTGGAACTTGCCTTTGAAACCTACAGAATTGAAAGATTCATTTAGTTGGACCATGGATGGTTTACCCCTGGCAAACTTACCGATCAAAGCATTCCGATAATGAGAGGAGAGGATTTCCGCGTCTTTACGACTGACAAGGAAAGCGGTTTCTCCTTTATACTGAGTCTTAGGAATGATCTCTGGATTCGACGGAAGGCAATCGTGAAGAGGTGGAGGGCGGTTGGCCAAAGCCTGAAGGAAAGATTTGGAACCCCCGTGGATACCAGACGGGAGAGCCGCCATCGCGGCGGTGGGAAGGTGACCGTTATCAGTTGGCGGAGATGAAAGAAGAAGAAAAGAAAGAGAAAACAGTATGAAAACGACAATGAAGGATGCGTTTTGGCAATTTCGCACCAAAATCGTCACGTAGCTACAGTGATTGGCACTTTGTGAAGGAATGATTGATATATTAGGGTGTGAAATTCTTGATTCTTTTATACTTCATTTTGGTTGATATATTGGCATTGGGTAAAGTATGTGTTTGAACCTCCTCTATGGTTTTGACTTCATTTTATGTCATTGGATTTTGGTTGATATATTGGTATGAAGTGAAGTATGTGCTTCAACACCCTAATGGTTTTAACTTCATTTTGTGTCAGTGGACTTTGGGATTATCAATTCGGGACATTGAAACATTTTTATGGGTAGTGAATTGATAAGTGGTAGGTTTGGTTAGATTTAGGAATTGGGGTTGTGTGTGTGAAAAATTCTCATTTGAGCTTTGATTTTGGGATTTATGATATTAAGAGTTTTTGTGAGGTGTTGATTGGGGGAGTATTAGTTAGGATGTGGACATATGAATTCCTTTGTGTGCTTAAATCTTTTCTTACTCGAGGGCAAGTAAGGTTAAGTGTGGGGAAGTTTGATGTACCCATTTTATACGGTTATATTAGGACTTTTAGAATTCACTTTTGTACACTTTTGTGCTCTAAATGTGACATTTTGCCTTGAAGTTATCTAAGGAGGGTTAAAAGCAACTTTTATGTTTTTATTATTTTCTAGAGAATTTTGTGTGACAAGGTAATTTGTTTGAAGACTTTGAAGAATACCTTTGAAGATTTGAAGTTTTGAAGACTTGTCATTGAGCTTTTGACGATTTGAAGAATTGAAGAAGTGAAGAAAAGAGGAGGATATGAAACAAAAAGGAGAGAGAAGAAATGGTGTTGGATTTGGAGTCCGTTGCAAGGCCGTCGCGACTTGCGATGGACGAGGGGTCAGAAACCCCTTCTTTCTTTTTTGCACTATTAATACTCACCTTATCCTCTCCTCTTGAAGAGACGAATCTAGCCTCTTCTTCCTGCATTTTTCTAGGTTCAAACCCTAGTTTTTCTTTCTTTCTTTTCTTAGTTTTTGTAGGTTAATCATGTCTTTTAATTGTCTAGCTTAGTTTTAGCTTGGAAGCAATGGATTGAAGCTTCTATTTCTATCTAGTAAGAGCTACATATATATATATTTGGTGTTTTTGCTATTGTGCATTTATTGAGCTTTGAATATGAATTGTTAATGGCATTGATGTTATTAGAAAGCTTGACTATATGAATTTCTTGTATGAAGATGAATTAAGGATTAGGATCAATAAACATTGTCAACTGTGTGCGATTTTGGACGAATTTGGTGCGAAACACACACTTACTATTCACTTTCCTCTATTATTCACCTTCCCTGTCACATTTCTTGTCAATAACGGTCACTTTTCTCTGATCTGGCCACCGTTAATGGCGTTGCCAACGCCCAATCCCACCGCAGATATGATCCTCGCCAATAACAAAAGCTTCATCCAAGCTCTAACCGCTAAGCCTCCACCGCTCTTCACTTCCCTACCCGATACACCCAATCTACATCCCATCACTGAATACAAGGGAAAGATAGCTTTCATCCTTCCTCAGGAGGAAGGTGAACTATTGGTATCACATTATCAGAACGCTCTAGTCGGGAAGTTCAACAGAGGAAAACCAACTATGGAGCTTCTTCACACAGCTTTCAAATCAATTGGTTTCAAATCTAAATTTCAATTAGGTTCTATTGATTATCTCCATGTGCTAATTAGGTTTTAGGATAACGAGGACTACTAGAGATGCTGGATGAAGGGACCATGGATGATCCAAGGAGCAGTCATGAAAGTCCAGAAATGGTCTCCGGAATTTTCTTCAACAGCAGAATCTTCTATCGTTCCAGCTTGGGTAACAATTCATAAAATCCCTATTCACTTTTACAACACCTCGGTAATCATTGGCATGAGTAGTCAGATAGGTAGATATCTAAAAATGGATGCTGCTACATCTGCTCTGACTAGACCATCTGCCATTAAAGTTTGTGTTGAAGTAGATCTTTTGTCTCAACTCCCCTCAACTATTGTGGTAGGAATAGGTAACAAAGTAGCAGATTACCCCATAGAATATGAGGAACTTCCTACTTATTGTACTCATTGTAGGATAATAGGTCATAATCAGGATAATTGTTACTTTCTGCACCCTGAGCTAAGGAAGAGGTACATTGACACAAACACAGTAAATGGAAAAAAGGAAAGAAGAATCCCAGAACAAGTAGAACCATAGAAAAAGTTTGAACCACATTCTAAAGTGATAGTAAATGCTGAGGGATCCTCAGATCTAACTGTGTCTCAAAAGGAACTTGATTTCCAAATCCAAAGAAATACCTCAAGCTACCATCAGGAAAATAATTTTAACTCTTTTACTGTTAGCCACAAGAAAAGAACTGATTCTTTCTACTCCTTGGATGACATTTCTAAACCAATCACTGCTACTTTCTGGAGAAAAAAAACAAATAGGCTTAAACATCTCCTAATCTAGAAGATTTAACACTAAAAAACACTGTCACAATATCTAATACTTTCCAAACTCTAGATGTTTTAAATGAAGAAGAACAGGAGGGAGAAGCTGTTGATGTTTTCCATGAATCTTTGGAATCTCACGAGTTAGTGGTGCCCTCAACAAAAAATGATAATATTTCAATCACAATAGAGGGACCATCCACTCCTGGACATAAACAAGATGCCTGTCTCTCAGATCAGCTTTTCATCTCAGCAACCAAATCACCTGTTCTCCCTGAAGCTGCCCAGGCTGGTGAGGATGCTCCAGCCTCTACAGATCAAAACACAAAGGTTGATAAAAGTGCTCAGACTAAGGTTAGTACTCTTAAAACCAAATATACTATGGATACTATGGAGAAAGGTGAGGATAAAATAGGAAACAATAGTAAAGCCTCAACTACAAAACTTAGGAAGCTTAGATCCTCACACAAAGAAATCCCAGCAGGTTTTAAATGATTAAATACACCATCATAGGAAACATATTAGTTTGGAATGTTAGAGGATATGGAACATCAATGGATAGATTAAAAGCACTTAAGTTAACTCATAAGATTGATATTCTTTGTCTGATTGAACCTTGGTATGATAAACATAATCTAAATATTTTAATGCATGAACTAGGTTTCAAATTTGCACTCCCTGCCCAAAATGCAAAAATCTGGATCTTATGGAACCAAGCCTTTAGTGTAGTCAGTCTAAATGAATTAGACCAATTCTTACAAGCTATGATCTCAGAAACTTCAACATCAGATAGTTGGAACTGTTTCTTTATATGTGCTAGTGTCAATAGACAAATGAGGGAAAACCTCTGGAATGACTTAAGAACACCACCCCCTGAACCCTCCATATACATTGGTGATTTTAATACGGTAGCTTCAGTTTCTGAATATAAGGGGAGAAAATCAACCCCCAATAAAAGTATGAAACAGTTTAATGATTTCATTAATAATCTGGACTTGCATGAAATTTCCACGGTAGGAAACTCTTTTACATGGTGCAATAATCGTTTCAGAGATAAATGCAAGGAACTCATGTTCCAAAGACTAGATAAGGGCATAAGCAATCTATATTGGCTGGAATTATTCCCTAACAGTTCAATTCAAGTGTTAAATAGAATGACATCTGACCACTCTCCTTCATTATTGTGTATTCAATCTTCTGAAGAAATGGTGCCCAGGCCATTTAGATATCAGGATATGTAGTCTACTAGACATGATTTTCAGGATTTAGTGGTTAAAAACTGGAACTTATCATCTCCTTTAAAAGGGATGTTCAGGTTAGTGTATAAACTTAAGAGGCTTAAGACTGAAATTAAAGAATGGAACAAAAACAGCTTTGGAAATGTAAATCTAAATCTTCTTCAAGCTGAGGCTAAAGTTAATGATCTGGAAATAATTTTTTAACAATCTCAAGATGAATCAGATTTAGCTGAACTTAATAAGTCAAAAGCCTTACTTATCAGATCTCAGAAAGAAAAAAAACATTTTCTTAAAGCAAAAGGCTAAGTTAAATTGGCTTAAGTATGGTGATGCAAATACCAGTCATTTTCACCACACCATTAGGGAAAGGAGAGCTAGATCAATAATTAATAAAATCAAAGATGGACTAGGGAACTGGTTTTCAGGTCCTCAATTGATTAAAGAAGAAGGATTTCGATTTTTTAAGGAATTACTAAATGAGGATATCACTCCAAAATCAGGAACTTACATTAACTATTTTTTAAAGGAAATACCTAAAGTAATTACCGAAGAGCAAAATCAACTCCTTCTTCAACTTTTCACTATCCAGGAACTCAAGTATGCAGTTTTTTATTTAAACAAATCTAGTGCCCCTGGATTTGATGGTTTCTCTGGTGAATTCTATACCACTTTTTTGGAAACCATTAAACATGACTTGCTTGATGCTGCAAATGACTTTACATGCAATGGAAACATCCCAAAGGCTATTTCAAGCACCTGGCTTACCCTAATACCCAAAAAACCAATCCCTACCTCCTTCTCTGATTTCAGACCAATTAGTCTATCAAACTTTGTTAATAAAGTGTTCTCAAAAATGCTAATGGAAAGGATCAAACCTTTGATGCAAATTTTAATTTCTCCGGAGCAAAGTGCATTCATCAAGGGTAGGGACATCATTGATAATGTAATCCAAATGCAGGAGATGACCAGAATTTTGTCCAGAAAATCAAAGGTTCAAAATTTGATAGTAAAACTTGATATGCAAAAGGCTTTTGATAGAGTCTCTTGGTCTTTCCTAAACTCTATACTTCTTCATTTTGGATTTCATGGAAATTTTGTTAAAATCATCATGCATAACATAGCAGCTGCTCATTTTTCTGTTTTAATTAATGGAGTAACCTCCGGTTTTTTTGCATCCTCTAGAGGCATAAAACAAGGTGATCCCCTTTCACCTTTTCTGTATAACCTACTCTCAGAAGCTTTTTCTAGAGGTTTAAAGAAAATTTTCAACATAGGATATCTCCAAAATTTTGGTCTTCCTCTGTCCTGTTCACCTGTTTCACACTTAATGTATGCTGATGATACAGCAGTTTTTCTTAATGCAAAACCTACAAACTTGAAGAGGTTTAAAAGTTTTTTGATTGCATATGAGCAGACTACTGGACAAAAGGTCAATTTTGCAAAATCTGAATTTTTTGTCTCCCACAGAACCCCATTATCAACAGTTCTCTCCATAAAGAGGTTACTGGGAATGGAAAAAGGCTCCTTTCCATTCAAATATTTGGGAGTCCCTATTTTTTCTGGTCGAAATCTACAGGTACACTATAAACCTCTACTGGAAAGAATGGAGAAATCAATCAATAACTGGAAGAATAGATGGCTCACCACTGCTGGTAAGATAGTACTAATTAATCACTGTTTTATTTCAATCCCAACGCATATCTTTGCTGTTTTGAGTCCACCAAGGATTGTTTTAAAAAAATGGAGAAAATAGCATCCAGTTTTTTTGGGGGGGAATGCTGACAACATTGATAGGAAAAAATGGAGGTCTTAGAAAAATATGAGTTTACCTATAGATGAAAATGGCATAGGTTTTAGGGATTTAAAAGCTATTGTGGATGCCTTTTCATGTAAATTGTGGTGGAAACTGCAACAAAATAATAACCAGTGGACTTCTTTATTATGGTCACTTCCTATGTCCTATAAAAAATCACATACTTGGTCCAGAATATGCTATATCACAGCTAAGGCAAACAGCTATTCTCGGGTTCTTTATGGATTTGGTGATTGCTCTTTCTGGAATTCTAATTGGACAGGAGAAGGAGCTCTGTTTTATAAGTGGCCTCATGAGAGAATTATCCTCTTTGAGGATATTTCTCTCAGGTTTTTTATAAACAACAAAGCTTATCTCCTTCCAAAGCTGGAGCCATATCTGGCTACCAATTTATATGTTTTGCAGGCTGCTAAGCTGGAACACACTCATGAGGATAAGCTTGTTTGGACTCCAACCACAGATGGATTATTTTCCATACGGTCGGCATACAACATTTTCAGGCAGAAGAAAGCAAAAATCAGACATTTTTCTAAGGTTTGGTCTTCTTTCATCCCAAAGAAAATGTCTGTTCTATTGTGGAGAGCTATGAATGGAATTCTTCCTTTTGATAACATATTATGTAGGTTAGGTTTCCTTTTAGTCTCTAAATGTCCACTCTGCTTGAACCACACAGATACTTTGGATCATTTTTTCAATTCGTGCCCCTCCTCTATTGCTGTATGGGATTCTGTCAGTGACCTTTTACATCTACAACATTCAGTTTTTGCTAATTTCAAGGGTAGAGTTGAATATTATCTTTCTTTTAAGGCAGAATCCAAGATTCACTCTAACATTACCACTGCTGCCCTTCTTGTCACAACTTGGTTTCTTTAGATTAAAAGGAACAAAATTATCTATGAAAATGAATCTTTCTCCCAAGTTGCTTGCTTAAATGAGATTAAAGGCATGATTTTTCACATCTTTACTGTCCATCACCTAATTGGTAGGGTAGACAAGCATAAGTACTGGACTCAGGCGAATATTATCCCACAAATTTTTCAAAAGAGGAAAAAATCTTTCACTGCTGTAAAATGGAAGAAACCACAATCAGGATATAAGATTAATACTGATGCCACATGGAATAGAAATGGTTCTTCTTCTTCGGCTGTGATAGTTAGAGACTGGACTGGGAATATGGTTATAATGAGAGCTAAAACCTTCCAATCTCCATCCCCTCTACATGCTGAATTACTCTCTATTCTACATGGATATGAATTATGTTCAGAATTGGATATATCTACTTGTGTGGTGGAATCAAATTGTTTAATAGCTGTCCAGGGTATTCAAAATCCCAAAAGCTCCCCTTGGAGAACTTTTTCCATCTGTAGTTCTCTTAACTCTAAACATCTTAAATACCCAATTCATCACATTCATAGGTAGGCAAATAGTGCAGCTGATTATCTTGCTAAATATGCTCTAGAAAAAAAGCTTCATGGTGATATAGACATCCAGTCAGCCCCCCCTTTCCTTAGGGGACTTTTAGCACTTGACAGAAGTGGCCTACCTGTGATTAGAGTTGGTACATGATTTTTTTGCCATTTCAGTTATCATCTTAGGACACTTTCATGAGCTTTCTACTCATACAAACAATCTGCATGCCATAAATTAGAATGGAGACTATTGTTTTCTCTGTTTTGCCACAGGTCGTATTACAAGAAATTGGGTGTATTACGGTCATCTGCACCACATCCCTGTACTCTCGGATTTTGGACTCTATGCAAGCATGCTTGATCACTTGCTTTGGTTAACAAGTGATTGCCCTCACGGATTTTGGACCCAATGCAAGCATGCTCGAACCCCTTTACGGATCTTTTGTTTTTTCAGTTAACTAATCTCAATGTATTAAAAGGTGCTGCCTGGCCGGATGGAAGAATTAACACATGGGGTGGAGATTCTTCTTTCTGGAATCGCAATTACCTTTTTTTCCAACCCTCTGTTCTAGCTACAAATCCTTATAGATTTAAACTTTAGATTCACATCTTGGGGCAATTCAGTTGCCATTATGTATAACTTTTTTTAACAGGTTTGGGGAACCTTTATAAAATATCCCCCACCTAAGGGTGTTTGATTTAAAAAATATATATATGAATTGCTTGTATGATTACTTGTTAGGGTTGGGAGAAAGTAGCTAATTCTCCCCTCTTTTAATGTGGAATCCAAGAGCATGAGTTAGAGCTTCTTAATGATATTGATGTGTTGATTATTGCTAGATGAATGTGATGATGTTGAATTCATTGCAAATGAGAGAAGTCAATGAATGTCGATTATTCTTGGTTAATCTTGTGTAAATACATGATTAGTGGAAGTAGTGAATAGATTTTGTCATTCATTCTTGAAGCCTTTGTTATTTAGCATTCGTGTGTTCTTAATGCTATATTTCATATCATTTATGCCATGTGTTGTTTGAGAATGGGAAGTGTTTGTATGACTTAAGTGTTAGGGAGTTAGGAAAGTGACAAATCCCTTAGCTCCTTTGTATGAAAGTCTATGAATATGAACTTAGAACTTCTTGTGCATAATGTGTTGTGAATCTTGCTAGATAAGTATGTTAATGTGGCTTTTTCTCATAGTTATCCTATAGATGCAATGAAACATTGAACCTTGAATGTGGTTTGTTCTAGGTTTAGCCTAATGAATGCTATGTTTGGTAAATGGCTATGTCTTTGGTAGAAGCCTTGTCTTTGTCAAATCTGTGGTCCTTCGTGTATAATGCCATTGATGAAATAATCCTATGGTCGTTTTTCTTCTAGGGTGATCATCAATGAGGTTTGCAAATGGTTGTTGTTTGTCTTTGCAAACTACTCTTGAGAAGGAATGAATGTTGATCTTCCATTGGCATTCCCCATAGGTAACGATTGTGATAGGATGTGTGAATGGTTCAATGATCTACATTAGGTTTAGAAGTGGATATCGATTGCCCCCAAGGCTTTATCTTTTGTAGTTTTAAAACCCTTTTTTCTTAGTTTTGTTTGATGACTTAGCATAGCTGCTTGACTTTGCTAGTTGTCTTGTCTTTTAACTTTCATAACTTAGGACCACCAAACAACCAACCCCCTCCCATTTACAGGCTTTTATATGTATATATATTTATATATCTATCTACTCCTAGCCTAATAGCAACCTTTTGTGCTTAAACGCTTCAGAAAATCCCCCTTCTTCGTGGATGACCCCGACTTGCTGCTATCTACTTAGTTGTAGATAGTAAGCCTTTAGGGCTTATAAATATTAACTTTGAGAGGTACGAAGACGACCTCCCAATAACGTTGCATACAAATATAAACTATGTTTAATCAAGCCAATATGCCTAATCTCTAGTACAAGTCACAACCAAATTCTCAACCAAAGCAACAATTATAAACACAATGCAAGCACAACACAAACATGAGCAAATCAACACAATCAACATGAGCACAATTCTATACCACACCCAAAATCCCATATGAATAAAATCAATTCAATCCACCATGTATTAATCAATACTCTATAGTTAAGATCTCCATCAAACCAAATCAAAACCACAATATGCACAAGTCCTTGTCAATGCTAAACTACAAAGCATACCCACATTTACCATTGCCAAATATCCTACATAATAATGATCTATACAAGATATTCACAATTCAAGGCAGAAATTGTGAAGAACTATCATAACATACACGATGTATCATCATTCACAAAATGCACATTTTTCACCAAAATTAAACTACACACAATTCACAATTCAAGTGTTCAAAAGTAAGTAATAGTACCAATAGTGCGTGTAGGAGGATGAAACAATGAAGCCCACAACTAATTTGAGCCTAATTCACCCAAATTTGAGAAATCCCCAAAAACTATGGATTCGGGATTTTCACAAATTTGGTTGATTAGTGGGTGTTTGTGGAGGATTAAGAGGCTAAGGATGATGGGTTATGGATGTGAAAAGGATTTTTGCTGGCTTGGTGGTTGGGATTGATGGAAATTTTTGGATAGGATGGAGGAGATGATGGGAAGAAGAAGGGGTTTTGACAGGAAGAAGAGGAGTTTGTGAAAGTTTTATGTGTTCTCCCTGTATTTAAAAATAGTCATACATGCTTGTCGCACCTCTCAACATGTTCATCGCGACTCCCAACGGGCAGGTCAACCGTCACCTCTGGTCAAGGCAAGTGTTGTGACTCATGACTAGTCCATCGTGGCTCGCGATGCATTGTCACGACTCGCGATGGATCATCGTGACTCACGATGGATCGTCACAACTCATGATAGGACTGTCGTGAGTCACAAAAAGTGAATATGGGAGGTTCACATTTTGCAAAGGTTTTCTATTTTGGTCCCAATCGCAACCAAACTATTGCGACTCATGGTGATCTATCGCAACTCGCAATATGGCCATCGCGGCTCACAAAAGGTTGAGCCAGTGGGCTCCAAAATTGGGTCAATTTTCTAATCCTATTGCAACTCGTGATTAGGTGGTCACGACTCGGGATGGGAAGCCTACCTGGTACGTAGAAAAGTAAATTCTCGATCTCATCCATTGCCCAAGCTTTTCCTTCTTGACTCCTGGTATTTCTCCCTTCATCCATCCAATGCCTCGGGTTAAAATTTCTATAAACTCATGGAAAAGTAAACCGTGAAAAACACAAAGCTAAATAATGAAACTGATGACAAAAACTCAAAACCAATCATCAACGGAAAGTCACGAATGACGATCCGGATGATCAAAACCAAGTTTATCTAACATCGTTGACACGACTTACTCCCCTTTTTGGAGCTTATTCAAAAAATGAACCGAGATGATCGATCCCCTTTCCCCGACCTGGGTCAAAAAAAATGGGATTCACATCATCCCCCAACAAACCTTCTTCGAATAGCTTAGGGTTTCTTCATGTTCCCTCAACATTTCTAACAACTCACCTTTTTGTTCCATGGTGATCTCAAGCACGTGAGCATTTAGGGGTTTCTCTCCTTCTCTAAGGGATGCACATTTAAGAGCTTTTGACAGTGGTTTAAACTCTTCCACCGAAGTCTTCTCAAGAGAAGGAGGGAAAATCACCCTTATTGGCTTACCCATGGACACACGAAGAGTGTTGGATGTTTCTTTCCCAAGAATGTATTCGTCATTGTTGTTTTCCTTCAAGTTAGTACAAATAACCTTTGAAATCAAAGCATCACTCAAAACAT
Source organism: Rubia yunnanensis (assembly GCA_037428765.1). Classification (NCBI taxonomy): domain Eukaryota; kingdom Viridiplantae; phylum Streptophyta; class Magnoliopsida; order Gentianales; family Rubiaceae; genus Rubia; species Rubia yunnanensis. The sequence continues at coordinate 67,491,766 of CM075063.1, forward strand.
CATCCATGGAAACATTTAAGGAACTACCATCTTTGGGCTCAACTACATCTTTCTCTTTATCATCAATAACATATATAGCTTGGAAATAATGGTATCTACTAGGATGATCAATAGAATTATTACTGTCAAATTCTACCTTCCGCCCATTAAATTCCATCGTCAATGTTCCTTTATGCACGTCAACTATGGTCCTTGAAGTATTTAGAAATGGAATTCCTAAAAGATTTGGTTTAGCACTATTGTCACCTTCAATTTCAAGAACATAAAAGTCTGCGGGGAATGTCAAAGAATCCACTTTCACCAACACATCCTTTACAATACCTTTCGGGTATGTGCTACCTTTCGGGTATGGCTAGTTGAATAACAACCTCGGTTTTGTGCAAAGTGACTAGATTTAGACTTTCATACAAGGAATATGGGATCACATTGATTGAATCACTTAAGTCTAGCATGGCCTTGTTAACACATTTGCCTACTATCTCACAAGAGATTGTAAACATTCCCGGATTATCACATTTAGGGGGCATTTCATCTTTAAACGCTGCAGAGACATGTTCACTCTTCACACTCTTTTTCTTAATTTTCAATTGTTATTTCCTATTGATGGTATAAAATTCCTTAAGAAATTTAGCATACCTAGGAACTTGATTTAGAGCATTTATGAGTGGAATATTTACCTCATATCTATGAAAAACTTCGTAGATGTCCTTGGTGTCCTCCTTGTCCTCCTATCCTTTAATGCCTCCAAAAATGGTGGTTTTGGCGCATAGATAGGGATCTCTGCCCCTCTTGACTTCTTGTGCGGTGTAGATGAGGTTTCAAGATTTGATCTCGGTCTTGGCACAAATGTCTCCACCTCAATTTCTTCTTCTTTGTTCTCTTTGGCCAACTTCTCAGCCTTCTTTTTAAGGTTTTCTTCTTTTTCAACCATCCGCTCAACAAAAATCCTTTCTTGGGGCTCTTTCACTTCCTTTCCTCTTCTTAATGAGATTTCACTCACATTTTGTCAAGGGCTGATCTCCGGTTGGGAGGGAAGTTTGCCCTTTTCCCGGGCCTCCATCCGATTCACCACTTGAGCTATTTGGCTCACTTGAGTTTCTAAGCTCTTGATGCTCGCCTTGGCTTCATCTTGGAATTATTCACCTTTCTCCACGCACATGCTCAATCAATGAAAGGCTTGCATCACCTCATCTTTTGTCAAACCCGAGCTCCCCCCATTGATCTCAGGGCTTGTCTTGAAGCTTGTGATATTATTGTTAATGTGGCCTATATTTTTGTTGAGGAGAATGATATGGTTGAGGGTTTTAACCTCCTTGAAGGTTTACATACTAGATATTTGGGTTATCACGATTACCCAAATTGTATGGTCATTTTTGGTACCCCTGATAACCTTGGTAGCTTTTGTTACCTTGATAGCCTTGGTTTCCTTGATAGTATTGCCCGCCTTGATAACCCATGGCACTCACCTCCTCAATATAATCATCTTGAAAAGTAGGGAAAGCATCTGTAGGATGCGCCGATAGAAAATTTTCACAAGATTTAACATGTGGCACACTTCCAGGCTTGGTCATCAAGGATTTCACCATAGAAGTATGGGCCGACACTCAGTCCTCAAGCTTTCCACTATTGGAAGGGTCACTTGTGGGCATTGGATTTCTTCTTCTCAAATCGGCCCTGAGCTAAAGTTCCTTGACTCCTCCACTAGCTTCTCGTATAATTTTATAGCCTCCGTTGAAGTCTTGTTCTCAAGGGTACCACCACAAGAACTTCTCACTAGTCTTTGGTCCTTATCAAGAAGACCATTGTAGAAATAGTAGACCAAGTTTCCCTCCGAATAGCCGTGGTATGGACAACTCGTGAGAAGCATCTTGAATCTCTCCCAATAGTAGAAAAGAGACTCTTCATGCCATTGGAGCATGTTGCTTATGCCCTTCTTCAAAGCGACGGACTTCGAGGCCGGAAAGTACTTGGATAGAAATTTCATCTTCATGTCAAGACAAATTTTGATGCTCTTGGGTGGTAGGTAGTGGAGCCAATCCCTCACACATTCCCTCAATGTGAATGAGAAAGCCTTCAACTTGTAAAACTCTTCATCTACTTCATTGGGGACCTTACCACCACACAAAAAATGTAACTCGGTGAGATGCTTGTTGGCATTTTCCCCTTTCCTACCAAGGAAGATACTATATGTCTTGAGCTCGACGTGCCCATTCAGTCCAATTAAAGGATACTCAATGCACATCGATTGTTGATCAAGGTTGGGAGCCATAATGTCCCTCAACAAGGCTTGCCCTAAAGAGGCTCTAACTCATGCTCTTATCACATTCATCTAGCAATTATTAACACATCAACATCAATTAGAAGCTCTAACTCATGCTCTTGGATTCCACATTAAAAGAGGGAAAAATTAGCTACTTTCTCCCAACCCTAACAAGCAATCGTGCAAGTAATTCATATACTCAAACTTCCAGCAACATTAATGCCATTAACAATCCATATTCAAAGCTCAATAAATGCACAATAGAGAAAGCAATGGAAAGATAGAAATAATTCTCAAGACATTAGCAAGGAAGTCTCAATAAATTGCTCCCAAGTACAAAACTAAGCTAGATAATCAAAACACATAACATAGAACAAAAACCTACAAAGAAAGAAGAAGAAATGGAAGAAATTGGTGAAAACTAGGTTTTTGGAGCCCCCAAGTCGAGCTTGGGCAAATGGGGAAGAAGGGGGCTATTTAAAGCCCAAGTTGGTCAAAAAGAAGGTAAAAACATAGCAGATGTCGCCCGGGCGGAAATGGCCTCGCCCGGGCAGAAATAGCCTTGCCCGGGCAGAAATGACCCCGCTCGGGCGGTGGAGGTTTCAGCCCAAAAATTCAGAAATGGCCTCACCTGGGCTTCTTGTTTTTCTTCCCACAGGTGAACCGTTGATCCATTTTGGGAGTTCTTGTAGTCGATTTTATAGTGCTCGAAAAGACGAATCCAATGACACCACCCTTGTAAGCTGATTCTTCTTGGATAATTTTAAGAAACTTTTCCAAACATTCGTGTGATAATTCATTCACTTCTTTGCCTTCCTTCTTTAACCCTTCTATCTTCTACCATGTTTTGACACTTGACCTTCACTAAACCACTCTAAAGGGCTCACAAGACATCTAAAAATGAAGCTCACAAAATGAAATCTAGAAGCTCGTAAGGACCAAAAATCCATTAGACTAAACATAGGTTACAAAATGAATGATTTAGATATAAAAAAAATGGTCATCTAAGCCCCTTATCATGTAATTTACGTAAATCTAGCAATCTTACAACAAAAATATGAAAAAAGTGATGTTAATGCTTTGGAAAAGTGATGTTAAATGCTTTGGAAAATACATGCATTTGACGTCTCATCAGCAAGCAAAGTACTTCGAATCACATTGGTTCATTCGATGTAGTTTTCTCCACCTTTCAGAATGACATGATAGATGACAAGTCCAGGACCGTTAGAAGGATGGATGTAGTAGGGAGAGTTCGTTGATCGGCCAACAAGTACGGTTTGCCAGTGCCACATTTCAATTGCAACTGCTTGAGTGAAGATGCAATAACATCGATAGCATTGATATTTTGTATCTTTTTAGCCTCAGCTTCGGCGGCGATGCGAACAACTTCTATGGCAGCATGGACGGATTCAGATTCAGATTCATAGGTAGGCATCAGATAAGATCAGATAAAATCAATAGTAGCAGTGGAGGATCGGATCAACGGTAGGGTATTGATGCAGTAACGCATTGAGAATGTCGAGGGCCGCGTGTAGGGGCGGAACGAAAGTGTGAGCGAAAAGCTGACTTCAAAAGATAGCAGCGGCTCGAAAAACAGCGGCAAAATTGACGGTTCAACCAGCGAAGACAGCAGTGTGTGAGTCACTCGCGTGGTCAGCGGATGGTGGCTACTCGCGGAAAGAGGCGACGAAAAATTTAAGGTTTAGGATTATGAGATTTAAGGATTTTAGTCTTTGATACCATGTATAAAATAAATGAATAATGTTTTCATTGTATTCATGATTTGGGTTACAGTTTAATGGAGGCATAAAAGACCTATACATAATCATAAAAGGAAAATGATTCTCGTCTTTACAGAGTAATATTCACATAATATTGTTATTCCTTAATAATATGTTACTCATTCGTAATTTCAGTTAACTTTTCTTTTTGTTTTTTCTTCTCTAATATGTAACTTTTAAATATGTTTAGTATAAGCATTACAACTTTATATTGAAACGCAGACATTAAATCATAAAACAGTGAAATTTGAAATGTTAAAATGTCCTGAGATTTCACATTTCATGAACAAAAAATAATTCATATTTGATCAACAAAATAGTTGCATGTATTATTAAAAAGGTTTCATTATCAGTGTGAAACTTTCAAATTTTAGTGAATCCAATAGTGGATCAAAAGGGAGACGAATTTGTCAGAGTTCATACCTTTAGAAGGTATGATAGCAGCGAAACCAATATGTTCTTCGATTTCTTCTTCAATTCGTTCGGTTTAAGATCATCTTAATAGTAAGATTCAATCAAATAAACAAAATGTTATGATTATATTGCAATGAAAAATTGAAATTGCAAAAAAAATTAAAATTAAATAGGTAAAATATCATGTTTATCAGTTTTTGGTGAATCGTACAATTTCTCCCTCTCTTCTAGAGTTCTTTATGCTGCAATTTTTATTATGAATTAGTGGCGATATACGATGCCAATTTGGCCGAAGTGAATTTTAATATATGAAGACGGTAGAATGGTAGATCGCTAAGAGCTTATGCGGGTAAGGATAGGGGAAAATTGAAGGCTGAGATTGTAGCTTATATAGGTGCGTGAAATAACCCATGTCCTTATGATCCGATTTTCCAATCGAATTTCCCCTATTAAGACCCGTGAATATTGCTTGCCCATTGTCTTAAAATTGCAATTATGTCACTGATATTTCATTGCTTATGAAAAGACTGTCTTTCAATAGACGGAATCTAATTATAATATAATTAAGTATTTCAATAGGGTGTTCTTTCAATCATTTATATTTTTTTATATGTAATCAATATTCAATAATAAATTACTAAGTTTGGTTTGCCGAATCAAATCAAATCAAACAGTTAAGTGACATACGATTGAAGACGTGAGTTGGGCACGTCCATCAAGAATGACACGGTATGAAACACGATAAGCACCAGCACGACAATGAACATTATATTATATCCAATGCTACCCATATCCCATTAGAGTGCCATCAAAAAAATTTGTATGTTGAGAATCATTCTATGTTAGGGTGAGAGGTCAATCAAATTTTGACACATGTCAAATTGATTATTTAAATTGAGAAAACTATGGGGCTGAAATAGAGGAAAATAGCACTTGCACAATTCAGTAAACAATTTGTCAAAATTTGATTGACCCTCAGCTTTAACATACTCCATTCGTCTCGTTATAAATTGCTTAATTGTTTTTGAAGATCAAACTTTATAAATTTTGACTGTAAATATATATTAATCTATATATAATAAAAATATCATGTGAGATCTTGTTAGATTCATCTTAATATTTATTTTCTAAATATCAATTTTTTATGCGATTCTATTATAGATAATTAGAGATATTTACGATCAAACATAATTATTGAAGATCGTAAAAAAATAATTAAATAATTTATAGCTGGACGGAGAAGAATAATATAAAATTTTGCGGAGTGCCATAACTAGTGATTCCGTGCTAAGTATCTCGAAGGGACCATGGGTTTTAGAGCACATGCAATGGTAAAACGATACCGGTTTCTTACCAATTAAATATATTATTTCTCTCATTCTCTCTCTTCCACCTAATATTAAAAAATCACTTAAGAAACCACCCTTTTTTATCCCCACAATGGTAAGAAACCACTTTTGACTATTCATTGACCCCACTTGATTTTCTCTATCCTACTCATTTATTTTACCATTAACATTTAATTTAATTTAATTTAATTTGTTCACCCAAAATAAGTTGAAAGTGAAATTTAATAATACATTATAATTTTTATTCATAGAATTTCGTTTTATTTAAAAAGTATTAAATAATTCATTTTCTTTAATTTATAAATTTTGTGTTTTATAATAATAATTTTAATATCTTTTTTTTTTGTTAATAAGTTGTTCAATATTTTGTAGTCAATAATTTTATAAAAAGATATATTGATTTTATAAAAAAATATTACAAACATGACATTAGAAAGGCCAATTAAAACGAGAAGACACGTTACAATAAATGCTTAAATAACAAAATATTAGATCAACTCCGACTAATTATTACAAATTAAAAATAGCAATCTAGTCTGACCAATTATTTCAATTATGCACCCGAAATATTGATCTAGTCTGACCAAGTATTACTAATACAAAACAAAAAACATGGATGACATAACTATACCGATATGCTAATTTTGACCACCCAAATGTTGGTACAGATGTTCAGTTAGGTCGTCTTTCAATTGGTCATGTTTAGCTCTGTTGCGTACTTCCCTCCAATTTTGTCTAAAAGTCGGTAGATCAGCATGCCGCTTCGCGTTGTAATGCCACGGAGAGTCGTCGATCTGGTCATAATCACCCGGTTGAACCCGCAACCCATAAGTATCTCTTTCGTCTTCGACTATCATGTTGTGAAGTATGATACAAGCTATCATAATTTTGCCCAATGTTTCTATGTTCCAGTACTTTGCTGGGTTACGGATCACGGAGAACCGGGCCTGTAAAATACTAAAAGCACGTTCGACGTCTTTCCTGTAACTCTCTTGATGCTTTGTGAACAGTTGTTTCTTGGGGTCATTTGGAGCCGTATACGCTGGCATGAAGGTCGCCCATTTAGGATATATTCCATCCGTAAGATAGTACCCTTGACCGTAACTGCGACCGTTGACTTCATATAGAAAACGTGGAGCCCTTCCTTCACAGACGTCATCAAACAAAGGTGACTTGTCTAGGACGTTGATGTCATTATTTGACCCTGCCATGCCAAAAAATGCATGCCAAATCCACGTATCATATGAGGCCACTGCTTCTAATATAATTGAGGCACGCCCATTTCTACCCTGAAACTGTCATTTCCAACCTACAGGGCAGTTTTTCCATTCCCAATGCATACAATCAATACTTCCTAACATACCTGGAAATCCTTGTCCACGAGCTACATGCATAAGCCGTGCAATATCGTCTGGGTTCACCGGTCGGAGGTATGTTGGACTATACACGGCAATAATTGCTTTGACAAAATGAGCCACCGTTTCTCTGACCGTTGTTTTTCCCATCTGTAAGCTTTCATCCAGTTGGTCATATGCACAACCATATGCCAAATGGCGCATTGCCACTGTGCACTTGTGGAGTGGCAAAAATCCTTGATAACCGGTTGCATCGGCCCTTTGTCTAAAATAGGGATCGTGGTTGGTGATATCGTCCACTATACGCTCGAATACATTTCGCCGCATAGGAAACCTAGTACGAAAATGTTGATCATCGTACAGTCTTTCAGGGGGTGGACAAAAATATTGCCTCCGGAGGACGTCCTGTGCTCGGAGACGGTCTCTTCGTATATGATTTCTGGTTTTCTTTGGTATGGTAGAAGAAGTTTGAGCACTCTCATCCTCAAAGGTTGCGTACAATTGTCTAGCCATTTCTGGCAAATTCATGGCAAAGTTAAGTGTCTCCGGATCGGTATCGGGTAGAAAACTGGGAATATCATAAGTATTTGTGTTTGATGATTCTCCAAAGTGAAGGCCATCATTGTTGTTGGGTGAGGTAGAGGAAGACATAGTTGTGTAGAAGAAGGAAAATTGGGTTGATAGGAATTTGGGAATGAAATGAAACATGAACGAATGACCCCTTTATATAGAACCAGCACATGTGAAAACCCCATTGAATTTGTATGTCAGAATCTTTGAAATTGATGAATTCGACCCATGTGACTCGATGGGACTTGTCAATGACAACCACATTTGATTTGTTTTGGGGAATCTTTGAAATTGATGAATTCGGCCCATGTGACTCGATGAGACTTGTCAATGACAACCAAATTGAATTTGTATGTCAGAATCTTTGAAATTGATGAATTCAACCCATGTGACTCGATGAGACTTGTCAATGACAACCACATTTGATTTGTTTCGGGGAATCTTTGAAATTACTGTAGCGGCCCATGTGACTCGATGGGACTTGTCAATGACAACCCCATCGAATTTGTATGTCGGAATCTTTGAAATTGATGAATTCGGCCCCTGTGACTCGATGGGACTTGTCAAGGACAACCACATTTGATTTGTTTTGGGGAATCTTTGAAATTGATGAATTCGGCCCATGTGACTCGATGAGACTTGTCAATGACAACCAAATTGAATTTGTATGTCGGAATCTTTGAAATTGATGAATTCGACCCATGTGACTCGGTGGGACTTGTCAATGACAACCACATTTAATTTGTATTGGGGAATCTTTGAAATTACCGTAGCGGCCCATATGACTCGATGGGACTTGTCAATGACAACCCCATTGAATTTGTATGTCGGAATCTTTGAAATTGATGAATTCGACCCACGTGACTCGATGGGACTTGTCAATGACTCTTGCACATTGATATTGTATGATCTAGTCTGACCAATTATTACAAACGAACTATTACAATCAATTCCGACCATAGACTAGCCCAATTAATTTATCTCGCAGCGCTTCCTCCGCTGTGCTCAAATTTTCCCTTTGCATCAGAGCAGTAAGGAGTCTAGTGTTAGCTACATAAATTTCACGTTCTCCTTGCATTTCGACGAACTCCCGCTGCGATATGTTATACTCCATTTTAGCTTTTTCGCTATCTGCAACCCTTCCAGCATTCTTAGAAGCTTCTTTGATTGTGGCCATACACTCCAGTCGTTGTGATTCTTTGGATTGCTCAGCATCTGTTGTTCTTCGCATTGCCTTTCCCTTCCCCCTCGCCTTGCATTTTGCGGCTTTCACACCAATAGGCCTGGATGGATATTACGGTGTCTGAGCATCATCGCTACTACGGGGCGTTGTTGGCACCCGTGGAGAATATTCCCCTCCATTTGTGTCCTTTGGGCCATATTGTGCCATAAATTTAGGGTTAGTCTTGCACAATTCATAGCAATGAAAGAATAGAAACTGTTGGCCACCATTTTCATCAGCATACAAATTCATGGCCCATGTCTTCATATCTCCTTGGCTGGAGCCACTCCCAATCCGACTATAGTGCCGTGCGGCGTTACTTTCACAGCCGACATATTTGGCGATGTCGTGAGAAAGTTTTTGCCACCTAGCCTTGCACGACTTCATTGTTCGGTTGCATTTTGCATACTTATTCAAATCAGATGTAATTTTATGCCAAAACACACCAGCATTCTGCCCCGTACCCATTATACAATCAGTGGAATTATCAAACCAAGCGCTGCATAAAACATTATCAGTTTCTACAGTCCACTTCTCCCAGTTACTTTTCTTCTTCGTGTCCTTACTCCCGCACACTAGTGCGAGGTCATCGCTTTCTTCAAATTCTATTATAACATCCAAACAAATTAAATATACGAATTTGTAAAAAAAGAGGTGCAATGTTGTTGAATTAAATATACTACATTGTCAAATAGAGCCAACAAAAATAAATCATGTACATTTCATAATTTAAATAAAATAAAAATAATATTGTTTAATATATTGTAATTTAAATATTTTCAAATAAATACTACATGTCAGTTAGCAAAAATTGTCTACACATAAATGAATAATATATCGAATATACTAATTTTAAAATATATCTTAAATAAATAAAGGAAAAAATGGCGATGGACTAAATTCTTCATAATTAAAATATAACACATTGTGAGAGGGTTTACCATCTGGAACTTCGTGACTTCCAAATTGACGTCCATGTTCATTTGCAAAATTTTGACCCGGTGAACCCCGACCTCCTTGGTAGCGAAATGATCCTGACTCGTTAATTGCATCAAGGTGTGGAGAATGAAAGTTTGGACTATAAAAGTTTGGATAGGAATTTTGCGATTGGGCGTTAGGATTTTGGGAGAAATGGCTCAGGTTAGGAGAGTTCGTGTATGCATTTTGGAAAGAATTGTATTGATTTGGGAAATTCATGTACGAATATTGGGAATTCATATAAAAATTGGGCGGGATGTTTGGCGAATTTTCATAAAATTCTGAATTTGAAATTGGACGAATATTCGGATTTTGGGATGAATTTTTGGAATTAGAAGAATTTGAAATTACCTTATCTTTTCCAATCGACGTTCTTCGCGAATCCATTTAAAAAAAAGACCACAAAGTGAATATTGGAGATAAATTTTGGAGATAAATTTTGGAGATGAAAGATTGAGGTAGAAGTGTTGGAATTGGAAGTGATGTGATTAAATTGAGTGGTATGCCTCTATTTATAGGTAAAAATTTTTATTACCGTTGGAAAAAATTCAGCAAAATTCATGTCTTAATTTATTTAATTTTTCAAAATTTTGCAATTTTTTTAAAAAAATATGGTTGGGACACGTGTCCCATTTCAAAACGGAAGCAAAATTTTTCCGTAGAGTGGGACACGTGTCACCATATAAGTGGGACACGCGTCCCACTCATTTTTACAAACCGAGAGCTGAAATTTTTAAATCCGTTGGACACGTGGCCCAACCGGAAGGTGTCACGTGTCCACGAATTCAAATAAAAAAAAATTTTGCATGGGACACGTGGCCCAATGCATGGGCGACATGTGTCCCACTCAGGGTAAAAAAATTGGGCCGCACATGGCGGCCCCCTCCTCTGCCAGTGCCTCTGACTTACCGCACGGAACCGGTTTTTTAACTAGTTCCCTAGTTGAAAACTAGAGGCCGATTTTTACCCAAGAAACCTGCCTAAAAATCACTACTGTAGATGCTTTCGATTTTTAGAGCGATTTTTTAATTTTTAAGAAATCCACTGCTCATGCTCTTACTAACGTTAGGGAGCTCAGTTGGGTCCCACGGAGCCGCTTCTCAGCGCCTCTATGAATGAAAAGAGGATGAGGGGGAAAAAATAGAAAAGTAGCCGTTACACCTCCCCCTGTCCCCATCATTTCCTCAATTCCTTCCGACACCCTTTGATTCTTCCGAAAATGAATTCCAGCAAGAGATCCGTGGCCGTTGTTCATTTTTCAACAGCTCCATATTCTTTCTTTCAACTCCGCTCCTCTTTCACTTTCTCTCTATCTTTATTCACCTAAATGGCATACAAAAGTATAGTTATTTAATGGATAAAACTGGTCCATAACCACTCCCACAAGTTACCTATACATTGGCTCCACGGCTAGCTTTTAAAAACTCCCACAGACTCCCTTCTTTCTGGTAGATTACCCAAAAATTCTTAAGGTTCAATGCATGTCAATGCTTTTCTCGAATTATATATTGGCAAAATATGCATATATAATTAATTATTTCAAAGGTGTTACTACTACGTGTCTCTTTATACACACACCTTTTTCCCCTAGCCTTTCTTTACATATAAGCCTTGCTTTGTTTAGAATTAGAGGTACCAATTGTCTCTCTCTGTCTTTCCACTCTTACACCTTTTTCTGGTTGTCGAATCCAAGCAAGAAAGAGCCGTTGAGCTCACTGGAGGTGAGGGCACCTATGGCGTTGCGCTATGGCGGAGTAGGGACAAGTAGCAGCTGTACCAGCAGCAGTGAGAGCAGTGATGATCAGAGTAGTCCTGCAACTTCTGACAGATTCGAGTTTCAAGATCTTAAATTCAAGATGTCAAGTCGTCCGGTTTCGGATCATTACTCATATAAATCCCTGGCTGTTCTTTCCGGCCACGTGGGATCGGTTTCGTGCTTGGCCTTATGTGGAGAATTTATACTGAGCGGTTCACAGGGGAAGGATATTATAGTGTGGCAGCAGCCTGATTTGAGGCAGTTTACCAAGTTCGGGCAGGGGGAGGGATCGGTGAAGGCTCTTGTGAGTGTGGGAAATAAGGTGTTTACTGCACACCAAGACAGTAAAGTAAGGGTGTGGAAGGTTTCAAGAAGCTCTGAGAACATATTCAGGCTTTTGGACACTCTTCCTACAACAAAGGACTACCTGGGGAAGTTCATGAAACAGAGTAATTATGTCCAAACGAGGCGGCATCACAAGCGTTTGTGGATCGAACACGCTGACAGCATATCATGCCTGGCTGTGAGCAATGGCCTAATCTACTCCGGTTCATGGGACAAGACTCTCAAAGTGTGGAGGATGTCGGACTTCAAGTGCCTGGAATCCATCAAGGCGCACGACGACGCTATAAACGGACTGGCAGCCTCCTGCAAAGGGATAGTCTACTCGGCATCTGCAGACGGGAAAATCAAGGCGTGGGGAAAGGAGGGAAAGAGCCACTGTCTGAAGGGGATCTTGGAGGGTCACAAGGATGTCTCACTGAATTCTGTGGTGGTGTCTGATGATGGGAAGTTAATTTTTGGAGGGAGCTCCGATGGGTACCTCATGGGGTGGGTTGGGAACTCGGATTTGGATAGCTGGAAGGCTAGTTTCGAAGCCAGAGCGCATGAAATGGCGGTTCTGTGTATGTCCCTCTCCGGCGAGTTTCTGTGCGTTGGGTCAGCTGATACGAGCATTAGCATCTGGAAAAGAGAGAGGCATGGAGCAGTGTTTAGATTTGGGGTCATAAAAGGGCACCAGGGCCCTGTCAAGTGTGTGCAGGCGTCTCCTAGCCGTGTGGGTGATGGATTCATGCTCTACAGCGGAAGCCTTGACAGAAGTTTGAGAGTTTGGTGGATTCCTGACTACTCTGCTAATAATCAGGATGCTCTTCTGTCATTGTGACACGAGGAGGTTTATTTTATCATCAGTTTGGTTTTCCAATTTTAATCTTAGAGGTGTGTAAAAGTTTAGGGGAGGTGCGAATTGTAGAGGACCGGCTTCTGGAGTTTGTCTTTTCAACGTTTTGGCGCGTATTGTGATTCATTTTATTCTTCAAGTTTGCTGTAACCTATGAATGATACTACTTAAGAGTGTGATGAAGGAATGCAAGGATTCTGCAGAAATGAAATCCGGAGGCAAAGTTCAGAGTGTGGCGCCAAATTCAAATCTCTCGTTGGCAGCTTGAAGAAGATCAAAACGACATCAAGCTACTGCGTTTCATTTGTTTGTTATTTTTGATTTTTGCCTGCACACGTGTCGTGCTCTCACTGGCTTTCTTTTTTTCTTGTTTTCTTCCTCTGTATTTCCAGCTATAAAAAGCTGTGCTTGGATTTGTTTTTTGGATTGGGTAGGACGAATGAAAAGTGATGCAAAATCTATGAAACTTCTTCTTCTTCTTCTCCTCCAAGTTTCTCTGCTATTTTAAAGTTTCTTCATGGTATCAGAGCATAACCAGGAAATCTAGAAATAATTTTTGTTTAAACCTCTGTTACATACTGAGCATTTTGAGCTGCGAATTATGGCCTCTGATGATGAATCGGTGAATTCGGTTCATCGTTCATCTAGATCCAACTCATACAGAGGAAGGGCACAGATTAATGATCCGTTTGATTTGCAGAATGGTGACAACTCAAATCTGGTATTGGTGGCAGAGCCTCTGAATGAGGTTAACTATATCACCTGGAGCAGATCGATGGTGATAGCTTTCAAATCCAGAGGAAAACTGAAGTTCTTGACTGGAGAGATACAATCACCAGATCCTGATGATCCTTTGTATGACAGATGGGATAAGGTAAACTCAACATTGATCTCGTGGATTCTGAATTCTATTTCAAAGAAAATTGCAAGAGGATTCATGTTTTTTGAAGATGCTTATGCTTTATGGACTGAGCTGAAAGAGAGATTTGGGGAGAGTAATGGACCCCTTATACATAAACTGAAAAGGGATATATGTGAATTGAAACAAAACAATGAATCTATTGCAGTTTATTTCACTGAATTGAAAAGCCTTTGGGATGAGTATGCTTGTTTGAGGCCTAGGAAGAAATGCAGTGTAGATTGCATTAATTATACCTGTTTAGCTGCAGAAGAGGAGGATGATAAGTTGCATCAATTTCTGATGGGGTTGAATGATGAGTACAGCACCATCAGTCATCAGATTTTGTTGATGGATCCACTTCCTAGTATTGGGAAGGCATATTCCATGATAACTAGAATAGAGAAACAAAAGGCTATTCACTGTGGTTATCAGGAACTTCATGGAAATTCTGCTATGGTTGTGAGAGTCTATAGGGACAGGAGAGCACCTTATCAAATTAAGGAGTCAGTTTCTGATCAATTTGAAGATTCAGAAGGTTTCAGGAAGAGAAATGTCAGGAGACCTGACTTGAAATGTGATCATTGTGGAAAGCTAGGCCATGTGAAGGAGAATTGCTTCAAAATCAAAGGATATCCGGATTGGTGGGAAGGTAACAGAGATATTGCAGTTAAACCACAGTTTATTCCACAAGTTTATCAGAAACCAGCTCAGAAGTTTGCAGCACATGTAGCATTGGAGGAAGAGGATACACCACTGAGTGATCCAGATGAAAAATTACATGCACTAGTTGCAAAACTGGTGGAAGCACAACTTGAGAAGAAACAAAAGGGGAAGGAACAAGTTTCAGATCAGTATGGAGCAGTGAATTATGCACACTATCATGATTTTGCAGGTAGCTTAGTCACAAACTTTTCTCTTAATGTTTTTACTTTGAGTGATGATAAGTGGATTGTTGATAGTGGAGCATCAAGTCATATGTGTGCAAATCTGTCTATGTTACATAAAGCTGTTGCTACTTGCCAGATCATACAGTTAAGCAAGTCACAGCCATAGGATCAGTCAAGTTGAATTCATCACTCATTCTGCATGATTGCCTACACATTCCTGATTTCAGATACAATCTTCTCTCAGTACATAAACTTACTAAGTCCATGCCTGTTGTTTTCAAATTCTCTTCTGGCCTTTGTGTGCTGCAGGACCTCAGAACTAACAGAGTTCTTGCAGCAATCAAAGAAGAAAATGGCTTGTACATCCTAGACAGTCATTCATTTCATCCAGACAACATCAAGCTGAGCCTACATTCAAAACCATTTACAAATTTTGTGATTGGAGCTGTTGCCAATCAGAGTTCACCATCTCCTCATTCTTGGCATCTTAGACTAGGTCATCCTTCTAATGATGTACTAAAGCACATTTCTGAAACTGCTACTTTGTCTAAAACAGATAGTATTTGTACTGTTTGTCCTATGGCAAAACAACACAGATTATCATTTCCACTCAGTTCCAGTTTTACTCAATCTCCTTTTGTGTTGTTGCATTTAGATTTGTGGGGACCTTATAAGATCAGTTCTATTAATGGTTGCAAGTATTTCTTAACAGTAGTGGATGATTATACTAGATCTACATGGACTTATTTAATAAAATCCAAAGATCAAGTATTTTCTATTCTCAAACTGTTTCTTGCCATGGTTAAAAATCAGTTTCATGCCTCAGTCAAATCAGTGAGAACAGATAATGGGAGTGAGTTTGTTAGTCTTGAATGTGAACAATTGTTTGCTGATTCAGGAATCCTTCATCAGAAATCTTGTCCTTATACTCCACAACAAAATGGTGTAGTGGAGAGAAAGCATCAGCATTTGTTACAAATTGCTAGAGCCATCCTTTTCCAATCAAATTTACCTAAACCTTTCTGGGGAGATGCAATATTGACTGCTACTTTCCTGATCAACAGACTTCCAACTCCAATTCTTTCATGGAAAACACCTTTTGAACTATTGTTTCAGGAACAACCTGACATGAACATGCTCAGAATTTTTGGTTGTTTAGTTTATGCAACTAATACATCTCCACACAAAGATAAGTTTGCAGGGAGAGCATTTCCTTGTGTGTTCATTGGATATCCCACAGGTCAAAAGGCATATAAACTATTTGATCTGCAAAATCATAGAATGATCATATCCAGAGATGTAGTTTTCCATGAATCAGTTTTTCCATACTCATCACCTCTTCCTTTCACCTTTCCTCTTCCTTTCACAGACACAATTCCTATTCCTAACCCTGAAATTTCTAATCCTACATCTTCTTTTCCCATTCCATCTCCACCTTCTGATACTGGTGCAAGACACAGCACTAGGGTGATCAGACCACCTGTCTGGGCAAAAGACTTTGTCTCTACATCCATCCACCCTCAGTCAGATTTTTTTGCACATATTCTTAATGCTTCACAGGGAAAAGAACCATCCACTTATCAGCAAGCAAAGCATTCTCATGAATGGGTTCAAGCTATGGCTGAGGAGCTCACTGCTCTTGAGAAAAATCATACATGGGATCTGGTGAAGCTGCCACCTGGGAAGAAAGCCATTGGTTCCAAATGGATTTATAAGCTGAAGTACAATGCAGATGGAAGCTTAGCTAAACACAAAGCTCGGCTAGTTGCCAAAGGATACAATCAGATAGAAGGGATTGATTTCTTTGAGGTTTTTTTCACCTGTGGCTAAGGCAGTTACAATCAGAATTCTTCTGGCTATAGCTTCAGCTTCACACTAGCATATACATCAGCTTGACATCAATAATGCTTTCTTACATGGGCATTTAGATGAGGAAGTTTACATGAAACTTCCTGATGGCTATCAGGTTTCTACATCTCATCTGGTGTGTAAGCTGACTAAAAGTTTGTATGGTTTGAAACAGGCCTCCAGGCAGTGGAACAAGGAGTTTACACAGCATCTCTTGAGCTTGAATTTTAATCAATCTCACCATGATCACTGTCTTTTCTTAAGGTTTACATCTTCTTCAGTCTTAGCACTGGTTGTTTATGTTGATGATGTTCTCATCATGGGAGATTCCCTTGCTGCTATCACTGATGTGAAAGCATCATTACATCACAGATTCACCATCAAAGATCTTGGCCCTGCTCATTATTTTCTTGGTTTGGAGCTGAACAGATCTTCTTCTGGTCTACATATTCATCAGCATAAATACATTCAGGATATTGTTTCTGATTGTGGTCTTCTGCACAGCAAACCTGCAGCTACTCCATTGCCTAGCTCTTGGCCGGTTCATGATGAGGATTCAGTTCCTCTTTCAGATCCCAGTGTTTTTAGAAGACTTATTGGCAGATTGCTATATCTGAATTACACCAGGCCAGATGTAACATTTGCTGTCCATCAGTTGAGTCAGTTTGTTCAATCTCCTACTCAGCATCATCTCAGTGGTGCTTTGCACATTGTCAAATACCTTCATCACCATTCAACTCAGGGCCTTTTCTACCCATCAGCCAATGATCTTCAACTTCATGCCTATTGTGATGCTGATTGGGCAACTTGCAAGATCTCCAGGAGGTCAGTTACAGGTTTTGCTATTTTTTTGGGCTCCTCATTGATATCATGGAAATCCAAGAAACAATCGACTGTCTCCAAGTCTTCTGCTGAGGCTGAGTACAGAAGCCTTTCCATGACCTCTTGTGAACTGAAATGGATCAGCTATATTGCCAGAGATCTCCGGTTTCAGGTTCAATTTCCCATTCCTCTCTTCTGTGATAATCAGGCTGCTCTACATCTCACGGCCAATCCTGTGTTTCATGAGCGCACCAAACACTTGGACATTGATTGCCATCTTGTCCGTGATTATTATCTTGAGGGTTTTCTTCTCCCTTCGTTTGTTTCATCTCGACTGCAACTGGCCGATGTTTTCACCAAGTCTCTGCCTGTGATTCCCTTTCTTGCAAACTTGTCCAAGCTCAGTTTTCGTTCTCTCCAATCTGAGCTTGAGGAGGGGGTGATGAAGGAATGCAAGGATTCTGCAGAAATGAAATCCGGAGGCAAAGTTCAGAGTGTGGCGCCAAATTCAAATCTCTCGTTGGCAGCTTGAAGAAGATCAAAACGACATCAAGCTACTGCGTTTCATTTGTTTGTTATTTTTGATTTTTGCCTGCACACGTGTCGTGCTCTCACTGGCTTTCTTTTTTTTCTTGTTTTCTTCCTCTGTATTTCCAGCTATAAAAAGCTGTGCTTGGATTTGTTTTTTGGATTGGGTAGGACGAATGAAAAGTGATGCAAAATCTATGAAACTTCTTCTTCTTCTTCTCCAAGTTTCTCTGCTATTTTAAAGTTTCTTCAGAGTGTGGTATTCTTTATTTAGTCTCTCCTTGCACTACTGCTCACACTGGATTTACTGTATCATCTTTACTCATCTTCCCTCCTTAATTTCGCATGCAAAGCCCGTGACACATTCTCAATCTCTGATACTACTAACTGGCATTCAATTTCCACAAGTGATGGCAATTTAATCATACTCTAATTATATCGAATCAAAAACTCCTACGCGTAGGAAATGTACTACTCCCTCGGTCCCTTAATATAAAGTTGCAAATTGTTTTTGGCACCAAATTTTACTTGCAAGTATTGTACTACTTTTCTTGAAGTGCAAAAATGCAAAAAAAGTGTAAATACCCTCATCCTATTTTTGAGGACAAAATGTATTGCTACCGGATCAATTCCACGATGCCAGAATCAATTCTCTCACGTTTTTTATACTACTCCCGAATTTAAACCCACGTTATGGGCTGCGGAGAATATGAGAAGGGCAATGTGAGTGGAAGAGAGGTGGTGTGCTGCCATGATTATGGTTAGAGATGTGGTTTTGGGTGGAGGGGGGAATTGAATGTTAGCCTAGCGGTTGAAATCTGGGATTCTATTAGGGGCTCATTTGAGTTATTATCCAATTTTTTATTTTATTTTTTTAAAAAAGGTTGCACGCCTTGGTGGTTTTGCAAGAAGATTGGGAGGAGGGAGTTTGTTCCGGAAAGGTGAGAGAATATATTAAGATAGGATTTTAGGATAATTGGACCTATTAAGTTCAAATATTGAGCTAAATATTAATTAGGATTTTTAATCTAGCAAATGATAAATGTAACTACAAATTTTTTGAAGGGTTGTTGTGTCAATTTCAATCAATTTTCTTTACTATTTAAGGAAAGAAACAAAATAGAAAGTTATTTGTGGAACATACTAGAAATGAAAGTAGGAAATTATTTGTGGGGAGTTGGGAGATTTTGTTTCACAACAAGAAAATTGACTTTTTACTTCGATCTTTATACCTCAATTGTTTATATTTGGCAAATAACCGAGGTAAAAAGTTATTTTACCTCATTTTATCCTTCGATTAAAAGATAATCGAGGTAAAAGGTAGAATTTTTACCCCAGTTAGTTTTTAACTGAAGTAAATAAAGTTATGAAATTAAAATATGATGTAATTGAAAGGTATGCGACGTTGCAAATGGTGTACTGTGAAATTTTTTACTTTGCATCATGTGTCGGTAATGTCAACTTCATATGCGAGGGATGGCCGGTGTCAGTTATTGGTCCGAAAAATCAAACCTTATAAAGAAATTGGGGGTCAAAAATATTATTTGCTTGTTTAAAAATGATTGAAATATATTTTAAATACACGAGTCTAATTTCATTTTGTCTTTTAAAATAATTGAAAAATACGCTTTTGAATGGTAGGGATTAAAAATGTGATGTAGAACGCAGTATATGAAAGATGAAACGCTAGGGTTTGTAACACAAAGGCCGATTTTGATTGATCAGAACAGGAATTAAAATTACATAACAATTCCTCCAATGTTTATTGGGAGGAAGTCTTGAAATGAAAGGAAACACAAACTAAATATCCTAATGAAAATGGGAAAAGGAAACTAAATCTCGTAAGTAAAAGGAAAATACCCTAATTAGAGAAAGTAAACTAGATGACCTAATTAAGGGAAGCAAATAAAATATTTTAATCAAAGAAAGAAAATAAAATGTCATCACATCGGTCCTTGGGAGGTCGTCGTCGTACCTCTCAAATTTATAATTTATAAGCCATTTATGCTTACTAAATACAATTAAGTAGATAGTGGCAAATCAGGGTCGTCCACGAAGAAGAGGAATTTTCTTAAGTGTTTAAACATATAAGGTTCATATTAGCCTAGAAGTAGATATATATATATATATATATATATATATATATATATATATAAGCAAGTAAATTGGTGGGGGGTTGGTTGGTTGGTTTTCCTAAGTTATTAAAGTTAAAAACAAAACAACTAGCAAAGTTTAGTAACTATGCTAATCATCAAGCAAACTAAGAAAAAAGGGTAAAAACTACAAAAGACAAAGCATTGGGGGCAATTAATATCCACTTCCAAACCTAATATAGATCACTGAACCATTCACTCACTCTATCACATTCGTTACCTAATGGGAATGCTAAAACTTCTCATTCGAATATCAACATTTATTCCTTCTTAATAGTAATTTGCAAGGACAAACAACGGTCATTTGCAAACCTCATTAATAATCACTTTAGGCAAACCACACCATAAAGGTATTTCATCAACGGCATTATACACGAAGAACCATTGATTTGATAATAACAAGCCTTCTACCAAAGACATAGCCATTTAACCAAACATAGCATTCATTAGGCTAAACCTAGAACAAACCACATTCAAGATTCAACCTTTCATTGCATCTATAGGATAAATATGAGAACAATCCACATTAACATACTTATCTAGCAAGAATTACAACAATTATACACTAGAAGTTCTAAGTCAATGTTCTTGAATTGTCATCCGTGTAAAGGTGATCCGCCTCCCCACGGGATCGTGAAATAACTGTAGCTAATCAATTAACCTGCGGAGAGGGCTCATGGGATCAAAGATCAAGAGATTTATTTTTTCTGGTCCCCTTCCTACTACTAAACTACCTAGAGGGTAGAAGTGGCAAGACCAGAACCGTTCACGGAGATGCTAGGTATCTAAAAGTAAACTATACACAGCCACGACCGGGTCGTTAATCTGATCGCGTGTAAGGAATAGCTAATATTACAAGACAGTGTTTTTTTGGGGGGGCTTTATTTAACAACTACGAGCATACAAAATCACAAGTGAAATTATGTATCGCTAGCACTTGGGAAATATTTGCGCAACATGATCGGTGATATGCTTTAATCCTCGATTCAATCACATTTAAGACATGCAAACCTCTCCTAGTGCTTATGCCACGTAGTGGGGTCAATGGTTAAAACATTCCCATACCTGTTACGTAGGGTGCTATTGTATTCTTCCATCTGCCTAACCTCCGTAATTAGAGGAGTGCAACAACGGCCTAGCCTGTTGTGCAGTCCGATTCTCCCCAGTACGATTACGTCCCGGGCGCTCCACTACGAATGCTTCTCCCTAGGTCTATAGAGGCAAAAGGATAGGGACCTTATCGTTGACTCTAAGGTTGCTGATTACTCTAACCCTAGTTCGCAACTATGCTATCTCTAACCGTAACCTTTTGGGCCAACTCGCCAGCTAAGACTAGTGTATGGTCGATCGTAACATTGACTCGATGACCCACATGCATACACTCATTTGATCACGGACTGTTGTTACCCACATATATCTAGGTTTCTGATATAAATCTCCATGTAAAAACTTTGGATCGTGGAATTTTAGATCTTTTGCAAAACAAGGGATCTCGCGCAACCCTAGCTTGGCTGCACAAAATTCAAGACGTCTAGCCCTCGGGGTACTCTGAACGACTTGCTCTCTAACTAGCCCTCAGGATCAAATCACAAGGTTATTGGTACTTGACTAGCCCTCGGGGTTAAGCAACAGTGAATTTTGCTCGCAAGCAAAGAGTATGAACTCAAAAGGTTGTATATTTGATTGATAAAAGTGTTAGGTAAAAATAATGTTGAAAACCACCACATGTTTATAGTGCGTAGGTATGGTCTTCAAGAATACAAACAAGAAACTGAAAAGGATAATGGCTACTCTAAGAAGCTAAAATCATATTTAACTAGACTACCTAAAATAAATGTAGATATGGACGAATTCAATCAAGATAAATCTTGAATGAATATTGTCTTATCTAATTTTACCAAATCTAATTCTAATCAAATCAAAACTTAATATTCTAAACTCTAAAATAAAGCATAGCCGAAACATTAATTCTTCATGGCTGAATTATTGGGCCTTATTCTAAAATAAAATAAATGATCACAGTACCTCATTAAAAAAGCAAATGGAAAAAAAGTATAGTTTTATCTTCTAAAAACCCTAATTAATAAAAACAAATAAAGAAAACCTAATTCGTGTCATTCTCTCTGAGGTCGAAAAGTTTGGGCCTCGAAACGTGAACGATCTTAAAAAATAAATGGAGATAAAAGAATTCAATCAAGATAAATCTCGAATGAATATTGCCTTATTTAATCTTACCAAATCTAATTCTAATCAAATCAAAACTGAATATTCTAAACTCTAAAATAAAGCATAGCCGAAGCATAAATTCTTCCAAGGCCATCATGAATGAATTAATGGGCATTATTCTAAAATAAAATAAATGATCACACTAGCTCATTAAAAAACTCAGTGGAAAAAAAGTATAGTATTAGCTTCTAAAACCCTGATTAATAAAAATAAATAAAGAAAACCTAATTCGTATCAGTTTCACTACCCGAGGGATATCAATAAATGTGCCTACATGAAAGTAGACTAAGATGTATACAAACATGGTATAACATTTTGATTTTCAGTGTAATTGGATTGCGATATAAGTGTGTAAGTGTGTGCGATCAAAGGTGCGATTCACGCACTAGCCAAAACGCTACCATTTTCATTTTCTTCTACCTCTTTCCTTATCTGATAATGGTCATAAATGGGTATTTTTCTTTCCTGTTATGGAGGCTTCTCCGCCTGGCCACGGTGGCAACGCGGGGGGCAAATCTTTTCTTCAGGCTTTAGGTAACCGACCGCCACCTCTAAAAGTCTCCCTTCCCTCTAACCCAGAAATTGTACCGAAAACCCATTACAAGGGAGATATAGCTTGCTTGGTAACCCATAAAGACGCAGAAACTTTGGCTTCTCACAACCAAAATGCCCTGGTTGGTAAGTTCGCAAGAGGCAAGCCACCGATGACTGCCTTCAATGATGCTTTCAACTCTGTGGGATTCAAAGGCAAATTTTAACTTGGATCTATCGATTTCAGACATGTGCTAATTCGGTTTCAAGACAAGGAGGATTACCAGAGGCTCTGGCTCAAAGGTCAATGGATATTCAATCATGCCCCAATGAAGGTTCTCAAATGGACTACTGATTTCTCCCCTGAGGCAGAATCTTCCATAGTCCCGGTATGGGTTACTATCCCCTATGTCCCAGTTTTCTTCTATAATACTGCTATGTTAGAATCTATGGGGAATCAAATAGGGAATTACATTAAAATGGATGCTGCTACTGCTGCTCTCTCTAGACCTTCAGCAGTTAAGATGTGTGTTGAAATAGACTTGAAAAAAAAGCAGCCATCATTCATTAGAGTGGGTATAGAGGAGGATGGAATAGAGTATAATGTGGTTAAATTACCCCTAGAATTTGAGGAACTTCCTCTATACTGCCACCACTGCAAATCTATAGGACATGATGATAACCTTTGCATTTATTTGCATCCAGAACTTAAGAGATCAAGGACCCATAGGATGGATAAATTTAACCCTAGCCATATGGATTCAGGGGATGGAAAGGCAGTACTTCAAACTAGGGATCAACAAAGGGGTTCTGATGGTCAAGTTAATGATGTTGTAAGCCTAGTTCATGATGATAACAATAGGGCTCTAGTGTTTCAGCTACAGAGAAACTCAAAACTCTGTCCTCACAGACCTTCAAATATGTTCCAAAGCAGCAGGAGTTTGCTGATGCTGATCAGATTCAGGATACTGATACTGCTGGGCAAGATTCTGATGTTGATGATCAGTTTAAGGTTCCTAATCAGGATATTGATGCTGAGCACAATTCTGATGATGCTAATGCTGAACATCTTAAGGTGATCCAAGATGATACTGCAGAGTACACAAACTCTCAACTTCAGTCTCCTACACATCTGTCCAAGCACTCTCTATCTGCTCCACCAAATCTCAACACAAAGAAAGTTTTTGCTAAGGATGATATTCCTAGCAAACGGGGTAAGCCTTTCTCACCTTTTAATACCATTATTGCTGCTAAAAATTTTATTTTCTCTCAGCAGAAACACAGGTAAAATAGATTCCTCCCTCTTGCGGATGAAGACATATCCAGTGATGAAGTTACTCCAAGTGACATCCCAATCATTGCTGAGGTCCCAGAGTTTTCTGTTACATCTGATCCTTCTATAGTAGAGTCCCCGAAGGTTTTAACTGAACACCTGGAAGCATCTTCTGCCAATGGTACAGAAAATAGTGTTAATCAGGTAAGTCAGGTAAGCTCTACTATCTTACACTCCAAACCAAGCAAGCTGAAAAAGGTAAACAATCAGAAAAAGTAACTAATCATAGTAATGAGACATATTTAACTCAGTTAAATACTATCATGACTAGATCAAAAAGCTCTAATATTGTTTCCCTATGAATAACACAACACTTAAGATTAAATTTCTGGTATGGAATCTTAGAGGAATGGATACTTCTATGCTAAGACTTCATAACTTGATCAATAGGCACAATTTTGAGCTTATCTGTTTAATTGAGCCTAAACATGACAACATGCAATGTGATTCTTATAGACAACTGTTACATTATGACAATTGTATGTATGCAACTAATAGCCAGATCTGGCTCTTTTGGAATTCTAGCATATCTTTAACAGTTAAATGTGACAATATGCAATTCTTAGCTGTTACATTGAATAGTCTCACATTGAACAAAAGCATGGATGCTTTCTTTGTGTATGGCCTCAGAACTAGAAATAGTAGGAAAAATCTTTGGTCTGATCTCAAGTCCATTACTCACTCAGATTCTATTTTCATTGGAGATTTCAATACATCTATAAATGAATATAAAGGTCCATCTACTCCCAAAATTGGTAGTATGAGGGACTTTAATGAGTTTATTAATGTAATGGTTTTGGAAGAAATTAATACAGTGGGTAACCTGTTTACTTAGAGTAATAAGAGGCTAAGGAACCCCACTGTCCAAAGATTAGATAGAGGTCTCTGTACTCCTTCTTGGTCATCTACTTTTCCTGCCTCTTCTGTTCACATTTTGAATAGGATTTCTTCAGATCATAACCCTATGCTTCTTACTATTGGTAGTGATATCCCATCTAACCCTAGGCCATTTAGATTTTTTAACACCTGGTATAAAAGGAAAGATTTCAGTGATGTAATTAAACAAAACTGGGATCTTCCTCTTAATAAATCAGGAATGCTTGGTTTCTTTCTTAAACTCATAAGATTGAAAAAATAGCTCAAAATCTGGAATAAGGAACATTTTGGCAATATAAATGATAATGTTGTGCATGCTGAAACTGCTCTAGAAGCTCAGGAACATATATATGACTTTAATGCTTATGTTGATAATCTGGTTAAACTTAAAGAAGCAAAGGCTAAGGTGGTTAGGGCTCTAGCAGCACAGAAAAGCTTTTGGAAACACAAGGCCAAGGTTAAACGGCTAAAGGAAGGGGACAATAACACTAGTTTTTTCCATAACTCTGTTAAGGAAAGAAAATGTAGACTAAAGATCACAAAAATTAAGAGTAGTAATGGTCAGTGGCTAGATAATATACAGGACATTGAGAATGAAGCCATTCACTATTACCAGGATCTCTTAACAGATGATAGCTCCCCTGATAGCAGTCTTTTCCAGTCTTATTTCTTGAGTCAGATACCTAAATTGATCACTCAAGAGGATAATGATAGACTCCTGCAACCTGTTTCATTGTCTGAACTCAGGGATATTGTTCTTAGTCTTAATAAGAATAGTAGCCCTGGGCCAGATGGATTCACAGCTAAGTTTTACATTAAATCTTGGGACATAATTGCTAATGATTTACTTTCTGCAGTCCATGATTTTCTTGCTGGGAACAACATTCCTAGGGGTATTGGTAGTACCTGGATTGCAATTATTCCTAAAAAAAATACCCCTATTTCTTTTGATGGCTATAGGCCAATAAGTCTTTCCAATGTAGTTAACAAAATCTCTTCCAAAATTTTAATGGAAAGACTTAAACCTCTAATGCCCAAACTCATTTCTTCACACCAAACAGCTTTCCTTAAAGGTAGAGACATCTCAGATAATGCCATCTACCTTCAGGAAATGGTAAGGTTTCTAAACAGGAAGCAAAGAGACCCCAATTGCATTGTCAAATTAGATCTTAAGAAGGCTTTTATAGAGTTAAGCGGTCTTTTCTAAATTGTGTCCTTGCTAAATTTGGATTTCGTGCTAAATTCATTTTTTCCATTATGAAGAACCTATCACAGGCATGGTTCTCTATTTTAATAAATGGTAAGCCTGTTGGATTTTTTCAATCTACAAGGGGTATCAAACAGGGTGACCCCCTCTCTCCTTTTCTATTTAATATTTTTTCAGAGGCATTTACCAGGAGTTTAGCTTTTATTTTTCAGAATGGTAAGTTGGCATACTATGACCTTCCAGGTAATTCTCTCCAAATCTCACATTTATCTTATGCAGATGACACTGTGGTTTTTTTAAAAGCTGGTGATCAGACATTGATTAGATTTAAAGCTTTTCTGTCCAAATTTGAAGATGTTACTGGTCAAAAGATAAATTACAGTAAAAGTGACATCTTCATTGGAAAACATGCCTCTGTTCACACAGTTAACAATATAAAGAGGATTCTAGGTATGAAAATTGGGAGTTTTCCTTTTACATATCTGGGAGTTCCTATTTTTACTGGGATTGCACAAAAAATCTTTTTTCAACCACTACTTGAACAGATAGATAGTAGGATAGGTAGCTGGAAAAATAAGTGGCTCTCTACTGGGGGAAAAATCACACTCATACAATCATGCATCTATTCTATTCCTCAGCATATATGGTCAGTTCTAAAACCTAGCAAAGAGATCATTTCTGTCATAGAAAAAAAACTCAGCAAATTTTTTTGGGGGTCTAATGATCTAAAACCTAAAATAACATGGAGGAAATGGGTTGCTCTTTGCTTTCCTATTAATCAAAATGGTCTAGGTTTCAGATCAATAACCACCATAATAAATACATGCTCAGTTAAGCTATGGTGGAAATATCGGCTGAGGCTTTATGGACTCATCTTGTTGCATCACTGCCACCCTCTTCTAGGTCTTCTCCTAACTGGAAGAGGATTTGTTCCGTTAATGCTTGGGCAGAATCTAATTCTAGAGTTATAGTTGGTAGAGGTGACTGCAATTTCTGGACATCAAATTGGTTAGATATAGGTCCCATTATGGATCTCTGTGATCAAAACCTTGTTGATATCTCTGCTGCCTGTACAGTCTCAGAGTTCATCTCAAATAAATCAAGTTTGCTTCAAAAAATTTCTCCTGTTCTACCCTCTTATGCTATCTCTCTTTTACAGGAAGCAAAGCTCTCAATACACAGAGGTGATAGGCTCATATGGAAACCTGAAATCAGGGGTTGAAACTGCATCAAACTGCTGTGTACAATGCACTGGATGGCATACGGATCGAAGGACTTCACTTGCTGATGGCTACACTTGCTGGATCATTTGCTGTATATTGATGGCTTTTTCTACTAGTAGAGGATAAGCTCTTTAGTCTATTTGGAGTGCTTTTGACTGCCTTGTGTTTCGTTATTACGATTCACTAAAAAGTTCGAAGATCTTCTCCAATAGACTAATAGTTTTTGTAATCCTCTAACTATTAACTACTTACCCTACATTATTTTGGAAGCAACAATAGTTGCTTCAAGAGCTTATGGCTCACTCTTGTATATCTCAACTAAGCCATGGCTTCATCTTTTTCTTTCTGTTTTAAGTTTCTATTTATTACACGGCTTGGGAAGGCCTAATATAATTTCCCCCATCTTTGGATGGTTTAAAAAAAAAGCAAACATGGTATAACAATCATGCAATTCACAAGAATGTAAAGAACAAGCCAACATACTGTTTATAAGCACATAAAGATAGGTGGATCTATATAATCTCCCAAAACAAACACCAAGTCATGAATACAAATATAATCCCCAAGCTAAATCACTACTCCCTAAGCATTGAACCCAAATATTTTATTGGATTCAATGCCCTTGGGAAAAAACAAGGAGACAAGAAATCAGAGAGACGGGTTAATCCCTTTATCTCTCTACCTACTCTTAGGAGAATAGAAATAAAAATGACCCAAACTTTAATCCATAGTATTCATTGAATTACAATGGATCTAAGAAACTAAAACTAAAGAAAAGAAAAGAAAGAAAATAGAAGATGAACTCTAGAGAGAGAGAATTCTCCTCTTCTTTTTATCTACCAAAAACTAGAAGTCTACATTATGACTACTTGCTTTTCCCTAGAATACTAAAGGCTCCTTATATAGGAGAAGATAAATGGGCCTCTAAAGGCCCAAAATTGGAAGAACCCATAAGGCTCCCACTAATAAAACCCTAGCAGCCGAAATTGGAACGGGTCATGCTATAGCACACGAGCAGTGTTGGCTGGGTCAGGCACAGCCCGTGGTGTTTGGCACGACCATTCTAGCTTGGTTTAGCATGAACCATGTTATATGGCATGGCTGTGATGGCTTAGCTTGGCATAGGCCGTGCTTTCTAACACGGGCCGCCAGCTGGGATCACCTCCTTCAGCATTTGAATTGGCACGTCCCATGTGAATCCTTGTGGGCCACCGGCTAACTGCGTGATTTCCTCTTTTGAACAGCATGGGTCATGTATATCCCTGAGGGCTACCAGCTAGGAGTCAATTTCTAGGAAAACTGATGTCGAGGGTGTCCAAAACATCTCGAGGCATGGGCTGGAGGTCCGGATCTTCAATACTTTTGCGTATGGGATGTGCAAAAGCATACAGCATGTGCTGCTACAGTGCCTCATGGTGAGCTCCTCTAGCATTTTCATGCCAAATGGGTCGTGCCAAGCTCCTCTGGTGCGGGTCATGCCGGATTTGACTCTTCAAAACTTAGTTTTTCCTTCAACTCATTTTCACCGCTACGGATGAACTGCTTATCCAAATTGAGAGTTCTTGAAGTTGATTTTATAGTGCTCAAGAAGACAAGTCCAAAGGTACCACTCATGGATGCTGATTCATCTTAGATTATTCTTAGTTCTGTACAACTCATGGATTACAATTCACCCACTTCTTTGTCTTCCTTCTTTGACCCTTCTATATTCTACCACGTTTTGACTTGTAGCCTTTAGCCTTCTGCCATTCTTGCTAATGGCCTTCTATAATCTACTACCACCATTTTGGATGACCTTCAACAAACTATGCCGAAGTGCTCACGAGCAACCTACCAATAAGGTTAAAAAAGAAGATTTAGACACTCGTGAGGACATAGTATCCATTAGATCCAATTAAGTCTACAAAACTAGGGATTTAGATAAGAAAACCAACAACAGTCATTGAAACCCTTTTTAATGTAAACCTAACTAAAAATTTCAACCAACCAACCAAAACATAATAACAAATGCATCAAATGCATTAGTTAACGCATGCTTTAAGGTGCAGATTAAAAGGCGATGAGGAGGGCAAAGAGAGGGGAGCATCGGGTCTTCCAAACTTCTTTAAAGTAGAGCACTTCTAGCACCGCAATAATCCAGTCCAGAAATTCCTTCACATTCATGTTGTTGTGAAACTCAGGAATATCCATTTTTTAACCTTGATTCCCAGCATGTTTTGCTCCTTAATCCGTCTTCGCGTTGTATAGCCAGGTGCTGAGTGGTAGGGTTTAGCATGAAGGGATTGTCCTCATCAATATTGGATCCATCAAAGGGGTGGTTTTGGTCGGCCATTGTGCAAGGAGTGCGACAATGGACTACGCAAGAACCATGTCTCATGCAATTTTCTTGATCTCTTCCTCAACCTCCATGTCATCATCATAAATCGGTTCACCAAATAAGTATTGCACATCATTGTTAAAGAACCCTTGTAGCACATCCTCTGGGAAACAGTTATGGCGATGGCCCAGTTTGCCACAACTACAACACCAGAATCCACCACCCACAGCCAGAGGTGGGGTTGGAACAACCCTTAGTGGTGCAAGGTTTGTGGAAGGAACAATGTGCGGAACTGTTGGGCCTGGTGCCACAAGCAGTTGCATAGTCATGGTAGTAGAATCCGTCAAGAGGGGTGGTTTTACAAGGCGCTGCGCGAGAAGCACATCAACGGACTGTGCAAGAACCTCCACTTTTTTACTTAATTTTGCAATTTTTTCACGTCTATAAATATCTTCTAGATCAGTATCATGATCAAGCATACCTCCATGGGGTCAACGGTGCACCATGGTGGGGATCCAAATGGCTTTGATACCAATTGACGTAGAACATAGTATAGGAAATATTAAACACTAGGGTTTGAACTACAATGTTCGACTTTTATTTATCAAAGTAAGAATTAAAATTACATAACAATGATGCCAGTATTTATAGGGAGGAAGTCTTGAAATTAAAGGAAATGGAAACTAAATCTCCTAATGAAAAGGGAAAAATGATACTAAATGGAAGGTCGTTACCGTACTTCTCAAAGTTATAATTTATAGCCTTAAAGGGCTTCCTAAATACAATTAAGTAGATAGTGGCAAATCGGGGTCGTCCACGAAGAAGAGGGATTTTCCGAAGGGTTCATGCATATAAGGTGAATATAGGCATAGGTATATATATAGATATATAGATATATTAAATCAAGTAAAGGGGGGTTGGTTTTTCTAAGTTATGAAATTAAAAGACAAAGAGCTATCATAAACTAGAGATCAAACTAAACATGCAACAAACTACAAAGAGATTATAAAATCAACAATGACAAGGCCTTGGGGGCAATTGATTCCCACTTCCAAACCTATTATAGATCATAGAATCATTCACTCATTCAATTGCATTCACTACCTATGGTGAATACTATCACTTCCATTTTGAAGATAAACATTATTTTTTTTCTTAAAAGTAATTCAAAAAAGCAATAAAGGACTATTTGCAAACCTCATTAATGATCACTTTAGATGAACAAAGACTAAAGGTATTTTATCAATGACATCATACACAAAGAACCATAGATTTGATAACAACTAGGAGTATTCTATCAAATGCCTAGATCTAGAAATCTACCTAAATCTAAAAATCTACCACCAAAAGGATAACAAAAGAGATGTTAATTATTTGAAAAATACATGCATTGGACATCTCATTACTAAATTTCCTAAGAAAAAAGGAAAATACCTAATTAAAGAATGCAAACTAGATGACCTAATTAATGGAAGAAAATAAAATATTTTAATGAAACGAAGCAAATAAAATGTCATCATGCTGGTCCCACTTGTCCATAAATATCAGCTCTCATGTCACTTCATAATGTGCACCGTATTACATGTATTAACCAATGCATTCGGCTTAATAATTGGTATGTTTTACTTATTGGATTGCTAGTGTTAGTTAGGTTTACACGAAAAAGGATTTAAACGGCCATGTTTGGTTTCTTATCTAAATCCCAAGTTTTGTTTCTTATCTAAATCCCAAGTTTTGTAGACTTAATTGATAGTAATGGACACCTTGTATCCACGGCCACCTAGATCTTCCTTTGTGATCTCATTAGTAGGTTACTCGTGGGTACTTTTTTATCATCTTTGTATAGAAGGCCCTTCACAAGGACGGTAGAAGATATCGAAGGCCATTTGCAAGAATGGTAATAGATTGAAAGCCATGGACTCTAAAGCGTGGTAGTAGAAGGATTGAGTCCAAGAAAGACAGATTCGAAGTTCAAAGAGGCCGCGGAAGAAACAGAGGGATTGTTGTTTGAGAGTTTCACAAAGTTCTGGGAAAGATACAAGAATAGTAAACCCTTGAAGGTGGCAGCATTGTATTTGTCTTCTTGAGCGCTATGAAATTGACTACAAGAATTCTCAAATTAGACCAACGGTTCATCCAGTCAGCCATCCGAACTAGCTACGGGTAGCACAGACTGTTCATGGCTAGCACGAGGCTTAACCAAGCACTGCATGTACCATTCCTTGCTTGTCATGTCCACAATTCCTCTTTTCACTCCAAAATTCAGATAAGTATGGGCGTGGACCGTTCCATTTCACACAGTCCGTGTCCTAAATGACAAGACCAGCCCATGGGGTGTGAAGAGTGATGCAACTCGTTCCAAGAAACTAAGAAAAAATGAGGATCCAGTTGATGGCCCGTACGAAATGACACGGGGTACAGATCATAAGGTCAAAACCCCAGCTCCAATCGATGACCCGCGCCAGTTGACACGGACCAATCCAGCACGGTTGTATAAGGACTAACGGCCCATGCTAGCACGAGCGACACGGCCCGTGCCAGACCGATGGCTTGCGCCAGTACAAGGCCACATTGGCCATCACGAGTCATGCTGAATGCCACTCCTTGTGCCAGTTGAGGTTGCTAGGGTTTTTGGCCTATTTTGGGCCTATTTTTAGGCCCAGTACCCTACTACTATATATGTGGACCTTTGTCTACTAGGGCTTAGAGACAAGGTCAGATTTTGGATTTCAAGAGTAGCTTAGAGAAAGAAAAACACTCTCTCTTCTCTGTA
Source organism: Rubia yunnanensis (assembly GCA_037428765.1). NCBI lineage: Eukaryota > Viridiplantae > Streptophyta > Magnoliopsida > Gentianales > Rubiaceae > Rubia > Rubia yunnanensis. The sequence goes on from CM075063.1 coordinate 67,524,256, forward strand.
GGTTCTTTTTCTTTCTTCTCTTTATTTTGCTTTTGCCCAAAAATTTGGATTCCATGTTTAGGTAGTACTTTAATAGCTTGGGGTTGTATTTGAATTCATGATTTGAACTTGGCCTTTGAGATTTAGATTTTTCTATCTTTATATCTTATGAATATTTGTACTTAAAGTTATGCTTTCGAATGTTGTGAGATCTATGCTATGTCATTATGATAATGCACCCATGCATTTGTGGTAGTATAAAATTGTGCTAAGCTTCATTGTTATCTTGGGAGTGTTAGAACTGTTGAGTAGGTAAAGAACATCGGGGAGATGAATGCATTAATTTCCTTTGAGAGAATATCCTTATATGTGTTATACCGTGATTCTAATTAGATATTTCTGTGAGAAATCACATGTTGGGCGGTCAATTCGAAAATTTTGAGTGAGGAGAATTCCTTGGATTATCTCAATAGTAGCGTGATTGTTTGTAGTGACTAGAGTTGTTCCAACTCTAGAGTCATCACAAGGTGACTTTTTCTTCATTTCTCTAGGCCTAGGGATTGAGATCCACAATGGAGTATCAGGGTAATGCACTCACTACATATCTAATGGTTGCGACATACGCGAGGCATTGCCTTTTCAGTCAGGCTTTGTATTCCTCTAAGCGGGGGCGCATTAGCATTGGGAGTGAAGTGATGGGGAATAGTGATATGAATCCCCTTGCAAAGAATCTAGATTGTGGAATTAAGATCTTTGACAAAACAAGGTAATTCGCAAACCCTTCAATGCCGCATGAAATTCAAGGTCTAGCCCTCGGGGTACACTCAATTTTGACTCGCTCTCTAATTAGCCCTCAGGATTAGATTTCAAGGTTTATTCATACTTGACTAGCCCTCGGGGTTAAGCAACAATGGAATAGCTCGCAAGCAAAGAATATGAACTCAAAAGGATGTATATTTGATTGATGAAAAGTGTAAGGTAAAAATAATGTTGAAAACCACCCCTATTTATAGTACATAGGTATGGTCTTAAAAAAATACAAACAAGAAAATGAAAAGGATTATGGAAGCTTTAAGAAGCTAAAACCATATTTAACTAAAATACCTAAAATAAATGACTATATTTTTCAAGATAAATCTTGAATGAATATTGCCTTATCTAATCTTACCAAATATAATTCTAATCAAATCAGAACTGAATATTCTAACACCTAAAATAAATGCATGACCAAAACATTAATTCTTCCAAGGCCAACATGGCTGAATTAATGGGCCTTATTCTAAAATAAAATATATGATCACACTACTTCATTAAAAAACCCAATGGAAAAAAGAGTATAGTGTTATCTTCTAAAAATCCTAATAAATAAAAATAAATAAATAAACCTAATTCATATCATTCCCTCCGAGGTCAAAAAGTTTCATCCTCGATACTAGAACGATCTTCAAAAATAAATGGAGATAAACGTCCCAAGCCATCCCTGTGAAGAACGACTAATAAAGCGATGATAAAATGCTGACTAGGCAGTGACTGGATGCTAATGCGGCACTAACTGGTGAGATTAAGAGAACTGGAGAGAAGCTCGAGATGAATTCAATAAATCACGATAAAATGACCAACTCATGATATATTGAACAGCTCACGAGTTAAAGATGCGGGTTGACTGTTTTGCGCGTGAAGGACACGAGCTTCAAAAGTGTCCTGCATATGGGTACCACGTGCCTCTGTTACTGCTCACGCGTGTCTTACACGCGCCTAACTGTTCATCTTCTTCTTCACGAACTTCTCTTCTTCGGCGCTGAACCTACACTGCCGGCGGTCGGAGAACTCTGAACAGCGAGGATTCTCAGCTTCGGAAAACCAGGCGTGGCGAGGCGAGCTTGTCGGAGAAAGAAAGATGGAGGATTCGCCAAGATTTTTCAGAGATGAAGATCGATGCGGAAGACCGACGACAATTGGATCTGAAGTTCACAACGAGCTGAGTGGCAGGTTATGGCGATGGAGAATTGGTCGGAACAACAGTGATGATAGCTGTGGATTACACCGATCGGAGATGGAGCTGAGCGGCGGCAGTGGTGATGATTCTGGTGGTGGTCGATGTATGGTGGCGGAAGTGGCTTGAAGAAGATTTTTTTTAATTTTATTTTTCAAAAATAAACTCAAACAAAACTCGAAATCCCTGTTGATGAACTCGTCCAAGGATCTTTTTCTTTGCTCTGATACCAACTGATATGAATCCCTTTGCGAAGAATTTGGATTGTGGAATTAAGATCTTTGACAAAACAAGGTAACTCGCAAACCCTTCAATGTTGCATGAAATTCAAGGTCTATCCCTTGGGGTACACTCAATTTCGACTCGCTCTCTAACTAGCCCTAATGATTAGATTACACGGTTTATTGATACTTAACTAGCCCTCGGGGTTAAGCAACAATGTAATAGCTCACAAGCAAAGAGTATGAACTCAAAAGGTTGTATATTTGATTGATGAAAAGTGTAAGGTAAAAATAATGTTGAAAATCACCCCTATTTATAGTACATAGGTATGGTCTTAAAAAAATACAAACAAGAAACTGAAAAGGATTATGGCAGCCTTAAGAAACTAAAACCATATTTAACTAAAATACCTAAAATAAATTACTATATTCTTCAAGATAAATCTTGAATGAATATTGCCTTATCTAATCTTACCAAATATAATTCTAATCAAATCAGAATTGAATATTCTAACACCTAAAATAAATGTATGACCAAAACATTAATTCTTCCAAGGCCAACATGGCTGAATTAATGGGCCTTATTCTAAAATAAAATAAAATAAATGATCACACTACCTCATTAAAAAACCTAATGGGAAAAGGAGTATAGTGTTATCTTCTAAAAATCCTAATAAATAAAAATAAATAAATAAACCTAATTTGTATCAAATAGTCTGCAACATCACTGGACTAGAGCGCATTCCCCAATTTACGGAGATGGTGAGATACGGCATTGTAGTAAGTACCATGTGTGAAAGACGGGGGGAAAACTTGGCTATCTCCACATTGTGTGACAGAGGCATAAGATAGGCTTATATGTATATATGTGAATGAATCAAAGATAGAAGCCATTTATCAATCATGTTACGCAAATACCCCCAAGTGCTTGTTTATATAGTTTAATCTCGTGTTATCTTTTATGTTCGTAGTTGTTAATTGAAAAACTCAAAAAAAACCCCATTTTACAATATTAATTATTCCTAGTACACGGACTGACAACACGCACGTGGTTATGTTTAGTTGGTTGTTAGACCCTAGCATCTCTGTGGAAAAACCGGTCTTACCACAAACTACCCCATAGGTAGCTTAGTAGTGAGTTGGGAGCAGAATATAAATTTTATCTTTGACATTCCTTAACTTTCGCTTGGGTTAGCTACATTTATTAAACGGCCCCAAAGATGCTAGTTTAAAATTTTAATTGTCAATTTGCACAACGCGTTAGTTGAGTAGTTAGTGTTATATTTTGTTTGTTTTATTTTTTAAAATTTTAAAAAAATGATGTGGGGGAAAATACCACTCAACAGATGAAACTTTATAGGGTATGTTGTTTTGACCACCCTACAGAATGTTACCCGTGGTTGAGCGATTACAGGAAGGAAATGGAGATTGCAGTTTTGCAAGATCAAAGGAAGCGAGAATGGTGCATAAAAAACTTACCCGGATTAATCTCAGCCCCCAAGTCCGCATGCAAGGAGATAATGACAAGTCGGGGTCGTCCACAAGAAGAGAGATCTTTCCAAGTGTTTAAACATATATAGGAGAAAACATACTAGATATAAGCATGTATAGATACATATAAAAAAATGTAAAATGGGGGGGGGTGTTGGTTGGTTTTTGGTCCTAAATTATAAAATTAATAGACAACATCTAGCAAAGCAAGAGAACTATGCTAATCATGTAACAAAAACTAAATAGATGATCAAAACAACAATGAACTGAGCCTTGGGGGCAATCAACTTCCACTTCCAAACTTCCTATAGATTATAGATTCATTCACCCATTCAATTACATTTAATGTCTATGGGAAATGTTATCACTTCTCATTCGAAGATCAACATTAATTCCTTCTTAATAGTAATTTGAAAAGACAAACAACGACCATTTGCAAACCTCATTGATGATCACCCTAGGCAAACAACACCATAGAGGCATTTCATGAATGATATTTCACACGAAGGACTATAGGTTTGATAACAACAAGCCTTTTACAAAAGATATAGTCATTAACCAAACAAAGAAGTTACTAGGTTAATCCTAGAACAAACCACATTCAAGGTTCAACCTTTCTTTGCATATATAGGATAAATATGAGAACAATCCACATTAACACACTTATCCAGCAAGAGTTACCACACATTATACACAAGAAGTTCTAAATCAATGCTCTTGGATTTCATGTCAAATGAGATAAGAAATTTGTAACTTTCCTAATACCCTAACACTTCAATCATACAAATATTTCATATAATCAAACAACCCATGGTATAAATGAGGCAAAACAAAACATTAATGGCATAATAAATGCTCTCCAATAAATGTTCATAAATTAGCAAATAGAGAATCTCACCACATAAGTTTGGAATCTTCAATCAATTGCTCCCAAGAATGAGTTTAGCTACTAGAGTTCATACTAATTAATGCTAATTGTCCAAACATAAAACAAGAGAAATCAAAGATGAAAATGGTGAAAAACTAGGGTTTGAATAGTGCCAAAGTTGGGCTCTTGAAGGTGTATTTAGAGAGGAAAGAAAAATGCTATTTATAGTACAAAGGGATAAGGTTGTGTTCTGGTCACCCATGCATCGCGACTTGCGATGGGTTCGTCACGACTCACGACGGGCGCCAGAACAGAACCTTGTCTTCTTTTTCTTCTTGTTGTAGCAAACACTCTTGTTCACAATAATTCCTCTAATTCTTCAAGTCTTCAAATCTTTGAAGCTAGTCTTCAAAGTCTTCAAAAGGTGATCTTCAACGGCCTCCGGTCTCCAAGTCTCCATGTTCTTTCTTTGTCACACAAAATCCACTTAGAAAAGGTAAAAGAGCATAAAGTCGCTCTTACCCCTCCTTAGAGAATTTCAAGGTTAAAACACAAGCTCTTGTTAACAAAAGAGCACAAAAGTAATCCCAAAAAGTACTAAAATATGCACATAAAATGGACACATCAAACCCCCGCACTTAAACCTTACTCGCCCTCAATTAAGAAATATTCAAGCACACAAAGGAATTGACATATCCACATCCTAACTACTATTCCCCCAAGTCAATACCTCACAAAAATCTCAATATCACACACCCCAAAGTTAAGATCAAATGAAGTTGCCCACAACCTCCATTCATAAATCTACCAAAACCATATCAACCTATCATTTCATTGATATCCCTAAAACATCTCCAAATCCCGAATTGACAATCCCAAATCCAATGGTACAAGGTGAAGCTAAAAGCATACATAAAGTTCAAACACATACTCCACTTTATACCAATATATCATCCTAAAAATGAAGTATATCAATAGTCAAGAATTTCGTACTTACTTCGTTTTCCCCGCTAAATTTCCCAATCCCAAGAGGTCTCAAGATGAAAGCCACCCAATCCATCCATATGGCCACCACAACCTTATAACTCCAACGCCAGCAAATGAGTGAACACATAACATTTTTTTTCTTTTTCTCTCTTTCTCTCATTTTTCCTAGGATCCCTTTCGGGTTTTCATCCTAGCCACACATCAAGTTTCATTGGCTCACATCTCACATTTTTTCACACATTTAGCCTCTCATTTTTACCTAGGTCTCCCTTTCACATTATCGACCTATTCAGGACCCTAATGTTGCCTAAGATGCCCGCTCGGGTTATCAACTTAGTGAGATTCTTTTTATTTTTGTTTTTTCTCATTTTCTATTTTTTTCAAATTTTTCAAAAAAATTTCATGTTTTTCCAATCAAAAGTAGCAAAGTGCTTTCCAAATGTTAAGGAAAAGAAAAATATCAAAGCTAACATCATCCAAGTACATCAAAAAGGAAAGCATCCCCAAAACAAAAGGAGGAAAATATCCTAAATAAAGCGAAAAATATCCCAAAAGTAGCAAGTCTAGAAAAACATCCCCAAACCAAGCAGTGAAATCAGTAAATACCCCTCCCCACACTTATGCTACATTTCCCTCAATGTAGACAAACTAGGGCAAAAGCGTACAAAGCGATGTATGGAATGGGTAAGAATGTAATGCTCACAATCGTTACTGTGGGGATGAAGGAAAATCATCAAAATAACGTTGTTGATAACGAGCCAGCCAATCTGTGTTCCTCTGCCTCCTGGCTCTACGCCTCTCTACTCTAGGATCAAGGCCTAAGGCACCACCTCCCTAGGACTGCATCTCATGAATGCTAGCTGACAGATGGTCAATCTCCCTCATCCATGTCTATCAAGCTCTGGGAGACAAAAACATTGTGCTCCAATATCATGCGATCCTGGCAGCAGAATCCATCAAGTATTGTCTGCATCATACGCTCATAGAAAATAGGCAGAGGCTGGGATTAGTGAGGTGGCACATAATCTTCCTGCATAGGCCCAGCCTCTAGTAGAGGCTGTGGAGAATGTTGTTGATGTCGCTCAGTGAAAGGTAAGCTACTATCGTCGCGCTGAACAGGAGCTGGACCAAGGTCATTGAGCTCGTACTAAAATTACTCCCTGCACGAGGATTTTGATGGAATCGCCAGGTCCGCCGAGGGTATATCAAACTCCAACTTAGTTTTGTTGGGCAAGGAAGTGGCATGAAGGTGACCTTCCTGGTGAAACACCCCCGTAGTCCGCGTGGTGCCAAGTATCTCAAATCGCACCAACTTCTCTATAGTGATGGGTAGGAAGTGCACCTCCCCAGGCGTGGAAAATCAGCCAGTGGGACCAATCCTAGGTGCTCCGCTAGAAGGCCGATCATGCCTCCAACAATAGTTTTCCCATTTGGCTTCCCAACCACCTCTACGACTCTCTTCATCCACAGTTCGGCCCATAACCCATATCCCAACCCCTCACTCATCAAGTGCCATAAGAAATGAATGTCATCATCGAGAACATTCGTCAGCTCTGCCGAGTAAAGCACTATGAAGTCTGTGCATATAACGGAGTGCGGGATGGATGATGACACTGCTCTTGTCGTGGGAGTTCTTTGCCCTCATGTTGATGACACTCTAGAAATGCATGTCGCCCTCAATCTATCAATCCTGAGCCTGTGGGTCCAACCTCACCCAGATCTCAACCGTGTCTCATCCAAATGCTTCCTCAACCTATGAGATGTTCATCTCTCGAGGTATATCATCAAAGTGGAAAGTGATGTACCTCCCGGATGACTGATCATCCTTCATGCTGCATATCCTAAAAACCACAGCAAATAAGTCAAATGCACAAGAATATACATACATGCAATATCACAAAAAATCACACTCAATCTCAAACTAGTTTAGCCAACATCACAAACCAAATCAAATCCAAGCCAACTAGTTCAAGTCCTAACCACAATTTCATATACAATCTATGTCACATTCAACATGCCCATAATTTCAATTCCATTAGGTTGTCACATAGTTAAACATCCAATATGCTATATCCTGTAATCACAGTCATGCCTAACTAGTTTAGCTACCATTAGTATGTTCATAATGTTAACATTCAAAATGCCATAGCTAAACTACCTTAAGCATGATAACATTGCATACAAATATCAACTGTGTTTAATCAAGCTAATATGCTTAATTTCTAGTACAAGCCATAACCAAATTCTCAACCAAAGCAACAATATAAACACAATGCAAGCACAACACCAACATGAGCAAATCAGCACAATCAAATGAGCACAATGATATCCCATATCCAAAATCCCATATGAATAAAATCAATTCAATCCACCATGTATTAATCAATACTCTATAGCTAAGATTTCCATCAAACCAAACCATAAGCACAATATGCACAAATTCTAGTCAATGCTAAACTATAAAGCATCACCCACTTTTACCATTGAAAAATATCCAACATAATGATCTATACAAGATATTTGCAATTAAAGGCACAAATTGTGAAGAACTATCACAACATACACAATATATCATCATTCACAAAATGCACAATTTCACCAAAATCAAACTACACACAATTCACAATTCAATTGTTCAAAAGTGAGGAATCGTACCATTAGTGTGTGTAGGAGGGTGAAACAATGAAGCCCATGACTAATTTGAGCCCAATTCACCCAAATTTGAGAAAACCCCAAAAACTAGGGTTAAGAGATTTTCACAAATTTGGTTGATTTTTGGGTGTTATTCGAGGATTAAGAGGCTAGGGATTATAGGTTATAGATGTACGATGGATTTATGGTGGTTTGATGGTTGGGATCGATGGAAATTGGTGGAGAGGATAGAGGAGATGAAGGGAAGAAGATGGTGGAGAAGATGGAAAATGGGCGCTGGAAATGGAGAATATAGAAAATATTAATGTGTCATGCATGTTATTTAATACATCCCTGCACGTTCGTCGTAACTCGCAATGTGTTTGTTGTGACTCGCGACAAGCAGGTCAACCGTCGCTTCTGGTCAAAGAAATCATTGTGACTTGTGACCAGTCCATCGTGGCTTGTGATGGTCCATCGCAACTCATGATGGAACTGTTATGAGTCATGAAGAGTGGATATAGGAGGTTCACATTTTGCAAAAGTTTTCTGATTTGGTCACGATCGCAACCAAATCGTTGTGACTCGTGATGATCCGTCATGACTCACGACGCGGCCATTGCGGTACGAAAAAAGTTGAGCCCGAGGGATCCAAAACTAGATTATTTTTCCAATGATGTCGCGACTTGCGACAGGCAGCCTACCCAGTACTTAGAAACAATTCTCAACCTCATCCATTGCCTAAGTTTTTCCTTCATGACTCCAAGTAATTCTCCCTTCATCTATCCAATGTCTTGGGTTTAAATTGCTACAAAATCATGGAAAAATAAACCGTGAAAAGAACAAAGAAAAATAATGAAACTAACGACAAAAACTCAAAACCAAAAAACAATAACAGAAAGTCACGAATGACGATCCGAATGATCAAAACCAAGTTTATTTAACATCGTCAGCAGGACTCACTCCCTTTTCTTGGAGCTTACTCACAAACTAGATCAAGGAGATCAAGATCCTCTCCCTTTTCGGGCCTAAAACTCTCATGGTAAAGTTTCAAACGTTGTACATTGACCTTAAAATTATTGGACTTACCTCGATCAAGGATTTCCACCGCACCATGAGGAAATACCTTCACCACCTAAAAAGGACCGATCCATCGAGACCTCGATTTACCGGGAAATAGGCGAAGGTGGGATTGAAATAGGGGGACCTTTTGACCCACGTCAAATTCCTTCCTAATAATCATCTTGTCGTGCCACAACATTGTCTTCTTCTTATAGATATCGGCATTCTCATAGGACTCCCTTCAGATCTCATCTAGTTCTTGAAATTGTAGCTTCGTATACAAATTGGCCTTATCTATATCAAGGTTGAATTCTTTGACCGCCTAATAAGCCTTGTGTTGAATTTCCACCGGTTAGTGACATGGCTTACCAAAAACTAACCGGTATGGTGACATACTGATCGGTATCTCGTAAGCCATCGTATACGGCCACAAAGAGTCATTCAGTCGAAAACTCCAATCCTTTCAGTTAGGGTTAACCATTTTCTCAAGGACGGACTTGATTTCCCTATTGGAAACTTTAGCTTGGCCATTGGTCTAAGGGTGATAGGCGGTGGATGTCTTGTGAGTAACGCCATAATTCTTCAGAAGTGCATCTATGGTCCAGTTGCAAAAGTGGGTGCCACGGTCACTAATCAAGGCACAGGGAATCTCAAACCTAGAGAAGATGTTATCTTTTGGGAATTCTGCAACCACTTTAGAATCATCAGTCCTAGTGGGTTTTTCTTCAACCCACTTCAACACATAATCAACGGAAAGAAGAATATATATAAAGTCTCAAGAATTAGGGAAAGGTCCCATAAAGTCAATACCCCAAACATAAAAGATTTTACAATATAGCATGGTTTTTTGGGGTATTCCATTTCTAGACGAGATATTTCCTACTCTCTGGAACTTGTCACAAGCCTTATAGAATATGTATGCCTTTTTATTCAAAGTAGGCCAATAAAAACCACTTTCTAAGACTTTCTTAGAGTTCCTTTTAGCACCAAAACGACCACTGTATGCATAATAATGACAAAAGGTGAGAATTGAATGCACTTCATTATCGGGGATGCATCTCCAAACAACTTGATCTACACAATTTTTCCATAAAAAGGGATCATCCCACACACAATATTTAGCATCGCTTCTTAGCTTATCTTTCCGAGCCTTTAAAAAATGAGGAAGAAATTTACCAGAGACAAGAAAGTTCTCAAAGTCAGCGTACCATGGTTGGAGATCACTGATTGAGAACAGTTGTTCATTGGGGAACTCCCCCCATAGTTGCTCCTTCATTGATAAATTTACCTCACTATCTTGGCATAGAGGCAATCGGCTCAGATGATCGGCCACAAGATTCTCCATGCCTTTCTTGTCTCGGACCTCCAACTTAAATTTTCTCAAAAGTAGGATCCATCTAATCAATATTGGCTTGGCCTCGTTCTTTTTCATTAAGTGATGAAGCGCTGCATAGTCAGTGTACATAATAACTTTTGTAAGAAGCAAGTAAGATCGAAATTTTTCCAAAGAAAATACCACTGCTAGCAACTCATATTCTGTGGTGGGGTAGTTTCTTTGGATCTCATTGAAAGTCATGGATGTGTAGTAGATGGCATGAGGCGCTCTCCCCACCCTTTGACCAAGCACCGCTCCAACAGCATAATCGCTAGCATCGCACATGATCTGAAAAGGCAACGACCGATCCAGGGGTTTTGAATCTTTCCTTCAATGTATCAAAGGTCTCTTTAAAACCCTCATCCTTCACAATTTTCACCTCCTTTTGCAACAAATTTCACAAAGGAGATGTAATTTTTGAAAAGCCCTTGATGAACCGGCGATAAAATCCTGCATGGCCAATAAAAGAGCGCACTTCACACATATTAGTAGGATAAGGAAAAGTTTGAATCATGTCTATCTTTGCCTTGTCAACCTCAATACCCTTAGAGAAGACAACATGACCTAAGAGAATGCCTTGCTCTACAATAAATGACACTTCTTATAATTTAACACCAGATTAGTATCAATGCAACATTTAAGAACTTGTGCTAAATTTGCTAAACAATTGTCAAAAGAATTACCATGAATGGTGAAATCATCCATGAATACCTCAACAAAGTTTTCAAATAATTCTGAGAAAATACTTACCATACACCTTTGGAAAGTAGTGGGGTGTTACAAAGCCCAAAAGGTATACGTCGGTAAGCAAACGTACCAAAGGGGCACGTGAAGGTTGTCTTTTCTTGATCTTCTGGTGAAATGGCCACTTGAATGTATCCCGAGTATCCATCCAAAATGCAATAGAACGGGTTACTTGCTTGCCTCTCGAGCATTTGATCAATGAATGGAAACGGAAAGTGATCTTTCCGAGTCTCCACATTTAGCCTCCGGTAATCAATGCAAACAAGCCACCCATTTTTTACTCGGGTGGGCACCATTTCACCTTTCTCATTTTTTACCACTATCACTCCACTCTTTTTGGGTACTACATGAGTTGAACTCACCAACTTGCTATTTGAGATTGGATAGATCATGCCCACTTGAAGCAACTTGAGGATTTCACCTTTACCAACTCCATCATAGCTGGGTTCAACCGGCATTGGGGTTGTCACACAGGTCTCGCATCTTTCTCCAACAAAATTCTATGCATGCAAGTGGGTGGACTTATGCCTTTGATGTCGACAATAGTCCATCCAATTACTTCCTTATTCTCCTGTAACACCACCTTCAACTTTTTTTCTTGTTCTTGGGTGAGTTTGCTTGAAATGATAACCGGGATCGTCTCCCCTTACCCAAGAAATGCGTACTTGAGGTTACTTGGAAAAGTTTTAAGTTCTATCACCGGGGCTTGTCGCGACTCGCGATGGGCACCAGAAAAAAACCTTGTCTTCTTTTCTTCTTCTTGTTGCAAGCACTCTTCTTCACAATAATCCCTCTCATTCTTCAAGTCTTAAAATCTTTGAAGCAAGTCTTCAAAGACTTCAAAAGGTGATCTTCAACGGCTTCCGGTCTTCAAGTCTCCATGTTCTTCCTTTGTCATGCAAAATCCACTTAGAAAATTTAAAAGAGCGTAATGTCGCTCTTACCTCTCCTAAGAGAATTTCAAGGTAAAACAAAAGCTAGGAGGCTGCCGCCGCGCCTCTCAAAGTTAATATTTATAAGCCCTAAATGCTTACACTATCTACAACTAAGTAGATAGCGGCAAGTCGGGGTTGTCCACGAAGAAGTGGGATTTTCTTAAGCGTTTAAAAAATGGTTGATATTATGCTAGGTGTAGATATATATACACATATAAAATCATGTAAATGGGGGGGAGAGGGGGTTGGTTGTTTGGCGGTCCTAAGTTAGAAAGTTAAAAGACAAGATATGTAGCAAAGTCTAGTATCTATGCTAATCATCAAACAAACTTAGAAAAAGGGTTTTAAAACTACCAACTCCATCATAGCTGGGTTCAACCGGCATTGGGGTTGTCACACAGGTCTCGCATCTTTCTCCAACAAAATTCTATACATGCAAGTGGGTGGACTTATGCCTTTGATGTCGACAATAGTCCATCCAATTACTTCCTTATTCTCCTGTAACACCACCTTCAACTTTTTTTCTTGTTCTTGGGTGATTTTGCTTGAAATGATAACCGGGATCGTCTCCCCTTACCCAAGAAATGCGTACTTGAGGTTACTTGGAAAAGTTTTAAGTTCTATCACCGGGGCTTTCACAAGTGACAGAAGGATCCAGTTCTCCGGGTTCCTCTAAAACTAGAGGAGTAGGACTTGGTACCACTTCCTCAATAATGCTTAACTCCTCAATGCTTTCCTTCAAGTTAGTACTCATAGAATACACAGGACAAGTATCTTCAATATCATTTTCCAAAGAAACTAACAAGGAATCATCACCATTCAGTTCAAAACCATCTTGCACAAAATCATCAACAATATTAATAGCATGGCAAGAATATTCTGCAAGGGATACTTCATAGAGTCATTTATGTTAAACTCTAATTTAATCCCATCAAATTCCATGGTGAGGGTACCATTATGCACATCAATGATGGTCCTAGAAGTCTTCAAAAATGGCCTTCCCCCAAGATTGGGATGGCATGTTTATCATGTTCCATAATGAGGACATAAAAATCTGTGGGGAATATTAAGGAATCCACCTTAACCAACACATCCTCGATGATACCCTTAGGGTATGCACTAGAACGATTGGCCCATTGGATCACCACCCAGGTTTTGTGCAAAGTACCAAGATTGAGACTTTCATACAAAGAGTAGGGAATCACATTTATTGATACACCTAGGTCAAGCATTTCTTTTTCAAATGTGTGTTCCCTATCATGCAAGGGATTGAAAACATGCAGGGGTCGCTACATTTAGAGGGTAACTCCCTTTGGCACAAAGAGGGGACATGTTCATTTTTCCTATTTTCAAGCTTATTCTTTGTTCTTTGTTTCCCATTTACAACACATAATTCTTTTAAAAATTTAGCACAACTAGGAATTTGTTCAATATCATTCAAGAGAGGGATATTTACCTCACACATTTGAAAGACTTCATAGATATATTTGTTGGACTCTTTCCTCTGTTTATCCTTCAAAGCTTCCGGGAACGGTGGTTTCGGCATATATTGAGGAATTTCCACCACCTTTGCCTTCTTGTGAGGAGGGGATGAAGGATTGGGAATGGATGTTGATTTCTCAACGATGATCTCCTCTTCCTTCTCCTTCTCCTTCTCCTTCTCCTTCCTTGCTTGCTCATTGGCCCTTCTTGGCCTCTTCTTCAACCTATTTCTCAAACATTTCAAGGCTTATAGGTCACCTTCAAGAACTTTATCACCCATGGTAGAGCTAACCTATTTACCACTTCTCAAAGTGATAGCACTAGCTTTTTGGCAGGGATTGATCTCTAGTTGGGAGGGAAGTTTGCTTTTTTCCCAGGCCTCCATCTGATTCACCACTTGAGCTATTTGACTTATTTGAGTTTCCAAGTTCTTAATGCTCGCCTTAGCTTCATCTTGGAATTTTACATCTTTCTCCGCGCACATGCTCAACCAGTGAATGGCTTGCATCACCTCATCTTTTATCAACCCCAAGCTCTCCCCTTGGTATCGAGGATTGTCTTGAAGCCTTTGATATTGTTTTTTTAGTTGGAATATATTGTTGTTTAGAAGGCCAACATGGTTGAGGGTTTTAACCTCCTTGAGGGTTTCCAAACCAGAGATTTGGGTTATCACAATTACCTGAATTATACAGCCGGTTTTGGTACCCTTGATAGCCTTGGTTGCTTTGATGGCCTTGCCCACCTTGATACCCCATGGCACTCACCTCCTTGACATAATTATCTTGCAAATTAGGGAAAGTGTCCATAGGATGTGCCAATAAACAAATTTCACAAGATTTCACATGTGGCACATTTCTGGGCTTGGTCATCAAGGATTCACCATAGAATAAAGGGCCAAGACTTGGTCCTTAAGCTTTCCAATATTGGAGGGGTCACTTGTGGGCTTTGGTTTCTTCTTCTCAAATCGGCCCTCAAGTTAAAGTTCCTTAACTCCTCCGCTAGCTCCTTGTATAATTGCAAAGCCTTCGTTGAAGTCTTGTTCCCAAGGATACCACTACAAGAACTCCTCACTAATCTTTGGTCCTCATTAAGAAGACCATTATAGAAATAGTAGACCAAATCTCCTTCCGAATAACCGTGGTAAGGAAAACTCGTGAGAAGCTTATTGAACCTCTCCCAATAGTCTAAAAGAGACTCTCATGCCATTATAGGATGTTTCTTATATCCTTCTTCAAAGTGGCAGACTTTAAGGCTGGGAAGTATTTAGCTAGAAATTTCGTCTTCATGTCAAGCCAACTTTTGAAGCTCTTGGGTGGTAGGTAGTGGAGCCAATCCCTTGCACCATCCCACAACGTGAATGGGAATGCCTTCAACTTGTAAAAGTCTCCATCTACTCCGTTGGGGATTGTACCACCACACAAAAAATGGAACTCAGTGAGATGCTTGTTGTCATTTTCCCTTGTCTACCAAGGAAGATAGGTAGCATATTTATAAACCCAGCCTTGAGCTCGAAGTGCCCATTTGGTCCAACCAAAGGATACTCAATGCACATCAGTTTTTATTCAAGGTTGGGAGCCATAATGCCCCTCAACCAGGCTTGCCCCAAAGTAATCTTCCTTCCTCGGAGAGGAGGAGCTCTTCCTTGGAGAGGAGGATGTTGAGGCCCTCCTCCTGGATGCTCATCTTTAATCCAAGCAAAAATTGCATCTAAGAAATTAAAACAAAAGAAAACTAACAAATATTTAAAAATAGAACATAATCACAAATAATATGCCCAAACACTTAAAAATAAATGTCTCTTCCCCAGCAACGGTGCCAAAATTTGGTAGGTTGTCAACGTAGCTCTCAAAGTTATATTTTTAAGCCCTAATGCTTCCTATCTACAATTAAGTAGATAATGGAAAGTCTGGGTCATCTACGAGAAGAGGGATCTTTCCAAGTGTTAAAACATATATAGGAGAAAACATACTATATATAAGCATATATATACACACATAAAGGTATGTAAAGGGGGGTGGTTTGGTTGGTTTTTTTCCCTAAGTTATAAAATTGAAAGACAACTACTAGCAAAGCAAAAGAACTATGCCAATCATGCAACAACAACTAAATAGATAATTAAAACAACAATTAACGGAGCCTTGGGGGCAATCAACTTCCACTTTCAAACTTCTTATAGATCATAGATTCATTCACTCATTCAATTACATTTATTGTCCATGGGAAATGTTATCACTTCTCATTCAAAGATCTACATTCATTCCTTCTTAATAGTAATTTGCAAAGACAAACAACGATCATTTACAAACCTCATTGATGATCACCCTAGGCAAAAAACACCATAGAGGTATTTCATCAATGGCATTTCACACGAAAGACGATAGGTTTGATAACAACAAGCCTTTTACCAAAGACATTGTCATTTAACCAAACAAAGCATTTACTAGGTTAACCCTAGAACAAACCACATTCAAGGTTTAACCTTTCTTTGCATCTATAGGATAAATATGAGAACAATCCACATTAACAAACTTATCTAACAAGAACCACCACACATTATACACAAGAAGTTCTAAATCAATGCACTTGGATTTCATGTCAAATGAGCTAAGAAATTTGCAACTTTCCTAACACCCTAACACCCTAACACTTCAATCATACAAACACTTCATATAATCAAATAACCCATGGTATAAGTGAGGCAAAAGACAACATTAATGGAATAATAGATGCTCTCCAATAAATGTTCATAAATGAGCAGATAGAGAATCTCACCACATAAGTTTGGGAGCTTCAATTGGGAGGCTGGCTATACCTCTAAAAGTTAATACTTTTAAGCCCTAATGCTTCCTATTTACAATTAAGTAGATAATGGAAAGTTGGGGCCGTTCACGAGAGGAGGGATCTTTTCAAGTATTTAAACATATATAAGAGAAAACATACTAGGCATACACATACACAGATACATAAAAAGCATGTAAACAAGGTGGGGGGGGGTTGGTTGGTTTTTCAACCTAAGTTATCAAATTGAAATATAAATATTAGCAAAGTAAGAGAACTATGCTAATCAAGCAATATAGTTATTATGCAAATGATAATTAGCGGAGCCTTGGGGGTAATCGACTTCCACTTCCAAACTTCCTATAGCTCATTGATTCATTCACTCATTCAATTACAACATTGTCTATGGGGAATGTTAGCACTCTCATTCAAAGATCAACATTCATTCCTCCTTAAGAGTTTTTTGCAAAGACAAACAACGACCATTTACAAACCTCATTGATGATCACAAAAGACAAACAACATCATAGGGGTATTTCATCAATGGCATTTCACCCAAATAACCATAGGTTTGATAACAATAAGCCTTCTACCAAAGACATAGTCATTTAACCAAACAAAGCATTTATTAGGTTAAACTTAGAACAAACAACATTCAAGTTTCAACCTTTCTTTGCATCTATATGACAAATATGACACAATCCACATTAACATACTCATTTATCAAGAATTACCACACATTATACACAAGAAGTTCTAAATTCATGCCTTTGGATTTCATATCAAATGAGTTAAGAAATTTGAAACTTTCCTAACACTCTAACATTTCAATCATACAAACATTTCATATACTCAAACAGCCCATGGTATAAATGAGGTAAAACACAACATTAATGGCATAATAAATGCTCTCTAATAAATTTTCATAAATAGGAAAATATAGAATCTCACTACATAAGGTTGGAAGCTTCAATCAATTGCTCCCAAGAACTAGATTTAGCTACAAGAGTTCATACTAATTAATGCTAACAAACCAAACATAATACAAGAGAATTTAAAGATGAAAAATGGTAGAAACTAGGGTTAGAAATAGTACCAAAAATGCAGGAAAGAAGAGATGTGAATGAGAGGAAAGAGAGTGCTATTTATAGTACAAAAAGGATATAGTTAGGTTCTGGCCACCCGTTGGTCGCGACTCGCAACAAGTTCGTCGCGACTCGCAACGGGCGCCAGAACTTAACCTTGTTTTCTTTTCTTCTTCTTGTGGTAAACACTTATCTTCACAATGATTCCTCTCATTTTTCATGTTTTCAACTCTTTGAAGAATATATTCAAAGTCTTCAAAAATGGTCTTCAACGGCCTCCGGTTTTCAAGTCTTCGTGTCTTTGAAACAAGTCTTAGAAAAGTGATCTCTTAATGGCCTCCGGTCTTCAAGCCTCTATGTTCTTCCTTTGTCACACAAAATCCACATAGAAGAGGTAAAAGAGCGTAAAATTACTCTTACCTCTCCTAAGAGAATTTCAAGGTAAAACACAAGCTCTTGATAATAAAAGAGCACAAAAGTGACCCCAAAGAGTACTAAATTAAGCACATAAAATGGACCTATCAAACCTCCTCACACTTAAACCTTACTCGCCATCGTGTAAGAAAAGATCCAAGCATACTAAGGAAATGATGTATCCACATCCTGACTACTATTCCCCCAAATCAATACCTCAAAAAACTCTCAATATCAGACATCCCAATGTTAAGGTCAAATGAGAAGTTTCCCACAACCCCCATTCCTAAATCTACCCAAACCATATCAACCTATCAATTCTTTGCTATCTCCAAAACATTTTCAAATCTCGAATTGACAATCCCAACTCCAATGGTACAAGGTGAAGCTAAAGACATGTATAAAGTTCAAAACACATGCTCCACTTTATATCAATATATCAACCTAAAAATGAAGTAAATTAACGATCTAGAGTTTCATAACTTACTTCGTCTTCTCCCCCTAAATTTTCCACTCCCAAGAGGTCCTCAAGATGTCAAGCTAACCGATTCATCAGTATGGCCACCGCAACCTTATGACTCCAACATCGACAAATGAGTGAGCACTTAACACTTTTCAATTTCTCTCATTTTCTCTCATTTTTCTTAGGATCCCTTTCGGGTTTTCATCCTAGCCCCACGTCATGTTTCTTTGGCTTACATCTCACCTTTTTCCACACATTTAGCCCCTCATTTTTGCCTAGGCTTCCCTCTCGGGTTTTTGACCTATCCGGGCCCCCAATGTTGCATAAGATGCCCTCTCGGGTTTTCAACTTAGCGGGATTCTTTTTAGTTATATTTTTTTCATTTTCCTTTTTTTTCAAATTTTTCAAAAAAAAATTCATGTTTCTCCAATCCAAAAAGTATCAAAGTGCTTTCCAAATGTTAAGGCTACGAAAAATGTCAAAGCCAACATTATCCAAGTACATCAAAAGAAAAACATCCCAAAACAAAAGGGAAAAATATCCTAAACAAAACAAAAGAGTTATCCAAAAGTAGCAAAGTCTTCAAAGTATCTCCAACCTCAACCGTGCAATCAGTAGATACTCCTCCCCACACTTAGAACACTAAATTGCCCTCAATGTAGACAATAGGGCCAAAGCGAAGTATGGAAAGGGTAAGGATATGGTGCTCACAAAACACTGATGTGAGGAAGAAGGGCCACCGCCAAAATAGCGCTGCTAATAATGAGCCAGCCAATACGTGCTCCTCTACCTCCTAGCTCTCCGCTTCTCTGCTCCTGGATCGGGGCTTGAGACACTGCCTACCTAGGACTGCATCTCATGGATGCGAGCTGATAGGTGATCAATCTCCTCATCTATGTCGATCAAGGTCTGGGAGACAAACATGTTGTGCTCTAGTATCATGTTGTCCTGGCAACGGAATCCATCCTACATGGTCTGCATCATCCTCTTATAAAAATTCAGTGGAGGCTGGGAGTAGTGAGGTGGCACATTGTCCTCCTGCATCGGCTCGGTCTCTGGTGGAGGCTGTGGGGAGCGCTGCTGCTATCGCTCAGAGAAAGACAGGCTACTATCATCGTGCTGGACAGGGGCTGGACCAAGGTCGTGGAGCTCACGCTGGAAGTTCTCTCTACACGAGGAGTCAGGTGAAATTGCCAAGTTTCCTAGAGGTGTATCAAATTCCAGCTTCGTCTAGTTGGGCTGAGGAAGTGCCCTGAATGTGACCTTCCTGGCGGCATATAACCAGTGGAATACCCCCATGGTCCAAGTGGCACTGAGCATCTCAAATCGAACCAACCTCTCAGCAGTGATGAGGTAGGAAGTGCGCCTCCCTAAGAGCGAAAAGTCAGTTGGAGGAACCAATCCTAGGTATATTTGATACTTCATAGAGTTATTTATGTTAAACTCTACTTTGGCCATATGAAATTTCATGGTGAGGGTACCGTTATGCACATCAATGATGGTTCTAGAGGTCTTCAAAAATGGCCTCCCCAACAAGATTGGGGCGGCATGTTTATCATGCCTACTAAGGAAGATGATGAGTAGCATGTTGATGATCCCGGTCTTTAGCTCAAAATACCCATTCGGTCCAACCACGGGATACTCAATACACATTGGTTGTTGATCGAGGTCAGGGGCCATGATGTCTCTTAACAATGCTTGCCCTAAAAGAATCTCCCTTTCTTGGAGAGGAGGATGTTGAGGTCCCCCTCCTGGATGCTCATCTTTGTGCTCAAGTTGATGTTCCATAGAGGAAGAGGTATCCACAAAATGGTCACTAGGAGGGGTGTTATTCACACTTTCCAAAGAAAGCCTCCTAGCCCATCTCAAATTCAACTCTCACTCGGGGTCGTAGTGTAAGGGTTCTTGTGAAGAGGTTCGCGTACAAACCATACACCAAGAACTCGAACAATACGTCTCCAAGCCAAGTGAAAATGGAAAATCAACTAAGAAATCAAAATAAAAGAAAGCTAACAAATATTTACAATTAGCATATAATCACACATAATATGCCCAAACACTAAAAAATAAAGGCTTCTTCCCCGGCAGCGGCACCAAAATTTGGGAGGTCATCGCCGTACCTCTCAAAGTCAATACTTTTAACCCCTAATGCTTCCTATCAACAATTAAGCTGATGATGGCAAGTCGGGGTCATCCACGAGAAGAGGAATCTTTTCAAGTGTTTAAACATATAGGAGAAAACATACTAGGCATATATACATACACAGATACATATAAAAGCATGTAAACAAGGGGGGGGTTAGTTTTTGAGCCTAAGTTATGAAATTGAAAGAAAAAACTCAGCAAAGAAAGAGAACTATGCTAATCATGCAATACAACTAAAGATACAATGCAAATGATAATAAATAGAGCCTTGGGGGCAATCGACTTCCACTTCCAAACTTTCTATAGCTCATTGGTTCATTCACCCATTCAATTACATTTATTATCTATGGACAATATTTTCACTTCTCATTCAAAGATCAACATGCATTCCTCCTTAAGAGTAGTTTGCAAAGACAAACAATGACCATTTGCAAACCTCATTGATGATCACCAAAGACAAACAACATTGTAGGGGTATTTCATCAATGGCATTTCACCCAAAGGACCACAGGTTTGATAACAACAAGCATTCTACCGAAGACATGGTCATTTAACCAAACAAAGAATTTATTAGGTTAAACTTAGAACAAACAACATTCAAGGTTCAACCTTTCTTTGCATCTATATGACAAATATGAAAACAATCCACATTAACATACTCATCTAGCAAGAATTACCACACATTATACACAAGAAGTTCTAAATTCATGCCTTTGGATTTCATATCAAATGAGTTAAGAAATTTGCAACTTTCCTAACACTCTAACATTTCAATCATACAAACATTTCATATTCTCAAACAACCCATGGTATAAATGAGGTAAAACACAACATTAATGGCATAACAAATGCTCTCCAATAAATGTTCATAAATGAGCAAATATAGAATCTTACTACATAAGGTTGGAAGATTTAATCAATTGCTCCCAAGAACTAGATTTAGCTACAAGATTTCATACTAATTAATGCTAACAAACGAAACATAATACAAGAGAATTTAAAGATGAAAACTGGTAGAAACTAGGGTTAGAAATAGGACCAAAAACGCAGGAAAGAAGAGATGTGAATGAGAGGAAAGAGAGTGCTATTTATAATACAAAAAGGATAAGGTTAGGTTCTGGCCACCCGTTGGTCGCGACTCACGACGGGTTCATCGTGAATCGCAACGGGCGCTAGAACTTAACCTTGTTTTCTTTTCTTCTTCTTGTGGTAAACACTTATCTTCACAATGATTCCTCTCATTTTTCAAGTCTTCAACTATTTGAAGAAAGTCTTCAAAGTCTTCAAAGTCTTCAAAAATGGTCTTCAACGGCCTCCGGTTTTCAAGTCTTCATGTCTTCGAAGCAAATCTTCAAAGTCTTCGAAAAGTGATCTTTTAATGGCCTCTGGTCTTCAAGCCTCCATGTTCTTCCATTGTCACGCAAAATCCACTTAGAAGAGGTAAAAGAGCGTAAAGTTGCTTTTACCTCTCCTAAGAGAATTTCAAGGTAAAACACAAGCTCTTGGTAATAAAAGAGCACAAAAGTGACCTCAAAAAGTACTAAATTAAGCACATAAAATGGACATATCATCAATAAATTTCTCCCAAGAATGAGTTTAGCTACTACAGTTCATACTAATTAATGCTAACAAACCAAACATAAAAACAATAGAAATCAAAGATGGAAATGGTGGAAAACTAGGGTTTAAATAGTGCCAAAGTTGGGCTCTTAAAGATCTATGAAAGAGGGAAAGAAAAATTCTATTTATAGTACAAAGGGATTAGGTTGTGTTCTAGCCACCCGTGCGTTGTGACTCACGATGGGTTTGTCGCGACTCGCGATGGGCGCCAGAAAAAAACCTTGTCTTCTTTTCTTCTCCTTGTTGCAAGCACTCTTCTTCACAATAATCCCTCTCATTCTTCAAGTCTTAAAATCTTTGAAGCAAGTCTTCAAAGACTTCAAAAGGTGATCTTCAACGGCTTCCGGTCTTCAAGTCTCCATGTTCTTCCTTTGTCATGCAAAATCCACTTAGAAAATTTAAAAGAGCGTAATGTCGCTCTTACCTCTCCTAAGAGAATTTCAAGGTAAAACAAAAGCTAGGAGGCTGCCGCCGCACCTCTCAAAGTTAATATTTATAAGCCCTAAATGCTTACACTATCTACACCTAAGTAGATAGCGGCAAGTCGAGGTTGTCCACGAAGAAGTGGGATTTTCTTAAGCGTTTAAAAAATGGTTGATATTATGCTAGGCGTAGATATATATACACATATAAAATCATGTAAATGGGGGGGAGAGGGGGTTGGTTGTTTGGCGGTCCTAAGTTAGAAAGTTAAAAGACAAGATATGTAGCAAAGTCTAGTATCTATGCTAATCATCAAACAAACTAAGAAAAAGGGTTTTAAAACTACAAAAGCAAAACCTTAGGGGAAATTGATATCCACTTCCAAACTAAATGTAGATCATTGAACCATTCACTCATCCTATCACAATTGTTACCTATGGTGGAAGCACCATAGATTTGACAACAACAAGCCTTCTACCAAAGACATAGCTATTTAACTAAACATAGCATTCATTAGGCAAAACTTACAACAAACCACATTCAATGTTCAACCTTTCATTGCATCTATAGGATAAATATGAGAACAATCCACAATAACATACTTATCTAGCAATAATCACAACACATTATGCACAAGAAGTTCTAAGTTCATGTTCTTAGATTTTCATGCAAAGGAGCTAAGGAATTCATTACTTTCCTAACTCCCTAACACTTAATTCATACAAACACTTCCCATTCTCAAACAACCAACCCATGGCATAAATGAAGTAAAACATAGCATTAAGAACACATGAATGTTAAATAACAAAGGCTTCAAGAACGAGTGAAACAATCTATTCACTACTTCCTCTACTTGTGAAGATAAATCTTCCATCATTCTTAGATAGTAGTTTGCAAGAGTGAATTCGACATCTCTTGTCAAACCTCACCAATGACTCCCTTAGCCAAAACATGACTAAAAGTATCCCATTGATGGCATTGAGCCCGAAGAACCAACAAGCTTGGCAACACTTATAAACACTACACTGTGTCTAAGCCTTTAACCAATTAATGCATTTACAAAAGATTAGTCAAGAACGATCGACATTCATAAACTTCTCTCATTTTCTACCTAAAACAAACATGACAACGAGTTTGACATCATCACATTCATCTGTCAATTATCAACACACCAACATCATTAACAAGCTTTAACTCAAGCTCTTGGATTCCACATTAAAAGAGGGGAGAATTAGCTACTTTCACCCTAACAAGTAATCATACAAGCAATTCATATACTCAAGCTTCCAACAACATCAATGCCATTAACAATTCACATTCAAAGCTCAATAAATGCAAAATAGCAAAAGCACCAAATAGATAGATATGGTTCTTACTACATAGATATGGAAGCCTCAATCCATTGATCCCAAGATAAAACTAAGCTAGATAATTAAAAGACATGATTAACCTACAAAAACTAAGAAAAGAAAGAAAGAAAACTATGGTTTGAACCAAGAAAAATCACAGGAAACAGAGATGGATTCGTGTTGTGAAGAGGAGAGGATAAGGTGTATATTTATAGTACAAAAAGCAAGAAGAATTTCTGGCCATACGTCCGTCGCGAGTCGCGACTGGCTCGCGGCAGAGCCTAGTTCCAACATTTTTATTTCTCTCTTCTTCTTGTTTCATGTCCTCCTCTTCTCTTCACTTTTCTTCAATTCTTCAAGTCTTCAAAAGCTCAAATACAAGTCTTAAAATCTTCAAAGGTATTCTTCAAAGTCTTTAAAGTCTTCAAACAAATTACCTTGTCACACAAAATTCTCTAGAAAAGTAATAAAAGAGTAAAAGTTGCTTTTAACCCTCCTTAGATAATTTCAAGGAAAAATTTTACATTTGGAGAGCAAAAGTGTACAATATGAATCCTAAAAGTCCTAATATAACCGTATAAAATGGGCACATCAAACCTCCCCGCACTTAAACTGTACTCATCCTCGAGTTAGAAAAGATTCAAGCACACGAAAGAATTCACATGTCCATATCCTAAACTAATATTCTCCCAATCAAAACCTCACAAAAACTCTCAATATCACAAATCCCAAAATCAAAGCTCAAATGAGAATTTTTCACACACACAACCCCAATTCCAAAATCTAACCAAACCTACCACTTATCAATTCACTACCCATAAAAGCGTTTCAAAGTCTAGAATTGATATTCCCAAAGTCCAATGACACAAAATGAAGTTAAAACCATTTAGGAAGTTCAAGAACATACTTCAATTCATACCAATATATCAACCAAAACGAAGTATAAAAGAATCAAGAATTTTATAACCCTACTTCGTTTTTCATCCCACTAAGTTACCCAATCCCAAGAGGTCTAAAGATGTTGAGCTACCCAATCCATCCATATGACAATCGTAACCTTATGACTCCAACACCAGAAAATGAGTGAAATCATAGCATTTTCCTTATTTCTCTCTTTCTCTCATTTTGCCTAGGAGCCCTTCCGGGTTTTCATCCTAACCACACATCATGTTTCTCTGTCTCACATCTCACATTTTTCCACACTTTTAGCCTCTCATTTTTTCCTAGATCGTTCTTTCAGGTTTTTGACATATCTGAACCCCCAATGTTGCCTAAGTTGCCGTCTCGGGTTTTCTTTTCTTTCCATTTTTTTTCAAAATTTTCAATTTCATATGTTTTTCCAATCAAAACTAGAAAAAATCATTCCAAATGAAGCTAGCATGCATGTGAGTCCTGTAACCCCTCCCCGTACTTAAAACATTACATTGCCCTAAATGTAAACATGTAAGGAAAGAATAATAAAACTCAAGGTAAGAGGTAGAGTGACAACCGTTTCTCTGCATAGTCATCGGTGGTATGGCACAATCCAATGTAATTGTATAGAATCAATCCCAAAATTGGTTTCAGAGCCAAAAGGGGGAGCAAAAGTACCGTAGAAGAACGCACCCCTCGAGAAAAATGTTGTCTCCTTGGCGCCGTTTGATCAAGACTAACACCACAAAGAACAATATCAAACTCACAATTACATAAGGATTTTTAATACTAGGTTTAGCATCAAGATTTAATAACCATAGTATTATCAAAGAACAACCAATCCATCATGCAATCACCACTATAAGATTGTCCAATAAAAAATATCTAACATATATCGACACATATCCAAGCATCATTATAGAATATAGCAATTAAACACTCAATAATGTAGTCGGCATACTACAATCAACAAAGATACTATAAAGATGCAAGAATTTTCATATGTCAATATATGTGAGATGGTGGAGGAATGAGTAGATGTGTGGTGGTTCTTTGGAGTATTTGGTGGAGAAGAAGGAAGGATTATGCAGTGTTTAAGCTCAGTTGAAAAGTTGGATTTTTCACCACTGGTCGCGACTCGCGACGGCACTAGTTGCAACTCCCGATGGCACTGGTCGAAACTCGCGATGCATCATTGCGAGACAGGTAGGGATGGCTCAGGCCTGGCTAGTCTCGAGGATGAAAGATTTGGTTTCGAAGGGCTCTGGTCTCACTGGGATCGAGGATGAAAGATGACGTCTCGAGGGGCATTGGTCTCGAGGGGCTAAAAAGGCTTCACAGGTCTTGAGGACTTCAGCTCGAGTCGAGGGTTTGTGGCCTCGAGGACCCGAGGTCTCGAGGGTATGATGCACTTTTAGGTTCAGCTCGAATTGAGGGCTTATAGCCTAAGGACCCGAGGTCTTGAGGGCTTCACCTCGAATCGAGGGATTGCAGCCTCGAGGACCCGAGGTCTTGAGGGCTTCAGCTCAAGTCAAGGGATTGCAGCCTTGAGGACCCGAGGTCTCGAGGACTTCAGCTCGAATTGAGGGATTGTAGCCTCAAAGACCCAGGGTCTCGAGGGCTTCAGCTCGAATCGAGGGCTTGTGGCCTTGAGAACCTGAGGTCTCGAGGGGCTGATGTCTCGAGGGCTTCAGCTCGACTTGAGGGATGATGGTCTCGAGGGATGATGGTTTTTCAGGTTCGGCTTGAGCCAAGGGCTTGCAGCCTCAAGGACCTGAGGTCTCGAGGGCTGACTGGTCTCGAGGGACTAGTCTCGAGGGATGATGGTCTCGAGGACTCATGGCTTTTCAAAGGGCTGGTTTTGCGGTCACGAGGACTCGAGGTCTTGATGGCTTCAACTCGAGTCGAGGGATTGCAGTCTCGAGGACCTGAGGTCTCAAGAGCTGATGGACTTTTAGATCCAGCCCGAGTCAAGGTTATGCAGCCTCGAGGATGAAAGATGACATCTCGAGGCCAGTCTCGAGGACCAGTTGGTGCAAAAAGTGGAGACTGGGAGCTAATTTTCAACACAAAATTTCTGATCACATTGTGACTCATAATGGTACGTCGTAACTCACAATGGTACCCCAAGACTCGACATGGTACGTCACGAGGTCTTCGTGAGTCGCGATGACAGGATTTCCCAACACTTAGAAAGAATTCAATCTTTTCTTACCAACATTCCAAGCTTTCTCCCCTTTCTCATGGATCTCATTCCTTCATCTCCTCTAATGCAATGCACTTCACTTTTCTGTAAAATCACAGAAAAAAACACCGTAAAAAAGAACAAGACAAAATAACAAAAACTAAACAACAAAAAATAAAATAAAGGCCGAATTTATTTACGTCATCGGCACGACAAAGCTCCATATGTTTAAGATCATCGGCATGACCCTAATGTTATCCATATGGTGAAGGCTTGAACCCCTTCACTATGACTATCCAAATGTAGAGAGGTGTGGGTACAAAACTTTCAAGAGGAAAGTCTTGTTGAAGTGGAGATGGATTAAAGGGAGTTGGGTGGTTAGGAGGCTTGGGGTATTCTTTTGGCTCCTCTCTTATCTCTCTCGAAACTTCCAAAAATGGTGGAGTTGGTTCAATAGGTAGGGGTAGGGGTAACAATGCTAATGAATGTAGCACAATCACCTCTTCCTCCTTTTTATCATCCTCAACAACCAACTCCTCATCCCTTTCGAACTCAAGATCATTTCCTATGGTGACCTCACTCACCGAATCCTCAAGTTCAATTTGGGATGGTGTATTTTTGGAATCACGAGCTTCCATTTGGGCCAACGCTTCTAATATACTCCTCACATGCCCCTCAATAGTCTCAACACTAGAGGAGAGCCAAGTGTCTGACTCCTCACTAGTAAAGTTGTTCAAGTTTGCTATTGTATTCATGACTTCCTCACGTGTCAAATTTGAACTTCCTTGTTGGGCTTAGTTTTGGGGTATGGTATAAGGTTGTGATGGCCAACTATTTTGCTTGTATTGTTGGTTTTCCGGTTCATTCTCATACCACCAATCCAGCATTCTGGATTGTAAGAATTGTGGTATGGATACCATTCTTGAGCTTCTTGCCCTTGAAAATAAACATCTCCTACCTCTTGGTAGCACTCTTCATAATACCCTTTGTTTTGGAAACCAAGGGTTCTTTCCCCTTCATAGTTCCCTTCCCACAAAAAATAGCAAGACTCGGTAGGATGGTCGGAATGACACATCCTACAAAACCTTGCTCGTTGAGCCTCTCTTCTCATCATGAGTTCCCTCAAGGTGAGACGCTCCATTATTTTTTTTTATTTTTTTAAAATTTTCAAAAGTCCAAAACCATATTGCAAGGATTCTCGATAAAAATTTACCAAGAACTCAAGCAATACCTACTCCGAACGAAAAAGACCACCAAGGAGTGGAAAATAAAAACAACTAGCCAATATGCAACAAAATATACCCAAACACATACATAGCGGCGCCAAAATTTGGGAGGCCGTCGACGTACCTCTCAAAGTTAATATTTATAATCCCTAAATGCTTACTATCTGCAACTAAGTAGATGGCGGAAAGTCGGGGTCGTCCATGGAGAAGAGGGATTTTCTCAAGTGTTTAAACATAAATGGTTGACATTATGCTAGGAGTAGATATATATACACATATAAAAGCATGTAAATGGGGGAGGGGAGTTGGTTGTTTGGCGGTCCTTAGTTATGAAAGTTAAAAAGACAAGATAACTAGAAAAGTCAAGTAACTATGCTAATCATCAAACAAACTAAGAAAAAGGATTCTAAAACTACAAAAGCAAAGCCTTGGGGGCAATTGATATCCACTTCCAAACCAAATGTATATCATTGAACCATTCACTCATCCTATCACAATTGCTATCTATGGACGAAGGACCATAGATTTGACAACAACAAGCCTACTACCAAAGACATAACTAGTTAACCAAACATAGCATTCATTAGGCAAAACCTAGAACAAACCACATCCAAGGTTCAACCTTTCATTGCATCTATAGGATAAATATGAGAACAATCCACAATAACATACTTATCTAGCAAAAATTGCAACACATTACACTTAATTCATAAAAACACTTCCTATTCTCAAACAACCCATGGTATAAATAAAGTAAAACATAGCATTAATAACACATGAATGCTAAATAACAAAGGCTTCAAGATAGAGTGAAACAATCTATTCACTACTTCTACTACTTGTTGTGAAGATAAATGTTCCATCCTTCTTAGATAGTAGTTTGCAAGATTGAATTCGACATCTGTTGTCAAACCTCACTAATGACTCCCTTAGCCAAAACACGACTAAATGTATCCCATTGATGGCATTGAGCACGAAGAACCAACAAGCTTGGCAACACTTATAAACACTACACTGTGTCTAAGCATTTGACAAATTCATTCATTTACACAAGATTAGTCAAGAACGATTGACATTCATAAACTTCTCTCATTTTCTACCTAAAACAAACATGACAACAAGTTCGACATCATCACATTCATCTAGCAATTATCAACACACCAACATCATTAAGAAGTTCTAACTCATGCTTTTAGATTCCACATTAAAAGAGGGGAGAATTATCTACTTCTCCCAACCCTAACAAGTAATCATACAAGAAATTTATATACTCAAGCTTCCAACAACATCAATGTTATTAACAATTCACATTCAAAGCTCAATAAATGCAAAATAGCAAAAGCACCAAATAGATAGATATGGTTCTTACTACATAGATATGGAAGCTTCAATCCATTGCTCCCAAGATAAAACTAAGCTAGATAATTAAAAGACATGATTAACCTACAAAAACTAAGAAAACAAAGAAAGAAAAACTAGTGTTTGAACCCAGAAAAATTGCAGGAAGGAGAGATGGATTCATGTTGTGAAGAGGAGAGGATAGGGTGAGTATTTATAGTACAAACAGCAAGAAGAATTTCTGGCCATACGTCCATCGCGAGTCGCGACGGGCTCGCGATGACCTCGCGATGGTGCCTAGTTCCAGTATTTTGATTTCTTTCTTCTTCTTGTTTCATGTCCTCCTCTTCTATTCACTTTTCTTCAATTCTTCAAGTCTAAAAAGCTCAAATACAAGTCTTCAAATCTTCAAATCTTCATAGGTATTCTTCAAAGTCTTAAAATTCTTCAATGTCTTCAAACAAATTACCTTGTCACACAAAATTCTCTAGAAAAGTAATAAAAGCGTAATAGTCGCTTTTAACCCTCCTTAGAGAATTTCAAGGAAAAATGCCAAATTTAGACCTTAAAAGTGTACAAAAGTGAATCCTAAAAGCCCTAATATAACCATATAAAATGGGCACATCACAAGCTCTTGATAACAAAATAGCGCAAAAGTGCTCCTAAAAACTACTAAAATATGCACATAAAATGGACACATCAAGATACTTGGAGCTTTAACCAGTTTTTCAAAAACTAGTGAAACTCTTTAAAATCGAGAATTTACTTGCATTAGGAATTGTGGGGTTCATATTTCTTCTAGTGTTGAAATGATAGGTGGAAAGGTGAGCGAGTTGATTGGCACGGTAAATCGAATGATAGGAGGGTGCAAGTTCACGGATGAGGAAGCTCCACCACCTTATGCTAAAATGGTTGGAGGAATAGGAAGCCAATTTACGTCTTCGATGATCATGAGGTTAGTTCTGTCTCTTTTGATGCAACTAATTCTATGCATGAATGCAAGGCTTTGTTGTAAGAATTATGTGAACCGAAGCATGAATTTGAACATAGAGTGAATAACCACTCCCCTGTGTTTGATATGTTTGATAATATTGTGCAAGATATGTTCAATGTTAGCAAGAAGGTAGCTTTAGAGAACACCCCTTTGAATGATACATGCTTTGATTCTCCATATGCTAACCTAGTGGGAAGTGTGGAAGAGGTTGATTCTCAAGCCAAAAACTTTGTGGAAGCCTTACCCAAGAACCTAAATGAGCTAGTGTTACTAGAAGCAAAACCTTCAATAGAGGAACCACTTGTAGTTAAACTCAAACCTTTCCCTGAGAACTTGAGCTATGTATTTTTAGGTAAGAGTAAAAAACTACCTATGGTTATCTCGAATAAGCTATCTAGTGATCAAGAGAGTAGGTTGCTCTAAGTCCTTAGGGAGAAATAGGGTGGACCTTAGCGGACATTAAAGGTATAAGCCTTTCCACTTGCATGCATCGTATACTATTGGGGGAGAGTGCAAAACCTTTACACTAACCTCAAAGGAGGTTGAACCCACCAATAATGGAAGTAGTTAAAAGAGAATCCCTTAAACTACTTAAGGCAGGAGTGATATACCCCATCTCCAATAGTAAGTGGGTAAGTCCCACACAAGTGGTACCCAAAAAAGAGTGGAGTGACCATAATGGAGAATAAGGATGGGGATATGGTCCCCCATCAGTATTTAAAATGGATAGCGAGTTTGCATTGATTATATCCGCTTAAATGTGGTAACTCGCAAGGACCATTTTCCCTTAGCTTTTATCAATCAAATGCTTGAGATATTAGCCAGTCACTCCCATTATTTCTTCCTCAATGGCTATTCAGGATATTTCCAAATAGCCATCAATCCTGAGGACCAAGATAAGATGACCTTTCCTTTGGCACTTTTGCCTAAAGGTGCAGCCTTTTGGTCTCTGTAATGCCCCTGGCACCTTTCAGCGATACATGGTTAGCATCTTCTCCAAGTTTATGGAAATTTTGGATGAAATATTTATGGATGATTTTACCATTCACGGGATACCTTCGATGCTTACAACATCTAGCACTCGTGCTAGAAAGGTAAATTGAGACCAACCTTGCCTTAAACTCTGAGAAATGCCACTTTAATCTGCTTCATTTTGTGTGTGTTAACTGATGCATTTGGCATACTTTTAGCTACTTTTATTTGGTGGATTGCTAGTATTAGTTTAGTTTATGTGACAAGGGGTTTAGACGGTCATGTTTGGTGTTCTTATCTAAATCCCTCGTTTTGTAGACTTAATTGGTACTAATGGACATCTTGTATCCACGGGATCCTTGATTTTCCTTGTAATCATCTTACGTAGGTCTCCGTGGTTACTTTTTGTTTACATTCTATGTGAAGGCCATACGTAAGAGTGGTGGAAGATAGTGAAGGTCGTTCGCAAGGATGGTAGAAAAGATCAAAGGCCATTGACCTCTAGAATGGTAGAAGATGAAGGTCACAGAAATCAAATCATGGTAATAGAAGGATGAATCCAAAGATAAGCGGCATTGGAATTCAAAATGGCCAAGGGAGAAACGGTGAATCAGGGTTGGATGAGTTGCGCCAAAGTCTAAGAATGATGTGAGAATAATAAGCCTTCAAGGATGTTCCATTGGATTCGTCTTCTTGAGCACTATAAAATCAACTACTAAAACTCTAAAATCAGACTAATGTTTCACCCATGGCAAAGGAAACAAGTTTAGTCGGACGAGGCATCAACGGCTCAGTGCGAGTCGTTCATGGATAGCACCAATGGCCCGCGCCAAAGGAGTTGTCCCACATCAAAATGATTAGCACAAGGATAGTTTTCGTGCCAGTATGTTTCGCACAAGGCTAATAAGCATGGCCCACGCCAAATGCCACGGGCCATCACTACGAAGTTCAAATCCCACTCCAAACGGCTAAGTATGGGTGCGGGACGTCCCATTTTCAACATCCCATACCATTCCAAGTCAAATATACTAGGACCAGCAAGCGAGGTATGGGAAATCACATAGCTCATGCCTAATTTCTAAGTGGAGCGCCCTTCCTGACTGCGGCATGCGCCATACGACACACCCCGCGTCAGGAGTATAACACATCCTGCGCTTGGCCTCACACCCCAAACGACATGAAGAGATCCACACCCATAGAAGAACTTGTGCCCTATTGACATGAAGATCCACGCCATGCACCAGACCTCGCGCCCTGCACCACCAAGGATATGCCAAGGACATCATCCGTGATGACGCACACCAAGTTGCGGTTTCTCACTATTTTGGTCATAACTCTCTCAATTTTCATTCAATTTTCCTCTACAATATATCAAAATATTGTTCTTTCCAAGATCTATCCAACGCACTAAATTCCAGCTCCAGAAGGTTCACGTATTTGAGCATTTTATTCGAGAAAGATTCAGTGGCTAGAGGGAAAGGAGGTTAGGATTTTGACCTAAGTTTGGCCTATTTTGGGCCTATCTTTAGGCCCAATTCTCTACTACTATACATAGGACCCTTAGTCTTCTAGTAAACTCTAGCTAGTCATTACGTAGATTTCTTTCTCTCTCTTGTTTAGATAGAAGGAAAAGGAGAGCTCGCTCTCTATAGAGTTCTTCTTCTCTTCCTTCTCTTTTTCTTTTCTTTTCTTTACTAGAATATATACAATAGAACATATATTTAGATTTCAAGAGTAGCTTGGAGACTCTCTCCTTAGCAGAAACTTTATCTTTTTCTTCTATTTATTTTTATTTGATCCTAAGATGTGGAATTCAAATCTTAATTTGAATTCCATGTCGAGGAAGTAGTTTCCATAGCTTGGAGATAAATTTTAGTAGCTTTGTAATCTATATGCTTTTTGAGATTCTTTCGTTCATCTTAATATTGTGTTCATGATATTATTGTGATTTGTTCTTGAGTTTAAATGCACGAATAGTACACCATATATAAGCACACACTTTGGGCTATATTCATGTACGGTGCAAATATCAATGCCTCCTAGGAAGATGAAACTAGTTGTTAATATGGGTAGAGGAGAAATCGTTCACGTGGGTATGTGCACGGGGGATTCGAGAAAGCTCTTATCTGCTTACCATCGCACCAGTATTAGCTGACTTCGTAAAGTTGTCTGAGAGGTTTTGGGTAGAGATAGCTAAATAGTAGCAAGCTAGGGTTACAAGAAAACCCTAGTATCATAGATAAGGTGCATATGACCCTTGGGCCTAATTGATAGAACCCGAGGGAAGTGGTTCATTTATGTGGAAGCCCGAGACGCAATCGTACATGGGAGAAACAGACCTACAACAATGGTCGAGCCTTGTTTTATTCCCCTAATTACGATGGGGCATTGATGGAGGGTTACGAGAGCACCCGTCGTGACAGGGACATGGAAGTGTATGTCATCGACCACACCACGTATTATGGACACTCTATTAGGTTTGCCTATATCTCTATATGAATGAAGCAGGGATAGAAGCATTAGATTCACCAAGTTTCTCAATGATTCCCCATGTGCTTAGTTTAATATTGTATTTGTATTTTTACTTTCATGTTTAGTAGTTGTTAGATTGAAAAGCCAACCCCCCCCCCCCCATTTGCATGTTTGCTTTACTAGCTATTACTTTCACTTGTACAGATTGACGACCCGTACAAGATTGTGTTTGAGTTGGTACATTAGACCTAGCATCTCTGTGGACAAATATAGGGCTTACCTCTAACTACCCTATAGGTAGCGTAGCAGTAGGAACAAGGTGCAGAACTATAAATTTCTATCTTCTGACCACACTGCCTCCGCATGGGTTAATTATAAGCTACAGTTTTAATGACCCCGGGGGGAGGTAGGTTCAGAATTTTGGTGCCATTGCTAGGGATGCTATCAGTTTAGGTATCAATTAAGGCATAACATGTTAGTAGAGTAGTTAGTATTGCTTTTATCGTTTACTTGTTTTTGTTTGTTGTTTTCTGGAGTAGGTATTGCTTGAGTTCTTGGTGAAAACCAAGGACTGTGTTTGTAATTAATTGGAAAAGAAAAAATTTGTGGGAAAGTACTCAACGGATGACACTTTGTAGGGTGTGTCATTATGACCATCCTATGGAATGTTGCCCACGGTTGAGTGACTTTGGGAGAAGATAGGATCAACCAGTGAGATTTTTTAGGATATATCATTGCAACCACCCTACGGAGTCTTACTCTTTGATGGGCGAAAGCAAGAGATAGGTAGGAGTTGTTGGTTCCCAAGCCAATAAGATCATGGTTATTACCCATAGCACGACTCTCCAAATTTGAGGTTTAGTGGTAACTCTAATTCGTGGCATGGAAATGTATCGGGAAACCAACACTTTGGGTTAGATAGTTGGATTTCACCAACTTACCCAATGCTCCAAAACCAATCCCTAGGATTGGTTCCCAAATCGAATTATGTGAAAATTTTGCAAGCTATAACTAATGTAACCAAGATTATTTTTTACTCCGATCATAAGTGCTTAGCGAGATTAGCGATTTGGGGACTCAACTATTCTCAAGCATTGAGAAAGTTGAAGGGCGAGTGCTTGATTTGATGAAAAGGGTGAGCCAACTAGAAACCCAATATTCCAAAAATGAATCTAAAGGGGATGGGGAATGGTTTGTTGAGAGTGAACAAGGTGAGGAAGGGGTAATTATACTTAATTCTCCATATTACCTATTTTCACCCCTACCTCCACCTATAGAACCAATTCCCACATTTTCATAAACTTTAGAAGAAACCATAGGGAAGCCAATTGAATATGCTAAGCTTCCATACCACCTATTTTCTCTAAGGTTGACTCCTCATCTACTATATCTTCCTCTTGGAAGATTCTTACCCCCACCTCTTAGGTTTTGGCTGTCTACGGTGATGGAGTACAAACCCGTACCTTATGGATAACATTAGGGTCATGTCAACAACCTTAAAAATACGGAGCCTCTTGGGAGGTAACCCAATTTTTAAAAAATTTTAAAAAAATTATTAGTTTAGTATTTTTTTTGTGTTTTCCTATTTGTAGCGTTTTGTTCTTGGGACACTATTACACTTGGTGTTCATGTTTTTTTGTAGGAAGCATGTGGTTCTTGGAGGAAGATGAGCAAACGAGGAGTCCAACTCATGGACCATTTAGACGTACATGGTTGTGATGCTCAAAATGGTGGACAAGGAGGAGAACCAAACCCCAAATTCATGGGGCGTGTAGACGTGCACGACCCATGAAGCTCACATATTTTCCTACACCACCTAATTACCGTGTCTTCCCTACCACTACCAAAGTACAACCCAAAACCCACCTACCCTCAAAACCCTTGAGACACACACATCGAGACCTAAGAGGTAACTCGCCAGCGTGATTCAATTTCTTATTCGATTTGTGATGCATGATAGTGGTTAGATTCGACTTTCTCGATTAGAGGTTTGGGTAGTATATTGAGGTGATGGTAGTTTGTTCTTTACATTCCATGATTGTGCCATCAAGGGTAAAGTTTAGTGTTCACTTTTCATTTAAGTGCTTTCCTATTTCTTTCCCTTAACATTTGGTCTTTGATTTTGTATATGCATTGAGGATAATGAAAGCTTTAAGTGTGGGGATGGGAATTAGCTATCACTTATGATTTTTTGGTTGTTTCTATGTAACTAATAGCTCTTCTAAGAGCATTTTGAAAATTGAAAAAAAAATAAAAACCTGGGCAAGTTGAAAGCCCGAAAGGGCGACTTGGGTAACATTAGAAAAAGCCCAGATAGGTCGAAAAGCCTAGGTAAAAATGAGAGGTTAGGCCTGGCTAGGCTTACGAGCCTAGGCAAAAATGAGAGGTCGTGTGGAAAAAGGTGGGAAGTGAGTACCCTTTGTGTGTTAAAGCTATGATGAAACCCGAAAGGGCTCCTAGGCAAAATGAGAGAAATTGAGAGAAAACAAAAAAAACTAGGTTGAATGCATGCTTCCACAGTGGATTGTTTTTTAAGACGTCTCTTTGATTGCTTGTGGGATCATTTTGGGAAAATTAACCTTTTCCACATTTTACTTTTGGGTGGTTAGATTGCTTATGTTTTTTGGGAAGTGTGAGAGTTGTGAGATTCTTACTCTTTTGGGGGAAACAGGGTACTCTTGAAATAGGTCGAATGTCTCGATAAACTTATACTTGCACGCTACATTTCTCTTGATTCTTTGTCTTTTCTTCTTTTTACTCGAGGACGAGTAAAGGGTTAAGTTTGTGGTGTCTGATCTGCTTCATTATGCGTGTGTTATCCAATGCATTTGGAATACTTTTTAGCTACTTTTATTTGGTGAATTGTTAGTATTAGTTGATTTTACGTGACAAGGGGTTTAGACGGTCATGTTTGGTTTTCTTGTCTACATCCTGTGTTTGTAAACTTAATTGGTACTAATGGATATCTTCTATCCACGGGCTCCTTGATCTTCCTTGTGATCATCTTTAGTAGTCTGTACTTGGTAACATTTTGTTTATATTCTATTGAAGGTCGTTCATAAGAGCGGTAGAAGTTATTGAAGGCCGTTCACAAGAACGGTAGAAGAGATCGAGGACCATTCACCTCTATATTGGTAGAAGGCCATGAACATCAAATTTTGGTAGTAGAAGGATGAAGCGAAAGATAGGCGGCGGCATTGGAGTGAAAAAATGACCAAGGGAGAAATGGTGAATCGTTGTTGGATGAGTTGCGCCAAAGTCTAAGAATGATCCAAAACGAATCAGCCTTCAAGGATGGTTTTATTTGATTCTTCTTCTCGAACACTATAAAATAGACTACTAAAAATCTCAAATTGGACTAACGGTTCACCCATAGTGAAGAAAACAAGTTCGGCCAGCCGAGGCATAAACTGGTCGGCGCGGGCCGTTCATGGATGGCACCAACGGCCTGCGCCAAAGGAGCTGTCCTGCACCAAAATGATTAGCATGAGGCCATGGTTCAAGGCTAAGGTTTTTGCTAGTATTTTCCACATGAGGCTAAGGCATGGCCCACGCTAAACGCCGTGGGTTGCCACTACGAAGTTCAAATCCCACTCTAAACTGCTAAGTATGGGAGCGGGACGTCCCATTTTCAATGTCCCGTGCCATTCCAAGTCCAAGATGCCAGATGAGACGGTGGGGTGTGGGAAAGCACATGGCCCATGCTAAAGTTTTGAGTGGAACACACTTCCTGACCGCAGCCCGCGCCACACGACACGCCCCGCGCCAGGAGTATGACAAGTCCCACGTCGAGCCTCGCGCCCTGATCGACATGAAGATCTTCTCCCCATAGAAGAACTCTCACCCTGCTTTACATGAATATCCACTCCATGCACCTGACAACACGCCCTGCGCCACCAAGGACACGCCATGGGCTACATCATCCGTGACAGCCCGCTCCAAGCGGCAGTTTCTCACCATTTTGGTCATAACTCTATCAATTTTCATCTGATTTCCATCTACAATGTATCAAAATCTTCATCATTCTGAGCTCTATCCAACGCACTAAATTATAGCTCCATAAAATTCACGGATTTGAGAAGTTCATTCGAGAAAGATTCAGCGGCTAGAGGGAAAGGAGATTAGGGTTTTTACCTCAGTTTAGGCCCAATTCTCCCCTACTATATATAGGAGTCTTAGTCTTCTAGTAACCCTAACTAGTTATTATGTAGATTTCTTTCTCTCTCTAGTTTTGATAGAAAGAAGAGGAGAGCTCTCTCTCTATAGAGTTCTTCTTCTCTTCCTTCTCTTTTCTTTTCTTTTCTTTTCTAGAATATATAGAACATATATTTAGATTTCAAGAGTAGCTTGGAGACTCTCTCCTTAGTAGAAACTTTATATTTTTTTTCTTTTCATTTTGCTTTGATCCTAAGATGTGGAATTAAACTCTTTATTTGAATTCCATATCGAGGGAGTAGTTTCTCTATAGCTTAGGGATAAATTGTAGTAGATTTTAATCTATATAACTTTTGAGATTCTTTCGTTCATACTAATTTTGTGTTCATGATATTATTGTGATTTGTTCTTGAGTTTAAATGCATGAATAGTACACCTCATATAAGCACACACTTTGGGTTGTATCCATGTATGGTGCAAATATTGATGCCCCCTTGGGAAGAGAAACCTGGTTGTTAGAATGGGTAGAGGAGAATGAGTCTGTATGGGTGTGTACATGGGGGATTCGAGAATTCTCTGATCTATATACCATCACACCAGTCTTAGCTGACTTCGTAAAGTTTTTCGAGGGATTTCGGGTAGAAATAACTAAATAGTAGAAAGCTACGGTTACAAGAAACTCTAGTAGCATAGATAAGGTGCCCACGACCTTTGGGCCTAATTGATGGGACCCGGGGGAAGTAGTGGATTCATGGTGGAAGCTCAGAACGTAATCGCACAAGGGAGAAATGGACCTACAACAATGGTCGAACCTTGTTGTATTCCCCTAATTACGATGGCGGCGTCGATGAATGGTTGTGAGAACACCCACCGTGACAGGGCTTACCGTTAATTACCATATAGGTAGAGTAGCAGTAGAAACAGGGTGCAGAACTATAAATTTCTATCTTCTAACCACACCACCTCCACCATGGTTAATTCCAAGCTACGGTTTTAATGACCCTAGGGGGAGGGCATTGTTACACCATGGTCACACATTTTATCGTGGAAAAGGGCATTGTTCTAGGTCATGTGGTGTCAGCTCAAGGTTTACAGGTCTATAAGGCTAAAGTAGACACTATAAAATCATTACCCTACCATACTAATGTTAAGGATGTTAGGTCATTCTTAGGGTACGGCGGGTTCTACCGACGGTTCATTAAGAATTTCTCTAAGACTTCCTCACCTTTGTGTAAATTTTTACAAAAATATGTTGAATTCAAAGTAGATGAGGAGGGTAGGAAAGCTTTTGATACATTGAAAATAATACTTGTGACTGCACCTATTATCCAACCCCCAGGCTGGTCCCTTCTATTTGAGATTATGTGCGATGCTAATAACTACGCTATAGGAGCGGTTAGGTTTCATTGCTATCTTGGACGTGTTAGAATTGTGGAATAGGTTAATGTGCGTCATTATACATGCATTAACCGTTGTATTTTGCACAATTATTGGCTTGTTTTATATGTTGGATTGCTAGTATTAGTTGATTTTAAGTGACAAGGGGTTTAGACGGCCATGTTTGGTTTTCTTGTCTAAATCCTACATTTTGTAGACTTAATTGGTACTAATGGACACCTTGTATCCACAGGCACCTAGGTCTTCCTTTGTGATCATCCATAGTAGGTCGCTCATGGGTACTTTTTGTTACATTCTATGTTGAAGGCCGTTCGCAAGGACGGTAGAAGATGTTGAAGGCCATTCACATTAGAATGGTAGTAGATGGAGGCCACGGACACTACATCATTGTAGCAGAAGGAATGAGCTGAATATAGGCGCCATTGAAGTACAAAGTGGCCAAAGAAGAAATGGAGGATTGTTGTCCAAAAGTTGCTCCAAGTTCTGGGAATGATCCGAGAAGATTCAGCCATTGAGGTTGGTCCCATTGAATTCTTCTCCTAGAGAGCTATAAAATTGACTACAAGAACTCTCAAATTGGACAAATGATTCATCCGTAGCGGAGCAAAGAAGTCAGTCGGGTGAAGTATCAACGGGCAGGCACGGACCGCTCATGGCCGGTACGAGACCAAGAACCAATGGCCCACACCAAACCATACAGCCCACTCCAAGGGGCATGAGCTATACCAAGCACCATGAGCCTTGAAAAATCCCAACATGGGCTGTGCCAACCACGACAGGTCGTGTGCTCAAGTTCCCTTTTTCAGTCCAAAAATGGCTAAGTATGGGTGCGGACCATCCCACTTTACACGGCTTGAAGCGTTACAAGTCCAAAGTTAAGACCAACCAGTGGGATATGAAGAATCAAGCGGCATGTGCCAAAAGACTGAGAAAAACGAGGATTTTGAAGATGGCCAACGCCAAACGACACAGACCGCATATCAGAAGTGCAAAAATGACGCTCTTGATGATGGACTATACCAGAAGACTGGATTGCGCCCAGCACGACCATCCCTGATTGTGCGCCATGCTTTAGATCTCACAGACCACACAGGCACGAGGCCACATCAGTGGCACACGTTGTGCCATCTACGGTGGTCTGTGTCAGTGGCGGCTGACTAGGGCTTTTTCCTATTTTGGTCCTATTTTTAGGCCCAATCCCCTACTACTATAAATATAGCCTTAGTCTAGTAGGGTTTTAGAGTTATCATATCTTAGATTATTTTTCTTGTATTTGGAAAAGCAACATAGAGAGAGAAACACTTTTTCTTCTGTCTAGGCTCTTTCTCTTTCTCTTTTTATCTTTCTTTAGCCCTGAGATGTGGAAATCAATGATATACTTTAATTCCATGTCAAGAGAGTAGTTTCTATAGCTTGGGGATAAATTTGTGTTCATGGGTTGATTATGTTTTTGTGAGATTCATTAGATCAACCTAATTCTATGTGTGATGTGCTTCATTTTGCGTGCAATAACCATTGAATTTGGCATAGTGTTTGTCTTATTTTGTTTGATGGATGGCTAGCATTAGTTGAGTTTATGTGACAAGGGGATTCGACGGCCATGTATGGTTTTCTTGTCTAAATTCGGTATTTTATAAACTTAATTAGTACTAATGGACATCTTGTATCCAGTGGCTCCTAGATCTTCCATTTCATCATCTTTAGTGGGTCACCCGTGGGTACTTTTTGGTTACATTCTATGTGAAGGCCGTTTGCAAGGGCGGTAGAAATTATTGAAGGCCGTTCAAAAGAACGGCAGAAGAGATCGAAGGTTTTTCACCTCTAGAATTGTAGTAGACGAGGGCCACGAACATCAATACATGGTATAAGGAGAATGGATTAAAATATAGGCGGCAACTGAGATCAAAGAGGCCAATGAAGAAATGGGGAATCGTGGTCCATTGAGTTGTACCAAAGTTTGAGAACAATCTGAGAAGAATTAGCCTTCAAGGCTGATTCCATTGGATTTGTCTTCTCGAGCACTACATAATCGACTACTAGAGCTGTAAAATTGGATTAAAAATTCACCTGTCGCGAAGGAAAC
This sequence comes from Rubia yunnanensis, assembly GCA_037428765.1. Lineage (NCBI taxonomy): Eukaryota > Viridiplantae > Streptophyta > Magnoliopsida > Gentianales > Rubiaceae > Rubia > Rubia yunnanensis. Next base: position 67,566,036 of record CM075063.1, read on the forward strand.
AAGTTCAGTCGGCCAAGGGACCACGGGTCGGCGCAGGCCGTTCATGGTTAAGCATTAACAGCCCACGCTAAGGGATTCATCTAGTGTAAATAGTTTCCAGCACAAGGCTATAGCGTGGATGCACAAAATCTCACAGCCCACGAGTACGAGTTCAACACTTTGCTCAAAATTGACTAAGTATAGGCGTGGACCATCTCATTTAAAACGGCCGGCACCTTTCAAAGTTCAAGGATGCCAAGACATGCTGACGGCCTGATGTGCCCATTTTATACGTTTATATTAGGACTTTTAAGATTCTCTTTTGTATAATTGTGCTCTAAATGTGATATTTTCCTTTGAAATTCTCTAAGGAGGGTTAAAAGAGACTTTTATGCTTTTATTACTTTTCTAGAGAATTTTGTGTGACAAGGTAATTTGTTTGAAGACTTTGAAGAATACATTTGAATATTTGAAGATTTGAAGACTTGTAATTGAGCTTTTGAAGATTTGAAGAATTGAATAAGTGAAGAGAAGAGGAGGATATGAAACAAAAAGGAGAAAGAAGAAATGGTGCTGGACTTGGAGTGAGATGTGAGCCAAAGAAAAGGTGAGATATGAGCCAAAGAAACATGATGTGAGCCAAAGAAACATGTTGTGTGGCTAGGATGAAAAGGTGAGATGTGAGCCAAAGAAACATGATGTGCGGCTAGGATGAAAACCCGAAAGGGCTCCTAGGCAAAATGAGAAAAAGAGAGGGGAAAAATGCTATGATTTCACTCATTTGCCAGCGTTGGAGTCATAAGGTTGGGGTTGTCATATGGATGGATTGGGTAGCTCAACATATTTAGACCTCTTGGGATTGGGTAACTTAGTGGGTTGAAAAAAAGGAAGTATGGGTATGAAATTCTTGATTATTTTATACTTCGTTTTGGTTGATATATTGGCATTGGGTGAAGTATGTGTTTAAACCTCCTCTATGGTTTTGACTTCATTTTGTGTCATTGGACTTTGGGATTATCAATTCGGGACTTTGAAACATTTTTATGAGTAGTGAATTGATAAGTGGTAGGTTTGGTTAGATTTAGGAATTGGGGTTGTATGTGTGAAAAAAATCTCATTTGAGCTTTGATTTTGGGATTTATGATATTGAGAGTTTTTTGTGAGGTGTTGATTGGGGGAATATTAGTTAGGATGTGGACATATGAATTCCTTCGTGTGCTTAAATCTTTTCTTACTCGAGGGCGAGTAAGGTTTAAGTGCGGGGAGTTTTGATGTGCTCATTTTATACGATTATTTAAGGACATTTAGGATTCACTTTTGTATACATTTGTGCTCTAAATGTGACATTTTCCCTTGAAATTATCTAAGGATGGTTAAAAGCGACTTTTACGCTTTTATTACTTTTCTAGAGAATTTTGGGAGACAAGGTAATTTGTTTGAAGACTTTAAAAACTTTGAAGAATACCTTTGAAGATTTGAAGACTCGGAATTAAGCTTTTGAATATTTGAAGAATTGAAGAAGTGAAGAGAAGAGGAGGATATGAAACAAAAAGGAGAAAGAAGAAATGGTGCTGGACTTGGAGTCCATCGCGAGGTCATAGCGAGCACATTGTGACTCGCGACGGACGAGTGGTAAGAAACTCTTCTTGCCTTTTGTACTATAAATACTCACCTTATCCTCTCCTCTTCAACAACATGAATCAAACCTCTTCTTCCTGCATTTTTCTGGGTTCAAACCCTAGTTTTTCTTTCTTTCTTTTCTTAGTTTTTGTAGGTTAATCATGTCTTTTAATGATCTAGCTTAGTTTTATCTTGGGAGCAATGGATTGAAGCTTCCATACCTATGTAGTGAGAACTATATATATATATATATATATATATATATATATATATATATCTATTTGGTGCTTTTTCTATTGTGCATTTATTGAGCTTTGAATGTGAATTGTTAATGGCATTGATGTTGTTGGAAGTTTGAGTATACGAATTTCTTGTATGATTACTTGTTAGGGTTGGGGGAAAGTAGCTAATTCTCCCCTCTTTTAATGTGGAATCCAAGAGCATGAGTTAGAGCTTCTTAATGATGTTGATGTGTTGATTATTGCTAGATGAATGTGATGATGTTGAATTCGTTGTCATGTTTGTTTTAGGTAGCAAATGAGAGAAGTCAATGAATGTCGATTGTTCTTGGCTAATCTTGTCTAAATACATGATTTGTGGAAGTAGTGAATAGATTTTGTCATTCGTTCTTGAAGCCTTTGTTATTTAGCATTCATGTGTTCTTAATGCTATGTTTCACTTCATTTGTGCCATGTGTTGTTTGAGAATAGGAAGGGTTTGTATGATTGAAGTGTTAGAGTGTTAGGAAAGTGACGAATTCCTTAGCTCCTTTGCATGAAAATCTAGGAACATGAACTTAGAACTTCTTGTGTATAATGTGGGGTAATTCTTGCTAAATGAGTATATTAATATGGATTGTTCTCATACTTATCCTATAGGTGCAATGAAAGGTTGAACCTTGAATGTGGTTTATTCTAGGTTTAGCCTAATGAATGCTATGTTTGGTTAAATGGCTATGTCTTTGGTAGAAGGCTTGTCGTTGTCAAATCTATGGTCCTTCGTGTATAATGCCATTGATGAAATACCCCTATGGTCATTTGTCTAGGGTGATCATCAATGAGGTTTGCAAATGGTCATTGTTTGTCTTTGCAAACTACTCTTAAGAAGGAATGAATGTTGATCTTCCATTGGCATTCCCCATAGGTAACAATTGTGATAGGATGAGTGAATGGTTCAATGATCTCCATTAGGTTTGGAAGTGGATATCGATTGCCCCCAAGGTTTTATCTTTTGTAGTTTTAAAACCCCTTTTCTTAGTTTTGTTTGATAATTAGCATAGTTGCTTGACTTTGCTAGTAGTCTTGCCTTCAAACTTTCATAACTTAGGACAACCAAACAACCAAACTCTTCCCCCCCCCCCATTTACATTCTTTTATGTGTGTATATATATCTACTCATAGCCTAATAGCAACCTTTTATGTTTAAACGCTCGAGAAAATCCCCATTCTTCGTGGACGACCCCGACTTGCCGCTATCTACTTAGTTGTAGATTGTAAGCATTTAGGGCTTATAAATATTAACTTTGAGAGGCATGGCAATGGCCCCCCATGGCCCACGCCAAAGGTTGCACCCCATGCCTAATTATTTACCAGACTAATGCTCTAGACGATAGCCCATGCCAAATTTCTGAGCAGAACGAGCCTACTAACGATGGCATGTGCCAAGACCACGGCCCAATGGTTCAAATAGTCCAAATCCAGAACGCTAACGGTGGCCCATGTCAAAGGCCACGGCCCGCGCCAAGTGACGCGATGTGGCCTACACAAGATGAAGAGGCACGGCCCATGACAAGTACATGGCGCTAACTGTGACATCCGCAACTGCCTGCACTGGGCAATGGGTGAACTAGGGTTTAGTCACTTTTTGGCCTATTTTGGGCCTAATTTTAGGCCCAATCCCCTTTTCCTATAAATATAGCCTTTATCTACTAGGTTAATATGTAGAAAGTGGTTAGATCATTTTTAGTTCATCTTGTAGAGCAAATTTAGAGAGAGGAACACTCTCTCCTTTTCTTTTCTCTCCTTCAATTTTTGTTTTGATCCTAGATGTGGAATTCAAATCCATATTTGAATTCCATATCTATGGAGTAGTTTTCATAGCTTGGGGTAATTGTAGCGCATGTTTTAACTTATGTTTTGTAAGATTCATTAGATTTATCCTAATATTTGTGTTCATGATATTACTATGATTGTTCTTGAATGTTTGAAATGCATGAATAGTACACCACATTAGCACACACTTTAGGCTATATTCATGTATGGTGGAAATATTGATGCCCCTTGGGAAGAGAAACCTGGATTTTAAATTGGGTTAAGGGAGTACGTTGCGCCGCGTGAGTGTGTGCATGGGAGACCCAAGTATTGCTCCAACTTATTTTCCATCGCACCAGTCTTAGTTGATTACGTCACATTTTCTAATAGGTTACGGGTAGAGATAGTGAAATAGTAGCAAGCTATGGTTGTAAGATACCCTAGTATCATAGATAAGGTGCCAACGACCCCTTTTCCTAATTGATAGGACCAGGGGGAAGTAGTGCATTCATTGTAGAAGCCCAGACATAATCGCATGCGAGAGAAACAGACCTACAGCAATGTTCGGACCTTGTTACACTTCCCTAATTACGATGACAGTGTCGATGGAGGGTTGCGAGCACACCCGACGTGACAGGTATGGGGAAGTGTATGCCATCAGCCACACCACATGTTGTGAACACTCTATTAGGTTTTTTAGTAAATCTTACATGTGAATGAATCGAGGATCGAAACATTAGATTAATCATGTTGCACAATGGTTCCCCTAGTTCTTAGCCTAATTAGATTACCTGTTATTTTACTATATGCTTCGTAGTTGTTAATTCAAAAAAACTAACCCACCCCCCTTTTGTTTTTACATTTAGTAGCTATTTGTTTCACTCGTACGGATTGATGACCCAGTACGAGGTTGTGTTTTTAGTTGATACTTGAGCCCTGACAACTCTGAGGATATACCCAGGGCTTGCCGCTAACTACCTATTAGGTAGCGTAGCAGTGAGAATGGGTGATGAATTATAAATTTTATCGTTGACCTTCTCAGCATCCGCTCGGGTTAATTAGCTACAATTAACGACCCCGAGTAGAGGTGGGTCAAATTTTGGCACCACTTCCGGGAATGCTATCCAGCTTAAATATTGATTAGCACAAAGTGTTAGTAGAGTAGCTTGTATTGCTTTTATCTATTTCTTGTTTTGTTTACATGATGTCTGAAAAAGAAAATTTTGAAAAATCCCAAAAAGAGATATTTCCCAACATTGAGGATTTGTATGCATTATCTTGCGTGAATGGTCTGTCTTGTGATACTATTCTTGTTGAGCATGTTTTTTTCAATTTCTAAAGTACGGCGAGGAAAGAAGCGGTCTAAGGAATTAAAAACTTATAAGCCCCTTCCAACCCCCAAACTCAACAAGAATATATTAACGCTTGAGAAGAATGGGTATACTTCGCTCCAAAGGTAAAAGGTAAACCTAGAATGATGTGGCAACCCACCCATAGTCATGTGGTCAGTGGTGGTGTCAAGGATGGTGATTTCAGTGACCCTCCAAGCTACTCTCTTTAGTTTCTAAAATTAAGGGGAAAATAAGTCGTGAAGATGACAAAAAAGAAATGTTGCTTTCATTTCAAGTAGGAGTTCACTTTCGAAGGTTTTTAAATTATGGGAGTGAGTTTGATCTTTGGTGGAAATCTTTTAGGAAATTTAAGTCATCGATAGTTTGTGTTGAATATTACTCTAGTTTTCATTGTTTTTGGATGTAGGTGCGAGAGAAAATTTCATAGGAGAAAGAAAGGTTGGTGATTCGTGCCAGAGGTTTGGCACGGAAGAGAGCGTCGTGCCAGGTGATTTGACACGAAGGGAAGTTTTGTGCCCAGAGATTTTGCGCGAACCGATGTTTCATGCTCAGAAGTTTGGCGCAAGCCTAAACTTTGCACCAGAGCCAACCAGCACGGAGCTGATGTAGCTGCCATGTGCCCTCGGAATTGTAGACTGTACAGACATGGAACGAGCTTGCACGAACCTAACATGTGTTCGGCGCGAACTAACACACGCCTAACACAGATGCCAAGTGTTGGCACGAGGCCCAGTCTGGGATCCGCGTTGTGCCCACTCTAATCAATCCTAGCCTAGCCTAGCCTACCTCCTATATATACCCCTTGTTCTATAACTCTTTCCGCATACCAGCCTTCATCCATTTTCTCTTCCTCACAAACACAACCCTTCCCTCCCCCTCGCATACAAATTCCAGCCAACCATCTGTCACAAATATTGCCATGACTTCCTCATTTTTCATCCAATATTTCCCTACCATATATCAAAAAAAATTCCAAGTTCTATTTAACAGACTAAACTTCAACCACAAAAAGTACGTGTATTGGAGAAGACTATTGGAGAAAGCTTCGGCCACAGATTAGTAGTTTCTTCGGGGAGCTGAATTTGTGATTCCTTTCGGAGCATTGGAGTTGCTTTGGTTCACCCTAGGGGAGGTGCTGTATAACCCTCTAACGGAGATTCCACCACATTCACCATTTGAGGTAATCTTGGCCAAACTTATTTTTGATTGGAGACCTCTAATTAGCGTATTTACTATGGACTGTGCTTCCATGCTTGAGAACTTTGGTGATTAGCGTTGCTGGTAGATTTACTTGGGAATTATTATTATGTGTTGGGAGTAATTGGAGGAAAGTTTTTTCCATACTCTGTCTGTTTTGCTTGCTATATCTTTGGACATTATGCCTTGTGTGCCAAGAGAGAGGGGTGAGTTACGCACTCCTATATGGGCTTGACTACTCGGACTATGGCCCATAAAGAGAGGTGGGGATGGCTCATAGGGTTCCCCATTTTAGAGATAAAGTTTATAGACGAAGAGACCCTCAAGGGTCACAAACTCTACAAACATGTCTGGTTGCTGCTAGGTAGGGTAGGTATGAACAAGTTTACTACCCTATCCGCCCCCACCTACACTAGATATACATTGGAGTTTTAAGCCACTATCGAGAAGCTTTGAGGTGAACAATGAAGTCAATGTATTGGATTCCATTTGGGTGATGAGCTCCGCTCCTTGACTTACAAGCAGTTGTGGAAAATCTTCAAATGAAAGGAGCGGAGAAAGGTGTCAGGGTTCAGGGAGCCGAACATGTGATTTTTTTCCCATTTTGGGGTGACATCACTAGGCGATTGAGGAGTAAGAATAGCAAGAACAGTGACATAGCACACCCGGCACTCAGATGCTTAGCCAGGTTGTTGACCGTGATAGCTAGTTTCCATAGAGAGGCCATGATACTTCTATGGTCCATGTGCACGGGGAAGGCTTGTCCCAACCTAGTAAAGGAGTTTGTCTCCGGGAGTATAGACTCCCTTAGTCAAAACATGACTAAAAGTATCCCATTGGTGGCATTTAGCATGAAGAATCAACACCCTTTGCAGCACTTATAAACACCACACCGTGTCTAAGCACTTAACCAATTCATGCATTTACACAAGATTAGTCAAGAACGATCGACATTCATAAACTTATCTCATTTTCTACCTACACCAAATATGACAACGATTTCAACATCATCCCATTCATCTAGCAATTATCAACACATCAACATCATCCCATTCATCTAGCAATTATCAACACATCAACATCATTGTGAAGCTCTAAATCATACTCTTGGATTTCCTATCAAGAAAGGGGGAAATCAACACATTTCCCCAAACCTAATAAGCATATCATACAAGTATTTCATATACTCAAGATTTCAAGAACATTAATGACATTAACAAACACATTCAATGCTCCATAAATACATAATAGTAAGGATATTAAATAGGATATAAATTGTTCTTCAGACATGGGCTTGGAAGTCTTGGTCAATTGCTCCCAATAACTAGATTTAGCTACTAGAGTTCATACTAATTAATGCTAACAAACCAAACATAAAACGAGAGAAATCAAAGATGAAAATGGTGGAAAACTATGGTTAGAATAGTACCAAATTTGAGTGAAGAAAAAGTTATGAATGATAAGAAAGTGAATGCTATTTATAGTACAAAACGGATAAGGTTGGGCTCTGGCCACCCATGCGTCGCGACTCGCGACGGGTGCCAGAACTTACCCTTGTCTTCTTTTCTTCTTCTTGTAGCAAGCACTCTTCTTCACAATAATCCCTCTCATTCTTCAAGTCTTCAAATATTTGAGGCAAGTCCTCAAAGTCTTCAAAAGATGATCTTCAACGGCCTCCGATCTTCAAATCTTCAAATCTTTGAAGCAAGTCTTCGAAAGGTGATCTTCAACAGCCTCTGGTCTCAAGTCTCAATGTTCTTCATTTTTCATGCAAAATCCACTTAGAAGAGGTAAAAGAGCGTAAATTTTCTCTTTCCTCTCCTTAAGAGAATTACAAGGTAAAACACAAGCTCTTGATAACAAAAGAGCACAAAAGTGATCCCAAAAGTACTAAATTATGCACATAAAATGAACACATCAATGGATATTTGGTGGCATGACATGCTATGCTAGGCTTTCTAGTTTGCATGGGACAGGTTGTTTTATGATATTGGTGGTGTATTTTTATGATTGATCTTATCTTTGTAGTATGAAGCCCACTTTTGGGGCAATTTGTGCTACACCAAAAAACTTGAAAAATGAAAGGGAAAAAATATTCATACATATATATATATATAAACCTGGACAAGTTGAAAACCTGAAAGGTCAACTTGGGTATCATTAGGAAAAGCCTGAATAGGTCGAAAGATCTTGGTAAAAATGAGAGGTTAGGCCCAGCTAGGCTTACGAGCCTAGGAAAAAATGAGAGGTCGTGTGGAAAAATTTGAGAAGTGAGTACCTTTGTGTGATAAAGCTAGGATGAAAGCCCCAAAAGGCTCCTAGGAAAAATGAGAGAAATTGAGGGAAAACACAAAACTAGGTTGACGGTACATTTAACTTCTTGGTGAATTTTTTTTTAGAGAAGACTCTTGGATTGCTTTTAGGGATCATTTTGGGAAAAGTAAGCTAGCTTTACACCTATCTTCTTGGCTTACCTTTTTCCATATTTTGCTTTTGGGTGGTTAGATTGCTTATGTTCTTCGGGGAGTGTGAGAGTTGTGAGATTCTTACTCATTTTGGGAGAAACGGGGAAATTTAGGAATAAGTTAGATGTCTTGGTTAACTTATGCTTACACGTTACATTTTGCTTAATTCTTTGTCTTATCTTTATTTACTTAAGGACAAGTAAAGGGTTAAGTGTGAAGAGTCTGATGTGCTTCATTTTGCATGCGTTAACCGCTGCATTCAGCCTAGTTTTTAGCTTATTTTGTTTGGCGGATTGCTAGTATTAGTTAAGTTTACATGACAAGGGGTTTAGACGGCTATGTTTGGTTTTCTTGTCTAAATCTCGCATTTTTTAGACTTAAATAGTACTAATGGACATCTTGTATCCACGTGTTTCTAGATCTTCCATTTGATCATCTTTAGTGGGTCGCCCGTGGGTACTTTTTGGTTACAATCGATGTGAAGGACATTCGCAAGGGCGATGCAAGATATTGAAGGTCGTTCCCAAGAACAGTTGAAGATATCGAAGGTCAATCACCTCTAGAATGGTAGTAGACGAAGGCCACGGACATCAATAAGTGGTTAAGGAGATTGGATTCAAATATAGGCGGCAACAAAGATCAAAGCGGCCAAGGAAGAAATGGGGAATCATGGTCCGATGAGTTGTGCCAAAGTCTGAGAACGATCAAAGAAGAATTACCCTTCTAGGCTGATTTTATTGGATTGCCTTCTCAAGCACTACAATATCGACTACTAGAACTCTAAAATTGGACTAACGGTTCACCCATCGCGAAGGAAACAAGTTCAGCAAGCCAAGGTACCATGGTTCGGCACAGGTTGTTCATGGTTAAGCACCAACGGCCCACGCCAAGGGATTCATCATATGCCAATAGTGTCCAGCACGAGGCTATGGCATAAATCGTGCCAAATCTCATGGCATGTGCGCACGAGTTCAAGACTTCACTCAAAATAGGCTAAGTATGGGTGCAGACCGTCTCATTTACAATGGCTCACGCCATTCCAAGTCAAATATTCCAAGACCAGCTAAAGGTCCGTGCTAAAGGCTACACCGTGCGCTAAATTTCTGAGCAAGCCAGTGCTCCTTACGATGGCCTGCGCCAAAGGTCACGCCCCGTGCCAAGTTTCTGAGCAGAACAAGCCAACTGACAATGGTACGCACCAAGACCCGTGCCCTGCGGTTCAGAAAGTCTAAATCCAGTACATCCACGGTGGCTTCCGTCAAAAGCCACAGTTCGCGCCAGGTGATGAGACGTGGCCTGCGCCAGATGAAGAGGTACGGCCTACGCCAGATCCAATGCCCTATGCAAGATGAAGAGGCACGGCCCATGCTAAGATCTAGCGCCTCACTCCAGATGAACGAGCACGGCTCACACCTGACCCTACAGCCCATGACAAGTACATGGCACGAACCGCGCCATCCGTGACGCCCTGCACCGAGCGGCGGCAGAACTAGGGTTTAGTCACTTTTTTGCCAATTTTGGGCTTATTTTTAGGCCCAATCCCCTTCTTCTATAAATACAGTCTTAGTCTACTAGTTTAAAATTCAGAGAGAGTTTAGATCATTATTAGTTCATCTTGTAGAGCAACTTTAGAGAGAGAAACACTCTCTCCTTTTCTTATCTTTCCTTTTAATTTTGTTTTGATCCTAGATGTAGGATTCAAATCCATATTTGAATTCCATATCTATGGAGTAGTTTTCATAGCTTGGGGATAATTGTAGCGTATGTTTTAACTTATGTTTTGTGAGATTCATTAGATATATCCTAGTATTTGTATTCATGATATTATTATGATTGTTCTTGAATATTTGACATGCATGAACAGTACACCACATTAGCACACACTTTGGGCTATATTCATGTATGGTAGAAATATTGATGCCCCCTTGAGAAGAGAAACCTAGATGTTAGAATGGGTAAGGGAGTATGTTGCGTCTGCGTGAGTGTGTGCACGGGAAACCCGAGTATTGCTCTGACTTATTTGCCATCGCACCAATCTTAGCTGATTACGTCAAGTCATCCGATAGGTTACGGGTAGAGATAGTGAAATAGTAGCAAGCTAAAATTGTAAGAAACCCTAGTATCATTGATAAGGTGTTAACGAACCCTTGGCCTAATTGATAATACCTAGGGGAAGTAGTGCATTTATGGTGGAATCCTGGGACGTAATCGTACGGGGGAAAAACATACCTACAAAAATGGTCAGACCTTGTTGTACTCCCCTAATTACGATGGTGGTGTCGATGGAGGCTTGCGAGCGCACCCGACGTGACATGTACAGGGAAGTGTGTATACCATCGGCCACACCACGTGTTGTGAACACTCTATTAGGTTTTTTAGTAAATATTACATGTGAATGAATCGAGGATCAAAACATTTGATTAATCATGGTGCGCAATGACTCCCCAAGTGCTTAACTTAATTAGATTACATGTTGTTTTTCGTTATGCTTCGTAGTTATTAATTCGTAAAACCAACCCCCCCCCCCCCCCTCCCCTCTTTTGTGTTTACACTTACAAACCATTCCTTTCACTCGTACGGATAGATGACCCATACAAGGTTGTATTTTTAGTTGATACTTGAGCCCTAACATCTCGGAGAACAAACCCAGGGCTGGCCGCTAACTACCCTTTAGGTAGTGTAGCAGTGAGAATGGATGCATAATTATAAATTTTATTCTAACCTTCTCAGCCTCTACTCAGGTTAATTAGCTATAATTAACAACCCCGGGTGGAGGTGGGTCAATGTGCTTATGATATTATGATGGCTTGTTCAAAAAGGTTATAATTGCACGACTGATACACTTCATTAGAACACGCTCTAGTCAACATTCATGTTGGTGAAAATATTGATACCCCCTGGGGAAGAGAAACCTAGATGTGATATGGGTAGTAGGGTCTGTGTCCACATGGGTGTGTGCACGTAGGTCTTTTCCGTGTTTTATTGTTACGATGACACACACCAGTCTTAGCTGGCAAGTTGGTCTGAAGGGTTACGGATAGAGATAGCAAATAGTAGTAAGCTAGGATTGTAAGAGGCCCTAGTGTCATCGATAAGGTGCCTACCTCCCTTTTCCTTATTTATTGGCCTAGGGAGTTGAGCATTCGTGGTGTAGTGCTCGGGTCGTAATCGTACGGGGGTGAAATAGATATGCGCAATAGCCAGACCATTGTTACACTCCCCTAATTACGGAGGTGGTATCGATGGAAGATTACAAGAGTACCTACGTGGCAGGTGTCGGAAAGTGCTAACCACGACCACACCATGTGTTATAAGAACTAGATTAGGATGTTGATGTCTTATATGTGATTGAGTAGAGGATCAGACTATTTAATCAACCATGTTACGCAAGTATTCCCCAAGTGTCTGTTAATATAGTTTACTTGTGTTTTACCTTTATGTTTTTAGTTTTTAGTTTAAAAAACCCAACCCCCACCCCCATTTTTTGTTATACTATCTATTCCTAGCAACACCGGATTGTCAACCCATTTGTGGTTGTGTTTAATTGACTATTAGGTCCTAGCATCTCTGTGGACATGCCCGAGCTTGCCACTAATTAGCCCATAGGTAGCTTAGTAGTGAGTTGGGTGCAGAACTATAAATTGTATCTTTGACCTTCCTTAGCCTTCGTTTGGAGTTCCATCTTGTCTGCACAAATATGAAGCCCCCAAGTGTTTCGGAGGATGATTATAATCTGAGAGCTTTTCCATTCTCTCTTCAAGATGGGGCTAAGGATTGGATGTACTATTTACCCCCCAGTTGTATAAACTCCTAGATGGATATGAAGAGAAGATTTCTAGAGAAATACTTTCCAGCATCCAAATCCACTGGACTGAAGAAGCAGCTATCTATATCACCCAGGGAGCTACTGAATCACTCTATGACTACTGGGAGAGTTTCAAGAGGTTATTGGAAAGCTGTCCATACCATTCTTTCAAGGAGAGAGGCCTAGTTTACTACTTTTTTAAGGGTTATGTGATGAAGACATGCGGATAGTGAATGCCACATGTAATGGATCAATCACTAACAAAAGCCAGAATGATGTGATGGCTCTCTTTGAAGAAATGGCCAATGCAATGTGACAGTTTGGCACACGGTCAAGGATTAAGGTCTTGGATGAACCCTCCCAATAACCTAAGTTGGAGGAGCAAGTCCAAGCTCTTGCTTTTATGATGAATGAGCTCTTACGAGGGAAGGTTCATTAGGTCCAAGTATTTGGGGTATGCAACCTTGACCACAACATCGAGATGTGTCCCGAAGTAGCAGAAGACTTACAAGAGGTGAAGCTTGTAGAGTACAATGCTTGGAATAGACCGCAGTTTGCTAGGGGGGAACCAAGGCGATGCAAGAAAGGACCCCTATGTAAACTCGTTCAACCCAAGGTACCAAGATCACCCAAATTTTCGTTGGATGGAGGACAATCAATCTCCAGGGTATTGAGGTCGGCAAGCTCCACCTCAACCATATCCAAAGGGTGAAGGCCCTTCCAACAACCATGCCTCTATCTATAAGTTGGACCGAGAAGAGATGTTAGAAGCCATCGATCAACTAGGGAAGAAGCATGAGGTTTTCGCGGAGAGGACAAGGCACAAAATTGAAGACCTTGGCAATAGGGAATTTTTTAGTATCAAAAATCTCAAAGTCCATGTTGGGCAACTCACCACCTCAGTGAGACGACTTGAGGCCAAAGAGTCCGGCAAACACCCTTCCCAACCATAGATCAATCCAAGGAATGTGAGCGCACTCAAGTTGAGAAGCGAGAAGGAAGTTCGTTATTCCGAGAAAAAGGTGATACAAGACGATAGGGTATTGGAGGCTAACAAGGAAAATTTCGAAGAGGATGAAATTGCTGTCAAGGAGGTGTCTTCCAAGGAGTTTCCACCGCCCGAGGCACAAGTGACTATCCCACCTCAATTTCCAAATTCTTTGCAAGGAAGGCCAAAGGTGGCGTCGAATGATGCAAGCATTCAAAGGATCTTCAAAAAAAAGCCAAGGTAACAATCTCTATCTTAGAGAAGACTGAAAATGTGTCATCGTATGCTAAGTTTCTTAAAGTTGCATGCCCAAAAAGAGAAGTAGAACAACTAGAATGTAGGGAATTTAAAAATGGAGGGAGTCACCATTTTGAACCACAAAAATTTGCCTAAGAAATGCGATGACCCCGAAATGTTCTCTATTTCTATTTCCTTAGCTAGAAAGCTAGTTGAGAATGTCATAATAGACTTAGGTGCATCCATAAATGTCATCCTATTTAGTCTTTATGAATGCCTAGAGATAGGTGAACTTAGGGAAACTAGGGTGATTGTCTAACTCACCGATCACCCCTAATCTAGCCCTCGTGGGCTAGTGAAGGATGTGATAGTGCGGGTTGGTAAGTTGGTATTCCCAATGGAACTTTATATCCTTGACGTGCCGCACGGTGGAAGTGCACCTCCAATACTATTGGACCCTATTGGGGAGACCGTTCCTTAGAAGGTCAAGAACTAAAGTCAATGTCCATTTGGGAACACTAACCCTAGAAGATGATGTAGATAATACTATCACAAAAACCCCTCTCTAGCACTGATTTTTCTTGTTCTAGCACCAATTTTTTCCCCTAAAAACTAGTGCCTAAGTCCGCGGTGAAAGGGTTTCACTGATTTTCAAAAGACCGGTGTTAATCTAGCACCAATTTTTTCGATTAGCACTGATTTTTTAACTGGTGCTAAAAATTTTACAACAATTATTTTTTAAATCCCATAGTAGGACATTAATTTAATAATAAAATTAACTTCACAAAATTGATAATATAGAAATATAACCAAAAAAATGTATGATACAAAATTAATAATCTATGGAACTAAACATAACTATCCCAACTATCTACAGGACTAAACATAACTTTACCTTGAACTAGCAATTGAATCATGTGGCGTGCACACATTAAATCACAAGGTTAAGCCACAACTAATCTTGAATCTATGGTCTTTAGAAATGCTCAAATATACCCTACCATACCATATGCTAAAAAACTAAATACTTAACTTTTCACCCGATCTGAACTAATTACTCAAAATAATTACTCATTAAGAAATTGAAGAAAATATACTTCCTCCGTCTCAGTCGAATCTGCACACTTTTTTATCAACTTTCTCAAGACACGTTTGACCATAAATTTCAACTAGTATATAGATACCAATATCATCATGTGAGATATTGTTGAATTCTCTGCATGCTGTATTTTCTAAATATCAAATTTTAACACACCGTTAATATACGTAACTAAAGTTATCGTTGGTCAAACATGACCTGAGAAAGTTGACCAAAAGTGTGCACATTCGGCTGGGACGGAGTAATACCAAATACATATATTCATTATGCCCCCAAGATATCACTACATTGTCCAATCTTCAACCTTGAGTGTAGACTCCATTCTTAGTTGTAAAAGGGATTCTTGTCATCAGGGTTGTCTTTGAAATACTGCATTCACTAATCCAATGTTAAGTTCAGCTACAACACACAACATACAGATTCCATACTATAACACAAAACCACACTACGGTAAGAACATACATGTAACTCAACACACAACATAGAAAAATTTCGTAGTAGCATCATCAGTACACAACATACTCTAAACTGTAGCTACCATTACCAAGTGAGAGTTGCAATCAGGTAAAATAGCCTCTACAACTAATGCACTTCAATTTAAATGAAAGAGAACACAACGTGATGCACACCTATTTATCCTTAAGCAGCAGCTGCGGCGTTTGGCAGGTTGCTCCCTCCTGGACCAACTGGTTAATAGCATCCCTAAACCTGAGGTAATTATCCACGACTGCATTTCTTCTGAATCTTCCACTGAGGCAAAATAATAGAACTCACTACTTTAGCAAAAAGAAACTGAAAAGGCATACATTGCCTCAAAATGTAGAAGCTAAAACTGAAAGGAAGAGGTGGAAAAACTAGATGTAAACAACTATTTACCCTAGTTTGTGGGCTTCCAATACACAATACCTTTCGGCACTGGCCTCTTTCTTCCACCACGTCTAACACGAATACGGTACATAACATAGACCTAAAAGAAGTCAGCCACCAATCAATCCTTACTCACAAAACATTGTCCTAGTTCAAAATACAAACGTACTCAGGTAGAAAAGAGTACAAAGATCATAAGCAGCATACAAACTTGCACACAGAACAAAACAACATCAACTATGAGAAATTCGGTAAGCAGAGACAGAAAACAACAGCCGGCTAGAAAACAGCCGGTCAAAACACTAGAATTAACATACTTATGCATCTCTCAAATGGCTAAATAACTAAAGGTAAATACATAGTCATGCTTAGAATTGTATGTATGCTGAACGAGGGCAAGTATTGCCAGTATTAGGTTAGTAAAATGCAATTACATATTTTTCATATAGCAGTATCATTACACAGTTTCCACAATCTGTCAGTACTTCTTTAATCATGCATAGTTTCACACTTAGCAATATGCCATAAACAAGATAAGCTCGATTTCTTTGTTCCCTGCCCCTGTCGGGTCAAACTACCATTTCTGAATTAAAAACCTCACAACTTTGACAGTAACTCGCACTCAAAACGTTTTAATCAATCAAAAGAAAAGGCAATAACTTCACAACGTAGAACAGGGGAAGAAGTGCCCTTTTATAGATAGGCTAAAAATTGCCTAGGCTATTTTTACTTCTTTTCTGCCTAAGAAGAAGACGAACTCCAGTTAACCTCAATTTAAAAGCATAACAAAATGAAAATTACTGTTAATTCTTACACACAAGCTTTTCTGAACTATCCAAGGTTCAGAACTACCCAGAAATTACTTTTAAAAAACTAGATAATCATCAACATCGATAAGAAACTCAGAAATCACGTCAATCAGGAATAAGAACTCACAACATCAATTATCAATCGTCTAAACTTTAACACTAATTATCAACCCAGAAACCCAGAATACATACATGAATTAGAAATTGATATAAACGAAAATCAGAAACCAGGATGTATTTATTGACGTTCGATCCTAGCTGAAGCATCATCGTGGATGTGATTCGATGATGGTGAGTCACGGAGGTGCGTGAGTCATGGAGGTGCGTGAGTCACGAATGAGTGGTGAGGCGCGCTGGTGCTGATGAGTCGAGGAGGAGCCAAGGGTCACGTCGAGGCATGGTGTGACGTGCAGTGACAACGTCAATTGCCAGTGATGAATTTGATCGAGTCCTTGGCTTCTGGTGGCGTAGGTGGCGCAACCCAGCTCTGCAAAGGAGTGGCAGTAGTGTGGGCAGGATCGAGTTTGTGAGGAAGAAGATGAGGAGGGTTTTGTGAAGAGAAACTTTCAGATATGATAATAAGTAGGGTTAGGTGAATGGGCTTGGTTTTATTTGGGTCCAAAATTTGGCCAAGGTTGAGAATGGCCCCACAGGAGCACTCGAAAGCTTCCAAAACTCGAATGCCCCCCTTGAGTACTCGAGCACCAACCATTGCGAGGACAGAGCCGACGAACACCTTCAACCCTCGAATGCCCCCACACGTGCACTCGATAGCTTCCAACACTCCAATGGCCCCCTCGAGTACTCGAGCTCCACCAGCACTCGTATGCCTTGAGCACTCGAATACCTCAAACCTTCGCGACTCCACCAGGGGACGAGCACCCTGTAGCACTTGAATGCCCCCCTCGAGGACAAAGCACACGAACACCTTCAGCCCTCGAATGCCCCCCTGGAGCACTCGAAAGCTTCCAACACTCGAATGCCTCCCTCGAGCACTCGAGCACCAACCATCTCGAGGACAGAGCAGACGAACACCTTTAACCTTCGAATGCCCCCACACGAGCACTCGAAAGCTTCCAACACCCAAATGGCCCCCTCGAGTACTTGAGCTCCACCAGCACTCGTATGCCTTGAGCACTCGAATACCTCAAACCTTCGCGACTCCACCAGGGGACGAGCATCGTGTAGCACTCGAATGCCCCCCTCGAGCTCTCGATCACCTATGGCACTCGAGTATCCACCTCGAGCACTTGAGCCCCTCCAGTACTATTCATCCTCAAACCACCGCTCGAGTACTCGAATCACCACCCTCGAGGGGATCCTTTCAAACAGGTTTTCCTCGAGACTTATCGGAACGACTGGTCCTCGAGGCCCCTTGATCAACTGGACCTTGAGACCTGTCGAACATCTGACCCTCCGAGACCCAAAAAAATATTTACCATTTTCAAAATAAAAAATTCACTTTGCCCTCGAAACTAGTCGGACCACTGGTCTTTAAGATCTCTCGGGCCAGTGGCCTTTCGCAACCTCTCAAACCGGTGGCCCTCAAGACCTCACGAACCACTGACCCTCGAGACCTCGCGTACTTCTGGCCCTCGAGACCGCACGAACCTCTAGACCTCGAAGCTGTGGCCCTTGAGACTTCCCGAACTAGTGGCCCTCGAGATCTCTCGAACCATTGGCCCTCGAGACCCCTCGAAGCACTAGCCCTGGAGACCTCTCGTACCCTTGGTCCTCGAGACCTGTTGAACCGCTGGCCCACGAGACCTGCCGAACCGCTGGCCCTTGAGATCACTCGAATCGCTGGCCCTAGGGACCTCCGCAAAACCTTTGGTTCTCGAGACCTGACGAGCCTCTGGAGCTCTGTACCTCCCGAACCGCTGGCCCTCGAGGTCTCACGAACCCCTGGCACTCGAGACCTCTCGAACCCCTGGCACTCGAGACCTGTTGAACCGCTGGCCCTCGAGACCTCGCGAACCTCTGCCCCTCGAGACCTGGCGAACCTCCGGCCCTCGAGACCTCCGGAACCGCTGGTCTTTGGGACCTCTCGAACCAGTGGCCCTCAAGATCTCTTGAACCAGTGGCCCTCGAGATCTCTCAAAACACTGGCCCTCGAGACCTCTCGACACACTGGCTCTCGAGACCTCTCGAAACACTGGTCCTCGAGACCTCCCGAAGAACTAGCCCTCGAGACCTGACGGACCTCCGGCCCTCGAGACCTGATGAGACCTCTCGAACCTTTGGCTCTCTAGACCTCATGAGCCTCTGGAGCTCGGTACCTCTCAAACCGGTGGCCCTTGAGACCTCTCGAACCGGTGGGCCTCAATACCTGTCGAACTGATAGCCCTCGATACATCTTGAATCAGTTGCTCTCGAAGCCTCTCGAACCAGTGGCTCTCGAGAATTCTCGAACTATTGGCACTCAAGACCTCTCGAACCATTGGCTCTCAAGACCTGTCAAACAACTGGTCCTCTAGCTCTAGTCTTCCCGCACAACTGGCCCTCGAGTCCTCTCGAACAACCGGTCCTTGGGACCTGTCGAACAACTGGCCCTTGAGTCCTGAAATGAATTTTTTTTTTTTTGCCTCCTTCGGGCCGCCAGGTGGATGCCCGCGTCTGTTTGTACCTGCAAAATAAATATTTGCCTCTCTGGTGCTTTATCGATGGTGTCCCCTAAGCTTACCTGCAGGAAAGTTTAGGGGAAAAAATAGACTTCCTCATTTTTTACGTTTGTTTGCGAAGGATCCCTGTCTAGAACAACAGTTCGTGCGGGAATAATCTGTTGAGGATGAGGTAACAGTCCTTTTGGATAAGCTTGAAAACCCTTGCCGAGTCCGGGCAAAGACCATTTTTGAGAACTCCGTTCCTTTCACTCCATATGTAGTACATTGAGGTTGTCAGCGCCAGTGGCCCCATCTTTTTTTTCAATTTCGATCCTCTTACCTGTCTTCTGATCCATCTTTCCGAGGCTGCAATGGGGGTGGTAGCTCGGCTCAATCCAATCCAGTTTCAAACTCTCTCCCATACTGGTTTGACGAAATCACAGTTGAAAAACAAGTGATCGTGTGACTCTGGTTCAGAGCGACATAGGCAG
Source organism: Rubia yunnanensis (assembly GCA_037428765.1). Lineage (NCBI taxonomy): Eukaryota > Viridiplantae > Streptophyta > Magnoliopsida > Gentianales > Rubiaceae > Rubia > Rubia yunnanensis. Next base: position 67,585,578 of record CM075063.1, read on the forward strand.
CAGATGTCGTCTGGGGGTTCGTCAGCTCCTCCATGGTATCTGTCCTTGGTTTGGAGACGACCAAGCGATGCAAGCCATGTAATGAAAGAGAACCGGGGTGGTATCGAGCCATTCCAAATTTATTTGAAGAATCTTGGTCTTAGGAGGGTGGATATATCATACAGATATGGGTAAGTGAACCTGTGCAAATGATCATGAGCCATTGCCGTGAATTTTTCGGATCCTGTCCAAACCGCCAGCAAGTCGATGAGTGTTTCCCTTGAGCCTCCACACATGATTAACAGGTTGTCCCGTATTACGCATAGATTCATGAAGTAGAGTGAGAACTTCTCCGAGATTCTGCCGCACGGAGCCCTTGTATGTACATTCCATATATTGCTCGTGCTTAGGAACTGTGAATGGACCCATTTGATCCAGAGTGACTCCTTTTTTGAGTGTATGTCCCATAGTTGCTGCGAGGACGGCCATATTCCAAGTCTTGAAGTCCCGAATTCCCAAACCCCCATTACTCCTCCGGGTGCATAGCCTTTTCCAGGAAACCTTTTTTCTGCTTCTTTTCACCCCACAGGAAGTGTTTACATTTTTGTTCCAGTGAGTCCATAACGTTTCCCTGGATGATGAAGTGCTGTATCCAAAATCCAACAACTCCCTGTACCACGGATTTTATGAGTTCCATTTTCCCCGCATAAGATAATGTATGACCTTTGAATCTTGCAATTTCCTTGTCTACGTTGTCAAGAAGCGTTTGAAACTGGGAGACCTTGAGTTTACTGGAATCCAACGGAATACCTAAGTACCTGACCGGAAAAGTAGCCCATGGAATGCTGGTGAAGCTTAAGTCCTCCTTTATACCCACTCCAAAGAATTTTGACTTTGCGGCGTTGATGGCCAGGCATGAGGTATGCTGGAAATTGTTTAGAGCGGACATGATGGTATGGACAGAGTTTCGGTCTGCTTTCGAGAAAAGCATCAGGTCATCCGCGAATGCCAGGTGGGTGATTTTTAGGTGTTCACATCTCGGGTGGTATGAGAACGGAGAGGTTTCTGCCCTGTTTTTCAGTAACCTGGAAAGATATTCCATGCAAATGACAAAAAGTTGGGAAGAGAGGGGGTCGCCTTGTCGCAGTCCCCTTTTGGCTTTGAAGAAATCACACAATTTGCCATTTATCGCAATGGAGAACGTCGATGTTGTGATGCATTCCATGATTCTATCAACCCACTTTTGCAGGAAACCCAGGACATTGAGTACCTCCCGTATGAAATCCCAGGAAACTGTGTCGAATGCCTTTGCGAGGTCTACCATAATCATACAACGGGGAGAGGATCGTGATAGTCCCGTAGCCCCGCATGAGCTCTTGAGCCATCATGACATTATCAAAAAGTTTCCTTCCCTTTACGAATGCTGCTTGGTAGGGGTCGATGAGGCCGGGGAGAAGAGGATCGATTCTGTTGGCGATGACTTTGGAGATAATCTTGTAAATGATATTGCAGCAGGAGATGGGTCTAAAGTCAGCCACCCTTAGGTTGTCTTCTTTCTTGGGAATAAGTGCAACAGCGGTATGATTTAGCCTTTTTAGCAGTTCTCCAGTGCGGAAGAATTCCAAGACCGATTCTGTGACATCCTGTCCCACGATCTCCCATTGACTCTTGAAAAAAGCCGTTGTGAAGCCATCCGGGCCCGGAGCTTTGTCATCGGACATGGAGAAGAGGGTTGACTTGATTTCATGCCTTTCGGTATCTTGGCTCAGTGTGGCCCGGATATGTCGAGAGGACTAGTTAAAAATGAGAGGCTAGGCCTGGCTAGGTTTACGAACCTAGGAAAAAATGAGAGGTTGTGTGGCAAAATGTGAGAATGTGAGCTCAACATGTGTGAAAGCTGGGATAAAAACCCGAAAGGGATCCTAGGTAAAATGAGAGAAATTAAGAGAAAAAACTAAGTTGACGATACATTGCATCATCCTTGGTTGTAACTAAGTTGAGAATCTAGAGTTATCCTTAGTTACAACCAAGTCGATGACTCTTGGGTTTCCTTGGTGGATTCTTTTTGGCAACGACTCTTTGATTGCTTTTGGGAAACTTTGGGGAAAGTAAGCTAGCTTAACACTTTTCTTTCTTTGCTTAATTTTTCTTCACTTTATTTTGGGTGGTTATATTACTTTAGGTTCTTTGGGGAGTGTGAGAGTTGCGAGATTCTTGCTTCTTTGGGGGAAAGAGGGTAATCTAGAAATAAGTTGAATGTCTCGGTTAACTTATGCCTGCACTTTACATTTTGCTTAATCTTTTTCTTGTCTTTATTTACTCGAAGATGAGTAAAAGGGTTAAGTGTGGGGGGTCTGATGTGCTTCATTATGCGTGTGTTAACCGTTGCATTAAGCATAATAATTGGCTTGTTTTTTATGTTGGATTGCTAGAATTAGTTGAATTTACAGGAAATGGGTTTAGACGACCATGCTTGGTTTTCTTGTCTAAATCCCGCATTTTGTAGACTTAATTGGTACTAATGGACACCTTGTATCCACGTGCACCTAGGTCTTCCTTTGTGATCATTCATAGTAGGTCGCTCGTGGGTACTTTTTGTTACATTCTATGTTGAAGGTCATTCGCAAGGACTGTAGAAGATGTCGAAGGCCATTCACATTAGAATGGTAATAGATGAAGGTTGCAGACATTATATCGTGGTAGTCAAAGGATTGAGCTAAAGATAGGCGGCAATGAAGTTCAAAGCGCCCAAGGAAGATACAGAGGATTATTGTCTGAGAGTTTCAAAAAGTTCTAGGAGATATCCAAGAAGAATCAGCCCTTGAGATTGGTTCCATTGGATTCTTCTTCTCGAGCACTATAAAATCGACTACAGGAACTCTCAAATGGGACCAAGGGTTCATCCGTAGCGGAGCAAAGAAGTCGGTCGGGCTAAGCATCAACAGGCAAGCACGGACCGCTCATGGCCAACACGAGACCAAGTACCAACGGCCCGCACCAACTGTCCCTAGCATTTTGCTTTAACCCTAAGATGTGGAATTCAATGAAATACTTGAATTTCATGTCTAGAGAGTAGTTTCTATAGCTTGGGGATAAATTTATATTCATGTGTTGATTATGTTTTTGTGAGATTCATTTGATCATCTTAATTCTTGTGCGTATGATATTATGATGGCTTGTTCTTAAATCTTATAATCGTATGAATGATACCCTTCAATAGCACACACTCTAGTCTCATTCATATTGGTGCAAATATTAATAACCCCTCGGGGAAGAGAAACCTGGATGTGATATGGGTAAAAGGGTCTGGGTCCATGTGGGTGTGTTCACGTAAGTCTTTTCCAAGTTTTACTGTTATGATGATAGCACACTAGTCTTAGCTGGCGAGTTGGTCCTAAGGGTTACGGGTAGAGATAGCAAATAATAACAAGCTATGATTGTAAGAAGTCCTAGTGTCATCGATAATGTGCCTACCTCTCTTTGCCTCATTTATAGCCCTAGGGGGTAGATCATCTATGGTGTAGTTCCCTGAACATAATTGTACAGGGGAGAAACAGATATGTGCAATAGTCGGACCGTTGTTGCACTCCCCTAATTACGGAGGCGGTGTCGATGGAAGATTGCAAGAGCACCCCACGTGATAGGTACGGGGAAGTGCTGACCATCGATCACATTTTCGTGTTATGAGCACTAGATTAGGTTGTTGATGTCTTATATGTGATTGAATCGAGGATCGGAACATTTAATCAACCATGTTACGCAAATATTCCCCTAGTGTCTGTTAATATAGTTTACCTGCATTTTACCTTTATGTTTGTATTTGTTAGTTGAAAAAACCCCAAAGCCACCCTTTTTACTATACTATCTACTCCTAGCAACACGGCGGATTGACAACTCATTCGTAGTTTTATTTAATTGATTGTCAGGCCTAGCATCTAGGTGAACATACCCGGGCTTGCCACTAACTACCTATGCCTATAGGTAGCTTAGTAGTGAGTTGGGTGCAAAACTATAAATTTCATCTTTGACCTTCCTTAGCCTTCGCTTGGGTTAATTAGCTACAATTAACGACCTTGAGTGGAGGCAAGCACTTGTAAGTCATAGGTAAATAACACCGGGGAGATGAGTGCATTCTTTTCCATTGAGAGAATATTCTTATATGTGTTATACCATGATTCTAATTGGCTAGTTGTGTGAGAAATCACATGTTAGGCGGTCGATTCGGCAAATTCCGACGAGGAGAATTCCTTGGCTTACCCCGATAGATTAGCGTGATCGCTTGTAGCGATGAGAGTTGTGCTGATTCTAGAGTCATATCCCAAGGTTTCTTTTCCTTTGCCTCATTAGGCCTAGGTATTGAAATCCACAGTGGAGTGTCCAGGATGTACTACACTCACTACTTATCTAATGGTTGCGACCTACGTGAGGCATTGTCCTTTTAGGCAGGCTTTGTATTCTCCATGACGGGTAATGATCTGCAGTCACTAGACTAGAGTGCATTCCCCAATTTACGGAGACGATGAGATACGGCATTGTGGTCAAGTACCACGTGTGACATGCGGGGGAAAATACCTGGCTATCTCCACACCGTGTTACATAAGCATAAGATAGGTTTATATGTCTTTGTATAAATGGGTTGCTTGTACTAAAACGGTAGGAGGAACACTGCCAGGGATACTGTCGGATTTGTACTTTCTCACAGAAATTGTAAAAATGAAAAATGTGTTGCTGTACTGAAACGGTAGGAGGAACACTCTTGAGATCAAATCCCATAACTAGACTGATATTGTAGGATTTGTATGAAGTAAATTAGAAAAGGGGGAAAACAAAATAAGATAAAGCATATTTGTATCGAAAAAAAAAAAACATTGTACACTTTGATGCGCCCTGCACAAACACTAGTACAAAATTTCACTACATCCTCTTCATTCCCTCTATTCCTCTCTATAATGTCAACAATTTCCATGCTTGCATGAGAACTCTAAAGTATCACAAGGGTCGTGACTAAAAGATCTTAAAGGTCATATTTTCATTCAGTTCTTCCAGTTTTAGAGACAGCCATGTTCCCATGAGCATTCTATATCTGCTTGTAGAAGAGCATATAAGCCAGCTCATGCAGAACTTTGCATGTGCCAATGGCAGTAACAGATGCATCGTCGAACCGCAACCACTGACCATTTGGGTAGCGAGCATCTGCAGTATAATGACCCTTTGATGCTTCCTTTCCATGGTGCGTTATCGTGGAAATAAGCTCATATCTCCGTCCCTAAACAAATCAAACTGACTAGTAAATCTCTCTACCTTGTAGGGTAAAGCGCTGTTTCGTTTATTAAACCTACACTGAATTTCCGTTGTTAAAATGATCGATTATATAATTCAAAATTGAAAATAGAGAGCATCCATTTCTGCATTTACCTTTCATTTCTAATTTCTTCATAACTAAATGACAACATGCACAAATCTCATCATCAATGTCCTTTTTATCTGAGCAATAGAAATTTCATTTGGCCAAAATTCTTATTCACTAACAAGGCTAACTGCTATAATTTGAGTATCTTACCTATTACGCATCAACTGTAAATAAGCTTTGTAAAACAAGACCACAAGAAGTTACCTCGGTACTTGCAGAGAAGAGTAAATCACGGCTAAGGACTAGCTCCAGAGGGAATCTCACTGGCTTGTGCAACTTGGTGCTACCATGAGGCACATAGCAGAACCGCTTCAGGTGTAAGATCATTACCTTGGGAAGTGTCTGTATGCTAACAGTTTTTCTTGCAGCGACAACTCCAACCTGAAAAGGGATGCAATATGTAGTATCAAATCACCAGCTTATAATGCAAAACCAATACCCATTTAACCAACCATAATACTCGTAATAACAAAAGATTCTGTAGGCGACTTCACAGTCAAAGTCCAATAAACCAGAAGGCATCAGCAAGCTTATCAATATAAACAATCAAATCCTAATTCAAGACACATCTTTCCCAACCCCTGCTGATTGAGACATCTAATCAAACACCACTTTCCACCATATTTCATTTTTTGAAAAGGGGAATATGCACTTCTACCCACAGAACTTGAGAAATTAGCACTTCCCGTCCTCCATATTTCAAAAATAAATCACTTGTGGTTTTGATCTTATTAGGATGATGCCAGTCAGTATTTTATGCAATGTTCTGAAAGCACACTTAAGCACAGAGTTACAAGATGCTATACAATCAAATAACAATGCATTGTCATTCTGGCTTCATTTTATTAAAAAAAGAAAGTGATGCGCTCATCAAGGTTGTCAGGAAATGAACCTTTCCACTTGCAGCTGTTCGGTACTCCTCCAGGGTCTCTTTTGCACAAAATAGATGAAGAGCATCTTCTAGTGTATGCACAGTGTCGTGAGAAATGTCAAGATGAAGCAGAAGAAAGGGCTCAATAGTAGCTGAGGGTTTATTTCCTGTTGGTGGGAAGAGAGTGAAATTACAGACTTGCTTAAATACTGACAGAATTCATACCTCCAAGTAAACAATCAACTGTACAAGGGGAATTAAGTTAAAGAATACGGGGCAGAGTGAACAACATTATACTTGAAATTAATATAAGAAACAAAGGCAGTCAGTAGCACACACAATGCAATAGAATATTAGAATGAACGCAAGTTGAAATACCTGTGTAAAGACACAATCCCAAACCAACATCACCCACAACAATTCCCCTCTAGCTACCTTTTACTTTCTTAAGAGAAAAAAATGAAGACCAGATCAAACCAAAGCAACATGATGCAAAATAACACTTGAAATAAACAGGCTGTAAACATGATTCAACACTCCACAAGTTGAGATACTGAGAAACCTGGGGTTAATTCAAACCCTAGTAGAGAACAGAATTTTAGAATGGAAGGGGCTGACCAAAGACAGTATTACCTCTTGCCTTAACAACACTGTGCAGCTGTCCCCCAAATACTGAACTCAGTTTCGAAGGAACAAAGGTTTGTGTTCTTGTCACAGCGGATTTATTTTTTGGGCCAACAGTCTCCCACCCATCATCTTCAGCTGCTGAGATAAGTGATGATTTTGCTCCATTATAGCTAGACCGTCCTTCAAGCTTGAGCAATTCCTCGTGCATTTGGTCCATAACAAAACTTAGAAATTCCTGAGCATCTTCTTGCCTATCATAGTTCAGAGTATTCTCAGTTTCCTCCAAGTGGAATGATCAAGCCTTAGCCAAGCAACTATATAAAGTGTGGTTTCCAGATAATCATCTCAAACCAAATAAAACACATAGCTAAAGTTATAGTTGAAGAATGTAAATTTGTCTTTTCTATGCACACACACATACCCGACCACGAGCATGATAATGCACAACAAAAAAAAAACTGTAGTATCAATTTACACAGAACTAACAGTGAAAGCCTTTAAGTCATATAAAAGTACATATTTTAAACTCTACAAGTGTACTCTTTGTTGTTTAACAAAAAATGTAACTCGGGATGTTAATACTTGCCTTGGGTCATCACTTCCTGTTCACAACCTCAAATGTAAAAATGTTCCGACAAAACGTGATTTCAAGACATGCTCCAGTTACTGCTAACTGTGTATTGTGACAAAGATTCCGTGCTATTGTTCTACAAACTAGCATTCCATCAACTATTGATGTTACCAATTTTCTCTACTTAAATCACAGGGGTTTACAACTATACTTTATAGCCGACCCAATGTAGTGGCACTAAGGCTTGGTTTGCTGTTGTTAACAACTCTACTACCCTCCATCACCAATAGCAAAGATACGGAAAATGTTATCTTAGATAATTTCAATAATCTAACTACCAAAGATAAGGAGTATATTACTCCCTCCATTCCCATATGTTTGCCCATTTAGTTTCTACACCAAATTTAAGAGACTACATATTAGGGTGTAGTGGGTTAAGGTGATACTAGGAAGAGAACAGAGAAGGGGATGATACATAGAGCAGAAATGTGCAGATGAAATTAAAAATAAACTTCCCAAACATGAAAATTTTCCAAGTAAGGCAATTCTATTATGACAAACTGAGTGGGTAAACCGGGCAATCATTCTGTATTGTCATTGATCATTTCGAGCTGAGTTAATTTTCAGAAAGGGGTTACCAAATTTGTGATTCTATTTCCAAAACAACAGCTAAAATCTTTAAGCCCAACTGCTTCCGCAGATGATCGTTTTCCACAAACCTTGGTTTTAAAATGAGCAATGCGCTAAAATGCGCTAAGGCCCCGCATTAAATAATGCGCCATGCACCATGTGATGCGAGGGCATCACGGTTCCGATGCGCTACCTATTTTACATTCAATATACATGTATACATGCATGCAAGACAAGTTCAAATAATCAAATATAAAGTTAGATTCATAATAACTTCAACCAAATAGCAAATAGCGAATTAACTACCAAGTACCAACAACAATACAGGAATAATATCAAGTTTCAAGACTACCAAGTCTCAACAAAAAACACACTAAAAAACCAAAACGACATAAACACAACATAATTAGTTCCTAAGAACTCCAAGTTTAGACTTTAGACTTCATACCATAGTATTAACATTAAAGTTTATTATACATGCATCATTGCATTGATGCATATACAGTATGTTAAAATTAATACACATGTACTTGGTATATAAATACCTTAGGGATGCACATGTACTCATGTAGTCATGTTCTGGGCAAAGATCACATACAACCATAAAATAAAAAATTGCATTCTTTAATATTAAGCTAATGAGAGCAGAAGAACACATACCAATGACAAAACAAAGACCACAACCAATCCGAAATAGTTAGGCAAATATAACCAAATCAATCACGTCCACAAGCACATGCTAGAAAGGTGATAAAATAAAACCTTGCATTCTGAAGTCAAAGAAAGCGCCACTACAAATTAGCCAACCCTACAGGTTCCAGAGCAAGGAGAAGAGCCAACGCGAGGGAGAAGAAACGCTGGTTAGGCATAGGTAAAAGATAGAGAGCATGTAGCAAGGGAAAATAAGAACCATTGGCTGATTTCAATTGATGGCCGCCTATGAGTTATTAATTGCTTTGTCGAATAATATATTCAGTATTTACCTCACATGGGTCAATACTAGGGTTAGCTTTTGGAGATAAATTATAGCTATTGTGTAAAAGTAGCTTCTAAGTGTGTCTTATGAGGATAAATCGGGGCAAACCATTTTACGTCTTACTGAAGCATTCAAAACATGAAAATGACAGAAATGCAAACCTTAGTTAACCAAAATATTATGAAATAAAATTTTACAATGTCAGGCCGAAACTTTAGCAAGAAACAACAAAATTTTGAACCCCTTATATCAAAAATGAAATACTTAGACGAGAAAAATAATATCTAGCTTCAAAAAGTCTCATCAAGTCCAAGATTCTCTTCTTCTAGACTATTTGTTTGGCCAACTCGTGGAAACAACAATCATAGATAGCTTTATCCCATACAAGCCTAAAATCCACTCGTAGTTATGGTCCTATGGACACCCAATTGTATCAAACACAATGAAGCACAATCTAGGACAGAATACTGATCACACAGGTGGGGTCAAATAAACAAACCAATTCATGCTGATGCCAGCAACTGCAATTAAAGAATGAAGAAACAGAATAGAATTTAAATGCAAACAAACCTGGGCCTGCCAGATATACCAGTGGACACATCTGGAGTAAACTTTTTCAGAACCACTTCAAACATGGTGGGACTAAATGGCCTGCCAGTTTCAAGGACATCTTTCTTCCTTAGATTAGCTCCAGTTGGTAAGCTAAACTCATTAACCAACTTGTAGAATGCTGCTAGACTGGGGAATTCAGCCTAAAATTAGCAGATATCTTAGACTATAAGTATGCATACAACCAAGAAAATAAGATCTAATGAATAAAGACAAAAAGATCAAGAAGAAATTATAACCACCTTGGAAACATTGCTTATTCTTAATTGTTGCAAAAACTGAACAAAGGGGGAACAGGTCAAGAAAGCCTGTAATGTTGCATTGAGGAAGCATAAATTTCCCGAGTTAATTAGCCCACGAGGCAAAAGCTCCGGAGAGGCCACAGGACCCTCATGTAGCTTAGGGAACATGTCACTAAATTGGTCTGTGATCAAAGGTCTACCAAGTGACCCATTTGGGTTGACTCCCTTTGATTTAGCACCATCAAGAGTTTGTGATGATATGGCACGTGATTTAATTAAAGCGTCTCCTTCATCTCCAGATAAATGTGAAATCGAAAAATCTAAACTTTCAGCTTTGTTTGTTCCTTCACTTCCATTGCTGTAAAAAGGTATTGGCTGGTTAGCTTCTCCAGTTTGCTTCAAATCAACTTCCACGAGTTTGTTAGCTAAATTTACAGCATGAGCAGCATCATTGACCTTTTTAAAGCCAGAGGAAACAGAGACTGTAGGGACTTCGAGGGTACCAAACTGTATACTTGGTTCATTTCTGTACTCTACTCTAGAATTGTCAGAGCAGCCTGAAGACAGTTCTTGAACAAATCCTGTCAAATCAAGTTGTGACTCCTTTACGGCTCTTGTTTTGGGGTCATTTGAAGACTGCCTAAACCTACACTTGGTTTCTTCCTCTGTAAAAGAGCCAAAAAGAAGAACCTGCTGGAGATAAAGAGGGTAAATTAAGTTCACAAGAAACTGCAAATTAAGCTTCATAAGATCCAACAAGTGTAATACCAAACTAAAATGTAAGGAGTCTGGCATCTTCGATACAACCTTCACCGTGTTTCCAAAATATTTCATGGGAATATTATGGGTTGCAACTTGCAATGAATCAATATCAACGAAATTTATGTTAACAAAATCACTCTCAATGTTTCTTAAAGAATCAAGGGCACACAAAGCATCAAACATCAGAAAGAGAAGAAGAAATAAATTTACAAAGTGATTTAGAAGTTCTATCTTAGAGAAATTTTAATATAAATGAGAATGAGTACGGTGCATGATAGCATGATAACATTATAGCCTGGGCAAACCAAGGCATTTTATTGGGATCACTGAAGATGTGACTTGACCACAAAACTTTTTAAGTTTTCGGTGGTCTCATGTGGTTCGAGCGATTGCAAGTTGGCACAACACCATAGTCAAGGGTCATGAACCCCATACTAAGGTTTCACTTGGGTTCCATTTTTATACGAGGAAGGTTCTACGAGCCTTAATAAGAAAGTATTTGATCTCAACGATTTCCCTGTTTACTTAGCCTTATTCTAACACTCAAGTTTCCATCCAAGCAATACAAGTATATAACTCGTTTGATTTTTCCTTAAGTTTAAACAGTGTATCAGCAAATCAAAAAATCTTTTCTTCCACCTTCATTTGCAATACTTCCCAACATCTAGACATCCAACTAACATATCTCAAAACGGTACACTTGATTCCTCATAAGTTTCCAGACAAGATTACAGCTCTCATCAGCACCGATAAATATCCACAATCAATTCATAGCTTTATGGCCACCCTAACACAAAAGGTCACTAATTCAAGTTGCCTAGGTACATACCCGTATCACCAATTAGTCTTATCATGATAAAGATCAATCTTCTGTTTTCATGGCAACTTACATCAAGTCGTCAACAAAAAGCAACTTTTCCAAAAAATGGTTCCTAGTTATTCCAACAAAGACAGGGAAGCATTAAGATATGCGAGCATATTAAATATTTATAACATATAAACATACATAAAGCTTGAAATTAATATTCAAGTGATGTACTAACATTGGCATCGCCCATGTTGGCAGCAAACAAAAGGGCGGCTTCAGCTGGGATGAGGGTGCTGACTACGAGAAAACAAATGTATACTCAACTTGAAAAAACTTAAACTTGGTTGATATGAGAGATGGGGGCATACAGCTGAAGACATGAAAGGTTGAGAATTACTAAGCATTTACGAACAACCCTTTTGGCCCTCTCTTCAACAACTTATTGACGGAGATCTTATCATCAATAAGCATTGACAATTTTACTCAAACGATGTTTCTGGCGGTGGTTTTAGGTTTAGGTTTTAAGGAAGGAACGTCGAAGTGGACGCATGTGTTCCTTCTTTCCTGTGCAGTGTGTCGGCTATTTATCGGATTCTTTTTGAAAACTAAACTCTAGTGTCTTACCTTTTCTTTTCTTTTCTTTTTTTGAATGAATGAATGAAATAAATGTTCTCAAGAACCTTACCTAATCCGGGTGACACATTTTATAATTATTTTATGGGAGAGAGTATTTTATTATACGGCAAAGTCTTGGGAAAGACGGTCTTTCCATTGGTTTACGGAAAGACGGGGTTTGATTAGAATAATAAAAGGTAAAAGGTCTTAGTTGCAATATTAAAGTTTTAGTATGAAACATGTAGTAGTTATAAAATTTATAATCCGGTTCATGCAACCCAAAAATTTTATCGTAATTTCTTCTAATTTACACTTTAAACCTTGGTCTTTCCATAACTTATGGAAATACCGTCTTTCAAGAGACGGACTCTTATTATACCAGCTAACGATTATACCAGTCATGAAAGTTTTCATTTTTATAACTTTTGAGGTTAAATTTTACACAGTTTTATTAGACAGCATAAGCTTTGGGTTGTGATGTGGTATTCCCAATCGACTAAAGTAACCGCAATTCACCGTATTTTATCTTCTCCCGTAAAACAAATACCGGAAGTGATTCCGGGGAAAATACTCCAACGCTCAAGTCAATACTTTTCCTTCAGAGATTTCTCAGTTTAGTCTCACTTACCTCATTCAGTGTTGCTGTCCTTGTATTTAGGTGTCTACAATTGTGATTCTGCATTGTCAGCGTCTGAAATCGTGAGATACATCATGGTTCCTACGATCCCAGATCGTGGCTAAGCCTTCAGACGTGGTTCTGTCTTTATCAGTTCGTGGCCAAGTCTTTCAGATAAGGCTCCGCCGTTCTCGGTTATTGCCTCATTCATGTTTCGTTCTTGGGCTGGGCCTAAAGGCTAGCAGCCTCTAATTTGTGGGTTAGTGATATGGTCCATGAGTTAGATATACATCATAAGTCCTCATGGCCATGAAGTCTAGGAAACACGAAGCGATGACTTCGTTTGTGGAACATATGTGAACTGTTGTTTGTGAGTTTCTTAAGCTATATAACATGTTCATCATTCATGTAAACAAGAATGTCTTCGTGAAGTGTTGCTTGCTTCTTGGCTATACTTGCAATTTTGTTAATGTTTCTGATTTTGAATTTTAAATTTTAAGTCTTCACTGTAGAAGTCATACTTCTAATAGGCTTATTTGCTGAGATTTTGTTTCAATGAACCGAGATTCTCTCCTTATTCTTCGCTATAATGTTTCAATTTTTCTTGGCTTCTGTTTTTGTTTCTCTACTTAAAAAGGAATTTAAATCGATTGGTCTAATACCGTAATTATTCAGTGTACTGTCTACTCAAATTCCGCCGCTGTCTCGATTTCTGAAAAAGGTAACTTTCTTTTGTGTCAGACTGTAATCACTATGATTTTTGATTGATTCACCTTCTCGTTCTTGACGTTTTAACGCTCGATCTCAAATACTGAAATTTATTGCTTTCTTTTTTCCATTACTAAGCCATTTAATTTTTCATCTTCCTCAACTCTTCTTAATCCTTATGGGAATCTTTGTTCTTCCTCTCCTTTAAGAGTAAGTTTTTATGGCTCTTTCCTTTGTCTCTTTCTTTGTTGTATTTGTTATTTTGAATCTATAAAGTATCTTTCTTTTGCACTTTTGTTGTTTGCACCTAAAACATATATTTTTCGGTCATCTTCTCCTGCATACCATCTTTTTCTTTTGTTTAAACCTTCTCTAGAATATCCTTGATAGAGTTTTGTTACCCTAATAAAAAGTCTTTATTTCGAAATCAAGGGCTTCTGTTTATCCAAATGTCTTCTTCCACCCATACTGGATAATACCATTGAAGATGTCCCGGTTGATAATATTTAGTCCGAGAAGGATTCCAATCATGTCTCCAGTTCTTCCACCATTAACAGCGTTTTATCTAACCACTATTTGGAGGAATTAAAAACTTATTTCTCTTTTTTGTCTTCGTTTGAGCTTCGTGCTCCTGCTAACTCTAAGAGTGTTTGCACTCCTCCTGCTGGGTATATATCTTGTTATTTAGCTTATCTTAACTTTGGGTTTTCATTTCCTCTTCCTTAATATGTCATAGATCTTCTTTAATCCTACCAAATCGCTTTGCCTTAGTTTATCCCCAAAGGTATCGCGATCATTGCTGGCTTCCACCATGTTTGTACTAAAGCAGGGGTTTTCATTTCCTCTTCCTTAATATGTCCTAGATCTAACCACTATTTGGAGGAATTAAAAACTTATTTCTCTTTTTTGTCTTCGTTTGAGCTTCGTGCTCCTGCTAACTCTAAGAGTGTTTGCACTCCTCCTGCTGGGTATATATCTTGTTATTTAGCTTATCTTAACTTTGGGTTTTCATTTCCTCTTCCTTAATATGTCCTAGATCTTCTTTAATCCTACCAAATCGCTTTGCCTTAGTTTATCCCCAAAGGTATCGCGATCATTACTGGCTTCCACCATGTTTGTACTAAAGCAGGGGTCCCTTTTACCATCGACTTATTTCATAGCTTGTATCAGTTTCGCAAATTAAAAAGTGTTTGGATGAATTTACTTTCTATCCTATTATCCCTGGTGTTGAGTTTGTCAGCAGTTTTCCTAGCAACCGGGGCGTGTGGCGTAAAAAAATTCTATGTAAAAATGAATCAAGGATTTGAGGATATCCTTCCATCTTGGAACTATAATGTTTCGAAGTCTAAGCTTCCTAGTCTTGGGGTTTGTCTTACCTCTAATTGCGAGGTTGTGTTGACACTCAGCGAACACAAAATTTGCATGCACTATGCTGATTCAGGTACTGAAGGTGTTAATTTTGCTTTTTTATGATTTGCATGTGTTATTTGTCTTCCCTGTTGTTATTGTGTTGCTCGTCTATGTTCGTGTATGCATTTGACTTAATTTATGTGTGGACTTCTAGATATGGATCTAGTCAGGTGCCAGATTAATAGATTATTTATTCCTAATGATGAAGATGAGGAGATGAATAGTGCTTCTGTCCAACTGCATAGTACATATACTAATGGTGTCTCCCAGGAGAACCTTGTTTTAGCGAATCCTCAGTTAAAAATGTTGAAGGCCGAGTACCGGAGGGGGAGAGCTGACCATAGTTGATACTCAGGAGGCGAAAAAGAAAAGAAAAGAAAATGGAATGCGAGTTCGTCAGCTAGCTCGGGGTGTAGCGAGAAAAAAAAGGTGTACTGGCCAATCCCGGTCCAAGCCTCCTCTGCGAGGCAAAAGTTCTTTGGTAGAAGGGAGTATTTTTGCCAGCCTTTCTAAGCTCCCTTCGCATGAATCAATTTTTTGGGTACGTTTGTTTGTTCCTTCTATCATTGAAATATTTTCATTGTATGCTAACTTGCTTTACTATGGTATGTTATTGCTCATGTTTATTTTCTTTTCCCGGTGGACTTTATAAGATTGGTGAGTCTTAAACTTATTGGTGAGCGGGCTGCCAATATCTCCAAGCTAGATGGTTCGCTGCAAGAGAAATATAAGGCTAGCGGGAAGTAATGTGGAATTACGAAACATTCGCTTAAAGCCGTTGGGGAGCACGCGAAGCCACTGAGAAGCGCGCGAAGGATGCTGAGGAAACAGTCATAAGTTACTTACTGATTTGGACTAATGGTTCTGCTTCACCTGACTATCCTTAAATTCTTGCTGATAGATTATTCAAGACAAAATCTTTTTTTAAACTTTTCGAGGAGATCTCTAGTTTTTCTTGTAACGTTGGTTTTTACGAGGCCTTGATAGATTTTTTTACAGGAAAACCCTGGTTTGAAGGTGAAGAAATTACCTTCGCTGGCTAACAACGAGGAGATTTTGAAAAAATAGGCTTTCGATCTTAACTCTGAATTTATTAGCAAGATATTTGATAGCAGGCATTCATATGCTTTACTATCGCATCTCGCTAGGCTGCTTTCTCTTCCCTCAATTTCTGAGTTGGGAGAATGCACGGTTGATTATCTTGAAAGCCTTCCATTCGCTTCTCCTGATTCTACATCAACTCCTAATGCAGAGGTTGATGCTCATGTGGAGAATCCTGCTCCAGACGCAAACTAGGAAGAATCTACCAATATTGTCCATTTTACACCTCCATCTCTTAACAAAGTTAGATGATTTTTAGAGATGTGATATAATTTGAAACAATATTAACTTTTGTCTGTAATATCTGATGGCACTATTGTGTATGTTTGGACTATGTATTTTGTTTGACTAAGACTTGGTTTTCCTACTCTGATGTTATTCTTTTGTTTCGTATTTGTTCGTATGTAGGGTGTTGATATTTTAATCGACCATAAAATTTTAAATCTTCTTGGCTTGTCCGGATTTAGTAATCGTTTTGGGCATCATCATTGATCTATGTCCTTGGATTCCTGGTGTCCTAGTGAGCTAATTGAGGCTACTAGTTCTATATCCCTGGAGCATCTTGAGCTATTTTCTGATGGTTGTTTGTCTAACGTTGGAGTTCAGATTTAAACTATATCCCCTTATATCTTAGATGGCACCCTTCTACTCCCTCATTATCTCCGTCTTCTTATGGAAATTGCCCGTGTAGCAAATTTGGTCCTGATGGTTATAACCTTGAGTCTCTCGATAAAGATATTGTCTGCAGCTTAGCTGATCTTCAATCTGTTGGGGCATATATCTGTTCTCTTAAGCTTCCTAATCATGTTGAAGAATGAGCAATGTCACTAGGCCTCTGTCTGGAGTATATGCCTCTCCATGTGAATGATCTAGAGCTTGGATGGAAGAAGGCCATTAATGAGACACATGAGCATATTGACGAATTAAAAAAGATTCTGTACAGAACAAAATGACCTTATTTATCATCAGCAACTAAATTTGGTTAAGATGATTCGTTAAAAAGAAGAAGCAAAGAATTTTGCTGCAAGTAAAGCGCGCAAGGCTTAACAGAAAACCAGTATCATTATATAATTAGTGTTCCCGTATTGATGAACTACTAGAGCGCTTGAAAAAGAAGTAGGATGAATGATACCATCTTTCCACCTATTCAGCAGGGTGGCAAAGTTGGTTTGACGAACGGTTCGCTCTGAATACCTAATTGCGTAGTGATAATGATCACTTTCGCACTGAGCGTGGTCGTCTTGATTCATGTGTTCATCAACTTGAGCAAGCTTGCACTGATTATAAAGATAAATTGAAGGCTATTTCTGCTGGGCCTCGCAGTTTTGCTAGTCATGGTGATTTGACCATAAACATAGGTGGTTAGAGGGTTTATTTATCTTATGCTGTTCGGTCTCATATTCGTCAATCGCAGGAGGAAATACTCAATTTGGAGGAAGCGAACAAAAGCTATCAAGAGATTGTTAGCCTTATGAGTATGCAGCTTGACTGCAAAGACTTTGGTCCTATAACTAATTTTAAGGCTTATTATGCTAAGTATCTTGATCGTATGGAACGAAATGGTCGAACTCGTCATCCTGCCTACTTGCATATAAAATGGCGTTATGATCATATTATATCTGATAAACATCAGGCTATGCAATCTCGTCATTGTGGTGGCTCATCGTCTTCTGGGTCTTCTCGTGTATCTAGGTGTAAATGATCTACTTTTTCCTTTATGTGATGTAAATTTTATTTGTTTTGAATATTTCAAGTACTTATTCTATTTTGTTTCAGTCTTTGGAAGTTTATGCTTTTGTTATAAAATGTTACGCGTTTGCACTTTTATGATCATGTAGTCGCTTGCAAAAATCTATTGTTTCGTAATCGTCGATGTCATTATGGACATAACATTTTACAAGATATATAGCTTGCAAATTTTAGAATTTTTACTGTGAAAAGTTGCAAGGTCTATAGCTTGCTTTTGTCGCTGTTTTTTAGGCATGTCTGCCGTATTGCAAGATCTATACTTGCAAAATTAAAATTTTGTATTGAGCGAAGCTGCAAGATCTATCGCTTGCTTTTGTCACTATTTGTGTAGGCACATTTGCCTTTTTGCAAGATCTATAGCTTGCAAAACTAAGGTTGCAAAGTTGCAAGATCTATAGCTTGCAAAATAGAAAAGTTGTATCTTGTGAACCACAAGATCTATTGCTTGCTTTTGTTGGGTTTTCTGACTTTGCTAATCGTTACACCCAACCTCATAACTTGTTGAATTGTGATTAGTCAGACTTGATTGCTTAAGACTACGAGACTTTGTATTTGGTTTGTGATGTGCCATAGTTGGCTATTATTCACAAGATGCAAGTGAAGGACATGAAAAGTAATTTACCTCAAAAGAAATTTTTGATATTTATAATGTATGGCTGCAATAATCTCACCTTCAAAATAAAACAAAGGTGTGAACATCACCAATAATCATCTCATGGCTTCTATACAACTGGATTTTTTCTATCCTCCTCCTTGGATCTGCACATAAAACTTTCTTTGGTAGATTACATGCCAAGTATTGGGGACAATGTTGCCATCAAATATTTATAACTCGTAGTAGTTGGATATGTGTGCTTTTGTTATCTTGTACGGGACTTCCCACTTCGGGCTTGGCTTTCCTTTTTCTTCTGTTAGACTTGCTTCATTTTTCCGCAGTACAAGATCACCAATTTGAAAATGCGCCTCTTTGACTCTCTGATTGTACGCTCTAGCCATCTTTTCTTTGTACTTAGCCTCTTTGACTTTATCTAAATTCGACCTCATTATTTTGAGATTATTGTCCTCCTTGTATTCTTCTACTCGAAGGCTTGAGTTTTCAATTTCCACTGGTATTACCACTTCATGGCCATAAATAAAAATGTATGGTGTTTCTACCGTTGGTTGTTGAACAGTTGTTCTGTACGACCATTGGGTATTGGGTATTACGTCCACCCAGTCAGTTCGCTTTCCTTCCAATCATTTTTGGATACCCTGAACTATGGTCTTGTTGGTTACTTCCACTTTACCATTTGCTTGAGGGTGAGCTATAGACGTAAACTTTTACGCAATCCCTAGCTTTGAGCACCATTTAGTAAAGGTCCATTTTTCAATTGTGTGCCATTATCTGTGACGATAGTTTGTGGCACCCCAAAGCGACAAACTATATTCTACCAAACGAACTTTCTTGTGACCTCTGTTGTGACTCTTCCTAATGGCTTTGCTTCCACCCATTTTGTGAAGTATTCAATTGCCATAATTAGAAATCTAGCATTACCGGCACCTTTTGGAAAAGGTTTGACTAAGTCAATTCCCCATTTATCAAATGACCAAGCTCCATATATTCCTGTTAAAGCGGCATGTGGTTTATGCGACATCGGGGCATTAATCTGGCAACTTCTGCACTTAAGCACGAAGTTGTGCACATCGTTGAACATGGTTGGCCAATGGTATACAACCCAGATTATCTACTTCGCAATTGTTCGAGACCCTTGATGTGTTCCACATAATCCTTCATGCACTTCTTTCAAGATTTTGCCTGCTTGCGATGGTCCTACACACTTTATCCATGGAGATAAGAAACCTTTCTTTTATAAGACTCCCCATTCATAAAGTAGTTGTGAGATCGCAATTCCAACTTTCTAGCTTGTATCTTGTCTGTTGGAAACTTTCCCATTGCAAAGTAATCTATCAACGGTGCCATCCAGTTTACTTCTTCAGTTTGGACCATTGACATAGTTGTCATTACTATACTTCTGACTGGAATAACCTCCACTTTCACATCTTTTCGTTCGATTAATGAATCAAATTTGGCTTTTGCCAGCTGCTCAAGGAATCTACTTTTGTGTTTTGACTTCTTTGTACATGTTGAATATCAAAGTATTCGATTTGAGAAATGTGCTAACGAACTCTCCTTAAGCACTTTATCAACTGCTCTTTTCGCACTTCATAGATTCCCTGTACTTGCTGGACCACTATCTGTGAATCACTAAAGGCCCGAACAATTTTGACCTTCATCCTGATTGTATTGTCTAAGACACATATTAATGCCTTATATTCAACTTCATTGTTGGTGAGTTGGAAGTTGAAATGAAGTGAATATCTGTGCTCTCCTCCTTCTGGATTGACTAGTACCAGTCATGCGCCGCAACCTTCTTTGCTAGATGCTCCATCAATGAACAATTTCCATGAGATATCTTCCCACTTGGAGGAGAGTCCACTCCGGGTAAGAAGAGCAAGAAACTGGTGAAAGGTGTAAACTCCTAGCCGGTGACTTCCATAATTCGTAACCTCACGTTTGTTACCGAAGAGTTTATATGGTTATCTGAAATCTTCGGAACTACAGTTCAGAGGTGGAGGAATTTGAGAGAGCCAAAGAGGAGTATCTTGGAGACTGGATTTGCATGCAAAGATACCTTGCCGTCTCTTGGCTTACTTGAGCCCGTCACTTACCTATTGGGATGAGTAGGTCTATAGGGGTTTCTTGAGAGACACTCGAAGACGTATGTCAGGTGGACCCCTAGAGTTCCTAGCTACTCTATGGCCTATCGTGGACAATATTGATTTTTTTTTTAAATGAAAAAAAATTACAAACCTGGACAAGTTGAAAACCCGAAAGGACGACTTGGGTAACATAGGGAAAATCCCAGACATATCAAAAGACCTAGGTAAAAATGAGAAGCTAGACACAACTAGGCTTACGAGCCTAAGCAAAAATGAGAGGCCGTGTGGAAAAAGGTGAGAAGTGAGTACCCTTTGTGTGTTAAAGCTAGGAAAAAACCCAAAAGGACTCCTAGAAAAATGAGAGAAATTGAGAGAAAACAAAAAACTAGGATGAGATACATTCGACTCCTTGATTGTAACTAGGTTGAGAATCACAAAAATTGTCCCTATGTTACAACCAAGTCGACAACTCTTGGATTTCCTTGGTGGATTGTTTTTGCGAGAAGACTCTTTGATTGCTTTGGAGATCATTTTGGGAAAAGTAAGCTAGCTTTACACTTATTTTTTTGGCTTACCTTTTTCTACATTTTACTTTTGGGTGGTTAAATTGCTTATGTTCTTTAGAGAGTGTGAGTATTGTGAGATTCTTGCTCTTTTTTTAGGGAAACATGGTAATCTAGGAGTAAGTTGGATGCCTCGGTTAAAGTATACTTGCACGCTACATTTCGCTTAATTAGTTTTCTTGTCTTTATTTACTAGAGGATGAGTAGTGGGTTAAGTAAGGGGAGTCTGATGTGCTCCATTTTGAGTGCGTTAAGCATTGCAGTCGGTATAGTTTTTAGCTTGTTTTATTTGGTGGATTGCTAATATTAGCTGAGTTTACGTGACAAGGGGTTTAGACGGCCATGTTTGGTTTTATTGTCTAAATCTCACATTTTGTAGACTTAATTAGTACTGATAGACATTTTGTATCCACGGGCTCCGAGATATTCCTTGTGATCATCTTTAGTAGGTCGCCCGTGGGTACTTCATGGTTACATTCTATGTGAAGGTCGTTCGTAAGGGCGGTAGAAGATCTTGAAGGTCGTTCGCAAGGAAGGTAGAAGAGATCGAAGGCCATTCACCTCTAGAATGGTAGTAGACGGAGGCCACGAACATCAGTTCGTGGTAGAGGGAGATTAGAGCCAAAGATAGGCGGCAATGGAGTTCAAAGCGGCCAACGAAGAAACGATGAATCATGGTCCGATGAGTAGTGCTAAAATCTGAGAGCAATCCGAGAAGAATAAGCTTTCAAAGCTAATTCCATTAGATTTGTCTTCTCGAGCACTAAAACATCGACTACTAGAACTCTCAAATCGGACAAGGCATAAACACGTTAGCACGGGCCGCTCATGTATAGCACCAACGGCTAGCGCCGAAGGAGTCGTCTCACGCCAACAATGTTCAACAAGAGGCTATGGCGCAGCCCGTACCAAATGCCACGGGTCGCAAGCACAAGTCTCAACTCCACTCAAAATTGGCTAAGTATGGGCGCAGACTGTACCATTTACGATGCCCCGCATTGTTCCAAGTCAAAGATTCCAAGACTACCTGATGGCCCACATTGAAGGTCTTGACCCATGCTAATTTTCTTAGCAGACTAATGCTCCTTACGATGGCTTGCGTCAAAGGCCGTGACCCGCGCTACATTTTTTAGTAGACCAAGCCTTCTTACGATGACCCGCGCCAAGACCTGCGCCCCGCAGATCAAAATTTCCAAATCCAGCACACTGACAGTGATGCAACGTGGACCGCGCCAGATCCTGCAGCCCATGCAGAAGCACGCGTCACAAGGGGCGCGCCATCCGCGACGGCCCATGTCAGGCGGAAACTTAACTATGGTTTACTCATTTTTGGCCTATTTTAGGAATATTTTTAGGCCCAATCCCCCTCTCCTATAAATATAGCCTTAGTCTACCAGGTTAAGTAGGTAGATAGAGATTAGATCATTTTTAGACTATTATAGAGCAACTCTAGCGAGAGAAAACTCTCATTTTCTTTTCTTTCCTTTTATATTTTATTTGATCCTATGATGTTAAATTCAAATCCATATTTTAATTCCATATCTATGGAGTAGTTTCTATAGCTTGGGGATAAATTGTAGGCGCATGATATAATCTTTGTTTTGTGAGATTCTATAGTTCATTCTAATTTTGTGTTCATGATATTATTGTGACTTGTTCTTGAATGTTTGAATTGTATGAATAGTACACCACATATAAGCACACACTTTGGGCTATATTCATGTATGGTGCAAATATTGATGCTCCCTTGGGAAGGGAAACCTGCATATTTGTATGGGTAAGGGAGTACGTTGCGTCTGCTTAGGTGTGTGCACGGGAGACCGGGTATTGCTCTGACTTATTGTCCATCGCACCATTCATAGCTGATTATGTATAGTAGTCCGAGAGTTTATGGGTTGAGATAGTGAAAAAGTAGCAAGCTAGGGTTGTAAGAGGCTCTAGTGTCATAAATAAGGTGCCAACAACCCCTTGACCTAATTGATAGGTGATTGGGGGGTAGTGCATTCATGGTGGAAGCTCGGGACGTAATCGCACAGGGGAGAAACAGACCTACAACAAAGGTTGGACCTTGTTGTACTCCCCTAATTATGATGGCGGTGTCAATGAAGGGTTGCGAGCACACTCAAAGTGACAAGTATGTGGAAGTGTATGTCATCGGTCACATCACGTGTTATGAACACCCTATTGGGTTTGTCTAAAATCTCTATGTGAATGAATCGAGGATCAAAACATTAGATTAACCATGTTGTGCAATGACTCCCCAAGTGTTTAGCTTTATATATTAATTGTTCTTTTTTACTTTTATATTTAGTAGTGTCAATTAAAAAAACCAAAAATTGTTTGCATTTACTAACTATTCCTTTCACTCGTAAAGATTGACGACCCTTGTTTTCATTGATACTTATGCTCTAGCATCTCTGTGGACATACCCATGGCTTACCGCTAACTATCATATCATCAGTAGCGTAGTAGTGAGAACGGGTGCATAATATAAATCTTAACTTTTACCCTCTCATAAGCCCTTTCGCCCAGGTTAATTAGCTACAATTAACGACCCCAGGTGGAGGTAGGTCCCTCACTATTAACCACTATAGAGTAGCTAGTGGCAGGTTCGGGGTCTTTCACAGAGATACTAGAATTTAAAAGTTAAGTATACACAACCCACAATCGGGCGTCACTCCGATTGTGTGTCGAGAATAGCTAGTGGTTTAAACATATAATTGGGGGATTTTTGTCTAACAACTAACGAGCATGCAAACAGAGAAAGTAAAAAATATAAATAACTAGTCTTAGGAATATTTGTGTAACATGGCCGATTGATGACTTTGATCCTAGATTCTATCATATGTAAGACATATAAACCTATCTCATACCTTTGTCACATAGTGTGGAGATGGCTGAGAATTCCCAATGCATGTCACACAAAGGTTCGGCTCCACTTAAAAGCTTCCACACCTCCTCCATAATTAGGGAAATTGTGTCGATCGACCTATTGGATCCGCTCCGCTTTCCCTGTCAATCTCACTCTCGATGCTAATGAGCCCACACTTAAAGGAACTCATCCTTGCGTAGGTCGCAACCATTAGGTACAAAGTGAGAACAATACTTCTTGGGCACTCCACTATGGACATTAATCCCTAGGTCTAGAGAGGCAAAGAAATTGGAATCTTGTGATGAATCTAGGATTGACACAACCCTAGTCGCTACACGCCAACCCTAGTCACTATAAACTATCATGCTCATCTATTGGGGTAAGCCAAGATTTCTCCTCGTTAAGGATTAGTCTAGCACCCCTAACATGCAATCAATTACACAACTAGTCAATTAGAATTAGAGTCTAATGATCGGGATGGTAATCTCAAGATAGCATGAATGCACTCATCTCCCTGGTACTCTCAACCTACAATAACCCTAAGCTAACACTCCAAAGATAGCATTTAATCCTAGCATACTATGCATGAATCTACAGATGCATCATAGAGCATAACATGACATATATCTTACAGGAAAGTAAAGCATAAATATTCATAGGACATAAAGATAAGGAATCCTAAGAATCTCACAAAGTCAACATCAAGTCATGAATACAAATATTTCCCCAAGAAAATAAGCTACTCTAAAGACATGGAATCCAAAGCAATCATTGGATTCAATGCCTTGAGGCAAAATCTAGAGAAAATAAATGAAGATAAGAGGTAGCCTCCTTTTTCCTACCTCCTCTAGATCTATAATCAATGACCAAACTTAAAACCCTAGTAGACTAATGACTGCTTATATAGTAGGTGAAATTTGGCCTTAGAAAAGCCCAAAAAACTAAGAACCCCTACCAGCCACGTCACCACGGGCCATGCAATAGTGCACAACCTACGCACCACGACCTGTGCAAAAGCATACGGGCCACGGACTGGAGGTCCTCTTCAAGCCTACTGAGCGCGCAACCAGCAAACTGGAGAGCGCATCCTAGCCATATAAGCATGTGGGCCGCTGTCTGGAGTCTTTGTCTTCTGAGTGCATGACCTCACAAAAGCTCGCAGGTTATGGACGGAGTGTTAGTTCTTCCTTCTCTAAGTGTGCGAGCCATGAAAAAACATGCAGCCCACGCTCAGACTTAGTCTCCTCGGCAATTGGTATGGCACGGTCATGCAAATCTACACTAGTCATGCCAATCTTCATTTATTCCGGACTTGACTCATTTTCTTCAGCGCATCCATCTACTACCACATGTTTGACTCCTTCAGTCTACTACCATCCTTACAAATGGCCTTCTAAAATCTACTACCATTATTTCAAATGGCCTTCTAAAATAATTTGAAGTGCCCACGAGCAATCTACAAGTAAAAGCTCCCAAAACTGGATCTAGACGCTCGTAGGGACATAAAATTCATTAGATCTAAAGTAAGCTAGAAAATGATGGATTTAGATATGAAAACCACAAACGGTCATCTAAACCCCTTGTAATGTAAACTCTCCTAAATCTAGCAATCTACCACACAAAAGATAAGTTAAATACTTTAGGAAATACATACATTTGACGTCTCATCAGACATGTAATATTTGTAATCACCCAATAATTCTTGTCATCTTTGCTGCTAAGTGCGGTACATGATACCTAATTGGTGGATACGATATCATGGCGCAACTTGTTTTAGACCTGAAATGGGGGTAATTCGTTGTTTCTATAATGTCAGAGAAAAAATCACGTTTTAACTATCTTGGTTTTTTCAAGAGAATAAAAATTATTTGCTGCATAATTTGTTCCATGTTTTGTTTTTTAAATTAAACCAATTTCAATTCAATCCTTGATAACATTAGAGGGTAATTTTGAAAGTTACTGGACTGTATATTATTCGATATTTTTCCTATCATTACTCAACACTAAGAGAGAACTTTTGAATATTTCATCTCACTATTATGTTAAAATTTGCAAAATATGGATGCTCATTTTTTCTTGAATGGATAAACTATAAGAAAAATTGATAACTATATATATTGCAAGGTAGGGATCTAAATAAGTATTCATGGATTTCTGCAGGGGACGAGGTTGGGTGCTCAGTGCATTTTTTAAGGGTTACGATGTAAGATGCTTTCAAAACATTGTACACGCTTATTTATTTCCTTTGTTTCTTTCAGCATTTATATAGTTAAAGAATGTTTCTTAAGGCACAGAAATACATTGTGTAACGTATATAACTGCTATGGAGCTCTATAATCAATTTGAGTGGTGAAGTTATAGGAAGTTAAAGAGATTCTTGAAAGGTTCTAACTAGCATTTTGATACTAGGGAATAGTGATGAGATAGAAATGAATTGAATTTTCAACTGTTAAAAGAGGTAAAAAAATCATTACCATATATTATGTGTGTGTACACAACAAATGGAAGCTCATCAGTTAAGGCCTCACTTGCTAACCGTTAATCTATTTGAACAATAGGTGTGATGTATTATGGAATATCTTTATAATGAATAATATTAGTTAGAAACGTAAGGATAGAAGGAATATTTATATATATGGATATTAAGTTAAAGTGTTTAATCAGACTTGAGAATTCACAAATTCCCTCCATTAGGATTTAACTGTCCATTTTTGTTCTCTTCTGGTTATCCTCTTTACAAAATTTTCAAATATTCAAAGTGGAGTTGATTGTGTGTCATCTTTCTATAATGCAGGGTTATAGGAAGACTAAAAGTAAGCATGTGATTGATGTTTAAAGAGGGTAATTAGAATAATGCAGACATATTTTCTACCTTAAAACGATATAGTTAGAGGTTGTTTCATTTAAAATCTCGACCTTGAAGAATGCAATATTAATTGATAAGTTTGACATTTTCTCTTATTAATAGTATTAGTTTAGGTTTAACAACTAGGCAATACGACAATTAACAATAAAGATTTATAATTTTAAAATATTAAATTTAACTGCTCATTTAAGTTCTCTTCTGGTTGTTGTCTAGATAAAATTTCATATATTCAAGCAAGATTGATTATGTGTTTCTTTCCTTTCAATATGGAGGATGTTAGAGGAAGAATAAAAGGTAGCAAA
The DNA here is from genome assembly GCA_037428765.1 of Rubia yunnanensis. Classification (NCBI taxonomy): domain Eukaryota; kingdom Viridiplantae; phylum Streptophyta; class Magnoliopsida; order Gentianales; family Rubiaceae; genus Rubia; species Rubia yunnanensis. The sequence continues at coordinate 67,612,565 of CM075063.1, forward strand.
TGATTACCTCGACATTAATAAGATGTAGAGTTTGTTTTCATTCAAAATATCGATCATGGAAAATTAATTAATAAGTTTGACATTTTTAGTTATTAACAATATGAGTTCAGATGCGGATACTTGAGGGAGTTCATAGAGGAGAACCAAATGCTTTATTTACCGCAGATAAGGTGGATTAATTTACTGATTATCCTCATATAGAATTTCATCATACAAGTTTCAGATTATGCTGGTTTTAACATAATGTTTTTGTACTTTGAAATTTATACAAAACTATATTTGATGCATTGCTTAATGCTTCTAATTTGCAAAAAAATGGAAGCAACTATGGTGGATGGAAATGGAAGCAGCTCTAGTGGATGTGAATGGAACTGAAACTTACCATATTGTTGTAGTAATTATTAGTGGATAAAATGGCCAACCTAGGTAAGCAATAACTACTGCAATGATTTGTGTGTTAAGATACTTCATTTTCTGTTGTTGACTGAGTTGATTTTTTTTTAAATCCTATTTTTTTGCATCTGTTTGCTTCTTTGCTCTTGTAATCAGACCATCAGTTACATGGTCGAGCATGTTGTTGTATAAGGTTTATTTGGAATTTTATATCAAGTAATCTTATTGTATATTATAGTACACCACCAGGTTTCCAACATTGGAGTTTAAACGTGTATCCTCTCGTGCTTAAGTCAGTGCTATTATGATTATGCTTGATTTTCTGCATTGTCTTAAAATAAAATATTTGATAAGCTCAATGAGGTACTACACTCTTGTGTGATAGGGTTATGTTGTTTCCATTGCTATGTTTTGCTAATGTATAATTGTTTCCTCATCATTTACAACTAATAGTTGAACTTTATTATATGAAGGAGGACACAAATACCATCAAGAGACGTAAAATTTAACTGCAACGATCATGTGATGATTGCCTGAAAAACATGAAGATACTTGATAATCATCTTCGAACAAAAGCAGCATAGACATCATTAAGTGAAAAACGACCTGAATGATGTTCATCTTTAGAGTAGGTCCTAACTACTATAAAATATTTAAAGTTATATACACACACACATATATATATATATATGTATATATATGTAACATTACACAAAATACAATCAAGTTATTTTTGAAAACCTAGTTGGTGTGTAAAACCAGCTCGATACTGTCCAGCCAATGAAATATCGAGCCATGATTTATACATGACCAAACTGGTCGGATCTAGCCAACGGAGCTTAATGAAACAGCAATTCAGGAACAAGTTGCACTCTGTTAGCAAACATAGGTGAGTCAGTTTGCTCAGCGAAGCCTAAAAAATAACAATACCACTAACTATTTGCTGAAAATATAGCAGAAACACTACCGGTCAAAGAGGTCACGATGCCCCATATTTGGATGTACTATGAACAAAAGGAGACCCATTCAAAAGATAAGGGCATAGTGGTCATATCACGATCACACTAGGGAAGAACTACAAGTGAATAGAAGAAACACCCACAGAAGGTGAGTAAAAAACTATGAATAGAAAGATATACTACAACACTCTAACATAAACATCAGAGTTTCTTTCCCAATATACCCCTGGTGACATTCGCAGGTACTTGAGACATGAGACTAGCCGGGTCGATCATGGGTACTATCATTATTCAAAATATTTCACCACATCACTAGTTAACTAAGTCAAGCGACTTGCAATTTTTACTGAAATTGGCTTCTAATTTCTTCTCTTCGTCGGAGAACCAAAAACCCTGCTCTTTGTCTTATTGTCCCTTACATGTTCCACCTCCTTACTCTGTTGGGACAGTTCTTCCTTTTATTGTAATCACAAGATCAAAATGTGAACATTTTTTTGGCATTTGAGGTAATTTTAAAACTATTCTTTTTTGGCTGCAGCATAATTTAAACACTAGTTCTTGGATTCTATTAAAAATGCACAAAATATTAAAACTTAAATATTTTTGTTAAAACTTAAAAATTTTCTCACCTATTTAAAGTTAAATATAGTTCACATCCTCTACTATAATTTTTTTTAAATGTATAACATTTGTTTACCTCATTTTTGCAGGGGTAGTTTGGTCAATTCTATTTTTACTATTTCCACTTTTCCCCTTTCTTCCTTCCCAATCTGGGTTACATGAATCCCGAAAAAGAACAATCAGAAATCCACCACTGTCTCCAACCAAACCTCATCGATCTTTTTCAAAAATTTCTCAGAAATTCATCAATTTAATCTAATCCTTATAGAACTCCCACAATCTCCGTGAAAATCTCCTCAAACTAATTTGAGCATCATTTATTCCTGCTACACCAACCTGGAATTTACAAAAATAGAACGGAAATGTTTGAACCCCAAATCCTCCCAACATCTCTGGCAATAATCCCCACCTACCACTACCCACTTTATACCTTTCTCCTCTGCCCAATCACCCCTATCGCCTACATCCCTCACCACGCCCCTTCTCCCACCTTCCGGCTCCACCCTCACCAGATCCTGACCCTCAGTCCTATCCTCATTTCCCCCTAACTATCCCACACACCACCGTTTCCACACCAGATTTCGACCCTAAGTCTTGGCCTTGGTCTCCTCATAACATCTTTGCCCCAACCTACCAAAACAGTGCCACCACCACCATCTTTTATGACATATACGCCACAAAACCCCGAACCGTAAAATTAACCTTTGCTGTTGTGACCTTTTTTACTTATTTTGGATATACTGTGACAACTTTTGACCGAGCCCACGACTCAATCTACCTTCACCACAATATTTTGTCACATGAAACTTATGTACCATGTTCTGTCAGTGTTGTCATATCTGCTTGATAATCGCCTGTTAGGTAGATGCGTCTTTGTCCCCTTAGTGTGTTATTTAAATCATAGGTTTTAGCTAGGACAACATCAATGGAATTAATGTAAGAAGAACGATGGGGGGTAGAAGATGAAATGAGTAAGAAGATGAAAATGAGGGAAAACATGAAACTAATAAATTGCCCATGAAATTTAAGTTTAGTGGACCATTATAACAAAATCTATCTGATGGATTGAGAACTACATTCAATTTTCCTTCGTGTAAGATTTTATGCATTTCTTTTGTTAGGACCCAAAAACCAGCATTTGTTTCATGAAATTGTTGCTTTTAGATGCATGCATTAAGCTTCTTGTTTAAGTTTAAAATGATATTAAAAAGGATTATTCAATAGCATTCCATAAAAATATGCAATATTATAAGTCATCAAGATATAAGTTTAAGAATTGGTGTAATAATAAATAAATAGTCAAGTGTGCATCTTTTAACAATTTAAATTGATGGAGAATGATGTTGAATTAACGATTGACTATTATTGTTTCTAAATATATGAATAAAGGGTCATAATGCTATATTACATGTGTAGTAGTAATAATTTATACCCTTCAGTGTTTACTGATGAAAGAAAAGTACGAGTTTGTGAATTCTCATAATAATGTAATATTCTAGGCATATCTCACTATTATGTTTTTACCATCAAATGCACATTTTAAGTACTTTGTTGTGTAACTTCTTGTTAATTACATGTTTATGGTGTTTTCTTATCTATGATATTATTATTAAAATAATCCTTATTTTAGGAATTCTTAAAACCATGGAATTGAAATAAAGGTTTTGGATATAAAAATGAATAATACTAGATCATTCAACATTGTTAGATACCATTGATTCTGTTGCAAAAGTTCCTATAAAAAAAATCCTCTATCTTTGAGTGTATTTTCAACTATAGATTTACGTAATTTGTGGCCCAACCCATAAAAGTCATGCAGACTTGACGCCATCCCTGCCTGACTCTTGTTTATAATAGTGTCAATCCTTTCTTGAGTGCAAGAAATACATTTTTCTCTGTTTCAAAGCCCTTTTGGTGAGACATACTAAACCCACTATGCACCACAACACCAGGTAATTACCTAAAAGATTGCTAGGGATATAAAAGAAGTTTTTTAATCAGTTGAACACGCTAGAGATTATTACGAGAAATGTTGTGTAAGAAAAAAAATTCATTATTGGTTCAAAGATCATCTCAATTCACTTGAAATCGCTATAATATAATGGATTCACATAAGTCCTACATATGATTTCTTAGTACGAGCCTACTAATTACTGAGTCAATGAAAACGTGCTACTTAAGAAGCAATGTCCAAACACATCAAATAATAGGAGCGGGAAATTTCTCCTTATATATTGTATTAGAAAGGTTATATTTTCTAGGTATTATTTTAGGTGTCCGTGGTGATTTATCGGGAGATGAGGATAAGAGGGCGGACTTTCGCCTTATGGTGGAACCGCTATATATGGTGGATAATGAGATAGTTTTTCGACGAATTTTAGAAATTTTAGCACCGTTGAAGGAAGCCATGAGTATCTGTTTAGCGGTTAGCGATGGTGGTAGATGAGCATGTGAAGAAGTATTTTCCCACAAATATAGGCTTTGTTCCTCATAACTTTAATCGGGTTCTTAGAAACTGAATGCAAGGTTATATAGATCTAACCAAAAACCATAAGAAAACTCCATAATTTGTTATATCTTTTAAACGCTCCTGTTGTAAACCGTAGGATCTCAAATTATAAGTTATCTTCATCAAATAAATGAAAACATTCTAACTCTATAAGAAAATCCACAAACCGACTCTTGTTTTATTTAGATATGAAAAATGCAGGTCAACTTCAAATCTAACTAAACTGTAGCATCGCTCAATTTTCCTAGTCATACAAAATTCAAATCTAACCAGCTATAAAAATAATCCAAATTCATGGAAAGCCCGAATTGAAATCTCAAAGCTCATCAGCCACAACTTTCTACCACTTCCATATGGACTCCCAATACATCTTCGAACTGTTACAAAAAATTCTACATTACACACAACACCCTAATGTGGTCCTTAAGATTTTCAAAGAATGAATTCTGCAATTTTTCCACTCCTCACCAAAGTTTCTCATCGTCAAGATGTGAATATGGGCAGTGAAGAGGTGATATGGCAGAGGAAGTCACTGAAAAACGAGAAAGAAAAAGATTGAAGAGCTATTGTCAGCATTGAATCCAAAATCGAATTCTTTAAATGTACTCCGAAATCGAAGAGTATATGTTTTTTGTGAACTACTATTTCATGTCTTATATTTTACTACTTTATGCCATGTATTTATACCTTTTTAATATGTTGTGTATTTAATTTTAATTAAATAAAACATAATTATATAAAATTAAAACCAAAAGTTGTTTCGTCAACCGACCGTGACCGCCACTTTCCGTTTCTGACGAACTTGCATGAAAAGTAGAAGATTCATTGAACTCCCCAACAATTTTCTGGTGAAACTGCTGGTAAAAGTATAATGGATCTGGAACGCTTCGCTTCCCAACCACCACCTCTCATCGCCGTCCCTTCCAGCCCCCCCTTACTTGTGGCTGTCCTTCCACATCCCTCCCTTCCTCTAACTGTCCCTCCTTAGCCACCCCAACCTTCAACCTTCCTGCCACCTCCGACGAAGGAAGCCAAATCCAGTGGTGGTTGTGTGGTGGTTTGCTAGTGAAATTAATGGGATATCGTTGAAAGGTGAGAATTGCTTGTGATGAACCCCCTTACGATGCTTCTCTCGTGACCCATTGTGGTTTCGTCACTAGCGAGCTAGACACTGTCGTGCTTCACTTGCGCGCATAGTGGCGATCCTTGCTAGCGAGCCAGACGTTGTCATGGTTTGCTCACGACATGCTTAGGAACCGCTCATTAGTTATGCAACCAGATGTCATTTGGGAAGGCTTCATCACTGGAGTTGGCTTTGTCACGGGGGAGTGCTTCGTCACTATAGGGGGGCTTCGTTGTCAAGGAGCGTAGTGTGGTTCTCAGGTCGCTGGCATGGCGGCGGTGGTGGTGGTGGGGGGGGGGGGGTTGGGGTGAAAGGCTAGGAACGTGGCTGGCGACGGGGTGAGGATGGGGAGGGGGGGGGGCAACATGAGGTAGGGGAAGGCTTTTTCAGGTGGGACAAACAAGGCGGGAGTGGTGGTGGATGTGGGTGTTTTCATGGAGGTGGTGCCGACGTTGGTCAAGAGAACGGTAGAAAAGGTTGAATTGTTTTTTAATATTTAAAAAATAAAAAATAAAAATATATGTACTAGAGTGTAAAATATGGCATTTTAATTATATTTGGCATAGTCGAATTCAAAAGGAAAATATTTAGTATTGGACCACATCCCGGACATAAATTAATTTTTTTCATTCTCAAAATTTTCTTATGTATTCAAACTCAAAATAACCATGTGCACACACATTGCATGTTTTTATACGAAACATCATCAAAATAAATAATCACGTGTTTATTCAGGCTAATTAGGTTTTCAACAATTACTTAATTTGCCAATTAATCTTGTATATAATCTTAAGAGTCCTTGTAAGTAGTGACAATACTGCTGCAGGGTTTTAGCCGTCTTGTCTCCTCAGGGTTTTGGGTTTCTCTAGCAACCGTGTCATAGGTACATCATCTGTATTTTATTGTCCTCTTGGCGGTACCTATGCAATAAGTTTATTTGGATTCTGAGTTTGTTATTCCTGTTTTTCGTTCCAAAAGTTTTCATGTAACAAAGATTATCTGGATTTCGTGTTTAAAGTGAATTGATATTCGGTATGAAATTGAATAAGCGACTGCTCTTTATTAATAACAATAGAAGGCGTATGAAGTTAATATCGATTATTAGTTTGCGGCTGAAGAGTAGTTTATTCTCAAAACCTTGAACTTGACTGTTCCGGCAATTTTTTCAGGCAATTTTATTGGTGATCGGAAAAAGAATCGTGTCTGGGAGGGATTATTGGAATCGTATCATTAAGCTATGAGTTTTCCGGATTCTCACCCTCCCTTCACGTCAAGGCCTTTTACAGATGCTAGTGGTTGTTGGCCTGGATTTCCAGGAACCCACCAAGATCAATTTATGTATTCTGATCAGGTGCCCCCACCTAAAAGAGCACGGAATTCGGAATACAATGTATCAAGTTATGGGCAATACATCCCTTCAATGAATTCGAGGATGAATCCCCCAGCAAATCCCATAGGTTCTAAAGGAACAACCCATATATTCTACAAGACCCGAATGTGCGCGAAATTCATGGATGGAAGTTGCAAGAATGGCGCTAATTGCACGTTCGCCCATGGGACTGAAGATCTACGGGAGCCCCCACCGAACTGGCAGGACCTTGTTCGCGATGGAGGGGCTAGGAACTGGAATGATGATCAAAGAATGATCCATAAGATGAAGATTTGTAGGAAGTTTTACAATGGAGAAGAGTGCCCTTATGGACAAAATTGCAACTTCCTCCACGAACGTCCCAATCCGAACAGTGTTAGTTCAGGTGATGAATGGCCAAGATCTAATGTTAATAATCCATACAAAAGGGACAGTGCAGTAATAAGCATTGGCACCCAAATGGTGGATGACAAGTGTTATGATTGGCCTGATATAGCTAAGGTTATGAATTCAAATTCAGATGCCTTGATAGTTAAACCTGCCTATTGGAAAACAAAGCTATGCAGCAAATGGGAGATTACAGGTCAATGCCCATTTGGAGAAAGATGCCACTTTGCTCATGGCCAGTCTGGTAAAACATGAGATTACTTTCTTTTCTTGCCCATTTTCAAAAATCATGTCCTTCCTATGTAGACTTGTTGTTTGACTTCTCTCTCCGTTGAAAGTGGTTTTGGATCAGCAATATAGATAAGTTCTACAAGGAGTGCTTCTCACTATGATTGCACTATTGTAACTTGTTATCGTAGTCTAGGAATTCTGATGTTGTCTCCATGATATATCCAGCATCTTTACAACTAGTTATCGTGCTCTAGGAATTCTGATGTTGTCTCCTATTTTTTTTACCATATTTGTAACTTGACATCTTACTCTAAGAATTATGCTGTTTTCCATTAAATATATCCCGCATATTTGTAACTTGTTATTGCATTCTGGGAATTCTGATGTTGTCTGCTAAATTTATCCAGCATCTTTGTAACTTGATATCATAATCTAGGAATTCTGATGTTGTCTCCTAAATTCATCCATCTATTTTGCCAGAGTTGCATGTACCAAGCTTCCCAGTTGATGCTGATGTTAGTACTATCCAAATAAAGCCTTCCACAGCTCCTGTCATTGATGCATCCCCTGTTATTGACGTTGGTGCTCAGATAAAGGTAGTAAGGAAGAACAAGAACTTCTCGGGCTGGAAGTCGAAGAAGAAGATAAATAAAATTTATGGTGATTGGCTTGATGATCTGACACCGCACCATGCCTCTCCAAAAGAAGCTGAGGATTGGTGAATCTTAAGCATTATGGTAGCAAGAATTGGAAGTTGTAGAAACTCGAGATTCTACTTGGAAGTTTTGAAGATGTTATTTGCTTTTAGAATTAGTCTTCTTTAGGCTCTTAAAGTAGAGTCTAAAGTATACCATATTTTTTCTTCTTAATACTTAGCACACCCTTTGGATTTCAGACAATATGAATGGTGGCCATTGGCACTCTAGTATCCTCTATCCACACTGATCACAGATTCTTGTGTAATTTTCGATAAAAGAGAGTTTCTATTCTATCTACAATAAATAAAGCATTCTTTGGTTGCTTGTTTCAAACTCAGCCCCTTTATTTATTTTTGACCACCTTGTTGGTTCTGTAATCTAAAATCAAGATATTCCGACTATCCTCATGGTTATATTACAGCACAATTTGTTTGTTCTCATCCTAAGATGAGTTTGCCTTGTCGGCACCTGATACTCTGCCAAGCCGGCACTCAGTAATTGTCTAAGGCATGGAGTGGCTTTGCTTTTCACTGAGGTATATGGAGATCCATTATTCTGACAGTCTATGTTGTCAAAAAACATCTAAATAACACACTTTTGGGTATTCCTGCATGTAGAATTTAAAGAAGAATTGTTGTGCTTTACATGCTCTACTTCACTGTCTAACAATTCTGGATTTTCTGTATGCTCAATTCTGCTTCTACTTTTGTCCATCCCTTCCTTACAGGTCTTTTCTCCTTGAAAGTTGTTTGCCAGGATTAAACCTCAGAAGAGGCCTTTGGAAGACGAACATGGAAGGATTCCGGTGCTTAAGTTGTTTTAGTGGTCTCAGACATGACTGGTATCTAAATGGTTTCTAATTTCCCTTTCAGTTGATCTAGAACAAAACGATCGATTACTTCTTCCCTCGCCCAGGTGAAATCAATGTGTGTGTTCTACAACTCATTTCTTTTTCTCTCCTCCCTTTTCTTTTTTCTGTAATTGTGTAGAAGTTGACTTGATAGCATTTTCATACAGTACCACATCACAAGACGAGTGAATATAGACCAGAGATCGACATTGACATGTTATCTTTTTCGTTCCTTTTAAAACATTACCACGGTTTATTTGTAGACATACCATATGCTTACAAATTTAATTAGGATTTCTCATAAGTTTCGAAGTTCTTGGTTAGGATCGAATGGGAATCGTTGTCTATCCTACATTTGAGTACGTAATGGCCCCATTCTTTGAACACCTGAATGTGGAATCACTGCCTACCTTACGTACAACAAGACGATATACGAGAAAAAACATACAGCAGAGCAGCGACCTAAGAGCGTTATCATAAACTTCGAAGGAGAGCACATGGTATGGGAGTGGAATTGAGGCTGCTCAGTGAAGGAAACTTTACTGTGAGCAGCGTCAAATCCAATTCTGTACCTCGGATTCCATGAACCTTAACTAAAAAGCTATCAGCCTCTGTCAGTATAAGGTGTTCCTTTCTACTGCTGTTGCAGTCTTTTCCGGACCTCCCCTATTGTGGAGTGAATCGATGGCAGGTGGACATCATATGTATACCAGTAACCGCAAGAGACTTTGACCATAACATGGAAATGATGGATTTTACTGATTTAAACTTCAACATTTACAGACCTGAAACTTGATATATAGTAATCTGTCTAAACTTGATGCTTGTTTGATGCCTAATGCACAATACTGCTTTAGAAAATGCACAGCCTAAAATCAGATTATGTGTGGTTTCGAGCTCAGAATGAGTGGACATGTGCCAGGCACAACCTTCATCGGAGTTAATCTCTCTCTTTTTTTTTTTTTAAAAATTTGGGGGATATTTATTAGGTTCCCCAAACCTATTTAGAAACCAAAAGATGTACAATGTTGTTTTGGAAATATTATATTGATAAGGCAACCTCGTTGCCCTCAAAAGAAAGGTCTAATACTAGTGGACTAATGGTTCCGGAGAAGAGGAGGTAGTACTTGGTGGCTCGAGGTCTCGAGGCTCGATGGTTCGAGGTTCGAGTGCCTGAGTGCTCCTTGGTTCGAGTGCCTGATGGCTCAAAGGCGGCAGGAGTCGAGAATTTGAGTGTTCGAGGGATCCAGGGCTCGATGCCTCCTATGCTCGAGGGCTCGAGATCGTGAGTGTTCGAGGTATCCCATGATCGAGGACTCTACATCTCGATGGTATAAGGGCTCGAGGGCTTGGGTGGTCGAGGGCTCGAGTGAGAAACTCCAGTGCTCGAGTGCTTCAGTGGTCGAGGGCTCCAGTGCTCGAAGGCTCCAGTGGTCGAGGGTTCCAGTGGTCAAGGGCTCCAGTGCTCGAGGGCTCCAGTGCTCCAGTGCTCGAGGGCTCCAGAGCTTGAGGGCTCCAGTGATCGAGGGCTCCAGTGCTCGAGGCTCCAGTGCTCGATGGCTCCAGTGTTCGATGGCTTCAGTGCTCGAGGGCTCCAGTGCTCGAGGGCTCCAGTGTTTGAGTGCTCGAGGGCTCAGTGCTCGAGGGCTCCAGTGTTTGAGTGCTCGAGGGCTCAGTGCTCGAGGGCTTCAGTACTTGAGGGCTCCAGGGCTCGAGGGCTCCGTGGCTCAAGGGTTCCAGTGTTTGGGGGCTCCAGTGCTAAAGGGCTCCATTGCTCGAGGGCTCCAGTGCACGAGGGCTCCAGTGCTCGAGGGCCTCAGTGCTCGAGGGCTCCAGTGCTCGAGAGTTCCAGTGCTCGAGGGCTCCAATGCTCGAGGGCTCCAGTGTTTGAGGACTTGAATGTTCGAGGGCTCGAGGTATCCAGTGTCCGCGGCCTCGACGGTTCGAGGGCTCGAGTGAATGTCCATGCTATGTCCCTGCAAAAGAAATAAAAAACTCCAGCAGTATCTATCTTCTAGTAGCATGCTTCTATGTTCGGATGTAAGGGAAATTATTAATGTCCAGGTGAATAAGGCCTTTGATGATTGGTGGGATGTTAGAGATACTGATGCTTGGTTGTGAAGGTTTATGCTTTGAGATTGCATCAGCCACTGCATTACATTCTCTAAAGACATGCCTGAGTGTAGCCTTCTTAAGTTCAGAGTGGATTTCGAAAGCTAAAAGACCATTTGGCCTTTCTGGGATTATTTATCATGTTCACTGCAAGCATGGCATCTGATTCCACTATGTAAGAACAACCGGGGTCCAAACTAGTGAAGCTCCTAGCTGCAGCTTGGATAGCTTTCATTTCAGCCTCTAATGGTGTACTAGCAGTGATAGTTAAAGATTGAATTAGGCAAGGTTTACCAGTCCAATCTCTAGCTATAAGGCCAATTGTCGATGTGTTGGAAGACCAGGATGCATCTACATTCACAGTTATGGTGTTCTGTGGGGGCTTCTTCTAGAAAACAGTGGATATAGAAGGCTTGGGAGGGGGGGGGGGGGGTCTCAGGGGTGGGATTAGAGAGGAAATAAGATAACTTCTATTTAGATACATATTGGAGTGACCAAGCTTGGCTGAGAAAGAGAGGAAGATAAGATCTCTCACTTCCTTACTGATTAGAGCTTGTGAATTTTTTTTGTTGTCATAGTAAAATGCATTCCTAGCTTTCCATAATGACCAACATATCAGAGATGGCAACATCTTACATATATCCCTATGAACCGAGGATAGTTCAGTATTATTCCAAAATGTAAAAAACCTTAGGGTCAGGCTGTCTAAAGCCTGTAGTTTAATCCCCAGAATATCTGAGAAAATGTCCCAAACATTCTGAGCCAGATGGCATGGAGTGAAAAAATGCTCTATTGAGTCCGGTTGATTGCATGCAGGACATTTCGAAGCTAAACTAAAACCACATTGGATTAAGACATCATCAAAAGGTAGGAGACAATTCAGCAATTTCCATGTAAAAATAGATATTTGTTTGACAGTCTGGGGTTCCAGATGTGTCTAGTGGCTGGGAAGTTACCTGGTTGCCGAGTAAGGGCCCTATAGGTTGATCTGAAGGAGAAAATGCCTGTGTCTTCCAGTTTCCATATAAGTCTATCCTCCCTTTCAGCGTTAACATGTGCAACTTGCAAAAACCTCAAAGTATCATGTTCTAGATAGAGGGAGATATGTTGCATTATCTGACTTTTTTCTCTGATGAAGTCAGCAATAGTGTAGTAGTAAAAAGGTGAGATGACTAGAGGTGGAACACAATTAGAAAGGGGACCATTTGGACACCAATTTCCATTCCAACAATTACTCGTTCCTTTGCTATGTATAATGAGAGAGTTTTCTTCTGCAAAGAGGTTAATATCACATATCCTTTTCCAAGTATGGGACTTCTTATGGGACTGTGGTAAATCCCATAACAGTTTGGACCACATAGTTGTTCCCAATTGGCTTTTCCACCACAGTTTGGCAGAACATGCATCTATTATTGCTCTTACAGATCTAAATCCTAGACCATTCTGGTATCTATGTGTACTTAGGTCAGCCCATTTTCTCCATATTTTGTGTGATTTACCCTCTGTTTCTCCCTAAAAGAATCTTGTCATTTTCTTTTCCAATGCCTTTATTATCTGCTTAGGGGGCTTTAGGACAGACCAGATATGCTGTGGGAGGGAGTATAGACAAGATTGAATAAGTACCATTTTGCCTCCCAGTCTTAACCATCTATTTTTCCAGTTCAGGAGCTTTCTATCTACAACTTCCAACAAAGGTTCAAAATAGAGTTTTAAGGTCCTACCTTTGAATATTGGACATCCCAGGTATTTAAATGGAAAGACTCCTTTCTTCATCCCTGGAATCGATTTTATCTGATTTAGTTTAACAATTGTTGCTCTTGAACTAGCATAGAAGTCAGATTTGTCAAAGTTTATCTTTTGTCCAGAGGTTAGTTCAAAAGTTTCTAAGAAAGATTTGATTCTGATTAGATTAGATTTAGTGGCTTGCAAGAAGATAATAGTATCATCAGCATAGCTCAAGTGGGATGCAGGTGTAATGCCTGAGGGAAGTTGATAGTAACTGAGTCTTTTATTCATGAAAATAAATGATAGGCTTCTGGAGAAGGCTTCAGAGAAAATATTGAAAAGAAAAGGGGAAAGAGGATCACCTTGTTTGATGCCCCTTGTGGCTCTGAAAAATCCAACAGGGTTCCCATTAATGAGAACTGAAAAATAAGCCTGAGAGAGGTTGTTCATTACAGCATTTAAAAAACTCCCTGTGAAACCAAACTTACTAAGAACCTTTTCCAAGAAAAGCCAATTTACTCTATCAAATGCCTTTCTAAGGTCTAGCTTTAAAATACAGTTTGGAACCCTATTTTTTCTGTCTAAAAACTTAATCATTTCCTGTAGGTATAGTACATTATCTGAAATCTCTAGTTTCTGGTTTAAAAACCTAAGAACTGTGAGATTAGAAATCCCGAGACATTTGGTCACATCTCTAGATTTTGATTGGAAAACCTACGAATTCTGAGATAAGAGAGTCCTAAGACATTTTTGGTCTAGGAACCCCAAGACACGAGGTTCTAAGGAACTTGACACATGTAAGGATGTTAAATGAAATCAACCCAATGTGGGGGGGGGGGGGGAAGATGAAAACCTAAAAATTCAATGATAATATGAATTTTGATAGGAATAACTCGAGATGAAAAGTCGTCATGAGAGACTTAGAATTGAGTGGATTGAGTTAGGAATGTAAGAACTCGAACTCGAGTTGAGGCGTGAACTCAAAATGTGTTTCGACCACGAAAGCACTCAAACTTGATTTGAGAAGTCTAGAACTCAAGTGCATGTGTACTTAAATTTGACTTGAATATGGGTATGCGATTTGTGTGGAGTTAGTAAACTCACATTGTACCTATATAATTGGAAAAATCTGCTCCATATGGGACATCAGAGAAATCCCTAAATTGGATAGTTAACTGAATCATTGATTACTTGATACTACACAGTTGTGATAGTAATTATGATGTGATGAATGGTAAATTGAGATTGGGAAATTTAGTCATCTCTAATTCCAAGAATGTTGGAGGAATAAGAGAGACTTCCACAGTAAAATATACGATAGTGTTATGATTTTGAAAGGAACTATCCCTAAAAGAAATTTATGGGTAAGAACCTGGTGTTTGATTCAAATTTGAACAAACGAGACTTTTAAAAGTCACTGGGATGGACAAAATAATGTTTTCCAAAGTGGTAGATGTAAAATTAACTAAACCACTTACGTGATGCATAGAAACCACAGGTGGTTATATGTGACTATGATGGCAGATACGTAGAATCCTTTAGTGATTGTGATTCACAATGTTGGATTTTTCGCCAGGTCATTCTTATGTACTTACACCAACTAAATGTGGTGGTTGAACAAAATCGCTAGAAATGATCAAAGCGATGTGGGGGGGGGGGCTTTACGTTGGCTGGATATCTTTTAAATAAGATATCTCGAGAAGGAGGAAAATAAAACTCCTTAGAGCAATCCTACAAGTTCTTTCGAATGTGGGGGTTGACATATTGCGAATGTAGTAAAAGGAATACTTAAACAATATCTTTACTAGATATGCACAGTGTTAAAGTGCTATCAACTTCTTGAGATTTACAAGAAATAATATACGAAAACTAAAAATACATCTTGATGTAAAGTGTATTTTAGCGGAAATTTTTGATAGAGATATTGATTTATCAGAAATGGACTTAAGAGTTTATAGGTGGAATCGTTAAGGATCGAGGATAAACCAACTAAGGAAATGAGGTTCCATGAAATGATGTTTGTGGAAAGCAACGATCAATAGAGAGACCGATCTACCACATGAGTGCAAATCACTAGAGCACTAGTAGATTTCAACAATTAGTATGTACATTTGTGTACTTGATAGGTGTTCTCTAGCCATGAGAATGAGTCCAAGGGTGATGGTACTTGCTATCGAGGCTGTGTGAAAGCTAGAAGTACATCTAATAGACCTAAATGGTAAATTGGAGATTTAGATAGTAAAATCTGAATAGAGCAATATGAAAAGCTAATGCTCCTAAACGACTCGTCATTTGACCAAACTAATTGTTTTTTAGCCAATGATATTGAATCAAGGAGTTAGATGATGACATATACGCTAAGGGACACGAAAAATGACCATGTCATTTATGTCGTTGTATTGATGATTTTCTCATTGATATAAATATTGATACGATGATTGAGTCTCTGAGAGATGTGTCATATTCAATGTAATGACTCTAACATTATGCGTTGCCTTTGTAAAGGTGAGTTGTCTCTTAAGAAGAGTGCTAAAGAGTTATTAGTACCTATTAAAGTGTACACCATACATTTCTTACAATGGAAAGTACGACGATACACGAGTAATCCATAACGATCACTGGAAACAAGCAGTGTGGCAGTGTGTGTGACTCGTGGATATGGCTTGAATTGTGTAGAGAAATGATTCTCTCTTGCTAGATTCATAAAGGAATCTAAGTCCATTGTGTTGGACAAAATTGGGAAAAGAATGATTGTCCATGCCCTTTAGTGGAGGATATCCTAGGATTACCATAGCATGTGAATGCCTATTGGTGTACCGTAAAGCCATATCGATGGTGGTGTGTCTCGACATAGACACTAGACCATTAGACAACTACTCTCTCCGAAATTATCAATGTTGACTACGTAAGGTTAATGTGATAAAGGTTGTGATCCATTGATGAAAGGAATGGACCGATTTCTTGACGAAGAAATTGAATTGAGAGTTAGTTGAGAACTCATCGGAAGGAATAAGGCTAAGTCCAATAAATGATGGGTTACGTACATGGACACCCAACCTATGTGACTGGAGATCCCAAGATCTAGGTTCAAAGGGACAACTAAACTTCAAAGACCCATCACGATCACTGTGGGGGGTTCATACCTCCTGTCTTATTCCTATGATGAAGAAATAGTGAATTGAATGGAGGTTAAGCATCAAATCACTTTTAATGATTCACAGCATCGAGTGTATGATACTTGAAAGAGCGCATAGTTTACATAAATTCTCTTACGCTAAGAATCACCTATGTAAGCAAGAAGTGTGGCCGCTTCGAAAGGGAATTGTTGGGACGCGATTCCTTAGAAACCTTGCAAAACTAAGGGTGTGCCATGGCCTTATTAATGGACACAACCGAGGAAGCACAAAGGCTAGGAAAGATGTCTATGAGAAGTGCATTGTCGTTCACACAAGTGGTTGGGGGAAGTTCAAGGACATCGCGTCTACTTCCTAACCAGTGGGCTAAGTGTACTCTCTCAAGGGAAAGTTCAAAGGGTGACACATACTTATCCTAAGCAGCATCTATGCCGTCGAAATAAATCTATCACCAAGTCAAACTCCGTGTCTGGCGTGATTGTTCTAATTCCACATCAATATCTATTCATGTGGGGGATTTTTGGAAAATGATTGTAAAACAAGTTGAATTTTGTCAACTTTTGGTGGGCTTCATTTTAAGTTGGGCTCGAATTGAAATAGAGTCAATGGGTATCGTTTTTGGATCCTCCTCTGTGAGTACTATAAAATTGACTGTTTAGACTCTCAAAACAGATAAGGGTGAATGAGATATGGATGCTCAAAGAGTCACTCTTGGAATGGAAACTTAGGCGGAAATTCATTTGCATGTAATCAGTTTTCTCTAATTTTTGACTGTCTAAAACACGTTTGGATCGTGTGGAAGTCTCTAGAAAGCCCAAACCGCGTAACAAAGATTCTTGGAATCACGTGTGGAATATATGAGATTTGATACGCGGTTAATCATGATAAAGAATATGAGATATTCTTATATTTCTAGAATCTGTTCAAATATTTGTAAAATATTTGGTGGTTAGAGAATATTTTCTCTGATTACGGGAATCAGATTTTCCGCTTATCTTTCCATAGGATTTCTTAGACATCTATAAATAGAGCCTCTGTGTCAGACAAAAATCTGACACCATTCTCAAGTTCCTCCCTACTTCTAAATTTGAGTCTTATCTTCTTTCTCTGTCTTTGTCGGTGATAGTCCTTTGGGCTTTGTGTGACTCCGAGGTAATTTTACTTGTTAAATTACCTTCGATGGTTTTATCCTAGGGAACGATGTCCACAATAGGATTCATTCGTTTCAAGGACAGCGAGTGTACTCGTGACTCCATCAATATGTGATATATGTGATTGCTTGAAACGTGCTTATTAATTGTATTTTAATCTTTCCAATTGCACGCATGAATAATTAATACAATTTCATATTCTTGCTTATATTAAATTGCTCGTGTAATTTCGTTATTTAATTTCCACATGTTTTCAATATACGTTCAACCGGCCCTTCCAAAAAAGTTGATCCGAGACCCTCTAAAAGTTAATATACATAAATGTTTTTTATTAATCATTGAATATCAATCATTTATTCAAGTGCATTGTAATTTTAATATACTATTGAAAAATTATTTGAAAAGTGCTAGCCTCCTAACTTTTCTCGAAGCAAAATCATCGATTAATTATTCATTATTTATTTTCTCTAGCAAATCATTCTCAATCGCTATCAATACTAGTCCATATAGTCTTTCTTGTAACATTGTCAAGCGCATATAAGACTTCAACAATTTCAATTTTGAAAAACTTCTCTCTGCAAAAGCAACAGTCATATGAATAGTTAGCAGAATTCTATATGCAATAACAGAATCAGGAAAATATTCCATGCGTTTCAAAAATTTCAAAATATCAATAGTCCTCATTTTTTCACTGGGCTAGAATTCTCTAAGTAGTTTTAACTTCATAAACAATTCATTACCATCAATATCAAATTGTTCCATGTTTTTAAGAGATATTTCAAGATTATTAGAACAAAACTTTAGTTGAACATCATCTATGGAGTGTAACTTGTCATAAGTAAATAAGAAACCAACACATTATTATATTGTCGATATTCTTCAAATCTAGAAGTAAGTGAAGCAACTGTTTGATCAACAATATATATGAAATAATTCACTCTAAATGATTCTTCTGAAGTTTGTGAAACAACAATGGATGCATCAACATGATTCTCATAAAAATGTCTTTTTATTCTAATTTTACGTCTCTTAGAAAACATCAGATCAATATCTAAATCAATTGCAATTTTTTTAGCTGTATCCATAGCATCAGAAAAACCAAATTTTCTATGTTTCTCAAAATAAGAAATCAATCCCTTAGTTTTTATAATAGCATCATCAATAACCATATCTTTTGATTGCAAATGTTTACTAACCACATTAACTGAATATAATATATCATACCAAATAATTATTGCCATAAGAAACTCAAAATCATCAAGCTCATTGAACACCATTGATTTAGCTTCACTTCTTATTTTAGAATCGTTATCATCATCACTTACTTGTAGTAAAGCTTCTCTAACTTCAACAATTTGAAATCGTATAGCTTTAACACTATCAGTACGACTCTCCCAACGTGTGTGGATGATAATGATTTAAGAGTGAAATCTTTTAAATTTTCATTCAAAATATTCCACCTTTTAGTAGAGTTTGCAAAGATTGTATAAATGCATTGTATTACTCCAAAAAATTCCCCACCTTTACCACAACTATTTGCCATATCACATAATGTCAAATTAAGACTATGACAACCACATGAAGTATAATAACCTCTAGGATTTACATCTAAAAGTTTTTTTTGTACTCCTTGATATTTCCCTTTCATGTTTGATCCATTGTCATAACCGTGTCCCCTCACATTGTCAAGTTCAAGATCAAGAGATTTCAGTTCACTTTGTAACACATTAAAAAGTCCTTGACCACTTGTATCATTTACATTAAAAAAATCCTAAAAAAGACTACTCAATTATAACAAGACTCGAAGACACATCATCATATCTAAGTATTAAAGACATTTGGTCTTAAAGGCTAAAATCTAGAGTACAATCAAGTATAACAGAAAAGTACTTCGCTTGTTTTACTTTTTTAACAATTTCAGTTTTAATAGATGAAGCAAGCAAAAGTATCAACTCATTTTCAATGTTATGACCTAGATAATGGAAGTGAATATCATCATTTGTAATATGCTTAACATGCTCTTGAACAACTTGGTCAAATTCAGCCAACATTTTAATTAATCCTAAGAAATTTTCATTGCTATTTTGATACAATCTACTATTAGTACCACCATATGCAAGATTATGTTTTCCAAGAAATTTAATAATAGAAATAACTCTAAACAAAACATTTTCCCAATGATTTTTTTCTTTGGCAATCATTATTTTTAGCCATTTTATCAATAGTTTTTTTTTAAGCCTTTCACGCAAGTCATACCAAGCCAACATATTGTACAATGTTCCTTACTCAATTCATGTTCACTAAGTCTTATGCTAAGATGTGTCCAATCACTAAATCCATCATTTACTAAGTGACCTCTTGCATAGTCTTTTTTTAAATACTATGCAACAAAAATAAAACACTTTATCAAGTTCTTTTGAATATACAAGCCAATATCTATCACATTTTTCACCATTTCTTAAAACTTAAGGAAAAAAATCCGATGAAAATTTTCTTGATAATTTACCCTTAGGGCCGTTCTCAATAGAATAATCTCTTTTAGTACCCTTTTGTACTAAAATTTCAATCATTTTTGGATTAAGAGCATCCCAATTTCTTGGATCAAATATATCAAGCATATTCTTAGCACAATCAAAATTCTCAACATTGTTACTTTTATCATCAAAATAATTAACACTATTATTGACCTGGCTAACATGATCTTTTTCACCATTATTTAATAATAAATCAACATCACTATTTTTTTTATTCTCATCAACATTTACAACATTTCCATCCAAAGTTATTTCATTTTTACCATCAACATTTACAACATTTGCAAAGTTATTTCATTTTTACCATCAACATTTACAACATTTTCATTCAACAATTAACTTATCAAGAGTTCCTCTTTGAGATTGTGCAAACTCTTTCAATTCGTTGCTTTTTCCTACGTTTTTCATGTCCAGATTGAAATTTCCTCATGATTTAAAATTCACAAATAACAAACACAAGCAAAAGTTAAAAATAAGAAAGAAACAACCTTGAAAGAATCGGACCTCTCCAAAGAAGGACTAAAACACTTCCAACTTTCGAGTTCCAAATTAGTACCACCTGAAAACACAATTTAAATTAAATCTGTTCAATTCTTATGATTATAATTTTCTTTTAAAAACACATAATAAAAAATTGCATTATTATAATTTAAGACTCTGGGTAAGATACTAAATTAAATACAAATTTTCAGAAAATAAAAACACATAGTAAACACTGCACTAGTTCACTTCAGTGACTTCACGTGGATGAATTTCACTATTTCAAAAAAGTAGAAAACACACAAGGGACACAACTAAGCAAATAATCCCCTTCAGGCCTTCACGTTGATGAATATCCATTGAATCCATTCATATGAACTCAACTAAAAAAATAATTGCCGTAGAATCACATGTTTAAAAAAAAGCTGTAAAAACGTTAACAAACTCAAACTCATGCCGCATAACTGCATTGCAAATAAAAAACCCGTAAAACAATCATCTTCCGATCTGCATACAACATACTTCGAATAATTAAATCCCAAAATCATATATTACCTATAAATATTGTAGGAAAATTTTGATTACTGAGGATATGATATTTCAAAATCCTCTGTCCTCACCCCCTTTCTTGTTCTTGAATATCAAAAATGAAGAGTTGAAGTTGGTATTAAGAATCTGAATCAGAAAAGAAAAGCAGATTGTATGAGAATAGTTGAGTACAAAATCAAATTTATAGGAAAAATTTAGGGGTTAGGATAAGAAAATCAATGGAACCAAAACTAACCACTGAAAGAAGAGTAAAAGACGAGGCGTCAATCAACATGAAAATTGTAGGAGAAGTTAGAAGAAGATGAATAGATGATGCGGTGTCCGAGACGAGATCTATAATTGTGCTGGGAAATCTTAATCAGTTTGGGAAAAGGAAAGAAAAAAGGCTTTCTATATTTATTGTTTATTTTTAACTTTTATTTATTAAATAAAGGCCTTCTATATTTATTGTTTATTTCTAAATTTTATTTATTAAATACATTAGGATTGGGTGTCCTGACAGGCGGCCTATCCATAAGATTATGGACAGACCACTATTTTTACCTCATACACTGCATTTGTTAAATTACATACTAAATTTAGAAATTTTGAAAATAATTTTTTAAATTATATATTTTAATGTTTTTACATTAAAATACATATTATTAATTTTTTCTAACTTTAAAAATACAATATTTAAACTTATAAAAAAATTATAACATTTAAAGTAAAAGTCATTGTGGACTGTACATAAGTTTATGGAAATGTTGTCTTTCCTGAGACTTTCTCTAAAAAAAATGAGCCCTCTAAATTTTGGAGGCCCTGTGCAGTTGTTCACCTTGCACATGCTATTACACGGGCCTGAACCTTGCTTTATTTTCTAGTATAGATAGATACATGGCATAGTATCTTCTGTGCCACCTTTCCACTTATGCCCACCTTTCCACTTAAAGATATTGGGGTGTTGGGTAAACTCAGGAGTTGAAATGAACCCGCAACCTGAATATGTTAAAAATTTTACTCATGTAAGTATGGGTAAAACGATGATTGCAATGTAAAAATGGGTCTTTCAGTCCAATATCGATTTTATGACTAAAGCAAGCATTTAGACTTTACTCTTTGTCCCACATAGGAAGTTTAGAGGGAGAAATTCTATTTTATATGGGGAAACATTACCCTATGAGTTAGCAAGAAAGAGAAGACTCTTCACGCGTACATCCATCGCCAGCCGCACCGTCCATTAGGGTGTGTCAGGTCGAGTCCATTTTAAACACCAACTATCTATCAAATGTCTTTTCTTGGTCTTAAATAAAATGTCTAATTTTCCCCCTTACAGTAAAACTCAAAATTTTCACTTGTTAAAAATCCACGTTGGTTTTCATTGAGATAATTTAAACTGCGTAATTGACCTGGTAAATTCCAGTTCATTTTTTGACTCTAATATTTTTGTTGATAAAATTCAAACCGAGTATGTATCTTAGCAGATAAGTTATTCCACTTTTCTGTGAACTGCTTGCACGTTCGTCTACTTTTTGTGATTAGTTCATTGGCTTGAGTGCCTATAAAAGGCTAGTCCCGAAGCATTTTAGAGATGCAATTTTCTTAAATCTTTGCTCTTCGCTTACTAGCATTCTGAGCATAATATATCAAGTCCCTCCTCAACTGCTTGAGTACACGAGCAAGGGAGGTTCCGTGGTACCTTGGGGAATGAATGCCCACGTTGAACCTTGCCATAAAGGTTGGGCAAGTCGTTTCAAAGGTAGTGATTTATCACGGCAACATTTTGGATTTCAAAACAAAATCCATCTTCTAAATTCTATTTTAAAAATAAAAAACCCTATTTTGTGCTGTTCGTTTATGAAAACAAAATTTTCTTAGACCAAGGACCATACATTTTCTTCGTTCATTATTACTATTTTCACCAACAATTTTAAAAAATAAAATTCTTTCTTGTTCGAAAAACATGTCTGGTCAAACAAGATTTCTGATGAGCTTTCGAAAGTACCACATTTGGATGGTGTTAACTACAAACGCTGTTGTCAAATAATTTTGAACAACTAGAAGTGGATTATGTTTTAATTACCGATCCTCTAAAAATCATTACCCTACTCCACCCACCAATCAAACTCCACCAACAGCCTCTCCGGTTCCTCAAAAAAAATGTGGCGACTCGATCCTCAAGTATGAGAAAGATAAAAAAAACCACTAGGGCCATCTACTCAACAATATGAAGAATCCCATATTCGACTTGTTCATGACCAACCAATTTGCTAAGTCAATATGGGAGACGTTGGAAAAGAAATATGGTTCAAATGGTGCAGGGAAAAAAAGTATGTTGTGGGGAGCTGGCTCAAGTTCCAAATGGTGGATAACAAGCCCATTATGGACCAGGTAAATAAGTACGAGAATCTGCCGGCGAAGTACCCGTAAAAGGCATGGAGATGAGCAATATCCTTCATACCAATGTACTCATCGAGAAGCTTACGGATTCTTGGTATGATTATTGCAACCATCTCAATCACAAGAAACATGATATAACTCTAGAGGACCTAGTTAGCAACATGAAGATTGAGGAAGCCAATTTCCAGAAAGTAAAGGAAATTTATTCCTTTTCCAATAAAGATAATCTTGTAGAATCTAGAAATGTTGAAAGGTCTAACTCTACTACTACCTTCAAGAAGGGAACGAACCTGCTAAAAAGGCCAACACCTTCAAGAATATTGAGCCTATTTATAAGAAGTCCAAATGAGGTTGCTACGTGTGTGGAAAAATTGGTCATCGAGCTTACCAATGCTACCAGCGCAAGGACGCCAACAACAAACCCAACCAAAACAACAACAACAAACCTCAAGCCAATCTCACTGAAGATGAACAAGTGGTGGAGACCATTGTTGTTGTACTCTGCAAATTCAACTTGGTCGAAACAAGACATACACGACATTGAAAATGGTGCCTCTAAACACTTTTGCGGAAACAAAGACCTTTTCACAACTTTCGAGGAGGTCGCTGATGGTGAACAAGTCTACATGGGAAATTCAAGCAGCGCCTCAGTTCTCGACAAAGGGAAGGTTTTTCTCAAAGTGACTTCAGGAAGGAATTTATCCTTTTCAAATGTTCTCTATGCTCCTTTATGTAAAAACTTAATATTTGGTGGTCTATTTAATAAGGTTAGCCTCAAACTAGTCTTTGAAGCTGGCAAACTAGTGATGTGCACAGTTTATACCTTATTTTCTTTTCACATTTGAATTCTACTTTTGTAATAGGTTAGACGGTTAATTGGAAGTGAATTGATATTTTATAACCCTACACGTAATCAATCCAAAACTGATTATTAAAAGTCAAGTAGCATTTAATATGAAAAGAATTCAACATGGTTATGAGTCAAAATAATAAATTCTTTGGACATACTTATTAGAATAAAGTATGATTTTATTTATTAAGAGTTTACATGTATGATTATGTAAAGTCAACTCATTACAAATCTGAACACACATGGTTAAGTTAAAAATGCACAAGCACAACCAAGTTTATAAATATAAAGAATAATAGTCAAATAAAGAAAGATGTCTAATTATAATTATGATTTTGAATTAGTAATTACGAAGAGTTTACTAAATATTGATTTACAAAATATTTTGCAAAGCAATACAATTTAAAAAAAGTAAAATTACAAGTTACAACAGAACAAAACTTGATAATAATGCAATTGTAACAATAATATTATTGAACATAACCGAAACTAACCCAAATTTAATTGGGTAGCATAATAACCCGATCCAAAATGAACCAACCCAAATATACCTGAATTGAATATGAAATTTTATTAAAAAAACCTGACATGATCCGAGCCGAACAAAACTCTTGTACAAAAAAGGACACGACAGTAACCCGACCGAAAATAACCCAACCCAGTCCAACCCAACAATTTTCTGACTTGACCCAACCTAAGCCAAGTATGAAATTACTCAAAAATAATCCAACCCGACCTGAAGAAAAAATGTGACACGTTTCAACTAGACAATAATATGACCCGATTCGACAAATGGAAATTGACATGTTTCAACCTGATCTATTTCAATCTGAATCAGGCGCATCTTCAGAATTTGTAATAACATCATATTTATGGGCAGGGTTAGGAAACAAAGTTCCTAGTTCGGAACATGGTCTTCGAGGACACCAATAAATGCAGTTAAGGTCACCGTGATATGAAAAACTCATTTGATAAAAAACTAAAATTTATTATGGGCTTCTTGAAGAACTAATGTAGAATCCCTTGGGCATTTTCAAAGGTATGCAACTTTTCATCAATTATTTTTTTTTAAAAAATTGGGTAATAACTCAAATGAGCCCCCAATAAAATCCCTCCCCTCCCCTTACCCTTGGTGGGAATTGAACCCATGACCTCATGGTAGTAGCACTAGACTTCAACCGCTAGACTAACATTCAATTCCCAACTTTTCATCAATTCTATTATATAAATGATTGGAAGACAAATTAATTTGGTTTGAACTCTTGTGTTTTGTTCATTGAAATTGTTATGATGCATTAGTTGCATTAATGAATGTTAAACAATGTTTAGTATTATATGATGATCGTGCAGTTGAAAATATCACTTTATTATAGGTTACTGGATATGAATCGTATAAAAAAGATTTGTAGAGATTTGAGAAAATCAGTTGATTACATCCATTTGGTAGAATTCTTTATTGTTGTAGCTTTTGAACATGCTTCCAAGAATGGCGTCGTGTGAGCATGTTACCCATGTAAGATTGTAGGAATGACGTGTTTTTACATAGCAAGAAATTGCGTCAATATCTCGTTATGTGAGGGTTTCAAACTAGTTGCAACTCTTGGTTGTGCATAGGTTGACAATGTAGGGTAGACGATGTTGGACATAAAGAATCTGATGAAATTGACGTAAATGATGGATATGAGGAGATAGTGGAGGATGTTGCTATAGAATTTCTTGGAAAATCCAAAGCCCTAGAGCTTTGCACAATGACAATAAGATGGCTTTGTACAATGGTTCGAAACATTCAGTTTTGAGTACCATTTTGTAAATGATGAATTTGAAAGAGAAATACGGGTGGAATGATAAAGAGATGACAGAGTCACTCAAATTAGTTAGGGAATTGCTTCCAGAGGGCAATAATTTGCTCGAGTGCTTGTATGTTGCAAAAATAATTCTTTTTCATATGGGAATGGAATTGAAAAAAAATACATGTGTGTGCGAATGATTGTATGCTTTACAGAGGTCTGTGGGATGAGGATCAAGACAGGTGTCGAGTCTATGGTGAGTCTGGGTATAAGTTAAAGCAGGGCGAAATTGCGGTTGGTGCGGAAGTTGATTTCAATTCGAAGAAAAGAACCCCAACCAAAGTGTTATGGTATCTGCCTATCATTCCTAAGTTGGTGGAGAAGTTGATTTCAATTCGAAGAAAAGAACCCCGACCAAATTGTTATGGTATCACCCTATCATTCCTTGGTTGAAGAAGTTTTTTCTTTGAGAGAAGATCCAAAGTTTTTGCAATGGCATGCTGAAAGATATCATCTGGCGGATGACATCATTCGACATACATCAGACGTTGAGTAGTACAAGAAGCTTGATGCTATGTACCTTGAGTTTGGTGTGAAGCCCCAACATTTAATACTTGGCTTGTCTACCAATGGAATGTATCCATTTTGTAATATGAGTAACACTGGGAGGTAGTCGCCGTACCTCTCAAAGTTATAATTTATAAGCCCTATATTCTTACTAAATACAATTAAGTAATACCTACCGCGCATAAAAACAACCACCAAGAAGTGGAAAATAAAAATTACTAGTTAATATACAAACAAATATGCCCTAACACTTAAAAATAAATGCCTCTTCCTTGGCAGCGGCGCAAAAATTTGGGAGGTCGTCGTCGTACCTCTCAAAGTTATAATTTATAATCCCCATATGCTTACTAAATACAATTAAGTAGATAGTGACAAATCGGGGTCGTTCATGAAGAAGAGAGATTTTCTTAAGCGTTTAAACATATAAGGTTCATATTAGGCTAGAAGAAGATATATATAGATATATATAAGCAAGTAAATTGGGGGGGGGGGGGGTTTGGTTGGTTGGTTTTCCTAAGTTATGAAATAAAGAGACAAACTAACTAGCAAAGTTAAGTAATTGTGCTAATCATCAAACACACCTCATGTAGATCATTGAACCTTCACTCATTCAATCACATTTGTTACCTATGGGGAATGTTATCACTTCCCATTCGAAGATCAAAATTCATTCCTTCTTAATAGTAATTTGCAAAAAGATAAACAACAACCATTTGAAAACCTCGTTGACAATCACTCTAAGCAAACCACACCATAGAGGTATTTCATCAATGGCATTTCTCATGAAGGGCTTGATAACAACAAGCCTTCTACCAAAGACATAGCCATTTAACCAAACATAACATTCATTAAACCTAGAACAAACCACATCCAAAATTCAACCTTTCATTGCATGTGTAGGATAAATATGAGAACAATCCACATTAACATACTTATCCAGCAAGAATCACAACACATTATGCACGAGAAGTTCTAAGTCCATGTTCTTGGATTTTCATGCCAAAGATCTAAGAAATTTGTCACTTTCCTAACACTCTAACACTTTAATCATATGAACACTTCCTATTCTCAAAAACTCCATGGCATAAATGAAGTAAAACATAGCATTAAAAACACATGAATACTAAAAATCAAAAGCTTCAAGAACGAGTGAACCAATCTATTAATTGCTTTAACTACTTGTTGTGAAGATAAATCATCTATCCTTCTTAGATAGTAGTTTGCAAGAGTGATTTAGAAATCTCTTGTCAAACTTCACCAATGACTCTCTTAGTCGAAACACGACTAAACGTATTCCATTGATGGCATTGAGCACGAAGAATCAACAAACTTGACAACACTTATAAACACTACAATGTGTCTAAGAATTTAACCAATTCATGCATTTACACAATATTAGTCAAGAACGATTGACATTCATATACTTATCTCATTTGCTACCTAAAACAAACATGACAACGAGTTCAACATCATCACATTCCTCTAGCAATTATCAACACATCAACATCATTTAAAAGCTCTAACTCATGCTCTTGGATTCCACATTAAAAGAGGAGAAAATTAGCTACTTTCTCCCAGCCCTAACAAGCAATCATACAAGCAAGTCATACACTCAAACTTCCAACAACATTAATGCCATTAACAATCCACATTCAAAGCTCAATAAATGCACAATAGAGAAAGCAATATTTAGATAGAAATGATTCTCAAGACATTAGCAAGGAAGTCTCAATCAATTGCTCCCAAGTACAAAACTAAGCTAGATAATCAAAACCCATAACATAAAACAAAGAGCTACAAAGAAAGAAGAAGAAATGGAAGAAAATGGTGAAAAACTAGGGTTTTGGAGCCCCTAAGTCGAGCTTAGAGAGTTGGGGAAGAAGGGGGTGAAAAGATATTTATAGTACAAGAAAAAAGGGAGTAAAAAGCAAGTTGCATGACAATTATCACGAGTCGTGATGCCTCCGTCGCTAGTCGCGACCTGATCAGGAAATTGTGAGCTCTCAGGTGAACATTCGTGAGTCGCGACACACTTGTCGTGAGTCACGAAGGAAAAAAGTCCCGTTTTATTTTGCTTCCTTTGGGTGAACCGTTGATTTATTTTGGGAGTTCTTGTAGTCAATTTTATAGTAAGAAGAGGAATCCAATGGTACCACCCTTGTAGGCTGATTATTCTCGGAAACCTCTCAGAACTCTATTTCAAAACATAGATCATTTGTCACCCTTTGCTTTGCTCTTCTTTCTTCACTTTATCTGCTACCACTTTGTGATTGGCCTTTCATCTTCTACCATCCTTTCAAATGGCCTTCACTAAACACTCCTAAGTTCTCATGAGCAATCTACAAATTAAGCTTACAAAAAGGAATCTAGATGCTCGTAAGGACCAAAAGTCCATTAGACTAAACATAGGTTACAAAAAGAAGGATTTAGATATAAAAACCAAAAATGACTATCTAAACCCCTTATCATGTAAACCTACCTAAATCTAGCAATATTACAACCAAAATATGACAAAAGAGATGTTAAATGCTTTGGAAAATACATGCATTTGAAGTCTCATCAAATCTCCCCACACTTAAACCTTACTCATCATCGAGTAAACAAGAACAAGCAACGATCAAAGCGTAAACTAGCATATAATTTTTTTTCCAAAACATCCAACATCATATTCCTAGACTACCCTAACCCCCAAGACATAAGAATCTCTCACACTCTCACATCCCAAAGCCTAAGATAGTCTAAACAACCAATAAACCATAACAAAAGTGGGGTGTACATATAATGCCAAACTATCTTACTCTACCGAAAAAGCCACCCAATAGACACATCAAGAGAAGCATAATTTTTTTCAAATTCTCTCATTTTCTCTCATTTTTCTAGGAGCCCTCTTGGGTTTTCATCCTAGCTTCACACATTTTTCTTTTTCAATACTTACCCTCACCTTTTTCCACACCATTTGGCCTCTAATTTTTGCATAGGTTGCCCTCTCGGGTTTTTGACCTATCCGGGCCTCCCACTTTTGCCTAAGTTGCCCTCTCGGATTTTCAATTTAGCGGGAGTTATTTTTCATTTTTCATTTTTTAAACAAAACAAATCAAAGTGAAGCATATGCACACTACAATACAATACAATGAGATATATTTCTCTTTACCTCCCCACTCTTGAAATACACATTTTTCTCAATGTGAAAAGGATAAGATAAAGAAATAAGGGAGAAAGAAAAAAAATACTCACAACTAGGACATTGGAGGTCCTCCCGGTGATAACAATGCTTACTTCTCAATGAATGTTCTCTCCTCCATGTTCTCCAACTCCGCCCAATATGAAACTTTGATTCATCAACTACGAAGCCACAACTATGCAAATCCAGATCAACACTCACAAAAGACAACAACTAGTAGTACTCCCAGATGGTGGTTTTGGTAGTGGTTTTTGGTGGTGGATTGTGGTGCTATTCTTGTGGTTTTGGGTAAGGGTTTGAGGAAATGGTTGAGGAATTTTGTTTCCCAAGAAAAGAAAAATACTAATCTAACTTAGAAGCTCAGGTTGCCTCCCGAGAAGCTCCGTAGTTTTAAGGTCTTCGGCACGACCCTAATGTTATCCATATGGTGAAGGTTTGAACGCTTTCACCATGAGCATCCAAAAATAGAGAGGTGGGGGTACAAAAATTTCAAGAGGAAAGTTTTGTGGAGGTGGAGATGGTTTAAAAGGATTTGGGTGGTTAGGAGGGTTGGGATTGTCTTTTGCCTCCTCTCTTTTCTCCCTCAAAACTTTCAAAAATGGTGGAGTTAGTTCACTAGGTGGGGGTAGGGGTGACGATGCTAATGAATGTAGCACAATGACCTCTTCCTCCATTTTTTCATCCTGAACAACCAACTATGCATCCCCTTCAAACTCAAACTCATTTCCCATGGTGACTTCACTCACAGAATCCTCGAGTTTGACTTGGAATGGTGTATTTTCAAAATCACTAGCTTCCATTCAGGCCAACACTTCCAATATACTCCTCGCATGCCCCTCAATAGCCTCAACACTAGAGGAGAGCCGAGTGTCCGGTTCCTCACTAGTTAAGTTGTTCAAGTTTGCTATTGCATTCATGATTCCTCACGTGTCAAACTTGAACTTCCTTGTTAGGCTTGGTGAAGGCCAACTATTTTGCTCGTATTGTTGGTTTTCTGGCTCATTCTTATACCACCAATCCGGATTACCACTCCACTCCAGATTGTAAGAATTGTGGTATGAATACCATTCTCGAGCTTCTTGCCCTTGAAAACCAAAATCTCCTAGCTCTTTGTAGCACTCTTCATAATACCCTTGGTTTTGGAAACCAAAGATTCTTTCACCATCATAGTGCTTCTCTCTCAACAAATAGCTAGACTTGGCAGTGGAGCAAAAATTTGGGAGGTCATCGCCGTACCTCTCAAAGTTATAATTTATAAGCCCTATATGCTTACTAAATACAGTTAAGTAGATAGTGACAAATTGGGGTCGTTCATGAAGATGAGAGATTTTCTTAAGCTTTTAAACATATAAGGTTCATATTAGACTAGAAGAAGATATATATAGATATATAAAAGCAAGTAAATGGAGGGGGGGGGGGGGGTTGGTTGGTTTTCCTAAGTTATGAAATTAAAAGACAAACTAACTAGCAAAGTTAAGTAACTATGCTAATCATTAAACAAACTAAGAAAAATGGGTAAAGACTACAAAAGATAAAGCCTTGGGGGCAATTTATATCCATTTCCAAACCTCATGTAGATCATTGAACCTTCACTCATTCAATCACATCTGTTACCTATGGGGAATGTTATAACTTCACATTCGAAGATCAACATTCATTCCTTCTTAATAGTAATTTACAAAGACAAACAACAACCATTTGCAAACCTCATTGACAATCACTCTAAGCAAACCACACCATAGAGGTATTTCATCAATGGCATTTCACACAAAGGACCATAGATTTGATAACAACAAGCCTTCTACCAAAGACATAGCCATTTAACCAAACATAACATTCATTAGGCTAAACCTAGAACAAACCACATTCAAGATTCAACCTTTCATTGCATCTATAGGATAATATGAGAACAATCCACACTAACATACTTATCTAGCAAGAATCACAACACATTATGCACGAGAAGTTCTGAGTCCATGTTCTTGGATTTTCATGCCAAAGATCTAAGGAGTTTGTCACTTTCCTAACACTCTAACACTTTAATCATACAAACACTTCCTATTCTCAAACACCCCATTGCATAAATGAAGTAAAACATAGCATTAAGAACACATGAATGCTAAAAAACAAAAGCTTCAAGAACGAGTGAACCAATCTATTAATTGCTTTAACTACTTATTGTGAAGATAAATCATCTATCCTTCTTAGATAGTAGTTTGCAAGAGTGAATTCGACATCTCTTGTCAAACCTCACCAGTGACTCCCTTAGTCGAAACTCGACTAAACGTATCTCATTGGTGGCATTGAGCACGAAGAATCAACAAGCTTGGAAACACTTATAAACACTACACCGCGTATAAGCATTTAACCAATTCATACATTTAGACAAGATTAGTAAAGAACGATCAAGATTCATAGACTTACATAATTTTCTACCTAAAAAAAAACATGACAACAAGTTCAACATCATCACATTCATCTAGCAATTATCAACACATGAACATCATTTAAAAGCTCTAACTCATGCTCTTGGATTCCACATTAAAAGAGGGGAAAATTAGCTACTTCCTCCCAGCCTTAACAAGCAATTATACAAGCAATTCATACACTCAAACTTTCAACATCATTAATGCCATTAACAATCCACATTCAAAGCTCAATAAATGCACAATAGAGAAAACAATAGATAGATAGAAATGATTCTCAAGACATTAGCAAGGAAGTCTCAATCAATTGCTCCCAAGTACAAAACTAAGCTAGATAATCAAAACCCATAACATAGAAAAAAAATCTACAAAGAAAGAAGATGAAATGGAAGAAAATGGTGAAAACTAGCATTTTGGAGCCCCCAAGTTGGGCTTAGAGAGTTAGGGAAGAAGGGGGTGAAAAACTATTTATAGTATAAGAAAAAAAGGAGTAAAAAGCAAGTTACAAGGAAATTATCGCAAATCGCGATGCCTCTGTCGCGAGTCATGACTAGATCAGGAAATTGTGAGCTCTCAGGTCAACATTCCGTGAGTCACGACACACTTGTCGTGAGTCGCAATGGAAAAAAGTCCCATTTTGTTTTGCTTCCTCCGGGTGAACCGTTGATCCATTTTGGGAGTTCTTGTAGTCATTTTACAGTACTTGAGAAGAGGAATGGAATGGTACCACCCTTGGAGGCTGATTTTTCTGGGAAAATTATCGGAACTCTATTTTATAACATAGATCATTCGTCACCATTTGCTTTTCTCTCCTTTCTTCACTTTATCTTCTACCACTTTGTGAGTGGCCTTCCATCTTCTGCCATCCTTTCGAATGGCCTTCACTAAACCACTCCTAAGAATTCATGAGCAATCTACAAATTAAGCTTACAAAAAGGAATCTAGATGCTTGTAAGGACCAAAAGTCCATTAGATTAAACATAGGTTACAAAATGAAGGATTTAGATATAAAAACTGAAAATGACCATCTAAACCCCTTATCTTGTAAACCTACCTAAATCTAGCAATATTACAACAAAATATGACAAAAGATATGTTAAATGCTTTGGAAAATTATTGCATTTGAAGTCTCATCAAGCACACATAGCTCATGGCCCATCATGGTAGTGATCTACAACCTCCCTTAGTGGTTGATAATGAAGAGAAAGTATGTGTTATTATCTTTGATGATTTCAGGAACTAAGTAACCCAATATGTGTACCTTGCCCCTTTGGTGGAGGATTTGATGACATTTTTCAACAAAGGTGTCTGAACATACGATGGTAGTGTTTGAGATTATTTCACACTAAAGGCCTTCTTGTTTTGCACCATTAATGATTTTACCGCATATGGAAATTTGTCCGGGTACTCAGTGAAAGGGAATTACTCATTTCTAGTATTTGAGAAGAAAACATCATTTTGTCAATTGAAGCACGGGTGTAAAACCATATATTAGGGGCATAGGCAGTTTCTTCCCGACGGTCACCCATGGCTATTGGAAAAACAATGTTTGGGGAAGTGGAGAATAGAGAGGCATTGTTACAATTAATGGGTGTTTTATGAAAGAGCTGGGGAAATGCCTCACAATTTTAGGAAGGGGAAGCATAAATTTGTAAATGAAGGAAGCTGGAAGAAATGCTCCACTTCGTTCAACCTTTCTTATTGAAATCACTTGTACATAAGACATTACTTGATGTGTGCGACTCTTTCGTTGGAACATTGTTCAATACCCGGGGTAAAAGTAAGGATGGGTTGAAGGCTTAGCTTGACTTGGTCAAAATGGGAATTAAGAGCAATTTGGAGTTGGTCACGAGTAGTAATGACTGTTACCTTCCACCTGCTTGCTATTCCATGTCTCAGTTGGAGAAGAAATCATATTATGAGATCCTAAGTAGTGTGAAGGTGCATGCAGCTTATTCGTCTAACATAAGTTCATGCATATATACAAGGAGTCACTACTGGAAAATAGGTACATAGGCACCAGTAGGCATATACCGGGGCTTATAATTTACCTATTGCATCGGTAGAAAAATACATGGAAGAACAACCAGTGCCTAAAAGGTAATAGAAATGGAAAAAAACATACCGGAGCTTACTACCAGTGCCTATGATTGGAATAATAAATGTTTTGGTAATTTTGAGCACCGGTAACTTGCATACTGGTGCAGAAAAGTGGTGCTGGAAAAAAAATGTACTCGGGAAATTGTAAAAAATGCATCGGTAAAAGTTAGCAGGCCGGTGCATTTGGGAAAAAATGGCGGGAAATGTTTAAGCACCAGTATCAAATTTTACACCGGTGGAGTTTTCCTGCTGCTATAAATTTTAAAATGCGGGAAATATTAGAGCACTAGTCATATACCTTTTCTTTTATGTAAAGATCTGGAAAACACAGGAAATGGGTGAAGTTTTTTTCACCGGTTCTTAATTTTTAGCAATAGCACCAGTACAAATACCAGTGCTATTATTTCACCTGGACCTTTTTCACCGGTATTATAGGTTTTGACCGGTGCTATTGATGCATTAAATGCTCACCGACCACCATTGTGATCAGGTAAAAAAAAGCAAAGAAGTGGATTTTGGAGCTCATTAATGACAATTTGGGGTTGAAGAAGACATTGAATGCTCATATATAAAATCCCTTGAAGGTACACCATTTTTTGTTTAAAATTTATCTTTTATGGTGAATATGTGTGGAATCATATGTTGCAATAAATGTCTTTTGATTTTGAACATTGTAATGTTGCTTCACACTCTTGATGAAAACAGGGATGGTTAGCAAATATTGTTGATGTAATGAATAGTTTTGAATGCATGTGATTTGATATATACGGTGTGGTAGGATTGTAGTAGTGTGTGATGTTGCATGTTGCATGTTTATAGGGTGTGTTATGAATAAGCTTAATGTTTATGGTGTAGTTGTCTATTGCTTTGGATGTTTAAAAGTTGCAAATTGATTACATTGTAGACATCAACCGTGCCATCAAGAGGTGTAAGCATGTGTATGACAA
Organism: Rubia yunnanensis; assembly: GCA_037428765.1. Taxonomy (NCBI): domain Eukaryota; kingdom Viridiplantae; phylum Streptophyta; class Magnoliopsida; order Gentianales; family Rubiaceae; genus Rubia; species Rubia yunnanensis. The sequence goes on from CM075063.1 coordinate 67,647,627, forward strand.
CGTTAGTGATGAATTTAAAGCTTTTGTCGAGGACTTCTTGGACTATGCTTTTAGTCGTGAAAAGTGCATCCTTTTGTTGGGGACTTCTTGTACTAACGATCGGGACTTGTTGCAAATCCATTTGTACAAGAGAGGGTTCTCGAAGGATTATTTGGTTTGGACTTTTAATGGGGTGAAATCACCGCCGGACGTGGTTGTAGGTAGCAAGGAGGAATATTATGTGGATTTAAAATTGGACGACATGTGTGACGAGGTGGTGATGAATTTAGGGGGAGGCCCGAGGTTTTTTCAAAATTTCTAGATGAGAAGGACAGACCGTTGTATCCTGGTTACAAGGAGAAAGACACTGTAATTTCATGTTTCATGGAGTTGTTCAACCTGAAAGGCTTTGATTCGTGGAGCGATACTAGCATGGATAATTTGTTGAAGTTTTTTGTAGTGAGAATCTCCCTCCCGGCTGGCTTTCCCTATATGCAAGGTATCTCGTTATAAGCAAAGAAAAAATGATGTTGTGGATGAAGAGGTCATTGTGAAGGTAAGGAAACGGGTCCCTGTAAAATGCTTTTGGTACCTTCCTACTATCCCTAGGCTGAAGCAGTTGTTCAAGAACATTGTGGATGCAAAAAACATGACACAGTACAAGGATAGGGACACGGTACAAGGATAGGGATTGTGTTGATGATGATATTATTAGTCACTAGGAGATGGGGATCAGTGGAAGAATTTGAAAACAGGTATCCTAAGTTTGCTCCGAAACCAAGAATTTGAGAATGACTTTGTGTACTGATGGTATGAATCCCTTTGGTAATATGTTATCTAAACATAGCTCGTGGCCTGTTATGATTTGTATTTACAATCTGCCTCCTTATCTATGCATGAAGAGGATATATGTTTGGATGTCATTAATGATTTCCGGTCTGAGGCAACCCAAAAATGACATCAATACTTATCTAGCCCCACTCATTGAATATTTGAAGATGTTGTGGTTGGACGGTCTCGATGTTTTTCATGGTTATCGTGGGACAAAGTTCAATCTGAATGCCATGCTATTGGAAGAAAAGATCGATATTGTTTGATTTTCCATATTGGGAGACTTTGGAGGTTCGCTATTGTTTGGATGTGATGAATATAGAGAAGAATGTGTGTGAGAGTTTTATTGGGACCCTACTAAACAATCCTGGGATAGCTTGAATGCAAGGAATGACGTGATTGAACTCGGTATAAGTGTTGATTTAGCTATGGAGGTGAAAGGTAAATGGATGTACCTACCACCCGCCCCTTACATTCTTTCCATCGGTGACAGGAGGTCAATTTTTTATTGCATTGGGGGAATCAAGGTACCATCTAGCCACTTTTCCAATGTAAGTTGGTTTGTGAATGATGAATTGTGTCTTAATACGCTGAAATCCTATGATTGTCACGTGTTAATGTAGAAAATCTTGCCTGTGGCTATCCATGGTTTCTTGGAGGAAGAGGTGAGATTCGACATCATGTGCGTTGTGTCTTTTTCAACTCCATTTTCTGCAAGAATATTAGCATAATACAACTTGATGAGTTGGAGAGCGAGGGGATACTTGTGCTTTGTTTGTTTAAGAAGTATTTTCCCCGGAAATTCTTTCACATTATGGTTCATCTTTTAGTCCACGCTGTAAGGAAATTTAGAATATGTGGTCCCGTTGGGATGCATTGGATGTACCCGTTTGAGCGGCACATGGGGGTCTATAAGGGTTATGTACACAATCGACGTCGACCTGATGATAGCATTGTCCAGAGGTATGTCTTGGAAGAGATCATTGAGTATTGTACTTCAAATTTTCCTAGGAAAACAGCAGTTGAAGTTCCCCAGCATGTCCACAGTGGCAGGAAGAATGGGATCCCACGGTCGAAAGGTACCCTAACCACACAATTGCATGCTGAGTTGATAAAAGTCCATCTTTATGTTTTGCGTAAAAATGGTGAGATTGCTATATATCTTGATAAACACATGTTAATGTTGGAAGATCTTTATCCCGAATGGTTGTCAAACCAGTTACAACTTGAGGATTCTGCAACTTTGTTAATTGGTATTATAATCATTGTAATGTGAACGGGATGCTGTCTAAAATTCATGCATTTTCAAGGGCACCAAGTTGCATAGTTAAAAGATACTAGGTCTATGATATCAATGGATATAGTTTTTCAACTGTGTCAAAGGATAGCAAAAGCACAACTCAGAATAGCGGAGTTTTTATTGAAATCTGAATCCATGTAGTAGTCGAGCAAGAGAGACAAAAAACCAATCGTTGTTGTCATGGCATTTTATGGGGTCATCAAGGATATTTGGGAGTTGGATTATGTTGAGTTTAAAGTGGCAGTGTTCAAGTGTCGTTGGGTTGAAAATGGTGTCGGGGTACGTACCGAGCTCCCCATGGGTTTTACGCTTGTGGACTTGAATTCACGTGGGCTACGAGGATGACAAGTTCATCCTAGCGGCTCAAGCTCTCTAGGTATTTTATATCAGAGACCCAAGCAATGAGAAGTTACATGTTGTACTCCACAACAATAAATACTTTTTTGAAGATAAAGTTGGAATTAATGTCAAATTTGACATTGCAGAGTTTCCGTCTACATTCTCTAGTTTGGAGGACATAGGTGGACCATCTGTAATTAGGCGATCACATGGGGATGGACTGTGGGTGGATGAGAATGGAAATATTGTGGGTGGTGATGTAAAAGTAAAAGATAGGGTGGTCCTTTTGTTTTGTTGATAACTTTTGGATCCCCTTTTGCACTATTTTGTTTCACACTGAGAGTATTTGTAATGGATTCTTAACAAATGTTTGCAAAATTTTAGCTTATTACTGAATTTTTAACAAGAAATTAATTCTATGGTTATTCATAGCATTGGTAAAAACAATGAAGACCAGTGCTACAAAGTAGGGCACTTGCTCTATTTTTGGGCAGAGTACTTGAAAAACAGAGTTAAAGCAGCTACGTAGGGCTGCCCTTAAAACCTAGCATGGGTATTTGAGGTTTTAAAGCACCGACTCATTTACTAGTGCTTCACACTTAAACAGGAAATTATGTGCTGTTCTCTGGTCCATCCGAGAATAATTCAAATGATTTTAAAGCTGCTTCACATTTACCAGTGCTATTATTTCACCTGGACCTTTTTCACCGGTATTATTTCACCTGGACCTTTTTCACCGGTACACCATCTTTTAGTTACGTAAAAAATAAAATTTTGTGTATAACAAACTACCTGGAAACATTGGGCATACAAAGATTTATGTGCATTGTATTCATTGGGAAAAAGTACATTTCCCAAACATTGAATTTCACTTCTTGATCACCAATTGGCAATTCCAAATTTCTTGGAAGGACAAAATGCAAAAGCAAAAAGTTTACTCATAACTCCAAATTGAAATCCGCTCAAAATTTAACGTACAATTAACCTCCATGATGTTTTCTACAACCAAAAATCTAAATTAATATCAGTAATAAGGTCGTAATAAGTCTCCATAAAAGTCCCCGAAATCTCTAAGCATCTCTTGCTAACTCTACAACATACACTAGTGCTTTAGCTCATGTGTAATTTTAATTCTTTATTTTTATCCAATGAAATGAGATATCATGGGTGTTGTGCGCGGGTAAGTTAGTGTAATTCGACCGCTTAGTTGGAGGGTATTTTTGCAAAAACAATTAAATCCACCCTCAGGACTATGATTGGTGAAAATTAATCTCTGTACTAGTTCCCAGGCATATCAGATACCTAATTAATACCCATTAAGTAGACATATATGGTCATAAACATTTCAGAAACTCATTGGGCGCTAATGTAATATTATTATAGTATGTAATCGCCCATCGCTCGAATGAGAAATAAACGTGTACACCAATGTGAACACGGTTTTAAACTGTCAATTAAACATTTATTTGGTCAATTTTGTAAACCAACTAATCCCAAAAAGTGTGGGGGTAGAAAACCTAATAAATCAAAGTTGTAAGATATGTTAATACCGGTTCTTTATTTATCTGACAAATGCTTCAAATTTTGCGGGAGATTGAAATAATTTGAAAATTTTAAACTCCAGAGGTGGGAAACTTGAATTTTTGAAGCACCGGTACAACTATATATAGGCACCGGTGTTGTATACATGTGCTGGACACTTAGAAAAAGAATAGGTCATTTTCTTACTGTCCAACCGTAAGAATTAAAATACTTGTCAAAGCAGCCGCGCGCAACTGTGTTATCTATTGAATAGCACCGATTTAATTTACCAGTGCTTAGTACTTAGAATATTTTTTTGCACATTGCTCTCTGCCTGAAGATGAAAAATGAAAAATACATACCAAGCAACTACGTGCAGCTGCTTTATCTAAAAAATAGCACCAGTTTTATTTACCGGTGCTCAATACTTAGAATGTTTTGTACCACATTGCTCTCTGCCTGAAGATGAAAAATAAAAAAAAATTCATAAAAAGCAGCTGCTCACAAATGCTTTAACCAATTATGGGCACCGATATTATTGATGTATCGGTGCTATTAGACTACATATATAAACTTCAGTGGACGCTTCCACTACCACACCCACCTCCTCCACCCCCACCGGTGATCTTCCGCCCTTAGTCGCCACATATCCTCCACCCCCGCTGCCCTAATTCTCTGACCATCTTCCGCCCTATGTCTCCATCGGCCACCTTCCACCACCGGGCATCTTCCTCTGCCCGCTATCTTCCACCGCTGGCCTAAGGACATGCAATCTCAGGCCTTACCCCTGCCGCCCTAATTCTCCGACCATCTTCCACCCTAAGCTTGATCGGCTATCTTCCACTGATGGCCTTCTTCCACCGCCGGCCTCCACCGTCGATTCAAGTGGACCATCCCATGATGAAATCATACCACAACCATTTTAGTACTCATTTCATCCAGTGTACCACAACCGGTCCTCTACCGTTCCTCCGCCAGTTAATCCCGTGCTGAAATCTTAAAGCCATCTCATTCAAGGCGAGTTTTCCCATTGTAAACTGAGGTGGTTTCATAATGTTGTGATTTTGATTGTGTGTAGTTCATGATGTACCGTTCTGATTGTAATGTGATACCAGTGCGATGTGGTTGTTAATACACCGTTGTGATTGATATGTGATTCCCTGTTCTACACTTAGATTGTCATTGTGAGTTGTGATTTGTCGAGCCGTGGTTCGTGAATTGTGATTTGTGAGCTTTGAATCGTGAGTTGTGATTGTGATTTATGATTGTGAGTTGGGATAATCGTGCATTGTTAGTGGTGATTTGTTAAATTTTTCTCCACCTGAATATCATTCCACTGAGTTGTGATATGTGATTCATGACTTGTGATTTATGATTTTCCCCAATGTGTAATGATTTTCCCTAAAATAGATGCCTCCCAAAGGTAAGAAAATTGTTACAAGGGGGAAGAGAAAGAGCGTCGGCAGTAATTGGAAAAGTTGTGGACAAAAAAGACACAACCATACCCATCGAGGATGACACCCAAGCCACCGTTCCAGTCATATTACAAATCAAGGCGCCTGATTCAACAATTGTAGAGAATTTAGCCAATGAAGAGCCTCGAACCTCCACTAATGACGAAGAGTCTCCATCCGCCAAACAGGGGACCTTGAATGACGACAAGATATATGATGTTTCCAAGTCTGGGGGGGGGGAGCATGGAAAGGCATTTGACATGATCGAACTTAAGAAGTAGTGCAAGAAGTGTGGTACAACCATATGGCAGTCGGTGATACTGGTCAAGGAGAATAATCCAGTGCCAGTAAGGTTCAACCTTTCTGACATGGTATGCACGAGGAATTGAACTGCGTGGACTGCATACATACACTACGCATTCCGGCGGCGAATCAAGTTCGGGACACACAAGCTTTAGAATAACATCCCTGATGACACCAAGGGCTTGGAAAGAAATTTTGGTGAGAAAATTTCACAACTCATATATGTTTAAGTTCATAAGTTTACCTTATGAGCTAAGATTAATTCCCATTTATTATCGATGACTACGAGCTAACATCTGTTTTTTTTCAACACTGCAGACGAGCTTTAAGTTTGAATAGAAATTGACCCCAAAAGAACTTGCAAAATTGAAACATGATGTGTACGTTGTAGCCGACAATGGCCATCGTAACTGGAAATCTAAAGTTGCAAAAAAAACATTCAACAAGTGGTAGAAGGCACACATAAGTTAAAATATGAACCATGGGACAAGTACAAATAGATGGACGAAGAGGAGCGGTACAAGTTTGTAAAGAGGAGGACAACACCATAATTTAAGGTAAACTTTCATCAACATTCGTGGATTCACGACACAGTTTCATTTCAATCTACTTATACCAATTACGTTATTCTAACCTCAATTTATTTCCTTTGGATAGAAAATAAGTGAGACTAATAACGGGAAATTGTAGGAATAGTTTTGAACACATCAGACTGGACGGAGCAGACATCGGGCCACGTGGGAAAAATCATTTAGAAAATGAAAGAAGCGGAACGAGTGAAACTGGCTGCGCAGGGCTTGACGAAGGAGGTGATCGAGGCTAAGCTTCAAAGCAAAGAGTTCAATGTGGATAGGTCCCTAGTTTACCTGGAGTCCATAAAGCTTGCAGACAAAACCACATACACAAATCCCGTTAACATAGCCGTTGCCGAAAACATTGTAAGTTTTCCCATATAAATTGATTCTTTTAGTATTTTGCGATTCCGCTTTGAATGCTATTAATATTTTAGCAAATTGAGTTTCATGCTTATATTTTACACCTAGCCGCAAATCAAAATGAATGAGGAGACTGCTAGGGGCACATTGGTTCTCAAATTGAGGGAGGACGTACTAATAAAGGCGACCAACAAGCAGGATCACCCAGGGAGGTACAGGGGTAGTCAAACGAACCTCACTAAAGAGGTTTTCGTACCCCATCTGCCCCAAAGTAGAAACAAATGCAGTAGCAACTCGTTCCCCGCTCTAGCAATCCAAAAGCAGAAAACAACAGACCAACTAGTGGTGAAGGCAATGGTGTCGTACCTCTCCCAACTAATCAAGGGAATCAGATCAGCGGGAGGTCCAAATACCAGTGGGACTGGATGATCCCAAGTCCTTCATAGAAAAGGCATTTTCCAAAGAAAGTGGGGCCCTGGCAGAATCTGATGGTCCACCAATCGATGAGGAGGACGATTAGAAGGTAATATAATGGATTAGCATTCTTAATAATTTCTTTTATCAAATACTTTGTCCATTACATATTATAGTTCATATATTTTCTTATGAAAAATGTTCTACAATTAATAACAGGATGGGAAGAAGGTAAATTTGCTCGTGAAGAAATTAGACAGGTCAAGAGCCCTGGTGGCAAAGGGATTTCTCTAAAGAAAGTGCCACGCCCATTCTTTTACAAGTGGAATCGCTTGTGTCCGGGTGATTGAACAAGTGTTCCATGCTAAAACAGGCTTGCCCTCTGCCAATCACACATTCATTGATGTCGGAGAGGCTCTTGGACACGTCGTTGATTGGGAAAATTTATTGATCGACCATGATTTGGACACCACTGCTGAAGAAGAGAAGGACGTGCATGTCAATGACTGTGCGGAAAAAGAATTTGATTTCCTTGAGGTTCCTAATGACGAGGTATATCTAATAAACTATTCACAATATGTATTTTATTATTAACATATTTTAATTTTTTGAATGTAGGTTTATTCAAATTAATATCTAACTACTTTGTCCATGCAGCCTTCCGATTCAATCACAAGTTATAGGCCGGGGAGGAAAATGGACACAACATTGATTACGCCCCTGAAATTAGTAATACTATAATTACTCGTGACTAAATCATCCACACATATTAGGAAAATTAACCTATCACTTAACAAATGTTATTTTACTAACTACGTGCATATTGAAAACACCCACCCCTTAAAGGACCATCAAATTATGAGGGAGTTCATCAACCTGTGCAATGAGAAGGAAACAAAAATGAATGCTATGGGAAAGGTTGTATATTACAAGCTCTTTCCTATATCGGCATTTGCCAAACCATGCAAAACTGGCATTTGCATCCAGCAACTGTTGGAGTTTGGAGACAAGCACAGGAATTGTCATGGCATGGCATGGATCTCAAACGCACAGCTGGATTTGTGGATAGGGTAGATTCCAAATGATTCAAATCATGTATCTTTTTTCATTAAATATCCATGTCATGAAATGACATGTGCTCTGACAGGCACATGTGGAGTGCACATGTGGAGTAAAATGGAGGCCACGAACAATGGCAGAATACAGTTTTGTGTCGCCAACACTGGAAGAAATGTCAACTTGTGTCAAGAGCAAAATATAGCTGCTCGGGATGCCCTTATATGGGACTCGATAAAGAACTTAGTTGTCACCATTTACTTTGTGCCATACCTCAAGAGGTCAGAAATGTTACAATATAATTTAAATTGATATAATTTTTGTAAAATTCAATTTATAGATTAACTTTTAAAATTGTAATGAAGGTCACATTGGTTCCCCATCCGCATTTGTCCCAGAATTAACCATGTCTTCACATTGGACACACGGACTAGTGGTATTAACCCTAAGGATCACATAGAAACACAAGTTCTTTCCAAGTATTAATTTCAATTCAATAACCCTACTTCTTCCGATAATAGTATTTTCAAATTTACTAATTCAAACATATCACATGGTTGCATGTAATTATGAGAGTTTGAAGAGGAAGAATGACCCCTCACCCAATTTTAGTTGGGATATAACAAACATCAACGTAAGTATTAAACAAAAATAGTAAAACATACTTTAGACTTTTTCTTCTTTCCGTACACTAATTAATCACATTTCTTTGATTCTATCTTAGCACCGACCACAAGGAAGTGCCTAGAAATGTGGCTATTATGTCATGCGATTCCTTGAGGAGCTTGCCCTTGAGAAAACTTCCAACAATCCTATTGACGTAAGTATCGAAACTCAATAGGAAAAACATAATATGTGTCTGGCTTTTGTTACAGTAACCTCGTCATACAAAGTAATATTTAATTTGATCGAAACACAGATTTTTCCAGAGAACCAAGGCTAGTACAACGCCTACACACTTTAGGAGGTGGAAGCCAAATGGTGCGAGGCATGGGTTAATAGTTATGCAAAATATGCCAAGGAAGATTCGGAAAATTTTTTTGATTGATATGTGTGAATGGATGATGGGAATTTTCTGGGTAATGGATTGATATGGCATGGTTGTATATTGATATTGGCATTTCATTATTTCTTTTCTTGTACAATTTGTTCATTCGTATTGACATCAATTGATGACTCGTAATTTTTCCTCGTGGTTGATCTGGGATGGCACAACAATTTTAAAAATTGCCCATGCAATTTGTTTTTCAAAATTAGCACCGATTGCAAAATGAATTCAAAATCGGTGCTATAAATTAATACCAACCAGGGAACCGGTGTCAAAACCAATATACTCCAACCGGTGCTATGGTTATAAGTACCTGCTCTAAAAACTATGTAGGAATATAATTTGCACCGATATCAAATCAAACATGGTGCTAAAAAATGACCACCCACATCCTTTTATGCCGGTGCTAAAAATCATTTGTCGGTGCTATTTCTCCGTGTCCAATCCAAATTTTAATACACCGGAACACTTCCAAACCGGTGATATAAAAAAGTACCGGTACAAATCCTTATTATCAGTGCTCAGAAACTATAACTGGCATGCTGATCTGAGCACCGATTTGACATTTTTGAGCACCGGTATATAACATACTGGTTCTCCAGTTCAGCACCAGTATAGTTTACCAGTGCTATCAACTCTCCCTTTTGCACTGGGTTACTTAGGCACCGGTATCCCAGCAGGGAAAATACCAGTGCCTATGGGGGGTTTTTATCGGTGCCTATGGGTGTTCTCCAAGTAGTGAGCTAAAGTTGTTTGGTAGGCCTGTCAAATAGGTTAATTTGATCAACCCATTATCCAAACCCAACCCATTATCTAATGAGTCTTTATCCAATTAACCCATTAATTAATGGATCATAATGGGTTGGATCATAAATGAGTTGAGTCATTAAATGGATAACCCATTGGGTAACTCATGAGATAACTAATATGACCCAATGAGTTCAAATATATTATCCAATTAGTCATTATCCAATAAGTCATTATGTAACTAACCCAATAAATTATCATTCAATATTTTCTTCTGATTTGGGTTACAAGTTGACATTATCCAATGAGATCAGATATTAAATGCTCATTAGTTTTTGGGATTTGGCGGGATGAGAATAATTAATGTTAATGAGAAATTTTGATCTCAATGGGTCCCATATTATGTTAACTCAATGGGAACCTAACAAATACCCAATAAATATTCAAAATTACCCAATTAAATGCATGTGTAATATTTCACATAAATATTCACTATAATTCACAAATTATACAAAATATAATTCACAAATTATTCGAGTTCAATCTCATACAATATTCGAGTTCGTACAGTATTCGAGCTCGTACAATATTCGAATTCAATCTCGTACAGTATTCGAGCTCGTACAAAATTCGCACTTAATCTCGTACAATATTTGAGTTCAATCTCGTAGAGTATTTAAGCTCAATCTCGTACAGTATTCGAGTTCGTACAATATTTGAGTTCAATCTCGTACAGTATTCGAGCTCAATCTCGTACAATATTCGAGTTCGTACAAAATTCGAGTTCAATCTCGTATAGTACTCGAGCTCAATCTCGTACAGTATTCGAGCTCAATCTCGTACAGTATTCAAGTTTGTACAATATTTGAGCTCGTACAGTATTTGAGCTCGAGCTCGATTCCAACTAATATTGTTTGTTAATTTCATCGAGTTTACAAAGACAACATATTATATATTTTTATTAAATATTTTATTAAATATAATATACATAATATTATATTACATAATATAATAAATAATTATATATTAGGGAAAAATTAAATCATTCGTAATCAAACTTGTGAAAATTTAGTTATCTTGTGATATAAAATTATCCACGGGTAACCCATTACCCAGCCCAACTCAACCCACCCAAAATTATCCGACGGGTAACCCATTATCCAACCCAACTAAACCCAATAACTACAACCCAATTATATACATTAACCCAATGGGTCATTATCCAATAAGTCTTATCCAATAAGTGGAAATAGTATATGGATAACGGTTATCCAATGGGTGACCCGATCCATTTGACGGGCTTATTGTTTGGTTTGAAATCACATGATTGCCACAACTTGATGCATGAATTGAATTCCATTAACATTAGTCCATCATTGCCTTCTTATGTAAGATTGTGCATTACAAAATTTTTTTTTTTCAAGTCCATTTTTTCCCAAAAAGCATTAGTGTGGCCAAGCTAGACTGACTGCAAAGGATGATAGTTGAAGTTTTGTGATGAGACGTCAAATGCACGTATTTTCCAAAGCATTTAACATCACTTTTGTCATATTTTTGTTGTAAGATTGCTAGATTTACACAGGTTTACATGATAAGGGGTTTAGATGACCATTTTTGGTTTTTATATCTAAATCCTTCATTTTGTAACCTATGTTTAATCTAATGGACTTTTGGTCCTTATGAGCATCTAGATTCCTTTTTGTAAGATTAATTTGTAGATTACTCGTGAGCACTTAGGAGTAGTGAAGGCCATTCGAAAGGATGGTAGAAGATGGAAGGCCACTCACAAAGTGGTAGAAGATAAAGTGAAGAAAGGAGAGCAAAGCAAAGGGTGAAGAATGATCTATGTTTTGAAGCAGAGTTTTGAGAATTTTCTGAGAAAAATCAGGCTCCAAGAGTGGTACCATTGGATTTCTCTTCTCGATTACTATAAAATCGACTACAAGAACTCCAAAAACAGATCAACGGTTCACCCGGAGGAAGCAAAACAAAATGGGACTTTTTTCTATCGCGACTCGCGACGAGTGTGTCGCGACTCACGAAATGTTGACCTGAGAGCTCAAAATTTTACTGATCTGGTCACGACTCGCAACGGCCTCACGATACTGCCCTGCAACATGCATTTTACTCCCTTTTTTCTTGTACTATAAATAGCTTTTAACCCCCTTCTTCCCCAACACTCTAAGCCCGACTTGGAGGTTCCAAAACCCTAGTTTTTCACCATTTTCTGCCATTTCTTCTTCTTTCTTTGTAGATCTTTGTTCTATGTTATGGGTTTTGATTATCTAGCTTAGTTTTATCTTGGGAGCAATGGATTGAAGCTTCCATATCTATGTAGTAAGAACCATATCTATCTATTTAGTGCTTTTGCTATTGTGCATTTATTGAGCTTTGAATGTGAATTGTTAATTGCATTGATGTTGTTGGAAGTTTGAGTATATGAATTGCTTGTATGATTACTTGTTAGGGTTGGGAGAAAGTAGCTAATTCTCCCCTCTTTTAATGTGGAATCCAAGGGCATGAGTTAGAGTTTCTTAAATGATGTTGGTGTGTTGATAATTGCTAGATGAATGTGATGATGTCGAACTCGTTGTCATGTTTATTTTAGGTAGCAAATGAGAGAAGTCTATGAATGTTGATCATTCTTGACTAATCTTGTGTAAATGTATGAATTGGTTAAATGCTTAGATACGGTGTAGTATTTATAAGTGTTGCCAAGCTTGTTGATTCTTTGTGCTAAATTCCATCAATGGGATACTCTTAGTCCTAAGGGAGTCATTGGTGGGGTTTGACAAGAGATGTCGAATTCACTCTTGCAAACTACTATCTAAGAAGGATAGAAGATTTATCTTCACAACAAGTAGTTGAAGTAGTGAATAGATTGTTTCACTCGTTCTTGAAGCCTTTATTATTTAGCATTTATGTATTCTTGATGCTATGTTTCACTTCATTTGTGTCATGGGTTTTTTGAGAATAGGAAGTATTTTTATGATTGAAGTGTTCGGGTGTTAGGAAAGTGACGAATTCCTTAGCTCCTTTGCATGAAAATCTATGAACATGAACTTAGAACTTCTTGTGCATAATGTGTTGTGATTTTTGCTAGATAAATATGTCAATGTTAAGTCAAGTAATGAATGTGATAGAATGAGTGAATGGTTCAATTATCTACATTAGGTTTGGAAGTGGATATCAATTGCCCCAAAGGCTTTATCTTTGTAGTTTTAAACCCCTTTTTCTTAGTTTTGTTTGATGATTAGCCTAGTTACTTGACTTTGCTAGTTATCTTGTCTTTTTAATTTCATAACTTAGGACCACCAAACAATCAAACCCCCCCATTTACATGCTTTTATATGTATGTATATATGTCTACTCCTAGCCTAATATCAACCTTTTGTGCCTGAACGCTTAGGAAGATCCCTCTTCTTCGTGGATGACCCCGACTTGCCTCTATCTACTTAGTTGTAGATAGTAAGCATTTAGGGCTTATAAATATTAACTTTGAGAGGTACGGCAATGACCTCCCAAATTTTGGCGCCACTGCCGGGTAAGAGGCATTTATTTATAAATGTTTGGGCATTTTTGGTTGCATACTAGCTACTTGTTTTTATTTTCCACTTCTTGGTGGTTGTTTTTGTTCGGAGTTGGTATTGCTTGAGTTCTTGGTTACTTTTTATCGAGAATACTTGCAATATGATTTTGGACTTTTGAAAAGGAAAAAAATATATTTTAAAATGGAGCGTCTCACCATGAGGGAACTCATGATGAGAAGAGAGGCTCAACAAGCAAGATTTTGTAGGATGTGTCATTCCGACCATCCTACCGAGTCTTGCTATTTGTTGTGGGAAGAGCACTATGAGGGAGAAAGAACCCTTGGTTTCCAAAACCAAGGATATTATGAAGAGTGCTACCAAGAGGTAGGAGATGTTGGTTTTCAAGGGCAAGAAGCTCAAGAATAGTATCCATACCACAATCCTTACAATCCGGAATGAAGTGGTAGTCCGGATTGGTGGTATGAGAATGATCCGGAAAACCAACAATACGAGCAAAATATTTGGCCATCACCACCTTATACAATACACCAAAACCAAGCCCAACAAGGAAGTTCAAGTTTGACACGTGAGGAAGTCATGAATACAATAGCAAACTTGAACTACTTTATTAGTGAGGAGCCGGACACTCGGCTCTCCTCTAGTGTTGAGGCTATTGAGGGGCACGTGAGGAGTATGTTGGAAGCGTTGGCCCGAATGGAAGCTCGTGATTATGAAAATGCACCATCCCAAATCGAACTCGAGGATTCGGTGAGTGAGGTCACCATGGGAAATGACTTTGAGTTCGAAGGGGATGAGGAGTTGGTTGTTGAGGATAAAAAAATGGAGGAAGAGGTGAATGTGCTACATTCCTTAGCATCGTCACCCCTTCTCCCACCTAGTGAACCAACTCTACCATTTTTGGAAGTTTTGAGGGAGACAAGAGATGAGCCAAAAGACTACCCCAAGCCTTCTAACCACCCAACTCCCTTTAAACCATCTCCACCTCGACCAAAATTTACTCTTGAAAGTTTTGTACCCCCACTTCTCTATTTTTGGATACTCATGGTGAAGGGGTTCAAACCTTCACCATATGGATAACATTAGGGTCGTGCTGACGACCTTAAAAATACGGAGCTTCTCGGGAGGCAACCCGAGCTTCTAAGTTAGATTAGTATTTTTCTTTTCTTGAAAAAAAAGCATTCATCAACCATGTCCTCAAACCCTTACCCAAAACAACAAGAATACCACCACAACCCACCACCAAAAACCACTACCAAAACCACCATCTAGGAGTACTACTAGTTGTTGTCTTTTGTGAGTGTTGATCGGGATTTGCATAGTTGTGGTTTCATAGTGAATGGATCAAAGTTTCATGTTGGACGGTGTTCAAGAACATGGAGGAGAGAACATTCATTGAGGAGTGAGCATTGCCATCATCGGGAAGGATCTCCAAGGTCCTGGTTGTAAGCATATTTTTTTCTTTCTCCCTTATTTCTTTATCTTGTCCTATTCATATTTAGGACAATGTGTGTTTCAAGTGTGGGGAGGTAAAGAGGAATATATATCTCATTGTATTGTATTGTAGAGTTCATATGCTCCACTTTGATGTGTTTTGTTTGAAAAAAAAAGAAAAACAATTCCCGCTAAGTTGAAAACCCGAGAGGGCAACTTAGGCAAAAGTGAGAGGCCCGAATAGGTCGAAAACCCGAAAGGGCGACCTATGCAAAAATTAGAGACCAAATGGTGTGGAAAAAGGTGAGGGTGAGCATTGAAAAAAGAAAAATGTGTGAAGCTAGGATGAAAACCCGAGAGGGCTTCTAGGCAAAATGAGAGAAAATGAGAGAAATTAAAAATTTTTATGCTTCTCTTGATTTGTCTATTAATGGCTTTTTTGGTAGAGTAAGTTAGCTTGCCATTATATGTATACCTCACTTTTGTTATGGTTTGTTGGTTGTTTAGATTATCTTAGACTTTGGGATGTGAGAGTGTGAGAGATTCTTATGTCTTTGGGATTAGGGTAGTCTAGGAATATAATGTTGGATTTTTTGAGAAAACTTTTACATGCTAGTTTACGCTTTGATCTTTGCTTGTTTTTGTTTACTTGAGGACGAGTAAGGTTTAAGTGTGGGTAGATTTGATGAGACGTCAAATGCACGTATTTTTCAAAGCATTTAACATCTCCTTTGTCATATTTTTGTTGTAAGATTGCTAGATTTACATAGGTTTACACGATAAGGGGTTTAGATGACCATTTTCGGTTTTTATATCTAAATCCTTCATTTTGTAACCTATGTTTAGTCTAATGGACTTTTGGTCCTTATGAGCATCTAGATTTCTTTTTGTAAGATTAATTTTTAGATTGCTCGTGAGCACTTAGGAGTGGTTTATTGAAGGCCATTCGAAAGGATGGTAGAAGATGGAAGGCCACTCACAAAGTGGTAGAAGATAAAGTGAAGAAAGGAGAGCAAAGCAAAGCAAAGCAAAGGGTGAAGAATGATCAATGTTTTGAAGCAGAGTTTTGAGAATTTTCCGAGAAGAATCTGCCTCCAAGAGTGGTACCATTGGATTCCTCTTCTCGAGTAATATAAAATCGACTACAAGAACTCCCAAAATGGATCAACGGTTCACCCGGAGGAAGCAAGACAAAACGAGACTTTTTTCTATCGCGACTCCCGACGAGTTTGTCGCGACTCGCGAAATGTTGACCTGAGAGCTCAAAATTTTACTGATCTGGTCACGACTCGCAACGGCCTCGCGATGGCCTCGCGATACTGCCCTGCAAGTTGCATTTTACTCCGTTTTTTCTTGTACTATAAATAGCTTTTAACCCCCTTCTTCCCCAACACTCTAAGCTCGACTTGGGGGCTCCAAAACCCTAGTTTTTCACTATTTTCTTCCATTTCTTCTTCTTTCTTTGTAGATCCTTGTTCTATGTTATAGGTTTTGATTATCTAGCTTATTTTTATCTTGGGAGCAATGGATTGAAGCTTCCATATCTATGTAGTAAGAACCATATCTATCTATTTAGTGCTTTTGCTATTGTGCATTTATTGAGCTTTGAATGTGAATTGTTAATTGCATTGATGTTGTTGGAAGCTTGAGTATATGAATTGCTTGTATGATTACTTGTTAGGGTTGGGAGAAAGTAGCTAATTCTCCCCTCTTTTAATGTGGAATCCAAGAGCATGAGTTAGAGCTTCTTAAATGATGTTGGTGTGTTGATAATTGCTAGATGAATGTGATGATGTCGAACTCGTTGTCATGTTTATTTTAGGTAGCGAATGAGAGAAGTCTATGAATGTCGATCATTCTTGACTAATCTTGTGTAAATGCATGAATTGGTTAAATGCTTAGATACGGTGTAGTATTTATAAGTGTTGCCAAGCTTGTTGATTCTTCGTGCTAAATGCCATCAATGGGATACTCTTAGTCCTAAGGGAGTCATTGGTGAGGTTTGACAAGAGATGTCGAATTCACTCTTGCAAACTACTATCTAAGAAGGATAGAAGATTTATCTTCACAACAAGTAGTTGAAGTAGTGAATAGATTGTTTCACTCGTTCTTGAAACCTTTATTATTTAGCATTTATGTATTCTTGATGCTATGTTTCACTTCATTTGTGTCATGGGTTGTTTGAGAATAGGAAGTATTTTTATGATTGAAGTGTTCAGGTGTTAGGAAAGTGACGAATTCCTTAGCTCCTTTGCATGAAAATCTATGAACATGAACTTAGAACTTCTTGTGCATAATGTGTTCTGATTCTTGCTAGATAAATCTGTCAATGTTAAGTCAAGTAATGAATGTGATAGAATGAGTGAATGGTTCAATGATCTACATTAGGTTTGGAAGTGGATATCAATTGCCCCCAAGGCTTTATCTTTGTAGTTTTAAACCCCTTTTTCTTAGTTTTGTTTGATGATTAGCCTAGTTACTTGACTTTGCTAGTTATCTTGTCTTTTTAATTTCATAACTTAGGACCACCAAACAATCAAACCCCCCCATTTACATGCTTTTATATGTATGTATATATGTCTACTCCTAGCCTAATATCAACCTTTTGTGCCTGAACGATTAGGAAGATCCCTCTTCTTCGTGGATGACCCCGACTTGCCTCTATCTACTTAGTTGTAGATAGTAAGCATTTAGGGCTTATAAATATTAACTTTGAGAGGTACGGTGATGACCTCCCAAATTTTGGCGCCACTGCCGGGTAAGAGGCATTTTTTTTAAATGTTTGGGCATTTTTGGTTGCATACTAGCTAGTTGTTTTTATTTTCCACTTCTTGGTGGTTGTTTTTGTTCAGAGTAGGTATTGCTTGAGTTCTTGGTGACTTTTTATCGAGAACACTTGCAATATTATTTTGGACTTTTGAAAAGAAAAATAATTATTTAAAAAATGGAGCGTCTCACCATGAGGGAACTCATGATGAGAAGAGAGGCTCAACAAGCAAGATTTTGTAGGATGTGTCATTCCGACCATTCTACCGAGTCTTGCTATTTGTTGTGAGAAGAGCACTATGAGGGAGAAAGAACCCTTGGTTTCCAGAACCAAGGATATTATGAAGAGTGCTACCAAGAGGTAGGAGATGTTGGTTTTCAAGGGCAAGAAGCTCAAGAATAGTATCCATACCACAATCCTTACAATCCGGAAATGGAGTGGTAGTCCAGATTGGTGGTATGAGAATGATCCGGAAAACCAACAATACGAGCAAAATAGTTGGCCATCATCACCTTATACAATACCCCAAAACCAAGCCCAACAAGGAAGTTCAAGTTTAACACGTGAGGAAGTCATGAATACAATAGCAAACTTGAACTACTTTACTAGTGAGGAGCCGGACACTCTGCTCTCCTCTAGTGTTGAGGCTATTAAGGGGCACGTGAGGAGTATGTTGGAAGCGTTGGCCCAAATGGAAGCTCGTGATTCTGAAAATGCACCATCCCAAATCGAACTTGAGGATTCGGTGAGTGAGGTCACCATGGGAAATGGCTTTGAGTTCGAAGGGGAAGAGGAGTTGGTTGTTGAGGATAAAAAAATGGAGGAAGAGGTGATTGTGCTACATTCATTAGCATCGTCACCCCTTCTCCCACCTAGTGAACCAACTCTACCATTTTTGGAAGTTTTGAGGGAGACAAGAGAGGAGCCAAAAGACTACCCCAAGCCTTCTAACCGCCGAACTCCCTTTACACCATCTCCACCTCGACCCCCACTTCTCTATTTTTGGATACTCATGGTGAAAGGGTTCAAACCTTCACCATATGGATAACATTAGGGTCGTGCCGACGACCTTAAAAATACGGAGCTTCTCGGGAGGCAACCAGAGCTTCTAAGTTAGATTAGTATTTTTCTTTTCTTGAAAAAAAAACATTCATCAACCATGTCCTTAAACCCTTACCCAAAACAACAAGAATACCACCACAACCCACCACCAAAAACCACTACCAAAACCACCATCTAGGAGTACTACTAGTTGTTGTCTTTTGTGAGTGTTGATCGGGATTTGCATAGTTGTGGTTTCATAGTGAATGGATCAAAGTTTCATGTTGGGCGGTGTTCAAGAACATGGAGGAGAGAACATTCATTGAGGAGTGAGCATTGCCATCACCGGGAAGGATCTTCAAGGTCCTAGTTGTAAGTATATTTTTTTCTTTCTCCCTTATTTCTTTATCTTGTCCTATTCATATTTTGGACAATGTGTGTTTCAAGTGTGGGGAGGTAAAGAGGAATATATATCTCATTGTATTGTATTGTAGAGTTCATATGCTCCACTTTGATGTGTTTTGTTTGAAAAAAAAAGAAAAAAAATTCCCTCTAAGTTGAAAACCCGAGAGGGCAACTTAGGCAAAAGTGAGAGGCCCGAATAGGTCGAAAACCTGAAAGGGCGACCTATGCAAAAATTAGAGACCAAATGGTGTGGAAAAAGGTGAGGGTGAGCATTGAAAAAAGAAAAATGTGTGAAGCTAGGATGAAAACCCGAGAGGGCTCCTAGGCAAAATGAGAGAAAATGAAAATTTTTATGCTTCTCTTGATTTGTCTATTAATGGCTTTTTCGGTAGAGTAAGTTAGCTTGGCATTATATGTATACCTCACTTTTGTTATGGTTTGTCGGTTGTTTAGATTATCTTAGACTTTGGAATGTGAGAGTGTGAGAGATTCTTATGTCTTGGGGATTAGGGTAGTCTAGGAATATAATGTTGGATTTTTTGGGAAAAGTTTTACATGCTAGTTTACGCTTTGAACTTTGTTTGTTCTTGTTTACTTGAGGACGAGTTAGGTTTAAGTGTGGGGAGATTTGATGAGACGTCAAATGCACGTATTTTCCAAAGCATTTAACATCACTTTTGTCATATTTTTGTTGTCAGATTGCTATATTTACATAGGTTTACACGATAAGGGGTTTAGATGACCATTTTTGGTTTTTATATCTAAATCCTTCATTTTGTAACCTTTGTTTAGTCTAATGGACTTTTGGTCCTTATGAGCATCTAGATTCCTTTTTGTAAGATTAATTTGTAGATTGCTCATGAGCACTTAGGAGTGGTTTATTGAAGGCCATTCGAAAGGATGGTAGAAGATGGAAGGCCACTCACAAAGTGGTAGAAGATAAAGTGAAGAAAGGAGAGCAAAGCAAAGGGTGAAGAATGATCTATGTTTTGAAGCATAATTTTGAGAATTTTCCGAGAAGAATCAGCCTCCAAGAGTGGTACCATTGGATTCCACTTCTCGAGTACTATAAAATCAACTACAAGAACTCCCAAAACGGATCAACGGTTCACCCAGAGGAAGCAAAACAAAACGGGACTTTTTTCTGTCTCGACTTGCGACGAGTGTGTCGCGACTCGCGAAATGTTGACCTGAGAGCTCAAAATTTTACTGATCTGGTCGTGACTCGCGACGGCCTTGCGATGGCCTCACGATACTGCCCTGCAACTTGCATTTTACTCCCTTTTTTCTTGTACTATAAATAGCTTTTAACCCCCTTCTTCCCCAACACTCTAAGCCCGACTTAGGGGCTCCAAAACCCTAGTTTTTCACCATTTTCTACCATTTCTTCTTCTTTCTTTTTAGATCTTTGTTATATGTTATGGGTTTTGATTATCTAGCTTAGTTTTATCTTGGGAGCAATGGATTGAAGCTTCCATATCTATGTAGTAAGAACCATATCTATCTATTTAGTGCTTTTGCTATTGTGCATTTATTGAGCTTTGAATGTGAATTGTTAATTGCATTGATGTTGTTGGAAGCTTGAGTATATGAATTGCTTGTATGATTACTTGTTAGGGTTGGGAGAAAGTAAGTAATTCTCCCATCTTTTAATGTGGAATCCAAGAGCATGAGTTAGAGCTTCATAAATGATGTTGGTGTCTTGATAATTGCTAGATGAATGTGATGATGTCGAACTCGTTGTCATGTTTATTTTAGGTAGCAAATGAGAGAAGTCTATGAATGTCGATCATTCTTGACTAATCTTGTGTAAATGCATGAATTGGTTAAATGCTTAGATACGGTGTAGTATTTATAAGTGTTGCCAAACTTGTTGATTCTTCGTGCTAAATGCCATCAATAGGATACTCTTAGTACTAAGGGAGTCATTGGTGAGGTTTGCCAAGAGATGTTGAATTCACTCTTGCAAACTACTATCTAAGAAGGATAGAAGATTTATCTTCACAACAAGTAGTTGAAGTAGTGAATAGATTGTTTCACTCGTTCTTGAAGCCTTTATTATTTAGCATTTATGTATTCTTGATGCTATGTTTCACTTCATTTGTGTCATGGGTTGTTTGAGAATAGGAAGTATTTTTATGATTGAAGTGTTCGGGTGTTAGGAAAGTGACGAATTCCTTAGCTCCTTTGCATGAAAATCTATGAACATGAACTTAGAACTTCTTGTGCATAATGTGTTGTGATTCTTACTAGATAAATATGTCAATGTTAATTCAAGTAATGAATGTGATAGAATGAGTGAATGGTTCAATGATCTACATTAGGTTTGGAAGTGGATATCAATTGCCCCCAAGGCTTTATCTTTGTAGTTTTAAACCCCTTTTTCTCAGTTTTGTCTGATGATTAGCCTAGTTACTTGACTTTGCTAGTTATCTTGTCTTTTTAATTTCATAACTTAGGACCACCAAACAATCAAACCCCCCCATTTACATGCTTTTGTATGTATGTATATATGTATACTCCTAGCCTAATATCAACCTTTTGTGCCTAAACGCTTAGGAAGATCGCTCTTCTTCATGGATGACCCCGACTTGCCTCTATCTACTTAGTTGTAGATAGTAAGCATTTAGGGCTTATAAATATTAACTTTGAGAGGTACGGCGATGACCTCCCAAATTTTGGCGCCGCTGCCGGGTATGAGGCGTTTATTTTTAAATGTTTGGGCATTTTTGGTTGCATACTAGCTAGTTGTTTTTATTTTCCACTTCTTGGTGGTTATTTTTGTTCGGAGTAGGTATTGCTTGAGGTCTTGGTGACTTTTTATCGAGAACACTTGCAATATGATTTTGGACTTTTGAAAAGAAAAAAATTTATTTTAAAAATGGAGCGTCTCACCATGAGGGAACTCATGATGAGACGAGAGGCTCAACAAGCAAGATTTTGTAGGATGTGTCATTCCGACCATCCTACCGAGTCTTGCTATTTGTTGTGGGAAGAGCACTATGAGGGAGAAAGAACCCTTGGTTTCCAGAACCAAGGATATTATGAAGAGTGCTACCCAGAGGTAGGAGATGTTGGTTTTCAAGGGCAAGAAGCTCAAGAATGGTATCCATACTACAATCCTTACAATCCGGAATGGAGTGGTAGTCCGGATTGGTGGTATGAGAATTTGCCGGAAAACCAACAATACGAGCAAAATAGTTGGCCATCACCACCTTATACAATACCCCAAAACCAAGTCCAACAAGGAAGTTCAAGTTTGACACGTGAGGAAGTCATGAATACAATAGCAAACTTGAACTACTTTACTAGTGAGGAGCCGGACACTCGGCTCTCCTCTAGTGTTGAGGCTATTGAGGGGCACGTGAGGAGTATGTTGGAAGCGTTGGCCCAAATGGAAGCTCGTGATTATGAAAATGCACCATCCCAAATCGAACTTGAGGATTCGGTGAGTGAGGTCACCATGGGAAATGACTTTGAGTTCTAAGGGGATGAGGAGTTGGTTGTTGAGGATAAAAAAATGGAGGAAGAGGTGAATGTGCTACATTCCTTAGCATCGTCACCCCTTCTCCCACCTAGTGAACCAACTCTACCATTTTTGGATGTTTTGAGGGAGACAAGAGAGGAGCCAAAAGACTACCCCAAGCCTTCAAACCACCCAACTCCCTTTAAACCATGTCCTCCTCGACAAAACTTTCCTCTTGAAAGTTTTGTACCCCCACTTCTCTATTTTTGGAAACTCATGGTGAAGGGGTTCAAACCTTCACCATATGGAAAACATTAGGGTCGTACCGACGACCTTAAAAATACGGAGTTTCTCGGGAGGCAACCCGAGCTTCTAAGTTAGATTAGTATTTTTCTTTTCTTGAAAAAAACATTCATCAACCATGTCCTCAAACCCTTACCCAAAACAACAAGAATACCACCACAACCCACCACCAAAAACCACTACCAAAACCACCATCTAGGAGTACTACTAGTTGTTGTCTTTTGTGAGTGTTGATCGGGATTTGCATAGTTGTGGTTTCATAGTGAATGTATCAAAGTTTCATGTTGGACGGTGTTCAAGAACATGGAGGAGAGAACATTCATTGAGGAGTGAGCATTTCCATCACCAGGAAGGATCTTCAAGGTCCTAGTTGTAAGTATATTTTTTTCTTTCTCCCTTATTTCTTTATCTTGTTCGATTCATATTTAGGACAATGTGTGTTTCAAGTGTGGGGAGGTAAAGAGGAATATATATCTCATTGTATTGCATTGTAGAGTGCATATGCTCCACTTTGATGTGTTTTGTTTGAAAAAAAAAGAAAAAAAATTCCCGCTAAGTTGAAAACCCGAGAGGGCAACTTAGGCAAAAGTGAGAGGCCCGAATAGGTCGAAAACCTGAAATGGCGACCTATGCAAAAATTAGAGACCAAATGGTGTGGAAAAAGGTGAGGGTGAGCATTGAAAAAACAAAAATGTGTGAAGCTAGGATGAAAACCCGAGAGGGCTCCTAGGCAAAATGAGAGAAAATGAGAGAAAATGAAAATTTTTATGCTTCCCTTGATTTGTCTATTAATGGCTTTTTCGGTAGAGTAAGTTAGCTTGGCATTATATGTATACCTCACTTTTGTTATGGTTTGTCGGTTGTTTAGATTATCTTAGACTTTGGGATGTGAGAGTGTGAGAGATTCTTATGTCTTGGGGATTAGGGTAGTCTAGGAATATAATGTTGGATTTTTTGGGAAAATTTTACATGCTAGTTTACGCTTTGATCTTTGCTTGTTCTTGTTTACTTGAGGACGAGTAAGGTTTAAGTGTGGGTAGATTTGATGAGACGTCAAATGCATGTATTTTCCTAAACATTTAACATCACTTTTGTCATATTTTTGTTGTAAGATTGCTAGATTTACATAGGTTTACACGATAAGGGGTTTAGATGACCATTTTTGGTTTTTATATCTAAATCCTTCATTTTGTAACCTTTGTTTAGTCTAATGGACTTTTGGTCCTTATGAGCATCTAGATTCCTTTTTGTAAGATTAATTTGTAGATTGCTCATGAGCACTTAGGAGTGGTTTATTGAAGGCCATTCGAAAGGATGGTAGAAGATGGAAGGCCACTCACAAAGTGGTAGAAGATAAAGTAAAGAAAGGAGAGCAAAGAAAAGGGTGAAGAATGATCTATGTTTTGAAGCAGAGTTTTGAGAATTTTCCGAGAAAAATCAGTGTCCAAGAGTGGTACCATTGGATTCCTCTTCTCGAGTACTATAAAATCGACTACAAGAACTCCCAAAATGGATCAACGGTTCACCCGGAGGAATCAAAACAAAACGGGACTTTTTTCTGTCGCGACTCACGACGAGTGTGTCGCGACTCGTGAAATGTTGACCCGAGAGCTCAAAATTTTACTGATCTGGTCGCGACTCGCGACGGCCTCGCGATACTGCCCTGCAACTTGCATTTTACTCCCTGTTTTGTTGTACTATAAATAGCTTTTAACCCCCTTCTTCCCCAACACTCTGTGCCCGACTTGGGGGCTCCAAAACCCTAGTTTTTCACCATTTTCTTCCATTTCTTCTTCTTTCTTTGTAGATCTTTGTTCTATGTTAAGGGTTTTGATTATCTAGCTTAGTTTTATCTTGGGAGCAATGGATTTAAGCTTCCATATCTATGTAGTAAGAACCATATCTATCTATTTAGTGCTTTTGCTATAGTGCATTTATTGAGCTTTGAATGTGAATTGTTAATTGCATTGATGTTGTTGGAAGTTTGAATATATGAATTGCTTGTATGATTACTTGTTAGGGTTGGGAGAAAGTAGCTAATTCTCCCCTCTTTTAATGTGGAATCCAAGGGCATGAGTTAGAGTTTCTTAAATGATGTTGGCCACGATGGTGAACTCTCATAAACACAACAAAAGTTATGCTGTGAAGGTAAGCATGATTATACTAAGAAATTTCAATTCTTGAATAGAGAGACTAACTTGATTATTAGTGCTTTTCTCCAGGAATCAATTCCGGGACTTGTTTTGCAGGAGAGGAGATTCACAGAGTGAACGACAATTAGTTTACCTGAATGGATTACCACATTATTTGGCACCGACTGTGGGGAAGGAGAAATTGTTTTGTTTCAATATCCTTTAGGTAAACAATGGTGTTCACCAACAGTAATAAGAGGAGTTATAATCATCAGACACATGAATAAACACTGGGATGCAATAGAAACATGCATCTTAACCAGAACCACACTCTTAATAGAGAAAAATAGCATAGTAAGGAAGAAACGGAGGAGGAAGAAGAGGAAGCAGAATCTCAAAACAATGACCAAGAAAAAGAAAAGAGGGCATTCACAGCATTCTTAGAAGCAAATAGAGAAGGTTTGTACAACCAGATCCTGAAGACACTGAAGCAAAAACCTCCAAGACTTGAAAAAATAATAAGTCAGGAGCATGAGAATCACAAGTACAAAGAAGAGTTGCGGGATATAGTGGCAGACGATGATGTAGACAAATCATCCCTAGCTCCACATTTACGGGATTTTAGGATGCCAAAGGACTTCAAACTCCCTTTACATGTTAAGATCTAAGATGGGACCACAGACACTCATATAGAAATAGCATGATATTTCGCGATGCGAACATCAAATCGATATGTAGGCATTTTCCATTTTCTTGTCACAAACAACAATCACGTGGTTTGAGGACCTTCCCAACGGAAGTGTCAAATCTTGGGCACAATTATCAGATATATTTTTAGTCCGCTTCTACCAGAAGCATAGATTCAAAAAAATGATTGCAGTCTGCACAACATAGCACAATGAAGTGATGAAATTCTGGTGGAGTATCATAATAGATTTATCAAGGAGAGTTTGTAGGTTTGCAACTTGTC
This sequence comes from Rubia yunnanensis, assembly GCA_037428765.1. Taxonomy (NCBI): domain Eukaryota; kingdom Viridiplantae; phylum Streptophyta; class Magnoliopsida; order Gentianales; family Rubiaceae; genus Rubia; species Rubia yunnanensis. The sequence goes on from CM075063.1 coordinate 67,673,620, forward strand.
TTTCCATTCTTCGTTGGGAGCATTCATAGGGAGCATTCACAGGTAGGATGCGATCAGGAGAGTTCTACAAAGAACTAACAAAGAACATGCCGAAAAACCCAAGAAATTCACAAAATACTATTGAGCAAGATGTGTGAACAGAAGAGACAAACAACCGCAAGGTAGAGTGGGAATAAGGCGAAAAGTGAACAATGGAAGAGTTGCAAAAGGGATTTATGAAGAAAGGGAATGTAAACATCCATTTCAAGGGAAGAGAGCCAGGATTACAAGGCACACCATTCTAAGATACTCCCTTGACAAAATCAAGTAAAGAGGTTTGGCAAGCGAACAAAGAAGTGTTTCATGAGCCGACATTTATGTTAGTGCCGCCAGAAAAATGGTCCAAAGAATATCACTGTGCCTTCCACAAGGACCATGGTCATAGCATTAAGTATTGTAGAGATCTGAGAACACAAATTGAAGAAAACTTGAAGAATGGCTACCTAGACCAATGTAGAAAGGAAGGAGGAAGCCAGTATGGCAACATTAACAAAATAGGGAACCCCTCGGAAAAAACTAAAGGGATGGTGACCGCACTGGCAAACAGCCAAAAAATGACTTCAATAGTGGATTACAATGATGCTGCGGAGGATGAAGTAAAATAAATTGTTATCATGTCCATACATGGATCCACAGAGTCATTGTCAAACAATGCTTGGAAAGCTAAAGAAAGTTATTCTCCCCCGCAAAAACCTATCGACAAGAGACTTCGCCCAAATGCGGCGATCACTTTTAGCAAGGAACATGCAGCATCTAATGTTTCACCCCTTAATGACCCCATGGTTATTATAGCTAAAATTGGAAATACAATAGTTCACAGGGTGTTCGTAGACAATGGAAGTGCGGTTGAGATATTATTCGCCAATTTCTTTGACAAACTAGGTTTCAAGCAAACTGACCCAAAGAAATCCACGTCCTCGCTTGTAGGATTCACGCTATGACCAGGATTGCCTTTTGGGAATATACAACTGCCCGTTACCATCAGAGAAAGTGGAAAAAATTGTATAGTTATGTGTGACTTTGTAGTTATGGATGCTCCAGGCAAATTTAATGTCATCATTGGAAGGCCCTCTATTAACGCAACAAACGCGATATGGTCCCCTTACCAGATAGTAATGAAATTCCCCACTCTGGCTGGAATTGCGACTATAAGAGGAAACTAGAAAATGACGAGATAGTGCATGGTTATCGCGATGAAAGCAGGGAAGATTTTGGAAAAGGCAAAGATGGTGAACACAGTTTCAGAAGGTAGGTTGCTACAATAGCCAGGATCAGCAGTAGACCTGGAAGAAGAACGAAGCTAGTGAGTTTGGATGAAGAGGACACTTCGAAGTGCATAAAGATAGGAATACATCTTCCATGCTTAGAAAGAAGATGGTCAAATGAGTACTCCTTGGAATCAATAAATGGAAATTGAAGTGGGAAGAAATAGCATTGGAACTGTTCGTTGAGGCCACGTCCAACGAAGAGGGTTGTAGTGCAGGACTCCTAGTGGTAAACCTGGAAGAAGGCGAATTCCTGCTCAATAAAAATGAAGTGATGTATGAAGCTTTGATAGGTGGACTGGATCTTACCATTAGATAGAAGGCTAAAAACATCTGAGTATTTAGTGATTTACTTATAGTAGTACAACAGGTGAGAGGGGATTTCGAAGTACGAAGAGGACCATTGGTGAAGTATTCAAAGAAAGTTTAGCAACACATAGCCCAATGCATATCAAGAAGTGAAAAAGCTAAGGTGAATACCTTAAGAAAGCTAACAACAGCTGGATTTGAATCTTTGAGCGAACACAGAGAGGGGGTTGTAGAAGTTGTTTCAACTACAATGTTAATAATCCAGAGGGAAGGTGTCAACTGGATAACACCACTAATAGAGTACGTAGAGAAGGGAACATTGCCTAATGATAACGCAGGGGGTCAGGAAATTATAGTTGCGATCTAACAACTACACTTATGAAAAGGTAACCTTGTACAAGAAAGGTTTTCTGTCCCCATGGACAACATGTGTAAGACCAGAGCAGGCAACTGAGATCTTAAAAGAAGTGCATGAAGGGTTGTGTGGAATGCATCAGTAAGCTGGAACAGTGGCAAAGAAAATCATCTAAGCAAGATACTACTGGCCTACCATGTTCAACAATGTGCACAACTTTATGCTCAAAAGTTTCCAAATCAATGCTTCAATGTTGCATAAGCCACTAACTGCTTTGAGAGAGATGTATGGAGCTTTACCGTTTGATAAACTAGGGATCGACCCAGTAAGACCTCCCCAAAAGGCGAGAGCAATGCTAAATCCTTAATTGTGACAATCTGTTACTTCACGAAGTGGATAGAGGCAAAGCTGTTAGGACAAGTAACATCTGAGCTCAGTGTTTTTCAAAAGTTCACATCTTGAGAGCACCCTTAGGCTAACGAACAAGTAGAAGTAATGAACGTGACACTTAGTCAAGGGAATAAGAAGTGATTGAAAGGAGAGCAAACTATTTGGGTGAAAGAGATACCTAAACCCCTATGGTCATACAGAACAATCGTTCGGGAACCAACAGGGAAAACACCATGCAATATGGTCTATGGCCATGAAAAGTTATACCCATGAAAATCGGTAATTCAATCCCCCGACTATATTGTTACACGGAGGAGGACAATCCAGACATGGTGAAGTTGGATCTAGGCGAATTGGAAGAAAAAAGGAATTCACAGCAATCACAAAGGCTAAGTATAAAGAGAGAATGACTAGAGCTTACAATCAGAAAGTTAAGGAAACACGATTTCAGATTGGCAATTTTGTGAAAGAACCAAGCTTGGCGTAAGAACGAGGAAAGTTATGCCCAAAAAGGGAGGGACATTGCAAGATAACGAAGGCCCACATATCCAATTGTTACCAGCTAGAAAGGATAGATGACATCAATGTTCACAACACATGGAACATTTTTAATTTGAAAAGGTTCTATGTCTAGAGTTGGGAGAAAGATAAGAAGCATCTAGTTGTACAGATACCATGAGATTATCATTGGCTGTATTCGGTTTCAAGACGACATTATCGCAGTCATACATCATTAACATTAACAATAGTCTTTCTGGGCTACAATTACATTTTTGGTTCTATACTTGGAAATTGTAGGTAATAACACATTGGCAACACATTACAATCAACGCACTAAGGTCTTTCAATTGTCAAAGGTCGAACGAAAGCACGCATATCATAACAACATCAAACTTGAAAGCTATAGATCTTGCAAATTCAAAATTCCTCCATTGCTCCAAAATACATGATTTTTTCTATTCTTGCTTGAATATCGATATATATAAAAAAATATTTTTTGGTGAAATGTTAGAAAAGCACTAGCACGTGTTTCAGAGTAACCTAGAGTTGTTTACATAGAAGTAAGAAATGGATTAGCCTTGTGTCAAATGGAAAATACAAAAAGAGTAACTCTTAGCCATGTCACCTTTGACACGTGTCATTCTTGGAATTAGCCCCACGTCAAATAAATAAAATTGTATATACCACTTATTCATAATTAAATAAAATAAGTAGTATATAAAATTTTATATACTACTTATTTTACATACAAATAATTTTATATAATTATGAATAAGTAGTACATAAAATTTTATTCGGTGAGAAAATAAAGTTTATTCATTTATATTCGACTATGATCATGTATTACTCAAACTCTACATTTAATTAATTTCATTTGAAAATATAAACATAAAGTCATAGTTAAAAGCATATATATGAAATCTCTAAAAATATAAAAGAAATGGAGTTGTATAAAAAATTTAAAACTTATATTTTATTTTTATTAAAAAATTAATTAAATAATTAATTAATATATATATATATATAATTATTTTAAATCGTGAATCGCAAGGGTGTTATCCGATATTCAAATACTAATAAGTAAGTACCATGTCTGCGAGAGTGATGTGGGATGTCGGTCACAAAAACAACCGACATAGGTAAGCCAGACTTGCATGCGACATTGGTCATTTGTGTCTGGGATAGGTATGTGCGACCTCGGTCACAACGTCGGTAAGCCAGACATCCGTGCAATGTTGGTTATTTGTGTCTGGGATATGTACATGCGACCTAGGTCACAACGTCGGTAAGACACACGTGCGTGCGACGTCGGTCATTTCTTGTCTGCAAGTGGTACGTGCGACATCGGTCACAATATCGGTAAGATAGACATGCGTGTGATGTTGGCCATTCTTGTTTGAGACAAAATTGGTAAGCCAAACATGCATACGACGTCGATCATTCTTGTCTGGGATAGGTACGGGCAACCTCGGTCACAACGTTAGTAAGCCAGACATGTGTGCGACGTCTGTCATGCAGACTTTTTACCTCAATTTTTAAAAAACCACGGTAAAAAGTGTACTTTTTACCTCATTTTTTTAAAACCTAGGTAAAAAATATTTTTTACTTCGAAAAAAATACAACAGAGGTAAAATAACTTTTTACCTTGGTTTTTTAGGGTCAAGGAAAAAACGAGGTAAAATGGGCAAAGTAATAGGTGTTGTTTCTTGTGGTGTTTAGATGTGGCACACGATGAAATTGCACCCCTAATACTTTTGGGTAGACCTTTTCTCAAAATGTCTAAGACTAAAATCGATGTCCACTTGGGAAACTTAATTCTAGAAGCTGACATGAATAGAGAGGAATTTGATATTTATAAGTCTAGGCATGATTCAACAAGGTCGTCTTGATGTGTAAAGGTGTAATCTTATGTGATGATCATGATGAGTCTTCTTGCATGACAAACGAGCATGAATGTTTGAGTGAATATGTTGATGATAATGATGATGAATCCAATGAATTTCATGATGCAATGGATAATATGTCAGTGCTAAATTGTTTCTATTCTAACCAATTTGCAACAGGAAAGGGAGATAATTGAGGGTTTAAAACCTCCTCGACCTCCCTTAGTCACCGAAAGGACATTCATAGATTCAATGATGGTAAGACATGGAGATTCATTCCTATTGGCGGACAAAAGGTCCGAAGGTAAGGATGAATCATTGTGGAGACCTCTTCACGATGATGTCATCATGGGTAGAGTCACCGATGGCAATGCCGGAGACCCACCGGTAAGTGTGTTTAACTAGATTGCTTGAAAGAAAATAAGTCGTGAGAACGCCAATAAATGTACGGTGTTTGTTTTGGTTTTATGTTTTGATTAGTGATTAGTTAGTTTTTGCATGAATCCATGTTTTTCTATGTGGATTTTCTAAATGAAACCCTTGATGGTTTGGAAATTTGAGTTTGAGACTTGTGATTGTGTTTTGAATGGAATTAAATAGGACGTGTGACATAGTCTTTTGAAAAAGAGGGAAAAAACCGAGGATTAGTGAAACCATTGTTGCATGCCTCGTGCCAGGTAGGCCGGCTCGAGGCTAACCTTTGTGCCAGAACTGGAACAGAATGAGGCTATGCCTTGTGCCAGAAGGTTTAGCGCGAGGCTATGCTTCAGGCACCCGTTTGTGCACTACACCAAATTTTCAATTTTCTTTGTTCCGATAATGCATATTTTTGAAAATTCCGATTCTCAAATTCAAAAATGCATTTTTGGTTTAAGAATTTTGGAATTCCCTAACTCCTTAGGATTTCTAAAATACTTCCAAATCCCTTGGAATTAATTGGCTTGTACTATTGTCCCCTAAATTGAGCACTTTAAAATTCCATTCTTATCCTAATTGTACCTCTCACCTTAGTCACCTAGGAAGAAATTCCATTTCCATAGTACACTTCTCCACCTAATTCTCTCATTTGACACAATCTTTCTTCTCAAGAAACACTCACTCTCAAACAGTCCTGGTGAACTTGAAAAATTGAAGCTTTTCTTCAAAAATTCAAATTTTTGCTTATTCTTTTGTGGGTCTTGCAAATCTTAGCTTCAATTTTGGGTAACCCATTGAACTCTATGTTTATGTGCTTTATTTAACATTGTGATGGTGTTTTTTGAAGCATGAATCTTGAATGAGGGTGTTATGAGATATGTATTTGAATTTGAGTTTGTAAGCATAATCTTGTGTTGAAGAAGATGTTGGGAGGATTGATGTGCTATTGTGCGTAAGATATCATCTTTAGTGTTGGGTGATTTGGGAGATAATGAATCTTGGTTGCATGATTTAATTTAATGGTTTGGCGATAACTTACATGAGATTGATATTTGGTGAGGAATGCTCTTGTTTTAATAGCCCATAAGCTTTGAATATTATGTTATGAATGTTTGGGTTATTTGGGAGAATGTTTTCTCATTGAATTATAAGACATGCTTTGTTTATAATCATATCACCACTCGTATCCCCTTATTTTGTTAGGATGCCACCCAAGAAGAATGCCTCAGAAGGGCAAGTCCACTAGGGGTGAGAAGAGGAAGAAGTAATGGAGGGTGCAAACCCCGAAGGGCAAGTCCACTAGGGGTGAGAAGAGGAAGAAGTCGATGAAGGGTGCAAACCCCAAGCCAACAACTTCCATTCTTTGTAACCCTGCATTTGTGACCCGAGGAGTTTATGAGTCTATCCAACATTTTTGGGACTGCAACCTGGAGATGGAGGAACTTGAGAGAGATGAAAATGAGTGTTTTGGAGATGGGGTTTGCTTGCTAGGACACCTTGGCTGTTCTAGGTTTACTCGAGCCGATCACTTACATGTTGAGCAGAGTAGGTTTAGAGGGGTTTCTCGAGAAACACTCCAAGGCTTACATTATGTAGACCCTAAAGTTTTTAGCTATGTTATGGCCGGTTGTAGATAATGATGGACACAAGATGATCAAATTCAACCTGGACGACAAGGAGTACAAGACCGGGAGGTTGGATGAGGCTTTGGGTGGAGGTATGGCAAGGAGATCCAGAAGACACACCGACAAGGGTTACCTTTCTTTCTTGGTTGCTTTTGGGTGATGTCCATTGCCTTTGGGCAATGACTCTCGAGGGTAACTTTTACCCAAATTTGGTGGGGTACTTTGTGTAGAAATACTTAGCGATGGGAGATAGGAAGAGTGGAAAATTTTCCATGGGAGGCATGGTTGGTCTTTTGGTGGAGTATCTAGGTTACCTAGTCACACAACGGGCTCTAGCTAACTTAGAGAGATTGGGAACATGGTACAAAATTGAGAAATTAGCTAAGGCATCTATGGTGGGACCAACGACATTGGAGGGTAGATATGTATGGCTCTATGGCAGAGCGAGTATGTGTAGCTTCATGATTCTTCCACAACCGGAGCACACTGCCATTGACGACACATGCTTGGATGACCTACTTATTTTTCCGGACTAGAATGAGAGAGAAGTCTACAGAGTTATGGCCAACTCGGAGATAGATATTGAGGAGGTCGAGGGTGAGTCCAGTTCAAGAGCACCCCCTAGTTGCTCTTGTTTATCTTCGGACATCATTGAAATCTTTCATTCACTTGGGGACAAGCTTTCGAGCTCCACTCAAGTGTTGCAAGAGGTAGTCCAAGATATTGGGGGGAGGGGGTGTACACTCTCAAGTGGAAGATCTTAACTTGTAGATGGATAGCATTGAGGACACACTACAAGCAACCGGGTACATAGATAGGATTTTCACAAGTCATGAGGAAAAAGGCTCTTCGGGGCCACGAGAGTGAGTACCATTATTCTCCTTACCTCACCTATGTTTTGACGCAATTTTTTACGCACTGGACACTTTGCATGGGCAAAGTGTGGGAAGGGAGTAGTGCACACTTAGGGAGTTTTCATTCTTGGATTTCCTCGGTGCATTTCAGGATTTGCTTTGGTAGTTTTTCTTGTTAGTTTGTGTTGTTGATATTTTATTTGTTGAGGGATAATTTTGGATGAACCTCTTGGTGGTATGACATGCTATGCTAGAGATTCCTAGTTTGCATGGGGAATGATGTTTTAGGAAATTGGTGGTGTATTGTTTATGTGTGACTATGTTTTGTAGTATGAAGCCCACTTTTGGGGAATTTTTGTGCTATGCCAAAAAAATTGGAAAACTTGAAAAAAGAAAAAATACAAAAACCTGGACAAGTTGATATATAGAAAGGGGGACTTGGGTATGATTAGGAAAAGCCTGGATAGGTCAAAAGACCTAGGTAAAAATGAGAGACTAGGCCCGACTAGGCAAAAATGAGAGGTCGTGTGGAAAAAGGTGAGAAGTGAGTACCCTTTGTGTGTTAAAGCTAGGATGAAAACAGGAAAGGGATCCTTGGCAAAATGAGAGAAATTGAGAGGGATCCTTCTGCGGTAGATTATTTTTGAAGACTACTCTTTGATTGCTTTTGGATCATTTCGGGAAAAGTAAGCTAGATTGACACTTATCTTTTCGGCTTATCTTTTTCCACACTTTACTTTTTGGTGGTTTGATTACCTATGTCTTTCAGGGAGTGTGCGAGTTGTGAGATTCTTACTTTTTTGGGGGAAACAGGGTAACCTTGGAATAAGTTTAATGCCTCGGTTAACTTCTCTTTCCACACTACATTTCGCTTGATTCTTTTTCTCGTCTTCTATTTACTCAAGGACGAGTAAAGGGTTAAGTGTGGGGAGTCCGATCTACTTAATTTCGTGTGCATTAACCGATGCATTTGACATACTTTTTAGCTAGTATTAGTTAAGTATACGTTACAAGGGGTTTAGACAACCATGTTTGATTTTCTTGTCTACATCCTGTGTTTTGTAGACTTAATTGGTGGACATCTCTTATCCATGGGCTCCTTTATCTTCCTTTTGGTCATCTTTAGTAGGTCGCACGTGGATATTTTTTGTTTACATTCCATGTGAAGGCCATTTGTAAGGGCGGTAAAAGATATTGAAGACCATCGAGAAGAAGGCTATTCGCCTCTAGAATGGTAGTAGACAAAGGCCACAATCATCAGTACGTGGTAGAAGGAGATTGAAGCCAAAGATAGGCGGCTACGAAGTTCATAGCGGCAAACGGAGAAATGAGGAACTGTGGTCACATGAGTTGCTTTAAATCGAGAAAGATCTAGAAAGAAATAGCATTCCAGGCTTTTTTTCATTGGATTTTTCTTCTTAAGTACTATAAAATTGACTGCTAAAACTCTCAAATTGGACTAACGGTTCTCCCGTAGCGAAGGAAACTAGTTCAGCCGGCCGAAGCACCAACGTGATGGCATGGGCCGTGCATGGTTTGGCACCAATGGCCCACGCTAGAGGAAACATCTCGTGCTAAGGAGATCGACCAAAGGTAGTGATGCAACCCACCCCAGACACGATGGCCCGCAACACAAAGTCAGGAACCCCTCCAAGCGGCTAAGTATTGTCCCAGGACATCCCATTTTAGGCATCGTGTGCCATTCCAATTCCATTTTCTCAAGACCAGCCAATGGGGTGTGGGAATCTACATGGCCCGCATGAAGTTTTTGAGTAAACCAACTAGCCTGACCACGACCAGTGCCAATGGCCACAGGTGCGGATCAGGAACTCAAGATTCAGCACTCTGATGGCGCCAGTGCTAGACGTGACCTGCGCCAACCCTTGCGTCCTGGGCCACATTGAAGATCTATGCGACACTGATGAATAGGCTCCATGGACCCATGAAGATGAGCAACCCGCACCAGGTCTCGTATCTCGAGCCAAGTACGTGACACATGCTATCTCATCCGTGGCACGTGGCACCTCGCACCGGGCGACGATTGAGCTAGGGTTTACCCTATTTTGGCTGATTTTGGGCCTATTTTTAGGCTCAATCTCCTACTACTACATATAGAACCTTAGTCTACTATGTTTTCATACTTTTTGATAGCTTAGTTTCATTCTTAGAAGAGTAGAGAAGATTCTCTCCTTAGGAGACTTTATCTTTTTCTTCTTTTCATTTTTTGCTTATGTGGAATTCAAATCTATATTTGAATTCTATGTCAAGGGAGTAGTTTCCATAGCTTGGGGATAAATTGATGTGACTTGGTTGTTTCTTTATGCTTTTGAGATTCTATAGTTCATTCTAACTTTGTGTTTATAATATTATTGTGATTTGCTTTTGAATTTTAATGCATGAATATCACACCATAAATAAGCACACACTTTGGGATGTATTCATGATATGCGCAAATATCGATTCCCCTCTGGGCATGGAAACCTGGATGTTTGTATAGGTGGAGGGGAATGAGTCTGCGTGAGTATGTGCACAGGAGATTCGAGGTCACCCGGATCCACTTACCATCGTACCAGTCTTAGCCAACTTTGTAAGTTTGCCTGACGGGTTTTTGGTAGAGATAGCTTCATTAGTAGCAAGCTAGGCTTACAAGAAACTCTAGTATCATAGATAGGTGGCTACAATCCTTGGACCTAATTGATAGGACCCGAGGGGAGTAGTTGCATTCGTGGTGGAAGCTCTGGACGTAATCACACAGGGGAGAATCATACCTAGAACAATGGTCAGAACTTGTTGTACTCCCCTAATTACATGGAAGTGTCGATTAAGGGTTGTGAGAGCACCCGCCGTGACAGGGATGGGGAAGTGTATGCAATGGACCACACCACATGTTATGGACACACTATTAGGTTTGTTTAGATCTTTATGTGAAAGAATCGAGGATAGAAGTATTAGATTCACTAAGTCACTCAATGATTTCCCCATGTGCTAGCTTTATATTGTAGTTGTGTTATTTACTTTACATGTTTTGTAGTTTTTGGATGGAAAATACAAACCCCCCTTGTATGTTTACTTTACTAGCTATTCTTTCACTCGTATAGATTGACGAGCCATACACGGTTGTGTTTCTAGTTGATACATTAGACCTAGCATCTTTGTGGACAAACCCAGGGCTTGCTACTAACTACCCTCTAGGTAGCATATCAGTGAGACCGGGGTGCAGAACTATAAATCTTATCTTTGACCACCTCCTCTCGACTTGGGTTAGTTTTCTACAATTAACTACCCCGGGTCGAGGCATGTCAATAACATCTTTAATAATACATCATAGTACACACATACTTCAAAATATTGTCATAAATTACAAAAATAACTCCTTAAAGTCCATGAATATAGCCCAAAGTGTGTGTCAATTATGTGTACTATTCATGCATTTCAAACATTCAAGAATAGTGGCATGGCTAGGCGTCGCACGTACATTTCGGTCCAAAATAGTGGCATGGCCGACATATTTGTACAATGTCACTCATCAGTCATTTGGACAGAAAATGGTGAGCAACAGACAAATGTGTTCTCATTTAAAAGCGTTAAGAAAGCATAAACGCCAGTAAGCGACCTCGCTAACCTATCAGTTAAATAGATAGGTTAACCAATACTTGTGCGACGTCTTATTCATAAAAAAATAGCAAAATGATGAATGAGTAACGTTGCACAACGATATCCTTAAACGAAGGCAGATTGATATGGCATCGACATCCCATTAAATCCTAGTAGCAACATCTAAAACTGCAGAAATCGAGAAAAATTGAAAAATAAATTGACACAAAACCATACAAACGAAATGTGTTCAACAGTATTACTAATCAACACGAACTACAAAATGAAAAACATACCAACCACCACATTTTACAAACCATAAATATAGCAATTTTATCGGAAAAAACAAAATGAAGGATTTGAAGGGATATAAAAACCGCGCCTTTCAGAAGAGAGGTTGGGGGATCATTTGAATTCAAGAGAAAGTTAAATATTTAAACTGATTTCTGAGGTGGGATCCATATATATAGTCGTTATGAACCCTTGTGAATTCTGCCTCGATATGTGCTATGTCACACATCAATGATTCTTACTGACAAATGATCGATCTGTTACCGACGCTGGCTAACCTGAATGTGGGCAATACACTTTCAACCTACTAGCATAACAATTGGGCCCGCGGTCAACCAAAACGAATATAATTAACTTTCATAACCATCTATAGCATATTAGAAAATACCTATTGGAATTTATAAATGTCTATGAGCTTTATTAATGTCCACTTTCATTATAATCAATTTTTGGATAACCCGTGAACCTTTAAGTTTTTGAACTCAGGTCCCTCCAAGAAAGTGGGAGAAGTCGAAATGCAAAATTGGAGATACCCCACATTTTCATGAACATGTTGTTCCAATTTGGGAATCAATGGGTCAAAGGGAGGGGCCTAAAATATTCACAGATAGATTTTGATGACACTTTTTAAAAATTAGACCAGGGACCAAACTTCCTTGAATGTTCCGTACACTTCATAACTCTACACCCAAACATAAGGAGAAATGTTTGATATGGAGATTATGTGTACTGTGTAAGAGGGAAAGAAACTGGGGTACTCTTCTCTCATTTTTGTTATTATTGCATTAATACCCTTACGACAAGCATAAAATAACATATTCTTGGTTTTTTATGAAAAAAAATGATAATAAAATTCCATCCATTAAATTTTACAAAGCATTAGTACGTGGTCAAGAGTAAATTGTAGGTGATTACTTATAAGTATACAAGGGCCAATCAAACGAACTTGTGGAAGTCTCCTTGGGATCATGCCAATTTCTTTATTACTCTCGGTTATTATAGGTTCTGCCAGGGATATCAAATTTCCCTTCCAGGACTAACGGAATCGAATTTGGCACAAGCGGTGAACTTTTAACTTTTTACACTTAGGTCTCTCCAATAAAGTGGGACAAGTTGAAATGCAATATTGGAGATACTCTATTGTAATTCACATTGTCAAGATAATGTTGTTCCAATTTGGGAATCAATGAGTCATTGGAAGGGCTTGAAATGTTAACACACATTATTTTATGACACATTTCAAAAATTACACTATGACCAATGCATGCGATGTCGTAAGTGTATTTATTGAAACAAAATAAAAGGCAACTCGCATCCGACGTTGGTCAACCTAAATATTCCAACGAGAACCAAATATTTGATCTAAAAATTTGAGCTAAAATTTCCCCCAATCCAATTTCTTCTCATTATTATTCGGCACCAATATCCATTGTGACTGTGAAGTGGCACATGATGAAAGAATGAATATTGGGGAAGAAGGTGTGGTTTCGGAGAGAGTTAGTCAATGTATTGAGAACATTATATTACTATGAGTCTGAATCGTTAGCAAATTTAATAAAATTTCATTCATCTTTTAGAAATTTAAAGTTAAATTGTTGGTTTATGGTGTAAGGGTCTTGAACCCTCTTCCTTGTTTTTTTTGGAATTTATGGACATCACTTTTTGTATAGTTTAATCAGCCTGTCCCAGATTTCATTAGGCATTTTTTGGTTACTTGTGGTTTTGCTCTTGTACAAATCCATTTGAGATGCATGGCCATAAGATAGTTAATGGTTGGGGATTTTGTTAGGTTTAATGAATTTTGAAGTGCTGGTAAGGGGAGGTAATTCACCTTTTACCCTACCATGTCTAAGATTCAAATTGTGATCAGTTTAACTAGTAATAGTGTGGGCCTTGAATGGACATGCATTTTTATGTTAAGGATGAGAAAGGCAATCCTATACCTTTATGGAACCCTGATGTTCCATTTGAACCAAGTTCCACTAAGCTAGGAAAGCTAACTGAAAAGAGTTCGCTTGTGAGAGAACCATGTCCACATGCAGTGAAGATAGGTCATCCTAAGGGAAAGCAAAGTAGTTATTATTAGTGTCGTTATGTTTGTGTTTGACAGTATTTATGAAATTGGGCTATATTAGGCTTATTATTTTGTGTTTTGGTGTAGGGATGACTTTGTCTAAGATTTTTTCTTCGGAGCTTTTGGGACAATAGGGGAAATGAGGAGAGGCATACCAAAGCTACCTTAGAGCATCAATCCTAGAAGAAGCAAAAAGTTGAGGGAGGTTCTAGTGATGCACTTGTTGCCTCTCAGAATGTTGGAGTGGCATATGGTTCTAGGCCTTCGTTACCTATGGGTAGGAATGATGAGAATGCTGGTGGAGCTGTGGTGGAGTAGCAAGCAAATGAAGTTCTGCCGATGAAGCACTGGTGGCACTTCATAGACCGCACAAGGTAAAGAACCAGAGTCCCTTGACAAAGCACACGGTCCGCAATACACGAGGGAAACAAGAGGATCCTTAAAGACCTACACGAGACCTTCACAAACCAATAATGCCGGGCCATGACAAAGAACCCGGACCATGGAGCTTTGAGAGGAATAATCTAAGATTTGGTTAAGTATGGAGCCGGTCCGTGAAAACCTTCATGGACCATGAGAACTTCTGAGCAAAAACTGTGAACTGTTCCCGGTCTGTGACAATCTTCATGGTCCATGGCACGAGACCTGGTTCATAGACTGGGCCAGATCCCACAGCTCGCAGCTATGAATGTTCACAAACTGCGCCAGATCCTATACCCCGTGCATGAATGTTCACGGACCGTGGCAGTCTGAGCTTGAATGTTCACGAACAGGGGCATCTGTGCAGGTCCATGAAACCTTGGCGGCTGACCGTTTTGGCCATAACTCTCTCAATTTACATCAGATTTCCCTATACCATATATCAAAATCTTTGGTATTCCAAGCTCTATCCAACATATTATAATTAAGCTCTAGATGATTAATGAATTTTAGCAGTTTATTCGAGAAAGGTTCAGCATCTAGAGGGAATGGGTGACTAGGGTTTCGCTATGTTTGGCCTTATTTGGGCCTATCTTTAGGCCCAATCTCCTACTACTGTATATAGAAGCCTTAATCTTCTACTAAGACCTAAGTACAATATAAGTAGGCATAATGTAGATTAGTTTTTCTCTCCAGTTAGATAAAAGGAAGGGGAGATTTCTTCTTCTCCTTCCTTCTCTTTTATCTTTTACTTTCTTTTTATTTTCATCTTATTTTCTTAGATCCATGGCATCTAACCCAATATTTTTCATGGATCTAACCTTTGTGGAGTAGATTTAAGCTTGGGACATATTTGGCACATGTGCAACTTTTGAAGCTTTATGAGATTCCTTAAATTCCATTTATCTATGTGTTTATGATATTATTGTGATTTTTTTAAATTGAAAAATGTGTGAATACTACACCTCATATAAGCACACACTTTGGGCTATTTTCGTGTATGGTGCACTTATTGATGGCTCATTGGGAAGAGAAACCTATGGGTTGGGAGAAATGATTCTGCGTGAGTGTGTGCATTGGAGATTCGAAGTAACCCTAATCTGCATGCCATCGCACCAGTACTAGCTAATTACTAAACCTTTTTCCGATAGGTTATGGGTAGAGATAGTTAATAGTAGCAAGCTAGGTGTTGTGTTGAAGCCCTATTATCATGGATAAGGTACCTATGAACCTAAGACCTTGTGTATAGAGGGCCACTGGGAATTAGTGCATTTATGGTGGAAGCCTGGAACGTATTAGTATGGGGGAGAAAAAGAACCACAACAATGGCCAGTCCTTGTTGTGCTCCCCTAATTACAATGGCGGTGTCGATGGAGGGTTGTGAGTGCACCCACCATGACAAGGATGGGGAAGCGGATGCCATTGGCCACACCACGTGTTGTGAACACATTGATAGGTCTTTTGTATGTCTATATGTGAATAAATTTAGGATTGAAGCATTAGAACTTCCATGTTGCTAAATTAGTCCCAACAGAGGAAAGAGTCCAACAAGGACATCTACGAAGTCTTTCATAGATGTGAGGTAAATATCCCTCTTTTGAATGCTATTGAACAAATTCCTAGTTATGCAAAATTTTTGAAGGAATTATGTGTAGTAAATTGGAAAGAAAGAACGAATAACAAGCTTAAAAATGGGAGAAGTGAACATGTCTCCGCTTTGTGCCAAAGAGAGTTACCCCCTAAATGTAGCGATCCCGGCATATTCACAATCCCTTGCATGATAGTAAATACACATTTTGAAAAAGCAATGCTTGACTTAGGTGCATCAATAAATGTGATTCCTTACTCTTTGTATGAAAGCCTCAATCTTGGTACTTTGCACAAAACCAGGGTGGTTATCCAACTAGCCGATCGTTCTAGTGCGTACCTTAAGGGTATCGTCGAGGATGTGTTGGTTAGGGTGGATTCCTTAATATTCCCTGCGGATTTTTATGTCCTAGACATGGAGCATGATAAACATGCCTCCCCAATCTTGTTGGGGAGGCCATTTTGGAAGACCTCTAGGACCATCATTGATGTGCATAACGGTACCCTCACCATGGAATTTGATGGGATTAAAGTAGAGTTTAACATAAATGACTCTATGAAGTATCCTCTTGAAGAGTATTCTTGCCATTCTATTGATTTTGTTGACAATGTTGTGCAATATGTTTTTGAATTGAGTGGTGATGATTCCTTGTTAGTTTCTTTGGAAAATGATGTTGAAAATGCATGTCCTGTATATTCCATGAATACTAACTTGAAGGAAAGCATTGATGAGTTAAGCATTCTTGAGGAAGTGGTGCAAAGTACCGACCCTCTAGTCTTAGAGGAACCCGAAGAACATGAATTCCTCCCATCACTTGTGAAAGTTCCGGTGATTGAGCTTAAACATTTTCCAAGTGACCTCAAGTACGCATTTCTTAGGGAAGGGGAGATGCTTCCGGTTATCATTTCAAGCAAGCTCACCAAGGAGCAAGAAGAAAAGTTGATGGTGGTATTACAGGAGAACAAGGAAGCAATTGGATGGACTATTGCCAACATCAAAGGCATTAGTCCATACACTTGCATGCATAGAATTTTAATGGAAGAAGATGCAAGACCCATAAGACAACCCCAACACCGTTTAAACCCGCCTATGATGGAGGTGGTAAAGGTGGAAATCCTTAAGTTACTCCAAGCCGGCATGATCTATCCAATCTCGGATAGCAAGTGGGTGAGTTCAACTCAAGTGGTACCCAAGAAGAGTGGGGGTAACGGTGATAAAAAATGAGAGAAATTTAAAACATTTATGCTTCTCTTGATTTGTCTATTGGTGGCTTTTTCGGTTGAGTAAGTTAGCTTGGCATTATATGTATACCTCACTTTTGTTATGGTTTGTTGGTTGTTTAGATTATCTTAAACTTTGGGTGTGAGAGTGTGAGAGATTCTTATGTCTTGGGGTTTAGGGTAGTCTAGGAATATGATGTTGGATGTTTTGGGAAAACTTTTACATGCAAGTTTACACTTTGATCTTTGCTTGTTCTTGTTTACTCGAGGATGAGTAAGGTTTAAGTGTGGGGAGATTTGATGAGACGTCAAATGCATGTATTTTCCAAAGCATTTCACATCTCTTTTGTCATATTTTGTTATAAGATTTCTAGATTTAGGTAGGTTTACATGATAAGGGGTTTAGATGACCATTTTCGGTTTTTATATCTAAATCCTTCATTTTGTAACCTATGTTTAGTCCAATGGATTTTTGGTCCTTACGAGCATCTAGATTCCTTTTTTTTGTAAGCTTAATTTGTAGATTGCTCGTGAACACTTAGGAGTGGTATAGTGAAGTACATTCAAAAAAATGATAGAAGATAGAAGGCCACTCACAAAGTGGTAGAAGATAAAGTGAAGAAAGGAGAGCAAAGAAAAAGGTGAAGCCGAGAGTTCTTAGAATTTTCCAAGAAGAATCGGCCTCCAAGGGTGGTACCATTGGATATTTCTTCTTGATTACTATAAAATCGGCTACAAGGACTCCCAAAATGGATCAACGGTTCATCCGTGGGAAGCAAAAAAAAGAAGCCCGGGCGAGACTATTTATAAATTTTTGGGCTGAAACCTCTACCGCCTGGGCGATGCCATTTCCACCCGGGCGGGAGCCTACTGCATTTTTTTGTTTTTCTTGACCAAATTAGACTATAAATAGCCCCCCTTCTTCCCCATTTTCCCAAGCCCAACTTGGGGGCTCCAAAACCCTACTTTGTCACCATTTTCTTCCATTTCTTCTTCTTTCTTTGTAGATTTTTGTTCTATGTTATGGTTTTGATTGTGTAGCTTAGTTTTATACTTAGGAGCAATTTATTGAGACTTCCTTGCTAATGTCTTGAGAATCATTTCTATCTATCTATTGCTTTCTCTATTGTACATTTATTGGAGAGCAAAAAAAAAGAAAAAAACTTTTTTAATCCCGCTAAGTTGAAAACCTGAGAGGGCATCTTAGGCAACATTGGGGGCCCGGATAGGTCAAAAACCTGAAAGGTCAACCTAGGTAAAAATGAGAGGGTAAATGTGCTGAAAAATGTGACATATGAGCTAAAGAAACATGATGTGTGGGTAGGATGAAAACCCGAAAGGGCTCCTAGGAAAAATGAGAGAAAGAGAGAAAAAGGAAAAATGCTATGTGTTCACTCATTTACCGACGTTGGAGTTATAAGGTTGCGGTGGCCATATGGATGGGTTGGGTAGCTTGACATCTTGAGACCTCTTGGGATTGGGAAATTTAGCGGGGAAATGAAGTTAGTTATGAAATTCTTGATTGTTGATATACTTCAATTTTAGGATGATATATTGGTATAAAGTGGAGTATGTGTTTCAACTTTATGTATGCTTTTAGCTCCACCCTGTACCATTGGATTTGGGATTATTGATTCAGGATTTGAAGATGTATTAGGGATATCAATGAATTGATAGGTTGATATGGTTTGGGTAGATTTAGGAATGGGGGTTGTGGGAAACGTTTCATTTGATCTTAACATTGGGATGTGTGATATTGAGAGTTTTGTGAGGTATTGACTTGGGGGTATAGTAGTTAGGATGTGGATACGTTATCTCCTTCGTGTGCTTGGATCTTTTCTTGGGCGAGTGAGGTTTAAGTGCGGGGAGGTTTGATGTGTCCATTTTATGTGCATATTTTAGTACTTTTTGGGATCACTTTTGTGCTCTTTTGTTAGCATGAGCTTGTGTTTTACCTTGAAATTCTCTTAAGAGAGGTAAGAGTGACTTTAGGCTGTTAGGAGAGGTAAGAGCGACTTTATGCTCTTTTACCTTTTTCTAAGTGGATTTTGTGTGACAAAGGAAGAAGATCGAGACTTGAAGATCGGAGACCATTGAAGATCACCTTTTGAAGAATTTGAAGATTTGAAGACTACCTTTGAAGATTGAAGACAAAAAGAACCGAGGATATAAAGGCAAGGCGACACAAGGGTGAAAATGGTCATTCCCGCCCGGGCGAGCCCATTCCCGCCCGGATGGGAGCCTGCTACACTTTTGATTTTTTCTTTTCTTTTCATCCCTCTTGTACTATAAAAGGAATTTTTGGCCATCCACTTCATCTCTTATCCTTCTTGGCCAAAATTCCTCTTCTTGCATCCCTAGGTTCTTCATCTTTTCCATCTTTTTTCTCTTTATTTCTCTATGCATTTGTTTATAAATGTTAGTATGATTTGTATTAGCTAAATCTAGTTCTTGGGAGCAATTGATTGAAGCTTCCAACATTATCTAGTAAGATTATATATTTGCTCATTTATGAACATTTATTGGAGAGCATTACCATTAATGTTGTGTTTTACCTCATTTATACCATAGGTTGTTTGAGCAGATGAAATTTTTGTATGATTGAAATGTTAAAGTGTTAGGAAAGTTGTAAATTTCTTAACTCATTTGATTTGAAATCCAAAAGCATGGATTTAGAACTTCTTGTGTATAATGTGTGGTAATTCTTGCTATATGAGTATGTTAATGTGGATTGTTTTCATATTTGTCATATAGATGCAAAAAAAGGTTAAACCTTGATTAATGTTTGTTCTAAGTTTAACCTAATGAATGCTTTGTTTGGTTAAATGAATATGTGTTTGGTAGAATGCTTTTTATTATTAAACCTATGGTCCTTTGGGTGAAATTCCATTGATGAAATACCCCTATGATGTTGTTTGTCTTTGGTGATCATCAATGAGGTTTGCAAATGGTCGTTGTTTGTCTTTGCAAACTACTCTTAAGGAGGAACGAATGTTGATCTTTGAATGAGAAGTGATAACATTCCCCATAGACAATAAGTGCAATTCAATGAGTGAATGAATCAATGAGCTATAGGAAGGTTGGAAGTTGAAGTCGATTGCCCCCAAGGCTTCGTTAATTATCATTTACATCGTATCTTTAGTTGTATTGCATGATTAGCATAGTTCTCTTGCTTTGCTACTTGTTGACTTTCAATTTGATAAAATGGTGATTCGTGGTCCAAGGAGTGTTGCCTTATTCCAAGAATGATCCAGGAAGAATTAGAGCATGTGCAGTGGGGATTTCTTAAATTTTAAAAACCGCTTTAAAAACCGAAAGCACCCACAGTGGTGGTTTCTAGGCTGATTTCTTGTTAAGAAACCGGCTCATAGTTGCCAACTAAGGAACCGGTTAAGAAACCGGTCCTTGTCAGTCGTGCCAGGCCTGTCAAAGTAAAGGGGAACGCCTCGTGCGGCTCATTTTTATTTCTTTGAGTGGGACACGTGTCACCCATGCATTGGGCCACGTGTCTCACATGCAGAATTTTTTAAAAAATCCGTTAACACTTGGCGCTTTCTGGTTGGGCCAAATCCGACGGATTTAAAATTTTATGTTGTCCGGTCAACAGAAATTAGTGGGACACGTGTCCCACTTATGTGGCGACACGTGTCCCAGCTCAATGGAAAAATATGGGATTTCCATTTGAAATGTGATACGTGTCCCAACCGTATGGTGACACGTATCCCAATGGCTATTTTTAAAAAAAATTGCAAAATGTTTTTAAAAATTTAAATTTCAGATCTTGAATTGTGATGAAAATTTTCCAATGGGTCTTTTTTTTTGCTTATAAATAGAGCCATTTCACCCAATTTAATCACACCACTTTCAATTCCAACACTTCTACCTCAATCTTTCATCTCCTAAATTTGTCTCCAATATTCACTTTGTTATCAATTTTTTAAATGGATTCGCGATTACCGTCGAATTCTTCTAATTCCAAAAATTCATCCCAAAATCCGAATATTCATCCCAAAATCTGAATATTCATCCAATTTCAAATTCGGAATTTTATGAAAATTCGCCAAACATCCCGCCCAATTTTTATATGAATTCCCAACATTCGTACATGAATTTTCAAAATCAATATAATTCTTCCCAAAATGCATACACGAACTCTCCATACCCGAACCACTATTCCCAAAATCCTAACGCCCAATCGCAATATTCCTACCCAAAATTTTATAGTCCAAACTTTCATTCTCCACACCTTGATGCAATTAACGAATCGGGATCATTTTGCTACCAAGGAGGTCGGGGTTCACCGGGTCAAAATTTTATTATTTAAGTATTTATTGTAATTTGTCTTCTCGTTATAATTGGCCTTTCTAATGTCATGTTTTTAATTTATTTTTATAAAATCAATATATCTTATTCTTTATTATAGATAACAAAATATTAAATAATTTCATGACAAGAAAAAATAAATTTAATTTTTGAATAATAAAACACGAAATTTATAAATTAAAAAAATGAATTATTTTATACTTTTTAAAATAAAATGAAATTCTACTAATAGAAATTATAATGTATTATTAAATTTCACATTCAACTTATTTTGGGTGAAAAAATTAAATTAAATTAAATGTCAATGGTAAAATTAATGGGTAGGATAGAGAAAATCAAGTGGGGTCAATGAATAGTCAAAAGTTTATTACCATTGTGGGGATAAAAAGGGTGGTTTCTTAAGTGGTTCTTAAGATTAGGTGGAAGAGAGAGAATGAGATAAATAATATATTTAACTGGTAAGAAATCGGTAGCGGTTTCTACCCTTGCACATGCTGTTAGTCTTCAAAGTTTGTTCCATTGGATTAGTCTTCTTGAGTACTAAAAAAATCAACTACTAGAACTCACAATTTGGACTAACTATTCCCCCGTAGCAAGCAAACGAAGTTCAGTTGATGAAGGACTGGTGGCACTTCATGGACCACACATGGTAAAGCACCAGCGGCCCGTGACAAAGCACATGGTCCGTAATACACGAGGGAAACAAGAGGATCCGTCAAGGCCTGCACAAGACCTTCACGAGGCAATGATGCCGGGCCATGACAAAGACCCCAGACCGTGGAGCTTTGAGATGAAGAATTGAAGATTTGGCTAAGTATGGAGCTGGTCCGTGAAAACCTTCACGGACCATGAGAACTTCTGAGCAAAAATTGTGAACTGTTCCCGGTCTGTGACAATTTTCATGGTCCTTGGCATGAGACCTGCTTCACAGAATGGGCTAGATCCCATGGCTTGCGGCTACGAATGTTCATAAACTGAGCCAGATCCCATGCCCCGTGCTTGAATGTTCACGGACCGTGGCGCCCCGTGCTTAAATGTTCATGGACAGTGGCATCTGTGCGGGTCCGTAAAACCTTGGCGGCTGACCATTTTAGCCATAACTCTCTCAATTTGCATCTGATTTCCCTCTACCATATATCAAAATCTTCGTCATTTTGAGCTCTATTCAACGCATTATAATTCAGCTCCATATGATTAACAGATTTGAGCAATTTATTCGAGAAAGGTTCAGCAACTAGAGGGAATGGGTGACAAGGGTTTGTCTATATTTTGCCTTATTTGGGCCTATATTTAGGCCCAATCTCCTACTACTGTATATAGGAGGCTTGGTCTTTTACTAAGCCCTAGGTAGAATAGAAGTAGGCATAATGTAGATTAGTTTTTCTCTCTTGTTAGATAGAAGGAAGGGTAGATTTCTTCTTCTCCTTCCTTCTCTTTTATCTTTTACTTTCTTTTTCTTTTCGTCTTATTTTCTTAGATCCATGGAATCTAACCCAATATTTTCCATGGATCTAACCTTTGTGGAGTAGATTTAAGCTTGAGACATATTTGGCACATGCGTAACTTTTGAAGCTTTATGAGATTCCTTAAAAATTCCATTTATCTATGTGTTTATGATATTATTGTGTTTTTTTTTGAATTAACAAATGTGTGAATACTACACCTCATATAAGCACACACTTTGGGCTATATTCGTGTATGGTGCACTTATTGATGCCCCCTTGAGAAGAGAAACCTGGATGTTTGAATGGGTTGGGAGAAACGATTCTGCGTGAGTGTGTACATGGGAGATTCAAGGTAGCCCCAATCTGCATACCACCGCACCAGTATTAGCTGATTACTAAACCTTTTTCCGATAGGTTACAGGTAGAGATAGTTAATAGTAGCAAGCTAGGTGTTGTGTTGAAGCCCTAGTATCATGGATAAGGTACCTATGAACCTAAGGCCTTGCTTATAGAGGACCACTGGGAATTAGTGCATTCATGGTGAAAGCCTGGAATGTATTAGCACGGGGGAGAAAAAGAACCACAACAATGGTCAAACCTTGTTGTGCTCCCCTAATTATGATGGTGGTGTCGATGGAGGGTTGTGAGCGCACCCACCATGACAAGGATGGGGAAATGGATGCCATCAGCCACACCACGTGTTGTGAACACACTGATAGGTCTTTTGTATGTCTATATGTGAATGAATTGAGGATTTAAGCGTTAGAACTACCATGTTGCTAAATTAGTCCCAAGTGCCTAGCATAAATAGTTTACTTTTTTTTGTTTATTTCATGCTTGTAGTTTATAGTTGAAAATACAAAACCCCCCACAGTTTGCATGTTTACATTAGTAGCTATTCCTTTCACTCATGCAAATTAACGACCCGCATGAGGCTGTGTTTTGACTTTTACTTGAACCCTAGAATCTCTGTGGAAAAACCCAGAGCTTTCCGCTTACTACCCTTTGGTAGTCTAGCAGTGAGAAATGGGTGTAGAATCTAAATCTTATCTTTGAACATCCAAT
Source organism: Rubia yunnanensis (assembly GCA_037428765.1). Taxonomy (NCBI): domain Eukaryota; kingdom Viridiplantae; phylum Streptophyta; class Magnoliopsida; order Gentianales; family Rubiaceae; genus Rubia; species Rubia yunnanensis. Next base: position 67,697,278 of record CM075063.1, read on the forward strand.
GGTACCGGTGCATCAGCTCGGGTTAATTGATTACACTATTTTGATTGTGTTAACGACCTCGGGTGGAGGTGGGTCAAATTTTGGCGCTGCTGCTGGGGATGCTTTCCAGTTCAAGTATTAGTTGAGTATATCGTGTTAGTGAGTAGTTTGCATTGTTTTTATTTTTTTATTTTTTTCTTTTTCGGAGTAGGTATTACTTGAGTCCTTGGTGCGAATCAAGGTCTCTTGCACTACGATTCCAAATTTTGTGTTTTTCTTTGTTAGCGTTCAATTGAAAAGACAAAAATAATTGTGGGAAAGCACTCAACAGCAACACTTTGTAGGGTGTGTCATTGTGATCATCATATAGAGTTTTGCCCAAGGTTGAGCGACTATAAGAGAAGAATGGATCAAAGAGTGATATTTTGTAGGATATGTCATTGTGACCACCCTACAGAGTTTTGCTCTCAAATGAGAAAAAAATGAGAGAGAAGTAGGAGTTATTCTTTCCCAAGGCATATGGGATCGAGATTATTACCCATACCACGACTCTCTGAATTTGAGGTTTAGTGGTAATTCAAATTTTTGGTATCGAAATTTATTGGGAAACCGACACTATGGGTTATATAGTTTGACTACTTACCCAATGCCCAAACCAATCCTCAGGTTTGGTTCCCAAAGTAAATTATGGAGAAATTCTTTAAGCTATAACCAATCCTCAGGTTTACTCCAATCACAAATGCTTAGCAATTTGGGAACTCAACTATTCTTAAGCATTGAGAAAGTTGAGGGGCAAGTGCTTGATTTGATTAAAAGGGTGAGCCAACTAGAAACCCAATATTCTGAAAATGAACCATCCCTAGTTGAATGTGAATTTTTCATAGATGAATCTAGAGAGGATGGGGGATGGTTTTTTCAGAGTGAAGAAGTCGAGGAAGGGGTAATTATACTTGATTTTCCATATTACCTATTTTCACCCCTACATCTACCTATAAAACCCACTTCCACATTTTCGGAACCCTTAGGGAAAGAAATTGAATATGCTAAGCTTCCAAACCACCTATTCCCCCTAAGGTTGACTCCTCCTTTACTATATCTTCCTGTTGGAAGATTCTTACCCCCGCCTCTTATTTTTTGGTTGTCCAAGGTGATGGGGTACAAACTCAAACCTTATGGATAAGATTAGGGTCATTTTAACAAGATTAAAGATACAGAGCTTCTTGGGAGGCAACCCGAGCTATGAAAAATTAGAGTAGTTAAGCATTTTTTGAGTTTTTTTTTTCTATTTGTAGCTTCTTTTGTTTTTGGGACACTATTACACTTGGTGTGCATTTTTGCTTTGTAGGAAGCATATAGCTCTTGGAGGAAGGTGAGAAAATGGGGAGTCCAACCCATGGGCCATGTAGACGTATATGGTTCGTGATGCTTAAAATGGTGGACAAAGAGGAGAACCGAACCCCAAATTCATAGGGCGTGTAGACGTGCACGACCCATGAATCTCACATAATTTACTACACCACCCAATTACATTTCTGACTTACCACCACAAAAGTACCACCCAAACCCACTTACCCTCAAAACCCTTGAAACACACGCATCGAGACCTAAGAGGTAATTCTCCATTGAGATTCAATTCATGGTGCATGATAGTGGTTAGATTAAACTTTCTTGATTAGAGGTTAGAGGTAGTAGATTGGGGTGATGGTAGTTTTTTCTTTACATTCCATGATTGTGGCATCAAGGGTAGATTTTGGTGTTCATTTTGCATTATAAGTGCTTTCCTATTTCTTTCCTTTGACATATGTTCTTTGATTTTGTATATACATTAAGGACAATGCAAGCTTTAAGTGTGGGGAAGGGGATTAGATAGCACTTATGATTTTTATTTGTTTCTATGTAGCCATAGATTTTCTAAAAGAATTTTGAAAATTTTTAAAAAATGAGAAAAAAAAAGACATGTGGAAAACCCAAAAGGGTGACTTCCGTAACATTGGGAAAAGCCTGGACATGTCAAAAGACCTAGGTAAAAATGAGAGGTTAGGCCTGACTAGGCTTATGAGCCTAGGCAAAAATGAGAGGCCGTATGGAAAAGGTGAGAATTGAGTACCTTTTGTGTGTTAAAGCTAGGATGAAAACCTGAAAGGGTTCCTGGGCAAAATGACAGAAATTAAGAGAAAACAAAAAACCAGGTTGAATGCATGCTTCTGCGGTGGATTGTTTGGATTGTTTTTTAAAATGCCTCTTTAATTGCTTTGGGATCATTTTGGGAAAATTAAGCTAGCTTGACACTTATCTTTTTGTCTTACCTTTTTTCACATTTTATTTTGGGTGGTTAGATTGCTTATGTTCTTCGGGGAGTGTGAGAGTTGCTTGATTCTTACTCTTTTGGGGAGAAAAGGGCAATCTAGGAATAAGTTGAATGCCTCGGTTAACTTATGCTTGGACGCTACATTTCGCTTGATTTTTGTCTTGTCTTTGTATACTCGAAGATGATTTAAGGGTTAAGTGTGGGAAGTCTGATCTATTTCATTATGCATGCATTAACTATTGCATTTGGCATAGTTTTTAGCTATTTTTGTTTAGTGGATTTCAAGTATTAGTTGAGTTTACGTGACAAGGGGTTTAGATAGCCATGTTTTGTAGACTTAATTGGTACTAATGGACATCTTGTATCCATGGAATCCATGATCTTCCTTATTATCATCTTTAGTAGGTCGCACGTTGGTACTTTTCGGTTACATTCTATGTGAAGGCCGTTCGTATGGGTGGTAGAAGATATTGAAGGCCATTCGCAAGGAAGGTAGAAGAGATCGAAGGCCATTAACCCCTAGAATGGTAGTAGACAAAGGCTATGAAAATCAATGCATGGTAGAAGGAGTCAAAGATAGGTGTCAATGAAGATCAAAGCGGCCAATGAAGAAATGGGGAATCATGGTCCGATGAGTTGTGCAAAGTTTGAGAATGATCTGAGAATAATTAGCCTTCAAGGATGGTTTCATTGGATTCGTCCTCTCAGTCACTACAAAATCGACTACTAGAATTCAAAAATTGCACTAGCGGTTCACTCGTAGGAAATGAAAGAGGTTCAGTCGGCCAAGGTAGCACGGGTTAACTCGGGCCGTTCATAGTAAATAACCAATGGCCCATGCCAGAGGAGACGCCATGCGCCAACAGTTCCAGCGCGAGGAAATGATTTGTGCCAAATGACCAGGAATAAGGCAATGACGTGACCCACACCATTTCCCACGACGCATCTCGATTTCTAGAATTTTTGCTCAAAAAATGGAAAAGTATAGGCCCAGAACGTCCCATTTATTTCGGCCCGTGCTGTTCCAAGGTCAAGATGCCAAGAGCAACCATCGGCCAATGCCAAAGTCTGCGTCATGCACCAAACCTCTGTGCAAACTTCTGTGCAAAGTCTCTCATTATTTTGGTCATAACTCTCTCAATTCCCATCCATTTTGCCTCTACCATATATCAAAATCTTTTTCGTTCCAAGCTCTATCCAACACACTAAACCTATGCTCCAGAAGGTCCACGAAATTGAGCAGTTTATTAGAGAAATATTCTGCCACAAGAGGGAAAGAGTGACTAGGATTTTGACCTAATTTTGGCCTATTTTGGGCCTATTTTTAGGCCTAATCTCCTACTACTATATATAGGAGCCTCAATCCAAAGTACCACACAAAATCCACACTGCCATCGTAGGGTCTCTAATGCCTTCAATATACTACCCCTAACCTCTAATAAATAAAGATCAATCTAACCACTATAATATATCACAAATCGAATGAAGAATTGAATCACAATGGAGAGTTACCTCTTAGGTCTCAATGTGAGTGTCTCAAGGTTTTTGAGAGTAGGTGGGTTTTGGGTGGTACTTTGGTGGTGGTAGGGAAGAATGGGTGATTGGATGGTGTAGGAAAGTATGTGAGCTTCTTCGGTTGTGCACGATTACACGCCCCATGAACTTGGGGTTTGGTTCTCCCTCATATCTACCATTTTGAGCATCACAAACCATGTACGTCTACATGGTCCATGAGTTGGACTCCCCGCTTGCTCCCCTTCCTCCAAGAACCATATGCTTCCTACAAAACAAGCATGCACACGAAGTGTAATAGTGTTCTAAAAACAAACAAAAAGCTACAAATAGGAAAACACACAAAAAATTAAAAAACTAATCTAGTTTTTCAAAACTCGGGTTGCTTCCCGAGAAACTCTGTAAATTTAAGGTCGTCAGCACGACCCTAACGCACGAACTAATCTTCGCCCATCGCCAAGACTGCAGTTAGCAGTTCTAAATTCTTTTCCTTCATGGTTCAAATTCTCCTCTTTACTTCAATTTTCTTCCATTCTTCAAGTCTTCAAATCTTCAAAGAAAATCTTCAGAGCCTTCAAAGTCTTCAAAAGGTAATCTTCAACGACCTCTGGTTTTCAAGTCTTAATGTTATTTCCTTGTCACATAAAATCCACTTAGAAAAGGTAAAAGAGTGCAAAAGTCACTCTTACCTCTCCTAAAAGAATTTCAAGGAAAAAATACGAGCTCTAGTTGACAAAAGAGCACAAAAGTGATCCCAAAAAGTCCCAAAATATGCACATCAAAATGGACACATCTGTGAGCATTTAATGCACCAATAGCACCGGTAGATCAACTAATACCGGTGTAAAATATGTAACTGCCAATTTAGCACCGGTAGGAGAACCTGTGCTAGTACAAAAATTATAAGCCGGTGCTGATTTTTTCCAATTTCCCGCATATTTTTTGTTAATAACAATAACGCACCGGTACATATACCAGTGCTGTATGATTTCACACATTTGTTTTACTTTAGCACCGGTACAATCATGTAAAATAATCAAACGGTGCTTGTTTTCATCTGATTTCCCGGGTTTTTTTTGCTCTTAAGATTCATGCACCGATACATATACCAGTGTTGTATGATTCTTACCAATTTCCCGATTAACACCAGTACCACCATGTATAGCGGTGCATACTTTAACATTTCTCGTATAAATTTCTACATAGAACTACTCTTCTACACCGGAATAAATCGTACCGATGATCAAGACTTTCAAATTAGTTTTTTCCCTACATAGGCACCGTACTTCTATTTTTGGATGTTTATACCGGTGCAAAGGTTATTATTAGCACCGGTATTCTGGCACAAATACATATGTACAATTTCTTATGTACCTGTTTCCAGTATTGATTGATTCCCACTTCTAAACCTCTTATAGATTGTAGAACCATTCACTCATTCTATCACATTTATTACCTATGGGGAATGCTATCACTTCCATTTTAAAGTCAACATTCGTTTCTTATTAATATTAATTCACAAAGACGTTCAACGACCATTTGTAAACCTTATTGATAATCACTTAGATGTTCAAAGACCATAAAGATATTTCATCAATGACATTATACAGGAAGAACCATAGATTTGATAACAACTACAAGCATTCTGTGAAATTGCTAGCCATTTAACCAAACAAAGCATTTATTTAGAATAAACCTAGAACAATCAACATTCAAGGTTCAACCTTTCATTGGTGCCTTAGGAAAAATATGATAACAAACCACATTAACATACTCATCTAGCAATATTCACATCATTTACCAAACAAAAAGTTGTAACTTTATGTTCTTGGATTTTCATGTCAAAGAGCTAAGAAATTTTGCACATATCTAACGTCCTAACACTCAATCATACAAACACTTCATATTCTCAAACAACTCATAGCATAAATGAAGCAAATATTTACATTAAGAGCATTAAAAATGCTACAAATACTTCAAGGAAGAGTGAAATAGAGGTTCTTACTACATTGTTTTGGAAGCTTTAATCAATTGCTCCCAAGTACAAATCTAGCCTAGATAATCAAAACCCATAATATAGAACACAAATCTACCAAGAAACAAGAAGAAATTGAAGAAGATGATGAAAAACTAGGGTTTTGGAGCACCCAAGTCGGCCAAGGGAGCTAAGGAATGAGTGGATGAAGTGCTATTTGTAGTACAAGAAAAAGGGGATTAAAACGCAAGTTGAAAGGTGATTTTCACAACCAGTGACAATTTCTTCATGACTCGCGATAGAGTGCAGTCCAACGCTCAAATCTTTTTGTTTTGCTTCCTCGGGTGAACCATTGATCCATTTTGGGAGTTCTTGTAGTGGTTTTTATAGTACTCGTGAAGACAAATCCAACAACTCTATCCATGGACACCAATTCATCTTGGATCTTTCTCATAATTCTACTTCAAAACTTAGATCATTCTTCACCCTCTAATTTGTTCCCCTTCTTCACTTTATCTTCTACCACTTTGTAAGTGGCCTTCCTTCTTTTACCATTCTTGTGAATAACCTTCTTCAATCTTCTACCATCAAACAAATGGCCTTCTTCATGATAGTCTCCAAATAAGCTCACAAAACATATATGAATCGACCAAATCATAAAGGTAGAACACGTTAGACACACATGTTTACAAACTAGGGGAATGGGGGAAAATAGCAACACAAGGTGATTCTAAACCCCTATTTTGTGAAACACCTATTAATCTAACTAATCAAAAACAAAACAACCTAAAAAGGGATGTAAATTGTACTAAGAAAACATTAAAACCATGTCTCATCACATCCGTAATTAGGAAAGTGCATCAAGCAGTCCAACCGTTATGCGCTCCTCTTTCCCGTAAGGAATTACATCCCGGGTCTCCACTATGAATGCTTCTCCTTAGGCCTATAGAGGCAAAGGTATTGGCATCTCATGATGAATCTAGGGTCGCAACGACAATGGTCGATTTACTACCACCGTAGTTGCTGCAAACTATCATGCCCTCACCTATTGGGGTGCAATTTTCCAGTCCACTAGCGTAAATCATTGGAGTTGTGATCACGACCTATATGTATACACCCACATGGCTGAGGAATGTCACTCCCCCTATTACCCTAGCGGACCCTCCTCCGGGGATAAACAAGCCTAGCACCATACATGAAACATATACTAAGGAGTATGCCAACATTCTAACATGCACTTAAAAAGAAGGTAAAGAACAAATCAAGCATATTATTCATAAATATAAAATGTTAGGGAGACCAAGAATCTCATAAAATATCTATCGAATCATGAATACCAACTAGATCCCCAGGAAAATAAACTACCCCCCAAGCATTGAACCCAATCTTTCCATTTGATTCAATGCTCTTGGGAAAAACTAGGAAGATTAAAAGAAAAGAGAAGGGTAATTTACTTTCTCTCTCATCATACTCTTAGAAAACAAGGATAATAGAAACTACAAAAAAAAAACTTCTTCAAATCAATGGCTTTCATGGAATTAAAGGCCAACGATCTAAGAACTAAAAAGAAGGAAAAGAGAAAAAGAACTCTAGAAAGAGAGAGATAATTCTCCTCATCCCTCTACCTACAAAAAACTAGAAGTCTACATTATGTCTACTTGTTAAACCCTATGAAACTAAAAACTACTTATATGGGAGAAGATAAATGGGCCTCTAAAGGGCCAAGGTTGGAAGGAACCCAAGTAAAACCTAATCCCCCCACAAGTGCCACATCAACATGGGCCGTGCAAAAGCACACAACCCATGCAAATCCTTGTGGGCTGCCGATCAGAGCTGCTTCCGGAGTGTACCAAGTGCATGACTCGTGTAGAAACATGTGGACCGCAGACCGTAGTCTTCAAATTCCGTTCTTAGTGTAGGTGTGATGTGCTTCATTATGTTAGTGTTAACCATTGCATTCGGCTTAATAATTGGTTCATTTTATGTGCTGGATTGCTAGCATTAGTTGAGTTTACATGACAAGGGGTTTGGACGTCCATGTGTGGTTTTCTTATCTAAGTTCCACATTTTGTAGACTTAATTAGTACTAATGAACATCTTTCATCCACGGTCACCTAGATCTTCATTTGTGATCATCCTTAGTAGGTTTTTCATCGGTACTCTTCGTTACATTCTATGTGAAGACCGTTCACAAGGACGATGGAAGAGGTTGAAGGCCATTCAAATTAGAATTGTAGAAGATTAATTCCACGGACATAAAATTGTGGTATTAGAAGGATAGAGCCAAAGATAGGTGGCATTGGAGTTCAAAACAGCCAAGGAAGAAATAGAGACTCGTGGTCCTAGAGTTGCAGCAACTTATGGGAACGATCAAAGAATAATTAGCCTTTAAGGTTGGTTCTTTTGGATTTTTCTCCACCAGAACCATAAAATCAACTACAAGAAATCTCAAAAAGAACTAACAGTTTATCCGTAGAAAAGGAAATAAGTTCAGCCGACCGAAGCATAAACGGGTCGGTGCAGACCGCTCATAGGCGGCAGCAACAGACCACACCAGATGACATGGCCCACGCTGGGTCTTTGGCACAAACCATGCAAAGGTGCAGTGTGGACCACACTAATCTCAATAGGACGCGAGCTCAAGTACTCATTTTTACTCAAAAATGGCTAAGTATGGGCACAGACTATCCCATTTTTTACTGCCCGTGCTGTTCAAGTACAAAATATCAAGACTTGCCGGTTGGATGTGAACAATTGAGCGACCTACACCAAAATACTGAGTAGAATGAGTATTTTGATGAAGGTTCACACCAAACGACATGGCCCGCAGATCAAAAGTGTAAAAATGACCATATTAATGATAAGCCATGCCAGATGCCACAGACCACACTTGCACGATTGGCAGAGGATGCCACAGCCCACGCTAAGGTAATGCAATGGACCACGCCAAATCCCACAGATTGCGCCAATGTGGGTTAAATTATCTGTGCTAGATCCGGCACCCCACGCCGACACGAGCCTGAAGAGTGGCACGCACAGCGCCATTTGCGCCGCTGGAGGCTGGATTAGGGTTTACACATTTATGGCCTATTTTGGGCCTATTTTTAGGCCCGATTACCTACTATTATAAATATAACCTTAGTCTACTTTGGTTAGAGAGTTGTAGTTTTTTAGTTAATTCATTTGTAATTAGGAAAGCATCCTAGAGAGAGAAACATTCTCTCTGCTTTCTTTCTATCCTTTTTATTTTGCTTTGATCCTGTGATGTGAAATTAAAATATTTATTTGAATTCCATATCTAGGTATTAGTTTCCATAGCTTATGGATAATTGTATTCATGTGTTTATTTATGCTTTTGTTAGATTCTTAGTTCATCCTAATTATTGTGCTTGTGATATTATTGTGACTTGTTCTTGAATATTATAATTGCATGAATAGTACACTCTATGAGCTCAAAATCTAGTCTACATTCAAGTTGGTGCAAATATTGATACCCCTCGGGGAAGAGAAACTTTGGATGTGTTCTGGGTAGCAGGGTCCAGGTCCACGTGAGTGTGCACACGTAGGTCTTTTTTGAGTTTTACTACTAGATTGCCACCACAAAAGTCTTAGCTGGCTATTCAAGGTAGTCAAAAGGGTTATGGATAGAGATAGCATAAATTAGCAAGCTAGGGTTGTAAGAGGTCCTAGTGTTATAGATGAGGCGCCTACCTTCCTCTGCCTTGTTCATAGGCCCAGGGAGTAGAGCATCAGTGGTGGAGTGCCCTGGACGTAATCGTACAGGGGAGAAACTAACCTACAATAACGGTTGGACCTCTTTGTAATCCCCTAACTATGGAGGCAGTGCCGATGGATGGTTGCAAGATCACCCGACATGACAGGTATGAGGAAGTGTTTGACATTGACCACATTACATGTTATGAGCACTAGAATAGGTTTTCTAAATCTTTCACCTGAATGAATCGAGGATTGAAACATTAAATCAAGCATTCCCCAAATTTTTAGCTAATATAGTTGACGTGATTTTCAATTTCATGTTTTCTAGTTGCTAGTTGAAAAAGAAACCAACCCGCCCCCCCTTTGTTTACTATATACTATCTATTCCTAGCAACACGTTAGATTGACAACCCGAGCATGGTTGTGTTTCATTTTTTTAGGCCCTAGAATCTCGTTGGACATATCCAGCATGGCTTATGGCTAACTACCTTATCAGTATTAAAGTAGTGAGTTGGGTAAAGAATATAAATTTTTTCTTTGATCCATTCTTCGTTTGGGATATTTGGCTATGGTTTTAACGACCTCGAGTGGAGATTGGTCAAATTTTGGTGCTGCCGTTGGGAGTGCTAATTAGCTTAACTATTATTAATTAGCATAACGTGTTAGTAGAGTAGTTAGATTTTCTTTGTTTTTTTTCTTTTGTTGATTCATGTGCCGAGCTTTTATGATAGTTATCTTGTTAATTTTTGATCAGTTTGCTAGTGTTTTCCTTGGAAGGGTATTGTTAACCCCTAGTTTATGGTACATAATCGTACCAAAAACATAGGAGTCTTGAATTACCCAATCGAAAATACAGATAGTCAGAAACAAGGAAAATGGAGAGCTAGAGTAGAGGTTCAACCAAGGCCAGTTGTGTGTGTAGAAAAGCCACAAGAAATGGTGGAGGACAACACAACGTTTAGGTATCTTATGGCCCATAATCCAGAGAGTCAGCCGCTATGCATCACAATCCCCCCAATACCATCGAATGTGAGCTGCGAGCTAAAGAGCATAACTATCCACTATCTTCCCACCTTCTCTGATATGCTAGGGGAAGACCCGAAAAAGCATTTATCGGAGTTCCACTTGGTGTGTACAAATATGAAGCCTCCTGGTGTTCTTGAGGATGACTATAATCGAAGGGCTTTTCCATTCTCTCTTCAAGATGGGGCTAAGGACAGGCTTTACTATTTACCTCATGGTTGCATAGGCTCTTAGATATATATGAAGTAAGATTTTACAAGAAGCACTTTCTAGCATCCAAATATGCCAGACTGAAGAAGCAGTTGTCAAATATCACCCAGGGGGCTACGTAGTCACTCTACGACTATTGGGAGCATAGCAAAAGGTTGCTTGCATGCTCTCCATACCATCCTTCCAAGGAGGGAGACCTAGTTTACTACTTTTTTAAGGGTGTATGTGATGAAGACATGCAGATGGTGAATGCCGCATGTAATTGATCAATCGCTAACAAAGGACCTAAGGATACACTGGCTCTCTTTGAGGAGATCACCAATGGAATGCGACAGTTTGGCACAAGTTAAAGTTTTAAGGTCTTGGATGAACCCTCGCAATCACCTAAGTTGGAGAAGCAAGTCCAAGCTCTTGCTTCCATGATGAAGGAACTCTTACGAGGGAAGGTCCATCAAGTCAAAGTTTGTGGGGTGTGTAACCTTGATCATAACACCGAGGTGTGTCCCAAAGTTGTCAAAGATTGCAAGGGGTGAAGGCCATCGAGTACAACAATAGGGATAGACCACTGTTTGCTGGGAGGCAACCAGAAGGGTTCCAGGGGAACCAAGGCGATGCAAGGCTGGATCCCTATACAAACTCATTAAATCCAAGGTATCAAGATCACCCAAATTTTCAATGGAGCGAGGACAATCAACCTCAAGGATATCGGTGTGGAAAAGCTCCCCCTCAATCATGCCCGAGAGGTGAAGGCCCTTCCAACAATCATGCCTCGATGTACAAGTCAGACTGAGGGGAGATCTTAGAAGCCATCGGTCAATTGGGTAAGAAACATGAGGTCTTCGAGGAGAGGACAAGGCGTGAGATTGAAGACCTTGGAAATGTAGCTTTCTCAAGAATCAGTAACCTCAAAGTCCCAGTTGGGCAACTTGCCACCTCGGTGAGCCGACACAAAGCTAAGGAGTCCGGAAAAATCCCTTCCAACCAGAGATCAATCCAAGGAAAGTGTCAATTTGAGAAGTGGGAAGGAAGTTTGTTAGTCTGAGAAGAAGGTGATGCAAGAAGACGATAGGGTATTAGAGGCTACCAAGGAAAACTTCAAAGAGGATAAGATTGTTGTCAAGTAAGCACCTTCCAAGAAGCTCCCACCACCTGAGGCAGAAGTGACTATCCCATCTCCATTTCTAAATGCTTTAAGGGGAAGGCCAAAGGTGGCGACCAATAATGCAAGCATTCTAAGAGTCTTAAAAAAAGTTGAGGTAACAATCCCTATATTAGAACCAATTGAAAATGTGTCATAATATGCTATGTTTCATAAAGTTGCATGCACAAAAAAAAGAGAATTAGACCAACTAAGAAGGTAGAAAATTTTTAAATGGGGGAGTCGCCATTTTGAACCATAAAAATTTGCCTAAGAAATGCGAAGACCCTGGAATGTTCTACACTCCTATCTCCTTATGAGGAAAACTTGTTGAAAATGCCATAATAGACTTAGGACCATCCATAAATGTGATCCGAGTTAGTCTTTATGAATTCCTAGAAATAGGTGAGCTTAGGGAAACTAGAGTTATTATCTAACTAGCTGATCACTCCCAAGCTAGCCTACAAGGGCTAGTCAAGGATGTGATGGTGCGAGTTGGAAAGTTGGTTTTCCCAGCAGACTTTTATGTTTTAGTCGTGGCGCATGATGGAGTGAACCCCCAATACTTTTGGGGAGACCTTTTCTTAAAATGTCTAGGATTAAAATTGATGTCCATTTGAGAACCTTAACTCTAGAAGATGATGTGGATAAAGTGTAATTTCATATCTATAAGTCTAGGTATGATTTGACTGATTCTTCTTTTATATGCAAAGGTGTGATCCTTTGTGATGAGCATGATTTACATGAATCTTCTTATATGAAAAATGAGCATGAATACTGGGATGAATTCTTTGTTGATTATATTGTTGATGAGTCTGATGAATTGCATGATTTGAGTGACAATATATCTGTGCTAGATGTTTTCCATGCTAACTAACTAGCAACAGGAAAGGAAGAGTGTCAAGGGCTTACAACCCCCTTGACCTCATCCTAACTCCAAGGTGATGTTCATAGACTAAACCATATTGAGGCACAGTGATTCATTTTCTATGATGGGCAAAGGGTCCAAAGGTAAGGGTAACACACTGTGGAGACCCCTTCACAAAGATGTCATCATGGGTGAAGTCACCAATGACGATTCCGAAGACCCAAAGGTAGGTGGTTCTAACTAAATTGGATGAAAAATAAATAATTCATGAGGTTGACAATAAATAAGTGGTGCTTCATTTTTCTTTGATTGTGTGATTTTTAGTAGTGATATATTTTGCATGTTCTTGTTTTTTACGAGGATTTTTGAGATGAAACTCTTGTTTGATTTGTATGTTTGAGTTTGAGTCTCGTGATTGTGTTTGGATGGAATTAGACTTTATGTGAGACATATTGTTTTTTTTAAAAAAAGGAAACTAAGGGATATGGTCAAAATTTGTGGCAGCTTCATGCCATGACATGGCACAGTCTGGGCTAGGAGACCTGGCACAAGGGGCCTCGCACCAAAGATCTGGCACGGACTGCTCCAGGCCATATGGTCCGTGCCATGGGTCATTGGTGGGGGGGGGGGGGTCCGTGCTAGGTACCTTTGAGGCGAGGGTACCTGTGCGGATTCCCAATTTACATTGTCAAATTTTGTTCCAAAAATGCAAAATTTTGAAAATTCTGAATTTCAAACAAAAAAATGGATTTTTGGTTCAAAATTTTGGAAATTATCTAATTCCTTAGGATTTTCGATGCAAATAGTACTTCCAACATCCCTTAGAATTAATTGATTGGTACTATTGTCCCCTAATTTGCAATTTTCAAAATTCCATCCTTATCCTAATTGTACCTCTCCCCCTTATCACTTATGCTAATATTTAGATCCTTGTTACACTCTTCCACCTAATTGAGTCATTGACACATTCAAGCTTTTCAAGAAACATTCACTCACACACACTCTTGGCAAACTTGAAAATTTGAAGTTGTTCTCTAAAAAATTAGCAATATTTGCTTCTTCTTGCGTGGATCTTGCAACTTTGAGCTTCCAAATCATGGTAATCCATTGAACTCTTTGCTTATTTTCTTTATTGACATTGTGTTGGTGTTATGTAAGCATGATTCTTGAATGAGTGTATGTTGTTGAGATATGTGTTTGGATTGTTTGCATGATCTTGTGTTGAAGAAAGTTTGGGTGGTTTGATGTGCTAGTATACTTGGATGATATGTTCTTCATGTTTTTGGGTGATTTAGGAGGGGATGAATCTTGCTTGCAAAATCTTATTGATGGGTTGGTGAGAACATACATGAGTTTGTTGTTTGATGAGAATGTTCTTTCTTGAATAGCCTTCATGTTGAGATTTCCAAGATTTGAATAACTAGGATATTTAAGGAAAATGTTGTCTTGTTGAATGATTTTGTGGGTCATGCATTTTTTATGATCACATTACCACTCTTTCCTTCATTGTGTTAGGATGCCTCCGAAAAAGATTGTGTAGGAGAAAGGGAAGTTCTCACTGGTTGAGAAGAGGAAGAAACTGGCAAAGGGTACAAACCATGAGCCGGTAACTCCCATTCTTTGCAAGCCTACATTCGTGACTGAAGAATTTATGGGATAAGCCAACATCTCTGGGATTGCAGAACATCTCTGGGATTGCAGCCCAAAGGTGGAGGAATTTGATAGAGCCAAAGAGGAGTATATTGGAGACTTGGTTTGCATGTAAAGACACCTTAGCGGCTTAATAAAACCTGTTACCTATCTATTGGGATGGGTAGGTCTAGAGGAGTTCCTCGAGAAGCACTCAAAGACCTACATCAGATGGGCTCTGGAGTTCCTAGCCACTTTATTGCCATTCATAGACAAGGATGGGCACCGAGCGATCAAATTCAATCTAGATGACAAGCAATATAAGATGACACACCAAGAGATTGCTCACGCCTTCAGTTGGAGGTACGACAAAGATGTTCTAAAAACACATCATCAAGGGATGCCTTTTTCTCTCGCGAACTTTTGGAGGCAGCTGGCAGGGATTGATCTGAAGAATATGTGCAAGAGCACTGCATTGGTTTATCCGTCATTTTTTTATATTCATCGGTTACTAGAAATGGGAGTTTTCTGCCATGGTAAGCTAATGTAATGTTTGGGTTTGGATGTTCATTGCCTCTGGGCAATGACTTTTGAGGGTAACTTCTACTCGAACTTGGTAGAGTCTTTTGTACAAGAGTGTTTAGTGACGAGGGATAAAAAGAGTGGGAAGATTACTATGGGTGGCATGGTAGGGCTTTTGTAAAAATATTTAGGGTATTAGGTCACTCAACAAGCATTAGCCAACTTGGGGAGATGGGGAAAGAGGTACAACATTCAGAAGTTGGCTAAGGCTTTCATGGTGGCACCCACTGCATCTGAGAGCCATTTCGTGTGGCTTTATAGCGGGGTGAACACTTACAGCTTCATGGTACTTCCTCACCCGGAACACACCACCATCAGCCACGGCACATGTTTGGATGACCTATTCATTATGCCCAA
Source organism: Rubia yunnanensis (assembly GCA_037428765.1). Lineage (NCBI taxonomy): Eukaryota > Viridiplantae > Streptophyta > Magnoliopsida > Gentianales > Rubiaceae > Rubia > Rubia yunnanensis. The sequence goes on from CM075063.1 coordinate 67,712,576, forward strand.
CCCAAATTTTAAGAAAGAATTTTACATAGTTTTAACCACCCTAGTGATAGATGTGGAGGAGGCTGGGGGTGATACTTCTTCTAGAGTACTCCCTAACCGCTCTTGCTTATCGACGAACATCATTACCCAATTTCTCTTCCTTGGGGATCAACTTTCGAGCGCCACCCAAGTGTTTCAAGAGGTTGTCCAAGCGATAGGAGGTATGTGGTTACAATTGGAGGAGCTTAGCACGAGGATGGATTCCATGGATAGCAATTCAAGCAACGAGGTACATTGAAAGGGGCAACACAAGGCACGAGAAGGAACACCCTCCGGGGCTGCGAGAGTGAGTGTCATTATTTCTCCCAACCTCACTTATGTTTTTGCATGGTTTTTGTTGCATTAAGGACAATGCATATGTTATGTATGGGGGAGGGAGTAGTGGGCACTTAGGGAGTTTTCATTCTTGGGATTCCTTAGTGCATTTTGACGTTTTTCTTGGTAGCTTTTCTTATTTCTTTGGTGACTTTGATATTTGTTTGTTGTAGGATGGTTTTGGATGTATACTTGGTGGTATGACTTGCTAGGTAGGTTTCCTTGTTTGCATGGGGTTGGTTGTTTTAGAATATTGGTGGTGTAATCTTTTGTGTTGATCTTATTTCTTGTAGTGTGAATCCCACTTTGGGAAAAGTTTGTGCTACACCCAAAAAAATTTAAGCAAAAAAACCCGGAAAAGTTGGAAACCCAAAAGGGAGATTTGGGTAACATTGGGAAAACATCGGATAGGTCAATATACCTAGGTAAAAGTGAGAGGTGATGCCCAGAATGGTTTAGGAGCTTAGGACAAAATAAGAGCCCGTGTGGAAAAAGCTGAGAATGTAAGTACCCTTAATGTATTAAAGCTAGGATGAAATTCCAAAAGGGCTCCTAGGCAAAATGAGAGAAAGTGAGACAAAACAAAAAACTAGACTGATGATACATTTGCCTCCTTGGTTGTAACTAGGTTGAGAATCTATAGTTATCCCTATGTTACAACCCAGTTGATGACTCTTGGATTTCCTTGGTGGATTGTTTTTGGAGATGACTCTTTGATTTCTTTTGGGTGTCATTTTGGGAAATGTAAGCTAGCTTGACACTTACCTTCTTTGCTTATTTATCGACATTTTTCTTTGGGTGGTTAGATTACTTAGGTTCTTTGGGGAGTGTGATAGTTGTGAGATTCTTTATCTTTTGGGGGAAATAGGATAATCTAGGAATATGTTGAATGCTTCGGTTAACTTATGCATGCACGCTACATTTGCTTAGTCATTTTCTTGTCTTCATTTACTCGAGAACAAGTAAGGTGTTAAGTGTAGAGGGTCTGATGTGCTTCATTATGCGTTTGTTACCCATTGCATTCGGCATAATAATTGGTTCATTGTATATGTTGGATTGCTAGTATTAGTTGAGTTTAACTGACAAGGGGTTTAAACGGCCATTTTTGGTTTTCTTATCCAAATCCCTCATTTTGTAGACTTAATTGGTACTAATGGACATCTTGTATCCCTGAGCACCTAGATCTTCCTTTGTAGGCATCCTTAGTAGGTTGGTCGTGGGTACTTTTTGTTACATTCTATGTGAAGGTCGTTCACAAGGATTGTAGAATATTTTAAAGGCTGTTAGCAAGAACATAGAAGAGGTTGAAGGCCATTCATATTAGAATTGTAGAAGATGAAGGCCACAGACATCAAATCGTGGTAGTAGAAGGATGGAGCCAAAGATAGGCCACATTGGAGTTAAAAATGGCCAAGGAAGAAACGGAGAATTGTGGTCTAGATTTGCGCCATCTTGTAGGAACAATCCAAGAATAATCAGCCTTCAAGGTTGGTTTTATTGGATTTATATCCTTGAGAACCATAAAATTGACTATAAAAACTCTCAAAACAGACGAACGGTTCATCCGTAGCGAAAGAAAGAAGTTCAGCTGATCGAAGCATAAACGAGTTGGTGCAGACCGCTCATGGGTGGCACCAACGACCCACACCACATGACGCAAATTCATGGATTTTTGTAACATATTTATAGTCTAATGGATTTTTGATCCTTTTGAGCATCTAGATTCCTTTTTATGAGCTTAATTTGTAGATTGATCGTAAGCACTTTGGAGTAGTTTAGTGAAGGCCATTTGCAAGGAATGTAGAAGACTAAATGCCACTTACAAAGTGGTAGAAGATAGATTGAAGAAGGAAGGGAAAGTAGTCGAGGAAGAATGATCCGGGTTTTTTTAACCAATTTCTGATAATTATCCTAGATGAATTGGTATCCATGGAGGGTACCATTCGATTCATCTTCTCGAGCAATACAAAATTGACTACAAGAACTCCTAAGACGGGCCGGCGGTTAACCCGTATCGATGGAAATAAGAAGAGGGCAGCACCACCATTGCGGGCCACAACCTACATTGCATGGGTTTGGGCTTGGGCTTCTATTATCTTCATTTTTCAGCCTTAAAACACTGTCTCTCCCCATCACTCTTACCCAAAATTTTCCCTTTAAAAACCCTAGTTTTTCTTTATCTTTTCTTAGTTTTTGTATCTTTTTCATGAATTCTTGTAGATTTATAATCTGGAGTCATGTGGTAATCTAGATTCATTGTATGGGAATGCACCGGAAAACCAACACTATGAGCAACATGATTGGCGTTCATCATCTCATGCAATGTCCCAAAACTATGCTCAATGAGGAGGTTCAAGCTCAAATGAGGAACTCATACAAGCGATATTGAATGTGGTCCAAGATTTGGAGGCACACATTTCCTCAAGATTAAAAAACTTGGAGACCCAAATTAGCCAACTTGCTTCTTCCGTGAGCTGTTTGGAAGCTAGAGATTCCGGAAATCTTCCATCACAACAGGAGGTGAGCCCAGAGCCAAGTGGTGAAGGAAGTTGAAGATGAAATCCAATGGATGAGGAGCTGGTTATTGAAGACAAAGAAGTTGAGCAAGGGGTGATTTTCCGATATTCATTATTCTTGCCATCATCACCTTTTCCTTTACCAATTGAACCAACTCCACCATTTTTGGAATTCTTGAAGGAGACAATAGGGCCAAATGATTATGCCCCTCTTGAAATTTTTGTATCCCCACCTCTCTACTTTTGGATTCTTATGGTGAAAGGGTCAAAACCTTCACCATATGGATAACATTAGGGTCGTGTTGACAGCCATACAAATACAAAACTTCTCAGGAGGTAACCCAAGCTTTTAACTTAGGTTAGTAATTTTTTTTTTAAAAACCTCAATCATGTCCTCAAAACCTTACCCCAAACCACAAGAAAACCACTACAATCCAACACCTAAAACCACCACCAAAACTACGATCTAGGAGTACTAATAGTTGTCTTTTTTTATTGGTGATCGAGATTTGCATAGTTGTGGAATCGTAGTGGAGGGGTCAAAGTTTCGTATTGTGTGGAGTTCAAGAACATGGAGGAAATAACATTCATTGAGAAGTGAGCATTGCCATCACTGGGAAGGACTTTCAAGGTCATAGTTGTGAGTATTTTTTTCTTTCTCTCTAATTTCTTTATCTTTTCCTTTGGTTCACATTGAGAACAATGTGTGTTTAAAGTGTGAGGAGGTGAAGATAAATATATCTCATTGTATTGTATTATAGTGTGCATATGCTCTACATTGATTTTTTTTGTTCAAATAATAATAATAAAAAAAATTCCCGCTAAGTTGAGAACACAAGAGGGAAACTTAGGAAAAAGTAGGAGGCCCGGATAGGTTGAAAGCCCAAAAGGGCAACCTATGCAAAAATGAGAGGCCAGTTTTTCTATTCTACCGTAAGTTGGTTTTCTTATGCTTCTCTTGATTTGTCTATTTGGTGGCTTCTTTGGTAGAATAAGCTAGTTTTACACTTGTATTTTATACCTCACCTTTGAATGGAATGATAGTTTTTTAGATTATCTTAGACATTGGGATGTGGGAGTGTGAGAGATTCTTATATCTTGGGGGTTAGGGTATTCTTGGAATACGATGTTTCATATTTTGGGAAAACTTTTGCATGCTAGTTTACGCGTAGATCTTTGTTTGTTCTTGTTTACTCAAGGACAAATAAAGGTTTAAGTGCGAAGAGGTTTGATAAGATGTCAAATGCATGTATTTATTTGAAGCATTTAACATCTCTTTTGTAAATGTTTGTTGGAAGATTGCTAGGTTTAGATAGGTTTACATAATAAGGGGTTTAGATGACCTGTGTTCGGTTTTCATAACTAAATTCTTCATTTTGTAACCTAAGTTTAGTCTAATGGATTTTTGGTCCTTACGAGCAACTATATTCCATTTGTGGATGTAATTTGTAGATTTCTCATGATCACTACGAATTGGTTTAGTGAAGGTCATGAGTCAAAACATGGTAAAAGATAGAAGGAAGACAAAGAAGCAGATGAATTTTGATTCGGAAGTTTGGACCAAGTTCTTAAAATGATCCGAGAAGAATAATCCTACAAGGGTGGTACCATTGGATTTGTCTTCTCGAACACTATAAAATCGACTACAAGAACTACCAAAATGGATAACCTGTTCACTTGTTGCGATGGAAATAAGTTGATGACAACGCCTTCCATGAGGGCTGCAGCCCATCATTACGGCCCGCAACGATGGGTTTGGGCTGCTATTATCATCATTTTTGAGCCTCAAAACCATGTCTCTTCCCCATTCATCCTACCCGAATTTCCCCCTTCAAAAACCCTAGTCATTCTTCATCTTTTCTTAGTTTTCGCATCTCTTTCATGAATCCTTGTAGATTTTTTGTGGGTTTTCATAATCTAGACTAAATATACTCCTCGGAGAAATAGGTAAGCATTTCTAGTATGAAATTGTGAGATTTGGTTTATCCTATTTTGTGCTTTGATTATTAAGTATGTTTTGTACTTTCTTGTGTGATTAATGCATGATTTCTACTAGGATGATCAACTAGTTGATGATTGTGGGTTGATTATCTGCTAGGTTATTGGTCAAACCCGGTAGTCTTTGACTTTTTGTCAATGTGATTATTGTTGGTCAATGCTAGATTATGATTAGGAATGAAAAACAATTATAATTGTTTATTGATGGAGTTTCTTAGTCTTAGGATGAATTTAGATAGTTTTGATTAATTATTAATGGGGTTCACTAATAACGATTAGCATGAAGGCCGATCCTCGTAGTCGTTATTAGTAAATATACTTATGTCATCTATGTGTTTCCCGCTTGTAGGACATTGTGGTGGCCGTGTTGAGTCTCCGTGTGTATTGCTATTCTCAGGGAAGTCTATGACACCAATCATCTAGGTTGACCCGAAGATAAGTTTTATTGTGTGACGCTGATCACCCACTCTAACTATAACCGAGGAGAGATGAGCAATATAGAGACTCGAGAGGTGTTGATAAGTTCTCCACAATATGTAATTAATTCATAAAAATAGGATAATTAATCTATGATCCAAGGATGACTGGAAACATAAAACCAATTGCACCCAAGACTCATAGCAATCTTAGTTAAGTTATTTGTGCTACTCGTGATCGTATTACATTGTTCTTTTTGATAGTTTGTTAGTTTAGTTGTTCAAAGTAGTCGTAGTGTTTTCCAATAGAAAACCCCCCAAACTTGGTTACCACACACAAAGAGTGACTCATTCGTGTGCTTTTTAACTATGCTTTAACAATTGATAAAACCCTCTTTATCTCGTGGACAACCCCGTCTTACCAATAGCTACTATTTAGTGGTTAACCGTAAGTTGGGCTTATAAATACTATATTTGAGAGGCACGATGATCGCCTCCCAATAGCCCGTGCCAAACAACATAATCCAAGGATTAGAAGGGAAAAAATGACCATTCTGACGATAGGTTGCGCTAGACACCACGGACCAAGCCAGAACGACCCACGGAGGATGCCATGGCCCATTCCAAGAAGACGCCATGGACTGCGCCTGATCCCGCAGCCTGCGCCAATGCGGATCAAACAGGCTGCACCACCCTGTGCCCACACGAGTCTGATGAGTGGCGTGGACTGCGCCATTCTCGATTGTCGGCACCAATGGCGAATGAACTAGGGTTTACACATTTTTAGCCTATGTTGGGCCTATTTTTTGTCTCAATTTCCTACTACTATAAATATAGCCTTAGTCAACAAGGGTTAGAGAGTTGGATTCTTTTTAGTTAGTTAATTTGTAATTGGGAGAGCATTCTAGAGAGAGAAAAATTCTCTCCTTTTTCTTTCTTTCCTTTTCATTTTGATTTGATCCTAAGACATGGAATTCAAATATTTATTTAAAATCCATGTCTAGGTAGTAGTTTCCATAGCTTGGGGATAATTGTATTCATCTGTTGATTTATGCTTTTGTAACATTCTTAGTTCATCCTAATTGTTTTGCTAGTTATATTATTGTGAATTGTTCTGAAAGTTAGAATTGCATGAATAGTACACTCCATGAGCACACACTCTAGTATACATTCATGTTGGTGCAAATATTGATACCCCTTGAGGAAGAGAAACCTAGTATATGTTATAGGTAGCAGGGTCCGAGTCCACGTGAGGGTGTGCACGTAGGTCTTTTCCGAGTTTTACTGTTACATTGCAAGCACACTAGTCTTAGCTGGCTATTTGGAATAGTTTGAAGGGTTACAGGTAGAGATATCTTAAAGTAGCAAGCTAGGGCTATTAGAAGTCCTAGTGTCATAAATAAGGTATCCACGTCCCTTTGCTTCATTCATAGACCTAGAGAGTAGAGCATCCGTGGTCAAGTGCATGAGAAGTAATTGTACGAGGGATAAACAAACCTACAACAAATGTCAGACTTTATTGTACTCCCCTAATTACGAAGGTGGCACCGATGGAAGGTTGAAAGAGCACCCAACGTGACAGGTAAGAGGAAATGTATGCCATCAACCACACTACGTGTTATGAGCACTATATTAGGTTGTCTAAATATTGTATGTGAATGAATCGAGGATCGATGCATATAATCCACCATGTTACATAAGCATTCCCCAAGTGTCTAGCTAATATAGTTTACTTGCCTTTTAAGCATTCCCCAAGTGTCTAGCTAATATAGTTTACTTGCCTTTTACTTTCTTGATCTTAGTTGCTAGTTGAAAAACTAAACCCCCACTTGTTTACCATACTATCATTGTGTTTAATTGGTTTTTAGGCCCTAGCATCTCTGTGGACATACACAGGGCTTACCGCTAACCACCCTATCAGTAGCATAATAGTGAGTTGGGTACATAATATAAATTTTAGCTTTGACCAGTCCTTCGCTCAGGTAAATTTAGCTATGGTTTTAATGACCTCGAGGGGAGGTGGGTCAGCATGGCCGTATAAAGGCTTGCGTGGCATGGACTGGAGACCTCATTTTTCAACTTCAGGGCACACGGGCCGTGCAAATGCACATAACCTGCACCGGGACTTTGTCACTTTAGTTCAAAACCAAAATATCCTCTGAGACCGACCTCGCACCTAGGAACAAGGCTGACTATGCTACCACATAGCTATGACATCATTTATATTGATGTCGGCATCCTTGAATACCGGTGTCAATAACGTATGGATGCATGCGATGCAACTAGAACAACTGTGACACCAATTAAATTGATGACGGTGATAGTTAAAGCGATGTTGCTTATGATTGTATGAGAGATCAAATGATCCATTACACCCTCATCGTCGACATGCTGAGTGGGTGGCTAACCAATATCACATCATTTTGAATATGCGAGGTTGCAAAAAAAAAAATTAGGCGTCACCAGCGACGTCAGTTTAATATTGGTATGTTTTTGTTCATGCCGGGCAATGTCGCATAGGGGTCGTATCGCTACCGATTTGTGTGATGTCGCGGTTCGAATCGTGGAGAATTGTACAAAAATATATTATTTATTTTTCTAATGAAACAAAAAAACCATTGAACGTAAATAACTAATTAATGTCATAATATATTCAAATACACATTGTTGACGTGAAAATGAATGATAAATTGTATTTAACATCCACTGCCTATGTAGTGCACCACCCAAGCTAAGAGTCCATTGTAACTCGGTTTGTCCTATTAAAACAAATAGAAAGGAAACAAAATTAATGTCAGAATTTGGTAGTCCCAGAATGATGTACACATAATATTGTCAAGTGCAGGTGAATATAATCTAAACATGGGAAGAGTACATTCACTGCGATGTCGTTTGTTTGATAATGACATGTCGATTAAACCGATGAAGGTACAAAGTCAGATATTCAAGATGAGGCTGACATTTCTGGAATATGCAACGCCGTACAACATTCAGCTCTATATCATGAAGGCCGCTGAACACAGTGCGACGTTAAACATTCAAACTGTGTTCATACAAAAAATTGATTATTTTCCAAAACCAACAATAATCTATGATTTGTTTCACAATCCTTACAAACAAGACATTATTTTGGAAGGACATACACTGTAACTTATATAACATGTAACAAAATCATCATACTCAATGAATATATTAAATTTTTTGTCAATGTGGAAAAACACATATACAATTTTTTGTCTATGTGGTGGAAATGATCTTTCTCATACTGCTTATTGATGTGACCATTTTATACGGTTATATTAGGACTTGTAGAATTTACTTTTGTACACTTTTGTGCTCTAAATGTGGCCTTTTGCCTTGAAATTCTCTAAGGAAAGTTAAAAGCGACTTTTACGCTTTTATTACTTTTCTAGAGGATTTTGTGTGACAAGGCAATTTGTTTGAAGACTTTGAAGAATACTATTAAAGATTTGAAGATTTGAAGACTTGTATCTGAGCTTTTTAAGATTTGAAGAATTAAAGAAGTGAAGAGAAGAGGTGGATATGAAACAAAAAGGAGAAAGAAGAAATGGTGCTGGAACTGAAGTCCATCACGAGCCCGTCGCGACTCGTGATGGACGAATGGCTAGAAAAATTTCTTGCCTTTTGTATTATAAATACTCACCTTATCCTCTCCTCTTCGACAACACGAATCCATCTCTTCTTCCTGCAATTTTTCTGGGTTCAAACCCTAGTTTTTCTTTCCTTATTTTCTTAGTTTTTGTAGGTTAATCATTTATTTTAATTATCTAGCTTAGTTTTATCTTGGGTGCAATGGATTGAAGCTTCCATATCTATGTTGTAAGAACCATATCTATCTATTTAGTGCTTTTGCTACTGTGCATTTATTGAGCTTTGAATGTGAATTATTAATGGCATTGATGTTGTTGGAAGCTTGAGTATATGAATTGCTTGTATGATTACTTGTTAGGGTTGGGAGAAATTAGCTAATTCTCCCCTCTTTTAATGTGGAATCGAAGAGCATGAGTTAGAGCTTCTTAAATGTTGGTGTGTTGATAATTTCTAGATAAATGTGATGATGTTGAACTCGTTGTCATGCTTTTTTTAGGTAGAAAATGAGAGAAGTCTATGAATGTCGATCGTTCTTGACTAATCTTGTGTAAATGTACGAATTGGTTAAATGCTTAGACACGGTGTAGTGTTTATAAGTGTTGCCAAGCTTGTTGGTTCTTCGTGCTCAATGCCATTAATGGGATACTTTTAGTCATGTTTTGGCTAAGGGAGTCATTGGTGAGGTTTGACAAGAGATGTCAAATTCACTCTTGCAAACTACTACCTAAGAAGGATGAAAGATTTATCTTCACAACAAGTAGTCGAAGTAGTGAATAGATTGTTTCACTCGTTCTTGAAGCCTTTGTTATTTAGCATTCATGTGTTCTTAATGCTATGTTTCACTTCATTTATACCATGGGTTTTTTGAGAATAGGAAGTGTTTGTATGAATTAAGTGTTAGGGAGTTAGGAAAGTGATGAATTCCTTAGCTTCTTTGCATGAAATTCTAAGAACATGAACTTAGAACTTCTTGTGCATAATGTGTCGTGATTCTTGCTAGATAAGTATGTTAGTGTGGATTGTTCTCATATTTATCCTATAGATGCAATGAAAGGTTGAACCTTTAATGTGGTTTGTTCTAGGTTTAGCCTAATGAGTGCTATGTTTGGTTAAATGGCTATGTCTTTGGTAGAAGGCTAGTTGTTGTCAAATCTATGGTCCTTTGTCCATAGGTAACAATTTTGATAGAATGAGTGAATGGTTCAATGATCTACATTTGGTTTTGAAGTGGATGTCAATTGCCCCCAAGGCTTTGTTTTAGTAGTTTTAAAACCCTTTTTCTTAGTTTGTTTGATGATTAGCATAGTTGCTTGACTTTGCTAGTTATCTTGTCTTTTAACTTTTATAGCTTAGGACCACCAACCAACTAAACCCCCCCCCATTTACATGCTTTAATATGTATGTATATATATATATATATATATATATATCTACTCCTAGCCTAATAGCAACCGTTTGTGCTTAAACACTTGAGAAAATCCCCCTTCTTTGTGGACGACCTCGACTTGCCGCTATCTACTTAGTTGTAGATAATAAGCATTTAGGGCTTATAAATATTAATTTTGAGAGGTACAACGACAACCTCCCAAAAATTTGGCACTGCTGCCAGGGAAGAGCCATTTATTTTTAAGTGTTTAGGTATATTTTGTTGCATATTAGCTAGTTATTTTTATTTTCCACTCCTTGGTGGTTGTTTTTGTTCGGAGTAGGTATTGCTTGAGTTCTTGGTGAATTTTATTCGAGAATCCTTGCAATAAATAATGGAGTGTCTCACCTTAAGGGAACTTATGATGAGAAGAGAGGCTCAACAAGCAAGGTTTTGTAGGATGTGCCATTCCGACCATCCTACTGAGTCTTGCTATTTGTTGTGGAAAGAGCACTATGAAAGGGAAAGAACCCTTGGTTTCCAAAACCAAGGGTTTTATGAAGAGTGCAACCGAGAGGTAGGAGATGTTGGTTTTCAAGGGTAAGCAGCTCAAGAATGGTATCCATACCACAATTCGTACAATCCGGAATAAATTGGTAATCCGGATTGGTGGTATGAGAATGAGTCAGAAAACCAAACAATACGAGCAAAATAGTTGGCCATTACCACCTTATACCATACCCCAAAACCAAGCCGAGGAAGTTCAAGTTTGACACGTGAGGAAGTCATGAATACAATAGCAAACTTGAACAACTTTACTAGTGAAGAACCGGACACCCAGCTCTCCTCTAGAGTTGAGGCTATTAAGGGGCATGCGAGGAGTATATTGAAGCATTGGCCCTAATGGAAGCTCATGATTCCAAAAATACACCATTCCAAATCAAACTCGAGGATTCAGTGAGTGAGGTCACCATGGGAAATGATCTTGAGTTTGAAGGGGATTAGGAGTTGGTTGTTGAGGATGACAAAAAGGAGGAAGAGGTGATTGTGCTACATTCATTAGCATCGTCCCCTACCTATTGAACCAACTCTACCATTTTTGGAATTTTTGAGGGAGATAAGAGAGGAGCCAAAAGACTACCCTAAGCCTCCTAACCACCCAACTCCCTTTAAACCACCTCCACCTCAACAAGACTTTCCTCTTGAAAGTTTTTGTACCCCCACCTCTCCACTTTTGGATACTCATGGTGAAGGGGTTCAAGCCTTCACCATATGGATAACATTAGGGTCATGCCAACGTAAATAAATATACAGAGCTTTGTCGTGCCAACGTCGTAAATAAACTCGGCCTTTTATCATGGTTTTTGTTATTTAGTTTTTGTTATTTTGTCTTGTTCTTTTTATGGTGTGTTTTTCAGTGATTCTATAGCAAAGTGAAGTGCATGCATTGGAGGAGATGAAGGAATGAAATCCATGAGAAAGGGAAGAAAGCTTGGAATGTTGGTAAGAAAAGATTGAATTCTTTCTAAGTGCTGGGAGGTCTTGTAATCGCGAGTCGCGACGACCGCGATGAACTCGTGACAGACCATTGCGAGTCGCTATGTGATCAGAAGTTTTGTGCTAAAAATTCAGCTCCCAACCACCACTTTCCATGAGTTGCAACGAGCCGTTGCGAGTCACGACCAATGGGTCCTCAAGACAGTATCCCCTCGAGACCTCAAGTCAAGTCAAACCTGAAAATCCATCAGCCTTCGTGGCCGTAGGCCCTCAAATTGAGCTGAAACCTTCGTGACATCATTTCCTCAAGACCTCAAGTCCTCGAGATTGCAATCCTTTGACTCGAGTTGAAGCCCTTGAGACCTCGGGTCCTCTAGGCCGCAAGACCAGCCCTTTGAAAAGCCATGAGTCTCGAGACCATCATCCCTCGAGGTCATCCCTTCGAGACTAGTCAGCCCTCGAGACCTCAGGACCTCGAGGCCACAAGCCCTTGGCTCGAACAGATCTTGAATATCCATCACCCTCTCGAGACCAACCCTCAAGACATCATCCCCTCGAGACCTCGAGGCAGCAAGCCCCCGGCTCAAGCAGAACTTGATAGTCCATCAACCTATCGAGGCCAGTTCCCGAGGCCAGCCCTCGAGACATCATCCCCTCGAGACATCATCCCTTTGAGACCTCGAGGCCGCAAAATCTTTGGCTCGATCTGAACCTGAAAGACCATCATTCCTTGAGACCATCATTTCTTGAGTTGAGCCGAAGCCCTCGATGCATTAGCCCCTCCAGACCTCAGGTTCTCGATGCCACAAGCCCTCGATTCGAGCAGAAGTCCTCGAGACCTCAGGTCCTCAAGGCTACAATACCTCGACTCGTGCTGAAGCCCTCAAAACCTTGGGTCCTTAAGACCACAAGCCCTTGATTCTAGCTAAACTCAAAAGTGCATCATACCCCCGAGACCTCGGGTCCTCGAGGCTAAAAGCCCTCGACTCGAGTTGAAGCCCTTGGGACCTTAGGTCCCACAAGATCTCGAGTGCTCGAGACCAGAAGCCCTCGAGACCAGTGAAACCTTTTTAGCCCCTCAAGACCAACACCCCTTGAGATGTCATCTTTCATCCTCGAGCCCAGCCAGACCCGAGCTTTCCCTACCTGTCTCGACTCGCGAGTCGCAGCCAGTGCTGTTGCGAGTCGTGATGAAAAATCCAACTTTCCAGCTGAGCTTAAACACTGCATATTCCTTCCTTCTTCTCAACCAAATTATCCTAAGAACCACCACACATCCACTTATTCCTCTACCATCTCACATATGTTGACATATGAAAATTCTTGCATCTTTATAGTATATTTGTTGATTGTAGTATGCCGACTACATCATTGGGTCTTTAATTGCTATATTCTATAATGATGCTTGGATATGTGTCGATATATGTTGGATATTTTTATTGGAAAATATTATAGTTGTGATTACATGATGGATTGGTTGTTCTTTGATAATACTATGGTTATTAACTCTTGATGCTAAACCTAGTATTACAAATCCTTATGTACTTGTGAGTTTGATGTTGTTCTTTGTGGTGTTAGTCTTGATCACACGGCGCCAAGGAGATAACGATTTGCTCGAGGGGTGAGTTTTTCTACGGCACTTTTGCTCCCCCTTCCGGCTCTAAAACCAATTTCAGGACCAATTTTATACAATTACATTAGATTGCTGGGAGGTCGTCGCCGTACCTCTCAAAGTTAATACTTTTAAGCCCTAATGCTTCCTATCTACAATAAAGTAGATAATGGAAAGTCGAGGTCGTTCACGAGAAGATGGATCTTTTCAAATGTTTAAACATATATAGGAGAAGACATACTAGGCATATACATACATAGATATATATAAAAGCATGTAAACAAGGGGGGGGTTGGTTTGATCCTAAGTTATCAAATTGAAATACAACAACTAGCAAAGCAAGAGAACTATTTTAATCATGCAATACAACTAAAGATACGATGTAAATGATAATTAACGGAGCCTTGGGGACAATCGATTTCCAGTTCCAAACTTCATATAGCTCATTGATTCATTTACTCATTTAATTACATTTATCATCTATGGGGAATGTTATCACTTCTCATTCAAAGATCAACATTCATTCCTCCTTAAGAGTAGTTTGCAAACACAAACAACAACCATTTGCAAACCTCATTGATGATCATTCTAGACAAACAACATCATAGAAGTGTTTCGTCAATGGCATTACACCCAAAGGACCATAGGTTTGATAATAACAAGCCATCCACCAAAGACATAGTCATATAACCAAACAAAGCATTCATTAGATTAAACTTAGAACAAACAACATTCAAGGTTCAACCTTTCTTTGCATCTATATGACAAATATGAGAACAAACCACATTAACATACTCATCTAGCAATAATTACCCCACATTATACACAAGAAGTTCTAAATCCATGCTTTTGGATTTCCATATCAAATGAGTTAAGATATTTTCAACTTTCCTAACACCCTTACATTTCAATCTTACAAACATTTCATATACTCAAACAACCCATAGAATAAATGAGGTAAAACACAACATTAATGGGATAATAAATGCTCTCCAATAAATGTTCATAAATGAGCAAACATAGAATCTTACTACATAAGCTTGGAAGCTTCCATCAATTGCTCCCAAGAACTAGATTTAGCTACAAGAGTTCATACTAAATATTGCTAAACAACCAAACATAATACAAGAGAATTCAAAGATGAAAATGGAAGAAAATAGGGTTCTAAACAGTAACAAAAACGCAGATGAAGAAGATGTGAATGAGAGGAAAGAGAGTGCTATTTATAGTATAAAAAGGATAAGGTGAAATTTTGGCCACCCGTTGGTCGCGACTCCCGACGGGCTCATTGCGACAGTCTCGCGACGAAGCCATCGCAACTCACGATGGGTGCCAGAATTTTGTCATGTTTTCTTTTCTTCTTCTTGTGGTACACATTCATCTTCATAGAAATTTCTCTCATTTTTCAAGTCTTCAATGTCTCCAAAAATGGTGTTCAATGGCCTCCGGTCTTCATGTCTTTGAAGCAAGTCTTCAGAAGTCTTCAAAAATGTGATCTTTAATGGACTTCGGTCTTCATGCCTCCGTGTTCTTCCTTTGTCATGCAAAATCCACTTAGAAGAGGTAAAAGAGCGTAAAGTTGCTCTTACCCCTCCTAAGAGAATTTCAAGGTAAAACAAAAGCTCTTGATAATAATAGAGCACAAATGTGACTAAAAATAGTACTAAATTATGCACATAAAATGGACATATAAAACCTCCCCACACTTAAACCTTACTCGCCCTCGAGTAATAAACGATCCAAGCATGTGAAGGAAATGGCGTATCCACATCCTAACTACTATTCCCCCAAACCAATACCTCACAGAACTCTTAATATCACACATCCCAATGTTAATGTCAAATGAGAAGTTCCCACAACCCCTATTCCGAAATATACCCAAACCATATCAACCCATCAATTCATTGATATCCCTAAAGCATCTCCAAATCCTGAATTGATAATCCCAAATCCAATGATACAAGGTGAAGTTAAAGACACGTATAAGGTTCAGAACCCATGCTCCACTTTATATCAATATATCAACCTAAAAACGAAGCATATTAAGGATAAAAAATTTCATAAATTACTTCGTCTTCTCCCGCTAAATTTTCCACTCCCAAAAGGTCTTCAAGATGTCAAGCTACCTAATCCATCTGTATGGTCACCGCAACCTTATGACTCCAATGCCAGCAAATGAGTGAACACTTAACGTTTTTCAATTTTTCTCATTTTCTGTCATTTTGCCTAGGAGCCTTTTTGGGTTTTCATCCTAGCCACACATCATGTTTCTTTGGCTCACATCTCACATTTTTTTGCACATTTAGCCTCTCATTTTTGCCTAGGTTGCCCTTTTGGATTTTCGACCTACCCAGGCCCCCAATGTTGCCTAAGTTGCCCTATCAGATTTTCAACTTAGCGGGATTCTTTTTCTTTTTTTATTTTTTTTCTTTTTATTTATATTTTTTTCCAGCATTTTTCACGTGTCTCCAATCCAAAAAGTAGAAAAGTGCTTTCCAAATGTTAAGGATAAAAAGTATCAAAGCCAACACTATCCAAGTACATCAAAAGAAAAACATCCCAGTACAAAAGGGAAAAATATCCAAAACCAATCAAAAGAGTTATGTAAAAGTGTCTTCAATCCCAATCCTCTCAAAGTAGATACCCCTCCCCATACTTAGAACACTGCATTGCCCTCAATGTAGAAAACAGAGAAAAAAACGTACAAAGCGAAGTATGGAAAGGGTAAAGATATGGTGCTTACAAAATCACTGCTATGATGAAGAAGGGTCACCGCCAAAATACTGCTGCTGATACTGTGCAAGCCACTCTGTGCTCCTATGCCTCTTAACTCTCCGCCTGTACGCTCCCAGATCGGGGCCTAAGACATCGCCTACCTGGGACTACGTCTCATGGATGCAAGCTGACAAGTGGTCAATCTCCTGATCCATGTCAATCAAGGTCTGGGAGGCAAATACATTATGCTCTAATATCATGCTGTCCTAGCGGCAGAATCCATCCTGTATAGTCTGCATCATCCACTCGTAGAATACCAGTGGAGGTTGGGAATAGTGAGGTGGCACATCATCCTTCTGCATCGGCTCTGTCTCTGGTAGAGGCTACGTGGAGTGCTGCTGGGAGTGCTGCTACTGTAGTCGCTCAGAGAGACGTAGACTGCTATCATCACACTGGACATAAGCTGGGCCAAGGTTGCGGATCTCACACTTGAAATCATCTCTAGATGAGGAGTAAGGTGAAATCACCAAGTCTCCTAGAGTTGTGTCAAATTCCAGCTTCGTCTTGTTGGGGTGAGGAAGTGCCATGAATGTGACCTTCCTCGCACCATACAACTAATGGAAGAGCCCCGTGGTCTATGTGGCACTGAGCATCTCAAATCTAACTAACCTCTCAGCAGTGATAAGATAGAACTTGCACCTCCCTAATCGCGGAAAGTCAGCCAGAGGAACCAATCTCAAGTACTCTGCTAAAAGGCCTTTCATGCCTCCGAACATGATCTTCCCCTTGGGCTTTCCTGCAACCTCCATGATTCTATTCATCCAAAATTCTACCCACAACCCGTATCCTGATCCCTCACTCGTTAAGTGCCACAGAAAGTGAATGTCATTGTCTGGCACATTCGTCGGCTCCGCGGAGCAAAGTACTAGCTAGCCAATAACCGGTGCACATAATAGAGTGCTGGGTGGATAATAGTGCTACTCTTATCATGGGAGTTCTTCGGCTTCATGTTGATGACATTCCAAAAGTGCATGTCATCCTCAATCGATCGCTCCTGGCCCTGTGGGTCCAGCCTAGCCCATATCTCCACGGTGTCAAATCCAAAGGCCTCCTCAATCTGCGAGCTAGTCATTTTCCTAGATATATCATCTAAGTGAAAATAAATGTACCTATCAAATGGTTGATACCCTCTCATGCTGCTCATACGGACTGTGGACAAGAACTCCAGCGTGTACCTCTGGTAAGAGGGCGCACTCCTACTCATTAACCCTTCCATTCCCCCTTTTATGAGGAGGCATCTAACAGGCTGAGTGAGCTCGAGAGCATCTAATTTGGGCACGTCGATAAAGCTTTTCTCCTATAGTTGGAACCTCTCTAGGGCCTCCCACCTTTCTGCATAGGACCTGGTGATTTGGGTCAAACCCATGTACCTATCCAGAGGAGGAGGTACATGGCTTGATTCCGGAGCTATTGGAGGAGGCGAAGGTGGAACGGTAGTGCGCCCGCCTCGAGGGGGGAGCCTTAGGTCTCTTTGTAGGGGCCATATCTAATAACCACAACAAACAATTCAAACACAGAAATATGTGTATATGTAATATTGCTAATTCATACGCATCCTTGAACTAGTTTATCATCACAAGAAAAATCAAAATCAAGCCAATTAGTTCAATTCCTAATCACAATTGCATATATAATCCATCTTATGTCCACCAAGCCCATATTCTCAAGTCAATGAAGTTCTTACATAGTTGAAATCAATATGCTATGTCTCAAAATAACAGTTGTGCTTAACTAGTTTAGCCACCATTAGTTCATTCACAAAGT
Organism: Rubia yunnanensis; assembly: GCA_037428765.1. NCBI lineage: Eukaryota > Viridiplantae > Streptophyta > Magnoliopsida > Gentianales > Rubiaceae > Rubia > Rubia yunnanensis. The sequence continues at coordinate 67,730,486 of CM075063.1, forward strand.
TAGCATTCACGTCCCATGGCTAAACTACCCTAAGCAACATAACACTGCAAAGCACAATAACATTTCATCCAAATAACAACTATGTTTAATCAAGGGCCAACATGCCTCCTATCTAGCATAAGTCACAATCTATTCTCAACCAAAGCAACACAAATGCACACAATCCAAACTCAAACAAGCACAATACAATCCAAACCGCAACCACAAAATATGCACACAATACCCATCAAATTAAATTGCAAGCACAATTTATTCACCAAAATCAACCAAGATCTCACAATTCAATTTCCTAAGGAATCACACATAATCTACACAATATACAAAAAAAATTGAGTATACATTCGTAATCACAATTGAAGCTCAATAAAGTGAAGAAATGTACCACCAAGATGCGTAGGAAGAAGAAAGGAGGAAGCCCATAATCAATTTGAAATTGAATTTCCCAAAGTCACAAAACCCCCAAATTCTAGGGTTTGTGTTCTTCAAAGATTTTATGGCTTTGTGGGTGGAGATTGGGAAGAAAGGATGGGGGTATGGAGTGGTTGTTGTGAGTGGCGGAGGGCAGCTGTTATGGCGCTGGTTTGGTGGAAGAAAGGTTGAGGGTGGTGAAGAGGAGCGAGAGAAGACGAAGAGCAGTGTCGGATTGTGGATGTGTTTGTGGCAAAAAGGGTTTAGCCCATCATTTAAAGAAGATTTGTACGACCGTTACGACTCGCAATGTGTTCACTGTGACTCATGAAGGGTGGTCTCGAGGGGTGTTGGGTCTGGCTAGGCTCGAGGATGAAAGATGACACCTCGAGGGCTCACAGCTTTGAGGTCTCGAGAGGCTAGGCTTGAGGATAAAAGATGAAACCTTGAGGGCTCGTGGCTTCGAGGTCTTGAGAGGCTAGGCTCCAGGATGAAAGATGACACCTCGAGGGCTCATGGCTTCGAGGTCTCGAGAGGCTAGGCTCAAGGATGAAAGATGACACCTCGAGGGATTACAGCTTCGAGGTCTCGAGAGGCTAGGCTCGAGGAGGAAAAATGACACCTCGAGGGCTCGTGGCTTTGAGGTCTCGAAAGGCTAGGCTCGGGGATGAAAGATGACACCATGAGGGCTCGTGGCTTTGAGGTCTCGAGAGGCTAGGCTCAAGGATAAAAGATGACACCTCAAGGGCTCGAGGATTCGAGGACTTGAGAGGTTCGGCTCGTGACCCGAGTTGAGGGCTTGCGGCCTCGAGGACCTAAGGTGGTGATGTCTCGAGGACAGGTCTCGAGAGGGTTATGGACTTTATGGTTTGTATCGAGTCGAGGGCTTGGTTCCTTGAGGTCTTGAGGGGATGATGTCTCGAGGACTGGCCTCGAGAGGGTGATGGACTTTTTGGTTCGATTCGAGTCAAGGGCTTGCTGCCTCGAGGTTTTGAGGTGGTGATGTCTCAAAGGGCTAGTCTCGAGAGGGTGATAAACTTTCAGGTTGGGTTCGAGTCAAGGACTTGTGGCCTCGAGGACTTGCGGCCTCGAGGTCTCGAGGGGATGATGCCTCGAAGGGCTGATCTTGAGAAATGGCCTCGAGAGGATAATGGACATCAGGTTTGGCTCGAGTTGAGGGCTTACTGCCTCGAGGTCTTGAGGGGATCATGTCTCGAAGGGCTAATCTCAAGAACTAGCCTCGAGAAGATGATGAACTTGAGGTTCTACTTGAGTCAAGGGTTTAGGGTTTCAAGGTCTCGAGGGGATGATGTCTTGAGGGTTGGTATCGAGAACTGGCCTCAAGAGGATGATGGACTTTCAGGTTCTACTCGTGTCAAGGGCTTAAGTTTTTGAGGTCTCGTGGGAATGATGAACTTTTAGGCTTGGCTCGAGTCGAGGGCATGCTGCCTAGAGGTCTCAAGGGGATATGTTTGAGGGCTTGCGATCGCAAGGCTATCATGACTTGCGAATAGTGGAGGCTGGGAGCAGAAATTTAACACAAGATTTCTGATTACATCGCGTCTCACGACCACTATGTCACGACTTGTGACAAGGCCCTAGCGAGGCCATCGTAGCTTGCGAAAAGTGGAGGTCGAGACCTTCATTTAACACAAGATTTTTGAGTACATTGCAACTCGCTACCACTCCATCGTGAGTCATGACGAGACACTCACGAGGCCATCGCGACTCGTGGAAAATGGAGGCCGAGGCCTCCATTTTTAGCTAAAATCCCTGATTTGGTTGCAATTCGCGAGGAGGCCCTCACGACTCGCGACGATGCCTTCTCGAGGCCATTGCGACGATGCCTTCTCGAGGTCATCGCAATGATGCCTTCTTGAGGTCATCGCGACGATGCCTTCTCGAGGCCATCGCGACTCGCGACCACTTCTAACTTGGTACTTAGAAAATTTTTCTGATTCCTTCTCTTGTCCAAGTCTTTCCTTCTTGACTCCAAGCCTTTCTCCCTTCAAAAGTCCGATGCCTTGGCTTAAAAATTGCTACAAAATCATGAAAAAAAAACAACCCGTGAATAGCATTAAGCAAAACAATGAAACTTAAAGACAAAATCCAAAACTAAACAACATAACCGAAAAGTCATGAATGACGATCCAGATGATCAAAACCAAGTTTATTAAACGTTGTCGGCACAACTTACTCCCTTTTCTTGGGTTTTACTCACAAACTGGATCGAGGAAATCAACATCCTCTCCTTTTTCTGGAACAAAATTCTCGTGGTAAGGTTTCAAACGTTGTCCATTAACCTTGAATGTATTGGACTTAGCTCGACCTAGAATCTCCACTGCGCCATGCGGGAATACCTTAACCACCTCCAAAGGACTGATCCATCGGGACCTCAACTTACCTGAGAATAGGCGAAGGCAAGATTGGAATAGGAGGACATTTTGACCAACGTCAAAATCCTTCCTAATGATCATCTTGTCGTGCCACACCTTTGTCTTCTCTTTATAGATTTTGGCATTTTCATAGGACTCCCTCCGGATCTCATCCAGTTCATCCAATTGTAACTTCCCATGTAAGCCGGCCTCATCTATATCAAGATTGAATTCTTTGACACCCAATAAGCCTTATGTTGAATTTCCACCGGTAGATAACATGTATTTCCAAACACTAACCGGTATGGTGACATACCGATTGGTGTCTTGTAAGCCATCTTATATGCCCAAAAGGCATCATTCAACCGAGAACTCCAATCCTTCCAATTAGGGTTAACCATCTTTTGAAGGATGGACTTGATTTCCCGATTGGAAACTTCAGCTTGCCTGTTGGTTTGTGGGTGATAGGTGGTGGATGTCTTGTGAGTGACGCCATAATTCTTCAAGAGTGCCGCTATGGTCCGATTGCAAAAATGGGTGCCACGGTCACTAATTAAGGCCCGGGGCACCCCAAACGTAGAAAAGATATTATCTTTCAGCAATTCTGTAACCACTTTAGAATCGTCAGTCCTAGTGGGTTTTTCTTCAACCCACTTTGACACATAATTAATGGCAAGAAGAGTATATGTAAAGCCATAAGAACTAGGGAAAGGTCCCATGAAGTTAATACCCTAAACATCAAAGATTTCACAATATAGCATAGCTTTTTGGGGAATCTCATTTCTATATGATATATTTCCGACTCTTCGACACGTATCACAACCCTTACAAAATATGTATGCATGCCTATTCAAAGTAGGCCAATAAAAGCCACTTTCCTAGCGGTCCTTTTAGCTCTAAAATGACCCCCGCATGCATGAGAATGACAAAAAGTGAGAATTGAATTCACTTCATTATCGAGGATGCATCTCTTAACAACTTGGTCTACCCAATGCTTCCACAAAAAGGGATCACCCCACACATAATATTTAGAATCGCTCTTTAGCTTATCTTTCCGTGCTTTAGAAAAGTGAGGAGGAAATTTACCAGAGACAAGAAAGTTCACAATATCGGCATACCATGGTTGGAGGTCCCTAATAGCGAACAATTGTTCATCGGGGAACTCCTCCCGTAATTGCTCCTTCATTAATAGATTTACCTCACTATCTTGGCAGGGTGCCAACCTGCTTTGAGTGATCAGCCACCAGGTTCTCCACACCTTTCTTGTCTCGCACCTCTAACTCAAATTCACTCAGAAGTAGGATCCACCTAATCAATCTTAGCTTGGCCTCTTTCTTCGTCATTAAATGATGAAGTGATGCATGGTCAGTGTACACAATAACTTTTGTACCAAGTAAGATCAAAAATTTTCCAAAGAAAATACCACTGCTAGCAACTCCATTTCGGTGGTGGAATAGTTTCTTTGGGCTTCATTGAGACACGTGGATGCGTAGTAAATGGAGTGAGGTGATCTCCCCACCCTTTGACCAAGCACAACTCTAATGGCATAATCACTAGCATTGCACATAATCTCAAAAGGCAATGACCAATCCGGGGGTTGTATAATAGGGGCCGAAACTAACCTTCCTTGCAATGTATCGAAGGCCCCTTTACAACCCTCATCCATCACAAATTCCACTACTTTTTGCAACAACTTACATAAAGGGGATGCTATCTTCGATAAGTCCTTGATGAATCAGTGATAGAATCCTGCATGGACAAGAAAAGAGAGCACTTCGCGCACATTAGTAGGATAAGGAAACGTTTGAATTGTGTTTATCTTTGCCTTGTCAACCTCAATACCCTTAAAGGATACAACATGGCCTAAAACAATACCTTGCTCTACCATAAATTGACACTTCTCAAAATTTAACACAAGATTAGTATCAATGCAATGTTTAAGAACTTGTGCTAAATTTACTAAATAGTTGTCAAAAAAATTACCATGAATGGTGAAATCATCCATGAATACCTTGACAAAACTTTCAACAAATTCTGAAAAAATTCTTACCATACACCTTTGGAAAGTTGCGTAGGCGTTACATAACCCGAGAGGCATGTGCTGGTAAGAAAACGTACCAAAGGGGCACGTGAAGGTGGTCTTTTCTTGGTCTTTCGGGGTGATAGCCACTTGAAAATACCCTGAGTACCCATCCAAAAAGCAATAGAAAGGGTGTCTTTCTAGCCTCTCAAGAATTTGATCTATGAATGGCAATAGGAAGTGATCCTTCCGGGTTTCCGCATTTTGCCTCCGGTAGTCAATGAAAACTCGCCACCCATTTTTAACTCGGGTGGGCACCATTTATCCCTTCTCATTTATAACCACCGTCACCTCACTCTTCTTGGTTACCACTTGAGTTGGACTCACCCACTTGCTATCTGAGATTGGATAGATCATGCCTGCTTGGAGTAACTTGAGTATTTCCGCTTTCACCACCCCTATCATCGGTGGGTTTAAACGGCATTGGGGTTGTTGGATGGGTCTTGCATCTTCTTCCAAAAAGATTCTATGCATGCAAGTGGATGGCTTATGCCTTTGATATTGGTAATAGTCCATCCAATTGCTTCCTTGTTCTCCTACAACACCACCATTAACTTTTCTTCTTGCTCATTGGTGAGCTTGCTTGAAATAATGACCGGAAGTGTCTCCCCTTCCCCGAGAAATGCGTACTTGAGGTCACTTGGCAATGGTTTAAGCTCAATCACCGGAGCCTTCAAAAGTGATAGGAGGAATTCCGGTTCTTCGGGTTCCTCTAAGACTATCAGGTTGGGAATTTGCACCACTTCCTCAAGAATGCTTAACTTCTCAATGCTTTCCTTCAAGTTAGTACTCATGGAATACACAAGACATGCATTTTCAACATCATTTTCCGAAAAAACTAACAAGGAATCATCACCACTCCATTGAAAAACATCTTGCACCACATTGTCAACAAAATCAATAGCATGACAAGAATACTCTTCAAGAGGATACTTCATAGAGTAATTTATGCTAAACTCTACTTTAATCCCATAAAATTCCATGGTGAGCGTACCATTATGCACATCAATGATGGTCCTAGAGGTCTTCAAAAATGGCCTCCCCAACAAGATTGGGGCTGCATGTTTATCATGTTCCATGTTTAGGACATAAAAATCCGCGGGGAATATTAAGGAATCCACCCTAAACAACACATCCTCGACGATACCCTTAGGGTATGCACTAGAACGATCGGCTAGTTGGATCACCACCCCGGTTTTGTTCAAAGTACTAAGATTGAGGCTTTCATATAAAGAATAAGGAATCACATTTATCGATGCACCTAAGTCAAGCATTGATTTTTCAAAATGTGTATTTCCTATCATGCAAGGGATCATGAGCATGCCGAGATCGCTACATTTAGGGGTAATCCCTTTGGCACAAAGCGGAGATATGTTCACTTCAATTTTTAAGCTTGTTCTTCGTTCTTTGTTTCCTAGTATCCACACATAATTCTTTCAAAAATTTCACATAGCTAGGAATTTGTTCAATTGCATTCAAAAGAGGGATATTTACCTCACACCTACGAAAGACTTCATAGAAGTCCTTGTTGGATTCCTTCCTCTTGTCTTTTAGAGCTTCCGGGAACGGTGGTTCCGACACATATGGATGAATCTCCACTACTCTTGCCTACTTGTGAGGGGTGGATGAAGGTTCGGAAATGGAGGTTGATTTCTCAACAGTGATCTCCCCTTCCTTCCCCTTTCCCTTCCTTGCTTGCTCCTTGGCCTCCTCTTCATTCTCCTTTTTCCCTTCTTTCTCAAGCATTTCAAGCTTCCTAGGTTCGTCCTTAATAACTTCACCAACCGTGGGAGAGTCAACCTCTTTACCACATCTCAAAGTGATAGCACTTGCATTTTCTCAAGGCTTGATCTCCGGTTGGGAGGGTATCTTACCCTTTTCCCGGGCTTCCATCCGATTCACTACTTGAGCTATTTGGCTCACTTGAGTTTCCAAGTTCTTGATACTCGCCTTAGCTTCATCTTGGAATTTCTCACTATTTTCCATGCACATGCCCAATCAGTGAAGTGCTTGCATCACCTCATCCTTTGTTAGCCCCGAGCTCTCCCCTTGGTCTCGGGGTTTGTCTTGAAGCCTTTGAAATTGTTGTTAAGGTTGCCTATATTTTTGTTGGGGAGGCCGATATGGTTAAGGGTTTTGTCTTCCTTCAGGGTTTCCATACCGGTGGTTCGGGTTATCACAATTTCCCGAATTGTCCGGCCGGTTTTGGTACCCTTGATAACCTTGGTAGCCTTGGTTACCTTGGTACCCTTAACAATGCCGGTTTTGATACGAAATGATCATTTGAGCAAGTAGCATTGAACTATCATTGCTAATGAATAATAATGGCACTCGTTTAGTGCATTACCTATTTTGGCAGCCTATTTTTATCTTGGTCTTGTAGATAGCCGGAAATAAGCCGTCGACTGAGATTTTTATTCGCCAATATCCTGTTACAAGGATTAATGAATAAGTATATGCAAAATTACTTTGAAGAATTGAAAAATAATGTGTTACAAGAATATATCTCATCGTCGTTGGTGAGAATCATAACCTCCTCGTCATTGTCATTTGTATCACCTCCGGCATTGACATCATCGATATCACTCGGATGCTCACTTGCCTTGCCTATTAAGGACACCAGCTAATCCACGATGCTATTGAGTGCCTCTTTAACATTATCAAAGTGGTGGTCTACCTAGGGCAATCCCATCCTAGAATGGAGGACTAGCTCCCATACTCTCACACGTGTAACAATTCCTTATTGGCCATCCCGACAACAAGATACCTGTCACTGCCCATGGGCGACCATTTTCTTCTTCCCGACTATATCTTTAATGAAAAGACTCACGTGTTCTCCATCTTGTTCATATATTATTTAATTGAATAGATAAAATGGTTATGGAGATATTTCATATGTGTAAATTAATGTATAGGACATGCATAGATTATTGAAGGTGTACCTCTTCATCTCCTTCTCCGTTACTGGGCTCTTTACCGGACTTTGTAGCAGCTACAACAATGTCATCCATTGCCTTCTCTATAAACTTCTTGGGATTTTCAAGGCCTGACGGAATCTGAACACCGCTTGCAGATGCTAAGCCCTTCACCAATTGCTCCAGGTACGATACCATGGCTTTCACGACCGGTTGATCGTTAGATGGTCTCCTCTAAGCTGTCTCCTTGGCTCATGAATTGGTACCACACTTGCTGTGGGAAAGATGAGGAACAACCACCGATGTGGGTAGACCCATCTTCTTCGTGACTTTTATGAGGATTTCTTCACCTGGGTGCAGTTCCAATGCTCCTTTTTCCTTTAGCTCATTCAAATTCAACTGAGAATGACATAGGAATGCAATTGTGTATATGAATAATGTGAAATACATTTAAAAATTAATCTAAATGGTTGACTTTGGCGTAACTTACAATGTCCGGTGCGATCTTCTCAACCTCTTTCGTTGTGTATAACCATTTCATATCTTTGTTTGCCTCAAGGTAGACAAGAGATCTATCAGGTGTGAAATCCTTTTAACTGAGGTGTTTCTCAATCTCTTCGTCAGTGGATCCCTTAGCGGTCAACCTCATTCTCTCCTTCTCCTTCAGCTCCTTAGTCAATTTGTCATGGGTGTATCAATTACCCCTTTTACCTGTGTGGTGAATATTATCCCTGCCCTAATTACATTCAATATTTGTCACCCTGAGCCTTGTTATTGTTATAAATGAAAATTTAGTTGAATAGAATTTGTGGGAAACATGGCTCTTAACAAGTACTAATTTTTTCATCGTACCTAAAAATTTGGATGCCGCCGCCTCTTTTCAAACAAGTTCCATTCATCTTCATCCATCCAGTTTTACTTCTCCCATGCTGGTATTCCTATTTTATTGATACCTTTGTCCACGTCGTGAATAAACCTATTTTCCACCTTTGTCTTCCAATTCCTATATTGGTTTTTTGCCCTCTCTGTAACCTCCTTCTTCAATATTTCCAGTTGCCCATCTGTCATAGGTGTTTCAATTGTGAAGCTCTCCTGAAACAAATCATATGAAAAAACATGTCATTGATCATGTCTTCACTAAGACTTTACCATGAATAAAAGTTTTAAATTACAATTGTCAAGAGTCTTACCAAAACATTCTTCCATGCTTCTTCCTTTACATCTTCAGGGATATCACTCCAGTGTTTGCATGTACCAAATCTGATGTGGTGCCGAAAAGTGTAATTGCCATAAGCGTGCCACACTTACTAATTCTTAATGCATACCGCTTGATTCCCACGGAACTCAAACGCAAGAGGAGTTGAAGTGGTATGATTTTCCAACATCACAAACTAGCACGTGCTAGTTCCTTGCCTCCTTAAATAACATTTTACCTCAAACTTGTTCCATCCTTCTCCATTTTTCCCTCCAAATTTTGTCAAGTCGTCGCCCGCTACATTAACAGTTGGCCTTCCTTTGATGGTGCTCTTTCACTTTCCCTTGCAAATTGGTGTTTTGGCCAATTGTTTACTGGCTTCCACTCCTTCAACATTCCCTACAATAGCATCACCCTGTTCTGTGGTTTCTTTCTTCTCTTCACTAAACGGGTCACTTGTTTGCATTGCTTCTTCCTCAAATTTTATCTTCAACGGGATCCTTTATGGCGGTGGTTCTTGGTCCACCACATCCACCTCCTCATTGACCATATCTTTCTTCTCCTCCTATTTCTTCGTAACTGGGCGCTTCCTCTTCGTGTTGATTTTCCCCGTCTTCGGTGGCATCTACAACATTAGAATTGAAAATTAACAATCCATAACGTTACACACAATAACGGTACTTAAAGATCAACATTGATAGAACATGGCATAGAACTTGATCAACTAGTTTATAAAACTTTTGAGCAAAACATAGCATAGAAATTAAACAATTCATACATGAAACTACATTATGTAAGGCATAAAAGTTTTTATAACATGGAACTTTGACCTTGAACAATTAAGGCATGGAACTTGATATAGAATCAAATGGAACCTTATAATAGTTGATAGTGCATTCATAAAATAGGCATACAACTGAGCAATTCTCACTTTCCCCTAACGTGCCTACAACATCATCACCAACCAAAAAATATAGAAATACATCACCCATCCACAAAAAATGCAAAACATTTACTCCCCACAACTGTAAACATCATTCAAGTTACCCTTTCAGCCTTTTGTCAATTTACATGTTTTTGTTCGTGGAGGCAATTGATCGAACGTGTATTGTGTGTGTGGGATGGAATGGTTTTTTGAAGAGAAATTGACACGGTAACCTATGGTAACATAAACTCCAACACTTACCTTAACCAATGGAGCAGTTTTGTTCCTGCTTCCTTTTGTTGAACTCGCCAAGAACGGATCGCCAAGTACTTTCTTGTCTCGCCAAGTTCCTCTCTCATTTTTGTTGCTTCTCTTGTGTTGCTCTACATTTTATAGGGATACAATGGAAGATGAGGAGTTTCAATGGTTGATGAGGACTTGTTCAATTAAGTGTGTATTGAATGTATGGAGTGGTGGATGATGGTTTTGAAAGAGAATTTGAAGATGTTTGATGAGAATATGAGGAGGTGTGGGAGTTATGGCCATTTCAAACGGTTTTGGATTATAAGAAATGTTTTCTACACATGTAATATATAAAGTATCTGTGTATAATTAGTGAAAATGGGAATGAATTTTGGCTAACTGTTTAGCACCGGTACATATATCAGTGTAGAAATGAAAAAAATGTAGCTATGTGCAGCTACTTTAAATGAATTTTCCTTTGACCCGAGAGGAACACATGAAAATTTAGGCTAATTGTTTTACACTAGTATCTAGTACCATAATATAAAATGAAAATACCGGTGTAATAATGCCCAAAAAGTAGTTGCCTGCGGCAGCTTTAAATATTGTTTTGGAAAAAAATGTTCAACCCGAGAGGAACTTCTGAAATTTTAGACAAACTTTTTAGCATTGGTATATTTACCGGTGCAAAATCATAAATTACCAGTGTAAAATGTTTCGTGCCTTATTAAAAATCAAAGACATTGAAAATTTTGAAATATGCGCCAAAAAATTGAACACATACACCGGTATTTCTTCAATATTACCGGTGTAAAAAAATTTGTTAGTTGTTTAAATTCCAACTTATTGCATTTGCCTCCCGTGCTTTTTTCAAACAGCCCCAACTAATCAAATTGATGTTCAATTATTGTGAATAGATATTGTACTAGTTGTTTCATGAAAATATCGACCACACGTGGGCCCTGTACGGTGACGTTTCTAAGAATTGTTTAATTTTATAAAATTTGCACTGACACCAAACATTTCGTTCAACCCCTTCAAGCACTTTTCCACTAGCCCAAATGGAATTTTAGGATGCTCCAGATTGAATAAGTAACATTTCCATACCTCAACGGTACTGAGGAACTCGAAAAATTAATTGTATGCATTTATTGCAATTAGGCCCCCGAATTGTGACATGCGATTATGACGTGTTAGGAAACTACATAAATTATCAAACTAAATATTTCAGGCTTAAATCAGAATTGAAACATATTTGTGCCCGGGTGGTGATTCTTCCGGAAACGCTAGTAGGTGTTGTAGAGTAAAAGGTAAGGGTTTACTTCAATGTTTCTATATGTAATCTGAACATCTTCGAAAATAAATACAGAGTCTGGACCTGTTTGTTTCCCCGCATGTTTACTTGGAAATACAGAAGTGTTATTTTGTGGACCATCCAGTTCGATCGAATTGCAATTTTTATTTACGAGTAAACTTTTTAGTTTTTGCAATTTAGTCCCTCCAAGAATCATGGAAGGGTCGGAATATAAAATTGGCTCCACATATATGCAATTTAATACACAACAATCGTGTTAATGCATTTGTAGATCCTACTGGTGGACGGAAGACCCTGCAAAATCAACAGTGAATGTTTGCACTATATTTTCCATAATTATATTATTGGCCACAATTTACTTGGGGAACCTTCATAGCTCCCAATGCTAAAATATTTTGCAATTCTAACCATTCTTGGAATACAATGCACCAAATTTGGCATCCCTGATGTAAAAAGATAGGCCAACTATGTTCGGCCTATCTTTTTGGTCTCATGAGTGTATTTGTCGGATAGAATTTCATTAAATGCGATTTACAGATTATTTATTCGATTCAACATCAGGCATGTTTATCAAAATTAAGAATGTCAAACTTTCTAAGTGCAACACAATCAAAGTTAAGTATAGAATCTACTCTTCCTAACAACTAATACAAGTTTTCTACGAATATTAACGAGAAAATGGTTCTACCCCGTCAGCTGGTCCTGTTGCATCACCATCACGGGTAATTGTGCCAATATCCATGTCCTCGACATTGCCTTCATAGAAGGTTGGGAAATTTCTGACTGCTACCACGGCGTTAGGAAATTGATACGTCATAACCTTAGCCATATGTTCCAGCTAGGTTCTTTGGTGTTTGGATTCTTCAAGTAAGTTTCTACAACAACCTCCAATGCAGCAAGTCTAGATTCAATAGTAGCGACAGACGTGTCAGATGTCTGTCTATAGAAAGAGTCCATGCAAATCTTACCCATTAGTTGGCCATAAATGTCATTTGCATGGGCACTAACTCCCAGTTTTGAACAAAGCGCAGGGATGATACTGCAATAGGCATAATATCCCATCAGATCCCGTTCCCTCTGCAACATAGGACAAATTCAACGACCAACATTCCATTGAAGCTCCCTCTTTATTGTATACAAGAAGGTGAGGCGAAGTTTGTGAACTTATGTGTTCACAGTTACTTGATAGATTCTAGATGCCACAAAGTGGTACCACCCATTCATTTCCGGAGTTAGATTTTTCTAAGGTATTTTTTCCCAACTGGTTTAACCAACTTATTTATGTCTGTACCTACCCTAGTTATTGTCCTAACGATCTTCTTCTCAATTGGTTGTTGTATAATATAGCCGTCATCACCTAAAAAATGGAGTGCGAGAAACTTGTCCTCATCGTTTGGAACATTGGGCAACCCAAATAAGCCATTGATAGATTCTGGTGTGACAGGGACAGTTTTACCTCTACAATACACGTGATTGTAGCTCGGTCTGCAACTAGGTTGAATGGTTGCGGAGTCTCACAGAATTTTCCCACCCAAGTTTACAGATAGTTTGTTTGAATGGGGGAGGTGCTTCAATTCCTCTCTCGGTGTCCCTTGTAAGATTCATGGACCAAGCTAGCCTCCTTAGACACGAAGCTACCATCTGGGTAAGTGTGCGGTGTTACTTTAAGTAGTGATGGGGACGGTGAATGGCGTATCCTTTTCAAATTGGATTTGGCAGGCATTTCCTAAAGAACACATAGAAGCATTTCATCAAACACCTTACATGCAAGTCAAGCTATTCATGATGTCACATTCTTAATTATTCTATTTCGTATGCAATTTCTAATTAATCATACCATAGAGGCATTGAAGTGGTTTACCTGATTATAAGCCAACCTACGTAGGATTTCAACAAAGATGGGTACTGATGGAGATGATTTTGTGTGAGAGATATAAATTTGGTACTGTGAAAATGGGGTGCTGAGAGGGTTTTTAAAAATGGAACCTTTTTTTATACACCGGTATAATACATATACCGGTGTAAAACGTGGCCTAAAACAGCTGCTTTTGGCTGCTTTAAATTTTAAAAAAATATTATCTTATCATACCCAAGCGTAAATGTTTTAAAAAAATCTCAAAATACCCAGTACCGGAACAATTACAGGTTCAAATTTTTGAAAAATAAGCTGCATTAGACTGCTTTAAATGCCAAAAAATCAACAGTGTCGGACCCGAGAGCAAAAATGAAAACAAAATCTAACTATTGTGCACCGGTAGGAGTACCAGTGCGTAAGTACAAAACAGAGTACCTCCCCTATTTTTCTACACTTGTAATTACATCTTTACCGATGTATTTGTAGCTTATTACACCGGTAAACACTGTTACCAGTGTAGATATTTAGCCAAAACCTGGATACTTTCTTGTCCTGCATCGGTATGATCACAATACCGGTACGAAAACTAATAGTTTTGGCAAAAATTTCTACAAGAAGAAATTTTTTTTCATCGGTATTTGGAAAATACTGGTGTGTGTTCATATTCTACACCTATTCTAAGAGTAACCGGTGTACAAATGAAAATTTTTCCTGCATTTTTTAATTCCCGCACTCATAATTTTTCATTACAGGTGTAGAATGTTGTCCTCTTGGTGCCAAATTAATAAGAAAGGGAAATACGTACACACCGGTAATCATGTACCAGTGCACATGTTAGCAATTGCACTGACAGGCGGGCGGTCGTCGCGCCCACCGTGCAAAAGATAATTTATAAGCCCTAAATGCTTACTTTCTACAACTAGGTAGATAGCGGCAAATCGGGGTCGTCCAAAGAGAAGAGGGATCTTCCTAAGCGTCTAAGCACATAATGGTTGATATTAGGCTAGGAGTAGATATATATACACACACATAAAAGAATGTAAATGAGGGGGTTGGTTGGTTGGTTGTTCCTAAGTTACGAAAGTAAAAAGACAAGATAACTAGCACGGTCAAGTGACTATGCTAATCATCAAACAAAACTAAGAAAAGGGGTTTTAAACTACAAAGATAAAATGCCTTGGGGGCAACGGATATCCACTTCCACATCTAATGTAGTTCATCGAATTATTCACACATTCCATCATATAGCATTCAGGACCCAACACTCACACACCCATCTAGCAAGTACCACAACACACACATCACAAGGAGTTCTAAGTTCATGCTCATAGATCTTCATGCAAAGGTGCTACGGAATTCGTCACGTTCCTACACCTAAACAATTCAACCACACAAGCACTACCTATGCTAAAACAACTCATGGCACACATGCAGTGAAACACACCGTCAAGAATACATAAACGCCAAATAACAAATGCTTCAAGAATGAATTTAAATCATCTATTCAATACTTCAACTACTTGTCGTGGAGACTAAAATCCTATCCTTCTTAGTTCGTAGTTTGCGAGAGTGAGTTCCACATCTCTCGTCAAACCTCACCAATGACTCCCGAGTCGCGACCACGACTCAAGGTGTCATTGGTGGCATTTAGCACGAAGGACCAACAAGCTTGGCAATGCCTATGACCACTACACCGTGACTAAGCATTTAACCAATTCATGCAATTACACGAGATTAGTCAAGAGCGACCACTCATAGACCACGAGCATATAACTCTTCTCGTTTGCTACACAAACGAACATGACGAAGAGTTCAACATCAATCACATTCGTCTAGCACATTGTCAACACACTAACACAATCAAAAGCTCTAATTCACACTCATACATTCCTAACAAGAACAGGGGGGAAATTAACCCAAATCCCCCAAACCCTAGCTAGCAATTCATACAAGCATTCATATCCTCAAGCTCCCAACAACATCAATGGAATCAACAATTAACATTCAAAGCACAATAAATGCACAATAGCAAAAACACCAAATAGATAGATAGAAATGGTTCTCAATACATAGAAGTGGAAGCTTCAATCCATAGCTCCCAAGTACAAGAACTACTCTAGAACAACAAAAGACATAATTAAACTAAGAAAAAGCTAAGAAAAGAAAGAAGAGAAAAACCTAGAGATTTCGCCCAAAAACCAGAGAGAAACGGGCTGAGCAAAACTGGAGAAGAGGAGGAAAGAGAGGAGTATTTATAGTGCAAAGAAGATAAAGTTGATTTCTGGCCGCCCGTTGGTCGCGACTCGCGACGGTGTTGGTCGCGACTCGCGATGGTGTCGCGACGGGGTCGCGACGGGAGCCAGAGTTTTGCATTGTTTCTTTGTCTTCTTCATAGCCATCCCTCTCAATCTTCAAGTCTTCAACGGCTCCAAAAATGGTCTTCAAAGGCCTCCGGTCTTCATGTCTTCGAAGTGAGTATCCAAAAGTCTTCGAAAGTATAGTCTTCAATGTCTTCCGGTCTTCGTTGCTTCCGTGTTCTTCCCTTGTCACACAAAATCCACTTAGAAGAGGTAAAAGAGCATAAAGTTGTTTTTACCTCTCCTAAGAGAATTTCAAGGTAAAACACAAGCTCTCAATAATAAAAGAGCACAAAAGTGATCCTAAATACTACTAAATAAAGCATATAAAATGGACACATCAAACCTCCCCACACTTAAACCTTACTCGCCCTCGAGTAAGAAAAGATTCAAGCACACGGAGGAAATGACATATCCATATCCTAAAAACCCTAAAATACCCGCATAAAATGGACATATCAAACCTCCCCACACTTAAACCTTACTCGCCCTCGAGTAAGAAAAGAACCAAGCACACGGAGTAAATGATATATCCAAAACCTAAACTAATCCCCCAATCAAAGCCTCACAAAAACTCTCAATATCAAAAATCCCAAAATAAAAGCTCACATGAGAATTTTTTCACACACACATCCCCAATCCTAAATCTAACCAAACCTACCACTTATCAATTCACTATCCATAAAAATATTTCACAGCCCAGAATTGATATTCCCATAATCCAATGACACAAAATGAAGCTAAAACCATAGAGGAAGTTTTAAACACATGCTTCACCTAAGGCCAATATATCAACCAAAAACGAAGTAGAAAGAGATAAGGAATTTCATAACCACACTTCGTTTCCTAACCCACTAAGCTACCCAATCCTAAGAGGTCTATAGATGTTGAGCTACCCGATCCATCCATGTGACAACCGCAACCTTATGACTCCAACGCCGGCAAATGAGTGAAATCATATCATTTTTCAATTTCTCTCAATTTCTCTCATTTTGCCTAGGAGCTCTTTCGAGTTTTCATCCTAGCCACACATCATGTTTCTTTAGCTCACATCTCACCTTTTTCCGCACATTTTAGCCTCTCATTTTTGCCTAGGCCGCCCTTTAAGGGTTTTCGACCTATCCGGGCCCCCAATGTTGTCTAAGTTGCCCTCTCGGGTTTTCAACCTAGCGGGTTTTCTATTTTTTTTTCTATTTTTTTTTCTTTTTGATTTTCTATTTTTTTTCTTTTTCTCATGTTTTTCCAATGAAAAGTAGCAAAAAGCATTCCAAAACAAGCTAGCATGCATTGAATCCTCTAACCCCTCCCCACACTTAAAACATTACATTGCCCTCAATGTAAACATGTAGGGCAAAAACAATAACAATCAAGGTAAAGGGGTAGAGTGACACCCATTTCTCCGCAAATTCGCCGGTGATATGGCGATATCCAAGTACTTGGATGGTCCCGAGATAGGTTTCAGAACCGTAAGGGTGAGCAAAGATGCCGTAGAATAACTCACCCCTCGAGAAAAGCATTGTCTCCATGGCGCCGTTTGATCAAGACTACACCACAAAGAACACATTAAACTCACAAGTACATAAGGATATGTAATACTAGGTTTAGCATCAAGAGTTAATAACCATAGTATTTTCAAAGAACAACCAAATCACACCCAACCAACACTATAAGAATAATCATGAAAAATATCCAACATATATTGACATGTATACAAGCATCATTATAGGATATGCACTTACGATCACAATGATGTAGTCGGCATACTACAATCAACAAATGTACTATAAAGATGCAAGGATGTTCATATGTCAACATATGTAGGATGGTGGAGGAATGAGTGGGTATGTGGTAGTTCTTGGGAGTGTTGGGTGGAGAAGAAGGTAGGATCATGCAATGTTTAAAATCATTTGGAAACTTGGAAGCTTGGAAATTTGAAATCCGGGCTCAAAAAATTTTCAACAGTTACTGAGCACGTCGCGACTCGCGACGAGGTTCGTCGCGACTCGCGACGAGCCTCGCGAAGTCATCGCGACTCGCGGAAAGTTGAGTCCGAGAGCTCAAAATTTTCTGAGCTCGTCGCGACTCGCGACGAAGTGTGTCGCGACTCGCGACGAAGTGTGTCGCGACTCGCGACGAAGTGTGTCGCGACTCGCGACGAGCCTCGCGAAGTCATCGCGACTCGCGGAAAGGTGAGTCCGAGAGCTCAAAATTTTCTGAGCTCGTCGCGACTCGCGACGAGCCTCGCGAAGTCATCGCGACTCGCGAAAAGGTGAGTCTGAGAGCTCAAAATATTCTGAGCTCATCTCGACTCGCGACGAAGTGTGTCGCGACTCGCGACGAGCCTCGCGAAGTCATCGCGACTCGCGGAAAGTTGGCGCTGGGAGTGATTTTTCTCCCCTGTTCGTCGCGACTCGCGACGAAACCCATCGCGACTCGCGACGGCAGGGTATCCCAGGCTTAAAATTTTTCTTTTGCTTACCAACTGTCCAAGCTTTCTTCCCTCGTTCATTGATCTCGTTCCTTCATCTCCTTCATTGCAATGCACGTCACTTTGCTACAAAATCACAGAAAAACAAGCCATAAAAAGAACAAAACAAAACAACAAAAAACTAAGAAACAAAAACTAAAAGAAACAAAAACTAAAAGAAATGCCGAATTTATTTAACGTCGTCGGCACGACGAAGCTCCATATTTTTAAGGTCGTCGGCACGACCCTAATGTTATCCGTATAGTGAAGGCTTGAAGCTCTTCACCATGAGCATCCAAAATAAGAGAGGTGGGGGCACAAAACTTTCAAGAGGAAAAGTCTTGTGGAGGTGGAGATGGTTCAAATGGAATTAAGTGGTTAGTGAGCTTGGGATAGTCTTTTGGCTCCTCTCTCGTTTCCCTCAAAACTTCCGAGAATATTAGAGTTGGTTCACTAGGTGGGAGAAGGGGTGACAATGCTAATGGATGTAGCACTATTACCTCTTCCTCCATTTTTCTATCCTCTACAACCAACTCCTCATCCCTTTCAAACTCAAAATCATTATTATTGGTGACCTCACTCACCGAATCATCAAGTTCAAGTTGGGATGGTGTGTTTTCGGAATCACGAGCTTCCATGTGGGCCAATACCTCTAATATGTTCCTCACATGCCCCTCAATGGCCTCAACACTAGAGGAGAGCTGGGTATCCGGCTCCTCACTAGTAAAGGCGTTCAAGTTTGCTATCCTATTTAAGACATCCTCACGTGTCAAACTTGAACTTCCTTGTTGGGCTTGGTTTTGGGGTATGGTATAGGGTGGTGATGGCCAACTAGGTTGCTCGTAATATTGGTTTTCCGGCTCATTCTCATACCACAAATCCGGACTACCACTCCATTCCGGATTATAAGAGTTGTGGTATGGATAGCATTCATGAGCTTCTTGCCCTTGAAAACCAATATCTCCTACCTCTTGATAGCACTCTTCATAGTACCCATGGTTTTGGAAACCAAGGGTTCTTTCTCGGTCATCGTGCTGTTCCCACAACAAAGGGCAAGATTCGGTAGGATGGTCGGAATGACACATCCTACAAAACCTTGCTTGTTGAGCCTCTCTTCTCATCATGAGTTCCCTCAAGGTGAGATGCTCCATTAAATTTTTTTTTTATTTTTCAAAAGTTTGGAATCATAGTGCAAGGATTCTCGATAAAATAAATTACCAAGAACTCAAGCAATACCTACTCCGAACAAAAACAACCACCAAGTAGTGGAAAATAAAAACAACTAGCCAATACACAACCAAATACACCTAAATACTTAAGAATAAACGCCTCTTCCCCGGCAACGGCGCCATTTTGACAGGCGGGCGGTCGTCGCGCCCGCCGTGCAAAAGATAATTTATAAACCCTAAATGCTTACTTTCTACAACCAGGTAGATAGCGGAAAATCGGGGTCGTCCAAAGAGAAGAGGGATCTTCCTAAGCGTCTAAGCACATAATGGTTGATATTAGGCTAGGAGTAGATATATATACACACACATAAAAGCATGTAAATGGGGGGGGTTGGTTGGTTGGTTGTTCCTAAGTTACGAAAGTAAAAAGACAAGATAACTAGCAAGGTCAAGTGACTATGCTAATCATCAAACAAAACTAAGAAAAGGGGTTTTAAACTACAAAGATAAAATGCCTTGGGGGCAACGGATATCCACTTCCACATCTAATGTAGTTTATCGAATCATTCACACATTCCATCATATAGCATTCAGGACCCAACACTCACACACCCATCTAGCAAGTACCACAACACACACATCACAAGGAGTTCTAAGTTCATGCTCATAGATCTTCATGCAAAGGCGCTACGGAATTCGTCACGTTCCTACACCTAAACAATTCAACCACACAAGCACTACCTATGCTCAAACAACTCATGGCACACATGCAGTGAAACACACCGTCAAGAATACATAAACGCCAAATAACAAATGCTTCAAGAATGAATTTAAATCATCTATTCAATACTTCAACTACTTGTCGTGGAGACTAAAATCCTATCCTTCTTAGTTCGTAGTTTGCGAGAGTGAGTTCCACATCTCTCGTCAAACCTCACCAATGACTCCCGAGTCGCGACCACGACTCAAGGTGTCATTGGTGGCATTTAGCACGAAGGACCAACAAGCTTGGCAATGCCTATGACCACTACACCGTGACTAAGCATTTAACCAATTCATGCAATTACACGAGATTAGTCAAGAGCGACCACTCATAGACCACGAGCATATAACTCTTCTCGTTTGCTACACAAACGAACATGACGAAGAGTTCAACATCAATCACATTCGTCTAGCACATTGTCAACACACTAACACAATCAAAAGCTCTAATTCACACTCATACATTCCTAACAAGAACAGGGGGGAAATTAACCCAAATCCCCCAAACCCTAGCTAGCAATTCATACAAGCATTCATATCCTCAAGCTCCCAACAACATCAATGGAATCAACAATTAACATTCAAAGCACAATAAATGCATAATAGCAAAAACACCAAATAGATAGATAGAAATGGTTCTCAATACATAGAAGTGGAAGCTTCAATCCATAGCTCCCAAGTACAAGAACTACTCTAGAACAACAAAAGACATAATTAAACTAAGAAAAAGCTAAGAAAAGAAAGAAGAGAAAAACCTAGAGATTTCGCCCAAAAACCAGAGAGAAACGGGCTGAGCAAAACTGGAGAAGAGGAGGAAAGAGAGGAGTATTTATAGTGCAAAGAAGATAAAGTTGATTTCTGGCCGCCCGTTGGTCACGACTCGCGACGAGTTCGTCGCGACTCGCGACGGTGTTGGTCGCGACTCGCGATGGTGTCGCGACGGGGTCGCGACGGGAGCCAGAGTTTTGCATTGTTTCTTTGTCTTCTTCATAGCCATCCCTCTCAATCTTCAAGTCTTCAACGGCTCCAAAAATGGTCTTCAACGGCCTCCGGTCTTCATGTCTTCGAAGTGAGTATCCAAAAGTCTTCGAAAGTATAGTCTTCAATGTCTTCCAGTCTTCGTTGCTTCCGTGTTCTTCCCTTGTCACACAAAATCCACTTAGAAGAGGTAAAAGAGCATAAAGTTGCTTTTACCTCTCCTAAGAGAATTTCAAGGTAAAACACAAGCTCTCAATAATAAAAGAGCACAAAAGTGATCCTAAATACTACTAAATAAAGCATGTAAAATGGACACATCATGCACCAGTACAAATGCCTATTCGGATAATACCGGTGCAAAATATTTGACGTTGGTACACTGGTAGAACCAACGTCAGTGAGAAAATAGGTGAACAGTACTCCAGTTGATAGGATACCGGTGCTTATGTACTTAATTGCACAGGTACTGATGTTAACATGATAAATACCGGTGTCATTGGTTACATATGCACTGGTATTTATGTACTCATGAATTTATACAGGTGCGTATGTACCTATTTTCCAGCAGTTAATACTCCAAAGGGACATACGATTACCCCAATTCAGGGACGGGACCATTGCCATCCCCCACTAAAACTCATGAGAATTGTCATTGATGATAAAGAAACTGCCATGATCCCACAAAGAATTCCACAGGTTCAGACGGAATGAACTGCTTGATACTTATAAGTAACCATATAAAATTTACTTTATACGATGTACTACCATTTTTCAAAATTTAACGGGCGCAATTTCATTAGCTTTTTATTTCATTAAAAACCTTAAATATTAAATTTGATGTGAATCTTTGTGGTGGAAATGATCTTTCTCATACCGCTTATAGTAAGGGTATTAGTGGAGTACTCCAAAGTGACAGGCGATTACCTCGGTTCTAGGACGGGACCATTGCCATCCCCCAGTAAAACTCATGAGAGTGTAATTCATATTACTGGGTAGCTCACATTCGCCATTTCATCCTCCCCCACCATCTTGGAGGGAACTAAGTGTAAAAAGTAAAAAGTTTACTGGCAATGTGTTATGAACAATTACAGGTTATGAACAGTTAAATTTTTTTTAAAATTTTTTTCCAATGTACAAATACCCAATTTAAAGGAAATTGCATTTGTTTAGGTCAAACGGGGGCCCAATTGCCATTTTAGTGAGCTAAAATGGTGAGGCCCCATGAGAGAATTATCCCCTTTGAGGATATTTCTCTCAGGTGTTTTATAAACAACAAAGCTTATCTCCTTCCAAAGCTGGAGCCATATCTGGCTACCAATTTATATGCCATTTTACAGGCTGCTAAGCTAGAACACTCTCATGAGGATACGCTTGTTTGGACTCCAACCACAGATGGATTATTTTCCATACGGTCGGCATACAACATTTTCAGGCAAAAGAAAGCAAAAATCAGACATTTTTCTAAGGTTTGGTCTTCTTTCATCCCAAAGAAAATGTCTGTTCTATTGTGGAGAGCTATGAATGGAATTCTTCCTTTTGATAACATATTATGTAGGTTAGGTTTCCCTTTAGTCTCTAAATGTCCACTCTGCTTGAACCACACAGATACTTTGGATCATTTTTTCAATTCGTGCCCCTCCTCTATTGCTGTATGGGATTCTGTCAGTGACCTTTTACATCTACAACATTCAGTTTTTGCTAATTTCAAGGGTAGAGTTGAATATTATCTTTCTTTTAAGGCAGAATCCAAGATTCACTCTAACATTACCACTGCTGCCCTTCTTGTCACAACTTGGTTTCTTTGGATTAAAAGGAACAAAATTTATCTATGAAAATGAATCTTTCTCCCAAGTTGCTTGCTTAAATGAGATTAAAGGCATGATTTTTCACATCTTTACTGTCCATCACCTAATTGGTAGGGTAGACAAGCATAAGTACTGGACTCAGGCAAATATTATCCCACAAATTTTTCAAAAGAGGAAAAAATCTTTAACTGCTGTAAAATGGAAGAAGCCACAATCAGGATATAAGATTAATACTGATGCCACATGGAATAGAAGTGGTTCTTCTTCTTCGGCTGTGATAGTTAGAGACTGGACTGGGAATGTGGTTATAATGAGAGCTAAAACATTCCAATCTCCATCCCCTCTACATGCTGAATTACTCTCTATTCTACATGGATATGAATTATGTTCAGAATTGGATATATCTACTTGTGTGGTGGAATCAGATTGTTTAATAGCTGTCCAGGGTATTCAAAATCCCAAGAGCTCCCCTTGGAGAAATTTTTCCATCTGTAGTTCTCTTAACTCTAAACATCTTAAATACCCAATTCATCACATTCATAGGGAGGCAAATAGTGCAGCTAATTATCTTGCTAAATATGCTCTAGAAAAAAAGCTTCATGGCGATATAGACATCCAGTCAGCCCCCCCTTTCCTTAGGGGACTTTTAGCACTTGACAAAAGTGGCCTACCTGTGATTAGAGTTGGTACATGATTTTTTTTCCATTTTAGTTATCATCTTAGGACACTTTCTTGAGCTTTCTACTCATACAAACAATCTGCATGCCATACATTAGAATGGAGACTACTGTTTTCTCTATTTTGCCACAGGTCGTATTACAAGAAATTGGGTGTATTACGGTCATCTGCACCACATCCCTGTACTCTCGGATTTTGGACTCTATGCAAGAATGCTTGATCACTTGCTTTGGTTAACAAGTGATCGCCCTCACGGATTTTAGACCCAATGCAAGCATGCTCGAACCGCTTTACGGATCTTTTGTTTTTTCAGTTAACTAATCTCAATGTATTAAAAGGTGCTGCCTGGCCGGATGGAAGAATTAACACATGGGGTGGAGATTCTTCTTTCTGGAATCGTAATTACCTTTTTTCCAACCCTCTGTTCTAGCTACAAATCCTTATAGATTTAAACTTTAGATTCACATCTTGGGGCAATTCAATTGCCATTATGTATAACTTTTTTAACAGGTTTGGGGAACCTTTATAAAATATCCCCCACCTAAGGGTGTTTGATTTAAAAAAAAAGTGAGGCCCAATTTAATAGGAGCCGACATCGGACTTATATTGCTATAGAAAAATATAGGTGTGACCTCACACTGAAATCAGTCAACATAGGCCCATTTCAATGATAGTGGGCTTTAATTTTTAGGCCCACATTTGGAATAGCCGATGTAGCACTGGAGTCGGTATGCATTCATTCCGTGCGACAGGCATGCAAAATTGGTGCGCCCTAGGCAGTATACACAACACTTTATAACGAGTGTATATGTGAAGGCCATATCTCATACAAAATTTCAAATTTTTTGTATTCTCTCGATATTCAACACTCCTCATCAGCCAGTCTTCTAAAATGTATGGTTTCCACAGCTTTTGTTTTAGTTTTTATCCTTGAAATTGTTGCTTGTGTTAGGGTGTGAATGTGTTAATTGTTTTCATTTTTTAGGTTTCTATGGTTTTGTGTGCTAGAATATGGTTTTACAGTGTTAGAATATGGTTTTAGGGTGTTGGAATAGGAATTGGGGTGGTACAATATGTTGTAAGGGTTTTGTCGTTATATGCTATAATGCGACAAGTTAGTCTTGCTTCTGTTGTACAGATCTGCATGTGACATTGCATTCATGCTTTCTTTAGATGGTCAGATCAATGTAAATTCGCACATGCATAGTTTTACAAATCTGTTATACCGATGCTTTTGCAACGTCACCTTGAGTAGGTTAGAAAACCAGATTTCA
Organism: Rubia yunnanensis; assembly: GCA_037428765.1. NCBI lineage: Eukaryota > Viridiplantae > Streptophyta > Magnoliopsida > Gentianales > Rubiaceae > Rubia > Rubia yunnanensis. The sequence continues at coordinate 67,755,287 of CM075063.1, forward strand.
TGTCTGTATTTCCCATTGTCTGACTACCATAACATTTCACCTTCATGACAATATCAATTACAATGATCATGGCTAAAAATGCTGGTTCTATCCGTCAACCAATTGAGGTGAGAGATTCGGATGATGACACTCCCCGTCACACATTCTCAGGCAGATATCCTCATTTTGTACATACTTTGACCTGACAAACTTTGGGTCAATTCCAATTATGGTATTTCTTTCGTATTTCAAACTAAATGATTTTTCAAGTAACTTTCTCTATAGATTACTTTCATAATAAGTACTAACAATTGTTTTTTGTATATGTAATTCAGTACATCCCAGAAAAAATTGTTGAGTACCTCCCGCCCTACAAATTGGATGATGTGATTAGGTGCAAAGGAAGGGAGTACGAAATGCACTACTCGGGGAATAGGATGCTCAAGACCCTAACCTTGAAGGGGTTTTACCAATTTCTTGACGAAGAGGAACTTTATATTGGGGATACACTGTACTTCAAGCTCATAAATGGTGCTAGGTCCTTAGTTTTCCATGTAGTCGTTCTTTCCCGCAAACATTAGATGGATGTTTAAGACATCGTATGACTATGCATTCAAAACTTATTTTCTTGAATTGTGTTGAATTTGAATTGGGATGTATTTGTATCAAATATCTTAACATTTCAAATTTATTTTTTAAATGTTATTTAATGTTTAATATTTAACATAACATGTTAATAAATATTATTTACAATTGTATTTATGAATTAGAATTGTTGACCAGGTGGGTGTTAGGCCCATATAGATGCGACGTTAGTCTCAGGTTGGTATTTGTTCGCATCAATCGACAGACCTGCAACGTTGCACTTAACAAGCGGACTTCAGAACATGGTTAAAATAACGTTGTTCCAAAACAGGCTATAAATATGGTAACCATAACAGACAGTTAAAGCTTTTCTTCACAAATTTCCTGCGAATTCCAATGGTCTCCACCTTAAACCCTACTCTTGTGTATTGGAAAAAAGGTATGGTGTTTCTAATATCCTAATTCGTAAGTTTTGTACTTCTTACTTCACACTGTCCGATTTGTGGTCTGTGAATTTGTAACAACTAATACATTCCGGTTTTTGTATAGGTGACCGCACAACGGAGGCACCCAGATCCATTTTCTTCGACATTGAATATTATTCGATGGCTATTGATAGCGCACGTATCGACTTCACTTTGAAGTAGCTGAACTTTGGGAAAATACCAAATTTGGTAAAAAATTTTGAAATAAAGTTTGTTTGTTGACAAAGGCATATGTATATACACACACACACACACATATATATATATATATATATATATATATATATGATATGGTAGACCACTCAGGCAGACTGGTTGTGCTTCTCCAAGTTTTCTTCTACCTACAAAGATTATCCCGAAAGTGATTCTGGGAGAAAATCTCCGACATTCAAGTCAATGTTAATTGGAGTTTCTCAAGATAGTAGCCCTTACCTAGCTCCTCTCAAGCTTGTTGTATTTATAGGCTGGTATGTTTGTGATTCTGCACTTTCAGGGATTGAGATCGTGGGTCATACCTCAATCACCATGTTCCAGATTAATAGGTCCGTGTTCGTCGTTTGTTCTGTGTTTCTCAGTCTACATTGTCTGGCACAACTGGAGGTATTGTGACTGGCTGCTATGTGCTTTGGGCCAAAATAGCTTCGCTTTTTTATTGGACTGGGCCTAGTGGCTATCATCCCTTTAACCGATAGGATACATATACACCAATATATACTTAAATATGTAAATATTTATAATCAATATTTGTTACAGTGACTTAGTACATCCCATGGGAGATTGTACTAGTCCTACCGACTGAGAAGACCCTTATAGTGCTGAGGTGCTATAGGACAGAGTGGCATATGAACTACTCGGGTGGTGAGAGGGTCAACCTTAGGGGTAAAAATAGGGGTAAAAACCTACGCATCGGGGACACCATGTTCTTCGAGGTGATACAAGATAGGGGGCCAATCATATTCAAGGTCATCATTGTCCGAGCTGATTGAGTGTATGGTAATTTCTATTATGTTGGAACTAAGACAGTTCTTATTCGAATTAAGTTATGTACTATATAATTGTAAGGTTATTTATTGACTACAGTTGTTCTAATTATTTGTCTATCTTATTTGAACATTGAACAAATGGGGTACTGATTGTGTTTAAATTAGGGCAGTATTTGTAGGGTGTTTTGTAGCACTATGTTGTACCTAACTCATAACCTTAACTTTACATTCCACCAAATAATGTGACTTCGCTAATAGTTCGCAATACCTCCTAGCATCAACGATGTACCTAGCAAAGTCGGGCAACCTTTTCAAAGAACACATGCGACATTGCACGTTAATCGGTAATATTATTTACTTCATTTTTAAACCTTTTGCTTCTGTTCAAAAAATAACCGAGGTAAAAAACCAATTATTTACTTTGGTTTTTTATAACCAAGGTTCTTAATATCTTTTATTTCTGAAAAACAACAAATGTAAAAGAACATTTTACCTCGGTTATTTGGGTTTAACAATAAAAACCGAGGTAAAAGGGGCAATGTAATAGGTCTTGTTTCTTGTAGTGTTACGAGCAATCTACAATGAAGCTTACAAAGTTGGATCTTGATACTCGTAAGGACATAGCATCCATCAGGTCTAAATAATCTATAAAATGAAGGATTTAGTCAAGAAAACCAACAAAGGCTATTTAAACCCCTTGTAATGTACTCCCTCCGTCCCATAGCAAGTGACACAATTTCTATTTTTGGTCATCCCACTGAAATTGGCACAGTTAAATTTTTCCTTAAAGTGGAAAAAATGAGCTTATACATTTACTATATTATCCCTTACGAGGTTGATTAAATCCACTAGTTAACACTTCCATTGTCAAAATACCCTTCCTTTATTTCCCATCAACACTTCCACCTTATCTTGAATAAAATACCGATTCAAAAACAATTGTTACAATTTCTATGGGATGGAGAGAGTATATTTATATATAAAAAATCCCATGTAATGTAAATCTACTTAAATTTAGAAATCAACTATACAAAGGTACTAGCAACCATATCAGGTGCCACAACCTGTGCCAAATGCCACAATCCATGCCAGACAAGTCAACGTAGATCGCGCTAGAACCAGCAACCCACGCTAGCACAAACCATGTGCACTACACGGACTGCGCCATTTACGACTGCCTACGCCAGGCGGCGGCTTAAATAGGGTATCACACTTTTTTGCCTATTTTTGGCATATTTTTAGGCCCAATCCCCTACTACTATAAATATAGCCTTAGTCTACTAGGTTTAGAGAGCATCTTAGAGAGAGAAACATTTTCCCTTCTTTCTTTCTTCCATTTTAATTTTTCTTTCATCCAAAAATGTGTAATTCAAATATTTATTTGAATTCCATGTATAGGGAGTAGATTAGTAGCTTAAGGATATTTGTATTCATGCTTTGATGGTACCTTTTTTAAATTTAGATTTTCCTATCATAATGTTTCATGAATATTTGTGCTTGAACTTGTGTTTTATAAGAATTATGATATATTCAATGTCATTATAATGATGCACTCATGCATATTTGGTAGTATAAAACCATGCTAGGCTTCACTGCAATCTTGGAAAGTGTTGGAATTTTGGAGTGGGTAAAGAAAACTGGGGAGATGATTGGGGAGTGGGTAAAGAAAACTGAGAGAAAATCATTATATGTGTTATACCATGATTCTGATTGGCTAGTTGTGTAAGAAATCAACATGTCAGTTGGTCGATTTGGAGAATCCCAGTGTAGGAAAGTCTCTGGCTTAACCCAATAGATTAGCGTGTTGTTTGTAGCGACTAGAGTTGTGCCAACTCTAGAGTCATCAGAAGGTCTCTTTTCCATTGCTTCTCTAGGCCTAGGGATTGAGATCCACAGTGAGTATCCACTATGTAATGCATCACTACATATCAAACAGTTGCGACCTACGCGAGGAATTTCCCTTTTAGGTGGGCTTTGGATTCTTCTAAGTGGGGGGGCATTGGTCGTGGGAGTGAAGTGACCAGGTAATGGTCTGCGGTATAAGTGGACTAGAGTTCATTCCCTAAATTATGGAGACAATGATCATAAAGCCGACTACAAGAACTCTCAAAACCATAAAGCTGACTACAAGAACTCTCAAAATGAACTAACGTTTCATCTGTAGCGAAGGAAAGAAGTTCAGCCAGTGAACCATGAAAGGGTCGACGCTGATCGCTCATGGTTGGAACAAAGGTAGGCACCAACGGTCCGTGCCATAAGATATAGCCCACTCCAAGGGCCTCTGGCACAAGCTATGCCAAGCGGCATAAGTCATGCTAGTGCTAGGCACGGACCCCATCAATTCCAACGACCCGTATACCCAAGTGTCTTTTTCACTCAAAAAATGGATAAGTATGGGCACAGACCGTCCCATTTTGGATAGCACGTGCTGTTTCCAGTGAAAAATATCGAGACCAGCTAGTGTGATATGAAGAATTAAATATCCTTGGCCAAGAGATTGAGAAAAATGAGTTTTATGATGATGGCCCACGCCTAACGACACGGGCTACGGATTAGAATTGTAAAAACAATGTTCCTCATGATGGGGTCGCACCCGATATGACCTGCACCAATTGGCACACCCCATGCCAGAGGAGCAGCAATGCGCGCGCCTGATCCCATACCCTGCGTTCGATCCCAAAGCCTATGTCAGCATCGCAGATAGGCTGTACCAGATTGTGCAACTAGCACTAATGTGAGGCAAATAGGATGCACCCAATCTAGCTCCCCATAATAGCACAAAGCAAAGTGGTGGCACGGACTGTGCCATCCGCAGCGGTCTATGCTAGAGGCTGCTGTCTAGGGTTTTGACACTTTTTTGCCCTATTTTGGCCTATTTTTAGGCACGATCCCCTACTAATATAAATATAGCATTAGTCCAGTGCAGTTAGAGACTTTTCACACTTTTCATATCTTTAGTCTGTTAATATGGAAAGAATTCTAGAGAGGGAAACATTCTCTCCTCTTTTTTCTTTCTTTTTTACTTTTCTTTCTTAACATGCATGTGGAATTAAAATATTTATTTGAATTCCATGTCTCGGGAGTAGATTATAGCTAGGGATGATTGTATTCATGTGTTGATTTATGCTTTTGTAAGATTCTTAGTTCATCTTAATTATTGTGCTTGTGATATTATTTTTGACTTGGTCTTGAATGTTATAATTGCATGAATGGTACACTCCATTAGCACACACTCCAGTGTATATTCATGTTGGTGCAAATATTGATACCTCCAGAGGAGAAACCTCGGATGTGATATGGGTTGCAGGGTCCACGTCTACGTGAGTGTGTGCACGTAAGTGTTTTTGGAGTTTTACTGTTATACGACAACACACCAGAGTTAGTAGACTTTTTATTCCAAAGGGTTGTTGTAGGTAGAGATAACTCAAAGTAGCAAGCTAGGGTTGTAAGAGGTTCTAGTGTTATAAATAAGCTGCCTACCTCCATTTGCCTCGTTTATAGGCCTAGGGAGTAGAGCATCCATGGTGGAGTTCTCGGGACGTAATCATACGGGGGAGAAATAGACCTACAACAAAGGTTAGACCTTACTGTACTCCCCTAATTATAGAGGTGGGTCGATGGAGGATTGCAAGAGCACCCGACGTGACAAGTGCGGGGAAGTGTTGACCATCTACAAAACTACATGTTATGAGGACTAGATTATGTTGATGATATCTTATATGTGAATGAGTTAAGGATCAAAGCATTTAATCAACCATGTTATGCAATTATTTCCCAAGTGTTTAGCTAATATAGTTTACTTACTTTTTATCTTTCATGTTTGTAGTTGCTAATTGAAAAACCAACCCCTACCCCCTTCCTTTGTTTACCATACTATCTATTCCTAGCAACATGGATGATTTGACAACCCAGATGTGGTTGTGTTTAATTGATTGTTAGGCCCTAACATTTATGTGGACATACCTAGGGTTTACCTCTAAATACCCTAGTGACTTGGGTGCAGAATTAAATTTTATCTTTGACCTTTCTTTGTATCTCTTTGATCTTAAACTTCACACGTGTTAATTATCTACAATTGACAACCCCGAGTGGAAGCTAGTCAAATTGTGGCACCATTGCAAGGGATGCTAATCAATCTAATTGTTAATTATCATTACGTGTTAGTTGAGTAGTTAGTATTGCTTTTGTTTTATTTTCTTTTGTTGGTTCTTTTGTTGAAATTTTGTGTTAGTTATCTTAATATCTTTTGATCTGTTTGCTAGTGTTGTCTTTGGAAGGGTACTGTTAACCCCTAGTTTACTGTACAAACTCGTACCACAAATGTAGGAGTTTCGTATTAGCCGACTAATAATGCAGGTAGTCGAAAATGAAGGAAGCGGAGAGCTAAAGTAGGGGTTTAACCTAGACCAACTTTGTTGGTAGTAAAGCTGCAAGAGATGGTGGAGGACAGTAGGACACTAAAGGAGCTCATGGATCCAAACTTTAGAGAGCCAACCGATGTGCATTACTTTCCCCCCACTACCACCCAATGTGAGTTGTGAGTTGAAGAATGGGATGATACACTGTCTCCCTACTTTCCACGAGATTGCAAGGGAAGATCCCAACAAGCACTTGTTGGAGTTTCACTTAGTGTGCCAAATATGACGCCTCCGCGTGTTTCAGAGGATGATTACAATCTTAGAGATTTTTAGTTTTCACTTCAAGATGGGGTTAAGGATTGGCTTTACAAATTACTCCCAGTATGCATAAGCTCATGGATAGACATTAATATGAGGTTTTTGGAGAATTACTTTCCGACATCCAAATCTGCTGGAATGAAGAAGCAACTATAAAATATCACCCAAGGAGCTACTTATTCATTATATGATAATTGAGAGCATTTCTAGAGATTGCTAGCGAGCTTCTCTTTCCATCCTTTCAAATAGGGAGATCTAGTTTACTATTTCTTTGAGGGTTTATTTGATAAAGACATACAGATGGTGAATGTTGTATGCAATAGATTGATAGCAACCAAAAGCTTGAAGAACGCAATTGCCCTCTTTGAAGAAATGGCTAATGGAATACGAAAATTTGACACACAGTCAAGGGTTAAGATGTTGGATGAAACCTCCCAGTCATCTAAGTTGCAGGAGCAAGTCCAAACTCTTGCTTCCAATCTGAAGGAGATCTTAAGAGGGAAAGTTCATCAAGTTAAAGTGTGTGAGGTAAGAAACCTTGATCACAACACTGAGGCATATCCCAAAGTAGTAGAAGATTTGCAAGAAGTGAAGGCCGTGGAGTACAACAACAATAGAGATACACCACAGTTTGCTAGGGGGAAACACCAAGGGTTCGAGGGAACCAAGGCGATGCAAGGCAAGATCCCTATGCAAACCTATTCAATCCAATGTAGCGGGACCATCCAAATTTTTGTTGGAGGGAGAAGAACCAAGCTCAAGAGTATTAAGGTGGACAAGCTCCACCTCGACCATATCCAAGGGGTAAGGGTCCTTCTAACAACCACACCTCACTTTACAACTCTGACCTGGAAGAGATTTTGGAAGCCATCAGTCAATTTGGGAAAAAGCATGAAGTTATCGCGGAGAGGACAAAGCACGAAATTGAAGATCTTGGAAATAGGGCCTTTTCGGGCATAAAAAATACCAAAGTTCAATTTGGACAACTTACTACCTCGATGAGCCAACTTGAGGCTAAGGAGTGAGTTAAACTCCTTTCCCAACCGGAGATCAATCCAAGGAAAGTGAACACACCCAAATTATGATGTGGGAAGGAAGTTCGTGAGTCCGAGAAGAAGGTGATGCAAGCAGATGATAGGGTATTGGAGGCTTACAAGGAAAATTTTGAAGAGAATGAAATTGTGGCGGAGGAAGCGCCTTCCAAAGAGTTTCCACAGCCTGAGGTACAAGTGGCCATCCCACCTCCATTTGCAAATGCTTTAAGGGGAGTAATAAAGGTGGGAACCAATGATGCAAGCATTCGAAGGATCTTCAAAAAAGTCTAGGTAACAATCCCCATCTTGGAACTAATTGAAAATGTGCCATCACATTTGCATGCACAAAAAACAGAGGTAAACTAACAAAGAAGGTAGAACATTTAAAAATAGGGGGAACAATAATTTTGAACAACAAAAATTTTCCTATGAAATGCGACTACCCCAGAATGTTCTCTATTCATATCTCTTTAGGAGGAAAATTTGTTGAGAATGACATGATAGATATAGGAGCATCCACAAATGTGATTCCATATATTCTTTCTGAACGCCTAGACATAGGTGAACTTAGAGACACTAGGGTGATTGTCCAGCTCGCCACTCCCAAGCTATCCCTCACAGGCTAGTGAATGACGTGATGGTGCGGGTTTGGAAGTTGTTATTTATGGAGAACTTTTACGTCCTTGATGTGGTGCACGGTGGAAGTACACCCCCAATCCTATTGGGGAGACCATTCCTTAAAACATCAAGGAGTAAAATAAATGTCCATTTTGGAACCCTAACCATAGAAGATGATTTGGATAAAGTGGAAATTAATATCTATAAGTCTAAGCATGATTCGATTAATTCCTCTTTTGTGTTCAAAGGTGTGGCCCTATGTGATGAGCATGATCTACGTGAAACTTCTTGCATGAAAAATGAGCATGAATGGTTTCATGAATCCCTTATTGATGATGATAGCTTGGATGAATCCTTTACATTGCATAATTAGAGTGATAACATATTTGTGTTAGATTGTTTTTTCATGCTAACTAACTTGTAGTGAGAAAGGGAGAATATCGAGGGCTTAAAACCCTCTCAACCTTATCCTAAACTGACCCATCTCCTCTTAGGGTCGTTAATTGTAGCTAATTAACCCGAGTGAAGGCTAGGACCTTAATGAAAAGGTGGTCAAAGATAAAATTTATAGTTTTGTACTAACTCAGTACTATGCTACCAATAGGGTAGTTAGCGGTAAGATCTAGGTTTGTCCACATAGATGCTAGGGCCTAAAAATCAATTAAACACAATCTCGTCCGGGTCTTTAATCTGCATGAGTTGCTAGGAATAGCTAGTAAAGTAGACATGAGGGGTGGTTGTTTTTCTATTAACAACTTGAATGTTAAGCCGAACTTAAACTATATGAACAGGAACTTAGGGGTATTTGTGTAACATGCTTGATAAATGAATTTTGTCCTTGATTCATTCACATATAAACTTATAAACTTATCTTATGCTTATGTCACAAAGTGTGGAGATAGCCAGGTATTTCCTCCCATCTATCACATGTGGTACTTACCAAAATTCAAATATCTCACTATCTCCATAATTTAGGGAAATACCTAGCTACACCATCATCCAAGAGATGCTTCAAGTGATCCTCTCCACGCAGAGTCGAACATTCTCCTACGGCAATGTTATCACTTCCATTCTACAGAGGAAGCAAGTTCCCTTTAAATCGAAGAAGGTTACCTGGCTACACTATCATTGGATATCCTACGGAGTGCACGATCAATATTAGCGTCATGTACAACCACCTTGCAGAGAAGAAAGTAGTTGACCCCAGGTACATCATCATCCAGGAGATGCCTCAAGTGATCCTCTCCACGAAGAGTCAAACATTTCCCTACGGTAACGTTATCACTGCCATTCTAGAGAAGAAGAAGGTTCCCTTCAAATCGAAAGCAAAGATCCAGCCTAAGTACTATGATGCAAACTTCTTTGGACAGAAGCATTGGGTTTGGGAGATGGGGACGTTAATTGATCGTAATGTCCCTAAAAGGGATATGGATGTGCCTTGCACACATGGGTCCAAGGCGACTTCATCGGTTTCCAGAGCTATGGACATTCACCCCACCATTATCCCCCCTCCTAATGGGTAACAAAATTTTGTGTTTTTTGGTTAATTCCAAATTACAATTAATTAAAATTTAAACATTTTCATTTAATGTAACTAATTTCTTATCCCACAGGACTTAACCAAAAAGTACGGGGCATCCTCCTGAGGACATGGCCTAGACTAAGGCTATGGCGCTGCGCATGGAAAAAGTTATGATTAATCTTACAGAAGAATTGGGGGTGCTAAAGTCTATGATTCCTGATGCGATCAATGAACCTATGGGGGATAAGGGGCCTTGGGTTGACGAGGATGGGCTGGATACCACAGATGATGAAGGAGGGTCAAGAACCGATGCTAACGAGTATTCCACCAAAGAGTCAAAGACTAACTCTCAAGAAAATGGAAGCAGTTTGCTAGTAGATGATGGTATCCCACCCGTGTACTCACTCTATTGATTTCCATGGATCATATGTTTGTTTATCGTAGAAGATGAAGAATGTTTGTTTGAATTTTATCAAGATTATAGGTCTTTTATTTCATTTTCATTTTCCTGAGAGGTTACATAGTACATAGCATTATGTGTTTTGGATATATATATGTGTGTGTGTGTGTGTGTGTATAAGTGCGTGCTTACCTAGCTTTAGTCTTACGGATGTAACTTGATGAAATTTGAGACTGTCTATGGTGAAAGTGGAATTAAACCTTTATATGGTACATTCCAAGTTCTGGATGTATTGGTTAAGTATCCTTAATTTATTAGGTATGATAGATATGTGTGACCACTCCATTCTCACAGTATGATTTCGCATTAACTGACATAACACCGATTTAGGTGCGATATGACATAAATTAATTTATTTGACATGATTTTGGGCATGGGTTTAAGCCGGAGGGTATGTGTGAATTCACATAGTGGAACAAGCAACGTTGCTCTTTACGTCGGATATAAGTCAGTCACATCGACTGATGGTACAAAGTTGATTTTCTCATCACCGACTATTACTGCTAGGTCGTACCCTTATTTCCGATGTAGCAATTACATTGGTAATAAATTTTAATTTCATTTCCTAGACTATTTACTGTGGTTCTTGTAGAACTACAGTAAAAAAACAAATATATACTTAAAAATTTGAGGTCAAAGGACTTTTTACCTCGGGTTTTTTAGCTAAGCCAAAAAACTGAGGTAAATATGGCGAAGTAATAGTTTCAGTTTCTTGTAGTGTAAGCTAAACTAATATTAGCAATACAACACATAAAATGAACCAATTATTACGTCAAATTCAACAATTAACGCACGCATAATAAAGCACATCACTATCGGAGATAGGATATATCACCCCCGCCTTAAGCAGCTTAAGAACTTCTCCTTTAACTACTCCCATCATTTGCTGGTTTAACCACCTTTGAGTTTACTGCACGAGCTTTCCACCCTCCTCCAATAATGTATGGTGCATGCAAGTCGAGGGGCTTAGCCCTTAATGTTAGCTAAAGTTCATCTTATGGCTCCCTAAAATTTCTTAAGAACCTCAATCAACCTATACCTTCTTGCTCACTAGTCAGCTTATTAGAGATGATAACATGTAGTGTTTCCCCATTGCCTAAGAAAACATACTTCAAATGTTCAAGTAGGGGATTAAGGTTAACTACAAGTGGTTCTTCTACTGAAGGTTTGGTCCTAGGCAGCATCAGTTCATCAAAATTCTTAGATAGGGCTTCTATGTGACTCTTAGTTTGTGGATCAAATTCCCCCACACGCTTCCACTAGGTAAGCATCTAGAGAATTAAAGCATGTATCATTTAAAGAGTCATTTTCTAAAGCTTCCCCCTTATTCACATTGAAAATATCTTGTACAGCATCATTAACCATATCAAACAAAGGGGAATGGTGATTAACAGTTTGATCTACCAATCTATGCTTAAATTCATGCCTTGAAACACATAATTCTTTCTACAATTCTTCACATTTAGGCTTAAAATCAATGGTACCAAAAGAAATAGAACTAACCTCACAGTGATCAAGGATCTCAAATGGCTTCCTATTCCTCAACCCATCCAAAGAAGGAGGTGGTGGAGTTTCCTCATCCATTAGCTTGTGCCTTCCTATCAGCTGGATCACCTTTCCTATCAGCTCACTTACTTTCCCACCAATTATATCAACACTCAAAGATATTTGAAACCCATAATCCTTAATCAAACTAAAATCTAGGGTTTGGATGAATTCAATGATCTTTCAAAAATTGGCTTAAGCCCCAAGTATTTCTTCACATGTGGATTTGGGAGCTAAGATTAAATTGGGTGAGCCATGGTATGTGTACCATTCTTGTTCCCTTTGGCCTTGTAACACAACAAGTTCCATCTCTCTCCCATAGCAACATTCTGTAGGATGGTTGTAATGACACACCCTACAGAGTCTCATCTGTTGAGTAGCTTCTCCGCACATTTTTCCCCAATTAATAACACAAACAAAGAAAATACACAAAGTTCATAATCGTAGTGCAAGGGTCCTCAGTTTGCACCAAGAACTCAAGAAATACCTATTTCGGAAAACAACAAACAAACAAAAGAACAACACTACTTACTCCACTAAAATGTTATGAAAGTTAACAATTAAACTTTTAGACTAACATCCCCAACAGCATCACAAAAATTTAACCCGCCTCCACTTGGGGTCAGTAAATAACTGTAGCTAATCAATTAAACCCAAGCAAATGCCTTCAGAGTGATCAAATTTAAATATTTATATTCAGCTTCTGTTCTTACTACTATGCTACCTATAAGGTAGATAATGGTAAGGCTACGGTTGTCCACATAGATGATAGATGTCTAAAATCCAACTACAGACAGCCACGTCCAAGTTATTAATCTGTCTGTGTGTTAATAAATGCTAATATTGCAAAATAGGTTTTGGGGGTGGGGGGTTTAACTTACAACTACAAATATGCATGTTAGTGAGAATAGAGAAGCATTATACACAGGCAGCAAAATACTTTTGTATCTAGTACTAGGGGCGAAAACACCTACACTATGTGTCATTTTCATATGAATTTTTGATCATGATATGTGGTTCTTTGAATCTGCCTTCCCAAAGGGAAGATCAAGTAACAAAAGAAAATGGAAAGGGCAGCTAAATAAAAACAACAACAGCGAAACAAGGAGAGAGTACAGGGGAAAAGATTGAGAGATGAACAGGAAGCAAGTACAGAAGTGGGGTTTAAAAGCATCTTGATCAACCAGGATTAGCTGGATCTAAAAAGAAACAGTGAAGAGGAGATTGAAAAACCAAAAATAGAGACTAGCCACGGTTCAAAAGGAGATCAAACTAAAGAAATCCATAAAAAATTAGAAAGGAAACTAAGATGGAATCCTAGCTAGGGTGCGGAGGAGCAAGATGTGCTGGAGATCAAACCAAAAATATGGAGATCTATAGTTGCAGGTAAAGATATGGAGGAAATCAAGTACATCCAACCAATAGACATTGAAAGCCTTGTGATGGGAGAGATAACTGAGAATGATGTTCGGGAGAGTGTTAAACAGTTGAATACTACTTCAATCTACAAGGTGCTTGGCAGTCACCCCCCTTTGAAGGTCATGGAAGGCTTCTTTTACAAAATTTGGGGTAAAAAATTACAGAAGGTATGGCTACTGAAAACTGGCCTATTTCTGGTTGCATATCATACTCTAGATCAGAAAATTGAGGTTGTAGATAAAGGTATCATCTTCTTTGATGGAAAACCCTTGTTAATCGAAAACTGGGAGGAACAGTGTAATGTTGAAGAACCAAAATCAGTACATGTATGGATAAGAATTTTAGGATTGCCTTTGAGATACCGGAAGCCTAATATTATCAGTAAAACTTTGAGCCCCTTAGGAAAGTGATAAGACGTCAAATGCATGTATTTTCCAAAGCATTTACATATTTTTTGTCATATTTCTGCTGTAAGATTGCTAGATTTAGTTAGGTCTACATGATAAGAGGTTTAGATGACCATTTTTTGGTTTTTATATCTAAATCCATCATTTTGTAACCTATGTTTAGTCTAATGAATTTTTGGTCCTTACGAGCATCTAGATTCCTTTTTGTAATCGTAATTTGTAGATTTCCTATGAGCACTTAGGAGTGGTTTAGTGAAGGCTATTCGAAAGGATGGTAGAAGATGGAAGGCCACTCACAAAAAGGTAGAAGATAAAGTGAAGAAAGGAGAGCAAAGCAAAGGGTGAAGAATGATCTATGTTTTGAAGCAGATTTCTGAGAATTTTCCGAGAAGAATCAGCCTCCAAGGGTGGTACCATTGGATTACTCTTCTCGAGTACTATAAAATTGACTACAAGAACTCCCAAAATGGATCAACGGTTCACCCGGAGGAAGCAAAACAAAACGGAACTTTTTTCCGTTATGACTCGCGGTAAGTGTGTTGCGACTCATGAAATGTTGACCTGCAAACTCACAATTTTCTGGATCTAGTCGCGACTCGCGATAATTGCCCTGCAACTTACTTTTTACTCCCTTTTTTCTTGTACTATAAATAACTTTTCACCCCCTTCTTCCCCAACTCTCTATGCCTGACTTGGGGGCTCCAAAACCCTAGTTAATTGCTAGATGAATGTGATGATGTTGAACTCGTTGTCATGTTTGTTTTAGGTAACAAATGAGATAAGTCTATGAATGTCAATCGTTCTTGACTAATCTTGTGTAGATACATGAATTAGTTAAATGCTTAGACACAGTGTAGCGTTTATAAGTGTTTCTAAGCTTGTTGATTCTTTGTGCTCAATTCCATCAATGGGATACATTTAGTCGTGTTTCGACTAAGGGTCATTGGTGAGATTTGACAAGAGATGTCAAATTCACTCTTACAAACTACTATCTAAGAAGGATAGAAGATTTATCTTCACAACAAGTAGTTAAAGAAATGAATAGATTGGTTCACTCGTTCTTGAAGCTTTTGTTATTAAGCATTCATGTGTTCTTAATGCTATGTTTTACTTCATTTATGCCATGGGGTGTTTGAGAATAGGAAGTGTTTGTATGATTAATGTGTTAGGATGTTAGGAAAGTGACAAATTCCTTAGCTCTTTGACATGAAAATCCAAGAACATGGACTTAGAACTTCTCGTGCATAATGTGTTGTAATTCTTGATAGATACGTATGTTAATGTGGATTGTTCTCATATTTATCCTATAGATGCAATTAAAGGTTGAATCTTGAATGTGGTTTGTTCTAGGTTTAGCCTAATGAATGCTATGTTTGGTCAAATGGCTGTCTTTGGGAGTAGGCTTGTTGTTGTCCAATATATGGTCCTTTGTGTGAAATGCCGTTAATGAAATATCTCTATGGTGTGGTTTGCTTAGAGTGATTGTTAACGAGTTTTGCAAATGGTTGTTGTTTGTCTTTGCAAATTACTATTAAAAATAATGAATGTTGATCTTCACATGGGAAGTGATAGCATTCCCCATAGGTAACAAATGTGATAGAATGAGAGAATGGTTCAATGATCTACATGAGGTTTGTATAGTTTACTCTCTTGTTCTTTCATGCTCTTAGTTGATAAATAAACCCCCCAAAAACTTGTTTTACAACATTAGCTATTCCTAACACGTGATCGGATTTCTGTGCAAGATAGGCAGGTTATCACTAGAGATGTAAGAAATCAAAGTTTATTATCTACTGTTTGCTGATGACCTACTCTTATTCAATGGGGCTAACGGGAAATCCATGGAAATGATAAGAGATATTTTGGCTATCTTTATGAAGGTAACAGGGTTAACTATAAATGACGAGAAATCCAAAAAAATATTTCTCTAAGATGGATGAAGGAATGAAGGAGGGCTTGGCAGCAATACTTAAGATCAGAAGTATCATATATCTAGGCCTACTACTTTGCCTATATCATATTAGGCTTACCAGTTTCCTAAGTAAAACGGGAAAAACTAAACTGTGAAATCATGTGGAGAATATCATAAGTAAAGTAAAAAGTTGGTTAGCCAAGAATTTATCTCATGCAGGGAAATTGTAACTAATAAATGGAGTCATGTTAAACATTTCATGTTACTAGGAAAATGTCATTAAAATACCAGAGGGAGTGCATAAGAGGATTGTCAAAATTTTCTGAAGCTACCTATGGGGCAGAGATGAAGAATAGAGAGGCTTTACTGCCATTGACTGGGACTCTCTTTGTAAGGGGAATAAAAAAAAGAGGTCTAGGCCTCAGGGACCCTTCCATCTTGAATAGAGCACATCTGGGACTTGGCACAAAATAAAGACACACTGTGAAGTGAGTGGATACATGAATACTATTTGAAAGCAGGAAGTATAGAGAACTGCAAGCACTCCATCACACAGAGTTAGCCATGGAGAGAACTAATAAGAGTCAGAGATGGTTATTTCACAAAACTTATATTATACCTGAACCGTAAAGGAGAACTAAAAACTTCAGCTATGTATGACATGATGATGGGAGGGACTAAAGTGAAGCATAAGTATAAAATCATATGGAAAAAATGGAGCCTACCAAAACATAAGGTATTTGTGTGGATGCTGATTAACAGAAAACTACCCACAGTAGAAAGGTTATTAGGTTTCAACATTTTGACAGGGAATCAGGTTTGTTTGTTGTGTCTGAAACATCAGGAATTAGACCAGCACTTATTCTTTGACTATGATCACATGAAAGAACTATCTAGACTACTGCAACTACCATCTTGCAATTCTTTAAGAATGCTGAAGAAGATGTTATTGGCATTGGTGAGGAGGATAGTTGGTCAAGAAATCATGAGATAGCTGTCAGGTCCATATCACTTATGGAGGGAGAGAAACTGTAGAATTTTCAAAGGAGTAGAACTGAGGTCGATAACAATAGCCTTTAAGGTTATGTCGAGGTTTAATGGAGGCAGAATAAAATAGGAGGATGAGTTCAGTTTGAAGTCTGAGAAGTCAGGAAAGGAAAGTTTTGAAGAATACTTATATGTATGAGATATTTTTTTTGTTTAAACTCACCTAAGTGAGGGGGTATATATTAGGTTCCCCAAACTTTTAAAGAATAATGGTAGAATGAGAGTTCTAAAAGTACAGCTAGAGAGAATAACGTGGAAGCTAGCGTTGAAAATAATTACATAAAGTTGTTCCACATATTCTTCATCTCGAACCTCTATCTAAATGAAGAATATGGCTCTAAACCCAAGTCGAGGTCTACTATGGCCTTCCACTTTCTTGCCTCCACACCCCAGTGTTGACAAGAAGAGGTGACCTTCCATAGTAGCCCCTTGCAACTCTCTTCCCCAGAAGAGAATTACTATCTTTTCTGCCTAATTGAAGTTATAAATATCCTCCATTTTTCAACGGATTCATAGCCTCTTTTTATAGAAGTTCCATGCATCTTCGCAACCACATCATTTACATCTCTATTTTTCCTTTTGGTCAGCTGATTTTCTGAGACAACAGTTCCTTGCTTGAACTCCATAATCATATTCAAATGTGATGGTGTACATCCAAGTTGTACCTATCAAAATAAAACAAAGGCCAGCGGTAACAAGTTCTACTAAAACACATAGCAAAGCTAGGCTCAGAAAACACAATGTATGTGATCACGTCATGAACAAAATCAAATATGAAGCATTTTAAGGATTTCTGCTGTATAAGATATCTGTCCAAATGATTAGAGTCTTCCGAAGGATGATAAAGATTGTTGATCATCTCTAATCATAGCTTTCAAATCCTTTGGTAAGTCTGTAAAACGGGTAAAAGTGTGTACTTGATTAAAGCTTCCCATTCTTGCAAGCTGATCTGATGCTCCATTAGCTTCCCTGTAGATATTAATGTGACTTCTATATTGTTCTGAAGCTCCCAGATTTTCTTAATTTCTTGAATGATTTTCCATGGAGGCTTTTGTTCTTTCTTCAAGACTTGTATCAGCAATTTATCATCACTTTCAATCTGCAAAGGGCCAATTCCCATATTGATTGCCATTTGTTGGCCTTTTCTGATTGCACTTGCTTAAGCATGAAAGGGTGATGGGCTTTGTATTTGTTGAGCTTCAACAATTATCAGGTTCCCTTTATAGTCTCTGATGATTGCCCTAGTGCCTGCTTTACTAAAGTCCAGCCAAGAACCATCTGCATTTAACTTGTAAAATGTTGATAATGGTGCTTTCCAGGTTATTATTAAAATCTTTATTCCTTTGGTGGACCGCCTATTAGTAACTTGAGTATAGCATTAGATATATCCCATTTGAAACTAAGGTGAAAAGTCAATATAACATCATTGAAGAGATGTAAAGTTTTCCTGAACATAATGATAATGTCAGGCTTTACATTTTCATGACAGTATTTGTTCCTAAAGCACCAGTATCTGTAAACTTTTCTTTCAAGTTCCGGTAATATAAATATCTATCCCACAAGTATGGAGTATGTCTTGTCTAAATATTGAAGACAGTATCAATCCAGGACCATAGTTACTTTATTTCTTTGCAAGAATTGAAACTATGATGAATTCTTTCTCCATCCTCTAAACTGAAACAAAAAATTGAGGGTAGATTAAAGAAAAAATCTTCTAACACATCAGGTAGGGGTAAGAGTCTATTGAGCATTTTCCAGTTCATAAAACTTATTTTCCTAGGCATCCGAGAAGACCATACATAATAGAAAGATGGAACCACTGCTCTTTTACTTCTGATAAGTTCATAGGCACTTTTCATGGAGAACTTTCCATTTTCAGTTGGTTTCCATATCATAATGTCTTCATAATCAGGATATGTTGTATGATCGTTTCAGCAATAATTGGTTTAGTTAAGTGATTTCTTAGAGGATTTAGGAAGAAATGTATGTTGGCTAAGAATTCATCCACTGTTAGATTTGAAAAAGGGGTTTCTAGGTTGTTGTCCCAAAAACTCGATAGTGGACCATAAGATGTCCAACTGGAATTCCAAAAAGAGACATCTCTTTTCCCTATTTGTATTTGTGAGTTAATTATTGCTATATCCTGAATTCCTTTAAGTATGAACCAAGATTGGAAGTTTTATGTTTGTCTGGAATAGTCCACATAAATTGTGACCATAGAGAATTACCCTGTTTAAGCTTCCACCACAATTAAATGGAGAAACTTTTGTCAATGTGTTAAGATTTTTAAAACCTAAACCATTTTCATCAATTGGATAACACATTTTTGGAAAGGATTTCCAAACTCTTTTTCTTTGTGCAGAATTTATCTTAGAGTTCCTGATAAATTTTCAAGAAGTTTGTAAATTATAGCAATTGTATGGTTTATTTGTTTCAATATTGTTATCAGATGGATGGAAATATATGTCAATACATGCTTTATTAGAATCATTTTTCTAGCTTGAGATAGCAACTTGTTATGCTAATTATTGATTTTGTCTTGTAAGGATGATATCATGCTTAAGAAGTATGCATTTTTTTCCTTCCTATGTATACTGGGCAGCCTAGGTATTTAAATGGGAAGCTGCCTTGTAACATCCCTGTATCATTTTTTATATCTGTAATAATTCTTTGAGAGCAGTGTTTTGAAATGTAAAATGAATATTTTTCAAAATTCACTTTTTGCCCTGTGGCCATTTCGTAGGATCCCAGGAAACAATTTATTGTTTTGAGTTTTAATTTTGTGTACTTCAACAGAATGACAATGTCATTTGCAAAAGATAAATGGGAAATATTCTTGATTGGATCAGGAAGTTTGTAGTATTGAAGATTTGAATACTGAAATAGGAAATTTAAATTCCTTGAGAATGCCTCAGCCATTAAAAAAATAAATAGCAAGGGAGAGAGTGGATCTCCCTGCTTTAAACCTCTGGTTGCTTGGAAGAAGCCATAAGATGATCCATTTATTAGGATGGAGAAGAAGGCAGACTTCAGGTTTCTCATTATTAGGTCAGTTATTTGGTTTGAAAATCAAAATTGACCTAGCAACTTAGAAAGGAAGGTCCAAGAAACTATCGAAAGCCTTCATCATGTCTAACTTAATTATCATGTTAAGTCATCTTGTTTTTGAATTAATGAAAGAAGCTAACTCTTGCATTAATAGAATATTTTCTGAGATTTCCCTGCCTGAGATAAAGGTTGTTTGTTCAAGACTTATTAGGTAAGTCATTAGAGGTTTTAGCCTTTCAAAGAGAATTTTAGTGAAGACCTTATTGATGAAGTTACAGAGACTAATTGGTCTATAATCCTTAAAGGATGAAAAAACTTTTTTTTTTGGGATTAAGATTATCAATGTGGAAGATATTGTTTTTGGAATATGGGTTGAATGGAAGAAATCATGCACAACTTGTAGTACATCAGTTCTTATGATGTGCTAGCATTTCTGAAAGAAGAAACCAGAGAAGCCATCAGGCCCTGAAGCATAGTGTCCATCCATTTCTTTAATTCTTTTTGTTAATTCTTCCATAGTTATAGGTTTTGTTAGCTCAAAGTTCATGTCTTTTGTAATTAGTCTTGGAATATTTTCTAATATCCATGTAGTATTAATGCCTGAGGGATCTTTATCTTCTTCCTTTAACAGGTTAGAAAAGAAATTGACACCTTCTTGTGCAATTTCATACCGATTGTTCAAACCTGAACCAGAGTCAGTATTGATTAAAACAATTGCTTGTGTTTTATGCTTAGAATTAACTGTTTGGTGGTAAAATTTGGTGTTTATGTCACCTTCTTTTAACCACTTAATTCTAGATTTCTGTCTCCAGTAGATTTCCTAATTTTTTTAGGGCCTTAGTTAGCTTTGCTTTTGCTAGATTTAACTTTTTCAAGTTTTCTGGGGATTCATCCATTTGAAGTTCAGTTTTTGCTTGGAGAAAGTCTTCCTCACAAGTTTTAATTGCATCAAAAATGTTTCCAAAAGTCTATTTATTCCAAAATTTTAGAGCATATTTTAAGTTTTCTAGCTTAAATGTTAATTTTTCCATTCCACTTTTATTGGATTGGATGTTCCAGGTGTCTTCAAAAAGCTTCAGTAAAGTTGGGTGATTGGTCCAACATTTTTGAAATCTGAAGGGGATTGGTTTAAAGAGATTTTGTGTTTCAGCAATTGTAAAGATTAAGGGTGCATGGTCAGAATGCACTCTTGCAAGCGTTTGGATTCCAGATGATCTAAAAATATCCCACCATAGATCATTAGATAGACCCCTATCCAATATTTTCCTGACTCTGCCCTTGGTTCTCATTCCTGTCTAGGTGAACAAGGAACCTGATGTGGGGATTGTAGACATGTTTACTTTTATCTGAAAATGATTGAAATTATCCATGATTTTTAGATCAGGTATAGATTTTCCTAAGTATTCATCCATAGAACTGATAACATTAAAATCCCCTAAAGCACAGTGGTGAATCTTTATAGTTTAGGATTTGTTTCCACGGTTTATTCCTTTTTGTAATTGTATGCTTTGCATATATAAAGCCTGTGAAACAATCCTTCATTAAGAATTGGTTTTTAAACCTGGTTAAGATCATTGTCATCCACAGAAATAATCCTTCTTTGAACTAAATTGTCCCACAATATCCAAATTTTGCAGGTTGGATCTGAGAAGAAATGTTCAAAATTAGTTTGAAAGGCTAATTTTTTTTATGGAGTTAGCTTCCAACATTGGCTCAATTATGGTGAAGATGTTAATTTTATGTGTTTTTTAATATCTTTTATTCTAGTTAGTGTGGCAGAATTGCCCAAATGAGTATTATTCAAATTAGATAGTTGTCTCAGGTTCACATAGCCATTAGATTAAGTGTTAGAGAATGGAACCTGGGATCCTTGGCCAAGGATCCTTGTCTTAGGATATTCCCTGATCATTCTGAGGAGCAGTATTTCTATTGCTCTTGTTTTGTACCTTATCTATTATTAACTTCTTAGCCTCCCAGAAAAAGATGGCTTCATACCATTACCTAAAAGTCCTTCCCTGTTCTTCTTTGGTATGAGCCACCTTACCTGTATTATTGACTGTTGAATCAGATGGTCTTCAAGCATTAAGGGTGGTTGGATTTTTTTCATTCCTGAAAGAAGAGTTTAAGTGCCCTAATTTGAGGCAGTTAGCACAATAATCTGGCACACCTTTGTTTTCTATGTATTGCTAGAAACATCATCCTCTATAATCTATCCATATCCTTTCCATCTGACGCTTTTTGATATCTATCTCCACACAGACCTTAGTTACATGAGGCATGGATCTAGTTAGTGTAGCCTTATCTACCTTAATTGGCTTCCCAAATATATTTCCTAATCATAGCATTACCTATTCATCAAAATATTGTGGGGGGAGATCATACATGGCAATCCAAACTGGGACTATAGGAGAGTCTGCATTAGGGTTAAAATTTGGTTCCCATTTAGTAATTCTAAGGGAGTAAGGGTCGAAGTTACAAACCGTATGGAGCCAACAACTGTAATCATCCTCTTGCAAGGTGAATCTAATCAATAACTAGCAATTTTTGAGGATGGAAATGTCTGCATGACCTTTAAAATCCACCATCTTAAAGTCGATCCAATTGGGGCATGCTGCGAGCGAACTTGTCGATCAACGTCAGACGAAGTGGTGCTTCAGCCTCTCACATTATTCAATTGTGAAGCTAAGACGTGACTCTCCCAAATGACCGATCTTCTATTTGGATTGAATGGAACACTAGTTTGGGATGGTATCCAATCTATGTCAGGGTGTAGTGTTTTTAGAAATTTTGTGCCTAAAGCTTGTTTGTATGAAAAGGCCGGTTGAGGTTCCGGCGGTGGCCTCACCATGAAGGCATTGCCCACAAGTGGCAGAAGGTTTTTAGATGGTCAATGGGTAAAGGTTTCAATTTCCTCAGAGCTCGAAGTGAATATCCGATGTAGGAGATATATAGATTGTAATAGATTAGGAGAGATTAGGAGAGAAAATCTGAACTTTGTATGTTTTGGGATTGGAGACCTGATTGCGGCTCTGTATAGTTAACCTAAAAATCCTAGCATCTCTGTGGACAGCCCCAGTCTTTCCAATATCTACCCATTTGGTAGTTTATTAGTAAGCATGGGAGCAACAATACAAATATTTATCTTTGTGAAGCGCTTCCCGAGTTAAATTCCATCACACGTATGGTTAATAATTTTTAGAGACCCCATGGAGTGCAGAGAAAATTTTGGTTCTGTTGCTTGGGATGCTAGTCCAAAGATTTAATTGTTAATCTGCATAGCTTGTTGGTAGAGAAGTTAGTGTTGTTTTTTGTTTTTGTTTCTTTGCTTTGCTTGGTTGTTGGTGTTGAGCCTTTGTGATAGTAATCTAGTTACTTCTAATCCTCGTGCTAGTGTTTCTCTATGGTTGGGTATTGTTTAGTTTCTAGTGTATGGTACATAAATGTGCCACAAACATAGGAACTCTACACTACCTACGGGAAAAATCAGGTGGAATAGATGTAACACAATCATCATACATGATGCAAATATTCAATCTTTGTTCCATGGAAAAAAATAACATTCTCCCCCTATCCTAGTATTTCTTGCTAAATTTGACTTTTACAAGTCAACTTCATCAATGTTTAACTATATTATCTTTATTTATGTGTGTAAACAATTTCAGAAGTATTATAATTTAAATATACATGTTATAATGAATCCAACAACATATAAGATGACAATAATTTTACACATATAAAATAGAATTTTGATAGTTGAAGTTGGGTTAATTTGACAAAACACGGGGTGTGGTCGATGGTTAGCACTTCCCCATACCTGTCACGTAGGGGGATCTTGCAATCTCCCATCGACATCGCCTCTGTAATTAGGGGAGTAGAACGGTCTAAACAATGTGCAGATCTTTTTCTCCCCCGTACGATTACATCCTGAGAATTAGGACACACATGCTCTACTCTTTAGGCCTATAAAGAGGCAAAAAGAGGTAGGCACCTCATCGATTACACTAGAACCTCTTACAACCCTATCTTGCTACTATTTTCTATCTCTACATGTAACCCTTCAGACCAACTCGCCAGCTAAGACTAGTGAGATGTCATCGTAATGGTAAAACTAGAAAAAGACCAACATGCACACACCCACATGGACCAGGTCCCTACTACCCATATCACATCCAGGTTTCTCTTCCCTGGAGGGTTTCAATAATTGTACCAATATGAATGTAGACTAGAGTGTGTGCTAATGGAGTGTATAATTCATGCAATTAGAACAATTCAAGAACAAGCCATCATAATATCATAAGCACATAAATTATGATGATCTAATGAATCTCATGAAAATGTAATCAACACATGAATAAAAATCATCCCCAAACTACAAAAACTACTCCCTGGACATGGAATTCAAATATTTCATTGAATTCCAAATCTTAGGAACTAAGCAAAATAAAAAGAGAAGAGAGAAAGAACCTAGAGAAAAGAGAGAGTGTTTCTCTCTCTAAGTTTCTCTCCCAAGACAAGAAAAATGATCTAAGATATGAAACCCTAGTAAATTAAGGCTATATTTATAGTAGTAGGGGATTAGGCCTAAAAATAGGCCCAAAATAGGTCAAAAACCTAATCAGTCGCCACTGACACAGACCGTCCCGGATGGCACAGCCCGTGCTACCATAATGGCCTTGTGCAGCCCCATGATGCATGAATCATGCTGGTGTGGGGCACGCGATTTGGCATTATCCACTTTCCTCATGCTTGTGCGAGTGCGGGATTTGGCACAGCCCTGCTAGGCGTAGCCTCCATCATCTGGCGCAGCCCATCGTCTGGAGCCTCGATTTTGCTCCTCTTATTGGTGGTTCATCTCGTTTAGCACCGGTCATCAACTTGCTCTTCATTTTGCCTATTTTCTTGGCACAGGTCGCTTTATTATTCACACCATGTTGGCTAGTCAGGACATTTTGGACTTGGAACGATGCGGGCCTTGTGAAATGGGATGATCTATGCCCATACTTAGCCATTTTTAAGTGAAAAAGGTAACACAAACACACGGCTCATTGAGTTTGGCACAACCCATACCAGGTTTTGGAACGGCTCATGCAAAATGCCCTTGGCTTGGTCCGGGCTGTTTGTCTTGGTCTCTTGTCGGCCATGAGCGGTTTGTGTCTGCCCGTTGGTACTTTGCCCAGTTGACTTCTTTGCTCTGCTACAAATGAATTTTTGGTCTGATCTGAGAGTTCTTGTAGTCGATGTCATAGTTCTGGAGAATATCAATCTGATGAAACCAACTTCAAGGGCAGATTGTTCTCAGATTGTTTCCATAATTTGGCGCAACTCTCGGACAACAATTCTCCATTCTTTCCTAGGTCGTCTTGAACTCCAATACCGCCAATATTTAGCTCAATCCTTATACTAACACGATGTAGTGTTTGTGGCCTTCAACTACTACCATTCTAATACGAATGGCCATTGACATCTTCCATCGTCCTTGTAAAGGGCGTTCAATATAAACACGATGAAAAGTATCCACAAGCGACCTAATAATGATCATCACAAAGGAAGATCTAGGTGATGTGGATACAAGGTTTCCATTAGTACCTATTAAATCTACAAAATGCGGGATGTAGACAAGAAAATCCAACATGGCCGTCTAAACCCCTTGTCACGTAAAAAACTAATATTAGCAATCCAACATATAAAACAAGCTAATTATTACGCCAAATGTATCGGTTAACACATATATATTGATGCACATCATATTTGCACGACGAAGTATCGAGAAGGTTGGTTCAGGGCATCACGACTAAAGGCACCCAGGTGGATGCTCTTGTGTTTCCCGAGTGGACAAATATTCCAAAGAAATCACTAACATTGAATATGAACGCGTGGTATCACTTCATGGCCTCCCATATCAACCCTGTCATAGTGAACATCGAAGTGCACAATATGAGGATACACAAGTTATATACCATTAAAAAGAAACTTTTTTTTATGTTGGGGAGGGAATTCATCAAGGGCTGACAGGGGATAAGAAGAAGTTAGGATCCTATGGTTTTTACAGTCTGATTTCTTCTCTCTGTGCAATTGCAGGTGAACCTAACTATTAGAATGACACAATTGGTCTTCCGATGATGCAAAATGCTGTTGAATCATTTTACAAGAGAGTTCCACCTCCCTTTGCTACGTTAATTGGAGCTAGGGTCTCCGCACTTGAGAGTGGAATTGAAATTCTTTGGATGGATTGCCAATGTCAAAGGAGATGGTGTGACCACATGGTGAAAGTGATAAGGTATCAATTTCCTGAAGCAATGAAAGCAGTTGGTCCTTTCCTGGCAAAGATGGACATTTCTTTGGGATCAACATCACAAGAAGGGGACAACGCAACTTGCAATGATGAAGTGGAACCATTCTCCCATTCTTATTCGTGAATTGTACTAATGGATTTTCTTGTATTTTGATAATTAATACTCTTGCACTCGTAACTTTGTTTCTGATTTATTTGGATAATAATTATTACCTAAGAAACTGCTTTAAATTTTTCCCCTTCTATGGTAGTTCAATACTTAGACTATAAATATTTCATATTAAAGAAGCCCGGTGCAGCTGCACTTTTAGGTTTTTAGCATCGGTCTATTGCATCATCGGCACCAGTATGGAAACTATTGGCTCTACATAACCACGAAATACACTGTAACTGCAATTTTTAAAAACCTAAAAATAATCTAAAATTTGTGCATTTGGAAACTATATGAAAAACCCAAGGATATCAAGAATTAATTGTGTTGGAGTTATAGACCCACTTCAAACAAAAATTGGGGCCATATTGTAGTTTTTCAAAACTACGTTGTACAGGTCACGACTCAGAAAAGACGAACATCCTTTCAGCCAGACAAGTCGAGTAGGGAAGAATTCCATTCCCAAACACCAACTTTCATTTATTCGTAGCCAATTTTGTTTTTCGACAATTCCATTTTTCTTGGAGGGACAAAAATGCAAAAAGTAAAAGTTTGCTCGTAACCCCGAATTGAAATATGCTCGAAGTTTATTGAAAAATTCACCTCCACGATGTGTTATACAATTTGGACTCTAATTTAATATCACAATTAGGGTACAAATAAGTCTCCATAAAAGTCCCCCAAATCTCATAGTCCACCACTATGTAAGCATCTATTATTAACTTTAGAACATATACTAGCGCTTTTGATCATATGCCCATAAATGAACAATTATTTTTATTTATCTAAATTATCCAATGAAATGAAAATTCATGGGTGGGTATGGGAGGGAGTTAACGTAATTCAAATGTTCAGTAGAAGGGCCTTTTTGCAAAAAAAATAAAAAATTGTCCTCGGGAAGACAATCATTGTAAATTAATAGTTTGTACATGTTCCAAGGAATTTTGGATACCTAGTTAGTACCATTCAAGTAGCAATTCATGGTCATAAAACTTTTATAAACTTATTGGGCGAGAATGTAAATTTTGTAGATTACATAATACGACATATTTTGAATGATCAATTAACCCAGACACCATGACATATACGATTTTCAATTATGAATTAATTGATTTTTAGGTCAATTTTTGTATCTAACCTATCCCAAATACAGAGGGGTGAAAATCATAATGTTTCTATGATTGACCAACGATTGGAACCGGTATTAAGAGCATGATACCGATGCTATAATATCTGCAGGAAATGAAATTTGTTTAAAAATTCAGTACTCTCATGGTTGGAAAATTGAAATATTTATGAACCATTAAACGATTTTTAGGCAACGCTATATGGTACCAGTGCTCAACAGTTAATCAAATATGTTCATCAATGGCTCTCTATCCATCTCCATATATTAAAAATACTCTAAAAGCATATGTGTGCAGCTGCTCTACATACTAAAATGCACAGGTACCGTCTATCGGTGCTCAATACTTTGACAAAATATTTGACAATTACTCTCTATCCAACACGATAAATCAAATACCATTGCAGTACAAAGCACTAGTATAGTGTACCAGTGGTCAACACTTAGAAATTTTTCGAAAGCATTGCTCTCTGTCCAATGCTATAAATTAAAAATACCCTCGAAGCAGCTGTACGCAGCTGTTTTTACAAGTAATAGGCACCAGTAATACTTAATACAGGCACCAGTGTTTTTCCAGTTCTACGGTCATCATAACTAAAATAAAAACAAATTCATTTTAGGCACTGGTATGAATACACTTATATCAATGTTATTTTCAAACATATAAAAACCCTCGTCCACTTTCACTTCCGCTTAGCCCTCCCATCTTCCATAATCAATCTCGCTCACTCTCCAGCCTCACTCACCTCCACCGTCAATCCACCACCAATCACTTCCCGCCGTCAATCCATTCACTCTCCACCATTAATCCATCGCTAGTCACTTCTATGTCTTCCCATCACTCCCCGCCATCTTCCCATCACTCTCACTCCTTCCCAATTAACTCCTCGTTGTCTTCATATTTAGTCTTCACCTATGATTAAGGGGAGCCACTACACCGGCGACCTTTACAGTACTTAGGGTCGGTGACCTTGGTAATCCGCCAGAGATTTTGACCTTGGTAGCAGCATACCGGCCCTCCACAGTTCAAGAAATTCTATTCTTCCCATTCCCATATAATTGAAGGTTAGTTTTTGGCGTTCAAGCAATTCCATTAATCCATTGTGAATTGTGATTTTGCATTAGATAATTAATGTTGATATTGATTGTCTGTTGATGTGGCTAATTGATTTAGATTTTTTATTGTGAATTGTTAATGTTGAATTGAGATTGTGAAATGTGACTGTGAAATGTGATTGTGAATTGTGAGTTGTGAATTGTGTTTGTGAATTGTAAATTCCAAGTTGTGAATTCTGATTGTGGAATGTGATTTTGAATTATGATCAGTGTATTATGATTGTAAATTTTGATCAGTGTATTATGATTGTAAATTCTGAATTGTGAATTGTGAACTGTGAGTTGTGATTTTCCTCTATATTGAATGTTAGGTTCTCACACATTTGGACTGGGATTCGGTCAATTTGGTTTGGATTGTTTGTCCAATGTTATATGTTATCAATCATGTTGTTGATCAGCTTCATGTTTTTCTCAATTTGGGTCATCATGTTGATCATCGCATATGCCTCCCAAGGGTAAAAATTTAAATGCAAAGGGCAAGAGAAAGAGGGGTGGTCTATATCTAGGCTTTTATGCATGAACCCTTAGGAAAATCCCTCTTCTACGTGGACAACACCGATTTTCCACTATCTACTTACTTTTATTTAGTAAGCATTTAGGGTATATAAATTGTATTTTTGAGGGGTACGGCGATGACCTCCCAAGAGTTGGTGTCGATAGAATGAAGTGTGGCACCTTTGTGTGACAGGAAGTGTTGACTATCGACCACACTATGTGACATAAACATTGGAATAGGTTCATAAGTCTTGTATTTGAGATATATATATATATATATATATATACTAGGATCAAAGTACTCTACCAATCATCTAACTCAAATGTTCCCAATTCTTAGCTTAATATAGTTTATCTCTTTTCTTGCATGTTTTGTAGTGTATAGTTAGCCCCCCCCCCCCCCTAAAAAAATGATGTTTGCTACACTAGCTATTCCCGACACTCAGTCAGATTGACAACCTGATTGCGAGTCTTGTGTAGTTAATAATTAAATCCTAGCATATCTTTGGACGACCCGGACTTGCCACTAGCTACCCTTTGGTAGTTTGTAGTCAGTACGGGAGCAACAATATAAATGCCTATCTTTGGTCTCATGCACCTCGGGGGTTAATGGATCTTCTTTGATTTATTAGCGACCTCGAGAAGTGCGGATCACTAGGGTTAATCAAGAAAGTTTAACATCCAATGATTCTCGCTACTTTCTACCTTAGGATAAACCTGACAAAAAGTTCACTATCATCACATTCATCTAGAAATTATAACATCATCAACCCAATTAGAAGTTCTAGCTTATGATTGGATTCCATGTTGAAAGAGAAGAAACTAACTACTTTCATTAACTCCTAACAAGTTATCATACAAAAATTCCATATCATCAAACTTCAAATCACATAAAAGATATCAACAGCCATATTCAAAAATCTATAAATGCATAACAATCGAGATATTAAATCGAGAAATAGGGTTCTCAGACATGGGCTTGGAAGCCTCAATCAATTGCTCCCAAGACTAAGTTTAGCTACTACAAGTCATACTACAAATCACAATTATAATCATACAAAATAAAGATGGGAAAGATGAAAGAAGTGAAGAGCCACTACTACAGGACAGGGGCAATAACACCAGTATTTTTCCTCAATAGCATTGGTATTTTGGGGCCAAAATACTTGTGCGTATGTATAGAGGTGTAAAAAAAGAAACTTTTTAGCACCGGTAATCAATACCGATGTAACAAAGTACTTTGCACCGGTATGTCCATACGGTGTAGAAAATTTGAAGAGGTAGTTTGCACTGGTAATTTCTACCGGTGTAACAATTTTTATATCCACCGGTATATGCAATCGGTGTGGAAACAATAGGCAGGGGACACAAAGTATTTGCACCGGTAGGTTTGCAAAAATTGGTGTAAATTATATGCACCGGTTATTAGAATTTTACACCGGTTTGAACGAAAAAAACAACATAATTTATGCACTAGTATTTAAAATCACACCGATATGTTTAATTACAACGGTATTTAATCAATGTCCTGAAATGCCGATGTAATTTTTTCATTTAGAAAAAATATTTAAATATGAATTTTTTACACCGGTATTACTGTTGTATACCGGTTTATGATTAGGGAAAAAATTTACAATGGCCAATTTTTTTTGCGGTGGTCCCTCCTGGACATTTCCGAGGCAACAATAGCCAGAAATACTTTAATCAGAACTATTATAAAATGAAAAACTTGGAAATTGTAATAAACTTCAAACACCAGTGACAATATTGATCGAAAAACACAATAATTTATTGAAACGATGAATAGAAAAAGTATCTTCAGCATGAATGGAAATTAACTAAAAACAACCGACCATAAGTTTGAATGTCCAAACCCCAACAACAAAATTGAAATACGATCAACCACAGAAAATAAATTATGAACCTAGTATTTCATTCTTATCATCTAGAAGTTGCAATGAAGTGTTGGCCTGATGCTGGTACTCATCGAAGCAAGCCCCGCACCATTTCTCTTCAACGGCTTGAATGTCGTACACATGGTAAGGTCTTTGGCCCTCTGGGAAGATCTATCAATTTAAAACCTACAGTGCTAGTGCAGAATGTTTTGTCTAATAGAAACTTAGAATAACTAATTTTGAGATCCAATGTGTACCTCCAAGATGTTATATGTCTCTGGGTGATTAACAAATTCTTCCGTGAAGAGAATTATGGAGTACCTGCATTTCCACGAACCATTCTGGGTTTGGTTTCTGCACATTGAATGGAATATGGCATTACCAATTTTTAACATAACAAATGGAGTTGATGAAATGATAGAATAACTCACCTTAATGTTCTTGATTTTCCAAGTGTAGTCGGGTTCTGGCTCGTTCTTATTCTTCTCCCTTGGTATGCGCATGCAAGCCTGTCAAGAAAGTAAATGAAAATTTTTACTTGTTCTAGTATATTCATAAAATTGGATTTATTGTTTGAATAATTTTAATGCCTGGAAATGACCCTTAGCTCACACAAGTTGGTTGGTTTGATACCCCCCGATAAAGTGTCCAGCGTGTAGACCTCTTCCGTTCTGGGACAAACAATAATGAGGTACCAATGATCGCTGGCGAGAAATGTTGTTATTTAATGACAGAAATGGAAGTGGTTTGAAATATAAAAGTAAAATACATGAAAAAAAATACTTACATTCTAATGCATGGGACAATGTAGAACTCTCCATCTGTTGCCTTCATTGTATCCCAGATAAGGTTGAAACGCTAGACGACCTCCTGCTTGAATTTGGACAAGTTTCCACAATTGCAAGGGTAGAATAGGACGTGGCCTGCATTATTTTCCCCTATTTTCTCCCTGAGGTGCATGTAACGTTAATGATACTCAAAATGAAATCCCATCAATTTAAAATATGAATTAAGGTTTTAAGGTTTAAAACTCACCCCATCCATACATCGATTAGTGCATTATCGATACAGGTCATCGAATGAATGTTTTTGAGTCTCTTCTCGAACTTAACCAGAACATCCATTCCAACACCGCTGGTGTAATGGTGCGTAAAGGTTGATGGTCAAAAGACTGGGAATAACATGCAGTCCTTTCTATTTATCATTTCTAGGATAACGACATTAGCTTCTCGGATGAATCTCACTATAATGGGCCAATCTGTCAGGTCCCGTCTATTGAAAATTTGTGGAGGAAAAATTACAGAAAATTTTCACTTGAGTATGAAGATTCGAACTATAATAGGCATTGAACAATATAGGTTTGCGGTTTTGCGAACCACATATTTTGGTAGCCTCTTGAATCTTGTTCTCACTGATGGCCGATAATTAGTGCTCGAGTGGGATTTCTTCTCGGCATCACCCTGTGACAAGTATTAATAAATATGGGAATGTCAATGTAATATGTGCTGAATGAAATTTATGGTGTTAAAAGATTGTACCTCGTCGTTGGTGGTGAGAATCATAACCTTATCATCATCATCGTCGTCCATTTTTATACCGGCATCGTCCTCATCCATGTCGCTGGGTTGCTTTTCTCCCTTGCCAATCAAAGAAATGGGCCAATTCACAATGCTATTCAAGGTCTCTCCAATGTTATTGAACTGGTGATCCGTTGAGGGCAATCCAGCCCTAGGATGGTAGATTGGCTTGCATACTCTCAGGCAAGCCACCCTTCCTTGTTGGGCATCCCGACCATGAGGTAATTGTCGCAACCCATGTGCGACCATTTTCTTCTTGTCGATAATTTCCTTCACATATAGAGTCACTCGCTCTCTATCCTATTCGTAAAAAAATGTGAAGTTATATGATAAAATGGCTATGGAGATTTTAGGATCTTCTATTCAATGTAGAGAAAATGCATATATTTATGTAGGCGTACCTCTGCATCTCCTTCTCCGTTGTTGGGCACTTCACAGGACTTTGTAGCAATTACAGCAATATCATCCATCGCCTTCTCGATAAACTTCTTGGGATCGTCAAGGCCTTGTGGAATCTAAACACCGCCTGCAGATGCGATGCCCTTCACCAACTACTCGAGGTACGATACAATGGCTTTCCCGACTGATTGATCATTAGATGGTATCCTCTAGGGTGTCTGCTTGCTTGAGGAACTGCTAACACACTTGTTGCGGGAAAGATGAGTAACAACCACCGATGTGGGTAGACCCATCTGAGCTCCCCTGTACATACCCGGGTGATCCTTCTTCTTTGTAGATTTTATGAGGATGTCTTCACCTGGCTGTAGTACCAGTGTTCCTCTTTCCTTCAGGTCATTCAATTTCAACTGAATGGATATAGGAAAGCAAAATTCTATAAGAATAATGTAACAAATGATGTAAACATTAATGTAAGATTGAAATTTTGTGTAACTTACAATGTCTGGTGTGATGTTCTCAACCTTTTTTTATGTGTATTTTCCTTTCTTGTCCTTATTTGCTTCAAGGTAGACAAGATATCTTTCCGGTGTGAACTCCTTCTGACTCAGCTGTTGCTCTCTCCTTATCAGTGAATCCCTCGGAAGTTAACCTAATTCTCTCCTTTTCCTTTAGCTCCTCGGTCAATTTTTTTAGGACGTATCGATTTCCTTTCCTTCCAGTGTGGTGGGTGTAATCCTTGCCCTGGTTGCGTTGAATTTTTCTCTCTCAGAGTGCCTGATAAATATAAATTTAGTTACCATATATTTAAATTTAGTTTAATAGAATTTAGATATCATAAATATCGCTATCATGAATATAAATTTAGTTTAATAGAGTTTAGGGCAACATAGTTCAATAGAAACCTAATTATATTTGAAAATCTGGTGTTCGACGCCTCCGGTCAAATAGGGCAATTCTTCATCCATCCACTTGTACTTGACTCACGGTAAAATTCCTGATTTGTTTTTACCACTGCCCACGTCGAGGGTGAACTTGTTTGCCACCTTCGTCTTCCAGGTCCAATGCTGGTCTCTTGCCCTGTTCGTGCAATCTTTCCTCACGATTTTTAGTTGATCATTGGTCAATGGTGTTTCACTTATGATGCTCGCCTAAAATGAAACATATGAACAAGTACACATTAATCATGTGTTGAATATGACATAGTTAAAAAAATTGCACTAGTCGAGTCTCAATAGCTTACCAAAACATCCTTCCACGACTCATCCTTAACATCATCCGGTCCATTGCACCAATGTTTGCATGCGCCAAATCTGATGCGCTGCCTGAACGCATAATTGTTGTAAGCGTGCCACGCTATCCAATTTTTAGTGCAAATAACTTGTTTGCCACGGAACTCAAACGCCACAGGGGTAGGTTTTTCATGCATTGCCAACATCAAAGACTGGTATGTGCTAGTTCCACAACCCCTCATATAAATTTTTATCTTAAACTTGTCAAAGCCTTCTCCGTTTTTAGCCCCAGCCTTTGACAAGTCGTCGCCCTCTTTATCAACACTCGATCTTGATTTGAGGGTGGCCTTCCCCCTTCCCTTGACCTTGCCTACCGCTGGTTTGGCAACCACTTCAACCACATCTTCTCCCTCGACATCCCCTTTATTCCCATCTCAATGAGGGGCGGGTTCTTCTATGTCTGCACTAGTCGAGTCATTTTTTTTGAGTTGCTTCTTCCTCAAATTGGATTTGCGAAGGAATAATTTTTGGTGGGGGTTCTTGTTCAGCCATATCGACCTCATTATCAACCACATCAACCTTCTCCTTCTTCTTTGCAACAGGTCACTTCCTCTTTGTGATTAACTTTTCCCTTTTCTGAGGCATCTACAACAATAGAAAATTTAACTGTTAATCCAATAAGTCTATTAATCCAATAAGTCTATTAATCCCTTTACCTCACAAAATTATTCCAAACAATATGTAATGAACTTAAACAATATGTATTCCAATATCAACATTAAAAGCTCCTAATTTCATAGAACTTGAAAAACAAAATGATAAAACTCGGTACAACATGGTATAAAAATAGAAGAATTTAATAATAAAACTTGAAAATTGTGCGATAGAACTTGATATAACACGACATAGATCTTGAAGGAATATGATGTGGCATCAAACTTGATATGAGTTGATAAGACTTGAACAACACAACCCTAAACATACAAACAAGCCACATGACACACAAAAAAAAGTCATTGAACCGAGCATGTATCAATCTCTTCCAATGTGATTATGAACATTATAACAAACCCAAAAAAATAAAAAAAATAGAACATATTTCCACAAAATAAGTAAAACTTGATATCCCCACACTTGTATAAACATCCTTGTCATGGCAACCATTTAAAGTTTTCTCCATTAACTAGTTTATGTTCGTTGAGGCATTTTTTCGAACATGTGTTGTGCATAAGGATATTCATGACACTTTCAGAAGAAATTGATATGGAAACCCATACATAACTACATCAACATCGTGTACATTCACCGATGCAACGAAATGGGCCAAAATTCCTCCACTTGAACCCTCTAGAAATCAAATTTGGTGAAGCTAGGGTAGTTCCTCTTCCTCTTGTACTTGCCCAAGGGGTGTGTCTTCTTCAACCTTTTATAGGAAAAATGAGGGGATGTGATAGGGAGTTATGATGATTGATGAGGAGTTATGGTGGTTAAATGTTGTGGAAATTGAATGGATGAAGAGATGGTGGGCGGTTTTGGAGAGAAATTCATGGAGTTTGATGAGGAGTTGCGGTTGTGACCTCTTGAATCCTCTTTTTTTATGTATCCATGTTTTTTACACTGGTAATACATATATTACCGGTGCATATGTAGAGACTTTGGTAGCACTGGTATAATTGCCAGCGGTGTAAAATGTAATTGAAAGGCAGCTGCTTTAAATAAAAAAAATTTATGACTTGAGAGTGTGAAAGTAAAATTTTGGCTAAGTATGTTGCACCGGTAAAAATACCAGTGCTAAATGTAGGCATACCGGTTTAAAAGATTCATTAGTGCAGCTGCCCGTGACTGCTTTTAATCATTTCATTTAAATAAAAAGTTCCACCCGAGAGCAACTCGTCAAATTTTTGGCTAAGTATTCAGCACCTTTATAAATATCGGTGCTATTATAACTACTACCGATGTAAATATTTCCCGCGCTATCAAAAAATGAAAAATTGAAAAAAAATTCAACTGGCACCAAATAGTTTTTGAAAGATGCACCTGTATAAATAGAAAAAATACAGGTGCACATAAAAAGTAACTATAAAACAAATTTTCCTACTCTTTCATTTTTCCCCCGTATATGTTTTTAACCAGTCCAATTATTAAACTTGACACTTATTTTATTTAATTAAACATTATTCTAGTTGTTTCAACCTTATCTTGACTTTATATGGGCCCCGTAGGTTGAACATACGAAGCATTGTTATACTTTATTAAATTACCACTTTCACCCAAAATATTTTTTTTCACCCCGTCGACCACCACTCCATGGCTCCAAACACGATTCTAGGATGAACAATACTTAAGAAGGACTGTATTATGACCTCCTAGGTAATTTCGACTATTAAAATCAATGATATTCATTTCATGCAATTAGGTCCCCTGAATGAGAAATGCATTTACCACATGTTAGGAAACTAAATAACTTACAAAATGTAATATTCAAGGCTAAAATCATATGTGTAACAAAAACAATTCTGGGTGGTGAATTGACCGAAAGCGCTAGTACGTGCTCTAAAGTAAATGGTAAAGGTTGACTTAATAGTTTCAATGTGAAAAATGATTATCTCCCGAGCTCAATATAGGGTACAAGTCTATCAGTTTTCCTGTGCAGCTTGCTAATACAATACGGATATTTGGAGTACCATCCAGTTCAAGCGGATTTCAATTTTGATGCACGAGTAAACTTTTTAATTTTTGCACTTTAGTCCCTCCAAGAATCTTGGAACCAACAAAAATTGGCGGCACATAAATGAAATTCAATACAATACGATCATGTTCATGCGTTTCCTAGTGCAACAGGTTCACGAAAGGACATGTAAAACCTAGATTGGAGGTTTGCTCTATACTTCCCAAATTTGAACTATGGCCCCAAAATTTATATGGGGCCCGTCTATAGCTCCTAATTGTACTTTTTTTTGACAATTCTACCTATTCATATAATATAATGAAGCTTTCATACACGGTTACAAAATGGTTGTATTCCAACTTTATGTTTTAGATTTAATTTGTAGATTCGGGAGTAATTTCACCCAAAAAAATATACCATGAATATTATAAACTCTCTAACTCATCCCACCAAGTTTACCTTTTTCTTTTAAGATGGAATGAATTAGATTCAAATAATATGCAACTGTTGGACAATATAAGTACAGCAAAGTACGAGGTTGGTACGAGATTACAAATTCATTACAACTACCACATGGTTACTACTTATAGTAACAAGAAAATGGTTCGACATCAGCATCGTCTCCTATTCCATCCCCATTATGGGTACTTGTACCCACATCTATGTCCTTCACATCGCATTTGTGGAAGGTAGGGAAATTTCCAACGGTATTCATGACATCAAGAAATTGACAGTTCATAATCTTCGCCATGTGGTCGAACCACGATCTCTAATAATTTGACTCTTCAAGCAAGTTCCGTACTTCGACCTCCAAGGCAGCGACTGTGGTTTCAACGGTAGGGACAGGCATGTCAGATGGTTGTCTGTAGAAAGAGTCCGCACAAATCTTACCCATTGGTTGGCCATAAACGTCATGTGGGCGGGCATTAACTCCCACTCTTGAACAAATGGCCTAAATAATACTGCAAAAACTATATGAACCTATACTATCCCATTCCGCCTTCAAGGTGCTACAAATTTGACGACCAAAATTTTACCTAAGTTCCTTCTTTATTGCGTACAAGTATCTAAGTTGACTTTTGTGGGCTTCCGTGTTAACTATTACCAGGGAAATCCTAGATGCCACAAAGTGATACCACCCATTCATTTCTGCAGTTAGAGTCTTCTTCGGTATATTTGTCCACCCTGGTTTGACCAGCTCATCAATGTCAGTACCTTGCCTAGTCAGGGTCCCAACGATCTCCTTCCCAATTGAATCTTCTAGATATTAGTCATTGCTAACGTCAACACGAACTGCGAGGAACTCATCCTCATCATTTGGAACATCGGGCAACAAAATAAACCATTAATAGCGTCAGGTGTGACATAGACAGTTTTGCCTCCATAATACACCTGACTGAGGTTTAGGTCGCACCTCATGTTTGCATAAAACTCACTTACGATACTTAGGTGGGAAGGTTGTGGAGTCTCACAAATGTTTTCCCACCCAAGTGTGCAGATTGTGTGTTCAAATGAGGGAGATGCCTCAATTCCTCTCTCCGGGTGATAACGACGTTCTTTGTATGATTCGTGTACCAACCTTGCATCCTTGCTCACAAAGATACCATCCAGGTAAGTGTGCGATGACACTTTTGGCAAAGAAGGAGAACGGCGTATCCTTTTAAAATTGGATTTAGAAGCCATATCCTATA
Organism: Rubia yunnanensis; assembly: GCA_037428765.1. Taxonomy (NCBI): domain Eukaryota; kingdom Viridiplantae; phylum Streptophyta; class Magnoliopsida; order Gentianales; family Rubiaceae; genus Rubia; species Rubia yunnanensis. The sequence continues at coordinate 67,793,646 of CM075063.1, forward strand.
TAACATATTGAAGCATTTTATCAAACACCTTGCATGCAAGTGTAGTTATTCATTATATCACATTCTCAATGATTTTAGTTGAGATCCTATTGTTGATTAATCTTATAGAGTAGACATTGAAGTGATTTACCTTATTATAATGACACTGTCATCTGACTTGAAGTGATATGCCTACGAAGGAGATGCTAGATAGGAAGAGATGTTAAAATTGTGTAGTGAAAATGGGTCTTCTAAGATGAATATAAAGGCATCCCGTATTTTTTACACCGGTAACTCACTTTTACTGGTGTAAAAACACCATAAGGCATGTGCTTTGGGTTGATTTTAATGAAAAATAAATCAACATTTTTTCACCCGAGAGGAAAATCCTAAAATTGTTTCTAAGTATCCAGCACCGGTAATAATACCGGTGCATATATGGAGGGTACTTGTGCAAAAAATAGGCTAAGTCAGCTGCTTTAGACTGCTTTTAATGACAAAAAAATATACACTTTTTTCACCCGAGAGGAAAAACCTAAAATTTTGGCCAAGTATCCAGCCTAATGCATATGTATAGGGGACCGGTGCATAAAAGAAACCTAATGCAGCTGCTTAAGGCTGTTTTTAATGACAAAAAACTGACATTTTTTCACCCGAGAGGAAAAACCTTAAATTTAGGCTAAGTATACAGCACCGGTATTAATACTGGTTCGTATGTTGAGGGTATCAGTGCAACAAATAACGTAGCGCAGCTATTTAAGGCTGCTTTTAATGTAAATAAATCAACATTTTTCCCCTGAGAGGAAAACTCTAAAATTTTGGCTTAGTATCCAGCACCGGTATTAATATTGGTGCGTATGTAGAGGGGCGTATGTAAGAAACAGAGTATATGCTCTATTTTTACACTGGTATTTTGTTAATATACCAGTGTACACACACAAACTCAGAAATAATTTTAAATTTTATTACTTTACATTTTAATCGATGCAATTCACATACATTCCAACAAAATTACTGATTATACCAAGCAATTCTAAAAAAAGGAATCAAAGTACATTTCACGTTAATTGACATCATAATCGGAAGAGTATTACATAAAACATTGGTAAACAAACCAACAACGTGGCAATCACAATCTATTCCTTCTGCTTCAACACATTGTCACCACCACTATTTCACCGCTCTCATCAACCCATGGCCCATCACCATGTTGTCCCACCACTGCTCCCCCAACATCCTCCAAACTAGGAAATACTTCTGGAAACTCTTGACTGTCAATTACGACTGGTTGATCAATTTCCTCTTCGGAGTACAACTCCTTCCCATGTAGTATCACATGAAACTTCTTACTTGAAGGGTCCTTGATATAAAAAAACTTTTCGTGCCTAAGAAGCTAAGATTAATTTGTCAGCTTCATATCCTACACGATTAATTTGCCTATGGGCTTTTTGACTACAACATTGGAGCCATGTTCCATCCAACGACACCTGAACACAAAAACTTTGAAATCTACATAATCCAACTCCCAAATTTCCTTAATTGCCTCATAGAAAGGCATCACAGCAACAATCAGTTGTTTATCTCTCTTATTTGCTTGCCATATAGATTCATATTCAACATAAACACCACTGTTTTGCATCATGCTCTTCTCATCCTTCTCCAATTTTGAGAAACTGGAGCTACTAATGTCATAAACAAGGTACCATCTTATTGTGAAGTTTGGTGTCTTTGCAAATGCTCGTAGCTTGCTGGGAATCCCTTCGACATTGCAATGCTTGTTAAACTAGTTAACAAACCTTGAAGAAAGCTGTACTTGTATCATATTCGAGGGCCAATCTGGATGAATCCCTTCCATCATGGAAACATGCTCTTGAACATACATTGTGGTATCACTACTATTACGTATAACATACAGGTGAACTGTCATCAACTCAACGTGCAAGGGTGTATAAAGTGTACCCTTAGACCGTTGACTCTCATTCTGCCTTCCGCAGTGTGGTCCACCTGGAATACCAACCGCTCTTTTTCCAACCAAGTTAGATGTGCAGTACTCGATGATCTCCTCAGTGACGTACCTTTGAACAAACGAGGCTTTTGGCCGACTACGATTATGAAAATAACCCTTGAAAATAGCCATGTGACGCTCAAATGGGTATATCCAATACATTCCAACTGGCCCGCATATACATATCTCCCCAACCAAGTGTACCACTAGGTGCACCATGGTGTCAAAGAATGACGGCGGAAAATACTTCTCTAAAAGGCATAATACAATAACAGCCTCCCACTCTAGTTCATCTAGCTATTGCCTGCTAATATTTTTGCTGCATATCGAGTTGAAGAAGAAACACAGGTGCATAATCAAAAATCTTACTTCCCCATCCAAATACCCTCGGATTGCAACTGGAAAACGTTTTTGCATAGGGATGTGACAATCATGAAATTTGAAAGCATCAAGATGCATTCACAAACCGACTAACATTAGATGAGTAACCGGATGGTACCTTCATTCCTTAGATGCTCTCACACACCGATCTCCGCTTGACAACTGACATGTTGAAAGGAGCAGGAGGCAGGTACGTTTGCTTGCCTCTCAGCTTCAGTGCTAGATCCAACCAAATACGGTCCACTAAACCCTCCCTCGCATTTAAGCTATCCTTAGTCTTACCGGGAATGTTTAGAAGCATGCCAATCAGACTCTCACAAACATTATTTTCGATATGAATGACATCCAAAATGATGATGAACCTCCAAATTCTCTCAATACAACAAATCAAAGAAAATGGACCTTTTCTTCCACAGTCCATCTACAGTCCCACCACCATTTGATAACTTTTTACCAAGAACAACATTTAATTTCTTACGCCAGTCAATGGTTTTGGTGTCTTTCTCCTCTCCTTCCCACCAAACAATTCAACCGCGTTATCCCACAACTTGTGCTTCAAAGGCATAAACTTACGGTGACCCAAATAAATATTCCTACGCCCCTTTTTCAACTGATGGTAATCTGTCTCATCCTCAAAAATAGGGCAAGCCTTTTGACCCTTAACTACATACCCGAAAGGGTTACCATATGCCGAAAAATCATTTATGGTACAAAAAAGCATCGCCTTCAAAATAAACTCTTCACCATAAAAACCATTGAACATTAAGGCACCAACCAACCATAGAACCTTCAAATCTTCTATCAAAGGGGAAAGATAAGTTTCTATGTCATTTGTAGGCTGTTTGGGTCCTGATATCATGATGGGCATGAACATATATTTCCTCTTCATGCACAAGTACGGGGGGGAGATTGTAAATGGCAAGCATAACCGGCCATGAACTGGGTTTCGAAGACTTATCACCAAACGGGTTCATACCATCAGTACACAAAGCCATTCTCAAATTCCTAGGTTCAAAAGCAAACTTTGGATACATCTTATTGAATTTCTTTCACTGCTTTACATCAGTTGGGTCAAATCATATCATCATCTTTACAATCTCCCCTATAACTGTACCATGTCAATTTCTTTGCATCCTTATCACTCTTAAACAACCTTCCAGCCTCGAAATAATTTGAAGGTACCACATACATTTAGAGGGCACCCGCCTCCTCACAGACAAAACATGATCTCCACCAACAGCCACATTTCTCTTTTTCTTATAACGTGACACATTACATATTGGACAAACAATCTTATCCTTCAGGTCACCGCTATACAAGACACAATCGTTCGTACATGCATATGTCTTTTCATACTCCAATCCCATAGGAAAGAAAATTCTCTTTGCTTCATAAAGGTTATCCGGAACCCCGTAATCAGATGGAAGCTTCTCATTCAAACATTTAAGCAATTTATTCATGCTAGTATCACCCCATAACCCAAGATCTATCAAATTAAACAACTCCATGAAACATGACATGACCGTGTCTTCCCTTTTGCAACCGGGATACAATGGTCTATCCTTCTCTCCTGGAGAGTTAGCCAAAACCTCGGGCCTCCCCCTAAATTCATTAACCACCTCCTCACACATGTCATCCAACTTAGCATCCCCAAAACACTCTCCCTTACTACTAACTTTAACCGCCGGTGGTGATTTTTCCCCGTGAAATGTTTACATGACGTAACCTTTCACAAGCCCCGACTATACAAATGGAGTTTCCGTATGTCCTTGTTATCGGTACGATTTCGATTTCCACAGTCACGACAAGGACATAATATTTGCTTATCACAACTAAAAGCATGGTCCAAAAACTCATCCACGAAGATAATATATTCATCTCTCACCTTTCTAACGTTGGCATACACGTGCTTACGCCTCTCGATGACACGATACAACTCTACATATCAATAGATGCCCAACAATAAAACTTTAACACATTTATAATAATAGAATTTAATGATAACATCCAAACTATGAAAGATCATTAATGCACAATAAACACCAATATTCCAAATCACAATTACCACATTCATAATATGCCACCCAATATAAATATCAATAACCATAGCATTATACCCCAACCTTGGGAACAAATCGCAAACTAATATCAACAATTCTACCCCAATCACCATCAAATGATATAAAACACAACATATATATCTCTATCAACCTAAACAATCCAGGAAATCATTAATATCCATAAATAACTTTTAAAAAATGGTACATTCTAGGGTCTTCATTGTGGATCATTCAATGCCCTCATCAACCAAAAAAATATCATTAATGAACTACTTCTCCCAAAAATCTGATTTTTAACCCACCAAAAAAAGGTTGTAGGTGACCATTTAATGCACATTTTTACACTGGTATACAGATAATACCGGTGCGTTACCATTTTTACACCGGTATAACCTAAAACTGGTGTAGAAATTATACCATTTTCTCGCTTTTTTATTTTTTACACCGGTAACAAAATATACCAGTGTGGAAACATTATTCTTGGCGCCAAAATCATAAAAATGCACCTCCTTTCTACAATGGTGAATTTGTACCGATGCAATTGCAATTGTAAACAATTGCAATTGCATCGGTACCACCTCTTCATATATAATCGGTGCAAAAATTAATAACTTCTACACCGGTTGTCAATAAACCGATGCGTATGTATTCTTAAGCACCGGTATGTTTGTTATCATGATTATACCGGTGAAATTGTGTACCTTTGCACCAGTATTATATACTCATGATTTTTTACCGGTGCTTATGTACCTATTTTCCAGTAGTGAACGAGGGTTTTTAATAGAGAGAATTCGATAAAGAGAAAAAGAAAAGAAGAGATAAGTTGTTAAAAGGAAATGAAGTAGTTGGGCTTCTGGAGGGATTTTACGGACCGTGAAATTAACATGCCAATTCTCCACGGTCCAAGGAGCCATCGTGGCTGTCCTCTAAGCGTTGCTGCATTGTTTTCTTCACGGATCGTGCTTAAAACATACCTAAATCTTCACGGTCCGTGAGGGTGCCTACACCTTCCTCTTTTTTCCATCACTACGTGTGAACCGTTCATCTGTTTTGGGAATTGTTGTAGTCATTTTTATAATCGTGGAGACGAATGCAATGATGCTATCCATGCACACCTATTCGTCTCAAATCACTCTCTGAAATCAGTTTCAAAACACAAATTATTCTTCACCCGCTACTTTGCCTCCTCTTCATTCCTTCTTCAATCTATCTTTTACCACTCTGTAAGTGACCCTCCTTGTTCTACCATTCTTGTGAATGACCTTATTCAATCTTCTACAATCCTTGAAAATGGACTTCTTCGTGATGGTCTCCAAATAATCTAATAAAACATATAGGAATCGACCAAATCATAGATGCAGAACACATTAAACACCAAATGCTTACAAACTAGGGAAAATAGCCACACGAGGTGATTCTAAATCCTATTTTGTAAAAACACATAATAATCTAACTAATCACCAACAAAACAAGGTAAAAGAGATGTTAATTGTACTATGAAAAATCAAAATCACATCATATCATCTTTTCATATAAAACGAATGCGATTTTTGACCAGCATTTCAGAAGAGATCAGAATTTTATTAGGCTAAAAAAATGAAGATTATAATTGCAGTTTTCTTACTATAAAATCATATTCCCTCCAATTCGCTAATATTGACTCATTTTCAATATTGTATGATTCTTTAACATTTGCCCTCTTACAATGTTTTTCGAATTTGGAGAGGAACGAAAAATTGAAGAACTTATAATGCCCTCAACTTCATACTATTAGACTATCTTTTTTTTTTTGGCGTAAAAGGTTTGAATACTATTACAATATAATCATCAAAAGGATATCCGAAGAGTAGAAACTCTGAACCTTAAACAAAGGTCTACTTCCCTTGGAGAACCTAAAAACTTATACCGCAAACAGTGCGGAGAGTTGAGAAATCAAAACCCCTCTTTGTCCACTGGTTATAAGTCCTAAGGAGACTCCAGAGGTGTGGACATCGAGAAGTCGAAGTCCCTAATGCAGAGTGCCCGCAGATTATGTACTTAATCCCGCAACAGGTTGTGTGCTAAAATCAGTCCCCTAGTATTCCACTGTCTGTGCACTGACTCATTTTTCTTCCAAATCCTTACTTGCTGGTTTAGTGCTTGAAATGACGAAAGAGCGGAGCAGTACCCATGCTAACAAACAATAACACAAGGCTAACAATCCTTAAGCTAAGACATTCAAAAAGCCTGCAATATGTTACATAATAGAACGGAGTATAATTGATCACAGGCACTCATTCTAATCGTATTGCTATCCAGAAGATCCAACTCTTATTGCCGGAAAGCCAATAGAATCTAAAATTAACAGACCCCTAAGAAAGTTCGGAATTGACCTGATGTCAATATCACCATGTAAATTGTTTTCCTTTTCAAATTTAGCCAAGAAATCAACAGCCATATTAGCTTGCCTAGGTATATGTTGAATTGGATGAGAGGAGTGTTGTACATGAAGTGTATTACAAATAGAAAATACTCTCCAAGGGCTTCTCCTAGGATTATGTATACTACTGACTGCAGTTAAGCAATCAGATTCCAAAACATACACACCTAAGTCCAGTTCTGAGCAGATTTCATATCCCATTTTTATAGCATATAATTCAGCATGCAGAGGGGATGCACTATGAAAATTTTTAACTTTCAACTTGACTACATCTCCTTTCCAATCCCTTACAATTACAGCAGCAAAGGAAGATCCACTACTGATCCATGAAGCATTTGTATTAACTTTAAAGCCAGTAAGAGGTTTTTCCCAGATTGCTACTGTAATTGCAGGCTTATGTTTGTGAAATATTTGTGGAATGATGTTAGCCTGAATCCAATGTTTGTGCCTATCCCTATTACCATTCAATTTGTGAGCAGTGAAAATTGTGTAAATCATGTGTTTAATATCCCTGACACAATTATCACATGAGGCAGGTATGTTCTCAAAAATATATTTGTTTCTGCTTGTCCATAATGACCACATTGTAGTTACAAGGCCAGCATTTATCAATTTGGAGTGTATTTTTGAGTCTGCCTTGAAAGATAAGTAAAATGCTACCCTACTTTTCAGATTCCAAAAACTAATTTGTGGCAGGTTTAGCATAGAGTGAATACTATTCCATACTGAAAAGGAAAAAGGACATGAGTTGAAGAAATGATCTAGATTATCCTTATTACACAAGCAAAAGGGACATCTCGAAGCTAATGAAAAACCCATCCTGCTTAAAATATCATCGAAAGGGAGGATGCAGTTTAAAGCTCTCCAGGTAAGTATTGACATTTTTCTAGGGATATAAGCAGACCAAACCTTGTGAAAATGCTGAATTTCAGGACTCCTTTGTCTGAAACAATTGTATGCAGATCTGACTGTGAATTTCCCATCAGTTGTTTGAGTCCAGACTAGCTGATCCTCATACTGGTGCTCCAGCTTAACCTCCTGCAATATATGTATAATATTGGTAGCCAAATAAGGCTCCATATTTGGTAAGAAGGCAGATTTGTTATTAATGAAAGAGCTCAGAGTTAGATCTTCAAAAGGAATGTTCCCATCCTCCGGCCAGATGTAACATAGTGCACCATTTCCCATCCAATTTGCATTCCAAAAGGAACAATCCCCTTTCCCAAAGATAATCCTGGTTAGATAGTTAGCCCTAGGGGTTACTGCACTTATTCTACTCCAAATCTGAGATTTTTTATAAGTGACAGGTAGTGTCCATAAAAGTGAAGACCATTGTGTCTCATTAATTTGTAACTTCCACCATAATTTACATGAAAATGCATCCACTGTGGCTGTCAAATCCCTTAACCCTAGACCATTTTCAGTTATTGGATAACTCATTCTTTTCCATGATCTCCAACATTTCCTTGCTTCCAAATCTGTTTTACCCCAGATTAGATTGGATGCCATCTTTTCCATTATTTTTAGAACTATCCTAGGTGGTTTCAGGACTGCAAATATATGTGTTGGAATGGAGAGGAAATAATGGTTAATCAGAATGATTTTACCAGCAACACTTAACCATTTATTCTTCCAATTGTTTACCAATCTTTCCATTCTCTCAATAACAGGCATATAGTGCACCTTTAAGTTCCTACCAGTAAAAATAGGTACTCCTAGGTATTTAAAAGGAAATGATCCTTTCTCCATTCCTAGAATCCTTTTTACAGTTTGGACTTGCTGAGGAGAAGAGTTATGTGATACAAAAAATTCTGATTTAGCAAAGTGAACTTTCTGACCAGAAGTGATCTCATAAGCCTTTAAAAAATGTTTAAAATGTCTCAGATTGTTGGGCTTAGTATTGAGAAACACAGCCTTGTCATCTGCATACATTAGATGAGTAAGAGGAGAGCATGATTTGGGGAGGTCATAGTACTGTAAATATCCTATAGAAAACAGTCTCTTCAATCCCCTTGAAAAAGCCTCAGATAAAATGTTGTATAAGAAAGGTGAGAGGGGATCTCCTTGTTTAATTCCCCTGGAGGAGGAAAAATAACCTGATATAACACCATTTATTAACACTGAGAAGTTTGCAGAGGCAATGTTTTGCATGATAAGTCTAACAAATTTACCATGGAAACCAAACTGTAGTAGGATGGAGTTAAGGAAAGACCAAGAGACCCTATCAAAAGCCTTTTGCATATCTAGTTTAATTATCAAATTTGATATCTTAGACTTTCTAGACAGTAATCTAGTCATTTCATGCATAGGGATCACATTGTCCGAGATATCCCTACCTTTAAAGAAAGAACTTTGTTCAGGGGAAATCATTAGGTGCATTAGTGGCTTAATCCTCATCATTAACAATTTAGAAAAAACTTTGTTTACAAAGTTTGATAGACTTATTGGCCTGAAATCTGCAAATGTGTTTGGGATGGCTTTTTTGGGTATTAAAGTGAGCCATGTACTTGACATAGCTTTTGGAATGTCCCCAGTAGTTAAAAAATCATTAGCAGCTTCCAACAAATCATAATTAATGATGTCCCAGAAAGTTGTGTAAAAAACTCCAGAAAATCCATCAGAGCCAAGTGAACTAGTTCTATTTAGATCAAAGACAGCTGCTTTCAATTCTTGTGAGTCAATAGGGGCAAGCAAATTAGAGTTCTGTTAATCAGTTATTACCTTTGGGATCACCTGCAAAAATTGTTTTAGATATCTCCCTTATTTTTCAGATGAATCCTCATTCAGTAATTGCTGAAAAAATCTCACACCTTCTTCTTTTATCAAACTTGGTTCAGATATCCAGTTTCCATCACTATCTTTAATTTTAGCTATTCTAGATCTGATTTTCTTTTCCTTAATTGTGTGGTGGAAATATCTAGTGTTAGCATCACCTAGTTTGAACCAGTTTACCCTAGCTTTTTGTTGCAGGAAAATGTTTTGTTCCTTCTGATATCTCAGGAGCAATGCTTTAGACTTCAAAAGCTCTTTTAAAACTTATTCATCCTGATTTTGCTGGTACTGGATTTCCAGGTCATTTACTCTAGCCTCAGATTGTGACAGATTGTTATTAACATCCCCAAAACTAGTTTTGTTCCATTCTTTTATTACTGTCTTGAGCCTCTTTAACTTGTGAACAAATTTTCTCATTCCTACCAGAGAGGATGGTAAATTCCAATTAGATAAAACTATCTCATGAAAATCTTCTCTATTAGACCACATTTCCTGGTACCTGAAAGGTCTTGGAGATAATTCTACAGCAGATTGAATAGTTAAGAGGAGAGGAGAATGATCAGAAGTCATTCTGTTTAAAACCTGTATAGAGCTATTAGGAAAAAGATCCAGCCATTCTAAGTTACATATTCCCCTATCTAGCCTTTGAAACTGTAGATCCTTTCCTTTATCTTTATATCTATTGTTGCTCCAAGTGAAAGAATTACCCACAGTAGGTATTTCATGTAAGTCATTCATAGTTAGAAATTCTTTAAATTGTTTCATGCTTTTCCTTGGGGTAGATTTCCTGCCTTTATATTCATTAACATATGCCACAGTATTGAAATCACCAATTAAGACTGATGGAGCAGTTATTGAAATTTGTAAATCTGACCACAATTTTTCTCTCAATTGTCTATGTACACTAGCATAAATAAAATAAACATTCCAATAGGCTGAAGTGGCATTTTCTGTAACTCTAGTTTGTATGAACTGGTCAGATTGAGTAACAGTTGTCAAACTGAAATTCTGATTCCAGAGAAGCCAAATCTTAGCAGTGTGAGCATGAATAGCATTAGTATAACCAAGTTCATGTTTCAATAGGTTCAAATTCTGGTTTTCATGCCATGGTTCAATTAGACATATAATGTCAATCTTGTGTTTCCTAGTTAAGGATTTTAGTCTATCCAGTGAAGTGCCGTATCCCCTAACATTCCACACCAGTATATTCCCTATTTTGGTGTATTGTATCATTTAAAACTGGGGGGGTAGCTTTTTGAGAGGATCTAAGTTTCCTTAAATTATTCACTGAGACTTTTGTATTTTTACCCCTTTTATCTACATCTTTCTTCAGTTTATCTGATGGAGAAATACTAACCTGCTGTTGTTCTGTTTGCTTCGCAGCAGAGCTATGTACACCTTCGTTGTTTGGGTCCTGAGGTAAGGAACATTCTTGTATTTCAGGGGAACTTTGCACCAGAACAGGAGCCTCTTCTCCTGGTAATCTCTGCTCATCTGAGAGGGCCTCCTCCTTATCATCTTTTTTAGCTTCTATCTGAGGTATCTGTACTTCATGTGATTCCAATGATTCATGGAAGATGTCCACTACATCTTCCTCTTGAGCATCAGTATCCTCCTCCTATAGGTTAGTCAAAGTATGGAAAGCGTTTGATATGGAAACCATGTTCCTTGTAACTTGATCATCCTGAGTAGGAAAGGGTTCTGATTGTTGGGTTTTTTTCCTCCAAAGAGGTTGGTAATAGGTTTGGAGATATCATCCAAAGAGTAGAAAGGTTTATTTCTTTTAACATGTAAGTCAGGATTTTCTCTCCTCAAATTATTCCCACCCTTATTATGATCTGTTTTCAGGTTCTGAGTCTGGAATTCCGATTCCTTTCGGGAGACTGATAATTTAGATGGTCCTTCCAGTTCCAATGTAGCATTAGAGTCATGTTCTAGGATTTCCTGAGTCTTTTCTGGGTGGTTATCCTCTTTTCCATTATCTATTCTATCCTTTGTCAGAGTTGCCTTAGCTAGGTTTATGCTCTTTTTTTCAATTCTGGATGCAGGAAGTTACAATTTACCTCACTATGGCCAATGATCTTACAGTGATTACAATACTGAGGTAGCTGATCATATTCAATAAAATAGTCAGCTACTTTACTTCCAATTCCTACAACTATAGAATTTGGGAGTTGAGCCGTAAGATCTACTTCCACACAAACCTTAATTGCAGAGGGTCTAGATAGAGCATGAGTTGCAGCATCCATTTTTAGAAATTTACCAATCTGACTACTAATACCTATAATCGCAAAAGTATTGTAAAAGTGTAAAGGCAATTGATGGATAGTTACCCATGCGGGAACAATTGAAGATTCTGTTGTAGGTGAGAAATCCGGAGTCCACTTCTGGACCTTCATTGAAGCTCCATAGACCATCCATTGGCCCTTCATCCAGCACCGCTGGTAATCATCGCAATCCTGAAACCGAATAAGAACGTGTCGGTAATCAATTGATCCCAATTGGAACTTAGCCTTAAACCCTATTGATTTAAAAGCAGCAGCTAGATTCTCCATTGACGGTTTGCCCCTGTTGAATTTGCCAACCAAGGCGTTCTGGTAATGAGAGGCCAGAATATCTCCTTCCTCCGGTGGGAGGATGAAAGCCAGTTTGCCCTTATATTCAGTAATTGGGTGGAGATTAGGCGTATCTGGGAGGGTGTTTGTGAGTGGTGATGATTTTGTATTCAAGGCTTGAAGAAAACTTTTGCTTGTGGTAGAGGTGTGATCAGATGATAGGTTTGGCGTCGGAGACGCCATGGCCGTCACCCAGATTCAGCAGAAAGAGCCGTTAGGCAGCAAAGAAAGAAGAAGAAGAAACAGTGAAAGTAACTGAATTATGAACAGTGCCTTTAGTGTGTTTTTCGCACTTCAATTTGCACACAGAGGATTTTTCGCGGCTTACACCTTTAATTGGAGTTATTAGACTATCTTTAAATTGTGTTATTTTAAAAAATTCTATTGTACTCATTCTACTTATTATTACTTCAACCAACGTACTTTCACTTTACCCACTACACTTTTAAAAAAAAATTAAGTGTGAAAAGTAAACGAGTTAAACACGTGGACTTCAGTTACAATTTTAAAAGTTGGTAATCTTCTATGTTTATAGTACAGTAATATCCAAACCGTATCTGAATTAAGAAGGGGAAACAGTTGAGCTTCTATACTATTCTTCGGAGAGAGGAAAATAACCAAAGAGAAATTGAAATTATCCTCCCATGCTTTTCTATAGTTAACTCGGCGACAAAAATCTGTGTCCAAAACATAGAGAAGATGGCATCGATCGCCGCAATCACCCTACTGCTCCCACGTACGCACATAGACTCGCATGCATCACCACGTGTATCGCCACCAGACACTTGATGCATGAAAACATCTTGGGATTATTAATTATTAAAATCTATATAAGCAAGAAGCCTAGCCTGCAGAAGCGGCCTGACAATGGAGCACGAAAATATTGCGGAAAATAAGCAGCAGGGTGAAGTGCCGTCAATGGCACTAAATCATGTATCGAGGCTGTGTAGATCAGTGAAAGATTCGATGGAGTTCTACACAAAAGTTCTGGGGTTCGTGTTGATTCAGAGGCCCCAAGCTTTTGACTTCGACGGCGCGTGGCTGTTTAATTACGGCGTCGGGATTCACCTGTTGCAGGCAAAACATGAAGATAGGTTGCCTGAAGATAAGGATTATTTGAATCCAATGGACAACCATATCTCCTTTCAGGTTCAATATTAATTTCTACTTTTTTATGTCTAATTTTAGATCTTGATTCCATCGCACCAATTATAATCTTTTCCTCACATGTTTGGAAGTGAATTACTCATTCTGTGACTGATAGTTTTATATCCCATTAAGATTGGTCTTTCTTTAGAATGGAAAATCACACGGTCATTCTTTAATTTTAGATTTTGATTGATGAAACTTAATTAACTTATATCTTTACTTCATTTAATTAACTCTTTTGTTACTATGTTATAAGAACTTGGGCTTATTAATGCTGTGAATTAAGTGCGAGGATATGGATGCAATGGAGCAAAAACTGAAGGAGTTGGACATAAAATATATAAAGAGGACAGTTGGAGACGAGGAAGCGGGAGCCATCGATCAGTTGTTCTTCAACGATCCAGATGGGTTCATGATAGAGATATGCAACTGTGAGAATGTGAAGCTTGTTCCTCAACGTTCCTTTGGGAAGATAAAGATGCCCTTTGACCGTCATAATCCACCCTTGGACCTCCATTGCCACTCCGATCAATCTGACCAACCAAATTTCTAATTCCTCACATCTGCTCCATTTTCCATTTCTTTGTTGGTCCTTGTTTGGCAAACGGGTTATAGCTGTTGAATCTTCTATTTATTTGGTTTCGCTTGTACTTGTTTATTACTTTATATTCTTGTTTGGCTTTCGAATTGTTTTTATCGTACGTATTTCACAAATGAATGTTAATAGTTTGTTGTTTTATATAAAATTTATGGGATATATACAAACATAATCCTATAGAACGTGCAAATATAACCCTTGGATAATTAAACCTATAAAAATAATTTAACTAGTTGATGAAATTTCAAATATAATCCTTTGGTGAGAAATTCGGCATTGAGTATGCTTTTTCGGCGTTGACCTCCTAAAAATGATAAAAATGTCCTTGGGTCAAAAAGTTGAATTTAGATGGACAATTATACCCTTACTCTGCCATATCACCGTGGACTACTGCCGGACCATCTCGCACCACCACCTGATCATCGATGCGTCACTACCACAACAGTCAGGGTTATATCAACACATTATGAAAATTGATAGGATTATTATATCAGCACATTCTTAAAATTTATAAGATTTCACGAGCACATTGGCAAAATGTGTAGGGTTATATAAGCACATATTATAAAAGCAAAGTGTATGATAATACACTCAATTAGTCGTATCGGGCGACAACATCATCATATACACCATTATCAAATCATATAAATATCATATACACTATAAAATTTGATATCATAATTTTATATTAAACATCATTATCACATATTCTAGACTCATTTTAAAACTCATCAACATTAAATACCTTAGGTCGAAGAACGCAATAAAATAACAACTACACACACCAAAGGTCATCCAATCATCAATCCAGACTAAACACAACAAAATAAACAAAATATCATCAAAACTCTTATATTCTATACACTAGTGAAAACCCCTCTATTAAAGACACCATTAGAAGGTGGTTTCATGTTATTTTTTCAGGAACCGCCTTCTGTGGAGGTTCTGAATTCGGAACCTCCCTTCTTCCTTCGAATCCCAATTTTTATAGGCGGATTTTATACCATTAAAGGTGGTTCTTAGAAACCGCCTTTAAATCAAATCGATTAAAGGCGGTTATTTCATTTTACAGGCAGTTGTGACTTTAATATCTTTATTTACTGATTTTTTTTACTTTATACTTAATTTTGACAAAGTTTGGGAAAGACGGTATTTCCATAGGCTTATGGAAAGACGAGGTTTGATTAAAATAATAAAAGGTAAAAGGTCTTAGTTGCAATATTAAAATTTTAGTATGCAACATGTAGTAGTTATAAAATTTATAATCAAGTTCATGCAACCCAAAAATTTTATATTCATTTCATCTAATTTACACTTTCAATCTTAATTTTTTCATAACTTATGGAAAAAAAGACCGTCTTCCAAAAGATGAACTCAATTTTTTATGCTAGTTCCGATTTCGTAATTTATGTTTTCGTCCCTGGTAAGGTTCCGATTTTGGAACAATTTATTGATAGGGTATTTCCTTAACTACTTTCTCCCTCTGAGTCTCTGACCTCGTCACTCAATCTTCACTGACTTCTGAAATCATCTTCCACGGCCAATATCACGATAATTATTCCTTCTTCCCGATGATTTTCATGGTTCCCTGTACAAAACCCTCTTTCGATTGGTTTCACAGTGGCGATTGTGGTGGTTGGCCGAGTGTGACGACCACTCTACCAAGGGTTTTTATTCGATCGACTACTACGGAGGATGACGAAGGCTCATCATCGGTGATGGTGGCCATTAACCGTCGCCTCCGGTGATAACCGGTCTGAGGCCGTGGAGGAGCCATGATTGGGACTCACCTTCTGCTTCCGGAGCTACCCTCTGTTCATCTCCCAGACTACATTTTTCGGAGAGTAGCTTATTGGATTCTTCTTATTTCAAGTGTATTTGTGTGTTGTTGCTGATGAATGGTATGAATTTGTTAATGTTTGATGATAAAAGATAGGAGTTGGTTTGTTGATTCGGAGCTGTTCATCGACTCACTGCAAGTCATATTGATTTTCTTCTTGAACGGATTAGTATACCTTGGAAAGATGATATTGGAATTATTCATGATGGATTAGCATTCTTATTATCATTCGCTATGGATAATTACCTTGAAGATGACTGTGATAAAGAGATTATTATTGGCATAAATTAATGGTATCATCCCATCTTTCGTTAGTATTCATTCGATTGAGTTGTCTGGTATCATACGTAAGATTGATAGAATTAAAGTACAAGTAGGTAATTTGTATGTTGTTACGCCATTGTCAATGGAATTCCACGGCCACAGATAACCCCTCTAGCACCGGTTTTTTAGCACCAGTTTTAAAAATTGGTGCAAATAATGTAATAGCACCGATTTTTATTTTGTTAGCACCGGTTCTAAAATCGGTGTTAATTTAGCAACGGTTATAATTATGTTAGCACCGGTGTTAATATAACACCGGTTAGAAAACCGGTGATAGAAATGATGAAAATCGGTGTTAAACTAATACAGGTTAAAAAAACTGGTGCTAAAAATAACAAAAACCGATTTTAAATTAGCACCAGTTTGAAAACTGGTGCTAAAAATCGGCATAACCGGTGAATTGAAAATTGTGTCACCGGTTTGAAGAACCGGTGCTAAAATATTTTAAAAACTGGTGCTAGAAATTAAAGAAAATCGGTGTAAAGTATATATTTGGCACCAGTTTTAAAATCCGGTGCTAAAAAAATTAAAGAAACCGGTGCTAAAAGAATTCTGGAAAAAAGCAGAAAAATGGCACCGTTTGATTTTGAACCGGTTAAAAACCGGTGCTAATAGGAAAAATGACACCGGTTTTACGTACTATTCACAAAAACCGGTGCTAAATTGAGCAATGCTCTGAACTACCCCTCTAGAATTAGATCTGAACTTGTAGTTTCCTTCTCCCTTCATTGATGGAAGATTTTTTGGGTGGTGAGCAATAACTCAAAGCAATGAAGACTCATGGATTATGGATGTATGTTTTTCATTAACTTCTTGGAATTTCAATCAAATAGTAGTTTTAATAATAATTAATGCATGCTTGGAGAGAGTTTATTCGTATTTATTAATGGTTTCTACATGCTTTATGTTGGTTTAGTATCATGTTGTGAGAGTGTAAATAAGTGTGGATGTAAACATGGTTGTGTTTGTTTTGGAATATACATATATATATATATATATATATATATATATATATATATATGTATATATATATATACACATATATATATCCCAAGAACAAGTTGATCGATTCACATACATATACACATACATGACACTTTTAGTATTATATAGCAAATTGATTGTGTTTATTTTTATTATGTTTTAACAATGAAAATTTGTGTAATTGTTTGTATTATATGTTGTTTAGATACAACGGACCGAGAATCGGTTTTGCGTTGAGGAAAAAAATGGTTAGCTAACCAAGTGTAGCTAGAGGGAGTGGTGTACATATTGCATTTATTGATTCGTTTCTTGATTATGCCTTTGGTCGGGAGGAGAGGATACTTTGTCCATGCAAAAGATGCTTGTGTCGTGAACGATTTGATAATCGTGAGCTTGTTAGATTTCACTTGTTGAAGAACGGATTTGACGGAGGTTACATTGTATGGACATTTCATGGAGAGGTTGAGCAAGGACATAACAGTGATTTTGACAAGGTAAATGGAAACAAATGTACCGTTGATGCTATGTTCGATGACATTGTAAGAGATTTTGAGGGGAAGCCTAAAATGTTGAGTGCTTTGCTCGACGAAAAAGAGAAGCCATTGTATCCAGGATGTAAAAGTAAGGATACCATAATCTCTTTTTTTTATGGAGGTTTTCAATTTGAAAGCTACAAGTTCTTGGAGTGATACAAGTGTGAATTCACTCCTAAATGATTAGTTTCCGGAAGGGAATGGAATACTGAAAAACTTTTACGAGGCCAAGAAAATATTGTGTTCACTCGGTTTGGAATACAAGAAAATACATAATGGACAAATGATTATGTGTTGTGTGACGGTGATTTGAAAGACGCGGCTGAGTGTCCTGTGTGTAAACATTGAAGATATAACGGTGTGAGGAATGATGATGATGGGTGTTTGGCTAAGAAGAAGAAGAAGGTCCCATTGAAGTGTATATGGTATCTTCCTTTAATTCCTAGGTTGAAGAGGTTATTTGCGAATTCAAAAGATGCAAAGAACTTGCGATGGCATGGAGAGCGGGAAAGACCAAGCGACAACAAGATAAGACATCCGGCAGACAGTGAACAATGGAGAAATTTTGACAAGCGATATCCTTCATTTGGTTCGGAGGTTTGAAATTTACGCCTTGCATTGTGTACTGATGGGATGAATCCATTTGGTAATATATCATCGAAGCATAGTTCTTGGCCCGTGATGTTGGTTATATAAAATTTGCCCCCTTATTTGTGCATGAAACAAAAATATGTTATGATACCTTTGTTAATCTCAGGTTCTAGACATCCTGGGAACGGTGTTTATGTGTATTGGAGACCATTGATCGATGATTTGAAGATACTTTGGGAAGAAAAATGGGTGTTAGTATTTGATGCCCATATGAATGTGGAGTTTCAATTGCGTGCCATGCCTTTTTGCATGATCAATGATTTTCCAGCCTATGGAGATTTGTCGAGCTATGTTGTGAAGGGGCACAAAGCATGTCTTATTTGTGAGGAGAAGACAGAATTCAAACAGCTAAGACATGGAAGAAAGATAGTGTATCTTGGCCATAGAAAATGGCTGCAAGGAAACTATAAATACTGGGATGATGTGGTCAATTTTGTTGGTGGGAAAGAACGAAGTAAATCCCCTACACCACTAGCTGGTGTGCAGATTCACAATAAGGTTAAGAAATTGAGAGTGGTGTTGGGAAAGTATAAAGGCAAGGACAAAATACATTGTGATGGTCTATGGAAGAGAAGGTCAATATATCTTTATATACCGTACTGGGAGCATGTTAAGGTTAGGCATTGCCTAGACGTGATGCATATTGAGAAAAATATTTGTGAAAGTTTGATAGGCACCCTCTTGAATGTTCCCTGGAGGACGAAAGATAGTTTGAATGCCTGGTTGGACTTGGTTGATTTGGGAATCAGAAATGACCTCGCCCCAGAAGTGAAGGGTAAGAGGAATTACTTACCCCCTGCACCTTGTACATTGTCAAAGGAGGAGAAAATCTCAGTTTGTAATAGTTTGAAATCAGTGAAGGTCCCAATTGGTTATTCATCGAATGTTAGTTGGGTAGTTATGAAGGATTGTCGGATGACCGGCTTGAAATCTCATGATTGTCATGTTTTGATGCAACAATTGTTACCCAATCTATTTGTGGGGTAATGGAGGCCGACGTAAGGTACTCAATCACTAGACTTTGTTTATTTTTTCTTCCATATGCCGGAAGTCTATTGACCGGGACCATTTGGATGTCCTACAAAAGGAGGTTGTTGTTGTGCTATGCAAGTTGGAAATGTATGTCCCTCCATATTTTTTTGATATAATAGTTCACTTGGTTGTTCATTTAGTGCGGGAGATAAAGATATGTGGTCCGGTTGGTATGCGTTGGATGTATCCTTTCGAGCGTCACATGAAAGTCTTCAAGGGATATGTGAAATGTATGAGTCGGTTGGATGCTAGTATTGTTGAGAAGAAGTAATTGAATTTTGCTCTAGCTATTTGGAGGAACATAGAAATTTTGGGGTGCCCCAGAATCAACATGTTGGAAGGAAGGTGGGTAAATCGAGGTCAAGGTGAATGTTATTTACTCCATTTGAATAGTGATCTGATGTCAGTTCATTTGTATGTGTTAAGGAATTGTAGGGAGACTACTGCTTATGTGACCGAGCACCTTAATTTGATCACTGAGTCTCATCCCACGTGGTCCCCTAATAAAGTTCAGTTCGAGCACAGTGACAAGTTTGTGAATTGGTTATATGATCGATGCAATATAGGTGATTACGACCCAAAAATTAGGCCATTTGCAAGGAAGCCTAACTGCACGGTTTTGAGGTATTCCGGATATGACATGAGCATTTTATGTTTTGCTACTGGGGACCAAGATTTAAAGAGCACAACACAAAATAGTGGGGTATACATTGAGTCGGAGACAATGTTGCAAGCAATTAAGAAAGACAATAAACCAGTCCTAGCTGTGATGTCGTTTTATGGTGTTATTGATGAGATTCGGGAGCTTGACTATGGAGAATTCAAGATTTCGGTTTTCAAGTGCCAGTGGTTTGATACACAATTGGAGTTCAAACTGATGACACGATGGGATTTACCCTTGTTGACCAGAGTCGTGAAGCATATTAAAATGATCAGTTTATTTTGGCCGAACAAGCAAGACAAGTTTTCTACGTTAATAACCCGTGCAATGTCGGTTGGTCTGTTTGTTACAAGGTAAGAAATTCTCTTTCCGTGACGAAATTGATTTTGAAGTTACAAGTGAAAGGTTAGAGTTCCCCTCTATTTCCCTTCTACTTAATAACAACGGGATTGAGGCGGGAGCAATACGGAGGAAACACAGAGATGGCATTTGGATAGATGAAGATGGCCAAGAAATTCGAGACGTTCAATCCAAGAAGAGGAATATGGTTGAAGACTAGCAGGGGTCGAGCAATGAATTCGAGATAAAATTTATGTATTTTTGTAGTGTGTTATGTTTTGTACCACTGTTAACTATTCTACAACTATGTTCCAATTGGTACCCATTTTGAGTAGCTCTGAGAGCTGCAGCACGCTGCAGCACGCTGCCGCTGTTTTGGTAAAGCTTGGACAAAATTAGCTTCATTTTCCTATGGTAGCTGCTGCCTTGGTTCAGCGTGCTGCTGCTTTTCACACACACATTACGTGTTTTGAGTTGCTCGTTCAGTTTCTCTAAGACAATAACATGAATACGTTACAAGCCTAGAAATGTCAAATTCCAAAATTACATCCAAAGTGTAGCAACATAGTAGCAACATATGTTTTGGAAATAAAAAATCTCCGAATCAAAGATCCATATAAACCTAGCAAAAGTAACAACCTGACAAAATGAAGATGTGAGCACAATATAGGTAGTCAATCCCTGCGCGAGTTGTTCTCTCCAATGTTGGATGATGGCGAATCCTATGGTAGGGATTGGACCCGATTCCTTGATTCTCTCGCCACACATGGCTGTCAGGATCTTCCCAACATGCGATGTCCATCGCACCAAGCGATCCCCCTTCAGTTTCAATGCTGTCATATCCCCATATGAGTTCTCCTTAGACAATTTACTTGTTGCCGGCCTAGATGACTCAGCAAAGTTCTTATTCTTCGAGAATATTAGAGGGTTTATAGGAAGCTTTGGCATCAGTGTGACATCATCATATTTGAATTTGCAACCTGCTTTCACGCATAAGGCAGTGATGAGTGAGGAGAAAGCTATGCAATTGTTGGCATTGACACAATCCCAAATGTATGTCATTATCGTACACCCAACATTGATGCTCATGTTCCTCTTGATCTTGTACAGCAGCAACATACGGGACCAATAAACCTCACTATTCATTTTCACCGGGAGAAGCCGGGCAGCTATGAAACTGTACCACACATTCATGTCTTCACTCAAGTATTTCTTCTCAATGCTGGACCATTCTTGGGGCAGATTCCAGATAACTTCATCACTAGAATCACTGATTTCTCTTATGATGTCTTCCCATGAAGCTTTTTGAACAGCTTTCTCGGCGGTTCGTACAAACTCGAGGGCTTCGGTGGGATCTTGTAGAACTTGTTGATCACATTCGCTACAATCTCAATGAATTGACCACGGAGGAAAACATCTGGAAAATTCTTGTACTTCGTGAGCGACAAGAACTTACATGCCATGGTCTGGTTTGCATGAGGCGGTTGTAAGATGAAGCCTACCTAGCCGTGCTCGTTCACATAGTCCTTGTAGGGTTTTTCCAATCTCAACCCTCTCTAGTATGAGGCCCCTGCTAATGAATTCTTTGTACACAGTTATTGCCTCATGACATTCTGCCTCTACCATCGGTATTGGATTGTTCGAGGGGACAATCTGAGACTCGTGCTAACACTCCTCCTTCTCGCCAACTCTGATTTTTTTCCTTGAGTTTTGGTAGTTGGTATTCTGCTTGGGTGCACTTTTTTGGGGGCCATACCTGGTAAAATATATGTGTTATGGTACGTAATGCGCTAGCAAAATGTTAACACAAGCCAAATTTGCATCTAGAAAGTCAACACATGGAAAATAGGAAAACTTGGTGGACAGAATATTAACGGAGGCAGGAAAAAATTTTCCATCCAGAATAACCTTACATGAAATTTTTTATCCAGAATACACAATCAGGGTTTTCCCAGAATCAGGTTTTTTCACAATCAGAATACAGAATCAGGTTTTTTCACAATTACTCCAGCATTTCCAAAACATAAGCACATAGAAAATAAGAAAACTTGGTGGACAGAATATTAACACAAGCACGAAAAAATTCTCCATCCAGAATAACCTCACATGAAAATTTTTGATCCACAATACTCTAAGGTTTTTTCCATAATCAATTTTTTTCACAATCAGAATACAAAATCAGGTTTGTACACAATTACTCCCTCATTTCCAAGTCAAAATCACAATAAGGTTTTTTCACAATTAGGCATTTTCATGAAATCAAACCTAAAGCATACTAAAATTGTAGAAAATCCCTAGGAAACCAAAAATGAGTGGGTATCCACTTACCTAACTTGGACAATGGTTTGTTGACGAAAGGTGTTTGGAGTGCGGACGGTGGTTGGTGGACAGAGCTTGGCCGATGGAGCTTGGCGGGCGGTAGCTTGGTGGAAGGTGTATGGACGGTGGATGGTAGATTTACCAAGGATGGAACCCACGGTGAAAGGGATGGACCTCAGCGGAGGTGGAATTGAACTGGGACGGCAGAGGGAGTGGGGACGGCAAAGGGAGCGGGGACGACGGAGGGAGCGGCGACAGAGTTTGCCGGTGGAAGGAGTGGGGTATATGGAGGGATCCTGGTAGAGGAAAGGTGTTAGGGTATTGGATTGAGTGACCAATTTTACACACACATCGCACCAAGTGTACAAACAAATGGTCTGAATTTCACACCCAATTAGGCTGAATTTCACACCCAATTAGGCTGAATTTTACAAACACATGGGCTGAAAAGGGTTAAGTGTATTGGGAGCCAGGGATCGAGGCTCGAGCCCTTAGCTTCAAGTTTCAAAGCAAGTGGATCGAGGTTCAATGGATCACCGGAGCACGTTCGATGGCTTGAGGTTCGAGGTAGGGGGTTCGAGGGCTAGAGGGGCTCGAGGGGTTCGAGAACTCGAGTGGCTAGAGGGGCTCGATGGTTCTAGGGCTGTAGGGACTCGAGGGGTTCGAGAGCTTGAGGGCTCGAGTGGATCGAGGGGCTCGATGGTTCGAGGGTTGTAGGGGCTCGAGGGGTTTGAGAGCTGGAGGGGCTGGAGGGGCTCGAGGGTTCGAGGGCTTGAGTGGCTCGTGGGGCTCGAGGGGCTTCATGGTTACTAAGCTAGAGTTCTACTCATATTATGTTTCCTCATTGTACTCTGTATATTCTTGTCAACAATAAAATAATTGACTACGAGGACTCAAATACATTCTTCCTGTAGTGCCTTACTGAGGCTACTCAAATACAGTCTTCCTCAAGTGCAACTAAACGAGGCCACGAGTAAGCGAGGCACATAAACATGTTTGTATTGACTTATACTAATTCCTGGTTAGACTCTATTTCTCTAGCCATTCTATGTGTACAAGTAATAGTATAAAGCACTAAATACACAATTCTTGATACGAGCGATTTTCACGAAGTAGTATACAAAATACTGAACCTAACTCAACTCATGAAAATGACCAATTTGGACAACAGAGGCAACAAGAATGGTATAATTAAAATCTAAGTAGACTTATGCTCTAAGTAGACTTTTGCTTAGCATATTTAGACTGCCGCAAATTACCTTTTTGTACAAAGTCTCCAAAATCAATTTAGAACCAACACATTGTAAAAGATTTTTTTGCATTTTCAGGTTCTGGGGAAGCTAATACATATCCCTCCCATTCGTATGGGTTAATGTTTTTTTAAAAAAACATTTGAAAGTATAAAACACTAAAATAGCCCAACAAAGCATCATTTACCTTCCCTCCCAAAATTTCCCTATTCCCTCCATAACCTTAGCCCCAAATTTCCGTACCTCTCCCACCCCAACACCTCTACCGATTTCCCTCTTCCCTCCATAACCTTATCCTTGAATTTTCTCTCTTTCCACCATAACCCTCTACCGATTTTTCCCAATCATATTGTCATCTTCCCCATTTCGGTCACAATTCTACTTCCCAATCTTGGTCGCGATTCTATTTCACAATTTTGGTCGCGATTCTGCTTCCCAATTCTGGTCGCAATTCTGGTCGCAATTTCGGTCCAGTAAAGCGGGTTCAAAGCCGTTCGGTGGCAAAATACACCGCCGAGAGTGTGTACCAATAAGGTATGAGTGATTGGTAGTTTGCATCTTTCCCGGACTTAATGAATAGCTATATTTTGGTGGGTCTCATAGTTTGTGAGTTTGTGTTTTAATTTCTTGGGTTACTAGTGTGGGTAGTGTTTCATGTGGATAGATTATAAGTTTGCTAATAATTTTATAATTTTTGCCTACTCTGTTTTTGCCCCCATATGAATTTTTTGCATAATCTTTGCATAGGTCAATATGTTCTCGGTTGGTTGTTAGTGGATATCCATCTTTGGATGTGTTATATTAAGATTTCATTTATTTGATTGACTCATACAAGCGATTGAATGGCAAAGCCGAGGAAGAAATTGTTTGACTCCGGCGGTACAAAAGCCGTTGAAGACAATTGTGTTACCCCTACAAAAGATGACAATTGTGATGTCAATAACGAGGAAGTGGATGATGCACCCAAATATTACTCGGGATCTAAAAAGTTGGGGGAGGAAGAAGAAACTATGTTAAAAGATGACATGAGTGGGAGCTTTGACAAGTTTGAGATTAAAGAGTATTGCAAGCGTAGAGGCACAGCCACATGCAAGTCCGTGTTGCTAGTGAAGCAAAAGAAGCCCCTTAAAATATTCTTCGATGATGACTTCGAACCCTAGTTATGCGTAGTCATTGATCGATGTATGTTGGCTATGCCTTCCGACGAAGAATCCGCTTTGGGACATGGCATAATTGGAAATCATTCCCAGACCATGTAGAGAAAGATGCATGGGAAGACATTCTCGTTAGTGTGTTCTAATCCTCCATTTTCATCAGTTCATGTCAAATTCATTACATTTTGCACTAACAACACGTATCTTTGTCCACTAGATTAGCTGGGATATACAAACCAAAATAACATTCAATGAGATGAATAAGTTCCAAAATAAATGGAAAATTTATGCAGGTGAAAAGTGGAGGAATTGGAAGACTAAGGTGGCTCACAAGTACATCGTCCAAAAAAACACGGGTTCTTGTGCATGGAGAGATTATCGCTGGATGGACAAAAATAAATGGGAGCTATTTGTGAAACATAGATCTACCCTAGAATTCAAGGTAATTCCTTGAAAATTATTAATCTCTAGTCATTACTTTGTGAGCATTTTACGAATTGATGGACAAATAGGCATTAAGTGATGCATCAAAAGTAAGCGCCTCACAGAAGAAGTACATCCATCACACGGGCAGTGGAGGGAATCGTAGGGTTGAAATAGAACTTGAGAAGAGGAAAAGAAAGGCTAAAATTGATGAACTTTTGGATGAAGGTCAGAGTGTAAAAGAAGCGGAGGCTTTAGTTCAAATCATGGATTTCAAACCGGACCACTCGGAGGTGTTCCTTGTAACTGGGACAAGAAATTATTGACCTACACCAACGACTCCGTTAAAAGAGCAGCCCCCACTAGTGTGAGCATAATTTATAATTGATTCTATCTCTATTAATATTCTCAGATGGAATGCATAATAATGGCTGGCATATGTTTTGTTTAGTTGAAAAACCTTTTGGATAAGAAGCAAAAGGGAGATTTGGTTATACAAGGAAAAAAAGATATTCTTGTTCAAGCAACGGGTACAAAGGATCATGGGGGTCATTGGAGAGGTTGCTTCACAATGGCCAAGGTGAATGAGGCCCTACCACATATGGCTGTGAGCCATTATGCATCTAGTCGATGTGGGAGCACAAACACAAAACCATTTGAGGAAATCTCAAATT
The DNA here is from genome assembly GCA_037428765.1 of Rubia yunnanensis. NCBI lineage: Eukaryota > Viridiplantae > Streptophyta > Magnoliopsida > Gentianales > Rubiaceae > Rubia > Rubia yunnanensis. The sequence goes on from CM075063.1 coordinate 67,819,808, forward strand.
CAAACAAACTACCAACATATGTCATCGAGCTCAACGAAAGATTTGTTGCCTTATTTGAGGCCCAAACAAATTGGCTAGCTGGACAATTGGGCAAAGCTATTCCCCCACAATTGGATCCCGCATTTTCCTTCCTACATCTTCCAACCCCGCGAATAAGGACAAATGGGTATTCATTCCTTCAGCATCTGGATGTAGTGACCAACAATGAACTGTAGTGGATGACAAGGTATTCCACACCATGAACCTCGTCGTTAGCTCCTTTCTTGCTCTGTGATTGTTATTTTCTGGATTTCAATTTCCTGTCAAAATGATTTTGTGGGGATACATTTACTACTATCACGTTCATTTTGGATGTTAGTAGTTTGTGCCTAGTTATATCTTCATCTTGTTCTTTCCCCCGTAAACTGAGAAAATGTCCCTTTACCAATATAGTTTTATTTGAGAGACAGTTCATGGCAGATGAACGCTGAAAGCTGCAGCGCGATCCAGCTCTCAGTCTCAGCTGAAAACTGAAAGCTGCAGCGCACTGCAGCCTTCAGCAGCTACATGTAGAATTCATTTCTTGTTATAATATATCGATTGAATTTATGAAATTATTTAATTTTATTTACTTAATAACACTTACGTATTGTCCAACTGATGTATTTCCCCAATCTATAAATTTATTTCTCAGAAAGGAAAAAAGTGCTGCCTATATGTTTTGAACCATAATGGAGAAAGGGATGTAGCTGCATTTGGTATCTTGTTTCCAAAGGACACGGAAATAGACTTACCCATCAAGTGGGAGCGAGTAAAGCTTTTTGGACCTGTGATCATTCCCAAGGCACCTTTGCCGATTGAACACAAAGAATTTGAGTTTGTCACTGAGGCCATTTGATATAACATTCTATGGCCGGGAAAGCTAATAAGTGTCATTGGGCAACAGGATGATGATATGTGATAATTGTATTCTTCTTCTGATCAAATCATATATATCTCTCTAGATATTACTAAAACATAATATGTTGTTCATCTGCTTATGTAGGAGAACAAGCACTAACCGCCTCAGTAAGAATTGGTAGTTGATGAAGATGGATGTCCTCAAATAAACCGCACACCAAAATTTGCCAAGGACACTACATAGGTTAAACAAATAAGCATATTAATTGGCTATGACACCCATATACACATTATAACACACTCTCCCCTACAGGAGGCGGTGGCTAAGGAAGATACTCCACATGGAGAGGTGGTCGCTCGATCGGTAAAACGAGAGGTACATTTCCCCAGACTATTTCATTCCAACCTATTTTTTCCAATGCATGACTAACATTTTACCCATTAGCAAGTTGCAAAAGAAAATACTACATCAACGGAGAATGGGCAACCAAATCCTCCCATGTCGATTTCTAACCAGTACATTTTTGCAAGAACCCATTTTAGCCTTTACAATATGATCCACTTCTGAATTATATACAAATACTGGTCAACTAACATTATTAGGTACTCAATGTAATTAGGGGGTCACGGAAGACAAAGAATGCATCACTGCTGTTCAACAGATTAATGATGCTTTAAGGCTATCTACACAAATATGTGGGCCAAACAAAGTCTTCCGCATCAATTTCAACGCGGAGGTGTTTGGATCAGAAGAAGTCTACATAGCCATATTTAGTGACAAGCCAAGACTGTTCATGAGTAGCTTGGACATAGAAGATGAAATTGAGTGGATAAGTGGGTGCCAACTTGATATATGGGCATCGTAAGAATTGCATGGTTACATTATTTATAAAAGTATCATTATATTTGTTTCACTTACAATATTATTTTTCCAGATACCTTTGTGATGGGGTGGTTCATGGAGGCCACGTCCAGTTTATTCCGGCCTCTTCAAATTCAATGGTTTAAAAGGCAAATCAAAGGGTATGATTGACTGTGGACGAGGTTTCAGCTGTCATGTGCCACACTCAAACGAGGATATACATCTTCCTGTACAATCGAGAGTAAGTTCCATTTGTTTTCTGAGTTGCTAGACCCGGCAACATGGAAGCAATAGTAACCATATGCTGTGATTTTATTTTCAAAATATATTATAAGTATTTTGGTTTTTTTTATAGGGACCATTGGTTTTTGCTCGTCTTCGTACCGGAAATTGATCGAATATATTGCATCGACTCAATGACTGGGGGATTTGCAAAGGTAATAGGTCATGCCTTAAATTGATTCATATGTAAGTGGAACACATTCATGTCATTCCTTCAACTTCAATGTTTTGCAAAATTGTTTGTTCACGTAATTGTGTTCTTGTACGTTTCTCACTTTCTTGGCTCTATTATCTACAATTAATGTTAATTAATATATTTTCATATATTGTGTGATCCCCAATTTCTGAAAATATATTTTTATATATTGATATAAATATGTTTTCATCGGTTGTAGGATTGAAACAGAATATCGACGGTTCAATTCCAACCAAAATAGCTCCTACCCTTCGAACTATACATGGAATGTCATAAACATCAATGTACGTATTATCCCATAACGTCATATTTCATCTGTCATTTTTATGTTCGTAATCGTTTCAACAAATTCTCTTTTACATCAGCACAAGATACAAAGTAGTACTTGGGAATGTGGATACCATTGCATGTATTACATGGGAAAAATTGTTAGGCACGTGCATGACATTGGCATTATTCCGGTACATTTTCCTACCGGAATAATGCCATTGCTATTCTCTCACATATATATCCTTTTCTTATCCTTTTCTAACATGCAATTTAATACATTGTTTCAGCAATTTCCAGAAGATTACACTCCTCTAGGGAGCGATGAACTGTGGAGAATTGCGCTGAAATGGGTTTGTATTTTTGCAAAATGTACTATGCCAAAATGCATAGCTCAATTGAATGTCATACATGGACTTGCCTCCATCATCTGATAGTGGTTAGTATTATCTCTTATGAGAAAGGTAATTGACCTTCACTTTTGATACTAGTCATCTCCATGATGAGGGGGGTTCTCATTTCTCAGGCCACTAAGAAAAACGCCATGCTCTTCTTTTGCCAGTAAAAAATTATAGTTGATCGAATTCAATGCTTTTTTCTACCTACTTCTTGTCTATGCATCAGGGTTGTTCAGAATTTGTTCTATTTTTATTCGTGCACCGATTTAAGTTACTACACACAAAAAATAATCGGCACCATCTTTGAAAAAGAATGCACCGGTTTGGAAAACAAGCATAAAAAATGAAACTGGCTGCGTGAAGATGAACTGAAAGAGCGGCAATGCGCTGCAGCTTACAACGACCACAATAGTCACGCATTTAACACCGGTTTCTTCCGATTTCAAAACCGGTGCTAAAAATAGCCGGTGCAAAATTTACGTGCAAAATATACACTATTATCACCGGTTAAAAAACCGGTGCAAAAGATAAACCGGTGCTAAATTTACACTTTTAGCACCAGTTTCTAAACCGGTGCAAAAGATAACCGGTTCAACATATACACATTTAGCACCGGTTCAAAAACCGGTGCTAAAAAATAACCGGTGCAACATACACACTTTTAGCACCGATTTAAAAACTGGTGCTCATAAATAACCAGTGCAATTTATACACCTTCAGCACCAGTTTCAAAACCGGTGCTAAATATACACATTTACCACCGGTTTTAAAATTGGTGCTAAAAAATAACTGGTACAAAACATACAATTTTAGCATCGGTTTACAAAAACCGGTGATAAAAGAAAACCGGTGCTACAGAATAATATTTAGCACTGGTTTTAAAACTGGTACTACAAGGAAAAATTTAACACCAGTTTTACATAGCACCGGTTACAAAAATAACCGGTGCTAAATTTACACTTTTAGCACCAATTTTTAAACCGGTGCAAAAAATAACCGGTTCAACATATACACTTTTAGCACCGGTTCAAAAACCGGCGCTAAAAATAACCGGTGCAACATATACACTTTTAGCACCGATTTAAAAACTGGTGCTCATAAATAACCGGTGCAATTTATACACCTTTAGCACCAGTTTCAAAACCGGTGCTAAAAAATAACCGGTGCAAAACATGCAATTTTAGCACTGGTTTACAAAAACTGGTGCTAAAAGAAAACCGGTGCTACAAAATAATATTGAGCACCGGTTTTAAAACCGGTGCTACAAGGATAAATTTAACACCGGTTTTACATAGCACCGGTTACAAAAAACCGGTGCTAATTTGGTATATTATAGCACCGGTTTTTTTAACCGGTGCTCATAGAAGAAATTTAGCACCGGTTGTTTCCTAACCGGTGAAACCGTATCATCGGTTACTTAGGCACCAGTTTTTTTCCAACCAAAAACAGTGCTACAAAGCAAAAACACGAGTGCTACAGGTGTGTTCCTGTGGTAGTGTTCCATTCCCTGGAAACTTGTTCTGTTTCATTATGCATGCATTAACCAATGCATTTGACATACTTTTTAGTTACTTTTACTTGGTTGATTGCTGGTACTAGTTGAGTTTATGTGACAAGAGGTTTAGACAGTCATGTTTTGTTTTCTTGTCTAAACCCCATGTTTTGTAGAATTAATTGGTACTAATGGACATCTTGTATCCATGGGCTCCTTGATCACTTGATCTTCCTTGTGATCATCTTTAGTAGGTCATCTGTGGGTACTTTTTGTTTAAATCCTATGTGAAGGCCGTTCGTAAAGGCGGTCAAAGATATTGAAGGTCGTTCTCAAGAACGGTAGTAGAGACGGAGGCCATTCACATTAGAATAGTAGTAGAGGAAGGCCACGATCATCAATGCATGGTAGAAAGAGATTGAAGCCAAAGATAGGCAACAACGAACTTCATAGCAGCCAACGAAGAAACAGGGAATTATGGTCTGATGAGTTGTGCTTCAGTTCGAGAACGGTCCAAGAATAATTAGCCTTCAAGGCTGGTTTCATTGGATTCGTCCTCTTGAGTTCTAAAAAATTGACAATAAAACTCTTAAATTGGACCAACAATTTCCCCGTAGCGAAGGAAACTAGTTCAGTTGGGCAAGGAACAACCGGGTCGGCACGGGCCATGCATGATTTAGAAACAATGGCCCACGCTAAGGGAGATGCCCCACGCCAAGGAGACCAGCCTAAGGCCATGGTGCAATCCGCGCCAGATACCACGGGCCACCAGCACCAAGCGAAAATCCCTTCCACGCGACTAAGTATCGCCGCATAGCAACCTATTTTAGGCATCCCGCGCTGTCCCAAGTTCATTATGCCAAGACCAGCATGTAAGATGTGGGAAATCACATGGCTCACACCCAAGTTTTTGAGCAAGCAACCTTGTTAACCAAGGCCCGTGTCATCACCTGCGGGACGTCGTGTCGGATCTGGACTTCAAGTTTCAGCACTATGACAGTGCCCCATAGGAGATGACACGGCCTGCACCAGGGTTAGATGCAACTCGCACGAAGCCTCATTCCCATCACACTTTGAAGATCCACGTCACGCCCAAGAACCAACACCACGCACCAATGAAGCGACACAGCCGGTGCCAGTCCTTGCGCTTCACACCAAGTACAAGCCACGTATTGCGTTATCCGTGACGCTTCATGCCAGGCGGCGGCTAAGCTAGGGTTTACCCTATTTGGCATATTTTGGGCTTATTTTTAGGCTCAATCTCCTATTACTATTTATAGAACATTTGTCTACTATTTTTTCATACTTTTCACATTAGACTATACCTTAGAAGAGTAGTTTGGGGATTCTCTCCTTAGGAAACTTTTAACTTTTTCTTCTTTTACTTTCCTTTGATCCTTAGATGTGGAATTCAAATATTTATTTGAATTACATATCAAGGGAGGAGTTTCCATAACTTGGGGATAATTGTAGTGACTTAGTTTAATATTATTGTGATCTACTTTTAGGTTTGAATGAATGAATATTACACCACATATATAGCACACACTTTGGGTTGTATTCATGCTAGGCGCAAATATCGATGCCTTCTTGGGAAGAGAAACTTGGTTGTTTGAATGGGTGGAGGAGAACGCATCTGCGTGAGTGTGTTCATGGGAGATTCGAGGTCACTCTGATCCACTTACCATCGCACCAGTCTTAGCTGACTTTGTAAAGTTGTTCGAGAGGTTCCTGTTAGAGATAACTAAATAGAAAAAAGCTAGGGTTACGAGAAACCCTAATATCATTGATAAGGTGCCTATGACCCTTAGTCCTAATTGAAGGACCTGAGTGAGTAGCGCATTTGTGGTGGAAGCCCATGATGTAATCGCACGGGGGAGAATCAGACCTACAAAAATTGTCAGACCTTGTTGTACTCTCCTAATTACGATGGCAGTGTCGATGGAGAGTTGCAAGAGCACCCGCCGTGACAGGGACGGGTAAGTGTATGCCATCGACCACCACGTGTTATGGATACTCTATTAGGTTTGCTTATATTTATAAGTGAATGAATCGAGGATGGAAGCATTAGGTTGACCAAGTTGCTCAATGATTTTCCCAAGTGCTTAGTTAATATTATAATTGTGTTTTTACTTTACATGTTTTGTAGTTTATAGATTGAAAAACCAACCCCGCCCCCTATTTCCATCTTTGCTTTACTACCTATTCCTTTCACTCGTATGGATTGACAACCCATACAAGATTGTGTTTTGAGTTGATACATTAGACCTAGCATCTCTTTGAACAAATCCAGGGCGTACGGCTAACTACCCTATAGGCAGGGTAGCAGTAGGAACAGGGTGCAGAACTATAAATTTCTATCTTCTGACCATACCCCCTCCACCCAGGTTAACTCTAAGCTACAGTTTTAACGACCCCGGGAAGAGGCAGGTCAGAATTTTGGTGCCGCTACCGAGAATGATATCAGTATAGGTATCAACTTAGGCATAATGCGTCAGTAAAGTAGTTAGTTTAGCTTTTATTTCTTTCTTTGTTTATTTTGTTACCTTTTGATCTATTTTCTAGTGTTGTATTCGAAAATGTATTGTTGGCCCTGGTTTATGGTACACACCCATACCACTAATCTAGGCGTCTTACGCTACTCGATTGAAAACATAGGTAGTCGGAGGAGAAAAACTAGGGCACAAGTTTAACCGTGGTAAGAAGTAGTAGTAGAAGATCCGTTAGTAATAGCAGAAGACAACAGCACCCTACGGGAGCTCATGGCAACTTGGAGAATCAACCTCTATGCATCACCTTCCCGCCATTACCCACCAATGTGAGCTGTGAGCTAAAGAATGGTATGATCTATTGCCTTCCTACTTTCGAAGAATTGGTGGTTGTGGACCTGAACAAACATCTTTTGAAGTTCCATTTGGTGCACAAACATGAAGCCCCTGGGAGTGTCTGAAGAGGACTACAACCTAAGAGCCTTCTTGTTTTCCCTTCAAGGTAGTGCCAATGATTGGCTCTACTACTTGCTACTGGGATGCATTGGATTGTGGATGGATATGAAGCGGAGGTTTTTAGAAAAATATTTTATGGCATCAAAGTCGGTCAGGTTAAAGAAGTAATTGTAGAACATCCTAGGGTTGAAGAATTAATTCCGATGGATGAAGGACAACCAACCTCAAGGATACCGGGGCGGACAAGCTCCACCTCAACTATATCCTAGAGGCGAAGACCCTTCCAACAATCATGCTTCACTTTACAAGTCGGAACGAGATGAGATCTTGGAAGCCATCGATCAATTGGGGAAGAAACATGTAATCTTCGCGGAGAGGACAAGTTGAGAGATAGAGGACCTTGGAAATAGAGTTTTCTCAAGTATAAAAAATCTCAAAGTTCAAGTCGGGCAACTTGCCATCTTTGTAAGCCGACTTAAAGCCAAGAAGTTTGGAGAACTACCTTCCCAATTGGAGGTGAATCCGAGGAATGTAAGCGCACTTAAATTGAGAAGCAGGAAGGAAATATGCAAGACTGAGAAGAAGATAATGCAAGAAGATGACAAGATAGTGGAGGCTACCAATGGACACTTTGAAGAGGAGGAGATTGTGGTCAAGGAAGCACCCTCCAAGAAACTTCCACCGCCCAAGGCACAAGTCACTATTCCACCTTCATTTCAAAATTCTTTGAGAGGATGGCCAAAGGTGGTGACCGATGATGCAAAAATTTGAAAAATATTCAAAAAGGTTGAGGTAACCATCCACATCTTGGAATTAATTGAACATGTGCCATAATATGCTAAATTTATTGGAGTTTCATGCACAAATAAAAACGTAGACTAACTAAGAGGTTAGGACATTTGAAAATGAGAAGAGTTGCCTGTTTTGAACCATAAGAACTTTCCTAAGAAATGCAATGACCCTGGAATGTTTTCTATCGCTATATCTTTAGGTGGTAAACTTGTGGAACATACCATGATAGATCTAGGTGCATCCATTAATGTTATCCTGTTTAGGCTATATGAACGACAAGAAATAGGTGAGCTTAGGGATACTAGAGTGATTGTCCAACTTGCCGATCATTCCCAAGCTAGTCCTCGTGGACTAGTAAAGGACGTGATGGTGTAAGTTGGAAAATTGGTTTTTTCGGTGGACTTTTATGTCTTAGAAGTGGCACATGATGGAAGTGCACCCCCAATACTCTTGGGGAGACCTTTTCTTAAAATGTCTAAGACTAAAATCAATGCCCACTTGGGAACTTTAACTCTAGAAGATTGGAATTTGATATCTGTAAAGTGGTTTTAACTCTAAAGGTTTTAACTCTAGAAGATAAAGTGGAATTTGATATCTGTAACTCTAGGCATGATTCAAAAAAGTCGTCTTTGATGTGCAAAGGTGTAACCTTATGTGATAAGCATGATGAATAATCTTGTGTGACGAATGAGCATAAATGTTTGAGTGAATCACATGTTGATGATAATGATGATGATTCTGATGAATTAAATGATGCAATGGATAATATGTCTGTGATAGTTTTGTTTCTATGCCAACCAATTTGCAGCAGGAAAGGAAGATGCTTGAGAGTTTAAAACCTCATCGACCTCCCTTAAACCTCGAAATGACATTGTCAGACTCAATGATAGCAAGACATGGAGATTCATTTATATTGGCTGACAAAAGTCTCGATGGTAAGGATTACTCGTTGTGAAGACCTCTCAACGACAATGTCATCGTGGGTGGAGTCGCCGATGGCTATTTTGGGGAACTACAGGTAAGTATTTCTAACTAGAAGGCATGAAAAAAAAAAGTTGTGAGGATACCAATAAATATACGGTGTTTCTTTTGCTTTCGTGTCTTGATTAGGAATTATATAGTTTTTGCATGAATCTATGTTTGTTCTGTTGAATTTTAAGATGAAACTCTTATTGGTTTGGAAATTTAAGTTTGAGACTCGTGATTATGTTTTGAATGGAATTAAATTGGACCGGTGACATAGTCTTTTGAAAGAGAAGAAAATACCCAATGATTAGGAAAATATTGGTTGATACCTCGTGTCGAGTAAGCTGGCGCGAGGTTATGCATCGTGCTGGGACAGGACCGGCACGAGGCTATGTCTCGTGCCAAAGTTTTGGTGCGAGGCTATGCCTCGTGCCAAGTGGTTTGGCGAGAGGCTCTGCTTCGCGCCAGACACCCTTTTGTGTACTGCACTAATATTTCAAATTTTCCTTGTTCCAACAATGCAAAATTTTGAAAATTATGATTCTCAAATTCAAAAGTGCATTTTTGGTTCGAGAATTTTGGAATTACCTAATTCCTTAGAATTTTTGAAAATACTTCCATCTCTTGGAATTAATTTGCTTGTACTATTGTCCCCTAATTTGAGCATTTAAAAATTCCATTCTTATCCTAATTGTACCTCTCACCCTAGTCCCCTAGGTTGAAATTCTATTTCCATAGTACAATTCTCCACCTAATTTTTTAATTTGACACATTATTTCTTCTCAAGGAATACTCACTCTCACACACTCTTAGTGAACTCGAAAAGGTGAAGCTTTTCTTCCAAAAGTTGGCAATTTTTGCTTCTTCTTTTGTGGCTCTTACAAATGCTAATTTCAAATTTCGGGTAACCCATTGAACTCTATGTTTATGTGCTTTATTTGACATTGTGGTGGTATTATTTAAAGAATGAATCTTGAATGAGTGTGTTGTAAGATATGTGTTTGAGTTTGAGTTTGTATGCATAATCTTGTGTTGAAGAGGATGTTGGGAGGATTGATGTGCTATTATGCTTAAGATATGATCTTTGGTGTTGCGTGATTTGGGAGAGAGTGAGTCTTGATTGCCTGATCTTATTGAAGGGTTGGTGATAACTTACATGAGATTGTTGTTTAATGAGGAATGTTCTTGTTTGAATAGGCCACATACTTATAATATCATGTTATGAATGTTTGGGCTATTTGGGAAAATGTTATCTTATTGAATTGTAGGCCATGCTTTGTTTATGATCATATCACCACTCTTGTCCTCATTTTGTTAGGATGCCACCTAAGAAAAATGCCTTGGAGAAGGCAAGTCCACTAAGGGTGAGAAGAGGAAGAAGCCGACGAAGGGTGCAAACCCCGAGCCGACAACTTTCATTCTTAGTAACCCCACATTTGTGACTGAGGAGTTTATGGGTTTATCTAACATTTCTGAGACTACATCCCAGAGGTGGAGGAACTTGAGAGAGCCGAAGAGGTGTATTTTGAAGATGGGGTTTGCTTGTAAAGACACCTTGGTGGCTCTAGGTTTACTCGAGCCGGTCACTTACATGTTGAGCCGAGTAAGTCTAGAGGGGTTTCTTGAGAAATGCTACAAGACGTATATTAGGTGGACCCTAGAGTTTCTAGCTACTCTATGGTCGGTCATGGATGATAATGAACATAAGGAGATCAAATTCAACCTAGACGACAAGGAGTACAATATGACCCACTGGGAGGTAGTGAGCATTTGGGTGGAGGTATGGAAAGGAGATCCAGAAGACACACTGACAAGGGTTACCTTTCTCTCTTGGACATTTTGGGTGAAAATGATGGCACAGATCGGAAGAACCTATGCAAGAGTACCACCATAGTTCATCCGTCGTTCTGTTATGTTCAGCGCTTGTTGGCTATGTGAGTCTTTTGCAATGGTGAATTAACGCAATGCCCAGGTTTGGATGTTCATTGCCTTTGGGCAATGACTCCGAGGGTAACTTTTACCTGAACATGGTAGGGTATTTTGTGTAGGAATGTTTAGCGATGGGAGCCATGAAGAGTGGAAAATTTTCCATGGGATGCATGGTTGGTCTTTTAATGGAGTATCTAGGTCATTCGGTCACACAAAGGGCTCTAGCTAACTCAGGGAGATAGGGCACAATGTACAACATAGAGAAGTTAGCAAAGGCGTCCATGGTGGGACCGACAACATCAAAGGGTAAATATGTACGGCTCTTTGGTGGAGCGAGCAATTGTAGCTTTATGATCCTTCCACAACCGGAGCTCACCGCCATTGACCATGAGACGAGCTTGGATGACCAACTCATTTTCCGGAAGGAAATTTGAGAAGGAGTTCTATAGAGTTATGGTCAACTCGGTGATAGATATTGAGGAGGATCAGGGCGAGTCCACTCCGAGATCACCTCCTAGTCATTCTCGCTTATCTACGGACAACGTTGACTACTTGCATTCACTTGAGGACAAGTTTTCGAGCTCTACTCAAGTGTTTCAAGAGGTAGTCCAAGCAATGGGAGGAATATGCTCGTAAGTGGAAGATCTTAGCTCAAGGATGGATAACATTGGTGCCACACTTTGAGCAACCGAATACATGGATAAGAGCTTCATGAGTCACGAGGATGAAGGCCCCTTGGGGCCGCAAGAGTGAGTATCACTATTCTCCCTACCTCACATATGTTTTGATATGATTTTTGTGCATTTGGACACTTTGCACGGGCAAAGTGTGGGAGGGAGTATTGAGCACTTATGGAGTTTTCATTCTTGGATTTCCTTGGTGCATTTCATGATTTACTCTGGTAGGATATTTGGTGGTATGGTATGGTATGCTAGGCTTTCTAGTTTGTACGAGGTAGGATATTTTAGGAAATTGGTGGTGTATTGTTTTTGTTTTGACTATCTTTTGTAGTATGAACCCCGCTTTTGGGGAGTTTTTGTGCTACATCAAAAAATTTGGAAAATTTGGAAAAATAAAAAATCTAGACATGTCAAAAACCCAAAAGAGCAACTTGGGTAACATGAGGAAAATCCTGGATAGGTCGAAAGACCTAGGTAAAAAAAACCCAAAAGGGCTCCTGAGCAAAATGAGAAATTGAGAGAAAACAAAAAAACTAGGTTAAATGCATGCTTTTGAGGTGGATTTTATTTTAAGACTACTCTTTGATTGCTTTTGGGATCCTTTCAGAAAAAGTAAGCTACCTTGACACTTATCTTTTTGGCTTACCTTTTTCCACACTTTATTTTAGGGTGGTTTGATTACTTATGTCTTTCGGGGAGTGTGAGATTCTTACTTTCTTTGGGGAAATCGGGTAATTGACCCGCCCCGACCTGGGGTCATTAATAAAGTCACAACAAGGACACTTTAATTAACCCAAGCTGAGGCACTAGTTCCATGGGACGGTCAAAGAAAATATTTATATTCTGCACCTGTTTCTTGCTGCTAGGCTACCAAAGGGTAGTAAGCGGCAAGCCCTGGGTTTTGTTCATAGAGATGCTAGGGTTTAAGTAATAGTCAAAACACAGTCTCATGTATGTCGTCAATCTGCACGAGTGAAAGGAATAGCTACTAATGTAAACATGCAAATTGGGGGATGAGGTTTGCTACTTTCAACTAACTACGTGCATTAAATAAACAAACAAGTAAACTATCTATACTAGGCACTTGGGACTAATTTAGCAACGTGGTAATACTTCAATCCTTGATTCAATCACATTAGACATACAAAATACCTATCAATGTGTTCAAAACACGTGGTGTGGCCGATGTCATACACTTCCCCATCCATGTCACGATGGGTGCGTTCGTAACCCTCCATCGACACCGCCATCGTAATTAGGGGAGCACAACAAGGTTCAACAATTTTTTGTGGTTTGTTTCTCCCCCACACTATTATGCCCCAGGCTTCCACCATGAATGTACTGATTCCCAGTGGTCCTCTATACATGAGGCCTTAGATTCATAGGCACTTTATTTGTGATGCTAGGGTTTCAACACAACACCTAGCTTGCTACTATCAACTATCTCTACCCATAACCTATCGGAAAATGGTTAATCAATCACCTAATACTGGTGTGATGGTATGCGGATTAGGGTTACCTCGAATCTCTCATACACACACTCACACAGACTCGTTCCCATCCACCCATTCAAACATCCAGGTTTCTCTTCCCAAGAGGGTATCAATAAGTGCACCATGCTTGAACATGGCCTAAAGTGTGTGCTCATATGTGGTGTAGTGTTCATTCATTTGTCACATTCAAGAACAATCACAAAAATATCATAAACACAAATATAGGTGGAATTTAAGGAATCTCATAAAGCATCAAAAGAAACACATGTGCCAAATATGTCCCAAGCTCAGCTAACTACTCTAAAAAGTATAGATCCATGGAAAATTTTGAATTACATGCCATGGATCTAAGAAAATAAGAAAAAAAGAAAAACATAAGAGAAAGAGAAGAAGAGGGAAGGAGAAGAAGAACTCTCCTCTTCCTTCTCTCTAAACTAGAAAGAGAAACTGATGTGTTCATTTTATGTGCATAATTTAGTACTTTTTGGGATCATTTTTGTGCTCTTTTATTATCAAGATCTTGTTTTTTACCTTGAAATTCTCTTAGGAGGGGTAGGAGCAACTTTACGCTCTTTTACCTCTTCTAAATGGATTTTGCGTGACAAAGGAAGAACATGGAGGCTTGAAGACCGAAGGCCATTGAAGATCACTTTTCAAAGACTTTGAAGACTTGCTTTGAAGATTTGAAGACTTGAAGACCGGAGGCCATTGAAGACCATCTTTTAAAGACTTTGAAGACTTTCTTCAAAGAGTTGAAGACTTGAAAAATGAGAGGAATCATTGTGAAGATGAGTGCTTACCACAAGAAGAAGAAAAGAAGACAATGTTAAGTTCCGGCACCCGTCGCGAGTCGTGACACATGGGTGGCCATAACCTAACCTTATCCTTTTTGTACTATAGATAGCACTCTCTTTCCTCTCATTCATATCTTCTCCTTTCTGCATTTTTGGTACTATTCTAACCCTAGTTTTTCACCATTTTCATCTTTTATTTCTTTTGTATTATGTTTGGTTTGTTAGCATTAATTAGTATGAACTCTTGTAGCTAAATCAAGTTCTTGGGAGCAATTAACCAAGGCTTCCAAGCCCATGTCTTAAGAACAATTTGTAGCATATTTGATACTCATACTATTATGCATTTATGGAGCATTGAATGTGTTTGTTAATGTCATTAATGTTATTGAAATCTTGAGTATATGAAGTACTTGTATGATATACTTGTTAGGGTTTGGGGAAATGGGTTGATTTCCCTTTTTGTTGATAGGAATCCAAGAGTATGATTTAGAGCTTTTGATTGTGTTAATGGATTGATAATTGCTAAATGAATATGATAATGTTGAAATCTTTGTCATGTTTTGTTGCTTGTAGCAAATGAGAGAAGTCTATGAATGTCGATCGTTCTTGACTAATCTTGTGTAAATGCATGAATTGGTTAAATTCTTAGACATGGTGTAGTGTTTATAAGTGTTTCCAAGCTTGTTGATTCTTCGTGCTTAATGCCATCAATGGGATACTTTTAGTCGTGTTTCGACTAAGGTTGTCATTGGTGAGGTTTGACAAGAGATGTCGAATTCACTCTTGCAAACAATTATCTAAGAAGAATAGAAGTTTAGTCTTCACAACAAGTACTAAAAGTTATAAATAGGTTGCATGTTCAATGATGGATAAGAGGCTTGGAAGTGGAAGTCAATTGCGCCCAAGGTTCCGTTAATTATTGGTTGAATCACCTTTTAGTTGTTGTTGCATTCTTTGCATATTTAACTTGCTTGATTAGTTAACTTGACTTTAATTTCGTAACTTAGGACAAAAACCAACCAAACTTCCCCCCCCTTACATGCTTATATATATCTAGTATGTTTTCTCCTATAAATGTTTAAACACTTGGAAAGATCCCTCTTCTCGTGGATGACCTCGACTTGCCACTATCTACTCAATTGTAGATGGGAAGCATTAGAGCTTAATAATATAACTTTGAAAAGTACGTCGATGACCTTCCAAATTTTGGCGCCACTGCCGGGGAAGAGGCATTTATTTCTGTGTTTGGGCATATTATGTGTGATTATGTGCTAGTTGTAAATATTTGTTAGTTTGTTTTTGTTTTGATTTATTAGTTGACTTACCATTTTTGCTTGGCTTGGAAACGTATTTTTCAAGTTCTTGGTGTATGGTTCGTATGCAATCCTCATCACAAGAACCCCTACACTACGACCCTGAGTTAGAGTTGAATTTGAGATGGGCTAGGAGGCTTTCTTTGGAAAGTGTGAATAGGATCCCTCCTAGTGACCATTTTGTGGATACCTCTACTGCTATGAAGCATCAACAAGAGCATGACGATGAGCATCTGGGAGGAGGACCTCAAGATCCTCTTCTTGAAGAGAGAGCTCCTCTACTCCACGGAAGGGAGATTCCTTTGGGGCAAGCATTGTTAAGAGACATTATGGCCCCCAACCTCGATCAACAACCAATGTGCATTGAGTATCCCTTGGTTGGACCAAATGGGAACTTTGAGCTAAATACCGGGTTTATAAACATGCTACCCATCTTCCTTGGTAGGAAAGGGAAGAATGCCAATAATCACCTCACCGAGTTCCACTTTTTGTGTGGTGGTACGGTCCCCCATGGAGTAGATGAGGACTTTTATAAGTTAAAGGCATTCCCGTGCACACTAAGGGACGGTGCAAGAGATTGACTCCACTACCTACCACCCAAGAGCATCAAGAGTTGGCTTGACATGAAGACGAGGTTTCTAGCCAAATATTTCCCGGGCTCGAAATCTCCCGCCTTGAAGAAGGACATAAGTAACATCCTCCAATGGCACGAAGAATCTCTCTTCGTCTATTGGGGGAGGTTCAAGAAGCTTCTTGCAAGTTGTCCTTACCATGGTTATTCGGAGAAGGATTTGGTTTATTACTTCGACAATGGTCTTCTTGATGAGGATAAAAGATTAGTGAGGAGTTCTTGTGGTAGTACCCTTGGAAACAAGACTTCATCTGAGGCTATGTGAATATGAAGAGCTAGCGGAGGAGTCGAGAAACTTTAGCTCAAGGGCCAATTTGAGAAGAAGAAATCCAATGCTCGCAAGTGACCTCTCTAATAGTAGAAAGCTCAAGGACCAAGTCTTGGCCCTTGCCTCCATGGTGAAATCATTGATGACGAAGCCCGGAAATGCACCGCATGTCAAATCGTGCAAAATTTGTTATTTAGCGCATCTCACGGACACTTGCCCTACTTTACAAGAGGACTATGTCGAGGAGGTGAGTGCCATGGGATATCAAGGAAACCAAGGATACCAAGGCAACCAAAACTACCAAGGTGTGCAAGGATATGAAAGTAATAAAGGATACCAAGGTGGCCAAGGCTACCAAAACCGGCCGTACTATTCGGGTAATCGTGATAACCCCAACCTCTAGTACGGAAACCCTCAAGGAGGTCAAAACCCTCAACCATATCGCCCTCCTTAATAACACTATAGGCCAAAACCAAGGTTTTTATCCAACTAGCCAATCACTCTAGCACATACCCAAAAGGTATTGTGAAGGATGTGCTGGTGAAAGTAGATTCTTTGACAGTCCCCACAGACTTTTATGTTCTTGAAATGGGAGGTGACAATAGTGCTAAACCTATTCTTTTAGGAAGGCTATTTCTAAAGACTTCAAGAACCATAATCGATGTGCATAAAGGAACATTGACCATGGAAATTAATAGGCGGAAGGTAGAATTTGACACTAATAATTTTATCGATCAACCTAGTGGATACCATTCTTGCCAAGCTATTCTTGATATTAATGATGATGATCAAGATGTAATTGAGCCCAGAGATAGTAGTTCCTTAAATGTTTTGAGTGATGTTTTGATTTCAAATTTTAGTACTAACTTGAAGGAAAGTAACAATGGTGAATGCACTCTTGGGAACGCAACATCCCACACTTTTTGTGTGTTTGCGGGTAAGCAAATTAGGGTGTTTCTCCATCCTTCTCTTGAGAACAATTCAGTGGGAGAGTGAAAACTACCACCGAAAGTGCTTAAATATTAATCTCTTGGAGAATAGAGGAACCCCTAAATGCTCACGTGCTTGAGATCACCATGGAACAAAAATGTGGGTTGTTGGAGATGTTAAGGGAATGTGAAGAAACCCTAAGCTACTTGAAGAAAGTTTTGTTGGGGGATGATGCAAATCCTGATTGTTTTGACCAGTATGAAGGAAAGGAGACCAATCATCTCGGTTCGGTTTGTGAGTAAGCTCTAAGAAAAGGGAGTGAGTCGTACCAACAACGTTAACTATACTTGGGTTTGATCATTCAGATTGTTATTCGTGACTTTCCGTTGTTGTTGCTTGATTTTTAGTTTTTGTCATTAGTTTCATTGTTTTTCTTTGTGCTTTTCACGGTTTGTATTTCCATGATTTTGTAGCAATTTTAAACCAAGGCATTGGAATTTTGAAGGGATAAATGCTGGGAGTCAAGAAGGAAAAACTTGAATAAGAGGTGAAATCAATTTTTTTTAAGGACTAGGTGGGTAGCCTGCAACGAGTCGCGACAACCTCGTCGCGAGTCGCGATGGGCTCAGAAATTGTGGGAATTTTTGAACCCTTAGCCTCCAGTTTTCACAAGCCACAATGGCCTCGTCACGAGTCATGATGGACCATCGCGAGTCATGACAAAATAGTCGCGAGTTGCGACCAAATTAAAAATTTTGGCTGAAAATAGAGCTCTCAGGCTCCACTTTTCGTGAGTCGAGACGGTCCCTTTGCGAGTCTCAATGAAGTGGTCGTGACAAATCATAATTTTTGGCTAAAAATGGAGCTCTCAGGCTCCACTTTTTGTGACTCGCGACAGTTTCATCACTAGTCACGATGTCCTATCATGAGTGGCGACAAAGAGGTCGCAAATAGCAACAAAGAGGTTGCGAGTTGCGACGAGACCATTGACCTGAGTTTCCTTTTGACCTACCCATCGTGAGTCAGGATGTGCATCTAGAGTAGTTTTAAAGAGCGGGCAGAAACAGTATGAGGCAGCCATTCTTCGCCCTCTCTGCCGCCCTATTCATCTCCTCCACCGTTCCTCCACCTTCCGGCCACCACTCACCACTGCTATACCTTAGAATCAACCCTACACCACTCCCCAGTCCATCTTCTCCAATCTCTACCTATAAATCACCCTAGTTTGTTGAAGAACACAAAACCCTAGAATTTTAGGGTTTTGTGATTTTTGGCAATTCAGATTCAAATTGTTTGTGGGTTTAGATCCTTCTTCATCCTAAGCATCTAAGTGGTAAAAATTATTCACTTTCTCGAGCGTCAACTGTGATTATGTTGAATAATTTATTTTGTGGGATATTATGTGAATTATGTGTGATGCCTTAGGGATTTAGATTGTTGGAACTTTGTAGACTCTTGTGAATATATTGTACATGAGATTTGGGTTGATAGAGATTGTGTGAATACATTGTACTTATGGCTTGTTTGGATGTGAGATTAACATTATGCTCACTTTGAGTATGTTAATTTGCTTGTGTTGGTGTTGTATTTGCAATGTGTTATTATTGTGGCTTCAGTTGGGAATTAATTGTGGCTTATAATTGATATAAGGCATGTTGAGCATGGTTGATATTTGGATGCACTGTTATTATGATTAGGATAGTTTATCCATGGCACTTGAAATATTGACGTTATAAATGTACTAAATGCACTTGAAATAAATGCAATTGTGATTAGGACTTGAACTAGTTGGCTTGGATTTGATTTGGTTTGTGTTGATTGGCAAAACTAGTATAAGCTTGAGTATAATTTTGTGATATTGCATGTATGTATATTCCCGTGTGTTTGACTTTTGGTTGTGGTTGTTAGATATGACCCATACTACACCTAGGGCTCCTCTATGAGGTGGGTGCACCGCCGCTCCACCTCCACCTTCACCGTTGGCTCCGAAGTTGAGCCTTGTACCTCCTCCTCCTCCTGATAGGTACACGGGTTTTACCCAGATCACTGGGTCTTACACGAAGAGATGGGAGTCCCCGGCTAGCCATTAACTCAAGGAGACGAGTTTTGTAAACATACCCACATTACAGAGATGATCACTGAAGACTCAAAAACTAGCAGACTTTATTGCAGAGATGACCACTGAAGAAGGACAGAAAGCAAGCATGTATCACAGCATAAGAATAGATAAAGGAAAGTTAAAATGGGAGGAAGTGGCATGGGCATTGTTCGTTGATGGCGCATCCAACAAAGAAGGCTGTTGGGATGGACTGCTGTTCATAAACCCAGGTGGAGGAGAACATAGATGCTCACTACACCTCAATCTCCCGCTCACTAACAACAAAGTAGACTATGAGGCCTTGATTTGTGGATTGTATCTTAGCATCACAATAAAAGTTAAAAGTGTTTGAGTCTTTAGTTATTTGCTAATTGTGGTCTAACAGGTGCGAGGTGACTATAAGGTACAAGAAGAACAGTTAGTAAAGTACTTAAAGAAAGTACAACAACTGATAGCCTAGCTCAAATACTTCAACATACAACAAGTACCACAAAGAGAAAATGAAAATGTGGATGCACTAAGCAAAGTAGCGACAACAGGGTTTGATTCTCTCAGCAAACATGGAGATGCGGTGGTAGAAGTTATTCCAGTTAGAAGCACGGCGTCAACTACTGTATTAGTAGTTCAAACAAATGAAGTAAACTGGATGGCACCACTAATAGATTTCTTCACAAAGGGAATACTGCTAGAGGATAAGGTGCAGGCTAGGAATTTAGAGTTACAATCTAGTAATTACACCTACGAAGATGGGACCTTCTACAAGAAGGGTTTTTTTATCTCCATAGATAAAATGCATAGGACCAACACAAGCAGCAGAAATTTTAAAAGAGGTTCACGAAGGGCTGTGTGAAAAGCATTAGGGAGCCAGAACTATATCGAAGAAGATCACCCGAGCTGAATACTACTGGCCGACTATGTTTATCGATGAGCACATTTGTGCTTAAATGCAGGAGTTTCCAAATCTATGCTTCGTTACACATAAGCCACAAGTAGCTGTGACAGGTGTATATGGAGCTTGGTTGTTCGACAAATGTGGGATTGACTTAGTTGGACCATTTCCAAAGGACGAGAGCAATGTCAAATTCCTCGTGGTAACAATCGATTACTTTAAAAAATTGGGGAAGGAAAAATCATTATGACCAGTCACAGCTAAATTCACTAGGAAATTTGTATGGTAAAACATAGTATGTCACTTTGGGGTGCCACATACCATTGTCACGGACAATGGAACACAGTCACAAGCGGTGTATTCACGGATTGGTGTTCGATGCTTGGAATTGTCTAGAAGTTTACCTGTGTAGCGCACCCTCAAGACAACGACCAAGTGGAAGTAACGAACAGGACTATCGTTCAAGGAATCTAGAGGCGACTGGAGGGAAAACGAACTGGATGGGTAGATGAGTTACCAAACTCCCTTTGGTCGTATAGAATGACTTTTCGAGAACCAATAGAGAAGAAACCACACTCTCTGGTTTATGATCACGAAATAGTTATACCACTGAAAATCGGTAATTCAAGCCAAGGAGAAAGACAACCCAAATAAAATGAGGTTGGAGCTGGATGAGTTAGAAGAAAAAAGAAACTTGGCAACAATCACAGAAGCTAAGTATAAGAAAAGAAGGGCTAGAGTTTATAATCGGAGAGTAAAAGAAACACGGTTTCAGGTTGGTGATCTAGTGCTCAAGATGAACGAAGCTAGCTTGGCAGAAGAGCGTGGAATATTATGCCCTAATTGGGAAGGGCTGTACAAGATAACGAAGGCGCATAGATCAAACTGCTATGAGTTAGAGAGAATGGATGGTAGCAGTGTTCCCAAAACTTGGCACATAGTTAACTTAAGGAAGTTTTATATGTAAAACCAGTAAAGTGGCAGGAAATTCTAGCTCCCATGTATAGAAACCATGAAATCATCATTGGTGGTATTCGCTCCCGTATTTCATGTTGAAGGCGATATGATTATAGTATGAATCCTTTCGAATACAATCTTTCCTTTTCAAGTGTCTATACTTTGCGTTTGCAACACTAAGTTACGAATTCTTAATAGACCACTATGAAGAGGTTAATGACATAAGTGTTTATCACCGACGCCGCCCAACTCACTCCTTCACAAAAGATAAATGGAAAGAAGTCATGAACTTAACAATAAGGTGGATGTGCCTACATTGAAGCAAAAACAAGCGATAGATCTCGTAACTTTGCTCTCTCATTAAATTACAAGCTATGAACCTTTCGGCTTTGCACATTACATACTCTTAACAAAGCAAGCAATAGATTTTACTGCAAGGTCGATATGCGCACAAAACAACAACTAAAGCAAGCTATAGATCTTGCAGCTTCACACAACAAAGCAAGCAATAGATCTTGCTACTTGGTAGATATGCCTAAAATACAACGACTAAAGAAAGCCATAGATCTTGCAGCTTCGCACAAAAAGAAAGCAATAGATTTTGTTACTTGGAAGATATGCCTACAATAGAGAACCTAAAGCAAGCTATACACCTTTCGGGTTCCCAAAAAATAGAGCCAATACACTCAAAATAAATGAGTTGGAGATACGGGAAATGAGTTTGACGAAGATACATGAACCACACAGTCAATACCATTCAACAGTGTGAATGCCAAAAAATTAGGAGAGACAATCACTACATCCGAAAAATACAACAAAAACAACATCATTGGAAATGTCATCATATCTATCTATGCCAAAACGCTCGTGAGGAACCAGAAGAAGAGGAACCACCGCACCAGTGGTTGTGCTCAGCTTTGCGATGAAGGTGGGGTCAGCCCAAAGTTGATTTTCTTCGACCTCATGCTCCTTGCTAACCATATAGTCATATTGAAATTTCATGTGTAAGTAAGCAATATGGCGTATTTCACCCCTTTTCTCCATATGACTAATATATCTAGCATAATACACCATGAAATCGATGATTATCCCAAATTCCTTGCGGTCCAGCTGCATACTTATCACATTAACGGTCTATTCATAGCTCTTCATTTTGGTTCTTAAACCCTCCACTTCATCTCCCAACTTGCGAATATGTGCCTGAACAGACTCAGACAAATTGATCGGGTAATCACCGGTCCGGATGTGTTTATTTTAAGTGCATATTTTAGTACTTTTTGGGATCACTTTTGTGCTCTTTTGTTATCAAGAGCTTGTATTTTACCTTGAAATTATGTTAGGAGAGGTAAGAATGACTTTACGCTCATTTACATTTTTCTAAGTGGATTTTGTGTGACAACATAAGAATCGATAAAGGTGAGTTAAAATGGGAGGAAGTGGCTTAGACATTGTTCACTGATGGCATGTCCAGCAGAGAAGGCTGTTAGGATGGGCTGTCATTCATAAACCCAGGCGGAGGAGAACACAGATACTCACTACACCTCGATTTATCGCTCACCAACAACAAAGTAGAATATGAGGCCCTGATTTGTGGATTGTGTCTTAGCATCACAATGAAAGTTAAAAGTGTTTTGAGTCTCTAGTGATTTACTAATTGTGGTCCAACAGGTGCGAAGTGACTATGAGGTACGAGAAGAACAATTAGTAATGTACTTAAAGAAAATACAACAACTGATAGCCTAGCTCTAATACCTTAACATAGAACACGCACCACAAAGAGAAAATACAAATGCTAAGCAAATTAGCGACAACAGGGTTTGATTCCCTCAGTAAAATGGAGATGTGGTGGTAGAAGATATTCCAATCAGATCACGGTGTCAACTACTGTACTAGTAGTTCAAACAGATGAAGTAAACTGGATGACACCACTATTAGATTTCTTCGCAAAGGGAACACTACCAGAGGATAAGGTGCAGGCTAGGAATTTGGAGTTACAATATAGTAATTACACCTATGAAGATGAGACCTTGTACAAGAAGAGTTTTTTTTATCACCATGGATAAAATGCATAGGACCAACATTGGCAGTAGAAATTTTAAAAGAGGTTCACGAAGGGCTGTGTGAAACACATTAGAGAGTGAGAACTATAGCAAAGAAGATCATCCAAGCTGGATACTACTGGCTAACTATGTTTAACGATGTGCACAATTTTGTGCTTATATGTAAGAGTTTCCAAATCAACGCTTTGTTACACATAAGCCACACTCAGCTTTGATAGGTTTATATGGAGCTTGGCCATTCGACAAATGGGGGATTGACTTAGTTGGACCATTCCCAAAGGATGAGAGCAATCCCAAATTCCTTGTGGTAACAATCTATTACTTTACAACATTGAGGGAGGAAAAATCATTAGGATGAGTCACAGCTAAAGTCACTAGGACATTCGTATGGCAAAATATAGTATGTCACTTTGGGGTGCAACATACCTTTTTCACGGACAATGGAACACAGTCACAAGTGGTGTATTCACGGATTGGTGTTCGATGCTTGGAATTGTCCAGAAGTTTACCTCTGTAGTGCACCCTCAAGCCAAAGGCCAAGTGGGAGTAATGAACATGACTATCGTTCAAGGAATCTAGAGGTGACTGGAGGAAAAGTGAACTGGATGGGTAGATGAGTTGCCAAAATCCCTTTGGTCGTATAGAATTACTGTTCAAGAACCAATGGGGAAGACACCACACTCTCTAGTTTACGATCACGAAGCAGTTATACCAGTGAATATCAGTAATTCAAGCCTTCAAGTATGCAATTACAAGGAGAAGGACAACCCAGATACAATGATGTTAGAGCTTGATGATTTAGGAGAAAAAAGAAACTTGGCTACAATTATAGAAGCTAAGCATAAGAAAAGAATGGCTAGAGGTTATAATTAAAAAGTAAAAGAAACACAGTTTTTGGTTGGTGATCTAGTGCTTATGAAGAACGAAGCTAGCTTGGCAGAAGAGCGTGGAAAATTATGCCCCAATTGGGATGGGCCGTACAAGATAACAAAGGTGCACATATCAAACTGCTACGAGCTAGAGAGAATGGATGGTAGCACTGTTCCTCAAAATTGGCACATAGTTAACTTAAGGAAGTTTTATATGTAAAACCAGTAAAGTGGCAGGAAAATCTAGCTCCCATGTATAGAAACCATGAAATGATCATTGGTGGTATTCGCTCCCGTATTTCATGTTGAAGGCGATATAATTACAGTATGAATCCATTCGAATACAATCTTTCCTTTTCAAGCATATATACTTTGTGTTTGCAACATTAAGTTACGAATTCTAAAAAGACCACTATGAAGAATTTAACGGCATAAGTGTTTATTACGAACATTGCTTAACTCACTCCTTCACAAAAGATAAATGGAAAGAAGTCATGAACTTGACAATAAGGAAGGTATGCACACATCGAAGAAAAAATGAGCAATAGATCTCACAGCTTTGCACTCTCATTAAATTGCAAGCTATGAACCTTGTGGCTTCTCACATTACATACTATCAACAAATCAAGCAATAGATCTCGCTGCAAGGCCGATATGACTACTAAACAACAACTAAAGAAAGCTATGGATCTTGCAGCTTCGCACAACAAAGCAAGCAATAGATCTTGCTACTTGGTAGATATTACTACAATACAATGACAAAAGAAAGCCATAGATATTGCAGCTTCTCACAAAAAGAAAGCAATAGATTTTGCTACTTGGCAGATTTGCCTACAATACAGCAACTAAAGCAAGCTATACACCTTGCAGGCTCGCAACAAATAGAGCCAATACACTTAAAATAAATGAGTTGGATAAACGGGAAACAAGTCCAACGAAGATACATAAACCACACAGTCAAAAGCATTCAACAGTGTGAAGGCCGCATAAATAAGGAGAGAGACAACCACAACATCCAAAAAATGAAAAAAACAACATCATTGGAAATGTCATCACATCTATCTACTCCAAGACACTCGTGAGGAACTAGAATAAGATGAATCCTCGGACCGGTGGTTGTGCTCAGCTTCGCGGTGAAGGTGGGGTTCAGCCCGAAGCTGATTTTCTTCGACCTCACACTCCTTGCTAACCATATGGTCATATTGCAATTTCACGTGTAAGTAAGCAGGATGGTGTATTGCACCCCTTTGCTCCATATGACTAATATACCTAGCATAATATTCCTTGAAATCAATGATTGCCCCGAACTCCTCGCAGTCCAGCTGCATACTCATCACATTAACAGTCTCTTCATACCACTTCATTTTGGTTCTTAAACCTTCCACTTCATCTTCCAACTTGCAAATATGTTCTCGAATTGATTCAGAAAAATTGATATGCTAATCACTGATCCTAATGTGTTCATTTTATGTGCATATTTTAGTACTTTTTGGGATTACTTTTATGCTCTTTTGTTATCAAGAACTTGTGTTTTACCTTCAAATTATCTTAGGAGAGGTAAGAACTACTTTATGCTCTATTACCTTTTTCTAAGTGGATTTAGTGTGACAAAGGAAGAACATCGAGACTTGAAGACTAGAGGCCATTGAAGATCACCTTTTTAAGACTTTGAAGATTTGAAGATTAGCTTTGAATATTGAAGACAAGAAGAATTGAGGATTTGAAAGCAAGGCGACAAAGAAAAGAGGAATTGACACAAGGGTGAAAATGGGCAGCCCAGCCGGGCAAGCCCATTCCCGTCCGGGCTAGCCCATTTCCGCCCGGCAGGATCCTGCTACACTTTTTCTTTTCTTTTCCTCTCTCTTGTACTATAAAAGGAATTTTCGGCCATCCACTTCTAATCTTCTCCCTTTTGGCTGAACTTCCTCATCTCCAACCCTAATTCTCTATTTTCTTTCATCTTTTCCCTCTTTGTTTATGTATGAATTTATCCATGAAGGTTAGTATGATATGTATTACCTAAACTAATTCTTGGGAGCAACCGATTGAAGCTTTCGAACTTATGTGGTGAGATTCTCTATTTGCTCATTTATGAACATTTATTGGAGAGTATTTATTATACCATTAATGTTGTGTTATGCCTCATTTATACCATGGGTTGTTTGATTATATGAAATTTTCATATGATTGAAGTGTTAGGGTGCTAGGAATGTTTCAAATTTCTTAGCTCATTTGACATGAAATCCAAGAGCATTGATTTAGAACTTCTTTTGTATAATGTGTGGTGATTCTTGCTAGATAAGTATGTTAATGTGGATTGTTCTCATATTCATCCCATAGATGCAAAGAAAGGTTGAACCTTGAATGTGGTTTGTTCTAGGGTTAACCTAGTAAATGCTTTGTTTGGTTAAATGACAATGTCTTTGGTAGAAGGTTTGTAATTATCAAACCTATGGTCCTTTGTGTGAAATGTCATTGATGAAATACCTCTATGGTGTTGTTTTCCTAGGATGATCATCAATGAGGTTTGCAAATTGTTGTTTGTCTTTGCAAATTTCTATTAAGAAGGAATGAATGTTGATCTTTAAATGAGAAGTGATAACATTTCCCATGGACAATAAATGTAATAAATTAGTGAATGAATCTATGATCTATAGGAAGTTTGGGAGTGGAAGTCGATTGACCCCAAGGCTCCATTAATTGCTGTTTTAACTATATATTTAGTTTTTATTGCATGATTATGATAGTTCTCTTGCTTTGCTAGTTGTTGTCTTTCAATTTTATAACTTAGGACCAAAAACCAACCAAACCCCCCCATTTTTACATGCTTTTATATGTATCTATATATGCTTATATCTAGTATGTTTTCTCCTATATATGTTTAAACACTTGAAAGATCCCTCTTTTCATGGACGAACTTGACTTGCCATTATCTACTTAATTGTAGATAGGAAGCATTAGGGATTTAAAATATAACTTTGAGAGGTACGGCAACGACCTCCCAGGTTCCCACAATGAGATCTCTATGGCTAGTACCTCTTTGAGATGAAGATGGGAGAACTAGGAGTATGTCTTTCAACTCAACACATGTTTGTTCGAGTTGTTGCACTAACAAATAAAACCAATTGCACTCAGTGCAAAGCCACTCATTTTCTGTTTGCATTTATGTGTTTATAGCTAACTACTTGTCAAACTTACTTTGACAACCAAAGGCAGGAGAACTGAAACGGTCGCACTCACTCTGCTTTTCTTCAATTTATTAAATAGATCATCAATTCGAATACATTGCTTCTTAATGATCAACATCTTCTGATGGGCCGTGCGAGTTTTACTAGCAGCATAATTCCTAGCCGTTGTTGGAGCATCTTCATCATAGTCTACTGCTGACAACTGATAAGACCATCCTGTTTGCTTACAATTTTACATAAGTTATGCAATGCATCCTTGGTCTCCTTCATGGTTATATTCCACTTCCTTTTAAGATTATTGACACCCAGAAGCATATAATTCAAATGAATCCCCAAACTTGTCGCCCACTCCTGAACATGAACAAGGAGGTTAAGTGATCGCATGTATTCACTGGCACATTCAAGATCAACAAAACTGTGGAAAATGTCCTTGCCAAGTGATTCTACATTATACCTATCAAGAAAGAACTTTCCATAAGAACAGGTTGAACATGGAGAAGGAAATGAAGGGGGAATATAAAATTGCCACTTAAGACATAAGGGCAGTGATTCCATCTGCGAAAAATGATCAGAAGAAACAATCGCTTCATATTCTTTGGTGAAGGATCGAGTGGCACAGAGAAAGCTAATAGGTTCAGAAAAAGGATCCCTACATCCCATAAAGTCAAGCCATTTCTTGAATTTATGATCAACCAAAATATTGAAGCCCTGCACATAAGTAAGGGCGATGAGAAAAATAAAACATAAAGAGTGAACCAACATTAATATCGAAGGTCACATAAATAGTACAGATATGCACCAAAATATTGTCTTAAGGTTACAGTTCAAAACTCCTGAATAACCAGTACACCAAAAATCAACTAACTTCAGAGGTAAAGGTAGGCATAGGCTGGACACCGATAGCAGCGGCTTCCTGGCTTGGTTGCTGAGAGGGATTCTCTTCACTTGGTTGCTGGGCAGGAGTTTGAGTGCTCGAATTAACCTTACTGGAAACACTGATATTATTATTAGGAGTCATAAAATCAGTGCTAGGTTTAAATGGAAAATTATCTAGATAATCCACCTCACACCTTTTTAGCTTGACCACAAAGGGAAGATTGGGAAAATTGGAAAGATTGGAAAGATCTGACAGCAAAGTATATTGATGTCCCCCATCAAATATTTTTTCAATAAAGGATTTGTTCAGCTTTGTCCTCTTCTTCTCCAGGGTAGGATTCCACTCGCGCTGATCCTTTACCGTTTTGCAGTAACCAACGGTGCGAGCTTCTTTGGAAATGTTCTCAAAATATTTATAAAAAGACTGTCTTACAAAGTCGATCTACTAGAATTTGAGAGTATTTGGGAAAAGCAGGTCCATTAGTACACAACTCTTTTAACTCAACACGAAACAGATTTTCCTCCTTCTCTGCGAGTCTGGCCTGCCCCTCAGCAACGCTCATCCTTTCCTCAGCAGTATTCGCTCTCTCTTCAGCGGCATTAAGGGAAGTTTCAAGAGTTGTAATTTTTATTTCTCGGGCCTTATACTTCTTTGAGAGTGACTCATGAACAGGAGAAAACTTGGAAAGGCACTCACGTGCAAGCTGAAGGCCTTCGTCAACCTTATAAAATAAGGACACGTGAAACGAAGTCAGGCGGCATCTCACATACCAAACACTAAGACACATGTAAGATTAATTCAATTCAGCCGCGAATTTACCCAAGCCAACATATCGGGTAAAGAGAGGTTAGACATGATATCAGATATCATTACCTCATCTGAAGAGTTCTCTGTTCACGCCAAAGTTTGCAAACCTGATTGGTTATTACGCCCCTTTTTTGAAGGAGGAAGCAAATGTCTCGAGAGCCCTTCACCCCTACCCCTCTCTGCCTTCTTCTCCCTTTGTTCACCAGTGGAGCAATGCTTAATTCATTCCCTGCCCTCACGAGACATACCCTTATCACTAGGGCCCATTTATTACCACCCTGTGGGTGGGTGGTACTTTTAGCACCATTATCATAGTGAACGATATCCTCAACCACCTCATTATTGTCGCTCTCAAAGAAATATTTATCGATATCACCTTTACCCAAATCCATGCTTGAAATAAAATAAAAATCATAAATCAAATGAGCACATAAAAAAGTGACTGTTTGTCAAAATAAGAGACACTACATATGATGCACATGATGTGTCCATTTTATGTGCATAATTTAGTACTATTTTGGGCCACTTGTGTGCTCTTTTATTATCAAGAGCTTGTGTTTTACCTTGAAATTCTCTTAGGAGGGGTAACAGCAACTTTATGCTCTTTTACCTCTTCTAAGTGGATTTTGCGTGACAAGGGAAGAACACTGAGACAATGAAGACCAGAGGCCATTGACGATCACATTTTTGAAGACTTTTGAAGACTTGCTTCGAAGACATGAAGACCGGAGGCCATTGAAGACCATTTTTGGAGACATTGAAGACTTTAAAAGTGAGAAGAATTGCTATGAAGATTATTATATACCACAATAAGAAGAAAAGGAAACAAAGTAAAATTCTGGCACTCGTCGCGAGTCGCGATGGCCTCGTCGCGAGTCGCGACCAGCCCGTCACGAGTCGCAACCAACGGCTGGCCACAATTTCACCTTTTCCTTTTTGTACTATAAATAGCACTCTCTTTCCTCTCATTCACAATCTTCTTCACCCGCATTTGTATCACTGTTTAAAACCCTTATTTCTTCCATTTTCATCTTTGTAATCTCTTGTATTATGTTTGGTTGTTTAGCATTAATTAGTATGAACTCTTGTAGCTAAATCTAATTCTTGGGAGCAATTGATTGAAGCTTCCAAGATTATGTAGTAAGATTCTATGTTTTCTTATTTAAGAACATTTATTGGAGAGCATTTATTATGCCATAAATGTTATGTTTTACATCATTTATATCATGGGTTGTTTGAGTATATGAAATGTTTGTAAGATTGAAATGTTAGGGTGTTTGGAAAGTTGCAAATTTCTTGACTCATTTGATATGGAAATTCAAGAGCATGGATTTAGAACTTCTTGTATATAATGTGAGGTAATTCTTGCTAGATGAGTATGTTAATGTGGTTTGTACTCATATTTGTCATATAGATGCAAAGAAAGGTTGAACCTTGAATGTTGTTTGTTCTTAGTTTAATTTGATGAATGCTTTGTTTGGTTCAGTGTCTATGTCTTTGATAGAAGGCTTGTTATTATCAAACCTATGGTCCTTTGGGTGAAATGCTATTGATGAAACACCCCTATGATATGTTTTGTCTAGGGTGATCATCAATGAGGTTTGGAAATGGTCGTTGTTTGCCTTTGCAAACTACTCTTAAGGAGGAATGAATGTTGATCTTTGAATGAGAAATGATACATTTCCCATAGACAATAAATGTAATTTAATGAGTGAATGAATCAATGAGCTATATGAAGTTTGGAAGTGGAAATCGATTGCCCCCAAGGCTCCGTTATTATCATTTACATCTTATCTTTAGTTGTGTTGCATAATTAGCATAGTTCTCTTGCTTTCTTAGTTGTTGTATTTCAATTTGATAACTTAGGATCAAACCCACCAAACCCCCCTAGTTTACATGCTTTTATATATATATTTATGTATGTATATGCCTAGTATGTTTTCTCCTATAAATGTTTAAACACTTGAAAAGATACCTCTTCTTGTGGACGACCCTGACTTTCCATTATCTACTTTATTGTAGATAGGAAGCAACAGGGCTTCAAAGTATTAACTTTGAGAGGTACGGCGATGACCTCCCAAATTTTGGTGCCGCTACTGGGGAAGAGGCATTTATTTTTAAGTGTTTGGGCATATTATGTGTGATTATATGCTATTTGTAAATATTTGTTATTTTTATTTTACTTTTATTTCTTAGTTGATTTTCCATTTTCACGTGGCTTGGAGACGTATTGTTTGAGTTCTTGGTGTATGGTTCGTACGCAATCCTCTTCACAAGAACCCCTACAATACGACCCCGAGTTGGAGTTGAATTTGAGACGGGCTAGGAGGCTTTCTTTGGAAAGTGTGAATAACACTCCTCCTAGTGACCATTTTATGGATACATCTTCCTCAATAGAACATCAAATCGAGCATGAAGATGAGCATACGAGAAGGGAACCTCACCATCCTCCTCTCCAAGGGCGAGTCCCTCCCCTCCACCAAAGAGAAATCCCTTTGGGGCAACCTTTGTTGAGAGACATCATGGCCCACAACCTCGATCAATAACCGATGTGCATCGAGTATCTCGTGGTTGGAATGAACAGGCACTTTGAGCTAAAGACTGGGTTCATCAACATACTACCTATCTTCCTTGGTAGGCAAGGGGAGAATGCTAACAAACATGCCACCGAATTTCACTTCTTGTGTGGTGGTACGGTCCCCCATGGGATGGATGGAGATTTCTACAAGTTGAAGGCATTCCCCTTAACACTAAGTGATGGTGCAAGGGATTGGCTCCACTACCTACCGCCCAAGAGCATTAAGAGTTGGCTTAATATGAAAACAAAGTTTCTAGCCAAATACTTTCTGGCCTCTAGATCCATCGCCTTGAAGAAGGACATAAGCAACATCCTCCAATGGCATGAAGAATCCCTTTTCGACTATTAGGAGGGGTTCAAGAAGCTTCTTGCGAGTTTCCCTTATCACAGTTATTCGAAGGGGGATTTGGTTTATTGCTTCTACAATGGCCTTCTTGATGAAGATCAAAGGTTGGTAAGAAGTTCTTTTGGTGGAACCCTTGGGAACAAAACATCCTTTGAGGCTATGCAATTTTACGAAGAGCTAGCAGAAGAATCAAGAAACTTTAGCTCAAGGGCCGATTTGAGAAGAAGGAATCCAATGCCCGCAAGTGACTCTTCAAATAGTGAAAAGCTCGAGGATCAAGTCTCAGACCTTGCATCTATGCTCAAATCATTGATGACAAAGCCCGGGAATGCGCTACATGTTAAATCATTTTAAATTTGTTACTTGGCGCATCCTACGGACACTTGCCCCACTTTACAAGAGGATTATATTGAAGAGGTAAGTGCCATGGGCTATCAAGGGAATCAAGGCTACCAAGGAAACCAAGGATATCAAGGTGGGAAAGGCTACCAAGGTAACCAAAGCTACCAAGGTTATCAAGGGTACCAAAATCGGTCATACAATTTGGGAAATCATGATAACCCGAACCTCCGTTATGGAAACCCTCAAGGAAGCCAAAACCCTCAACCATATTAGCCTCCTCAACAACAATATAGGCCACCTCAACAAAAATTTCAAAGGCTCCAAGACAAACCCCGAGACCAAGGGGGGAGCTCGGGGCTAACAAAGGATGAGGTGATACAAGCCATTCACCGGCTGGGCATGTGCATGAAAAAAGTGAGAAGTTCCATAATGAAGCCAAGGAAAGTATCAAGAACTTGGAAACTTAAGTGAGCCAAATAGCTCAAGTGGTGAATCAGATGGAAGCCCGGGAAATGGGTAAGTTACCCTCCCAACCGGATATCAACCCTCGACAAAATGCAAGTGCTATCACTTTGAGAAGTGGTAAAGAGGTTGACTCTCCCATGGTTGGTGCAGTCATTGAGAATGAACCTAGGAAGCTTGAAATGCTTGAGAAAGAAGGGAAAATGGAGAACGGGGAAGAGGCCAAGGAACGAGCAAGGAAGGGAAAGGGGAAGGAAAAGGATATCACCGTTGAGAAATCAACCTCCATTTATGAACCTTCATCCCTCCCTCACAAGAAGGCAAGAGTAGTGGAGATCCCTCTATATGTGCCGAAGCCACCATCCCCGGAAGCTCTAAAAAAGGAGAAAAATGGTGTAGCCTTTCCTCCATCCTTTGGAGGCTATTTTCTTCGATTTCATTCTCTTTTCACCAATGAATTATGATTTAACAGATTCTCCTTAGATTTCCGCACATAATCATATGAAATTTGTGGAGAGATTTTGATCTTATTTTCTTCTTAGAGTTAGGGTTTTTTCCGA
Source organism: Rubia yunnanensis (assembly GCA_037428765.1). NCBI lineage: Eukaryota > Viridiplantae > Streptophyta > Magnoliopsida > Gentianales > Rubiaceae > Rubia > Rubia yunnanensis. The sequence continues at coordinate 67,852,958 of CM075063.1, forward strand.
GAATTGGTAAATTTTACGGATCTTGTTAATATTGGTGGAATCATTGTTGCAGTTTGGAATCCAAATCCATAATTGCAAAGGGTTTTTGTCTTTGGTACTTGGTACGAATCCTTGGATGAAGTTGGAGATTTGTTCACAAAATCCAATGTTTTTTGGGTTTAAGGTTTTCGGCAAGGGTTTAAAAGTGGTTAGATTAATTTTTCAGCACAAATTTAATCAAATCCTTGAGATCTGGATCGGTTTGCTTGAAGGGAGATTGTGGCATCTGCAAAACAAATACCGTAGGGTTTGATTTCCTTGCGGTTTACGTATTTGGTGGATCCTTTGGCTGATTTCAGGTTTTTTCTCTAGTTCATCAAGCTTGATTGTGTGTGGTTTTCAGTACGGTTTTCAGTACGATTTTCAGTATGATTTGTGTGGTTTTGTACATTGTGTGTTGTGTTGAATCCGATTTGATCATTGGATTGCTTGTTTTGGTTCTGCTTGAATTTTGTTAATCGCTATGGAATTCAATAGAGCATCACCCTCTGGAAATAAAGACAAGAATAAGGCCAGGGTACAAGGGCAAGCTGATGGTAGTGGTCGTGTGCAGCAAAATCAGAAGATCCATCCGAGAGACTGGAATGATCCATTTCTGGAGAGAATAAGATAGTGGGGTGATCCGAACATTCTCATGGAAAGGTCGAATATTGAAATTGTTGAAAACAATGGAGATATGGTCAACTTTGTACTCACGGAGGAGGAGATTAACAAAAAATTTTACAAACAATTTTATGGTTTTCTAGGAGTGTTCCCAGGGTTTTTTCCTGGAATGTATGCTATACGTATGCTTCTGGTTGCTAAGTGGAATGTTGCATGCACTGTTCAGACAAAGCTAAATGGCTACGTGATGTTTAAGTTTAACAGTGCTGAAGATAGAGATTTGGCAATGAATGGTCTTGACCATTATCTACACGGTAAGAAGTTGTTCATGAAGAAGATAGCTGAATCCAAACAGTATGATATGAAAATCCAGGCCACTAAACCAGTATGGATAAGGATGGATCATTTTCCTAAGGGCTACTGGCATAAGAAGGCATTGTAGAAGATAGCTACTTGTATTCGAGAACTAATCCTCATGGATAATAGTACGCTCGATTTAAGAGGTTACTAAGCACGCCTCTTAATTTGGGTTGACACATCTAAGGAGCTGAAGGAGAAAGTGAACTTTCGTGTACCAAGTGGGGAAGTGAATACGCAGAAGATAATTTATGATTACTGTCGCCCTTGGTGTCCGACTTGTGGTGAAAACACCCACCTAATGGAAGGGTGTGAAAATTTATAGAAAAATAAAGAAGAGGAGGTGAATAACACTACGGTAAGGAATGGAAACAATGGTGATAACATAAGGGGGAAGAAGAATCGCAAGAAAGGAGGTAAAGGCCAAGTATGGGTGAGAAAAATGCATGATCAGAATCTCGGAGATAGTGATGATATAGTTCTCGAAGATAGATCCTGGGGTAATGAAAAGTCAGAGAGATTAAAAAAGGGAAAAGGTATCCTAGCTACGGAGATATCTGAGAGTAATGAAGGAATAGGAGTGATCCGTGAAGGTGGCGAGACAGGCGCTAAGGCAACCTGAGCACCGGGGATTCGTATTGGTGTTGCAAGTATGGGAGCTAAGCAGACCGTCATGGTGCTGCAAGCAAGCAAGTTTTAAAGTAAGGATGTACGCCATGGGCGCAGCGTGGAGCGTTCTAGTATTAAGAAAAACCGTAGCGCAAAATCTGCCGGAGCCGCGCATGTACAAATACATGGTGTAGAGGAGCCAGCTTTTGGAGATGATGATCACCCTATCTCTGGAGCTAGAAAATTGCCTACTCAAATGATACATCCAGAAGTAAGAGGCTCTAAAATTCCAAGGCTGAACATGAGTAAAAGTAAGAGTAGAGTTATACTGGGCACAGGGGCTACACTAGAGTTCGGAGTAAGAGTCAATCTCGTAATCCTAAACCTGGCAGTGCTATTCGTAAACCTTTTCAGCGTATGCTAACTACCAAAAGAAGTAGCTCAGATGTTTCAGGCAATAAATCTGATGTGGGCGGTAGTCCGAAGCCAAAAGGGACCTTAGTTTCCCAATGAATGCTGCATCGATAAATGTTAGGGACTTATCGGCCCCTGTACGGAAGAGGTGGGTTAAAGGTATCATATCCACGCATAAGGTAGGCATTTGTGGTTTGCTAGAAACAAAAATGGAGGAAAAAGTTTTGAATATTTTCTTGAAGAGTTTTAAGGGTTGGAAGTATACGCATAATTTTGAGCTATGGCAGAATTCGAGAATACTTATCATATGGGATCCGAAAGGTTATATGGTGGATGTCCTTGGAAAATCTCTGCAATGTATTCATCTATAGGTGCGCAATCATTCTACTGGAGTTGAATTTTTATGTACTTTGTTTATGGTCATAGTGAGGGTAGAGCGGCATGCCAACCACTATGGGTACAGCTAAAGTCATTTGGTGGAAATTTGAACACTCCTTGGATGGTTCTTGGTGTCTTCAATGCGATTCTAATTCTAAGGGATCACCCTGGTTCGACGGTGCTAAGTCTCTATCCAATGAGGGAGTTTCAAGATGTTTGCATTAAGTGCAGACTGAGGGATGCACCTTCTATTGGGGAGCACTTGACGTGGCATAGTGCTGATTGGAAAATATGGAGGAAGTTGGACCGAGCGCTATTGAACCATGGATGGGATTCTGATGCTTGCCAAACTACTTTCCTACCGATTTCTGCCCAATCGGATCACAGTCCCATGGTTGTTAATATGTCGCATGAAATAGATGGTAAGCAAAGACCTTTTTGTTTTCAAAACATATGGTTAAATCACTTGAATTGCAAGAAAATAGTGGATGATTATTGGCAGCCATCGGTTGAGGGTACAATGCAATATTCGGTGTGTAGAAAGCTATTAAGGCTGAAGCGTCCCTTGAAGGAGTTGGGCGTGATTGACTTTAACCACATCTCAGAAAAGGTAAGGAGGGCGGATAGTGAGTACAGTGACACCTTCAGTAATTTCAATGCGTTGAATGCCTCAGCTCAAGATATAGAAGAGTTGTGAAGGTTTAAGAAAAAGGCAATGCTCTACTATCTGGCAGAATCATTCTTTCTCTCTCAAAAAGGAAGGATTAATCATATTACTATGGCAGACAAGGGTTCATCGTATTTTCACATGATGGTCTCGGAAAGAAAATGTGGAGGTATACCGGCGATTCTTGATGGAGACAACCGTATTGTAACTTCTAATATTCGCAAGAGGAAACTTTTTGTGGATTTTTATAAAGGCCTCTTCGGAAGATCAAGGGAGATGGTCTCTATTGATCAGGCGATAATCAGTTCGGGACCTATTCTGACAGATATAGAAAGGGCATTTTTTAACCAGAATATTGTAAGTAATGAAGTAAAACAGGTGTTATTTGCAATGGCTGATGACAAGGCACCGGGACCAGATGGTTATACAGCCGTATTCTTCAACAAGCAGTGGGATGTTGTGGGAGTGGAATTAACAAGACTGGTATTGGAGTTCTTCCAAACAGGTAATATATTGGCACAGTTAAATCACACTTTGGTTGCACTTATACCGAAGAAGCCAAACAATCTTAGAGTGAGTGACTTTAGACCAATAGTGTGATGCAATGCGGTCTACAAGATTATCACAAAGATTATTGCCAATAAACTGGAAGGAATATTTCCCGGGATAATTGACCCGTGTCAGGGTGCTTTTGTGAAGGGAAAGAATTTATTGGACAATGTCATGCTTGTGCAGGAATTTGTTCATGGTTATGGGAGAGCAAGAAATTCGCCTAGGTGCATGATCATGGTGAATCTGCAAAAAGCATTTGATACAGTCTCCTGGGATTTCTTAGAAGAAGTTTTACTTAGACTGGGTTTTCCAGAAAGACTGAAGGCCAGAATCATGACTTGTGTAAGAACTTCCTCATTCTCGATTGTAGTAAACGGTAAGCTATGCGACAAATTTAAGGGCCAGATGGGCATATGGCAAGGAGACCCCTTCTCACCCCTCCTTTTTGTGATATGTATGGAGTACTTTTTGAGACTGCTGAAGAAAAGGGTCGAATCAAGGCACTTTACTTATCATCCTAGATGTGAATTGCTTAAGATTACTCACTTGGCTTTTGCGGATAACCTTATGCTTTTCTCTAAGGCCAACACTGGTTCGGTCCATATACTTATGAATGCCCTGAATGAATTCTAGGGCACTTCTGGACTAGCCATCATTGTGGCAAAATCCAAGTTTTTTGGCATTAGGCTGAAGGAGGACTTAAGCTTCACTGGCATTCCATGGGCCACGTTCCCAGTTAGGTATCTTGGGGCGCCACTTGATTCCAGCAAGTTAAAGGTAACCCAATTTGGAACGCTGGTTGGAAAGGTAGATTTGGAGATTGCCAAATGGAAAGGACGTACACTTTCTTATGCTAGTACTCTAGAGCTTGTTAGATCCATTGTTGGAGGTATTGCAGGGTTCCGGATTCAAAACTTTATTATATAGTCTACGGTTATGGATGCTCTTGAGCAAAAGTGTAAGTGTTTCTTATGGGGAGGAAAGTATAAGAGCAATGTGTCATGGAAAAACCTATGCACTCCTAAGTCATTTGGGGGTCTCGGCTTAAGGGATTTTGTAGCATGGAATTGTGCTTCAATGGCTCAAAGGATATGGGACATCCACATGAAGAAGGATAATTTGTGGGTTAAATGGATCCATTCGTTTTATCTACAAGACAATGGGTTTTGGGGTAGAAACTCGAGGATTCAAAACGGCCGATTGGGTGAAATGTTTTCAAGCTATTTTGGTGATTTGTGCAAGCTAAGGGATGAATTGAAACTTATGTTTAATGGAGATGTCCAGGAAGTAAAAAATCATCTTAGTTCTTTGGCAAGTTCAGGAAAATTCACTAGCAAGCCATATGGTTTTATGCATCAACACAAATACCCGAGATTGTATGATGAGCTTTCAATAGCATTTGGAAGACCACACGAGAAAGTTTTCAATAGCATTTGGTGTAGCTTTATCCCTCCAAAGTTCTCTTTTATTACATGATTGGCAACAATACGGAGGCTGCACACTAAGGATAAACACCGTACTGAAGAGGATGAAAATATAGACAAAATTTGTTATCTATGCTACCTAGAAGAGGAAACAAATGACCACTTGTTCTTCAAGTGCGAATTCTCAGAAGTAGTATGGGAACGAGTAAGGAATTGGATAGGGTTAAGGCAAAGAACAAGTACGATAGAAAGTTCTATGAATTGGGTGAAAAGGCAAGTGAAGGGTTAAAAAATACGTAACAAATTTGGACCTCTAGCTTTGATAACTACAGTTTATCGTATTTGGAGGGAAAGGTATAATGTGGTTATGGATGGTGTTCAGCCAAGTTCTGATTAGGTACTTAAACGCATCATGAAGGATTGTTACATGGTCTTTAATCGCCTATTCCCGGATGAACTTTTTTATTAGGTGGCTTGGTCGCTGGTGGTGGGATGCGGGCGCTGGGCGCTGGTCACTAGATGATGGCCGTTGGCCACTGGTTATGGGCGCTGGGTACAGGTCATTGGTTTCTGGGCACTATGCGAAGGCATGTGGTTGATGGGTATTGGGCGCTGGCCATTGGTTTCTGGGCGCTGTGTGATGGCACTATGCACTGGCCTTTGGTTGATGGGCGTTGGTCGCTGGGCGTTGGTCGCTAGTTGATGGGCGTTAAGCGCTGGGCGCTGGTCTCTAGTTGCTGGACGCTGGTTTATTATGCGCTAGCTGTGGTCGATGGGCGTTTGGCACTTGGCGCTGGACAATGGTTGGTTAACATTGGTTAAAGGAGAAGGATGCCATGGTTTTTTTCTGGAATTTTGGTCAATGTACGTTGGGCACTGGGAGCTGGCAATTGGATTCTGGGCATCATGTGTGGGCGCTGGGCGCGGGAGTGAGGCAGAGGCACATGTGCCGCTCACTGAGCGCCAGGTGTGAAAGCATTGAATCAGGCGTTGGAGCCATTTGCTGGGCACCATACGCAGGATTTCCAATGTGGTCATAAGGCTTGAAATTGTGGGCATTATGGTTAGTGGTAACTTGGAATTAACGAAAATGGTTATAGGTTTTACAGTAAGGGCCTTTGACCTATACTTCATCCTCTACGCCTAGTTCTTTACTTTGAATTGACGGTTTATATGCGCACTATGCTCGCGCTACACTTAGTGTTAAATTGGCATAAAAAGCTGTCAATTTGCTCAAAATGGAGTGGGTGATTACATAATCGAAACGCCTGATGCATGTGGTATAAGTGTGTCCGTTCTCTAATCCTAAGGAGACTAATCTAGTTGGGATTCACAAGAGTAGGAAGCACGGCTTCAACACACTCTTGCCTACTAGATTATTCTTTGTCCTCCCCAAGAGAATGATTGAAGGCCAATAACATTCCTCTTTCTTCACCTTAGGGATGTATATGGTGGAGGCAGATTTCCACTCAGGCCAAGGAAGGCGCAAGATGGTTATCAGCTTCACTCAGACATATCTACACAACATCCAAGACCTCAAACCACTCTCAGCTGCGATAGGAACTCCAAAATCGATTACATTGGATTTTTGCATCTTTATTAAGATCTTGACCCGTAAACCTCTTCAAGACCTGAGATATTAACACTTGGTTGCATTATGGAATCCCAATGAAGAAGGCCTGGCATGTTAGGGGTAGAAGCGGTTCACATGGTTATGGATAGTGAGTTTGTTCTCATCCCAATTGTCTCATATTTCATAGCCCATTTTCACTTCAGATTGCGGACTATAGGTCCTTTTTCCATCTAGACTTGTATCTATTTTCCCTAGGCTTAGTATATCTAGCTCAGGGTTAGCAGTTTTTAAGAAATTGGGGGGGGGGGGGAAGGCTGCCTATTATGGTATCCCCCCCTCTCTCGGACTTGTTTTTCCCTAGGTTTCATCATTTAGCCTAGGGTTTTTAATACTTTGTATTTGGTAGGGTCGCCAATACCCTTCTGGGGCCCTACCGCGGCGTTCCACCGCATTTTCTATTTACCATATTTACCTCTAAAAGAAAAAATGAGGAAGGAATCCAACAAGGATATCTACGAAGTATTTTGTAGGTGTGAGGTAAATATCCCTCTTTTGAATGCGATTAAACAAATTCCTAGCTATGCAAAAAATTTGAAAGAATTATGTGTAGTAAATAGGAAACAAAGAACGAAGAATAAGCTTAAAAATGGGAGAAGTGAACATGTCTCCGCTTTGTGCCAAAGGGAGTTACCCCCTAAATGTAGCTATCCCGGCAAGTTCATGATCCCTTGCATGATAGGAAATACACAATTTGAAAGAGCAATGCTTGACTTAGGTGCATCGATAAATGTGATTCCTTATTCTTTGTAACAAAAACTGGGGTGGTGATGCAACTAGTCAATCGTTCTAGTGCATACCCTAAGAGTATCATCAAGGATGTGTTGGTTAGGGTGGATTCCTTAATATTCCCCACGGATTTTTATGTCCTAGACATGGAGCATGATAAACATGCCACCCCAATTTTGTTGGGGAGGCTATTTTTGAAAACCTCTAGGACCATCATTGGTGTGCATAACGGTACCCTCACCATGGAATTTGATGGGATTAAAGTAGAGTTAGTATAAATGAATCTATGAAGTATCCACTTGAAGTGTATTCTTGCCATACTATTTATTTTGTTGACAATGTGGTGCAAGATGTTTTTGAATTGAGTGGTGATGATTCCTTGTTAGTTTCTTTGGAAAATGAAGTTGAAAATGCATGTCTTGTATATTCCATGAGTACTAACTTGAAGGAAAGCATCGTGGAGTTAAGCATTCTTGAGGAAGTGATGCAAAACCCCAACCCTCTAGTCTTAGAGGAACCCGAAGAGCCGGAATTCCTCCCATCACTTGTGAAGGCTCCAGTGATTGAGCTCAAACCGTTGCCAAGTGACCTCAAGTACGCATTTCTTAGGGAAGGGGAGACGCTTTCGGTCATCATTTCAAGCAAGCTCACCAAGGAGCAAGAAGAAAGGTTGATGGTGGTGTTGTAGGAGAACAAAGAAGCAATTGGATGGACTATTTCCGACATCAAAGGCATAAGTACATCCACTTGCATGCATAGAATCTTGTTCGAAGAAGATGCAAGACCCATCCGACAACCCTAATGCCGTTTAAACACACCGATGATGGAAGTGGTGAAGGCGGAAATCCTGAATTACTCCAAGCGAGGTTGATCTATCCAATCTAGGATAGCAAGTGGGTGAGTCCAACTCAAGTGGTACCCAAGAAGAGTGGTGTGATGGTGGTAAAAAAATGAGAAGGGAGAAATGGTGCCCACCCGAGTTCAAAATGGGTGGCACGTTTGCATTGACTACCGGAGGCTAAATGCTGAAACCCGGAAGGATCACTTCCCTTTGCCATTCATAGATCAAATGCTTAAGAGGTTAGCAAGCCACCCCTTATATTTCTTTTTGGATGGGTACTCGGGGTATTTTCAAGTGGCTATCGCCCCAGAAGACCAAGAAAAGACCACGTTCACGTGCCCCTTTGGGTTGTTTGCTTACCGGCGCATGCCTTTCGGGTTATGTAATCCCCCGTAACTTTCCAAAGGTGTATGGTAAGAATTTTCTCAAAATTTGTAGAAACGTTTTTCGAGGTATTGATGGATGATTTCACCATTCATGGTAATTCTTTTGACAACTATTTAGCAAATTTGGCACAAGTTCTTAAACGTTGCATTGATACTAATCTTGTGTTAAATTATGAGAAGTGTCATTTTATGGTAGGTCAAGGTATTGTTTTAGGCCATGTTGTCTCCTTTAAGGGTATTGAGGTTGACAAGGCAAAGATAGACACAATTCAAACTTTGCCTTATCCTACTAATGTGCACGAAGTGCGCTATTTTCTTGGCCATCTAGGATTCTATCGCTGATTCATCAAGGAATTCTTGAAGATAGCATTTCCTTTATGCAAGTTTTTGTAAAAAGAGGTGGAATCTGTGATGGGTGAGGTTTGTAAAGGGGCCTTCGATACATTGAAAGGAAGGTTAGTTTCGGCCCCTATTATACAACCCCCCGGATTGGTCGATGCCTTTTGAGATTATGTGCGATGCGAGTGATTATGCCATTGGAGCGGTGCTTGGTCAAAGGGTAGGGAGAGCACCTCACACCATCTGTTATGCATCCATGTCTCTAAATGAAGCCCAAAGAAACTATTCCACCACCGAAAAAGGAGTTTCTAGCAGTGGTATTTTCTTTGGAAAAATTTTGATCTTACTTGCTTCGTACAACAGTTATTGTGTATACTGACCATGCAGTGCTTCATCATTTAATGACGAAGAAAGAGGCCAAGCCAAGATTTATTGAATGAATTTGAGTTAGAGGCGCAAGATAAGAAAAGTGTGGAGAACCTCGTGGCCGATAACCTAAGCCGGTTGGCACCCTACCAAGATAGTGAGATAAATCTATTAATGAAGGAGCAATTACGGGAGGAGTTCCCCGATGAACAATTTTCCCGATGAACAATTTTTTGCTATGAGGGACCTCGAACCATGGTATGCTAACATTGTGAACTTTCTTGTCTCTGGTAAATTTCCTCCTCACTTTTCTAAAGCATAGAAAGATAAGCTAAAGAACAATGCAAAATATTATGTGTGGGATGATCCCTTTTTGTGGAAGTATTGTGTAGACCAAGTTGTTAGGAGATGCATTCCCGATAATAAAGTACATTCAATTCTCACCTTTTGTCATTCTTATGCATGCGGGGGCCATTTTGGAGCTAAAAGGACAGCTAAGAAAGTCTTGGAAAGTGGTTTTTATTGGCCTACTTTGAATAAGCATGCATACATATTTTTTAAGGCTTGTGACAAGTGTCAAAGAGTAGGAAATATCTCATCTAGAAATGAGATGCCCCAAAAAGCTATGCTATATTGTGAAATCATTGATGTTTGGGGTATTGACTTTATGGGACTGTTCCCTAGTTCTTATGGGTTTGCATATATTCTTCTTGCCATTGATTATGTGTTGAAGTGGGTTGAAGCAAAACCCACTAGGACTGACGATTCTAAAGTGGTTGCAGAATTCCTGAAAGATAAAATCTTTTCTAGGTTTGGGGTACCCCGAGCCTTGATTAGTGACCGTGGACCCCATTTTTGCATTCAGACCATAGCGGCACTCTTGAAGAAGTATGGCATCACTCACAAGACATCCACCGCCTATCACCCGCAAACCAATGGGCAAGCCGAAGATTCCAATCGGGAAATGAAGTCCATCCTTCAAAAAACTATTAACCCTAACCGGAAGGATTGGAGTTCTCGGTTTAAAGATGCCTTGTGGGAATATAGGAAGGCTTACAAGACACCAATCGGTATGTCACCATACCGATTAGTGTTTGGTAAGCCTTTTCATCTACCGATGGAAATTCAACATAAGGCTTACTGGGCAGTCAAAGAATTCAATCTTGATATAGATGAGGCCGGCTTGCATAGGAAGTTACAATTGGATGAACTGGATGAGATCTGGAGGGAGTCCTATGAGAACGCCAAAATCTATAAAGAGAAGACAAAGGTGTGGCACGACAAGATGATCATCAAGAAGAACTTTAAAGTTGGTCAAAAGGTATTCCTATTCTAATCTCGCCTTTGCCTATTTCCAGGTAAGTTGAGGTCCCGATAGACCGGTCCTTTTAAGGTGGTTAAGGTATTCCTGCATGGCACGGTGGAGATTCTAGATTGAGCTAAGTCCAATACATTCAAGGTTAATGGATAACATTTGAAACCTTACCACAAGAATTTTGTGCCGAAAAAAGGAGAGGACGTTGATCTCCTCGATTCGGTTTGTGAGTAAACCCAAGAAAAGGGAGTAAGTCATGCCGACGACGTTAAATAATCTTGTTTTTGATCATCCGGATCGCCATTCGTGACTTTCTGTTGATGTTGTTTAGTTTTGAATTTTTTCATTAAGTTTCATTATTTTGCTTTATGCTTTTCACGGGTTGTTTTCTCCATGATTTTGTAGCAATTTTGAAGCCAAGGCATTGGACTTTAGAAGGGAGAAATGCTTGGAGTCAAGAAGGAAAGACTCGGACAAGAGAAGGAATCAGAAAATCTTTTTCTAAGTACCAGGTTAGTAGCCCGTCGCGAGTCACGATCACAATGTCGCGAGTCACGAAGGGCTCAGTAATTTTGGGTGAAATTTCAGCTCTCGGATACCACATCCCGCAAGTCGCGATGACCTCTTGAGGCCTCATCGCGACTCACGATGGCATCGCGAGGCATTCATCGTGAGTCACGGCCAACACTTTCTACGAGCACGATAGCCTCGCAATGGCCTCGCGAGGACCCCATAGTGACTCGGGATGGAGTAGTCGCGAGTTGCGATGTACTCAGAAATCTTGTGTTGAAATGGACGGCTCAGCCTCTACTTTTCGTGAGCTACAATGGCCTTGCAATGAGCTCGTTGTGAGCCCTCGAAGTGTACCCCCTCGAGACCTTAAGGAAGCAAGCCCTCAACTCGAGTAAAACTTGAATGACCATCACACTCTCAAGGCCAGTCCTCGAGACCAACCCTAGAGACATATCCCCTCAACACCTCGAAGCCCTGAACCCTCGACTCGAGCGGAACCATAAAGTTCATCACCCACTCGAGGCCACCCCTTCGAGAAATCCCCACCTTGAGTCCTCGAAGCTCTAAACCCTCGACTCGAGCAGAACCATAAAGTCCATCTTCTTGAGACTAGCCCTTCGAGACATCGCCACCTTGAGACCTCGAGGTAGCAAGCCCTAGACTCGAGCCAAACCGTAAAGTCCATCACCCTCTCGAGGCCAGCCCTTCGAGACATCACCACCTCGAGACCTCGAGGTAGCAAGCCCTCAACTCGAGCTGAACCATAATGTTCATACCCTATCAAGGCCAGCCCTTCGAGACATCACCCCCTCGAGACCTCGAGGTAGCAAGGACTCATCTTGAGCTGAACCTAAAGTCCATCATTCTCTCGAGGCCAGCTCACGAGAATAGCCTCTTAAGACCTTGAAGCCGCGAGCTCTCGAGGTGTGATCTTTTATCCTTGAGCCTAGCCTCTCGAGACCTCGAAGTCACAAGCTCTCGAGGTGTGATCATTCATCCTCGAGCCTAGCTTCTTAAGACCTCGAAGCCGCGAGACCTTGATGTGTGATCTTTCATCCTCGAGCCTAGCTTCTCGAGACCTCGAAGCCTCGAGCCCTCGAGGTGTTATCTTTCATCCTAAATCCTAGTTTCTCAAAACCTCAAAGCCTCGAGCTCTTGAGGTGTGAGCTTTCATCCTCGATCCTAGCTTCTTGAGACCTCGAAGCTGCCTGCCCTCGAAGTGTCATCTTTCATCCTCTAGCCTAGCCAGACCTAATGCCCATCGAGACCACACGTCGTGAGTCACAACGGCTGTATGAACTTCTTTAAATGATGGGCTAAACCCACTGTTCCACAAACATATCCAAAATCTTTCATCTTCTCCCGCTACTCTTTCACCTTCTCCCACTCCTCTTCGCCATCTTCAACCTGTCCTCCACAAGCGCCACTGCTCGCCGCTCGCCGCCGCCCTCCACCACTCCATACCCCATCCTTTCTTCCCAACCTCCACCCACAAATTGAAAAAAAAAATCATTGAAGAACACAACCCTTGAATTTGGGGGTTTTGTCACTTTGAGCAATTCAATTTCGAATTGATTGTGGGATTCCTCTTTTTTTTTCCTACGCATCTTGGTGGTACATTTCTTCACTTTATTGAGCTTGAATTGTGATGACAAATCTCTAATCTATTTTTTAAAATTTTTTATGGATATTATGTAGATTATGTGTGATGCCTTAGGAAATTGAATTGTTGGATAGTGGTTGATTTTGGTGAATAAATTATGCCAGCAATTCAATTTGATGAGTATTGTGTGCATATTTTGTGGTTGCGGTTTTGATTGTAATATGCTTGTATGAGTTGGGATTGTGTGCATTTGTGTTGCTGTGGCTGAGAGCAGATTGTGACTTGTGCTAGATAGGAGGCATGTTGGCCTTTGATTCAACATAGTTGTTATTTGGATAGAATGTTATTGTGCTTTGCAATTTTATTTTTCTTAGGGTGGTTTAGCCATAGAACGTGAATGTTGACATTGTGAATGTACTAATGGTAGCTAAGCTAGTTGAGCACAACCGTGGTTTTGAGATAGAGCATATTGATTTCAACTATGTGAACTTCATGGATTTGAGAATATGGGCTTGTTGGACATGGTATGCATTGTATATGAAATTGTGATTAGGACTTGAACTAGTTGATTTGATTTCGATTTGGCTTGTTATGATGAACTAGTTTAAGGTTGAGTATGAATTTTCAATATTGCATATACACATATTCCTGTGTGTTTGACTTGTTTGCTGTGATTATTAGATATGGCCCCCACGAAGAGACCTAGGGTGCCTCCCCGAGGCGAGCGCACCATCACTCCACCTCCAACGCCTCCACCAGCTCCGAAATCGAGCCATGTACCTCCCCTACTAGATAGGTACATGGGTTTGACCCAGATCACCAGGTCCTATGCAGAAAGGTGGGAGGCCCTAGAGAAGCCCCAACTCAAGGAGACAAGCTTTGTCAATGTGCCCACATTAGATGCTCTCGGCTTCACTCAGCCTATCTGATGCCTCATCGCAAAAGGGGGAACGGAAGGGTTTATGAGTAGGAGCGTGCCTTCTTACCGGAGGACACACTAAAATTCTTGTCCACGGTCCGTATAAGTAGCATGAGAGGCGTTCAACCCTGTGAGGGGTACATTTATTTTAACTTAGATGATATATCTAGGAAAATGACCGTCTCGTAAATTGAAGAGACCTTTGGATTTGACATAGCGGAGATACGGGCCAGGTTGGACCCACAGGCCCACAAGCGATCAATTGAGGATGACATGCACTTTTGGAATGGAATCAACATGAGGCCAAAGAATCCCCATGGTAAGAGTAGTGCCATCATCCACCCTGCACTCCGTTATGTGCACCGTCTATTGGCTGGCAGAGTACTTTGCTCCGCAGAGCCGACGAATGTGCCAGACAATGACATTCACTTTTTGTGGCACTTAACGAGTAGAATACAAGCTGTGGGAAAAATTGTGGATGAAAAGAATTGTGGAGGTGGCAGGAAAACCCAAGGGGAAGATCATGGTCGGAGGCAGAGTACTTGGGATTGGTTTCACCAGCTGATTTTGCACGATTAGGGAGGCGAATGTCCTATCTTATCACCATGGAGGGGCTAATTATATTTGAGATCCTTAGTGCCACACGGACCATGGGGCTCTTCTATTGGTTGTATGGTGGGAGAAAGGTCACATTCATGACACTTCCTCAGCCGAGCAAGACGGAGCTAGAATTTGACACACCTCTGGGAGACATGGAAATTTCACGGGACTCCTCATGTAGAGATGATTTCTAGTGCATGCTCCGCGACCTTGGCCCAGCTCTTTTCTAGCGTGATGATAGCACTCTACCTCCGCGACCTTGGCCCAGCTCCTGTCTAGTGTGATTATAGCCTAGTTGGGGGGTCAATTGTCTTTAAGGTCATCATAATTCGAGCTCATTGAGTTTATTGCAAATTCTGTTTTGTTGGAACTACGACAATTATTATTAGAATTTATGTACTTACTGTAAGGATATTTTTATGACTCCTATTTTTCTCATAATTTAAGTTCCTTATTTAACTATTGTTCCACTTAGGGTTAGTACTGATGTGTCTCGAACCAGTCAAGAAGATGAACCACCGGATCCTTAGCATGTGACTAACAAGACAGAGCCTTCGAAAATGTTCTGGGGGAGGGGGAAACCCTTTGATGATAAAGTTATTCATTGATATGAGGAAGAGGAAATAATAGTGAATGACTAAAAAAGGAATGGAATACCTTCATATTTATAGCCTTTGAACCCTAATATGTAATAAATGACAATATTGACCCATGCATGACTAAACCCTACTGGGCTAAGCCATCCCGAAGATATTATTTAATGAGTTGGGTTGCAGCCTAACTCTAACTACATAAGTGTATCACAAATAAGTACCTCATGATAACTCTAAGTATGGCTCAACGCTTAGTTGCCACAAACTAAGAATCTAGCCCTTGGGTATTAACCTACAACCCCTGAGAATTAATTAACATCCGACCCAATTTTTTGATGATCCCAATATCTTTCGCATGATAATTTAATTACAAGAATCCCCTATTACAACCCTGGTAGCTCACAAAGCTTGTGTTACCACCCCAGTATTCTCAAGGCTATAAGCAAGTCTTAGTAATGCAACGGTCCCATGCCATATTCAAATCCTAGCGCTTAATCATGCAAGAATCTAACTAGGTTATATCCTAATCACATTCATCACAATAATTATGGAAAGCTAAAGCACAAATTAAGCATGATAATCTATAGAAAAATAAATAGATACGAAATTTGAAGTCTCACAAATAAAATGTTAATACATGCTCGCAAATAACACCAAGTCATAAACTAAGCTACTAAGATTAAACCCATGTTATTCAATGGAATAAATGTCATAGGAATGTGAAATGAATGAAAAGAGAGAGAGATAAGATTGTGGTTTAGTTACTATTCAACCGCCTCCCTCTAACCCTAGATGAATATGCCACTTTATATAGAAAAGAGAGAAAAGGGCCCAAAAGCCTAATGTAAAACCTTTGTGCTCAGTCGTGCATGACCCATGAAGCTTTGAACGATCTGTGTGGCACATTATGTACACATTTTCATGGACCATAACCTGGAACAGTTTTCTTTAAATTTCTGCTTGCACGGGCCTTGCCAATCTGCGCGGCCTGTGTCTGGGATCTCTGTTCCATGCCTCCTGCTTTTAAGGGCCGAGCAAAATTGCACGGCCTATGTACTAGAATGTTTCCTTCCACCAACTGCTCACATGGGCGATGCAGATATGCAAGACAAGTGTTCTAGGTCATTCCTTTACATAGACTAATGGCTTTCCCCAGGCAATACTACACGGTTCGTGCCTCGTACACTTTTTTCTGGAATTTTACTTTCCTTCTTCCATGGTCTTCGACCTTCTACCACTTAAAAATTAGTGGCCTTTACTCTTCTACAAATCTTGCGATTGACCCTCAATATACTACCTCCCTTGCAAATGGAATTCGCTCATGATTAAACTACAATTCAAAGCACACAAAAAAGATCTAGACAGTCACAAGGGAAAAATCTCATTAGGTTCAGAATTGGCTCACAAAATAGGGAAGTTACATAAAAAAAGATAATGGTTCTAACTCTCTATTGTGCAAAACCTATCTAAACCTAACTAACCACCAACAAAAACATTGAAAGGGAGATGTTAAATGCTCTAAGAAAACATTCATTATACATCTCATCAAATCCCCTTCACTTAAACCTTTACTCGGACTTGAGTAAACAAGAACAAGTAAAGATTGGAGTGTATACTAAGTATATAATTTCCCAGAACTACCCTAACCCCAAGATAAAAGAATATAAAGCTCTCACATCCCGAATCTATGGTGTTCTAACCAACCAAAAAACCAATAATATATGCTCTGGTTGTGGTAGAACCATGAAGTTTTACACTTTTGCGCCATGATAGAGCGTTTCTCCAGGGTTAGGTGATTTCAGTGTTGGCAATGTTAGAAGCTGTTATTTTAAACCATTATATGCTATCTGTCATTCTTGGCTCCAGCTGAACTTCTTGGCCTTTTTAGAACTTCGAATAGTGAGAAATACTTTTCTGCTTTTTGAGACGAACCTTCTGAGTGGTGCCAATGACCCCATCAAAAATTTTCCCTATTTGACAGTTTGTGGTTAAGGAAGATTAACTATGGCTTGAAATTTCTTTGGGTTGGCCTTATAATGCCCTTCGAGGACACCTTGTATCCTTATAAATTTTGCGCCTCAACCCCAAATACACACTTCTTAGGGTTGAGCTTCACCCTTATGGCACCTAGTGTGTCCAACGTCTCTTGCAAATCTACAGCGAAGCTATCCACCCTCCTGCTTTTGATACCATGTCATCAAAATATACTTCAAAATTTTACCCTATTTAATTACAAACTGTGATATCCACTACTCGTTGGTATGTTGACCTTATTTTTCAGACTGAACGACATCTTTACGTAATAGAACGTCCCAAAGCTTTTTATGAAAGTCATTTTCTGTGCGTATTCTAGATTCATTAATATTTTATGACATCCCTTGTATGCTTCAAAAAATGCTAGCACCTAATACCCTGGAATTGCCTCAACTAAATAATTAATTTTTGGGCGAGGATAACAATCCTTGTGGCACGCTTTATTAAATTCATAAAATCAATGCACATCCTCTATACCACGTATGTATTATTCACCATAACTGGGTTTGAAAGCCATTTTGGGTATATGACCTCTTTTACTATGCCAGCTTGAAGTAGTACTGTAACATCTTCCTTGATTGCTTTCTGCTTGTAGCTGCCGAAGCTGCACTGCTTTTGTTTAACCGCGTTATTGATTTTCAAAGAGTGTGTAGCGATGTGTGGGTCTAATCCCCTCATGCTATGAACACTCAATGCGAAATTTTCTTTGTTTATTCGCAGGATTTCTATGATTCTCTGTTTCTCTTCATTGGGAAGGTATTTCCCTACTCCTACACACTTTGAACTGTCTTGGCTATCCAGGTTAACCAACTCTTTTTCTTCCCCTAGTTCTGCTAGCGATTGTGGCTGATTTAGAAAGTATCCATTTGAGATCGTGTTAACCATCTTTGGTTTATCTCCCAATCTTCTTGGCTTCATTGCGATGACCATGCATTGCCTCGTAGTTTGCTAGTTTCCTCTTACAGTTGTAATTTTGGCTGGAGTTAGGAATTTCATGACCAGGGAGTAAGGGGACCTTATGGCCTTTGCTCTATTCATCCATGGTCTTCCTGTAATAGCATTAAAAGAGCTTAGAGCATCCATAACTATGAAGTCACACATGATTGTGCAATTCCTTCTACTTTCCCCAGTAGTGACAGGTAGTTGTATATTATTCAAATGCGTTTCTGATCGCCCTGTGAATCCAACTAGCGAGGACATGGACTTTTTTAGGTCCATTCGTTTGAAACCTAGCCTTTCAAAGCAGTCAATAAATAGTATTTTGACTGCTCTTTCATCGTCTACAAACACTCTATGTACAGTATCATTTACAATTTTTGCTATAATGACCATGGAGTCGATGTCAGGAAAAATGTTTTGCACTGCATCCTCTTCGCTGAAGGTGATTTCCTTATCCGATCGGAATATTTTGTCAGCAGGTTCTTGTGGGAGTGAGTATCGTGGTCTAGCTTTCTAGTCATTATTATACAACGACTCTGTAGATCCCTGTATCGACAAGATGACTGTTTCTGGTAGTTCATCGCCTTCATCCTCTTTGCGGTCATCTTTTGATTCTTTGGCAATGAGGACATTGTCCCCCTGATTCCTTGCTAAGGTGTTCGGTGTTTTGGTCTTTTTACCATATTGGCTCCCCCCTTCCCTTCTATAATGACCTAAGAGGCTATTCCTCAAATTTTCTTCAAAGGTCTCTGCAATACTCGATGTCTTTTTTCTTCTTGGATCTTTTTTCTGGTGGTGCTAGCATGGGTGCTGGCTATCTCAATAAATCCTTGTGTGCTTTAGATATTTCTTTCCTTGGCCTTGTCAAAGGTGTATCTTTGAATGTTGTAGTCTGTGAAGCTATTTCTCTTCCTTTGAAATGAATGATTCCCTTTCCATTTTTCACGAATCCCTTCAGCAAATACTCTGCTTCCATCATTCACTTTTTGCCTCTTTCCTGCTCAATTTTACGATTGTTTGTTTCTTCCATTTGCACATACTGCTCAATAATATTTTGTAGCTCCAATAGGTTTTCAGGCATGTTCTTTGTTAGTTCTTTATAGAACTCTCCTGATCGCATGCCTTCTGTGAACGCTCATAATGGCGATTGGAAGGACAAGCCGGGAACCTACAAACTTTCTGCAACAAACTGATTATGATATGTTTGCTAGGTTTTCATCACTTTGCAGGGCTATGTTATTGCGATCTGTGATTCTTAGTCAACTTTTGTTTCTGGTAGAAGTGACCCAGAAATATGTCAGACAGTTGTGCCCAAGATTTGATGTTGGAAGTTCTTCATACTAAGTGATCATTGTTCCTGTCAAAAAGATAGGAAATACCTTGCAAACTAATTCGATGTTTGTGTCCTGAAATCTCATGCTATTTTAGTGTGAGTATAGAAACTCTTTTGGTTCGTGGTCCCATCATAGATTTTGGCATGTAAAGGAAGATTAAAGTCCTTTGGCATTTTAAAATCACGTAAATGTTAAGCTAGGGGTAATTTATCTATGTCATCTTCTGATTTACCCTTTTTTTCTTATTCTGGGGGTTTTTGCTTGAGCGTCTTAGAAAATAGGTCACAAAGACTTTCTCTGTTCTCTTCCAAGAATGCCACAAACGCTCTTTTTCCCATTGTCATAGTTATTGTTTGGAGACTCTGCTTCCTCCCCTGTTTCCTCCTTGGTTGTCCTCTCCAAGAATCTTCTTACCCGTAAAACGTATCCTGGAAATGATTCTGGGAGAAGGGCTCTGGCGATCAAGCCAATCTTCTCTTGTTAGAATTGGAATTTCTAGAGATAGTTGCGCTTACCTTAGCTCTTAAAGTACTTGTTGTATTTATAGCTAATCATGGTTGCAACTTCTTGCTTTTAGGGATTAAGATCATGGGCATAACATGATTGCCACATTCTGCGTTCATGGCCTTCGTGTTCATTGCTTATTCCGAACATCTCGGCCCATATATTCCATCACGAATGAAAACTCCTCATGTAGCTAATCCTTGTCTTGGGCTGAAACATGTTTGTTTCGTTGTGGTATATTATTGGGCTAGGCCTAGTGACCATAATCCTCTTGATGGTTGGGCCAAATATACACCAACATGCACCTAAAAAACTAAAAACACATAGTTACCCTAGAAATGAAAAACCCCCGTATTTTTATTGTCGTCCTCACGACTTATTCTTACTTCAATTAGCAATCAAGGAAAAACCATTCTTCGGTCACTGGAGTCGCTATTCGCGACTCCACCAATGATGCCATCTTTTTGAACAGGTCTCCACAAAGTGTCATCCTTACCTTTGAGACCAGGTGTCTAAGAGACTTCATGTCCAACTTTCACCATTGTTGAAGCTTTTGATTTCACCTTGGGTTTAGGAGGAGGTTGAGGAGGTTTCAATTCCTTCCCTCATTCCCTTACCCATTACATGTTAGTGTCCGTCAAATTTGAAGAGAAAAGATTCATCTAAGGCATAAGAACACTAGTAACATGCTTATCATGAAAATGTTCAACAAAATTATTCTTTATCAAGATCATGATATGAAATGCCTCAACACTATCAACAGAAATAACGAGCTCATTTTCCATGTAAGATTCACTAATAATGTCATTCCCATTGATAAAACCAATGTCATTGAACGATAAGAAGAGGTAGATGCATGATTAGACTTATAAATCTCAAAACCTATATTGTCCTCATATCCTCTAGGGTAAGTTTCCCATTGTGGACATTAAGCTTTGTTCTCAACGATTTAAGAAATGGTCTCCCCAATAGAATTGGGGGTGCACCTCCATTGTGTGTCATATCAAGAACAAAGAAATCAAACGAAAACACTAGTTCTCTTAGTGTAACAAAAAAATCCTTAACTATCCCCTTAGGACTAGTTTGTGAATGATTGGTGACCCACCTCCACCTGAGGCTGTTAATTGCAGCTAACTAACCCAAGCAAAGTCTTTGAGAGGTGAAAAATAAAATTCATAGTTCTTCACCCTACTCATTACTATGCTACCGATAAGGCAATTAACGGTAAGCCCTGGGTATTTCCACAAAGGCTCTTGGGCCGAACAATCAATTAAACACAACCAAATCTGAGTTGTCAATCAGAACGTGTTGCTAGGAGTAGAAATTATAGTAAACATGGGGGTTTGGTTTTTCACTTATCAACTACTAACATGAAAGTGAAAAACACGTAAACTATATAAGTTAAACACTTTTGGGAATGCTTGCGTAACATGGTTGATTATATGCTTCGGTCCTCGATTCATTCACATGTGAGATTTTAACAACCTAATCAAGTGCTCTTGACATGTGGTCTGGTCAATGGTCAGTACTTCCCCATACCTGTCACGTTGGGTGCTCTTGCAATCTTCCACTGACACTACCTCCATAATTAGGGGAGTACAACAAGGTTTGACCATTGTTGTAGGTCTGGTTCTCCCTCGTACAATTATGTCCCCAACACTCTACAGTGGATGCTCTACTCCTTAGGCATATAAACGAGGCAAAGGGAGGTAGGCACCTTATTTATGATGCTAGGACCTCTTGCAACCCTAGCTTGCTACTTTTTTCTACCTTTATCCGTAACCCTTTAGACTGCTCTAAATAGTCTTCTAAGACTTATGTGCTAGAAATATAACTATAAAACTCATAAAAGACTTACGTGCACACACCCACTTGGACTCAGACCCTGCTACCCATATAACATCCGAGGTTTCTCTTCCCCGGGAGGTATCAATATTTGCACCAACATGAATGTATACTAGAGTGTGTGTTAATAGTGTATCATTCATGCAATTATACCATTCAATAACAAGTTATAATAATATCACAGGCACAATAATTAGGATGAACTAAGAATTTCCCAAAAGCATAAATTAACACATGAATCTGCAAGCTATGGAAACTACTCCCTAGACATGGAATTAAAATATAGATTTGAATTCCACTTCATAGGATCAAAGCAAAATTAAAAGGTAAGAAAGAAAGAAAAAATAGAGAATGTTTCTCTCTCTAGGATGCTCTCCAAATTACAAATGAACTAATAAAAAATTATCCAAGATTCTAAACCTAGAAAAATAAGGCTATATATGTAGTAGTAGGGGGATTGGGCCTAAAAATAGGCCCAAAATAGGCCAAAATTGTGTAAAATCCTAGTTTAGCCACCACTCGTGCAGACCGGTGCAAATGGTGTGCTCAGCGCAGCTCATAAGGCTCGTAGAGGTGCGGGGCGCCAGATCTAGTGCAACCTATTTTATCTGTGCTGGCAGAGTTTGTGAGATGTGGAGCGGGCCATGCCTCTTCCATGGTACGGGTCGTGACATTTTCTGTGGGTCATGTCTAGCAATGTCCACGTCGTCTGGCGCGGCCCATCATCAAGAGTGTTGTTTTTGCACTTCTTATCCGTGAGCCTTGTCATTTGGCACAGGCCATCATCAGAATACTCATTTTGCTCAGTATTTTGATGCGGGCCACTCAATGTTTCACACCTCGCTGGCCGGTCTTAAAATTTTGAACTTGAAAAGGCGCCAGTCATTAAAAATTGGACGGTCTACACCTATTCTTAGCAGTTTTTGAGTGAAAAGGAGCACCTGAGCACGCAGCCCGTTAAGATTGGCATGGTCCCTGCGAGGTCTTGGCACGGATCATGCAAGAGATCCTTGGCATGGTCCACGTCATCTAGCTCAGGGCGTTGGTGCATTTCTTGGTACCACCCTTTAGCGGTCTGCACCAACCTGCTTATACTTTGGCTGGTTAAACTTATTTCCTTTGGTACGGATGAACTGTTAGTCCATTTTGAGGGTTCTTGTAGTTAATATTATGGTTCTTAAGGAGACGAATCCAATGAAACAAACCCTAAAGGCCGATTATTAATGGATCATTTCTAGAATTCGGCGTAACTCTTGGACCTAGATTCTCCGTTTCATCCTTAGCTATTTTGAACTTCAACGCCACCTATCTTTAGTTCCATCCTTATACTACCACGATTTGATATTTGTGTCATTTATCTACTACCATTATAATGTGAATGGACTTTGACGTCTTCTAGCATCCTTGCTAACAACATTCAATATCTTCTACCATTTTTGCAAACGACCTCACATAGAATGTAACAAAAAATACCCATGGGTGACCTACTAAGGATGATTACAAAGGATGATCTGGCTGTCTATGGATACAAGATGTCCATTAGCACCATATAAGTCTACAAAACATGGGATTTTGACAAGAAAACCAAGCATGGCCATCCAAACCCCTTGTCACGTAAACTCACTAATACAAGCAATCCAACATATAAAAAAAGCCAATTGTTATGCCAAATGCAATAGTTAACGCATGTATAATGAAGCACACTAATCAGTTAGTTGTATGATTACCTTAGTTTCTTGAAATTCTCCAAGGTTAAAATCGTTGTAAAGGAAAAGTGGCATCACATTTATAGAAGCTCCTAAATCTATCATAGCATCATTAATAATTTTACCACCTACGTCTATAGGGTTAGAAAGCATTTCAGGATCACCACATTTCTTTGGTAAGCTCTTATGACACAAAGTGGCTAACCCTCTAATTTTAAATTTACCAACTTTATGAATTGGTTTGGTCCTCTTTTTAGTACATACATTTTTTTATTAAAATTAGCATACAAGTGAATTTGATTTATCGCATCAAGTAAAGTGGTACTAAGCTCACAAAGCTTGAAGATATTCTGAACTCTCCATCATCCATGCAAACCTTTTCCTTAACTCTCAACGCCCTCGAATAGGAAGGAGGAAGTGTAACTTTTTCCATCCTTTTGGTGGGGGAATCCTGGTTGGAGAAATCAATTCCAAACCTTGGCTTTGTTTTCTCTACTTCATTTGTACCCTTTTCAATATGAACTTCCTCATCTTCATACCTCGCCTTGGTTTTCTAAACCAAATGATCATCCTCTGGCAAAAGATCCTTCTCGGGCTCCCGCACTTCCTTCCCATTGCGCAATGTAATTGCGCTCACATTTTGTCTCAGGTTTACGTTGGGTTGTGATGGAAGTTTCTTGGAATTGCACTACAAAAAATGGGATCTTTTACCTTGGTTCTGTAGGCCCTTTTACCTAGGTTTTTTGGCCAAAAAGAACGGAGGTAAATACTGGCAGAGTAAAAGGTGGATTTATTATTGCAGTTCGGAATCGAGGTAAAAAAGTACCTTTTACCTCGGTTTCTAACCGATGTCGGTAGTTTGAACGTGTGACGTCAATTTACAGAATGAGTTCCCCTAAAAAAATCATATTTGCAACGTCATTTGGGATGAAGTCTGCGACGTCAGTTGCTACAGGATAGCAGGCGATTGGATATCAAATGTTGCAATGTCACTGTAGGCAACCTTGGTATACAAGTCAGCAATGTTACTGATCATTTAATACAACATCTCTCATTATGGGAGACTCACATCATTTTCCAGATGACGTAGAACATGGATGAGTGTTGCATCATTTTATGTAACAGACGCCGGCAACCACGAACATAGTCGATCGGTGCGACCTCCCATACATTCCAATTTGGCACCGGTTCATGCTATATTTTGTTTCCATCAGTTAGACATTAAATGTTATTAAAATATTTATTATTCAATGACACAACTTAGCGTTCATTGGTAGCCATTACATGTTATTAAAAAAGCAATAAATCGTGAAATGGCTAAACGTCATAAAACAATATAATTGTGTTCCTTTAATGTGTGATGGGAATGAAGTATTTAAAGAAAAAAAACTATATTAACATATAAAATAACATGCTACCACATTATTAAAATGTTAATATAAATAATGAAAAATGAATTGTATTGAACCACCATTTTTTACATTGTACG
The DNA here is from genome assembly GCA_037428765.1 of Rubia yunnanensis. NCBI lineage: Eukaryota > Viridiplantae > Streptophyta > Magnoliopsida > Gentianales > Rubiaceae > Rubia > Rubia yunnanensis. The sequence continues at coordinate 67,877,686 of CM075063.1, forward strand.
TCATTGTGAATGTGAAGGTGACTAGTTAATTGACAAGTTCGTCGAACTAGATGTTGGTAGTCCATCAATGACGCTCTCTTTCCCTATTACAACAAATACATACTAATCAAAATATATGTCAGAATTGGGGAGTCCCCTAAAGAATTTCACAGAATGGAGTGAAACGTAGACAACATTAATCCCATATTCAAATTATTTAATTTGGTCCCTACCGACATCGCATATTTATAAAAAGTGACATTGCAATCATCGAATCATCAACAACCTCAATTTTATACTAATAGAATTGTTTAAAAGTTCTTGACATGTGTGACCTTGGCATTTTTTCAGTAACATTTTGCATGGAACGACACAATGTGACCGAGGTCGCACATTCATAGTCATACAAATCTTAGCATCATGTCTCACTCTTTACAAACATGGCATCATCTTGTAGAAATCAACAACACACAATATATGACATGCAAAACAATCAACATATTCTCATGAAATTTAAGAATCACTAATAAATGAAGAAAAAAAACATGTTCAATAAAATTATGACCAAATTTGTAGATGAACATGGAATGGGTAGAAAAATAACTCAAGGGATTTGAACCTTTAGATGCTCCACCTTTGGATGTTGTTGATGTTTGAGTGATGCAGTTTGAATGACCTATCTTTAATTATTGTAAGGTGTGAATGGAATGGATGGTGTGTTATTGTTAGGTGTTGGATTTGTGTTGTTCACGGGAAATGAGTGTAAGAGCTGAGTTTTATTTACTTGAAGTGGGGTTGGGGGGAAATTTTGGTTCAATTTTTTGACTAAAATTTTCAATTCCCGCTGAAATTTTCAAAATTAGCGACGTCAGCTTCTCTTCGATTATAGTTTCGTTGCATTCGGGATGCATGTGACATCACACATATGGTCCATAGTCGATTTTCAATAATATGTGGTAAAATCATGTCTGTTAACCGAGCGGCCCTTCTGTCAAACGATTAATGGGAAAAGCGGAACATAATGTTGTCAATATTCAAATTTTCAATTCCCGCTAAAATTTTTAGAATTACTGACGTCAGCTTCTCTTCGATTATTGTTTCATTGTATTCGAGACGCATGTGACATCACACATATTGTCCATAGTCGATTTTCAAAAATGTGTGGTAAATATGGCTTTTAACCAGCAGCCCTTCTATCGAAAGATTAATGGGAAAGGCGGAACATAATGTCATCAATATTAAAATAAACAGTTGTCAACCATCAATTTCTCCCAATTTTTTGGAGGGACCTATGTGCAAAAAGTTTCAAAAAATACACTATATGTCCAAAATCCGATTACAATCAGTCCAAAAACAAAGTTTCAGATCCAAAGTTGAACTTATATTATTCCAGTGTAATAATGAAACTGGGACAAATTAACATATGCTTCAAGTTCTTCCTAATGACACCTTGCATACTTGTGAGTAATGTGATAAAATTTACTCTAGGTCATGTGCTATCGCTTTAAAAATCTTCATGGACATAATTCTTTTAAAATTTTATTTCCTATAAAACCACGAATATGAAATTTCATGCGATTCTATGGGGTGGAAAATATGATTCTCACAAATCTTATCGTAGGGGTATAAATGGAATACTAAGAAAAATGATGGGCGATTACCCCGGTGCATCCGTCCATGACCATAACGGAACATAGTGGTCATCAATTGATGATTTAGTTGAGTGTATCTCCAGTTTAACATTTCAAGTTCTTTGCATTTGTCGGAGGGACCTATGTGCAGCTTTTAAAAAAAATACATTGTATGTCCAAAACCCAATAATGATCAGCCCAAAAAGAAATTTCAGATCCAAAGTTGAACTTATACTATTCAAGTGTAATAAAGAAACTTGGACTAATCAACATATGCTTCCACAAGTTCTTCCGAATGACACCTTGTGTACTTATAAGTAATGTGCTACCATTTACTCTAGGTCATGTGCTATCTCTTTAAAAAATTTCATGTACAACAATTTTTATTTCCTAGAAAACCATGAATATGAAATTTCATGCGGTTTTATATGGTGGAAAATATCGTTCTCATAACTCTTATCATAGGGGTATAAATGGAATACTAAGAAAAATGACCGGCAATTACCCCGCTGTATCAATCCATGACCATAATGGAACATTTTGGTCATCAATTGAAGATTCAGTTGAGTGTATCTCCAGTTTAACATTTCAAGTTCTCCAAATTTGTCGGAGGGACCTATGTGCAATTTTTTTTAAAAAATGTGTTGTATAACTGAAACCCAATTACAATTAGGCCTAAAAAAAGTTTCAGATCCAAAGTTGAACTTATACAGTTTGAGTGTAATAAAGAAACTAGGGCTAATCAACATATGCTTCCACAAGTTCTTCCGAATGACACCTTGTGTACTTGTAAGTAATGTACTACAATTTACTCTAGGTCATGTGCTATCGCGGTAAAAATCTTCATGGATAGAATTCTATTACAGTTTTATTTCTTAGAAAACCATGAATATGATATTTTATGTGATTTTATGTGCTGGTTCCCATAAAACTAGATGACATTAATAAAGTTCACCAGTTGTGTCAAAATTTATTCCCATCGAACTAGACGTCAATAAAGTTCATGGAAATTTATAGACATCAATTCATAGTATATAATATAGCAGCAACTGTTATGCAGGTCAGCCATGCTCGTTTTGGTCAAATATGGGCCCAATTGTTCTGCTGGTGGGCCGTAATGTCGAGTCAATGTCAATCTTATTTTGATCATGAATCTATAATCCTGATGGAATTGCAATGTTGTATATGCAGTTGGATAGTCACGGGACATAGCATATGACATGGGCTTAAATGTTTAGGCCCACTAGTAGAGTACATGGCGTCACGCATGATTTGCTATCTTGTCAGTCAGATTGATTTACGTGCGACCTCGCATGTTGGGGGATGGAATATACAAAAATTCATAACGAATATATATATGGAACCCACCGCTAAACTTCACTTTAAACATTCAACTTCTTTGCAAATTTCCACACTTTCTAACCCTTTCTTCTCAAAGGTATGCTCTCTAGATTCCCTAGACTACTTTCTTTTTTGTAATTGTCATTGAATTTGATATGCATATATGGTGGAAATTCCATAGTTGTATTTGTTTTTTGTATTCAAATTTCCATGGTTGTTTCCATGGAAATTCCATAGTTTGGGGTTCAACCCCAAATTCCATAGTTGTATATGTTTTTTGTATTCAAATTTCCATTGTTGTTTCCATGGGAATTCCATAGTTTGGGGTTCAACCCCAAATTCCATAGTTGTATTTGTTTTTTGAATTCAAATTTCCATGGAACTTCTTTTTTTGTTTTTTGCAATAGTTTCACATAATAGGAAGTAGGAGTTTGGGGTTGAACTTTTTGTTTGTTAACCGGTCATAATTTGTTGCTTTTACCTATTATGTGCTCTATTTTTCATCTGGTGAGAATGCACTTGTAACTCCTTAATGTGACTTCACTGGCACGTCAGTCATACTTCTTTTGGGATGAACCATTAGCAAGATCGGTTACACTTTTCACTCCAAACCCAAGTTATATGCGATGTCAACATCTATTCGTTAACATATTGATTTTAATGACTGGTAGCCGATGTGTCAATGACATCAATTATGAATGTATTCTATGTAATGTTTATAGTCCCCCACATTAGATTAAATTCACCAATTCTTATCGAATTTCAGGAATCATATCTATTAGTGATGGGTAGACATTCCCCCATTGAGGTAAATCATTTGTTCAAATTTAAATTCCATTTTATTTTTGATTTTTTTAGCTGGACAATAATAATGACCAAAATGCAAATCTCTTGCGATTCAGGTGAGGATCGTCTTCCAAGGACTGCATCCAGGGAAGTCATTACACACTTTGTCCACACGCTTACTAGGATAAACTTCGGTGCCACTCCAATTTTGGTAAGTCCAAACTTGTTACACATGATGTATTATTTTTTCAATGCACTTTCTCTACAAGTTACTTTCATATTTACTGAATGTTGTTCTTTGTTTATAAATCAGTACATCCCAACCCACATTTCAAAGCTCCTACTGTTGTACAAGACCCCCGTTGTTCTGCGGTGTAATGGAAGGGTGCATGAGATGCGTTACTCGGGTTAAAAGAAGTACAAGACTCTCACCCCTAAGGGCTTTGGAAAATTTCTTAATGAGGGGGAACTTGTGATTGGGGACACACTACTTTTTGAGGTGGTAAATGGTGGTGGGCCATAGATTTTATGCAACCATTCTTCCCCACAGATTTGACTGATTATTGACTTTAAAACATTTGTTTTAAACAAATGCAATCAATTTCAAAACAAAATTTCTTAAATTTTATTGTAATTCTTGAATTTGATATAAATTATTTTATTAATTGAGTTTTATTTCAATTTTATGGAATTCATCATATTTATGTAACTTTGGTCCTCTCCCTCTTTCAACATATGTAAATCCTTCTCCTTTTTAGCAAATTGTTTTTGAAAACAAATATTGTAACGAAAGTTGAAATATAGACCACCTACATCATGAACTCTAATTTTTAGGCACACACAATTATGTAACTTCGCAAAGTTATTGACATTATGTCGATTGGTTTGAGTGAAGTGCGAAATCATACAAGGTGATGGATGACACATTGGCTTCAACCGATATCGGTCTATAATCGACATCATGTTGCTAGACCCAATTCAGTATGCAACATTGCATTATTTGGGGCAATTAAAAATGGCATCGCCACCAGACGAGTATATATAGGTGAACACTAACAAAGCCTTGAAGCATTCATCCACAATTTCCTGTGCATTCTAATGGTCTCTAGCTTCTTCCCCTCCATTCTCTTCTCCCTTGGAAAAATGTTTGGATTTTCTAATCCCCTAACATATATGTTTTGTAATTCTTACTTTGCAATGTTCGATCTGTGGTCTGTGAATATGTTTCCAAATTCTTACTTTACTATTTGGTTAGACAATGTTCTGGTATGTTTCCAAAGGGCATAACTTTATTGTGATGTGTATGAAGCTTCATTTTTTTGATTTTATGGTTTTCTTGCTGTTGTTGCCTATGAATTATGCTGCTTCAGTCTCTTATCTGTCACAACTCGGTAAATGTGATAATAAACCGACCTCGCATGTTCATGTATTTAGTTACACATTGTTTCTAATTTTTTACGTCGGTTATTGCTCTGTCCTCTATTCTCTTTGACCAACAAGGTCATAAGGCTGCAACTACATGTTGACTTACCAACTGCTTTAGACCATCATTACCGAGCGACAGATGGTCCAACATCACACATTGCATTTTATGCCCTAGTTTAACATTTCCACATATGATGCAAGACTAATGGCTGGTGGAGGATCATCTAATCAACCATTATTTTAGGTAATTCACCTATTTAAATATATTATTATACACTAACACAACTACACACCTAATAATAACTAATACTTTTTGGTTATTGTACAGTTCACTGCACAACGGAGGCACCCAGAGACTTTTTTATTTGATATTGAACATCATATAATGGTTGTTGATAGCCCGCTTTTCGACTGCACTTTGAAGCAACTCAACATTGGAAAACTACCAACTTTGGTAAAGCACTTTACTAAATTTATTTTGTAGACAATTGAATCACCATTTATATACATTTATATTTCTAATCAATATTTTTTTACTCAGACATAGTACATCCCGTGGGAGATTTTACAACTCCTACCGACTGAGAAGACCCCCGTGGTGTTAAGGTGGTACAGGACAGACTAGAATATGGACTACTCAGGGGGTGAGAAGATGAAGGGTCTTTCCCTAAATTGCCAAGGTGGGTGATGGTGCGGGTGCAAGTACTCCTAAGGTGAGGGGTAACTTTAGACCGAGTCCAAAGAGCGGAGGTAGCTTTAGGCCCAATTCGGGTGTTGGAAGGAACAGGGTAAGCCCCAGTTTAAGCGCGGCAAGTTCAATGGGTCCAAACCAAGGTGAGATGGACGAATCGAGAAGGCACGACTGGTGTGCCAAATGTGCAAAGGGAATCAAGCCCTTGTTGATTGTCCAAAAGAGCAGAGGATCACTGCTATGTTGCTCGAGAACTCGAGACAAATTGAGGAGGCACTGAGCAAGGTAGTTCAGTTGAAGTTGACTAAGGAGTGTGGACCCGAAGAGGAATTTCAATGCTCCATGGGGGTATTAAATCTGCTATATAATTCCATGGTGAGATCAAGAGAGCCAGGGTGGTTGAATCCGTTAACTGAGTTTGAGATAGACAGGGTGGTTGCTGCAGTCCGATCCAAGAGAGCTATAATTTGGTCAACCAAAGTAGGGAAGGTTACACCAAAGCTTGACAAACCTGAGACAGTCCATGTGAAACCATTGCAACAACCAAATGTAGCATCGATGCATATGAACTTGCGCATAAATGGAAAACCCATCCGAGCGATGGTCGATATGGGAGCTGGCCATGTGTATGTCTTCGTAAAAGAGGCATCAAGATTGGGGCTCACATTGGAGAAAGCTGTGGGCAGAATGAAGGCCATTAATAACGAAGCTCAACCAGTGCTGGGTATTGCGAGGCGATGCAGGTTAAGTTTGACTCCATTGGCACCACAATGGATTTTCATGTCGTTAAAATGGATGACTTTGGTTTAGTCATAGGCATGGAATTTCTGAGAGGTGCACGGATTGTCGTATACCCATATGGCAATTGAATTTATGTCTTAGGCACCAATCCGTGCATGGTTGAAACAGTTGTAAAGAGTCCATCGGGGGGTAAAATCTCGGCTTTGCAGATCGTCAAGTGCATAAGACAAAATCTCAGTGGGGAGAACAGAAATGAAGGGTCAGAAGTATCTACGCCAGTAATGGGTTTGCCCGATAAATCCGAGGAGCTTTGTGAAGCAAGTCTAAAGACTGAGAAGGTTGTGGGTTGCTCCCCAACTATAAGGGACAAATATTTTCGAGCAAAGAGTGTAGGAAACATTTTTTTTCGGTTGCCAAGAAGATCTGGATTCAAAAGATATATCTGCCAGTTGGCGCACCCCATCATACTTCCCGCTTTGAGTCATTCAAGCAGGCTAAACCTTGTATAACTCAATGGGGAAAGACAAGTCATCATTCTTATCAGCAACCCCTTATCAGCAACGTGAACAGGTGATGATGTGAACCAGACAACATCCAGAGTTGGACATTCCTTTGGTTATTGATCAAGGAGGGGTGCAATAAAATCAAGCCAGCTCAAATCGGAACTGAAGAGAAGCCGAGAACCATGGATATATCAGAGTACACCAGCGGTAGCAGTTAACTTAACCCCTTTTTAAGGCAAACGTGTACAAGAAAAGTGTGGGTAGCGAAGCACCTTGGAGAATTGATGCCTCCAAGGACGTTCGGTGAATTGAGTGGGGGAGGATGTTATGGTGCAGAGCTCATCACCCAACCTCAATGAAACCCCATGCACGCATCAGTGCTAAAATGATGCTGGGGTCTTGTGTCGCTCAATGCATCACTGCACACCGGTTTCCCTCGACCACGCCGCACACGCCTCTGGGTCATCCAGTGCCGACCGCCTAACCGCTCATGGTATGTAATGTTGCCTATCTATGCCTATGACATGCTGTGCACAATGCCTGAGCCATCTGTGCCTAATGCCCATGCCCACAACGGCCGGTTGCCCGCCAGGCCAGCGGCCTAAGTGCTGCACCATGGCCCGAGAAAACACATCCCAAGCACCTTGTCCCAGAAGTCACCTCTTTTTCTTATAAATACTTGTAATATATTATTTATTAGTTTAGCATAGCTATTTTGATCAAGGTCCAGGGCCACGTGCCGTTTTAGCCTTTGACCTTATTTTCCCTATGTAGCTGGAACTCGTGATAACGTTCATATATGTGGAGTACTAAGCTACCCACATCCGGTTACCATTTTGTAATATACTTATTATGAGCATTTGCTCCCCTATTTTTGGGCTTTTTATTGCAACGTTGGATTGTGTGTGTGAAGCTATGCTCCCTTGTGTGTGTATTTCTGCTACACACTCGACCACGTCCCCCTAAAGGCTCGGTGTGCAGTGAGCAACTAAGCGGTGTGCAACGCACGTGGGATCTAGGCGGTAGTCATGACATGGTTGTACATGGCTAGGCTGTATGTTTAGCACCCTTAACGGGCAACCCGTGACACTGCGCCAGCACTGACCAAGTAACCGGTGCGGACAGCGCCTTCCGCGATGGTCTGTGCTAGGCGGCAGCTAAACTAGGGTTTCACAATTTTTGGCCTATTTTAGGCACATATTATTAGGCCCAACCCCCTACTACTATAAATATGGCCTTAGTCTACTCGAGTTTTATGTTATGTTAGTTTTAGATCATTTTCTACACTTGTAATTTGGAGACATCCTAGAGAGAAAAACCTTCTTTTCTTTCATCCCATGATATGGAATTCAAATATATATATGAATTCCATGTCTAGGGAGTAGCTTCCATAGCTTGGGGATAATTGTATTCTTGTGTTGATTTATGCCTTTGTGAGATAACGATCTGCTTCATTATGCGTGCGTTAACTGTTGCATTTGGCATAGTTTTTAGCTACTTTTATTTGGTGGATTGCTAGTATTAGTTGAGTTTACATGACAAGGGGTTTAGACGGCCATGTTTGGTTTTCTTGTTTAAATCCCGCATTTTGTAGACTTAATTTGTACTAATGGACATCTTGTATCCACGAGCTCCTTGATCTTCCTTGTGATCATATTTAGTAGCTCTTCCATGGTTAATTTTTGTTTACATTCTATGTGAAGGCCGTTTGTAAGAGCGGTAGAAGATATTGAAGGTCATTCGCTAGGATGATAGAAGAGATCAAAGACCATTCACCTATAGATCAGCAGAACATGAAGTCCAAGGACATCAAATTGTGGTAGTAGAAGGATAGGTGGCATTGGAGTTCAAACGACTAAGGGAGAAATGGTGAATAGTGGTCCGATTAGTTTTGCCCAAGTCTGAGAAAGATCTGAGAATAATTGGCCTTCAAGGATGATTTCATTGGATTTGTCTTCTCGAGCCCTATAAAATTGACTACTAGAACGCTCAAATCAGAACAACGCTTTATCCGTAGCGAAGGAAAAAAGTTCAACCGGTAAAATGCAAACTGGTCAGAGCGGGCCGTTCATAGATGGCACCAATGGCCCGTGTGTCTCGTGTCGCCTACTAAGGATGAAAACTATGCAACCTAGCCACGCACAACTGTACCATAACTACCGCTAGATCCCACGTGCATCGTACACCGTTCGGTTGCTCACAGCACACCGAGCCCTTGAAGGGACGAGGTCGAGTATGTAGCGGAATTTACACACTCCAGGGAGCATGGCTCACACACACAAGCCGACGTTGCAATAAAAAGCCTAACAACAGGGGAGCAATCGCTCACAATCAATATATTACAAAATTGTAACCGGATGTGGGTAGCTCAGTACTCCACATATATGTTGTGCAAACGTAATCACAAGTGCCAACTACATAGGTAAAATAAGGTCAAAGGCTAAAACAGTACGTAGGCCTGGACCTAGATCAAAATAGCAATGCTAAACAAATAACTAAGATATTACAAGTATTTACAAGCAAAAGAGAAGCCTTGTGGGACAAGGAGCTTGGGACGTAGCTTCTCGGGCCAGGACGCAGCATTAACGGTGCTGGTCGGCAGGCAGCTGGGGACTGCGCACACAAGCATTGGGCATAGACGGCTCGGACGTTGTGCACAGTGCGTCGTGGGTGCACAGGGGGAACATCACGGGTCGTGAGCGGTTAGGCGGTTGGCATTGGATGACCCAGAGGGGTGTGTGATGTGGTCGAGGGAAACTGTTTTACAGTGACGCATTGTTACGGGTTGGGGATTTACGCTTGACCTCAACGCAACCCCGTGCCCATATCACTGACAAAATGATCCTGCGGTCCCGTGCTGCTTAACGTGTCACTGCGAACCAGTTTCCCTCGACCACGATGCACATGCTCCTGGGTCATCCAGTGCTGACAAACTAAACTCCCAAAACCCGTGATGTCCCCCTCTGCACCCGTGACGCGCTATACACAATGCCTGAGCCATCTGTGCCCAACGCCCATGCGCGTAGAGCCCGGTCGCTTGCAGGCCAGCACCGTTAAGGCTGCATCCCGGCCCGAGATGACACATCCCAAGCTCCTTGTCCCAGAAGTCTTCTCTTTTTCTTGTAAATATTTTTAATATCTTATTTATTAGTTTAGCATAGCTATTTTGATCAAGGTCCAATCCTACGTGCCGTTTTAGCCTTTGACCTTATTTTTCCTATGTACCTGGCACTTGTGATAATGTTTATACCACATATATGTGGAATACTAAGCTACCCACACCCGGTTACCTTTCTTGCAATATATTGAATTACGAGCATTTTCTCCCCAGTGTTGGGCTTTGTATTGCATCTTTGGCTTGTGTGTGTGAGCCATTCTCCCATTCTAAACTTGTGTGTGTATTTTCCACTGCACACTCATTGTGAAGATAATTGTTTACCATAAGAATATGATAAGAAAACAAGGTTGACTTCTGGCGCCCATCGCAAGTCGCAATGAACCCGTAGCGAGTTGCGACCAACGGGTGGCCAGAACCTAACCTTATCCTTTTTGTACTATAAATAGTACTCTCTTTCCTCTCATTCACATCTTCTTCTTCCTGCATTTTTGGTACTGTTCTTAACCCTATTTTCTTCCATTTTCATCTTTGAAATCTCTTTTATTATGTTTGGTTTTTTAGCATTAATTAGCATGAACTCTTGTAGCTAAATCTAGTTCTTGGGAGCAATTGACTAAGGCTTCCAAGCCCATGTCTTAAGGACAATTTGTAGCCTATTTAATACTTTTACTATTATGCATTTATGGAGCTTTGAATGTTTTTATTAATTTCATTAATGTTATTTAAAGCTTGAGTATATGAAGTACTTGTATGATGTGCTTGTTAGGGTTTGGGAAAATGGGTTGATTTCCCCTTTTCTTGATAAGAATCCAAGAGTATTATTTAGAGCTTTTGATTGTGTTAATAGATTGCTAATTTATATATGAATATGATAATGTTGAACCCTTTGTCATGTTTGTTGCTTGTAGCAAATAATAGAAGTCTGTGAATATCGATCGTCTTGACTAATCTTGTGTAAAAGCATGAATTGGTTAAATGCTTAGAAATGGTGTAGTTTTTATAAGTGTTTTCAAGCTTGTTGATTCTTCGTGCTAAATGCCATCAATAGGATACATTTAGTCGTGTATCGACTACGGGAGTCACTGGTTAGGTTTGACAAGAGATACTGAATTCACTCTTGCAAACTACTATCTAAGAATGATAGAAGTTTAGTGTTCACAACAAGTAGTGAAAGTAGTAAATAGGTTGCATGTTCAATGATGGATAAGAGGCATGGAAGTGGAAGTCAATTGCGCCCAAGGTTCCGTTAATTGTTGTTTTAATCTTATCTTTATTTGTCTTGCACGATTAGCATAGTTCTCTTACTTTGCTAATTGTTGTCTTTCAATTTGATAACATAGGGTCAAAAACCGACCCCCCACTTTTTTTACATGCTTTTATATGTATCTATGTATGAATATACCTAGTATGTTTTCTCCTATATATGTTTAAACACTTGAAAAGATCTCTCTTCTTGTGGATGACCCCGATTGCCATTATCTACTAAATTGTAGATAGGAAGCATTAGGGCTTGAAAGTATTAACTTTGAGAGGTACGACAATGACCTCCCGAAATTTGGCGCTGCTGTCGGGGAAGAGGCATTTATTTTTAAGTGTTTGGGCATATTATGTGTGATTACATACTAAATGTAACTATTTGTTAGTATGGTTTTATTTTGATTTCTTAGAGTATTTTCCATTTTCACTTGGCTCAGAGACATATTTTTTGAGTTCTTGGTGTATGGTTCGTACGCGATCCTCTTCATAAGAACCCCTACACTACGACCCTGAGTTAGAGTTGAATTTGAGACGGGCTAGGAGGATTTCTTTAGAAAGTGTGAATAACACCCCTCCTAGTGACCATTTTGTGGATACCTTTTCCTCTATAGAACATCAACTTGAGCACGAAGATGAGCATCCGGGAGGGGGACCTCAACATCTTCCTCTCTAAGGGCAAGCTCCTCCTCTCCACCAAAAGGAGATTGCTTTGGGGAAAACTTTGTTAAGAGACATCATGGCCGCCAACCTTGATCAACAACCAATGTGCATTAAGTATCCCGTGGTTGGACCGAACTGGCACTTTTAGTTGGACCGAATGAGCACTTTTAGCTAAAGACCGGGTTCATCAACATACTACCCATTTTCATTGGTAGGCAAGGGGAGAATGCCAACAAACACCAAATTTCACTTCTTGTGTGGTGGTACGGTCCCCATGGAGTGGATGAAGATTTCTGTAAGTTGAAGGCATTCCTATTCACACTAAGGGATGGTGCAAGAGATTGCTCCACTACCTACCGCCTAAGTGCATCAAGAGTTGGCTCGATATGAAAACGAATTTTCTAGCCAAATACTTCCCGGCCTCTAGATCTGCTGCTTTGAAGAAGGACATAAGCAACATCCTCCAATGGCATGAAGAATCTCTCTTTGACTATTGGGAGAGGTTAAAGAAGCTTCTTACAAGTTGCCCTTTCCACGGTTATTCGGAGGGGGATTAGGTTTATTACTTCTACATTGGCCTTCTTGATGAGGATTAAAGGTTGGTAATAAGTTCTTGTGGTGGCACCCTTGGAAATATACATCCTCTAAGGCTATGTAATTCTATGAGGAGCTAGCGGAAGAATCGAGAAACTTTAGCACAAGGGCCGATTTGAGAAGGAGAAATCCAATGCCTGCAAGTGACTCTTCCAATAGTGGGAAGCTCGAGGACCAAGTATCGGCCCTTGCATCTATGGTCAAATCATTTATGACGAAGCCCAGGAAGGCACCACATATTAAATCATGTGAAATATTTTTACTTGGCGCATCCTACGGACACTTTCCCTACTTTGCAAGAGGACTATGTTGAGAAGGTGAGTTACATCAGATATCAAGGGAATCAAGGCTACCAAGGTAACCAAGGATATCAAGGGCAAGGCTACCAAGGTCACCAAGGCTACCAAGGTTATCAAGGGTACCCGAATCGACTGTACAATTTGGGAATTTATGATAACCCGAGCCTCCGATATGGAAACCCTCAAGGAGGCCAAAACCCTCAACCATATTGGCCTGCTCAACAACAATATAGGCCACCTCAACAACAATTTCAAAAGCTTCTAAACAAACCCTGAGAACAAGGGGAGAGCTCGAGGCTAACAAAGGATGAGGTGATGCAAGCCATTCACCAGTTGGGTATGTATGCGGAGAAAAGTGAGAAATTCCAAGATGAATCCAAGGCGAGCATCAAAAACTTGGAAACTAAACTGAGCCAAATAGCTCAAGTGGTGAATCAAATGGAGGCCCAAGAAAAAGGAAAACTTCCCTCCCAACCAGAGAACAATTCTCAATAAAATGTGAGTGCAATCTCATTGAGAAGTAGAAGGGAGGTGAAGGAGCCCAAGCAAGGGTTGTTGTTGAGAAAAAGGTTGAAAGAGAATAACATCATGAGAAGAAGGACGAGGAGTTGGTCATGGGAAGCAAAAGAGAAGAAACATAGGTGGAGACATTTGTGCCAAGACCGGGATCAAATCCTGAGACCTCATCCCTACCTCATAAGAAATCAAGAGGGTCGAAGATCCCTATCTATGTGCTGTAACCACCGTTTCCGGAGGCATTAAAGGATAGGAAGACCAAGGAGGACAACAAGGATATCTACAAAGTATTTCGTAGATGCGAGGTAAATATTCCACTCTTAACTGCTCTGAATCAAGTTTCTAGGTATGCTAACTTCCTTAAAGAATTGTGTACCGTCAATAGGAAACAACAATTGAAAAATAAGAAATAGAATGTGAAGAGTGAATACGTCTCTGCCGTGTTCAATGATGAAATGCCCCCCAAATGTGATGATCCGAGAATGTTTACAATCCCTTGTGAGTTAGGAGGAAAATGTGTTAACATGGCCATGTTAGACTTAGGGGCTTCCATTAATGTGATTCCATACTCCTTGTATAACAGTCTATATCTAGGCAGTTTGCATAAAACCGGGGTTGTTATCCAACTAGCCGATCACTCTAGGACATACCCGAAAGGTATTATGAGGATGTGATGGTGAAAGTGGATTCTTTGACATTCCCTGTAGATGTTTATGTTCTTGAAATGGGAAGTGACAATAGTGCTAAACCTATTCTTTTAGGAAGGCCATTTCTAAAGACATCAAGAACCATAACTTATGTGCATAAAGGAACATTGACCATGGAATTTAAGGGGAGGAAGGTAGAATTTAACACTAATAATTCTATTGATCATCCTAGCAGATATCATTCTTTCCAAACAATTCATGTTATTGATGACGAAGAGCAAGATGAAATTGAGCCCAGAAATGGTAGTTCCTTAAATGTTTCCATAGATGATGTTTTGAGTGATGATTTGATTTCAAATGTTTTTAGTACTAACTTCAAGGAAAGAAACAACGAATGCACTCTTGGGGATGCAGCATCCAACCCTTTTCATGTGTCTGCGGGTAAGCCAGTAAGGGTGTTTCCTGCTCCTTCTCTTAAGAAGACTTCGGTGGAAGAGTGCAAACCACCACTGAAAGCTCTTAAATGTTCATCCCTTATAAAAGAAGAGATACCATCGAATGCTTACGTGCTTGAGATCACCATGGAACAAAAATGTGAGTTGTTGGAGATGTTAAGGGAACATGAAGAAACCCTAAGCTACTAGAAGAAGGTTTTGTTGGGGGATGATGCAAATCACAATTGTTTTGACCCTGACTGAGGAAAAGGGACTGATCATCTCGGTTCATTTTGTGAGTAACCTCCAATAAGGGGAGTAATTCATGCCAACAATATTAAATAAACTTGGTTTTGATCATCCAGATCGTTATTCGTGACTTTCCGTTGATGTTGCTTGGTTTTGGATTTTGTCATTAGTTTCATAGTTTTGCTTTATGCTTTTCACGGGTTGTTTTTCCATGATTTTGTACCAATTTTGAAGTCAAGGCATTGGACTTTTGAAGGGAGAAATGCTTAGAGTCAAGAAGGAAAGACTTGGACAAGAGGAGGAATCAGAAAAAATTTCTAAGTACCAGGTTAGTAGTCCGTCATAAGTCTCGACCACATCGTCGCGAGTCGCAACAGGCTCAGTAATTTTTGGTGAGATTTTTGGGTTTCAGCCTCCACTTTTCGTGAATCGCGATGGCATCGTTGTGAGGGACTATCGTGAGTCACCACCAAATCAAGGATTTTGGCTGAAAAATGGAGGTCTTGGACACCACTTTTCGTGAGTCACGATGGTCTCGTTGCCAGTCGCAACGAAATGATCGCGAGTCACGATGAACCATCGCGAGTCACAATGAAGTGGTCACAAGTCACAACGTACACAGTGACTTCTGGCACTCTTTAACTTACCCGTCATGAGTCACGACGAACACGTTGTGAGTCGTGACGGGCGTACAACTCTGTTTTAAAAAATGGGCAGATTAATTTTTTTTCCACAAACACCCATCTTCTCCATTTTGTCGCTGCTCACCACCTTGCTACCGCTCACCATTTTGCCGCTGCTCACCACCTCACTGCCCTCACTCCATACCCCCATCCCTTCTTCCCAATCTCCACCCATGAATCACCATGTAAATTTGAAGAACAAAAACCCTACAATTTGGGGGTTTTGTGACTTTAGGCAATTCAATTTCGAATTGACTGTGGGCTTCCACCTTTCTTCTTCCAAAGAATCTAAGTGGTACATTTCTTCACCTTATTGAACTCCAATTGTGCTTATTATTGTATACTTTATTTATTGAATATTGTGTAGATTATTTGTGATGCCTTAGGAAATTAAATTGTTGGAACTTGGTTGATTTATGGGAATGTACTATGCTTGCAATTTCATTTGATAGGGATTGTGTGAATGTTTTATGGTTGTAACTTGGTCGGATGTAGGATAACATTAACAATCACTTTGAGTGTATTGAGTTGCTCGTATTGGTCTTATGCATGCATTTCACTATTAGTGTTGCTTTGGCTGAGAATGGATTATGGTTTATACTAGATATAAGGCATGCTGGACCTTGATGAGACTCAGTTGTTATTTGGATAAAATTTTACTGTGCTTTGAAATGGTATTTTGCTCAGGGTAGTTTAGCCATGAGACTACAATGTGGACATTGTAAATGTACTAATGGTGGTTAAACTAATTAGGCATGACTGTGATTTTGAGATAAATAATATCCAACTTCAACTATGTGAGAACTTAATGGACTTGAGAATATGGGCATTTGGGACATAATATGGATTGTATGTGCAATTGTGAGTAGAACTTGAACTAGTAGGCTTGAACTTGATTTGGCTTGTGATGATGAACTAGTTTAAGGTTGAGTATGAATTTGAAATATTGCATATACACATATTCTTGTGCGTTTGACTTGTTTGTTGTTGTTGTTAGATATGACCCCTTTAAAGGAACCTAGGGCTCCTCCCCGAGGTGGGCGCACCACCGCTACACCTCCGCCTCCACCACCGGCTTCGGAATCGAGCCCTGTACCTCCCCCACCGGATAGGTACATGGGTTTGACCAGGATCAACGGGCCTTATACTGAGAAGTGAGAGGCCTGGCAGTGATCAACTTAAGGAGATAATTTTTGTAAACATACCCACACTACACGTTCTTGGGCTCACCCATCCTGTCAGATGCCTCCTCGCCAAAGGGGGAATTGAAGGATTCATGAGCAGGAATGCACCCTCTTACCAGAGATACATGCTAGAGTTCCTATCCACGATCAAGATCTGCAGCATGAGAGATAATCAACCATGTGAGAGGTACATTTCTTTCCACTTGGATGATATATCTCAGAAAATGACCATCTCGCAAATTGAGGAGGCGTTTGGATTTGACATTGCAGAGATACGGGCTAGGTTGGACCCACAGGCCCAGGAGCAATCAATCGAGGATCTCATGCAATTTTGGAATGTCATCAACATGAGGCCAAAGAACTCTCATAGTGTCATCATCCACCATGCACTTCATTATGTGCACCGATTGTTGGCTAGCGTAGTACTTTGTTCGGCGGAGCCAAAAAATGTGCCAGACAATGACATTCACTTTATGTTACACTTGATGAGTGAGGGACCAGGATACTGGTTGTGGGCTAAGTTGTGGATGAAGAGGATCGTGGAGGTTGCAGGAAAGCCAAAGGGGGAGATTATGGTTGGAGGTATGATAGGCTTCTTAGTGGAGTACCTAGGATTGATTCCTCCGACTAACTTTTCACACTTAAGGAGACACACTTCCTACCTCATCACTGCTGAGAGGTTGGTTTGATTTGAGATTCTCAGTGCCACCCAGACCACGAGGCTATTCCACTGGTTGTATAGCGCTAGGAAGGTCACATTCATGGCACTTCCTCAACCCAACAAGAAGAAGTTCGAATTTTATACACCGCTAGGAGACATGGAAATTTCACCTGACTCCTCATGCAGAGATGACTTCCAGCGCGAGCTTCACGACCTTGGTCTAGCCCATGTCCAGCACGATGATAGCATCCTACCTTTCTCTAAGCGACAGCGGCAGCAGAACTCCCCACAGCCTCCACTAGAGATCGAGCTGATGCAGGAGGACGATGTGCCACCTCACTACTCCCAGCCTCCACCGGGTTTTTATGAGTAGACGATGTAGACCATGCAGGATGGATTCTGCTGCCAGGACAGCATGATACTGGAGCATAACATGTTTGTCTCCCAGACCTTTATCGACATGGCTGAGGAGATTGATCATCTGTCAGCTCGCATCCATGAGATGAAGTCCTAGGAAGACGGTGTCTCAGGCCCTGATTCGGGAGCAGAGAGGTGAAGAGCTAGGAGGCAGAGGAGCACAGATATGCTGCTGGCTCTCTATCAGCAGCACTATTTTGGCAGTGGCCCTTCTTCCTCACATCAGTTATTTGTGAGCACCATATCCTTACCCCTTCCATACTTCCCTCTGTATGTTTTGGCTCTATTGTCTACATTGAGGGCAATGTAGTGCTCTAGGTGTGGGGAGGGGTATCTACTTTGAGGTGACTGGGGTTAAGATACTTTGAAGACTTGCTACTTTTGGATAACTATTTTGTTTTATTTTGGATATTTTTCCCTTTTGATTTGGGATCCTTTTCTTTTGATATACTTGGATAATGTTGGCTTTGATACTTTTCTTAGCCTTAACATTTGGAAAGCACTTTGCTACTTTTTGGATTGGACGTGAAAAATTTTAAAAATTTTGAAAAAAAATAGAAAAAATATAAATAAAAAGAATCCTGCTATGTTGAAAAGCCGAGAGGGCATCTTAGGCAACATTGGGGGCCCACATAGGTCGACTTAGGCAAAAATGAGAGGCTAAATGTGTGGGAAAATGTGAGATGTAAGCCGAAAGAAATATGACGTGCAGCTAGGATGAATACTCGAAAGGGATTCTAGGCAGAATAAGGTTGTGGTGGTCATACGGATGGATCGGGTAACTTGACATCTTGAGGACCTTTTGGGAATGGAAAATTTAACGGGAGAAGACGAAGTAAGTTATGAAACTCTTGATCGTTAATATGATTCGTTTTTAGGTTGATATATTGATATAAAGTGGAGCATGTATTTTGAAACTTATACATGTCTCTAGATTCACCTTGTATCATTGGATTTGGGATTGTCAATTCGGGATTTGGAGATGTTTTAGGGATATCAATGAATTGATGGTTTGATATGGTTTGGGTAGATTTAGGAATGGGGGTTGTGGGAAACTTCTCATTTTACCTTAAAATTGGGATGTGTGATATTGAGAGTTTTGTTAGGTATTGACATGGGGGATTAGTAGTTAGAATGTGGATATGTCATTCTCTTCGTATGCTTGGATCTTTTCTTACTCGAGGACGAGTAAGGTTTAAGTGTGGGGAGGTTTTATGTGCCCATTTTATGTGCATAATTTAGTACTTTTTGGGTTCACTTTTGTGCACTTTTACTATCAAAAGCTTGTTTTTTACCTTGAAATTCTCTTAGGAGAGGTAAGAGAAACTTTACGCTCTTTTACCTCTTCAAAGTGGATTTTTCGTGACAAAGGAAGAACACGAAGGCTTGAACACCGGAGGCCGTCGAAGACCATTTTTGAAGATTTTGAAGACTTTCTTCAAAGAGTTGGAGGGTTGGAAAATGAGAGGAATTATTGTGAAGATAAGAAGAAGAAAAGAAAACAAGGATGAGTTCTGGCGCCCGTAGCAAGTCGTGACGAACGGGTGGCCAGAACCTAACCTTATCCTTTTTGTACTATAAATAGTACTATCTTTCCTCTCATTAATATCTTCTTCTTCCTGCATTTTTGGTACTGTTCTTAACTTCATTTTCTTCGATTTTCATCTTTGAATTCTTTTGTATTATGTTTTGTTGTTTAGCATTAATTAGCGCGAACTCTTGTAGCTAAATCTAGTTCTTGGGAGCAATTGACTAAGGCTTCCAAGCCCATGTATTAAGAACAATTTGTAGCCTATTTAATACTCTTACTATTATGCATTTATGGAGCATTGAATGTGTTTGTTAATGTCATTAATTTTATTGAACGCTTGAGTATATGAAATACTTGTATGATGTGCTTGTTAGGGTTTAGGGAAATGGGTTGATTTCCCCTTTTCTTGATAGGAATCCAAGAGTATGATTTAGATCTTTTTATTGTGTTAGTAGATTTATAATTGCCAGATGAATATGATTATCTTGAACTCTTTTTCATGTTTGTTGCTTGTAGAAAATGAGAGAAGTCTATGAATGTCAATCGTTCTTGACTAATCTTGTTTAAATGCATGAAGTGTCAAATGCTTAGACACGGTGTAGTGTTTATAAGTGTTTCCAAGCTTGTTCATTCATCGTGCTAAATGCTATCAATGGGATACTTTTAGTCATGTTTCGACTACGAGAGTCATTGGAGATGTTTTCCAAGAGATGTTGAATTAACTCTTACAAACTACTATCTAAGAAGGAAAGAAGTCTAGTCTTCACAACAAGTAGTGAAAGTAGTAAATAGGTTGCATGTTCAATGATGGATAAGAGGCTTGGAAGTGGAAGTCAATTGTGTGCCCAAGGTTCTATTAATTGTTGTTTAAATCTTATCTTTAGTTGGCTTGCATGATTAGCATAGTTCTCTTGCTTTGCTAATTGTTGTCTTTCAATTTGTTAACTTAGGATAAAAAACCAACCAAACCCCACCTTTGTTTACATGCTTTTTATATGTATCTATGTATGTATATGCCTAGTATGTTTTCTCCTATATATGTTTAAATACTTGAAAAGATTCCTCTTTTTGTGGATGACCCCGACTTGCCATTATCTACATAATTGTAGATAGGAAGAATTAGGGCTTAAAAGTATTAACTTTAAGAGGTACAGCAACGATCTCCCACATTGAGAGGTGCGATCTATATCTCAAAGGCAAACAAAACAAGAAAGGGTCTATATGTCAAGGATGAAGAGAATTAAATTTTAGAGTGGTACATAAATTTTTAAGTGAATAGATTATTAATTTGAACTATATTAAGGTTATATTGAAATAACAAAGGTATCTCTTTATGTTTTTACTTCAGAAAAATCGAAGAATGATCAATTGCAAGGGAAATTCATTCCAAGGGATAAACATGACATCCTTTGTCAAGCTATGGAAAAATCCAACCATCCGTGCTGGGTTAGAGGTGTGGGTAGTTTCTTGACCTAACAACAAGCATTTGGGATTGTACAGTCCTACGATGGAGAAAAACCCTCAAGAGTCCATTCATTGCCAAAAACCCAACTCCAAGACAAAAGGATTGAGCAACAAGAAATTGGACATCGGAAGTTGGTCTAACACATCAGGCTAGTTTTTCTGGACAATTTAGAGGGATTGATGCCCAATTGAACACCACCATATTTGGTTCACAACATTCTCCCAGAGATGTTAAGGTAAATTGCGCGGAAATTGTTCGAAATTCAAGCATCGATAGGCAATTGTTTAAACCTAACAACCTCGACAATGCCACCCTTGCAATTGAAAAAAAAGGTATGATGGATTATTTTCCTATCTATTTCCTTTTGAATTAAGTTTCATATTTAATACCTATTTTGCTTGTGTTTTAGTGATCATGTCCATGTGAACTATACATTGATCAAAACAAAGATAGTAGGCCAATACATGTAGCCGATGGAGTTTTGCATGAGTTAGTGAAACATCATCACTCCATACCAATTGCGGAAGGTCTTTCGAGGGTATTTCTTAGAGAATCCTTTGGTGATGGGCGCCTCTTTACCAATCCTAGATGGAGAATACAAGAAAGTTGGCCATGCCCGGAGAATGTTCCTTACTTGGCCCCATAGACTTATATATGCCGATCCTATCAAGGATCTACATTTGAAGGAAACAAGGCCTCAATTACCAAAACTAGTGAAGACAACACCAAAAATTGTCAAATCTACGCCCAAATCGGTGCCAACAACACCAACCAGGGTTAGACCTCCATTGACAAGTGCACGTGTCCCTTGAGACACACCTGGCTTCTTACATGTCCTTTATAATTGGCTACAACCCCATGATCGAAACTCAACATACGCATTCTTGGGAAATGAATGCGTAATTGGATACAAACGTGAAATCATGACGTTATGGAGTGATTTTGAAGACCTATGGAGATGTGAACAAGTTAATCAAGCGATGATTTCGATCTACACCTTATGAGTGATTTTATTAATTTTATTTCTAAAATATATTTTAATTACACTAACCATTATTACAAATAATACCTACTAGAAATTGTCCAGGTATACGTTTTTTACAAGTAATAAAAAAAGGGATGAATTAGATACATGTGCCCGGTGATTATACAGGAAATTGGTTGTACAAAACAAGAGAGGATCAATTACATTCGCAAATGCCTAGGCCGGAAGGATAAGATGCTTTTTGTTGAGCCATACATTGAGAGGTTATTTACTACATTCAATTTCTTTACCAACATCGTTTCAGTACATCGTTTCCACTTAAGAGTGGGAAAATGAACATGTCTCCCCTTTGTACCAAAAAGAGTTACCCCCTAAGTGTAGCGATCTCGGCATGTTTACAGTCCCTTGCATGATAGGAAATACATATTTTTAAAAATCCATGTTTGATGTAAGTACATCAATAAATGTGATTCCTTACTCTTTGTATGAAAGCCTCAATCTAGGTACACTGCACAAAATCAAGGTGGTAATCATATTAGCCAATCGTTCTATGGCATACCCTAAGGATATTGTAGAGGATGTGTTGGTTAAGGTGGATTCCTTAAAAAATTTCCCGTGGATTTTTATGTTCTTGGTATGGAGCATGGTAAACATATTTTCTCAATTTTTTTGGGGAGGCCATTTTTTAAAACTTCAAGGACTATTATTGATATGCATAATGGTACTCTCACGATGGAGTTTGATTGTATTAAAGCGTAATTCATTATAAATTATTCTATGAAATATCCTATTCAGGAATACTCCTTCCATGCTATAGATATCATTGAAAATGTTGTGCAAAATGTTTTTGAGCTGAATGGTGATGATTCCTTGTTAGTTTCGTTGCAAAATAATGTTGAAGATGGATGCCTTGTATATTCCATGAGTACTAACTTTAAGGAAAGCATTGAGGATTTGAACATTCATGAAGTGGTGATTTTGAGCACTTATTCTCTAACCTTAGAGGAGCCCAAGAAACCAAAATTTCTCCCATCACTTGTGAAACCTTTGCCAAGTGACCTCAAGTATGCATCTCTATGGGAAGGGGAAACAATAACGGTTATCATCTCGAGTAAACTCGCCCAAGAGCAGGAGGACAAATTAATGGTGGTATTCAGGGAAAAGAAGGAAGCAATTGGATGAACTACTATTGATATCAAGGAAATAAGTCCATCCCCTTGCATGCACTGAATCTTATTGTAAGATGATGCAAAGCCCGTGCGACAACCCCAACGTCGATTGAATCCACCTATAATGGAGATGGTGAAGGCATAGATCCTTTAATTTCTTCAAGCAGGAATGATTTATCAGATTTCAGATAGCAAATGGGTGAGCCCAACTCAAGTGGTGCCAAAGAAAAGTGGGGTGACTATAGCTGAGAATGATAATGGTGAAATAGTGCCCACTCGGGTAAAAAAAGGGTGGTGCTTTAGCATCGACTACTGATGGCTAAATGCGGTAATTCAGAATGATCATTTCCCATTGTTATTCATTGATCAAATGCTTGAAGGGCTAGCAATTTATTCATTCTATTCCTTCTTGCATGGATACTCGGGTTATTTTCATGTAGCCATTGCCCTTAAGGACTAAGAGAAGACAACCTTCACGTGCCCCTTTGGTAAGTCTTCTTACTAGCTTATGCCTTTTGGGCTATGTACTGCCCCCGCCACTTTCCAAATGTGTATGGTAAGCATTTTCTTAGAATTCATTGAAACTTTTGTTGAAAAGTTCATGGATGACTTCACCATATATGGTAATTCCTTTGATAATTTTTTAGCAAATTTAGCACAAGTTCAGAAGCATTGTATTGATACTAATTCCGATAAACGTCATTTCATGGTAGAAAAAAGCCTTTTATTAGGCTATCTTTCCTCTAAGGGTATTGAGGTAGATTACAAGGAAAAGATAGACACGATTCATACTTTTCCTTATTCTACTAATTAGAGCGAAGTGCAATCTTTTTTTTGTCATGCGGGATTCTATTTTTGGTTAGTAAAAGATTTTTCAAAGATTGCATCTCCTTTGTGCAAGTTGTTGCAAAAGGAGATGGAATTTTTAGTGGAAGAGGTTGTAAAGAGGCCTTCAATACATTAAAGGAAAGGCTAGTCTTGATCCCTATCAAACAACCCTCGAATTGGTCCATGCCTTTCAAGATCATATGCGATGCAAGTAACTACGGCGTCAGCCCGGTGCTTGTTGAAAGAGTGGGGAGAGTGCCTCATGGAATCGGTTCTGAATCCATGACTCTCAACGAGGCTCAAAGGAACTACTCCACCACAGAAAATGAATTGCTAGAGCTGGTAATTTCCATAGAAAAATTTCGATCTTACTTTCTTGGTAGCAAAGTTATTTTGTACACTAACTGACCTGCCTCAACCTAGGGTCATTAACACAATTGCAATAGAGCAATCAATTAACCTGAGCCGAGGCACTAGTCCCGTGAGTTGGTCAAAGATAAGATTTATATTCTGCACTCATTCACTCTGTTAATGCTACCAAAAAGTAGTAAGCGGCAAGCCCTGGGTTTGTCCACAAAGATGTTAGGGTTTAAGAAAATGTTGAAACACAGCCTTCTGCGGGTTGTCAATTCGCATGAGTGACAGGAATAACTCATAATGTAAACATGCAAACTGGGGGGCTGGTTGGTATTTTCAACAAGCATTTACAAGCTTGAAATAAACAAATAAGTAAACTATTCATACTAGGTACTTGGGACTAATTTAGCAACATGGTAGTTATAATACTTCAATCCTCTATTCATTCACATATAGATATACAAAAGACATATCAATGTGTTCATGACAAGTGGATTGATATGGTTGATGGCTTACACTTCCCCATCCCTGTCACAGTAGGTGCGCTCGCAACCCTCCATCGATGTTATAAGGGGGAGCACAACAAGATCCAAACGTTGTTTTTATTCTATTTCTCCACCACGCTTTTACATCCCTAGCTTCCACCACAAATGCACTAATTTCCAGTGGTCCTCTATAAGCGAGGCCTTAGGTTCACATGCACCTTATCTGTGATACTAGTGTTTTAACACAACACCTAGCTTGCTACTATTAATTTTCTCTAAGCGCAACCTATTGTAAAATGGTTGAGTAATCAGCTGAGACTAGTGCGATGGCATGCAGATTAGGATTACCTCGAATCTTGCATGCACACACTCCCACGGAATCATTCCCCCCTTCAATTCAAACATCTAGGTTTCTCTTGCCAAGGGGGCATCAATAAGTGCATCATACATGAACATAGCCCAAAGTGTGTGCTCATATAAGGTGTAGTGTTCATGCATTTGTCATATTAAAGAACAATCACAATTATATCATAAACACAAAGATAGGTGGAATTTAAGGAATCTCACAAAGCATCAAAAGCTACACATGTGCCAAATATGTCTCAAGCTTAGCTAACTACTCTAAAAAGTATAGATCCATGGAAAATGTGTAATTAGATGACATGGATCTAAGAAAATAATAAGAAATGAAAAATATAAGAGAAAGAGAAGAAGAAGGAAATAGAAGAAGAACTCTCCTCTTCCTTCTCTCTAAACTAGAAAGGGAAACTAATCTACATTATAACTAGATCTATTATACTTTTTTTTAGTAGAATACTAAGGCTTCTTTATATAGTAGTGGGAGAATAAGCCTAAAGATAAGCCTAAAATAGGCCAAACATAGCAAAACCCTAGACACCCTTTCCCTCTAGCTGCTGAACCTTTCTCGAATAAACTTCCCAAATTCATGATATTTCTGGATCCTATTTATAGTACATTAGATAGAACTCAGAAAGACAAAGATTTTGATATATGGTAGAGGGAAATTGGATGAAAAGTGAGAGAGTTATGGACAAAACGGCCAGCCGCCGAGGTGTCATGGACCGAAACGGATGCCACGGTCCATGAACATTCAACCACGAATTGCCAGATCTGGCGCGGTCCGTGAACATTCATAGCTGCAGCACACCATGGTCAATGAAATTGGGCTCGTTCCATGGTAGCACCAAGGTTTTTGCTTAGAATATTTCACAAACCGGCCTCCTTTTAATGGACCGCAACCAGCATGGGTGTTTGCTCAGAACTCTCGACACAGACTGTGATGGTTTTCACGGACTGACTTCTTACTTAACCAAATTTCTCATCCATGCTTCATGGCCCAGTTTCATTGTCATCGATCAGTGTTGTTTCTTTGTGTAGGGCAGACTGCTGGGCAGCTTCACGGGCTGCTGATGCTTTGTGTAGTGTGGGTTGTCACAGGTCGCTAATCCTTCGTCGGCTGAACTTCGTTTGCTTGCCACAGGTGAACCGTTAGTCCTAATTGGGAGTTATAGCAGTTGATTTTGTAGTAATCGAGAGGAAAAATCCAATGGACCCAGTCTTGAAGGATAATTCTTCCATGATCATTCTTGGACTAAGGCAGCACTCCTTGGACCAGGACACACCATTTTCACCTTTGCCATCTTGAACTTCAAAACTGCCCATCCTTGGCTTCAATCTACTTCTACCACATATTGATGTTTGTGGCCCTCATTTGCTACCATTCAATTTAGATGGGTTTCATATCTTCTACCGTTAAATGCAAACGGCCTTCGCAAGAATGTAATGTAACAAATAACATTCACGGGTAACCTACTAAAGGTACTTATAATGAAGATCAAGGAGCCCGTGAACACGATATGTCAAATAATCCGTAATTAAGTGTACAAAATGTGGGATTTAGAATAGAAAATCGAACATGGTTGTCTAAACCCCTTGTCATGTAAACTTAACTAATGTTGCCAAACCGCCAACCAAGAGTAAGTAAAATCTACGTCAAATGCATTGGTTAAAGCATGCATAATGGTGTAGATCAGACTCCCCACACTTAAAACTTTACTCGTTCTCGAGCAAATAAAATCAAAGAAAAAGGTTCAAGCGACATGAAGTATGCAAAAATAGCCAATGCATCCAACTTATTCCCAAGCTACTCCCCAAAGTTCCTAAGGCAACCAAACCACCCAAAGCAAGTAAATGTGTATGGAAAAAGATAAGCGACAAAAGATAAGAATAAAGCCAAGCTTAATTTCCCAAACGTAGTTCCCACAAGCAATCAAAGAGTAATCCTCAAGTAAAACAATCCAGCAAGGAAATCCAAAAGCCACCGACTTGTTTGCAACATATGGACCTAGTTGCAAACAAGAAGTCCAATGTATAGTCAACCAAGTTTGTTATTTATTTATTTTTATTTTTTCTCTCAATTTCTCTCAATTTGCCTAAGCTCCCTTTCTGGTTTTCACCTAGTGTTATCCCACAAAACGTGCTCACCTCTAACCTTTTTCCACACGGCCTCTCATTTTTGCTTAGACTCATAAGTCTAGCCGAGCCAAACCTCTCACTTTTACCTAGGTCTTTAGACCTATCCGGGCTTTTCCTAATGTTACCCAAGTTGCCCTTTCAGGATTTCGACTTGTCCAGGTTTAAAAAAAATCAAAATTGTCAAAAACCTTTCAGAAGAGCTATTAGCAACATAGAAGCAACCAAAAATCATAAGTTCTATCTAATCCCCCTCCCCACACTGAATGTTTGCATTATCCTTAATGCATATACCAAATCAAAGAACACATATCAAGGGAAAGAAATAGGAAAGCACTTATAATGAAAAAGAACATTAAAATTTACCCTTCATGGTACAATCAGGGAATGTAAAGAACAAACTACCATCATCCTCAATATACTACCCTTAACCTATAATCAAGAAATATCAATCTAATGACTATCATGCATCACAAATCAAATGAAGAATTGAATCACAATGGAGAGTTACCTCTTAGGCCTCGATGTGTGTGTCTCAAAGGTTTTAAGGGTAGGTGGGTTTTTGGTGGTAGGGAAGAAATGGTGATTGGGTAGTGTGGGAAAGTATTTGAGCTTCATGGGTCATGCACGTCTACACGCCCCCATGAACTTGGGGTTTGGTTCTCCTTGTTGTCCACCATTTTGAGCGTCACAAACCTCGCTTGATCACCTTCCTCCAGGAACCATATGCTTCCTACAAAAACAATATGCACACCAAGTGTAATAGTGTCCCAAAAAACAAAAAGAAAACTACAAATAGGAAAACACACCAAAAATAGCAAACTAATCTAATTTTTCAAAACTTGGGCTGCCTCCCAAGAAGTTCGTAATTTTAAAGTCATCGGCACGACCCTAATATTATCCATAAGGTGCGGGTTTGTACCCTATCACCTTGGACAACAAAAACTCAAAAGGTGGAGTCAACCTTAGAGGGAATAGGTGGGGGTAAGAATCTTCCAAGAGGAAGATATAGTAGAGGCGGAGTCAACCTTAGAGGGAATAGGTGGTTTGGAAACTTAGCATATTCAATTGGCTTCCCTATGGTTTCCTATATGGTTTCCAAAAATGAGGGAGTAGGTTCTATAGGTGGAGGTAGGGGTGCAAATAAGTAATATGGAAAATTAAGTATAATCAGCCCTTCCCCAACTTCTTCACTCTTAACAAACCCTTCCCCATCCCCTTCAGATTCATCCATCAAATTTTCACATTCAACTAGGGATGGTTCATTTTTAGAAGATTGGGTTTCAAATTGGTTCACCATATTCATCAAATTAGGCACTTGACCTTCAACTTTCTCAATGCTTGAGAATAGTTAAGTTCCCAAATTGCTAATCTCGCTAAGCACTTGTGATTGGAGTAAATCAATACTCTTGGTCACATTAGCTATAGCTTGCAAAATTTCCACACAATCCAATTTGGGAACCAATCCTGGGGATTGGTTTTGGGGCATTGGGTAAGTTGGTGAAATCAAACTATCTAACCCGAAGTGTTGGTTTCCTGATGCATTTCCATACCACCAATTTGAGTTACCACTAAGCCTCAAATTTAGAGAGTTATGGAATGGGTAACAATCTTGATCCCATCGGCCTTGGGAACCAACAACTCCTACCTCTCTCTTATATTTGCTCATCAAAGAGGAAAACTTCGTAGGGTGGTCGTGATGACATATCCTACATATTCTCACTCGTTAAGCCATTCTTCTCCCATACTCACTCAACCTTGGGCAACACTCTATAGGATGATCACAATGACACACCCTACAAAGTCCCCTCCGATGAGTATTTTCCCACATTTGTTTTCTTTCCTATTAAGCACCAACAGAGAAAACACACAAAATTTGGAATCGTAGTGCAAGAATCCTCAGTTTTCACCAAGAACTCGAGTAGTACCTACTCTGGAAAACAAAAACAAGAAACAAAAGACACTACTAACTACTCTACTAACACGTTATGCTTAACTAATGCTTGAACTGAAAAGCATCCTTGGCAACGGTGCCAAAATTTGATCTGCCTCTACCCGGGGTCATTAACATAATCGAAGCAGTGTAATCAATTAGCCCGACCTGAGGCACTAGTCCCATGGAATGGTCAAAGATAAGTTATATTCTGCACCCGTTCTCACTGCTAATGATACCAAAGGGTAGTAAGAAGCAAGCCATGGGTTTGTCCATAGAGATGCTAGGGTTCAAGTAAAAGTCAAAACATAACCTCATGCGGGTTGTTAATCCGCGTGAGAGAATGAAATAGCTACTAATGTAAATATGAAAACTGAGGGGGAGGGGTTTGGTATTTTCAACTAACAACTACAAGCATCAAATAAACAAACAAGTAAACTATTTATACTAGGCACTTGGTACTAACTTAGCAACGTGATAGTTCTAATGCATTAATCCTCGATTCATTCACATATAGACATATCAGTGTGTTCACAACAAGTGACGTGGCCGATGGCATACACTTCCCCATCCCTGTCATGGTGGGTACGCTCGATACCCACCATCCAGACCTTCTCGTAATTATGGGAGCACAACAAGGTCCGACCATTGTTGTGGTTTTCTTCCTCTCCCATGACATTACTTTCTGGGTTTCCACCATGAATGCACTAATTCCTAGTTGACCTCTATAAGTGAGGCATTAGGTCCATAGACACCTTATCTGTGATACTAGGGTTTCAACACAACACCTGGCATACTATTATAAACTATCTCTACTCGTAACCTATCGGAAAATGGTTAGTTAATCTGCTAAGATTGGTGCGATGGTATGTGGATTAGGGTTACCCCAATTGTCCCTTGCACACACTCACGCATAATCGTCCCCCTCCACCTATTCAAACGTCCATATTTCTCTTCCCAATGGTGCATCAATAAGTGAACCATACATAAACATAGGCCAAAGTATGTTCTCATATGTGGTGAAGTGTTCAGGCATTTTTCACATTCAAGAACAATCACAATAATATCATAAACACAAATATAGGTGGAATTTAAGGAATCTCATAAAGCATAAAAAACTACACATGTGCCAAATACGTACCGATCTTAGCTAACTACTCTAAAAATTATAGATCCATGACAAACATGGAATTAGATTCCATGGATCTATGAAAATAAGAAGAAGAGAAAAAGATAAGAGAAAGAGAAGAACAAGGAAGGAAAAGAAGAATTCTCCTCTTCTTTCTCTCTAAACTAGAAAGAGAAACTAATATATATTATGATTAAGTATATTCTACTTAGTTTTTAGTAGAATACTAAGGCTCTTATATATAGTAGTAGAAGATTGAGTCTAAAGAGGGGCCCAAAATAGGCCAAACATAGCAACCTAGACACCCTTTCCCTCTTGCCGCTGAACCTTTCTCGAATAAACTACCCAAATCCTTGAATCTTCTGGAGCCTAGTTATATTTAGTTGGATATATCTCAGAAAGATAAAGATATTGATATATGGTAGAGGGAAATTGGATGAAAATTGAGAGGTGTATGGCCAAAATGGTCAACTGCCAAGGTGTCACGGACCGACACAGATGCCACGGTCTGTGAACATTCAAGCACGGACCTTAAGATCGGGTGTGATCCATGAACATTCATAGCCATGGAGCACCATAGTCCGTGAAGATGGGCTTTTTCCACGGTCCTTGAAGGTTTTCTTGGACATTGAGCAGCACCTAGGTTTTTGTTTAGAAGTTTTCACGGACCAGCCTCATTTTAATGGACCACGAGCAGTATGAGTGTTTGCTAAGAACTCTAATCATGTTTTGGTGATTTTTATTCATTTAAGAAGGACCCGGGCACCTTCACGGGCCGTTGATGTTTCGTGTAGTGCGAGTTGTCATGGGCCGCTGGTCCTTCGTTGGCTGAACTTCATTTGCTTGCCATGGGTGAACCGTTAATCCAAATTGGGAGTTCTAGTAGTTGAATTTGTAGTACTCATGAAGAAAGATCCAATGGAAATAGCTTTGAAGGTTAATTCTTCCTGTATAGTTCTTAGATTAAGGTAACACTCATCGGTCTATGACTCACCATTTACACCTTTTGCCATCTTGCACTTTGAAGCCGCCCATCCTTGGATTCAATCTCCTTCTACCATGAATTGATGATTTTGGCCTTCATTTACTACCATTCAATGTGGATGGCCTTCAAATCTTCCACCGTTAAAAGCAAACGGCCTTCGCAAGAATGTAATGTAACAAATAGCATTCACGGGCGACCTACTAAAGGTACTTATAATGAAGACCAAGGAGCCCTTGAACATGATATTTCAATAATCACTAATTAAGTGTACAAAATGTGAGAGTTAGAATAGAAAACCGAACATGGTTGTCTAAATCCCTTTTCATGTAAACTTAACTAATGTGCCAAACTGCCAACCAAAAGTAATTTAAAACTATGTCAAATGCATTGGTTAAAGCATGCATAATGGTGCAGATCACTAACCAATAAATTCTTTATAATTTGATGATGAAGAAAAAGGCCAAGCTAAGATTTATTAGGTGGATCTTGCTTTTGAATGAGTTTGACTTGGAGGTGCGAGACAAGAAGGGTGCGAAGAACCTCCTGGCCGATCATTTGAGCCAATTGGTTCCATGCAAAACAATTGAGGTAAATGTGCCATTGGCAGAGAAAATACGAGAGAAGTTCCCCGATGAGCAATTGTTCACAGTCGGAGACCTCCAACCGTGGTATGCTGACAACGTCAATTTCCTTGTCTCCGATAAATTTCTTCCTCACTTT
The DNA here is from genome assembly GCA_037428765.1 of Rubia yunnanensis. NCBI lineage: Eukaryota > Viridiplantae > Streptophyta > Magnoliopsida > Gentianales > Rubiaceae > Rubia > Rubia yunnanensis. The sequence goes on from CM075063.1 coordinate 67,909,582, forward strand.
TCTAAGGCTCAAAAGGATAAGCTAAGAAGTGATGCAAAGTATTATTTGTAGGATAATCCCTTTTTGTGGGAACATTGTGTAGATCTGGAAATGTATTCCCGATAATAAAGTGCATTCAATTCTTATGTTTTGTCATTCTTATGCATGTGGAGGTCATTTTGGAGCAAAGAGAATTGCTAGGAAAGTCCTAGAGAGTGGTTTTTACTGGCTTACATTGAATAAACATGCTTACATGTTTTGCAAATCTTGTGATAAGTATCAAAGAGTAGGAAATATTTCTTCTAGGAATGTGATGCCTAAAAAAACTATGTTGTATTGTGAAATAGTTTATGTTTGGGGCATTGACTTTATGGGACGTTTTCCTAACTCTTTTGGTTTTACATACATTTTTCTTGCGATTTATTATGTGTCAAAGTGCGTTGAAGAAATATTCACTATGACTGATGATTCTAAAGTGGTTGCATATTTCTTAAAGGATACCACCTTCTCTAGGTTTGGGACTCCTCGAGCCTTGTTTGTGACCATGGAACCATTTTTGTAATATCACAATAGAGGCACTTTTGAAGAAGTATCGTATCACTCACAAGACTTTCACCGCCTGTCACCCACAAACCAATGTCCAAGCCAAAGTTTCCAGTAGGGAAATCAAGTCCATCCTTGAGAAAACGGTTAATCATAACTGAAAGATTGGAGTTCTTGATTGAATGCTGCTTTGTGAGCATATAAGATGGCCAACAAAACACCAATCGGTGTGTCACATTATCGGTTAGTCTTCAGAAAACCATGCCATTTACTGATGAAGATAGAGTATAAAGCAAATCGGGAAGTCAAGAGCTTCAACCTTGATGTAGATAAGACCTATTTGCATAAGAAGTTGCAATTGAAAGAATTGGAGGAGATAAGAAATGATTCCCATGAGAACGTTGAGATCTACAAGGAGAAAATAAAAGCTTGGCATCATAAGATGATCAATAGGAAGGATTTTGACGTGCGTCAAAACGTCCTCCTATTTCAATCCTGCCTCCACCTATTTCCCAGTACGCTAAGGTAAGCAGATGGGCTATTTTGAGGTAGTTAAGGTATTCTCGCATAGTACGGTGTAAATAATGGAACAAGCCGCATCCAAAACTTTTAAGGTTAACAGACAAAACATTTCAAACCTTACTGCAATAGTATTATGCCCGAGAAAGGGAAAGATGATGATCTTATTGATCCAATGAATAAATAAAGCCAATGAAAGGAGTATGTCATGCCGACGACATTAAATAAACTTGGTTCTGATCATCCAAATTGTAATTCTTGACTCTCCATCGATGTTGTTTCAATTAAGTTTCTGTCATTGCTTTTCGTTATTTTGTCTTGTTCTTTTCATGGTTGTGTTTTTCCATGATTTTCTAGCAAAGAGAAGTGAAGTGCATTGCATTAGATAGATGAAGAAATGAAAGCCATAAGAAAGGAAGGAAAGCTTGGAAGTTGGTAATGAAAATTTTTCTAAGTATTGGGAAGCAATTTTCATCACGAGTTGTGACAACAGGGGAATTTTGCAACCCCCAATAAATCTCTATCGTGAGTTGTGACACTATGTTACGAGCTGTGACGAGATTGAGAAGTTCTTAGAAAAATGTGAACTCGCAATTTGCTTCATTATGCATGCATTAATCATTGCATTCGGAGTAATAATTGGTTCGCTTTATATGTTTGATTGCTAGTATTAGTTAAGTTTATGTGACAAGGGGTTTAGACGACCATGTTTGGTTTTCTTATGTAAATATTGAATTTTGTAGACTGAATTGGTACTAATGGACATCTTGTATCCACAGGCACCTAGATCTTCCTTTGTGATCATCATCAGTAGGTCCCTTATGGGTACTTTTTGTTACAATGTATGTGAAGGTCATTCGCAAGGACGGTAGAAGATATTGAAGGCCGTTCATAAGGACGGTAGAAGAGGTCGAAGGCCATTCACATTAGAACAGTTGTAAATGAAGGCTACAGATATCATAATGTGGTATTAGAAGGATGAATCCAGAGATAGGGGGTATTGGAGTTCAAAATAGGCAAGGAAGAAACAAAGAATCATGGTCAGAGAGTTGCACCAACATCTCAGAATGATCCATGAAGAATCATCCTTCAAGGTTGGTTCCATTCAGTTTTTCTCCTAGATAACCATAAAATCAACTACAAGAACTCTCAAAATGGACTAACGGTTCATCCCCAGCGAAGGAAAGAAGTTCAGTCGAACAAAGCACAAACGGGTAGGGGTGGACCGTTCATGGGTGGCACCAATGGCCCCCATAGACAACACGGTCTGCTCCAAGGGTCTTTAGCACGAGTTGTGCTATGGTCCAATGCGGACTGCACCAATCTCGATGGGCCACATGCTCAAGTGCCCATTTTCACTCAACAACGGATAAGTATGGGCACGGGCTATCCCATTTTCAATGGCCCATGTCATTTCAAGTGCTAAATATCAATAACAACCGATGAGATTTGAAGAATTAAGCAGCCCTAGTAAAAATACTGAGCAAAATAAGGATTTTGATGATGGCCCGCAGATCAGAATGCAAAAATGACCATTTTAATGACGGGCCGCACCAGATGCCACAGACCACGTCAGACATGAGGTGCAGAAAATACCACGACCCACCCCATGGAGACGACACGGACCATTCCATCCACGACAATCCTTGCCAGTAGTGGCTGAACAAGAATTTTACACGTTTTGGCAAATTTTTAGGCCCAATATCCTACTAGCATAAATATAACCTTCATCTACAAAGGTTAGAGGGTTGGATCATTTTTAGTTAGTTCATTTGTAATTTGGAGATCATCCTAGAGAGAGAAACATGATCCTTCTTTCTTTCTTTAATTTTTATTTTGCTTTGATCCTATGTTTTGGAATTCAAATCTATATTTGAATTCCATGTCTAGGGAGTAGTTTCCATATCTTGGGGATATTTGTATTCAAGTGTTTATTTATGCTTTTGTGAGATTCTTACTTCATCCTAATTATTGTTCTTGTGATATTATTGTGACTTGTTCTTGAATGTTAAAATTGCATGAATAATACACTCCATGAGCACACACTTTAGTCTATATTCATGTTGGTGCAAATATTAATGCCCCCCGCATAAGAGAAACCTTGAATATGATGCGGGTAGCAAGGTCCGGGTCCACGTGAGTGTGTGTACTTAAGGCTTTTCCTAGTTTTACTGTTACATTGCCAGCACACCAGTCTTAGCTGGCTATTTGGAGTAGTCTGAAGGGTTACATGTAGAGATAGTGAAAAGTAGCAATATAGGGTTGTAAGAGGTCCTAGTGTTATATATTAGGTGCCTACCTCCCTTTGCCTCATTTATAGGCCTACGGAGTAGAGCATCCATGGTGGAGTGTCTGAGACGTAATCGTACGGGGGAGAAACTATCCTACAGTAACGGTCTGACCTTGTTGCACTCCTCTAATCATGAGGCGGTGCTGATTGAAGATTTCAAATGCACCTAATGTGACAGTTAAGGGGTAGTGCTAACCATTGACCACACCACGTGTCATGAGCACTAGATTAGGTTGTCTTAATCTTCCATGTAAATGAATCAAGGAATTCCCCAAGTGTCTAGATAATATAGTTTATGTGCTTTTTACTTTCATGATTTTTAGTTTTTAGTTGAAAAACCAAACCCCCCCCCTTTGTTTACCATACGATCTATTCCTAGTAACATGTTCAGAGTCACAACCCGGACGTGGTTGTGTTTAATCGAATGTTAGGACCTAGCATCTCAGTGGACATACCCAGGACTTACCGCTAACTACTCTATCAGCAGCATAGTAGTGAGTTGGGTGTAGAACTATAAATTTAAATTAGAACACCTTTGATCTCAGTGCCTTCGCTCGGTTAATTAGCTATAATTAACGACCCTACGTGGAGGCAGGTCAAATTTTGGTGCCGCTTCCAGGATGCTAATCAACTTAATTGTCAAGTAGTATAATGTGTTAGTATAGTAGTTAGTATTGCTTGTGTTTTGTTTTATTTTGTTGGTTCCTTTATTGAGCTTTTGTGATAGTTATCTTGTTACCTTTTGATATGTTTGCTTGTGCTGTCGGTACATACTCGTACCACAAACTTAGGTGTTTTACATTACCAGGGTGTTAACATAGATATTTGGAAATAAAGTATATGGAGAGCTAGAGTATAGGTTCAACCAAGACCCGTGGTGCTGGTAGAAGAGTCATAAGAAATGTCGAAGGATAACAGAACCTTGTAAGAGCTTATGGCCCCTAACTTTGAAAGTCAGCCACCATGCATCATATTCCCCCCATTACCATCGAATGTGAACTGTGAGCTAAAGAGGGAAATAATCCACTGTCTTCCCACTTTCCATGGTATGGCGGAAGAAGACCCAAACGTGCATATGTCGAAGTTCCACTTGGTGTGTACAAACATGAACCCTCTGGGTGCTTCTAAAGATGATGTTTGGACATTTTCGTTCTCTCTTCAAGATGGAGCTAAGGATTGATTTTACTCTTTACCTCTAGGTTGCATAGGCTCTATGATGGATATAATGCCAAGATTTATAGGGAAGTACTTTATGGCATCCAAATTTACCGGACTGAAGAAGCAGCTGTTTAATATCACCCAGGGAGCTATGAAGTCACTCTACGACTATTGGGAGCATTTCAAGAGGTTGCTTGCAAGCTATCCATACCATCCTTTCAAGGAGGGAGACCTACTCTACTATTTTTTTTAGGGTTTATGTGATGAAGACATGTTATGGATCAATCGCCAAAAAAATCCCTAAGAATGCGATGACTCTCTTTGAAGAAATGGCCAATGGAATATGACAGTTTGACACAAGGTCAAAGGTTAAGATCTTGGATGAACTCTCACAATCACCTAAGTTAGAGGAGCAAGTCCATGTTCTTTCTTCCATGATGAAGGAACATTTACAAGAGGTGGAGGCCATGGATCACAAAAGGGAGAGGCCATGGATCACAAAAGGGAGAGGCCACAATTTGCTAGGAGTTAACCACAAGGGTTTCAGGGGAACCAAGGTAATGCAAGGATGGATCCCTATCCAAACACATTCAATCTAAGATATCGAGATCACCCAAATTTTTGGTAATAGGAAGACAACCAACCTCAAGGATATCAAGGCAGGCAAGCTCCACCTTAACCATAACCAAGAGGTGAAAACCCTTCTAACAATCATGCCTCGATGTACAAGTCACACCGACAGGAGATCTTAGAAGCCCTAGGTCAATTGGGGAAGAAACATGAAGTCTTTGTGGATAGGAAGAAAAATGCGTGAGATTGAAGACCTTGGCAATAGGGCTTTATCAAGTATCAAGAACCTCGATGTTCAAGTTTGGCAGCTCGCCACCTTGATGAGCCGACTTGAGTCTAAGGAGTCCGGAAAACTCCCTTCCCAACCGGAGATCAATCTAAGCAATGTGAGTGCACTCAATTGAAGAAGTGGGAAGGAAGTTCGTGAGTCCAAAAAGAAGGTGATACAGGAAGATGAAAGGGTATTAGAGGCGAACAAGGCAAACTTCAAAGAGGATGAGATTGTGGTAAAGAAAGCACCTTCCAAGGAGTTTCCACTGCCCAAGGCACAAGTTACTATCCAATTTCCATTTCAAAATGATTTTGGGGGAAGGCCAAAGGTGGTGACCAATGATGCAAGCATTCGAAGGATCTTCAAAAATGTTGACTAACAATCCCTATCTTAGAGCTAATTGAAAATGTGCCATTGTATGCTAAGTTTCTTAAAGTTTCATGCACAAAAAAGCGAAGTAGACCAACTAAGAAGGTAGAAAATTTAAAAATAGGGGGAGTATCCATTTTGAACCATAAAAATTTGCCTAAGAAATGCAACGACCCTGGAATGTTCTCTTTTCCTATCTCCTTAGGTGCAAAGCTTGTTGAAAATGCCATGATATAATTAGGCGCATCCATAAATGTGATCCCATTTAGTCTTTTTGAATTCCTATAGATAGGTGATCTTAGGGAAACTAGAGTGATTGTCCAACTCGCCGATAAATCCCAAGCTAGCCCTCACGGGATAGATGTATAGGTGGAGGAGAACGCGTCTGCGTGGGTAATATTATTGTGATTTAATTTTGAGTTTGAATGCATGAATATCACACCACATATAAGCACACACTTTGGGCTGTATTCATGATAGGTACAAATATCGATGCCCCCTTGGGAAGAGACACCGGGATAGTTGTATAGGTGGAGGAGAACGCGTCTGCGTGGGTATGTGCACCAAAGATTCAATGTCATTCTAATCCACTTACCATCGCACTAGTCTTAGCTAACTTCCTAAAGTCATCTGAGACGTTCCAGGTAGAGATAATTTTTAATAGCAAGCTAAGGTTACAAGAAACCCTAGTATCATAGATAAGGTACTTATGAACCTTACGCCTAATTGATAAGACCCGAGGGGAGTAGTTACATTGTGGTTTAAGCCCATGATGTAATTGCATGAGAGAGAATCAGACCTACAATAACGGTCGGACCTTGTTGTACTCCCCTAGTTGCAAGAACACCCACCGTGACAGAGATGAGGAAGTGTATGCCATCGGCCACACCACGTGTTATGGACACACTATTAGGTTTGTTTAGATCCTATGTGAAAGAATCGAGATAGAAGCATTAGATTTACCAGGTTACTCAATAATTTCCCCAAGTTGTAGCTCAATATAGCAGTTGTTTTTTTACTTTCATGGTTTGTAGTTGATAAATTGAGAACTAACACCCCTATTTGCATGTTTATTTTGCTAGCTTTTCCTTTCACTCGTACAAATTGATGACGCGAACGAGAATTTTTTTATTTGGTACATGAGACCTAGCATATTTATGGACAGACCTAGAACTTACCGCTAACTACCATATAGGTAGCGTAGCAATAGGAATGGGTGCAGAACTATAAATTCTATCTTCAAACCACACTGCCTCCAACCAGATTAGAGCTACGATTTTAATGACCTTGGGGGGAGGAAGGTTAAAATTTTGGCACCACTGCCGGGGATGCTAGCAGTCTAGGTATCAATTTAGGCATAACACATTAGTAAAGTAGCTAGTATTTTTCTTTTTTTTGTTTGTTGTTTTCCAAAGTAGGTATTGCTTGAGTTCTTGGTGAAAACGAAGGACTCTTTGGGAGGTTGTCATTGTACCTCTCAAAGTTAATATTTATAAGCCTTAAATGCTTATTATCTACAACTAAGTAGATAGCGGCAAGTCGGGGTCATCCACGAAGAAGAGGGATCTTCCTAAGCATTTAGGCACAAAAGGTTGATATTAGGCTAGGAGTAGATATATATACATACATATAAAAGCATGTAAATGGGGGGTTTGGTTGTTTGGTGGTCCTAAGTTATGAAATAAAAAAGACAAGATAACTAGCAAAGTCAAGTAACTAGGCTAATCATCAAACAAAACTAAGAAAAAAGGGGGTTTAAAACTACAAAGATAAAGCCTTGGGGGCAATTGATATCCACTTCCACACCTAATGTAGATCATTGAACCATTCACTCATTCTGTCACATTCATTACTTGACTTAACATTAACATACTTATCTAGCAAGAATCACAACACGTTATGCACAAGAAGTTCTAAGTTCATGTTCACAGATTTCATGCAAAGGAGCTAAGGAATTTGTCACTTTCCTAACACCCGAACACTCCAATCATAAAAACACTTCCTATTCTCAAACAACCCATGGCATAAATGAAGTGAAACATAGCATCAAGAATACATAAATTCTAAATAATAAAGGCTTCAAGAACGAGTGAAACAATCTATTCACTACTTCAACTACTTGTTGTGAAGATAAATCTTCTATCCTTCTTAGATAGTAGTTTGCAAGAGTGAATTCGACATCTCTCGTCAAACCTCACCAATTCGACATCTCTCGTCAAGCTTGGCAACACTTATAAATACTACACCGTATCTAAGCATTTAACCAATTCATGCATTTACACAAGATTAGTCAAGAATTATTGACATTCATAGACTTCTCTCATTTGCTACCTAAAACAAACATGAAAATGAGTTCGACATCATCACATTCATCTAGCAATTATCAACACACCAACACCATTTAAGAAGCTCTAACTCATGCTCTTGGATTCCACATTAAAAGAGGGAAGAATTAGCTACTTTCTCCCAACCCTAACAAGTAATCATACAAGCAATTCATATACTCAAGCTTCCAACAACATCAATGCAATTAACAATTCACATTCAAAGCTCAATAAATGCACAATAGCAAAAGCACCAAATAGCTGTAAAAGCACCAAGATAAAACTAAGCTAGAGAAAGAAAAGACATAATTAAACTAAAAAAACTAAGAAAAGAAAGAGGAGAAAACCTAGGGTTTCTAAGCCCAAAAACGCAGAAGAAGGAGCTGGGCAAAAGCTGCTGAAGAGGAGAAGATAAGGGGAGTATTTATAGCACAAAAATCAAGAAGAAATTCAGACCACCCGTCGGTCACAAGTCGCGACGTGCTCGCGACGAACCATCACGAGCCGCGACGTGCTCACGACAAACCATCGCGAGTCGCAACGGCTCGCGACAGAAGCAAATTTCAGCATTTTTTCTTCTTTCTCTTTTATATCTCATATCCCTCTCTTCTTTTTACTTCTCCACTTCTTCATGTCTTCAAAAAGCTCAAATCCAAGTCTTCAAATCTTGAAATCTTCAAAGATAATTTTCAAAGTCTTCAAACAAATTACCTTGTCACACAAAATTCTCTAAAAAGTGATAAAAACGTAAAAGTCGCTTTTAACCCTCCTTAGATAATTTCAAGGCAAAATGTCACAATTAGAGCACAAAAGTGTACAAAAGTTAATCCCAAAAGCCCTAATATGACCGTATAAAATGGGCACATCACTCTTGCACTACTATTTCGAATTTTGTGTGTTTTTTCTTTATTTGTGTTTAATTGGAAAATAAAAAAATGTGGGAAACTACTCAACGGATGACACTTTGTGGGATGTGTCATTATGCTCATCCTAGAGAATGTTACCCAAGGTTGAGTCAGTATGAGAAGAGAGCCTCAGCAAGTGAGATTTTGTAAGATATGCCATTGGGGACACCCTACGGAGTCTTGCTCTTTGTTGAGTGAAAATAAGAGTGAGGTTGGAGTTGTTGGTTTCCAAGGTCGATGGGATCAAGATTTTTACCCATACCACGACTCTCCAAATTCGAGGTTTAGTAGTAACTCAAATTCGTGGTATGGAGATTCATCGGGAAACCAACACTTTGGGTTAGATAGTTAGATTTCACCAACTTACCCAATGCCCCAAAACAAATCCCTAGGATTAGCTTCCAAATCGGATTGTGTAGAAATTTTGCAAGTCATAGCTAATATGATCAAGATTAGTGATTCACTCAAATCAAAAATACTTAGCGATCTTGGTGATTAGGGAACTCAATTATTCTCAAGTATTGAGAAAATTGAAGGGGAAGTCCTTTATTTGATGAAAAGGGTGAGCCAATTAAAAATTCAATATTTCAAAAATGAACCATCCCTAGTTGAATCTAAAGGGGATGGGGAATGGTTTGTTGAGAGTGAAGAAGTCGAGGAAGGAGTAATTATACATAATTCTCCATGTTACCTATTTTCGTCCCTACCTCCACCTATAGAACCAATTCCCACATTTTTGGAAACCATAGAGGAAACCATAGGGAAGCTAATTGAATATGATAAGCTTCCATACCACCTATTCCCTCTAAGGTGAACTCCTTCTCTACTATATCTTCCTCTTGGAATATTATTACCCCCACCTTTGAAGTTTTGGTTGTCTAAGGTGTGGGGTACAAACCTGCACCTTATGGATAGCATTAGGGTCATGTCGATGACCTTAAATATACAGAGCTTCTTGGGAGTCACCTCGTGTTTTGAAAAAAATTAGATTAGCTTAGTATTTTTGGTGTGGTTTCCTATTTGTAGATTTTTTTTGGGGACACTAATACACTTGCTGTACATGTTTGTTTTGTAGGAAGCATATGGTTCTTAGAGGAAAGGTGAGCAAATGGGGGTCAAACTCATGGAACATGTAGACGTACATGGTTCATGATACTCAAAATGGTGGACAAGGAGGAGAACGAAACTCTAAATTCATGGGGCGTGCAGACGTGTATGACCCATGAAGCTCACATACATTCCTACACTACCCAATCACCATTTCTACCCAACCACCACCCTACCACCACCAAAATACCACCCAAAACCCACCTATTCTCAAAACCCTTGAGACACACACATCGATACCTAAGAGGTAACTCCTCATTGTGATTCAATTCCATTTTCGATTTGTGGTGATCGATAGTGGTTAGATTGAACTTTCTTGACTAGAGGTTACGGTAATATATTGGGGTGATGGTAATTTTTTCCTTACATTCCATGATCATGCCATCAAGGGTAGATTTTAATGTTCATTTTCCATTATAAATGCTTTCCTATTTCTTTCCCTTGCCATATGTTCTTTGATTTTGTATATGCATCGAGGATAATGCAAGCTTTAAGTGTGGGGAAGGGGAGTAGATAACACTTATGATTTTCTTAGTTGTTTCTATGTAGCTAATAGCTCTTCTAAGAGCATTTTGAATTTTTTGTTAAAAATGAAGAAAAAATTAAAATTAAAAACCTGGTCAAGTAAAACACCAGAAAGGGCGACTTGGGTAATAGTAGGAAAAATCCAGAAAGGTCGAAAGGCCTAAGTAAAAATGAGTGGCTAGACTCAGCTAGGCTTACAAGCCTGGGCAAAAATAAGAGATCGTGTTGAAAAAGGTGAGAAGTGAGTACCCTTTTTGTATTAAAGCTAGGATGAAAACCCAAAATAGCTCCTAGGAAAAATGAGATAAATAGAGACAAAACAAAAAACTAGGATGAATGCATTCTTCCACGGTGGATTATTTTTGAAGATGACTCTTTGATTGCTTTGGGATCATTTTGGGGATAGTAAACTAGTTTAACACTTATCTTTTTAGCTTAACTTTTTCCACAATTTTCTTTTGGTTGGTTTGATTACTTATGTTTTTTGGGAAGTGTGACAGTTGTGAGATTCTTACTTTCTTGGGGGAAACAAGGAGTCTTGGAATAAGTTGAATGCCTAGGCTAACTTATATTTGCAACATTTCGCTTTATTCTTTGTCTTGTCTTCTATTTACTTGAGGAAGAGTAAAGGGTTAAGTGTGGGGAGTCTGATCTGCTTCATTATGCGTGCGGTGACCAATGCATTTGACATACTTTTTAGATATTTTTATTTGGTGGATTGCTAGTATTAGTTAGGTTTACATGACAATGGGTTTAGACGGCCATGTTTGGTTTTCTTGTCTAAATCACGCATTTTATAGACTTAATTGGTACTAATGGAAATCTTGTATCCACGGGCTCCTTGATCTTCCTCGTGATCATCTTTAGTAGGTTGCTCGTGGGTACTTTTTGTTTACACTCTATTATGTGAAAGTTGTTCGTAACGGCGGTAGAACATATTGAAGGCCGCTTGCAAGGATGGTAGTAGAGACGAAGGCCATTCACATATAGAATGGTAGAAGATAAAGGTTAAGGACATCAAATTGTGGTAGTAGAAGGATGAAGCCAAAGATAGGTGGCATTGGAGTTCAAAACGACAAAGGGAGAAACAGTAAATCGTGGTCGGATGAGCTGCGCCAAAGTCTGAGAATTATCCAAGAAGAATCAACCTTAAAAGCTAGTTCCATTGGATTTTTCTTTTTCATCACTATGAAATTGACTGATAAAACTCTCAAATCTGACTAATGGTTCACCCGTGGCAAAGGAAACAAGTTCAGCCGACCGATGGGTCAGCGCGGGCCGTTTATGGTTTGGCACCAACGACCCGCGCCAAAAGAGATACCCAGTGCTAAGGAGACTAGCACAAGGCTATGGCCCGACATGCATAAGAAGAGGCCACGTTCCATGATAACAAATCAAAGAACCCCTCCATGCGGCTAAGTATTGGCGCGGGACATCCCGTTTTAGGCGTCTACGCTGTTCCAATTCCATTTAGCCATGGCCAGCCGGCGAGGTGTGGGAATTCACGCCAGCACTAAAGCTTGTGAGCGAACACCCTTGCTGACCACGGGCCACTCCAAAGGCCATGGGTACGGATCAGGACTTCAACTTTAAGCACACTAACGACGCCCCGCGAGAGATGATGCGTTCTGCGCCAGGAGACGACGCGGCCCGCGCGAAGCCTCATACTCTGCATGTCTTCAAAATCCATGCCACGTAGAAAAAAGTACACCCCATGCGACATGAAGGTCCATGCCTCACACCAGACCTCGTGCCCCACACCATCAAGGACACGACACTGGCTGCATCATCCATGACGGTCATCGCCAAGCGGCAGGTTTTTACTATTTTTGTCATATTTCTATCAATTTGCATTCGATTTCCCTCTACCATATATCAAAATCTTCGTCTTTTAGAGATATATCCAACACACTAAATCCCAGCTCCATAAGTTTCATGGATTTGAGCAGCTTATTTGAGAAAGCCTCAGCGGCTAGAGGTAAAGGTGACTAGGGTTTTTACCTAACTTTGGCCTATTTTGGGCCTATCTTTAGTCCCAATCCCCTACAACTATATATAGGAACCTTAGTTTTCTACTAAACCCTAAATATTCACAATTTAGATTTAGCCTCATTCTAGTTTAGGTCAAAGGGATAGGAGAGTTCTCTCTATAGAGTTCTTCTTCTCTTCCTTCTCCTTTTCTTTTCTCTTCTTTTGTGTAGATTGGATATCATAGACAATATTTTATCATATCTTAGCTTGTATTTAGAAGAGTACTTCGGATATTCTATCCTTTGGAACTTTATCTTTTCTTCTTTTATTTTGCTTTGATCCTAAGATGTTGAATTAAAATCTTTATTTCAATTCCATGTCAAGAGGGTAGTTTCCACAGCTTGGGGATAATTGTAGTGACTTGGTTATATCTATATGCTTGTTAAAATTCTCTAGTTTATCCTAATTTTGTCTTCATAATATTGTTGTGATTTGCTTTTGAGTTTGAATGTATGAATATCACACTACATATAAGCGCACACTTTGGGTTGTATTCATGCTAGGTGCAAATATCGATGCCCCCTTGGGAAGAGAAACCTAGATGTTTGTATGGGTGGAGGAGAAAGCATTTGCGTGGGTCTGTACATGGGAGTTTCGAGCTCACTCTGATCAATTTACCATTGCACTAGTCTTAGGTGACTTTGTAAAGTCGCCCGCAAGGTTCCGGGTAGAGATAGTTTCGTAGTAGTAAGCAAGGGTTACAAGAAACCTTACTATCACATATAAGGTGCTTACAAACCTTGGGCCTAATTTATAGGACACGGGGGGAGTATTTGCATTCGTGGTGGAAGCCTGGGATGTAATTGCACAGAGGAGAATAAGACTTATAGCAATGGTCAGACCTTGTTGTACTCCCCTAGTTACGATGGCGGTGTCGATGGAGGGTTGCGAGAGCGCCTGCCGAGACAAGGGGGGAAAGTGTATGTCATCGGCCACACCACATGTTAGGTTTGTTTAGATATTTTTTGACCCGCCTCAACCCGGGGTCGTTAATTGTAGCTAATTTAGCCAAGCCGAGGGCGGTTGGTTAAAGATAGAATTTTATAGTTCTGCACCCATATCTCACTGCTATGCTACATAAGGGATAGTTAGCGGCAAGCCCTGGGTTTATCCATAGAGATGCTAGGTCTAATGTACCAACCTAAAACATAACTTCGTACAAGTTGTCAGTCAGTACGAGTGAAATGAATATCTAGTAAAGCAAACATGCAGAGAGGAGTGGGTTGGATTTCCAATCTAACAACTACAAAAAAATGTAAAATAAATAACACAACTACAATATAAAGCTAGCAATTGGGGCGTCTCCTCTAGCACGGGCCATTGGTGCTAAACCATGCACAACCCGCATCGTCCCATTGGTGCTTCGACCGGCTGATCTAGTTTCCTTCCCTACAGGAGAGCCGTTAGTCCGATTTGAGATTTTTAGTAGTGGATTTTATAGTACTCAAGAAGATGAATCCAATGGAACCAGCATTGAAGGCTATTTCTTCTTGTATCATTCTCGCACTGAGGCATAACTTATCGGACCATGATTCCCCATTTCTCCTTTGGCTGCTATGAACTCCGTAGCCGCCAATCTTTGACTTCAATCTCCTTATACCACACATTAATATTCGATGCTTTTGTCTAATACTATTCTAGAGGTTAATGACCTTTGTCTCTACTACCCTCCTTGCAAACGGCCTTTAATATCTTATACCGCTCTTACAAACGACCTTCACATAGAATGTAAACAAACAGTATCCACAGACAACCTACTAAAGATGATTGAAAGGAAGATCAAGGAGCCCGTGGATAAAAGATGTCCATTAGTACCAATTAAGTCTACAAAACGTGGGATTTAGATAAGAAAACCAAACATGGTCGTGTAAGCCCCTTTTCACGTAAATTCAACTAATACTAGCAATCCACCAAGAAAAATTAACTAAAAAATATGTCATATGTATTGGTTAATATACATAAAATGAAGTAGATCATAGACTCCCCACATTTTTTTTGATGAAAGTTTTGTATATAGATCAAATCAAACCAAAAGAGTTTTTAGGGCATCACTCCTAGCCTTTTACAAGCAAAAACCCCTATCAAAACTTGCTATTTAAAATCAAACAAACAACCAGCTCTATATTCAATCTAGGCTCATATTCAAAATTTTCTTTCCATCTCTTCTTGCTCCTCCATTTGCATTCAGCTTCAACTTGGGTCGCCAAGGTCTCCATCTTCAAATCTTCTTGGCAAAAGATCCTCTTGTTCCTTTCATTCCATATTCTATACAAGGCACTAGTAAGCTTCATCAACATCAAGTCTTACCTTCTTCTTACCATCATCAACAAACATCTTTTTACTTGCCTCATGTTCCTCATCCACCTCATCACATAAACTACAAATTTGTTGTGTCTTCAAAATCCCAAAATTTTGCAATCTATCAACCGTGGACAGCCCTCCCTTCAATAGCATCCATAGGAAAATTCTATGCTTAGGTAAAATGCTTTTGTCCCAAATTACCTTTGCATAAAAGTCCCTTTTGCTTCCTCCCTTCATTTCATCATACACCATCCTTGTCTTCAACTTACCTTCCTTGTCCAAACAACTCCCAAGGGTTTGGAAGTGTTTATCTTTCAATTTGCACAACATCTTCCAATGCCAAAATCCAACTATACTCAGTAAAACCGAATTGATCAATTGCACCTTCCCTGCATAAGAAAGACCACTTGAATTCCAACTATGCAATTTTCTTTTAATTTTATCCACTAATTCCTCACAATCTTGCTTCCTCCACTTCACATTAGACAAAGGAAGCCCCAAATATTGCATAGGAAAATCCCCTCTTGTTACATTTAACACTCCAGCCAACAAGTCTTTCTCCTCTTCATCCATTCTAGAAAAATAAGTTCTAGATTTTTTCTCACTTATTGCAAGACCCGAGACCTCAATAAACCTCTTCAAGCAACCTTTCACACCCTCCATGGATTTTTGGTTTGCTCCACAAAAGATAAGCAAATCATCAGCAAACAACAAAGTATGCACACCAACCTTTTTGCATCTTTGGTGGAATTCTATGTGCTGCTCCATCTACTCCTTTGCCATCATTCTTGTAAAGTACTCCATGCTCAAAACAAACAATAAGGGGGATAGAGGATCCCCTTGTTTAACTTCTCTTCTACCCATGAATCTTTAGAATACCTCCCATTCAAAACCAAGCAAAATGATGACTTCATTGTACTTCTCTTGATCCAATCTATTGTCAACCCGGGGAACTTTAAGACCTCAATCCATTTAACAAGAAATTTCCAGCTTATACAATCAAAGGCTTTGCTAATATCCACTTTAACAACGCAACTTCTCTTCATGCCATCAACATTGTACTTATGCAACAATTCTTGTGCTAAAAGAATGTCGTGTGATATGTGTCTACCTTTCACAAAAGCACTTTGATTCTCACTAATCAAATAAGTCAACACCTCACAAAGTCTTGCACAAATTACTTTGGTTATCACTTTATAAAGTACGGAGCAGCAAGCAATAGGCCTATAATCACTTGCAAATTGAGGTTGACTCACCTTTGGGATCAAGGATATCATGGCTTGATTCAAAGAGTTTGGAATTTCTTCCCCCTTGAAAAAACTTTGTACGGCCTCCACCATACTTCCTCCAATTATCTCCCTCCTAAAAAATTGGCTTGTATAACCATCTCTCCCTGGGCTTTTGTTAGGATGAATCCCCCAAAGTGCTTTCTTCACCTCCTTTTCACCAATTGGTTGGATTAAGGATGCTTGTTGTTGTATGCTTAGAACTCCACCAAAAATAGCCAAGTTTTCCTCCAAGTGTTTAGTTTCCCAATAGACTCCCAAATGGCTGTCATAGTGTCTATTCAAATGTTATTCAATCTGGTCTACATTGGATAGTAATCTACTCCCCTCCTTTATGTTCAAAATTTGGTTCTTGTATTGCCTTGTTCTCATAGAAGCATAAAACAACTTTGTAGGCCTATCCCCCTCATGAAGCCATTGCACTTTAGCTCTTTGTTGCAAGAACTTGTATTCAGCCTCCTCTAATTCTTCAAGCACTTTCCTTGCATCAAATTCCACCCTTTGCCTCCTTTCATCCCTTGGTTCTTCATTCAACCTCTCTTGTGCCAAAATCCACTCCTTCTTAGCGTTCTCCACCCTTTTTCCAATCTTATAGAACTCCATTCTATTAAGCCTATTCAAAGGCTTTTCCATGTCTTCAAGAAGCTTTCGAAATTCCTCCATTGTGCTCACCTTCCTCCAAACCGCTTGGATTGTCCTCTTGAAATGTGGTGAGGCCTCCCACATATTGAAATATTTGAAGCTCCTCTACTTCTTCTTGTCTTCCTTATGCCAACTCAAAATGATAGGATGGTGGTCCGAGAGTGTGTCCAGTTTTACCTCAAAAAAGGCTTGGCCAAGCCTCCTTACCCATTCTTGGTTTACAATGCCCCTATCAATTTTTCTTTGTTCAACTCCCCCACTTCCCTTCTATTGCTCCAAGTAAACATTTGGCCAATAGTTTTAATTTCAACCAACAAACTAGCCTCCATCACGTCTTGGAAATCCAATACTTCCTTTTCATCAACTTCGTTCCCACCTTCTCTATCCCCAAAATCCAAAGGAGATTTAAAATCTCCTATGATCAGCCATGGTTTATCATTTCTACTCCTTTGCCCCTTTAGGAACTCCCACATTGGTTTTCTCTTTTCAATGGTGTTATGGCCATACACCGCCATCAAGAAGAATTTCAAGTTATTGCTCCTAATCAACCCATAAAAATCCATCCATTGATCCCCAACATTCAACACCTTTATATCGTAAAAATCAGCCCTCCAACCTAGCCAAATTCTCCCCCCTACAACATTCCCATTTGTTATCAACTCCTAACCAAGCCCTATTCTCCTCCACACTTTTTTTTTGGTTTTCTTCTTTTACTTTAGTTTCCAATAGCACTAAACAACCTATATGATTAAGCATACAAAAGTTTTTCACACTCCTATGCTTATCACATTTATTCAAGCCCCTTACATTCCAACGAGCAAATATACTATTCATAAGGAGGGTCGGATAAGAGAGTATACCCATTACCTTCACTCCTTGAACTCCTCGGATCTTCTTCTTTCTTCCTTGCTACCTTTATTCCTTTCTCTACCATTTTGAACTCAATCTCCTCCCCTAGCAGCCCTTTAACTTCTCATTGCTGTTCTTTAGCTTCCCTTTGCTGCCCCTTAACATCTTTCACTCCATCTTGCTTCTTATCTTCTTTCACAATCCACCCAATTGGCACATAAATCCTCCTATTCGTTTGAATTTTTTCAGCTCCATTTTTCTTCTTACACTCATTATGCCTAATCATCCCACATTTTCCACATTTAGTTGGCTTTCATTCAAAACAGATTTGCTGACTAACAATCGCCTTGTTTTCATTAAGGTATATCAACTTGTCCGAAAAGGTATCACTTATCATCACCTCAACTTGCACCCTTGCAAAATCTAGCCTCTCCTTCTCTTGTGTTGCTCTATCAAGATTCAAAGGCTTCCCAAGTGAACTTACTATCTTACTTATGAGTCCAAACCGGGACAACATTAGGTTCTTCAATCACACCTTCTTCATTCCAATCTTTCAATAAAATGGGTTTCCCATCAAAGAACACCACTCATTTCTCCAAAACAGCCCCTTTATGCTCCTTACTTTGAAATTTAACCATAAAACCTCCTGAATTTAGAAGTCATACCTTGTTGATTCTTCTTCCCCAAATTCAAAAAAAGAACCCCTCCATGACTTTGAATGATGGGTTGCTGCCAAAAACATTGCACATAATAGTAGTCTCCCATTTCTTTCAGCTTTCTTCCACCTCCTCCATGGTGATTTCACCCATAAACAACCCATCTATCTGCACGGGTTGGTAATATTGAATCTCCGCCGAGCTAGATTTGAGTATAGAACTCCAAGATCTGACCTCCTTCTTGCTCTCCTCCTCCACTTCTTCACTCCAAAAATTTATTCTCCCTTCTTTAGAGCTGAAATTCGAATTTGAACCCTCATTTTTTTCTTCTTCAAAAACTTCTTTTTCTTCCACTCCTTGGCTTTAAGCTTCTTTAGGGCTTGAAAGTGACTTGTCAAGAACACTCTTCAGTCCCATTTTGTTTTTTCCCTTGCCCTCATCCTTCAACAAAGCCAAGCTGATCACCTCCTCCTTCAAAAATGTTTTACTCTCCTATGATTGTTGTGTTTTCCCTTTATTCTTAGTGTTAGATCTCCTCATAGTGTGAGGATGGCAAATTCAAAAGAGAATTACAAGATCTGAATTAAGAAAAAGAGATGAACACCCATACTAAGTGAAAATCACCCCTAGTACTTTAGAGAGTGACTTCTATGATTATTGTGACTCCCCACAGTTAACCATTTACTCGTCCTCAAGTAAATAGAAGACAAGAAAAAAGAATCAAGTGAAATGTAGCGTGCAAAAAGAAGTTAATCGAGGCATTCAACTTATTCCAAGATTACACTGTTTCCCCCAAGAAGTAAGAATCTCACAACTCTAACACTCCCTAAAAGACATAAGTAATCAAACCATAAAAAAGTAAAGTGTGTAAAAAGGTAAGCAAAAAATATAAGTGTCAAGCTAGCTTACTTTTCCTAAAATAATCCAAAAGCAAGTAGTCTTCAAAAACAATCCACCATGGAAGCAAGTATTCAACCTAGTTTTTTTTCTCTCAATTTCTATCATTTTGCCTAGGAGCCCTTTTGGGTTTTCATCCTAGGTTTAACACACAAAGGGTACTCACTTCTAACCTTTTTTCCACACGGCCTCTCATTTTTGCCTAGGCTCGTAAGCCTAGATGGGTATAGCTTCTCAATTTTACCTAGGCCTTTCAACATATTCGGGCTTTTCCTAATATTACCCAAGTCGCCCATGTGGGTTTTCGACATTTCCAGGTTTTTGTATTTTGTTTTTCAAGTTTTCCAATTTTTTTTGCGTAGAACAAAAATGCCCCAAAAGTGGGCTTCATACTACGAAAGATAGTCACACATAAAAAATACACCGTAAATTTCCTAGAACATCCTAACCCATGCAAACTAGAAGTCCCTAGCATAGCATGTCATACCATGACATGTCTGTCCAAAATCATCCCTCAGTAATCAAAAACCAAAATCACAAATTAACAAGACAAACTACCAAGGCAAATCATGAAATGCACCTAGGAAATCCAAAAATGAAAACTCCCTAAGTGCGCACTACTCCCTCCCAACACTTTGCCCATGAAAAGTGCCCAATGCACAAAGAATCATGTAAAAACATAGGTGAGGTAGGGAGAATAGTGGTACTCCTTGAATGCATTTCCAATGAAATTAAGAAATCCTGCGTCCAAAAACATGAAACCCAAACGCAATTCCATTCTGAACAAATCTCTCAAAAACACACACTCATTCAAGAATTATACTTTAAATAACATTGCCACAATGTCAAATAGAGTATACATAGACCAATAAACCAATGGTTCCCCCAAAATGTGAAGCTGTGACATGTAAGACTAACTCAAATGAAGCAAAAATGTCTAGTTTTCGGAAGAGAGCTTCACTTTTTGGGTGTTACCTATAGTGTGTGAGAATGAGTGTTTCTTGAAAAGGAAAAAAAATGTTCAATACAGGGATGGGATCTAGAATTCTCAATTAACCACAAGCTTCATCCCATTAACCACAAGCTTCATCCCATTTTTTTGTTTCTAACCACAATCGCTCCTTCATCGAATACCTTTGTCACTTCATATGGTCTTTCCCATCTTGATCTTATTTTCCCAGAAAGAGGCAGAGCTTAGACTGGTAAACGTGAACTCTTTATCCCACAAAGAATTCTTTCTTCATTATACCCTCATCATGTTTTGTTTTCTCTTTATAGATCAATGTGGTGTCATAGGAGTTGCACCTATGTTCTTCAAGTTCCAGTAACTGCGACTTCCTATGATTCCCAGCTTTATTCAAGTCTAAGTTAAGGCGTTTGATTGCCCAATTTGTCTTGAATTCAAGCTTAATAGAAAGGTGGCACCTCTTTCCAAAAAGGATCTTGTAAGGTTCCATGCCAATTAGGGTTTTGTATGCAGTGTGGTAGGCCCAGAGAGCATCATCCAACCGAGCACTCCAATCCTTTCTAGATGTATTCACTATTTTTCAATGATGGCTTTGATTTTGCGATTGGATATTTCTGCTTAGCCATTGGTCTATGGGTGGTAGGAAGTGGAAGTTCTATGGGTTACTCCATATTTTAGATGCTTAGATGCATTAGATTAACCAAGTTACTCAATGATTTCCCCAAGTGCTAGCTTAATATAGTAGTTGTGTTTTTACTTTCATACTTTGTAGTTGATAAATTTAAAACCAAACCACTCTACCCATGTTTGCTTTTCTAGCTATTCCTTTCACTCATATGGATTGACAACCCGTATAATATTGTATTTTGAGTTTGTAAATTAGACCTAGCATCTCTATGGACAAACCCATGGCTTACCGTTAACTACCCTATATGTAACGTAGCAGTAGGAACGAGTGTAGAACTATAAACACTTTCTTTTGACCGCACCGCCTCCAATTGTGTTAGAGCTACAGTTTTAATGACCCCGGGGGGAAGCAGGTCAGTGGGGGAGATTTCATTCTTGGGATTCCTCAGTGTAATTTTGTGTTTTTCTTGGTAGCTTTTCTTGGTTGTTTGGTGATTTTGGATTTTGTTTGTTGTGGGATGTTTTTAGATATCTACTAGGTGGTATTACTTGCTCGGAAGGATTCCTAGTTTGTATTGGGTTAGTTGTTTTTGGACACTGGTGATGTAATCTTTTGGTTGATCTTATCTTTTGTAGTATGTAGCCCAACTTTTGGGCAATTTTGTGCAACACCAAAAAAATGAAAATTTTGAAAAAATAAAAATATAAAAATCTGGACAAGTTAGAAACCCAAAAGCGCGACTTGGGTAACATTGGGAAAAGCCTGGATATGTCAAAATACCTGGGTAAAAGTTAGAGGCTAGGCCCGGCTAGATTTACGAGCCTAGGAAAAAATGAGAGGCCTTGTTGAAAAAGGTGAGAATGTGAGTACCCTTTGTGTGTTAAAGTTAGGATGAAAATCCAAAAGGGCACCTAAGAAAAATGAGAGAAATTGAGAGAAAACAGAAAACTAGGTTGACGATACATTTGCATCCTTAATTGTAACTAGGTTGACAATCAAGAGTTATCCCTATGTTACAACCAAATTGACGACTCTTGGATTTCCTTGGTGGATTGTTTTTGGAGATAACTCTTTGATTGATTTTGGGGATCATTTTGGGAAAAGTAAGCTAGCTTGACACTTATCTTCTTTTCTTACCTTTTTCCACATTTTACTTTGGGTGAGATTATTTAGGTTCTTCGGGAAGTGTGAGTGTTGTGAGATTCTAGCTCTTTTTGGGGAAACATGGTAATCTAGGAATATTTTGAAAGCCTCGGTTAACTTATGCCTGCACGCTACATTTCACTTAGTCATTTTCTTGTCTTTATTTACTCAAGGACGAGTAAAGGGTTAAGTTTGGGGGGTCAAATGTGCTTCATTATACATGTATTAATCAATGCATTTGGCGTAATAATTGGATAATTGGTTCATTTTATGTGTTGGATTGCTAGTATTAGTTGAGTTGACGTGACAAGGGGTTTGGATGGCCTTGTTTAATTTTCCTGTCTAAATCCCGCCTTTTGTAAACTTAATTAGTACTAATGGACATTTTGTATCCACGGGCACCTAGATCTTCCTGTGTGATTATCCTGAGTAGGTCGCTCGTAGATACTTTTTGTTACATTTGTGTTGAAGGCCATTCACAAGGATGGAAGAATACATCAAGGGCCATTCACACATATCATTGTAGTAGATGAGAACACAAACATCAAATCATGGTAGAAGGAGAATAGAGACAAAGATAGGCAGCACTGGAGTTTAAGACGACCAATGAAGAAACGAAGAATCATAGTTCGATGAGTTGTGCCAAATTCAAAGAATAATCCAAGAAGAATCAGCATTCAAGGTTTATCTCATTGGATTCGTCTGCTTGAGTGCTATAAAGTAGACTACAAGAACTCTCAAATTATACTAATGATTAATCAATAGGGAAGGAAACCAGTTTAGACAACCAAAGCATCAATGGGTCGGTATGGACCGCTCATAGGTGGCACCAAGAAAAGTACCAGTGGCCCGCACCAAGGGTCCATGGCACGAGCCATGCCAATGCCCGGCACGGAGCACTCATGGGTGGCACCAAGCAAAGTACCAATGGATCGCGCCAAGGGTCTATGTCACGAGTCATGCGAACACCTTACATTGACCGCATCAATCTAGATGGGTCGCTGCTCAACCGCCTATTTTCACTCATAAACGGCTAAGTATAGGCGCAATTTATCCCATTTTTTACGACCCGTACCATTCCAAGTGAAAAATGTCATGACCATCCAGCGAGATATAAAGGATTGAGCGGCCCACACCAAAATGCTGAGCAAAATGAGGATTGTGATGGTATCCCGCACAAAATGTCACAGACAGCGGAGCAGAAGTGCAAAAATGAGGATTCTGATGGTGGCCCACGCCGAATGATGTGGACCACACCAACACAACCTGTAGAGGATGCCATGACCCACGCCAAGGAGTTAACGCGGACTGCTCCAGATCCTGCGGCCTGAGCCAATACGGGGCAAACGAACCGCACAAGATCTGGCACCCCGCACCAGACGAACCAAGGAGGTGGCGCAGACCGCGCCATCTGCGGATGAACTAGGGCTTTACCCATTTTTGGCCTATTTTGGGCAAATGTTTAGGCCCAATCCCCTGCTACGATAAATATATCCTTAGTCTACTAGGGTTAAGAGTCTTGGATACTTTTTCATTAGTTCATTTGTAATTAGGAGAGCATCTTACTTAGAGAGAGAAACATTCTCTCTTCTTTTTTTCTTTCTTTCCTTTTTATTTTTTTTGGATCCTATGATGTGGAATTAAAATCTATATTTGAATTCCATGTCTCAGGAGTAGTTTCCATAGCTTGGGGATAATTGTATTCGTGTGTTGATTTATTCTTTTGTGAGATTCTTAGTTCATCATAATTAGTGTAGCTTTTTCTTGAATGTTCAAATGGCATGAATGATACACTCCATTAGCCCACACTCAAATCTACATTCATGTTGGTGCAAATATTAATATCCCCCAGGGAAGAGAAACCTCATATGTGTTATGGGTAGCAGGAACCAGGTCCACATGGGTGTGTGCACATAGGTCTTTTCTGAGTTTTATTATTACATTGACAGCACACCAGTCTTAGCTGACAATGCAAAGTAGTCTGATGGGTTATGGGTAGAGATAGAAAAAATTAGCAAGCTAGGGTTTTAAGAGGCCCTACTGTCATAGATAAGGTGCCTACCTCCCCTTGCCTCATTTAAAGGCCTAGGGAGTAGAGCATCTGTGGTGGAGTGCTCTGGGCGTAATCTTATGGGGGAGAAACCAACCTACAACAATGGTCAGACCTTGTTGTACTCCCCTAATTATGGAGGCAAAGCCAACGTGATAGGTATAGGGTAGTGCCGACCATCAGCCACACCACGTGTTATGAGCACTAGATTAGGTTGTCTAAATCTCACAAGTAAATGAATTGAAGATTGAAGAATTAAATCAACCATGTTACGAAAGCATTCCCAAAGTGTCTAGCTAATATTGTTTACGTGTTTTTTTACTTTCATGTTCTTAGTTGTTAGTTGAAAAACCAACCCCCCTTTCTTACTATACTATCTATTACTAGCATCACGTACGGATTGACAACCCATATGTGGTTGTGTCTAATTGTCTTTTAGGCCATAGCATCTCTCTGGACATACCAAGGGCTTACCGCTAACTACCCTATCAGTAGCATAGTATTGAGTTGGGTGCAGAATATAAATTTTATCTTTGACCTTGGATCCCTTGGACCCAAATGCCTTTGCTCAATTTTAACAATCCCAGGTGGGGAAGGGTTAAGTTTTGGCATCACTGCCAGCGATGGTAATTGGCTTAACCTTCAATTAGCATTACATGTTAGTAGAGTAGCTAGTATTGATTTTATTTTGTTTTCTTTTGTTTGTTTTTGTGTTGCGCTTTCGTGATAGTTATCTTGTTTGCTTTTAATATGTTTGCTAGTGTTGCCTTCATAAGGGTACATTAGCCCCTAGTTCATGGTACATACTCGTGCCACAAACTTAGGAGTTTTGCATTACCTGACTGATCACACAGGTAGTCGAAAATGAAGGAAGCAGAGAGATAGAGTAGAAGTTCAACCTAGACTTATTGTGTTGGTAGAAGAGCCACAAGAAATTTTGGAGGATAATAGAACAACACTGAGGGAGCTTATGGCTCCTAAAATTGAGAGTCAGCTGCTATGCATCACTTTTCCCCATTACCATCGAACGTGAGCTGCAAGCTAAAGATCGGAATTATCCACTATTTTCCCACCTTCCACGATATTGCAGTGGAAAACCTGAACAAGCATTAGTCGGATTTCCACTTGGTGTGTACGAACATAAAGCCTCTGGGTGTTTTTGAAGATGACTATAATCTTTGGGCATTTCCGTTCTCTCTTTAAGATGGAGCTAAGGATTGGTTGTACTATTTACCTCCCGGTTGCTCTGACTCTTGGATTGATATGAAGCAGACATTTTAAGAGAAGTACTTTCTGGCATACAAATCTGCCGGACTGAAGAAGTAGCTATCTAACATCACCCACAGAGCTACTGAGTCACTCTATGACTATTAGGAGTGTTTCAAGACGTTGCTTGCAAGTTGTCCATACTATCCTTTCAAGGAGGGAGACCTAGGCTACTACTTTTTGAGGGTTTGTGTGATGAAGAGATAGAGATGGTAAATGTTTCATGTAATGGATCAATTGCCAACAAAAGCTCTAAGGATGCAATGGCTCTCTTTGAATAAATGGCCAATGGAATGTGACAATTTGGCACAAGGTCAAGGGTATACACTACCACAGAGACCCACCTCTAGAACCAGTTTTTTAGCACCGGTTTTTAAAATCTGTGCTAAAAATCTCATAGCACCGGTTTTTATTTATTTTAACAATGGTTTTTAAAACCGGTTTTTTAATTTTAACACCAGTTTTTAAAAAACCGGTGCTAAATTTTACAATAGCACCAGTTTTGGAAAACATTAGCACCGGTTTTTAAAAACCGATGCTAAAATTTTGAAATATTTATTTTCCCGCCAAAGAAATAGCCAAAAATTTTAAAATAGCACTGGTTCTGAAAATATTAGCACCGGTTTTTAAAAACCGGTGTTAAATATTTGTAAATTTCTATCTTCCTGCCAAAAAATTCAAATAGTACCGGTTTTAGTAAAAAATAACACCGGTTATAAAAACCGGTGCTAAAAAATAGCAACCGGTGCTAAAAATTAAAACTTAGCACCGGTTTTGTAAAACCGGTGCTAAAAATTATCAAAATTCATTTTCCTGCCAAAGAAATAGCTAAAATTTTAAAATATCATCGATTTTGAAAATATTAGCACCTGTGTTTGAAAACCGGTGCTAAATATTTGTAAAATTCTATCATCCCTCCTAAAAATTCAAAATAGAACCGGTTTTAGTAACAAATAGCACCAGTTTTTAAAACCAATGCTAAAAATAAAAAATAGCACCGGTTATAAAACCGGTGCTAAACATTAACACTTAGCACAGATTTTTGTAAACAATAGCACCGGTTTTGTAAAACCGGAGTTAAAAATTATCAAAATTCATTTTCCCGCCTAATAAATCACCAAAAAATTTTAAATGGCACTGGTTTTGAAAATAATTAGCACCGGTTTTTTCTAACTGATGCTAAAAAGTAAAAAAAATAGCACCAATTTTGGAAGAAAATAACACCAGTTTGAACCAGTGCTAAAAATAATAAATATAGCATCGGTTTTGAAAGCAAATAACACAGGTTTAAACCGGTGCTAAAAAATTTTTATTTTTAAAATTTTCCCGCCCAAGAAATTGCCAAAAATAATTCCCGCCAACAAAATAAAAAATTCTTTCTTCCCGCCAAAAACTTATAAATATTTGTCGAAATTTTTTAAATTTCTATTTTTCTGCGAAAGAATTCTAAAAATTCAGTAAAAATTTCAGATAATCTTCCCAGAAATTTCGTGAGCTGGGAGCAGCTGTGCAGCTGCTCTAAGCTTTTTTTTAAAAAACTTTCAAAATCGTTCACTCTTTTTGTTGACTTCAACTAGTAACCAAGTTAAGTTAAATTAATCAACGATCAACCTTTACTGACCTAATTTATACAAATAAGAATAAATTTTGTTTACATTAACTAATTGACGTTCAACCCTTAATTGATTTAGTATACATAAATACAACTTTAGCAAGTTAATGGTGAAACTTTACTTTACTTTCAATATATAAACACTAATAACTATGCCGACTTTGACTAATCAACGGTCAAACTATACTTAACTTTCAATATATAAACACTAAGAACAAAGTTGACTTTAACTAATTAACGGTCAAACTTTATTTGAATTAGTATATGATAAATAATAATAAAAATGTTTGACTTTGTCTAATCAACAGTCAAACCTTAGTTGACTTTCTATATATAAATACTAATCAACGGTCAAACTTTACTCGACTTTCAATATACAAACACTAATAACTAGGTTGCCTTTGTCTAATCAACGGTCAAACTTTACTTGACCTTCAACAAAAAAACACTAATAACAAAGTTGACTTTAACTAATCAAAGGTCAAACTTTATTTGAATTAGTATATAATAAATACTAATAACTAGGTTGACTTTGTCTAATCAACGGTCAAAACTTACTTGAAGTTCAATATATAAACACTAATAACAAAGCTGACTTTAACTAATCAACGGTCAAACTTTACTCGACTGTCAATATATAAACACTAATAACTAGGTTGCCTTTGTCTAATCAACGGTCAAACTTTACTTAACTCCCTCTCTCTCTTTATAGAAATACTAGTGACAAAACTGACTTTAACTAATCAATGGTTTAACTTTACTTTACTTTCAATTTATAAACACTAATAACTAGGCCGACTTTGTCTAAACAACGGTCAAACTATACATGACTTTCAATATATAAACACTAATAACAAAGTTGACTTTAACTAATCAACGGTCAAACTGTATTTGAATTAGTATATAATAAATACTAATAAAAAATGTTTGACTTTGTCTGATCAACAGTCAAACCTTAGTTAACTTTCTATATATAAATACTAATCAACGATCATACTTTAATCGACTTTCCATATATAAACACTATAACTTGGTTGACTTTGTCTAATCAACGGTCAAACTTTACTTGACTTTCAATATATAAACACTAATAACAAAGTTGACTTTAGCTAATCAACGGTCAAACTTTATTTGAATTAGTATATGATAAATACTAATAAAAAATGTTTGAGTTTGTCTAATCAACTGTTAAACCTCAGTTAACTTTCTATATATAAATACTAATCAACGGTCAAACTTTACTCAACTTTCTATACATAAACACTAATAACTAGGTTGAGTTTGTCTAATCAACGGTCAAACTTTACTTGACTCCCTCTCTCTCTCTCTATAGAAATACTAATGACTAAATTGACTTTAACTAATCAACGGTCAAACTTTACATTACTTTCAATTCATAAACACTAATAACTAGGCTGACTTTGTCTAAAAAACGGTCAAACTATACTTGATTTTCAATATATAAACACTAATAACAAAGTTGACTTTAACTAATCAACAGTCAACCTTTATTTGAATTAGTATATAATAAATACTAATAAAGATGTTTGACTTTTTTTAATAAACAGTCAAACCTTAGTTAACTTTCTATATATAAATACTAATCAATGGTCAAACTTTAATCGACTTTCCATATATAGACACTATAACTAGGTTGACTTTGTCTAATCAACGGTCAAACTTTACTTGACTTTCAATATTTAAACACTAATAAAAAAGTTGACTTTAACTAATCAACGATTAAACTTTATTTGAATTAGTATATGATAAATACTAATAAAAAATGTTTGACTTTGTCTAATCAACAGTCAAACCTTAGTTAACTTTCTATATGTAAATACTAATCAATGGTTAAACTTTACTCGACTTTCCATATATAAACACTAATAACTAGGTTGACTTTGTCTAATCAACGGTTAAACTTTACTTGACTTTCAATATATAAACACTAATAACAAAGTTGACTTTAACTAATCAACGGTCAAACTTTATTTAAATTTGTATATAATAAATACTAATAACTAGGTTGACTTTGTCTAATCAACGGTCAAACCTTACTAGAATTTCAATATATAAACACTAATAACAAAGCTGACTTTAATTAATCAACGGTCAAACTTTACTCGACTTTCAGTATATAAACACTAATAACTAGGTTGACTTTGTCTAATCAACCGTTAAACTTTACTTGACTCTCTCTCTATAGAAATACTATGTTGACTTTAACATAGGACCATTGAAGCTCTCTCTTTGGCGATTTCTGGGCAAAAAAGGTGCAACCTTCTCCCACGATCTACGGGAGCATTTTTGTTCGATCAATCGGTAAATCTAGGCCTGTAACCAGATTATTCAGATTCCCCATGGGATTCTGATCATAATCATCTCCCGGTTGGGGTTTTTTGATGTTTTTCCGTCGGTATTGCGAGGGTTTCTGAAAACAGGTTCTTCTTAGTCACTTTGGTTTTGAACTTAGTTCGATTCCTATTTGAGTACTGAAGCCTTATTAATCTATTTTAGTACTTGGATTGTGTATATGTATGTGTATCTGCTTGTGTCTCTATCTGTGTATTTGTTTGAGTAATATCTAGACTATGTGCCATTTTCATCTGCCCATATACTAATCCCCTGTTGCTGGGATAGGTATTAGGACTTTCTGTATTGTCTCTTCGAAGTAGATTATTGTATGGGAGATAAGTTAGTCTCCCTTGTGCATCCGATACGTTAGTCGGATTGTTTTCCTAACCCCCTCTTGTCTTCTCTTACTGTCACTGAGAACGGGAAAGCATGGACCAAACTCTTCCATCACCCAATGCCACCAAATCGGTAAATCATCCGGGCCTGACTGAATAGGTTGACACGACCTTCAAGTCCAGAGAATGGCATGATCCGCTCTTAGAGAGAAAAAGGGCTTGGGACGATGCTGATATCGCCTTGAACAAAGTAGACATTACTACAGACCAGGATGTGGATTTTGTCTTCTCAGAGGAAGAAGTTAACAAGGAGCAAGTCCGGGTGTTCTACGGTTTTCTAGGTGTCTTCCCAGGTTCTTTCCCAGGTACACATGCTGTCCAGAAATTGCTCATGGCAAAGTGGGGTGTCCAGTGCTGGGTTCAGACAATGACGAATGGGTATCTAAAATTTGGATTCAAAACAACGGAGGACAGGGACAAAGTGCTACAGGGTCCGGACCATTTCCTATACGGTAAAAAGTTATTCATTGTTCCTCTACCTGAGTCTGGGAAGTACGATATGTGCATCATGGCCAAGAAACCGATCTGGATTCGCATGAACTACCTACCCAATTCTTGCTGGCACAAAAAAGCCCTCGAGAAGATAGCTTCCACTTTAGGAGATCCCATCCTCATGGACAATGGAACTCGAGACCTCGTGGGCTACTACGCTAGGATTCCAGTCCTCATCGACACCTCCAAACAGCTCAAAGAAATTGTAAAATTCCGTATGCCTAATGGAGCTACCCACTCGCAACGGATACTTTACGACTACTGCAAACCGTGGTGCCCTAACTGCGGAGAAAATACTCACCTCTTTGAAGGTTGCGATGAATTCTTTCGGGCCAGGGACAGGGTTTTTTAGGAACACATGGCTAAAAGAAATCGAGATGAAAACTTCGACAAAGGTGTTCAGCACACAAGGGTAAATGAAGAAAAAAACCCAGACGGGGAGCTCTCCCGTACAAATGGAGATACATTTTCAGGTTCTAAATCAGAAAATTTAGGACCTAACACCACGGGTCAAGAAGTAAACTCGGTAAAGGAAAAGTGCAATGACACAGAGGTGGTCATGGAGATAGATCGGGACAAGGAAACAGGAGATCCTACACCACCGGGCTCTCAGGTCCGTCTCAGTGATGATGCTGGCTTGATGGGACCACCGGCTTACGGTGATGCAGACAGACCAATGAATGGTGCAGGAAGCATACCAGACAGTATGCTCCATCCGGAGGCAAGAAGGAGCAACCCCCCTCGGGCAGGAAGACCTCCTGCGCCAAAAGGAAAAATCGTAGTTGGGAAACATTTGTTCAAGAGCAGTGGCAGAACCATTTTTTCTTCCATGCTGCTCAACCCATCGAAGAAGACTTACCAAAGAGTGGCGGAAGCAGCAAAGAGCTCATCTTCAAATGATAGCAGTAAATGCGGCGGTCCGAGGCCTAAAGGGACCTTCGGTCCCCAATGAATGCGGTCTGCCTAAATATACGGGGCCTTGGCGCCCCAGAAAAAAAGAGATGGGCGAAGAACATCATCTCTGAAAAAAAATGTCGGGTTGTTAGGTATTCTGGAAACAAAGGCAAGTGAACGAACACTGAACAACTTCATGAGGAGTCTCAAAGGATGGGGATACACCCACAATTTTGAACTGGCACCCAATTCCAGAATTCTTGTTGTTTGGGACCCTAAAAAGTTCTTTATTAAGACAACGGACAAAATGGCGCAGTTGATCCACCTTAGAGTACGAAACCTATCATTCAATGTGCAATTTCTTTGCACTTATACGTATGGAAACAGTGAGGGAAGATTACACAGACTGCCCCTTTGGGCAGAGTTGAAGCGATACGGTGCAAACCTTGACTCACCATAGATGGTTCTTGGTGATTTCAATGCCATCCTCAGTGTCAATGATCATATGGGTAGAACATTCCCCGGGGGTCTACCAAATCAGAGAATTTCAAGAAGCTTGTACTGCCTGTGGTCTAAGGGACGCTCCAGCAATTGGGGATCATCTAACATGGCACAATGCGGATTTCACAATTAGGCGCAAACTAGACCGCGTCCTCCTAAATCACAAATGGGACGAAGACTCCTGCCGTACCACCTTTCTTCCTGGATCAGCCCTCTCGGATCACCTACCTTTTGTAATAGCTTTAGCGCAAGATAATGAGCAGCTAAATAGACCCTTCAGGTATCAGAATATGTGGAACGTGTATCCGAGGTGCAAACAAGTTGTGCATGATCACTGGTCACCGGCATTACAAATGGTCAGACAGTATGTTTTACACCGTAAACTACAAAGATTGAAGAAACCCCTTACGGAGCTGGGGAAAAGGGATTTTCATCACATTTCTGAAAAGGCAAAAAGAGCAGATATGGAGTACGCGAATGCATTGAAAATTTTAATGCTGGAGAACGCATCAAATGAACTGATACACCAACTAACTGTTCTCAAGCAAACTGCTCTCAAGCAAACTGCTTTGCTCTTCTACACGGCGGAGTCGAAATTCCTAACCCAAAAGGGAAGAATAAACTTTGTCACTTTGGCGGATAAGGGCACAAGTTTTTTCCATGGCTTGGTGGCCAATAGGAAAGGTGGCGGAGTCCTGGCAATCCTGGACGCTGATGAAAGGTTAGTCACATCCAGCGAGAAAAAAAGGGGCATTACTTGCAGAGTTTTATAAGGGCTTATTCGGAACAGATGTTCCACATACACCAATCGACCCAGATATAATCCGTTCAGGCCCCTTACGTACCTACATGGAGAGAGCAACACTGAGCTAAGATATCGAAAGACATGAAATAAAGTCAGCCCTATTCTCCATGTCCGATGACAAAGCACCGGGCCCTGATGGCTTCACTGTGCCTTTTTTCAAGAGTCAATGGGAGATTGTGGGCCAGGATGTCACAGAATTGGTCTTGGAATTCTTCCGCACTAGTGAACTGCTAAAAAGGCTGAATCATACCGCTGTTGCACTTATTCCCAAGAATGAAGACAACCTAAGGGTGGCTGACTTTAGACCCATCTCCTGCTGCAATATCATTTACAAGGTTATCTCCAAAGTCATCGCCAATAGAATCAACCCTCTCCTCCCCGGCCTCATTGAACCCTGCCATGCAGCATTTGTAAAGGGACAAAAACTTTCTGATAATGTCATGATGGCCCAAGAGCTGGTGCGGGGCTACGGACTATCACGATCCTCTCCATGCTATATGATTATGGTAGACCTCGGAAAGGCATTTAACACAGTTTCTTGGGATTTCATACAGGAGGTACTAAATGGCCTACGCTTCCCGCAAGCATGGGTTGATAGAATTATGGAATGCGTAACAACATAGACTTTCTCCATTTCGATAAATGGCAAATTGTGTGACTTCTTCAAAGCCAAAAGGGGACTGCGACAAGGTGACCCCCTATCTCCCCTACTATTTGTCATTTGTATGGAAAACCTTTCCAGGTTACTGAAAAACAGGGCAGAAACCACTCCATTCTCCTATCACCCGAGATGTGAACACCTAAAAATCACACATCTGGCTTTTGCGGATGACTTGATGCTTTTTTCGAAGGCAAGCCAAAATTCTATTCATACCATCATGTCTGTTCTAAATAATTTCCAACATACCTCATGCCTAGCCATCAACGCCGCAAAGTCAAAATTCTTCGGAGTGGGTATAAATGAGGACTTAAGCTTCACAGGTATTCTGTGGGCTACCTTTCCGGTCAGGTACTTGGGTATCCCATTGGATTCCAGTAAACTGAAGGTCTCTCAGTTTCATACGCTTCTCGACAGCGTCGACAAGGAAATTGCAAGATTCAAAGGTCATACATTATCTTATGCGGGGAAACTGGAACTCATAAAATCTGTGGTACATGGAATTGTTGGATTCTGGATATAGCACTTCATCATCCAGGGTAATGTAATGGATTCACTAGAAAAAAAATGCAAACATTTCCTGTGGGGAGAAAAGAAACAGAAAAAGGTTTCCTGGAAAAGGCTTTGTACCGCCGAGGAGTAATGGGGGTTTGGGAATTCAGGACTTCAAGACATGGAATATGGCCGTCCTCGCACAGCAACTATGGGATATACACTCACAAAAGGAATCACTCTAGATCAAATGGGTCCCTTCCCAGTTCCTGAGCATGAGCAATATTTGGAATGTACACCCAAGGGCTCCGTGTGGCAGAATCTCGGAGAAGTTCTCACTCTACTTCATGAATCTATGTGAACTACGGGACAACCTAGTAATCATGTGTGTTGGATCAAGGGAAACACTCATCGACTTAATGGCGGTTTGGACGGGATCTGGAAAATTCATGGCTATGGCCCATGATCACTTCCATAGGTTTACTTACCCTCACCTGTATGATATATCCACCCTCCCAAGGCCAAGTTTCTTCAAATTAATTTAGGGTGGATTGATACCCCCCGGGGTCTCCTTCATTACATGGCTTGCATCACTTGGTCATCTTCAAACTAAGGACAGGTACCACGGGGGACATGAAGAACCCACAGACCACATCTGTTGCCTATGTTGCTCCGACGTAGAGACACACGATCACCTGTTCTTCCAATATGATTTCATCAAACCGATATGGGACAGAGTGTGAAACTGGATAGGATTGAGACGAGCCACTATCTCTATTGCAGCCTCGGACAAATGGATCAGAAGACAGGTAAGAGGATCAAAATTGAAAAGAAAGATGGGTCCACTGGCACTGACAACCACAGTGTACTACATATGGAGTTAAAGGAACGGAGTTCTCAAAAAAGGACTTCGCCCGGACTTGGCTAGGGCTTTTAAACTTATCCAAAAGGACTGCTACCTCATCCTCAATAGATTATTCCTGCACGAACGGCTGTTCTAGACAAGGATCCTTCCCTAACAATCGGCAAAAATGAGAAAGTCCTTTCTCCATTCCCAAAAGTTTCTTCCATGTAAGCCTAGTGGAGGCCATCGATACCACACCCGGGAGGTAAACATTTCTTTTGTAGGTAACAACAGATGTGGACATCTACATGGCGGCCAATACTCGAAGGGGATCTGCCCTCGAAGGGATCACACCCTCGAAGGGGCTCTGTCCTCGAAGGGATCATACCCTCGAAGGGGCTCTGCCCTCGAAGGGATCATACTCTCGAAGGGGTCATACCCTGGAAGGGGCTCTGCCCTCGAAGGGGTCATACCCTCGAAGGGGCTCTGTCCTCGAAGGGTTCATACCCTCGAAGGGGCTCTGCCATCGAAGGGGTCGTACCCTCGAAGGGGCTCTGCCCTAGAAGGGGTCAAACCTTTCGAAGGGGCTCTACCCTCGAAGGGGTCACATCCTCGAAGGGGCTCTGCCCTTGAAGGGGTCATACTCTCGAAGGGGCTCGGCCCTCGAAGGGGCTATGCACTTGAAGGGGTTCGGGGAAAAAAACAAAAAAAATAAAAAATAAAAAATAAAAAATTTTACACATATATATATTTTGGTGGCAGTCTCGAGGGTTAAAGAGTGGCTGGGAAGGGGTAGGTGGCTCCAGGGTTGTGAATTGGTTTGAGGGCTGGTGGACTGGTTCAAGGGCTGGTGGATTGGTTCAAGGGCTGAGGGTTGGTTCGAGGGTAAGAGGTTGGTTCGAGATTCAAAGGGTGGTAGAGAGTAGGGTGGTTTCCAGGGTCAACGGGTTGTTTTAAGGATTGAGGGAGATCGAGGGTTGAAGGATAGTTATAGGAAAGGCTAAAATGACTCTCGAATGGTGTTACTGTTGAGGGCTTCAGGGGTAGGTGGTCAGTAAGGAGGTTTGAGAAGGCATTCGAGTGTCAAAGGTATTCCAGTACTCGAGGGAGGCATTCGTGTCTAGTCGAGTACTCGAGGGAGGGATTCGAGTGATGGAGGGGTTTTTTTTAGTTTTGAGTGCTTGAGGAAGGCATTTGATTGCTGGAGAGTGTTTTTCAGTTCTCCAGGGGGGCATTCGAGTGCAGGAGTCATCGAAGCGGCACTGCCCTCGAAGGTGTAACACCCTCAAAGGGAGTCTGCACTTAAAGGGGGCTCTGCCCACGAAGGGATCACATCCCTTGAAGGGGCTCTGCCCTCAAGGGGGTCATACCAGTGAAGGGACTCTGCCCTCGAAGGGGTCACACCCTCGAAGGGGCTCCGCCCTAGAAGGAGTCATACTCTCGAAGGGGCTCTGCCCTCGAAGGGGTTATACCCTCGAAGGGGCTCTGCCCTAGCAGGGGTCGTACCTATGAAGGAGCTCTGTACTCGAAGGGGTTATACCCTCGAATGGGTTCAAAAAAATTTTAAAAATTAAAAATAAAAAAAAAAAAATTTGGCGGCAGATTATCTCCAAAAGACTGAAAGGATTTCCCATGGCAGCAGCATGGCCATGTAGGTTGGGTAGGGGGTAAATTAATTATGTGTATGCAAATTAATTAACCCCTTGCCAGGTATCACTTGGAATTAACGGTTGCGCTATTTACCTGCGCTGCACTGAAAAGGGAAAAATGGCATCAGGCTGTCCATTTGCCTAAAATGGAAAGAACGGTTACAAAATTGTTACACGGGGCATGCGCGGTAGAAGTCATGCCCGGTCTCTTAAGCCTAGGAGGTCT
Source organism: Rubia yunnanensis (assembly GCA_037428765.1). NCBI lineage: Eukaryota > Viridiplantae > Streptophyta > Magnoliopsida > Gentianales > Rubiaceae > Rubia > Rubia yunnanensis. Next base: position 67,945,781 of record CM075063.1, read on the forward strand.
ATCCACGGGGAACACTTGGGAGCGCAATGGACTACGGTCAAACTACCCCCAACCCCAAAGAGAAAGCCTAGGCCCTCATCCAGAGACCGTTATCGAAGGCCAATAACACCTCTTTATCTTCATCTTAGAGGTGTACATGGTTGAAGCGGTGTGCAAGCCCTTTTAAGAGGACAGGTCATACTACTTCATTCATTGGAAGACCGAGACCACTCTCGGAGTTGAAGACACCCGTGGGGAGCAAACCACAGCGCAAGAGCCGGTTCACACCACTGGTAGCATGGATGTAACATGGAGCGAGGAGGCTAGTGAGTTTGTTCTCCTGCCCCTCTATTTTTCAGGGATGGCTTATACAGGCCCCGGTCACCACGACGGGTTGTAATATTTTTCCATGGATGGTTTCCACAGGCCCCAGTCATCATGTCGGGACTAGCTTCTTTTGGTTACCTAGTTGTAACATTTAGATCAGGGGTAGTATTTTAGGTAACATGTATAAAGGGAGTGGGCTTATGTTCCCACTCCAGTACATTCCCACGGCATTTTTTTGGGGCCACCTGACTGTACCATCCAGATCAGGGGTAGTTTAGTAGGTTTCATTGTATCAGAGTGGGACAATGTTCCCACTCCCGTAGACTCTCACGATCTCTTTTTATTTACCATTACTTTCGAATATGTTGACTTTAACTAATCAATGGTCAAAACTTAAGAGTAGGTCTCCTGACAGGTGGTATGACCATAAGCTTATGGACAGACCACTTATTTCTTACCTTATATACTGCATTTGTTAAATTACATACAAAATTTAAAATTTTTCAAAATATTTTTTTATATCATATATTTTTATATTTTCACCTTCAAATACATTTTATTACTTGTTTTAACTTATAAAATACAACATTTAAATTTTATAAAAAATTTCAACATTCAAGTTAAATTCCCCTGTGGACCGTCCATAAGCTTATGGAAAAGCCGCCTTTCCTGATACTTTCCCGTATAATAATTATTGAAAATTATGCAATAAAAATGAAATTTAAATCATTTTCCTTTTAATAAATCGAATCCATTAGTATACTTAGATACACTGAATCTCAGCCTTTAAAATTGCATCATACATAAGGAACAACTGTTATCTCCCTCGCTGAAACCCTCCGCACTTCCCTTCCTCGACGGCGGAACTACACCTTCTTTCTTGATGGCTCACTCCCTACACTCCACACCACCGTGAAGCTCCCACTGTCGAGAAGCCCCCCACCACCGTGAAGCGCCCCATCCATCGAGAAGCTTCTTGCGCTGAGAAGTTCTCTGCCGCCAAGAAGCCCTTTTGCGCCTCTACTGATCTGTCCCGCTGAAGTCGATGCCTTCCACCTCTACGGATCTGTCCGGCACCGAATCCATTATCCTACAGCCCCGCTTCCCCATCTCCAGGATGCCACACTCCTTCTACTGTTCGTCGCTCCTCCACTGTTCTCCGTTCATCCCTCCTCTACCGTTCACCATGAGCCGCCCTAAAGAGGGCTTGGGATGGATTCTCAAGTGTTGGGTTCTCTTGGCCTTTCGCTTATAGGTGGCTTAAGTACTTCCATTTGTGAGTCATGTTTCTTAAATGAACTCTTTGAATTGTTTTTGTGTTTTTAAGCCATTTTATTGATCATTTCGGGATATATATGAACATGGATTTTTCCTTGATTATGTGTGTAACGTATGGAGCATTTTGGTACTTCTGTTTAATTGGAATGGCAACGTGTGAAACAAGGAGTGTGTATAACATGTGTTCTGGGTTTTGAGTATTGGTGTTGCTTAACATGTGGATTACATTTCAACATACCTAATACAACCATAGCTTGCTAATTTTTACAATCTCTACCTATAAACTCTCAGACTACTTTATGTAACCAGCTCATATTGGTGCGACGACAAATAATTTAGAGTATGACTCGGGTCTCACGTGCACACACCCACTCAAATCAATACCCCATTACCCACTCAAACATCCAGGTTTCTCTTTCCAATGGGGCATCAATATTTGCACCAATATAAATATAGACTAGAGTGTGTGCTTATATGGACTGTACTATTCATGTAGTTCAAACATTCAAGAACAAGTCACAATAATATCATGAACACAAAATTAGGAGGAACTAGTAAATCTCACAAAATATAAAATACCATGCGCTTACAATTCATCCCCAAGCTATAAATCTAGTTCATAGATATGGAATTCAAATGTGGATTTGAATTCCACATCATAGGATCAAAGAAAAATAATAAGAAAGAAAAGAAAATGTGAGAGTGTTTCTCTCTAGTGAAAAGGAAAAGATAAAGAAATAAGAGAGAAAGAAAAAAAATACTCACAACTAGGACCTTGGAGGTCCTTCCCAGTGATGGAAATGCTCACTTCTCAATGAATTTTCTCTCCTCTATGTTCTCGAACTCCGCCCAACATGCAACTTTGATCCACCCACTATGAAGCCACAACTATGCAAATCCCGATCAACACTCCCAAAAGATAACAACTAGTAATACTCCTAGATAGTGGTTTTGGTAGTGGTTTTTGGTGGTGGATTGTGGTGAGATTCTTGTGGTTTTGGGTAAGGGTTTGGGGAAATGGTTGAGGATTCTTTTTTCAAGAAAAGAAAAGCACTAACCTAACTTAAAAGCTTGGGTTGCCTACCGAGAAGCCCCGTATTTTTAAGGTCTTCGGCACGACCCTAATGTTATCCATATGGTGAAGATTTGAACCCCTTCACCATGAGCATCCAAAAATAGAGAGCTGGGGGTACAAAAATTTCAAGAGGAAAGTTTTGTATAGGTGGAGATGGTTTAAAGGGAGTTGGGTGGTTAGGAGGCTTGGGATTGTCTTTTGGCTCCTCTCTTATCTCCCTCAAAACATTAAAAAATGGTGGAGTTAGTTAACTAGATGGGGCATGGGTGACGATGCTAATGAATGTAGCACAATCACCCCTTCCTCCATTTTTTCATCCTCAACAACCAACTTCTCATCCCCTTGGAACTCAAACTCATTTCCCATGGTGACCTCACTCACCGAATCCTCGGGTTCTACTTGGGATGGTGTATTTTTGGAATCACGAGCTTCCATTCAGGCCAATGCTTTCAATATACTCCTCACATGCCCCTAAATAGCCTCAACACTAGAGGAGAGCCGAGTGTTCAGTTCCTCACTAGTAAAGTTGTTCAAGTTTTCTATTACATTCATGACTTCTTCACGTGTCAAACTTGAACTTCCTTGTTGGGCTTGGTTTTGGTGTATGGTATATGATGGTGATGGCCAACTATTTTACTCATATTTTTGGTTTTCCGACTCATTATCATACCACCAATCCGGATTACCACTCCATTCCGGGTTGTAAGAATTGTGGAATGGATATCATTATCTGGTTTCTTGCCCTTTGAAACAAACATCTCCTACCTCTTGGTAGCACTCTTCATAATATCCTTGGTTCTGGAAACCAAGGGTTATTTCCTCCTCTTGGTGCTCCTCTCTCAATATATAGCAAGACTCAGTAGGATGGTTGGAATGACACATCCTACAAATCCTTGCTTGTTGAGCCCCTTTTCTCATCATGAGCTCCCTCAAGGTGAGACGTTCCATTTTTTAAAAATTTCTTTCTCTTCTTCAAAAGTCTGGAATCATATTGCAAGGATTCTCGATTAAATTTCACCAAGAACTCAAGCAATACCTACTCCGAACAAAAAAAACTCAAAGAAGTGGAAAATAAAAGGCAACCAGTTAATATGCAACCAAATATTCCCAAAAACATAAAAATAAATGCCTCTTCCTTAGCAGCGGCGCCAAAATTTGGGAGGTCATCGCCATACCTCTCAAAGTTATATTTATGCACAAGAAGTTCTAAATCCATGTTCTTGTATTTTCATGTCAAATGAGCTAAGAAAATGACCACTTTCCTAACACCCTAACACTTCAATCATAAAAAAACTTCATATTCTTAAACAACACATGGCATAAATGAAGTAAAACATAGAATTAAGAACACCTAAATACTAAATAACAAAAGCTTCAAGAAATAGTGAAATGGAGGTTCTTACTACATAGGTTTGGAAGCTTCAATCAATTTCTCCCAAGTACAAAACTAAGCTAGATAATCAAAAACCATAACATAGAACAAAGATCTATGAAGAAAGAAGAAGAAATGGAAGAAAATGGTGAAAAACTAGGGTTTTGGAGCCCCCAAGTCGGACTTAGAGAGTTAGGGAAGAAAGGGGTGAAAAGCTATTTATCGTACATGAAAAAAGGGAGTAAAAAGTAAGTTAAAGGGCAATTATTGCAAGTTGCGATGCCACCATTGCGAGTCACGACCAGATCAGGAAAATTGTGAGCTTCCAGGTCAACTTTTCGCGAGTGGCGATGGAAAAAAGTCATGTTTTGTTCTGCTTCCTCGGGGTGAACCGTTGATCCAATTTGGGAGTTCTTGGTGTTGATTTTATAGTAATAGAAAAGATGAATCCAATGGTACCACCCTTGGAGGTTGTTTCTTATCGTAAAATTCTAGAACTCGGCTTCAAAACATAGATCATTCTTCACCCTTTGCTTTGCTCTCCTTTCTTCACTTTATCTTCTACCACTTTGTGAGTGGCCTTCCATCTTCTACCATCCTTTCGAATGGACTTCACTAAAACACTCCTAAGTTCTCACCAACAATCTACAAATTAAGCTTACAAGAAAGAATTTAGATGCTCGTAAGGACAAAAATCCATTAGACTAAACATAGGTTACAAAATGAAGGATTTAGATATGAAAACTGAAAATGGTCATCTAAATCCCTTATGATGTAAACCTAGATAAATCTAGAAATATACCAACAAAAGGATGACAAAAGAGATGTTAAATGCTGTGGAAAATACATGCTTTTGAAGTTTTATCACTCACATTTCTCACACTTCACGAAGAACATAAGCAATCTAACCACCCAAAAGTAAAATGTGTAAAAAGGTAAGCCAAGAAAATTAGTATAAAGCTAGCTTACTTTTCCCAAAATGATCCCCAAAGCAATCAAAGAGTCTTCTCCTAAAAATAACCCACCAAGGAAATCCAAGAGCCATCAACTTGGTTGTAACATGGGGATAATTCGTGATTCTTATCCTAGTTACAACACATGAGTCAAATGTATCGTTAACCTAGTTTATTTTGTTTTGTTTTCTCTCATTTTCTCTCATTTTGACTAGGAGCCCTTTCGGGTTTTCATCCTAGCTTTAACACACAAAGGGTACTCACTTCTCACCTTTTTCCACACGGTCTCTCATTTTTACCTAGGCTCGTAAGCCTAGCCGGGCCTATCCTTTCCCTTTTACCTAGGTCTTTTGACCTATCCGGGCTTTTCCCAATGTTACCCAAGTTGTTGGGTTTTCAACTTGTCCAAGTTTTAAAATTTTTCTTTTAAAATTTTTCAATTTGTTTGGTATAGCAAAAAATTGAACCAACGGGGCTTCATACTACAAAAGATAATATCAATCAAAAACTACACCACCAACATCCTAAAACAACCTAACCCATGAAAACTAAGAACCCTAGCATAGAATGTCATGCCACCAAATATCCATCCAAAATCATCCCTCAACAAAAACAAAACCACCAACAATCAAGAAAAAACTACCAATGAAAACATAAAATGCACCGAGGAAATCCAAGAATAAAACTCCCTAATTGCTCACTAATCCCTTTCCCACACTTAACAGATGCATAGTCCCTAATACAAGGACAATCATATAAAAACATAAGTGAGGTTGGGAGAAATTTTGACACTGACTTTTGTGGCCCCGAAAGGCCTTCATCCTCGTGGTTTGTGAAGCTCATCTCAATGTATCCCATTAATTGAAGCATTTCCTCCATGGAGTCCATTCTTGCACTCATCTCCTCCAACTGTGATACATTCCTCCCATTCCTTGGACGCCGCTTAAAACAAATTGGTAGAGCTCGAAAACATTTCTCCAAGAAATTGTAATTGGTACATGATGTATGTGGATACGTGAGAACGACTAGGAGGTGTTCTCGAAGAGCTCTCACCCTCAGCCTCCTCAACATCTATCTGCACGGAAGCTACAACTATATATAAATCTCTCTCAAAGAGCCGGTCTGGCTCAAACAATAGGTCATCCAAACATGTGCCATGGTTGATGGCGGTGTGCTCTGGCTGTGGATGTACCATGAAACTACAAGTGCTTGCTCTGCCATAAATCCATTCATATCAACCCTCTGATGTCGTAGGTCCCACCATAGACATTTTTGCTAACTTCTCGATGTTATACTTTGTACCCGATCACTCCAAGTTAACCAACACTTTTTGTGTGACCGGATGCCCTATGTATTGTGCCGATAAACCTACCACGTCGCCCATATATATCTGTCCCCATCGCTAAACATTCCTGCACAAAAGACCCTACCATGTTTGGGTAAAAATTACCCTCAAATGTCATTGCCCAAAGGAAATTAACATCTAAACCCAGGTATTGCATTAGCTCACCATGGCAGGAAACCTCCATAGCCAACAATCAGTGAACATAACAGAATGCGGGGTGAACCTCGACAGTACTCTTGCATAATTTCTTCCAATTAGTACCTGTTAGCTGCACCCAAAAGCATCCGAAAGGAAAATCCATCCCTTGATAGTGTGTTTTCGGTATCTCCTTGCTATACCTCCGTCCAAAAGTTTGAGCTACCTCTGAGTGGGTAATCTTGTACTCATTATCATCCAGGTTGAATTTGATCGCCTTGTGTCCATTATCGTCCACGACCAGCCATATAGTAGCTAGGAACTCTAGGGTCCACCTGACGTACGTCTTCGAGTGTCTCTTGAGAAACCCCTCTAAACGTTGTTCCAATAGGTAAGTGACAGGCTCGAGTAAGCCTAGAGCCGCCAGGGTGTCCTTGCATGCGAATCCAGTCTTCAAAATATTCCTCTTTGGCTTCTCCATTTCCTCCACCTTCAGAAAGTAGTTTCAGAGATGTTGTATAACCTCATAAACACTTTGGTCACAAACGTGGAGTTGGGAAGAATGGGAGTCATCGGCTTTTGGTATGCACCCTTTGTCGATTTCTTCCTCTTCTCACCCCGTGAGGACTTTACTTTCTCCGAAACATTCTTCCTAAAAGGCATCCTAACAAAATGAAGGCAGGAGTGGTAATGTGATCATAAACAATGCATGGCCTATAAGGATATTCAACAAGACAACATTCTCCAAAATAACCCAACCATTCATAACATGATAATATAAGCATGTAGGATATTTAAACAAGAACATTCCTCATCAAACAAAAAATTCATGTAAGTTCTCACCAACCCATCAATAAGATCATGCAATCAATATTCATCCTCTCCTAAATCACCCAACACACGAAGATCACATAATTTAAGCATAATAGTACATCAAACCACCCAAACCTTCTTCAACAAAAGATCATGCATACAAACCCAAACTTTACCTCAACAACACACACTCATTCAGGAATCATGCTTCTTATAACACCACCACTATTTCAATAAAGTGTATAAACAAAGAGCTCAATGGATTACCTGGAATTTGAAGCTAAGTGTTGCAAGATCCACACAACAAAAAGAAATAATTGCTATTTTTTGAAAGACAATCTTCAATTTTTTGAGTTTCACTAAGAGTGTGTGTGAGTGCGTATTTATTGAGAAGGAAGAATTTTTTAAATGATGAAAATAGTCGGAGAAATGTACCATGGGATTAGAATTTCAGCATAGGTGAACAGGGAGGGAGGTACAATTAGGATGAGGATGGAATTTCAAAAATCTCAAATTAGGGGACAATAGTACCAATCAATTAACTCCAAGGGATGTTTGAAGTACTTTTTTCATCAAAGATCCTAATGAATTAGGGAATTTCAAAATTCTTGAACAAAAACTGCATTTTTTAATTTGAAATTTAGAATTTTATAAAATTGCAATTTTGGAACATTGAAAATCAGCGCAAAAGGGACGAACCAAAGCCTCGCCAAATCTTCTGGCATGAACCTTCCCCTTGTTCCAAACTTCTTAGCACGAAGCATCCCCTCGTACCAAATCTCCTGGCACGAAACATCCCCTCGTGCCAAACTTTTCAGTGCAAGGCATTCACAAATTTTGACCTATTCATTAGTTTTTTTCCCTCTTTTTTGAAAAAACTTTGTCACCAATAAAATCTAATTCCATCCAAACAAAATCACGAGTATCGAAATCTAATTTTCAAATCAAACAAGAAATTCATCTCAAAAATCCTCATTGCAGACAATACATGCATAAACTATCTAATCACTATATCAAACACGAAAGCAAAAAAGAAACAACGTATGTTTATTGTCGTCCTCACGAATTATTTATTTTCATGCAATCTAGTTAGAAACACCGACTTGTGGGTTTCCGGAATTTCCATCAGCGACTTCACCAATGATTGCATCGTTTGGAGAGGTCTCCACAATGAGTCATCCTTACCCTCAGACCTCTTGTCCATCATAGGAAATGAATCTATGTGTCTTGCTAGCATTGAGTCTGTGAATGTCACTTTGGGGTTAGGAGGAGATCAAGGCGGTTTTAGACTCTCGACACTCTCCCTTTCCCACTGAAAGTTGGTTAGCATGGAATAATAGTATAACACAGACATACTATCAATTGCATCATGCAATTCATCTGACTCATCAACAATACCATCAACATGAGACTCATCTAAGCATTCATGCTCATTTTTAACACAAGAATATTCATCATGCTCATCACATAAGTTTACACCTTTGCACATCAAAGAAGAATTTGTCGAATCATGCCTAGATTTATAGATATCAAATTCCACTTTATCCATATCATCTTCTAGAGTCAAGCTTCCTAAGTGGAAATCAATTTTAGTCCTATACGTTTTAAGAAAAGGTCTCCAAAAAAGTATTGGGGGTGCATTTCCGTCATTCTCCACGCCTAGGACATAAAAGTCCGCTGGAAAAACCAAATTGCCCACTCGCACCATCACATCCTTTACTAACCCACGAGGGCTAGCTTGGGAGTGATCAACGAGTTGGACAATCACTCTAGTATCTCTAAGCTCACCTATTTCTTGGCATTTATATACACTAAAGGGAATCACATTGATGGATGCACCTAATCTATCATGGAATTTTCAACAAGTTTAATACCTAAGGAGATAGGGATAGAAAACATTACGGGGTCGTCGCATTTTTTAGGCAAATTTTTATGGTTCAAAACAGCAACTCTTCCCCCCCCCCCCCCCATTTTTAAGTATCCTAACCTCTTAGTTGGCCTACTTCTCTTCTTTAAGCATACAACTTTATGATATTTAGCATATCATAGCACATTTTCAATTAATTCCAAGATAGGGACGGTTACCTCGACCTTTTAAAAGACTTTTTGAATATTTGCATTATTGGTCACCACCTTTAGCTTTCCCCTCAAAGCATTCAAAATGGGAGGTGGGATGGTAGCTTGTGCCTCGAGCGGTGGAAGTTCCTTGGAAGGTGATTCTTTGACCACAATCTCATCTTCTTTGAAGTGTTCCTTGTTAGCCTCCAATACTCTATCATCCTCTTGCATAACCCTCTCCTGGAACTTACAAACATCCTTCCCACCGGACACCTTGGCTTCAAGTTGGCTCACCGAGGTGGTGAGTTGCCCAACTTGAACTTCAAGACTTTTGATACTTGAAAATGCTATATTCACAAGGTCTTCAATCTAATGCCTTGTCCTCTCCACAAAGAATTCACCAACTAACCGATGGCTTTTGAGATCTCCTCTCGATCTGACTAGTAGATCGAAACATGGTTGTTGGAAGGGCCTTCACCTTGAGGATATGGTTGAAGTGGACCTTGTCCACCCTGGTATCCTTGAGGTTGGTTATCCTCCCTCCATTGGAAATATTGATGATCTCAATACCTTGTGATTGGCCTTGGTTCTCTCGAACCCTTGTGATTGGCCCCTGAAAACTTTTGTCTCTCCCAGTTGTTGTACTCAATGGCCTTCACCTCTTGCAAATCATCTATGACTTTGGGACACTCCTCAGAGTTGTGTTTAAGGTTGCAAACTTCGTACACTTTGACTTGATGCAATTTTCCTCGCCAAAGCTCCTTCATTATGGAAGTAAGAGCTTGGACTTGATCTTCTAACTTAGGTGATTGGGCAATGTCATCCAAAACCTTAACCCTTGACCTTGTGCCAAACTGATGCATACCATTGACCATTTCTTCAAAGAGGGCCATTTCATTCTTAGGGCTCTTATTCGCTATTGAACCATTGCAAGCGGCATTCACCATTCACATATCTTCATCACATAGCCGCTCAAAGAAATAGTACACTATATCCCCCATTCTTGAAGGGATGATAGGGGAAACTTGCTAGAAATCTCTTGAAGAGCTCCCAATAATCATACAAATTGTTGGTAGCCCCCTAGGTGATGTTTATCGGTTGCTTTTTCAGCCCGAATGACTTGGATGCTGGAAAATACATCTTTAAAAACCTCCACTTCATGTCCATCCAAGAACCAATGCATCCCAGTGGCAAGTAGTAGAGTCATCAATCCTTGGCTCTATCTTGAAGGGAGAATAGGAAGGAACTCAAATTGTAATCATCTCCAGATGCTCCCTGGGGCTTCATGTTCGTCCACACAAAATGGAACTCAGATAAATGCTTGTTGGGGTCCTCCCCCGCCAATCCGTTGAATTTTGGTAGGCAATAGATCATGCCACTTTTTAGCAAACAACACACATTGGTGGCGGAAAGGTAACGCATAGTGGTTTATTCTTCAGGTTGGGTGCCATGAACTCCCTTAAGGTACGATTGTCTTCCGCCATTGCTAACGGTTCTTCAATTAAAACTACCAGCCTCAGTTGAACATATGCCTTATTTCTTCGCTTCCTTCTCCTCCGACCACCTTTTTTTTAAATGTACCCTAGGGTGGGGGATATTTATTAGGTTCCCCAAGCCTATTTAGAACCAAAATGATGCACAACGATGTTTTGAAAATTTACATCGGTAAGGCAACATCGTTGCCTTCAAAAGAAAGATCTAAAAACTAGTGGACTAGTGATTCAAAAGGAGAGGATGTATTAGTTAAGATGTCGAGGTCTCAAGGGCGCTAAGCTGAATGGTTCCAGGTTCGAGTGATTGTGTGTTAATTGGTTCGAGTGTCAGATGTCTCGAAGGTGTCTGGGCTGGAGATGTCCGAGGTATCCAGTGAGACGGCGGCTCCACAGCTTGATGTAGCTAGGGCTCAAGGGGTTGGGTGCTCAAGTGCTCAAGTGCATGAGGACTCCAATTTAAGGCCTGCTTCATTGCTCGAAGGGGTCCAGTTCTTGATGGCCCGAGAGCACGAGGGCTCCAGTGCACGAGGGCTCCAGTATCTTCATTGGTCGAAAGATCCAGTGTCTTCAGAGCTCGAGGGCATGAGTGCTCGAGGGTACAAGTGCACGAGGACTACAGTTCAAGGTCGTTCCTAGTGCTTGAGGCCTCCAGTGCTTGATGTTTCTAGTGCTCGAAGGAGCCAGTGCTCGATGTCTCCGGAAGCTCGAGGGCTCCAGTAATCGAGGGATTCTGTGGCTTCAGTGCTCGATGGCTCCAGAGCTTGCGGGCTCTAGTGCTCGAGGGGTCCAGTGTCTTCATTGCTCAGGGGATCCAGTGTCTTCACAGTTTGAGGGCTCCTGTGCTCAAGGGTTCCAGTGCCCAAAGGCTCCGGTGCTCGAGGACTCCAGTGTTCGAGGGCTCCGGTGCTCGAGGGCTCCAATGTTGGAGGGCTCAGGTTCTCGAGAGATCCAAATTGAGGGAACCAGAGCTTGAGGGGGTCCAGTTGTTGATGGCTCCAGAGCACGAGGGCTCCATTGCACGAGGGCTCCAGAGTCTTCAGTGCTCGAAGGATCCAGTGTCTTCAGAGCTCGAGGGCATGGGTGCTCGAGGGCACGAGTGCACGGGGACTACAGTTCAAGGTCATTCCAAGTGCTCAAGGCCTCCAGTGCTCGATGTCTTCAGAGCTCGAGGGCTCCAGTGCTCATTGGCTCCAGAAGCTCGAGGGCTCCAGTGCTCGAGGGATTCAGTGGCTTCAGTGCTCGATTGCTCTAGTGCTCGAGGGCTCTAGTGCTTAAGGGGTCCAGTGTCTTCATAGCTCGAGGGATCTAGTGTCTTCACAGTTCAAGGGCTCCAGTCCTCCTGAGCTCCAGTTCTTCCCGAGTACCTTCAAATAAGAGAAGAGACTAACACTCAGCAGTATCCATTCAAAGAAAAAGTGTGCTTATTTAGTCTAATATATGGTGTATGCTCTTTGTCCAAAGAAATGAGGCCCTTGATATGTCTAGGAGCATTAGAAATATTTAGACTCAAACTATGAGTCGAATGGTGCTTTGCAATAGCATCTGCCACAGAATTACATTCTCTGTAAACCTATTGCAGTTCAGCATTCTTTCACATGGAATGTATTTTAAAAGTTAGATCAAAAAGTGTCCAATGAGCAGTATATGGATCTATAATCATTTTTACTGCTGTCAAAGAGTCTGATTCAATTGTAACAGAGTTATCTAGATTAGCAAAAGATTGACAAGCAAATTGAATTGCTAGAATGTCAGCCTCAAGTGGAGAAGTAGCACTAATATCTGTTGAAAGAATCAAAAAAGGAGTTCCAGGTTTCCATATCAACCTATCTTCTCTGTTAGCATTAATTTCTGCACCCTGAAGAAAGGATAGAGTATCAAATTCTAGAAAGGGAGAAATCATAGGTAAAATAGCATCCCTATGGCTAATAAAATTAGCAATAGTGTAAGATAGTAATGGCGAGAGGATGGAATTGGGAATGTGTGACATCAGAGGTCCCATCGGGCACCAGTTAGCAGACCAGAGATTACAGCTACCTTTGCCATGAATTATGAAAGTATTATTTTCTGCAAAGGTGTTAATAGAACAGATCCTTTTCCAAGTTACTGATTTTTTGTGTGTTTGAGCTAAGGACCATATCAATTTAGACCACATAGTTATTCTTAACTGACTTTTCCACCAGAGTTTAAGAGAGTAGGAGTCAATTATAGCTTGGATTGATCTAAGTCCTAGACCATTTAGTGATTTTGACACTGCTAAAGCATCCCATCTTCTCCATATTTTGTTCTTTTTACCATCTGTTTCTCCCCAGAAAAAAGATGCCATTTTTCTCTCAAAAGTATGAACAATATTTTTGGGGGCATTTGTGACTGTCCATAAATGTTGTGGTAAAGAGTATAAACAAGACTGAATTAAAGTCAGTTTAGCCCCTGTGCTAAGCCATTTATTCTTCTAATTCAGTAGTTTTTTGTCCATGTTTTCCAACAAAGGTTAGAAGTATCTGTTTAAGGTTCTTCCTTTAAAAATGGGGTAGCCTAGATATTTAAATGGGAAGGAACCTTTCTTCATTTTTAAGATCATCCTAACCTGATTGGATTTTGCTACTGTAGCTCTTTTGCTGAGATAATAGTCAGATTTCTCAAAATTAAATTTCTGACCTGAAGTATATTCAAAAACCTCTAAAAAAACTTTAATCTTAATCAGGTTAGATTTTGAGGCTTGCATAAAGATAACAGTGTCATCAGCATACATTAAATGAGAGTCAGGGGTGATTGAGGAAGGCAACTGATAATATGACACACTATTATTCAAAAATATGAAAGCAAGACTTTTGGAGAAAGCTTCTGAGAAAATATTGAAAAGAAAGGGAGAGAGAGGGTCACCTTGTTTAATTCCTCTTGTAGCTTTGAAAAAACCCACTGGATTACCATTAAGCAGTATAGAGAAACAAGCCTGAGATAAATTATTTAGTACTGCACCTAGAAAGTTCCCACTGAAACCCAATTTAACCAATATGTTCCTAAGAAAATCTCAGTTTACCCTATCAAAAGCTTTTCTAAGGTCCAGTTTAAGGATGCAGTTTGGGATTCTATTCTTTTTGTCTAGAAATCTTATCATTTCCTGTAGATAGAGAATATTATCAGAAATATCTCTATTTTTCATAAATGCAGTTTGGTTGGGAGAGATTAAATTCTCCATATGTGGTTTTAGTCTCTCCATTAAAAATTTCGAGCAAATTTTATTAATGAGATTGGAGAGGCTAGTTGGCCTGAAATCATCAAAGGAGGAAGGAGTTGCTTTTTTAGGGATTAGGGTTATCCATGTACTGGAAATTCCTTTGGGCATTTCTGACCCTGATATGAAATCATTAACAGCATCTTTTAGATCATTCTTTATAATAAACCAGCTTTTAGAATAGAATTTGCATGAGTAACCATCTGGACCTGGACTACTATTCTTGTTTAAACCATTAATGACTGCTTTAATCTCATCTTCAGAAACTGGCCTAGATAACAGTTGGTTATCATGTGCAGTGAGGACAGTTGGAATTTGGCTAAGGAAGTGAGGGTAATAGAAAGTATTAGCCATAGGATTAGGTTTAGTTAGGAGTTCTGAAAAATAGGTTACAGCTTCCTTTTGGACATCTGGGTAGGAATGTAGCCATTGTCCCTGCCCATTTTTAATTTTTGTGATCTGCAATCTACAGTTTTTTTTCTTGCACTGTCTTATGGAAAAATTGGGTATTATTATCTCCTAGCCTATGCCATGTTGATCTAGCTTTTTGTTTCCAAAATTTCTCATTTTCCTTTAAAGCTCTGAGCAACAATGCCTTTTTCTCATTTAACTTAATCAAATCGGCATCTGAGTGGGTAGAATCAAAAGCAAGTTCCTGGCTTCTTAGTACCTCCTCTGCAATGTTTACATTAGCATCAATATTACCAAAGCAGACTCTATTGCAGGTCTTTATCACTTTCTTTAGTCTAATTAATTTTAAGTAGAAGCCTAACATTCCAGATTGAGGAAGTGGGATAGTCCAGTTTTCCTTAATCAGATCCATAAATTCTGGTCTATTAAACCAAGCATTTATGAATCTAAAATGTTTTGGGTGAGAAACAGCCAGGGTTGAAACTTTAAGTAGGAGAGGGGAATGATCTGAGGATTGTCCATTCAAAATCTGTATAGATGAAGAAGGGAATTTTAGATTCCACTTAATGGTGGCAAGGCCTCTATCCAGTCTTTTTGAAGTAAGCTTCCTGAGTCTAGAGTTTGACCAGGTGAATAGATTACCTACTGTATTAATATCTTGAACTCCAGAAGAACTAATCCAATTATTAAAATCTATAATGCTACCTAGGGAGGGAGAGCAGGGACCCCTATATTCTGTATGTGAAGTGATGGAGTTAAAATCCCCAATGTAAATAGTTTCATTATTTGGTAAGGCAGTCAGGGCTAACCATAAAACTTTCTTGCCTTCTCTGTTCCTTAGGGCATAGATAAAAACAGCTTCCATATCAATATCTAGGTTCAGGTGTGTAATTTGAACATGCAGAAACTGTTCTTGTTGAGAGATAAATGAAACTGTAACAGGGTTATTCCACATAAGCCAAATTTTACCATTTTGAAGTTGCATATTGTGTGAGAATTTGAGTTTTTCCATATAGGATCCACACTGAGAGTTATCATGTATTGGTTCAATTATGCATAGAAGCTGGATTTTCTTAACCTTAACTAAATGAATTAGTCTTAGCATGGAAGAATCCATTCCTCTAAGATTCCAGATTAAGAAATTAACAGTTGATGTGTGCATCATTTTTCACAAGATTTATGAATTTTAGTTGCTGATCTGAGCATCATTTTATCAGCTGACTAAAATAATTATTTTTCTTACCTTTAGACTTACCTTGCTGAATAGAGTTATCCTGATGCCTGGTATACTGTGGTTCATTGTGATCTTTATGGCCATTATTTGTATTCCCTTGTAATTCCTGCTCTTCCAGTTCTATGAGGTCATCTGATTTTGGTGTATCCTCCAAGTCCTAAAAAATAGAAAACCTATTTTCCATCTTTCCATGTAGAGAAAGTGGGGGGTTAGTAGGGGAGGATTGCTCCCAGGATGATCTGTGATTGCCAATTTGTAAATCATCTTTTGCATAGGTAATATGAGATGGTCTGGGTAAGGCTGTTGCTTTTAACAACTTTGAGAGTGAAGATTGAAGATTATCTTAGGTTTGGATTATGGGAGATTGGCTAGGAGTCATTATTGGTGCTTGGAGGGCTTCATTATCAGACCCACTCTTATTCTCTGGAGGCCAATATGAGGAAGGGTTAAGAGTGGGATTAGTTATGGCTTGTTGTTGCAACTTCTTTTCATTATTAGTGTGGGCATTAACAGCTTGATTCCCGATAGAGATGAGAGGTGCCTTACTGAATTTATACCCTGTGGGCTGCCAGTGAGAACTATTTTGGCTTTGTGGTAAAAGATTTTCCCATAATTTCTCATTGGTGTTCTGAAGGATAGCTCTACATTGATTTAGAGAATGTCCTAACTTAGCACGGTGATCACAGTAAAGTGGAACATCTTTATATTCAATTGAGTATTTCCTGTTATTTGAAACTGATCCTAATCTGATAAAGCTACACAGGGGTTTCTGCGAATCAACTTCAACACATAGTTTTATCGTTGATGGTCTTGTGAGCATTTCAGTGGCTAAGTCATTTTTGATAAAGCTGCCTATAGTGTTACCAATTGCCTCTATTGAAGTAGAATTGTAGTAGCATAAAGGTACCTCTTTAATCGTGCACAGATGGGTACAATAGGCGATTCTCTGTGAGTCGAGAAATCTGGAGACCATTTTAGCATTTTTAGCAGAACTCCATTGAAGTTCCAGACTCCTTTCATCCAGCATCTTTGGTAATCATTGATTAGCTCGAACCTGATCAAAACATGCTTATAGTCAAGAGAACCTAATTGATAGCTACCTGTAAAACCTACCGTCCTGAAGGCTAGCTCCAGTTGGTCCATCGTGATTCTTCCTTTAGTGAATTTTCTGACCAGAGCATTTGAGTAATGTGCAGATAGCTTGGCAATTTGGTCGTCAGAGTAAAGACAGGCCGGATCGCCTAAATGTTTGGATTTGGGACTTAGCTCTGGATTAGATGGCAAGGATTTCGATAGCGGATGAGATTTGGTCTGGAGAGCTGCTATGAACGATTTTTGTGGGTTTTGATTGGGAATAGCTTCCGCTATCACAGCCAGCCATGAGAGGCTGTGTCAGTCGGTCCGATGTTCGCGGCAGGGTTAGCCGTTAACGGTGGCAAATAGCCGTTACCGGCGAAGACAGAGGTGGAAGAGGAAAGTTAGTTACTGTACCAGTTGGAGGTTGCTAGAGAGGAGAGAGGGGAGAGTGTTGCAGCTCCTCCTCCGACCACCTATGTTCTCAGTGGGGTAGTGTAGGATGCCTAGATCAGTTGTACATGTGTATACCATGAACTGGGGCTAACAATACTCTTTCGAATACAACACTAGAAAATGGATCAAAATGTAACAAAACAAGTATCACAATAGCTCAACAACCTAACTGTCAAAACTAAAGCAATTACTCACTACTCTA
Source organism: Rubia yunnanensis (assembly GCA_037428765.1). NCBI lineage: Eukaryota > Viridiplantae > Streptophyta > Magnoliopsida > Gentianales > Rubiaceae > Rubia > Rubia yunnanensis. Next base: position 67,963,218 of record CM075063.1, read on the forward strand.
CTAACAAGTTATGATAAATGACACTTAGGCTGAATAGCATCCCCAGTAGCGGTGCCAAAATTTAACCCGCTTCCACCTGGGGTCATTAATTGTAGCTAATTAACTAGAGTGGAAGCTTTGAGAAGTCAAATATAAATTTATATTCTGCACCTATAATCACTACTAAGCTACTGATAGGGTAGTTAGCGGTAGGCCCTGGGTATGTCCACGGAGATGCTAGGGCCTAAGAGTCAATGAAAAAAAACCTAGTGAGGGTCGTCAATCCATGCGAGTGAAAGGAATAGTTAGTAAAGCAAAAAATGGGGGGTTTCGGTGTTACAGGTAACAGCTACAAAACATTAAAGTAAAAAAGCAAGTATTCTAATTAGCAAAGCACTTGGGGAGTCATTGCACAACATGGTTAATTTAATGTTTCGATCCTCAGTTCATTCACATAGAGATTTAGACAAACCAAATAGAGTGTTCATAAAAAGTTGTGTGGCCGATAACATACACTTTTGGCATACACTTCCCCGTACCTATCACATCGGGTGTGCTCGCAACCCTCCATCGACACCGCCATCATAATTAAAGGAGTACAACGAAGGTCCGATCATTGTTGTAGATCTATTTCTCCCACTTGCGATTGCGTCCCAGGCTTCCACCACGAATACGCTACTTCCCAAATGGTCCTATCAATTATGCCAAGGTTCGTAGGCACCTTATATATGACACTAGGATATCTTACAACCCTAGCTTGGTACTTTTACCTATCTATACCTGTAACCTCTCTGACTCATTTATGTAATCAGCTAAGAGTAGTGCGACAAAAAATAATTCAGAGTATGACTCGGGTCTCCCGTGCACACACCTACGCAAATCCGTACCCCATTACCTATTCAAACATCTAGGTTTCTCCTCCCAAAGAGGCATTAATATTTGCACAAACATGAATATAGACTAAAGTGTGTGCTTATATGAACTGTACTATTCATGTAATTCAAACATTCAAGAACAAGTCACAATAATACTATGAATACAGAATAAGGATAAACTAGTGAATCTCACAAAACATAAAATACCATGTGCCTAAAATTTATCCCCAACCTATAAATATAAAAATAGATATGGAATTCAAATATATATTTGAATTCAACATCATAGGATCAAAGAAAAAATGAAAGGAAAGAAAAGAAAATGAGAGAGTGTTTCTCTCTCCAGAGTTGCTCTACAAATACTAGATAAATTCTAAAACATTATCTCTCCTGCTTTAGCCTAGTAGACTAAGACTATATTTATAGTAGTATTGGATTCAACATAAAAATATGCCCAAAATAGGCCAAAAATGAGTAAACCCTAGGTCAGCCGCCGCCTGGTGTGGGCCATCGCGGATGGCATAGCCCATGGCATTACTGTTGTCTTGGCTACCAGAGGCCACAGGATCTGGCGCTGGCCTTGTCTCTTCATCTGGCGTAGGAAGCTGAATCTGGAGCATCTGCATCGCATCATCTATCAAAGTCTGTGGCCTTTGATGCAGGTGGCTGTCAGCTTGCTTGATTTTGAACTTCTGATCTGCATGCGCAGCCTTTGGTGTGGGCCGTTGTCAGAAGGATCTGTCTACTCAGAAACTTGGCATGAGATGTATCCTTTAGTACGGGCCATCTTCAAAAGGGTCAGTTTGCTCATAAACTTGGCAAGGGACGCATGAGTTTTCCACACTCTATTGACTGGTCTTGGTATCTTGGACTTGGAATGGCACAAGCTGTAAAAAATGGGATGGTCAGCGCCAATAGTTACCCAATTTTGAGTGTAATTGAGCATTGTGCTTGCGACCCATAGAATTTTGCGTAGGCCATGTTGTACCTTCATTTTAATCTCTTTTTCATGGAACGACTCCCTTGGCATGGGCCATTGGTGCCATGCATGAGTGGCCTGAGCTGACCTATTTGTTCCTTGACCGACTGAACTTCGTTCCTTTGCTACGGATGAACTATTAGCCCAATTTGAGAGTTCTAGAAGTCGATATTGTAGTTCTCAAGAAGATAAATACATTGGCATCAAACTTGAAGGCTATCCATTCTTGGGTCATTCTCAAATCATTGCGCAACTCATCAGACCACAATTCATATTTCTTCGTTGGCCGCCTTAAACTCTAATGCCACCTATCTTTGTCTTCAATCTCCTTCGACCACGATTTGAATAAAATGGATAAGTATGAGTGAAAACCATCCCATTTGTTATGGCTCACATCGTTCCAAGTGCAAAATGCTAAGACCAATGGGTAGGATGTGAAGAATTGAGCAGTCCACACCAAAATACTGAGCAAAACAAGGATTTTGATGGCAGCCCGTGCCAAGTGACACGGATCGCGAATCAGAAATGTAAAAATGAGGATTCTAATGGAGGCCCATGCCAAACGACAAGCTGAAGATGCCATGACCCACTCCAAGGAGATGATGCGGATAGTGCCAGCATGGATCAAATAGGTCATGCCAGATCTAATGCCTACCGATCACAACCAAGGAGGCGGTGCGGACTGCACCATCCGAAGTGGCTCGCACCAGTGGCGATTGAACTAGGGTTTTACACATTTTTTGCCTATTTTGGGCCTATTTTTAGGCCCAATTCCCCCACTACTATAAATATAGCCTTATTGTACTAGGTTTAAGATTCTGGGTTCATTTTTCATTAGTTCATTTGTAATTTGGAGAGCGTCCTAGAGAGAGAAACCTTCTCTCTTCTTTCTTTCTTTCTTTTCTTTTTATATTGGTTTGATCCTATGAGGTGGAATTCAAATCTATATTTGAATTCCATGTCTATGGAGTAGTTTCCATAGTTTAGGGATAATTTTATTCATGGGCTGATTTATGCCTTTGTGAGATTCTTAGTTTATCCTAATTATTGTGGCATGTTTTTTAATATTCTAATTGCATGAATAATACACTCCATTGGCACACAATCTATTATACATTCATTTTGGTGAAAATATTGATACCCCTCGGGGAAGAGCAACCTTGATGTGTTATGGGTACCAGGGCCTGGGTCCACATGAGTGTGTGCACCTAGGCATTTTCTGAGTTTTACTGTTACATTTCCAGCACACCAGTCTTTGCTTACTATGCTTAGTAGTCCAATTGGTTATGGGTAGAGATAGTGAAAAGTAGCAAGCTAGGGTTGTGATATGTCCATTTTATGTGCATAATTTAGTATTTTTTGGGGTCACTTTTGTGCTCTTTTATTATCAAGAGCTTGTGTTTTACCTTGAAATTCTCTTAGGAGGGGTAAGTGCTTTTTTACCTCTTCTAAGTGGATTTTGCGTGACAGAGGAAGAACACGAAGACTTGAAGACCGGAGGCCGTCGGAGACCATTTTTAAAGACTTTGAAGACTTTCTTTGAAGACACAAACACTTGAAGACCGAAGGCCATTGAAGACCATTTTTGAAGACTTTGAAGACTTTGTTCAAAGAGCTGAAGACTTGGAAAATGAGAGGAATCATTGTGAAGATATGTTTTTACCACAAGAAGAAGAAAAGAAAACAAAGTTTAGTTCTAGCGCACATCACAAGTCGTGACGAACCCATCGCGAGTCACAACAAATGGGTGGCCAGAACCTAACCTTATCATTTTTGTACTATATATTTTTTTTAATGAGAAACACCCGAGGGTGGGGGAGAGTATATTAGAGGTTCCCCAAGCCTCAATCAAACTAAGTAAGATTTACAAACATAGCATATTTGATGTAGTTTGAGATGAGGCAACATGGTTGCCCCCCAAAAGTCCTACCAATACTAAATATCTACCTGCGTAAACAGCTATCCTAGCAAGAAAAGGTTAGATGATGAAGTTGCGATCCGGCGGAGAGAATCTCCACCCCCTGTGTTAATTCTCACCACCGGCCAGGCAACTTCAATTACAAGGAGTGATGTCTTAAAGTTAAAATTTCTGAACCTGAATTCCCAAAAGAAATGCAACCGGTCCATATCAGATATGTGCAAAACTGGAGCTGATAGAGGCCAGAAAGTGAAGTGGAAGATCCAGACCCGCCTCCTCACTGATGTAGCAATTTGCTGCCAAGGTCAGTATAGCGATGACCATCGTAAGTACCAGTAGTAGATATCCAGTAAGAGTGTTATCCTCCTGATCAAAAAATAGGGTTCCCCAAGGATCGTTGAACTCGCCACAGCTGAACTGTAGCAATATAGCAAATACCAAACCTGCATGAGCAAAAACATCTTGATTAGCAGTATCAATCCTTAGGCAAGGCATGTTAATGCATTCGAACTTACGGTATGTGAAACATATCTAATGCAATCAGGACTTTGATATGCTGGGGAATGTTATTTAAATTAAGACATTGAAGATGACCAGTATGATGCTTTGCAATAGCATTTGCAACAGAATTTCCTTCTCTGAAAACATGAATAAGATGAGCACACCCTAATATGGTTTTAAGCTTGTAAGCCAATTCAAACAGATTCCAATTTGTAGAATAAGGGTCATATATCATGTTAATAACTAACCTGCAATCAGTTTCGAAGATGCATTGTTGGCCTATGTCACTTAAATTTTCGCAAGCAAATAGCAATGCCTTCAGTTCGGCTTCTAAAGGTGAAGCAGCAGCTATAAAAGCAGAAGCTAGATTAATCAAAGCCCCCAAGCTATCTCGGACAATAAAAACAGAAGCTGCCTTATTATGAAACCATGAAGCATCTATGTTTATTTTTATTGACCCCAGTGGAGGTCTCTCCCAGTAAACAGAAGATATGTTAGGTTTCGGGAGAGGTCTAATGAAAGGGATCCAATGGCTGAGAGGTGATGCAATAGTAGCATGAGAGAAATAAGTCCTTGGAGTAGTTGAAAAGGCTAGCTTAATCAGATCTTGTACTTCCTTGGAGATTATCTCTGAAGAGAAAGGCTTATTATCAAATATAAAATTATTCCTAGCTTTCCAAAGCGACCAGCAAGTAAGAGATGGAATGATTTTACAAATAAAATACTTCCAGCCAGTTAAATCATGTGTATTCCAAAAGATAAAAAATCTGTGAGTAAGGGAATGATCAGGACTTAGATGAAAGTGTACTATAGATGCTATGTTATTCCAGACAGTCTGAGCCACAGGACATGAAATAAAGAAATGCTGAATTGAGTCTGAACTAAAACAGACCGGGCACTTAGAAGCTAGACTAAAACCACAAGTAATAAGCACATCATCAAAGGGAAGGAAAGATTGCAGCATTTTCCAGGTAAAAATGGATACCTTTTTTTGTAGAGATTTATTCCATATGAACTTGTAAGCAGGAAAATTACCTGGTTCATGAGTAAGAGCCCTGTATGTAGACTTAGATGTGAAGTTACCCGAGGTTTCAGCCTTCCATATCAGTCTGTCTTCCCTATCAAGAGTCAGTTCTGCCACCTGAAGAAAAGACAAAGTATCATGTTCGAGGAAAGCACCAATCTGAGTTAAAATAGTTGCCCTGTTGCTAATAAACTCTGCCACTGACAGATATGGCCTTTCAGCAACTATATGCTCAGGGATAATATTACATAAAGGACCTCTAGGGCACCAATTAGCAGACCAGAAACTACAGGTTCCCTTGCCATGAATGATTAATGAGTTATGTTCAGCAAAAGAATTAATGGACAAGATTCTCTTCCAAGTTAATGATTTCCTATAGGAAGGAGGAAGAGCCCAAAGTAGCTTAGACCAAAGAGTGTTCCCTAATTGACTCTTCCACCAGAGTTTAGCTGAACAGGTATCAATAATGGCCTTAACAGATCTAAAACCAAGTCCATTTAATTCAGTTGAGACAGCAATGGCAGACCATTTTTTCCAACTTTTATTATTTTTTCCATTTGATTCCCCCCAAAAAAATCTTGCTAATCTTCTTTCAAATGTTCGAATTATTATTTTAGGGGGATTAGTAACAGCCCATAAATGCTGTGGCAGAGAGTATAGGCAGTGTGTAATTAAAATCAGCTTGCCCCCAGCACTTAACCACCTATTCTTCCAACTTTGAAGTTTAGTATCCAGGTTGGCCATTAGTGGTTGGAAGTATCTCTTAAGAGTTCTACCTTGGAAAATGGGACAGCCAAGGTACTTAAATGGGAAAGAGCCTTTTTTCATTTTTAGTATAGATCTAACCTGATTACACTTTAAAATCGAAGCCCTTTTGCTAAGATAAAAATCAGATTTTTCAAAATTGAACTTCTGTCCCGAGGTGACCTCAAATATATCTAAGAATGATTTTATTTTTATAAGATTAGACTTAGATTCTTGCATAAAGATTATGGTGTCATCTACATACATTAAGTGGGAAACAGCAGGGATTGAGGCAGGTATTTGGAAATGAGTAAGACTATTATTAGAAAAAATAAAAGACAGACTCCTAGAGAATACTTCAGTAAAAATATTGAAAAGGAAGGGAGAGAGTGGATCACCTTGTTTGATACCTCTAGTAGCTTTGAAAAAGCCTACTGGGTTCCCATTTACAAGAACAGAGAAGTAAGCCTGAGATAAATTACTCATAACAGCAGTTAAAATGGTTCCATCAAAACCAAATTTAGTTAGAATCTTCCTAAGAAATTGCCAGTTGACTCTGTCACGGGCTTTCATTAAGTCTAACTTCAGAATACAATTAGGGGATCTGTTTTTTTTATCTAAAAATCTAGCACTCTCTTTACTCTCATTCACAATGATGTGTCCATTTTAGATGCATTATTTAGTAGTATTTAGGATCACTTTTGTGCTCTTTTATTATCAAGAGCTTGTGTTTTACCTTGAAATTCACTTAGGAGAGGCAAAAGCAACTTTGTACTCTTTTACCTCTTCTAAGTGGATTTTGTGTGACAAGGGAAGAACACGGAAGCAACGAAGACCGGAAGACATTGAAGACTATACTTTCGAAGACTTTTGGATACTCACTTCGAAGACATGAAGACCGGAGGCCGTTGAAGACCATTTTTGGAGCCGTTGAAGACTTGAAGATTGAGAGGGATGGCTATGAAGAAGACAAAGAAACAATGCAAAACTCTGGCTCCCGTCGCGACCCCGTCGCGACACCATCGCGACCATCGGGGAACCGTCGCGAGTCGTGACGAACACCGTCGCGAGTCGCGACCAACGGGCGGCTAGAAATCTATTTTATTTTCTTTGCACTATAAATACCCTCTCTTTCTTCTTCTTCTCCAGCTTTTGCAGCCCGTTTTTCTCTGGGTTTTAGGGCTCCAAAACCCTTTGTTTTCTTCTCTTTCTTTTCTTAGTTTTTGTAGTTTAATTATGTCTCTTGTTGTTCTAGAGTAGTTTTTGTTCTTGGGAGCAAAGGATTGAAGCTTCCATTATCTATGTAGCAAGAACTCATTTCTATCTATCTATTTGGTGTTTTTGCTATTGTGCTTTTATTGTGCATTGAATGTTAATTGTTGATTCTATTAATGTTGTTGAGAGCTTGATGATATGAAATGCTTGGATCAATTGCTAGCTAGGGTTTGGGGGATTTGGGTTAATTTCCCCCCCCCCTGTTCTTGTTAGTAATGTGAGAGTATGATTTAGAGCTTTTGATTGTGTTAGTGTGTTGACAATGTGCTAAACGAATGTGATTGATGTCGAACTCTTCGTCATGTTTGTTTGTGTAGCAAACGAGAGAGTCATATGCTCGTGGATGAATGTGCGTTGCACGTTCATCCAATCTCGTGTAATTGCGTGAATTGGTTTAATGCTTAGTCACGGTGTAGTGGTCATAGGCATTGCCAAGCTTGTTGGTCCTTCGTGCTAAATGCCACCAATGACACCTTGAGTCGTGGTCGCGAATCGGGAGTCATTGGTGAGGTTTGACGAGAGATGTCGAACTCACTCTCGCAAACTACGAACTAAGAAGGATAGGAGCTTAGTCTCCACGACAAGTAGTTGAAGTATTGAATAGATGATTTAAATTCATTCTTGAAGCATTTGTTATTTGGCACTTATGTATTCTTGACAGTGTGTTTCACTGCATGTGTGCCATGAGTTGTTTGAGCATAGGGAGTGCTTGTGTGGTTGAATTGTTTAGGTGTAGGAATGTGACGAATTCCGTAGCGCCTTTGCATGAAGATCTATGAGCATGAACTTAGAACTCCTTGTGATGTGTGTGTTGTGGTACTTGCTAGATGGGTGCGTGAATGTTGGGTCCTGAATGCTATATGATGGAATGTGTGAATGATTCGATGAACTACATTAGATGTGGAAGTGGATATCCGTTGCCCCCAAGGCATTTTATCTTTGTAGTTTAAAACCCCTTTTCTTTAGTTTCGTTTGATGATTAGCATAGTCACTTGACGTTGCTAGTTATCTCGTCTTTTTATCTTTGTTAACTTAGGAAAACAACCAACCAACCCCCCCCCTTTTTACTTGCTTTTAAGTGGGTGTATATATTTACTCCTAGCCTAATATCAACCATTGTGTGCTTAGACGCTTAGGAAGATCCCTCTTCTCTTTGGACGACCCCGATTTGCCACTATCTACCTAGTTGTAGAAAGTAAGCATTTAGGGCTTATAAGTATTAACTTTGAGAGGTACGGCGACGACCTCCCAAATTTTGGCACCACTGCCGGGGACGAGGCATTTATTCTTAAGTATTTAGGTGTATTTGGTTGTGTATTAGCTAGTTGTTTTTATTTTCCACTACTTGGTGGTTGTTTTTGTTCGGAGTAGGTATTGCTTGAGTTCTTGGTAATTTATTTTATCGAGAATCCTTGCACTATGATTCCGAACTTTTGAAAAATAAAAAATAAAAATAAAAAAAAATAAAATTTTTATGGAGCGTCTCACCTTGAGGGAACTCATGATGAGAAGAGAGGCTCAACAAGCAAGGTTTTGTAGGATGTGTCATTCCGATCATCCTACCGAATCTTGCCCTTTGTTGTGGGAAGAGCACTATGACCGAGAAAGAACCCTTGGTTTCCAAAACCATGGGTACTATGAAGAGTGCTACCAAGAGGTAAGAGATATTGGTTTTCAAGGGCAAGATGCTCATGAATGCTATCCATACCACAACTCTTACAATCCGGAATGGAGTAGTAGTCCGGATTTGTGGTATGAGAATGAGCCGGAAAACCAATACTACGAGCAACCTAGTTGGCCATTACCACCCTATACCATACCCCAAAACCAAGCCCAACAAGGAAGTTCAAGTTTGACACGTGAGGATATCTTAAATAGGATAGCAAACTTGAACTCCTTTACTAGTGAGGAGCCGGATACCCAGCTCTCCTCTAGTGTTGAGGCCATTGAGGGGCATGCGAGGAACATATTAGAGGTATTGGCCCGCATGGAAGCTCGTGATTCCGAAAACACACCACCCCAACTTGAACTCGATGATTCGGTGAGTGAGGTCACCAATAAAAATGATTTTGAGTTTGAAAGGGATGAGGATTTGGTTGTAGAGGATAGAAAAATGGAGAAAGAGGTGATAGTGCTACATCATCCATTAGCATTGTCACCCCTTCTCCCACCTAGTGAACCAACTCTAATATTTTCGGAAGTTTCGAGGGAAACGAGAGAGGAGCCAAAAGACTATCCCAAGCTCCCTAACCACTTAATTCCCTTTGAACCATCTCCACCTCCACCTCCACAAGACTTTCCTCTTGAAGGTTTTGTGCCCCCACCTCTCTTATTTTGGATGCTCATGGTGAAGAGCTTCAAGCCTCCACCATACGGATAACATTAGGGTCGTGCCGACGACCTTAAAAATATGGAGCTTCGTCGTGCCGATGACGTAAAATAAATTCGGCATTTCTTTTAGTTTTTGTTTCTTAGTTTGTGTTTCTTATTTTGTTTTTGTTGTTGTTTTGTTTTGTTCTTTTTATGGCTTGTTTTTCTGTGATTTTGTAGCAAAGTGAAGTGCATTGCAATGAAGGAGATGAAGGAACGAGATCAATGAACGAGGGAAGAAAGCTTGAACAGTTGGTAAGCAAAAGAAAAAATTTTAAGCCTGGGATACCCTGCCGTCGCGAGTCGCGATGGGCTTCGTCGTGAGTCGCGACGAACAGGGGAGCAAAATTCACTCCCAGCGCCAACTTTCCGCGAGTCGCGATGACTTCGCGAGGCTCGTCGCGAGTCGCGACGACTTCGCGAGGCTCGTCACGAGTCGCGACACCCTTCGTCGCGAGTCGCGACGTGCTCAGAAATTTTTGAGCTTCCGGAAGCACCTTTCCGCGAGTCGCAATGACTTCGCGGGACTCGTCGTGAGTCGCGATACACTTCATCGCGAGTCGCGATGAGCTCAGAAAATTTTGAGCTTCCGGACTCAACTTTCTGCGAGTTGCGATGACTTCGCGGGGCTCGTCGCGAGTCACGACACCCTTCGTCGCGAGTCGCGATGAGCTCAGAAAATTTTGAGCTCTCGGACTCACCTTCCCGCGAGTCGCGATGACATCGCGAGGCTCGTCGCGAGTCGCGACGTGCTCAGTAACTTTTGAAAATTTTTTGAGCCCGGATTTCAAGTTTCCAAGCTTCCAAGTTTCCAAATGATTTTAAACATTGCATCATCCTTCCTTCTGCTCCACCCAACACTCCCAAGAACATCACATACCTCTCATTTCTTCCACCATCCTACATATATTGGCATATGAACATTCTTGCATCTTTATAGTACATTTGTTGATTGTAGTATGCCAACTACATCATTGTGACCGTAAGTTCTTATCCTATAATGATGCTTGTATACATGTCAATATATGTTGGATATTTTTCATGCATAATCTTATAGTGGTGATTGAGGGTTGATTGGTTGTTCTTTGAAAATACTATGGTTATTAACTCTTGATGCTAAACCTAGTATTACATATCCTTATGTACTTGTGAGTTTAATGTGTTCTTCATGGTGTAGTCTTGATCAAACGGTGCCATGGAGACAATGCTTTTCTCGAGGGGTAAGTTCTTCTACGGCATCTTTGCTCACCCTTCCGGTTCCGAAACCCATCTCGGGACCATCTAAGTACTTGGATATCGCCATATCACCGGCGAATTTGCGGAGAAATGGGTATCACTCTAACTCCCTTACCTTGATTTTTATTGTTCTTGCCTTACGTGTTTACATTGAGGGCAATGTAATGTTTTAAGTGTGGGGAGGGGTTAAAGGACTCATATGCATGCTAGATTGTTTTGGAATGCTTTTTGCTACTTTTCATTGGAAAAACATGAAAAAAAAAATAGAAAAACAAAAAGAAAAAAAATGGAAAAAGAAAAAGAGGAAAAAAAACAAAGAAAAAGAAACCCGCTAAGTTGAAAACCCGAGAGGGCAACTTAGGCAACATTGGGGGCCCGGATAGGTCGAAAACCCTTAAAGGGCGGCCTAGGCAAAAATGAGAGGCTAAAATGTGCGGAAAAAGGTGAGATGTGAGCTAAAGAAACATGATGTGTGGCTAGGATGAAAACTCGAAAGAGCTCCTAGGCAAAATGAGAGAAATTGAGAGAAATTGAAAAATGATATGATTTCACTCATTTGCCGGCGTTGGAGTCATAAGGTTGCGGTTGTCACACGGATGGATCGGGTAGCTCAACATTTATAGACCTCTTGGGTTTGGGTAGCTTAGTGGGTTAGGAAACGAAGTATGGTTATGAAATTCTTGATCTCTTTATACTTCGTTTTTGGTTGATATATTGGCATTTAGTGAAGCATGCGGTTAAAACTCTTATATGGTTTTAGCTTCATTTTATGTCATTGGATTTTGGTTGATATATTGGCATTAGGTGTAGTATGTGCTTAAACCTCTTCAATGGTTTTAACTTCATCTTGTGTCATTGGATTCTGGGAATATCAATTCTGGGCTGTGAAATATTTTATGGGTAGTGAATTGATAAGTGGTAGGTTTGGTTAGATTTAGGATTGGGGATGTGTGTGTGAAAAAATTCTCATGTGAGCTTTTATTTTGGGATTTTTGATATTGAGAGTTTTTGTGAGGCTTTGATTGGGGGATTAGTTTAGGTTTTGGATATATCATTTACTCCGTGTGCTTGGTTCTTTTCTTACTCGAGGGCGAGTAAGGTCTAAGTGTGGGGATATTTGATGTGTCCATTTTGTTTGGTTATTTTAGGGGTTTTAGGATGTAGATATGCCATTTCCTCCGTATGCTTGAATCTTTTCTTACTCGAGGGCAAGTAAGGTTTAAGTGTGGGGAGGTTTGATGTGTCCATTTTAGATGCATTATTTAGTAGTATTTAGGATCACTTTTGTGCTCTTTTATTATCAAGAGCTTGTGTTTTACCTTGAAATTCACTTAGGAGAGGCAAAAGCAACTTTGTACTCTTTTACCTCTTCTAAGTGGATTTTGTGTGACAAGGGAAGAACACGGAAGCAATGAAGACCGGAAGACATTGAAGACTATACTTTCGAAGACTTTTGGATACTCACTTCGAAGACATGAAGACCGGAGGCCGTTGAAGACCATTTTTGGAGCCGTTGAAGACTTGAAGATTGAGAGGGATGGCTATGAAGAAGACAAAGAAACAATGCAAAACTCTGGCTCCCGTTGCGACCCCGTCGCGACCCCGTCGCGACACCATCGCGACCATCGGGGCACCGTCGCGAGTCGCGATGAACACCGTCGCGAGTCGCGACCAACGGGCGGCCAGAAATCTATTTTATTTTCTTTACACTATAAATACCCTCTCTTTCTTCTACTTCTCCAGCGTTTGCAGCCCGTTTTTCTCTGGGTTTTAGGGCTCCAAAACCCTTTGTTTTCTTCTCTTTCTTTTCTTAGTTTTTGTAGTTTAATTATGTCTCTTGTTGTTCTAGAGTAGTTTTTGTTCTTGGGAGCAAAGGATTGAAGCTTCCATTATCTATGTACCAAGAACTCATTTCTATCTATCTATTTGGTGTTTTTGCTATTGTGCTTTTATTGTGCTTTGAATGTTAATTGTTGATTCTATTAATGTTGTTGAGAGCTTGATGATATGAAATGCTTGGATCAATTGCTAGCTAGGGTTTGGGGGATTTGGGTTAATTTCCCCCCCCCCCTGTTCTTGTTAGTAATGTGAGAGTATGATTTAGAGCTTTTGATTGTGTTAGTGTGTTGACAATGTGCTAGACGAATGTGATTGATGTCGAACTCTTCGTCATGTTCGTTTGTGTAGCAAACGAGAGAGTCATATGCTCGTGGATGAATGTGCGTTGCACGTTCATCCAATCTCGTGTAATTGCGTGAATTGGTTTAATGCTTAGTCACGGTGTAGTGGTCATAGGCATTGCCAAGCTTGTTGGTCCTTCGTGCTAAATGCCACCAATGACACCTTGAGTCGTGGTCGCGACTCGGGAGTCATTGGTGAGGTTTGACGAGAGATGTCGAACTCACTCTCGCAAACTACGAACTAATAAGGATAGGAGCTTAGTCTCCACGACAAGTAGTTGAAGTATTGAATAGATGATTTAAATTCATTCTTGAAGCATTTGTTATTTGGCGCTTATGTATTCTTGACAGTGTGTTTCACTGCATGTGTGCCATGAGTTGTTTGAGCATAGGGAGTGCTTGTGTGGTTGAATTGTTTAGGTGTAGGAACGTGACGAATTCCGTAGCGCCTTTGCATGAAGATCTATGAGCATGAACTTAGAACTCCTTGTGATGTGTGTGTTGTGGTACTTGCTAGATGGGTGCGTGAATGTTGGGTCCTGAATGCTATATGATGGAATGTGTGAATGATTCGATGAACTACATTAGATGTGGAAGTGGATATCCGTTGCCCCCAAGGCATTTTATCTTTGTAGTTTAAAACCCCTTTTCTTTAGTTTCGTTTGATGATTAGCATAGTCACTTGACGTTGCTAGTTATCTCGTCTTTTTATCTTTGTTAACTTAGGAAAACAACCAACCAACCCCCCCCCCTTTTTACTTGCTTTTAAGTGGGTGTATATATTTACTCCTAGCCTAATATCAACCATTGTGTGCTTAGACGCTTAGGAAGATCCCTCTTCTCTTTGGACGACCCCGATTTGCCACTATCTACCTAGTTGTAGAAAGTAAGCATTTAGGGCTTATAAATATTAACTTTGAGAGGTACGGCGACGACCTCCCACACAACTTCTTCTTCCTGCATTTTTGGTACTGTTCTTAACCCTATTTTCTTCCATTTTAATCTTTGAATTCTCTTTTATTATGTTTGGTTGTTTAGCATTAATTAGTATGAACTCTTGTAGCTAAATCTAGTTCTTGGGAGCAATTGACTAAGGCTTTCAAGCCCATGTCTTAAGAAAATTTGTAGCCTATTTAATACTTTTACTATTATTCATTTATGGAGCATTGAATGTGTTTGTTAATGTCATTAATGTTATTGAAAGATTGAGTATATGAAGTACTTGTATGATATGCTTGTTAGGGTTTGGGGAAATGGGTTGATTTCCCCTTTTCTTGATAGGAATCCAAGAGTATGATTCAGAGCTTTTGATTGTGTTAAGAGATTGATAATTGCTAGATGAATATGATAATGTTGAACTCTTTGTCATGTTTGTTGCTTGTAGCAAATGAGAGAAGCCTATGAATGTTGATCGTTCTTGACTAATCTTGTGTAAATGCATGAATTGGTTAAATGCTTAGACACGGTGTATTATTTATAAGTGTTTCCAAGCTTGTTGATTCTACTTGCTAAATGCCATCAGTGGGATACTTTTAGTCCTATTTCAACTACGAGAGTCATTGGTGACGTTTGACAAGAGATGTCGAATTCAGTCTTGCAAACTACTATCTAAAAAGGATAGAAGTTTAGTCTTCACAACAAGTAGTGAAAGTAGTAAATAGGTTGCATGTTCAATGATGGATAAGAGGCTTGGAAGTGGAAGTCAATTGCGCCCAAGGTTCCGTTAATTGTTGTTTTCATCTTAATTTTAGTTGTCTTGCATGATTAGCATACTTCTCTTGCCTTGCTAATTGTTATCTTTCAATTTGCTAACTTAGGATAAAAAACCAACCTACCCCCCCTCCCTTTGTTTACATGCTTTTATATGTATCTATGTATGTATATGCCTAGTATATTTTCTCCTATATATGTTTAAACACTTGAAAAGATTCCTCTTCTCGTGGACGATTCCAACTTTCCATTATCTACTTTATTGTAGATAGGAAGCATTGGGGCTTAAAAGTATTAACTTTTAGAGGTACGGCGATGACCTCCCAAATTTTGGCGCCGCTACCGATGAAGAGGCATTTATTTTAAGTGTTTGGGCATATTATGTGTGATTATATGCTAATTGTAAATATTTTCTAGTTTGCTTTTCTTTTATTTCTTAGTTGATTTGCCATTTTCACTTGGCTTGGAGACGTATTGTTCGAGTTCTTGGTGTATTGTTCGTACGCGATCCTCTTCACAAGAACCCCTACACTACGACCCTGAGTTAGAGTTGAATTTGAGATGGGCTAGGATACTTTCTTTGGAAACTGTGAATAACACCCTTCATAGGGATCATTTTGTGGATACCTCTTCCTCTATGGAACATCAACTTGAGCACAAAGATGAGCAGTCTGGAGGGGGACCTCAACATCCTCCTCTCCAATGGCGAGCTCCTCCTTTCCACCAAAGGGAGATTCCTTTGGGGAAAGATTTTTTAAGAGACATCATGGCTCCCAACCTCAATCAACAACCAATGTGCATTGAGTATCCCGTGGTTGGACCGAACGGGCACTTTGAGCTAAAGACCTGGTTCATCAACATGCTACAAATCTTCCTTGGTAGGCAATAAGAGAATGCCAACAAACACCTCACCGAATTTCACTTCTTATGTGGTGGTATGGTCCCCCATGGAGTGGATGAAGATTTCTATAAGTTGAAGGCATTCCCATTCACACTAAGGGATGGTGCAAGAGATTGGCTCCACTACCTACCGCCCAAGAGCATCAAGAGTTGGCTCGATATGAAAACAAAGTTTCTAGCCAAATATTTCCCGGCCTCTAAATCCACCGCCTTGAAGAAAGACATAAGCAACATCCTCCAATATCATGAAGAATCCCTCTTTGACTATTGGGAGAGGTTCAAGAAGCTTCTTGCAAGTTGCCCTTACCATGGCTATTCGAAGGGGGATTTGGTTTATTACTTCTACAATGGCCTTCTTGATGAGGACTAAAGGTTGGTAAGAAGTTCTTGTGGTGGAACCCTTGGGAACAAAATATCCTCCGAGGCTATGCAACTGTATGAGGAGCTGGCGGAACAATCGAGAAACTTTAGCTCAAGGGCCGAATTGAGGAGAAATCCAATGCCCGCAAGTGACTCTTCCAATAATGGGAAGCTCAAGAACCAAGTCTCAGCCCCAGCATATGTGGTCAAATCATTGATGATGAAGCCCGGGAATGTGCCACATGTTAAATAATGTGAAATTTCTTACTTGGCGTATCATACAGACACTTGACATTGCAAGAGGACTATGTTGAGGAGGTGAGTGCCATGGGATATCAAGGGAATCATGGCTACCAAGGCAACCAAGGATATCAAGGTGGGCAAGGCTACCAAGGTTATCAGGGGTACCAAAACCAACCGTACAATTCGGGAAATCGTGATAACCTGAACCTCCGGTATGGAAACCCTCAAGGAAGCCAAAACCCTCCACCATATCGACCTCCTCAACAACAATATAGGCCACCTCAATAAAAATTTCAAAGGCTCCAAGACAAACCCCGAGACTAAGGGGTTTGGTCTAGGGGCTAACAAAGGATGAGGTGATGCAAGCCATTCACTGGTTGGGCATGTGTGCGGAGAAAAGTGAGAAATTCCAAGATGAAACCAAGGCGAGTATTAAGAACTTGGAAACTCAAGTGAGCCAAATATCTCAAGTGGTGAATCAGATGGAAGCCTAGGAAAAGGTTAAGCTACCCTCCCAACCGGAGATCAACCCTTGACAAAATGCAAGTGCTATCACTTTGAGAAGTGGTAGAGAGGTTGGCACTTCCCTGTATAGTGAAATTATTGAAGAGGAACCTTTAAGGAATGAGGTGTTTGAAAAAGGGGTTGAGAAGGAAGAAGCCCATGAGATGAAGGCCGAGGAGTTAGCAAAAAAAAGAAAGGAAGAAGAAATCAAGGTGGAGACATTTGTGCCAAGATCGAAGTTAAACTCCATCCTAGAACCTTCATGTCCCCCTCACAAAAGAGAAAAGATGGTGGAGATCCCTCCATATGTACTGGAACCTCCATTTCCGGAAGCCTTGAAAGACAAAAGGAGGAAGGAGGACAACAAGGACATCTACAAAGTCTTTCGTAGATGTGAGGTAAATATCCCACTCTTGAATTCCATTGAAAAAATTCCTAGATATGCTAAATTTCTCAAGGAATTATGTGTTGTGAATAGAAATCAAAGGGCCAAAAATAAGTTGAAAAATGGAAAAAGTGAGCATGTTTCGGCCCTATGCCAAAAAGAGCTACCCCCTAAATGTAGAGATCCCGACATGTTCCCAATCCCTTGCATAATAGGAAATACACATTTTGAAAAGGCTATGCTTGATCTAGGTGCATCAATAAATGTGATTCCTTGCTCTTTATATGAAAATCTCAACTTGGGTCATTGCACAAAACCGGGGTGGTAATCTAATTGGCCGATTGTTCTAGTGCATACCCTAAAGGTATTGTCGAGGACGTGTTGGTTAAGGTGGATTCCTTATTTTTTCCCCACAGATTTTTATTTCCTTGACATGAAGAATGATAAACATGTCGTCCCGATTTTGTTGGGGAGGCCATTTTTGAAAACCTCTAGGACAATGATTAATGTGCATAAGGGTACCCTCACCATGGAATTTGATGGAATAAAAGTAGAGTGTTACATAAATGACTCTATGAATTATCCTAGTGAAGAACATGCTTGCCATGCCCTAGATGTTGTTGAAGAAGTTGTGCAAGATGTTTTTGAGCTAAGTGGTGATGATTCCTTGTTAGTTGCTTTGCAATGTGATAGTGATGATGCCCACAATATATACTCTATGAGCACTAACTTGAAGGAAAGCCTTGAGGATTTGAACCTACTTGAAGAAATGAAACCGAGTCTCTCAAAACCTACCCATGTACTCTTTGAGGAACCCGGGGAATTGGAATTCCTCCCGTCACTTGTGAAAGCGTTGGTGTTTGATCTTAAACCTTTGCCAAGTGACCTCAAGTACACATTTCTTGGGGAACGGGAGACTCTTTCGGTTATCATTTCAAGAAATATCACCAAAGAGCCAGAAGAAAAGTTGATGGTGGTGTTACGGGAAAACAAGAAAGCAATTGGATAGACTATTGCTGACATCAAAGGTATAAGTCCATCCACTTGCATGCATAAGTGGGCATGATCTATCCAATCTTGGATAGCAAGTGGGTGAGTCCAACTTAAGTGGTACCTAGGAAGAGTGGGGTATCGATGGTCAAAAACAAGAAGGGTGAAATGGTACCCACCCGAGTTCAAAATGGGTGGCGCATTTGCATTGACTACCAGAGGCTAAATGTGGAAACCCATAAGGATCACTTCCTGTTGCCATTCATTGATCAAATGCCTTAGAGGTTAGCAAGCCACCCCTTCTCTTTTTTTTTGGATAGGTACTCGGGGTACTTTCAAGTAGCTATCGCCCAGGAAGACCAAGAAAAGACCACTTCACGTGCCTCTTTGGTACGTTTGCCTACTGGCATATGCCTTTTAAGTTATGTAACGCCCCCGCAACTTTCCAAAGGTGTATGGAAAGTATTTTCTCAGAATTTTTTGAAAACTTTTTTGAGGTATTTATGGTTGATTTCACCATTCATGGTAGTTCTTTTGACAGCTGTTTAGCAAATTTGGCACAAGCTTTTAAGCACTGCATTGATACTAATCTTGTGTTAAATTCTGAGAATTGTCATTTTATGGTAAAGAAAGGCATTGTCTTAGGCCATGTTATCTCCTCTAAGGGTATTGAGGTTGACAAGGCAAAGATAGGTACAATTCAAACTTAGCCTTATCCTACTAATATGCGCGAAACGCGCTCTTTTCTTTGCCATGCAGTATTCTACCGCTGGTTCATCAAGGACTTCTTGAAGATAGTATCTCCTTTATGCAATTTGTTTCAAAATGAGGTGGAATTTGTGATGGATGAGGGTTGTAAAGGGGCCTTCGATACATTGAAAGGAAGGTTAGTCTCGGCCCCTATCATACAACCCCCGGATTGGTCATAGCCTTTTGAGATCATGTGCGATGCTAGTGATTACGCCATTGGAGCGGTGCCTAGTCAAAAGGTGGGGAGAGCGCGTCACGCTATCTACTATGCGTCCATGTTTTTCAATGAGGCCCAAAGAAACTACTCCACCACAGAAAATGAGTTGCTAGCAGTGGTATTTTCTATGAAAAAAATTCAATCTTACTTGCTTTGTATAAAAGTTATTGTGTACACTGACCATGCAGCACTTTTTCACTTGATGAAAAAGAAAGAAGCCAAGCCAAGATTGATTAGGTGGATCCTTCTTTTGAGCAAATTTGAGTTGGAGGTGGGAGACAAGAAGGGTACAGAAAAACTTGTGCCCGAACATTTGAGCCGGTTGATTCCATGCAAGAGATTGAGGTAAATCCCGTAGTGAAGGAGCAACTACGGGGGGGGGGGGGAATTCCCTGATGTGTTCACCATTAGGAATCTCCAACCGTGGTATGCCGATATTGTAAATTTCCTTGTCGCCGGTAAATTACCTCCTTATTTTTATAAGGCCCAAAAGGATAAATTAAAGAGTAATGCTAAGTATTATGTGTAGGATGATCCTTTTTTGTGGAGATATTGTACATATCAAGTTGTTAGGAGATGTATCCCCGGTAATAAAGTAAACTCAATCCTTGAATTTTGTCATTCTCATGCATGTGGCGGTCATTTCAGAGCAAAGAGGACAGGTAGGAAAGTTTTAGAATGTGGGTTTTATTGGCCTACATTTATTAACCATGCATACACTTTTTGCAAATCTTGTGAGGAATGCCAGAGAGTAGGAAACATCTCCACTAGGAATGAAATCCCCCAAAGGCCTATTTTTTATTGTGAAATCTTTGATGTTTGGGGTATTGACTTTATGGGACCTTTCCCTAGTTCTTATGGATTTACATATATTCTTCTTTTCGTTGATTATGATTCGAAGTGGGTTGAAGCAAAACCCACTAGGACTGACGATTCTAAAGGGGTTGCAGAATTCCTAAAAGATAATATCTTTTCTACGTTTGGGGTACCCCGAGCCTTGATTAGAGACCGTGGCAACCATTTTTGCAATCGAACCATAAAGGCACTCTTGAAGAAGTATGGTGTCACTCATAAAACATTCACTGCCTATCACCCGCAAACCAATGGGCAAGTCGAAGTTTCCAATTGGGAAATCAAGTTCATCCTTCAGAAAATGGTTAACCCTAACCGGAAGGATTCGAGTTCTCGGTTGAATGATGCCTTGTGAGCGTATAGGACGTCTTACAAGACACCAATTGGTATGTCACCATACCGGTTAGTGTTTAGTATGCCTTGCCACCTTCCAGTGGAAATTCAACATAAGGCTTACTGGGCGGTCAAAATTTTGATATAGATGAGGTCATCTTGCATAGGAAGTTACAATTGGATGAACTAGATAAGATCCAGAGGGAGTCCTATGAGAATGCTAAAATCTATAAAGAGAAGATAAAGGTGTGGAACGACAAGATGATAATTAGGAAGGAGTTTGACGTTCGTCAAAAAGTCCTCCTATTCCAATCCCACCTTTGCCTATTCCAAGGTAAGTTGAGGTCCCGATGGATCGGTCCTTTTGAGGTGGTTAAGGTATTCCCGCATGGTGCGGTGGAGATTCTAGATCGAGCTAAGTCCAATATATTCAAGGTTAATGGACAACGTTTGAAACCTTACCACAAGAATTTTGTACCGGAAAAAGGAGAGGATGTTGATCTCCTCGATCTAGTTTGTGAGTAAA
The DNA here is from genome assembly GCA_037428765.1 of Rubia yunnanensis. Lineage (NCBI taxonomy): Eukaryota > Viridiplantae > Streptophyta > Magnoliopsida > Gentianales > Rubiaceae > Rubia > Rubia yunnanensis. Next base: position 67,984,069 of record CM075063.1, read on the forward strand.
CTCCAAGAAAAGGGAGTAAGTCGTGCCGACGACATTAAATAAACTTCATTTTGATCATCCGAATCATCATTCATAACATTCAGTTCATGTTACATGGTTTTGGATTTTGTCATTAGTTTCATTGTTTTGCTTCGTGCTTTTCACAGGTTTTTTTCCCACGATTTGTAGAAATTTGATACCAAGGCATTGGAATTTTGACGGTAGAAATTCTTGGTGTCAAGAAGGAAATACTTGGACAAGAGGAGGAATCAGAAAAACTTTCAAAGTATCAGGTTAGTAATCCGTCACAGTTGCGACCACATCGTCACGAGTCGCGATGGGCTCAGTAATGTTTGGTGATATTTTTGAGTTTTAGCCTCCACCTTTTGTGAGCTGTGATGGCCTCGTCACGAATCGCGATGGATCATTGCGAGTCGCAACCAAATCATGGATTTTAACTGAAAAATAGAGGCCTCGGCATCGCGAGTCGTGACCAAATCAGGGATTTTAACTAAAAATGGAGGTCTCGGCCTCCACTTTTCACGAGTCGCGATGGCCTCATTGCGAGTTGTGACAGACCATTGCGAGTCACGATGAAGTAGTCGCAAGTCGTAACCAAATCAGGAATTTTGTGTTGAAATAGAGCTCGCGGCCTTCACTTTTGCGAGTCACAATGGCCTCGTCGCGATTCGTGACGGACCATCACAAGTCGCAACTAAGTGGTCGCGAGTTGTGACGGACCATTGCGAGTTACGACGAAGAGGTTGTGAGTCACGAGTTGCGATGAAGAGGTCATGAGTCGCGATGTAAACAGTAACTTCTGGCATTCTTTAACCTACCCATTGCAAGTAACGATGAACACGTCGTGAGTCGCGACGGGTGTACCGCTCTGTTTTAAAAAATGGGCAGATTCATTTTTTTCCACAAACACCAATCTTCTCCATTTCGCCGCTGCTCACCATTTCACCGCCGCTCACCACCTCGCCACCGCTCACAGCCTCACCGCCCTCACTCCATACCCCATCCCTTTTTCCCAATCTCCACCCACAAAAATAACAATAAAATTTTGAAGAACACAAACCCTAGAATTTGGGGGTTTTTTTACTTTGGGCAATTCAATTTTGAAATGATTGTGTGCTCCCTTATTTCTTCTTCCAAAGTATCTAAGTGGTACATTTCTTCACCTTATTGAACTCCAATTGTGATTATGATTGTATACTCTATTTATTGGATATTGTGTAGATTAAGTGTGATGCCTTAGGAAATTAGATTGTTGGAACTTGGTTGATTTTTGGGAATATATTGTTCTTGCAATTTCATTTGATGAGGATTGTGTGAATGTTTTATGGTTGCAGCTTGGTTGGATGTAGGTTAACATCAATAATCACTTTGATTGTATTGAGTTGCTCGTATTGGTCTTATGCTTGCATTCCACTATTAGTGTTTTTTTGGTTGAAAATGGATTGTGTTTTATACTAGATATGAGGTATGTTGGCCCTTCATGAGACTTAGTTCTTATTTGGATAAAATGTTATTGTGCTTTGAAATGGTATTTTTCTTAGGGTAGTTAAGCCATGAGACTTGAATGTGGACATTGTGAATGTACTAATGGTGGCTAAACTAATTAGGCATGACTATGATTTTGAGATATAGCATATTCGATTTCAACTATGTGAGAACATCATGAACTTGAGAGTATGGGCATGTGGGACATAATATGGATTGTATGTGCAATTGTGAGTAAAACTTGAACTAGTAAGCTTGAACTTGATTTATCTTGGGATGATGAACTAGTTTAAGGTTGAGTATGAATTTGTATTATTGCATAGACACATATTCCTATGTATTTGACTTGTTTGCTGTGGTTGTTAGATATGGCCCCTACAAAGAGACCCAGGGACCCTCCCTGAGGTGGGTGCACCGCCGTTCCACCTCCGCCTCCACCACCGGCTACGGAATTGACCCATGTACCTCTCCCGCTGGATAGGTACATGGGTTTGACCTAGATTACCAGGTCCTATGCTGAGAGGTGGCAGGCCCCGGCGAGTCGTTAACTTAAGGAGATGAGTTTTGTAAACATACCCACACTAGATGCTCTTGGGCTCACCTAGCCTGTCTGATGCCTCCTCGCCAAAGGGGGAATCGAAAGATTCATGAGCAAGAGCGCAGCCTTTTACCGGAGATACATGCTAGAGCTCCTGTCCACGGTCAAGATCTGTAGCATGAGAGATGATCAACCATGTGAGAGGTACATTGCTTTCCACTTGGATGATATATCTCGGTAAATTACCGTCTCACAGATTGAGGAGACATTTGAGGATGACATGCAATTTTGGAATGTCATGAACATAAGGCCAAAGAACTCCCATGATAAGAGCAGTGTCATCATCAACCATGCACTTCGTTATGTGCACCGACTGTTGGCTGGCATAGTACTTTGCTCGGTGGAGCCGACAAATGTGCCAGACAATGACATTCACTTTCTATGGAACTTAACGAGTGAAAGACCAGGATATGGGTTGTGGGCTGAGTTGTGGATAAAGTAGATCGTGGAGGTGGAAGGAAAGCCAAAGGGGGAGATCATGCTAAGAGGTATGATAGGCCTCTTAGCGGAGTACCTAGGATTGATTCCTCTGGCTGAATTTTCATACTTAGGGAGGCTCACTTCCTACGTCATCACTTCCTACCTCAGTGCCACTCGGACCATGAGGCTATTCCACTGGTTGTATGGCGCCAAGAAGGTCATATTCATGGCACTTCCTCAGCCCAACAAGACGAAGCTGGAATTTGATACACCTCTAGGAGACTTGGTAATTTCACCTGACTCCTCATGCATAAAGGACTTCCAGTGCGAGCTTCACTACCTTGGTCCAGCCTCTGTCCAGCACGATGATAGCAGCCTACCTTTCTCTGAGTGGCAGCAGCAGCAGAACTCCCCTCAGCCTCCACCAGAGACAGAGCCGATGTAGTAGGACAATGTGCCACCTCACTACTCCCAGCCTCCATCGGGTTTTTATGAGTGGATAATGCAGACCACGCAAAATGGATTCCTCCACCAGGAGAGCATGATACTGGAGCACAACGTGTTTGTCTCCCAGACCTTGACCGACCTGGATGAGGAGATTGATCACCTGTCAGCTTGCATCCATGAGATGCAGCCCCAGGCAAGCGGTGTCTCAGGCCCCGATCCGGGAGCAGAGAGGCGAAGAGCTAGGAGGCAGAGGAGCAGGGATTGGCTGGCTCATTTTCAGCAGTGCTATTTTGGCGGTGGCCCTTTTTCCTCACAACAGTGATTTGTGAGCACCATATCCTTACTCCTTCCATACTTCACTTTATAAGTTTTGGCCCTATTGTCTACATTGAGGGCAATGTAGTGTTCTAGGTTTGGGGAGGGGTATCTACTTTGAGGTGATTGGGGTTGAAGATACTTTGAAGACTTGCTACTTTTGGATAACTCTTTTGTTTTATTTTAGATATTTTCCCTTTTGTTTTGGGATGCTTTTCTTTTGATAGGCTTGGATAACATTAGCTTTGATACTTTTCTTAGCCTTAACATTTGGAAAGCACTTTGCTACTTTTTGGATTGGAGAAACTTGAATTTTTTTTAAAAATTTGAAACTAAAATAAATAAAACATAAAATAAATAAATAAATAAAAAGAATCCTACTAAGTTGAAAACTAGAAAGGACATGGATAGGTTGAAAACCCGAGAGGGAAACCTAGGCAAAAATGAGAGGCCAAATGTGTGGAAAAAGGTGAAATGTAAGCCCAAAAAAATACGACGTGTGGCTAGGATGAAAACCCGAAAGGGCTCCTAGGTAAAATGTGAGAAAATCAGAGAAATTGAAAAATGTTAAGTGTTCACTCATTTGTCGGCGTTGGATTCATAAGGTTGAAGTGGCCATACGGATAGATCGGGTAGCTTGACATCTTGAGGACCTCTTGGGAGTGGAAAATTTAGCGGGAGAAGACGAAGTAAGTTATGAAACTCCTGATCGTTAATATGCTTCGTTTTTAGGTTGATATATTGATATAAAGTGGAGCATGTGTTTTGACCTTATACATGTCTTTAGCTTCACCTTGTATCATTGGATTTGGGATTGTCAATCGGGATTTGAAAATGTTTTAGGGATATCAATAAATTGGTGGTTTGATATGGTTTGGGTAGATTTAGGAATGGGGGTTGTAGGAAAATTATCATTTGACCATAACATTGGGATGTGTGATATTGAGAGTTTTTTGTAGGAAAATTATCATTTGACCTTAACGTTGGGATGTGTGATATTGAGAGTTTTGTAAGGTATTGATTTGGGGGAATAGTAGTTAGGATGTGGATATGTCATTTCCTTCGTATGTTTGAATCATTTCTTACTCAAGGGCGAGTAAGGTTTAAGTGTGGAGAGGTTTGATATGTCTATTTTATGTGCATAATTTAGTACTTTTTGTGGTCACTTTTGTGCTCTTTCATTATCAAGAGCTTGTGTTTTACCTTGAAATTCTCTTAGAAGAGGGAAGAGCAACTTTATGTTCTTTTACATCTTCTAAGTGGATTTTGCGTGACAAAGGAAGAACACAAAGACTTGAAGACCGGAGGCCATCGAAGGCCATTTTTGAAGACTTTGAAGAATTTCTTCGAAGACACGAAGACTTGAAGACTGGAGGCCATCGAAGACCATTTTTTAAGACTTTGAAGACTTTCTTCAAAGAGTTGAAGACTTGGAAAATAAGAGGAATCCTTGTGAAGACAAATGTTTACCACAAGAAGAAGAAAAGAAAAAAAGGTTGAGTTCAGGCGCCTGTCGCGACCAACGGGTGGCCAGAACCTAAACTTATCCTTTTTGTACTATATATAGCACTCTCTTTCCTCTCATTCAAAACTCTTCTTCCTACATTTTTGGTACTGTTCTTAACCCTATTTTCTTCCATTTTCATCTTTAAATTCTCTTGTATTATGTTTGGTTGTTTAGCATTAATTAGCATGAACTCTTGTAGCTAAATCTATTTCTTGGGAGCAATTGACTAAGGCTTCCAAGCCCATGTCTTAAGAACAATTTGTAGCCTATTTAATACTTTTACTATTATGCATTTATAGAGCATTAAATGTGTTTGTTAATGTCATTAATGTTATTGAAAGCTTGAGTATATGAAGTACTTGTATGATATGCTTGTTAGGGTTTAGGGAAATGGGTTGATTTCCCCTTTTCTTGATAGTAATCCAAGAGTATGATTTAGAGCTTTTGATTGTGTTAATAGATTGATAATTTCTAAATGAATATGATAATGTTGAACTCTTTGTCATGTTTGTTGCTTGTACCAAATAAGAGAAGCCTATGAATGTCGATCATTCTTGACTAATCATGTGTAAATGCATGAATTGGTTAAATTCTTAAACACGGTATAGTTTTAATAAGTGTTTCTAAACTTGTTGATTCTTCGTGCTAAATGCTATCAATGGGATAATTTTAGTCATGTTTTGACTACGGGAGTTGTTGGTGAGGTTTGACAAGAGATGTCGAATGCGCTCTTGCAAACTACTATCTAAGAAGGATAGAATTTTAGTCTTCACAACAAGTAGTGAAAGTAGTAAATAGGTTGCATGATCAGTGATGGATAAGAGGCTTGGAGGTTGAAGTCAATTGCACCCAAGGTTTCGTTAATTTTTGTTTTCATCCTATCTTTAGTTGTCTTGCATGATTAGCAAAGTTCTCTACTAATGGTTCACCTATGAGAAGCAAACGAAGTTCAGCTAATGAAGCACCAGGACCGGTCACGGACCACGCATGGTTAAGCACCAGCCTATGACAATCTTCATGACCCACACACTACACAATAATCCAAAGGTTCTGTGAAGACCTACATGAGACCAACACGAGATCTTCACGATGTAAGGCGCTGGGCCGTGACATAAGCACCAGGCCGTGAAGCAAGGGGATGAAGATTTGAAAATTATGGCTAAGTATGGAGCCGATCCGTGAAAACCATCACGGTAAACAATTTCTGTGCAGAAGCCACAAGTTGTTTGCGGTCCGTGAAAACCTTCACAGACCGCGGGAAAACTAAGAGCAAAAATCGCATGCTGCTTGCAGTCCGTGAAAACCTTCATAGACCATGGCACGATCCTAGCTTCACGAACCGCGCTAGATCCCACGGGCAGCGGTTTTGCACATTTATAGACTGTGGTAGATCTGGTATCCCCTGGCTATGTAGGCTTCAAATACCATGGCATCCGTGCCAGTCTATGAAACCTTAGTGGCTAACCTAGAGTTTTGCTACTTTTAGCCTGTTTTGGGCCTATTTTAAGGCCCAATCTCCTACTACTATATATATAACCCTTGTCTACTCATTTAGGGTGAGGTTGGAACATATTTTGAAACACATTTGGAGAGGAGAGAGCTTGAAGAGAAGGAAGGAGTTCCTTTTGTAGGTTTTGTAATATTTTCTTTTCTTTTCTTCTTGCTTTGTCCCAAAGATGTGGAATTCAAATCTATATTTTAATTCCATGTTGTGTGAGTAGTTAGATTAGCTTGGGATTCATTTTGGCACTGGTATGTTCTAAATGCTTTATGAGATTCATCTGATTCATCTTATCCTTGTGTTTATGATATTATTTTGATTGTTCTTGAAAGTTATGAATGCATGAATATTACACCACATATAAGCACACTTCGGGCTATATTCATGTATGGTGCAATTATTATGCCCCAATGGGAAGAGAAACCTGGATGTTAGAATGGGTAGGGGGGAACATGTCTGTGTGGGTGTGTGCACGGGGGGATTTGAAAATGCTCTGACCTATTTTCCATTGCACCAGTCTTAGCAAACTTCGTAACTATTGTCTGAGAGGCTGCAGGTAGAGATAGTGAATAGTAACAAGCTAGGTGTTGTGTTGAAGCCCTAGTATCATAGATAAGGTACCTACGAACCTTGGGCCTAGCGTTTATAAGACCCGAGGGGAGTAGTTGAATTCGTGGTGGAAGCCCGTGAAGTAATAGCACGGGGGAGAAATAGATCTGCAACGATGGTCGGACCTCATTGTACTCCCCTAATTATGATGGCAATACCGATAGAGGGTTGCGAGCGCACCCACTGTGACAGGATTGGGGAAGTGTATGCCATCCGCCACACCACGTATTGTAAACACATTGATAAGTCTTTTTTATGTTTATATGTGAATGAATCGAGGATTGAAGGATTAGAACTACCATGTTGTTAAATTATTCCCTTGTGCCTAGTATAAATAGTTAACTCATTTGTTAATTGCATGTTTTGTATTTGTTAGTTTAAAATACCAACCCCTCCCCCCCCCCATTTCATGTCTACACTACTAGCTATTCCTTTCACTCGTGCAAATTGATGCCCCGCACGAGGTTGTGTTTTAATTAATACTTGAGCCTTGGCATTTTTTTGGACAAACCCAGGGCTTGGCGCTTACTATCCCTTGGTAGCTTAGCAGTAAGAATGGGTGCAGAATATAAATCTCTATATTTTGACCAATAAGTCCCTCGGCTCATGTTTCTAACGACGACCGGGTTGGGGCAGGTCAAACATTTTGGTACCGCTGCCGGTGATGCTTTTCAGTTCATTTATTAGTTGAGCATAACATGTTAGTAGAGTAGTTAGTAGTGTCTTTTATTTTTTTCTTTTGTTTGTTTTGTTTGCTACGAGTGGAGTTTTGGTCATAGTTTCCTTGTCACTTTGATTCTGTTTTTTATTGTGATATTGGAAGGATAGTGTCACCCTAGTTTATGGTACATACCCATACCACAATTCTAGGTGTTTTTCATTCTCTAACTAATTCCACAGGTAATCGGGGGAGAAGGAAAAAGAGAACTAGATCGTAGGCTCAGCCTAGGGATTTGAATTTTGAGGAAACATCGCATAAGATAGCAGAAGATAACCACACTTTGAGAGACCTTATGGCCCCAAACTTAGAGAGGTAACCCTTATGTATCATATTCCCACCACTGCCTCCAAATGTGACTTGTGAGCTGAAATGTGGGATGATACATTTCCTTCCTACTTTCCACTGTATGGTAGGAGAAGATCCGAACAAACATTTGTCGGAAATCCATTTGGTGTGCACGAATATGAAGCCACCGGGAGTGTCTCACGATGATTACAACTTGAGATCATTCCCCTTTTCACTGCAAGATGGAGCTAAAGATTGGTTTTATAATCTACCACCCGGTTTCATTGGATCGTGGATGGATATGAAGCCGCAATTATTGGAAAAATACTTTCCAGCATCTAATTCAGCCGGGTTGAAGAAGCAATTGTCCAAAATTACTCAAGGAGCGACCGAGAGCCTATATGAGTATTGGGAGAGGTTTAAGAGACTCCTAGCTAGTTCCCTCTACCACCCATTCAAGAGAGGAGATTTGGTCTATTACTTCTTTGAAGGCCTTTGTGACGAAGACATGAGAATGGCATGCAACAGTTCTATAGCCAACAAGAGCCCGAAGGATGCAATGACACTTTTTGAAGAGATGGCCAATGGGATGAGACCATTTGGAACATGTTCTAGAGTTAAGGTCTTGGATGAACCTGCACACACACTAAATTTGGAGGAGTAAGTCCAAGCTCTTACATCTATGATGAAAGAGCTTTTGCAAGGAAAGATGCACCAAGTTAAGATGTGTGGGGTTTGCAACCTCGATCACCACTCCGAAAAATTCCCTAAGGTCGTTGGTTATGTGTAAGAAGTGAATTTTGTGGACTACAACAGTGGGGAGAGACCTCAATTTTCCAGGGGTCAACAACAAGGGTTCTGGGGGAACCAAGGTAAAGCAAGACGTGACCCCTATGCAAATATATTCAATCTGAGGTATAGAGATCACTCTAATTTCCGGTGGAGGGATGATAATCAACCTCAAGGATATAGGGGTGAACAAGCACCACCTCAACCTTATTTTAGGGGTGAAGGTTCATCCAACAATCATACCACACTTTACAAGTCGAATAGGGAGGAGATCTTGGATACCATATGTCAATTGGGGAAGAAACATGAGATCTTCGTGGAAAGGACTAGGAGGGAATTTGAAAACCTTGGTACTAGAGCCTTCTCAAGTATCAAGAACCTTGAGATTCAAGTTGGACAACTCATCACCTCGGTGAGCCGACTTGAAGCAAAATATTCCAGCAAACTACCTTTCCAACCGGAGGTGAATCTAAGAAATGTGAGTGCACTCAAGCTAAGGAGTGGTAAGGAAGTTCGTGAAACTGAGAAGAAGATGATGCAAGAGGATAATAAGTTAGTGGAGGCCACCAAAGCACATTTCGAAAAAGAAGAGATAGTTGTCAAGGAAGCACCCTCCAAGGAGCTCCCACCACCTGAGGCACGAGTTTCTATTCCACCTTCATTTCCAAGGGCTTTGAGGGGAAAGCTGAAGTTGGAGACAAATTAGGCCAACATTTCGGAAAATCTTCAAAAAAGTGGAGGTATTTATCCCTATATTGGAACTTATTAACAATGTGCCTTCATATGCTAAATGTTTTTAAGGTTGCATGTACTAAGAAAAGGCATAGATCACCTAAGAAGTTAGGGAAGCTAAAATTGGGGAAGTCACCATTTTGATGACCCCGGAATGTTTTATATCCTGATTTCTTTAGGTGGAACACTTGTTGAACATGCCATGATAGATTTAGGAGCTACTATCAATGTGATTCCATTTAGTCTATTTGAATGTCCTGAAATTGGTGAACTTAAAAAGACTAGAGTGATTGTTCAACTCGCCAATCACTCACAAGCTAGCCTTTGTCTGCTAGTGAAGGATGTGATGGTGCAAGCAGGCAAGTTGGTTTTTCCAGGGGACGTTTATGTCCTAGACGTAATGCATGACAAAAGTGCACCCCCCATCCATTTAGGGAGACTTTTTCTAAAAATGTCTAGACTAAAATTGATGTCTACTTGGAATCTTGACTCTAGCGGATGAGATAGACAGAGTGGAACTCAACATTACAAAGCTAGGTATGATTTAACAAAATCTTCTCTTACATGCAAAGGAGTGACACTTTTTGATAAGCATGATATTCGTAAACCTTCTTGTGTTACCCTGATGTGGATGATCTTAATAGAAGATCCATTTCTAATAAGCCAACTCAACACACTTTGTCTGTGGATGATCTTGAACACTCTAAATCCACATTCATGGAATCACATAATAACTTCAATCACTTAATGAACTCAGAAGATGCTTTGGACAACATGGAATCAAATAAAAATAGAAAGTAAAACAAAAAATCATACACTCAAATCCCAAAAATGATTCTTACCCGTTCAGCGTCGACACATAACAAATCTTCTCAATGACAGGTTTGAAAACATGTGTATGGAATGCAAGGGGGGTAGGTAATTCTACCACAATAAATACGATAAAAATATTAAAAAAAGACATAAAATAAATATCCTAACCATAATTGAACCAATGTTAGAAGCCTACTCCATCAAGAAAGTAGCCTTCCAAACTAAATTTGAACATCATTTCTCAGATCCAAACTGTAAAATTTGGATTCTGTGGGACGATTCAGTTCAAAGGTAGATCATCTCAGTGGATGAGCAAATGATATTGACTGAATTCAAAAACCAATTTTTAACACAAGATTGTTTCATAGGTTTCATTTATGCCAAGCATACTGTAACTGAAAGGAATAAACTATGGAAACAAGTGTTGAACCATAGAAATTCACCATTAAGTTTAATAGGAGATTTTAATGCCATAAGCTCCGTAGAATAATATCTAGGTCAATCTATACCTGAACCAAGGAGTATTCAGAATTTTAATAATTTCCAGAGAAAAGCCAATATGTCCACAATTCCCACATCAGGATCACTTTTTACTTGGACTGGAATGAGATCTAAAGGAAGGGTTTGGAAAAGGTTAGATAGAGGTTTATCTAACAATATGTGGTGGGACATTTTTAGAGCATCTGGCATCAAAACACTTGCAAGAGGGCAATCAGACCACGCCCCCTTACTATTTACCATAGTTGAACCTAAACTATTCAATAAACCTACCCCCTTCAGGTTCCAAGAATGTTGGATAAATCACCCAACTTATATGAAGCTTGTAGAAGATTCATGGAACATCCCATCAAATAAACTGTGAATAAAAAATTTCCTATTTAAGCTGAAAAACTTTAAAAATACTCTAAAATTCTGGAATAAACACACCTTTGGGAATATATTTGATGCAGTCAAAGCTTGTGAAGAAGATCTTCTTCAAGCAGAAACTATCCTCCAACGGAATGAATCACAAGCTAAGCTGGAAAACATAAATAAAACAAAAGCAAAGTTAGCTTTGGCTCTAAAGAATCAAGAAATTTACCATAGTCAGAAATCTAGAGCAAAATGGCTAAAAGAAGGTGATCAAAACACAAAATTTTACCATCAAACAGTAAATTCTAAACATAAAATACAATCCATAATCTCAATTAAAACTGAAGCTGGGATACTTTTAAATACTCGAGAGGAAATTGCAGAAGAAGGTGTTAAATTCTTCTCTAATCTATTACAAGAAGAGTTCAAAGATCCCTCTGGCATTAACACTTCTTGGTTATTAGAAAATATACCAAGTGTAATTACTGATGAAATGAATTCAAATCTAACCAAACCTGTAACCATTAAAGAATTAACAAACATAGTTAAAAAAAATGGATGGACATTCAGCTTCTGGGCCAGATGGATTCTCTGGCTTTTTCTATCAAAAATTGTTGGCACATCATAAGCACAAATGTCTTACATGCTATACATGACCTTTTCCATTCAGCCAGCATTCCAAAAGCAAGTTCAGCCACATTAATAATCCTTATCCCTAAAAAGGAGGTGTGTTCATCGTTTAAAGATTACAGACCAATTAGTCTCTGTAACATTATATATAAAATATTTACTAAAATCTTCTCTAAAAAGCTAAAACCAATTATGGATTCCATAATAAGTCCTGAACAAACTGCATTCATCTCAGGAAGGGAAATTTCAGAAAATATTCTTTTGATGCAAGAACTAGCCTCTTTCATTAATTCCAAAACCAAAGGTTTTAACATGATAATAAAGCTTGATATGATGAAGGCATTTGATAGAGTCTCTTGGTCTTTTTTGTCTAAATTATTAGGTCAGTTTGGTTTTTCAATCAAAGTAATAGACCAATAATGAAAAACTTGAGATGTGTCTTCTTCTCCATCCTGATAAATGGGTCATCTTATGGTTTCTTCCAAGCAACCAGAGGGTTAAAACAAGGAGACCCTTTATCTCCACTTCTATTCATTTTAATGGCATAAGCTTTTTCAAGGAACATTAATTTCCTATTTCAGTATTCAAACCTGAAATACTATAAGTTACCTAATCCCATTAAGAAGGTTTCTCATCTATCTTTTGTTGATGACACTATAATCTTGCTGAATTACACAAAAGAAGGACTCAAAACACTGAATTGTTTTCTAGAATCTTATGAAATGGCTACAGGGCAAAAGATAAACTTTGAAAAGTCTTCCTTTAATATTTCCAAGCACTGCCCCATGAGAATTATTGTTGATATTAAAAATGCAACAGGAATGTTACAGGGCAATTTTCCATTCAAATATCTAGGCTGCCCAGTATACATTGGTGGGAATAAAAATGTATATTTCTCAAGCATTATAACATCAATACAAGCAAAAATAAATAAATGGAAAAATAAACTATTATCTCAAGCTGGAAAATTGATTATGATTAAGCATGTATTATCTTCTATTCCAATACATCATATCACAGTTTTGAAACCAACTAAACATATAATTGATGTAATTCACAAACTTCTTGGCAAATTTATATGGACCTTCAATTTAGATTCCTCACAAAGGAGGAGAGTGTGGAGGTCATTTCCAAGTTTGTGTTTTCCAATTGAAGAAAATGGCTTAGGTTTTAAAAATATTGACACACTGGTTCAAAGTTTCTCCATTAAAACTATGGTGGAAGCTACAAGTAGGAAGGTCACTTTGGTCACAATTTATGTGGTCAATACCAGATCACAACAAAACTTCCAAAACCTGGAAGAGAATTAAATAAATCCAAGATATAGCCATTCTGAACTCCAAAATACAAGTAGGGAAAGGGGATGTTTCTTTTTCGGCCTCTGGTTGGTCATCTTGTGGTCCACTATATAGGGTGTGGGATAACAATTTAATTAATCCTTTCCCAGAGTTGACAGTTGCTAAATTTTCAACTAATAGACAACTATATATCAACCATCTGAAATACCACTTGCCCGAACACATAATTACTGAACTGGACAACGATCAAGCAACCTTTCCTGACTATGAGGATATTCTGATATGGAAACCAACTGAAAATGGCAAGTTCACTTTGAAAAGTGCTTATGAACTCATTAGAAATAGGAGAACAGTGGTATTCTCCTTAAATCATGTTTGGTCCTCAATTATGCCTGGGAATGTATGCTTTATGAACTGGAAAATGCTAAACAAATTCATACACCTTCCTGATGTATTAGAGGATCTATCCTTTAATCTACCATACATTTGTTGTTTTTGTTTTGTTGATGAAGAGAGTATACATCATAGTTTCAATTCTTGCACAGAAATAAAGAAACTATGGAAGTGGATAGATACTGTCTTCAATGCTCCAACAAAACATACTCCATACCTGTGGATTAGATATTTCTTATACTGGAATTTGAACACTCAGTTTCCAGATCACAAGAAACTGATTAGAACTACCCCCTGCTTAGTAGTATGGACTATGTGGCATTTTATGAACAAGCACTATCATGAAAATGTGAAGCCTAACATCATACAGATGTTTAGGAAAATTTTACACCTCTTCAATGATATTTTATTAGCCTACAAACTAAACTTCAAATGGGATTTAACCAATGCTTTACCAAGGTTACTAATCGACAATCAACAAAAACATGGTAGATTTGTTAGTGTAACCTGGAAAGCACCTATACCAACCTTCTATAAACCAAATGCAGATGGATCATGGAAGGATTCAAATAAGGTAGGTACAGGAGCAATTATCAGAGATGCTGTAGGGAACATGTTAATAGCTGATGCTCAGAAGATATGTAGCCCCCCTCCTTTCCATGCTGAAGCAAGGGCAATCAGATCAGGATTACAGTTGGCAATCTCTTTGGGTATTAATCATCTACAGATTGAAAGTGACAACAAAATGCTCATAAAGGTGTTAAGGAAACAATTGCAGCCTCCTTGGAAAACCATAGAGGAAGTTAGGAGAATCTGGGACTTTATGCAAATTGTTGAAGTCACATTAAATCATATCTATAGAGAAGCCAATGGAGCAGCATATTTACTAGCTAAAATGGGGAGCTCAAATTAGGTAAACACTTTCACATGCTATACGCAGTTACCAAGGGATTTGAAAGCTATAATAATTGCAGATAAATAGTCTATACCTTCTATCAGAAGGATATAGCTAGATATAGCCTGCAATTTTTTTGTTTAGCACATGTTTTCTGATTATATTATGGTTCTGATAGGGTTAGGTTATGAATCAGTTTTTCAATATCTTTGCACTTAAATAGTTGAAATAGTGGGATTTGTTGGAACTGTCTACTGCTGGCTGTTATTTTACTATGACAGGTGCAGAAGCGAGGGACTTTCAAGTATCAAATTTATGATGTGGAGTACCAACATCACAACAGCTACATGGATTTTGCAAAGTCTCTACTCCGTGGACAAACTTTAGTAATTATCGTCGGGGGAGGATAATTGCAAGGGGATTCTATGGAAGGTCACCTCTTCTTGTCGACACTGGGTTGTGGAGGCAAGAAAGTGAAAGGCCATAGTTTGTCCTCGGCCAGGATATAGGGTCATCTCCGTTATCGAGATAGGGTTTTAGATGAAGGTTTTGGGGTTACAGCTGCTTGTAATTAGCTTCCACTATAGATTACACGTGATGAACTATCGATATATTTTTCGACTCGTTTATTTTTGAAAGGTCTGGTCTGGGGTGCCTAATATATACCCCCTCAGTTAGGTGAGTTTTTTTTAAAATAATAAAGAGAAAGTCTCATGAAAGGCAGCATTTCCATAAACTTATGCAGTCCAGAATGCCTTTTATCTCAAATATTGTATTTTTTTATAAAAATTATATATTGTATTTAAAAAGTTAAAACAAGTAATAATATGTATTTAAATGTAAAAATATAAAAATATATAACATAAAAATATATTTTGTAAATTTCTAAATTTAATTTGCAATTTAACAAATGTAGTGTAAAAGGTAAAATATCAGTGGTTCGTCCATAAACTTATGGATAGACCGCCTGTTAGAAGGCCCACTCTAAAATAAAATAATAGGTAAGGAATAAAAAGAATGGGTAATAAATAGGAGGAAAGAGAGAAAAATAATTTGCACATTTAAAAGAATAATATATATAATAAGCAAGTAAGATATGATAATTTGATTTGTTAATTAAAAATGGTATTATTAGATTTTATAAGAAAGTCTCGTAATATCGGAAATACAATTGAAATCAAAATATTTACAATTAGTTAGAGTGTTAATTTAATATTTATTGTAGTAAAATTTTATAATAAAGCCTTATAATATCGAAATTACAATTGTCTACCATTTCAAATTATAAAATATGAATACTATCATCTAAAATAATAATAACGAAATTAAAAGAAAAAGAAAAAAACAAGTATGAAATGAGAAAGCCGAATGAACATGAATTCTACATTAAAGAATAAATGTAAAAAAGAAAGAAAATAAAGCATAACACAATAGTAACTAATTCAAAAGGAAAATTTTCACTCCAACGTTCATATTCACTGTTTCTGCGTGCGATATTGGTGCGATCGTAGGTGCGATTTCACTTCTTCTCCTTCCTTAATCCCAAATCTTCATCTCATCGTTCCCTAATCTGATACGGATAATCAGTACCAAACTCTGGCATCGATTATCCGCCAAAGATCGGCCGGTCTAAACCGAGCTGGGTGGTAGCCATGGCGACCGCTCCAACACCTCCCATCCCTTACCCAACAACCCTGAGATAATCCCCAAATCCCAACATCTTGGCGATGTGGCATGTTTATACTCCGATGAGCAGATTGCTAAACTATCATCCCACTATACAAACGCGCTGGTAGGCAAATTCACGAAAGGAAGATGTTCCATGGAACAACTGGAGCAATTCTTCAGAACTGTTGGTTTCTCAGGTAAGTACCAACTTGGTTCTTTAGACTATAAGCATGTTCTCATTCGTTTTGAACTGCTTAATGACTACCAGCGTTGCTGGATGAAGGAAGTGTGGAATTTCAGTGGCATTTTACTCAAACTCCTAAAATGGACCCCTGAATTTTCAATTCATAAGGAATCCCCTATAGTTCTTGTATGGTGCATAATTAGAGAGGTTCCCCTATACTACTATAACTCTGCCTCAATTGAATCTATTGGTAATAGTATTGGGAGTTTTATCAAAAATGATATGGCCACTGACATGCTTACAAGGCTCTCGGCCATTAAGCTATGTGTTGAAATTGATTTGCAAAAACCACTATGCTCTCATATTCGTTTGGGCTCTGTCACAAACAACAAGAAATATCAAATTGAGTATGAGGATATCACATTATACTGTGATCACTGCTCTAAGCTAGGTCATTCCATGGCCCAATGTAGAGTTTTTCCTCCTAATCACACTGTTAAACCTCAGGAAGAAATTAGGAAAACTAACCAGACCCTGTGGCAGCCAACTGGAAAAATATTTGATTCCCCCCCCCCTGATCCTTATGGATGAACAATCTGATCAAATTATCATGGAGACGGATAAGACCCTGGACTCTTTGGATATACCATCCTCTTCTCTAAACCCCCAATTCACTCCTAACATTGAGTCATCTCATTCACAGCCTCACAACACACCTGACAAATCCTCTGCTCCCAATTTTAATGACAGTATTGATAACTCCTTAAATAAGCTACTTCATGACTCTGCTCACATAAATTTCACCTCGAGGATATATGCCAGTGATGATATGCGTTTGGGAAAACATACTTTATTTTTGGAACAACAAAAGTTTACTGCTAACTCCCCCCATAGTCGAGTGGGAAATAGGTTTGCTATTTTACAGGACCAGCTGGATGACCTAACTGGCATCCAGGAAGAAGTGGCAGAAGCTGAACACACGAGTACATATGCCATCTCTGCTTCTCCATCCAAACTGAGTCAGGATACAATGCAAGGTAAGTCCAGAGGTAAAAGGACTAACTACTTCTCCCACATAAACAAAATGATGCTTAGATCATCTACCAAAAGTAGTAAATCGAGTGAACAATGACTAATCCTCCCTCAGTAAATTTTTTAGTATGGAACATTAGGGGAATGGAATCATCAATGTTGAGACTAATTAATATGATTAGACTTAAAAAGATTCAGTTGCTATGCATCATTGAGCCTATGCATGATATCTCTAAATTTCACTCTTATAAGGAGAAGCTTCACTACCAAAATGGCATGACTCTTTTTAACAGTAAGATATGGATTATGTGGTCTAACTCTATCTCAGTCTCCTTACTAGCCTCCCATGAACAGTTTTTATATGTGCATATAGAGCATCTGTCCTTAAATTTTCATATGAATGCTGTCTTTGTGTATGCACTTAGAAATAGAGAAGGTAGGAAGACTCTTTGGGAAGATCTAGCTCCCATCTCTAATGGAGATACCATTTTTATTGGTGATTTCAACACTATCACCTCCCTTTCTGAGTATAGGGGCCCAAGAACACCCTCCTTAGGCAGCATTAGGGATTTTAATGCATGGATAAATACCTCGGGTTTTCAGGAAATTAATACGGTTGGGAACTTGTTCTCATGGTGCAACTCTAGACTTAGGAATCCCACATCCAAAAGGCTAGATAGAGGTTTATCTACTATCTCCTGGAACCTTAAGTTTCCCTCCTCCTCCATTCAGATTCTGAACAGGCAAACCTCTGATCACTCACCACTGTTACTGCAAATCTCTAATTTAACCATCACTAATACTAAACCTTTTAGGTTCCTTAATGTATGGTTTAATCGTCAGGATTTTATCCCACTCATACAGGCAAATTGGGACAAACATTTGAATGTTAAGGGCCTGCTTGGTTTTTATCTCAAACTGATCAGACTTAAAAAAGAGATAAAAACATGGAACAGAGAGTGTTTTGGGAACATTGATACTAATCTGTTAAATGCTGAAGAAGCCCTTAGACTCCAGGAATCTAGATTTGATCTTAATCACTCAGATACTGAGCTTATGGAATTAAATAGACATAAAGCTTTACTGTTATGAGCTCAAAAGGAAAAAGAAAAGCTTTGGAAACAAAAAGCTAAGTTGAAATGGAATAAGTTAGGGGATAATAACACCCACTATTTTCATAAAGTGGTTCAAGAGAAAAATTGTAGACTTCAGATTAGTAAGATTAAAAATACAGAAGGTCGATGGCTTAACTCCCAAACTGATATAAACAATGAAGCCATTTCTTTTTTTACTGATCTGCTGCAGGAACCAAACACTGAACCTAATGATACATGCTACCCACATTTTCTGAATCAAATGCCTCATATCATTTCTGATGCTGAGAATAATGATCTTTCTAAGCCTGTAACTGAATCTGAAGTAGAGTTTGTAATTAAAGGTTTGAATAAAAATAGCAGTCCTGGCCCTGATGGCTTTACACCTAAATTTTATCTGAAATGCTGGGCTATTATTAAAACTGATCTAGTGATGGCTGTTAATGATTTTCTAGATGGTTCTCCTCTGCCCAAAGGAATATCTAGTACTTGGATTACCTTAATTCCAAAAAAAACCCACTCCTAGTTCATTTAATGACTTCAGACCTATCAGCTTGTCTAATGTAATAAATAAAGTATGCTCTAAGGTTCTAATGGAAAGGCTTAGACCACATATGGACAAACTGATCTCCCCTAATCAATCGGCTTTCATGAAAAATAGGGACATATCAGATAATATCATTTATCTTCAGGAAATGATTCGTTTTCTAAATAAGAAAGCTAGGACTCCTAACTGTATCCTGAAACTAGACTTGCAGAAAGCTTTTGACAGAGTGAACTGGCACTTCTTGAGAAACATATTGTTTAAATTTGGTTTTCAAGGAAAATTCTTGAATGCTGTTATGGCTAACCTTTCTCAAGCTTACTTTTCTATTCTTATCAATGGTAATCCTGTGGGTTTTTTTAGGGCAACAAGAGGGATTAAGCAAGGTGATCCCCTTTCCCCCTCTCTTTTTAATATTTTCTCTGAAGCTTTCTCTAGATCTTTATCTTTCATTTTTCAAAACAATAAACTTGCATACTACCAGATACCTTCTTCAATTACTGCAGCTACACATCTTATGTATGCAGATGACACCATTATTTTTATGCAAGCATCTAAATCTAATCTGGTTAGAATTAAGGCTTTTCTGGATGTTTTTGAATATACTTCTGGTCAGAAATTTAACTTCCATAAGTCTGATTTCTATATTAGTAACAGGGCTTCACTTGGAAAAATAAATCAGATTAGGATTATTCTTAAAATGAAGCAAGGTTCCTTACCTTTTCAGTACCTAGGATGCCCAATCTTTACAGGTAGAACTCTCACTAGGTACTTCCAACCACTAATGGAGAAATATGATAAGAAACTTCATAACTGGAAAAATATGTGGCTAAGTTCAGGAGGCAAATTAGTATTGATTCAAACTTGCTTGTACTCATTGCCTCAGCATCTTTGGAATGTGACTAAACCACCTAAATCAGTAATCAAGAACTTAGAAAAAAGACTCTCTAGGTTTCTCTGGGGTGAGACTGATGGAAAAAGAAACAAAGTTTGGAAAAAATGGACTCACATAGCTACTCCAACTTCCAATTGTGGTTTAGGTTTTAGGTCAATCAGAGATATCTTAGAGGTATGCTCACTAAAGCTGTGGTGGAAAAGTCAAACAGGCAACACATTATGGGCTAAATTGTTATGGTCACTTCCTGAGTCTCATAAAAAATCTGTTACATGGAAAAGGATTTGTTCAGTTAACCAGTTTGCTGAACAAAACTCCTTAATAATTCATGGTAAAGGGCTATGCAATTTCTGGACTTCAAATTGGTGCATAATTGGACCACTTACTTGTCATGTTCCTGAACATATTTCTGCTCCAGTTCTGCAACTCACTGTGTCTGATTTCATCAGGAATAAGTCTATCATTTTGCATCTGATTTCTCCTTATTTAGAAAATGATACTCTCTCCTTTCTACAGGAAGCCCAAATTGAAGAAACAAGAGATGACAGGCTTATCTGGAAACCAGATCCAATTGGTAATTTCACTTCCAAATCTGCATATCATGCAATTACTGGCTCATCAGGTAACTCTCTGGTCTTCAAACTCCTATAGCATAGAGCTTTACCAAAAAAGATCTCTATTTTTGCTTGGAAGATGCTACAATCTCTACTTCCATTTGATAATGTGCTCATTACATGCGGCTTTAGTCTTGCCTCCAAATGTCCTTTCTGTAGACACAGAGATTCCCTTGAACATTTTTTCATCAAATGCCCCCTGGCCAAATCTGTATGGAGACACATAGCCTCTTTGGTCAATTTCCAACTACCTAAACCTCAAACATTAGCTCAAACCTTCTACACCTTTTGGAACTGTAGTGATTTACCTAAGGCCTTCCAGCTACTTTGCTATATTATCCCTACCATCACTTGCTGGTGCCTTTGGAAATCTAGGAATAGATTTCTCTTTGATCAGATTCCTCCCTCTGCTGACTACACCTACAAGGAAGCTATAGACATTATTAGGCTAGCTATGTTCTCTAACCCTACTTATCTGAAATCCACATGTAGCATGCCTCAGCTCATAAAGAATCTATTTCCGCATTTAAGACCTCCTCCGAAACCAATTATTAGACTTGTTTCCTGGGATAGACCACCACAACATTACACAAAGATTAATACTGATGCATCTTGGCTCCCGGACAGGGCCTCTGTTGGGGTAATTATTAGGGACTGCACTGGTTCACCTTCACTGATCAAATCAGTACCCATCTCTGCAAACTCATCCTTGCTTGCTGAAATACTTGCAGTTAAAATTGCTTGCCAATCCTATATCAACTTGAATGCTTCGGTCATCATTGAGTCTGATTCTCTATTAGCTGTCAAGATGATTTGTGAACCCTATACTGCTCATTGGACACTTTTTTTATGTGGTTTATAAAGTTAATAAGCTTTTGAGTGGTGCTACACTTAAGTATGTTCCTAGGGAAGGAAATTTGGTTGCAGATACAATAGCAAAATATCATCATACTGCACATAATATATCATTAGATCTCAACAATCTTCCTCTGCATATCCAAGGTCTTATTGCCCTTGACAGATCACAAACTCCCCAAATTAGGACTTCTTCACATGACTTGAGATAGGATTGATACTGCTGATGGCTATTTCTACAGGTCAATTCTCCCTGTTTTTCAACTTGCTGTCTGATGCTCATTCCGGTTGGCCACTGATCGGCCACCTGATTGTGGACCTCTCCATTTTGTTCTATGATTTCCTGCTGCTGCTACTGGTACTGTGCTACTGCTTCAGTGCTACTACTGCTCGGCTATGCCTTTTTAGAATACATGTTTTCAAACGGTTATTCTGTTAGTTACCTGGCCAAAATGCGAATTAACACGGGGTGTGGAGATTCGTAGCTTTGGAAACGCAACTAACAAAACTGGACCAAAATTTCCGGTTTACGTACAGACTTTAGATTAGGCTCACTTTTACGGGCAATGAGGTTGGCCTCTGTAAAATTTACTTTCTATACTCTGGTTCCTTTTGGCTTGGGGTACCAAATATATGTTCCCCCACGCTCGGGTGTTCTCCATTAAAAAACTAATTCAAAAGGAAAAATTAGTAAAGCACTAGAAATGGTGAAGACAGCTAAAGCTTGCAACTTGCAAGCATCACTTATCCCATGGTTGATTAAGGAACTCACGTGAGTTACAAGTTGATAGCAACGCGAGAAACCTATTTCCCCGTGTCGATAAACCAAAACATCACCTCATGCACTAAAAATAGCAGCCTCACACCAAAATTAAAGCATCACCAACATTACATATAATAGCAGTAAACCCATTTACCTGAACACTTGTTGTAGCTTCAGAAATTGCAACCAAGCCTTCCTGGTGAGGATTATATCCGCAACGATATTTTGAGTGTTTCCATCGTCCCATCATGAATTGAATTAAAATTTATTATTGCATGCTAATTTATATCTATTAAATTTAAATGTGTTAGTTTAAAATTTTATATATTACATGAATTTCTTAATAATATTATACTTTTTTCATGTCTATTATTTGGTTTCATTATAATTAAGCATAATATGTACTTTATCACACTATACTTAATTATTGTGATACTATGTAAATTAATTACCCTGATACTATATGTGGATGACCGAATTGTACTTTATCTTGTCATTTCAAACTTGGATTACGTGCTACCTGATTATTTGTCTGTGTTTTTCGGGATCCCCAATGCGATTGTAGTTCGGTTGAAATTGGCAGGGAATGATATAGACCAGACCGTCTGATTATATCGGCACACGTGGATTTTCTGTATGCTAGCATAACCATCTGGTATTCTAATACGAGCTCGTAATTGAATATATTGGACGTGGTTGACGAGTATGGATTTCTTGATCGTGATAGCCTTCGGGCACTATTGAAGGGTTTATGCCCTAACGTCAATCACAGTGGCCATATAGGAACTTGACTACGTTATGGCATAACCCACCTGTATCATTTACTATGTGCTAGGATTTATGTCGCTATTTGCATTGTGTGATCACTAAATTTAACTTGGTAAATGTTGGCGATGGAACCTCACTAAGCAATGAGCTTACCCTAGTTTAAACAAACTTAACATGTGTAGCTGAGCCGTTAGAGTGAAGTACAACATTGCCCTTACTTCTTTTGAGGAAGGATCCTGGACGGACGTTTAGAAGCTTTCGGCTTATATTTTTTTATAGTAATGTAAAATATTTAACGTAAAATTTATCCTAAATATTGCTCATCTCCTCCCACCAACCTATACTTCATAAATCTTCATCCCTCCGTGGCTAGGGGAGCTTACTCACTAGTGGAAATGCCTCTATTAAAGGTTATTCTTTTGATCAATAGAAACTAGAAAGGTGACTTCTTCAGACATGTCTTCCATTGATGAGGATAGAAGGCGGTTCCTGGAATCGCCTTCAAACGTAATAACGGAAGGCGGTTCAAAAACGCCTTCTAACAAGGGGAAGGAACCGCCTTCTATTAGATCCAAAAGAGTTCCGACGTCAAAACCTATATCTGGCCTTCTAAAAAAAGGCAGGCAGAAACCTTAGGTTTCTGGTAGCTCTTGAACTTTTTCGGCGGAAGAGCAACAGATTGCCTAACATTAAGAACAAATCTCACCATGGATTTAAAAAATTCACATGAACAGATCTAAAATTCACATGAACAAAATTCCTAACAGATCTAAAAATCTAAGAATTTGTACTTAACCCTAATTGAGGTGGTGGAGGAGAGCTTCAGTAGTGGCGGAGAGGTCTTCAGCGGCAGCGGAGGCGGAGGAATTCACCGCCAGCGGAGGAGATCTTCATCGGCGGAGGTGAGCAACATATACAAACTCCATCAATGGTGGAGGGATTCACGCGGCAAAGGTGAAGGCGTTCACCGGAGGATCTGAATCGAAAGAGGATGAGCTTCATCGTCGTAGGCTTTCCATCAGTGGAGGCTTCATCGGTGGATCCTAATTTGAAGAGACAGAGGTCCTTCGTCGGCAGAAGCGAACACCGGTTGATCCAAATTGGAGGAGGCGGAGGCACTTCGTCAGCGGGGGGAGAGAGAAGAACGGTGGAGGATGAGCGGTGGAGGGAGAGGAGGATGATGGAGGCCAGCAGTGAAGGGAGAGGGTTTACTGTGGAGGCCTAGGGAGACGAGGCAGGATGGGACTAAGGTGAAGATAACAGAAGAGAAAATTTTATGGTGGAGAGAAAAAAATTTTAAGGGAAAAGAGGAGAGTAAAACGAGGTATTTATACTTAGGCCCAAAAACACTTCAAAGTCATCCCATTGATGTCAATGAAAGGCGGTTCCTCAAGAACCACCGCCTTCTATTGATGTCAATCAAAGGCGGTTTCTCAAGAACCACCGCCTTCTATTGATGTCAATCAAAGGCGGTTTCTCAAGAACCACCTTTGATCATTTTTAAATTTCCTTCTATTGGATCCAAAAGTAATTTGAATGTCGAAAATCTGTCTTACCCTCAATCAAATGCGAATGTACAAAAAAATACACAGAACTTCCTTGCAATCCTTTTTTTTAATGAAGCCTCCTCCACTAGTGATGGTATAGGAAAGGTAAGAACACTAGCGGGTTGAACAAGCGAGGTGCTCACAAAAATGAACCAAGGGCAGCACCATATCAATCAAACAAACAACCTGTAAAACATGCAAATTCCGATAACCACGACTCGGAGATCGTGGCCCATTACAGTTTCCAAGGCGGTACTCACAAACATGCCCTACATGGTCATGAATATGAATGTAGGGAAGCCAACCCTATAAGTAGAGGAAGGATGAAAGAGCCAAGGTAATCAACATCAGATATATCATCAACTCATACTATAAGATACTGACTAAAGCATTAGAGCATAATCTCATATCCAATCCAGGAGTTTTTTTTTCAGGGACAACCGTTAAAAAATTACGCCACTAATAGTTACCGCTATAGTTCTGGGAGCTCATACCACATTAATAATTATTTAAATAACTCGAAGCAGTGCAGATCAATTTCATTATTATTGGTATACACCTCCCCTGATCACATGAAGTCCAAAACAAAGAGAATACCTAAAGCCCAGTGAACTGAATAAGCCTACAGATAACCTAGCAAAGGAAAAACCCCTCCACGTCTCCCTTAGCCACACAAAGTCCAAGACCAAAATAATACCTCACATCTAGCGAGCGAGATAAACAAACTTAAAAGGAAAGAGGATTGGCACCCATGATCATACCAAAGAAACAATAATTTAAGAACATAGACCATGATCGACAAAACTTGAACTGATTACCCAGTATGAAAAGTGATTTTGAGCAATAGGACAGGTAATGGCATTTTTCTAGATATATACTCTTATTTTGATTAAATGCTTACTTAGCATCAAGGATGAATCAGGAGAAATTCTCCAAGACCCAGTTTTGAAGATCCATCATGCCAGCATGAAGCATCGCGCTAATTCGAGTTATTATATTGGCCCGGAAGGAATTCCATGAATCAGTGGTGCCATCTGTGGCAATCAATGTTTCTTTGAAGGCCCTCATAATATCTGGAGGAAGCCAGGTGATGTGCTTCATTATGCGTGCGTTAAGCATTGCATTCGGCATAAAAATTGGTTCGTTTTATATTTGGATTGCTAGTATTAGTTGAGTTTAGGTGTCAAGGGTTTAGATGGTTTTTTTTCTTGTCTAAATCCCGCATTTTGTAGACTTAATTGGTATTAATGGACATCTTGTATACACAGGCACCTAGATCTTCCTTTATGATAATCCTTTGTAGGTCACTCATTGGTAATTTTCGTTAAATTCTATGTGAAGGTCATTCGCAAGAATGGTAGAAGATATTGTAAGCCGTTTGCAAGGATGGTAGAAGAGGTCAAAGGCCATTCACATTTGAATAGTAGTAGATGAAGGTCATGGAAATTACATTGTGGTAGTGGAAGATGGAGCCTGGCCCGCCTCCACTCGGGGTTGCTAATTGTGGCTAAATAACCCGAGCGAAGGCTATGATCTTAATGAAAAGGGGGTCAAAGATTAAATTTATAGTTCTGCACCCAACTCACTACTATGATACCGATAGGGTATTTAGCTGTAAGCCCTAGGTATATCCTCGGAGATGCTAGGGCCTAAAAATCAATTAAACACAACCTTGTCTGGGTTGTCAATCCGCACAAGTTTCTAGAAATAGCTAGTATAGCAAACAGAGTGGTTTGGTTTTTTTATTAACAACTACAAAACATGAAAGTAAAAAAGAACGTAAACTATATAAAAAGATACTTGGGGGTATTTGCGTAACTTTCTTGATCAATGACATCTATCCTCGATTCATTCGCATATAGACATATAAACCTATCTTATGCCAATGTCACACAGTGTGGAGATAGCAAATAATTCCACCATCTTTCACATGTGGTACTTACCACAGTGCCAATATCTCACTACCTTCGTAATTAGGGAATGCGCTCTAGTCCACCGATGTTGTAGACCATTCCCCGTCAAATCACTCCTAAGGCCAATGCACCCCCGCTTAGAGGAATACAAAGCCCACCTAGAAAGGCAATGCCTCATGTAGGTCATAACTGTTGGATATATAGTGAAGTGCATTACATCCCGGACACTCCACTATGGATCTCAATCCCTAGGCATGTAGAGAGGCAAAGGAAAAGACACCTTGTGATAACTCTAGAGTCGGCACAACTCTAGTCGCTACAAACAACATGCTAGTTTATCGAGTTAAGCTAGGGGTTTTCCCCCATTGGGATTTTCCAAATCGACCGCCCAACATGTTGATTTCTTACATTACTAGCCAATCAGAATTATGGTATAACACATATAATGATTTTTTTTCTCAAAGGACATGAATTCACTCATCTCCCCAGTGTTCTTTACCTACTCCACAATTATAATGCTTTCCAAGATAGCAATGAAGCCTTTCACAATTTTATACTATCACGCATGCATGAGTGCATCATCATAATGATATAGCATAAATCATAAACCTTAGAAACCACAATTTCAAGCATGAATATTCATGGACAATAAGATAGGAGAATATAAATATTAAAAAGTCATAATCAAAGCATGAATACAAATAACCCCAAGCTACTTAGTCGTGTTTGAGTGAAACTTGGAACGTGCGCTCGTGGCCCGTCGAGTTTGGCGTAGCCCACTCCAGGCCTTGGCACGGTCCTTGCCAAAAACCTTTGGTGCGAACCACATTTTCTGGTGGGGGTTGTTGGTGCCAACCATGAGTGGTCCACGCCGACCAATTTGTGCCTTGGCCGGCTGAACTTCTTTACTTCGCTACGGATGAACCGTTAATTGGATTTGAGAGTTCTAGTAGTCGATTTTATAGCTCCCAAAAGGAAGAATCCAATGGTTGTAACACAGGGATAATTCGTGATTCTCAACCTAGTTACAACCAAGGAGTCAAATTTATCGTCAACCTACTTTTTTGTTTTCTCTCCATTTCTCTCATTTTGCCTATGAGCACTTTTGGGTTTTCATCCTAGCTTTAACACAAAAAGGCTACTAACTTCTCATCTTTTTTCACACAGCTTCTCATTTTTCCTAGGCTCGTAAGCCTAGCCGGGCCTAGCCTCTCATTTTTACCTAGGTATTTGATGTGTCCATTTTATATGCTTTATTTAGTAGTATTTAGGATCACTTTTTTGCTCTTTTATTATTGAGAGCTTGTGTTTTACCTTGAAATTCTCTTAGGAGAGGTAAAAGCAACTTTATGCTCTTTTACCTCTTCTAAGTGGATTTTGTGTGACAAGGGAAGAACACGGAAGCAACGAAGACCGGAAGACATTGAAGACTATACTTTCGAAGACTTTTGGATACTCACTTCGAAGACATGAAGACCGGAGGCCGTTGAAGACCATTTTTGGAGCCGTTGAAGACTTGAAGATTGAGAGGGATGGCTATGAAGAAGACAAAGAAACAATGCAAAACTCTGGCTCCCGTCGCGACCCCGTCGCGACACCATCGCGAGTCGCGACCAACACCGTCGCGAGTCGCGACCAACGGGCGGCCAGAAATCAACTTTATCTTCTTTGCACTATAAATACTACTCTCTTTCCTCCTCTTCTCCAGTTTTGCTCAGCCCGTTTTCTCTCTGGTTTTTGGGCGAAAACTCTAGGTTTTTCTCTTCTTTCTTTTCTTTGTTTTTTCTTAGTTTAATTATGTCTCTTGTTGTTCTAGAGTAGTTCTTGTACTTGGGAGCTATGGATTGAAGTTTCCACTTCTATGTATTGAGAACCATTTCTATCTATCTATTTGGTGTTTTTGCTATTGTGCATTTATTGTGCTTTGAATGTTAATTGTTGATTCCATTGATGTTGTTGGGAGCTTGAGGATATGAATGCTTGTATGAATTGCTAGCTAGGGTTTGGGGGATTTGGGTTAATTTCCCCCCTGTTCTTGTTAGGAATGTATGAGTGTGAATTAGAGCTTTTGATTGTGTTAGTGTGTTGATAATGTGCTAGACGAATGTGATTGATGTCGAACTCTTCGTCATGTTCGTTTATGTAGCAAACGAGAGAGTCATATGCTCGTGGATGAATGTGCGTTGCACGTTCATCCAATCTCGTGTAATTGCATGAATTGGTTTAATGCTTAGTCACGGTGTAGTGGTCATAGGCATTGCCAAGCTTGTTGGTCCTTCGTGCTAAATGCCACCAATGACACCTTGAGTCGTGGTCGCGACTCGGGAGTCATTGGTGAGGTTTGACGAGAGATGTGGAACTCACTCTCGCAAACTACGAACTAAGAAGGATAGGAGTTTAGTCTCCACGACAAGTAGTTGAAGTATTGAATAGTTGATTTAAATTCATTCTTGAAGCATTTGTTATTTGGCGTTTATGTATTCTTGACGGTGTGTTTCACTGCATGTGTGCCATGAGTTGTTTGAGCATAGGTAGTGCTTGTGTGGTTGAATTGTTTAGGTGTAGGAACGTGACGAATTCCGTAGCGCCTTTGCATGAAGATCTATGAGCATGAACTTAGAACTCCTTGTGATGTGTGTGTTGTGGTACTTGCTAGATGGGTGTGTGAGTGTTGGGTCCTGAATGCTATATGATGGAATGTGTGAATGATTCGATGAACTACATTAGATGTGGAAGTGGATATCCGTTGCCCCCAAGGCATTTTATCTTTGTAGTTTAAAACCCCTTTTCTTTAGTTTTGTTTGATGATTAGCATAGTCACTTGACCTTGCTAGTTATCTTGTCTTTTTTTCTTTGTTAACTTAGGAAACCAACCAACCAACCCCTCCCCCCCCCCCCTTTTACTTGCTTCTAAGTGTGTGTAAATATAGTTACTCCTAGCCTAGTATCAACCATTTGTGCTTGATTGCTTAGGAAGATCCCTCTTCTCATTGGACGACCCCGATTTGCCGCTATCTACCTAGTTGTAGAAAGTAAGCAAAAAGGGCTTATAAATTATCTTTTGCACGGCGGGCGCGACGACCGACCGCCCATCAAAATGGTGCCGTTGCCGGGGAAGAGGCGTTTATTCTTAAGTATTTAGGTGTATTTGGTTGTGTATTGGCTAGTTGTTTTTATTTTCCACTACTTGGTGGTTGTTTTTGTTCGGAGTAGGTATTGCTTGAGTTCTTGGTAATTTATTTTATCGAGAATCCTTGCACTATGATTCCAAACTTTTGAAAAATAAAAAATAAAAAACAATTTAATGGAGCGTCTCACCTTGAGGGAACTCATGATGAGAAGAGAGGCTCAACAAGCAAGGTTTTGTAGGATGTGTCATTTCGACCATCCTACTGAATCTTGCCATTTGTTGTGGGAAGAGCACTATGACCGAGAAAGAACCCATGGTTTCCAAAACCATGGGTACTATGAAGAGTGCTACCAAGAGGTAGGAGATGTTGGTTTTCAAGGGCAAGAAGCTCATGAATGCTATCCATACCATGACTCTTACAATCCGGAATGGAGTGGTAGTCCGGATTGGTGGTATGAGAATGATGCGGAAAACCAACACTACGAGCAACCTAGTTGGCCATCACCACCCTATACCATACCCCAAAACCAAGCCCAACAAGGAAGTTCAAGTTTGACACGTGAGGATGTCTTAAATAGGATAGCAAACTTGAACTCCTTTACTAGTGAGGAGCCGGATACCCAGCTCTCCTCTAGTGTTGAGGCCATTGAGGGGCATGTGAGGAACATATTAGAGGTATTGGCCCGCATGGAAGCTCGTGATTCTGAAAACACACCATCCCAACTTGAACTCGATGATTCGGTGAGTGAGGTCACCAATAAAAATGATTTTGAGTTTGAAAGGGATGAGGAGTTGGTTGTAGAGGATAGAAAAATGGAGGAAGAGGTGATAGTGCTACATCCATTAGCATTGTCACCCCTTCTCCCACCTAGTGAACCAACTCTAATATTTTCGGAAGTTTAGAGGGAAACGAGAGAGGAGCCAAAAGTTTATCTCAAGGTCCCTAACCACTCAATTCCCTTTGAACCATCTCCACCTCCACAAGACTTTCCTCTTGGAAGTTTTGTGCCCCCACCTCTCGTATTTTGGATGCTCATGGTGAAGAGCTTCAAGCCTTCACCATACGGATAACATTAGGGTCGTGCCGACGACCTTAAAAATACGGAGCTTCGTCGTGCCGACGACGTAAAATAAATTCGGCATTTCTTTTAGTTTTTGTTTCTTAGTTTTTGTTGTTTTGTTTTGTTCTTTTTATGGCATGTTTTTCTATGATTTTGTAGCAACATGAAGTGCATTGCAATGATGGAGATGAAGGAACGAGATCAATGAACGAGGGAAGAAAGCCTGGACAGTTGGTAAGAAAACGAAAAAAAATTTTAAGTCTGGGATACCCTGCCGTCGCGAGTCGCGATGGGCTTCGTCGCGAGTCGCGACGAACAGGGGAGCAAAATTCACTCCCAGCGCCAACTTTCCGCGAGTCGCGATGACTTCGTGAGGCTCGTCGCGAGTCGCGACGAGCTCAGAAAATTTTGAGCTCTCGGACTCACCTTTCCGCGAGTCGCGATGACTTCGCGAGGCTCGTCGCGAGTCGCGACACACTTCGTCGCAAGTCGCGACGAGCTCAGAAAATTTTGAACTCTCGGACTCACCTTTCCGCGAGTCGCGATGACTTCGCGAGGCTCATCACGAGTCGCGACACACTTCGTCGCGAGTCGCGACGAGCTCAGAAAATTTTGAGCTCTCGGACTCAACTTTTCGTGAGTCGCAATGACTTCGCGAGGCTCGTCGCGAGTCGCGACGAACCTCGTCGCGAGTCGCGACGAACCTCGTCGCGAGTCGCGACGAACCTCGTCGCGAGTCGCGACGTGCTCAGTAACTGTTGAAAATTTTTTGAGCCCAGATTTCAAATTTCCAAGCTTCCAAGTTTCCAAATGATTTTAAACATTGCATGATCCTACCTTCTTCTCCACCCAACACTCCCAAGAACCACCACATACCCACTCATTCCTCCACCATCCTACACATGTTGACATATGAACATCCTTGCATCTTTATAGTACATTTGTTGATTGTAGTATGCAGACTACATCATTGTGATCGTAAGTGCATATCCTATAATGATGCTTGTATACATGTCAATATATGTTGGATATTTGTCATGATTATTCTTATAGTGTTGGTTGAGTGTGATTTGGTTGTTCTTTGAAAATACTATGGTTATTAACTCTTGATGCTAAACCTAGTATTACATATCCTTATGTACTTGTGAGTTTAATGTGTTCTTCGTGGTGTTAGTCTTGATAAAACGGCACCATGGAGACAATGCTTTTCTCGAGGGGTGAGTTCTTCTACGGCATCTTTGCTCCCCCTTCCGGTTCCAAAACCAATTTTGGGACCATACAAGTGCTTGGATTGTGCCATATCACCGGCGAATTGCGGAGACACGGGTGTCACTCTACCCCCTTACCTTGATTGTTATTGTTCTTGCCTTATATGTTTACATTAAGGGCAATGTAATGTTTTAAGTGTGGGGAGGGGTTATAGGATTCACATGCATGCTAGATAGTTTTGGAATGCTTTTTGCTACTTTTCACTGGAAAAACATGAAAAAAAAATAGAAAAACAAAAAGAAAAAAAAATTTAGAAAAAGAAAAAAAAGAAAAAAGAAAACCCGCTAAGTTGAAAACCCGAGAGGGCAACTTAGGCAACATTGGGGGCCAGGATAGGTCGAAAACCCTTAAAGGGCGGCCTAGGCAAAAATGAGAGGCTAAAATGTGCGGAAAAAGGTGAGATGTGAGCTAAAGAAACATGATGTGTGGCTAGGATGAAAACTCGAAAGAGCTCCCATGCAAAATGAGAGAAATTGAGAGAAATTGATAAATGCTATGATTTCACTCATTTTCCGGCGTTGGAGTCATAAGGTTGCGGTTGTCACACGGATGGATCGGGTAGCTCAACATCTATAGACCTCTTGGGATTGGGTAGCTTAGTGGGTTAGGAAACGAAGTGTGGTTATGAAATTCCTTATCTCTTTCTACTTCGTTTTTGGTTGATATATTGGCATTTAGTGAAGCATGTGTTTGAAACTCTTATATGGTTTTAGCTTCATTTTATGTCATTGGATTTTGGTTGATATATTGGCATTAGGTGTAGTATGTGCTTAAACCTCTTAAATGGTTTTAACTTCATCTTGTGTCATTGGACTTTGGGAATATCAATTCGGGGCTTTGAAATATTTTATGGGTAGTGAATTGATAAGTGGTAGGTTTGGTTAGATTTAGGATTGGGGATGTGTGTGTGAAAAAATTCTCATGTGATCTTTTATTTTGGGATTTTTGATATTGAGAGTTTTTGTGAGGCTTTAATTGGGGGATTAGTTTAGGTTTTGGATATATCATTTACTCCGTGCGCTTGGTTCTTTTCTTACTCGAGGGCGAGTAAGGTTTAAGTGTGGGGAGGTTTGTTATGTCCATTTTGTGTGGTTATTTTAGGGGTTTTTAGGATATGGATATGACATTTCCTCCGTGTGCTTGAATCTTTTCTTACTCGAAGGCGAGTAAGGTTTAAGTGTGGGGAGGTTTGATGTGTCCATTTTATATGCTTTATTTAGTAGTATTTAGGATCACTTTTGTGCTCTTTTATTATTGAGAGCTTGTGTTTTACCTTGAAATTCTCTTAGGAGAGGTAAAAGCAACTTTATGCTCTTTTACCTCTTCTAAGTGGATTTTGTGTGACAAGGGAAGAACACGGAAGCAACGAAGACCGGAAGACATTGAAGACTATACTTTCGAAGACTTTTGGATACTCACTTCGAAGACATGAAGACCGGAGGCCGTTGAAGACCATTTTTGGAGCCGTTGAAGACTTGAAGATTGAGAGGGATGGCTATGAAGAAAACAAAGAAACAATGCAAAACTCTGGCTCCCGTCGCGACCCCGTCGCGACACCATCGCGAGTCGCGACCAACACCGTCGCGAGTCGCGACCAACGGGCGGCCAGAAATCAACTTTATCTTCTTTGCACTATAAATACTACTCTCTTTCCTCCTCTTCTCCAGTTTTGCTCAGCCCGTTTTCTCTCTGGTTTTTGGGCGAAAACTCTAGGTTTTTCTCTTCTTTCTTTTCTTTGTTTTTTCTTAGTTTAATTATGTCTCTTGTTGTTCTAGAGTAGTTCTTGTACTTGGGAGCTATGGATTGAAGTTTCCACTTCTATGTATTGAGAACCATTTCTATCTATCTATTTGGTGTTTTTGCTATTGTGCATTTATTGTGCTTTGAATGTTAATTGTTGATTCCATTGATGTTGTTGGGAGCTTGAGGATATGAATGCTTGTATGAATTGCTAGCTAGGGTTTGGGGGATTTGGGTTAATTTCCCCCCTGTTCTTGTTAGGAATGTATGAGTGTGAATTAGAGCTTTTGATTGTGTTAGTGTGTTGATAATGTGCTAGACAAATGTGATTGATGTCGAACTCTTCGTCATGTTCGTTTATGTAGCAAACGAGAGAGTCATATGCTCGTGGATGAATGTGCGTTGCACGTTCATCCAATCTCGTGTAATTGCATGAATTGGTTTAATGCTTAGTCACGGTGTAGTGGTCATAGGCATTGCCAAGCTTGTTGGTCCTTCGTGCTAAATGCCACCAATGACACCTTGAGTTGTGGTCGCGACTCGGGAGTCATTGGTGAGGTTTGACGAGAGATGTGAAACTCACTCTCGCAAACTACGAACTAAGAAGGATAGGAGTTTAGTCTCCACGACAAGTAGTTGAAGTATTGAATAGTTGATTTAAATTCATTCTTGAAGCATTTGTTATTTGGCGTTTATGTATTCTTGACGGTGTGTTTCACTGCATGTGTGCCATGAGTTGTTTGAGCATAGGTAGTGCTTGTGTGGTTGAATTATTTAGGTGTAGGAACGTGACGAATTCCGTAGCGCCTTTGCATGAAGATCTATGAGCATGAACTTAGAACTCCTTGTGATGTGTGTGTTGTGGTACTTGCTAGATGGGTGTGTGAGTGTTGGGTCCTGAATGCTATATGATGGAATGTGTGAATGATTCGATGAACTACATTAGATGTGGAAGTGGATATCCGTTGCCCCCAAGGCATTTTATCTTTGTAGTTTAAAACCCCTTTTCTTTAGTTTTGTTTGATGATTAGCATAGTCACTTGACCTTGCTAGTTATCTTGTCTTTTTATCTTTGTTAACTTAGGAAACCAACCAACCAACCCCCCCCCCCCTTTTACTTGCTTCTAAGTGTGTGTAAATATAGTTACTCCTAGCCTAGTATCAACCATTTGTGCTTGATTGCTTAGGAAGATCCCTCTTCTCATTGGACGACCCCGATTTGCCGCTATCTACCTAGTTGTAGAAAGTAAGCAAAAAGGGCTTATAAATTATCTTTTGCACGGCGGGCGCGACGATCGCCCGCCCGTCAGTCTTTCAACAAATCCAGGCTTTTCCCAATGTTACCCAAGTCGCCCTTTTGGGTTTTCAACTGTTCTAGGTTTTTCTATTTGTCATTTTTTTAAAAATTTTCAATTTTTTTGGTGTGGCACAAAATTGCCCCAAAGTGGGCTTCATACTACAAAAGATAAGATCAATAACAAAAAATACACCACCAATATCCTAAACAAACCTACCCTGTGCAAACTAGTAACCCTAGCATAGGATGTCATGCCACCAAATATCCATCCAAAATCACCCCTTAACAATCAAAAACCAAAATCATCAACTAGAAAGAAAAACTACCAACAAAAGACATGGACTGTACCAAGGAAATCCCAGAATGAAACTCCCAAGTGCTCACTACTCCTTTCCCCACACTTAACTGATGCATACTCCCTAATGCAAGGAAAAACATGTAAATACATAAGTGAGGTTGGGAGAAATAGTGAAAACTCACTATTACAGCCCCGAAGGGCCTTCCTTCTCGTCGTAACTCGTGCAGCCCCTCTCAATGTATATTGTTGCTTGAAGAGTGGCCTCGATGCAATCTATCCTCGAACTAAGATCCTCTACTTGCATCTTCACTCCTCCTATCGCTTGGACTACCTCTTGAAACACTAGGGTAGAGCTTGAAAGCTGATTCCCAAGTGCTTGCAATCGGTCAAACGATGTCCGTAGATAGGCAAGAGCGAATATGATGTGCTCTCAAATGTGTCTCACATTTGGCCTCCTCAATGTCTATCTCCAGGGTGGCTAAGAATTTATAGAACTCTCTCTCAAAGTGTTGGTCTGGCTCAATAAATAGGTCATCCAAACATCTATCATGGATGATGGCGGTGCACTCCGGCTAGGTAAGTACCATGAAACTATAAGTGCTTGCTCTACTATAAAGCCATACATATTGACCCTTCGATGTCGTAGGTCCCCCCATGCATGCTTCTGCTAACTCTCGATGGTATACCTTGTACCCAATCACCCCAAGTTAGCCAATGCTCTATGTGTGACCGGATGCCCTAAGTATTGTGCCAGTAGACCTACCATGCCGCCCATAGATATCGTACCCTTCTTTGTTTCCCCCAACATCGTGCACTCATGTACAAAGTTCCCCACTAGGTTCGAGTAGAAGTTACCCTCATGAGTCATTGCCCAAAGGCAACGAACATCCGAACCTAGACAGTGCGGTAGTTCACCGTGGCAGAAAACCCCCACTACCAATAGTCGGTAAACATAACAAAATACCGGATGAACCAAGGCGGTGCTTTTGCACACATTCTTCCAATCCATTCTTGTCAGCTGCCTCTAAAACTTCCAAAGAGAAAATGGCATCTCTTGACGGTGTGTCCTAGGGATCTCCTTTCCTTACCTCCATTCAAAGGTACGGGCTATCTCCCGGTGTGGCACCTGATACTCCCTGTTGTCAAGATTGAATTTGATCACCTTGTGTCCATTCTCATCTGTGACCGACCAAAGAGTAGCTAGGAAATCTAAGTTCCATATGATGTAAGTCTTAGAATGTTTCTCTAAGAACCCCTTTAGACCTACCCGGCCCAAGAGATAGGTCACGGGCTCAAGTAAGCCTAGAGCCACCAGTGTGTCTTTGCATGTGAATCCGGTCTCTAGTATACTCCTCTTTAGCTCTTTCAAATTCCTCCACATTTGTGTTGCAGTCAAAGAAATATTGGATAGTCCCATAAACTCATCGTTTAAAATCACGGGGTTTCGAAGAGTAGGAGTTACCGGTTCATGATTTGCACCATTTACCGATTTCTTCCTCTTCTGGACTTTCCCTTCTCCGAAGTATTCCTCTTTTGTGGCATCCTAACAAAATGAGGCAAAAAGTGGTAATGTGATCTTCAAAACAAGGCATGGCTCGCATTATCATCCAACAAGTAGATCCTACCTGAATAGCCTAGACATTGAAAATATGATAATCCAAGTATAAAGGCTATTTAACAAGAACATCCTCATTGAACAACAATCTCATGTAACTCATTAACAACCCATCAATAAGACTACGCAACCAAGATTCATCTCCTCCCAAATCACCCAACACATGAAGAAGAATGTCATTCAAACACAATAGCACATCAAACCACCCAACTTCTTCAACCCATGATCATACATACAAGCCCAAACATATATCCCAACAACACATATACTCATTTGAAAATCATGCTTTTCATAACCACACCATAATGTCAATCAAGCATATAAACAAAGAGTCTAATGAATTACAAAGAATTTGAAGCTAAGAATTGCAAGATCCACACAAGAAGAAGCA
Organism: Rubia yunnanensis; assembly: GCA_037428765.1. Classification (NCBI taxonomy): domain Eukaryota; kingdom Viridiplantae; phylum Streptophyta; class Magnoliopsida; order Gentianales; family Rubiaceae; genus Rubia; species Rubia yunnanensis. The sequence goes on from CM075063.1 coordinate 68,021,037, forward strand.
AGAATTGCTAATTTTTGGATGAAAAGCTTCATTTTTTTATTTTTACCAATAGTGTGTGTGAGTGTGTGTTTATTTAGAAGGAAGAATGCATCAAATGATGAAATTAGGTGGAAAAGTGCACCATGGATTTATAATTTCAGCATAGGTGATAAGAGAGAGAGGTATAATTAGGATAAGAATGGATTTTTAAAAAAATTTGCATATTAGGGGACAATAGTATCAATTAATTAAATCCTAGGAATATAGGAGGTACTATTTGCATTAAAAATCCTAAGGAATTAGGGAATTTCAAAAATTTTGAACCAAAATTGCATTTTTGATGTAGAATTTCAAAATTTTCAAAAGTTTTTATTTTTGGAACAATTTTGCAATGGAAAATTGGTTTTAAGCTCAAAATATGCTTGGCATGACCCAAGGCCTCGTGCTAATTCTCAGACACGGAACAAGGCCTCGTGCCAAACATCTTAGCACGAACCAACCCTCATGCCAAACTCCTTAGCAAGAGGCATCCACTCATGCCAACTCTCCTGGCACGAATGCTCTTGGCACAGACCGTGTTAGGTTTTGGCACAAGATTGGCAAAACTTTTAACCTAAGTTTTCCCTCTTTTTATGAAAAACTATGCCACCCATCAAATCCAATTCCATCCAAACACAATCACAAGTCTCGAACTCATATTTTCAAATCAACAAAATTTTCATCTCAAAAATCCTCTTTACAAACAAAAACATACAAAATCTATCTAATCACTACATGAAACACGAAAGAAAAAAAGAAACGTCGTATATTTATTGTCGTCCTCACGACTTATTTCTTTTTCATGCAGGTCTAGTTAGAAGCAGCTACATGTGGGTCTCCAGAACCACCATGGATGACTCTACCCAAAATTGCATCATTGTGAAGAGGTCTCCACTATGATCCATCCTTACCTTCGGACCTCTTATCCATCATATGAAATGAATCTCCGTGTCTTGCTAAAACAAAGTTTGTGAATGTCACTTTGGGGTTAGGAGGAGGTTGTGGAGATTTTAAACCCTCGACATTCTTCCTTTCCTGTTGCAAGTTAGTTAGTATGGGAAAAAATCTAGAATAGACATACCATTAATAGTATCATGCAATTAATCGGACTCATCAACAATAATTTCAACACACGACTCATCCAAATGTCCATGCTCATTGGCAACATAAGAGGTTACATAGAGTTCATTCTCATCACATAGGATTACACCTTTACACATAAAAGAAGAATTTGTTGAATCATGCTTAGATTTATAAATATCAAAATCCACTTTATACATGTCATCTTTTAGAGTCAAGGTTCCCAAATGGAACATCAATTTTAGTCCTAGACGTTTTGAGAAAAGGTCTCCCCAAAAGTATTTGGGGTGCACTTCCATCGTCTCCATGTCTAGGACATAACATTCCGCCGGAAAAACCAACTTGCCAACTCACACCATCACATCCTTACTAGTCCATAAGGACTAGCTTAGGAGTGATTGGCGAGTTGGACAATTACTCTAATATCCCTAAGCTCACCTATTTCTAGGCGTTCATGTAGACTAAATGGGATCACATTGATGGATGCGACTGAATCTATCATGGAATTTTCAACAAGTTTACCACCTAACAAGATAGGGATAGGAAACATTTTGGGGTTGTCGCATTTCTTAGGCAAATTTTTATGGTTCAAAACGGCGACTTCTCCCATTTTCAAGTGTCCTAACCTCTTAGTTGGTCAACTTCTTTTCTTTGTGCATGCAACTTTAAGGAATTTAGAAAATGATGGCACATTTTTTATCAATTTCAGGAGAGGTACTCTTACCTCGACCTTTTTGAACACTTTTGGAATGTTCAAATCATTGGTTACCACCTTTTGCTTTCCCCTCAAAGAATTTGGAGATGGAGGTGGAATGGTAGCTTGTGCCTTGAGAGGTGGATGCTCCTTGGAAGGTGCCTCCTTGACCACAATCTCATCTTCTTCGAAGTGTGCCTTGGTAGCCTCTCATACTCTATCATCCTCTATCATCCTCTTACATTATCCTCTTCTCGGACTCATAAACTCTCTTCCCACTTCTCAACTTGAGTGCACTCACGTTCCTCAGATTGATCTCTGGTTGGGAAGGAAGTTTTCCAGACTTCTTGGCTTCAAGTCGGCTCACCGAGGTGGCCACTTACCCAACTTGAGCTTCACATTTTTTTATACTTGAAAAAGCTCTAATACAAAGGTATTCAATCCCATGCCTTGTCCTCTCCGCAGAGACTTCATGTTTCTTACCTAGTTGACCGATGGCTTCTAAGATCTCCTTTAGATCCAATTTGTAGATCGAAGCATAATTGTTGGAAGGGCCTTCACCTCGAGGGTATGGTTGAGAAGGGGCTTGTCCACCCCGGTATCCTAGAGGTTGGTTATCCTCCCTCCATTGGAAATTTGAATGATCTCGATACCTTGAGTTGAACGAGTTTGCATAGGGATCCGGAATTGCATCTCCTTGATTCCCCCGGAACCCTTATGGTTAACTCCTAGAAAACTATGGTCTCTCCCGTTTATTGTACTCAACGACCTTCACTTCTTGAAAATCATCTACGACCTCAGGACACTCCTCGGAGTTGTGGTTAAGGTTGAAAACTCTGAACACTTTGACTTGATGCACTTTTCCTTACAAAAGCTCCTTCATCATAGAAGCAAGAGCGAGGAATTGTTCCTCCAACTTAGGTGATTGTGCAGGTTAATCCAAAACCTTAACCCTTGACCTTGTGCCAAACTGTCGCATACCATTAGCCATTTCTTCAAACAGGGTCATTGTATCCTTAGGGCTCTTGTTCGCTATCGAACCATTGCAAGTGGCGTTCACCATTCGCATATCTTAATCACATAGCCCCTCAAAGAAATAATACACTAGATCCCCCTAATTGAAGGGATGGTAGGGAATACTCACCAGCAATCTCTTGAAGCATTCCCACTAATCATACAAGCTCTCAGTAGCCCCTTGGGTGATGTTTGAAAGTTGCTTCTTTTACACCGCATATTTAGAAGCCGGAAAATACTTCTCCAAGAACCTTCCCTTCATGTCCATCCAAGACCCTTCCCTTCATGTCCATCCAAGACCCTATGCTTCTCGGTGGAAAGTAGTAGAACCAGCCTTTGGCTCTGTATTGAAGGGAAAATGGGAAGACCCTCAGATTGTAGTCATCTTGAGAAACTCCCATTGGCTTCATGTTTAAAAACACCAAGTAAAACTCCGATAGATGCTTGTTTGGGTCCTCCCCCGCCAATCATTGAAATGTCGGTAGGCAATGGATTATACCACTTTTTAGATCACAGCTTGATCCACTTCATTATTCAATCCTTAACTGATGCATTTGGCATACTTTTTAGTTACTTTTACTTGGTGGATTGCTAGGTATTAGTTAAGTATACGTGACAAAGGGTTTAGACAGCCCTGTTTGGTTCTCTTATCCAAACTCACATTTTGTAGACTTAATTGGTACTAATGAACATCTTGTATCCACCGGCTCCTTGATCTTCCTTGTAATCATCTTTAGTAGGTCGCTCATGGATAGTTTTTGTTTACATTCTATGTGAAGGCCGTTTGTAAGAGTGATAGAAGATATTGAAGGCTGTCTGCAAGGATGGTAGTAGAGACAAAGGCTATTCACATTGGAAATGTAGTATACGAAGGCCACAATCATTAATGCGTGGTAGAAGGAGATTGAAGACAAGATAGGACGTAATGGAGTTCAAAGCGGCCAACGAAGAAACGGGGAATTGTGGTATAATGAGTTGTGCTCAATTCTGAGAGCGGTCCAAGAAGAACTAGCTTTCAATGCTGGTTCCATTGGATTTTACTTCTTGAGTACTAAAAAATCAACTACTAAAACGCTCAAATAGGACTAAAGTTTCTCCCGTAGAGAAGGAAACTAGTTCAGTCGGCCGAAGCACCATCAGGTTAACGCAAGTCGGGCATTGTTTGGCACCAATGGCCCGTGCCAAAGGAGAACTCCCACACCAAAAAGATCAACACATGGCTATGGTGTGGCTAGCGCCAGAGGCCACTGGCCGCCATCACAAAGTGAATAACTTTCCACGTGGCTAAGTATGGGTGCGGGACGTCCTATTTTTTGTGCCCCACGGTGTTCAAAGCTTAATATGCCAAGACCAGCCGGTGGGGTTGGGAAATCACATGGCCCACACCAAAGTTTCTGAGCAAAGCACCCATCCTGACCACGACTTGCGCCAATGGCCACGGGCGCAAATCAGAACTTCAATTTTCTGCACCCCACAGGAGATGACACGGCCCATGCCAGGGGTTAGATGCATCCCATACAAAGCCTTGCGCCTCGCATGACATGAAGATCCACACCATGCCCCAGAACCAGTGCCCTACGCAGATGAAAGGGCACGGCCGACGCCAGTCCTCGGCTGGCGCCAGTCCCCAAGCCACATGCCAAAGACAAGCCACGGGCGGCATCATCCGTGATGCTCCGTACCCGCGGTGGCTGAGCTAGGGTTTACCCTATTTTGGTCTATTTTTGGGCTATTTTTAGGCTCAAACTCCTACTACCATATATAGAACCTTTGTCTACTAGGTTTTGATATCATATCCTACATTACATTAGTACATTAGAAGAGTAGTTTGGAGACTCTCTCCTTAGGAGAAACTTTTTCTTTTTTTATTCTTTGATTCTAAGATGTGGAATTAAAATTTTATTTGAATTCCATGTCAAGGGAGTAGTTTCTATAGCTTGGGGATAAATTGTAGTGACTTGGTAATCTATATGCCTTTTGAGATTCTTTATTTCATCCTAATTTTGTGTTCATAAAATTATTGTTATTTGGTTTTGAGTTTGAATGCATGAATAGTACACCACATATAAGTACAGACTTTGGGCTACATTTATGCTAGGTGCAAATATCGATGCCCCATTGGGAAGAGAAACCTAGTTGTTTGAATGGGTGGAGGAGAACGCATCCGCGTGGGTGTGTACACAGGGGATTCTAGGTCACTCTGATCCACTTACCATTGTACCGGTCTTAGCTTACTTCATAAGTTGTCTGAGAGGTTCTGGGTAGAGATAGCTAAATGGTAGCAAGCTAGGGCTACAAGAAACCCTAGTATCATAGATAAGATGCCTACGACCCTTGGGCCTAATTGATATAACCCGAGGGAAGAAGCACATTCATGGTAGAATTCTGGGACGTAATCACACAGGAGAGAGAATTAGACCTTCAACAACGGTCGGACCTTGTTTTACTCTCCTAATTACGATGGCAGTGTTGATAGAGTGTTACGAGAGCACCCGCCGTGATAGGGATGGGAAAGTGTATGAAATTGGCCACACCATGTGTTATGGACACTCTATTAGGTTTGCTTAGATCTCTATGTGAATGAATCGAGGATAAAAGAATTAGATTAGCCAAGTTGCCCACTTATTTCCCCAAGTGCTTAGCTTAATATTGTAATTGTGTTGTTACTTTTCATGCTTTATAGTTATAGCTTGAAAAACAAACCCCCCCCCCCTTATTTGCATGTTTGCTTTACTAGCTATTTGTTTCACTCGTACGGATTGACGACCCCTACGAGGTTGTATTTTGAGTTGATATATCAGACCTAGCATCTTTCTGGATGAACACGGGGCGTACCACTAACTACCCTATTGGTAGCGTAGCAATAGGAGCATGGTTTTGAATCATACCGCTAACTACCATACCCGCCATTTTGAATCATAAGAACTTGCCTTAGAAATGTGATTACCCCATAATATTTTCTATCCCTATATCTTTATGTGTTAAACTTGTGGAACATTCCATGATAGATCTTGGTGCATCCATTAATGTTATCCCGTTTAGTCTATATGAACGCCTAGAAATAGGTGAGCTTAAGGATACTAGATTAATTGTCGAACTTGACAATCATTCCCAAGCTAGTCCATGTGGACTAGTAAAGGATGCGATGGTGCAAGTTGGTAAATTGGTTTTTCTGACGGACTTTTATGTCTTAGACGTGGTGCACGATGGAAGTGCACCCCCAATACTTTTGGGAGACCTTCCTTAAAATGTCTAGGACTATAATCGATGTCCACTTGGGAACCTTAACTCCAGAAGATGACATTGATAAAGTGTAATTTGATATCTATAAATCTAGGCATGATTCAACAAAGTCTTCTTTGATGCACAAAGGTGTAACCTTATTAAAATGAGCATGATGAACCTTCTTGTGTGAAAAATGAGCATGAATTTTTGAGTGAATTCCATGTTGATGATAAAGATGATGATTCCGATGAATTGAATGATGCAATGGATGATATGTCCATGCTAGATTACTTTTCTATGCTAACCAATTTGCAGTGGGAAAGGGAGATGGTCGAGAGTTTAAAACCTCCTCGACCCCCCTTAAACCCCCGAAATGACATTCACAAACTCAATAATAGCAAGACATGGAGATTCATTCCTATTGGTGGACAAAAGGTCCGAAGGTAAGGATAGCTCATTTTGGAGACCTCTCCACTATGATGTCATCGTGGGTGGAGTCGCCGATGGAGATTCAAGAAACCCACAGGTAGGTGCTTCTAATTAGAATTCATAAGAAAGAAATAAGTTTTGAGGACGACAATAAAAAATATGGTGTTTCTTTTTTTTCATTTTTCATTAGATAGTTTTTGCAAGAATCTTGTTTTGCTATGTGGATTTTTGAGATTAAATTGGTTTGGAAATTTGAGTTTGAGACTCGTGATTTTGTTTGAATATAATTAAATTGGATGGGTGACGAAGTCTTTTGAAAAAGAGGAAAAAGCCAAGGATTAGGGAAAATATTGGTGGATGCCTCGTGCCAAGATGCTCGGCGTGAGGTTATGCTTCATGCCAAGTAGTTTGGCTTGAGGCTATGCCTTGTGCTAGGATATTTGGCGCGAGGCTCTGTCTCGTGCTAAAATTTTGGTGCACGGAAATGCTTCGTACCATGATTTTGGCGCAATCCTATGGTTCGCGCCAGACATATTTTGCACGTAACACCAATTTTTCAATTCTTCTTTGTTCGAATGATGTAAGTTTATAGAATTCTGATTCTTAAACTTAAAATTGCATTTTTCGTTCAAGAATTTTGGAATTCCCTAATTCCTTAGGATTTTTGAAAATACTTCCAGTATCCCTTGGATTTAATTGATTTGTACTATTGTCCCCTAAATTTAGCATTTTAAAATTCCATTCTTATCCTAATTGTACCTCTCACCCTAGTAACCTAGACAGAAATTCTAATTCCATAGTACATTTCTCCACCTAATTCTATCCTTTGACACATTCTTTCTTCTCAAGAAACACTCACTCTCACACACTATTGGTGTAACTCGAAAAAGTGAAGCCTTTCTTTGAAAAGTTGGCAATTTTTGCTTCTTCTTTTATGGGTCTTACAAATCCTAGATTTAATTTTTGGGTAACCCATTGAACACTATGTTTATGTGCTTTATTTGACATTCTGGTGGTTTTTTTTAAGCATGAATCTTGAATAAGTGTGTTTTGAGATATGTGTTTGAATTTGTATGCCTAATCTTGTGTTGAAGAGGATATTGGGAGAATTGATGTGCTATTATGGTTGAAAGATATGATCTTTAGTGTTGGGTGATTTGGGAGAGGGTGAATCTTGATTGCATGATTTTATTAATGGGATTGGTGATAACTCACATGAAATTGTTGTTTGATGAGGAATTTTCTTGTTTGAATACCCCACGGGCTTAGATTATCATGTTATGAATGGTTGTGTTATTTGGGAGAATGTTGTCTTATTAAATTGTAGGTCATGCTTTGTTTATGATCATATCACCACTCTTTTCATCATTTTGTTAGGATTCCACCTAAGAAAAATGCCTCACAAAAGGGGGAGTTAACTAGGGGTGAGAAGAGGAAGAAGTTGGCGAAGGGTGCGAACCCCGAGCCGACACTTCCATTCTTCGTAACCACAAATATGTGACCGAGGAGTTTATGGGTTCATCCAACATTTCTGGGACTGTAACCCAGAGGTGGAGGAACTTGAGAGAGCCGAAGAGGAGTATTTTAGAGATAGGATTTGCTTGCAAGGACACCTTGGTGGTTCTAGGTTTACTCGAGCCGGTCACATACTTGTTAAGCCGAGTAGGTCTAGAGGGGTATCTCGAGAAACACTCCAAGACATACATTAGGTGGACCCTGGAGTTCCTAGCTACTCTGTGGCCGGTCGTAGATGATGACAGACACAAGGTGATCAAATTCAACCTGGATGATAAGGAGTACAAGATGACCCTCCGGGAGGTTGCGCGAGCCTTTGGGTGGAGGTATGACAAGGAGATCCAGAAGACACACCGAAAAGGGTTACCTTTCTCTCTTGGACAGTTTTGGGTGAAACTAACAGGCACGGATCCAAAGAACCTGTGCAAAAGATACCGCCATAGTTCATCCGAAATTTCGTTATGTTCACCATTTTTTGGCTATGGGAGTCTTTTGCCACGATGAACTAACACAATGCCCAGGTTCAGAAGTTCATTGCCATTTGGAAATAACACCCAAGGGTAACTTTTACTCAAACTTGGTAGGGAATTTTGTGCAGGAATGTTTGGCGATGGGAGACATGAAGAGTGGAAAAATCTCCATGGGAGGTATAGTTGGTCTTTTGGAGGAGTATCTAGGTCATCCTATCACACAAAGGGCTCTAGCTAACTTGTGGAGATCGGGCACAAGGTACAACATAGAGAAGTTAGCGAAGGCATCCATAGTGGGACCGACAACATTGGAGGATAGATATGTATGACACTATGGCGGAGCGAGCACGTGTAGCTTTATGATATTTCCACAACCGGAGCACACTGTCATTGACCATGATACGAGCTTGGATGACCTACTCATTTTTTTGGACCAGAAATTTGAGAGAGAGTTCTATAGAGTTGTTGCCAATCCAGAGATAGATGTTGAGGAGACCGAGGGCAAGTCCACTCCGAGAGCACCTCCAAGTCGCTCTCACTTATCTATGGACATCATGACCACTTGTATTCACTTGGGAACAAGCTTTCAAGCTCTACTCAAGTGTTGCAAGAGGTAGTCCAAGCGATAGGGGGGATTCCCTCGTAAGTGGAAGATCGTAGCTCGAGAATGGATAGTAACCCACCTTGACCCGGGGTCATTTATTGTAGCTGATTAACTTAAGCCGGAGCGGTTGGTAAAAGATATAATTTATAGTTTTGCACCACAATCTTATTGCTACGTTACCTATAGGGTAGTTAGCAGCAAGCCCCGAGTTTTTCCACATAGATGTTAGGTCTAATGTATCTACATAAAACACAAACTTGTATGGGTCATCAATCCGTATGAGTGAAAGGAATGGTTAGTAAAGCAAACCTAAAGGGGGGTTGGATTATTAATCTACAAACTACAAACCATGAAAATTAAATAACACAACTACAATATAAACTAGCAATTGGAAAAATCATTGAGTGACTTGGTTAATCTAATGATTTTATCCTCGATTCTTTCACATAGAGACCTAGGTAAACCTAATAGTGTGTCCATAACACATGGTGTGGCTGATGGAATACACTTCCACATCCCCGTCACGGCAGGTGCTCTCGCAACCTTCCATCAACACTGCGATCGTAATTTTGGGAGTAAAACGAGGTCCGACCGTTGTTGTAGGTCTGATTCTCCCCTGTGCAATTACATCCCAGGCATCCATCGTGAATGCAACTACTCCCCTCAGGTCCTATCAATTTGGCCCAAGGATTGTAGGCACCTTATCTGTGATATTAGGGTTTCTTGTAACCCTAGAGTACTAATATCTAAGCTATATCTATCTGGAACCCTTCATACATCTTTACGAAATTGGCTAAGATTGGTGTGATGGCATGTGGATAAGGGTTACCTCAAATCTCCCATGCACACACCTACGCAGACTCATTCCCCTCCATCCATATAAACATCTAGGTTTCCCTTCCGAGAGGGGCATCGATATATGCGCCTACCATGAATACATCTCAAAGTGTGTGCTTATATGTGGTGTCATATTCATGCATTCAAAGTCAAAAGCAAATCACAATAATATTATGAACACAAGATTAGGGGGAACTATAGAATCTCAAAAGGCATACAGAAATAGCAAAGTCACATAAATTTATCCCCAGGCTATAGAAACTACTCCCTAGACATGAAATTCAAATGAATATTTTAATTCCACATCTCTAGGATCAAAGCAAAATGAAAGATGTAAAGATAAAGTTAAATAAGGAGAAAATCTCTCTACTCTTATAACTACAAGAAAAATATAACATTCTAAATATGAAAACCTAGTAGACTAAGGATCTATATATAGTAATAGGATATTGGGCCTAAAAAAGGCCCAAAATAGGGTAAAACCTAGCTCTGCCGCTGCCCGGTGCAGGGCATCACGGATGACGCGGCCCTTGGCATGTACTTGGCGTGGGACGCAAGGTCTGGCATGGGTTGTGCCTCTTCATCGGCATGGGGCTCATGTACATCAGCGTGGCATGGACCTTCATCATGGTGCAGGGTGTTGGGGTTGGCGCCAGTCGCATTTGGCACTAGCGCGTGTAGCATCGTCTCCTGGTGGGAGCCATCACAGTGCTGAATCTTAAGTTTATAATCCGTGCCCATGACCATTGGCGCGAATCGTGGGCAGTGATGATGCTCGCACAGAAACTTTGACGTGGCTCGTGTATATTCCCACACCCTGCAAGCTGGTCTTAACAAAATGGACTTGGAACGGCATGGGATGCCTAAAATGGGATGCCATGTGCCCATACTTAGCCACATGGTGGGGTTCTTGATTTTGTGCTCACGGGTCGTCGTGTCGGCGCAGGTCGCGCCACTGAATCATGTCGATCTCCTTGGTGTGGGGCATCTCCTCTGGAGATGGCCGTCTCCTCTAGCGCGGGTTGTTGGTTCTAAACCATACACAACCCATGCCATCTCTTTGGTGCTTCGGCCAGCTGAACTAGTTTCCTTTGCTATGGGAGAACCGTTAGTCCAATTTGAGAGGTTTAGTAGTCGATTTTATAGTACTCAAAAAGACAAATCCAATGGAACCATCTTGAAAGGCTAATTCTTCTTCTATCATTCTCGGACTAAGGAATAACTCATCAGACCACGATTCCCCATTTCTCCATTGGACGCTATGAACTCCGTAGCTTCCTATCTTCAGCTTCAATCTCCTTTTACCACGCATTGACAATCGTGGCCTTTTTGTACTACCATTCTAATGAATGGCCTTCGTCTCTACTACCATCCTTGCAGATGGCCTTCAATGTCCTCTACTGCTCTTACGAACGACCTTCACATAGACTGTAAACAAAAAGTATCCACATGCTACCTACTAAAGATGACCAAAAGGAAGATCAAGAAGCATGTGGATACGAGATGTCCATTAGTACCAATTAAGTCCACAAAACACAGGATTTGGACAAGAAAACCAAACATAGCCGTCCAAACCCCTTGTCACGTAAACTCAACTAATACAAGCAATCCACCAAGCAAAAGTAACTAAAAGGGTATGTCAAATGCATCGGTTAACACACGCAAAATGAAGCAGATCATACTCCGCACGCTTAACCCTTTACTCATCCTCGAGTAAAAGGAAGACAAGAAAAATAATCAAGTGAAATGTAGCGTGCAAAGAGAAGTTAATCGAGGCATTCAACTTATTCCAAGATCACCTTGTTTCCCCCAAGAAAGTAATAATCTCACAACTCTCACACTCCCAGAAAGACAAAAATAATCAAACCACCAAAAAGTAAAGTGTGGAAAAATGTAAGCCAAAAAGATGTGTCAAGCTAGTTTACTTTTTCCAAAATGATCCAAAAGCAATCAAAGAGTAGTCTTCAAAAAAAGTCCACCGCGGAAGCATGCATTCAACCTAGTTTTTCTTCTTCTCTCAATTTCTCTCATTTTCCCTAGATGGTCATCCAGGTTTTCATCCTAGCTTTAACACACAAAGGGTTCTCACTTCTCACCTTTTTCTACATGGCCTCTCATTTTTTTCCTAGGCACATAATCCTAGCCGGGCCTAGCCTCTCATTTTTATACAGGCCTTTCGACCTATTCGGGCTTTTCCTAATGTTACCCAAGTCGCCCTTTCACTTGTCCAGGTTTTTGTAAAACTTTTTTTTTCATTTTTTCATGTTTTCCAATATTTTTGGTGTAGCATAAACATGCCCCAAAAGTGTGCTTTTATACTACAAAAGATAGTCTCACATAAAAAAATACATCACCAATTTCCTAAAACATCCTACCCTATGAAAACTAGAAATCCCTAGCATAGCATGTCATGCCATCGAATGTCCATCCAAAATCATCCCTAGACAAAATCCAACATAATCAATCACACAAAAAAACTACAAAAGAAAATCATGAAATGCACCGAGGAAATCCAAAATGACAACTCCCTAAGTGCACACTACTCCCTCCCCACACATTGCCCATGCAAAGTGTCCAATGGACAAAATCATATCAAAACATAAGTGAGGTAGGTAGAATAGTGGTACTCACTCTCGAGGTCCTAAAGGGCCTTCGTCCTCGTGACTTATGCAGCTCATATCCACGTACCTGGTTGCTTGTAGTGTGACCTCAATGCTATCCAATCGCGAACTGAGTTCATCCACTTAAGAGCGCATTCCCCCTATCGCTTGGACTACCTCTTGCAACACTTGAGTAGAGCTAGAAAGCTTGTCCCCAAGTGAATGCAAGTGGTCAATGATGTCCATAGATAAGTGAGAGTGACTATGGGGTGCTCTCGGAGTGGACTCACCCTCGACCTTCTCAATATCCAACTCCTGGTTGGCTATAAATTTCTAGAATTCTCTCTCAAACTTCCTGTCAGCAAAATAAGTAGGTCATTCAAGCATGTTTCATGGTCAATGGCGGTACGCTCTGGCCGTGGAAGGATCATAAAGATACACGTGCTCACTCCACCATAAAGCCATGCATATATACCCTCTGATTTCATTGGTCCCACCATAGATGCCTTAGCTAACTTCTCAATATTATACCATGTTCCCGATCTCCCCAAGTTAGATAGAGGCCCTAGTGTAACCGGATGACCTAGATACTCCACTAAAAGACTAACCATGCCTCCCATGGAGATTTTTACATTCTCCTATCTCCTAAAACTAAGCATTCCTGCACAAAGTACCACACCAATTTTGGGTAAAAGTTACCCTTGGGAGTCATTTACCAAAGGCAATAAACATCTGAACCCAGGCATTGCATTAGTTCACTGCGGCAAAAGACTCTCATAGCTAACAAATGGTGACAGAACACCAGATGAACTATGGCAGTATCTTTTGCAAAGGTTCTTCCATTCTCTGCCCATTAGTTGCACCAAAAAGCGCCCAAGAGAGAAAGGTAACCCTTGTCGGTGTGACTTCTGGATCTCCTTGCCATACCTCCACCCAAAGTCTCGTGCAACCTCCCGGTGATGGTCATCTTGTACTCATATTTGTCCAGGTTGAATTTAATTACCTTGTGTCCACATCATCTATGGCCGGCCATAAAGTAGCTCGAGACTCTAGGGTCTACCTAATGTACATCTTGGATTGTTTCTCAAGAAACTCCTCTAGACCTACTCGGCTCAACATGTAAGTGACTGGCTCGAGTAAACCTAGAGCTGCCAAGGTGTCCTTGCAAGAAAACCTCGTCTCCAAAATACTTCTCTTCGACTCTCAAGTTCTTCCACCTCTGGGCTGCAGTCCCAAAAATATTGGATAAACCCATAAACTCCTTGGTCAAATGCGGGGTTACAAAGAACGGAAGTTGTCAGCTCAGGGTTTGCACCCTTCATCAACTTCTTCCTCTTCTCACCCCTAGTGGACTCTCCTTTCTCTGAGGCATTCTTCTTAGGTGTAATCCTAATAAAGCATGGTTTACAATTCAGTGAGAAAACATTCTCTCAAATAATCCAAACATTCATAACATGATATTCAAAGCATATGGACTATTCAAACAAGAACATGTTTCATCAAACATCAATCTCATGTAAGTTATCACCAACCCATTCAATTAAATTATACAACCAAGATTCATTCTCCCCCAGATCACCCAACACTGAAGATCATATCTTAAGCATAATAGCACATCAATCCTCCCAACATCCTCCTCAACATAAGATCATGCATACAAACTCAAGCTCAAACACATAATTCAAAATACACTCATTCAAGATTCATTCTTCAAATAACACCACCACAGTGTCAAATAAAGTACATAAACTAGGATTTGCAAGAACCGCAAAAGAAGAAGCAAAAATTGCCAACTTTTGGAAGAAAAGCTTCAATTCTTTTTTGAGTTCACCAAGAGTGTGTGAGAGTGAGTGCTTATTGAGAAGAAAGAATGTATCAAATGATAGAATTAGGTGGAGAAATGTACTGTGGAAATGGAACCTCAGCCTAGGGGACTAAGGTGAGAGGTACAATTAAGATAAGAATGGAATTTAAAAATGTTCAATTTTGGGGACAATAGTACAAGCCAATTAATTCCAAGGGATTTGGAGGCATGTTCAAAAATCCTAAGGAATTAGGGAATTCCAAAATTCTTGAACCAAACATGCATCTTTGAATTTTAGAATCAGAATTTTTGAAAATGTACATTATCAGAACAAAGAAAATTTAAAAATTGGTGTAGTGCATAAAATGGGTGTCTGGCGCGAAGTATAGCCTCGCGCCAAACCTCCTAGAATGAGGCATAGCCTTGCGCCAAACCCTGGCATAAGGTATAGCCTCTTGTCATTCTAGTCTCGGCATGAAGGCATCCACCAAATTTCTCCCTACTCCTCAGTTTTTCCCACTTTTTCAAAAGACTGTCACCCATCCAATTTAGTTCCAATAAAAACACAATCACGAGTCTCAAAAACAAATTTCCAAACCAACAAGAGTTTCATTTCGAAAATCCACATAGCAAAATATAGATTCATGGAAAATCTAACTACTTACTAATCAAAAAATGAAATAAAAAAACACCGTATATTTATTGTCATCCTCGCGACTTATTTTCTTTCATGCATTCTATTTAAACACACTTACCGGTGGGTCTCTAGAATTGCCATCAGTAACTCCACCCACGATGATATCATCGTGGAGATATCTCCACAACGAGCCATCCTTACCTTCGGACCTCTTGTCCACCAATAGGAATGAATCTCCATGTCTTTCCATCATTGAATTCGTGAATGTCACTTCGGGGATTAAGGAAGTTCGAGGAGGCTTTAAACTCTTGACCATTTCCCTTTCCCACTGCAATTTGGTTAGAATAGAAAAACAATTTAGCACACACATATTATTCATTGCATCATTGAATTCATTGGATTCATCATTATCATCATCATGGGACTCATTCAAACATTCATGCACATTTTTCATGCAAGAAGACTCATCATGTTCATCAAATAAGGTTACACATTTACACATCAAAGATGACTTTTTTGAATCATGCCTAGACTTATAGATATCAAATTCCTCTCTATACATGTCATCTTCCAGAGTTAATGTTCCCAAATGGACATCGATTTTAGTCTTAGACGTTTTAAGAAAAGGTCTCCCCAAAAGTGTTAGGGGTGCACTTCCGTCTTGCCCCACATCTATGACATAAAAGTCTGCCGAAAAAACCAACTTGCCCACTTCCACCATCACATCCTTTACTAGTCCACGGGGACTAGCTTGGTAATGATCGACAAGTTGAACAATTACTCTAGTATCCATAAGCTCACCTATTTCTAGGCATTCATATAGACTAAATGGGATAACATTAATAGATGCACCTAGATCTATCATGGCATGTTCCACAAGTTTACCACCTAAAGAGATAGGGATAGAAAATATTACGTGGTCATCACATTTCTTAGGCAAGTTCCTATGATTCAAAATGGCGACACCTCCCATTTTTAAGTATCCTAATCTCTTAGTTGGCCTACTCCTTTTCTTTGTGCATGCAACTATAAAAAATTTAGCATAAGATGGAACATGTTCAACCAATTCCAAGATAGGGATGGTTAACTCGACCTTTTCAAAGACTTTTCGAATGTTTGCATCATCGATCACCACCTTTGACCATCCTCTCAAATTTGGAAATGGAGGTGGGATGGTGACTTGTGCCTCGGGCGGTGGAAGTTCCTTGGAGGGTGCTTCCTTGACCACAATTTCGTCTTCTTCAAAGTGTCCTTTGGTAGCCTCAACTACTTTGTCATCCTCTTGCATTATCCTCTTTTCGGTCTAGCGGACTTCCACCCCACTTATCAATTTAAGAGCACTCACATTCCTGGGATTTAACCCCAGTCGGAAAGGTAGTTTGTCGAACGATGTGGCCTCAAGTCGGCTTATTGAGGTGGCAAGTTGCCCTACTTAAACTTCAAGATTTTTAATACTTGAGCAGGCTCTATTGCTAAGGTCCTAAATTTATCTCCTTGTCCGCTCCGCAAAGATCTCATGTTTCTTCCGCAATTGACCGATGGTTTACAAGATCTCATCCCTTTCTCACTTGTAAAGTGAAGCATGATTGTTGATTTTTTATTAATTGAGAAGGCTCTATTCCAAAGTCCTCAATTTCTCTCCTCGTCCGCTCCACAAAGATCTCATGTTTCTTCCCCAATTAACTGATGGCTTCTAAGATCTCATCCTTTTCCGACTTATAAAGTGAAGCATAATTGTTGGAAGGACCTTCACCTCCAGAATATGGTTGAGGTGGAGCTTTTCCTCCCCGGTACCCTTGAGTTTAGTTGTCCTACCTTTATCAGAAATTGGGATAATCTCTATACCTCGTGTTGAATGAATTTGTGTAGGGGACCACCCTTTCATCTCCTGGGTTCCCTCAAAACCCTTATTGTTGGCCCCTAGCGAATTGAGGTATTTCCTGGTTGTCGTAGTCAATTGCCTTCACCTCTTGTAGATTATCTACGACTTCGGGGCACGCTTCGGAATTTTGGTTGAGGTTGCAAACTCCACACACTTGGACTTGATGCACTTTTCCTTGAAAAGGCTCCTTCATCATGGAAGCAAGAGCTTGGACTTGCTCCTCCAAATTAGGTAAGTGACTGGGTTCATCTAAGGCCTTCACTCTTGATCTAGTGCCAAATTTTTACATACCATTTGCCATTTCCTAAAAAAGTGCCATTGCATCCATGGGGCTCTTGTTCGCTATTGAACTGTTACATGCAGCATTTACCATCTACATGTCTTCGTCGCACAATCTCTCAAAGAAGTAATACACCTAATCTTCTTCTTTAAATGGGTGATACGGACAACTTTCCAAAAGTTACTTGAAGCGCTCCCAATAGTTGTACATACACTCATTGGCACCTTGGGTGATGTTCAAAAACTGTTTCTTCACCCCGACAGACTTGGATGCCGGAAAGTATTTTTCTAGAAATCTCCTCTTCATGTCTATCCACGATCCAATACACCCCAGTGGTAGATAATAGAGCCAATCTTTTGCACTACTTTTTTGGGAGAACGGGAAGGCTCTATGGTTGTTGTCATCTTCAGACACTCCCGCATACTTCATGTTAGTGCACACCAAATGGAACTCTAAAAGATGTTTTTTCAAGTTCTCACCCTCCAATCCATGGAAAGTAGTTAGGAAATGGATCATGCCACTCTTAAGCTCATAGCTCACATTAGCAGGTAATGGCGGGAAGGTGATGCGAAGAGGTTGATTCTCCAAGTTAGGTGCCATGAGCTCCCGTAAGGTGCGGTTATCTTTCGCCATCTCTAACGGACCTTCTACTACTACTGCTTGACTCGGTTGAACTTGTGCCCTAGTTCTTCACCTCTTTCTCCTCCAACCACCAGTGTTTTCATTCAGGTAGTGTAAGATGCATAGATTATTGGCATGGGTGTGTGCCATAAATTAGGGCCAACAATACCCATCCGAGTACAACACTAGAAAACATATCATAACAAAATAACTATAACAATAGCTCCGACCAAGAGCCAAAAAACATATAAAAGCTACACTCACTACTCTACTAACGTGTTGTGCCTAAGTTTATGCCTAGACTGACAGCATCCCCGGCAACGGCGCCAAAATTTGACCTTCCTCAACCAAGGGTCATTAATTGCAGCTAATTAACCCAAGCTGAGGACATTAGGTCAAAGATATAATTTATAATTCTGCACCCCGATCTTACTGCTACACTACTTAGAGGGTAGTTAGCGGCAAGCCCTGGGTTTGTCCACAGATATGATAGGTCTAATGTATCTACTCAAAAACCGACCTCATACGGGTTGTCAATTCACATGAGTGAAAGGAATAGCTAGTATAGAAAACATGCAAGGGGGGAGGGTTTGGATTTTCAATGTACAAACTACAAAACATGAAAAGTAAATAACATTACTACAATATAAACTAGCACTTGGAAAAATCATTGAGTGACTTGGTAAATTGAATGCTTCTATCTTTGATTCTTTCACATAGAGACCTAAGTAAAACCCGGATAAGGTTGAAACCCAAAAGGGAAACTTAGGTAATATTGGGAAAAGCCCAGATAGGTCGAAAGACCTAGGTAAAAGTGAGAGGCTGAGTCTGGCTAGGTTTACAAACCTAGGAAAAATGAGAGGCCAAGTGGAAAAAGGTGAGAATGTGAGTACCATTTTTGTGTTAAAGCTAGGATGAAAACTTAAAGGCTCCTAGGGAAAATGAGTGAAATTGAGAGAAAGAAAACTAGGCTAACGATATATTTGCATCCTTTATTGTAACTAGGTTTAGAATTTAAAGTTATCCCTATGTTACAACCAAGTCGACGACTCTTGGATTTCCTTGGTGGATTTTTTTGGGGACGACTCTTTGATTGCTTTTGGGGATCATTTTGGGAAAAGTAAGCTAGCTTGGCCCTTATCTTCTTTGCTTACCTTTTTCTACATTTCAATTTGGGTGATTAGATTACTTAGGTTCTTTGGGGAGTGTGAGAATTGTGAGATTCTTGCTCTTTTGGGGGAAACAGGGTAATCTACGAATAAATTGAATGCCTTGGTTAACTTATGCCTGCACACTACATTTCGCTTAGTCCTTTTCTTATCTTCATTTGCTCGAAGACGAGTAAAGAATTAAGTGTGAGGGATCTGATGTTCTTCATTATGCGTGTGTTAACCATTGCATTGAACGTAATAATTGGTTCTTTTAATATGTTGGATTGCTAGTATTAGGTAGGTTTACATGACAAGGGGTTTAGATGGCCATGTTTGGTTTTCTTGTCTAAATCCCGCATTTTGTAGACTTAATTGGTACTATAGGACATCTTGTATCCATGGAAACCTAGATCTTCTTTTTTAATCATCCTTAGTAGGTCACTCGTAGGTAATTTTTGTTACATTCTATGTGAAGGTTGTTCGCAGGGGCAGTAGAAAATATTGAAGGTCGTTTGTAAGGATGGTAGAAGAGGTCAAAGGTCATTCACATTAGAATAGTAGTAGAAAAAGGCCACGGACATTACATCGTGGTAGTGGAAGAATGGAGCCAAAGATAGGTGGCATTGAAGTTCAAAATGGCTAAGGAAGAAATGGAGAATTGTGGTCCAAGAGTTGTGCCAAATTTTGGGAATGATCCAAGAAGAATCAGATTTTGAGGTTGGTTCCATTGTATTCATCTCCTTGAAAACCATAAAATCGACTACAAGAACTCTCAAAGTGGACTATCAATTCAATCGTAGCAAAGGAAAGAAATTCAGTCGGCCGAAGCATCAACGAGTTGGTGCGGACCGCTCATGAGTAGCACCAAGCAAGGTACCAATAGCCTACATCACACTATATGGTACGCGCTAAGGATCTCTGGCACGGCCGCACCAAGACCTGGTGCGAGATACGCTAATCTCAACGGCCCACATGCTCAAGTGCCCTTTTTAATTCTAAAATGGCTATGTATGGACCATCCCATTTTTTATGGATCACGCCTTTCAAGTGTAAAATGCCAAGACCAACTAGCGAGATATGAAGAATTGAGCAGCTTGCGCCAAAATATTGAGCAAAAAGAGGATTCACATAACGGCCCGTGCCAAAAGACAAGGCCCACGGATCCCAAGTGTAAAAATGACTATCCTGATGATGGGCCATGCCAGACGATGGGGACCACGCCTGACACGACCTGTACCAAATGCCACGGTGCGTGCTAGGGAGGTGGCATAGCCCGCACTAGATCCCACGGCACCCACTAGCATGGATCAAACGGGTCGTGCCAAATCTGGCGCCCCGTGTCGACATGAGCCAAGGAGGCGGTGTGGACCATGCTATCCACGGCGGTCCGTGCCAGTGGCGGCTCAATTAGGGTTTCACATTATTTTGGCCTATTTTGGGCCTAGAGAGAGAAACATTCTCTCTTCTTTCTTTCTTTCCTTTTTATTTTTTTTTTAACCTAGGATTTGGAATTCAAATCTATACTTGAATTCCATTTCTAGGGAGTAGTTTCTATGGCTTGGGGATAATTGTATTCATGTGTTGATTTATGCTTTGGTGAGATTCTTAGTTAATTCTAATTATTGTGCTTGCTATATTATTATAGCTTGTTCTTCTTTGTTGTAATTGCATGCATGATATACTTTATTAGCACACACTCAAGTCTACATTCATATTGGTGCAAATATTGATACCCCATGGGAAAGAGAAACCTCGGATGTGATTTGGATAGCAGGGTCTGGTTCCCCGTGAGTATGTGCACGTAGGTCTTTTCTAAGTTTTACTGTTACATTGCCAGCACATCAGTCTTAGCTTACTATTTAGTCTGAAGGGTTACTGGTAGAGATAGCAAAAAGTATCAAGCTAGGGTTGTAGGAGGTCCTAGTGTCATAGATAAGGTTCCTACCCTCCCTTTGCATGTTTTATAGGCCTAGAGAGTAGAGCATACATTGTGGGGTGCCCGGGACATAATCGTAGAGAGGAGAAATAGACCTATAACAAGGGTTGGACCTTGTTGTACTCCCCTACTTATCATGTTGTGGTCGCCCATTAAGGCTAACCGAGTGTTTTGCCATACACTTTTCTTTTATAGTATGTGGTTGTATAACCCTACACGTTTTACAAATGTGATGATATAACCCTACAAGTTTTTGGAATGGGCTAATATAACCATATCAGTTTTCATAATGTGTTGATATAACCCTACCAGTCCGGTGGCAGTCTGGCGGTGGGTAAGGGTAAAATTGTCCACCCTAATTAAACTTTTGTTCTGGGGTATTTTTTCATTTTAGGGGGGGTCAACGATCGAAAAAGCACGGTCAATGCCCATATGTCCACTTGAGGGTTCACAAGTAGAGAGCCTTCTATTAAAGGTGCCAATGGAAGGCAGCTTTTAAATTTTGCTTAAAACCGCCATAAAAAGAGACTTCTAAACTCGAAAGTAGTATTTTGGACCCCACTTTTTGAAATAAAGGTGGTTAAATCACAATTGAATGTTGTTTGGGAATAACCACCTTTAATTAGGGCTAATTATAGGCAATTTAAGGTAGAACTGCCTTTAATTAGCCCTAATTAAAGGTGGTTTGGTATAAATGCCTTTATAAACAAGTTTTTTCAAGTTCAAAAGATGGATACGAGAATAGTCCCGAGCTCGTAAAGGCCTATTGGTCAATTTTACGAAGGGCAAATTAAGTTTTTAAGTTCATACTATATTCAGGCCATGTTTCCAAACTCAAAAACTGTTCTTCTAAGCAATAATTAATTCAAAATACATTTCCAAGTTTGGAAATGGTGAAATATATAAAAAAAACACAAACCTAGCATTAAATGCTCCTAAACCCTAAGATTTTGAAGAATAAGCTCCATTTTCTTTCCCTCTCATGAAGAAATGATTTCATACTTGAAAGTGCATCATTTGCCATAGGAGAAGGTTAGTTTTATGAAAATGATATACTTGAAAATATTGAATTAATATTAAGGGTGATGTATTTATTGTTTTGTATATTTATATGTTCAATTAGTGCTTGAGATTAGCTAGGGCTATGATTTCTATTGATAGAATCCTCATGGGTTGCATTGTAATTGACTTTTAAGATAATGGATCAAAATGAACTCATGGTGGGGTGCGAGCATGGTCGAATCATTTATTTCATTACCGATTGAATATGCTTCTAAAAAAGGTGGGGTGCGAGCATGATGCCCATGCAAGGACTGTAGAAATGATGTGTATTTAGGGAGGAAGAAGATGTGGGACATCTCATAATGAGGGGGTTCCAAACAAGATACACTCGTTGGGTATGGCATGGGGAACTTGGGGAAGTTGGGGAAGCCTCTCATATCATTGAACAAGAGAGAACGATGGTGTGAGATGAATTAGATGGCAATGTGGAGTTTTATGAGACGGTGGAAGATATTGTAAGGGAGTTCAAAGGTAAATGATAGCGGGCGGTCGTCGTACCCATATTCAAAGATAATTTATAAGCCCTTTTTGCTTACTTTCTACAACTAGGTAGATATCGGCAAATCGGGGTCGTCCAAGGAGAAGAGGGATCTTCCTAAGCGCTTAAGCACAAATGGTTGATATTATGCTAGGAGTAGATATATATACATACACATAAAAGCATGTAAAAATGGGGTGTTTGGTTGGTTGGTTGTCCTAAGTTATGAGAATAAATAAAAGACAAGATAACTAGCAAGGTCAAGTGACTATGCTAATCATCAAACAAAACTAAGAAAAGGGGTTTTTAAAGCTACAAAGATAAAAAGCCTTGGGGGCAAGGGATATCCACTTCCAAATCTAATGTAGGTCATTGAACTATTCACTCATTCTATCATATAGCATTACATGACTCAACATCAACATACCCATCTAGCAAGAATCACAACACATTATGCACAAGAAGTTCTAAGTTCATGCTCGTAGATTTTCATGCAAAGGAGCTACGGAATTTGTCACGTTCCTAACACCTAACCAATTCAATCATACAAGCACTCCCTATGCTCAAACAACTCATGGCACAAATGAAGTGAAACACACCATCAAGAATACATAAATGCTAAATAACAAATGCTTCAAGGATGAATTAAAATCATCTATCCAATACTTCAACTACTTGTTGTGAAGATAAATCTTCCATCCTTCTTAGTTCGTAGTTTGCAAGAGTGAATTCGACATCTCTTGTCAAACCTCACCAATGACTCCCCTATTGCTAGGAGTATCCCATTGATGGCATTTAATCATGAAGAACCAACAAGCTTGGCAATACTTATGACCACTACACCATGACTAAGCTTTTAACAAATTCATGCAATTACACGAGATTGGATGAACGTGCAACGCACATTCATCCAAGAGCATATAACTCTCTCGTTTGCTACACAAACGAACATGACAAAGAGTTCAACATCAATCACATTCATCTAGCACATTATCAATCCATCAATACAATCAAAAGCTCTAAAACATACTCATACATTCCTAACAAGGAAAGGGGGAAATCAACCCAAATCCCCCAAACCCTAGCTAGCAATTCATACAAGTATTTCATATGCTCAAGCTTTTAACAACATCAACAGAAAGTCACGAGTGACGATCTGGATGATCAAAACCAAGTTTATTTAACGTCGTCGGCATGACTCACTTCCCTCCTTGGAGTTTACTCACAAACCGGGTCAAGGAGATCAACGTCCTCTTCTTTCTCCGATACAAAAGTCTCGTGGTAAGGTTTCAACCGTTGTCCATTAACCTTAATGGTATTGGACTTAGCTCGATCTAGAATCTCCACTGCACCATGCGGGAATACCTTAACCACCTCAAAAGGACCGATCCATCGGGACCTTAACTTACCTGGGAATAGGCGAAGGCGAGATTGTAATAGGAGGACCTTCTGACCAACGTCAAAATCCTTCCTGATGATCATCTTGTCGTGCCATGCCTTTGTCTTCTCTTTGTAGATCTCGGCATTCTCATAGGACTCCCTCTGGATTTCATCCAGTTCCTCCAATTGCAACTTCCTATGCAAACCGGCTTCATCTACATCAAGATTAAACTATTTGACCGCCCAGTAAGCCTTGTGCTGAATTTCCACCGGTAGATGACAGGGCTTACCAAACACTAACCGGTATGGGGACATACCGATTGGTGTCTTGTAAGCCATTCTATACGCCCACAAGGCATCATTCAACCGAGAACTCCAATCCTTCCGGTTAGGGTTAACCGTTTTGTGAAGGATTGACTTGATTTCCCGATTGGAAACTTCGGCTTGTCCATTGGTTTGTGGGTGATAGGCGGTGGATGTCTTGTGAGTGACGCCATACTTCTTTAGGAGTGCCGCTATGGTCCGATTGCAAAAAATGTGTGCCACGGTCACTAATCAAGGCTCAGGGTACCCCAAACCTAGAAAATATGTTATCTTTCAAGAATTCAGTAACCACTTTAGAATCGTCAGTCCTAGTGGGTTTTGCTTCAACTCACTTCGATACATAATCAATAGCAAGAAGAATGTACGTAAAGCCACAAGAACTAGGGAAAGGCCCCATAAAGTCAATACCCCAAACATCAAAGATTTCACAGTACAAAAGAGGTTTTTGGGGCATTTCATTCCTAGTGGAGATATTTCCTACTCTCTGGCATTTATCACAAGATTTGCAAAAGGTGTATGCATGCTTATTCAACGTAGGCCAATAAAACCCACTCTCTAAAACTTTCCTAGCGGTACTCTTTGCTCCAAAATGACCGCCACATGCATGAGAATGACAAAATTCAAGAATTGAGTGTATTTCACTATCAGGGATACATCTCCTAACAACTTGATCCGCACAATGTCTCCACAAAAAGGGATCATCCCACACATAATATTTCGCATCACTCCTTAACTTATCCTTTTGGGCCTTAGAAAAATGATGAGGGAATTTACCAGCGACAAGAAAGTTTACAATGTCGACATACCATGGTTGGAGATCCCTAATGGTGAACAATTGTTCATCAGGGACTTCTCAAAGATAGCATCTCCTCTATGCAAATTGTGAATATTATGTGTGATTATGTGCTACTTGTGAATATTTGTTAGTTTGGTTTTATTTTGATTTCTTAGTTAATTTGCCATTTTCGCTTGGCTTGGAGACGTATTGTCTGAGTTCTTGGTGTATGGTTCGCACGCGATCCTCTTCACAAGAACCCTTACACTACGACCCCGAGTTGGAGTTGAATTTGAGATGGGCTAGGAGGCTTTCTTTGGAAAGTGTGAATAACACCCCTCCTAGTGACCATTTTACGGATACATCTTCATCAATGGAACATCAAATCGAGCAAGAAGATGAGAATCCGAGAAGGGAACCACACCATCCTTTGGGACAACCCTTGTTGAGAGAAATCATGGCACCCAATCTTGAGCAACAACCGATGTGCATTGAGTACCCAGTGGTTGGGCCAAATGGGCATTTCGAGCTGAAAACCGGGTTCATCAATATGCTACCCGCATTCCTTGGAAGGCAAGGGGAGAATGCCAACAAGCATCTCACTGAATTTCACTTCTTGTGTAGCGGTACGGTTCCTCATGGAGTGGATGAAGATTTTTACAAGTTGAAGGCATTCCCTTTCACTCTTAAGGATGGTACTAGAGATTGGCTCCGTTACCTACCGCCAAGGAGCATAAAGAGTTGGCTTGATTTGAAGACAAAATTTCTCGCCAAGTACTTCCCGGCCTCGAGGTCTACTGCTATGAAGAAAGACATAAGCAACATTCTGCAGTGGCATGAAGAGTCTTTCTTCGAGTATTGGGAGAGATTTTAGATGCTCCTCGCAAGTTGTCCCTACCATGGCTATTCGGAGGGAGATTTGGTGTATTACTTCTATAATGGCCTTCTTGATGAAGACCAAAGGCTGGTTAGAAGTTCTTGTGGTGGCACCCTCGGAAACAAAATGCCCACCGAAGCCATGCAACTATATGAAGAGCTAGCGGAAGAGTCGAGGAATTTTAGCTCAAGGGCTGATTTGAGGAGGAGAAACCCAATACCTGCAAGTGACTTTGCCAACAGTGGGAAATTGGAGGATCAAGTCACGGCCCTCACATCCATGGTGAAGACCTTGATGACAAAGCCTGGAGGAAATGCGCCACATGTTAAGTCATGTGAAATTTGCTACTTGGCGCACCCTACGGACACATGCCCCACTCTACAAGAAGATTACGTTGAGGAAGTAAGTGCTATGGGGTATCAGGGAAATCAAGGGTACCAAGGTAACTATGGGTATCAAGGTGGTCAAGGCTACCAAGGTAACCAAGGCTACCAAAGGTACCCAGGGTACCAAAACTGGCCGTATAGTTCGGGAAATCATGATCACCCGAACCTCCGGTATGGAAACCCTCAAGGAGGCCAGAACTCTCAACCGTACAGGCTTCTCCCACAACAATACCGGCCACCTCAACAACAGTTCCAAAGGCTTGAAGACAAACCCCGAGACCGAGGGGAGGGCTCGGGGCTATCCAAGGATGAGGTGTTGCAAGCTATTCACCGATTAGGCATGAGTGCTGAAAAGAGCGAACAATTCCAAGATGAGGCTTTGATTGGGGGATACTTTTTTTTTATTCCTATTTTTTTTCTTATTATTTTTTCTCTTTTCCCTTTTTTTTCTTTCATATTTCTCTTTTCTTTTTTCTTTTTTTTCAAAGTTTCTGAGCACGTCGCGACTCGTGACGAGCGTCGCGAGGTCATCGCGAGTCGCGGAAAGTTGAATCCGAAAGGCCAAAATTTCCCAAAAGTTTCTGAGCCCATCGCGACTCGCGACGAAGCTCATCGCGACTCGTGACGAGCGTCGCGAGGTCGTCATGACTCGCGGAAAGTGGGATTCGAAGCCCAAAAATTTCCAAAAAATTTCTGAGCCCATCGCGACTCGCGACGAAGTTCATCGCGACTCGCGACGGGCAACTAACCTGGCACTCTGAAAATTTTTCTGCTTCTTTCTCTTATCCAAGTTCTTCCTTCTCGAATTCAAGTATTTTCCCCTTCCAAAATCCAATGCCTTGGCTTCAAAATTGCTACAAAATCATGGAGAAAACAACCCGTGAAAAGCATAAAGCAAAACAATGAAGCTTAATGATAAAAGCTCAAAACTAAACAACATCAACAGAAAGTCACGAGTGACGATCCGGATTATCAAAACCAAGTTTATTTAACGTCATCGGCATGACTCACTTCCCTCCTTGGAGTTTACTCATAAACCGGGTCGAGGAGATCAACGTCCTCTCCTTTCTCCGCTACAAAAGTCTCGTGGTAAGGTTTCAACCATTGTCCATTAACCTTAATGGTATTGGACTTAGCTCGATCTAGAATCTCCACCACACCATGCAGCGGCGCCATTTTGATAGCGGGCAGTCGTTGCACCCCTATTCAAAGATAATTTATAAGCCCTTTTTGCTTACTTTCTACAATTAGGTAGATAGTGGCAAGTCGGGGTCGTCCACGAAGAAGAGGGATCTTCCTAAGCGTTTAGGCACAAAAGGTTGATATTAGGCTAGGACTAGACATATATACATACATATAAAAGCATGTAAATGAGGGGGGGGGGGTTTGGTTGGTTGGTTTTCCTAAGTTACGAAAGTAAAAAGACAAGATAACTAGCAAGGTCAAGTGACTATACTAATCATCAAACAAAACTAACAAAAAAAAGGGGTTTTAAAACTACAAAGATAAAAAGCCTTGGGGGCAAGGGATATCTACTTCCAAATCTAATGTAGGTCATTGAACCATTCACTCATTCTATCATATAGCAATACATGACTCAACATCAACATACCCCTCTAGCAAGAATCACAACACATTATGCACAAGAAGTTCTAAGTTCATGCTCATATATTTTCATGCAAAGGAGCTACGGAATTCGTCACGTTCCTAACACCTAACCAATTCAATCATACAAGCACTCCCTATTCTCAAATAGCTCATGGCACAAATGAAGTGAAACACACCATCAAGAATACATAAATGCTAAATAACAAATGCTTCAAGGATGAATTAAAATCATCTATTCAATACTTCAACTACTTGTTGTGAAGATAAATCTTCCATCCTTCTTAGTTCGTAGTTTGCAAGAGTGAATTCGACATCTCTTGTCAAATCTCACCAATAACTCCCCTATTGCTAGGAGTATCCCATTGATGGCATTTAATCACGAAGAACCAACAAGCTTGGCAATACTTATGACCACTACACCGTGACTAAGCGTTTAACCAATTCATGCAATTACACGAGATTGGATGAACATGCAACGCACATTCATCCAAGAGCATATAACTCTCTCATTTGCTACACAAACGAACATGACGAAGAGTTCAACATCAATCACATTCATCTAGCACATTATCAATCCATCAACACAATCAAAAGCTCTAAATCGTACTCATACATTCCTAACAAGAAAAGGGGGAAATCAACCCAAATCCCCCAAACCCTAGCTAGCAATTCATACAAGTATTTCATATGCACAAGCTTTCAACAACATCAAAGAAATCAACAATTAACATTCAAAGCATAATAAATGCACAATAGCAAAAACACCAAATAGATAGATAAAATGATTCTTACTACATAGAAGTGGAAGTTTCAATCCTTTGCTCCCAAGATAAAAACTACCCTAGATAAACAAAACCCATAACATAGAACAACAATCTACAAAGAAAGAAGAAGAAATGGAAGAAAATGGTGAAAAGTAGGGTTTTGGAGCCCCAAAGGCGGGCTTGGAAGCTTTGGAGAAGAAGGGGTGAAGAGGTATTTATAGGGGAAGAAAAAGGGCAGAAAAACGCTGCTGCAGGGCTGAATTCATGCTGTCGTCGCGACTCGCGACCAGTTCCATCGCGAGTCGCGACCAGATCAGTAAACTCCAGCCCTGTTTTGTTTTGCTTCCTCCGGGTGAACCGTTTATCCGTTTCGAGAGTTCTTGTAGTCGATTTTATAGCGCTCAAGAAGAGGAATCCAATGGTACCACTCTTGAAGGCTGATTCTTCTCGGAAAATTATGAAAACTCTGGACCATCCTTCACCCGTTGCTTTGCTCTCCTTTCTTCACCTCTTCACTTCTTCAAATCTTCAAAAAGCCCAAGTGTAAGTCTTCAAATCTTCAAAGATATCTTTCAAAGTCTTCAAATCTTCAAAGTCTTCAAACAAATCACCTTGTCACACAAAATCATCTAAAAAGTGATAAAAACGTCAAAGTCGTTTTTATCCCTCCTTAAATGATTTCAAGGCAGAATGCCACATGTAGAGCACAAAATTATACAAAATCCAATCCTAAAAACCCTAATATAACCGCATAAAATGGCCTCATCAGTAAACCATAGTTGTTACAAGCTTTTATTGATGAAAAAAGTACGCCAACGGTTCAAAAACACTCAGTATTTGAAGGCAAATTTTGGATGGACTGATAAGTCGATGGCGGGGGCTCTTGAGATGTTTAGAGATTTGCTTCTCGGAGGTAATCTAATGTCCAATAAGTTGTATGCGGAAAAAAACATTCTATGCCCAATGGAAATGTAATTGCAAAAAATCCATGCATGCCCAAACGATTGTATGTTGTATAGGGGAAGTGTTGGTAAAGATCGGGAAACATGTTGCGTATGTTGCAATTCTCGGTACAAGTTGAAGAGAGGTGGGATTACGGTGGGTGTGGAAGTTCTATTGAAATTAAAGAAAATGACACTGGCAAAAGTGTGATGGTACCTCCCTATCATTCCCCGTATGAAGAAGCTATATCCGTGTAGGGAACATGCAAAGTTGTTGCGTTTACACACAGATAGGGACCGACCAGCAGATATATTCTAAGGTATACTTCAGATGGTGAGCAGTGAGGAAGGTTAATGCCTTATACCCCAAATTTGGTAGTGAATCCTGACCTTTGAGGTTAGGCTTTTGTACAGACAATATGAATCTTTTAGGTAATATGAGTAGCACACATAGCTTTTGGCCTGTTATTTGGTCATTTACAACCTTCCGTGTTGGTTGACCATGAAACGTAAGTATGTGTTATCTTTGATAATACCAGGCCCGAAGCAAACAGGTAACGATATTGATGTGCATCTTTCTCCTCTTGTGGAGGATCTGTTAACTTGTTTAATGATGGTGTTAGAATGTATGATGGTTTGGTTGAAGATTTCTTCACTTTGAAAGCTATGTTATTTTGCACAATTAATGATTTCCCTGCTTGTGTTAATTTTTTTGGGTATTCTGTGAAAGGCCACTTTGTTTGTCCTATCTATGAGAAAGCTACATATTTTTTTTCAATTGAAACAGGATCGTAAAATCGTTAATCAGGGGTACTAGAGGTTTCTTCCTGAGGGGCACCCATGGCGTCTAACGAAGAAATGGTTCAATGAGAAAGTGAAGGCCTTGTCACTATCATTAAGTAGTCATGGTTATTGTTGTAGTTTCAATTAGATGACAGTTATATTGGCATTTACTCAAACATAGAGAGAGTTACATTTATATACATCAGCTTAGAGGGTTATATTGACACTTACTTAAAAATATGGACCTAAATAAGTTGAAATAAAAATTGGAGTTGTTGGGAAAATCACTAACTTTGAACTAATTAGTTAAGAAAGTAGCAAGGAACTTGATATTAAAAATAAGATGGAGAGAATGGAGAAGAAGATAAGATGAGATGAAGTGAGAAGGAGAGAATGGAGAAGAAGATAAGATGAGATGAAGTGAGAATGAGAGAATGAGAGGTATATTTTTCTTCAACCTCTTAGTGGGTATTTATAGAAGAATTTAGGGGGTTACATAGTATTCCCCTAGGGTAAATAAATAGTGAAATAATTAATTATCACAAATATAGCTTATTGATAATGATCATTTCACTATTCATAGCACTCCCCTTGGAATGCTCATTATAATAATTATTTGTTCAAGTTGCCTCATTTAAAAATTTACTAGAAAAAAATCAGTGGGATAAAAACCATAGTAAGTGGAAAATAGTACAACCACACATAGCTCTCCTCATGTTGACATGGGTGATTTTTTCATAAACTTTGTAGTTTTTGCATCCCGATGTCATGAACATGTTCTAAACACTAAAGTGGAGAGAGCCTTTGTTAGGAGATCTCCTGTGTTTTCACAGGAACGAATATATTGGATGTTAATAATATTACTCTCTTTCAGCTCTTGAGTGAATGAAAAGAACTTCGGGGGGATATGTTTTGTTCTGTCTCTTTTGATATATCCTTCCTTCATTTGATTAACACATGTGGTATTATCTTCATAAAGTGTGATGAGATCATCATTTGATAAGAGACCACTTGTGGCTCTGATATGTCATGTCATAGATCTCAACCACACACACACTTGACTTACATCATGCAATGCGATAACCTTAGCATGGTTTGATGATGTTGCAGTGAGCGTTTGCTTCTAGGAACGCCAATAAATTGCAGTTCCTCCGCAGGTAAACACATACCCTATTTTAGATCTCCCTTTGTGTGGATCTGACAGGTAACCTGCATCTACATAATCAATCAAAACTAGTTTCGTAGTGTTAGGATTAAATAATCCCAAATCAATTGTTCCTTGCAAGTAACGAAACACATGATTGATTTCGTTCCAATGTCTTTTAGTAGGATATGAACTTAATCTAGCTAATAAATTAATAGAAAAAGCTATATCAGGTTATGTACAATTAGCAAGATACATAAGAGCTCCAATTGCACTGAAATGTGGTACTTCCAGACCAAAAACCTGTTCAGATTCTTTACATGGACGAAATGGATCCTTTTCCAAATCAAGGGATCTGATGACCATTGGGGTACTAATGGATTTGATTTATCCATATTGAAGCTCTTTAATATATTTTATTTGTAATTTGATTAATGCACAATTATATTACTTTGCAAGTACTCAATCTGCAAACCGAGATAATATATTGTTTTCTAAGGTCTTTCATCTCGAACTATTTCCTTAAGTAAGAGATTACTTCCAAAATCTCTTCATTGGTCCCAGTGATATTCAAATCATCAACATAGACAACGATAATCGCACACCCCGGTGTCATCTTCTTCATGAAAATGCAAGGACGCGGAGGATTGTTAACATTCCCCTTATGTAACAAATATTCGCTTAGTCGATTGTACCACATGCATCCTGATTGCTTTAACCCAGATAAAGATATTTGTAACTTTATTGAATAACTTTCTCTGGGTTTTGAACTAAATGCTTAATGCATTTTGAATCCTTCAGGGATCCTCATGTGAATTTCAGATTTAAGCGATCCTTATAAGTACGCAGTAACAACATTCAAAAGGTGCATATTAAGGTTCTCATGAATTGCTAGAATGATAAGGAATCTGAAGTGATTTCATCCATGACTGGGAATATGTTTTCTCAAAATCTATTTCGGGATTTTGAGATAAACCTTGTGAACAAGTCTAGCCTTGTATCTCACAATTTCTTTGTTCTCATTTCTTTTTCGTACACATACCCTTTGTATCCAACGGGGCTCACATCTTCAAACGTGAGTACTATAGGCCCAAAGACTTTGCGCCTGTTAAGCTAGTCTAATTCAGCTTCAATAGCCTTTTTTCCATTCAGTCCAATCGTATATATTTTTACACTCGGTAACAGGCCATTATTTTTGTCCATAACATTGCAATCCAAACTATAAGAGATTGCATCATCCATTTCCTCATTTTAGTTCCACCTTATACCCGTATAGGCATAATTAATCCACATTTCTTGAATACATTCCTCCATTTTTTGGTCATCTTATTTCTCTGGTTCTTTTTTTTTTTGAGGATTTTTATATTTTGAATCAAGTGTTTTCCACGCTTTAGCTGTGTCATGATTTCAAGATTGACTTTGTTTTCAATTTTCCCCTTCGAGATTTCAATTTGAGCAAGAGCATTCTTAGTTGGTATGTGAGATTTAGTAACTTTCTTTTTGTCTGTAAATGTATCAAGAAGTTGATTCTCTATATCTTGCATATGCAAAAGCCTTTGGACTTTTCCATCACACTCTTTTGTATAAGGATCAAGATGCAATAATGTTTGTGCTCCTAATCCAGATAATTTCTCATTCCAGTTGTTTTCTTTCACCACCTAATGCTGGAAAATTTTCCTCATCAAAATGGCAATCAACAAAATGAGTTGGGAAACTTTTCCCAGATTGGGGTTCAAGGTATCTAACAATAGGTAGGCTTTCAAAGCCTACATAAATGCCAAGACTTCTCTGTGTCCACATCTTTATTCTTTGAGGTGGTGCAATAGGCACATAAACATCGCAACCAAAGATTCTTAGATGGAATATATTTGGTTTTTGTTCGAATGCAAATTGTAGTGGGGAGTATTTATGATATGCACTCGACCTAATGCGAATTAATGCCGCAACATGTAATATTGCATAACCCCACACTGAAGTAGGAAACATTGTCCTTATTATTAATGGTCTAGCAATGAGCTGGAGACGTTTGATCAATGATTCATCCAGGCCATTTTGTGTGTGTACATGAGCAACAAGATGCTTAACAACAATCCCAACCGACATGCAATAATCCTCGAATGTCTAGGATGTGAATTCATCGGCATTATCAAGTTTGATTTTCTTGATTGTATGATCAGACAATTGAGCTCGCAATTCGATTATCTCAGTGAGTAATTTAGCAAATTCCTTATTTCGAGTTGATAACAGGCATACTTGTGATCATTTGCTGGAGGCGTCTATCAATACCATGAAGTATCAAAATGGTCCACATGGTGGATGGATAGGTCCACTTATATCACCTTGAATACGTTCAAGAAACGCGGGTGATTCTATTTCAACCTATCTCGATGAAGAACTTATGATTAGCTTTCCAAGAGAACAAGCTTTACATTTGAAAAAAAAAATCTCGAGGGATCATCTGATCCTTCGGTGGATGCCCATGTGTACTTTCACATCATAGTTGAATCAGGATGACCCAGCCGATCATGCCATATGGTAAATATTGAAGGTTTGATAACTATTGTATTTGATTCAATCGCATTTATATGTGTGTAATGCAATCCAGTATGGAGCATTGGTAGTTTTTCAAGAATGTATTTCCTTCCAGATTTATACATTGTGAGAAACATATATTTCATGGTACATTCAGTTACAAACTGAGTATCAAATCCATGAGAATATATATCATTAAAACTCAATAAGTTTCTTTTAGACTTTGGTGAAAATAAGGTATTATTTATTGTAAATATTGTGTCATTCGGCAATGTAAAGTTTGTCTCGCCTACTCCATCGATAAGATCTACAGGACCTGATATTGTATTCACACTGGTTTGTATTGGATTTATCTTTGAGAAAAACATTTTATCATTTAATATATTGTGTGTTGTTCCACAATCGAGTATGCAAGTTTCTTCAATTTTAATCCTTTGGTTGGCTTTACGATTAGCTTTATCCATTTCATCACTTTAACTAAAAACAAAATAAATTTTGATAAGAAAATAATTAATTAGACAGTACACTACTACAAAAATGGCCTTTGCCAACATATTTAAAAGGACACTTTTAAGTTGATGTAGTAAAACATGGCTATTAGGACATTACATTTATTACTAGAATTTAATTTCCAGTTTTTGTTTCGTTATAAAATGAATATGAACACTGTACAAAAATTATGTCAGTAAAGATAATATAGGGATATTTTGTAAACATCATATCCCAACACTATATGATTGTGTATAGATATGAATGCTAAAATGACAATTATTTATGTTGCACAAATAAATCTTAATTAACATATATAGTGAGATTTAAATAAAAAGGAAAATGTGGTAAAAAAAATCTTATCCCTACACTTTATAATTTATAAAAAAAACATAATATGAAACATTAATCTATTAAAAAATATTTTTAAAATGAAATTATAGGAGTAATATCTTGTGTATTTTAGCTTCAAAAAATAATGGTAAAAGGACCAATAAAATAATCAGAAAATAAATAGAATAAGAAAATCAACTAATTTCGTCATGATCTTTCTCTTCCTACTGCTACTACAAAATAATATTACTCTGTCCCAGTCGAATGTGCACATTTTTTGGTCAAGTTTGTCGGGTCATGTTTGACCAACGATAACTTTAGTTACGTATATTAACGGTATGTTAAAATTTGATATTTAGAAAATACATCATGCAGGGTATCCAGCAATATCTCACATGATGATATTGGTATCTATATACTAGTTGAAAATTATGGTCAAACATGTCTTGAGAAAGTTGACCAAAAAAGTGTGCAGATTCGGCTGGGACGGAGGTAGTACATTCTTTCGGACTTGTGTGGATATGTTTGCTCCACTCATGCACCTCCTTTTCACACTCGTCAACTTTGGACTTCATTCTTTGAACACAAGATAATTGCCATTTTTGTTAACACTCAAAAATAGCTAGAATGAATCATCCATATCAAAATCCTTACAAATACGAATCCTTAGTAACACGGGGTATCTTCAGTACGCGCAGTCCGGGCCATCGAATTCAGGTCAAAAGTAGCTAACGTATCCACATTAGACATTATCCCTGACAAACAAAGTCAATACAATTGAGAGATCACAATGAGAAGCATTCGCATATACAGAACAATCAGGAGGAAGATCGTTGAAAATATGTACAAAAAGCACCGTGTGAATAAATTTTGAGAAGCTAACCTCATCAGAGCTTGCTCGGCCTTAGCTAGAATTCAAAACGAATACCTGTCTCAAGGCTGAACATTCTGTTGAGAGCGTGCATGTTCTCTAGTGTCTCACTCAATCTCCAGCTCTCACTGCCATCACACCTCAGGTGCTGCATTGCGCCATGAAGAAGCTTGCTGAATATGCCTTGGCTAAGGTCATCAACCACACAGCTTCTCCATTCTATTACAGACACTCAGAACACGGCCAATATGATTCTTACCACACAGTTTCCCAAAGGACATAACGAAGAAGCAATGGCAATAGATTGCAATGAAGGATGCAAAATGAAAATTGAAAAAACCGCAGGGAAGGAGAACATGCAAGGCTTTTGTTAGCTAACTATAAGATTCATACAATTTGTTATTCCCCAAAGGAAATTAACATCTGACCAGAAAGAAAACAATCAAAGTTGGTGCAAAAAAGTAAGGGACAACTATTTTCGGGAGAGCATCAATTTATTCCAACACTAAATATTTGAAGAAGTAGGAAAAGAATTTTTTATGCAAGGTACTAATGGTTATTGAAACATGAGAATGGATCAGAGCCATGGAAATCTAATGCACAAGCCACAGGAAAGACCAAAAGAGCATTACCACTTGCAGAACATTAGATTCAGAAGGTAGGTGCAATAGGCTTTAGGACTCTTGAGATATCCCAAACATGAGTGAGTTATAATATCGATTTCCTTGCCTAAGTATCTGAGATGCTAAAACAA
This sequence comes from Rubia yunnanensis, assembly GCA_037428765.1. Taxonomy (NCBI): domain Eukaryota; kingdom Viridiplantae; phylum Streptophyta; class Magnoliopsida; order Gentianales; family Rubiaceae; genus Rubia; species Rubia yunnanensis. The sequence continues at coordinate 68,057,335 of CM075063.1, forward strand.
TTCTAGCAATTAAAAAGGGAAATTGAAAACACCTCTCTATAACTGTACATCGGCTGTCATACACAGGTTTGAGTGCACAAAAAGTATGCAAACATTACACCACAGTGTTGGCTCTTACTTGTTGCACTGAACTTCTTTTGCCATTTAGCTTTTCCTACAGCAATTGCAGCAGCCTTCAACTACAACAACGCAATACATTCTTACTCAAGAAGAAGAATGTATTTACCTGTTTCAGATATCCATCAAGCCTTCTAGCCTGCTGTATAATGCTGCCCTAAAAAGTATATCAATCATTTGTATGACATCACCAAAAGATGCTCCCTGGAGAAAAGAAAGTAAGGTTACACACAAAGAAATATATTAAAGAAAAACATGTATGACTGATATGAATTTCAGGCCAGGGACCATAAATCCAGATGCAAATCATGCAACGCATCTCTTCATCAAATATTGGGCTAAATCAATAAAATGGGGGAAATTTCACTCCAACGAATGCTATCAACTGACAGTTAACCAATTATACATCGACATTCTCAATACTTATAAATCTTTTCTTGTGCCTATAGAATTGCCCTGGATCATTTATTGGAATTGTATCAAATGAGCTTTGTTCTTGCACAATGTGCATCAGAGTGGTGATATTAGAATGAGTCCGTCTTGAAAGACGGTCTTTCCATAAGTCATGGAAAGACAAAGGTTTAAAGTGTGAATTAGAATAAATGAAGATAAAATTTTCGGGTTGCATGAACCGGGTTATAAATTTTATAACTACTACATATTGCATACTAAAATTTTAATATTGCACCTAACACCTTTTACCTTTTATTATTCTAATTAAACCCCGTCTTTCCATAAGCATATGGAAAGACCGTCTTTCCCAAGACTTTGCCTATTAGGATAGGTCAAAAAAGAGGGAGAGAAAGTGTTGGACATATATTGATTTTATCATGCAAAAATTAAATAATGAAAATTGAACAAACAATTTACATATGCGAATAATATACTTTTATTAATTATTCAGGCATACAATCAGAAAGCTTAAATTACGAATAATTAAAGCAATACATGGGAGAAATAAATCACGTTTCAATAAATAACAAATTGATGGAGTCACGAGTAAACCCGCTACCCTTGAAACGAATGAGTCTCGTCATGGACATCGTTCCCTAGGGTAAAACCATCGAAGGTAACAATTAACACGTAGGAGTTAGTCGGATTCATGCAAGGCCCAAAGGACTATCACCTCGACAGAGTAACGGATGAGAACTTCGAAAAAGACAGAAAGAACACTCAAGTTTAGAATATTGAAGGACTCGAGAAAATGGTGCAACCTTCCTGACTGACTTAGAGGCTCTATATATACTGCTCTAAGATACCCTAATCATGGAAACATGATATTGATTTTCTGTAATTAGAGAAGAATATTCTCCAATCACCAACTCACCAAATCCGAGACATTCCATGAATACTCGAATTAAATCTGCTGGAAATTGAAGAAATATATGTACAAATATTTTTCAGTGTATTAAATATGGTAAACCGCGTATTCATTTAAAACAAAATATTTCACAAAATAAGAAAATATTTCGTTCTTATATTTTAATAATTACACACAAGCAAATCCATATATACTACGCGGTTGGGCTTTCCAGAGACTTCCACGCGGTCCATACGCATTTTGGACAGTCCAGAGAAAAATTAATCTAGGTCAATTTCCGCCTAATTTTTCTCTTTCAAGAGTGACATTTGAAACATGCATATCTCATTCACACTTGATCTGTTTTGAGAGTTTAAATAGTCAATTTTATAGTACTCGCGGAGCAGAACTCAAAAATGACATCCACCGACCCAAAATTCGTTCGGGTCCCACTCAAAAAGATGCCCAAAAGTCGATGAATTTCAACATTTTAACCATCATTTTACAACAATCCCCACATGAATAGATATTGATGTAGGAATCAGAACAATCACGTCAGACACAGAGTTTGACTTGGTGATAGATTCATTTCGACGGCATAGATGATGCATAGGATAAGTAGGTGTCACCCTTTGAACTTTCCCTTGAGAGAGTACACTTAGCCCACTGGTTAGGAAGTAGATACGACGTCCTTGAATTTCCCCTACCGCTTGTGTGAACGACAATGCATTTCCCGCAGACATTTCCTAGCCCTTGCGCTTTCCTCGGTTGTGTCAATTAATTAGGCCATGGCACATGCCTAGTTCTGTACGGTTTGTAAAGAATTGCGTCCCAACAATTCCCTTTCGAAGCGGCCATACTTCTCTCTTATATAGGTGATTATTGGCGTAAGAGCAATTCTGTAAACTATTGCGCTCTTTCCAGTAGTACACACTTGATGCCTTGAATCATTAAAAGCAATTTAATGCTTGACCTCCATTCACATCACTGTTTCTTCATCATACGAATAAGACGGGAGGTATGAAACCCCCACAGTGATCACGATGGGTCTTTGCAGTTTAGTTGTCCCTTTGAACCTAGATCTTGGGATCTCCAGTCACATAGGTTGGGTGTCCACGTACATAACCCACCATTTATTGGACTTAGTCATATTCCTTTCAATGAGTTGTCAACTAACTCTTGATTCAATTTCTTCGTAAAGAAATCGATTCAATCCTTTTGTCAAAGAATCACAACTCTTATCATATTGACCTTACATAGTCAACATCGATAATTCTCGTAGAGAGTAGTCATCCAATGGTAAAGTGTCTTTGTCGAGACACACCATCATCGATATGGCTTTACGATACACCAATAAGCATACAAGTGCTTTGGTCATCCTAGGGTATATCTTTCCCAATTTTTGTCCAACACAATGGACTTAGATTCCTCTATGAATCTAGTAAGAGAGAACCATTTCTCTACACAACCGAAGCCATATCCACGAGTCTCACACACAGCTTATTTCCAGTGATCATTTCTAGATTACTCGTGTATCATCTTACTATCCATTATAAGAATTGTCTAATGTGCACTTTAATAAGTACAACAGACAATCAATGACTCTTGAGTTCTCTTCTTAAGAGACACCTCCCCTTTACAAAAGGTAACTCATAATATTTAGAGTCATTCCATTGAATACGACATATCTCCAAGAGACTCAACCATCGTATCAATTTTACTATCAATGAGAAAACCATCAATTCAAAGACATAAATGACATGGTCATTTTCCGTGTCCCTTAGCATATCCACCTTCATCAAACTCATTGATTCAATATCACTAGCTAAACAACAATTAGTTTGGTCACATGATGGGTCATTTAGGAGCATTGAGAATTTCATTTTGCTCTATTCAGATTTTTAATATTTAACTCTCCAAATAACCATTTAGGTCCATTAGATGTACTTCTAGCTTTCACAAAGCCTTGATAGCAAGTACCATTACCCTTGGACTCATCCTCACATCTAGAGAACACACATCAAGAACACAAATATGCTTACTAATTGTTCAAATCTACTAGTACTCTAGTGATTTGCACTCATGGTAGATCAATCTCTCTATTGATCACCACTTTCCACAAAAATTATTTCATGGAATCTCCTTTCCTTTGTTGGTTTATCTCTGATCCTTAATGATTTCATCTATTGACTCTTATGTCCATTTAAGATAAATCAGGATCTCTAATAGAAACTTCCACAAAATACACTTTCCATTAAGATGTATTTCTAGTTTCTATATATTATTTCTTGTGAATTTCAAGAAATTGATAGCACTTCAACATTGTGCATATCTAGTAAAGATAATGTTTAAGTATTACTTTTACTACATTCGCAATACGCCGACCCCACATTCAAAAGAACTTGTAGGATGGCTCTATGAGGAGTTTTATTTTCCTCCTTGGGTCATCTTATTTAAAAGATTGCCAGCCAATGTAAAGGCTCTTCCACATCGCTTTGATCATTTCTAGCGATTTCGTTCAACCACCATATGACCTTGCGAATGTTTCGACATTGTGAATCACATTTACCAAAGGATTATGTGTCTTCACATTATGGTCACATATAACCACATGTGCCTTCTATGCATCACGTAAGTGGTTTCGTTAATTTACAAACCCCACTTACTGAAAGTCCCCTGTGTTCAATAACGAATCAAACACTAGGTTCTTACCCATAAAATTTCCTTCAGGGCTAGATCATTTTAACAATCAAAACACCTTCATGTATTAATCTTTTATCACAGAAGTCTCTCTTATTCCTTGAACTCCCTTGGGATTAGAGATAACTAAACTTCCCGATCTCAATTAATCGTTCTTCCTTACATGACCAATACCACAACTGATGTAGTATCAATCAATCGAGGATTCGATTAACTCTCACTAGGGCGCAGTGTGAGTTTACCAAGTCCACAGAATCCCATGCCCATTTTAAAGACAAGTTTCAGGACAACTGCACTTTACTTTCAGATTACTCAAATCAAACTTGAGTGCCTTTATGCTCGAAAAACATTCAAGTTCATTGCTCGACTCAAGTTTGAGTGCACTACTCGACTCGATTTCATGTTTACCCTTTTGGTTCGAGTTAAATTCCTCCCAACTTGATCAACTTGATTCACGTCTCTCATGACGAATTTTCATCTCAAGTACCTATTAAAATTCATATGGTCGTTGAATTTTTAGGTTTTCTTCTACCCCCCACATTGGGTTGGTTTTATTAAACATCCCCACACGTGTTAAGTTTCTCAAAACCTCGTGTCTTGGGGTTCTTAGACCAAATGTCTTAGGATTCCTCTTCTCAGAATTCTAAGGCTTTCCAACCAAAAATCTTGAGAATTGACCAAATGTCTTGGGATTCCCTATCTCATGATTCTTAGATTTTTCAACCATAAATCAAGAGATTTGACCAAAATTCTCGGGATTCTTAGTTTTCTCAACCAAATTCTTGAGATTTTCCCCTCAAATATTTGATTACAAGTAATCAAATTTTTTCAGCATAGTCATGATAACTTATGCTTTAGGGTTTATACCATGGTTTACAAGAACCAACACCCTAGATAGAGTCGTAAACTAATGTCTTCACATTCACATTTTCTAGGTCATACAAAATAACCAGATGTGTCGAACATCGAGCTCATATGCTCTATCGGTGTAATCCAACAATTGTCACTCATAAGCCATGTGCACGTAGGCAATCAATCATGATAGCCTATTATCGGGACAAGCCTTGTCAAACCTTTCATTGCATCAAAATGGCACTTTCCCAAACAATTGATATAATCATAGCATATAAAAGCATAACATAATTTTAGACACATCATAAATCTAAAAAAATTCGTATATGCAGCTATACCAAGCCCTTAAATCAAAGGGAATACATCATGGATTAAATAACACAATGTCACATACTTTATTCATGCACATATATATTACACTCTCACCGAGAGATTTCATAAGTGCAAATGAAGTTTATCATTTTATTGCATGGGATTCTCAGACCAATCATATAAAAGTCATGAATTACTAGCAGTACATCCGCACAAAATATGGTTTAAAAACTTTAACCAACACGAGCAGCACACACAACCAAATTATTATACCATGCAAAATAGGTATTTCTACATTTGATCAAGTATTTAAGCAAATACTCTAACATTTCAAGGGCTTAGGAAATTAAACATGTCTCATAATTTCCAACCACATGCATTGCTTTCATGTAATTGAATAATAATGCCTGATCCCATATTCTAAACTCATGGCATTTTTTTCCTAAATTTAATCCAATCTTTCATGCAAAGAATCAAATATGATTTCTTACCATATCAACATTTAATCTCATAAGCATGAATATCAAGGAATTAGCATATTTCTATAATTACGCCATGTAATTTAACATGCATGCTCAACTCATTTTTTCACATAATTAAGGGATTAATATAACCAAATCCATTCACTATCAAATTTGATAGCCTTAGTGTACTGGACATATATGTGCAAATATTATTTACATAACTCTCTTGGTAACAAAATTGTGTTCACGTCCAGATTCACGCAAATGGTTATCAAATATAATCCAAGCAATATATGTATATATAGCATATGCCATGATTCACTTTCATTAACGTGTATACGTACCATAGTTTGCAAAACCGTGGTTTACAATTCTTGACTCTTTCATGTTGTCAAGCAAATCTTGTTGTATCTCTATGCCAAGTTTTTCTTCCAACAGATACAACCTTGTATACTCGGATTCACCAATGTGTACATACAAAAAATCATTAATCGTTAAATATATGTACACATCTCATATAGCATATACGTATTTCAATCAATATAGTCAATCAATTGCTCAACATGGTTTTATTATATACAACTAAAACCAATGAATTTTGAAATTAAAAAATGACAAAATTTTAAACAAATTGCGCAAGATATCAAAGCGTAATTTCGAACACAATTTAAGCATGCAATTTTCTCCATATTAAATCATGCAATTTTGTCTCGGCTACGACATAAAATTATTAGCATGAAATTATGAGCATAAACAATCATGCAATCTATCATAATTTCACACATAATATAACTTAATGCGCAATTTTATTCACAACTCCAAGCATTCGACATGAAATTTCCGAATCAATATATTTAACTAAAAGATCATTCATTTCAAAACTGTTAGACGTATATTGATTTTATCATGCGAAAATTAAATAATGAAAATTGAACAAGCAATTTACATATGCGAATAATATACTTTTATTAATTATTCAGGCATACAATCAGAAAGCTTAAATTACGAATAATTAAAGCAATACATGGGAGAAATAAATCACGTTTCAATAAATAATAAATTGATGGAGTCACGAGTAAATTCGCTGCCCTTGAAATGAATAAGTCCCGCCGTGGACATCGTTCCCTAGGGTAAAACCATCGAAGGTAACAATTAACACGTAAGAGTTACGTCAGATTCACGCAAGGCCCAAAGGACTATCACCTCGACAAAGTAATGGATGAGAACTTCGAGAAAGACAGAAAGAACACTCAAGTTTAGAATATGAAAGGACTTGAGAAAATGGTGCAATCTTCCTGACTGACTTAGAGGCTCTATTTATACTACTCTAAAAGACCCCAATCATGGAAACATGATATTCTAATTTTCTGTAATTAGAGAAGAATATTCTCCAATCACCAACTCACCAAATCCGAGACATTCCATGAATATTCGAATTAAATTTGCTGGAAATGGAAGAAATATTTGTACAAATATTCTTCAGCGTATTAAACATGGTAAACTGCGTATTCATTTAAAATAAGATATTTCACAAAATATGAAAAGATTTCGTTCTTATCTCTTAAGAATTACACACAAGCAATTTCATATATACTACGCGGTTGGGCCTTCCAGAGACATCCACACGGTCCATACGCATTTTAGACAGTCCAGAGAAAAATTAATCTGGGCCAATTTCCGTAACCCAAAATCCGTTTAGGTCTCACTCAAAACGACGCCCCAGAATTGACGAATTTCAACCTTTTAGCCATTATTTTTCGACAGAAAGACCTTTCTATTCTCTTGAGAGTCCATCTTTAGCACTGTCTCCGACAACTGGTGCTCTGGTTGGTACATCAGGAAGAACCGTGTATCTTCATTCTACACAGTATCTATTAATGATGATGGAACTTCCATTAGATCCAGAAGTGCTAGCTGTGAATATGAAAACATTTTCGGGTTAGTTCAGAATATGTAATCTTCACGACATTCACATTGAAGAATGGCTACAACTGCTACCAAAAAGCCCAAAACACCACTATAGAGCTCCAATCCAGAACTGGGCCTGGTTTGGATTCAGGAATTCTTTTATATCTAAACTTTTATGAAAACGATAAATTGCACAAAATCATCAGCGAGAAATAACTCAGCAACAGTAGTACACTTCATCAGATACATAACTAAAACAGATTAAGGATGATTTTGGTGGTCTAATTGACTATATCACAGGTTAATCGCGTGAAATTTAGTAAATCTCAGCCACGCACAAACCTCATGCTACAGGTCAATAGCCACTCGTCAAGCTCCCAAAAATTCCAAAACAACAGTGCTCTCACAAGCAGAAGAACATAATAGATTACCTTACCTTGCTGAAACATCATTTTCCAACAACAACAAAACTACAAACACAAACATATTTCCTCTTAGAATACACATAACCAGCCACAAAAAGCAGAATAAACAAACACCGTTCACAATGAGCAATTAATAAGAAATATAGATTGTACCTCCTTTTTCCTTCATCTTCTGTTCCTCCTTTTCCCTTCATCTTCTGTTCCTCCTTTTCCCTTCATCTTCTGTTCCTCCATCACCACAACCCACATAAAATTTTCATGGAGATTGTTTTCCTCTCTTTAAACAACATATTCATCAAATATCATCTATGATTCTCTATACAATTTTAGAGAAAATCTTAAATGGGGCTTTAGGCGATTTTATCTCAATCTCCACTTATGATTTTCATCCTAAGAATCCACTTTCCGTGGGAAAGAATAATGAGATTGTCATATAAAAAGTTGGATCTTTTGAAATTTCAATTTGTTTTTGTGTTTACCGGTTGATTAATTTTTGTTCGTGCTCTATTTCTCTTTCTTCTCCTGCGTTATTTTTCATCTTTCTTCTCTTCTTCTTTTAAGTCATTATTTCTGTATTCTTTTTTAAGCTCGTTTTTTTGAAAATCGATCTTTCCATAAGTAATGAAAATACCAAGATTTAAAGTGCAAATTAGAATAAATGAAGATAAAATTTTCAGGTTACATGAATCAGGCTATAAACTTTATAACTTCTACACGTTGCAAAATAAATTTTTAATATTGCAACTAAGACTTTTTACCTTTTATTATTTAAATTAAACCTCGTCTTTCCATAAACTTATGGAAATAAGGTCTTTCCCAATACTTTTTTATATTGAATACAATTATTAAGTGTTTTTTCCCTTTCAAGAAAGCTTTACTTTCGTTTGATTTATATAAAATACTGCTGTTTTTATCTACTTTAAATAATTAATTTTTTAGTTCACTAATTAAACGAGTCCGTCTCTTGAAAGACCTTTCCTTAAGTCATGGAAAGACCAGGGTTTAAAGTGAAAATAAGAAAAAATGAAGATACAATTTTCAGGATGCGTGAATCGGATTATAAACTTTATAACTACTACACGTTGCATAATGAAGTTTTAATATTGCAATTAAGATATTATACCGTTTATTATTCTAACTAAACTTCGTCTTTCCATAAGGCTATGGAAAGACGGCCTTTCCCATGATTTTGCCTTCAAAATCTAAAACACCGAATTATATGTGTCCTTGAAGGAATGAAAATAAGTCAATAATTTTTATAATTGTAATTTATATTTATTATAAGAGGAATTATAATTAGTTAATTATTTGTAGGGTATATCAAAAAATTAGTCAATTATTGAATTTTTTGAAAAATTCAATTAGTACTATTTATGATTCATACAAAAATACACACTTTAACTTTAATCAACATTAATTTGACTCAAAAAGTATTTGATTCTTAATTTTTGTTTAATAACCGTAATTAAAACTTGTGAATAGTTTACGTTTTAAAATTCTGTGTTATAATGAATCTAACATAGTATCACGTAATAGTATTCTTACTTACATTCCAATTTCATTTCATGGTCAGTGTAAATAAGTTTTATTAGTTGAACAACCAAACAAATTGGTTTGAGACAAAGGATTGGAATTTATCTCAAAACACACTATGATAAAAGTTTTATACTTTTGTATGATCTCGTTTTGTTATCGGTCAAGGGCATTAATAACTTTTTTATATTTATCCATTTGGCAAAGGCAAAGTCTTGGGAAAGACGGTCTTTCCATAAGCTTATGGAAAGACGGGGTTTGATTAGAATAATAAAAGGTAAAAAGTCTTAGTTGCAATATTAAAGTTTTAGTATGAAACATGTAGTAGTTATAAAATTTATAACCCGGTTCATGCAACCCAAAAATTTTATCTTAATTTCTTCGAATTTACACTTTAAACCTTGGTCTTTCCATAACTTATGGAAAGACCGTCTTTCAAGAGACGGACTCTTTGGCAAAACAACGTTGTTTGTATATTTGCATTATCCCAAAATACATTATAATAGATATTCCATATCATTGTTATTAATAATGGTGTGATACTCCCAAACGTATCTTGGCAGCACATGTGCAATGGAAAGACCCGTGGGGGACAGGAGCCTCAGTAACATAGATTGAGAACTAAACAGCGTGATCCAAAAGTAGTAATAACCAGTTTCCTTGCTGCTCATACCGATCATAGATGCAATCCCATGGAATCCAACGTAGAATTTCATGTGCAATGTCCCCATGTATGATGGAGAGTCTAATCTTAGGCAGATCCCCATGACCTACCAACGGGTAATGAGATCACGGATGCAAGCTAGTGGAGTCATACCTCAGATGAAAATGTCTATAGTGCTTTAAGTTTTCGCTCACAGGGCTGATCATCAACTATCTTGCCTTTGGTCGAAGCCCGCTCACACGATTTTACCAGCTAAAGAAGTTCACCAAGAAGGTGACAAATCCGATTAATCTTCAATAGAAGTCCAACGAACCAATTGCATTATTCTACAGGTACTACACAATAAAATAGCTTATTCCCTCCGTCCCGGCCTACTCTGCATAAATTCCTTTTTGGGTTGTCCCAACCATTTTTGCACAAAACCATTTTAGGAAAGAGTTGACAAATTAAATGACATCCTTATCTCTCAAAAACTTTAATTGTACACTAAAATCCTAACCCCACTTTAAACCACCTGGCCTCCTTTCTTCCCATACCAATGCCTCCTCTCTCATTATCCTCTCAAACTAGCGGCGCCTCTTCCTCCTCCTCCACCTTCTCCTCCTCCTCCTCCTCCCCCTCTCCCTCCTTCTTCTTCTGCTTCTTCTTCTTCTTCATTCTCTTCTTCTTCTTCTTCGTCTGAGAATTCTTAATTCCCCAATCATGCCATCCCTCTCCTTCCCCTCAATCTGTAATTGTAGTCGTACCCTTGCCATGTCACCGGCGACCACCGCTCCATGCTCTGTCGCTCCGCAGCTCACTGCTCTTTCGAAAAACACCGGATCTGGAAGAGGTTTCGCGGTTCGGGCTCTCACCGAACAGGCAAACTAAAGAAATTGAGGTGGCGGAGAGGGGTGGTTTGGCCTTGTAGTGAATTGCAGGTGGTGGTGGTTGTGGTCTAGTTTGGACTGAAAAAATTAAGGTTGTAGAAATGCGGGTGTGTGTGGTGTGTACTGAAGAAATTAAGGTTGAAGAAACGTGGATGGTGGTGGTGTGGTCTGGTTGCGATGTGGCCTAGTGGTGATATGGTGGTTGAAGAAACGCAATGGCAGAGGGAGGATGGTTGAAGGTGGTGGCGATGGGTGTTGAGGGCACAGGGAGAAGATAGAGGTTTTAGGTGGGGGTAGTTTAGACTTTTACAAAATAGAAAAAAATTCCATCCTTTTCTGTTTCTGTACAAAAGGCTGGGAGGGAGGAACTATATGAAATTGATACCATCATTATCTCTAGATGTGTGAATGACAAGACCAATAAAAATATATAAGAAATTAGTGTCAGACACTCTAACTGTCGAGCAACAGCTCCAAGTAGTCATAGCAAGATTAGCCATGGAAGAGGATACCATGCGAAAAAGATATAACAACAAGACCGATAGAAAGAATGGGTTGGAGAAATAGAAGAAAAGTTCGGACATGCCCAAACGACAATTTGATTCATACACTCCTTTGAACAAATGCAACTTACATCATCGTGACATATACTTTTTTTAGGAAAGCACCGGGACATACACTTGTAGTAGACATTTTTTATCATTAAAAATCGTTTCACCCCTCACAATAACCTTTTAATACTTTTAGAGGGGATCTCCTAACAGATGGTCTATCCCCAAGCTATGAACAGTGTACTAGTATTTTTTTTCATTTATACAGTGCAATTGTTAATTACATATTAAATTTTAAAATGTACTTTTTATATTTTTGAAAATATATTTTCACACTTGAACACACATTATTACTTGTTTTAATTTATAAAATAGAATATTTAATTTTAACAAAAAATATAGTTTTTTAAGATAAAAAGTTAAGGGATCTATCTATAAGCTTATAAATAGGTCAACCGAGACTTCCCCTATTTATTGTTTTATATTTATTTCAAAATATCCCCGTAACCCTCTATTCCTTTTATTTTGTTTTGTATTCACTTGCATTCCAATATTTTGTTAAATTTTCACCAATTCTCTTCCCGCCATCGCCATTGACCTAATGGAGATCAAGGTCAGCTCCTCCGTCCCCAACGAAGAGTTAATCGCCCACCACCGTGGCTTAATCCCACTCACCAGCTAGCGAGCCATGAGTATACGCTTCTCACATGAGTAACCGACATCAACGACTAGTGCAATTTCCCCTTCGTTGAATTCCACTTCAGAGTCACAGGCATCGACGACCAAGCCCTAGATATCACCAGCCGCAAGCTCATCAGCGCCGATACCTCTGTTGTTCCAGTGAATAATGCCTATTCCTCCGCCGCCTGGATGTGATAGTTCGAGAACATGTCCAATTTCATGTTAACCCTAAAAACGTAGGTGTAATTATTGTAGTTTGGTATTTGCATATTATGATATGTGGCTGTCATTATCATTTTTTGCAAGGAAATATAATTGTGAAGCTGCACCAATTACAAGAGCTAATAGTGAGTGCTAATGTGCACAAAGGATCCCAAATGGAGAAGTAGTTCTACAATAGTCTCTAGCATTGATGAAACACTGGGCAGGTTGGTTATGTTTAGCATAACTCCCCTGTGAGTTATGAGTTGCTTTCTTCATGCGTCGACATTTGTTTTATTAATCATTTTGTTGAATATGGTAAACACTGTACTCTTTTTTCCTTCTTGAAAGCTTTGATACGCAATTAAGTTTTATTGGCCTTAATTGATGTATGAGAAATGTCACCTGTAATACTGCTACAGAGTTTTGGCTTGTCTTGTGAAATATGTTTTTACCTTTAGCTATGATTTCTTCTCTCTTTTTTGGCATTCTCGGTTTGGTTTGTCTCCCAGCCCCGGAGGGCCCTCCTTGTCTTACCTTGCCTTGTCACTCTCAAAGTACCCCGTTGTTTGAATCACGGCCTCTATGGAATCCATTCTCTTGCTAAGCTCCTCCAATTGCGACCTCGTACCTCCTATCACTTAGATGACCTCTTGCAACACTTGGGTAGAGCTCAAAAGCTGAACCCCAAGGGAGTGCAGTCGGTCAATGATGTCCATAGATAACCAAGAGCGGCTAGGAGGTTCTCTCGAAGAATTCTCACCCTTGGACTCCAAAAAATCTATCTCTGGGGTGGTTAAAACTCTGTATAATTCCTTCTCAAAATGCGGGTCCAGCTCAATGAACAAGTCATCCAAGCTCGTGTAATGACAGTGCGTTATTGCTGGGAAGTATCATAAAGCTACAAGTGCTCACCCTGCCATAAAGCTACATGAAACAGCCCTCAGTAGTCATAGGTGTTATCATGAAAGCGTTGGCCAACTTCTCAATGTTTTACCTTGATCTCAATCTCCCAAAGTTGGCCAATGCACGCTGAGTGTCTGGATGTTCCAAATACTGTGCTGGAAGCCCTACCACCGCCTATCGGAATCTTTCCACTTTTTCTATCTCTCATTGCCACACACTCGTGTATAGAAACTCCTACCAAGTTCAGGTAGAAGTTACCCTCATGAGTCATTGCCCAAAGGTAATGAACATCCGAACCTAGACAATGCGCTAGCTCACCGTGGAAAAATACTCCCATTGCCAAAAGTTGGTGAACGTAACGCAATGTCAAATGAACCAAGGCAGTGCTTTTGCACACATTCTTCCGGTTCATCCCTATCAGCTTCCCCAAAAAGTTCCCAAGGGAGAACGGCATCCCCCGTCGATGTGATCTCGGGACATCTCTACATCAATACGAAGGCGTTCACTTGATACTCCTTGTGGTCTAAGTGGAACTTTATCCATCGGTGTCCATCCTCGTCCATGATTTACAAAGAGTAACTATGAACTCTAAAGTCCACCGGATGTAGGTCTTTGAGTGCTTATCAAGGAACCCCTCTAGGCCTACCTGTCCCAATAGATAGATAACAGGCCCAAGTGATCCTAGTGCCGCCAAGGTGTCTTTGCATGCAAATCCGGTCTCCAATATACTCCTGTTCGGCTCTCTTAAATTCCTCCACCTCCAGGCTGCAGTCCCGGAGATGTTGGCTAATCCCATAATTTTTTTCACTCATGGATGTGGGGTTGCGAAGAATGAGAGTCATTGTCTCGTGGTTTGCACCCTTTGCCGGTTTCTTCCTTTTCTCGCCCCATGAGAAATTTCCTTTCTCCAACACATTCTTTTTCGGTGGAATCCTAACAAAATGAAAGGAAAAGTGGTAATGTGATCACAACACAAGGGCATGCCCCACAATATCATTCAACAAACAACATTCTCCCAAATTATCTTCTAGAGTTAAGGTTGCCAAATGGACATCAATTTTAGTCCTAGACAATTTAAGATAATGTCTCCCTAAAAGTATTAGGGGTGCAGTTCCATCGTGCGCCATGTTTAGGACAAAAATATCCATCGGAAAAACCAACTTGTCAACCTGCACCATCACATCCTTTACTAGCCCACGAGGGCTAGCTTGGGAGTGATCGGTGAGTTGGACAATCACTCTAGTTTCCCTAAGCTCACCCATCTCTAGGCATTCATATAGACTAAATGGTATCACATTGATGGATGCACCTAAGTCTATCATGGCATTTTCAAAAGGCTTTCCTCTTAAGGATATAGGAATAGAGAACATTCCGGGGGTCGTTGCATTTCTTAGGAAATTTGTTATGGTTCAAAATGGAAACTCCCCCCACTTTTAAATGTCCTACCTTCTTAGTTGGTCTACTTCTCTTTTTTGTGCATGCAACTTTAAAACATAGCATATGATGGCACATTTTCACTTAATTCCAAGCTAGGGATTGTTACCTCGACTTTTTTTAAGACCCTTCAAATGCTCGCATAATTGGTAGCCACATTTGGCTTTCCTCTCAAATCATTTGAAAATGGATATGGGATATTTACTTGTGCCTTGGGCTGTGGAACTCCTTGGAAGTTTCTTCCTTGACCTCAATTTCATCATCTTTGAAGTGTGCCTTGGTAGCCTCCAATACCATATCGTCCTCTTGCATCTCTCAGGCTCACGAGCTTCCTTCCCACTTCTTAATTTGAGTGAAATCACATTCCTTGGATTGATCTCCGGTTGGGAAGGGAGTTTTTCGAACTCCTTGGCCTTAAGTGGGATCACCGAGGTGGTGAGTTGCCCAATTTGGACCTCGAAGTTCTTAATACTTGAGAAAGCCCTATTTCCAAGATCTTTAATCTCACATCTTTTCCTCTCCGTAAAGACCTCATGTTTCTTCCTGAGCGATGACTTCTAAGTTTTTCTCTCGGTCCAACTTGTAGATTGAGGTATGATTGTTGAAAGGGCCTTCACCTCTATGGTATGTTTCAGGTAGAGCTTGCTCACCACGATATCCTTGAGATTGGTTGTCCTCCCTCCACCAAAAATTTAGGTGATCTCGATACCTTGGATTGAATGAGTTTTCATAGGGATCCGGCCTTGCATCACCTTGGTTCCCCTAGAACCCTTGTGGTTGCCCCCTAGCAAACTACGGTCTCTCCCTATTGTTGTACTCTACGACTTTTCACCTCTTGCAAATCTTCTACAACTTTGGGACATGCTTTGGTGTTGTGATCAAGGTTGCACACCTCACACACTTTGACTTGATGAACCTTCCCTTGTAAGAGTTCCTTCATCAAGGAAGCAAGATCTTGGACTTGCTCCTCCAACTTTGGTGATTACGAGGGTTCATCTAAAACCTAAACCCTTGACCTTGGGCCATATTGTCGCATTCCATTGGCCATTTATTCAAAGAGAGCCATTGCATCCTTAAGGCTTTTGTTGGCAATTGATCGATTACATGCGACTTTCACCATCTCCATATCTTCACCACATAAACCCACAAAAAAGTAGTAGACTAGGTATCCCTCCTTGAAATGATAGCATGGACAACTTGCAAGAAACGTCTTGAAATGCTCCTAATAGTCATAGAGTGACTCAGTAGCTCTATGGGTGATGTTAGATAGCTACTTCTTCAGTCTGTCAGATTTGGATGCCGGAAAGTACTTCTCTAAAAATCTCTACTTCATATCCATCCAAGAGCCTGTGCAACCGGGAGGTAAATAGTACAACCAATCCTTAGCTCCATCTTAAAGAGAGAACGGAAATGCCCAAAGATTATAATCATTTTCAGAAACAACCAGATGCTTCATGTTTGTACACACCAAGTGGAAATCTGACAAATGCTTGTTCGGGTCTTCCCCTGCCATACCGTGGAAGGTGGAAAAACAGTGGATCATTCTGATCTTTAGCTCACTGCTCACATTCGGTGGTATTGGGGAAAAGTGATGCATAGTGGCTGAATCTCCATTTTAGGTGCCATAACTCCCCCAGTGTTCTATTATCCTTCACCATTTCTCATGGCTCTTCTACCAACACAACAAGTCTAGGTTGAACTTCTAATCTATCTCTCTGCTTTCTTCATTTCCGACTACCTGTGTGATCAGTCAGGTAATGCAAAACTCCTAAGTTTGTGGTACGAGTATGTACCATAAACTAGGGGCTAATAATACCCTTCTGAAGGCAACACTAGCAAAATATTAAAAGGAAACAAGATAACTATGAAAAAAGAGCAACACAAGAACAAACAAAAGAAAACAAAACAAAATCATACTAACTACTATACTAACACGTAATGCTAATTGGAAGTTAAGCTGATTACCATCCCTAGCAGTGATGCCAAAATTTAACCTGCCTCCACCTGGGATTGTTAAAACCGAGCAAAGGCATTTGGGTCCAACAGATCCAAGGTCAAAGATAAAATTTATATTCTGCACCCAGCTCACTACTATGCTACTGATAAGGTAGTTAGTAGTAAGCCTTGGGTATGTCCAGAGAGATACTATGGCCTAAAAGTCAATTAGACATAACCACATCTGGGTTTTCAATCCGTACGTGTTGCTAATAATAGATAGTCTAGTAAGAAAAGGGGGGGTTGGTTTTTCAACTAACAACTAAGAACATGAAAGTAAAAAAACACGTAAACTATATTAGCTAGACACTTTGGGGATGCTTTCGTAACATGGTTGATTTAATGCTTCAATCTTTAATTCATTCACATGTGAGATTTAGACAACCTAATATAGTGCTCATAACATGTGGTGTCATTGATGGTCGGCACTACCCTATACCTGTCACATTGGGTGCATTTGCAATCTTCCATCGGCTTTTCCTCTATAATTAGGAGAGTACAACAAGGTTCGACCATTGCTGTAGGTTTGTTTCTACCCTGTAAGATTACATCCCGAGCACTCCACCACAGATACTCTACTCCCTAGGCTTTTAAACGAGGCAAGCGGAGGTAGGCACCTTATCTATGCCACTAGGACCTCTTACAACCATAGCTTGCTACATTTTTCTATCTCTACCCATAACCCATCTGACTAATTTTCATTGTCAGCTAAGACTGGTGTACTAGAAATGTAACAGTAAAACTCAGAAAAGAGCTATGTACACACACCCATGTTGACCCAGACCCTGCTACCCATAACACATCTGAGGTTTCTCTTCCCCAGGAGACATCAATATTTGCACCAGCATAAATGTAGACTAGAGTGTGTGCTAATGGAGTGTATCATTCATGCAATTGGAACATTCAAGAACAAGCTACACTAATTATGATGAACTAAGAATCTCACGAAAGAATAAATCAACACACAAATACAATAATCCCCAAGCTATGGAACTACTCCCTAGACATGGAATTCAAATATAGATTTGAATTCCACATCATAGGATCCAAACAAAATAAAAATGAAAGAAAGAAAGAGAGAAGAGATAATGTTTCTCTCTCTAAGATGCTCTCCAAATTACAAATGAACTAATGAAAAAGTATCCAAGACTCTTAAACCTAGTAGACTAAGGCTATATTTATAGTAGTAGGGGATTGGACCTAAAAATGGCCCAAAATAGGCCAAAAATGTGTAAACCCGTAGTTCAGCCGCTGATGGCATAGTCTGCGCCGCCTCCTTGGTTCGTACTGGCGTGGGGTGCCAGATCTTGGGCGGTTCATTTGATCCACACTGGCTCAGGCCATAGGATCTAGCACGGTCCGTGTTTACTCCTTGGCGTGGGTCATGGTATCCTCTACAGGTTGTGTCAGTGTGGTTCACGTCATTCGGCGTGCACCACCATCAGAATCCTCATCTTTGCACTTCTGCTCCATGGTCCTTGTCATTTGGTGCGGGATGCCATTAGAATTCTCATTTTGCTCAGTATTTAGGTGTGGGCTGCTCAATCCTTCATATCTCGCTAACTGGTCTTGACATTTTGCACTTGGAACGGTGCGTGCCGTAAAAAATGAGATGGTTCGCGCCCATACTTAGCCATTTTTGAGTGAAAACAGGCACTTGAGCATGCAGCCCACATAGATTGATGCGGTCCGCGCAAGGTGTTTGCATGAATCATGCCATGGACCCTTGGTGCGATCCACTGGTACTTTTCTTCGTGCCACCCATGAGCGGTCTGCGTCGGGTGTTGGTAAGGCTCGTGTCATGGACCCTTGGCACGGGCCACTGGTAATTTGCATGGTGCCACCCATGAGCAGTTCATGCCAACCCATTGATGCTTTGGCCGACTGAACTTCTTTCCTTCTCTATTAATGAATCGTGATAACCCGAACCTCCGGTATGGAAACCCTCAAGGAGGCCAAAACCCTCAACCGTATCGGCCTCCTCAACAACAATATAGGCTACCTCGACAACAATTTCAAAGGCTCCAAGAAAGGCTCTGAGACCAAGGGGAGAGCTCAGGGTTAACAAAAGATAAGGTGATGCAAGCAATTCTCCAGTTGAGTATGTGCGCGGAGAAAGGAGAAAATTCCAAGATGAAGCCAAGGCGAGCATCAAGAACTTGGAAACTTGTGTGAGCCAAATAGCTTAAGTGGTGAATCAAATAAGGGCCCAGGAAAAGGGAAAACTTCCCTCTCAATCGGAGATCAACCCTCGACACACCCATGAGTGGTCCGCGCCAGGTGTTGGCATGGCTTGTGCCATAGACCCTTGCGCGAGCTGTTGGTACTTTGCTTGGTGCCACCCATGAGCGGTCCATGCCGACCCGTTGATGCTTTTACCGGATGAACTTCTTTCCTTTTCTATTGATGAATCGTTAGTCCGATTTGAGAATTTTTGTAGTCTATTTTATAGCGCTCGAGCAGATGAATCCAACGAGACAAAACTTAAATGCTGATTCTTCTTGGATTGTTCTCAAAATTTAGCACAACTCATCGAACCATGATTCTCCATTTCTTCATTGTCCGTCTTAAACTCCAGTGCTGCCTATCTTTGTCTCCATTCTCCTTCTACCACGATTTGATGTCTGTGATCTCGTTTACTACAATTATAGGTGTGAATGGCCTTCGAGGTCTTCTACCATCCTTGTAAATGGCCTTCAATACAAATGTAACAAAATGTATGTACAAGCGACCTACTAAGGATGATCACAAAGGAAGATATAGGTGCCCGTGGATACAAAACGTCCAACAGTACCAATTAAGTCTACAACAAGGCTGTATTTAGACAGGAAAACCAAACAAGGCTGTCTAAACCCCTTGTCACGTAAACTCAACTAATACTAGCAATCCAACATATAAAATGAACCAATTATTACGCCGAATGCATTGGCTAACACACACATAATGAAGCACATCAGGCCCCCCCACACTTAACCCTTTACTCGCCCTCAAGTAAATAAAGATAAGAAAAGGACTAAGTGAAATATAGCGTGCATACATAAGTTAACCGAGGCATTCAACATATTCCTAAATTACCATGTTTCCCCAAAAAGAGCAAGAATCTCAGAACTCTCACACTCCCCGAAGAACCTAAATAATCTAACCACCCAAAGTAAAATGTGGAAAAAAGGTAAGAAAAGAAGATGAGTGTCAAGCTAGCTTACTTTTACCAAAATGATCCCCAAAATCAATCAAAGAGTCATCTCTAAAAACAATCCACCAAGGAAATCAAAGAGTCATCGACTTGTTTGTAACATAGGGATAACTCTTAATTCTCAACCTAGTTACAATTAAGGATGCAAATGTATCATCAACCTAGTTTTTTGTTTTCTCTTAATTTCTCTCAACCTCTGAGGCTTGGTATTGCAGAAGTCCTTCCTACTTTCAAATCTTTCATGAAGCATTATGAGTTATTTTTTATATACATGTCCCGTGTTTTCTTGATCAATCATGTTTAGTTATAGAAGTCATTATTACTTTTTGATTATTTCATTTTGAAATTATTATGACTTCCTTATACCTCAGAAATGGCTTTGTCTCTAATGTTAAACCATGTCTGCCTTCCTCTTTGTCTTCTCCCCCATCTTGCTCCAGATTTTTTAGTATTTGATTATGAGGAAATTGGTTTCAGAACCTTGGCACTATGGGCATCAATGAAGCCAGGCGCGGCCCCATTTTAGGTACTACTTCAGTCTCATATGTATAATTAGGTGTTGTTTGATTTTTATTGTACACAATACGTTTGTATATTTTCTTTTTCTTAGGTGGGTTTTAAGAGAAATTTGAAGATTCTTGTGGCAGTATTTTGTCTAGAAGAATTTTGTTATGAACTTAAGTTTGAGTTTTATGAAGTTGTTTATATACATAGGAATATTTTGATGTGGATGTCTCTTTTGTAAGCTTATATCAATTGATGTTGAATCATGGTAAAGAAAATGAATAAGGAGACAGAATTGTCAAAGATTCGAGGGAATGTAAATGAATATAAAGGTGGTGGTGGCAGCTCTGGTTGCAGTATTTATTATCTACATCAAGGCTAACGGAATGCAACTTCTTTTAGCGGTGACCTTCACTAATTTTCATCTAGTACATAAATAAGTGAATTGAAATGGCAATTTGGTTTCACTCCCTTTCTAGAGTTAGTGTATAGCTGTGTTTGAGTTTAATGCCTATGTTCCATGCATGACTTTCATACATTGCGTGTTGTGTGTTTTTCACTGATCACGTTCTTGGTTAAGTGGTTGTAGTGTTTTTACCCATGGTGTATTATGTATATGGGGGATATATAAGAATTCTGAACACTTATATTTTTTTTATAGGTGACACACGCTGAACAGATTTAAGAACTATTTTAGCAGATTTGGTGGATTCTCTGCATATTCTTTTTACTGAATAATTTTAAATTAAAAAATTCTCTCTATAAACATGTTCATTAGGATATTCATTTTATTTATTGAATTAAGATTTATTTCTTTTAATCAAATTATCAATAATCTTAATTGTTAATTTTTTAATGTTATATATAAAGTATATTTCACATTGTATTCACCTTTAAAATGTTGTTAATTTCCTAAAATTGTCACATCAATTTATTTAGTTTAAATTTAAAACAAAATTATAATCTTGTTACATATGTATTGAGACATCACATCTCAAAGTGTTTTCACATGTCACATAAAACGACACTTTATTATGTGATATTATTGAATTCACATTACATGTTTATTAGGAGTAGTTATGTGTGTATTTAGACATAGATAAATGTGCTTTATTTGTATAATTGTCACACATATAAGTGTTATCCTAAGTATTCTGATGAGACATTTCATTAGTGTGTTAAAATACTTTTAATACAACGGTAAATATTGTCCTATGTATGTTATAGTGTGACAATTACATGTGTGGGTTTATTACTAATCATGACATGCATAAATGTGTCGTCCAATGGAATTTATTGGGATATCAAATATTGTGCTAACATTTTCCAAATAAAACACAATCTAATGTGGTACTAGCTCATTTATCCCTACACATTTGTTTGTCAAATCAACATACCTATCACCACAATATCCATTTTCTAATTTTCACTAATCTTTAAATGAAAATTACTTATCATCACATTTTTAATATATATATATATATAAGTATAATATAATGTGTGAGAATATTATATCTATCCCAACACCAATATATATTTTTACAATAATTTAATTAAGATCCAAAAATACTTATAGTAACACTTTAAACTTATAATAACACTGGTAATAGCCACACATTAAAAAAGTGTTGGGTTATCAAAAAGTGTCATCATACATATATTTTTACAACACTATTATTTTTACAACACTTTCTACATTCAATTTCATCCTCGCATTCTGCCTTTTACTTTCTACATTCAATTTCATCCACTCATTTTCTTCACCTAAGTCCAAGCACCTAAACCTCGGCTGCCACTAATAAAGAAACGGAGGGAATAACAACCATTAAATTCTTAGTGCATGATAACAATCATAAAAGTTTTAGTGCACAATTTATTATACCAGAGTTCTAAACTTACTTGATGAAGATGGAGAGTGATCATCCTGATAACATGTTATGATAATCACTATCTTTGCACTAATTAATTAAGAAAGTAGCAAGGAACTTGATATTGAAAATAAGGAGAGAATGGAGAAGGAGATAAGATGAGACGATGTGAGAGTGAGAGGTGTATTTTTTCTTCATCTTCTTATGAGTATATATAGAAAAATTTAGGGGATAATTACATAGTATTTCTAGGCTAAATAAATAGTGAAATAATTAAGACAAAGTCTTCTGTGAGACAGTCTCGCAGTGAAACCGGAGATTGATTTATAAATAATAGATACTTAGTTTGGGATGGGGTATTAATTGTATTTTTCAAGGGAATGAATTACAAATGAATTAAATCGGACCCTACTCTTACTATCCAGCATCTCTTCATCTTCCCCCCATTTTTACCTTTTCTTTCTCTCTCAAAAATCGCTCATTTCTCTCTCTTATTTTTCCCCTTTTTCGACTACCTAGATTTGGTATTCCGGCTATGATTCTATAATTTGATTCAATTTAATTTCTTAATATGCATCAGATCGTTTTTTAAGTGAGTGTACTCGAAGCTGGTGGTCCGATTTTTGGAGTTTCTTCCATGTTTGTTTGCTAATCGGTTCATTTTTTCATTAGGTAATTCCAACAATCTAGCTTTGTGTTTTAGGGCGATAATATTTACTTTTAGCTGGTTTATTGTTTAATAAGCATTTTTTTCGGAGAACTTTGAGCTTTCTATCAATTGTTTTGCAGTTCTTACTCTTTTCGCTTGGAAGTTGTTATCGTATTTCATCAGGTAATTGCGACACGGAAGGTTTTCATATATATGTTGTTTATTAGGTTTTCTTTGATGTCGATCATTTTTATCCGTATTTATTTTCATGGTTATCGTTTTGTAGATGTCGAAGAAAGGAGGTCGTGTTGAATCTGTTAGTTTAGAAGAAGCCGTGTTGAAAAGGAAGACTCTCAGCCTTCCGGTTCTTCGAAGGTTATTGTAAATGAGAAGAGGAAGACTTCTTCTTCTCAAGGTTTGTTGCTTCTTTTATTTGCTTGGTGGAATATTTGAATTTATTACTATTTTTTTGTCGTATAGTGATGTCTTACTGTTTAAATATGATGTTTCAACGTTTTCAATTGACTTCCTTTCCTGTTTATGCGATGTTGTTATTAATGTTCCTTCTGGAAGTGTATTATGCATGCAGTCCTTATTATTTGTGTTTTTTTATTGTTATTGTTTTTTTAAAAAAAAAATTACAGTGTTTCTATTGTAATTTTCAGTAGGAGTGATGATTTTAAGTATCTCAGTTGATGTTTTTATTACCTCTGGTTTTATTTGATGCTTTACAGTTTTGATTTGACGATACAAGTATTCCAATAGACTTTACTGTTCTTGTTCCTGTACAGATGTTGCTTTGTACTGTGTGATTCTATGTGTGATGATGGTGCCATTGTTTACTAGTTTGTATTAACTATTTCCATATGATGTTTTATGTGTGCCGGTTTAACATTATTTGTATGTTCATATATTTTTTCCTTTTTTCAAAATGATGTTGTTAGATTTTTCATTGATGTTTTACATTTCTTTAATGATCGTCTATTTTGTTTATTTGATTTCCTGAATTCTAGTTCTAAACTTGCTTTCTAATTGACGTTTCTAAGTTTCTGTGAATATTTATATATATGTATGTGTGATGCTCTTGTGTGATGCTCTTGTTTATGCTATAAATTATGTTTTTTTTATTGTGGTGGTCCTGTCAGAAAATCTGATAGTATTTGTGGTCTGACGACTCCCATATTTACTGCAGGTATTTTTTTTATCTATATAATTTTGTTGTCTATTTTTTATTTTTGTTAATGTTTTCGTTTTCCTTCAGCCCCGAGTCCAAGATATGCGAAAAAGAAGAAAGTGGCAGAGGTGTCCATCCCAGCATCCCCGGGTGATCTGTCAATTTTATGTGAGAACACTTTTGTGCTCTTTTGTTATCAAAAGTTTGTGTTTAACCTTGAAAATTCTCTGAGGAGAGGTAAGTGAAACTTTGCGATCTTTTACCTTTTCTAAGTGTATTTTGCGTGACAAAGGAAGAACATTGAGACTTGAAGATCAGCGGCCATTAAAGATTATCTTTTGAAGAGTTTGAAGACTTGCTTCAAAGATTTGAAGACGTGGAGAATGATAAGAATTATTGTGAAGAAGGGTGCTTTCTACAAGAAGAAGAAAAGAAGACAAGGTTTTGTTCTGGCACCTGTTGCGAGTCGCGACGAACCCATCGCGAGTCGCGACGTATGGATGGCCAAAACACAACTTTATCCCTTTGAACTATAAATAACATTCTTTTTCCTCTCTTTCATATGTTCTACTTCCACCCGATTTTGTTACTATTCTAACCCTAGTTTTCCACAATTTTCATCTTTGATTCCTCTTGTTTTATGTTTGGTTTGTTAGCATTAATTAGTATGAACTCTAGTAGCTAAATCTAGTTATTGGGAGCAATTAACCAAGGCTTCCAAACCAATGTCTTAAGAGCAATTTGTAACTTATTTAATACTCTTACAATTATGCATTTATGGAGCATTGAGTGTGCTTTTTAATGTCATTAATGTTCTTGAAAGATTGAGTATATGAAGTACTTGTATGATATGCTTGTTAGGATTTGGGAAAATTGGTTGATTTCCCCTTTTCTTGATAGGAAATCCAAGAGTATGATTTAGAGCTCTTGATTTTGTGGATGGGTTGATAATTACTAGATGAATATGATAATGTTGAACTCTTTGTCATGTTTTTTGCTTGTAGCAATGAAAGAAGTCTATGAACGTTGAACGTTCTTGACTAATCTTGTGTAAATGCATAGATTGGTTAAATGCTTAGACACAGTGTAGTGTTTATAAGTGTTGTCAAGCTTGTTGATTCTTTGTGTTCAATACCATCAATGGGATACTTTTAGTCATGTTTCGACTAAGGGAGTCATTGGTGAGGTTCAACAAGAGATGTAGAATTTACTCTTCAAACTACTATCTAAGAAGGATAGAAGTTTAGTCTTCCCAACAAGTAGTGAAAGTAGTAAATAGGTTGCATATTCAATGATGGATAAGAGGCTTGGAAGGGGAAGTCAATTGCACCCAAGGTTCCTTAAATTGTTGGTTTAATCACCTTTTAGTTGTGGCTGCATGCTTTGCATATTTAATTTGCTTGACTAGTTTACTTGTTTTTCAATTCATAATTAAGGAACAAAACCAACCAACTCCCCCCCCCCATTTGCATGCTTATATCTAGTATGTCTTCTCCTATATATGTATAACACTTGGAAAGATCCCTCTTCTCATGGACGATCCCGACTTGCCATTATCTACTTAATTGTAAATAAGAAGCATTAAGGCTTAAAAATATAACCATGAGAGGTATGATGACCTCCCAAATTTTGGCACCGCTATCGGGGAAGAGGCATTTATTTTTTAGTTTTTGGCCATTTTATGTGTGATTGCGTGCTAGTTATAAATATTTGTTAGTTTGCTTTTGTTTTGATTTCTTAATTGACTTGTCATTTTCACTTAGCTTGGAGACGTATTTTTTGGGTTCTTGGTGTATGGTTCGTACGGGATCCTCTTCACAAGAACCCCTACACTACGACCCCAAGTTAGAGTTGAATTTGAGACGGGCTAGGAGGCTTTCTTTGGAAAGTGTGTATAACACCCCTCCTAGTGACCATTTTGTGGATACTTCTAATTCTATGGAGCATCAACACTAGAAGGAAGATGAGCATTTGTGAGGAGGGCCTCAACATCTTCCTCTCCAAGGAAGAGCACATCCTCTCCAAGGAAGGGAGATTCCTTTAGGACTAGCCTTGTTGAGGGACATTATGGCCCCTAACCTTAATCAACAATTGATGTGCATTGAGTATCCTTTGGTTGGACCCAATGGGCACTTTGAGCTCAAGACCGGGTTTATAAACATGCTACATATCTTCTTTGGTAGGCAAGGGGAGAATGCCAACAAGAATCTCACCGAGTTCCACTTTTTGTGTGGTGGTACGGTTCCCCATGGAGTAGATGAAGAATTTTACAAGGTAAAGGCATTCCCATTCATATTGAGGGATGGTGCAAGAGATCGGTTCCACTACCTATCACCCAAGAGCATTAAAAGTTAGCTTGACATGAAGACAAAATTTCTAGCCAAGTACATCCTGGCCTCAAAGTCCGCCGCTTTGAAGAAGGACATAAGCAACATCCTCCAATGGCATGGATAATTTCTCTTCGAGTATTGGGAGAGGTTCAAGAATCTTCTCTCGAGTTTTCCTTACCATGGCTATTCGGAGGGATAATTGGTCTACTAGTTCTACAATGGTCTTTTGATGAGGACCAAAGATGAGTGAGGAATTCTTTTGGTGGTACCCTTAGGAACAAGACTTCATCGGAGGCTATGCAATTATGAGGAGTTAGCGTAGGGGTCAAGAAACTTTAGCTCGAGGGCCGATTTTAGAAGGAGAAATCCAATGCCCACAAGTGACCCTTCCAATAGTGGAAAGCTTGAGGACCAAGGCTATCAAGGCAACCAAAACTACCAAGGCTACCAAGGTGCATGGGGATATCAAAGAAATAAAGGGTACCAAGGTGGCCAAGACTACCAAAAGTGGCTGTACTATTTGGGTAATTGTGATAACCAGAACCTTCGGCATGGAAACCCTCAAGTAGGCCAAAACCCTCAACCGTATCAGCCTCCTCAACAATAATATAAGCCACCTCAACAATAATTTCAAAGGCTCTAAGACAGGCTCTGAGACCAAGGGGAGAACTTTGGGTTAACAAAAAATGAGGTGATGCAAGCAATTCACTGATTGAGCATGTGCGCGGAGAAAGGAGAAAAATTCCAAGATGAAGCTAAAGCGAGGATCAAGAAATTGGAAACTCATGTGAGCCAAATAGCTTCAATGGTGAATCAGATAGAGGCCTGGGAAAAGGGAAAACTTCCCTCCCAACCGGAGATCAACCCTCAACAAAATGTGAGTTCAATCTCATTGAGAAGTGGAAAGGAAGTAATTAAGCCCCAAGCAAGGGTTGTTGTTGAGCGGATGGTTGAAAAAAAGAAGACCATGAAAAGAATGCCGAGGTGTTGGCCAAAGAGAGCAAATAAGAAGAAATTG
The DNA here is from genome assembly GCA_037428765.1 of Rubia yunnanensis. NCBI lineage: Eukaryota > Viridiplantae > Streptophyta > Magnoliopsida > Gentianales > Rubiaceae > Rubia > Rubia yunnanensis. The sequence goes on from CM075063.1 coordinate 68,084,983, forward strand.
AGGTGGAGACATTTGTGCCAAGACCGGGATCAAATCCAAAAATCTCCTCCCCACCACACAAGAAGTCAAGAGGCGCGAAGATTCCTATCTATGCACCAATTCCACCGTTTCTAGAGGCATTAAAGGATAGGAGGACCAAGGAGGACACCAAGGATATCTACGAAGTCTTTCGTAGATGCGAGGTAAATATTTCACTCTTAAATACTCTAAATCAAGTTCCTAGGTATGCTTAATTTCTTGAGGAATTTTGTACTGTTAATAGGAAACAAAAATTTAAAAGTAAGAAAAATAATGTGAAGAGTGAATATGTCTCTGCCGTGTTTGGTGATGAAGGGCCCCCTAAATGAGATGATCCAGGAATGTTTACAATCTCTTGAGAGATAGGAGGAAAATATGTTAATAAGGCCATGTTAGGCTTAGGTGCTTCAATCAATGTGATCCCATATTCCTCGTATGAATGTCGAAATCTAGGCACTTTGTACAAAACTGGGGTTGTTATCCAACGAGCCAATCATCCTAGCACATACCCGAAATGTATTGTGAAGGATCTGTTGGTGAAAGTGGATTCTTTGACATTCCCTGTGGACTTTTATGTTCTTGAAATGGAAGATGACAATAGTACTAAACATATTCTTTTAGAAAGGCCATTTCTAAAGACTTCAAGAACCATAATTGATGTGCATAAAGGAACATTGACCATGGAATTTAATGGGCGGAAGGTAGAATTTGACACAAATAATTCTATTGATCATCCTAGTAGATACCATTCTTGCCAAGCTATTCATGTTATTGATGATAAAGAGCAAGATGTAGTTGAGCTCAAAGTTGGTAGTTCCTTAAATGTTGCCATAGATGATGTTTTGAGTGATGCTTTGATTTCAAATGTTGTTAGTACCAACTTGAAGGAAAACAACAATGGCGAATACACTAGTAGGAAAGCAACATCCAACAGTTTTCGTGTGTCCACGGGTAAGCCAATAAGGTTGGTTTTCCCTCCTTCTCTTGAGAAGACTTTGGTGGAAGAGTGTAAATCACCACTGAAAGCTCTTAAATGTTCATCCCTTAGAGAATGAGAGAAACCCCTAAATGCTCACGTGCTTGAGATCACCATGGAACAAAAAGGTGAGTTGTTGGAAATGTAGAGGGACCATAAAGAAACCCTAACCTATTTGAAGAAGGTTTTGTTGGAGGATAATGGTAATCCCGATTGTTTTGACCCGAATCGGGGAGAGGGAACCGATCATCTCGGTTTGTTTCATGAGTAAGCTCCAAGAAAGAGGAGTGAGTCATGCCGACGCCATTAAATATACTTGTTTTGATCATCTGGATCGTCATTCGTGACTTTCCGTTGATGTTGTTTGGTTTTGGGTTTTTGTTAGTTTCCTTGTTTTGCTTTGTGCTTTTCAAGGTGTGTTTTTCCATGATTTTGAAGCAATTTGAACCCAAGGCATTGGATGGATGAATGGAGAAATACTTTGAGTTAAGAAGGTAAAGCTTGGGAAAGGGATGGGATTGAAAGTTTTTCTAAGTACCATGTGGGTTTCCCATCGCAATTCGCGACCACCTCGTAGCAAGTTGCAATAGGATCCGGAAGTTTTGACAATTTCGGATCCCTCAAGCTCCACTTTTTGTGAGCCGGGATGGCCGCATTATGAGTCACGATGGTTAGGTTGCGATCGCCACCAAATCAGAAAGATTTTTTCTAAAAATATGAACTCCCAGGTCCACTTTTCAAGAGCTGTGATGGGCTATCGCGAGCTGCGACGGGCCATCGCGAGCTGCGACGGGCCATCGCGAGCTGCGACGGGCCATCGCGAGCTGCGACGGGCCATCGCGAGCTGCGGCGGGCCATCGCCAGCTGCGATAGATTGACTGCGAGTCACGATGTGAGCTTTGACCAGAGGTGCCTATTGACATACCCGTTACGAGTCGCGATAAACACGTCCCAAGTTGCAACGGGCATACTGACCTGTTTTAAAATCGGGCAGAACCCCATCAAACCGCAAAAGTTCCACCTTCTTCCCTTCATCTCCTCCACCACTCCACTGATTTCCACCATTTTCCAGCCACCAATCATCGGCGCTCCACCCTAAATTAACTTATCACCACTTCTCAATCCATCATACCCAATCTCCACCCACAAGTCGGCCTAGTTTTTTTATGAACACAAAACCCTACAATTTAGGGGTTTTGTGATTTTTAGCAATCCGGATTTAAATTGTTTGTGGGCCTAGTTCCTTTTTCATCCTAAGCATCTAAGTGGTACATTCCCCTTCTTTCTCGAGATTTAATTTTGATTATATTGAATATTGTGTGGATTATATATGATACGTTAAGGATTTAAATTGTTGGAATATTGTAGATTCTTGTGAATATATCATGCTTATGATTTGGTTTGATGGAGATCTTGTGAATATATTGTGCCTATGATTTGGTTGGATGTGGGATAGCGTTATGCTCATTTTGATTGTGTTGATTTTCTCATGTTGGTGTCGTGCTTGCATTGTGTTTAAATTGTTGCTTTAGTTGTGAATTTGGTTGTGGCTTGTACAGGATATTTGGCATATTGGCTCGATTAAACATAGTTTATATTTGTATGCAATGTTATCATGCTTATGGTAGTTTGGCCATAGCACTTGAATGTTAACGCTATAAACGTAATAATGGTAGCTAAACTAGTTAGGCATGACTGTGATTATGGATTATAGTATATTGGATGTGTAACTATGTGAAAACCTAATGGACTTGAAATTATGGGCATGTTGAATGTGACATGAATTGTATATGCAATTGTGGTTAGGACTTGAACTAGTTGGCTTGGATTTGATTTGGTTTGTGATGATTGGCTAAACTAGTTTGAGATTGGGTGTGATTTTATGACATTGCATGTATGTATATTCTTGTTCATTTGACCTTTTCACTGTGGTTGTTTGATATGGCCCCTACCAAGAGACCTAGGGCTCCTCCATGATCTCCACCTCCACCACCGGCTCCGGAGTTAAGCCCTGTACCCCCTTCTCCTTATAGGTACATTAGTTTGACCCGGAACATCGGGCCCTATGCAGAGAGGTGGGATGCCTTGGTCAACCGCCAGCTCAAGGAGATAAGTTTTATTGGCGTGCCCACATTGGATGCTCTTGGGCTAACCCAGCCAGTCCGATACCTCCTCGCCAAAGGAGGGTTGGAGGGTTTCATGGGTAAGAGTACTCCCTCCTACAGGCGATAAACACTGGAGTTCCTATCCACGGTCAGGATATGCAGCACGAGGGATGATCAACCATGCAAGAGGTACATCATTTTCCACTTAGATGAGATACCCCGAGAGATGGCCATTTTGCTGGTTGAGAAAGCTTTTGGATGGGACACGGCTGAGATCCGGTCAAAGCTGGACCCACAGGCCCAGGACCGACCGATTGAGAACAACATGTATTTCTGGAGTGTCATTAACATGAGGGCAAAGAACTCCTACGATAAGAGTAGTGTCATCATCCATCTCGCACTCCATTATGTGCATAGACTTTTGGTCGGCACAGTGCTTTGCTAGGTGGAGTCAACGAATGTGCCGGACAACGACATTCACTTCTTATGGCACTTGATGAGTTAGGGGTTTGGATACGGGTTATGGGTCGAGCTATGGATGAAAAGGATTATGGAGATGGCTGGGAAGCTAAAGGGGAAGATTATGGTTGGAGGTATGATCAACCTCTTAGCGGAGTACCTAGGATTGATCCCACTGGTTGATTTTTTGCGCTTGGGGAGGCACGCTTCCTACCTCATCACTGGAGAGAGGTTGGTGTGATTTGAGATGCTGGGCACCATGCAGACCACGTGGGGTGTTTCATTGGTTATATGGTGCCAGGAAGGTCACCTTCGTGGCACTTCCTGAGCCTAACAAGACAAAGTTAGAGTTTGATACACCCTTGGAGGACTTGCCGATTCCACTCGACTCCTCGTGCTGAGAGAAATTTTAGCGTGAGCTCAATGACCTTTGTCCAGCCTCTGTTCAGAGTGATGATAGTAGCTTACCTTTCACTGATCGACAACATCAGCACTCTCCAGAGCCTCCACTAGAGAGCGAGCCCATGTAGGAGGATCAGGATCATGTGCCACCACATTTTCCACAGGCTTCACCAGACATCTATGCCAGACTGATGCAGACAATCGAGGAAGGTTTCCGCGGATAGGTTGAGCACAACCTGTTCGTTTTGCGGAACCTTTTCAAGATGGATGAGGAGATTGATTATCTCTCATCTAGGATTTCAGAGATGCAGTCTCAAGGGGTTGATCCTAGTAGAGCAGCTAGGCGGAGAGAGCAGCGTTATAGGAATGTAGACTGGATGGAGCAGTATCAGCAGACATATGGCAGGGACCGCAACGAAGGTGTTGGGCCATCTTACTCTTGATTGTGAGCTGATTGTTTTACACTTCCCATGCTTTGGTTTATATGTTTTTGCCCTGTTTTAACTACATTGAGGGCAATGTAGCGCTTTAAGTGTTGGGAGGGGTAGTACTGCATTTACTGTTTTGTGTTTGGATAATTTTTTTTAGACTTGATGCTTTTGGAGATGCTTTTGGGATATTATTTTTTCCTTTGCTTTGGATATTTTCCCTTTTGTTTTGGGGATGCTTTCCTTTTGATGTACTTGGATGATGTTACCTTTGATATTTTTCTTAGCCTTAACATTTGGAAAGCACTTTGCTACTTTTTATTTGGAAAAACATGAAAATTTTGAAAAAAAAGAAAATGAAAAACATAACAATAAAAATAATCCCACTAAGTTGAAAACCCGAGAAGGAATTTTAGGCAACATGAGGGTCCCGGATAGGTCAAAAACCTGAAAGGGCGACCTAGGTAAAAATGAGAGGCTGAATGTGCAGAAAAATGTGAGCAGAAGGAACATGATGTGTGGCTAGGATGAAAACCCAAAAGGGCTCCTAGGCAAAATGAGGGAAAGAGAGAAAAAAAAGAAGAAAAAAAAATTTATGCATTCACTCATTTGCCGGCATTGGAGTCAGGTAGCTTGACATATAGAGACCTTTTGGGATTGGGAAATTTAGTGGGGAAAACGAAGTAAGTTATGAAATTCTTGATCATTAATATACTTCGTTTTTAGGATGATATATTGGTATAAAGTGGAGTATGTGTTTGAACTTTATGCATGCTTTTAGCTTCACCTTGTACCATTGGATTTGGGATTGTTAATTTGAGATTTGGAGATGTTTTTATAGATATCAATGAATTGATAGGTTGATATGGTTTGGGTAGAGTTAGGAATGGGGGTTGTGGGAAACTTCTCATTTGATCTTAATATTAGGATGTGTAATACTGAGAGTTTTGTGAGGTATTGACTTGGGGGTATAGTGTTTAGGATGTGGATACGTCAATTCCTTCGTGTGCTTGAATCTTTTCTTATTCGAGGGCGAGTAAGGTTTGAGTGCGGGGAGGTTTGATGTGTCCATTTTATTTGCACAATTTACTACTTTTTGGGATCACTTTTGTGCTCTTTTGTTATCAAGAGCACATGTTTTACCTTGAAATTATCTTAAGATAGGTAAGAGAGACTTTGCGATCTTTTACCTTTTCTAAGTGGATTTTGCGTGACAAAGGAAGAACATTGAGACTTGAAGACCGCAGGCCATTGAAGATCATCTTTTGAAGACTTTGAAGAACTGCTTCTGTTCTAACACCCTCCGCGAGTGGCCAGAACACAACCTTATCCCTTTGTACTATAAATAGCATTCTTTTTCCTCTCTTTCATATCTTCTACTTCCACCCAATTTTGGTACTATTCTAACCCCACGTTTCCACCATTTTCATCTTTTATTTCTCTTGTTTTACGTTTGGTTTGTTAGCATTAATTAGTATGAACTCTAGTAGCTAAATCTATTTATTGGGAGCAATTGACCAAGACTTCCAAGCCCATGTCTTAAGAACAATTTGTAACCTATTTAATACTCTTACTATTATGCATTTATAGAGCATTGAATGTGTTTGTTAATGTCATTAATGTTCTTGAAAGCTTGAGTATGTGAAGTACTTGTATGATATGCTTGTCAGGGTTTGGGGAAATGGATTGATTTCCCCTTTTCTTGATAGGAAATCCAAGAGTATGATTTAGAGCTTTTGATTGTGTTGATGGGTTGATAATTGCTAGATAAATATGGTAATGTTGAGCTCTTTGTCATGTTTATTGCTTGTAGCAAATGAGAGAAGTGTATGAACGTTGAACGTTCTTGACTAATCATGTGTAAATGCATAGATTGGTTAAATGCTTAGACATGTTGTAGTGTTTATAAGTGTTTCCAGGCTTGTTGATTCTTCGTGTTCAATGCCATCAATGGGATACATTTAGTCGTGTTTCGACTAAGGGAGTCATTGGTGAGGTTCAACAAGAGATGTCGAATTCACTCTTGTAAACTACTATTTAAGAAGGATAGAAGTTTAGTCATCAGAACAAGTTGTGAAAGTAGTAAATAGGTTGCATGTTCAATGATGGATAAGAGGCTTGGAAGTGGAAGTCAATTGCACCCAAGATTCCGTAAATTGTTGGTTTAATCACCTTTTTAGTTGTGGTTGCATGCTTTGCATATTAAACTTGCTTGACTAGTTAACTTGTTTTTCAATTCATAATTTATAACCAAAACCAAACCACCCACCCCCCAACCAATTTGCATGCTTATATATGTTTTTTATATATATGCTTATATCTAGTATGTCTTCTCCTATATATGATTAAACACTTGGAAAGATCACTCTTCTCGTGGACAACTCCGAGTTGCCATTATCTACTTAATTGTAGATACGAAACATTAGGGCTTAAAAATATAACTTTGATAGGTACGACGACGACCTCCCACCAGGCCATGATGCTTCTGTCCCTAAAGAAAATAATTGGAAGAGGCATGTAAAACAAGTTGCTGTTAAACGATCAAACAAATGAGCGGTAAGGCTAAATGTCTTGCTAAGCGTGAGAGCAATTATGAGGGCAAATGTATTATTCAAATTTTAATATTGTATTTTAATATATGATTGATTATTAATTTAATACTACCTATTTTAAATCTTCTTAATGTTTCATGTTTTTTAGAGGAGGGTGCCAGTAAAATACTTACTCTAGAACACCATAATTTGAATTTCCTTTTGCCTTAAATTGTTTAAGTCCCCGATTTTTTGGTAAGACAATCTCATGGACTCGATAAATTAATTATCACAAATCTATCTTATTCCTAATAAACATTTCATTATTCGGAGTAATATTCCCCGTCAATTTTTTTATTTATTTTTGGATAACATATATTTCCCCGTTAGTCTACTTGGCGTACCCTTTATCTTTCCCTTTTTTTTCCTTTTATTTTTCAAATTCAGAAACCCACAGGATAAGGACTTCAAAGTTCTATGTTCCTCTCAGTCTCAACGTTCGGCGCCGCTTAGGTTGTGCCAGACCGACTTGAAGTCACCCGAACTTGAAGTCACCCCGACTTGAAGTCACCCAGGTTAATGCCTGCATTTGAGATTTTCTATTGTTTCGCTTGAGTTTTCCGGGGGTGTTTATTGTACTATGGTGGCATAATGCATACTAAGTGTTTGATTGTTTGTCCTGATACATGGCAAACCAAAACTCGTGTCAAGAATTTCTTAGTCCAAGAGTTGATAAGGTAACATTGAGTAGCCGAAGGTTGGTTTTAAATCTTGGTTTGTTTTCAACCATGTAAATAAAATTGCCCGAATAATGGATTATATCCTCAAGGAAACCCTCTGAGACTTAGGGCCCTTTTCTCTTCCAAGTAATCGTAACGTATAGTATAGGAGTATAGGACCTTATGTGCACGTTGTCTGCGTTTTAGTCACCTGACAGCCCATGTTAAGTCTTCCTTGTTCTATCAAGATGTCAAACTTATAAAGAATTAAGTCATATAGAAAATGTCTTGTTCCCTTTAACTTATTGAAAGTTGCATATCCAAGTTATACCTTCACTCCTGGAAATATTCTTCCTACTGTTATCAGATTGGTGAACAACTTTGGAACGCACATTATGGGAATTTCTACTCCCAAACTTCGAGTGCCTCACCTCACAAATGATCAAAATAAACTTCACTGTCATCCTCTCTAACTGATTCTAGAGCAGCTGAAGTTTTCGGAAGAGTTGATTTGCGGTAACTGAACAGAGGAAAATTAATCTAATCCTCCGGCAAATTGATGTACGATACATATGGTATTTAGTGTGCATACATTAGTTTGCGAGTCCAGACCAGTAACACGATAGAGGGAAATAGTGAATTTAGTCTGGTTGATTTAGTAGGAGTCTGGACCAACTACAGATGGTTTTTATATACTTCTTCTATTGTACTGTTGCACTAGATTATATACTTCTTCTATTGTACTGTTGCACTAGAAGGAACCTAGATCATTTTTAGTTTTGTGAAATTAGTATATATGGCCGACCAATAATAAGTTGAGTGACAAGGTGGTAGGCACAAATCGGCTTGAAGCCGTCATTTCCTCTTTAGGTTTTTCACTCCCCAATTTAGTCTAGCTAGCAGTTTTAAATACATAACAAACAGGTGTCTTTGTATCCGATGGACAATATAGTTGAACACAAAAACGAACAGAAGCAGATATGGTTGGTTTGGTTTTGGTAGAGAAGTTCTGGGCTTTCACCCCATCAAAATATATGTTTTTTTAACTCTACTAAAATACTATCATTGAACTATGTGCCTTCTTCCAGAATTTTATTGATACTCCATTTAACTTTTTCCACTGTGGCATGTGGATTTGAAACCCTTCTTTACTACAGGCCTTAACTTCTTTTACTTACACTTATTGCATTCCTGATTTCATATCAGCCCCACGGTCATTCGTACCATTGGACTCAATTACTTGATGTAAAATAAGTGAGGATCTTGATTATCCCTATGTAGCCAACAAGGCTGTCAATTAAACTGTTTGTTTCGATATTGATGATGTCTCTGTGATACCTATGATATAATGGCTGCATACCCAATTCTGAGTCTGAGAAGCAAATCCCTGTAGGATAAATTGCTCTGTTGGATCACAAATGCCAATTCCATTTCCACTGTGAGTGTGAGTGAATTTTCATTTAAAGACTGGGACAGGCTGTTGTATTTTCTTTTCGTGTTTGTCCTCTTGAATGGATACTGAAATTTGTGCAGCATTTAAATTCTCAATAATGGTCTAAAAATCTTCTTCAGGCTCAGGAGGAAGGTGATTAAAGGAGAATGAATCAATCTGTTGATAAAATTGGTGCTGCTGTTCCAAGAACAGATTCTCCAAAGGACAAACAAAAGAGGAAGATACCTAGTCCAAGAGAGCTTGTGGCCCATTATGAGTCCCAGGGCATGGAAACCCAAGAAGCCTCCTTGAAAGTTATTCAGGATCTCCAGAATGCGTTGTTTAGGACAATGGTCTCCAGTAGAAGAGACAAAAGAGCTTCTCCCGGAGAGTCTTCTGATGTATCAAGAAAGTTGGATGTGATCAATGGGCGCCTTCTTCAGCTTGAAATGAAGATCGACTCTAAACCTGGCTATCCACAAATGCTGGCCGTTGGGGTGACCTCTGGTGCCATTGTTGGTGCCTTGACCTCAGCCGCTGCTGAGATTTGGGCTGCTGTGCAGCGAGCTACCGGCACATCCAATTGATCATAAACTAAACTCAGTTAACCAGATGTAGCTCCGTAGTTGACATATTAGTTGACAACATTCCTGGCATGTGCGAAATTCAGATGCCTTCTCCATGATCATACTTCTTACATTGATATTTATTGACTTAACTTTGGTTAAACTCGTAATCCAAATTAATCCGTCATTACTCACTACGTGTGTTGGGTGTTGCAGGCATGATCTCAAAAGTTGAGTGGATGTCTACTTGGAAGAGGGGGAGTTTTTTAAAATGAAACCACCTGTGTACATGTCGGTTCCATACAAGATGATCATAAGTAGCTCTCTTTGTCAAAGACTAAGCTAAATCTGAGCTCTTTGAGGCAAAAAAGGGAAAAAAACTTTTGATTGAGTACGAGTTGCGCACCGTAGTACTAAAGTGTTGCGCATGCATCAAAGCACTAATCAAGAGACCTATCTCTTTGAGGCAGGTTATTTTGAGTTCCGATTAAGGAATATTTTATCGTACAACGTCAGCTGAAATGCTGTTACGGACTCAGAACCTCGTCTGAACTTCATGACATGTTCTTCCATCGGGAATCAATTATGGACATGTACGGGTGTATTTTGCAATTGAATGATTTTTTGGGTCGGAATTGTTTCAGACGTATTGGTTCCGAGTGAGGGACATGAAATCATAACTATGTAAAATATTACTATATGGAAAGAAAGTGGTGACAAAGTCGGAACACCAATCAGATTAGATGGTAAAATCAGCCTATTTCATTGTAAACCAACTTCTCGAAACCCTCGTTAAACTAGTCCAGATTGTTCAAAATACAAGGGAAAATGACACTAGATTTTAAAAATCTATAGACTACGCTAACGAAGCAACAATCTATAAATAATAATAGAAGTTGCCAAAAATCTATTCCACACAGCTATGTCATCAAATACTACTCTCTTATAATACCACATTGGGATTCTCAATTGAAGAGGAGCAAGAGTACACAAGATACCACACTGGGATTCTCAATTGAAGAGGAGCAAGAGTACACAAGATACCACACTGGGATTCTCAATTGAAGAGGAGCAAGAGTACACAAGATACCTATCCAAGCAATTTCTTGCACTACTGATGTCATCTTGTAAATACAGCCTGAGAATCTTTGGAAAAATTTGTGAAACAAAGAAAGTAACAATATAAGAATGGGGACTACATGTTACGTTGCTTTAAAACATTCTTGAAATAATCATCTTAGTCCTCACTTCGTCGATTTCTAGGTAATCCTCATGCACATCTTAGTACTCACTCCGCTACGTAAATCATTACGTAATAGTTGCATTCCCATGTATTTGCTTGTTTCTTGTACTAATGAATACAATTTAAATCAGTAACATATAATTGCAGTAACTTATGACAAAATAGAATTTCGCGACATGAAAAGAGAATCACACCTTGATTTGTATTAGGTCCAAATCCTCATTACATTCTTCCCCAAACCTTCGAAAGAGTCACCCAATATTTTAAAGAACGATTTAGACGGTTGGTGGTGTAGAGGATCCATCCAGTAAACGGGCTTCTTGTTAGGGACAATAAATATTAATGTCCAATGGTCTCTACAACATTGGAGAATAGTATAAAATAAATAATGTATTAATTAAATTAGCTTAAATGACAAGAGTGTGTATCCATCACCTTTCAATATACGGTGAAACAAATAATTTTTATCCATCTGTCCAAGACTTTTGCGAATGTAGTGAACCCTCTTGACTTGCCTCCCCCCGGGGTCGTTAAAACCGTAGCTCTAAACCCGGTTGGAGGCTGTGCAGTCAGAAGATAGAATTTATAGTTCTACACCCATTCTTACTACTACACTGCCTAAGGGTAGTTAGCGGTAAGCCCTAGGTTTGTCCACATAGATGCTAGGTCTAATGTACCAACCTAAAATACAACCTCGTAGGGGTCGTCAATCCATGCGAGTGAAAGGAACAACTAGTAAAGCACACATGCAAGTAAGGGAGGGGGGTGGGGGTTGGTTTTTCAAAATAATAAACATAAAGTAAAAACACAACTACAATATTAGCTAAGCACTTGGGAAAATCATGGAGTGACTTGATCAATCTAATGCTTCTATCCGTGATTCTTTTACATAAAGATCTAAACAAACTTAATAGTGTGTCTATAATACGTGGTGTGGCCGATGTCATATACTTCCATGTCCTTGTCATGGCAGGTGCTCTCACAATCCTCCATTGACAACTCCATCGTAATTAGAGGAGTACAACAAGGTCCGACTGTTATTGTAGGTCTGATTCTTCCCCGTGCAATTATGTCCCGGGCTTCCACCACGAATGCAACTACTCCCCTCGAGTCCTATCAATTAGGCCCAAGGGTCGTAGCCACCTTATCTGTGATACTAGGGTTTCTTGTAACCCTAGCTTGCTACTACACATAAACTATCTTTACCCAGAACCTCTCGGATGACTTTACAAAGTCAGCTAAGACTGGTGCAATGGTAAGTGGATTAGGGTGACCTTGAATCTCCCGTGCATGCACTCACGCAGACTCATTCCCCTCCAATCATACAAACATCCAGGTTTCTCTTCCCAAGGGAGCATCGATATTTTCTCCTAGGATGAATACAACCCAAAGTGTGTGCTCATATGTGGTGTAATACTCATGCATTCAAACTCAAAAGCAAATCACAATAATATTATGAACACAAAATTAGGATGAACTATAGAATCTCAAAAAGAATATAGATGAAATCAAGTCACTACATTTATCCCCAAGCTAGGAAACTACTTCCTTAACATGGAATTCAAAAAAAGATTTGAATTCCACATCTTAGGATTAAAGAAAAATAAAATGAAGAAAAAGATAAAGTTTCTACTAAGGAGAGAATCTCCAAACTACTCTTTTAATCTACTAATGTAATGTAGGATATGCTGTCTATCAAACCTAGGTGCTATATATAGTAGTAGGAGATTGAGCCTAAAAATAGGGTACACCTAGCTCAGCCGCTGCCCGGTGTGGGGTGTCATGGATGACGCGGCCAGTGACATGTACTTGGCACAGGATGAGAGGCCTGGCCTGGGTCACGCCTCTTCATGGGCGCGGAATGCCTGTTCTTAAACGTGGCATAGATCTTCATCGTGGCATGTGGCACGGAGGTTGGCGCGGGTTGCATCGTTTCCTGGTGAGGGCCGTGTGGTCTCCTGTGGGGCGCATCAGAGTGTGGAAATTTGAGGTCCTGATCCACTCTCGTGGCCGTTGGCGCGGGCCGTGGTCAGGATGGTGAAACTTTGAAGTTCTGATCCGTGCTTGTGGCCATTGACATGGGCCGTAGTCAGTGATGGTGCTCGCTTAGAAACTTTGGCACGTGCCATGTGAATTCCCACACCCCAGTGGCTGGTCTTGACAAAATGGACTTGGAACGACGCGAGACGCCTAAAATGGGACGTCTCATGGCCATACTTAGCCGCATAGAGGGGTTCCAGATTTTTCTATCGTGGTTCACATCTGTACCTTGCGCTAGAATCCTTGGCATGGGGCATCTCCTCTGGCGCGGGCCATTGGTGCCAAACCATGCACAACCCACGCTGACCTGTTGGTGCTTCGGCCGGCTGAACTAGTTTCCTTCGCTATGGGAGACTCGTTAGTCCGATTTGAGAGTTTTAATAATTGATTTTATAGTACTCGAGAAGACAAATCCAATGTAACTAGTCTTGAAGGCTAATTATTTTTTGGACCATTCTCAGACTGATGCATTACTCATTGGACCACAATTCCCCGTTTCTCCGTTGGCCGCTAGAACTCCATAGCCTCCTATCTTCAGCTCAAGCTCCTTCTACCATGCATCGATGATTGTGGCCTTTGTCTACTATCATTCTAGAGGTGAATGGCCTTCTTATCTACTACCGTCCTTGCGGACGACCTTCAATATCTTTTACCGCCCTTACGAATGGTCTTCACATAGAATGTAGACAAAAAGTATCCACGTGCGACCTACTAAAGATGATCACAAGGAAGATCAAGGAACCCGTGAATAAAATATGTCCATTAGTACCAATTAAGTCTACAAACTGCGGGATTTAGACAAGAAAACCAAACATGGTCATCTAAACCCCTTGTCACGTAAACTCAACTAATACTAGCAATCCACCTAGTAAAAGTAACTAACTATGTCAAATGCATCGGTTAACGCACACAAAATGAAGCAAATCACCTGTCATGAACAGTACACCTAATTTCTTGAGTAAACACCGGACAAAAATACCCTATCCAATGCCTGTCCTTTTTGTTAGCAAAATAATACACGTAGCTACAAAATGAATTTGGATGTTATTAATTACGAAATGATCAACAATTATTAAAAATTTGCATGAAGCGAAATGCTATATTACTTACAATAAGTATAGGGACATTATCGTCTGGTTCACTTGGTCACACATCCATGGGTCTTCAAAGTCAGTCCGTAACACGATGATTTCTCTCTTTTGACTAAATACGCATTCATTACCCAAGAAAAAGTTAGTTGAGGTCCGTTGGCGTTTGACCATGATATCATACACGACCTTCACAAAATGTAGTGACTCCTTAATAACTCACGCCCCAACGATTGGCTTAGATGTTTTCATTAGTGTTTCCATCAAATGCCAATCTTTAATCGGGTTCACGTAAATGAGGCGACGAGGCCATATAAGAAACATTCCCCGTACGGATCCAACTAACTTGTACTTGCCTTCCTGAATTGGTAATAGGGCTTTGAGGACCTCAGGGTTCTCCATTGAAACTCTACAAATGCCATTACCAATTGGAACAAAATGATGAGGTTGCATCGGCTCGTGTAGAATTCTGTTGGCAACGTGAAATGGCCCACCCATTTTACCTCGATCAATAGCTCACACAAATGTGATGTCTATATTGTGAGGGAGAACATAAATAATGTAAAATAATATGCAGCCAAATTTATTATCAATGAAATAATTTAATTAAACCAACCTTGTTTTCGGGCGACACAATGGCTTTGACAATGTTGTTTTCTTCATTTGTTGGTGGATCAAGAATCAGTTAGTGGCTCATCTCAACTTATCTTGGTGAGTGTCATAATCTTCTATACGGTGGCGTCCAACTGGGTGTCAAATCATCCAAATTCTCGAGTATTGGGAGCCCTGTGTGCTCGACCAACTTTCGAATCAATTGTTCTTGTTGCTCTATCCGCTTGTCTCTAACGTGTGCGTCCTTTTGCAACATGTGGAATCTCGATGATTTAGCCCAATTGTAGGATCGAACTATCCCAAATGCCTCTCTTTATGAAAAAAATGATCTCACTCCTCTAGCATGACCCGAGTGGTCGAGTTTACTTGTAGCCTCACGAAGGGTATTGTGCTTACCCATTGGAATGAATCGACCCTCCATTTGGTCTTGCTTTAACTTTGCCTACATATAAAATATAGTTCCATGAACGGTAATGAAAGGAAATAATTTACTCAACTAAAATTGATAAATAGAGCCTTACCACTCGTCCTGGGACTTCAATCATGGGAGGTTTTTTGTATCCACCATTTTTATTTTGCCAGGTTTTCAAGAAGAGATACACCTATCAATCTCTTCCACATCGATCAAAGTGACCGATGACCTTGCCACTTCCTCACTCATCCCCCCATCAATGGTAATTTGAATATCTCTTTCAAAATGTTCTATCACTAATTTGTGGGCCGCTAATCCATATCCACCCTGACCCACCTCCGGTCGGGGTCTTTAAAAAGAATTAGTAGCTAACCCGAGTGAAGGCATTCCAAAGAGGATGAGATCAAATTAAAAATTTATATTCTTCTCCCAAATTTACTACTAAGCTACCTATAGAGTAGATAGTGGCAAGAATGAGATTGTCCACAAAGATGCTAGATGCCCAAAAGTCAACTAAAAACAGCCACATCTGTGTTGTCAATCCGTCTGTGTGTCAGGAATCGCTAAATATTGTAAAGCAGGTTTTTGAGGGGTTTTTCAACTAACAACCACACACATATGAGATCACACGAAATTAAACTATATATACTAGAACTTAGGGGTATTTTCATAAAATTATTGATAAATGACTCTTATCCTCGATTCATTCACATATAAACATATCAACCTATCTTATTCCTACGTCACATAGTGTGCAGATAGCCAGGTCCTTTCGCCTGTCACACTAGGTACTTACCACCAATAGATACATATCTCACCATCTCCGTAATTAGGGATGCGCTCTAGTCCATCGACGCTTCATACCATCCCCATCATCTCACTCCCAATGCTAACGTGCCCCTGCTTAGAGGAACAAAGCCCGCCTAAAAGTGCAATGCCTCGTGTAGGTCACAACTGTTAGATATGAAAGTGAGGGCATTACATCCCGGACACTCCATGACCCACCTCCATTGGGGTCGTTTAGTTGTAGCTAATTAACCCAAGCAGAGGCTATGATCAAAGAGGTCAATGGTGAAAGATAAAATTTATATTCTGTACCCAACTCACTATTATGCTACCAATAGGGTAGTTAGCGGTAAGCCCTAGGTGTGTCCATATAGATGCGATGGTTTAAAAGTCAATTAAACACAGCCTCGTCCTAGTTGTCAATCTGTACGAGTTGCTTGGAATAGATAGTATAGTAAACAGGGGGGGTTTGGATTTTCGATTAACAACTACAAAACATGAAAGTAAAAAGCAAGTAATCTCTATAGCTACACACTTGGGGAATGCTCGCGTACTACGGTTGATTTAATGCTTCGATCCTCGATTCATTCTCATGTAAGATTTAATAAAACCTAATATAGTGCTCATAACACGTGGTGTGGTCGATAGTATACACTTCCCCGTACCTGTCACATCGGGTGCGTTCGCAACCCTCCATCGACACCGCCTTCATAATTAGAATAGTACAACAAGGTCTGACCATTGTTGTAGGTCTATTTCTCCCCATGCGATTATGTCCCAGCTATTCCACCACAGATGCTCTACTCACTAGGCCTCTAAATGAGGCAAAGGGAAGTCTAAAGCTTATCAGGCCCATAAGCTTATCAAACTTTGTGAATAAAGTTTTTTCTAAGATGATAATGGAAAGGATTAAACCCCTAATGACTCTACTTATATCCCCTGAACAGAGTGCATTTATAAAAGGGAGGGATATATCTGATAACATAATTTTGATGCAAGAGATGACTAGATGCTTAACTAGGAAGTCTAAAGCTCCAAATCTGATAGTTAAATTAGATATGCAGAAGGCCTTTGACAGGGTCTCATGGTCTTTCCTTAACTCAATTCTCCTTCAATTTGGATTTCATGGTACATTTGTGCATCGCATTATGCAAAACATAGCTTCAGCTCATTTTTTCAGTTTTAATAAATGGAATTACTTCAGGATTCTTTGCATCCAATAGAGGCATCAAACAGGGGGATCCTCTTTCACCTTTTCTGTATAATATTCTATCTGAGGCTTTCTCTCGAGGTCTGAAAAAATTGTTTAACACAGGATATTTGCTTAATTTTAGTTTGACTAGACATTGCCCACAGATAACTCACCTTATGTATGCGGATGATACTGCAGTCTTTCTGAATGGTAATCTTAAAAACCTGAAAAGACTAAAAAGATTTCTGAAAGCTTATGAGCAGACTTCGGGCCAGAAAGTTAATTTCTCAAAATCTAATTTCTTTGCTGCCCCTAAAACATCTTTGGATAGAGTGCAAACAGTGAGCAGGACTTTAGGTATGGCTAAAGGTACATTTCCTTTTACGTATCTAGGGGTTCCCATTTTTTCCGGAAGGAATACACAGGTACATTACTACCCTATTTTGGAAAGAATGGAAAAAACCATTAACAACTGGAAAAATAGGTGGTTAAGCACTGCAGGTAAAATCATTCTCATTAACCACTGTTTTCTGTCTATTCCCACACATCTATTTGCTGTTCTCAGTCCTCCGAAGTTATTCTTAAGGAAAATGGAAAAATTGGCTTCTGGACTATTTTGGGGAAACACTGAGAATTATGAGAATAAGAAAAAATGGCGCTCATGGAAAAGAATGAGTCTTCCGGTTCAGGAGAATGGTATAGGATTTAGAGACCTTCAGGCCATAGTAGATGCATTTTCTTGTAAACTTTGGTGGAAATTGCAAATAAATAATTCCCAATGGTCCAATCATTTGTGGTCACTCCCAGCATCGTATAAAAAATCTCACACATGGAATAGAATATGCAAGGTCACTGAAACTGCAAATAGTCTTACTAGAGTTATTCATGGAACTGGTGAATGTTCATTCTGGAGTGCTAATTGGACTGGTGAGGGTGCCCTATTCTATGATTGGCCCCAGGAGATGGAAATCCCTTTTCCTAATATATCTCTCAGGTCTTTCATTGCTAACAAAGATTCCTACCTTCCAATCTTGGAGCCTCACTTGGCTACCAATACAAATCTTCTTTTGCAGAATGTAAAAACTACAAACTCACATGTAGATAGGCTGGTCTGGACTCCTTCTTTGGATGGGAACTTCTCTACCAGCTCAGCTTACAAGATTTTCAGACAGAAAGGTACAATCATTAGACACCTACACAAGGTATGGTCTCCTTACATTCCATCCAAAATGTCTGTTCTAGTTTGGAGAGCTCTTAATGGTATTCTTCCATTTGAAAACATATTGTGTAAATTTGGTTCCTCCTTAGCCTCTAAGTGTCCTTTGTGTATGAACCACTCAGACTCCCTGGACCATTTCTTTAACTCCTGTCCCTCTGCACTTGCAATCTGGTCTAAAGTTAACAATCTTATACATTTTCAACAACCAGTATTAGGGAGTTTTAGGAACCGAGTAGAATACTACCTTTCCATAAGGGCGGACTCTAAGATACTATCCAATTTGTTTATAGCAGCCCTAATAGTCACAATATGGTCCCTCTGGATATACAGAAACAAAATTCTATTTGACAATCAATCCTTCTCAGTTGATGCATGCTTTCAGACTATCATTGATCTGATAAACTTAATTTTTACTGCATGTCCACTGAAAGGTAATATAGAAAAACATAAGGACTTAATCCAGGCTGGAATCATACCTAAAATCCTCCAAAAAAAGAAAAGAATATTAACTGCTGTCAGTTGGGCAAAACCAATATCAGGCTTCAAAATAAACACTGATGCTACTTGGAAAACTGGAGGAGACTCCTCATGTGCAGTTATATTGAGGGATTGGAATGGAGAAGTGATTAGGCTTACAGTTAATACTTTCAAATCTGATTCCCCACTACATGCTGAATTGGTAGGTATTCAGAGTGCATATCAATTATGCTCACAACTTGACCTTAATTGTTGTATGATTGAGTCAGACTGTTTATCAGCTGTTAAAGGAATACATGATCCAATGGGCAGTCCATGGAGATTTTTCTCTATCTGTAGCTCCTTGAACAAAGGACACAAAGTTAACCCAATCAAATACATTCCTAGGGAATCTAATACAGCTGCAGATTTTTTGGCTAAATATGCAAAGGATATGAACATTACTGGAGATTTAAACTTAGAAAATGTACCAGCTTTTCTTAGGGGTCTTTTACTATTGGATAAAATTGGAGTCCATGGAGTGAGAATTGTTTCCCCTACGAGTATTTCCTAGATTTTTTAGAACACACCTAGACTCACTTCAGTAACTTGATTTATATTTTCTATTTTTTCTCTTTTCACTCTTCGAATGGAAACCGCTGGTGTTTTTTTTCCCTACTGTGCAGATGAGGACTTCTTGAGCAATGATGCTAAGGAGGTTTTTCAACTGAAGCAAACGATTGAGCACAGGTTTTTCTTTTGGACTGAACACAGGGTTAGAACGGTTTGAGCCCAGGATTGCAATAATTATGCAGCGAGTTACAGTAATTTTTATTTCACAACTCCTTCTCCATGATATTGGAAGCTGATAATTTTAGATTTATATCTCAATCAGGACCTAATCAACTTTTCCAGCTGGCACATCGTTGACAAATAGGAGTCTCGATTTCTCGCTTCTCTGACCTGTTCACGAGGTTCTAGCTAGATGGTTTCTCTTAGCAAGGTGTTTTAGCTAATTTTTTGTCATAGACTGTTACTGCTGTTTTGGAAGCAAGTGTTTGCTTCAGGAGCTTTACTTAGCTCTAGGAACATCTACGAGATGATCTTTTTTGTAAATTGCGATGTACTTAGACCTTCTAGCACCTATTTTGGCTCACTTACTTTGGTTTGGGGTGCCAAATATATACCCCCCATTTTCGAATGGTTTTAATTAAAAAAAAAGGCAAAGGGAAGTAGGCACCTTTTAATGACACTAGGGCCTCTTACCACCCTAGCTTGCTACTTTTGCTATCTCTATCCATCACTCATCAGAATACTTTACGTAATCAGCTAAGGCTGGTGTAATGACACATAATAGAGCAATACTCAGAAAAGCCCCCTATGCACACACCTGCATGGCCCTGTACCCTGCTACCCATTAACACATCCATGGTTTCTCTTCCCCGTGGGGTATCAATATTTGCACTAACACTTTTAGGCGGGCTTTGTTCCTCTAAGCAGGGGCACATTAGCATTAGGAGTGAGATGATGGGGATGGTATGAAGCGTCGGTGGACTAGAGCGCATCCCTAATTACGGAGACGGTGAGATATGTATCTATTGGTGGTAAGTACCTAGTGTGACAGGCGAAAGGACCTGGCTATCTGCACACTATGTGACGTAGGAATAAGATAGGTTGATATGTTTATATGTGAATGAATCGAGGATAAGAGTAATTTATCAATCATTTTATGAAAATACCCCCAAGTTCTAGTATACATAGTTTAATTTCGTGTGATCTCATATGCGTGTGGTTGTTAGTTGAAAACCCCCCCAAAAACCTGCTTTACAATATTTAGCTATTCCTGACACACAGACGGGATTGACAACACAGATGTGGCTGTGTTTAGTTGACTTTGGGCATCTAGCATCTTTGTGGATGACGGGCGGGCGGTCGTCGCGCCCGCCGTGCAAAAGATAATTTATAAGCCCTAAATGCTTACTTTCTACAACTAGGTAGATAGTGGCAAATCGGGGTCGTCCAAAGAGAAGAGGGATCTTCCTAAGCGTCTAAGCACACAAATGGTTGATACTAGGCTAGGAGTAACTATATTTACACACACTTAAAAGCAAGTAAAAAGGGGGGGGTTGGTTGGTTGGTTTCCTAAGTTAACAAAGATAAAAAGACAAGATAACTAGCAAGGTCAAGTGACTATGCTAATCATCAAACGAAACTAAAGAAAAGGGGTTTTAAACTACAAAGATAAAATGCCTTGGGGGCAACGGATATCCACTTCCACATCTGATGTAGTTCATCGAATCATTCACACATTCCATCATATAGCATTCAGGACCCAACACTCACACACCCATCTAGCAAGTACCACAACACACACATCACAAGGAGTTCTAAGTTCATGCTCATAGATCTTCATGCAAAGGCGCTACGGAATTCGTCACGTTCCTACACCTAAACAATTCAACCACACAAGCACTACCTATGCTCAAACCACTCATGGCACACATGCAGTGAAACACACCGTCAAGAATACATAAACGCCAAATAACAAATGCTTCAAGAATGAATTTAAATCATCTATTCAATACTTAAACTACTTGTCGTGGAGACTAAACTCCTGTCCTTCTTAGTTCGTAGTTTGCGAGAGTGAGTTCGACATCTCTCGTCAAACCTCACCAATGACTCCCGAGTCGCGACCACGACTCAAGGTGTCATTGGTGGCATTTAATCACGAAGGACCAACAAGCTTGGCAATGCTTATGACCACTACACCGTGACTAAGCATTAAACCAATTTATGCAATTACACGAGATTGGATGAACGTGCAACGCACATTCATCCACGAGCATATGACTCTCTCGTTTGCTACACAAACGAACATGACGAAGAGTTCGACATCAATCACATTCGTCTAGCACATTGTCAATCCACTAATACAATCAAAAGCTCTAATTCACACTCATACATTCCTAACGAGAACAGGGGGGAAATTAACCCAAATCCCCCAAACCCTAGCTAGCAATTCATACAAGCATTCATATCCTCAAGCTTTCAACAACATCAATGGAATCAACAATTAACATTCAAGCACAATAAGAGCACAATAGCAAAAACATCAAATAGATAGATAGAAATGGTTCTCAATACATAGAAGTGGAAGCTTCAATCCATAGCTCCCAAGTACAAGAACTACTCTAGAACAACAAAAGACATAATTAAACTAAGGGAAAGCTAAGAAAAGAAAGAAGAGAAAAACCTAGAATTGGAGCCCTAAAATGCAGAGAGAAACGGGCTGGAAAAGCTGGAGAAGAGGAGGAAAGAGAGGGTATTTATAGTGCAAAGAAAATAAGAATGATTTCTGGCCGCCCGTTGGTCGCGACTCGCGACGGTGTTGGTCGCGACTCGCGATGGTGTCGCGACGGGGTCGCGACGGCAGCCACAGTTTTGCATTGTTTCTTTGTCTTCTTCATAGCCATCCCTCTCAATCTTCAAGTCTTCAACAGCTCCAAAATGGTCTTCAACGGCCTCCGGTCTTCATGTCTTCGAAGTGAGTATCCAAAAGTCTTCGAAAGTATAGTCTTCAATGTCTTCCGGTCTTCGTTGCTTCCGTGTTCTTCCCTTGTCACACAAAATCCACTTAAAAGAGGTAAAAGAGTACAAAGTTGCTTTTGCCTCTCCTAAGTGAATTTCAAGGTAAAACACAAGCTCTCGATAATAAAAGAGCACAAAAGTGATCCTAAATACTACTAAATAATGCGTCTAAAATGGACACATCAGTGGACAATCTCATTCTTGCCACTATCTACTCTATAGGCATTCAACTTATTCCTAGATTACCCTGTTTCCCCCAAAAGAGGAATATTCTCACAACTCTCACACTCCCCAATAAATACTAAGCAATCTAACCACCAAAAGTAAAATGTGGAAAAAGGTAAGCAAATAATATAAGTGTCAAGCTAGCTTACTTTTCCCAACATGACCCATAAAAGAAATCAAAGAGTCGTCTCCCAAAAACAATCCACCAAGGAAATCCAAGAGTCGTCGACTTGGTTGTAACATAGGGATAACTCTTGATTCTTGACCTAGTTACAACCAAGGAGGCAAATGCATCATCAACCTAGTTTTTTGTTTTCTCTCAACTTCTCTCATTTTGCTAGGATCCCTTTTGGGTTTTCATCTTATCTTTAACACACAAAGGGTACTCACATTCTCACCTTTTTCCACAGGGCCTCTCATTTTTGCCTAGGATTGTAAGCCTAGCCGGGCCTAGACTCTCACTCTACCTAGGCCTTTCGACCTATCCGGGCTTTTCCCAATGTTACCCCCCTTGTGGGTTTCCAACTTGTACTGAGTTTTATATTTGTTTTTTTTTCAATTTTTTCAATCTTTTTGGTATAGCACAAAATTTCCCTTAAAGTGGACTTCATACAACAAAAAGTAAGATAAAACAAAAATTACACCACCAATATCCTAAAACAACCAACACAATGCAAGCTAGGAACCTTACTTAGTATGCCAAACCACCAAGTGTACATCCAAAAGCGTCCCACAACAATCAAAATTAAAAATCACCAAACAATCAAGAAAAAATACCAAGAAAAACACAAAATTGCACCAAGGATTTCAAAGAATGAAAACTCCCTAAGTTCTCACTACTCCCTCCCCTACACTTAACCGATGCATAGTCCTCAATGAAACAAAAACTATGTAAAAATATAAGTGAGGTTGGGAAAAATAGTGACACTCACCCCAAAGGGCCTTCCTCCTCGTGTCTCATGTTTTGAATTTTAATAGGAATCTCCATGAATCTACACCAATGAAAGTGTTGAAATCCTGCATCCAAAAACATAAAACCCAAGCGTAATTCCATTCCAAAACAAATCACGAGACTCGAACATAGGTTTTCAAACCAAAAAGAGTTTCATCTCAAAATGCCTTAGCACAAACAAGAATATGCACAATCTATCTTATCATTACTCAAAACCATGAAATCAAAGAAAAAAAGAAACATCGTATATTTATAGTCGTCCTCACGACTTATTTTCATGAAATCAAGTTGTCACAAATTTTGTTCACCAAGGAGGGGCACCCTCCTCATTCACTCCCAAATCTCTCAATTCGAAGTAAGGTTTCAATCTTTGCCCATTTACCACCAACTTTGTGCCATCCTTTTCATTCTTAACTTCTATTGCTCCGTGATCATATACCTTTGTCACCTCAAAGAAGTCTTCTTTGTTATACTCTAATCATGCTGGGATGGTCTGTATGAGTGGGATGATCATTCAAGATTGATAAATGTGAACTCTTTGTCCCACAAAGAATTCTTCTTTATTATACTCTAATCATGCTGGGCTTTCATTTTCTCCTTATAGATCAAAGCGGTATCATGGGAGTTGTGCCTAAGTTCTTTAAGTTCTAGCAATTGCAAATTCCTATGCTTACCGGCTTCACTCAAGCCTAAGTTAAGGCATTTAACAGCCCGATGGGTCTTGAATTCAAGCTCAACCAGGAGGTGGCATCTTTTGCCAAAGAGGATCTAGAAGAGTGACATGCCAATTGGATTTTTATATGCAGTGTGGTAGGCCGAGAGAGCATCATCCAATTAGCATCCCAATTCTTTCTAGAGGTATTAACTGTCTTTTCAAGGATGACTTTAATCTCTCGGTTGGATATTTGTTCTTGGCCATTGGTTTTTGGGTGGTAAGCAATGGAAGTCCTATGGTTTACTCCATATTTTTCAAGCAGTGTTCTCATGACCCTGTTGCAAAAGTGGGTTCCTCTATCACTGACAAGGATTTGGGGTATACCAAAACGTGGGAAAATATTGGACTTGAGGAAGCTCGCCACTGTTGCAGAGTATTCTTCTTTATGGCTTTGGCTTCTACCAACTTGGACATTGTTGTGGTATTCCCAATTTGACCAATTAATCGTTGTTCACCAATGTGTGCATGTAAAAGAGATCCTAAAATTTGTTCCGGGAAAAATATTCTAACGGCCTAGTTAGTTCCTTCCTTCTTCAGAATCAAGTCTTTTTAGTCTAGTTGCACTTACATGGATTCGTATCCTCCATGTTTCTTTTATAGTGTATCACGAACGTGGCTCCGCTTTATCCTGGCTTTCCATCTCGTGTCTGATCCTGGAACCTACAAAGGTGGTTAGTGGCTGACACCTGATCATGGTGTACGCTTTTCTCGGTTCATGGGTTGACCTAGCTTATCCTGAGTCCATCTGCCTCAGCTCGCATCACTGGTTAGCATCAAGCCCCTTTGTGGTTTGGGCTAGGGTACACCATAAGCCCCCTAGCCATGAATACTAAAAGGCATGGAGCGATGACGTTGATTATTAATTAAATGAGAACTGATGTCATACATCAACGGCCTGCTCGTCATTTGATTTTACCTTCATAGTCATTGTAAAGTGGCGTTAGCTTTGTGGCTATACCTCTATATTTTCCAACCCTTCAAATTTCAAAATTTGAATCCCTTATCTTTGTTATCTTTATGATAAGGATGTTTGTGTAGATTTTGTTCCAAAGGGCCAAGATTCGATCCACCTTTTTTGCTGTTCTGTTCCAGATTTTCCTGATGTTTGTTATCGCTCTATATCCTAAATGAGGTATTTCAAAAGAGTAACTTAACTCTACAATTATTCAGTGTGTTGTCTATTCATATTTAGCCGCCGCTTCGATATATGTAAAGGGTAACTTACTTTTATGTCAGACCATCATCATTGTGTTTTTGAACTGATTGTCTTCCTCGATCTTGCCGCTTCTTCCTTTATATTTAAATATACAAGCTTAATTTTTTATTTCACTTTATCTCCTAAGTTGCCGATATCTTCATCTTCTCCGGTCGTCTCTAGATTTTGTGCGAATCACCCTTTTTCATCTTTTGTAAGAGAAAGTTTTTTTTTTCAACTCAATCTCCAATCTCTTTACTGCATGCTCTAAATTTAATAAGGTATATCTTTTCTTAATTTTCTAGCAATTTACTGGTTGTGATTTATACTATAAATAGCATTCTCTTTCCCGTCTTTCATAACTCTTCTTCCACCCGAATTTGGTACTATTCTAACCTAGTTTTCCACCATTTCCATCTTTGATTTCTCTTTTTTTTTTTTATGTTTGGTTTGTTAGCATTAATCAGTATGAACTCTAGTAGCTAAATCTAGTTCTTGGGAGCAATTGACCAAGGCTCCAAGCCCATGTCTTAAGAAAAATTTGTAGCCTATTTAATACTCTTACTATTTTTCATTTATGGAACTTTGAATGTGTTTGTTAATGTCATTAATGTTCTTGAAAGCTTGAGTATACGAAGTACTTGTATGATATGCTTGTTAGGGTTTGGGGTCCCTTTTCTTGATAGGAAATCCAAGAGTATGATTTAGAGCTTCACAATGAAGTTGATGTGTTGATAATTTATAGATGAATGTGATAATGTTGAAATCATTGTCATGTTTATTATAGGTAGAAAATGAGATAAGTCTATGAATGTCGATCATTCTTGACTAATCTTGTGTAAATGCAATAATTGGTTAAATGCTTAGACACGGTGTAGTGTATATAAGTGTTGCAAAGTTTGTTGATTCTTCATACTCAATGCCACCAATGGGATACTTTTAGTCGTGTTTCGACTAAGAGAGTCATTGGTGAGGTTTTACAAGAGATGTCAAATTCACTCTTGCAAACTACTATCTAAGAAGGATAGAAGTTTAGTCTTTACAAGAAGTAGTGAAAGTAATAAATAGGTTGCATGTTAAATGATGGATAAGAGGCTTGGAAGTGGAAGTCAATTGCGCCCAAGGTTCCGTTGACTGTTGGTTCAATCACCTTTTAGTTGTTGCATACTTTGCATATTTAACTTGCTTGATTAGTTAACTTGTTTTTCAATTCCTAATTTAGGACCAAAACCCCCCATGTACATGCTTATATATGTATATATCTATATATATGTATATATGTATATATCTATATATATATTTATATCTACATATATATCTATATATATCTCTCTCTATATATATATATCAATATCTATATATATATATATATCAATATATATCTATATCTATATATATCTATATATATCTAGTATGTTTTCTCCTATATATGTTTAAACACTTGGAAAGATCGATCTTCTCGTGGACGACCCCGACTTGCCATTATCTACTTAATTGTAGATAGGAAGCATTAGGGCTTAAAAATATAACTTTGAGAGGTACGACAATGACCTCCTAAATGTATCTTCTTTTAAGCTTTGTTCTATAAGGCTCTTATCTGCGTTCCTTAACCCAAATTAAGGTTGTTGTTTCTAACCCTAGGGTTCATGATTAACCACATGTTTTCCTCTGATCGCATCGAGTTTCTCGTAGAAGATGCTCACTTCGATGGGGATTCTGGCCAAGTCATCGGATCCTCCGGCATATGCAGTATGCTATCTGGTCCATACTTAGATGACTTAAAAAACTATTTCCTCTTTTTATCCCTTTTTTAGCTTCGTGCTCTTGCGAACTCTGAATGCATTCGCAACCCTCATCCTGGCTATATATCATTTTATTTAGCCTATTTGGATTTTGGTCCTTACTTTCCTCTTCCTAAATACGTTGTTGATATTCTATGCTTGTACAAAATTACGTAGTCCCAATTTCATCCCAAGGCATTACTATCATAATGGGGTTTCTTTGGGTTTGTGAGAAAGCGGATGTTCCTTTCACCCTTGATTTGTTTCACAACTTCTATCACCTTTGAAAAGTGAAAAATACCATAGATGAGTTTTCTTTTTATCCTGGGGTTGTTGGGGTTGAGCTTGTGAGCGGTTTCTCTAGTAACGTTGGTCTTTGTCATACAAAGTATTTTAAAAATAAAATTTAACCAAAATTCCGAATCGACTGTGCCCTCTTAGAACTTAAAAGTTCCCAAATCTAAGCTTCATGGTCTTAGTGTCCATTGTACTGCTGAGACCGAGATCATGGTAACACTTCGTGCTCACACACAACATCTCTGCCATGCTGATTCTGATGCTGAAGGTGTTTTGTTTGTTATTGATTTGATATGTATTCTTCCTTATGTGCTTGTTTGATCCGTGATGTTTACTTTTTTGTAGACATAGACCTAGCTGGAAGTGCTATCAACATATCGCTCTTTTTTGGCGATGATAAGGAGTGGCTGAGACTATTTTCAGCCTGATAATACCGCTACGAGTAACACCCTCTAACAGTGTGTTAACAAAATGAGCATTAGTATTACACTTGCAAAGGGAAAGTCTACCGAGGGCAGAGAGGCATTTGGCGATCGCCCTACTGGCGAGCCGAAGGAGAAGAAGAAAAAGAGGGATATGACTGATAGGTGTTCAAGCCACTCGCTACCTCAAGTGAAAAGGGGATGTGGCAACCAGCCTCACTCGCTAACCGATAATCTGCTGGTGGAGGGAACAATACCTGATAGTCTCTCAAACTTTATCTTCCCGATACTTTAGCTGGTTAGTTTGCCTCTTAATTTGAGTAACCTTCGCCATACCTTGATATTTTATATGTAGAATATTAATTATCTCTTTTCTATGTATTTTTTCTGTAAGTTTGGGAGAGCCTTCAACATGTGAGCGAGTGGCTTTAAAAGTTCTCTCCTGTGGATGAGTCACTCATGGAAAAGTATAAGGCGAAAGAGACAAAATGGGTGGCCTTAGAGACTTCCCCTAAGACCGCTCAGGAACAGGCGAACACTGCTAAGGAGCATGCTAGGATTGCAGAGAAAGAAGTCATCAAGCTTCGTTCTGAACAACAGGATATGCGTACCAATAAACCTGCTTCTCCTGAATATCCTCAAATTCTGGGGGATCGGCTTTGCAAGATGAAGTCCTTCTTAAAAATTATTTGAGGATATTTCCTGCTCTACCGCACGGTAGGTTATTGCAAGGCTATGAAAGATATGTGTAAGTGAAACCCAACTATGACGTTGAAGAGCCTGCCCTCCTTGAAGAAGTGTTCTGCTACGTTGGCGAAGTTGAAGGCAATACTCAACGATGACTTGATTGAGAAGATTGCTTATGGTGGACACCCATATGCTTTGCTATCTCATCTTGCTAACCTTCCCTGCCTTCCTTCTGCAACCGAGTTAAAGGTGTGTGAGGTTTATTATCTTGAGAACCTTCCATTTGTTCCTCACACTATTATGCAACCTCCTAATCCTAACATCAATACAAAAACTGAGGCCCATATGAACATTAACGTCCCTGCTCAGCAATACAACATGGAAGACACTGCATCATTGTCCAGCCTTTGCCTGCCTCCAACTCTGAAGTAAGTTAATTCTTAGTATAGTGGGCTTTTGGATTTTTTTATTGTAATTTTAAGATAATATCCTAGTGTATGTATGTACTATTTATGTGGTTGTGGTTATTAATGTTTATCTATCCTTGTTCTTTTACATTTTCTCATCGCACTTACTTACGTGCAGGGATTCAATATTTTAGTTGATCATAAATATTTGAAATGACTTGACTTTCTAGGATGTAGTGATCATTTTTCCAATTGCTACGGATTTTCGCCACCTGATTTTCAATGGCCTATTAGTTTTCTTTGTGCCACTCAATCTTTCACCAAGGAATGTGAGGAGCTTATTTCTCTGATTACTTCTCTCGTCTAGAGTTTCTTCCCTTATGCATTCGGTGGTAACTTCCTATTCATGCTCCATTTCCATCTTAATTAACAACATATACTTGCACTAAGTTTGTTCCCAATGGGTACAATTTTGAATCGCTTAGCAAGGATATTGTCCGCGATTGGTTAATCTTGAATCTGCTGGTGCGTACATGCGGTCTCTTAACCTCCCCGTCTGTGTCCAAGAGTTGGCATTATCTTTAGGCGTTCATTTGAAGTACATGATCCTGGGTATTAATGATCTTGAAGCGAAGAGGGATAAGACTATAAAGGACACCCAAGATGCTGTGCGCGATTTACGTAGGATTTGCAATGAGTAGAATAATCTTATTAACCATCAACAGTTGACCATGGTGAAGATGTTTTGACAGGAGGCTAGAAATTATGCTGCAAGAAAGACTCACGAGGCCCATTAGAAGAAGACACTAATCATTGGTAAACAATGTGCTCGCCTTGATGACTTGTTCGATAAGTTGAAGAAAAAGAAGGATAAGTGTGAACATTTTTCATCCTCTACCCTGGGTTGGCAAAGATAGTTTGATGAATAGTTTGCTATAAACACACATATGCAAAGTGAAAATGAGCAGCTTTGTGCTGAGTGCAATCGGCTTGATATGTCTATGCACCAATTTGAGCAAGCTTGTGTTGAGTATAAACATAAACTTACGGCTCCCCCTTTTTCATCTTGCAGGGCTACTAGTCGTAGAGATCTTACTGTGAGAATTAGAGGGCAGAGGATTAACTTGTTTGAGGTTCTCCGATAGCATATTCGTGGCCTAGAGGAAGAATTACAAAATTTAAGGGCTGAAAACAAGCAGTGTGAGATAACGGTTAATGTTATGAGTATGCAGATGGCAGCGAGGAGTTCGGCCCTATAATCGACTTCAAGGTGTATTATGCTAGATATCTTGGTTATATGGAGTGAAGGGGTCTAATACGCAATCCTGCTTATTTACACATGAAATGGCGATATGACCATATAGTTGGTGAAGAGCGTGAGGCTGAGGAAAACTAGCGTAGGGCTGAGCACTCCTATCGCGAAGCTGAGCACGGTCATCATTGTGGTGGTTAATCTTTTTCTAGATCACCACAAGCATCTAGGCGTAGATAATATGTAATGAGTTTTTCTTATGAAAAATTATAGCATGATGTTCTTTTCATTCCAGCTTTTGGATGTTGTGGTTGTCCCATTTCAATAAAACTTGGCTTCGTACCTTTGAATGTTCTAGAATGCGTGATCCATCGTTCTTCACAAGATATCTTTCTCATACGTCTTATTGTTTTCATTTTAAGTATTGAAACTCTATTTATCGCGAAGATGAAAAATGTATAGCTTGCTTTAGTCACTATTTCATAGGCATATCTTCCATGTAGCAAGATCTACTGCTTGCTCTATTAAGAGTATGTAATATGCGAAGTCGCAAGATCTATCACTTGCTTTTGTCACTGTATTAGAGCTAGGTTTTCCTGGTAGCAAGGTCTATAGCTTGCTTTTTATTGATAGTACAAAATTGCAAGATCTATTGCTTTCTTTTGTCGCTTTATTGTGTGCATATCTGCTGTATTGCAAGATTCATGAATTTCTTTCTTAAGAGTTATATTTTTCTAAGAGGGAAGATGAGTGGTGTTTGTAATCAAAAACTTATACCACTATCATCATGCGTTCATCGTTTAAGATATTGTAACTTAGTTTTGCAACAACAAGGTGTAGTTTTTTGAAAATAGAAGATGTTATTCTGAAAGATTTATATTGCTATAATATCGCCTTCACCACAGAACAAGGGAACGAATGATTCTACACATAAAAATCCAATGATCATGTCATGGTTTCTATACATTGTAACTAGATTTTCCTTCCTCTTTGCTGATTCTACACATAAAAATTTCTCAAGTTGATTATATGCCAAGTGTTGGGAATGCTGCTTCGATCCATTCTCTGTAACGCGTAACACTTGGATTGGTGCATAGTCTTTATCTTGTACGGTTCTTCCCACTTTGGGCAGAACTTTCCTTTTTCCTAAGCTAGGCTAGCTTCACTATTCCTTAGCACTAGATATCCAATTTGGAATTGTGCTTCCTTGATTTTCTTGTTGTATGCTCTGGCCCTCCTTTCTTTGTTCTTTGCTTCCATGATCGCCGCCCTCTGTCTCTTCTCTTCGAGTTCATCTAAGTCCAACCTCACCATCTCTGGATTGATGTATTTTTTATATTTCTCGACTAGAAGGCTTGATTGTCTGATTTCCACTGGTATTACCGCTTCATGCCCATATACCAGACTATAATGCTTTTTCCCTATTGGTTATCGCACTATTGTTCTGTATGACCACAAGGTATTGGGTATCTCATCAACCCAACCTACTCTCTTCCCTTCTAATCGTTTTTGGATACCTTGGATGATTGTTTTATTTGTTACTTCTGCCCAAGTGTTCGCTTGAGGGTGAGCTACGGAAGTGAATTTTTGTGTGATTCCCAATTTCAAACACCATTCCGTAAAGACTCCACTTGTGAATTGTGTGCCATTTTTGGTGACGATGGTTAGTGGTACTCCAAAGCAAAACTACATTTTGCTAGAAAAATTTTCTTGTTGCTTTCGCTGTCACTCTACCTAAGGGTTTGATTCTACCCACTTTGTGAAGTAATAAACTACCACAATTTAAAACTTGGAACTGGCAGCACCTTTTGGATAAGGTCTGACTAGTTCGATTCCCCATTTATGAAAAGGCCAAGCTCCGTATATTTTGGTTAACACTGACTGCAGTTTGTACGATATTGGAGCATTCATCTGGTAGCTTTTGCATTTAAGGACGAAGTTGTATGCGTCATTAAATGGGGTTGGCCAGTAGTATCTAGCTCGAATGATCTCTTTCACGATCGTTTGAGACCCTTGATGCGATCCGCATAATCCTTCGTGTACTTCCTTCAAGATTTCACTTTCTTGTGATAGCCCCACACACTTTATCCATGAAGATATGTATCATTTCTTGTACAAGGTTTCATCTTCGTAAACATAGTTGTGGGATAGCATTTCTAGCTCCCTGGCTAGTACTTTGTTTGTTGGTAACTTCCACTTGTCAAAGTATTCAATCAATTGCTTCATTTAATTTACCTCATGTGCTTGAACTACTGACACAGTTGTCCTCGCTGTGCTCCTAACCGAAATGACCTCTGATTTCACATCCTTGTGTTTGGCTAATGACTCAAATTCTACCATGGCTAGCTTGCTTAGGGCATCTGCCTTCATATTTGCATTCCTTGGGACATGCTGGATGCTGAAGTACCAAAGGTGAGTAATGAGTTGACGGACCCTGGGTAAGTATTTCATCAATTGCTCTTCTCGCACTTCGTAGTCTCCTCATACTTGTTAGACCATTATCTATGAATTGCTGAACGTCCATACACCCTTTGCCTTCATGTTATCTGTGATATATAAGCCACATATTAACACCTCATACTCAGCTTCGTTATTGGTAAGTAAAAAATCAAAGCAAAGGGAGTATCTGTATTCTCCTCCATCCAGGTTAACTAACAACAGTCCTGCTCTACATCCTTCCTTTCTAGATGCCCCGTCCTCGAACATATTCCATGCAATGTCTTCCCATTTGAATTTTCCTTTGTCTATGTCAAGGTACTTTGCATTTTCCTCTGCTGCGCCCCCACACTTGTCATTTCTGCGATGAAATATGCTAAAGCTTGCACTTTGATTGAGGTTTGCGGGTGAAACCAAATCTTGAACTGTCTCAATTCAAGAACTCATTTGGTCATCCTCCTGGATGCTCGTGCTTGTTCAAGATGTTCTTGATTCGGTATTGAGTAGAGAGTACAATCATATGGCTGTGGAAATAGGTCCACGGTCTTCTTGCCGAATATATCAACACAAGGGTTAACTTTTCAATTGGGAGATATGCCCTTTCAGCCTGCTGCAGTATTCTGCTGGTGTGGAACACTGGTATCTACTTCTAGCCTTCTTGGCTTACCAGGGCTGGGCTCATTGCATTTATTGAAACTGCTAAATATAAGTATAGTGTTTCACCCTGAATTGGTGCTTTCAATATTGGCAGTGTCTGAAGTTGGTCCTTCAGTGACTTGTATGCTAATTTGACACTCTTCGCTTCAGCTGAACCTTTTAGCCTTCTTAAGGATTTTAAATAGTGGGAAGTGTCTTTCGGCTTCCTTTGACACAAACCTACTAAGCGATGCTAGCAATCCCATTAAGATTTGGACTTCCTTCACTGACATGGTTGGGGGGGGGAGCTTCTATTTTCTCTGGATTAAACTCAATCCCTTTTAAGGATACTTTGTATCCCAGACACTTTCCTACGCCTGTCCCGATCGTGTATTTTTTTGGATTTAGATCATTACAGTTGCACTTAATATATCCAGGGTTTCTTTTAAGTCATTTGTGAAGTCACATACTTTCCTACTTTTTATGACCATATCACCCACATATGCTTTTATATTGCGCCTAGTCTGGCACTGGAACGCATTATCAACCACTCTCTGGTAGGTTGCCCTTGAATTTTTCAACCCAAATGGCATCATCAAGTAGCAAAATATCCTGAAACTTGTTATGACGTCCATTTTTTCTGCATCTTTGGGGTTCATCAAAATCTGATGATACCCTTTGTAGGCATCCAAGAATGCCAGGGCTTTATACCCTGAGATTTGTTATACTAGCTGATCAATCTTTGGAAAGGGATAACAATTCTTTAGTCATGCTTTGTTTAAATCGGTGAAATCTAGATCTCCCTTCGCGAGTAAATAGGTAAATAGTATAGACGGTGAAACCCACGGTAGAGCCCTAAAAGAGCCCTACCAAATACAAAACATAATCCAACGCTAGGCTAAAAACCCAGGGAAAAAGAAGCGGGGAGGGGGGGTACCCAAATGAGTACCCCCTCCCCCCCCCCCAATTATTTTTAAAGAAATGCTAACCCTAAGCTAGAAAGTACTAAGCCTAGGGAAAAATAACTGCAAGTCCGGATGTGTGAATCTGGACCTATACATAGCAACCAGAAATGTGTACTGGCTCTTCTAGATCTCCCTTCGCGATTTTGTAAGTGGTGTCTCTTGGGACAAGATGCTTTGTGTTCCTGCTTTTCTTCCTTTGAAAGGGAATTTTCTCTTCCCCTTCTTTTCCAAATTCCTTTGTGAGTTCTCTATTACTCTTTTCTCCTCATCCACGCTTTATTTTGCGGTTATTGGCTTCTTCGGTTCGCACATACTGCTCTATCATTTATTGTAGGTCCCTTAGGTTTTCTGGCATGTTCTTTGTTAGTTCCTTATAGAACTCTCTCGATTGCATGCCCCCTGTGAATGCATCAAAAGAATATTAAAATGATAGGTCCCAAACCTGCAGACTCTCTGTGACGAACCTACTATGATATTCTGCTAAAATTTCATTGCTTTGTTGAGCTATATTGTTCAGGTCTGTGATTGTCTAGGTAAACTTCTACTTCTGGTAGAAGCATCCCAAGAACATATCCGAAAGCTGTGCCCACGGTGTGATACTTCCGTCTGGTAAATTTTCATACCATGTGATCAATGTTTCATACAGTAGTATGGGGAATGCCTTACACACCGACTTGATTTTAGCATCGCAGAACCTCATGTTTTTATGATAGGAATGTAGGAATTCCTTTGGGTCGGTTGTCCTATAGAAAATTTTGACATGTAATGGTAATTTGAAGTTTTTTGGCATCTTGAAGTTGCGAAGATGTGGTGCTAGTGGTGGCTTGTCTGCGTTGTCATCTGCTACACTATGTCTCTTAATTTGTCCCCATATTTAAGGCCATCATTGTTTTGACCAATTTTTTGACTTACCATTTGGGACTTTGGTTTGAGAGTTGCTAGGAAATGATTATACAGTTGCTCTTGGTTCACTTCTAGAAATGACGTGAACACTCTCCTTTCCTTTTCCTTATTTATGTTACGAGACTCTGCATCTTCTTTATCTTCTGTGTCATCCCTAACGTGTTCTTGCTCTCTGCTTGGAATTTGATCCTGATTTTGACTAGGATATACATTCATGTTTCTTCCAGCTATTTGCTCTTGAGTGTGGTGCTTTTGACTTCTTTCACTTCTAGTGAACACCATTGTCGACCTTGTAAAAAATGAACGACTGGAAAAAAAATTCCATCCCCGTAGACGGTGCCAAATGTTGTGGTATTCCCAATTTGACCGATTGATCATTGTTCACCAATGTGTGCTTGCAAAAGAGATCCCAAAAGTGGTTCCTTAGAAAAGACTCTGGTGCCCAAATCAGTTCCTCCCTTCTTTAGAACAAGCCTTTTTAGTCTAGTTGCACTTACCTGGGTTTGTATCTTCCTTGCTCCTTTTATACTGTATCACAAACATGGCTCTGCTGATTGAAACACACCAAGAACTTCTGCTCTAGCTGGTTGAAGTTGTCAATAGTTTCATCCTCTAAGTTCTTGAATCATACCGTGACTGCTGCCGTAAGGGAGGTTGCAAACACCTTGCACCAAATGGCCAGTAGTATCACAAAGGTAGCCATATTGGAGCAAAATATGTGCATATGGTCTTCCAGATCATCTTTGCCATTGTATTGCCCTAGGTTCATTGGTATCTTCAACTTCGAGTCAGGTTTGAACGTTGGATCCTCCTTGTGAAGGGTGAGCCCCTGCTATCTCTCCTTGCTTCTTGTTCAACTCCCCTGGTTAGGGCCTTACCCCTGCCATTATCTTTTAACTTTAGTGGTGGTACGTAATCTGACTGCCACTCTTGGTCTATGGCTGTCTCTTCCCCTCTGGCGTATGCTTTCCTTCCGGAGGCAGTTTTGCTCTTGGCTGTTTCCGTCCCCTTTTCCATTTTGTTAGGCACTTCGCTATCGCCCTCCTACTCCGGGAACAATTTTGTCAGCTGTAATTCCCATCCTCTTCGCATCCTATCACCATTTAAAAGTCCTCCATCTTTGTAAGCCTCATCACCTTTTCCTTATGAGAGGCCAAGATCATTTGGATTATATCCGAGTTGTTCACGAGATCTGCTGCCATTCGAAGCTGAGGTCTCTCTCCTATGGGCGTCAGTGTCGGGTAGTCACATCTTCCATAACCACCTGGTTGAGTAAGGTTCCTGCTGTTTATGCCTCCATATCATTCAAGGTGCATTGATGCTATGAAAACAATGTGATTCCCACAGTCAGCGCTAATATTGATACCATAATTTGTAACTTCCCAGTTCACGATCCTCTCGGTCCAGCTGGTCGCTGAACCTACAAGATAGACAAACTAAGGTCAGGCAGGCAGGCGCAAGGTCATGCCTGCTGCGACTCTGTTGACACATGCCATGTATCCTAGCGCAGGCGTGCTGGTGTGGTCCGTGTCAACCGGCATGAGGCATCGACTGGAGCTGCAGTTTTTATATTCTGATTTGTACCCTGTGTTATTTGGCATGGGCCTTTGGATGGTGTTTGCATTTTCGGAGTTCAGACAATACAGGCCATGTAAAACGGCATGGTTTGTGTCTATACATAGCCGATTTGGAGTGAAATGGAGCAAAATGGGTTGCTGGAATGAGCACAGTCTGTGCTGGAAGCCCTGCCACTGACCCGCTTCGTACTGGAGCTTAGCACAATCGGTGTTGGTTAGAACGGGCCGTGCTGTAGGCCCTTGGCACAAACCCTTTTGGGCTGGAGGCCCTAGCAGTGAACCCATTTGTGCTGGCTTTGGATGGTTCCACTACGAGAAACAACACCTTTACCTCGGTTATTTAGGAGTTTTTACATTAGTTTTTAGTCCATAAAAAATTGAGGTAAATACAACCGGAGTAAAAAGTACATTTTTACTCGGTTTTCACTTGGTTTTCAAAAGGTATTGTCTATGACTTCAATCAGAGTAAGAAGGCTGACAATTGGAGAACATCGATGCGATATCATTTCGATCGACATTGGCTTCCACATGTATTCGATGTCATCTAATGTAAGAAGGAAGTCGATGGGTGATGAAATGTTGCGACGTCATTTAAACCGACATTAATCAACACCGCATGCGATATTGCACGTTGTGTGGCACTGATCGACTTCATTTCACATGCATTAACCAATGCATTTGGGATACTTTTCAGTTAATTTTATTTGGTGGATTGCTAGTATTAGTTGAGTTTACGTGACAAGGGGTTTAGATGGCCATGTTTTTTTTTTGTGTAAATAGCGCGTTTTGTAGACTTAATTGGTATTAATGGACATCTTGTATCCACTGGCTCCTTGATCTTCCTTGTGATCATCTTAGGTAGGCCGCTCGTGGGTACTTTTTGTTTACATTCTATATGAATTTTGTTTGCAAGGACGGTAGTAGAGACGAAGGCCAAGATCATGAATGCGTGGTGGAAGAAGATTGAAGCCAAAGATAGGCAGCAACAGAGTTCAAAGCGACCAACGAAGAAACGGGGAATCGTGGTCTGAGGAGTTGTACTCAAGTCTGAGAATGGTACAAGAAGAATTAGCCTTGAAGTTCAGTTTCATTGGATTTATCTTCTCGAGGAATACAAAATAAACTAATAAAACTCTCAAATTGGACTAACAGTTCTCCCATAGCGAAGGAAACTAGTTTAGCCAGCCAAAGCACTAACAAGTCAGCGCGAGTCGTGCATGGTTTGGCCCCAACGGCCAGCACAAAAGGAGATGCCCTGCACTAAGAAAACTAGTGCAAGGCTATGGCACCGCTCGCGCTAAAGACCACAGGCCACTAGCACAAAGTGAAGACCCCTCCATGCAGCTAAGTATAGGCACGGGATGTTCCAAATTCAATACGCCAAGACCAGCTGGTGGGGTGTGGGAAATCACGCGGAGCAAGCTAAAGTTTCTGAGAAAAGTACCCTTTCTGACCACGTCCTGTGCCAACATCCACGAGCGCAGATAAGAACCTCAATTTTCAGCAACCTGACAGTGCCTCGCAGAAGCTGATGCGGCCGGTGCCAGAGGTTAGACGTGGCTTGTGCCAGGGGTTTGATGCGGCTTGTGCCTGGGGTTAGACGCAGCTCGTGCAAAGGCACGCTTCCTGCATGACATGATGATTAGTGCCACATCCCAGATCTGGCTTCCCATGCACAAGAAAGGAGGTAACCCTCGCCAGTCCTCGTGCCTCTCGCTAATGACATGCCATGGGCTTTATCATCTGAGATGCCCTGCACCAGGCGGCAGCTGAGCTAGGCTTTACCCTATTTTGGGCCTGTTTTTAGGCCCAATCTCCTACTACTATATGTAGAACCTTTGTTTACTAGGTTTTCATATATTACATACCATAAATTACATTAGAAGGGTAGTTTAGAGACTCTCTCCTTAAGAGAATCTTTATCTTTATCTTCTTTTTATTTTTCTTTGATCCTAAGACGTGGAATTCAAATCTTCATTTGAATTCCATACTAAGGGAGTTTCTATTGCTCGAGGATAAATTGTAGTGACTTGGTCTAATCTACATAATTTTTGAGATTATTTACTTCATCCTAATTTTGTGTTCATGATATTATTGTGATTTGGTCATGAGTTTAAATGCATGAATAGTACACCACATATAAACACACACTTTGGGCTATATTCATGTATGGTGCAAATATCGATACCCCTTGAGAAGAGA
Source organism: Rubia yunnanensis (assembly GCA_037428765.1). Lineage (NCBI taxonomy): Eukaryota > Viridiplantae > Streptophyta > Magnoliopsida > Gentianales > Rubiaceae > Rubia > Rubia yunnanensis. Next base: position 68,123,907 of record CM075063.1, read on the forward strand.
AACTTGATTGTTTGAATGGGTAGAGGAGAACGCATTTGCATGGGTGTGTGAATGCGGGATTTGAGGTCACTCTGATCTACTTACCAATGCACTAGTCTTAGCTGGCTTTGTAAAGTTGTCTGGGAGGTTCTGGTTAGAGATAGCTAAATAGTTGCAAGCTAGGGTTAAAAGAAACCCTAGTATCATGGATAAGGTTCCTATGACCCTTAGGCCTAATTGATAGGACCCGAGGGAAGTAGTGCATTCATGGTGAAAGCTCGGGATGTAATCACATGAGGGAGAAACAGAACTATAACAACGGTCGGACCTTGTTGTACTCCCCTAATTACAATGGTGGCATCGATGAAAGGTTGCGAGAGCACCCACCGTCATAGGGACGGGGAAGTGTATGCCATCAACTACACCATGTATTATAGACACTCTATTAGGTTTGCCTAGATCTCTATATGAATGAATTGAGGATATAAACATTAGATTGACCAAGTTACTCAATAATTTCCTAAAAAGCATAGCTTAATATTGTATTTGTGTTTTCACATTTCATGCTTAGTAGTTGTTAGTTGAAACCCCCCCCCCCTTATTTGCATGTTTGCTTTAATAACTATTCCTTTCACTCATACGGAATGACGACCCATACGAGGTTGTGTTTTAAGTTGATACGTTAGACCTAGCATCTCTGTGGACAAACCCAGGGCTTACCGCTAACTACCCTATAGGTAGCGTAGTAGTAAAAACAAGGTGTAGTACTATAAATTTCTATCTTCGGACCACATCACCTCAAACTGGGTTAATTCTAAGCTACGGTTTTAACAACCACAGGGGGAGGATGGTTAGAATTTTAGTGCTGCTGCCGGGGATGCTATCAGTCTAGGTATCAATTTAGGCATAACATGTTAGTAGAGTAGTTAGTTTATCTTTTATTTTGTTCATTTATGTTGTTAATTCTTGGTTGGAGCTATTATTATAGTTACTTTGTTACCTTTTGATCCATTTGCTAGTGTTATATTTGGAAGGGTATTGTTGGCCCTGGTTTATGGTACACACTCGCACCACTAATCTAGGCATCATACACTAACTGAATAAGAACACATGTGGTCAGAGAAGAAGGAGGCAAAGAACTAGGGCACAAGTTTAACCAAGGCCGGAAGTAGTAGTAGAAGATCCGCTAGCAATGACGGAAGACAACCGCACCTTACGAGTGCTTATGGCACCCAACTTAGAGAATTAGCCTCTACGCATCACCTTCTCACCATTTCCTACCAATGTGAGTTCCGAGCTAAAGAGTGGCATGATCCATAACCTTCCTACATTTCATGGATTGGCAGGGGAGAACCCGAACAAACATCTTTTGGAGTTCTATTTGGTGTGCACGAATATGAAGTCCCCGGGAGTGTCTAAAGATCACAAAAACCTAAGAGCCTTCCCTTACCTCTAAAAAGTAGTGCCAAGGATTGACTCTACTACTTGCCACCAGGATGCATTGGATCTTGGATGGAAATGAAGTGGATGTTTTTATAGAAATATTTTCCTGCATCTAAGATGGCTTGGTTGAATAAGCAATTCTCAAACATCACCCAAGGTGCCACCGAGAGTATGTATGATTATTGGGAATGCTTTGATATGCAACATTATGCATTCTTTAACCAATGCATTTGATGTATTTTTTATTTACTTTTGGTTGGCGGTTTGGCAACATTAGTTGAGTTTACATGACAAGGGGTTCAGATAACCATGTTTAGTTTTCTATTCTAAATCCCACGTTTTATATTCTTAATTAGTGATTATTGACATATTGTGTTCACGGTCTCCTTGGTCTTCATTATAAGTACCTTTAGTAGGTCGCCCGTGAATGCTATTTGTTACATACATTCTTATAAAGGCCATTTTCTTTTAATGGTAGAAGATTTGAAGGACATTTGCATTGAATGGTATTAGATGAAGGCCATGAGCATCAATGCGTGGTAGAAGGAGATTGAAGCCAAGGATAGGCGGCTTTGAAGTTCAAGACGACAAAAGATTGAAATGGTGAATCATTGTCCGAGGAGAGTTTCCTTAGTCTAGGAACGATTGAAGAAGAATCAACCTTCAAGGCTACTTCCTTCGGATTTTTCCTCTCCAGTACAAAAAAATTGACTACTAGAATTCCCAATTTGGACTAACAGTTGATCTGTGGCAAGAAAATGAAGTTCAGCCAACAAAGGACCAGCGGCCCATGATTGGCCGCACTACAAAAAGCATCAATGGCTCGTGAAGATGCCCACGGTTTACCCTACATGAAGCAAAAATGTCAGTCTGTGATAATGAAGCCAAGTCATAAAACACGGATGAGAAAATTGGCTAAGTATGGAAACAGGTCTGTGAAAACCTTCACGGACCGTGACGAGAGTTCTGAGCAAACACCCATATTGCTCGCAGTCCATGAAAAGGAGGCTGGGCCTTGAAAACTACTGAGTGGAAACTGTGGTGCTGCCTCGCGGTCCATGGAAACCTTCACGGATTATGGCACAAGCTCAGCTTCAAAGGCCATGGCTTCCCGCGACTATAAATGTTCATGGATCGCACCAGATATGACAGTCCATGCTTGAAGGCTTCATGAACCATAGCTTCCCACGGTTATGAATGTTCACGGACCGCACCAGATCTCGCGGTCCATGCTTTAAGGCTTCACGAACCGTGGCATCCGAGCCGGTCTATGAAAACTAGGCGGCTGACCTAGGGTTTGGCACTTTTGGCCTATTTTGGGCCTATTTTTAGGCTGAATTTCCTACTACTATATATAGGACCCTAGTCTACTCATTTTCGTATACATTAGGAGAGAGAATTCATATCTTGTAACTTGGAGAGCATTTGGGGGAAGGAAGGAGTTCCTTAGTAGGTTTTGTAGTTTTTCCTTTTCTTTTCTTCTTGTTTCATCCCAAAGATGTGGAATTCAAATCTATATTTGAATTCCATGTCTAGGGAGTAGTTAGATTAAGCTTGGGAAATATTCAGCACATATGTAGCTTTTGATGCTTTATGAGATTCCTTAAATTCCATCTGTCTTTGTTTGTATGATATTATTGTGATTGTTCTTGAATGTGACAAATGCATGAACACTACACCACATATGAGAAAAAACTTTGGGCTATGTTCACGTATGGTGCACTTATTGATGCTCCCTTGGGAAGAGAAACCTAGATCTTTGAATGGGTGGGAGGGAACGATTCTACATGAGTGTGTGCACGGGAGATTTGAGGTAACCCTAATCCGCATACCATGGCACCAGCCTTAGCTGATTACTTAACTATTTTCCAATAGGTTGCGGGTAGAGATAGTTTATAGTAGCACGCTAGGTGTTGGGTCAAAACCCTAGTATCACAGATAAGATGCCTATGAACCTAAGGCCTCGCGTATAGAAGACCAATGGGAATTAGTGCATTCGTGGTGGAAGCCAGGAAAAAATAGTACGGGGGAGAAATAAAACCACAAAAATGGTCGGACCTTGTTGTGCTCCCTTAATTACGATGGTAGAGTCAATGGAGGGTTGCAACCGCGTCCACCATGATGGGGATAGGGAAATGTATGCCATCGGCCACACCACGCGTTGTGAATACACTGATAGGTCTTTTGTCTGTCTATATGTGAATGAATCGAGGATTGAAGCATTAGAAATACCATGTTGCTCACTTAGTCCCAAATGCCTAAATAATTTACTTGTTTGCTTATTTTATGCTTGTAGTTGTTAGTGTAAAATACCCCCCCTAGTTTGCATGTTTAGACTAGTAGCTATTCCTTTGACTCATGCAGATTGGCGACTTGTATGAGGCTGTGTTTTGACTTTTACTTGAACCCTAGTATCTCTGTGGTCAGACCCAGGGCTTGGCGCTTACTATCCTCTGGTAGCATTAGCAGCGAGAATGAGTGCATAATATAAATATTATCTTTGACCATCCCACAACACTAGTGCCTCAGCTCAAGTTAATTGATTGTGCTTCTGCAATTGTGTTAATGACCTTGGGTCGAGGTAGGTCAAAAGTTTGGAACCGCTGCTGGGGATACTTTCCAGTTCAAGTATTAGTTGAGTATAGCGTGTTAGTAGAGTAGTTAGTAGTTTCTTTTACTGTTTGTCTTTTTTCTTTTGTTTGTTGTGAGTTGATCTTTGGTTATAATTTTCTTGTTCATTTGATCCTATTTGCTATTGTGTTGTTGGAAGGATAGTGCGACCCTAGTTTATAGTACATACCCATACCATGAATTTAGGTGTTTTGCATTCTCTAACTAATTCCGCAGGTAAGCAGAGGAGAAGGAGGAAGAGAGTTAGATCAGAGGTTCAATTTAGAGGTTTGAGTTTTGAAGAATCACCTCACAAAATGACGGAGGAAAACCGTATTTTGAGAGAGCTTATGGCTTCTAACTTGAAGAATTGACAACTATGTATCACATTCCCGCTTTTGCCTTTGAATGTGACTTGTGAGCTGAAAAGTTGGATGATACACTACTTTCCTGCATTCCATAGTTTGGTCAGAGAGGATCCGAATAAACATTTGTTGGAATTTCATTTGGTATGCACGAACATGTAGCTGCCGGGAGTGTCGGAAAATGACTCCAACTAGGAGCCTTCCCCTTTTAACTACAAGATGTAGCAAAAGATTGGTTATATTATTTTCCACCGGGGTGCATAGGGTTATGGATGGATATGAAGCGGTGGTTTTTGGATAAATATTTTTTGGCCTCAATGTCTTCTGGTTTGAAGAAACAATTGTCCAACATCACTCAAGGAGCGACCGAGAGCTTATATGGGTATTGGGAGAGACTCAAGTGGCTTATCGCAAGCTGTCCCTATCATGCCTTCGAGGAACTTCAAGGAAGGCAACTTGGTCTTTTACTTCTTCGAAGGCTTGTGTGATGAGAACATGAGAATGGTTAATGTTGCGTGCAACGGTTCTATCGCCAATAAGAGTTTGAAGGACGCGATGGCACTTTTTGAAGAGATGGCCAACGGGAGAGGCAATTCGGTACAAGGTCGAGGGTTAAGGTCTTGGATGAACCCGCACACACACCAAAGTTGGAGAAGCAATTTCAAGCTTTAGCATCTATGATAATATAGCTTTTGTGAGGAAAGGTGCACCGAGTCAAGATGTGTAGGGTTTGCAACCTTGATCACCACTTCGAGAAATGCCCCAAGGTTGTTGGTGATATGCAAGAGGTGAAGGCCATGGAATACAATAACCGGGAGAGGCCTCAATTTTCTAGGGGTCAACAACAAGGGTTCCGGGGGAACCAAGGCGAGTCAAGGTTGGGCCCCTATGCAAATTCATTAAATCCGAGGTATAGGAATCATCCCAACTTCCGATGGAGGGATGCCAATCAACCTCAAGGGTATAGGGGTGGACAAGCACTACCTCAACCATATCCTAGAGGTGAAGGGCTATCCAACAATTATACCACACTTTACAAGTTGGATAGGGAGGAGATCTTGGATGCCATCGGACAATTGGGGAAGAAACAAGAGATCTTTGCGGAAAGTACAAGGAGAGAAATTGAAGACATTGGTACTAGAGCCTTCTTAAGTATTAAGAACCTTGAGATTCAAGTTGGAAAACTTGCCACCTCAGTGAGCTGACTTGAAGCAAAAGAGTCTGGAAAGCTACCTTGCCAACTGGAGGTGAATCCAAGTAATATTAGCGCACTCAAGTTAAGAAGTGGGAAGGAGGTTCGCAAAACCAAGGAGAAAGTGACATAAGAGGATGATGAGTTAGTGGATGCTACCAAAGTGAAGTTCGAAGAAGAAGAAGAGATGGTTGTCAAGGAAGCACCCTCCAAGGAGCCTTCCACCACCCAAAGCTCATTTCATTATTCCACCTCCATTTCCAAGTGCTTTGAGGGGAAGGCCAAAGGTGGAGACAAATGAGGCTAGCATTCGGAAAGTCTTCAAAAAAAAAAGTGGAGGTATCTATCCATATCTTGGAATTGATTGAAAATGTGCCTTCATATGCTAAATATTTTAAGGTTACATGTACTAAGAAAAGGAGTAGACCAACTAAGATGTTTGGGAAGCTAAGAATTTGGGAAGTCACAATTTTTAATCATAAGAATTTTCCTAAGAAATGGGATGACCCTGGAATGTTTTCTATCCCAATTTATTTAGGTGGGACACTTGTTGAACATGCCATGATATATTTAGGAGCTTCTATCAATGTGATTCACTTTAGTCTATTTGAATGTCTTGAAATTGTAGAACTAAAGGAGACTAGAGTCATTGTTCAACTCACTGATCATTCCCAAGCTAGCCGTCGAGGGCTAGTGAAGGATGTGATTATGCAAGTGGGAAAGTTGGTTTTTTCGGCAAACTTTTTATGTCCTGGACGTAGCGTACGATTGTAGTGCTCCCCCAATCCTTTTGGGGAGACCTTTTCTTAAAAAGTCCAGGACTAAAATTCATGTCCACTCAGGGATCTTGACTCTAGAAAATGACTTAGACAAGGTGGAATTTGACATTAATAAATCTAGGCATGATTCAACAAAACTTTCTCTTATGTGCAAATGTGTAACACTTTTTGATGAGCATGATAATCTTGAACCTTCTTATGTTGAATATGAGCATGAATCTATTGATGATAAATTTTTGAGGACCCCGACGGATTGTATGATTTGATCAATGATATGTTCGTGCTAGATATTTTTTCTATGCTAACAAATTTGCAGCGAGAAAAGGAAAGTGTCGAGGAATTAATACCTCCTCGTCCCCCTCCTAACCCCAAGGTGACGTTTAAGGAGTAGATGTTTTCAAGAAAAGAAGAAACATTTCTAGGTACCAACAAGGGGTACAAAGGTAAGGATGCCACATTGTGGAGACCTCTCCACAATGACATCATCGTGGGCGGAGTCGCCAATGGCAATTCTAGAGACCCACTGATAAGTGCTTGAAAGTTGAATGCATAAAAGGGTAATAAGTAGCGATGCCGCAACAAACATAAGTGGATTTCTTTCATGCCTGTTTTGAGTAGTTACTTGGTAGATTTTGCATGTCATGCTTGAAATAAATGATCCATTGAATGGAATTCTTGCTCGATTTGAAAATTCAAATGTGAAGATGTGTGATTATGTGTAGATGGAATGGATGTTGATGGGCGGCATAGTTTTCTTCAAAACTTGAGAAAAACCAAGGAATAGGGTAAATCAGGGGTTAGACTCGTGACAATGGTTGTCACGAAGGGTAGGTCTCGTGTCGTGATGATGGGCATGAGACCCTGCCTCATGAAGATGGAAAAACTGGGCAGAAATCCTTTTTTGCCAAATTTCAATTTTCTAACCCCCAACTTGTTTCAAAAGTGCAATTTTTGAAAAGGAAGTCTGAATTTCAAAGTTTAAAATGCATTTTTGGTTTAAGAAGTGAGATTTCCTATTTCCTTAGGATTTTTTATGAAAATAGTACTTTCCATGTTAATTAATTGTACTACTTGTCCACTAATTTGAAATTCTATCTTTATCCAAATGGTACGTCTGTCTCTTTTCCACCTATGCTGAATTTTTATTCTCATGGTACACACTTCACCTAATTTCATCATCTACACATTCTTTCCTCTCAAGAAACACTCACGCACACACTCTTGGGTTAGCACAAAAATTGAAGCTGTTTTCTTCCAAAAAATAGCATTTTTTTCTTCTTCTTGTGTGGATCTTACAATTCTAGGCTTCAAATTTCGGGTAATCCTTTGATCTCTTTGTCTATATTCTTGATTTACATTGTGGTTTTGTTATGAAAATAGTGGTTTATGAATGAGCGTGTGTTTTTGTGATGTTGTTTGGGTTTGTGTGATCAATCTCGTGATGTTGAAATTAGGGAAGTTTTGAATGTGCCATTGATATTGAGTGATGTGTTCTTCATGTGTTGGGTGATTAGAGGGAGCATGAATCTTGTTTGCATGAATCCATTGATGGCTGGTGAAAGGCAAAAATGATGTTGTTGATTGATGAGGAATATTCTTATTTTAAATGGCCTTTATGCTTACACCATAACACTTTGAATGTGTGGTCATTTTGGGAGCATGTTCTTTGTTGAATGATATCATGAGCCATGCATTGTTCACTGTGACATTACCATCCTTTTCTCTCTCAATGTGTTAGGATGGCTCCAAAGAAAGGTACTTTGGATAAAGAGAAGTCATCAAGGGGTTAGAAACGAAAGAAACCTGTTAGGGGTGCAAACCCTAAACCAGCAACTCCCGTTCCTTGCAACCCTAAGCCTTTGGCTGACGAGTTTTTAGGATTAACCAATGTTACCGAGACTGCAGCCCAAAGATGGAGGAATTTGAGGGAACCAATAGGAGCATTTTGAAGACTGGTTTTGCTTGCAAGAGCACCTTGATAGCTCTAGGTTTACTTGAACCCGTGACCTTTCTTTTGGGTCGGGAATGCCTATAAGGTTTTCTCGATGTGCACTCAGCAACCTACATAAGGTAGACCTTAGAGTTTCTAGCTACCATTTGGTAAGTCACAGATGAGAAGGGTCGCAAGGCGATTAAGTTCATCTTGGATGACAGGGAGTACTAAATGACATATAGAGAGGTGGCACTAGCTTTTGGGTGGAAGACCGGTCAGGACATTCCACAGACTCATCGCCAAGGAATGCCATTCTCTCTCAGGCACTTTTGGGTGCAACTAATTGGGACTGATAGGAATAATCTGAGTAAGAGCATAACTATTGTCCACCCGGTGATCCATTATGTTCATCGACTTCTTTCTATGGACGTTCTATGCCACGGTGAATTAATGCATTGTGCAAGCTCTGATGTACACCTTCTTTGGGCGATGACACTGGAGGGGAACATCTACCCGGACTTGTCTAGTGTCTTTGTTTAAGAGTGCATAGCGATGGGAGAGAAAAAGAGTGGGAAAATCTCCATGGAAGGCATGGTTGGTTTTTTGGCAGATTATCTAGGTCACCCTGTCACACAAAGGGCTCTAGCTAACTTAGGAGGAAGATCAGGCACAAGGTACACTATTTAGAAGTTAGCTAAGGCATCTATGGTCTGACCGATGATATCAGAGGGTAGATATGTATGGCTCTATGGCGGTGCGAGCACGTGTAGCTTTATGATTCTTCCACAATAGGAGTGCACTGGCATTCACCATAACACATGTTTGGATGACCTACTTATTTCGTTGGACTGGAAGTTTGAGAGAGAAGCCTACAACATTTTTTCCAGCCAAGAGTTATACCTGGAAGAGGCCAAAGGGGAGAAATCTTTGAGAGCACTCGTGAGCCAATCTCTTCTTTCCACGGCCATTATGGATCAACTACACCTACTTGGGAAGTAACTCTTGAGTTCTTCCTAGGTTCTTCAAGGAATTGTTCAAGCAATTGGGGAGTGAAAGCAGAAGTGGAGGAGCTCAACATGAGGTTGGATTGCCTTGAAGTCACAATCACAGCAACGGGGTTCATAGAGAGGTGTTTCACTACCCACGAAGAGGCTGGAAGCATAGGTATCACTAATCTCCCTTCCTCACTTATGTTTTGACATTCTTTTTTTACATTGGAGACTTTGCATCCGCAATGTGTGGGGAGGGAGTAGTAAGCACTTAGGAATTCTCATTCTTGGATTTCTTCGTGCTTGCATGTTTTGTTTGTTTTTTCTTAATTGTTGGTAGTTTTAGTTCTTTTTGTTGGGGATGATTTTGGATGAACATTTGGTGGAATGACATGCTATGCTAGGTTTTCTAGTTTGCATGGGGTAGGATGTTTTAGCTATTGGTGGAGTATTTTTTTGTGTTTGACTATTTTTGTAGTGTTAAACCCACTTTCGGGGCATTTTTGAAATTTTGAAAAAATGAAGAAAAAAAATCAAAACCTGGACAAGTAAAAAATTAGAAAGGATGACTTGGGTAACATTAGGAAAAGCCTGGATAGGTCGAAAGACCTAGGTAAAAGTGAGAGGCTTGACCCAGCTAGACTTACAAGTCTAGGAAAAAATAAGAGATCGTGTGGTAAAAGGTAAGAGGTGAGCACATTTTGTAGGAGAACACTAGGTGAAAACCCGAAAGGGTGCCTAGGAAAAATCAGAGAAATTGAGGAAAAAAAAGAAAAAAAGAAACAAGAAACTAGGTTGACGATACATTGGACTCCTTGTTTGCAACTAGGTCGAGAATCTAGATTTATCCCTATATTGCAAGCAGGTTGACGGCTTTTGGATTTCCTTTGTAGATTGTTCTTACTTAAGGATTGCTATTTGATTTCTTTTGGGACTTCTTTGGGGAAAGTAAGCTTCGCTTTATTCCTATCTTTTGCCACTTATCATTTTCCATACACATTTACTTGCTTTGGGTGGTTTGGTTGCCTTAGGAACTTTGAGGAGTGTGAGAGTTGTGAGATTTTCATCTTCTTCAGGGAACTAGGGTAGTTTGGGAATAAGTTGGATGCATTGTTATTTCTACATTATTCGTGTCGCTTGAACCTTTTTCTTTGATTATATTTACTCGAGGACGAGTATATGTTTAAGTGTGGGGAGTCTGATCTGCACCATTATGCATGCTTTAACCATTGCATTTAATAGAGTTTTTATTTACTTTTGGTTGGAAGTTTGGCAATATTAGTTGAGTTTACATGACAAGGGATTTAGACAACCATGTTCCATTTTCTATTCTAAACCCCACGTTTTGTACACTTAATTAGTGATTATTGACATATTGTGTTCACAGGCTCCTTGGTCTTCATTATAAGTGTCTTTGGTAGGTTTCCCGTGAATGCTAGTTGCTACATTACATTCTTGCAAAGACTGTTTTCTTTTAACAGTAGAATATTTGAAGGCCATTTGCATTCAATGAAAGTAGATGAAGGTCACGAGCATCAATGTGTGGTAGAAGGATATTGAAGCCAAGGATATGTGGCTTCGAAGTTCAACACAACAAAAGGTGGAAACGGTGAATCATGGTCCGAGGAGTGTTGCCTTAGTCAGGGAACGATCCAAGAAAAATCAGATTTCAAGGCATGTTCCATTGGATTTTTCTTCTCGATTACTATAAAATTGACTACTAAAACTTCCAATTCAGACTAACGGTTGACCTGTGGAAAGCAAACGAAGTTCAGCCAACGAAGGACCAGCGGCCTGTGATAGCCTGCACTACACAAAGCATCAGCGGCCCAAGAAGATGCCCACAGTCCACCATACACGGAGCAACAACACCAGTCCGTGACAATGAAGCTGGGTCGTGAAGCATTGATGATATATTTGGCAAAGAATGGAAGTCGGTCCGTGAAAAACTTCACGTACCTGATGAGAGTTCTGAGCAAACACCCATGCTGCTCGTGGTCCATGAAAAGGCGGCCGAGCCATGAAAACTACTGAGTGGAAACTGTAGTGCTGCTCGCAGTTCGTGAAAACCATCACGGACCATGGCACGAGCCCAGCTTCATGGACCATGGCTTCCCGCAAAAATGAGTTTTATGAACTGCACCACATATGGCGGTCCGTGCTGAAGTCTTCACAGACAGTGGCATCCAAGCCGATTCGTGAAAACTAGGAGGCTGACCTAGGATTTTGGGACTTTTGGCCTATTTGGGGCCTATTTTTAGGCCCAATCTCCTACTACTATATATAGGACCCTGGTCTACTCATTTTCATATACGTTAGGAGAGAGAATTCATAGCTTGTAACTTGGAGAGCATTTGGGAGAATGAAGGAGTTCCTTAGTAGGTTTTGTACTTTTTCCTTTTCTTATCTTCTTGATTTATCCCAAAGATGTGGAACTCAAATATATATTTGAATTCCATGTCTGGGGAGTGGTTAGATTAAGCTTGGGACATATTTGGCATATGCGTAGCTTTTGATGCTTTATGAGATTCCTTAAATTCCATCTATCTTTTTGTTTATGATATTATTGTGATTGTTCTTGAATGTGACAAATTCATGGACACTACACCACATATGAGCACCCACTTTGGGCTTTGTTAATGTATGGTGCACTTAGTGATGCCCTATTGGGAAGAGAACCTGGATGTTTGAATGGGTGGAGGGGAACGATTCTACGTGAGTGTGAGCATGGGAGATTCGAGGTGACTGTAATCCACATACCATCGCACCAGTCTTAGCTGATTACTTAACCATTTTCTGATAGGTTACGGGTAGAGATAGTTGATAGTAGAAAGCTATATGTCGTGTTGAAACCCTAGTATCATAGATAAGGGGCCTATGAACCTAAGGTCTTGTGTATAGAGGACCACTGAGGATTAGTGCATTTATGGTGGAAGCCCAGGACATAATAGCATGATGGAGAAACAAAACCACAAAAACAATCTGACCTTGTTGTGCTCTTCTAATTACGATGGTGGTGTCGATGGAGGGTTACGAGCACGCCCACCGTGACAGGGATGGGGAAGTGTATGACATCGGCCACACCATGTGTTGTGAACACACTGATAGGCCTTTTGTATGTCTATATGTGAATGAATCAATGATTGAAGCATTAGAACTACCATGTTGCTAAATTAGTCCCAAGTGCCTAGTATAAATAGTTTACTTATTTGCTTATTTCATGCTTGTAGTTGTTTGTTGAAAATACTACCCCCCAGTTTGCATGTTTACACTAGTAGCTATTCCTTTCACTCATGCTAATTGACGATCTGCATGAGGCTGTGTTTTGAATTTTAATTGAACCCTAGCATCTCTGTGGACAAACTCAGGGCTTGCCAGTTACTACCCTTTGGTAGCATTAGCATTGAGAACGATGTAGAATATAAATCTTATCTTTGACCATCCCACGGGACTAGTGCCTTAACTCGGGTTAATTGATTACGATGCTGTGATTATGTTAACAACCCCGGGTCGAGACAGGTCATGCTTTAAGTGAGTTTTGGCGAGTTGTCCTTACCACCCATTCAAGGAGGGATATTTGGTGCATTACTTCTTCGAGAGGTTGTGCGATGAAGATATACGGATAGTGAATGCCCCTTGCAATGGTATGATAGAAAACAAGAGACCTAAGTATGAAATGGCCCTCTTTGAAGAAATGGCAAATGGTATATGGAAAATTTGCACTAGGTCAAGGGTAAAGGTTTTTGATGAACCCACACACTCACCTAAGTTGGAGGAGCAAGTCCAAGCTCTTGCTTCCATGATGAAGGAGCTTATGCGAGGAAAAGTTCATCATGTCCAAGTGTAAGGAGTTTGCAACCTTAACCACAACTCCAAAGTGTGCTCTGAAGGAAATTGACTACAACAACCGGGAAGAAGCACAATTTTCTAGGAGGCAGCCACAAGGGTTTCGAGGGAATCAAGGAGATGCAAGGCAAGACCCATATGCAAATTCATTCAACCCAAGGTATCGAGATCATCCTATTTTCCAATGGAGGGAGGACAACTAACCTCAAGGATACTGGGGAGGACAAGCTCCACCTCAACTATATCCTAGAGGTGAAAGTCCTTCCAACAATCATGTTTACTCTACAAGTTGGAATTAGATGAGATCTTGGAAGTCATCGGTAAATTGGGGAAGAAACATGAAGTCTTTACAAAGAGGACAAGATGGGATAGAAATTCATGAGATCGAGAAGAAGATAATGCAAGAAGATGACAAGATGGTGGAGGCTAACAAAGCACACTTTTAAGAGGAGGAGATTGTAGTCAATGAAGTACCCTCCAAGGAACTTCCATCGCCTGAGGCACAAGTTACTATTCCACCTCCATTTCCAAATGCTTTGAGGGGATGGCCAAAGGTGGTTACCGATGATGTGAACATTCGCAAAGTCTTCGAAAAGGTCAAGGTAACCATTCCTACCTTGGAATGAATTGAACTTGTTCCATAATATGCTAAATTTTGTAGAGTTGCATGCACAAGGAAAAGGCGTAGGCCAACTAAGAGGTTAGGACATTTGAAAATGGGAGGAGTCGCCGTTTTGAACCATAGAAACTTACCTAAAAAATGTGATGACCCCGGAATGTATTCTATCCCTATCTCTTTAGATGGTAAACTTTTGGACCATGCCATGATAGATCTAGGTGCATCCATTAATGTTAACCCATTTAGTCTTATGAATTCCTAGAAATGGTGAGCTTAGAGATACTAGAGTAACTATCCAACTTTCCGATCATTCCAACCTAGTCCCCGTGGACTAGTAAAGGATGTGATGGTGCGAGTTGGAAAACTGATTTTCCCAGCGGACTTTTATGTCTAGGAGTAAAATCGATGTCCACTTAGGAACCTTTACTCTAGAAGATGACATGGATAAAATGGAATTTTATATCTATGAATTTAGGCATGATTTAACAAACTATTCTTTGATGTGCAAAGGTGTAACCTTATGTGATGAGCATGATGAATCTTCTTGTGTGACAAATGAGCATGAATTTTTGAATGAAATCCCATGTTGATGATAATGATGATAATTCCGATGAATTTCATGATGTGATGGATAATATGTCGGTGCTAGATTTGTTTTTCTATGTTAACCAATTTGCAGCGGGAAATGGAGATGGTCGAGAGTTTAAAACCTCCTCGACCTCCCTTAAACCCCAAAGACACATTCTTGGACTCGATGATAGCAAGACATTAAGATTCATTCCTATTGACGGACAAAGGGTCTGAAGGTAAAGATAGCTCATTGTGGAGACCTCTCCACGACGATGTCATCATGGGTGGAGTCGACAATGTCATCGTGGGTGGAGTTGCCGATGGCGATTCCAGAGACCCACATGTAGGTGTTTTTATCTAGAATGCATGAGAAAGAAAATAATTCGTGAGGATGATAATAAATATACGGTGTTTCTTTTGCTGTCGTGTTTTGATTAGATAGTTTTTGCATGAATTATATTTTTTCTGTGTGGATTTCTGAGATAAACTCTTGTTGGTTTGGAAATTTGAGTTCGAGAGTCATGATTGTGTTTGAATGGTATTAAATTGGATGGGTGACGTAGTCTTTTGAAAAAAAGGGAAAACCAAGGATTAGGGAAAATTTTGGTGGATGCCTCTTGGCAAGATGCTCAGTGCAAGGCTATGCTTTGTGCCAAGTGGGTTGGCGCGAGGCTAGGCCTCATGCTGGGATGTTTGGTGTAAGGCTCTATCTCGTGCTATGATGTTTGGCATGAGGCTATGGTTTGCGTCAAACATATTTTGTGCGTAAAACCAAATTTTCAATTTTTCTTTGCTCCAACAATGCAAATTTTTTAAATTCATATTCTCAAACTTTAAAAATACATTTTTGGGAGAGAGTGAATCTTGATTGCATGATCATGTTGATGGGTTGGTGATAACTTACTTCAGTTTGTTGTTTGATGAGGAATGTTCTTGTTTAAATAGCCCACATGCTTAGATTATCATGTTATGAACATTTGGGTTATTTAGGAGTATGTTGTCTTATTGAATTGTAGGCCATGCTTTGTTTATGTTCATACCACCACTCTTGTCCTTATATTGTTATGATGCCACCTAAGAAGAATGCCTCGGAGAAGGGCAAGTCCACTAGGGGTGAGAATAGGAAGAAATCGGCGAAGGGTGCAAACAACGAGCCAGCAACTTCCATTCTTCGTAACCCCGTATTTGTGACCGAGGAGCTTATTGTTTTATATAACATTTATGAGACTGTAGCTCAGATGTGGAGGAACTTGAGAGAGCCGAAGAGGAGTATTTTGGAGATTGGGTTCACTTGCAAGGATACCTTGGCAGCTCTAGGTTTACTCGAGCCGGTAACTTACATGTTAAGCAAGTAGATCTTGAGGGGTTTCTTGAGAAACACTCTAAGATATACATTAGGTGGACTCTAGAGCTCATAGCTACTCTATGGCCGGGCATAGATGAGGATAGACACAAGGTGATCAAACTCAAACTAGATGATAAAGAGTACAAGATGACCCACTGGGAGGTAGCATGAGCCTTTGGGTGGAGGTATGACAAGGAAATCTAGAAGACATACCAAAAAGGGTTACCTTTCTCTCTGGGATGCTTTTCGGTGCAACTGACGGGCATAGATTGGAAGAACCTGTTCAAGAGTACCGCTATAGTTCATCTGGCATTCTGTTATGTTCACCATTTGATGGCTATAAGAGTCTTTTGCCAATTTGAACTAACATAATGCTCGGGTTCAGATGTTTATTACCTTTGGGCAATGACTCCCAAGGGTAACTTTTACCCAAACTTGGAAGGGTGTTTTGTGCAAGAATGTTTAGCAATGGGAAACAGGAAGAGTGGCAAAATTTCTATGGGAGGCATGGTTGGTCTTTTGGCGGTATATCTAGGTCATCCAGTCGTACAAAGGGCTTTAGCTAACTTAGGGAGATTGGGCACATGGTAGAACATAGAGAAGTTAATGAAGGCATCCATAGTGGGACCAACAACATCGGTGGGTAGATATGTATGGCTTTATGGTGGAACGAGCACGTGTAGCTTTATGATCCTTACACAACCGGAGTGCATCGCCATTGACCATGAAACAAGCTTGGATGACCTACTCATTTTTCTGGACCGGAAATTTGAGAGAGAGTTCTTTAGAGTTATGGCTAACCCGGAGATATATGTTGAGGAGGTCGAGGGCGAGTCCACTTCGAGAGCACCTCCTTGTCGCTTTCGCTTATCAATGGACTATTGACCACTTGCATTCACTCGGGGACAAGCTTTTGGGCTCTACTCAAGTGTTGCAAGAGGTAGTCCAAGCGATAGGAGGGATGCGCTCGTAAGTGGAATATCTTAGTTCTAGAATGGATAGCATTGAGGCCACACTTCAAGCAACTGGGTACATGGATAGGAGTTTCACCAGTCACGAGGATGAAGGCCCTCCGAGGCCGCGAGAGTAAGTATCACTATTCTCCCTACCACACATATGTTTTGATATAACTTTTGGGAATTGGACACTTTGCATAGGGAAAGTGTAAGGAGAGAGTAGCGAGCACTTAGGGAGTCTTCATTCTCGGATTTCCTCGGTGCATTTCATGATTTTCTTTGGTAGTTTTTTTTTCCTTGTTTGTTGATGATGTTAGCTTTTTGTTTGTTGAGGGATGATTTTGGGTCAATATTTGGTGGCTTGACATGCTATGATAGGATTTCTAGTTTGCATGGGGTAGGATGTTTTAGGAAATTAGTGGGGTATTTTTATGTTTTGACTATCTTTTGTAGTATGAAGTCCACTTTTGGGAAAATTTTGCGCTACACCAAAAAAATTGGAAAACTTGAAAAATAAAAAAAATCAAAAATCTGGACAAGTCAAATACCCGAAAGGGTTACTTGGGTGACATAAGGAAAAGCTTGGATAGGTCGAAAGACCTAAGTAAAAATGAGAGGCCGTGTGGAAAAAGGTGAGAAGTGAGTACCCTTTGTGTGTTAAAGCTAGGATGAAAACCCGAAGGGCTCCTAGGCAAATTGAGAGAAATTGAGAGGAAAAAAAGTCTAGGTTGAATGCATTCTTTTGCGATGGATTGTTTTTGAAGACGACTCTTTTATTGCTCTTGGGATCATTAGGGGAAGAGTAAGCTAGCTTGACACTTATCTTTTTGGCTTACCTTTTTCTACACTTTACTTTTGGGTGGTTTGATTACTTATGTTTTTCGGGGAGTGTGAGAGTTGTGTGATTCTTACTTTCTTGGTAGAAACAGGGTAATCTTGGAATAAGTTGAATGCCTCGTTTAACTTATGCTTGCACGCTACATTTCTCTTGATTCTTTGTCTTGTCTTCTGTTTACTCAAGGACGAGTAAAGTGTTAAGTGTGGGGAGTCTGATCTACTTCACTTTGCGTGCATTAACCAATGCATTTGGTATATTGTTTAGTTAGTTTTATTTGGTGAATTGCTAGTATTAGTTGAGTTTACATAACAAGGGGTTTAGATGGCCATGTTTGGTTTTCTTGTCCAAATCCTGCAATTTGTAGACTTAATTGGTACTAATAGACATCTTGTATCCACGAGCTCCTTCATCTTCCTTGTCATCATCTTTATTAGGTTGCCCGAGGGTACTTTTTGTTTACATTCTATGTGAATGTCGTTCGTAAGGGTGGTAGAATATATTGAAGGCCGTTCATAAGGAAGGGAGTAGAGACGAAGGCCATTCACATTAGAATGGTAGTAGACGAAGGCAAGGATCATCAATGTGTGGTAGAAAGATATTGAAACAAAAGATAGGTGGCAACGGAGTTCAAAGCAGAAACTGGGAATCGTGGTCCGATGAGTTATGCTCAAGTTCGAGAACGGTCCTAGAAGAATTAACCTTCAAGGATGGTTCCATTGGATTCGTCTTCTCTAGTACTGGGAGGTCATCATTGTACCTCTCAAAGTTAATATTTATAAGCCCTAATGCTTCCTATCTACAATTATGTAGATAATGGCAAGTCGGGGCTATCCATGAAGAAGAGAGATCTTTTCAAGTGTTTAAATATATAGAGCATAAAACATACTAGGCATATATATATACATATAAAAACATGTAAAGGGATGGGTGGTTGGTTTTTGGTCCTAAGTTATAAAATTGAAAGACAAGTTAACTAACGAGGAAGTTCAATATATAAAGCATGCAACAACTACTAAAAGGTGATTAAACAATCAATTAAAGAAACCTTGGGAGCAATTGACTTCCACTTCCAATCCTCTTATCTATCATTGAGCATGCAACCTATTTATTACTTTCACTACTTGTTGTGAAGACTAATCTTCTATCCTTCTTAGATAGTAGTTTGCAAGAGTGAATTCAACATCTCTTGTCAAACCTCACAAATGACTCTTCCTTAGTCGAAACACGACTAAAAGTATCCCATTGATGGCATTGATCACGAAGAATCAACAATCTTGACAACACTTATAAACACTACATCGTGTCTAAGCATTTAACCAATCTATGCATTTACACAAGATTAGTCAAGACCGTTCAATGTTCATAGACTTCTCTCATTTTCTACAAGGAACAAACATGACAAAAAGTTCAACATTATCATATTTATCTAGCAATTATCAATCCATCAACATTATCAAAAGCTATATATCATACTCTTAGATTTCCTATCAAGAAAAAGGGAAATCAACCCATTTTCCCAAACCCTAATAAGCATATCATACAAGTAATTCATATACTCAAACTTTCAAAAAACATTAATTACATTAAAAAACACATTCAGTGCTCCATAAAGGCACAATAGTAAAGGAATTAAATAGGCTACAATATGTTCTTAAGACATGGTCTTGGAATCCTTGGTCAATTGTTCCCAATAACTAATTTAGCTAACACAAATCATACTAACATCCATAGACAAATTCATAGAGAAATAAAGAGATAAAAGATGGAGAACCTAGGGTTTGGAGTGAAGAATTTTTGGCCAAGGGAAGAGGAATGAAGATATAATATGGTTTGGGGGTATTTATAGTACAAAATTAAGGTCAAAAGGGAGTCAAGGTGCGTCAGTGCGCTGGTCGCGCGGCTGCGCGAGGCATTGGGCTGGAGCAGAGCCGTGGTCGTGAGGCGTGAGTGCGAGGCATGCCGTCTTATCAAACCTCCCCTCACTTAAACCTTTACTCGTCCTAGAGTAAACAAGAACAAGCAAAGATCTAAGCATAAACTAGCATTCCAAAGCTTTCCCAAACATCCAACATTATAGTCCTAGACTACCCTAACCCCCAAGACATAGAATCTCTCACACTCTCACATCCCAGAGTTTAAGTTAATCCCAGAGTTTAGCACTTTTTTATTCTACCCAAGAAGCCACCAAATGGACAAATCAAGAGAAGCATAAAAATTTTCAATTTCTCTCATTTTGCCTAGGAGCCCTCTCGGGTTTTCATCCTAGCTTCACACTTTTTTTCTAGGCTCACCCTCACCTTTTTCCACACCATTTGGCCTCTCATTTTTTCATAGGTTTCCCTTTTGGGATTTCAACCTATCAGGGTCTCCCACTTTTGCCTAAGTTTCCCTCTCGGGTTTTTAACTTAGCGGGAATTTTTTCTTTTCCTTTTCTTTCATTTTTTTGAACTAAAAAATTACAACTATATACATGAGCACACATGAGCATCCAAATTTCCTCCCCAAACTTAGAATATGCAATGCTCTCAATGCATATAGATAATCAAAAGCAAAAGTAGGGAAAAAGGAATATGAAATGCTCACCCTTAGGATCTTGAAGGTCCCATGCCACCATCTCGGCTCGCGCATCTCCTTGCTCTTTGTTCCCCATGTCTCTGCTGCCTTTCCACAAACTCTGGTGGTGGTTCATTTAAAAAAGACAATGAGAGCATTGCAAGAATTTCATCCATGTTGTTGTTCATGCTCTCACAAGTGTCCTCAACAAGATGTTCGAGTTCTCCATCCGTTGTCCCAAGCTTCCAAACCCAATAGTCATATTCTCTTTCATGGTTTGGAGAGATTCATAGAGTTGAGCCAATGAACCCAGAGGTGTAACTTGTGGTGATGTGGCAATGTGGTTTCCTTGGGGCAAGTTATGAAAATTAGTGTCCCAGTGGGGGTAGTAATTCGAGGATCTCACCATGGGATCCCCTAGGCGGCCCGATGGAAGGAACATGTAGGGATCTCCTTCATGTATAATCCAAATGAACTTTCGGGGTCTACGGTGGGTTTCAACATTTTTGCCTTCACCAAATAGTCAATTGTGTACAAGCTGTCCTTGAGATTGGTACTAAGTAGTAGTACCAAGCTCGGTGGAGGGGGAATATGAAGATGTTGTGCTAATAGTGTGACCATTCCGCCAAGACAAATGTGCCCCGCCGTCTTACTTGACAATCTAATGCAACCATCAATCCATATATCAACCTAATTAGGGGCCCCATATCCACATGGCGTTCATGCCCAAATGTACTTCAAATCACATCTAGAACACTTGTTGAATTGCCCTTGAGAGAATAGTGTAGTACTTAGAAGACGATGGACATACCGAATCGCCAAATGGATAATTGAAGAAGCCTTGGCATTATGATCTTTCCTCTCTATCGTGAGGCATTCCCAAAACTCTTAGTGGGTGTAGGTGATAGCGGGCGGTCGTCGCACCCCTATGCAAAAGATAATTTGTAAGCCCTTTTTGCTTACTTTCTACAACTAGGTAGATAGGACAAATCGGGGTCGTCCAAGGAGAAGAGGGATCTTCCTAAGCGCTTAAACACAAATGGTTAATATTATGCTAGGATAAAATATATACACACACATAAAAGCAAGTAAAATGGGGGGATTGGTTGGTTGGTTTTCCTAAGTCACGAAAGTAAAAAGAAAAGATAACTAGCAAGGTCAAGTGACTATGCTAATCATCAAACAAAACTAAGAAAAGGAGTTTTAAAACTACAAAGATAAAAAGCCTTGGGGGCAAGGGATATCCACTTCTAAATCTAATGTAGGTCATTGAATCATTCACTCATTCTATCATATAGCATTACATGACTCAACATCAACATACCCATCTAGCAAGAATCACAACACGTTATGCATAAGAAGTTCTAAGTTCACGCTCATAGGTTTTCATGCAAAGGAGCTACGGAATTCGTCACGTTCCTAACACCTAACCAATTCAATCATACAAGCACTCCCTATGCTCAAGCAACTCATGGCACAAATGAAGTGAAACACACCATCAAGAATACACAAATGCTAAATAACAAATGCTTCAAGGATGAATTAAAATCATCTATTCAATACTTCAACTACTTGTTGTGAAGACTAAACTCCTATCTTTCTTAGTTCGTAGTTTGCAAGAGTGAGTTCGACATCTCTCGTCAAACCTCACCAATGACTCCCGTTGTCGCGACCACGACTCAAGGTATCCCATTGGTGGCATTTAATCACGAAGAACCAACAAGCTTGGCAATGCTTATGACCACTACACCGTGACTAAGCATTTAACCAATTCATGCAATTACACGAGATTGGATGAACGTGCAACACACATTCATCCAAGAGCATATAACTCTCTCGTTTCCTACACAAACGAACATGACGAAGAGTTCAACATCAATCACATTCATCTAGCACATTATCAATCCATCAACACAATCAAAAGCTCTAAATCATACTCATACATTCCTAACAAGAAAAGGGGGGAAATCAACCCAAATCCCCCAAACCCTAGCTAGCAATTCATACAAGTATTTCATATGCTCAAGCTTTCGACAACATCAATGAAATCAACAATTAACATTCAAAGCACACTAAATGAACAATAGCAAAAACACAAAATAGATAGATAAAATGAGTTCTTGCTACATAAATATGGAAGCTTCAATCCTTGCTCCCAAGTACAATAACTACTCTAGAATAACAAAAGACATAGAAACTAAGAAAAGAAGAAGAGAAAAACTAGGGTTTTGGCCCAAGAACAGAGGCCAAAAGCTCTGGAAAGAAGGGGGTGAAGAGGTATTTATAGGGGAAGAAAAAGGAGAGAAAAATGCTGCTGCAGGGCTGACTGGACGCTGTCGTCGCGAGTCGCGACGAGCTTCATCGCGAGTCGCGACCAAATCAGTAACTCCAGCCCTGTTTTGTTTTTCTTCCTCCGGGTGAACCGTTGATCCGTTTCGGGAGTTCTTGTAGTCGATTTTATAGTGCTCGAGAAGAGGAATCCAATGGTGCCACTCTTGAAGGCTGATTCTTCTCGGAAAATTCTGACAACCCTGGATCATCATTCATCCGTTGCTTTGCTCTCCTTTCTTCACCTCTTCACTTCTTCAAATCTTCACAAAGCTCAAATGTAAGTTTTCAAATCTTCAAAGATATCTTTCAAAGTCTTCAAATCTTCAAAGCCTTCAAAAAAATCACCTTGTCACACAAAATCATCTAAAAAGTGATAAAAACGCCAAAGTCGCTTTTATCGCTCCTTAAATGATTTAAAGGCAAAATGCCACATTCAGAGCACAAAATTGTCCAAAACCTAATCCTAAAAACCCTAAAATATCCACATAAAATGGCCACATCAAACCTCCCCACACTTAAACCTTACTCGCCCTCGAGTAAGAAAAGATCTAAGCACACGGAAGAAATGATATAGCCATATCCTAACTACTAATCCCCCAATCAAAGCCTCACAAAAACTCTCAATATCATAAATCCCAAAATAAAAGCTCACATGAGAATTTTTCACACACACATCCCCAATCCTAAATCTAACCAAACCTACCACTTATCAATTCACTACCCATAAAAATATTTCAAAGCCCCGAATTGATATTCCCAAAATCCAATGACATAAAATGAAGCTAAAGCCATATAATAGGTTCAAACACATGATTCACCGAATGCCAATATATCAACCAAAAATGAAGTATAAAGAGATAAGGAATTTCATAACCACACTTCGTTTCCTAACCCACTAAGCTACCCAATCCCAAGAGGTCTATAGATGTTGAGCTACCCGATCCATCCATGTGACAACCGCAACCTTATGACTCCAACGCCGGCAAATGAGTGAAATCTTAGAATTTTTCTTTTTCTCTCATTTTGCCTAGGAGCTCTTTCTAGTTTTCATCCTAGCCACACATCATGTTTCTTTAGCTCACATCTCACCTTTTTCCGCACATTTTAGCCTCTCATTTTTGCCTAGGCCGCCCTTTCAGGTTTTCGACCTATCCGGGCCCCCAATGTTGCCTAAGTTGCCCTCTCGGGTTTTCAACTTAGCGTTTTCTTTTTCTTTTTTTTCTTTTTGTTTTTCTATTTTTTTCTTTTTTGTTTTTCTATTTTTTTTCTAATGTTTTTCCATTGAAAAGTAGCAAAAAGCATTCCAAAACAATATAGCATGCATGTGAGTCCTCTAACCCCTCCCCACACTTAAAACATTACATTGCCCTCAATGTAAACATGTAAGGCAAGAACAATAAAAATCAAGGTAAGGGGGTAGAGTGACACCCGTTTCTCCGCATAGTCGCCGGTGATATGGCCCAATCCAATGTAAATGTATGGTCCTGAAATCGGTTTCAGAACCGGAAGGGGGAGCAAAGATGCCGTAGAAGAACTCACCCCTCGAGAAAAGCATTGTCTCCGTGGCACCGTTTGATCAAGACTAACACCACAAAGAACAACATTAAACTCACAAGTACATAAGGATTTGTAATACTAGGTTTAGCATAGAGAATTAATAACCATAGTATTCACAAAGAACAACCAATCCACCCTCAATCACCACTATAAGATTATGAATTAAAAATATCCAACATATATTGACATGTATACAAGCATCATTATAGGATATGCACTTATGGTCACAATGATGTAGTCGGCATACTACAATCAATAAATGTACTATAAAGATGCAAGAATGTTCATATGCCAATATATGTAGGATGGTGGAGGAATGAGAGGTATGTGATGGTTCTTGGGAGTGTTGGGTGGAGAAGAAGGAAGGATCATGCAATGTTTAAGATCAGTTGGAAACTTGGATTTTTCATCGCGACTCGCGATTGAACCGGTCGCGACTCGCAACGAAGCTCATCGCGACTCGCGACGAGTGTCGCGAGGTCATCGCGACTCGCGGAAAGTGAAATCTGAGATTGATTTTTTTTCAAAATTCCTCAGTACGTCGCGACTCGCGATGAAGCTCATCGCTCGTCGCGACGAGCATCGCTCGTCGCGGGAAGTTGAATCCGGAAGGCCAAAAATTTCAAAAATTTCCTGAGCACGTCGCGACGCGCGACGAAGCTCATAGCGACTCGTGACGAGCATTGCGAGGTCATCGCGACTTGCGGAAAGTTGGTGCTGGGAGTGGATTTTTTCTCCCCTGTTCGTCGCGACTCACGACGAAGCTCATCGCGACTCGCGACGGCAGGGTATCCCAGGCTTAAAATGTTTTTTCGTTTTCTTACCAACTGTCCAAGCTTTCTTCCCTCGTTCATTGATCTCGTTCCTTCATCTCCTTCATTGCAATGCACTTCATGTGGCTATAAAATCACAGAAAAACATGCCATAAAAAGAACAAAACAAAACAACAAAAACTAAGAAACAAAGACTAAGAAACGAAAACTAAGAAACAAAAACTAAAAGAAAAGTTGAATTTATTTAACGTCGTCGGTACGACGAAGCTCTGTATTTTTAAGGTCGTCGGCACGACCCTAATGTTATCCGTATGGTGAAGGCTTGAACCCCTTCACCATGAGCATCCAAAATAAGAGAGGTGGGGGCACAAAATTTTCAAGAGGAAAGTCTTGTGGAGGTGGAAGTGGTTCAAAGGGAATTGAGTGGTTAGGGAGCTTGGGATAATCTTTCGGCTCCTCTCTTGTTTCCCTCAAAACTTTCGAAAATATTAGAGTTGGTTCACTAGGTGGGAGAAGGGGTGACGATGCTAATGGATGTAGCACTATCACCTCTTCCTCCATTTTTCTATCCTCAACAACCAACTCCTCATCCCTTTCAAACTCAAAATCATTCTTATTGGTAACCTCACTCACCGAGTCATCGAATTCAAGTTGGGATGGTGTATTTTTGGAATCACGAGCTTCCATGCGGGCCAATACCTCTAATATGTTCCTCACATGCCCCTCAATGGCCTCAACACTAGAGGAGAGCTGGGTATCTGGCTCCTCACTAGTAAAGGAGTTCAAGTTTGCTATGGTATTTAAGACATCCTCACGTGTCAACCTTGAACTTCCTTGTTGGGCTTGGTTTTGGGGTATGGTATAGGGTGGTAATGGCCAACTAGGTTGCTCGTATGGTTGGTTTTCCGGCTCATTCTCATACCACCAATCCGGACTACCACTCCATTCCGGATTGTAAGAGTTGTGGTATGGATAGCATTCATGAGCTTCTTGCCCTTGGAAACCCACATCTCCCACCTCTTGGTAGCACTCTTCATAGTACCCATGGTTTTGGAAACCAAGGGTTCTTTCTCGGTCATAGTGCTCTTCCCACAACAAATGGCAAGATTCGGTAGGATGATCGGAATGACACATCCTACAAAACCTTGCTTGTTGAGCCTCTCTTCTCATCATGAGTTCCCTCAAGGTGAGACGCTCCATTTTTAAAAAAAAAAATTTGTTTTTTTTTTCAAAAGTTTGAAATCATATTGCAAGGATTCTCGATAAAAGCTCACCAAGAACTCAAGAAATACCTACTCCGAACAAAAACAACCACCAAGTAGTGGAAAATAAAAACAACTAGCTAATGCACAACCAAATACACCTAAATACTTAAGAATAAACGCCTCTTCCCCGGCAGTGGCGCCATTTTGATAGCGGGCGGTCGTCGTACCCCTATGCAAAAGATAATTTGTAAGCCCTTTTTGCTTACTTTCTACAACTAGGTAGATAGCGGCAAATCAGGGTCGTCCAAGGAGAAGAGGAATCTTCCGAAGCGCTTAAGCACAAATGGTTAATATTATGCTAGGATAAAATATATACACACACATAAAAGCAAGTAAAATGGGGGGGTTGGTTGGTTGGTTTTCCTAAGTCACGTAAGTAAAAAGACAAGATAACTAGCAAGGTCAAGTGACTATGCTAATCATCAAACAAAACTAAGAAAAGGAGTTTTAAAACTACAAAAATAAAAAGCCTTGGGGGCAAGGGATATCCACTTCCAAATCTAATGTAGGTCATTGAATCATTCACTCATTCTATCATATAGCATTACATGACTCAGCATCAACATACCCATCTAGCAAGAATCACAACACGTTATGCACAAGAAGTTCTAAGTTCACGCTCATAGATTTTCATGCAAAGGAGCTACGGAATTCATCACGTTCCTAACACTTAACCAATTCAATCATACAAGCACTCCCTATGCTCAAGCAACTCATGGCACAAATGAAGTGAAACACACCATCAAGAAAAGAAGAAGAGAAAAACTAGGGTTTTGGCCCAAGAACAGGGGCCAAAAGCTCTGGAAAGAAGGGGGTGAAGAGGTATTTATAGGGGAAGAAAAGGGGGAGAAAAACGCTGCTGCAGGGCTGACTGGACGCTGTCGTCGCAAGTCGCGACGAGCTTCATCGCGAGTCGCGACCAAATCAGTAACTCCAGCCCTGTTTTGTTTTGCTTCCTCCGGGTGAACCGTTGATCCGTTTCGGGAGTTCTTGTAGTCGATTTTATAGTGTTCGAGAAGAGGAATCCAATGGTACCACTCTTAAAGGCGGATTCTTCTCGGAAAATTCTGACAACCCTGGATCATCATTCATCCGTTGCTTTGCTCTCCTTTCTTCACCTCTTCACTTCTTCAAATCTTCACAAAGCTCAAATGTAAGTCTTCAAATATTCAAAGATATCTTTCAAAGTCTTCAAATCTTCAAAGTCTTCAAACAAATCACCTTGTCACACAAAATCATCTAAAAAGTGATAAAAACGCCAAAGTCGCTTTTATCGCTCCTTAAATGATTTCAAAGCAAAATGCCACATTCAGAGCACAAAATTGTCCAAAACCTAATCCTAAAAACCCTAAAACATCCGCATAAAATGGCCACATCAGTAGGCTTCCCCTACCTTAAATACCTCTTCTTGATCGTTGCCCGGTACGTAGTCCCACCTAAATGCCAACATTATATCATCATATGTAGCTTTTCTCTTCTCATCATTTAGGTAGAATGAGATCCCCATGGTATCATCCTCAAGAGTAATCTTCTTCACTGTGGAAAGGAATTCAAGTGTCCATGATCGATAAGTAGGAGCATTGACCCTCGCGAAGTCTAGGTTAACATTTACAATATATTCTCGACTATCTCCAACAAACCCAATCCAGTCAAAATATCCCTATCCGCAAACCGAGTGGACATGATGGCTCTATTGTTGTCCAACCTATTCCACCTTTCGGCATAATTCCCTCTTGTCTTCGTCAAACCATGAAAGGGAAGAGATTCATCATAGACCATTGGTGTTTGTGGCCTAGAAGAACTTCCTTCTTCTATTATTCTCTTTTTAAGGTCATAAGGGGAATTGACTCAACTTACCAACTCACAAAAATAATGGTGCACAAGGTTCACCTCAACTTGCATCACAATAATAATTCACAAATATGTCACCTCAATTAGCACCACAATAACAATGCACCAAAACTACCACCACAAGAACCAAAAAAATGATTTTACCATAAACTCCACACAATGCACAACATTACCACCATAATTTCCATAGCAATCACCACACAATCATAAACACTACCACCACAAACTTTCACAATATTTGTAGCACAAAAATCCACAATGAGCACAAACACTACCACCACCACAAGTATATCCCCAACATCAATCAAGAGCTCATAACCATCTTCAAGCACAACAATCTCATCAAGCTCATCAAAACACTCAAGAGGAAGAATTGTGAAGAATAATCCAAAATGGTTCTTTGAAATTTCTGGGTTGATTAGGTACTCCAAGTTGGTGTAGAAGCTTCCAATAATCCTCAAATGCCAAGAAATATCACCTTTTGCTCATAGTTATTCTGGATTAAAGGACCCAAAAATTTGCAAGGATTTTTTTGTGGGTGTTCTTGAAGAGAAATCTTCACTTTTCTTGGTTTGGAGGGTGAGTTGGGTTTTTTTGTGGTGTGGGAATTGTTAAGGGATGGTGGAGTAAGGATTTGGATGGTAGAGATGGAAGATTTAAGAAGTTGGGGTTTGAAGGAGAAGAAGTTTGGTCTAGGAGGAGAAAGGATAGAGTTTGGGAGAGGATAAGAAATGAGAGAGGGAGAAAATTTTGCATAAGGAAAAAAGGATAAGGAAGGTGGGGTAGGGAATGGGATTACATAAAAATAAATAAAAGGAAGAAGGAATAGCCAGCTAGGCGGCCTGTGCATTGCACGCACGGCCTCCGCTCTGCTCGGCCGGGTAAGGTGCACGAGTGTGGAGCATAATGCAAGGCGTGGAGCATGGCTCGAGAGCATGGGTGAGGCATCGTGCACGACCATATGGTAGCACTTGCGGGGCACTCAATACAAAACTGAGGGTTGTTTTTCCAGTGTTATCGAAAGCATGTGGGCGAGCGGCTTAGCGCGCAAGCTGCGCCACATGGTTTCTTCACCTAATTTTTGTGATTTTCATCATTCCTCCGCCCGTTTAATTTCATATTCCTGAAAAATCCAAAACAACAGCCAAATCATAACACTGCCCCAAAACAACGAAGATAAAACACTTAACTATGATGAAATCCAAATTTATTTACCGTCGTCGGTACGACTTAAGCAAAAGAGAGAAAAAAAATAAGGTTACCTCAAGGAAATGTCATGGGTGATATCCTGATAGCCGAAACCAAGTTTATTTAACGTCATCGGCACGAATTACTCCAATTTTTTGAGCTTACTCAAAAACTGGATCAAGAAGATCATATAATTCTTGCAATTCTAGCTTCCTATGCAAACCAGCCTCATCTATATCAATGTTGAATTCCTTGACCACCGAATAAGCCTTGTGTAGAATCTCCACCGATAAGTGACATGGCTTCCCAAACACTAACCGGTGTGGTAACATACCGATTGGTGTCTTGTAAGACATCGTATATGCCCACAAGGCATCGTTCAACCGAGAACTCCAATCCTTCCCGTTAGGATTAACCATTTTTTGAAGGATGGACTTAATTTCCCGATTGGAAAATTTGTCTTGCCCATTGGTTTGTGGGTGATAGGCGGAAGATGTCTTGTGACTGACAACATATTTCTTCTAGAGTACCTCTATAGTCCGGTTGCAAAAGTGGGTGCCATGGTCACTAATCAAGGCTTGGGGTACCCCAAACGTAGAGAAGATGTCATCTTTCAGGAATTCCGCAACCACTTTAGAATCATCAGTCCTAATAGGTTTTGCTTCAACCCACTTCGACACATAATCAACGACAAGAAAAATATATGTAAAGCCACAATAAATAGGGAAAGGTCTCACAAAATCAAACCCCAAACATAAAAAATTTCACAATACAAAATAGGCTTTTGGGGAATTTCATTTCTAGAGGAGATATTTCCTACTCTTTGGCATTCATCACAAGATTTGCAAAAGGTATATGAATGCTTATTCAATGTTGGCCAATAGAAATGACTTTCTAAGAATTTCCTTGTGGTTTTCTTTGCTCCAAAAGGACTGCCACATGCATGAGAATGACAAAACTCAAGAATTGAGAGCACTTCATTATCAAGGATACATCTCCTAACAACTTGATCCGCACAATGTTTCCACAAAAAAGGGATTATCCCACAAATAGTATTTCTCACTCTTTAACTTATCCTTTTAAGCTTTAGAAAAGTGAGGAGGGAATTTACCGGCGACAAGGAAATTTACAAAGATGGCATACCACGGTTGGAGGTCCCTATTTTTGAACAATTGTTCATCGGGGAACTCATCCCGTAGTTGCTCCTTTATGGAGGAATTTACTTCAATGTCTTGGCATGGAGTCAATCGGCTCAAATGATCGGCCATAAGGTTCTCCGTGCCGTTCTTGTCTCGCACCTCCAACTCAAATTCACTCAAAAGAAGGATCCATTTTATCAACCATGGCTTGGCTTCTTTCTTTGTCATCAAATGACGAAGCACTGCATGGTCACACAATAAATATTGTACCAAGCAAATAAGATCGAAATATTTCCAAACAAAATACCACCGCTAGAAATTCCTTTTCCTTGGTGGAGTAGTTTTCTTTGGGCCTCATTGAGATACATGGATGTATAGTAGATGACATGAGGCTCTCTTCCCACCCTTTGACCAAGCACCGCTGCGACAGCATAATCAATAGCATTGCACATGATCTCAAAAGGAAAAGACCAATCTGGGGGTTGTATGATAGGGGCCGAGACTAACCTTTCCTTCAATGTATTGAAGGTCCCTTTACAAACCTCATCCATCACCAATTCCACCTCATTTTGCAACAAATTTCCCAAAGGAGATGTTATCTTTGAATAGTCCTTGATGAACAGGCGGTAAAATCCGGCATGGCCAAGTAAAAGAGCACACTTTACGCACATTACTAGAATAAGGCAAATTTTGAATCGTGTCTATCTTTCCATTGTCTACCTCGATACCCTTAAAGGAGATAACATGGCCTAAGACAATTACTTGTTCTTCCATAAAAGGACACTTCTCATAATTTAACACAAGATTGGTATCAATGCAATGTTTAAGAACATATGCTAAATTTGCTAAACAATTGTCAAATGAATTACCATGAATGGTAAAATCATACATAAATACCTCAACAACATTTTCAACAAATTCCTAGAAAATACTTACCATACACCTTTGGAAAGTAGCGGGGGCGTTACATAGCCCAAAAGGCAAACGCCGGTAAGTAAACGTACCAAAGGGGCACATGAAGATGGTCTTCTCTTGGTCTTCCGGGGCAATGGCTACTTGAAAATACCCCGAGTACCCATCCAAAAAATAATAGAAGGGGTGGCTTGATAACCTCTCGAGCATTTGATCAATGAATGGCAACAGCTGGGTCTCTGCATATAGCCTCTAGTAGTCAATGCAAATGCGCCACCCATTTTGGACTCGGGTGGGCACCATTTCACCCTTCTCATTCTCAACTACCATCACCCCACTCTTTTTCGGTATCACTTGAGTTGGGCTCACCCACTTACTGGCCGAGATTGGATAGATCATACCCGCTTGGAGCAACTTGAGGATTTTTGCCTTCATCACCTCCATCATAGGTGGGTTTAATTGGCGTTGGGGTTTTCGTACAGGCATTGCATCTTCTTCCAACAAAATTCAATGCATGCAAGTGGAAGGACTTATGCCTTTGATTTTGGCAATAGTCCATCTAATTGCTTCCTTATTCTCCTGTAACACCAACATTAAATTTTCTTCTTGCTCTAGGGTGAGATTGCTTGAAATGATAACCGGGAGTGTCTCCCCTTCACCAAGAAATGCATACTTCAGGTCACTTGGCAAAGTCTTAAGCTCTATCATCAGGCCTTTCACAAGTGATGGAGTAGGGTTTGAGAGGCTTTGTCTCATCTCTTCAAGCAAGTTCAAGTCCTCAAAGCTTTCCATCCAGTTAGTGCTCATAGAATATACATTGTGTGCATCATCACTATCACATTGAAAAGCAACTAAGAAGGAACCATCACCACTTAGCTCAAAAACATCTTGCAAAACATCTTCAACAACATCTAAAACATGATACTTCATAGAGTCATTTATGTTAAACTCTACTTTTATCCCATCAAATTCCATGGTGAGGGCACCCTTATGCACATTAATCATTATCCTAGAAGTTTTTCAAAATGGCCTCCCCAATAAAATGTGGGCGGCATATTTATCATGCTCCATGTTAAGGATATAAAAATCCATGGGGAAAACTAAGGAATGCACCTTAACCAACATGTCCTCGACAATACCCTTAGGGTATGCACTAGAATGATCAGCCAATTGGATTAGCACCCTAGTTTTGTGCAAAGTACCCAAGTTGAGGCTTTCATACAAAGAGTAAGGAGTCACATTTATCGATGCACCTAGATCAAGCATGTTTTTTTCAAAATGTGTTTCCTATTATGCAAGGGATTGTGAACATGTCGGGATTGCTACACTTAGAGGGTAACTCTTTTTGACACAAGGCAGAAACATGTTCATTTTTCCTATTTTTCAACTTATTTATGGCTCTTTGCTTTCTATTCACAACACATAATTCATTAAGAAATTTAGCATATCTAGGAATTTGTTCAATGGAATTCAAGGGTGGGATATTTACCTCACATCTACGAAAGACTTTGTAGATGTCCTTGTTGTCCTCCTTCCTCCTCTTGTCATTCAAAGCTTCCAGATACAGTGGTTCCGAAACACGTGGAGAAATCTCCACCATAGTTTCCTTTTTGTGAGGAGGGGATAAAGGTTCTGGAAT
Organism: Rubia yunnanensis; assembly: GCA_037428765.1. Lineage (NCBI taxonomy): Eukaryota > Viridiplantae > Streptophyta > Magnoliopsida > Gentianales > Rubiaceae > Rubia > Rubia yunnanensis. The sequence continues at coordinate 68,156,579 of CM075063.1, forward strand.
GGAGGTTGATTTCTTAATAATAACCTCCTCTTCCTTCTCCTTCTCCTTCCCCTTCCTTTCTTTCTCCTTGGCCAAATTCTTAGCTTCTTCTTCAACCTCTTTCTCAAACACCTCAAACCTTCAAGGCTTCTCTTCAACAATTTCATCACCCGGGGAAATGCCAACCTCTCTACCACTTCTCAAAGAGATAGCACAGGCATTTTGTCGAGAGTTAATCTCCGGTAAGGAAGGGAGTTTTCCCTTTTCCCAGACCTCCATCCGGTTGATAACATAAACTACTTGGGTCATTTTAGTTTTCTTAATTCTCGCCTTGGCTTCATCTTGAAACGGTTTGCCTTTCTCCGTACACATGCTCAACCTATGAATGGCTTGCATCACCTCAATCTTTGTCAAGCCTAAGCTTTCATCTTAGTCTCCGGGATTGTCTTGAAGCCTTTGGTATTGTTGTTGAGGTGGCCGATATTGTTGTTGAGAAGGGCAATACGGTTGAGCATTTTGACCTCCTTGAGAGTTTCCATACCAAATATTTGAGTTATCATGATTACCCTAATTGTATGGCCAGTTTTGGTACCCTTGATTCCCTTTATAGTCTTGATAACCTTGATAGCTTTGGTGCCTTGATAACCTTGCCCACCTTGATATCCCATGGCACTCACCTCATCAACATAATCATCTTGCAAAGTAGGGCAAGCGTTCGTAGGATGCGCCGATAAACAAATTTCACAAGATTTAACATGTGGTACATTTCCAAGCTTGGTTATCAAGGATTTCACCATAGAAGTAAGGACCGAGACTTGGTTCTTGACCTTTCCACTATTGGAAGGGTCACTTGTGGCCATTGGATTTCTTCTTCTCAAATCCGCCCTCGAGCTAAATTTTCTTAACTCCTCAGCCAACTTCTCATATAATTTTATAGCCTTCGTTGAAGTCTTGTTCCCAAGGGTACCACCACAAGAACTCCTCACTAGTCTTTGGTCCTCGTCAAGAAGACCATTGTAGAAATAGTAGACCAAGTCTCCCTCTGAATAGTTGTGATATAGATAACTCGCGAGAAGCTTCTTGAACCTCTCCCAATGGTCGGAAAGAGACTCTTTATGCCATTGAGGGTGTTGCTTATTCCTTTCTTCAAAGGGGATCTCTTGGGTGGTAGGTAGTGGAGCCAATCCCTTGCACCATCTCTCAATGTGAAAGGGAATGCCTTCAACTTGTAGAAGTCTTTATCTACTCCATGGGGAACCGTACCACCACATGAAAAATTTAACTCTGTGAGATACTTGTTGGCATTTTCCCCTTGCCTACTAAGGAAGATAGGTAGCATGTTTATAAACCCAGTCTTGAGCTCGAATGCCCATTTGGTCCAACCAAAGGATACACAATGCACATAGGTTGTTGGTTAAGGTTGGGGGCCACAATGTCCCTCAATAAGTCTTGCCCCAAAGGAATCTGCGTTCCTTGTTGAGGGGGATGTGGAAGTCTTCCTACAGTAATGTCACCTTCTACTCCTCTTGATGTTCCATGGATGTCGATGTGTCCACAAAATGGTCACTATTCACACTTTCCATTGAGAGCCTCCTAGCCCGTCTCAAATTCAACTCTAACTTGGGGTCGTGGTGTAGGGGTTCTTGTGAAGAGGATCGCGTACGAACCAAACACCAAGAACTTGAACACCCTCTCAAATTCCCCGGTAGCGGAGCCAAAATTTAGGAGGTCGTTGTTGTACCTCTCAAAGTTAATATTTATAAGCCCTAATGCTTCCTGTCTACAATTAATTAGATAATGGAAAGTATGGGTCGTCCACGAAGAAGAGGGATCTTTTCAAGTGTTTAAACATATAGAGCAGAAAACATACTAGCTGTAGATATATATAGATACATATAAAAGCATGTAAAGGGGGAGGGGTTGGTTTTTGGTTCTAAGTTATAAAATTGAAAGACAAGTTAACTAACGAGCAAGTTAAATATGCAAAGCATGCAACAACAACTAAAATGTCATTAAACCAACCATTAACGAAACCTTGGGCGCAATTGACTTCCTTTACCAAGCCTCTCATCTATCATTGAACATGCAACCTATTTATTACTTTCACTACTTGTTGTGAAGACTAATTTTCTATCCTTCTTAGATAGTAGTTTGCAAGAATGAATTCGACATATCTTGTCAAACCTCACCAATGACTCCCTTAGTCGAAACATGACTAAAAGTATCCCATTGATGGTGTTGATCACGAAGAATCAACAAGCTTTGCAACACTTAAAAACACTACACTGTGTCTAAGCATTTAACCAATCTATCCATTTACACAAGATTAGTCAAGAACGTTTAACGTTCATAGACTTCTCTTATTTGCTACAAGGAATGAACATGACAAAAATTTCAACATTATCATATTTATCTAGAAATTATCAATCCATCAACATAATCAAAAGCTCTAAATCATACTCTTGGATTTCCTATCAAGAAAAGGGGAAATAAACCCATTTCCCCAGACCCTAACAAGCATATCATACAAGTAATTCATATACTCAAGATTTGAAAAAGATTAATGACATTAAAAAGAACATTCAATGCTCCATAAATACACAATAATAAATACATATACTGGGCTACAATATGCTCTTAAGACATGGGCTTGGAAGCCTTGGAAAATTGCTCCCAGGAACTAATTTAACTAACACAAATCATACTAACGTCCATAGACAAATTCATAGAGAAATAAAGGGATAAAAGATGGAAAAGATAGAGAACCTAGGGTTTGGAGTGAAAGATATTCGGCCAAGGAAAGAGGAATGAAGATAGGATATGGTTTGGGGGTATTTATAGTAAAAACTTTAGGCTAAAAGGGATTCAAGAAGCGTCAGTGCACTGGCCGCGCATTAGACTTATGGCCGCGCAAGGCATCAGGCTAGAGCAGAGCTGCAGTCATGAGGTATAAGCACGAGGCATGGGCGTAAGGTAGAGCACGCTGGGGCACGCATGATAGTGCGGCGATGCGGTTGAAGCAGAGCCACGGTCGCGAGGCATAAGCATGAGGCCTGGATGAAAAGTGGAGCGCACGCAGGTGCGGTTGGCCGCGCAGCTACATGGTTGGAGCAAGCCGAGGTTTCAGGCATGACACGTGGGTGCGAGGCTGGGAATGAGGCAGGACACGATGCAGTGGCGTGGGACTCCTGGGCACTGGCATGCGCGGCCGCGCTCGCTCAGGCTCTCAGCACGCAATGGGGAACTAAGATGTTGCACCACGACCTTCTTTCATGGCACGGGCACATAGTTAAGGGCACTACTCGCGCTCCCGAGTCTTCATTACTTGGTCGGTCAGCCGGCTGGTCTTTGCATCGGTCAGTTGACCTTCGTTCTTCAATTTTTGTACTTTTCTTCTACCACATTTTGCCCGTGGCCTTCAATCTTCTACCATCCTTACAAATGGCCTTCACTATAGCAATCCAAAGTGCTTAGAGCAATCTACAATCTAAGCTTACAAAAACGAATCTAGATACTCGTAAGGACTAAAAATCGATTAGATTATAAATAAGTGACTAAATGAAGGAATTGGATCTGGACAAAAAATGGTCATCTAAACCCCTTATAATGTAAACCTTCCTAAATCTAGTAATCTTCCAACAAAAAGATGACAAAATAGATGTTCAATGCTATGAAAAATACATGCATTTGTCGTCTTATCAAGTACTACAAAATCAACTACCAAAACTCTTGAATTGGACTAACGGTTCTCTCGTAGCGAAGGAAACTAGTTCAGCCAGCCTAAGCACCAACGGGTCAGTGTAGGCCATGCATGGTTTGGCACCAATGGCCCACGCCAAAGGGGGTACCCTGCACCTAGAAGACCAACACAAGGCTATGGCGCGGCCCACGCAAGAGGCCACAGGCTGCCGGTAAAAAGTGAAGACCCCTCAATGTGGCTAAGTGTGAGCGTGAGACATCCCACTTTTAGCGCCCCGCACCAAGAACACGCCATAGGCCACATCACCGTTTTGAATCATAAGAACTTACCTAAGAATATGCGATGACCCCAAAATGTTTTCTATCCCTTTCTCTTTTGGTGGTAAACTTGTGGAACATGCCATGATATACCTAGGTCCATCCATTAATGTTATCCCATTTAATCTATATTAATTCCTAGAAATAGGTGAGCTTAAGGATACTAGAGTAATTGTCCAACTTGCCGATCATTCCCAAGCTAGTCCGCGTGGACTAGTAAAGGATGTGATGGTGCGAGTTGAAAAATTGGTTTTTCCGGAGGACTTTTATGTCCTAGACATGGTGCACGACAGAAATGCACCCACAATACTTTTGGGGAGACCTTTTCTTAAAAAGTCTAGGACCAAAATTGATGTCTACTTGGGAACCTTAACTCTAGAAGATGACACAGATAAAGTGGATTTTGATATTTATAAATCTGGGCATGATTCAATAAAGAAAATGTGTAACCTTATGTGATTAGCATGATGAACCTTTTTTTGTGACCAGTGAGCATGAATGTTTGAATGAATCCCATGTTGATGATAATGATAATGATTCCGATGAAATGCATGATGCAATGGATAACATGTTTGTGCTAGACTATTTTTCTATTCTAACCAATTTTCAGCGGCAAAGGGAGATGGTCGAGAGTTTAAAATCTCCCCAACCTCCCCCAAACCAAAAAGTAACATTCACGGACTCAATGATAGCGAGAAATAGGGATTAATTTCTTATGGCAGACAAGAGGTCCAAAGGTAAGGATGCCTCGTTATGGAGACCTCTCCACAATGATGTCATCGTGGGTGGAGTCGCCGATGGAGATTTCGGAGACCCACATGTAGGTATTTCTAACTAGATTGCATGATAAAGAAAATAAGTCTTGAAGACGACAATAAATATACAATATGTTTTCATTTTGATTTTGTGTTATGATTAGTGATTAGATGGTTTTTGAATTAATCTTGTTTTTCTATGAGGATTTTTGAGATGAAACTCTTGTTTGGATTGAAACTATGAGCTCAAGACTCCTGTTAGTGTTTGAATGGACATAGATTTGAAGGGTGACATAGTTTTTTAAAAAAAAGAGGGAAAAACCAAGGATTAGGGAAACTTTTGGTGGATACCTCTTGCTGAGATGCTCGGCACGAGGATATGCTTCATGCTGAGATGTTTGGCGCGAGGCTCTATCTCGTGCTAGAAGTTTAGTGTTTGTTCCAACACTGCATATTTTCAAAAATTCTAATTCTCAATCATTTGTTCAAGAATTTTGGAATTCTCTAATTCCTTAGGATTTTTGAAAATACTTCCAATATCCCTTGGAACTAATTGATTTGTACTATTGTCCCCTAAATTGAGCATTTTAAAAATTCTATTCTTATCCTAATTGTACCTCTCTCCCTAGTCACCTAGGCTGAAATTCCAATCCCATAGTACATTTCTCCACCTAATTCTATCATTTGACACATTCTTCCCTCTCAAGAAACACTCTTTCTCACACACTCTTGGTGAAACTCAAAAAATTGAAGCTTTATTCCAAGAATTAGCAATTTTGCTTCTTCTTTTGTGGGTCTTACAAATCCTTGCTTGAAATTTCATGTAACCCATTGAAATCTTTGTTTATATATGTTTTATTTGACACTGTGGTGGCATTATTAAAGTTATAATTCTTGAATGAGTGTTTTTTTTAGATCTGTGTTTGAGTTTGAATGTATAATCTTGTGTAGAAGATGAGTTGGGAGAATGTGCTATTATGCTTGAAAGATATGTTCTTCATTGTTTGGTGATTTACGAGAGGATGAATCTTGATTGCATGATCTTATTAATGGGTTAGTGATAACTTACATGAATTTGTTGTTTGATGAGTAATGTTCTTGTTTAAATAACCCACATGCTTAGATTATCATGTTGTGACTTGTTGGGTGCTATTTGGGAGAATATTGTCTTATTGAATTGTCAGTCATGCCCCGTTTATGATCATATCACCACTCTTGTCCTCATTTTGTTAGGATGACACCCAAGAAGAATGTTTCGAAGAAGGGAAAGTCCTCTTGGGGTGAGAAGAGGAAGAAGTCGGCGAAGGGTAAAAACCCTGATCCGAGACTTCTATTCTTCGTAACCCCAATTTTGTAACCAAGGATTTTATGAGTTTATCCACTATTTCCAGAATTGCAGTCCAGAGATGGAGGAATTGGAGAGATCCGAAGAGGAGTATTTTGGAGGTGCGGTTTGCTTGCAAGGACACCTTGGTAGCTCTAGGCTTACTCGAGCTGGTCACTTACCTATTGGGCCGAGTAGCTCTAGAGGGGTTTCTCAAGAAACACCCAAAGACGTACATAAGGTGGACCCTAGAGTTCCTAGCTACTCTATGGCCGGTCGTGGATAATGATGGACAAAAGGTGATCAAATTCAATCTGGATGATAAGGAGTACAAGGTGACCCGTCGGGAGGTAGCGTGTGCCTTTGGGCTGAGGTCCAGAAGACACACCGATAAGGGTTACCTTTTTCTCTCAGATGCTTCTGGGTACAACTTATGGGCATTGATCGGAGGAACCTGTGCAAGAGTATGACTATGGTTCACCCAACATTATGTTATGTTCACCGTCTGTTGATTATGGGTATTTTTTTACCATGGTGAACTGACGCAATCCACGGGTTCAGATGTTCATTGCCTTTAGGTAATGACACCTAAACTTTGTGGGGTCTTTTGTTCAGGAATGTTTAGCAATGTGGGATATGAAGATTGGCAAAATATCTTTAGGAGGTATGGTTGGTCTACTAGCACAACACTTAGGTCATCAAGTTACACAAAGGGCTTTAGCTACATAGGAAGATCGGGCACAAGGTATAACACAAATAAATTAGCCAAAGCATCCATTATGGGACCTACAACATTGGAGGGTAGATATGTATGGCTTTATGGCAGAGCGAGCACTTGTAGTTTCATGGTAATTCCACAGCCGGAGAGCACTGCCATCGACTATGACACATGCTTGGATGACCTAATCATTTTGCTGGACTGAAGATTTGAGAGATACTTCTATAGAGTTTTAGACAACCCAGAGATGGATGGTGAGGAGGCAGAAGGTGAGTTCACTCTGAGAGCACCTCCTAGTCACTCTCACATATCCATGGACATCATTGACCACTTGCATTCACTTAGGGACAAGCTTTCGAGCTCTACTCAAGGGTTGCAAGAGGTAGTTCAAGAGATAGGAGGAATGCATTTGCAAGTGGAATATCTTAGTTCGAGGATGGATAGCATTGAGTCCACACTTCAAGAAAAAGGATACATGGATAGAAGCTTCACGAGTCACGAGGATGAAGGCCCTTCAGGGCCACGAGAGTGAGTATCACCATTCTCCCTACCTCACGTGTGTTTTGACATGATTTTTGTGCATTGGAGACTTTGCATTGGTGAGCACTTAGGGAGTCTTCATTCTTAGATTTCCTCAATGCATTTCATGATTTGCATTGTTAGTTGTTTTTTGTTTGTTGATGATGTTGGTTTTTTTATTGCTGAGGGATGATTTTGGATGTATATTTGGTGGCAAGACATGCTATGCTAGGATTTTTAGTTTGCATAGGGTGGGATTTTAAGGGAATTGGTGGTGTATTTTTTTGTGTTTGATTATCTTTCATTGTATGAAGCCCACTTTTAGGGCAATTTTGTGCTACAACAAAAAACAAAAATACGAAACATTAAAAAATGAAAAAAATACAAAAATATGGACAAGTCGAAAACCTGAAAGGGTGACTTGGGTAACATTAGGAAAAGCCTGGATGGGTAGAAAGACCTAGGTAAAAATGAGTGGCTGGGCCCAGTTATCCCCGGCTAGGCTTACGAGCCTAGGAAAAAATGAGAGGCCCTGTGGAGAAAAGTGAGAAGTGATTACCCTTTTTGTGTTAAAGCTAGGATGATAACCCAAAAGGGCTCCTAGGAAAAATGAGAGAAATTGAGAGAAAACAAAAAACTAGGTTGAATGCATGCTTCCACGGTGGATTGTTTTTTAAGATGACTCTTTGATTGCTTTTGGGATCTTTTTGGGAAAAATAAGCTAGCTTGATACTTTTCTTTTTTTGGCTTACCTTTTTCCACACTTTATTTTGGGTGGTTTAATTACTTATGTTTTTTGGGGAGTGTGAGTGTTGTGAGATTCTTACTCTTTTGGGGGAAACAGGGTAATATTGGCTTGCACGCTACATTTCACTTGATTCTTTGTCTTGCCTTCTATTTACTCAAGGACGAGTATAGGGTTAATTGTTGGGCATGTGTTAACTGTTGCATTTGGCATACTTTTAGCTAGTTTTATTTGGTGGATTGCTAGTATTAGTTAAGTTTACGTGACAAGGGGTTTAGACGGACATGTTTGGTTTTCTTGTCTAAATCCCGCGTTTTGTAGACTTAATTGGTACTAATGGACATGTTGTATCCACGGGCTCCTTGATCTTCCTTGTGATCATCTTTAGTAGGTCGCCCGTGGGTACTTTTTGTTTACATTCTATGTGAAGGCAGTTCATAAGGGCGGTATATGATATTAAAGGCCGTTTGCAAGGGCGGTAGTAGAGACGAAGGCCATTCATGCTAGAATGGTAGTAGGCAAATGCCATAAGTATCAATGCAAGGTAGAAGGAGATTGAAGCCAAAGATATGAAACAACAAAGTTTAAAGTGGCAAACGAAGAAATGGGGAATCGTGGTCCCATGAGTTGTGCTTAAGTCAGAGAACGATCCGAGAAGTATTAGCCTTCAAGGCTGATTCCATTGGATTCATCTTCTGGAGCAATACCAAGATAGACTACTAAAACTCTCAAAGCAGACTAGTTCAGCCGACCGATGTAGAAATGGGTGGGCGCAGGCCATTCATGGCTTGGCACCAACGACTCGTGCCAAAAGAGCTGCCCCGCGCCAAGAAGACTATCACGAGGCTACAGTGCGACCCATGCCGTATGCCAAGAGCCACCAACACAAAGTGAAGACCTCTTCATGTGGCTATGTATGGGCGTGGGACGTCCTATTTTTAGCATCACGTGCTGCTCCAAGCTCAATATGCAAGACCAGCTGGAGGGGGTGTGGGAAATCAAACGTTTCGCGCCAAAGTTTATGAGCAAGAACCCTTCCTGACCACAATCCATACCAACGACCATGGGTGCGGATCAGATCCTTCATTTTTAGCACCCTGATAGCGCTCCACACCAGATGATGCGGCCCGAGCAGGGGGTAAACACGGCCCGCGTAAAGCCCTGCATCCCGCACCTTTTAAAAGGCTGTAGCACATAGCAGACCAGGCACCCTGTGCCACATGAATGGATACGGCCTGCGCCAGGCCTTGCATCTTGTGCTAAGAACACTCCATGAGTCACACTATTTGTGATGCCCCGTGTTGGGCGGTTGCTGAACTAGAGTTTACCCTATTTTGGGCCTATTTTTAAGCCCAATCTCCGACTACCATAAATAGAACCTCTGTCTACAAGGTTTAGTATCTAGAGACCTCATATCTAAGAGTAGCATGGACACTTTATCCTTAGTAGTTCATCTTTGTAGTTAGGAGAGAACTCTCTCTTTTTATTTTCTTTCTTTTGCTTTGATCGTAAGATATGGAATTCAAATCTTTATTTGAATTCCATGTCTAGGGAGTAGTTTCGGCAGCTCGGGGATAAATTTAGTAGCATGGTCGAAATCTATATGCTTTTTGAGATTTTTTAGTTCTTCCTAATTTTATGTTAATGATATTATTATGATTGTGCTTGATTATTTGAAATGCATGAATAGTACACCACATATAAGCACACACTTTGGGCTATATTTATGTATGTACAAATATCGATGCCCCATTAGGAAGAGAAACCAGGTTGTTAGAATGGGTAAGGGAGAATGCGTCCACGTGTGTGTGTGTGCACGGGGAATTCTAGAATGCTTAAACTTACTTTTCATCGCACCAGTCTTAGCTGAATTTTTAAAGTTGTCTGAGAGGTTCCGGGTAGAGATAGCGAATAGTAGCTAACTAGAGTTGTGAGATACCTTAGATCACAGATAAGGTGCCAACGACCCTTGTGCCTAATTGATAGAACCCGATGGAAGTAGTGCATTTGTGGTGGAAGCCCAAAACGTAATCGAACAGGGGAGAAACAAACCTACAATAATGGTCAGATCATGTTGTACTCCGCTAGTTCAGTTGGCCACACCACGTATTATGGACACTCTATTAAGTTTACCCAAATATCTATGTGAATGAATCGAGGATAGAAGCATTAGACTAACCATGATTCTTAATGATTCCCCAAGGGCTTAGTTTAATTGTGTACTTTTATTTTTTTACTTTTATTCTTAGTAGTTGTTAGCTTGAAAAACCACCCCTCCGTTTGCATGTTTGCTTTACTAGTTATTCCTTTCACTCGTATGGATTGATGACCCAAACAAGGTTGTGTTTTGATTCGTACATTTGACCTAGCATCTCTGTGGACAAACCCAGGGCTTGCCGCTAACTACCCTCTAGGTAGCATAGCAGTGAGAATAGGGTACAGAACTATAAATCTCTTATCTTTTGACCAAGGCCTCCGCCTGGATTAATTAGCTATGATTAACAACCCCGGGGGGAGGCATGTCAAGTAACTTTCTGTTTGGCATTACTATACATAGTTAAAAATATTAATGGTTAGAAAATTTTCTTGATGAGAGTGAAAAAGATTCTGTGCAATTTGAGCTGGGACAGAGGGAGTACTAAAAATAAAAGTACGCGACATCACTTCATAATAGCATTAATGGAACTGCAATAGACATCTTACCAACGTCGCATGTATCATAGGAAGCTACGAGAAAAAACACATAAGCTCAAAAAAGACAAAGATTTAATGACATAAAATTATACAAAAACCCTATAGAGACATACCAAAACATTGTACCTAATTCTACAGTCAAGGAATGTTCACCATGTCAAAAATGTGAGTAAAAACTAGAACACAAATAGAACACAACACATTAACAAACCACAAACCAGACAATGCAAAGTAGGAATTACTAACATTAGGTGTTAGAAGATTAGAAAAACCATACCTTTTTTCCAAGAGAGAAGTGAAGGGAGGTGGGAGACCACTGAAATTTGCGGGAAATTTGTGAAGAGAAGCTTGAACTCACAGTTAAGGTTCTCATGTATATATACATGTTCTTAAATGACATTATTTTGACCTCATTGTGAAGTCATCCCTGCATAGTGCGACGTCACACGTTTGTCGGTAAATTTAAAACTATGTCAAATTATTGACTGACATCGCATGTGTGCATGGGACTAACAATTTCAGCCCACCAGCTAGTTATGTTATGTTAATTAATAAACATTCAAAAACATTGAATTAACAACAAAAAAATTTATACAGAAAATACACCCATACTAATATTCTTCCAAATACAAATCAATTTGTTTAAAATATATGGTCAAACAAAGTCTAAGCTAAACATCTAATGTTCGCAGGGAAAAATGACAATGTGGAAAACTACTGACCCAGCACCATTCAGGAGCTCGAAGTAGAGGGTGTCCCTAACCTCAAGTTTCTCTGCAGCAAGAAACATGCCAAACTCCTTTGGGGTCAAGGTCTTGAGCCTCCTGTTCCCCGAGTAGTGCATGTGATACTCCTTGCCTTTACACCTGATCACCACATCCAACTTGCACGGCGGTAGGAGCTCAACAATTTGGCCAGGGACGTACTGAATTATAAACAAAAAACCTTTGTTAATACCTATGAAAGTAATCTATAAAAAAAGTTAATTGAAAGTTCAATTTGTTTTAAACAGGGAGGACATACCATAATTGGAATTGACCTGAAGTTCGTATAGGTCAGAGTATGTACAAAACGTGAATATCCGCCTGAGAATATGCATGCATACTGTCATCATCCAAATCTGTACGGATCTATATTGGTCAATGAAATTATTAAATATTAATTTAGAATATTATTAACATAATAGAAGGAATATTTAAAAAATAACCAAAAATCGGTCACCTCAATCGGGTCACGGCTAGAACCAGCATTGCTAGACATGATTGCTGCACGTCATATTGTCACGGGTGTTAAATGTTAAAATATACATACATTGGTTAATGAACAAAAATAATCTGATTAGTTGACCAAGTCAAAGCAATATCGCTTAACATTTGGTATAATCGAATGGTAAACCAAGAAGGTTACGACGTCACATTGACCAATTTCATGAAGAAAACACTATTTGCGATGCCGCATTATCATTGGTAAAATAGAGGGATGGTCGATTAGCAAGCGACGTTGCATTCAAGCACATGGATTACAATATCAATAACATAAAATCAGGAATAATCTTGGTTCTAAACCAAACAATTGAACCACTCCATAGCTAGAAGACATAAAAACCAAATACTAACACCCCAAAACCAAATCTTAGCACCCCAATTCATAGAAACTTAAAACATTTAAAACATTCACACCCTAATCCATATACCTAACAATTTCTAGGGTAAATACAAAAATAAAAGTAACGTAACCACATGTGGAAACCATACCATTGAGAAGATTGCAGGGGAACTGTTAAAATTTGAGGGAAATGAGAAAGTTTGAAGTGATGCATAAGAGGTGGGCTCCATTTATGTATTTGTTATGAACAATTTATGGCTTCCACCTAGGGCAGTTGCGAAATCACATTTGAGATGTCTTTACAAAAAACAAAGCGATCGGTGGGCGATATTGGATAATCAATGTGCGAGCCTCACCATTTCAGCCCACTGGCATGGGAAGGGCCTGCGTTGGACATATGTATGTGCGACGTCACATACTAATTCTAGTAGAGCAACATGTTTCCGACATAAAACATCAGGTTATCTGGAATTGGGCCTCAACATTTGAGCCCAATAGCATACCAACTAGGTCTGTATTTTACCAGGACGAAAAACATTGATCTTAATAACGGGTAATTGTATATTAGATACTTCTATTTTAAACTTATACTGTTCATGAACTTTATTAATGTCCGGTATGATCGGAATCAATTTTAACATAGCTGATGAACTTTTCTATTTTTACACTTAGGTCCCGGAAAGATGGCGGGGATGAGGATAATTTCCACCACATAGAATCAAATGAAATTAAATATTCTAGGTTTTTTATGAAATTAAAAGCTAATAAAACTCCATCCATTAAATTTTAAAAAGCGCAAGTACATTGTCTAGAGTAAATTGTAGATGATTACTTATAAGTATATGAAGGCCATTCATAAAGAACTTGTGGAAGTCTCTGTGGGATCATGCCAGTTTCTTTATCAATTATGGTGATAAAGAGTTTGATTGGGGATTGCAAGGGTCCCATCCGTGAACCTGGATAACCGTCTGTCATTTGTGTTAGTATTACAATAGTACTCTTACAATAAGCGTTTTGAGCACGCTAATTTCCACCACATAGAATCTCATGAAATTAAATAATCTAGGTTTTTTATGAAATTAAAAGCTAATAAAACTCCTTCCATCAAATTTTAAAAAGCACAAGTACATTGTCTAGAGTAAATTGTAGATGTTTTTTAAATTAACACCCGTAGGTGAGGGATATTGTATTAAGGGTCCCCAGGCCTATGTAGTAACCAAAATTACATAGAATTCTAGAGTATGTTACATAGCGGCAAGATATTTTCCCCAAGAGAGGTGTCAGAAAATATGCCTCGGAAGTAAATTTGTAAAGAAGGGGGGAAAGGTAGTTACGATTCCAAAAGGAAGAATCTCCACCCCATGTGTTAATTCTTCCCTTTGGCTAGGAAACACCTTTCAAGGGTCATTGTAGATAATTACTTATAAGTATACAAGGGTCATTCGTAATAAACTTGTGGAAGTCTCCGTGGGATCATGCCAGTTACTTTATGAGTTACAATGATAAAGACTTTTACTAGGGAGTGACAAAGTTTATTTTCAAGATGATCAGAATCGAGGCTGGGACCTGTGATCATTTTAATTTTAATATTGGGTCCCTCCCAGTAAGCGCTCGAGGTCAAAATGAATATTTGTATGAACATAGTTTGAATGTGCGACCTCGGTCACACTTCATCGGCCCATGCAAAATATTACCAAACCATGAACTACGTCGCATACAACTCGGAATTGTTGACATGTTAATGAATTTCCGACGTCGGTCATTTATCGGTCTTTGTGATGTTATCATTTTATACATGTGACGTTGCATTAAACCAGTTATGTTAGTTTCACCATCTTGGATTTAATGTCATCTATGTTTTACTATAGTATGTGTATTTCATTTAAGGACTACCTAATTCTAACATAAATTATGTTTCATATGTATTGGTATTAATAAGACCAAAGAGTGTCATCGATGAACCTTCAACATGTAGATGTAATGACTTCTCATTTCACTAGTCATCCTAGTATTCTTCATGGCGTGCAACGTAGAAAATGGTGGTTCAATACAATTAATTAGTAAATTTCAAATTAACCTTATGTATTTCAATATGTTGTGACATGTATTTGTATTATATATTATAGTTTTGTTGGTTTGAACATGTCATTCTTTCCCAAATTCATTGAAAACAATTAAATGTGGTATGATGTTTAACCATTTAACCATCAAATATTAAATATTATAATATTATACAAAACAGGCCTGGTGTTTTTTAGCGACATCGGCCAATCAAAATGACTTGATTTTCGTCAGCGTTCTATGTCAGCAGGCACATGACATGCGTGCCTGACCTACCTCTCCCCGGGATCATTAAAATCGTAGCTTAAAATTAACCTTTGGAGGTGGTGTGGTCAGGAGATAAAAATTTATAGTTCTGCACCTTGTTCATACTGCTACACTATCTATAGGGTAGTTAGCGGTAAGCTTTAGGTTTGTCTACAAAGATGCTTGGTCTAATGTTTCAACTCAAAACACAACCTCGTATGGGTCGTCAATCCGTACGAGTGAAAAGAATAGTTAGTAAAGCAAACATGCAAATAAGGGGAGATTTGGTTTTTCAACTAAAAACTATTAAGCATGAAAAGTAAAAACATAACTACAATATTAAGCTAAGAACTTGGGGAAATCATTGGGTCAATCTAATGCTTCTATCCTCAATTCATTCACATAGATATCTAGGAAAACCTAATAGAGTGTCCATAATACGTGGTGTAGCCGATGGCATACACTTCCATGTCCCTGCCACGGTGGATGCTCTCTAACCCTCCATCAGTGCCGCCATATTAATTGGGGGAGTACAAAAAGGTTCGACCTTTGTTGTAGGTCTATTTCTCTCCCGTGCGATTACATCATGGGCTTCCACCATGAATGCAACACTTCCCTCGGGTCCTATCAATTAGGCCCAAGGGTCGTAGTCACCTTATTTATGATACCAGTGTTTGGGTGTAATTACCTAAAGGCAATGAACATCTGAACCCGTGGATTGCATCAGTTCACCATGGTAAAAAATACCCATAATCAACAGATGGTGAACATAACATAATGTTGGGTGAACCATAGTCATACTCTTGCACAGGTTCCTCCGATCAATAACCATAAGTTGTAGCCAGAAGCATCTGAGAGAAAAAGGTAACCCTTATCGGTGTGTCTTCTGGACCTCAGCCCAAAGGCACACGCTACCTCCCGACGGGTCACCTTGTACTCCTTATCATCCAGATTGAATTTGATCACCTTCTGTACATCATTATCCACGACCGGCCATAGAGTAGCTAGGAACTCTAGGGTCCACCTTATGTACGTCTTTGGGTGTTTCTTGAGAAACCCCTCTAGAGCTACTCGGCCCAATAGGCAAGTGACCGGCTCGAGTAAGCCTAGAGCCACCAAGGTGTCCTTGCAAGCAAACCGCATCTCCAAAATACTCCTCTTCGGATCTCTCAAATTCCTCCATCTCTGGACTGCAATTCTGGAAATGGTGGATAAACTCAAAAAATCCTTGGTTACAAAATTGGGGTTACGAAGAATAGAAGTCTCGGATTAGGGTTTTTACCCTTAGTCGACTTCTTCCTCTTCTCACCCCAAGAGAACTTTCCCTTCTTCGAAACATTCTTCTTGGGTGTCATCCTAACAAAATGAGGACAAGAGTGGTGATATGATCATAAACGGGGCATGGCTTACAATTCAATAAGACAACATTCTCCCAAATAGCACCCAACAAGTCACAACATGATAATCTAAGCATGTGTGTTATTTAAACAAGAACATTACTCATCAAACAACAAATTCATGTAAGTTATCACTAACCCATTAATAAGATCATGCAATCAAGATTCATCCTCTCGTAAATCACCAAACAATGAAGAACATATTTTTCAAGCATAATAGCACATCAATTCTCCTAATTCATCTTCTACACAAGATTATACATTCAAACTCAAACACAGATCTTAAAAAAACACTCATTCAAGAATCATAACTTTAATAACGCCAACACAATGTCAAATAAAACATATATAAACAAAGAGTTCAATGGGTTACATGAAATTTGAAGCAAGGATTTGTAAGACCCACAAAAGAAGAAGAAAAATTGCTAATTCTTGGAATAAAGCTTCAATTTTTGAGTTTCACCAAGAGTGTGTGAGAAAGAGTGTTTCTTGAGAAGGAAGAATGTGTCAAATGATAGAATTAGGTGGAGAAATGTACTATGGGATTGGAATTTCAGCCTAGGTGACTAGGGAGAGAGGTACAATTAGGATAAGAATAGAATTTTTAAAATGCTCAATTTAGGGGACAATAGTACAAATCAATTAGTTCCAAGGGATATTGGAAGTATTTTCAAAAATCCTAAGGAATTAGAGAATTCCAAAATTCTTGAACCAAAAATGCATTTTAATGATTGAGAATTAGAATTTTTGAAAATATGCAGTGTTGGAACAAACACTAAACTTCTAGTACGAGACATAGCCTCACGCCAAACATCTCAGCATGAAGCATATCCTCGTGCCGAGCATCTCAGCAAGAGGCATCCACCAAAAGTTTCCCTAATCCTTGGTTTTTCCCTCTTTTTTTTGAAAAACTATGTCACCCTTCAAATCTATGTCCATTCAAACACTAACAGGAGTCTTGAGCTCATAGATTCAATCCAAACAAGAGTTTCATCTCAAAAATCCTCATAGAAAAACAAGATTAATTCAAAAACCATCTAATCACTAATCATAACACAAAATCAAAATGAAAAACATATTGTATATTTATTGTCGTCTTCACGACTTATTTTCTTTATCATGCAATCTAGTTAGAAATACCTACATGTGGGTCTCCGAAATCTCCATTGGCGACTCCACCCACGATGACATCATTGTGGAGAGGTCTCCATAACGAGGCATCCTTACCTTCAGACCTCTTGTCTGCCATAAGAAATTAATCCCTATTTCTCGCTATCATTGAGTCCGTGAATGTTACTTTTTGGTTTGGGGGAGGTTGGGGAGATTTTAAACTCTCGACCATCTCCCTTTGCCGCTGAAAATTGGTTAGAATAGAAAAATAGTCTAGCACAGACATGTTATCCATTGCATCATGCAATTCATCAGAATCATTATCATTATCATCAACATGGGATTCATTCAAACATTCATACTCACTGGTCACAAAAAAAGGTTCATCATGCTAATCACATAAGGTTACACATTTGCTTTGTTGAATCATGCCTAGATTTATAAATATCAAAATCCACTTTATCTGTGTCATCTTCTAGAGTTAAGGTTCCCAAGTAGACATCAATTTTAGTCCTAGACATTTTAAGAAAAGGTCTCCCCAAAAGTATTGTGGGTGCATTTCTGTCGTGCACCATGTCTAGGACATAAAAGTCCTCCGGAAAAACCAATTTTTCAACTCGCACCATCACATCCTTTACTAGTCCACGTGGACTAGCTTGGGAATGATCGGCAAGTTGGACAATTACTCTAGTATCCTTAAGCACACCTATTTCTAGGAATTAATATAGATTAAATGGGATAACATTAATGGATGGACCTAGGTCTATCATGGCATGTTCCACAAGTTTACCACCAAAAGAGAAAGGGATAGAAAACATTTTGGGGTCATCGCATATTCTTAGGTAAGTTCTTATGATTCAAAATGGTGACTCCTCCCATTTTCAAATGGCCTAACCTCTTAGATGGCCTACACCTTTTCTTTGTGCATGCAACTTTAAGAAATTTAGCATATGATGGCACATTCTCAATTAGTTCCAAGATAGGGATGGTTACCTCGACCTTTTCAAAGACTTTTCGAATGTTCGCATCATCGGTCACCACCTTTGGTTGTCCCCTCAAAGCATTTGGAAATGGAGGTGGAATAGTGACTTGTGCCACGGGCGGTGAAAGTTCCTTGGAAGGTGCTTCCTTGACCACAATCTCCTCATCTTCGAAGTGTGCTTTGGTAGCCTCTACTACCTTGTAATCTTCTTACATTATCTTCTTCTTGATCTCACAAAATTCGGTCCCACTTCTCAATTTAAGTGCACTCATATTCCTTGGATTGATCTCCTTGTCACGTAAACTCAAATAATACTAGCATTCCACCAAATAAAATTAGCTAAAAAGTTTCCCAAATGCAACTGTTAACACACGCAAAATAAAGCAGATCATTACTTTTGGGAAACTACTTGTTACGATGAATCCAACCATATAACATATGGTAATACTATTTTTTATAAATCTATTCAAATATATGGTCAATGTTGGACAATGAATAGTAACATAAAGTGAAGTGTGCAGTTTGAGCTAGGACGGGGGGAGTAGCATATTCTTGAGTATGAGACGTTGCACGTATATTGGTCATACCTTTGGTTTAATTGATGAGTTCCCAACATTTCATTATGGAATATTTGTTTCCTTGCATATGCAACGTCGTTCTAGAGTCAACATGTCGTTTGATAGAACCGACCTCTTAGCAACTTTGTTGATATATATCCTCCATGCCACAACCGAGAAATCTTGAGCCTCTTGCGTTCGATATTGAGGATCACACAATGTCTCCGGAATGCCCACATTTCCACTGTACTCTGAACCAGTGAAACTTTGGGAAAACCCAACTTTGGTAAGGCATTCAAAATTAAAAATGCAATTTCAAATAATTGCACATATATATATATATATATATCTAATCAATATATTTTTTCTGATTTAGTACATCTTGTGGGAAATTGTACCACTACTTCTGAGTGAGAACACCCCCGTAGTGTTGAGGTGCTACGAGACAAAGAACCGTATGAACTACTCAAGGGGTGGGAAGATCAAGGCCCTTTCCCCAAAGGGTTTTGGCGAGTTCCTTAAGGGAAACAACCTACGCATCGGGAACACCTTGTTCTTCGAGATGATCAAAATTTGAGGGCCTATCATCTTCAAGGTCATTATTATGTGAGCTACTTTAGAATTAAGACAAATCTTATTCGAATTTATGTACTGAATGTGAAAATGTTTTCACGACTACTGTTTTCTAGTTATTTAACTATCTAATTTGAACATCATAAGATTGACTATACGTGTTTATATGTATGATTTCATATGATTTTAACATCATATGATTGATATCCATTTCCCTTTTTTTATTCTTTTCTATCACCGTCAAATTCTTTACTTTAATTTATCTTTAAAAATACGTGTGACTTTGCTAAGTCATTCGTTATACGTATCGGTAGAACCGGCGTTAATGGAGAGATCAATTAAGCTTCTAACACAACATATGTGACATCACACACTATTCGGTCATATTATTTACTTCGTTTTTTGGGCCTTTTACTTCAGTTTCTATAATAACCGAGGTAAAAAACCAATTATTTACCTCAGTTTTTTTATAACCGAGGTAAATAAAAAATTTTACTTTGAAAAAATCCAAGGTAAAAGAACTTTTTACCTCGGTTATTTGGGGTTAAAAAAACTGAGGTAAAAAGGGAGAAGTAAAAGATCATTTTTTTGTAGTGTTCGGTCGGTTGACTTATTTGCTCCGTTACGAATGAACCGTCGGTCCAATTTGAGAGTTCTTGTAGTTGATTTTATAGTGCTTGAGAAGACAAATCCAATGGCGCCACCCTCAAGGGTTTATTTTTCTTGGATATTTCCCATAGCTTTGTGCAACTCTCGGACAACAATTCCTCTGCTTCTTCCTTGGCCTCTTTGAACTTTGAATCCACCTTTCTTGGGCTCAATCCATCTACTACAATGCTTTAAAGTTTGTGATCTTCAATTTACTACCACTCTTGCGAATGGCTTTCAAGTATCTTCTACCATTCTTGCGAACGACCTTCTATACAAAGGTGTCGAAGTATTCACGAGCAACCTACTAATGAGATCATGAATGAAGATATAGGTGCTCAAGAACACAAAGTGTCCATTAGCTTCAGTTAATTCTATAAAACTTGGGATTTAGATAAGAAAACCAAACATGCTCGTCTAAACCCTTTGTCGTGTTAACCTAACTAAAACTAGCAATCCAACAAGTAAAATATGAAAATTATTAAGCCGAATGCATTGGTTAACTCATGAAATACGGAGCACATCAAAATGACCGAAGGAAATTATCTTTTCTAGTCTGGTCAACTGCCAAATAGTCAGTTTACGCCGGAATATGGATGGAAGGTTATATTGGCACAATGCATCATAAAGTTAGGGTTAGAAAAGCATTTAACCCTAACTAAAATTTATATTGTATTTAGTTTAAAATGTCTTTAGATGTGACATGTATATATATATATAACATCCTAACATAGGGAACGAGTGAATAAAAACAACACATTGCCTCAAAGAATATCACATGAGCCGTGGGGTTTATAGATTGGCGGCACTCGAGTTATTACGGGAACGTTTGAAAAGAATGTTTGAAATCCAATTGAAGGGGGGTGACTGAGGATGAGGCAAGGTTGTCGGTAATACCAACTGATGTGGATGAAAATTGAGAGGTGTGATCTATTCCTATAATGGCGACAAAACAACGAGGGTGCATTTGAAAATTGTAACAAAATTGAACTTGTGGAAAGAGTGGTAACTCTTTAGTTATTTTTTCCTCTTGAAACCATTTTCCCATTAAGATACAGTTACATTTTGTCAACTGTGCACATAAACTAAGTTTTAGCATGATCAATTAGAAGGTCAATTTATTATAATAGGTAAGCATAACATCTTGTGAGGCAACGGGGAAATCTGACAACCCGGGGCATGCAAGAAGAGTGGGTGTGTTCTTATCCCAATGAGAGGCATTTGGAATCCTTCAAATATTTTGTCTGGAAAACCATTGAGATCCACACAATGAAAAAGGAAGCACTTCTTCAATATAAACGAATAGAGCAACAAGACATTATAATTCGTAGTTAAACCAACACACCGGACTTGCTCCACCTGATAATTTATAGAATTTGACGCCTGATTGGATTCCTCCTTCAAGAGGATCGTGTCATTCTCCTGGAGATATTGAGGTTACCATGACCCCATTACTCGAAACTAGACAAATGAGGACGACAATCTCAACAAAGCCATCCTAGCCAACGAAAAAAAGGTACGAAAATGAATTTCTTTCATTACTTACCATTTCATTAATATCATCTTAAACGCAACCTTTAGATATGATATAAATATCAAATTTGTGTGAGCTATACATTGATCCAGGCTACAATGGTAGACCACTCCAAGTAGCCGATGGAATTTTACACGAGTTGATGTGACATTATCACTCTATTCAAATCGTGGTTAAAAGCAGGAAATGTTTTGCGAAATGAATGTGTATTTGGTCAAAAGAGGGAAATCTTTGCATTATGGAGTGATATTGAAGATCTATGGAGATGTGAGCAAGTTAACCAAATGCTAATGTCTCTCTACCTACTATGAGTAATATATTCATTGTAATTTTCAATATATTTATTTCAAATATGTTTACTACTAGTGTCTCCACAATTATTTTGAAGGTACACATATTACTTTGATAATAAAAAGGACAAGGGTTGGATTGGATACTTGTGCCCGATGATGACTCAAGAAATTGGATGTACGGAGAAAGAGAGGATCAACTACATAGGCAAGCCCCTAGGGCGAACGGGTTTTGTTGCACCATACATTGAGAGGTGATGGTAACGATGTTCATTTTATTTATTAATATAAATTTAATAATATTTTAATGTGAATATACTTTCATGTGAAAGGGCCATTGGAGATTAAATTTTCTTGTCTTCACAAAAAAGAAAGCCTACTGGATGGATCCCCTGTACTTCTAACCATCCGAAACATTTGTAATATTTTTGCCATCGGCTTTCTTAAACTTGCTTTTGCGAGGACAAGAAAAATCAATGTCAAGTTTAAACGTGGTCGAAATCAATGTCAAGTTTTTCCAAGTATTATTTTACATACTTTATTTGTCTACTATTAGCATTATAATGATTTCCATTGTTATATATTAGTACAAGAAACAAGCAAAAACATGGGAGTGCGAGTATCATAAAATGTTATACACGGCAGGGTGCGTTCAACAAGTACGGTTGAATTACCTAGAAATTGACAAAGTAAGTATAAAGTTTTTTGTAGTGACCATTTTCTGTTACACATTTGGTATCTTCATTGTTCAACCAAATTTTTTACTAATTTGCCATTCACAGATTTTTCCAAAGGTAATTAAGCCCTATTCAAAAGATGATATCAACACTTGAAGAAATTGCTTAGCAAGGAATTTTATTCACGCCCGCTCAATGACTTTAGGAAAATCGAACGTGGTAGAGTAATACACATTATATATGATATTGAGCATAATAGATTTCTAGTGATTTCTATTCCTATATATAGATTATTGCTTACTTATCTTTATTAATATATTTTTGTTAGAGTGTATGATCATGTCTTGTATTTTGTTACATTATGAATCTGCAAATGGAAGGTATTTAAAGTCAAGATTATGAAAAAAATAAATGTTTTACCACCAGACCCGACCATAGTTCGAGTTCGGAAGTGTAACCCTTCTTTGTATGTCATTCAAACCACAAGACCAAAATTTTGTTCCAAGTTCAAAACTCACGTACCCAAAATACTTCCCGAACATGGAACATGCAATGATGCAAATCATTTTTGAAGTTTTTTCTTGACCCGAGAGGGGCTAGACACTAGACGAGGCAGGAACCCATCAAAAAGCTCGACTAGAGTAGCCTACTGAGTACACATGTTCTGAGTTCGAAAAAGTCCTAGGGCTGAGCCACACTACTAAGGGCATGGGCAGTGGTGGTCACTTAAAATTTAAAGACCGCTCAAGAGACCGAAAACCACAGTGGTGGTCTCTTGAGTGGTCTCTTAACAAGAGACCACTCACCAGGCTCTTGCCACTGACACGCACATGGGGCATTTTCAGTGTTTGTTTTTTTGACCAAAGTGGGACATGTGTTGCCCTATGAGTGGGCCACGTGTCCCACTCAGCTGCCAGTTTTTTTTAAAAAAATTATCGTGGACACGTGTCACCCAGGGATTGGGCCATGTGTCCGCAATGGTAATTTTTGTTGAGAAGGCTGAATTTGAAATCTGGGGGACACGTGGTCCAATAAGGGGTCGACATGTGTCCCCTAATGGCTGGAAAATGGCTTTTTTTTAATGGGACACGTGTCCCATTCTGGTGGCGACACGTGTCCCAGACGAATTTTTTTAAACTTTTTAAAATTTTTTATAATTTCTATTTTAATTTTTATATTTCATTCCCCCACTTTTTTTGCCTATAAATATGGAGCATTTCAACTCATTTCACCACACTACTTCCAATTCAAATTCTCTTACCTCACAAATTCATCTTCTATATTGTAATTCATTTTTTGTGATGGATCCACGAAGAACGCCGAAAGGCAAAGATCGGGTAATTCCAAATTCTTTCAATATGGATAATTTTTCGCAAAATCCGAATTATCGTCCATTTCAAAATTTGGATTTTAGTGAAAATTCTCCGACCATCCCTCCCCACTTTTATTTCAATTCTCAACATTCATACATGAACTTTCAAAATCAATGCCACTCTTCCCGAAATGCATACATGAACCTTCCTTACCCGAACCACTCCCAAAATGCGAACACCCAATCGCAAAATTCGTACCATAATTTATAGGTCAAAGCTTTCATGCTCCACATCTTGATGCTATAAACGAATCGGGAGCATTTTCACCCCGAGGAGGTCGCGGTTCACCGGGTCAAAATTTTGGTGGTGAAGATGGGCGACAATATGGAAGTCACGATGTTACGGACGGTAATCCCTATTTTAATGTGTTTTATTTCAATTATGAAGATTCTAATTTATAATTCATTTATATTGCCTTCATTTCCCTTTGTTATATTTTAAAACAAGTATATTTGAACATGCAAAATATATGTAGCTAGTATATGCATTTAGTATATGCATTTTAATATGCAATCTAGTATATCATTTGAACAATCAAGTACATCATCTAATATGTTCATGTATTTTAAAATTTCATAAACATAATTTGAAAGTTAGTATATGTTTGAGATTTGTTTTGCTTTGAAAAAATGATTTATTCACTTAGGAAATGATGTAGGTGAAGAAAATGATGATGTTGCAATAGTGTCTGGGAGTAAGGTTACGAAGAAGAAAGGTAGCCGGGACAAATGGAGTGTAGAGGATGATAAAATTCTATGTGGTGCATGGTTCGAGCATTCCACCGACTGTGTGGTGGGTACAGGTCAAAATGCTGGTGTGTTTTAGTCTAAAATTATGCGCGATGTGAATCAGTATGCAAATTCCAACCGGTCAATGAAGTCGTGCAAGTGTCGGTGGTCAAAAACGGCTCATGATATTGGCAAATATGTGGGGTGTGAAAGTAAAGCCGCACGTCACTTCAGTCGGGGCGGGAGTGGCTCTAGCCAAGGAGATATAAAGTCATGGACCCTAAACTTGTTTGCAGATGAAAATGATGGGCAACAATTTTTATTCTTCCATTGTTATGACGATTGCAGAAGGAACCCTAAATTCATAGCACAATATGGCCCAAAGGATACTGATGGAGAAGAATATTCACCACGGGTGCCATCAACACCCCGTAGTGGCGATGATCCTCAAGCTATGCAATATCCATCCAGACCTATTGGAGTTAAAGCCGCTAAATGCAAGGCAATGGGGAAAGGAAAGGCCAGGGTAAGAACAATAAATGATGACAATCAAAAGAATCCGCTAGAATGCGGTGTACGGCCGCAATTGAAGCAGCTACAAAAAAGGTTGAAATACTTGCGGAGAGTGAAAGAGCTAAAATGGAGTACAACATAGCACAGCGGGAGTTCGTAGAAAAACAATCAGAGTGGGATAAACCGATAGCTAACACTAAACTCCTTGATAGTTTGATTCAAAAGGGAGAGTTGTCCGCAGCAGAGGAAGCACTGCGAGATAAATTAATTGGGGTAGTCTACGGGGGAAATTAATTGTAATAGGTTGTTGGTAATAATTGGTCAGACTAGACCATACATTTGTCATTGGTTTTTCATTGTAATTGGTTTTCATCATTTCATTTTAATCGGTTCAATTCCTGGGTTCAATTCATCATTTCAAAGCCACAAGACCAAAATAGTGGAGTTGTCATGGACACATCCCATCTATTCACATGGGTTCAATTCATCATTTCAAAGCCACAAGACCGAAATAGTGGAGTTGTCATGGACACATCCCATCCATTCACATGGGTTCAATTCATCATTTCAAAGCCACAAGACCGAAATAGTGGAGTTGTCATGGACACATCTCATCTATTCACATGGGTTCAATTCATCATTTCAAAGCCACAAGACCGAAATAGTGGAGTTGTCATGGACACATCCCATCCATTCACATGGGTTCAATTCATCATTTCAAAGCCACAAGACCGAAATAGTGGAGTTGTCATGGACACATCCCATCCATTCACATGGGTTCAATTCATCATTTCAAAGCCACAAGACCGAAATAGTGGAGTTGTCATGGACACATTCCATCCATTCACATGGATTCAATTCATCATTTCAAAGCCACAAGACCAAAATAGTGGAGTTGTCATGGACACATCCCATCCATTCACATGGGTTCAATTCATCATTTCAAAGCCACAAGACCAAAATAATGGAGTTGTCATCTATATAAATGGGTCATTTGTTTACCTTTCATTCCAACCCCGAAATTCAATTCTTCTACCAATTCCTTTCTTCATCACAACCATGTCTTCTTCTAATTCCCCTAACAACGATGATGAGCTTCACTTTGGAGAATCATCAAACCCATCAACCTATGATATTCCCGGTTTCCTACCTAATACCGATCCTAAGACAATGAACTTGTTCTTGAATTTGCCAAAAATGGCTAAACAATGGTACGCAGCCATTGACGACGAGAGTGCTCAAACTTCTCCAACCTTACCAAAGAAAACCAGAAATCATATCAGAAGAGATCGTGTTTGAGCACAGGAAGTACTCCAGAGGCAATATTTTGCTCAACCTCCTGAAAGAATGTACGACGACCAACACTTCCGTCAAAGGTTTCGTATGCGGCAAAATGTATTCGAACGTATACTGGAAGATGTCACCAACCATGATCCTTATTTCAGACAAAAGCCTGATGCAACTGGTAATCAAGGATTTTCGCCACTTCACAAGTGCACGGTGGCAATGCGTCATTTGGCATATGGTTGTGGATACAACCAACTGGATGAATGCTTACCGATGGGAAAAATGACGGTTAGAGAAATGGTGTCTCATTTTGTGAATGCAATTATTGCCGTATACCGTCCAACATACCTCAGACCAACAAATCAGGAGGATATTGCTCGCCTGATGCACGTAGCTCGTGGACGTGGATTTCCAGGTATGCTTGGTAGTATTGATTGTATGCATTGGGAATGGAAAATTTTTCCTGTGGGTTGGAAGGGGCAATTTCAGGGTAGGAGTGGACGTGCCTCAATTATTTTGGAAGCAGTTGCCTCCTACGATACATGGATATGGCATGCATTTTTTGGTATGGAAGGGTCAAATAATGATATCAACGTCCTAGACAAGTCACCATTGTTTGATGACGTATGTGAGGGGAGAGCTCCACGTTTTCCTTGCGAAGTCAATGGTCGCAGCTACGATCAAGGGTTCTATCTTACAGATGGAATCTATCCTAAGTGGGCGACCTTCATGCCAGCATATACGGCTCCAAATGACCCCAAGAAATAACTCTTCACAAAGCGTCAAGAAAGTTACCGGAAAGATGTCGAACGTGCTTTCGGTATTTTACAAGCTAGGTTTTCCGTGATCCGCAACCCAGCCCGATACTGGAATGTCAAAACGTTGGGCAATATTATGATAGCTTGTATCATACTGCACAACATGATAGTCGAAGATGAAAGAGACACATATGGGTTGCAAGTTCAACCAAGTGATTATGACCAAATCAACAACTCCCCTTGGCTTTATAACGCCAAGCGGTATGCTGATCTTCCGACTTTCAGGCAAAATTGGAGGGATGTGCACAATAGAGCTAAACATGACCAGTTGAAAAACGACCTTACGGAACATCTTTACCAGCATTTGGGTGGTCAAGATTAAGATGACGATATAGTTTCATCATCCATGTTTTTTTGGTCAGACTAGATCAATATTTATTTGTTTCCTATTTTTAATAATTAGTCGGATTAGACCAATATTTTGATTTTTAAATTGTAATATTGGGTTGGAGTAGATCAATATTTTATTTAGTATTTAAAATAATTTTTATAGTTGTTATAATTGGTTTCGCGCACTTTTTATGTTTTCCATATTATTTTATAGAAAAAATGAATTCTCATAGTATTTATTTATTTAATTTTGTTTTAATAGTTTCTTCAAAAAAATTGAAATTCATTTTATTTTTTACACTGAAGCATCGTATTGACAAGAACGAGAAAAACAAATTATTTAACATATTTTTAAAAAACGAATTTAAATTTAAATATTTAAACATTATATTAAATTTTGCATTCAACTTATTTTTGGTGGAGAAATTTATTTAAAATAATATGTAATGGTCAAATTAATGAGTATGATAGAGAAAATCAAGTGGGTTTCATGAATAGTGTACAGTGGTCTCTTAACCATTGTGGAGAAAAAAAGGGGTTGTCTCTTAAGTGGTCTCTTAAGCTGAGGTGGAAGAGAGAGAGGAAGAAAAATAATATATTTAATTGGTAAGAGACCGGTAGTGGTCTCTACCACTGCCCATGGCCTAAGGCTTCGATTAGGAACATAAGGAAGGCTCGAGCCATCACTACAAAAAATAATTCCAGTAGTGACACATATTTTGTGAAGAATAAGGAAATATCACAATATTTGCTCCACCTTCAGGTGTCACTAAATATTTGTGAGATGTGCACATGTCACTAAAATGAATCTATGTTACAAATTTAATGACACTTCTAAATTAAACTGCATCTTAAAGCGTCACAAAAAATGTAATGATATTTCTACGTGTCACAATATTTTAGTGATAAGCTGAAAAGAGGCAATTCACAAGGCGTCAAAATTCTTTTTTGTCATGTCAGTGATGCCTTGTGAAGTGCCCATTTGTAGCATGTCACTAAAATTTTTTGACGTTTTGAAGTATCATTATATTCTGTCTGTAAACTGGTAAATAATATATACGGTGGAACCCACGGTAGAGCCCGGAGAGAGCCCTACCAAATACAAAACATAATCCAACCTTAGGTTACGAGGTGAACCTAAGGAGAAAATCCGTAGGGGGGGAGGAAGGAGGCTCTAGGAGCACCCCTCCCCCCCCCATTTTCTAAATAAAACTAACTACCCTTAGCAATATAAGTCTAGCTGAGGGAAACAAAACAAATCCCAGCGATAATGGGACCGAAAACAGCAACCTGAAGTGAAGACAGGCTAGGAAATACTAGTTAATGGGGTGAGAACAAACTCACTACCCATATGCAAGTGAACCGCTTCAACCCCTAATAAGCGGGGCCTTCTTCATTTCCATTCCATAAAGCAGCCGAGTATTATGGATCTCGGGTCTTGTGCAAGTTGAGCAGCCGGAATGTTGATGAAGGTACATAAGTCCAAGAACAACAAATAGTTTGAAATTCCTTGTGCAGCCGAGAGTGCCTCGGGTCTTGGATGTCCCATAAAGTGTGAAGCTGATGCCCAATGTTGCACCGATCTGGCACAGTGGATATCTGCTTCTACCATGTACACCCCTAAGGTGGAGAAAGAGGGATGTTATTGGCCTTCAGCATTCTCTTGTTGGCACCGAGGTAATGTAGTGGTCAAGGATGTTTTGAGGTCGTGCCCCATGTCCTTGAGAATCCGCGCTAGATCACCTTCCTGAGGATGAGAGAATGGACGCACTTATACCGTGTGCATCAGACGTGGCGATTATGTAACCGCCCACTCCATTTTGAGCAAATGGACAGCTTTATGCTAATTTAACACACAAGGTGTAGCGCAAGCATAGAGCGCATAATAACCATCAGGTACAAGTAACAGCTTGCAGTGGGTGAATTAACTTCGCGTGAGCTAATTAATTCACCCACTACTCAACTCATATGACCATGCAACCAAATGTAGAAAGGTTGCTCTTCATCCTCATCAATCACCAGATTAGATATATCAACAACAGGTTGAAGCTTACTAAGAAATGATAGGTCTTCATCTAATCCGTTCGTCCTCGAGGTCTCGAACACCTTAATCCTTTCGAAGTCTCGAACACCTGCAGTACTCGAGGACAAAGCACTCGAGCACCTTCAATCCTCAAGGGTCTCCCACTGAGCCCTCGTAGGCTTCCAGTACACGACTGGTCTCCTCGAGATCTCGAACACCTCCAGCACTCGAAGTGCCATCTCGATCACTTCACCTTCCCTTCCAGTACTCGAGGATAAAGCATTCGAATACCTTCAACCCTCGAATGCCTCCCACTTAGCAATCGAAGACCTCCAACTCTCGAATACTACTCTCGAGCACTCGAACATCAACGTGGATAACCTCCTCGAGCTCGCGAATGCCTCATGAAGTGCTGGGGGACCTCCAACTGTCGAATACTACTCTCGAGCACTCGAACTCCTGCTACGCTCGAGAACCTCCTCGAGCACTCGAAGGCCTTCTGAAGTGCTCGAAGACCTCCGACTCTCAAATACTCATCTCGAGCCATTTTTAAATAGCTTGCTCCTCCTTTCATCCTTACCTTGGAATTCTCATGGGAATGAAGAATGAAGACAACACTTGGGTGTACCATCGTTAATGATTCCGGTGAACACAATTTGCCATGGCAGGTCGCTCCATCCGATGCACAGCAAAACTTCTCATGACATCTGTTATTGAATCTGACTAGCCCCAAAGAGTATGTCTTATCCCACTCCCACGTAAACTCCATATGAACTTTCATGAGAAAATGAAGCACATATGGTTTTTCGGCATAAAGCATAGCCTATCGGTTTGAATACCAATCAGGTCAAGTAAACAAGGCCGGGTAATGTCCGAGATCTGAGCACATGCGAGGCCGAGGTTCTGAGCACAAGCATGGTCGGAAGGTGACCGGGTTCTGGGCACTAGCAAGGCCGGAGGGGTGTTCCGGGGTTTGAACACAGGCTAGGCCGGTCGGTTACCCGGGATTGTGCCCAAGTTTACTTGAATCCAATAAGAGTTCTCCCAAATACTAACACTCTCTCTACCTTAAAACCATCCTTAAACTTAATCCCCCATGAATTTCATTAAAGCTATCCCGAGCCTAAAGGATTTTGCATACAAATCGACACAAACTGTTTATAAGCATCTTTGTCTATACACAGCCCAGAATTATTAGACGAAATACAGATTCGTATTGGTGTTCATGAGGGAACAACGAAATAGTTCAAAATTGTGGCAAATTCGTCACAGTTTCATGTTCGACATGAACAACAAGCACGAATCCTCGCAATATGCCGAAGAATAATCCATCCCTTTCCGCAGCAATTCACACAGTCCTGAGTCTAAAATCCAAACCATTGTAATCCAAACAGAACCAAGTACCACAGCAAACACACATTGCGCACAAAATAACCATCCATCGAACAGAGTAGGAACAGAGTACCCCCAAATTTTCCATACAGATATAGTAGATCGACCACAATCCACAAAATCCACACACAGAGTAGCGAGACTCCAACAACATTCCACACAAGTTCTCACAATTCCGCACAATGTTAAAATTACCTTTGCAGTGATGGACAATCGCCGAACACTCTTCATCGGCACTCCAGATTGAGGCCAACCCGAAGATGCGTCAGATTTGTGCTTGGGTCTTGGTCCGAATTGCAATCCACATCAATCCTCCTCCTTCAAGTTTGGGGGAGAGCGTCCTCCCCCATGTTCGATGGAATTCGTTGGGACCCGTGATTCGCGCAACTCCTCCTTCGAAAATTCTCACGCTTCAAGGTCAGAAGCGTTCTCCCCTCCAAGAGAACCCATATTTGAGTCATGGGTTCTCGGATTCCACGATCGGGAGTGGGATCTTCTTCCAAATTGCGACGGATGGACTGCCTTCAGAGTTTCGGTAAGAAACCCATATTTGGGGCGTAACTTCTAGTTTGGGGTGCAAACCATATATTAAACGATTCCCGGCGAGGAACCCAACAAGGATGTCAAGCCCCTCGCCGGAGAAGAAGAGCCAAGGAAGAGAAATGGGCGAAAATCGGCTACGGTGAACAGTAGTAGGGCTGCGCCCTATTTTCGCCCTTATCATTATATTCTTTGTGATGCTATAAGATGCGGTTCACTTTGCAAGTGTCATTAAATTTTGTGACATTGATTCATTTTAGTGACATGTGCACATCTCACAGATATTTAGTGACACCTTAAGGTGGAGAAAATATTGTGACATTTCCTTATCTGTCACAAAATATGTGTCACTGCTGGAATCTTTTTTTGGAGTGCATCTTACACAGGTTCCAATTTTGGAACCCATTAAAGGCGGTTATACCAGCCTCTTAAAGACAGTTATACCAGCCTCTTAAAGGCGGCTGGTAACCACCTTTAATGGCATTTATTCACTAGTGTAGGAAGGGGTAATTAAAGGCGGTTTTATTGGACCAGAGAAAGCACTTTTTGGTTCATTCTTTGGTACTGCCTTTGATCCCCCCTAATCTAAGGCGGTTCCAAGAACCACCTTCTAACAGGGCCCAATTAAGTTTTGAATTACGAACTTGTGCCTCGGGTTAGAAAAAAAATGCTAGGTTGTCGGCAGCCTTCAGAAACAAATCTGAAAAGAAAAATTATTTGTTTACAAATCTAATAGATCTAAAACCATTAAAACTAACAAAACAATATACAATGAATATTTTTTGACAAAAAAACAACAAATACTCAACATTTTCGGCGCGGTGGAGCGGAGAGAGAAGCGGTGGTGGAGGACACGCATCTGACATGGTAGCGAAGGGGCAGAGGTGATGTAGCTAGATTGATAAAGCTGCTAAATCGACTCGGCGGTGACGCATCTGGAATGAGCGAAGAGACGCAGCGACATGTCTAACACGACGGAGGAGACTCATCTCACGCAGCGCAGGAGATGCGTCTGACACGGAAGCAACGCGGCTGGATCGATGTGGCGGGGATGGGGATGAAGCGGAAGAGGTGATGCGACAAACGCGGCGGAAAGGCGGGATCGACGCAGAACGACGGAGAGGGAGGCGAGAATTAGAGGGAGATCAGAAGGGAGAGGGAGAGTGATTCTCGGTGGGTAGAGAGGAAGTGAGGTGGGAGGGAGAGGTAGTGAGAGGGAGGCGATGTAGTGATTTAGTGTTTAGGCAATGTGGTGAGGCGGGAGAGAGGGCTAGAGAGGGAGTGAAAATGGCAAAATAATCTAAGTATGGACTTGGTTTATATAGTGGCCCAACAAAGGCATATGATTAAAGGCGGTTCTACAATAGAACCTCCTTTAATTGATTCTCTCTAAGGCGGAAGTGCCAGTGATCAAAATATAACCGCCTTTAAAAGGGGTTTCGAGTTCATATATTGATTCGGGTGATTGCTGCCTTTAATCAACACTTCTCCACTAGTGTTTAAAAGCCGTTCTCGGAACCGCCTTTGTACATCAGAGGTTAAAAATGGCTTGTGTAGTTCGATATAGCGGCAGCGAAAGACACGCATCTGACGTGGCAGTGAAGGGGCGAAGTTGACGCAGCTAGATTGATGAAGCTAATAGATCGACGCACCGGCGAAAAGTCTGGCAGGATGGAAGAGACGTGGCGACGCATCTGACGCGGCGGAGAAGACTCGTCTCACACAGCTCAGGAGATGCGTCTGATGCGGCAGTAACGCGGCTGGATCGACTCGATGGGGATGTAGATGAAGCGGCGAAGACGATGCGACAAATGTGGCGATGAGGCGGGGTGGCGATGAGGCGGGATCAACGCAGAATGACGGAGAGGGTGGCGAGAAGGAGAGGGAGAGAGGGAGTGATTCTTAGTGGGTGGAGAGGAAGTGAGGCGGGAGGGAGAGGGAGTGAGAGGGAGCCGATGTAGTGATTTAGTTTTTAGGCAATGTAGTGAGGCAGGAGAGAGGGCTAGAGAGGGAGTGAAAATGGCAAAATAATCCAAGTATGGACTTGGGCCGGAAAGGCATGGAAAATAATCTTAGTATGGACTTGGTTTATAAGTGGCCCAACAAAGGCATATGATTAAAGACGGTTCTATAATAGAACCTCCTTTAATTGATTCTCTCCAAGGCGGAAGTGTCTTTGATCGAAATATAACCGCCTTTAAAAGGGGTTCCAAGTTCAGATATTGATTTGGGTGATTGCTACATTTAATCAACACTTCTCCGCTAGTGGTTATTCGTTAGAAAATAAAACTTTGTGCCTTTTGTAACACTTTTATTATCAATAATGTGTAAATGATTTTAAGCCATAAAATATATCTGGATTGGATTTTTTACCAACAATAAATGTTAATTAAGGTATTAACGAAACAGATAATGACAGAATGATTTTTTATTCTTTTCTTTTTAATGACAGATAATGACAGTCTTTCCATAAGCTATGGAAAGACCAGGAACTACATTGTAATTTTAGGAAATTGCAATGAAATTCGCGGGTCCGTATAATAGAGTTTAATTTGGGTCCACGCGCCGCTAAAACCCATCCTTTATTCCCCAAATCCTTCGGCTCTATTCACGATTTTCCCCCTAACCCATCTGCTTTGCTCGCCTGAATTCATCGCCGCCTGAAACGGAAACGTTGCAAATATCACCCTAAACCCTAAACGTTGGACATCTCGCCGATTTGCCTCATGAATTCAAGCTATTTGCCGATACAAAAAATGTTGCTGATCTGCTTCATGAATTCAGGTGAGGTAATTGTACAAATATTTATGACTAGAATTGTGTGGTTTTTATTTGCGATTTAAGTTTTGAAGTGCAATATAATCGTAATGTTTTATTAATTTGATTTAATCATATTCTTCAGATGATCGAAACTGAAGAAGAAATCGAAGAACATCTTGTTGTTGCTGCTGTTATGCCTACTGAGTGTATGTCTCCCTTTTAATCCATACAGAATTAGATCATTAAAAACTGAATGTAGCACATACACAGTGACACCTTTTAAATCATAAGTAGTATGTTTTTGTTAACAAATATGAAGTTGTTCTGTTCATGAAATCGAAGAACATCTTTTTGTTGTTGTTGTTATGCCTACTGAGTGTATGTCTCCTTTTTAATCCATACAGAATTAGATTCATTAAAAGCTGAATGTTGCACATACACAGTGATACCTTTTAAATCATAAGTAGTATGTTTTTATTGAACAAATATGAAGTTGTTCTGTTCATGAAATCGAAGAACATCTTGTTGTTGCTAACATATTGTTGTTAGCTGAATCCCAATTTCATTATAGTGTTTTAAGACTAAAAGTCCAAGTTTTAATATAAAGCTTTAGTGTTTATACTGAACATATTTAAGAGTCTTGGATCAGAGAAGAAAAACCAAAAAAAAAAGTTAACTGAAATTACGAATGAGTAACTCTATATTTTTAATATATAAAACCTATATGATTTAAGTTATATATCAAGTGTTTCAGTCTGAAACTCTAATTTTTTATTTGAAATTACTGCAGTGTATGACCATCTACCAAACTTAGCTGAAATTGACGTAGCTGGATGCTTTGATGGGCTTCAAGCAAGAATGATGCAAGAATTGAAGGACCTCTACAAATGGCATGCTAACAAATTAGGACTCAACTCATATCAAGGGAATAACAATGAAGAAGTCGTTACTGAAAAGTACTTTTCATGCTCATGTCAAGGGAAAACTCAAGAGAGAAAAAAGCAACATCAACCCCACCAAGGCCAATCTGTGATGAATCAAACGAATCAGCCTCGAAAAGGAGAAAGACAAAGGAATTTTCTGTAACTAGAACAGATTGTAAGGCTGAAATACTAATCAAGTTGGTGGACAACCTTTATAAAGTGATGCGTTATATCTTGCAGCACAACCGTGACTCTACAAGACCAGCTTGGCAATATCTACAACGTAGTGAGAAAAAAATCACAGCAAAGAAGGCCAAGATCATAGAGGGGATAGAAGCCATTGGATTAAAGTAATCAATTGGCTTAAATTACTCGGTCCATGAAACTGGAGGTGAAGAGAATTTAGGGCATACCATGAGGGACCATATAAACTACATTGAAAGGTTGAGAATGAAGGTGATTGAAGGTGGGGATGCACAAACTGTTATAGAGCAGCTTCAACAAAAGAATGAAGAAGATGCAGACTTTTTCTTTCGAGTGAAGATGGATGATGACAGCAGGTTATCAGCCTTATTTTGGAAAGACTCGATGATGAAGGAGGATTACACATTGTTTGAAGATGTATTGGTGTTCGACACAACCTTTAGAATAAACCAATACAACCTAATATGTACTCCATTTGTGGGCATCAACAACCATTGGAAGAATGTCATGTTTGCTTGTGCTTTCATATCTGATGGAAAGGCACAAATGTTTGAATGGTTGCTTGAAACCTTCATAAAATGCATGGGAGGGAAAAAACGCGTAACCATATTCACTGATCAAGACCAAGCAATGTCGACTGCAATAGAAATTGTATTGTTTACCTTACAAATCCTGATCTTTTCATAAACAATTAAGGTTTCTTTATAAACAATTACAGTTTTAATATATGACTCATGTGTTTCAACAATACATACTGGAACAGGTTTTACCAATAATAAGAAACTGACTATGTAAATGGCATTTTCAGCAAAATGCTTGTACGCACTATGGAGAATTGAATAAAGACGGTCCATTCAAAAAGGCATTTGAGCATTGCTTAACAGGGTGTGTTAATCATGAAGAATTTGAAGATAGTTGGCAGGTTATGATCACAACATATGGCTTGGAAGACTACACTTGGTTTAAACGTCTATATAATATCCGCAATAAATGGTGCCCAACTTTGAACAATGATTTTTTTCTCAGCCAGAATTCTAGCATCACAAAGGAGTGAGAGTACCAATAGTGAAATCATGTTCAATGCTAGTAAAACAACATCTCTCACTTAATTCTTGAAGATATTTGAGAAAACTGTCAAGAAATGGAGAAGCATAGAAAGCATGGCCGAACACAACTGCGCTCGATCCATCCCAAAATCAGCACATGATAGTCATATTGGGCTTCTAAAACATGCAGGCAAGGTCTACATTTTGAAACTATATAACGGCTTTAAGAAGGAATTCGACATCGCAATGGCCACAACAATAGCGGAAAGCTACAACGGTGGCAATTTCAAACTGTTTGAAGTAAGTTGGGAGAAGCACCCAATGGTAATAGAATTAGTAATGTTCAATAAAACACAAGCATCAGTTGAGCTCAACTGTTCTTGCAAGGCCTTTGAAGAAACAGGTATGTAGCTGATCAACAATTCTTCTTATAAACAATTGCGGTTTTAGTATAAACAATTACTGTTTTAACATAAATTGTACACACTTCACTGCTTGAAACAGGTATGTTGTGCTTTCATTGCATTCGAGTTTTTCACCTCCATTCCACCTCCAGAATACCCCCACAGTACATTTCCAAAAAATGGACAAAGAATGTGAAGAAATAGGTCTGGGATAAATACCTCAAGCAAGACATAGACCCAACAACAAAGAAATTGAAGGACACCATTCCATGGCATCATGAAATGGCAAGGAAAGTCTACAACCTGATCTTGAAGAGTGAAAACAGTTTAAATGCTAGAGGAGTTCTCGAAGATGCACTATGTAAACAAATAATCGAAATTCAGCAAATCTTGTCTACAGAATCAAGTGCCACAGAACAAAATGAGGCTATCCGCGCATCAAGTTCTGTCACAACAAACATACTCGATCCAAAGTATGCAAAGACAAAAGGAAGGCTTGCAAGAATCAAGTAGGCATTAGAGAAAGGCAAACGATCTACAAATGCGTTTGGTACAAAAACACCAAAACAACATATCATTTGAAGCACTTCAGCAACTTATTTCAAGTGTAATTAATCCAAAAGATTCAGCAACTTATTTCAAGTGCACTTAAGAAACCGAATAATCATTTTAAGTGACATTATAGACCATTCATTACAAAGTCTATTCCAAAGTGTTAATGTTTTTTGATAAAACCTTCATTACAATCGTAGAATTGACATTTTAGACTGCATTCAAAAATCATATGAATTTTACATTTCTTAATGAATATCTATCACTATAAAGTCTCAATGTTTTAACCTAAATATCAAGTCTGCCAAAGTTAAAATCAGGTTGATAGCAGGCTAAACTTTTGACTAATGCAACTTATAGTGAAGATGTATCACTACAAACATGCAATGTTTTAACCTAAAATCCAACCTGGCAGACAAATAAGCAGCTAACTTTGAAATTTTAGGAGAAATCACTAAAATAAACTTCTGAAAATAAACTTCTGAAATAAACATTTTAAAGTGAGCATGTATTACAATTAACCGTCACTATTTTAACATAAAACATCCACCCTGTCATGCTTAAAGTCAGAGAACCTATCATAACTAAAGTTCAAACATTATTTTCATCCAAAAGATTCAATTTCTGGCCCCAACTAAATCCACCACAGCCTATTACAAAATATTTCAAAACAATGTGAAGGTCAATCATCAATGTGAAGGTCAAAACTAGGCATGGAATCAACAAATTTCTTCTTAAAACCATTGTACAAATCATCAATCTGCTTCAATATTGTAGGATCTTCAAAAAATCTTGAGAGCCAAGCTGCTGGTCATAATCAATATCAGGATCATCCCGAGGGGCCACTTGTTGTGCTGCTTTCAACAAACGCTATAATTTGGCACTAACCACTTCCATGTCCCTCCGAAACAAGGAAAATGCCTCACTAGTAGCCTGTAAAATGACATAATTAAACTAAAATACAAATAAACCAACATAAAACAAAAAAAATGAAACACCACACTTACATTCATTTTAAGGGCTGCAATATCTAAATCTGTTAGAACCCCAGGAGGAATATCGAAATGCATAACCCGACTATCAGAAATAGCAACATTACAAACCCGATTCGTACTACCTTTTGACCCACCAGCTCTTAATCTACCACACTCAATCAAAGGATACACTTCCTTCAGTAGCACAGCTCGCTCATACCCACATTTCTTCAGCCACTAACACCTTTTTTCCATCTTTTCGTCAGTCCAATGCTGAAGAAGGGGTACAACCAAAGAATCCTTCATACCGTGATAAGGTACATGCTGCTAAAATTGAATTAAGAGAAAGTACACACAGCCACTCACAGCCTTATATGAAGGAACCTTCTTAAATCTCTCCACACCCTTACACAATTTTTGAAGAACATATCCACACCAATTATGCTTCTTAATTCTACTGACATCTTCAGCGGCTCTTAAGAGCTTCATATCAATACCCTAGCTCCTTATAGGAGCAAGGAAGTGCCCAACACAATGTATGATAAAACAACGCTGAAAGTCCTCGCCTCCATCCCTCAACCCAATCATACAGTCAAAAACCAACTCTAAAGAAATCTCCTCGTTTTCTCTAATCTTAAACATTTCCTTCCATAGTCTCCTCAATTCTAAATCTCTCTTTTCACCCTTGCCCGCATGACAAATCTCAACAGTGCGTCATCAGAAATAGGAAATCCAAGCACATCAAAAACATCATCCAGGCATAGGGTATACTTATTAGCACCAATATATTGCATACGAAAACCTAGATCAAAATTTTGTACTAGAAAAGGAACGATTTTTAGAGGCAATTTACGGATACTAATCTCCAACAAACTACCAAAACCAAGAGATAGGACATCAGCCACTTGACACTCAAACAATAAGCCATTCAACTCCTTAATCAAGTCCGGTCTGCAAGAAGACTTGTAAACCTTCTCAACTATACAATTGCAAATAACAACACATCAATAAAATGATATATTATAACTAAAAAGTTAACCTTGTTTAAAAAAAAGGTACACTGCTTTATAGAATAATAACTTCACTCGCTAAAAGCAACATATAATCACATCATGAATAAACAGCAAGTCCTTTAATATAAACAGTAAAACCATTAAACTAAACTATGACACGTATTTATAAAACTAAATAAGAAACTGTTCCAAGGCAAAAATCACATGTTTCACCATAAAAAATCATGTTGAAAAATACATATAGTTTAGGTTCTTAAATAATATGACACATATTTATAAAACTAAATCAGAAACAGTTGAAGGCAAAAATCACATGTTTCACCATAAAAACATCATGTTGAAAAATACATATAGGTTAGGTTCTTAAATAATATGACACGTATTAATAAAACTAAATCAGAAACTGTTCCAAGGCAAAAATCACATGTTTCACCATAAAAACATCATGCTGAAAAATACATGTAGGTTTGGTTCTTAAATAATATGACACGTATTTATAAAACTAAATCAGAAACTGTTCAAGGCAAAAATCACATGTTTCACCATAAAAACATCATGTTGAAAAATACATATAGGTTAGGTTCTTTAATAATATGACACGTATTTATAAAACAAAATCATAAACTGTTCAAGGAAAAAATCATATGTTTCACCATAAAAACATCGTGTTGAAAAATACATATAGGTTAGGTTCTTAAATAATATGACACGTATTTATAAAACTAAATCAGAAACTGTTCAAGGCAAATTTCACATGTTTCACCATAAAAACGTCATGTTGAAAAATGAAAAACTTACTTTGCTCTATCGCTGCCCACCAGCGTCACAACTTGTTGAACCTTCCGATCTCTCTTCTTGACTCCTGCATCACCATCAGTCTTCTTTTTTGTTGCCTTCTCAACAACCTTCTTCTTCTTCTCAACTTCAACTCCCGCATTCTTCTTCTCAGCTTCAATTGTCGTTGTCTTCTTCTCAGCTTCAATTGCCGCCTTCTTCTTCTTAGCTTCAATTGTTGCCTTCTTCTTCTCATCTTCAATTGTTGTCTTCTTCTTCTCGGCTTCAATTGTTGCCTTCTTCTTCTCAGCTTTAATTGCCGCCTTCTTCTCGGCTTCAATTGCCGCATGGTCTTTCTCAGCTTGAAGAGCCTTCTCAGCTTCAATTAATTTCTTCTTCTCAGTTGTTGGTGCTAACTTTCCACTACCAACTCTTTTCCTCACACCAAACTTGACCTTCTTAGGTTGCTCACTAAGGGCAACATCCTCAACAAAATCAGAATCATCAGCACCATCACCAGCAAAGTCAGCACCCCCAGCATCCACAATCTCAGTTCTAACTGTGCGCCTTTTTGTAACCTTCTTAAAAGTGCAGAGAGGAGCATTTTCTACTTCCTCAATTACCACATTAATAGCATTCTTCCCCTTATTGGGATGATCCAATGGCACAGTCGATAAATTCCTGATGCGCAATGATTTGCGCAATCCTATTTGTACAAAACCAAACTGATCAGTAAAAATAATAAAACATCAACATTACAGATATAATAATGAACCTTATAAGATAAACAGATAATGTAACATACTAATATAACAACCTTTTAAAATACAAAAACCCAAGCCTCATATGAATTTAAACACACAAAAAAACAGAAAACTAAGTCAGTTCTTAGTCTCAAAAGCAAACAAATGCAAATCTTGAATCAACTCCAGAAGATTCCAATGAAAACCAGGGACTACATTGCATCAACAACCTTTACAAAAATAATGTAAACACCAAAACAAGCATCCAACATTAAAGGAAGACAGTAACATTCATGAAAAGAGAAATCACAGAGAAGCCATGAGTACATTATACAAGCCAAATGATTTGAAAGGCACGGAATGCAGTCAACCAACAAGGACTTTAAATATAAAACTATGTTCAATAAGAGCAAATAGTTTTAATACAGTAGAACTTCACAGCTGAAAGTTGAAACATTCATTATGCATTTTTATACTTTCAGACTTTCAGTCCTTATGTACATTGTGCACTATCAGTGAGGAAGGAATTCATTTAGTATCAGAAAATCCATATTCTTAGAATTTACTTATCACTCCTGAAGGGGAAATATAGAGAATGCTCTGGAAAAGCTGCCCAAAACCAAGAAGTATGCACAAAACAAGAAGACAAGCTCAAATGTATACATTGAAAATGTATACTAAACCAACTAAGTTAGCAACTAAACCAATTATACAGTGCAAATGTATACTCTGAGTACATACATCGATCGATCTAGTGACCATTAGCTAGGTAACAAAACAAGTTTCCATGTTTCACAAGATCTAGTCAAAATTGCAAGATACTGCTTCTGTTTAAAATAAGAAGGGATAAGTATCAATATAACCCTATCTACTTGAGTAAGTGCCAATATAATCCTATGATAATTTTTAGTGCAAATATAACCCTAACTAGTTAATGAACGTGCCAATATAACCCTCAGACCCCATTTCCGGCATTGACTTCAATTTTTTGGCGTTGACTCTAAGTAAATTGACCAAAATACCCTTTGGGCTAACTCTGAAATTAGGTGGACAATTTTATCCTCATAGTTCGCCGGACCACCGCCGGAACAGGTAGGGTTATATCAGAACATTACGCAATCTTATTGGGTTATATCAGCACATTCCTAATGTTTGTAGGGTTATATCAGCACATTTCTAATGTTTGTAGGGTTATATCAGCACATCCATAAAAAACTTATAGGGTTATATTGACCCTTTCACTAACCAGATAGGGTTATATTGGCACTTTCAAATATTTAAAGGTTATATTGGCACTTATGTTAACTAGGTAGGGTTATAAAAGCATTTTTTTCAAATAAGAATTTATTTCAATCACTCCTTTGAAAAGCCAGAATGCCAAGGAAGGCAACAATACGAGTAGCTAAGCCAGTGAATAAGAATAGTTATGCAAAGTATAGCATCATGCACACTATGAAGGGATACTTTTCAATAAAATTGCAGTAACCTTTACAAATTCATGTAAACACCAAAACTATTAATAGATCTTGTAATAGTAAAAACCAAAACTATTAACGAATTTTCTAAACCCTAAACCTAGTAAATTGGGGAAAACATTAAAAAAACACTGAAATCATCTCACAAATAAAATCAAAAAAATGGTTAAAAGGCAAAATAAAGCAAAGCATTCAACATTTGACAACAAAAACATACAATAGGAGCAAAAATCAAAAAATAAACATCACCTTCTTCATTATGAACACTGTCGGCCGAAACTTCCTTCCTCTTAACCATTCCGCTGCAATAACACACAAAAAATATCATATCCGAAACAAAAACCCTAAACTACGAACTTAAAAACCTAAAACGAAGCAAAAAATCAGCTAAAAAGTAGAATATAACCTGTGGCTAACACAAAGGAACACCGATTCGGCAAAACGCACGGTGAATTCCGATGGAAATCGCGATCAGAAACCCAAACAGAGAAGAAGGATATGGACGAAGAAGAAGAGAGAGAATTTCGGGATTTAAAATGAAAATGAATGAAATAAAAAAAAAAGATCCTTATATATAGCGCTCGTGAAGTGCACTTTCCTGAAATTTGCTACTTAATCCCTAACTTTCTATATTTCTAATTGAACCCCATATTTCCATAACTTTGTGGGAAGAGTTTGTCACAATATATTTTGAAAAACCATAATATATTAATGCATGCACTTACGAAACTTGTTCTGGATTGGTCTATTTGAGTTGAAACAGCAGAATAAAGGTAAAGGAGCCTAACTAGCTAGCTAGTAGCAACAGCATCAGTGTTGGCGGTGTTGTCCGTTTGAGTTATATATATATTCAAAAATAAAAGTAATCTAGTGAACCGGAAGAGGAGTGGCAGAGAGGAAGTGCGAGAAAAGCGAAAGACTCCGATCAGGTGTGTAGCTGGGGACCTGGTGACCAGCATCCCTAACACTCGCAAATGTCAGATTACCTTGGTAGTACTGTGTGTACCCACCCACCTGCACCCGTATTTATACACATAATCAGTACACAATAAAGCATAAAATAATACTCCACCTGATGGAGAGGAATTAGAATGAATTACCTCGCCAGCAAGATACCAGGCACTCCAGGGTTTGAGGATGGGAACTTTCATGGCGGCTAAGGAATTAAGCGTAGAAGTGATGGGGACCCTTCCATCTACGTCACCACTAAATTTGAGAACGCGTATTCCATTTTGCATCAGCTCTTTCAGAATGGGAAGCACCGTTTCTGCGTATTCTTCGTACTCTACATTTCCGCATCCACTCCATGGATAGGTTAATTTGGTGACATTAGCATGCATTGCCTTCTGAACCTCTGGTCTGTTGAGGTATGCGGTTGTGTAGTACTGACTGCATGGATCTGCATTCACAATCGAAAAGGCCTTGGGAGTTGGGGTCAGTACTTGATCCTCATCCTCCAAGCATCTTGGGTAATAGATATTG
Source organism: Rubia yunnanensis (assembly GCA_037428765.1). Lineage (NCBI taxonomy): Eukaryota > Viridiplantae > Streptophyta > Magnoliopsida > Gentianales > Rubiaceae > Rubia > Rubia yunnanensis. Next base: position 68,200,364 of record CM075063.1, read on the forward strand.
TAGACGTCAATCTCATCGTATAATTCCTCCGCTGTGTTCAGGAGGCTACTGCACTCATCTGTTGAGGTCGCTTTGGGCGAGAAATCACAGTTTTTCTTAATCGCTTGCAATGTGTCTCGGGAGATGAGAGCGTGAGATTCCCAATATTCGTACATCCCCAAATCGTCTGTCTCGCCGTTGATGACGGCATTGCCAATCATGATTCCCTTGAGCTTAATTGCGTTGTTTTTGGCCTTGCTGTTATAGTTGATGATGTTGTATGCCAGCTGGGGCACATAATGACCGGCGTAACTCTCGCCGGAGATGAAGAAATCCCTGTCCTTGTACTCTGGAAACCTTTCAAGCCAATTCAACAAGAACACCAAATTATCTGCTGCTGTTTTTGTGTCCCCCGTGACTTGTGTCCTGTTGGAGTAAGAGAATCCCACTCCCGCCGGAGATTCCAGGAATAAAACATTCGCCGCTGCATATAAAATTATAGTATGTATAATGAGATAGGACTCCGTTCTACACGTATATACTGAGTGGGTCTCCTGACAGGCGGCCTGTCCATAAGCTTATGGACAGGCCACTAATTTTTTACCTTATATACTGCATTTCTTAAATTACATACAAAATTTAAAATTTTTGAAAATATTTTTTTATATGATATATTTTTATATTATCACCTTCAAATACATATTATTACTTGTTTTAACTTATAAAATGCAATATTTAAATTTTATAAAAAAATCACAACATTTGAGGCCCCTGAGGACTGTCCATAAACTTATGGCTTATGGAAAGGCCGTCTTTCCTGAGACTTACTCTACTATAATTATAAAATTGTAGTATATATACTGAGATAGGACTAGGTTCTAAACCTAATGGATAAGTTGACAAACCATGATTCCAAGCAAATTCGTTCTTGAAGAGTGTTTTGCCGTCGCTGCCAACTCTGAACGGTCCGAGTTCCTGCATCGCTCCAAAGCCAAGAGATGAACAACCAGGACCTGTTTCAATGTTGATGCATAAATTAACCATAATGACTATTATTTATTAGGAACACACGAGAGTATGGAAGAAAAGGCACGCACCCCCATTGAGCCAGAGAACAAGAGGCAATTGTTTAGCCTTTGCGGGGTTCTGAGCCTCGGTACAGTAATAATACAACGCACTGCTGGCAGACTGGTTGATGGTGATGTATCCGCCGTACTGCTTGAACGCCACAGGGGGCTGTCCGGGCAACCGTCGAATCCGGTCCTTCTCTTTAAGCCCCTTTTGGGATTCAACCGCAGGCACTTGATCAGGCCCTGCTTTGAAACCGCTTTTACTGGAACGCTTATCCTTCAAATATTGGTTGAATGCCTCTTTTCGCGTTATCGCCGACACATTTAGGGCCAAAAGCGAGAGCAAGACGAGGAGGACTGGAGTTCTCATTGTTGCTTCATCTACAAAAACACATACGGACAATTGCAGTATATATAGAGAGCTTCCAGGCTTAACCAGAAACTACACAACTAGATAACAACTCTACTACCCAATCAATGGTTTTAACAGCTTTGTCCGCCAGGATCCGTACCATTAAAACGTGGTTATTCAGTTTCACATAAACACTTCCGTTTCTATGTTATTTTTGTACATTTTAACACAATAATTAATAAGATTCTGCCTTCTCTAAACAAGAAAAAAGATGGTACAACTATACACATACGTCACTGCTTAAGATAGTACAATTACACAATGCGTCACTGCTCCCTCCTTCTCACCTTAAATTACAGCATAATCTTTGTAAATCGTTCAAGACACACGTTTGACCGTTAATATGTTTTGCTACATATAACAACGGCGAACAAAAAGTTATTTTCTAAAAAATACTTGTTACGACAAATTCAGCAATATCACATACGATAATATTATATCTCACATAATTATTCAAATATGCGATCAAATATTAATAGAGAATAATATTATAAAATAAGTGGGTCGTTTAAACTGTGAGAGGGAGAGTACCAGAATCAATGGAAATAAATGTTCCAAATAAAAATCAAAATCCCTGCTTAATTAGTAATTTAGTATCCAGAGTAACATCAATGTTTTGATTCCAAATCCACTCATTAAATTCATTGGCTCGTTTTGGCATTAGCTTTTTCGTTAGGCGGGTTTGATTGACTTTTGATTGCTAGCGTTTTCGCTCGAGCAAATCCATGTGAAATATGAATGTTTGGTTGCTTGACGTTTTCATGTATTATATCCGTCAAATATAAAAGGGTAATAATACTAGTGTTTGGCTTAAATTTTTAATAATTATTTTTTAAAAGCTTTCTATCTTTTTATAATGACGCTTAAAACCCCTTTGTTCCTATATTCCATTATAGCTGCGCATATTCCATCAACAAAAAGCTTGCGGGGTATATTTTCTTAGAGTCCGTCTCTTGAAAGACGGTCTTTCCATAAGTTATGGAAAGATCAAGGTTTAAAGTGTAAATTAGAAGAAATGAAGATAAAATTTTCGGGTTGCATGAACCGGGTTATAAATTTTATGAGTACTACATGTTGCATACTAAAAGTTTAATATTGCAACTAACACCTTTTACCTTTTATTATTCTAGTTAAACCCCGTATTTCCATAAGCCTATGGAAAGACCGTCTTTCCCAAGACTTTGCCATTTTCTTAACAGCAAAGGTTTGCTGCTTTTATTTTACATTATTATTTATTGGGTTCATATCTTGGAAGACGATATTTCCATAAGTTATGGAAAGCCCAATGTTTAAGGTGTTAATTGGAAAAAGATCAAGATAAAATGTTTGGGTTGCATTAATTGAGTTATAAACTTATAATTACTACACGTTGTATAGAAAATTTTTAAGAGTAGGTCTTCAGACAGGCGGTCTACCCATAAACTTATGGATATGCCACTTAATTCTTATCTTATACACATCATTTGTTAAATTACATACAAAATTTAGAATTTTTTAAAATATATTTTTATATCATATATTTTTATATTTTCAACTTCAAATGCATATTATTACTTGTTTTAACTTATAAAATACAATATTTAAATTTTGTAAAAAAATAAAACATAAGGTAAGCCTGTATACTGTCCATAGGCTTATGAAAAAACCGTATTTCCTGAGACTTTCTCAATTTTTAATATTGCAACTAAAACATTTTACTTTTCTAAAATTTAAAATACAACCTCGTTTTTCCATATACCCATGGAAAGAGGGTCTTTCCCAAGATTTTTTCTTCTTTATTTATATTCATATTTTGAACTAGTAAAAGTAATAGTTATTTGAAAGAGGATGTTTAATATTAATCGTGTATGTATGGCCCAACAATCAAAGGGCTGAGAGTCGCTAAACTCAGCCCAACATTAGTCTGCCAAGCTTCGCTCCAAAACAAGGAATAGGTAAACGCAGCGTACACAAGAATCGTGAATCGTGGAAAAGAACATGGACCGACAAAGACGGGACACGCAACAAACACAATGGGCACGACCGAGGAACCTGGCAAGAGTGGCGTGCCCACGATGTCAAATTCCTAAGAACACTGCAAAGGGAATGAGCCAATAAATACAACAAGCTCTGTAGGAGCTAAGGTAATCGCTACGACATAGAGAAATTCCATTTCTTGAAGAGGGGCTGACTTGATCGTCGGAGGTGATCTCCAAGAATCACTTCCGGGTCTACATTTGTAGGTAAAGGAATTGAAGCAAGTGAACCAAGAAGAAGTTACCTGGATAAGCTAACACATCATTTGGCACCCTCTGTGGGGAATGGAATTTTTTTTCCTTTCATTTCAGGCTGCTCAGGTAAGCAATGGTGTTCACTAGGAGTGCAAAAAGCTACAACCATCAGTCACAAGAGCAAATGCTGGGACAAAATGAGGAGACACACCACCACCAGCATAATACACCTAGTAAAGAGAAAGGGTTTAGTAAAGAAGAAACATAGAAGGAAGAATAAGAGGCATAATCTCCAAACTGTGATAAGGAAAAATGGGCATTCGCAACATTCTTGGAAGCGAACATGGAGGATCTGTACGATCAATTCTTGAAGACTCCGAGGCAAAAACCTCCAAGTCCGGAGAAAAGGGATAATCAATAATGCGAACGTCTCTGCTATGAAGTAGAGCTGTGTGACATTGTCGCAAAATATGGTATGGATAAGTTGCCTCTCGCACCATATTTACGAGACTTTAGGATGCCTAAAGATTTCAAGCTTCTTGTACACGTTAAAGTCTATGATGGTACCACAGATCCAAAAGAGTTCTTATCTTCATATAGAAGCAGCTTGAGATTCCAAGATGCAGACATAGAACTAGTTTGCAAAATGTTCCCCATCTTTCTATCAGGCAATGCAATTACGTGGTAGGGAGGCCTTCCACACAGAAGTATCAAGTCTTGGGCACAGCTGTCAGACTTAATTTTGGGAAGTTTCTACCAAAAGCTGAAGTTCACTAGAACGATTGCGGATCTCCACAATATAGCACAGCAAAGTGATGAAAGCCTCGCAGAATATCATAGCCGATTCGTCACGGGGATCCTACAAGTTCGAGATTTTTCATTTAAATCGTCATTGGATGCTTTTACATGGGGCATAAGATCAGGAGAATTCTACAAGGAACTGACAAATAATATGCTGGAAAACCCAAGGGAACTACAGAAAATCATTGAACGACATGTACGAGCAGAGGAGGCGAATAACCGGAAGATATAGAAGGAACAGGGTAAGAAGCAAGCAATGGATGATTCCTAAAAAAATGGCCTAAAATAGGAAAGGAAAACACAACTTTTAAAATAGGAGAGCTAGGCTTGCAGGGTTCACCATTTCAAGATACGCCTCTAACGAAGACAAGGAAAGAAATATGGCTAAAAATAAGGATCTATTCCAAGAACCAGCACTAATGATCGCACCGCCAGAAAAACGATCATGAGAGTTTTATTTTTCCTTTCACAAAGATAATGACCATGATATAGAATACTGCAGAGACCTAAGAAGACAGATTGAAGAAAATATGAGGAATGGAAACTCGGTCCAATATAGAAAAGAAGCAACAAGTCAGTATGGGGACGCAAGCAAGACACTGTACCCATCTTCGTGAAACCAAGGTACTGCGACGATAATGGCTAAAAATAAATGACGGTGGTCGTAGAGTACAATGACAGCCTAGATAGCGAAGCACTAGAGATAGTTATCTTCTCTAAACACGCTTCCATAGAGTCACTGTCTAACAACGCGTGGAAGGCCAAGGCAAGGTACTCCCCTCCACAAGAACCAGTTGATAAAAGGTTTCGCCCAAATGAAGTGATTACCTTTAGGGAAGAGAATGCAGTACCCAATGCCTTGCTATAAACGATACAATGGTTATCATAGCAAATATCGAAAATGCAACTGTCCACGGAGTTTTTGTAGAGGGCGGTAGTGCGATTAAGATACTATTTGTCGATTGCTTTAAAAGGTTGGGCTTGAAGAGAACAGATCTAGAAAATCCACATCTTCGCTGGTCAGATTCACAAGGCGAGTGGAAGCACCTCTAAGCAATATACAGTTGCCTGTTACGATCGGGGAAAGAGGGAAAATTTTCACAATCATATGATGCCCCAAGAACATTTAGTGCCATAATTGGATTAGATCTCACGGCCAGAAAGAAATTAGGAAGTGGTCGGGTATTCAGTGATTCATTAATTGTATTCTAACAAGTGTGGGGTAACTATGAGGTACAAGAAGACCAGTTGATGAAATATTGGTTAAGGTGCATTAGCTCATAGCCCGGCTTGAATATTTTGACATAAAACACGTCCTGTGATCCGAAAACACACAAGCAGATGCATTAAGCAAGCTAGTGACTACAAGGTTTGATTCCCTTACTCAACAGAAGGATGTCATCAAGGAGGTTATCCCAGTTAGAAGCACCATATCAACGGTGATACTAACAATCCAAGAAAATGAAGCAAGTTGGATAACTTCGCTAATGGATTTATTCGCAAAAGGGACGTCACCAGAAGATAAGGTGGAGGCTAGGATATTGAAATGGTGTTCCTCTAATTACGCCTAGAAAGATGAGACATTGTACAAAAAAGGATTCTTGTCCCTATGGATAAAATATGTAGGGCCAACAAAGGTAATTGAGATCTTTAAAGATATTCATGAAGGTTTATGTTGAATGCACCAAGGAACCAGAACGATAGCTAGAAAAATAATCAGAGCAAGGTACTACTGGTGGACTATTTTCAATGATGTACACAACTTCATCCTCAAGTGTAGGAGTTGCCAAATCAACGCTTTGCTGTCGCATAAGCCGCAATCAACTTTGGTAGGAATCTACGGAGCCTGGCTATTTGACAAGTGGGAGATAGACTTAGTATGAGAAAGAAATGCTAGGTTCCTTATTGTAGTGGTCGATTACTTCACAAAGTGGGTTGAAGCTAAACCATTCCGAAGTGTCACAGTCGAAGCCACTAGGAAATTCTTATGGAAAAAACATCGTGTGCTGCAGACCATTGTCATGGATAATGGCACACAATTCACAAGTGTGGTGCTCACCATCTGGTGTTCAAGCTTGGGATTACTCATAATTTCACCTCCGTGGTGCATCCTCAAGCTAATGGCCAAGTGAAAGTGATAAACATGACCATAGTTCAGGGAATACATAAGGAATTATAAGAAAAGCGAATAGGATGGGTGGATGAGCTATTGAACACGCTATGGTCGTATAGAACAACCATTCGACAGCCAATGGGGAAAATGCCATGCGCTTTGGTATACGGTCACGTAGCAGTCATACCCGTAGAAACTAGAAAATCAAGTATTAGGATAAGCTGTTATAAGGAAATGGACAATCCAAATGTGTTGAGGCTAGAACTAGACAAACGGGAGGAGCAAAGAAACTTTGAAAGTATCACAGAAGCTAAACACAAGGAAAGAGTTGCAAGAGCGTACAATCAGAAAGTGAAGGAAAGGCAATTTTAGATTGGTGATCTGGTGCTGAGAAAAAATTATGCTAGCCTGGCTGAAGAGCGAGGAAAGCTATGCCCAAAGTGGGAAGGACCACACAAAGTCACGAAGGCTCATAAGTCCAACAACTATGAGTTACAAAGAATGGATGGCACCGCAATCTAGAACACGTTGCATGTGACTAACTTAAGGAAGTTTTATGTCTAAAAGAAAAGTAGCGAGCGATTACCTATATAAACACAAGGACATTATCCTTGTTTTTCGTTTAGTATCACTATTCCTCCGCGATATGATTGCCATCGTACATATTGAATATAAAAACCCACTTTGCTGGACCATGATTATGCTTCCTATTCTTCCTATTCTTTACAGAGACTTGACAAACAAAATTTAATAGCGGGCTATAGATCCTGCATTATCGTCAATGCTCGCAAGCTTTAGATCTCGCAAATCAAACAAACGTAAGCTATAAATCTTTCTCAAATATCGATGCTGCCAAGCTTTGGATCTTGAAGCTTCATGAATCAAACAAATTGAAAGCCATAGATCTTGCACAAATGGCGATGCTTGCAAACTCTAGATTTTGCAACTTCGCAAATCAAACAAACGCAAGCTATAGATCTTACTCGATTACCGATGCTGGTAAGCTTTGGATCTTGCAGCTTCATGAATTAAACAAATTGAAAGCAATAGATCTTGTAATTTTGCAACATCGACAAAGGAAGAAATATATTTAGCTACAGGGTGGATATGCACACAAAGCACAAGATCGTAAAAGATTGATAGTGATAGAAAAATGTGACAGCAAAAAAGACATGATATAATCGTTATTAATACAGGACGAATCATAGACCCCAACAACAACATAACATACAGACGATCACATCATATATAGTAACAAAGAAGACACACTATCTACGACTTGAAGAGCGTGATGGTCCAGAAATAGAGGAACCAACCCAACGGCGATCAAGTTCAGCCTCGTAAGAAGGGCGCACAGTTTCACAAGAAGATCATTCACCACTATACGGACGTTGCTCAGCTCGGCTGTAAATTTCCTCTGCCTCACTCTCCTCGCTAACTACTTTATCATATTTCCATTGCATATGTAAGTATGCAGGGTGATGGGTAGTACATCTCCGTCCCATACGATCAAGATGTTTGGCATAATAAGCCTTGAAGTTAGTTATAGGACAAAACTCTTCACGATCCAACTGCATACTCATAATGTTAACTGTTTCCTCGTATTGTTCTATCCTCGTCCTTAAATTCCAAACTTTCTCCTCAAGAAAACGAATATGAGATTATACAGTGTGTGACAATCTAATTCTTTAACCACTGCCACTAACCTTTAAATCACCACGGCTTGAGGTACGGCGTGATGATGAAGGGGGAACTTGAACTTGATACTGTAGTCAGCGCAAGTTTGTTCCAACTGATGAACAGGCGAATCAAGACGATTACATTCAACATGAAGATCTTCATTTTCTCCTCGTAGCTGTGTTTTTATGGAAACTTGTTTGTCAAACTTATTTTTCCATCCAACAGCAGAGGTTGAGAAGTGGTGGCTTTTAGCCTATTTCTTCTTAAGCTTTTCCAGCAGGTCATCAATACGGGCACAGTGCTTATTAATGATCAGCATCTTCTGATGGGTTTTGCTAGTCTTTCTTGCGATACACTCCCTAGCCTCCATTTGCTGGAGAACCTTTGCAAGGTCCAGTTGCTGACGGTATGGATATGTCCGGCACTGGATCCGTTATCCACTGCCATGCTTACAATATGGGACACTTAAACTAAACAGTATGAGCAGAAGCATCACCTGTAGAAGACCCAACATCTTCATGTCCAGAACTTGATTAAGAACCAGAAACAACGTACCTAAGCATTATATGGAAGATGAGTATCAGCAACCACTAATGTGCAACAAAATTATAATGTATCATCTATAGAATGACAAGTCAGGCACCTTCAAAACTCAACTGAGTTTGAGGTGTTTGCAAACATAGTAACACTTAGTGGGAATTTGTTCTTACAATAAGTCCACTAGAAAAAGAAATTCAACTTCCAATATAGTAACAAAATAAAATAGCCTAATTCATGATATATCATGGGCCAACCAATACTCTCTTTTGAAATTTAAACCACCAAAGACACTCCTCTTCAGAAACTACCATACAACTCGAAAACCCTGAGGAACGTAAAGACACTGGGATTCTGGTGTAACCGAGTACAAGGTCACGAAGATGCTTCGGAAAAACTAAAGGAAACAATACCAGAACCAGAGATAGGAGCCATTTTAGACTAGCATCCACAATTCACAAAAGGCAAGCTGATTATCAAATAGCCTAGTTCATCATATCATTTCCTACATACCTAATAGAAATGTAAACATGTCTAAGCAACACCAATACTCATAACCCAGAACACATGTTATACATACTCCTTGTTTCACACGTTGCCATTCCAATTAAACAGAAGCACCAAAATGTTCCATACTTTACACACATAATCAAGGAAAAACCCATGTTCATATATATCCAGAAATGATCAATAAAATGTCTTAGAAAACACAAAACCAATTCAAAGAGTTGATTTAAGAAACATGACTCACCAATGGAAGTACTTAAGCCACCTATAAGCGAAAGGCCAACAGAACCCAACACTTGAGAATCCATCCCAAGCCCTCTTCAATGACGGCTCACGGTGAGCAGTAGAGGAGGGATGAACGGAGAACGATGGAGGAGCGACGAATGGTGGAAGGAGTGTGGCGGCCAGGAGATGGGGAAGCAGGGCTATGGATAACGGATCCAGTGCCGGACATATCCATAGAGGCGGAGGGCTTCGACTTCAGCAGGATAGATCTGTAGAGGCGCAGAAGGGCTTCTCGGCGGCGGAGAATGTCTCAGCGCAAGGAGATTCTCAACGGATTGGGCACTTCGTGGTGGTGGAGGGGCTTCGCTGATATGAATCTCCTTGCGAAGACTCACGATTTGCGGAATTAATATCTTTGGTCTAGTGAAAGGATCTGCAAACCCACACTATCTCGCACAAAATTCAGGAGTCTAGCCCTTGGGGTACGCTTAACTTCAGCTTGCTCTTTAACTAGCCCTCGGGATCAGATTACAAGGTTTATTGATACTTAACTATCCCTCGGGGTTAAGCAACAATGGAATAGCTCGCAAGCAAAGAGTATGAACTCAAAAGGTTGTATATTTGATTGATGAAAGGTTGTTATCTAAAAATAATGTTGAATACCACCCCTATTTATAGTACATAGGTATGGTCTTCAAAAAAATACAAATAAGAAACTGAAAATGATTATGGTAGCTTTAAGAAGCTAAAACTATATTTAACTAAACTACCTAAAACAAATGACTATATTTTCAAGATAAATCTTGAATTAATATTGCCTTATCTAATCTTACCAAATCTAATTCTAATCAAATCAGAACTGATTATTCTAACCACTAAAATAAATGCATGATCGAAACATTAATTCTTCCAAGGCCAACATGGTTGAATTAATGGGTCTTAATCTAAAATAAAATAAATGATCACACAACCTCATTAAAAAATCTAATAAATAAAAATAAATAAAGAAACTTAATTCGTATCATTCGCGGTGGGGGGCTTCTCGATAGTGGGGGCTTCGCGGTGGTGTGGAGTGGAGGGAGTGAGCCATCAAGGAAGAAGGTGTAGTTCCGCCTCGAGGAAGGGAGGTGCGGAGGGTTTCAACGAGAGAGATAACAGTTATTCCTTATATATGATGCAATTTTAAAGCCTGAGATTCAGTGTATCTAAGTATACTAATGGATTCAATTTATCAAAAATAAATTGGTTTAAATTTCATTTTTTATTGCAGAATTTTCAATAATTATTATATGGGAAAGTCTCAGGAAATGCGGTCTTTCCACAAACTTATGGACAGTCCACATGGGCATTTAACTTAAATGTTGTAATTTTTTATAAAATTTAAATGTTGCATTTTATAAGTTAAAACAAGTAATAAAATGTATTTGAAAGTGAAAATATAAAAATATATGATATAAAAAATATTTTCAAAAATTTTAAATTGTATGTAATTTAACAAATTCAGCATATAAGGTAAGAAATAAGTGGTTTGTCCATAAACTTATAGACAGACCACTTGTCAGGAGACCTACTCTTATTATATTACTATAAAGGCAACTTAGTTATTAGATACCGTTAAATTACTTATTAGCATTTATATATCAAAAGCCAATTAATGTTTGACCATTGATCAGTTAAAGTCAACAAAGTATTTCTATATAGAGAGAGAGAGAGAGAGAAAGTCAAGTAAAGTTTGGCTGTTGATTAGATAAAGCCAACCTAGTTATTAGTATTTATATATTGAAAGTAGAGTAAAGTTTGACCATTGATTAGTTAAAGTCAGCTTTGTTATTAGTGTTTATATATTGAAAGTCAAGTAAGGTTTGATCGTTGATTAGACAAAGTCAACCTAGTTATTAGTGTTTATATATGGAAAGTCGAGTACAGTTTGACCGTTGATTAGTATTTATATATAGAAAGTTAACTAAGGTTTGACTGTTGATTAGATAAAGTCAAACATTTTTTATTAGTATTTATCATATACTAATTCAAATAAAGTTTGACCGTTGATTAGTTAAAGTTAATTTTGTTATTAGTGTTTATATATTGAAAGTCAAGTAAAGTTTGACCGTTGATTAGACAAACTCAACCTAGTTATTAGTGTTTATATATGGAAAGTCGAGTAAAGTTTGACCGTTGATTAGTATTTATATATAGAAAGTTAACTAAGGTTTGACTGTTGATTAGACAAAGTCAAACATTTTTTTATTAGTATTTATCATATACTAATTCAAATAAAGTTTGACCGTTGATTAGTTAAAGTCAACTTTGTTATTAGTGTTTATTTATTGAAGGTCAAGTAAAGTTTGACCGTTGATTAGACAAAGTCAACCTAGTTATAGTGATTATATATAGAAAGTCGAGTAAAGTTTGACCGTTGATTAGTATTTATATATAGAAAGTTAACTAAGGTTTGACTGTTGATTATACAAAGTCAAACATTTTTTATTAGTATTTATTATATACTAATTCGAATAAAGTTTGACCATTGATTAGTTAAAGTCAACTTTGTTATTAGTGTTTATATATTGAAAGTCAAGTATAGTTTGACCGTTGTTTAGACAAAGTCGGCCTAGTTATTAGTGTTTATATATGGAAAGTCGAGTACAGTTTGACCGTTGATTAGTATTTATATATAGAAAGTTAACTAAGGTTTGACTGTTGATTAGATAAAGTCAAACATTTTTTATTAGTATTTATCATATACTAATTCAAATAAAGTTTGACCGTTGATTAGTTAAAGTTAATTTTGTTATTAGTGTTTATATATTGAAAGTCAAGTAAAGTTTGACCGTTGATTAGACAAACTCAACCTAGTTATTAGTGTTTATATATGGAAAGTCGAGTAAAGTTTGACCGTTGATTAGTATTTATATATAGAAAGTTAACTAAGGTTTGACTGTTGATTAGACAAAGTCAAACATTTTTTTATTAGTATTTATCATATACTAATTCAAATAAAGTTTGACCGTTGATTAGTTAAAGTCAACTTTGTTATTAGTGTTTATTTATTGAAGGTCAAGTAAAGTTTGACCGTTGATTAGACAAAGTCAACCTAGTTATAGTGATTATATATAGAAAGTCGAGTAAAGTTTGACCGTTGATTAGTATTTATATATAGAAAGTTAACTAAGGTTTGACTGTTGATTATACAAAGTCAAACATTTTTTATTAGTATTTATTATATACTAATTCGAATAAAGTTTGACCATTGATTAGTTAAAGTCAACTTTGTTATTAGTGTTTATATATTGAAAGTCAAGTATAGTTTGACCGTTGTTTAGACAAAGTCGGCCTAGTTATTAGTGTTTGTAAATTTAAAGTAAAGTAAAGTTTGACCATTGATTAGTTAAAGTCAGTTTGGTCACTAGTCGAAGGTAATGGTAAATAAAAAGAAATCGTGAGAGTCTACGGGAGTGGGAACATTGTCCCACTCCCGTGATACAATGAAACCTACTAAACTACCCCTGATCTAGATGGTACAATCAGGTGGCCCAAAAAAATATCGTGGGAATGTACGGGAGTGGGGACATTAGCCCACTCCCTTTATACATGTTACCTAAAATACTACCCCTGATCTAAATGTTACAACCAGATGACCAAAAGAGGCTAGTCCCGTCGTGATGACTGGGCCTTGTGGAAACCATCCATGGAAAAATATTACAACCCATCGTGGTGACCGGGGCCTGTATAAGCCATCCCTGAAAAACAGAGGGGCAGGAGAACAAACTCACTAGCCTCCTCGCTCCATGTTACATCCATGCTACCGGTGGTGTGAACCGGCTCTTGCGCCGTGGTTTGCTCCCCACGGGTGTCTTCAACTCCGAGAGTGGTCTCGGTCTTCCAATGAATGAAGTAGTATGACCTGTCCTCCTAAAAGGGATTTCACACCGCTTCTACCATGTACACCTCTAAGATGAAGATAAAGAGGTGTTATTAGCCTTCGATAACGGTCTCTGGATGAGGGCCGAGGCTTTCTCTTTGGGGTTGGGGGCAGTTTGACCATATTCCATTGTGCTCCCAAGTGTTCTCCGCGGATAGACCTCCTAGGCTTAAGAGACCAGGCATGACTTCTACCGCGCATGCCCCGCGTAACGGTTTTGTAACCGTTCTTTCCATTTTAGGCAAATTGACAGCCTGATGTCATTTTACACTTTTCAGTGCAGCACAGGCAAATAGCGCAACCGTTAATTCCAAGTGATACCTAGCAAGGGGTTAATTAATTTGCGTACGCAGAATTAATTTACCCCCTACCCGACCTACATGGCCATGCTACTACCATGGGAAATCCTTTCAGCCATATGGAGAAAAACTGCTATGTTTTCTTTTCTTTTTTTTTGCGAACCCCTTCGAGGGTAATACCCCTTCGAGTGCAGAGCCCCTTCGAGGGCAGAGACCCCTTCGAGGGTATGACCCCTTTGAGGGTAATACCCTTTCGAGGGCATAGCCCCTTCAAGGGTATGACCCCTTCGACGGTATGACCCCTTCGAGGGCAGAGCCCCTTCGAGGGTATGACCCCTTCGAGGGCAGAGCCCTTTGAGGGTATGACCCCTTCGAGTGCAGAGTCCCTTAGAGGGTATTTCACCTCCGAGGGCAGTGCCCCTTCGAGGGTATAGCCCCTTCGATACCTCCAGCACTCGAATGCCCCCATGGAGCACTCGAACACCTCTAGCACTCGAAAGCCTTCCTCGAGCACTCGAACACGTCCAGCACTCGAAAGCCTTCCTCGAGCACTCAAAACACCTCTATCACTCGAATGCCTCCCTCGAGTACTCAAAAACCTTGGACACTCGAATGCCCCCTCGAACCAACATTCTAACCACCTACCCTCGAGGCCCTTAAAATACTATTCGAGAGTCATTTTGGCCTTCCCTCTAACCATCCATGAACCCTCGAACCATCCTTCAGCCGTCGACCATCCTTCAACCCTCAAAACAACCCGTCAACCCTCGAACCACCTTCCTCTCTAACCACCCTTTGACTCTCGAACCATCCTTCAGCCCTCGAACCATCCCTCAGCCCTCGAACCAATCCTCAACTCTCAAACCACATACCCTTCCCCAACTACCCTTCAACCCTCGAGACTGCCAGTTGTTAGCTGACTTGTCGGACTACGTATTTTCAGCGTCGTTGAGTTACCGGAGTCTCGAGCACTCGAACACTTCCAACTCTTAAATGCCCCTGTCCATCTATCCTCAAACCAGCCTTCAGCACTAGAATGCCCTTTTGATCACTCGAACTCCCACTTCCCTCGAATTCCCCTTTCAGTGCTCATGGACAAACTCGAGGACAAATGAAGCAAATTCCTTGAACTGTCCCTCGAGGGCAAACATACCACCCCTCGAATGGCCCCAGCACATGAACACTCCAACACTCGAATGCCCCCTTGGAGAACTCGAACACTTCCAACTCTCGAATGCCCCCGTCGAGCACTCGAATGCGTTCAGCACTCGGAAGCCTTCAGTATTCGAATACGTCAGTCCGTCTATCCTCGAACCCCGAACCCTCAAAGTATCCTTCGACCCTCAAAGCATCCTTCAACCCTCTAACCATCCTACCCCCAGAACCATCTTAACCCTCGAACCACCCACCCCCGAGCGACTTTTTTTTTAGACTGGTCTGGCGTTCCAAATGAAGTTGTAAAGGCCGGTTCTACCATATATACACCCATATTTAATATGGTGATGTGGCCTTTAAAAGACGTTCTCCAGGCAGTCCAGGGGCCAAACGCATGACCCTCGACCCCACCATGTAGATGTCTGCATCTGTTCTTACCTGCAAAGAAATGTTTACCTCCCGGGTGTGGTTCCAATGCCCTCCATATCGATGTTGTGCCAACTGTTAGGGAAGGATCCCTATCTAGAACAGCATTTCGTGCAGGAATAATCTGTTGAGGATGAGGTAGCAGTCCTTTTGGAAGAGCTTGAAAGCCCTAGCCGAATCCGGGCGAAGTCTTTTTTTGAGAACTCTGTTCCTTTCACTCCACATGTAGTACACTGTGGCTGTCAGCGCCAATGGACCCATCTTTCTTTTCAATTTCGATCCTCTTACCTGTCTTCTGATCCATTTATCTGAGGCTGCAATGGAAGTAGTGGCTCGTCTCAATCCAATCCAGTTTCGCACTCTATCCCATACTGGTTTAATGAAACCACATTGGAAGAACAAGTGATCGTGTGTCTCTACATCGGAGCGACATATGCAGTAGATGTGGTCTGTGGGTTCATCATCTCCTCCGTGGTACCTGTCCTTGGTTTGAAGACGACCAAGCGAGGCAAGCCATGTAATGAAGAAAAACTGGGAGGTATCGATCCACGCCAAATTGATTTGAAGAATCTTAGCCTTGGGAGGGTGGGTATATCATACAAGTGAGGGTAAGTAAACTTGTGGAAATGATCATGAGCCATCGCCGTGAATTTACCAGATCCTGACCAAACCGCCAACAAGTCGATGAGTGTTTCACTTGAGCGACCACACATGATTACTAGGTTGTCCCGGAGTTCACACAGATTCGTGAAGTAGAGTGAAAACTTCTCCAAGATTCTGCCACAGGGAGCCCTTGGGTGTACACTCCATATATTGCTCGTGCTCAGGAACTGTGAATGGACCCATTTGATCCAGAGTGATTCCTTTTGTGAGTGTATATCCCATAGCTGTTGTGCGAGGATGGCCATATTCCATATCTTGAAGCCACGAATTCCCAGACCCCCATTACTCCTCGGAGTACAAAGCCTTTTCCAGGAAACCATTTTCTGTTTCTTGTCTCCCCACGGGAAATGTTTGCTTTTTTGTTCTAGTGAATCTATGACATTACCCTGGATGATGAAGTGTTGTATCCAGAATCTAACAATTCCCTAGACCACGGATTTTATGAGTTCCAGTTTTCCCCCATAAGATAATGTATGACCTTTGAATCTTGCAATTTCCTTGTCGACGCTGTCGAGAAGCGTATAAAACTGAGAGACCTTCAATTTACTGGAATTCAACGGGATGCCCAAGTACCTGACCAAAAAGGTAGCCTACGGGATACCTGTGAAGCTTAAGTCCACCTTTATACCTACTCCGAAGAATTGCGACTTTGCGGCATTGATGGCTAGGCATGAGGTCTATTGGAAATGATTTAGAACAGATATGATGGTATGAACAGAATTTTGGTCTGCCTTCAAAAAAAGCATCAAGTCATCCGCAAAAGCCAGATGGGTGATTTTTAGGTGTTCACATCTCGGGTGATAGGAGAACGGAGTGGTTTTTGCCCTGTTTTTCAGTAGCCTGGAAAGGTATTCCATAAAAATGACAAATAGTAGGGGAGATAGGGGGTCATCTTATCGAAGTCCCCTTTTGGTTTTGAATAAGTCACATATTTTGCCATTTATCGAAATGGAGAAAGTCAATGTTGTTACGCATTCCATAATTCTATCAACCCATGCTTACGGGAAGCCTAGGCCATTTAGTACCTCCTGTATGAAATCCCAGGAAACAGTGTCGAATGCCTTTGCGAGGTCTACCATAATCATACAGCGGAGAGAGGATTGTGAGAGTCCGTAGCCCCGCACCAGCTCTTAGGCCATCATGACATTATCAGAAAGTTTCTGTCCCTTTACAAACGCTGCTTGGCAGGGGTCAATGAGGCCGGGAAGGAGAGGATCGATTCTATTGGCGATGACTTTGGAGATAACCTTGTAAATGATATTGCAGCAGAAGATGGGTATAAAGTCAGCCACCCTTAGGTTGTCTTCTTTCTTGGGTATAAGTGCAACAGCGGTATGATTTAGCCTTTTTTGCAGTTCACCGGTGCAGAAGAATTCCAAGACCGATTCTGTGACATCCTGGCCCACAATCTCCCATTGACTCTTGGAAAAAGCCGCAGTGAAGCCATCAGGGCCCGGTGCTTTGTCATCGGACATGGACAAAAGGGCAGACTTTATTTCATATCTTTCAATATATTGGCTCAGTGTTGCTCTCTCCATATTGGTAAGTAAGGGGCCTGAATGGATTATATCTGGGTTGATTGGTGTACGTGGAACATCTGTACCGAATAAGCCCTTGTAAAACTCCGCAAGTAATGCCCTTTTTTTCTTGCTGGATGTGACTATCCTTTCATCAGCGTCCAGGATTGCCGGGACTCCGCCCCCTTTCCTGTTGGCCAACAAGCCATGGAAAAAACTTGTGCCCTTATTCGCCAAAGTGACAAAGTTTATTCTTCCCTTTTGGGATAGGAATTTCGACTCTGCCGTGTAGAAGAGCAAAGCAGTTTGCTTGAGAACAGTTAGTTGATGTACCAGTTCATGTGATGCATTCTTCGGCGTTAAACTTTTCAAAGCGTTTGCGTACTCTATATCTGCTCTTTTTGCCTTTTCGGAAATGTGGTGGAAGTCAATTTTCCCCAGATCCTTAAGGGGTTTCTTCAGTATTTGTAGCTTGCGGCATAATACATACTGTTTGACCCTTGTATCACTGGTGACCAGTGATCATGCACTACCCGTTTGCACCTCGGATGCACGTTCCACATATTTTGATACCTGAAGGGTCTGTTTAGCTGCTCTATATCTTGCGCTAAAGCAATTACAAAAGGTAGGTGATCCGAGAGGGTGGATCCAGGAAGAAAGGTGGTACGACAGGAGTCTTCATCCCATTTGTGATTCAGGAGAACGCGGTCCAGTTTGCGCCTAATTGTGATATCCGCATTGTGCCATGTTAAGTGATCCCCGATTGCTGGAGCGTCTCTCAGACCACAGGCAGTACAAGCTTCTTGAAATTCTCTCATTTGGTAGACCCCGGGGGATGTGCTACCCATATGATCATTGACACTGAGGATGCAGTTGAAATCACCAAGAACCATCCATGGTGAGTCAAGGTTTGCACCATATCGCTTCAACTCTGCCCAAAGGGGCAGTCTGTGTAATCTTCCCCCACTGTTTCCATACGTATAAGTGCAAAGAAATTGCACATTCAATGATAGGTTCCGTACTCTAAGGTGGATCAGCTGCGCCATTTTTCCCGTTATCTCAACAAAACATTTTTTGGGGTCCCAAACAATAAGAATTCTGGAGTTGGGTGACAATTCAAAATTGTGGGTGTATCTCCATCCTTTGAGACTCCTCATGAAGTTGTTCAGTGTTCGTTCACTTGCCTTTGGTTCCAGAATACCTAACAGACCGACATTATTTTCAGAGATGATGTTCTTTGCACATCTCCTTTTTTCAGGGGCACCAAGGCCCCGTATATTGAGTATTTCTATATAGAGAGAGAGAGAGAGATAGAGTCAAGTAAAGTTTGACCGTTGATTAGACAAAGTCAACCTAGTTATTAGTGTTTATATATTTAAAGTCGAGTAAAGTTTGACCATTGATTAGTTAAAGTCAGCTTTGTTATTAGTGTTTATATATTGAAAGTCAAGTAAGGTTTGACCGTTGATTAGACAAAGTCAACCTTGTTATTAGTATTTATTATATACTAATTCAAATAAAGTTTGACAGTTGATTAGTTAAAGTCAACTTTTTTATTAGTGTTTATTTATTGAAGGTCAAGTAAAGTTTGACCGTTGATCAGACAAAGTCAACCTAGTTATTAGTGTTTATATATTGAAAGTCGAGTAAAGTTTGACCGTTGATTAGTATTTATATATAGAAAGTCAACTAAGGTTTGACTGTTTATTAGACAAAGTCAAACATTTTTTATTAGTATTTATCATATACTAATTCAAATAAAGTTTGACCGTTAATTAGTTAAAGTCAACTTTGTTATTAGTGTTTATATATTGAATGTCAAGTATAGTTTGACCGTTTATTAGTCAAAGTCGGCCTAGTTATTAGTGTTTATATATTGAAAGTAAAGTAAAGTTTCATTGTTAACTTGTTAAAGTTGTATTTATGTATACTAAATCAATTGAGGGTTGAACGTTAATTAGTTAATGTAAACAAGATTTATTCTTATTTGTATATATTAGGTCAGTAAAGGTTGATCGCTGATTAATTTAACTTAACTTAGTTATTAGTTAAATTCAACAAAAGAAGTGAACGATTTTGAAAGTTAAAAAAAAAAAAGCTTAGACCGGCTGCTCAGCTGCTCTTAGCTCATGAAATTTCTGGGAAGATCATTTGAAATTTTTGCTCAATTTTTAGAATTCTTTGGCGGAAAAATAGAACTTTAAAAAATTTCGACAAATATTTATAAGTTTTTGGCGGGAAGATAGAATTTTTAATTTTTTTGGCGGGAACTTTTTTTGAAGATTTCTTTGGCAGGAAAATTTTAAAATTTTTAGCACCAATTTAAACCAATGCTATTTGGTTCCAAAACCGGTGCTATTTTTTTATTTTTAGCACCGGTTCAAACCGGTGTTATTTTCTTCCAAAATCGGTGCTGTTTTTTACTTTTTAGCATCGGTTAGAAAAAGCCGGTGCTAATTTTTTCAAAACCGGTGCCATTTGAAAATTTTTGGCCATTTGTTTGGCAGGAAAATGAATTTTGATAAATTTTAGCACCGGTTTTTCAAAACCGGTGCTATTTTGAATTTTTTGGAGGGAAGATAGAATTTTACAAATATTTGGCACCGGTTTTTAAAAACCGGTGGTAATATTTTCAAAACTAGTGCTACTTTAAAATTTTTGGCTATTTCTTTGGCGGGAAAATGAATTTTGATAATTTTTAGCACCGGTTTTACAAAATCGGTGCTATTGTTTACAAAAACTGGTGCTAAGTTTAAATTTTTAGCACCAGTTTTAAAAACCGTTGCTATTTTTTATTTTTACTAAAATCGGTGCTATTTTGAATTTTTTGGCGAGAAGATAGAATTTTACAAATGTTTAGCACCGATTTTTAAAAATCGGTGCTAATATTTTCAAAACCAGAGCTATTTTAAAATTTTTGGCTATTTCTTTGGCAGGAAAATAAAATTTTCAAATTTTTAGAAACCGGTGCTAATGTTTTCCAAAATCGGTGTCATTGTAAAATTTAGCACCGGTTTTTTAAAAACCGGTGTTAAAATTAAAAAATCGGTGTTAAATTAACACCGGTTTTAAAAACCGTTGTTAAAAAAAACCGGTGTTATGAGATTTTTAGCATCGGTTTTAAAAACTGGTACTAACATAAAATTCATACAATGAAATTATGGCCTAGTATGAAAAGATATGTCATAACAATGAAATCTACTAAACAAATCCACAAATCAAATTCAACACCCTCAAATTGTTCATGAAGCTAAAACCATCAAGATCATAAATGTTGACTCTATGGTAATTGTGACTCGAAGTCATCTTCAAGATCACCCGTAGATGTTTATAGGTCAAGAAGGGGATGGTGGGTGGAAGCAAGATGGCGTTTGTACGCCCGTTGTCTTTTCTTCATCTTCATTATCCTGGCTTTGATTTTTGAAAACTCCTTGGGAACCCACTTGTAAACATTTTGCACAGCCCTTAGATAAGCCTTCCCCTCATTTACAGCTTCTAAACAACATTGAAAAAAAAGATCATAAGTTAAATATTTATAACATAAAGAAACTACAATTGAACAAAAAAAATCACTTACCATTATCCACTCTGGGTCTTTTCCTTGGCTCTCTTTCCTCTATATCCCGGTAGTACCATTTTCCATTGACCAACACCATTCTCCTATTTTTGAAATAGGTCTTGTCAAAGTAATTTGGTGCTTTCTCCTCATCGGTAATTGTCGACCCCTCAACTCCCCTCAATATTTTTGTGATCAAATTCCCATAAGGGAGGCTCCTCACTACCCTAGTCGATGTCCCACTATAAAGCATGTGCCTAAATATCGCTGCCCCCGGGTTTATTCTCCTACCTTCCATTATGAGATAAAACAACATCAAGGCACCATAGTTGGGCTCGATCAAGTGTCCGGGCGTGGGAACAAAGAATCTAGCAATCATCTCATAGACAATGTGTGAATCTACGGGTAGAACTTTCAGTTTAAAAGTCTCCGGCTTACCTAAATCCCATGTATCACGGGAGAAGTACTTAACATTGCATTGGATAGGATCAATGTATGGGGGTTCAGCTACTAATGGCCATCTTTCCCTTAAGTAACAATCATCCAATGAACCATCGGTGTCTTCGGGATATACATCTCCCGGAACTGTATAGGGGCAATCTAGGGCTGCATTCAAAGTCCACTCACTAATTATAATGTCAATTTCCCCAACCCTAGTTGAATAGTCACCATTCACGTCTCTAAAATTGCTATAGAATTGACAGCATAAATCAAAATAAGCTGATTTAACAAGCCCTAACAAAGTTTCAACGTGTTGGCCTTTAAGCTTGTCCAACAGGTCAACTAAACCAATTCTCACAACCTCATTAAAATAAAAAAATGTAGGGTTCTATTAATTTACCCTTATCATGTACAATGTTATACCTAGATTGTGCAGGCAAAGACACAAATTTTACGGTATCATACCCGGGGTTATTGCCGGCCGATTGAGATTGGGGGATGCGATGAGAACCACCTTTAGCCATTGGAATTTGAATCCCCTTGAATATGCTTAAAG
This sequence comes from Rubia yunnanensis, assembly GCA_037428765.1. Taxonomy (NCBI): domain Eukaryota; kingdom Viridiplantae; phylum Streptophyta; class Magnoliopsida; order Gentianales; family Rubiaceae; genus Rubia; species Rubia yunnanensis. The sequence goes on from CM075063.1 coordinate 68,222,433, forward strand.
AACATGATGCACCAATCTGCTCTCCGAACTCAAAAATTGCCTTGGGGTTTGAATTTGGGGGAATTGTTATTACGTTCAGATTTTTGTGTTGCCTTTTTTTATATAGTTAATTTTTTCCGAGTTTGGAACCGTTATTCGGCCCTTTATAAATAAGGGTTGATCAGGTTCTGAGTGAGGAACCTATTAATGGCCCCAAAAAAACACAAGTTTTTTAAACAGATTTGCCTCGGAAATGTCAACTGAACTCGGAACCTGAATCGACCCTTTACTCTATTCAACTCCACTTTTATTTTCAAGCTCAAAACCCCAAATAGTCCCTTCACTCTGTTCAAAACCTCCTCTCTTACGAGTTTAGAAACTGATCCGGACTATAATATTGAAGAGTCGAATGAATTACGAACTCGGAACCCATTCCTTCCCAATGGTCAAATTTTGATTCTTAAGGGATCATACATTCATTAATAAAAACTTACTCAAATTATCAATATATCTATGACTGAATTACCATTGACGAATTTTTCTAATAAAGGATTCATCAAGACATTAATATTTTCGCACCAAATATTTTTTCATTACCCACTTAATACAAACCTTATGAAACACTTCTAGTCTCAAACTTCTTTGTCAAATACAAACCATCTAACATTTTTAAAAATATAACCACGTCAAAAAAGTGCTTCAATTCCATCTTGTAATCTAGCACGAGCCGAACATGTGCTCTATCTCGGCGTCCGCACGATTGTCTTCATCGCCACCACTTGCATCACTATCCTAGAACTCCGGATCCAAGTTTTGAGGCTCTTATCCTCACTTAATTTGAGATGGATTCCCTAAACTTCAAAGAAGTGTTCTTGCTGTGCCTCCGCTCTAGCCAAAATAGAGGAGGTCTCTTCATCATCGCCACGAGTGCAATTGAAGTAGCGACCAAGTGTCATCTTCCAGTTGCTTTGGGAACCTACTCAACAAAGGGAAATTTACAATGTGAAATTATCAATAGTAGCTACAAAAATAAAATTTCTTGAATCATAAAAGATAGTTTCAGTCAAACACTGACTAGATCCCAATCCGAATGCTCTTTCAACTTCTACCACCCTTGCCCTTTTGGCATTCTTTGCTTTATCTCTAGGCACAACCCAAGGATCCCATTTAAAGTTTGGCACCTTGATGTAGGCCCTTGTGATAAAACCACGCCTCGTCACAATACTCTTGTCAGAGAGGGCGGTCTTTTAATTGCACACCGGCCTTCTTTATCATTTCAGTAATCAAGTCACCATATGGGAAATCCTTTTTCTTAGCATTAGCAGCCTTTAGCTTACTCATCAATATGGTAGCAAATACGTGAGGCCTAATTATGGAATTCAAGTTTCCACTTGTTTGAGGTGAAGGTTGGTGTTTTAAAACCCTAGTATTTTTAGTAGTTACACAAATGGTTCCTCAATAAGGGGAAAAGTTTGATTTCTTTTGTTATTTAGCAGGTTTAGTAATGTTACTTTGTGATAACATTGTGATCGTCATTTTGAATTAATTGCTTATAGTGTAAATATAATGATAGTTATTCCCGTGCCAAAAATAATATTATATCCATTGAAATTGTTACTAATGTGGTATATTATTAATATAATATGTATTTTATAGTTAGAGTCATAATTTAGTGGCAATTCTTTGGATGTAGGTTCAATCATGTCTACAAAAAGGACTTGTGAAGATATGTCGCGTTCACAAAATAGCCACCCCTAAACTTCGGCATTTGGTTGTTATGATGACAATGATGGATCCCATGAGGTAGGGATAGGAAAAACCCATTGTAGAACATTAGAACGTAGGATAGACAGAAAAGAGGTCACCCGATTAGTTTTTAATAAGTCGGGAAAATATTTTTCCAAAGAGCGTGCAAAATGGTCTAGTTGGGTAGCAAAAGTCGGTATAACAAGGGTGGACATAAAGTACGATAGTTGGCACAAGGTGCCCCAGCACTATAAGGAGACCCTATGGATAAAGTGCAAGTTACCGTTTTTTTTAAAAAAAATTAACTGTTTTTGAAATTTCCCACCTTAATTATCCCATACCCTAGTTGAAAAAAATAGCTCTCACTAATCGTACCATCCCATTTTTATGCATCCCACTAGAGACCATTCGAAATCAATGCACCGGATATGACATTTCTAAAAAAGATGACGATGACCATGATGTGCAAGAGTTGGCGAGAGCGCAAATACACTTTGTCACATGACTATGTATTTTCTTCAGAGAAGGGTGATCAGTCGTGGATAACTTACACGTACATTCAACCGGGGAGTTGGGAGGTCCACAAGAGAAAGGCTTTGGAGAATGTATCTAATGTTAGTAAAATAGTCATGACTTTGACAAGAATTTAGATGTACTTGTCTTTAGTCAAGTCTATCATCTAACAAGCATGCGCAAGGTATAAGGCAGGAAACAAAATGCAATGCCAGTTTGAATCTGATTCCTCATTGTTTGAACCGTGGGGGGTATAGATTGGCGGCTCTCAAGTACGTTGAAGAACGTCTTGAGATGGATGTTAAAATGCAATCGAGGCGAGAATGACTAAAAAGGAGGAAAGGGCTACGATACAACTTATGGATGTGGAAGACATAGAGAGAGGTGTGATCTTTTCCTCAAATGCCGGCATAATAGGAAAGGATTATACGAGAAGCCTGAAGAAAAAGAACTAGCGGAACAAGTGGTAAACCCAAGCCCTACATCTGTTTTTTGAAATCCTAATAATAGTGTACATTTTACCAATGATTTATGTTCTGCAATTCATGTATTTGAAATACTTAGGAGAAGTTGAAGAATGATGTATTGGAAGGGAAATTCATACCCACGTTAAAGAAGGGCATCCTTTCTGTGGCTACCAACAAACCTGACCATCCGGTTTATGTTAGGGGAGTGGGTGGGTACTTGAACCAACTTGAGGCATTTGGAACTACTCGGTACTATAGGCATGCACAGCCATCGCGTGTCCACACTTTGTAAAAACACGCCCTTGAACAAGAGAAATGAATAACGCTACAAGACATGCTAATTCGAAAGTTGATCCAACACACTGGTCTCGTGCTTCCTGAGAATTTAGATGATTTTACACCCAATTGGACACTACCATCAAGAGGTTCGCACCACTCACCAAAAGATGTTGAGGTCAATCAGGAGGCAATCATTGAAAGTCCGCCAAATGAAGTCGACAACCACGACAAGGTCATTCTCGCTGGTGATAAAAAGGTAAACCTTTAAGATTTATCAAATATTTAATTCAAAGTCTCCAAATAAAATTTAACTAATGTAGTTAGTGTTATTTAGGGCTCACTTATGTGTGAGTTATACATATATGTAGGCATAGGTGATAGTCCACTTCATGTAGTCGATGGAGTTTTGCATGAGTTAATGAAACATCATCATAGCAAACCAATTCCAGAAGGTTTTTCATGAGTCTCTTTGAAAAAGACATTGGTGAATGGTGCCGCATTGTCATTTTTGGATAGAGAATACATGAATGTTGATTCTTCTTGCGGCATATTTCTTTTGTGGCCGCGTTGACTACTATATGCCGATCCCATAAAGGATCGCCATTTGAAAGTCAAACGGCCAACAACACTAAAAGCACTCAAAAGTACACCAAAGAAGGTCAAGACTTCACCTAAACCATCTACACTACACCCAAACCGGTCCAAAAGGAACCCAAACCAGTTCAAATAACATCGGACAAGATGAGACAACCACTTCCAAGGGCACAAGTCCTTAATGACGCACTACACTTTGTAAGAGTGTTATACACATGGCTTTAACCACATCAACACAACTTAACATACTCATTCACAGGAAACAATGGCGTATTTTGGGCCAAAAGAGACATCGTCGCGATGTGGAGTGATTTCGAGGACCTCTTGAAATGTGAGCAAGTTAATCAGACAATAATGTTCATATACATCTTGTGGGTAAAATTTATATTTACATATTAAATTCATGTTTACTATTTCATTTTCTCTAGTTTTTCACGACTAATGCAAAATATTTCATAATTTCGAGGTACATGTATTATATGTACAATCAAAAGAAGGAGTGGGTCAGATACATGGGCCCGGTAATGACTTAAGAGGTCGGTTATACAATCCGAGAGAGAATCAACTACATTCGCAAAAACCTTGGTAGAATGGATAATAAATATCCATTACGCCCTACATTGAAAGGTTATATTTAGAATATTCATTAGGTTCGACCACATCATTTGTACACTCTATTTTTATACAGGGATCATTGGAGATTGATCATCATTGTTCTAGAAAAAAAGCGTGTGTATAGGATGGATCCATTGCACTTACAACCATCGGACTCATTTGTCAAGATTTTGGAGTCCACTATGGAGGACAATAGCGAAGATGATGAAAACAAATTTCAGGTGGTCAAAATCAAGGTATAATATGTTATGTATAAGTTGCTCCATTTTTTTCCAAGGAGTGTGGCTATTACATAATGTTATATGCAATAGAGTGCACGGAGGCCGTGAACTTGGATTTACTTGAGATTGATAAGGTAATTGTACATTTTGTCATAATAGACATTAGTAGTATCTACATGTCAATAATAATATTTACAACTTACTCGCTATGCAAATAGGTTTTTGGAAAGTCAACAAAGTCATATTCGAAATAAGATATCAACACTGCTAGGAATTGTTTGGCTAGGCATCTCATTGTCAACCGCTCACATCTTCTTGTGAATCCTAACTTGGTAGAGTAACACAATTTAGGTAACTGGTTGTGATGTAAAGCTTTTGAATAGAATTTGATTGAATTTTGTTCCTATCTATAGATTATTGCTTTGTTATCATTTTCTATAAATTTTTGTTAGCTCGTAGAAGAATTGCATGTATTGAGTTACATTTTTGGTTATTGAAAGAGGCCTAATTTGAGCCGAAAATTCAATGAAAATTGGTTTTACCCATTGGAGCCGAGTTTACTTCCGAACTCGTAACTTAAATCTGCCTTACAAAATCAAAGAGCCGATCCAGTTTCCAAACTCAGAAGCAGAATATTATCAACAAAAAAAAGCCACAAATATTACAGAGTTGGCCCAGAAATGTGACTCGATCAAGGAACCGAACGTTCCAATGGAGCCAATTATTACTTTCAATATAGGAACACAATAAAGGCGGTTCAGTTCCAAACTCGAAACAACTAGGCCGGTCCAGCCAGATGACTAACTAAGGTGGTTATAAACCGCCTTTATTTTAGGTTCCAAATTTGGAACCTCTGCCAGGGCCGAGGAAGAGTATGTAAGTTCCGAGCTCGGAACCTATTTAAGGTGGTTCCACCGACCTTTTTAAGGTGGTTCATAACCACCATAAATCATTGTTTTTAAAGGCAATTCTCGAAACTACCTTTAATCGATTGGTATTAAAGGCACTACTAGAGATGGCACTTTAGTCCGATAGAACCGCCTTTAATTGCTCCTCCCTCCATTAGTAATTTTGTTGTTTAAATAACTGAAGAATGTTTCAATATCATATATTTATTTGATATTCATATAATACTACAATTTTTACATTTTAATATAATTAAAAATTCTTATATCTAATGAAAATAAGTCAACTAATATTGTTTATATTTATTCTCTGATATTAATGCTCATACTGAATAGAGTCTGTGATGGAGATGCCATGACGAATACCACCATAAATGAAGATATTTCACGTCTTGATCAAATATTTAAAGGTTATGTTCGGGATCCTCTAAGTGACATGGCGAAACCTATGACTAGGTCAATGACTAAGCTTAGGAATGCTACTTTAAATGCTTTGATTGATTGCCTTTGTGATGAATAATTGAAGAAGGATTCATTATCGACATCTTGGATTTATTGTTCAAGACTTTCGAAGAATTGAAGACATCATGAAGAATACTAAACTCTTTTTCCCATTGGATTTTTAATGAGGTTGTGCGACCACTGTAAAATATTGTAAAACTATTTCATTTTGGGTTTATGAACTAACAGTTCATCCATGTGGGCCTTGAAGAGCAAAATTTCAAAAATACAGTCCATTAGGGTTTAGTATATTCAATTTTATTCTGATTAGAATTAGATTTGGCAAGATTAGATATGGCAATATTCATCCAAGGTGTGTCTTGGAAGGATACGACCAACTGTGTCTATTATACGGCCATGTGTGTATTTTAGGTATTTTAGTTAGATATGGTTTTAGCTTCTTAAAGCTGTCATAAGTCAATTCAGTTTCCAATTGTGATTAGGGTTTTTGGCAAAATCTACCCCATAAATAGGGGGCTTGTCCAACTAATTTCACACATTTTTATCAATCAAATATACAAGCTTTTGAGTTCATAATCTTTGCTTGCAAGCTATTTTATTGTTGCTTAACCCCAAGACCTAGTTAAGTATCAATAAAACTTGTAATTTGATCCTGAGGGCTAGTTAGAGAGCAATTCGAAGTTAGGCATATCCCGAGGGCTAGACACCTGAATTTTGTGCGGCACAATAAGGGTTTGCGAGTTCCCTTATTTTTTCAAAGATCTTAATTCCGCACTCCAGCTTATTCGCAAGGGGATCGTATCAGTTGGTATCAGAGCCAGGTTAAAGATTTACTGGAGGCCGAAGAAAAATAAAATAAAATCAGGGGTTCCGAGTTTCGTGCTTTATTTATTTTTGAATTTTTTAATTTATAAACTCTTTCGTGTTGTATTATAACTATGTTTGTTTGATCTTTCTTATCAGGAATATTGAATCTAGAGTCAAAGGACGTCGAAGGGTTCAATAGATAGAATATTTCAGTATTACTATCTGTCTTCACCTTCATCAATCGAGTCAGGAGGTCGTCAAAGGATCTGAGCGTTAACAAGTATTATCCATCTTCACCTCCTAGTTAGTTTCATATTTTTTAGGTAACTTAAACAGTTTATGTGCTTGTGATATTTTCGCCAACTCTTCTGAAAATTATTGCATGCTCATAATCCTAATTGTTTTCTTTATCGTTCTTTGATATTGTGATCTTGAATTGTTCTTTGATTCTTGATTACACCTTATTCAAAAAAAATAGAGCCTTTTGTCTTTTTCCAAAAATATAGGATCAAATTCTTGATCCTTACGATCATGAATACCTAGAAGTTCATCTAAATCAAGAGGAAGTTGTCGCAGTTTTCTTATTCCAAATTTTGTATAGGAGATTTTTGTTCCACAACTTTTCAAAATTAAAAAACAAAAAGGTAGAATGTTTTTGGGTTTCTCATAAATTAGGATTTTAAAATTGGAATTTTGGTGCAGATTTGCAATTTTCAAAATTTGGGGCTGTTTTGCAATTTTCAAAAATTTGGGAATTGTGCATGGTTTTGAATTCTTGGGGAATAATATTCTGATTGTTATTGTTATATTGAGTGGAAAAATCAAATTTGTGGCTGAAAAGGAAAGAAAGAAAAAGAAAATTTGATTTGAAAAAGGAAAAGAAAATTCAAAATCTTAATTGGAAGAGGAAAATGAAATAAAAGCGAATTGAGAGAGGGATTTTGATCTGAATTTTCAACTTGGGGGACAAGTAAGTCATTAAAATCCTTTACCACAAGGGATTTTGATTTGAATTCCTATTCCAATTTTTTTCGGAAAAATTTCTTGAATTTTCGGAACCTATTTGTTCCTATATAAAGCCTTCTTGATTTGATCATAACTTCTTCAATACATCTCTGATTCGTGCCATTCAAATTGATTTTTGTTTCTTATTCTCTAATTAATTTGGAATTAATTTGGAATTTTGGATCGCAGAGCCCAATTTTGAGTTTATATATTTTTAAATTTCAAAATAAGCAGTACGCATCTCCATATTTTGCTTTGAATTACGGTGAATTGATCAATTGCCCTTGCATTAGACCTTGCCTTGTGAGTTGTGAGTGTTGTACACTTGGTGAGCGACATTACCAAACAAAAGGGAGGGGGCAATTTTTACACTAACCGTTTATTTTTCTTAGCAGTTTAGCGAAGATGGAGGACGAAAATCTATTGGTCCTGCCTTTTGTTAGCAATCCTAAAAATTTCCATTGACGAACACTTCTGATGGATGGTGCGGTAATCATCCATGAGAAGAGGCTCCAGATAGTTTGGAGCGACATCAAATTAATCCTAATGAAGCCAATGTCCTAATCGGTTTGTTGTCGCAATAAATGCACTTATGAGTGAGGTGCAGAGATTGGCAAGAAAAGATGACAGCATGGCACTGCCTACACCTACATCATCGGTTAAGAGGGAAGAAAATCTGAAATATGTCTGCCAATTCAATGGTTTTGGCAGTTCAGATGACTATTCTAATGATGGTTCGGTAAGGCGATCAAACCACAGATCTTCTAGGAGGCATCGCCACAGTAAATATCAATCCCAAAGGAGAGTGAAGAGTAATTTGGGATCTATTTTGGGTTCAAATGATGCTCAAGACATCAAAAGGTTAGAGTATGACATCCCTCGATTTGATGGTCAACACAATCCGATGAAGTATTTTGATTGGGAGCGACAGATTGAGAATCTGTTTGATCTCAATAATTATTGGGAAAAAGAAAATTTCAAGGTGGTGCAGTATTCTTTCACTCACTATGCGGATGAATGGTGGAAAAATAAAAAAAAGTCACGATATCTTGCCGGAAAGAAACCTATCTCCACCTGGGAGAGATTAAGATCCGAGCTTCACCAATATCATGTTTTGCCTACTTACTTGATGTAACAACATTCTTATATGTCCAACATGAAGCAAGGTATTTCAAATCACACATTTGATTAATACTGGCAAGATTTTGAGTTGACCATGAGAAGGGTTGAAATGAAAGAAGACGATGCATTCATCAAAAATTGATGCATTGAAGCCTTGCGTGAAAACCTTCAACCGCTAGTCAAGATTCAACATCACATATGTATGAATGATTTATTGGTGAAGGCAAGATTGGTTGAGAGCACCCTGCGACCAAGAAGGCCACAACCTGGATTTTCCAGTCAACGACCAGGGTTTGACTCTGAAAACCCTAGTTATGGATGCAGTAGGGGCACGCCCATGGGTGGATGAGGATCGATTCAGACCTATTCAAATACGACTTATAATCCTACTGAGAGAAGGTCAGCACCACAAACCAAACATACTTCCAAAATTCTAGGTAAAACTACTACTTCTTCATCAAATTCGATTTTTGTTAACTCTTCTACGTGTTTTCATTGTAAAGAGAAACCACATGTCCGTAGTAACTATCCCCATGCAAGAGTGTTCACAACAATTGAGGAAGGAGATGAAGTGGTGAAGAATAGGTAGATGAAGAGTCATCATAAATGATCATGGTAAACAAGGCCCGGAAACAGAAGGTAACTTCATGTTATTAAGAGTCCTAAACTCTCAAATGGCTGAAAAACGTGTACAAAGAATTGATATTTTTCATACTCATTGCCTTGTGAAAGATAAGAATTTTTTACTGATTATTGATGGTGGTTCTTGTGCTAATATTGTATCTAATCTTCTTGTTAAATCATTGTCTTTGCATGTGACTACTCATCCATCACCATATGAACTTATTTGGTTGAATGGTAGTGGTGAAATTAGGGTTAACAAACAATGTATGATTAACTTTAAGATTGGAAAATACCATGATTCTATCTTATGTGATGTTACACCTATGAAAGCTAGTTATATTTTGTTAGGAAGACCTTGGCAGTTTGATTGTAAATCTATGCATGATGTTTCCACTGGTAAAATCACTATGTTTAACGATAGAACATGGTATACTTTGGTTCCATTATCTCCAATGGATGTTTTAGAGGCACAGAGACGCATGAAAGTCGACAAAGAGAAGTTTGCGACTGATGTGCAAGTGGCCAACCAATACCCTAGCCAGGGCTTGAAGGAGATCGGCCACAAGGGAAACAATGGAGGAAAAAACCTTGATAATTTCGGCCAAAAATTAAGGGATGCTATTCCAGGTAAGCCAGGTAAGTCTAATAAAGATTATGATAAGTAGCGTAAAATTCTATCTTCACATCTTAGTCCTTTGTCACTGATTTACATGATAAGACATGAACTTCCTATTGATTCTAGTATATCATTTTATGCATTGATTAGGGATGTGAATCATGCTTTATCTAATCATTCTTATGTGCTTATCATGCATTTTAAAGAGAGCTACTTTGCCAGTGATGATATTCTTATGCATGTTCCTTCACGGTTTGCTCAGATGTTATAAGAATTTGAGGATGTCTTTCCAGAATCCTTACCTATAGTTTTACCACCCTTACGAAGTATTGAACACCAAATTGACTTGATTTCGGGTTCGGTTATTCCAAACTGTTTGGCATATAAAGAAAACCTAGAGGAGACAAATGAGCTACAGCGACAAGTCAAGGAGTTACTTCAAAAAATTTATGTGCGATAATCCCTATCTCCTTGTGTTGTGCCTGTCATTTTAGTTTCTAAGAAAGATAAAAATTGGCGCATGTGCATTGATTGCCATGCTATTAACAAGATTACCATTAAGTATCGCATCATATCCCTAGGTTAGATGATATTCCTGAAGGTTTGCATAAATTTGGGATTTATACTAAGATTGATTTGACTCAAGGTTATCATCACATTTGAATTAATGAAGGGGGTGAATGAAAAACTGCATTTAAGACTAAGTCCGGGTTGTATGAATGGATTGTTATGCCTTTTGGTTTAACTAATGCACCTAGTACTTTTATGCGGTTGATGAATCATGTCTTAAGAGAGTTTATTGGTCGATTTTTTGTAGTCTATTTTAATGATATATTGATTTATTCTACATCAAATGATGAACATATTGAGCATGTTAAAATAGTTCTTGTTGCACTCTGTGAGCCTTGTTTGTATGCGAACATAAAGAAGTGCACATTTTGCGCTTCAGAGGTTGTGTTTCTCGGTTTTGTGGTCTCTAAGGAGACCATAAAAGTTGACAAAAACAAAATTGAGGCCATTATAACCTGGCCGAGACCTACTAATGCCAACTAGATACGTTCTTTTAATAATTTAGCTAGTTTTTATAAACGGTTTGTGCGTGATTTCTCATCTATTGGTGCACCTCTAAATGAACTAGTTAAAAAGGATGTGAAATATTTTTGGTCTGAGAGTCAAGAGAATGCATTTAATGAATTGAAAGTACAATTTTATAATGCTCATGTTCTTGATTTACATTATTTTAATGGTACTTTTGAGATTCATTGTGATGCTTCTAGTGTTGGTATTGCAGCTGTATTGATGCAAGAGAATCGACCTATAGCTTACTTCAGTGAAAGCTAAAGGGCAGTGCTCTAAACTTGCATATGTATGCTAAAATATTTATGCAATTGTGCATGCATTAGAAACTTGGCAACATTATTTATTACATAAAGAATTTGTCATTCATAGTGACCATGAATCTTTAAAATATTTAAGAGTCGGATGAAGTTGAATAAGCGTCATGCTAAATGTTCTAGTTTCATTGAATCTTTTCCTTATGTGCTGCATTATAAAAAGGGTAAAGAAAATGTTGTCGATGATGCTTTGAGTCGTAGACATGTTTTACTCACACGATTGGAATGCATTATATTAGGGTTTTCATTCGTGCGAGATTTATATGCGACTGATTCTGATTTTTCATCTATTTATGTTGCATGCGAAAATGGTTCTTATGAGAAGTTCTTTCGACATAATGGTTTCTTGTTTATGAATAATAGATTATGTATTCCTCAATGGTCTATGCATGAATTACTTGTTAGAGAAGCTCATTCAGGTGGTTTAATGGGACATTTTGGTGCATTTTAAAACTTATAATTTATTGTGAGAACACTTCTATTGGCCGAAAATGGCACTTGCTATTGACAGGGTTTGTAGGAATTGTCTTGATTGCTTGAAGGCTAAGTCTAAACTAAGCCTCGGGGTCTTTATACTTCATTACATGTTCCTACACTTCCTTGGGTTGATGTTTCCATGGATTTGGTCCTTGGTTTACCATGATCTCATTCATGTAATGATTCTATCTCTGTGGTTGTAAATAGATTTTCAAAAATGGCACGCTTTATTCCTTGCAGGAAAACAGATGATGCAAAAAATGTTGCGGGTCTATTTTTTAAAGAGGTAGTTTGGTTACAAACTGTCTCTGATCACGATATTAAATTTTAATCCTACTTTTGGAATACCTTGCGGCACATGTTAGGGACAAAGTTGATGTTTTCTACTGCTAGTCATTCTCAAACTGACGGACAAACATAAGTGACCAATTGAACCCTAGGGGCTCTCTTACGTGCCATAGTTCAGAAGAACTTAAAAAGAATTGGGAAAAATGCATTCCAATTGCAGAGTTTTCTTATTCACATTGTTCATCCTACTACTTCTTTATCTCCATTTGAAATTGTTTATGGTTTTCTACCTATTACACCTCTTGATCTACTTCCTTTGAATTTCAAACAGGTTAAAAACCTCGATGGAGAAAAGAAAGCTGATTTTGTGAAGAAAAATCATGAGAACGCACGAAAATTGAACGGACAAATGCATGGAATACTAACAAAGCTAATCAGGGCCGTAAGTTCATTAGGTTCAACGTGGGAGATTATGTTTGGGTTCATCTATGGAAAGGTAGGTTTCCAAATACTCAAAAGTTTAAGTTAAGCCCCGTGGAGATTGTCCTTTTAAAGTGGTTGAGCGTGTCAATGATAGTGGTTACGAGATTCATTTACCAGATCATTATGGTGTTTGTGTGATCTTTCAATGTTGTTGATTTATCTCCATTTAACTTTGAAGATTATTAAGTTTCGAGGACGAAACCTTTCGACCATGGAGGGATTGATGGAGATGCCAAGACAACTACCACCATAAATGAAGATATTCCACGTCTTGATCAAACATTTAAAGGTTATGTTTGGGATCCTCTAGGTGACATGGCGAGACCTATGACTAGTTCAAGGACTAAGCTTAGGGATGCTGCTTTAAATGCTTTGATTGATCGCCTTTATGATGAAGAATTGAAGAAGGAGTGATCATCGAGATCTTAGATTTATTGTTCAATACTGTCGAAGAACTGAAGACATCATGCAGAGCACTATACTCTTTTTCCCACTGGATTTTTAATGAGGTAGTGTGATCACTATAAACTATTATAAAATTATTTCGTTTTGGGTCTATGGACCGATAGTTTGGCCATGTGGGCCTTGAAGAGCTGAATTTCGAAAATACAGTCCATTAGGGTTTAGTATATTCAGTTTTATTGTGATTAGAATTAGATTTGGTAAGATTAGATAAGGCAATATTCATCCAAGGTGTGTCTTTGGATACAGCCAACCGTGTCTATTATACAGACATGTGTGTCTGTTTTAGGTATTTTAATTGGATATAATTTTAGCTTCTTAAAGCTGCCATAAGCGATTCAGTTTTCAATTGTGGTTAGGGTTTTTGGGCAAAATCTATCCTATAAATAGGGGGGCTTGTCCAACAAATGTCACACATTTTTATCAATCAAATATAAAACCTATTGAGTTCATACTTTTTGCTTGCCAGTTATTTCATTGTTGTTTAACCCCAAGAGCTAGTTAAGTATCAATAAACCTTGTAATCTAATCATGAGGGCTAGTTAGAGAGCAAGTCGAAGTTAGGCGTACACCGAGGGCTAGAAACCAAAATTTTGTGCGGCACAGTAAGGGTTTACGAGTTCCCTTGTTTTGTCAAATATCTTAATTCTGCAGTCCAGCTTCTTCGCAAAGGGATTCATATCAGTTTGTCTGTTGAAAGAAGGTCATTTCATAAGCCATACAAAGACCACGGTTTAAAGTGTGAATTAGAAGAAATGAAAATAAAATTTTTGGGTTGCATAAATTGGGTTATAAACTTTATGCCTACTACACGTTGCATAATAAATTTTTAATATTGCATTTGAGAGCTTTTACCTTTTATTATGACTTATGGAAAGACGGTCTTTCTCAATACTTTTCCTAATGAATAACATTATAAAAAATATTTGAAATGAATTGGTAAATAATATTGTTTTCAATAATAGTAAATATGTTAAATAATTAAAAATAAATTATATTTATATTATTGAAAATAAGAATAATAAAATATGTAAACTTCTTTTATAAATAATGAATGGTGGTCATGTCCTTTAATGTCATTTTGTATAAAACCGCTAACAACCAAAAATTACATCTACCAAACACCATTGTAAATTGATAATGGTTAAACATCTAACACAAACAACTGGTCCAAACAACTAAATGAAATAGCCAAAATCCAGCCCCCAAGAACTTACATACCTCGCCCTCTTTTTCCGATTTATCCTCCTCAGTATATATCTAACATCATTATTCATTTCTTACTTACTTTTTTTTGGTTAAAGTTAGAAGGTTTAATTTCTTTGACAGTTATATGTTTAGAGCAAGTCCAACAGACTTTGCATAATGAAGATTTTGGTTAAATATGGAGATTTTCTTCATTTTTGAGCTCCAACGGGTTCTGCATCTCATTCTCTAAAATAGAAAATGGGAGGAAAGAGGGTGTTTCATTCTCTATATTGGTAGTGAGAGAAAGAGTAATATGGAGAATTAAATAATTAATGTTAAGAGCATCTCCAATGGAACCCTCTCTTTGGAAAACATCAAAAGACACGTAAGATTGATGCTCTGAAATTTTATAATCCACCTCCAATGCAAGAGTCAATTTAGGGGGTCAATCTTACGTGGAAGACACGTGGAGTAAGAGCCTCTCCAATGCAAGCCTCTCTTTGGAAAACATCAAAAGACACATAGGATTGATACTTTGAAAATTTAAAATTCAACTCCAATACAAGAGTCAGCTTATGGGGTCAATCTGATGTGGATAACATGTGGAGTGAGGGCCCCAATTAGACTTTCTGTATTCAGACGCTCATATTGAAGCCGTCAGTTTTTCAAATTACCAAATTTAGGATTTTAACTTTTAAGTATTCTACGATTCCAAATTTAAATGTAATATTTGGATTCCAATTTGAATTTATTATTTAGATTCACAATATTTAAAAAAATTTATTCATTTAGTTATATTATATTGATTTAGAATATTAAAATCTATATGTTAAAATTATAATCTACAAATTGATAATATTTTTTTATGAAGAATGAACATATTAATTGAAGAGCAAAACACATCATTTTTAGGCCATCCCTCTAAGCCCATACACATCAAACTCAAACAAAACAAAAATGGCCCAACCGTCCCCTATTTTTCAGCCCAACATATTCACCCTTTCCCCTAGCAAATAAACAAAACTCGTAAGCAAAGTTTTAAACAAAGAAAATGTAGCAGAACTACATCAGTGCATCAATGCCTCTTCTTCCATTATCTTCAACCTACTTTTCTAGTCATTTTTCCTCCACTCACATTCAGTTGATGTCTGAAAAACGATGATTTGTGCCTTCAATTCTTGCTTCTTAAAGATTCTTTGATTTATTTCCATCCACACATTGTATAGTGTAGTTGTAAGAACTCCCAATTTCTTCCGAATTCTGTTTCTTGCTACCATAAAACACAATTTTTTCAGATCCCTTTTTGACTTGTATAGTTTAACTTCAACCCCTTCAGTACCCCTTGCATAAAGTGGCAGCCTACCAACAAGTGGAAAGAAGTTTCTTGCATCAAACCACAAAGGCAGCAGTTAGCTTGTTACTTTTAGTCGTGTTTCGACTACGGGAGTCATTGGTGAGGTTGACAAGAGATGTCGAATTCATTCTTGCAAACTACTATCTAAGAAGGATAGAAGTTTAGTCTGTTCAACAAGTAGGGAAAGTAGTAAATAGGTTGCATGTTCAATGATGGATAAGAGGCTTAGAAGTGGAAGTCAATTGCGCCCAAGGTTCCGTTAATTGTTGTTTCCATCTTATCTTTAGTTGTATTGCATGATTAGCATAGTTCTCTTACTTTGCTAGTTGTTGTACTTTAATTTGTTAACTTAGGATCAAACCAACCAAAAACCCCCCTTGTTTACATGCTTTTGTATGTATCTATGTATGTATATGCTTAGTATGTTTTCTCCTATATATGTTTAAACACTTGAAAAAATTCCTCTTCTCGTGGATAACCCCGACTTGCCATTATCTACTTAATTGTAGATAGGAAGCATTAGAGCTTAAAATTATTAACTTTTAGAGGTACGGAGACGACATCCCATAGGCCGAGTTGCCCAAGAAGTTTCCGCCTAGGAGAGACACTGATCACAAGATAGAATTGATTCCAAGAGCAAGGCCCCCTGCATAAGCCTTCTAACGCATGTCTCTGGCGGAGTTGGTGGTACTTCAGAAATAGTTAGATGAGTTACTGGAGGGTGGACTGCTGCAACCATCTAAGGCCTCTTACGGTGCGCCAGCCTTATTCTAGAAGAAGGCCAATGGATCTCTCCATCTCCAGTTTTGTGTGGATTACCGTGCTTTGAATAAGCTAACGGTGAAGAATAAATATCCAGTTCCCAACACTTTTGATTTATTTGATAGGTTGGTGAAAGGTCATTTTGATTAAGATAGACCTTAGGGCTGGGTATGGCAGATTATAATTGCTAAGGGGGTGATGAAAAGACCACTGTAGTTACTAGATATAGGTCTTATGAATTCCTGGTGACGCCCTTTTGGCTGACTAATGCACCAGAGACCTTCTATAACATAATGAATGATGTTCTTTATGACTATCTCAATGAGTTCGTTGTGGTGTACTTGGATGATATTGTCATTTACTCTGAGTCACTGGAAGAACACGGTGAACACTTGAGAAAGGTGTTTAACAAACTAAGGGAAAAAAATTGGATGTCAAAAAGGAAAAGTGTGAGTTCAGCACTCGGGAAATCACTTTCCTTGGGCATGTCCTAAATGGCAGAAAAATCAGGATGGATGAGAAGAAGGTGGCGGTCGTGATGGATGGCCGGCCCCAACAAAAGTCCTAGAATTGAGATCATTCTTGGGATTGGAAAATTATTATCTCCGATTTATTAAGGGCTACTCGAAGGTGGTAAGCCCTTTGACAGATTTGTTGAAGAAGGATACTCCTTGGGTTTGAAGTGAAGCGTGCAAGGTAGCATTTGATGCTTTGAAGGCTACAGTCACAACTGAACCGGTTTTACAATTGCCAAATTTCAGTAAGCCATTTGAAGTGCACACAGATGCATCTGATCGCTCCATTGGTGGAGTATTGGTGTAGGAAAGGCACCCAGTCGCTTACGAAAGCAGGAAATTGAAGGATCATGAGGCAAGGGACAACACTCATGAAAAGGAGATGACGGCAGTAGTACATTGCCTAGAGATTTGAAAACACTACTTGTTGGGCACTTTGTTTGTAGTAATTACGAACAATGTGGCAAATACTTACTTCAAAACACAAAAGAAGTTAACCCCAAAGCAGGCGGGATGGCAGGAGTTTTTGGCTGAATTTAATTTCGATTGGATCTATAAACCAGGGAAGGAAAATCAGATTGCGGATGCCTTAAGTCCAAAGTGTGTGGGGAAGTATGTTGCTGCTATTTCCACATTGTGACGGATTTTATGGATAAAATTCGGGATGAGTCTAAGCAAGAATCGGTTTACTTGAAGTTGAAGAACCAGGTTGAGGAGGGAACGGTTTGTCAAAATTGGCGGAAGATGATATTCTTTTTGCCAAGGGTCATCGGGCTTATGTGCCCAGTTCAGAAAACTTACAGAGAATGCTTTTGAAGGAAACCCACAATTCAAAATGGGCTGGTCACCGAAGCATGGAAAGGATGATGGCCTTACTATCAAGGATTTTTTTTTGCCAAAGATGGAGCATGACGTTGAAACCTACATCAGAATGTGTCTTTTCTATCAATTGGACAAACACGAGAGGAAAAAGAAGGCAGGTTTGTTGCAGCCCCTGCCCATTCCTGATTACCCATGGAAATTGGTCTCAACATTTAAGGTAAAAGCCCTTGTGGACTGTTGTTGCACCCTTATTTTTCCACGGTTGGCCGGGCATTATTTTGTTGAGCAATAGTCCGGGCAAGGGTGTAAAGATGCCTACTTTGTGGGAGCTGGTCGGTTGAAACTTGGTCTGGAACCAAGTGTTTCAGGCAAGGCTTAGATGGTGGCTTTGGCCTATCGCTTGGGAGAATTAAGGCAAATGATGGAAATGGCTAAAAACAGTGAGAGTTACCTACGGTTAAGCTAAAGGCTAGCCTTTGGAAGATGGGTTAGTCCTTGGCGGCTTTGAGGATGGAGCGATGGTTACTTGTGCGGATTGCAAATTACACAGCCCAAGAGACGTGTCCCTTCGTTTAACGCTTAAAGGGATAACAGTTAAGTGTGTAACCGCCGGCTATGGCTAGAAGCATGAAAAGACACGACGGTTATTTGTAACCGCCGGTAGTTGCTGGGCTAGTTCTGAATAGTTGTTTCCCTTTGGACGGTTGATGGTAGTAACCGCAAAGTGTATGTTTGTCTATAAATACTACTGGTTAGAGCAAAGACCCCAATATGTTCTGGTATGTATTTTTCCAACTGAAGAACTTTCCTTCAATCAATAAAGATAAGGGTTGGAGAAAATTTTTTTATTCTTTGTTTTCATACAACGTGTAAGCTTCTTCCCTCACGAATCGTTGGTTAAAATCATAACAAGATTGTAGGCCATGACAAAGGGTGTGATGAGAAATTAAACCAAGACCTCTTTGGGCCACCAGCTCTATCCAAGAGGCCCATAAGAGCCGACTTATTAGGCCTTACACTAGAGGAAAAGACTCAAGGATTAGGCAACCACAATTGGAGTTCAAAAGGTATAATTAGAAAGTTATGTTATTATTTTTGAAGAAAATATTTGTTTTACTGACTGGACGACAGTGTATAGATTTTACCATCGGAGCTCTTTCCCCTGGAATACTCAGGGGTTTATTTAGCATGTTGTTGAAATCTGCCTATAGTTGGGGAAGGTGGAATACACTTGGACGAGAAGACAGGTTAATAGGGCCGATGGGACAGTCCGCTGGGTCTCCCTTCGATATCACAGTGACCGCGTGTCGATGGCCCGCTGATACGAAGCCTCTAGAAGGGCTTCCCACCTATGCTAGAGATTCAGACTCCTGAGAATTCATTCAGACTTTTCTAAAAGCTTGATGAATTCTGGTGATTTCGAAGAGAAGGTAACATGTAAGCTCGTGAGACCTTCGAGGTAAGGCACATAAGTGGTTCAATAAGCTACCCAGAGGATCTATACGGTCATACCGAGATTTTAGTCGAGCGCTGCAATGAAAAAGTTCACAAAAATGCTAACCGAGCTGTATTAGACAAAGTAGAAGCTTGAAGAGTCCACGGCAACGTTTTGCCACAGGTATGTCGATGAAAGCCTGAGGGTAGTCGAAGGAACAGAGAACAGAGTGATATAGGGGTATTAGCTGGGGATGGAAGAATTGGAGTTTTACAAGAAGCTAACGGACAAAGCCCCGAAGACCCTTCAACAGCTTCAGGAAGTAGTGGAGCAACATTCGAAGGTTGAGGAGGCTACTAAGAAAAAATAGAAAGTGTGATGGATAAGCAGGTGAAAATTGGAGATATGGGTAAGAGACCGAAGGATTTGTCGAGAACATGGTTTGACAAGTACACACCCTTTCAACGCACCCTAACAGAAGTTTGGAGCATTCACAGAGGGGTCTTTTGGGCACCTCCGCCAATCAACATGTCAGAGGCGTCCGTGGCGGAAAGGAGATCCACGAATAGATTATGCGAACACCATGGGGATTGGGTCACCATCCGAATGACTATGGCCATCTCAGAATGGAGATCAAGAGGTGTGAAAGGGAGGAACGTCTTCGAGGCCCGAATTATTGTCCACCCTTTCGAGATGGTCCAAGATAGAAGAATGATCGAGAGTGTCGGCAACCTTTCAAAAGGAATTTCCCTCCCAAGGTTAACCCCCCCCCTCGGGTTGGGAGACAAGAGCATCGACAAGAGCCATATCGTAATATGCCTACAGGCAATCAGCCTGTCCAGAATGAGGAGAATCTGGTTATTCGTAGGGTGGTGAACGTTATTAATGGAGTAACTGGGGAAGGATCCTCAAATACCATGATGAAAGCAGACTCAAGGCGTGTTCATGCCTATGAGCCATCTCTTAAGAGGTTCCGACCGAACGAAACGATAACATTCTTAAAAGTTGACGCAGTTCCTTATCAGACCCCTCATGTAGACCCAATGATAATATCAGCAGTGATAGGAACATCGTTGGTTAAAAGGATCTTTGTCGATGACGGAAGTGGGGTTGAGATTATGTTCGCTAGTTGTTTTGACTAATTGGATATCTGGCTATGTAATTTGAAGAATGAAATTCCGTTTCACCTAAATTCTAAACCTTTATGCCAAGTTGTTTAACAGTTTGGTGTTGAAACACCAAGTTCAGTTTGATGTTAAAACTCAAAACGAAATACGCAATGCACACACAACTTGGTTACGCAGTTCGGTGCAAATACACCTACGTCTGCGGGGCCTTGCCCAGATCAGAAACCATCCACTAGAAAGCAGTCTTTAGTACAAGAAGCTTAACTTAAATACTAATCCATTGCTAACCTATTGAGTGGATGTTGTGAGATCCCCTCACTGCCGATCCTACGCCGTTGAACCCCCACGATCAACACGTCTCTCTGGATCTCCTCCTCCCGAGGAATTAAGGCTTCCTTGTTTCTGATCTTTACGAACTTGGTCGGTTGTTTTGACGAACCTCCAAACACCACCGGCAGATCGCTCCAAACTTCTCACGTAGAGATCAATTCTTGGACGCTTAATGATTGCGTTGTATCTTCTTCTTTTTATATCCTTCGCAATCCTGCCTTGTATCAAACTCTTTCCTTGTCTAACTCTACCAAGAATAGACTTCTAGACTAAGGAAAGATCTAATCCTAATCTGGTTTGTAAATGGACAATCCTTTATTAATAGGACTTATACCATAAATAAACTATTTAATCAATTCCTAACTATTACAGGAATATTCGTTTACCAGAATTAGATAGCCACGAAATCACATACTTATCTTCACAATATTCTGATCTGATCGCATAATTATCCTCCATAATTAGCTCCATAATTCGCGGCTAAAACCTGCTGTCCAGAAAACCTAATCGCAGTGGTGTTAAAACACCAGATCACCAGAATTCACAATATGCCATAACTAAGTCCAACTCCCGAGGACTCTACAATCTCCCCCTTGGCATATTGGTGAATTCATCATCACAATAAACACAGACACCCATATAGCACAAATAGCATGGAAAACCAGATATCCAGACCGAAACATAAAACATCAGAATCAGTCAAAACCATAATCATCCAAAATTCTCCCCCTAAATTCAGTAATATGACAAGAAAAACCAAGAAAACCTAGAATTCCAATCATTCCAAACTATCACTCGGACTCCTCTGATCCAGTCTTGAAATCCATCCAGTCTTGAAATTCATCCAGTTTTCTCTCCCTGGATTCATTAATGTGCCAAAATAAATACTGTCTACTCCTCAGCAACAACTATCACCATCATCATCATCAGCATCATCGTCATGAGCATCATCTAAAGCATCATCATCACCATCATGTGTCTCTGAACCATCCTAAGTTGCTTCAGCCAACAGGACTCCATGCTCAGCGTCCAAAACAGCCAACTCCCCCTGAAGCTTTGCCAAAATAGTCTGATGTCGTTTAATCAGTTCCTGGCATACTCCAACTCGAGCCTCAATAACTTTCAACCTCGCCATACCAGCATCCAAGCAAATCTCTTCCGGATGAATCCAAGGTAATTCCTTGATAATTCGACCACTCAGAGTCCTAAGTGTCGGTTTTTAAGGCTTGTGTAGAGATCCACTCGTCAGAGTCCCTTATAGCTGCTCCCCCTTTTTGTAGCACCGTGGTAATTACACACGGATGTACCAGAGCTTCCTTCCTGGTCTTGCGATCACAATCAATGATATCATTAAAAATCAATCTGCCCATATTTACCTTTTGACGCGCTCCCAAAATGTATAGTAATGTAGCCATCTCTTTGGTGATACTCGCGTTGTTTACAGAGGGAATCCAATTATGCACGGCGACCACATACAAATAATACCTGGACGTGAGGTTAGACGCAGTTATCTGTTGTCGACCAGTCACAAGCCATGTGCTATCCACTCCACCAGTAAGCTCTACAGCCACCTTATCATAATCTTCTGGCATCTGGTGTTGGAACACCGGTTTGTCATCCCTTGACGAGCTATGCTTCAGACACTTGTTCAACACCTCTGGCGAAAACTCAACAATCTCTCCACGCACATAAACCTTATGAAACCAGGGTGATTCTTCATCTTCACATTCAGCTTTCAGATTCGAATAGAACTCCAGCACAAGTTGCTTGTTATAGTCACAGAAACAGGTAGCTGCCTTAAACACCTTGAGATGGTGCAAATAGTCTGTGAATCCACATTCCTTATATTTTACAGCATCAGCTGGCCTTTCCGCCAATATCTTCCTCAGGTGCAGGTAGTGCCTGAGGCTCAACTGGTCTCTGTTGTCGGTCTACACGTAACTTCTTCAGTTTCAGCCCAATCGGCTCATCATTGTCCTCACTAGTGGCCATACTCTTATCTCTGTACCTCTTCGACCTTCGAGCACCCTTGAAAGCAGAGGCCACACTATCCCTGGCCTTCTTTGACATCTGAGTGATATGCATTTCACCAGACTCTGTTGGTGTTTCAACACCCACCTCCATGCATTTTCTCTTTGACCCACGTCTGTCTGGTCTCGAGTGGTATTTCAACACCAACACCAGGACCCTCTACTGTGTCTTCACCACTGGCTATTTCAGTCAGTTTTGCCAAATTTTCAAGATCATACCCCTCAGGATTTTGCTCCCTTTCAGCCAAATTCCACATCCTGTGTTGGATTCACAGGTACCTGGTCATCAACATTAGAGTTCACAACTGGTGTTTGAATACCGGAAACAGTCACATCAGCACTCTCTGAATTTTTTCAGTTATATCCTCATCTTCTCCATTCTCATAAGCAGACTCCAATAATTCTGACACGGTCTCACCCATCACAGTTCCTGGTGTGGCAATACCAGTACTATTCACTTCATAGTTCTCATTGTCAGCACCTGCTTGCTGATCCATAACATCATCCTCGATTTCTCCTGTCTCAGACACATTCTCCACTATCACAGATGCACTCTCAGATTCCTTCAACATAGACACTATTTCAATTTCAACAGCTCTCCCTGCATAGACTGTCTCCTTATCACTGTCATTGATTTCCACCACCGGAATGGGCAATTGTCTTAGATATTCTTGAAGTACGAACAGAGGACCATCAAAACGCTCCAACTCCATGCCTTTTGCTTTGGCAAAATCAGTGGACTTCACCACTTTGACCCAGGGATGCAACACAGCATCATCATGTGGTGTTTAAATACCACCTCACCAAATTTTTTGGTATTTTCTGTTTTTCTATTTTTTCGACTGTATTTAAAGGAAAATAGTAAATAATACAACAGAATAGACAGATCTGGGTACCTTACATTCGACACACTCCCAAATGCTGTCTGAGGCCTTCAAAAGTCTCACCATCCAGAGGCTTCGTAAAGATATCAGCAAGTTGTTCTGATGTTGGGACATAATGAACTGTAACTTCTCCTTTTTCGACCAAATCCCTGGTAAGCTGATGTCGGATATCGATGTGTTTTGTCCTCGAATGTTGCACAGGATTCTTGGAGATATCAATGGCGCTTTTATTATCACATAAGCCTGTCAAACTCACATCATTGAATCCATAGTCTCTCATCATCTGCTTCATCCATAATAGCTGCGCACAACAACTCCCTGCAGCTAAATATTCTGCCTCATCCGTAGACAATGATATAGAGTTCTGCTTTTTACTATACCAACTGACCGGATTTGATCCAGCAAAGAAGCAACCACCAGTGGTACTCTTACAATCATCAGTATTCCCGGCCCAGTCAGAGTCACTGAAACCTACCAACTGCGAATCCTTGTTCCTAGAAAACCATACTCCATACTCCATTGTTCCACTTATATATCGAGTAATTCTCTTCACAGCTGCCATATGTGATTCCTTTGGATTAGCCTGGTAGCGAGCAAAAATACCAACACTCAACCAGATGTCTGGTCTACTTGCAGTTAAATATAACAGGCTGCCAATCATACTCCTATATAATATTTGGTCAACACTTTGACCCAGATAATCTTTTGTGAGTTTATCGGTGGTAGCCATTGGAGTGCATACTGCCTTTGCGCTTGCAAGTCCAAATCTCTTGATCAAGTTCTCAGCATATTTCCGTTGGCTAATGAACAGACCTTTCTTCTCGTGAGTAACCTGTAACCCCAGAAAATATGACAATTTTCCTACCCTACTCATTTCGAACTCCGTAGTCATTAGGTCACAAAACTCCTTCACCAATGCTGAAGAGGTAGATCCAAGGACAATATCATCAACGTAAATCTGTGCGTTTAGAAGATTTGTCCCCTTATGCAGCACAAACAGTGTACGATCCACTCCCCCTCGACGATATCCCTTCTGAATCAGAAAGGGTGTCAGTCGCTCATACCATGCACGTGATGTCTGCTTGAGTCCATACAATGCATTATTCAACCGATAGCCATGGTCAGGAAAATGTGGGTCTTCAAATCCCTTGGGCTGCTTCACATAAACTTCCTCCTTCACTAGACCATTCAGAAAGGCACTCTTGACATCCATTTGATGAAGAGTAAAGTCTAGAATACAGGATGCCGCCAACATCAACCTAATTGACTCCAATCTGGCTACGGGTGCAAAAGTTTCATCAAAATCGACCCCTTCTACTTGTGTGTAACCTTGAGCGACAAGTCGAGATTTATTTCTTGCGACGTTACCATCTGCATCAGATTTGTTCTTAAAGATCCACTTGGTTCCGATCACATTTACATCAGCAGGCCGTGGGGTGAGGCACCAAACATTGTTTCTTTCAAATAGCTGCAACTCTTCTTGCATCGCCGAAATCCAATACTCATCAATCAAAGCTTCTTTGTAATTCTTGGGCTCAGTAAGAGATATAAAACATGATAATCCTGCCAATTCTCTGTAATTTACCCGTGGCTGATCCCGTAACTGCATGTGTCTGGTCGAACTTTGTTCAGATCCATGTGCTACTGTTTCCGGAGTTTCAACACCGGTTGACTGTGCTGGTGTTTCAACACCAGTTAGATTCACTTGATCGAGAATATCACTTTCACCCAAAGTTTCTTCTTCTCTAACTGCATTTATGTGTCCCGCTTTTCTGTGCAACAGAGCACTGACTTCTTTTTCCGAGCTAAAGCAGGTGACATCTTGATCGAGCAAATAACAGTTATCCATTGATCTAGACCCAGTGAATACTTCAGTTCCATGGTTTACGACACATTTCTCCTTGTCGAAAAACACTGTCATTTCATTGTCACATATATGGCTAATGCTCAACAAGTTTGCTTTCAGACCTTCCACCAGTAATACATCTTGGAACACCGGAAGCCCTTTGATGGCTAACTCACCTTTGCCGATTATTTTACTGCATTTCCCATCACCAAATCTAACTGACAGGTGCGGGCGGTCGTCGCGCCCGTGCGCCAAAAGATAATTTTAAGCCTTCAATGCTTACTTTCTACAACTAGGTAGATAGTGGCAAATCGGGGTCGTCCAAAGAGAAGAGGGATCTTCCTAAGCGTCTAAGCACACAATGGTTGATACTAGGCTAGGAGTAACTATATATACACACACTTAAAAGCGAGTAAAGGTGGGGGGGTTGGTTGGTTGGTTTCCTAAGTTAACAAAGATAAAAAGACAAGATAACTAGCAACGTCAAGTGACTATGCTAATCATCAAACGAAACTAAGAAAAAGGGGTTTTAACTACAAAGATAAAATGCCTTGGGGGCAACGGATATCCACTTCCACATCTAATGTAGTTCATCGAATCATTCACACATTCCATCATATAGCATTCATGACCCAACACTCACACACCCCATCTAGCAAGTACCACAACACACACATCACAAGGAGTTCTAAGTTCATGCTCATAGATCTTCATGCAAAGGCGCTACGGAATTCGTCAAGTTCCTACACCTAAGCAATTCAACCACACAAGCACTACCTATGCTCAAACCACTCATGGCACACATGCAGTGAAACACACCGTCAAGAATACATAAACGCCGAATAACAAATGCTTCAAGAATGAATTTAAATCATCTATTCAATACTTCAACTACTTGTCGTGGAGACTAAACTCCTATCCTTCTTAGTTCGTAGTTTGCGAGAGTGAGTTCGACATCTCTCGTCAAACCTCACCAATGACTCCCGAGTCGCGACCACGACTCAAGGTGTCATTGGTGGCATTTAATCACGAAGGACCAACAAGCTAGGCAATGCTTATGACCACTACACCGTGACTAAGCATTAAACCAATTCATGCAATTACACGAGATTGGATGAACGTGCAACGCACATTCATCCACGAGCATATGACTCTCTCGTTTGCTACACAAACGAACATGACGAAGAGTTCGACATCAATCACATTCGTCTAGCACATTGTCAACACACTAACACAATCAAAAGCTCTAATTCACACTCATACATTCCTAACAAGAACAGGGGGGAAATTAACCCAAATCCCCCAAACCCTAGCTAGCAATTCATACAAGCATTCATATCATCAAGCTCTCAACAACATTAATGGAATCAACAATTAACATTCAAAGCACAATAAAAGCACAATAGCAAAAACATCAAATAGATAGATAGAAATGAATTCTTGCTACATAGATAATGGAAGCTTCAATCCTTTGCTCCCAAGAACAAGAACTACTCTAGAACAACAACAAAAGACATAATCAAACTAAGAGAAAGCTAAGAAAAGAAAGAAGAAGAAAAACCTACGGTTTGCGCCCAAAAACCAGAGAAAACGCGGGCTGAGCAAAACTGGAGAAGAAGAAGAAAAAGAGTAGTATTTATAGTCGGAAGAAGATAAAGTTGATTTCTGGCCGCCCGTTGGTCGCGACTCGCGACGGTGTTCGTCGCGACTCGCGACGATGCCCCGACTCGCGATGGTGTCGCGACGGTGTCGCTACAGGAGCCAGAGTTCTGCATTGTTTCTTTGTCTTCTTCATAGCCATCCCTCTCAATCTTCAAGTCTTCAACGGCTCCAAAAATGGTCTTCAACGGCCTCCGGTCTTCATGTCTTCGAAGTGAGTATCCAAAAGTTTTCGAACGTATAGTCTTCAATGTCTTCCGGTCTCCGTTGCTTCCGTGTTCTTCCCTTGTCACACAAAATCCACTTAAAAGAGGTAAAAGAGTACAAAGTTGCTTTTACCTCTCCTAAGTGAATTTCAAGGTAAAACACAAGCTCTCGATAATAAAAGAGCACAAAAGTGATCCTAAGTACTACTAAATAAAGCATCTAAAATGGACACATCACTAACATATCCACCAAATCCAGGTTTGAATTTTCGAAGAAATTCAGGTATTCCAGTCATATGCCTCGAGCACGCACTATCGAAATACCAGGAGTTTCCTGTATGTGCCCCAAAACAAACGAAACTTGAAAAACAAACATCTTGAGATTTTCGAACCCATACCTGGTTTACTGATCGATGGATGTGATTAGGATTTTGATTGACACGTGTGTTCAGAAATCTGGTTCTGTATCCTCCAGTGTTGAACCGATGACGTGACTTATATCCTGGCATGGTGTTGAAACACAAATCTGCTGTGTTGACAGATAGTGTCCTAAGCAGCTTAAAACATCTATTCCTAACATGCCCTTGAGCTCCACAGTATCCGCATCGTCTGATCCTCTTGATGGGACAATTCATCTCGATTATGCTTGGAGCTGATACACCTTGATCTGCCTCATTTTTCAACACATTCACTGTCCTTTCATAACCAATTCCATATTTGGTCATCTGTCCCATTCGTAGACAGTCTTCGAGCTTAGCTTTCCCTGTATTGAGACGTCTAATAGCTTGTTCTGCTGCCTCTGCTCGTTGCACCACTTCATTAAATTCCTTCTTAAACTTTTTCAGTTCTCCAATTGCCTCTTCCTTTTCTAGTTCATTCACTTTCACTTTCTCACTCAGTCTCTTGTTCTCAAACTTGAGCTCTTTGTTTTCATCCGCCACTTTTAACCACATCTTGTACATCTCCATACTTTCCTTGCGAATGTCATCATCACTAATGCTTCTAGTCTCTTCATCTGAGCTACTACTATCATCTTCATTCAGCACACCGAGACCGTCCGTAATAGAGTCTTCTAACTCCACCATTGACACACCGAAAGCAACATGATTTGTATACTCTTCTCCATCCTTAACATCATCTCCTCCGTCATCATCACTCCAGGTTGTGGCATACGGTTTTCCTTGCCTTTTAAGTGTATTGGCACACTCAGCTTGTATGTGCCCGAAGCCTTCACAATCTCTACACTGGATTTTCCTGTTCAGGTTTGGATTTGTTGATTTGAACTTTGGTGTTTCAACACCAATTGCTTGGCCAAATCTTGGAGTGAAGTTTGCGTTTGGATTTTTGCTTCCACTTGGCTTCTCTTGTGGCTTCCTGCCCACATTCTTCATAAATCTGGAGAAGTTCCTGGTTATGTTTGCAATTTCATCGGACTCTTCATTGTATGTATACTCTTCTGAATTTCCAGCGGTTATGCTTGAGAAAGCCATCTCTTTCTTACTTGCTTTTGTTTGCAGCATCTCCATCTCATAAGATTCCAGTGAACCCATAAGTTCATCAAGCGTCATTGTTCCTATCCTTCCGTTTTCATTAATCGCTGTGACCTTCATGTTGAAACATGGTGGCAGTGCTCTCAAAACCTTTCTTACAAGCTTGTGATCTTTGTACTTTTTGCCAAACTGAAAGGCTTTGTTGGCAATATCTCGAACTCGTCCATTGAACTCAGAAATTGTCTCATCTTCGCGCATCTTTAGATCTTCGAATTGTGCCGTGTAATACTGCAACTTTGATTCTCTGACAGAGCTTGTCCCCTCATGATAAGTTTGTAACACATCCCACGCCTCTTTAGCAGTCTCACAATTTAAAATCATCTTAAACTGATCTTCATCCACTGCCGTAAAAATGGCATTTAACGCCTTTGAGTTGGACACATGTGCTTTGTGCTCCTCGGTAGAATATTCAGAGAATGGTTTAGCCGTCAATGAGCTTGATCTCGCAGATTCGGCTACTGTAGGTGGAGTGTACTGATTTATGACATTGTTCCAAGCTTGATCATCTAATGCTCCAATGAACACCTTCATGCGTGCCTTCCAATAGGCGTAATTTCCTTGTTCCAGCAACGGTGGTCGCGTGACCGAAGCCCCCTCCTTTGGTGCCATGGTGAAACCTGATCTCACTCTCCCTGTTTAGGGGTCAGCAAGTGCCTTGCTCTGATACCAATTGAAATTCCGTTTCACCTAAATTCTAAACCTTTATGCCAAGTTGTTTAACAGTTTGGTGTTGAAACACCAAGTTCAGTTTGATGTTAAAACTCAAAACGAAATACGCAGTGCACACACAACTTGGTTACGCAGTTCGGTGCAAATACACCTACGTCTGCGGGGCCTTGCCCAGATCAGAAACCATCCACTAGAAAGCAGTCTTTAGTACAAGAAGCTTAACTTAAATACTAATCCATTGCTAACCTATTGAGTGGATGTTGTGAGATCCCCTCACTGCCGATCCTACGCCGTTGAACCCCCACGATCAACACGTCTCTCTGGATCTCCTCCTCCCGAGGAATTAAGGCTTCCTTGTTTCTGATCTTTACGAACTTGGTTGTTTTGACGAACCTCCAAACACCACCGGCAGATCGCTCCAAACTTCTCACGTAGAGATCAATTCTTGGACGCTTAATGATTGCGTTGTATCTTCTTCTTTTTATATCCTTCGCAATCCTGCCTTGTATCAAACTCTTTCCTTGTCTAACTCTACCAAGAATAGACTTCTAGACTAAGGAAAGATCTAATCCTAATCTGGTTTGTAAATGGACAATCCTTTATTAATAGGACTTGTACCATAAATAAACTATTTAATCAATTCCTAACTATTACAGGAATATTCGTTTACCAGAATTAGATAGCCACGAAATCACATACTTATCTTCACAATATTCTGATCTGATCGCATAATTATCCTCCATAATTAGCTCCATAATTCGCGGCTAAAACCTGCTGTCCAGAAAACCTGATCGCAGTGGTGTTAAAACACCAGATCACCAGAATTCACAATATGCCATAACTAAGTCCAACTCCCGAGGACTCTACAAAGAAGTCAGCATTCCCTTTGTCGGGGTTTACTGGAAAAATGATAACTCCTCTTGGCGAAGTTACTTTACCGGTCAGGGAGGCACATGGTGAGAAAGGGGTGACGATATATTGCAATGTTGCAATTATCGATGTTTACTCCTCGTACAATGTGCTTTACAATGTGATTTTTGGAAAACCTTGAACATGCCAAACTCGAGCGGTATAGTCACCGTACCATCTAATGATGAAATTCCCAAAGAACAAGAGGACATCTTATATTTGAAGTGATTAGATGGTACAGGAACATCGTAATTTAGCAATTGTAAAGGGAGCAGAGAAAAAAAGAATTGTAAAGGGAGCAAAGAAAAATAGAATGTACATTACTAGAAACACCACATATTACCTCAATTTTTCAAGCTTATTTACCTCAATTTTTTTTGCCTTAAAAAGCTGAAATAAATGTGACTGAACTAATAAAGTTACTTTTTACCTAGGTTCTGTATTTAATACTTTCCACAGGTGTACAGAAATTCATTACTTTCCATTCAACAAGTATTTAATACCAAGCATAATCGCGATATTGACATTTCACTTGTGTACAGGAATTCATTACTTTCCATTCAACAAAAAATCAACAGAAGTCTGCACCGAGCAAATACAAAGGACAAATACTGAACAAAATCTACAAAAAAGTACAAAACACAACAGATTACAAATGGATTTTGGTCTGTTCGGAGCTCTCCGGTCGGAGCAGATAGGAATAAGGGAGGTCGGCGCCGGAGTCAGGGCTACAGGGTGACGCTGGAGTCGGAGAGGAGGTGAAAAATGGAGGTTGGCGTCGGCGTCACTGGAATCTGGGCGTCGCTGGAGTGGTGCATCGATGTCGGCGTAGCTGGAATCTGGTATTCGCATCTCTGGAATTGGTTGGCGTCGCCGGAAAATAGGGCTGTCCGAAGCGCTGAGAAACTGGAATCGTTCGGCGTCGCGTCGCTGGTGCGCAGCAGGCGACGGTGGTTGGGCTGGAAGAAGAGGAGGATGGAGCCGGCGTTGGATGAGGATGGCGGCGCCGGCGGTGGTAATGGAGGAAGAGGCCGCCTGCTTTAAATCTAAAAGAGGAGTACTAGGGTTTGGGTCTGAGGGTTGGGTTATTTATAGATTTGGGGTTGGGTTTATTAATTGAGCCGAGTTGATATTGGGCTAAAAATAAATTAAGCCTTTCACTTATTTGTTCATTAATTAATTAATATTAGGATATATTCATTAATTATATTCATTAGTTTAATCAATTGAGTCCGTCTCTTGAAAGACGGTGTTTCCATAAGTCATGGAAATGCGGTCTTTTCATAAGTCATGGAAAGAGTAAGGTTTAAAGGTTTAAAGTGTAAATTAGAAGTAATGAAGATAAAATTTTTTGGTTACATGAATCGGGTTATAAACTTTATTGCTACTACATGTTGCATAATAAAATTTTAATATTGCAACTTAGACCTTTTACCTTTTATTATTCTAATTAAACTCCGTCTTTCCATAAGCCTATGGAAAGACCGTCTTTCTCAAGACTTTGCCTAATCAATTAATCCTAATTTATCATGTCATTTTAAATTAAATATTATTTTTGAAATAAAACTTATAAACAAGAAAAATTAATGAAATAAAATTCAAAAATAGAGAGTTTATAAATAGAAAACAAAATTTCTTTTCATTAATGTCGTGTCTTTATTTTTGATATGGTTAATCATTGATTAGTTAAAATCAAATCATTATACTATTAATTGTTAACTGTTTATTGGTTAAAATCAAATCATTCTAGTAATAATTGTTAACTATTGATTACTTAAATCAAATTATTCTACTAGTGTTTATGTATGGAAAGTCAAGTAAGAGATGACCGTTAATTAGTCAAGGTCCAACTTTTTCAATAGTGTTTATGTATGGAAGGTCAAATAACAGTTGACCATTGATTAATTAATGTGAAACCTTAGTTATTAGTATTTATTTACGTAAAGTCAAGTAAGGGTAGACCGTTGATTAGTTGGGCTCTAACTATTTCTTTAGTTAAACTCCAACTATTTTATTAGTGTTTATGTATGAAAAGTCAAGTAATCAAGGATTGAGTGTTACTTAGTTTTCAATAGTGTTTAGGTAAGAAAAGTCAAGCAGAGGTTGAACGTTGACTAGTTAAGGTAAACCCTTAATTATTAATGATTATATGTGGAAAGTTAAATAAGGGTTGACCGTTCATTAGTAAAAATCAAATTATTCTACTAGTGTTTATGTATGGAAAGTCAAGTAAGAGTTGACCATTCATTATTTAAGGTCAAACCTAATCATTAGTGTTTATGTATGGAAAGTCAATGTGTAACCGTTTATTAGTCAACGTATTAGTATTTATGTATCAAAGGTCAATTAAGGGTAGCATCATGTTCTTGTGCATGTTAATTGAAAAATACTATGTTACAGACTTGGAAAATACAACGGAGGTGTATATGGTAACATCACGTATGAGCGAATTTCAATTTGGAGATACGAGTAAAGTTTTTACTTTTTGCACTTAGGTTCCTCCAAGAAAATTGGAGTTGTTGAATCACGATTTTTGTTATTCTTGTCTAAATATATAAATATAAAATGCTTTTTGTGGTGAAATATTGGAAAGCGCAAGTACATGTTCTAAATTAACTTAGAGCATACTTAGAAGTAAAAAAGGAAAACCGGAAAGGATTACATATATGTTCTTATGCCCGATTGTTGATAAATATTCTGTTACAGACTTGGGAAATACAATGAGGGTGTATATGGTAGCATCACGTTCGAACGGATTTCAATTTCAAGTTATGAGTAAAGTTTTAACTTTTTGCACTTAGGTTCATTCAAGAAAGTTGAAGTTGTCGAATAACAAAATTGATTACACAAAAATGCAATTCAATAATGTACAGCTGCAGGTTTACAATTTGAGCGTGTATGGGTGAACGAATGGGCCTTGAAAGTTAACATTGATTACTTCTACACAATCTTAAAAAATTATACTATGGCCCAAAATTGTGTTACCCCCATTATCCATTGCTCCAAAATACATGATTTTTGTTATTCTTGCATAAATATAGAAATATAAATTATTTTTTGGGTGAAATGTTGGAAAACGGTAGTACATGTTCTTGAGTAACTCATATAGGTGCCTCCTAGCAACCAAATTTTATGCTACTTATTTTATATAATTATGAATAAGTAGTATATAAAATTTTATCAAATCAAAAAATAAAATTTATTTATTGATATTCGACTTCAATTCCATATTAATCGAACTCTATGTTTAATTTATTTCATTTGAAAAATATAAACATAAAATCATATTACTCTGTCCCAGCCGAATGTGCACACTTTTTGGTCAAGTTTGTCAGGTCATGTTTGACCAACGATAACTTTAGTTACGTATATTAACGGTATGTTAAAATTTGATATTTAGAAAATACATCATGCAGGGAATCCAGCAATATCTCACATGATGATATTGGTGTCTATATACTAGTTGAAAATTATGGTCAAATATGTCTTGAGAAAGTTGACAAAAAAGTGTGCAGATTCGGCTGGGACGGAGGAAGTAGTTAAAAGTAAAGCTATGGTTGATAGCTAATCATATATTTTCTCTCACTAGGGGCGATTTACACCAATAATATGTGTACATTTTTCCCATTTTCTTGGAACGGTAGCTCACTTAAGTTTGCCATCTCGATGGGGAAATCAAGTAATCGGAATAAATGGAAGGTTCAATGGAAGGGAGTAGATCTCCTCATAGACATGGAGAAAGAATGAGAAAAGGGTTTGAAGGGAGTATTGATCGGCAAAAACAGTAAGGGGAAAGAGAAATTGATCAGCGAAAGCAGTAAGAGGAAGAAAAATTGATAAAAGAAGAACAGGAGGAAAAGATTGAGAGTACACCAGTAGGAGAACAAGTAAAGATAATTGAAATCCAAGATTCGAACATCACCACGTCCAGGAAAATGGGAAAAGTGAGGAGGAGATTAGAATGAGGGATACAGAAAGAAGACAAGGAGGGCAAAAACTGGAGCTCGTTGTTTGAAACTGAGAAGTCAAAAGTACAATTCTATAAACCAGTGGAGGTTGAAGGAACCTTAATGGGAGAAATCACAATGGGGGATGTAAGGGAGAGTGAAAAACAACGGAGTTCGACAGTACTTTGCATACCTATGGGATGTAATCCATTTTCAAGGTGATAGAGGGTTTCTTTCTCAACATATGGGGGAACAGAGTGTCAAAAATCCTGCTACTGGATTCAGGTATGTTTATGGTTAAATTTGGGACTAAAACTTTGTGTGATGAAGTAATAGAAAAGGGTTTGGTATTCTTTGACAATAAGCATGTGATTATTACACCTAGACTTCAATCTGGAGGAACCATATACTATACCTATTTGGATTCAGTTGCCTAGTTTGCCAATTGTATACTGGGAGCCCAAACTGATTAGCAAATTATTAGCCCTATTGGTAAACCTGTATGCCTAGATAAATCAATCCTTGAAAAGGATAGACTCTCTTATGCAAGAGTGCAAGTAGAGGTGAAAATGGGGGAGGATTTCCTGATAGAGTGATGTATTTGAATGAGAACAAGATTGTGATGCACCAGAGCTTGAAATATGAATAGAACCCAGAAAAATGTAATCAGTGTGGTATGATAGGCCACGATGAAGGGATATGCATGAGGAAGGAAGGATTGAAAGTTGATCTTAAACTAAAGCAGGTATTTATAACTGTGAAAAAAGTGCAGGCTGAAGAGAGTAAGGAGGATGGGAATGTAAACCAGCCTCTTGGGGCTGAGAGGAAAGACAATGCTGAGAGCTCAAGTGGAAGTGTTAAGGGTGGAAAAAGCCAGAAGGTGGAACAGAGGGGAATGGAGACAAAGATGTTTGGAAGTAATAAAGGGGAAAGTTATACACATGGAAGAAATCAGGGAGAGGTGCAAAAAAGGGGAGCCTATACTTTGTTGGCAGATCCTCCTGATGGGGAGTAGGATGACATGCTGGAATGTAAGGGGTCTTAATAAAATTGGGAAGCATAGGCTAGTGAAGAACTTCTGTTTGCTAAACCAAGTAGGATTACTCTGCCTACTGGAAACAAAAGTTAAAATTGAAAATCAAAAACAGATGTGGGACATGATTGGTTTAGGATGGAATATGCTGTCAAATGGAGAGATGGTGAATAGGGGGAGGATATGGATAGGATGGAGACAGGATTACTTTGAACTATCTATTATCAATAAAGGTGAGAAGTGGATTGATATGACATGGATGATAAAATCTATGAATATATAAGGATGTTTAACTGTGGTGTATGGACATAACTCAGAAGAAAAAAGGAAAAAAAACTATAGGAGTATCTTATTGGAGCAAGTCAAAAGGAGGTACCATGGTTGATTATTGGTGATTTTAATTCACCATTGAAACTGGAGGATAGATATGGTGGTAATGCAGTGGAGGTAAAGAAGATAGCAGACTTTCAAGACATGGTTGATCAGCTTCAAATGACAGAAATGAAAACAGTTGGAGCAAACTTTACCTGGAGCAATAGAAGAGAGGCTGGGGGAGAATTTTCAGCAAAATTAATAGAAGCCTAATAAACCAAAAGTGGATGCAATGCTTGAATGATGCTTACTATGAGGTAAAAGCAGATAGTATGTCTAATCCTTTCTCTTCGGTTGTAAAATTGCAGGAAACCAAAAGGAAAATTGAGAAAAACTTCAAATACTTCAATATGTGGTCATTGTCACCACTGTTCAATGAACTAGTGAGATCTGTATGGGGATCTATGAAAGTTGAGAACCTGAATGATCTATTCATAATGTTGCAGCGGCTTTTAATTCCATTAGCTAAACTCAATAGCAGAGAGTTCTCAGAAATTGGAAAAAGAGCCCAGGAAGCAGTGGAAGTATAGAGTAAGGCTCAAGTGGAACTGAATGAAGATCCAGGAGACTTGGAGAAGCTCAAAAAAGAAACTAAGGCCATGGGCAGTGGTAGAGACCACTACCGGCCTCTTACCAATTAAATATATTATTTTTTTCCCTCTCTCTCTTCCACCTCAGCTTAAGAGACCACTTAAGAGACAACCCCTTTTTTTCTTCACAATGGTTAAGAGAGTGGTACACTATTCATGGAACCCACTTGATTTTCTCTATCCTACTCATTAATTTGACCATTACATATTATTTTAAATAAATTTGTCCACCAAAAATAAGTTGAATGCAAAATTTAATAGAATGTTTAAATATTTAAATATAAATTCATTTTTTTAAAATATGTTAAATAATTTGTTTTTCTCGTTCTTGTCAATACCATGCTTCAGTGTAAAAAAATAAAATTAATTTCAATTTTTTTGATGAAACTATTAAAATGAAATTAAATAAATAAATACTACGAGAATTCATTTTTTTTATAAAATAATATGAAAAACATAAAAAGAGCGAAAACCAATTATAAAAACTATAAAAATTATATAAAATACTAAATAAAATATTGATCTACTCAAACCAAATATTACAATTTTAAAATCAAAATTATTTTAAAATTGAAATTCTTTAAAAATAAAAAAATTGGAAAAAATTTTAAAAAATACGCTCGGGACACGTGTCGCCACCAAAATGGGACACGTGTCCCATTCAAAATAATTTGCAGCGTCCACATTAAATAAAAACTTTTGCGGACACGTGGCCCAATCCATGGGTGACACGTGTCCGCAACAAAAAATAAAAAAGGAATGCGGCTCAGTGGGACACGTGGCCCACTCAGGGGGCGACACGTGTCTCACTATGGCAAAAAAAAGGAACGCACAGCACTGCCTATGTGCGTGCACAGTTCACTCGGCCTCTTAACCGGGCTCTTACCAAGAGCCTGGTGAGTGGTCTCTTAACAAGAGACCACTCAATAGACCACCACTGTGGTGGTTTTCGATCTCTTGAGTAGTCTTTTAATTTTAAGAGACCACCACTGCCCATGCCCTAAAGCTAGGGATAAAAGCACAAAAACTGAGAGAGGCTGAGTACCAGTTCCTTCTACAAATATCAAAAATACTATGGCTTAAGGAGGGTGATAGGCCAACAAGTACCTTTTATGCCTCAATCAAGAAAAGACAGTACCAAAACGATATTGTTAATTTGGTGGTGGAGAGAAGAATAGTTGAAGATCAGAATTTGATAGAGGACTGCTTGCTGGAATATTTTAAAAGGCAACTGGGGGTTTAGGTGAAAGTCAAAGATGGATGGAAAACTGGCTGAATTGGGTGGAAGGATTCCAATTGAGAAGCAAATGAATCTTTCTTCTACGAATCTTAGGTATGTATCATTTGTGGGAAGAAAGAAATATAAGACTTTTCAAAGGGAAAGAGAAAAATTAGGAGCAGGTTGTAGCAATGGTTGAGGCTGAATTTAGATGGAGAAAGAAGGTGAATCGGAGAGAAGACATAGAAGAGGAGTTCAAAGCAGAAATGGAGATATAAAATTGCTTGTACTGTAGGTTGTCTTTCTTTTTATCTGTACAAACTGGATTGTAAAGTAAGGGGGGTTGTAATGGGCTTGGAGAGATCAACCCAAATCATTTTTGTTCTGATATTAATATACAAATACCTTCACCAAAAATAAAGTATAGTTACAAAATCTTTTAAAAGTTTAAAAGAAATGGAGTAGCATAAAAAAGTTACAAAATTATATTTTACTTTTACCTAACATCAAATTTTATTATTAAAATCTCGAGATTTGTTACTCGGACTCTATATTTAATTTATTTCATTTGAAAATATAAACATAAAGTATAGTTAAAAGTATAGTTATAAAATCTTTTAAAAGTATAAAAGAAATGGAGTTGCATAAAAAAGATTAAATATTATATTTTTGTTTTAATTTTAAAAATTACATTAGGAATATATATATATACATTCAATTATTTTAAATCGTGCCTCGTTCGTAAGAGGTACTTGCGATATTGATCACAATAATAATGGACGTCGGCAAGCCAGACATACGTGCGACATCGGTCATTTATGTCTGCAAGAGTGACTTGCGATGTTGGTTGTGACGTCGGTAAGCCAGACATGCATGTGACATCAGTCATTCATGTCTTCGAGGATGACTTGCGATGTCGGTTGTGACGTCGGTAAGCCAGACATGCGTGCGACATCGGTCATTCATGTCTGCGAGAGTAACTTGCAATGTCGGTCCCAAATACAACTGAAGTTGGTAAGCTAGACATGCGTTCGACATCGGTAATGGCAGGCTTTTACCTCGGTTTTAAACAAAGTCGAGGTAAAAAGTTTACATTTTGCCTCAGTTTTTTTTACCGAGGTAATAAATATTTTTTACTTTGAAAAAACTAATAAATGAGGTAAAAGAACTTTTCACCTTGGTTATTTTCCCTTAACCAAACACTGAAGTAAATGAGGTGAACTAATAGGTTCATTTTGTTGTAGTGGTAGCATCGATCCATGGGAATGCTGGCCCAACGGGCACATAGAAGATCCTTGTTCGATGGGAGGTTTTCGTCATACCTCTCAAAGTTAATACTTTTAAGTCCCAATGCTTCCTATCTACAATTAAGTATATAATGGCAAGTCGGGGTCGTCCACGAGAAGAGGGATCTTTTCAAGTGTTTAAACATATATAGGAGAATATATACTAGGCATATACATACAGAGATACATATAAAAGTATGTAAACAAAGGGGGAGTTTGGTTGGTTTTTTATCCTAAGCTATCACATTGAAAGACAACAATTATCATAGCAAGAGAACTATGCTAATCATGCAAGACAACTAAAGATAAGATTAAAACAACAATTAATGGAACATTGGGCACAATTGACTTCTACTTCCAAGCCTCTTATCCATCATTGAACATGCAACCTATTTACTACTTTCACTACTTGTTGTGAAGACTAAACTTCTATCCTTCTTAGATAGTAGTTTGCAAAAGTGAATTCGACATCTCTTGTCAAACCTCACCAATGACTCCCGTAGTCGAAACACGACTAAAAGTATCCCATTGATGGTATTTAGCACGAAGAATCAACAAGCTTGGCAACACTTATAAACACTACACCGTGTCTAAGCATTTAACCAATTCATGCATTTACACAAGATTAGTCAAGAACGATTGACATTCATAGATTTCTCTCATTTGCTACAAGCAACAAACATGACGAAGAGTTCAACATTATCATATTTATCTAGCAATTATCAATCTATTAACACAATCAAAAGCTCCAAATCATACTCTTGGATTCCCATCAAGAAAATGGGAAATCAACCCATTTCCCCAAACCCTAACAAGCATATCATACAAGTACTTCATATACTGAATCTTTCAATAACATTAATGACATTAACAAACACATTCAATGCTCCATAAATGCATAATAGTAAGACTATTAAATAGGCTACAAATTGTTCTTAAGACATGGGCTTGGAAGCATTAGTCAATTTCTCCCAAGAACTAGATTTAGCTACAAGAGTTCATGCTAATTAATGCTAAACAACCAAACATAATACAAGAGAATTCAAAGATGAAAATGAAAGAAAATAGGGTTAAGAACAGTACCAAAAATGCAGGAAGAAAAAGATGTGAATGAGAGGAAAGAGATTGCTATTTATAGTACAAAAATGATAAGGTTAGATTCTGGCCACCCGTTGGTCGCGACTCGCGACGGGTTCATCGTGACTCGCGACGGGCACCAGAATTCAACATTGTTTTCTTTTCTTCTTCTTATGGTAAACACTTATCTTCACAATGATTCCTCTCATTTTCCAAGTCTTCAACTCTTTGAAGAAAGTCATCAAAAATGGTCTTCGACGGCCTCCAGTCTTCAAGTCTTCGTGTCTTCGAAGCAAGTCTTCAAAGTCTTCAAAAATGGTTTTCGATGGCCTCCAGTCTTCATGTTCTTCCTTTGTCACGCAAAATCCACTTAGAAGAGGTAAACGAGCGTAAAGTTGCTCTTACCTCTCCTAAGAGAATTTCAAGGTAAAACACAAGCTCTTGATAATAAAATAGCACAAAAGTGACCCCAAAAAGTACTAAATTATGCACATAAAATGGACATATCAAACCTCCCCACACTTAAACCTTACTCGTCCTCGAGTAAGAAAAAATCCAAGCATACGAAGGAAATGTCGAATCCACATCCTAACTACTATTCCCCCAAATCAATACCTCACAAAACTCTCAATATCACACATCCCAATGTTAAGGTCAAATGAGAAGTTTCCCACAACCCCCATTCCTAAATCTACCCAAACCATATCAACCCATCAACTAATTGATATCCCTAAAACATCTCCAAATCCTGAATTGACAATCCCAAATCCAATGACACAAGGTGAAGCTAAAGACATGTATAAGGTTCAAAACACATGCTCCACTTTATATCAATATATCAACCTAAAAATGAAGCATATTAACGATCAAGAGTTTCATAACTTACTTCGTCTTCTCCCGCTAAATTTTCCACTCCCAAGAGGTCC
Source organism: Rubia yunnanensis (assembly GCA_037428765.1). Classification (NCBI taxonomy): domain Eukaryota; kingdom Viridiplantae; phylum Streptophyta; class Magnoliopsida; order Gentianales; family Rubiaceae; genus Rubia; species Rubia yunnanensis. Next base: position 68,263,228 of record CM075063.1, read on the forward strand.
TTAAGATGTCAAGCTACCCGATCCATCTGTATGGCCACCGCAACCTTATGACTCCAACACCGGCAAATGAGTGAACACTTAACATGTTTTGATTTCTCTCATTTTTCCTAGGAGCCCTTTCGGGTTTTCATCCTAGCTACACGTCATTTGTTTTTTTAGCTTACGTCTCACCTTTTTCCACACATTTAGCCTCTCATTTTTGCCTAGGTCGCCCTCTTAGGTTTTCGACCTATCTGGGCCCCAATGTTGACTAAGATACCCTCTCGAGTTTTCAACTTAGCGGGATTCTTTTTATTTATATTTTTTTTCATTTTCTATTTTTTTCCAAAATTTTTCACGTTTCTCCAATCCAAAAAGTAGCAAAGTGCTTTCCAAATGTTAAGGCTAAGAAAAGTATCAAAGCCAACATTATCCAAGTATATCAAAAGAAAAACATCCCAAAAAAAAGGGAAGAATATCCCAAATAAAACAAAAGAGTTATCGAAAAGTAGCAAGTCTTCAAAGTGTCTTCAACCCCAATCACCTCAAAGTGGATACCCTTCCCCACACTTAGAACACTACATTGCCCTCAATGTAGACAATAGGGCTAAAACGTACAAAGCAAGGTATGGAAAGGGTAAGGATATGGTGCTCACAAATCACTGATGTGAGGAAGAAGAGCCACCGCCAAAATAGCGCTGCTGATAACGAGCCAGCCAATCTGTGCTCCTCTGCCTCCTAGCTCTTCACCTCTCTGCTCCCGGATCGGGGCCTGAGACACCGCTTGCTTGGGACTGCATCTCATGGATGTGAGCTGACATGTGATCAATCTCCTCATCCATGTCGATCAAGGTTTAGGAAACAAACATGTTGTGCTCCAGTATCATGCTTTCCTGGCGGAAGAATCCATCTTGCATGGTCTGCATCATCCGCTCATAGAAATTCGATAGAGGCTGGGAGTAGTGAGGTGGCACATCTTCCTCATGCATCGGCTCGGTCTCTGGTGAAGGCTGCAGGGAGTGTTACTGCTGCTGTCGCTCAGAGAAAGGTAGGATGCTATCATCACGCTGGACAGGAGCTAGACCAAGGTCGTGGAGCTCGCGCTGGAAGTCATATCTACATGAGGATTCAGGTGAAATTTCCAAGTCCCCTAGAGGTGTATCAAATTCCAGCTTCGTCTTGTTGGGTTGAGGAAGTGCCATGAATGTGACCTTCCTGGCGCCATACAACTAGTGGAGTAGCCCCGTGGTCCAGGTGGCACTGAGCATCTCAAATCGAACCAACTTCTCTTCAGTGATAAGGTAGGAAGTATGCCTCCCTAAGAGCGGAAAGTTGGCTGGAGGAACCAATCCTAAGTACTCTGCTAAGAGGCCTATCATACCTTCGACCATGATCTTCCTCTTTGGTTTTTCTGCCACCTCCATGATCCTCTTCATCCACAACTTAGCCCATAACCCGTATCCTGGTCCCTCACTCGTCAAGTACCACAGAAAGGAAATGTCGTTGTCTGGCACATTTTTTGGCTCCGCTGAGCAAAGCAATGTGCCAAGCAACAGTCGATGCACATAACGAAGTGCAGGGTGGATGATGACACTGCTCTTGTCAAGGGAGTTCTTTGGCCTCATGTTGATGAAATTCAAATATTGCATGTCATCCTCGATCGATCGCTCCTGGGCCTAAGGGTCCAGCCTGGCCCGTATCTCCATAGTGGCAAATCCAAATGCCTTCTCAATCTGTAAGACGGTCATTTGCCGAGGTATATCATCCAAGTGGAAAGCAATGTACCTCTCACATGGTTGATCATCTCTCATGCTGCAGATCCTGACCGTGGATAGGAACTCTAGCGTGTATCTCCGGTAAGAGGGTGCGCTCTTGCTCATGAATCCTTCCATTCCCCCTTTGGCGAGAAGGCATCTGAGAGACTGGGTGAGCCCAAGAGCGTCTAGTGTGGGTACATCTACAAAACTCGTCTCCTTGAGTTGATGACTCGCTAGGGCCTCCTACCTTTCAGCATAGGAACCGGTGATCCGGGTCAAACCCAAGTACCTATCCGGTTGGGGGAGGTACAGGGCTCGATTCCGGAGCTGGTGGTGGAGGCAGAGGTAGAGCGGCGGTGCACCCACCTCGGGGAGGAGCCATGGGTCTCTTTGTAGGGGCCATATCTAACAACCATATCAAACAAGTCAAACACTCAGGAATATGTGTATATTCAATATTGCAAATTCATACTCAACCTTAAACTAGTTCATCATCACAAGCCAAATCAAGTTCAAGTCTACTAGTTTAAGTTCTACCCACAATTGCACATACAATCCATATTATATCCCACATGCCCATATTCTCAAGTCCATGAAGTTCTCACATAGTTAAAATCGGATATGCTATATCTCAAAATCACAGTAATGCCTAATTAGTTTACCCATAATTAGTACATTTACAGTGTTCACATTCAAGTCACATGGCTAAACTACCCTAAGAAAAATACCATTTCAAAGCACAATAACATTTTATCCAAATAACAACTAAGTCTCATCAAGGGCCAACGTGCCTCATATGTAGTATAAACCACAATCCGTTCTCAACCAAAGCAACACTAATAGTGCAATGCAAGCATAAGACCAATACGAGCAACTCAATACACTCAAAGTGATTATTGATGCTATCCTACATCCAACCAAGCCGCAACCATAAAACATTCACACAATCCCCATCAAATGAAATTGCAAGCACAATACATTCCCAAAAATCAGCCAAGTTCCAACAATCTAATTTCCTAAGGCATCACACATAATCAACACAATATCCAATAAATATAGTATACAATCATAATCACAATTGGAGTTCAATAAGGTGAAGAAATGTACCATTTAGATGCTTTAGAAGAAGAAAGGAGGAAGCCCACAATCAATTCAAAATCGAATTGCCCAAAGTCACAAAACCCTCAAATTCTAGGGTTTGTGTTCTTCAAAGATTTATGGTGATTTTTGGGTTGAGATTGGGAAGAAGGGATGGGGGTATAGAGTGAGAGCGGTGAGGTGGTGAGCGGCAGCGAAATGGAGAAGATTGGTATTTGTGGGAAAAAATGAATCTGCCCATTTTTAAAAAATAGAGTTGCACGCCCTTCGCGACTCGCGAGGTGTTCATCATGACTCGCAATGGGCAGGTCAAAGAATGCTAGAGGCCACTTTTTACGCTGCGACTCGTGACCACTTCATCGGCCCTCACGATGAGGCCATCATGACTCGCAAAAAGTGGAGGCCGAGAGCTCTACTTTCATACAAAATTCCTGATTTGGTCGCGACTCGCGAACACTTCGTCGCGACTCACGATGGTCCATCGCGACTCGCAAAGAGGCCATCGTTACTCGCAAAGAGGCCATCGTTACTCGCAAAGAGGCCATCGTGACTCGCAAAAAGTGGAGGCTGATACTCAAAAATCTCACCAAAAATTACTGAGCCCATCGTGACTCGCAATGATGTGGTCGCGACTCACAACGGACTACTAACCTGGTACTTAGAAAATTTTTCTGATTCTTCCTCTTGTCCAAGTCTTTCCTTCTTGACTCCAAGCATTTCTACCTTCAAAAGTCCAATGCCTTGGCTTCAAAATTTCTACAAAATCATGGACAAACAACTTGTGAAAAGCACAAAGCAAAACAATGAAACTAATGACAAATCCAAAACCAAGCAACATCAATGGAAAGTCACGAATAATGATTTGGATGATCAAAACCAAGTTTATTTAACATTTTCGGCATGACTTAATCCCTTTTCTTGGAGTTTACACATAAGCCGGATCGAGGAGATCAACATTCTCTCCCTTTTCCAGCACAAAATTCTCGTGGTAAGGTTTCAAACGTTGTCCATTGACCTTGAATGTATTGGACTTAGCTCGATCTAGAATCTCCACCACGCCATGCAGGAATACTTTAACCACCTCAAAGGGACCAATCCATCGGGACCTCAAATTACCTGGGCATAAGCGAATGTGGGATTGGAATAGGAGGACTTTTTGACCAATGCCAAATTCCTTCCAAATGATCATCTTGTCGTGCCACACCTTTGTCCTCTCTTTATAGATTTCGGCGTTCTCATAGGACTCCCTTCGGATCTCATCTAGTTCATCCAATTGTAACTTCCTATGCAAGCCGGCCTCATCTATATCAAAATTGAATTCTTTTACCGCCCAGTAAGCCTTATGTTGAATTTTCACTGGTAGGTGACAGGGCTTACCAAACACTAACCGGTATAGTGACATACCGACTGCTGTCTTGTAAGACGTCCTATACGCCCACAAGGAATCATTCAACCGAGAAATCCAATCCTTCCGGTTAGGGTTAACCATTTTTTGAATGCTGGACTTGATTTTCTAATTGGAAACTTTGGCTTGACCATTGGTTTGCGGGTAATAGATGGTGGATGTCTTGTGAGTGATGCCATACTTCTTCAAGAGTGCCTGCCACGGTCACCAATCAAGGCTCGGGGTACCCCAAACCTAGAAAAGATGTTATCTTTCAAGAATTTTGCAACCATTTTAGAATCGTCAGTCCTAGTGGGTTTTGCTTCAACCTACTTTGAACATTATCCTCAATAGTCTTCTTAAGTTAGGATATTTATGATTCTAGACTATACTTTTGCTTAACCACCTCGTCGAATTGAGCTTTGTATTTTGCAACTTCCTCTTGGTAATGGTCAGCCCCCTTCCCTCTAGCTAGGGCACAATACAACCTAGCGTCGGTGAGGTAATGAGCCAAGGTAGAGTACTCATTCATCATCTCATGAAGAACCTCCTAGTGTAAGATTTTGTTCGGTTTGCAAGATTTTTGAACAACAGCAAGGGCCACGACAGTTCTACCCAGGATGGGGTTATTCCTTGCCTCTTCAAGAAGCTTGTGGATGGAAGGATGGCTATTATTGTGCCAAAACTCCAGTTCCTCAGTCACAACAGACAAATCTTTGGTGATTTGATTTCATTGCAAGCTTTCGATAGCATAGCTTGAACTTCCACCAACTCTCATTTAGTTAACTCCAACTTATTTCCCAAGGATAGGCACTATTGCAAAGAGATAGAAGGAAAGAAGTAAAACAATTCATTCATTCATCGTCTTGTCTAAAGAAATAAAATTAAGGGAAAAAGGGTTCATACATTCTTTGGCCCTATACTAGTGAGGTCCTTAGCAGCGGTAACCTCGTCATTCCCATGAGTAGTCGAGGATGGGCCTCCATTGCTCTTCGAAGAGTCAGCGAGCTGGGAGTTCTTGTACAAAGGCTTTCCTGGGTCCTTGGGGTTGATTACTTGGAGCTCCTCAGCAATAAAACACTTCTTCTACTCTTTGATAAATTCGAGCAGCTTGAAGTGAATGCCCCCAGTGTGGGCCTTGTTCCAATAAGACTGAACCTGCTCCTCAGCCTTATCATCAATAAACATATAGACCTCCTCGGTATACTCCAGAGAAAGCAAGGGGATTAGATGATTGATTAGTTTGCTACGACCTATCTGCTTTAAGGCTTTTAGGAACCCCAAAAAGAGCTTGGAGAGTTCAGTAGACCCTATCAGCTTATTGGCAAAGCATGCCAGTGGGACATGCTGATTTTCTAGTTGAAGCTTCTTCAATAACCTCTTTTCTTTCTCCTTTATTTTCTTCTACTCTACTTCGAGCTTCTTGTCCAGGCTTCTTGAATTTAACTCGAGCACCGCACGCTCCTCCACGAGCTTGGATTGCTCTTCGTCGAGCCAAGAATGTTTTTTTCGATGAATAGCTTAGGTTATCGCCTTGAGCGGGCCCTTGAGCAAGGAAGACACGCAGGTAGAAAAAATGCCTGAAGAACGCAGGCTGACCTCGATGGCTGCAAGGACCTTTGTGTAAAAATCGTCAGATAAGTAACCAAGAGAGAGTAATTGAATGAAGGTTGTGACAACATACATAAGGGTCACCACCAGTAGCTCCTAAGTACCCAAAGGATTTTTATAGATCAAGATCGGTGTCTAGGAAGGGTCCCTCCTGGTGAGCGGAGTCATATATACAATTCTTGGACCTCTCGTTCGAAGCGTTCGATGAACCCACTGCATTCACCGAAGTCTGGGCAGCATCCTTTGAAAGATCAACCATTGATTTGATTGCTTCAACTAGATTCTATGTGAGGTCGTTGAGGAGATCCATCTCTTCCACTGCATAAAAATAAAGGAGGTTAGACACTTTGATGACATAATCCAAGAGAGAAAAATTAAATATTGTAGCCCTAAAAACCTTCTGAGGTATCTAGGGCAATTATTTCCTCGGAGCCACCCTGTGATCGAGAGGATACTTCCACAAGTTCTATTTTCTTTCTACTTTTGGGGTGAGCGGCGAGATCGGAGCCCTCGAAGGTATGGTTGGTGTTTTGATGGGACTTTGAAGAATATATTTCCTTGTATAACCATTTCGGCAAGAAAAATGACCTTGCTCCCGTCACTTTGGGATGACATAATTTGATATCCATAGCTTCGGGACCCCAGAGGAGGGCTACTTCCTCATGCAGATGGTTAGGAATTGAATGACCACCCCGATTCCTGACCTCTACCTTCAACTTAGAATTCCAGCGAGGGGTTCGATACACCCCTGAATAATAAAAGGTGAACGTCTTTTTCTGCCAGCCCTTATTGTTTGAGAGAGGAATGATGAACTGTGTGCCAGAGGTTTTATTAGACAGAGTGAACATCCCCCAAACGTTCCAGTTGGAGCGTAAAGTATACAATGCTCAAAATAATTCATAGTGAGGGAAAACCCCAACATCCTTACAACGAACCATGAACACCATTATTATGACAATCACGTTCGGATGAAGTTGACCCAAATTTACTTCAAACTCTTCCATCAAGTCAATTAGAAGGGGGAATGAAAAGACTAAACTTGATCGAATATGGTGGCTGTACGTTATGGATCTCCCTAAGGATAGAGTCATAGGAGATTCGTCTTCTTCTAGAACCTTGAGTTTGGCATCTAGGGGGATTCTCTGGTAAGGGGGTATCTCATCCATGATTTTCTCCAGCTCGTTAGGAACTGTGTACTCTGAGCTCGAACTTCCCTCACTTGACCAATCTAACATGGAAAGACGCTTATGAACAACAAATTTTCTCTTTGAGGGGGCATAAGAAATTACCTCTTTCCCCTCACTAACCCTAAGTGGTGTTTCTTCAAGATTGGGGACTAATTGGCTGATTGGGTTACCCGTTGTATCTCCACTTATCGGGAGCACTTTCACCCCCTGGTTCTCATTCACAAAGAGGTGGCTAGATTCCACAAAACCGTTTCCCCGGTGACTAGTTACTGAGCCATCCGAGTTGGTCAAAATCCCACTGGACTCAGCAATACTGTACAACGGGATTCCATACCCTCTGAAATAGTTCTTTCTGAGGAATTATCTTTAAGTTCACTGTGACTCCCAAAACTCGAAGAAGATAAGGATTTAGGGAAAGATTGGGGAGAAGAAACGTTCCTAAACAGTGAGTTAGGATTAAAAGGAGAAGCCATAGCAAGAAAAGCTTACTCGTAAGGAAAACAAAAATGGGGGCTGAGGATTGGAAACTTGGAAAGCGAGAGGAAGTCTATTCAAGTTACAATTATACCTGCAAGAAGAAAAGAAAGTTAAATGGGTAAAATTAGCGGTTTGGGGGAGAATAAAAAGGAAAGAGGAACGACGACTAGCAATAGTTTTCTGGAAAAGTGGGGATACTGACAAGGCATGGTAAGCTGTGAAAAGAAACGCCCCACATGCCTAGCTTTTCCCGCTCCTCTCATCTACCCGTGCCCCTGGAAGTCCAAAAGGCATGGAAGAACAAAAACATTACCTGGAGAAAACCAAGTATCTAACTGCTATCGAACCATCGCAGTCACGTTCGAAGCACAACTCATCGAAGGCAAGTTGAGCTTCGATGTAACCTATTGAAAGTGCAACTCTTCGATATTAGAAAAATCACTTGGCTTTCCTGGCCGCTCCGTGATGAGGAAGTAAACAAAGGCCGCTGGGCAACCAGTCCAATCCAAGAGGCCCATAAGAGCCGACTTATTGGGCCTCACACTAAAGGAAAAGACTCAAGGATTAGGCAACCACAATTATGGTTCAAAAGATATAAATGGGAAGGTATGTTGTTATTTTTGAAGAAAAGCTTTGTTTTACTGATTGGACGACCATGTATTGATTTTACCATCGGAGCTCTTTCCCCCGGAATACTCCGGGGTTTGTTTTACAGGTTGTTGAGATCTACCAATAGATCGAGGGTGGGCTCTTGGATCTGGTTCAGAGACGAATCAACGTCTAACAACTATCCATAAGATTATGAAAATGTTGCATTTCCTTAGACTTTATTTAAGAAAAAAAAGAAGGTGAGGATACGCTAGCCGCGAGATGGGAAGAAGACAATAATATGGATGTAAATTCTAGAGACATTACATTTGAGAAGACCTCGTCCTCGCTAATTAGTAGTATTTGAGATGAACATGGCAACACGAACAATTTGATATGGGCATGATAGTAAGAAAAACCACTGAAATTAACTTTCTTTTAAAAAAAACCATCATTCCAAGATGTTGGGAAAAATGCCCAGCGGCGATCACAATAAGTGGAATTGACATCCAACCTAACTAGCATCTAGCAATAACCAATCTATTGCAAGGATTTCCAAATTATATGTCAACCACTGATCGTCTGTACTATTACAGATCAGATATCCAATAAAAAACTGTAACATCACCCTCAGGGATATTCACTCGCTTCCGCAAAAATCATGACCACTTGCGAGAAGGAGCACATAAGCATCAATATCACTACACCAAACATGGATCTACAATAGCTATAACACCACTTGATATCGATCCAAAACACGATCTATACTGTCCAAACTGTAAACACCTTGAAAAACACAGATCGAGAACTGAACTCCTAATAGAGAAACAAAAACGAAATCACGAACACACGATCTGTAAAATCAGATCGGACAAAACACATCAACTTGAACAATTAGATTGAATGATCATCATTGAGACATCAATCTAATCTATCAGGTCGAAAAATAATATTAATGTATTAAAACAGATCCATACTTATTCAATAACATAAATATTAAAAGTATATCAATTGAAGAAAAAAAAAGAAGACTGTTTCTCTATCTCCCCGTTATGGGAAAATGGGTAAAAGAAGGTTGGAAAAGAGAGATGCACGGAAACAAAGCGGCGGCAATAGGGTTTACCACTGAAATTAACTAAACACTGATAAATAAATTACTCAATATAATCTCTCTTTTTCTTTTCGAGTCCAGTTACAAGAAATTTCATGTGAGTACGTCTATCAATTATCTTTTGCTTAAAGTACCAAAAAGGCAAATAAGCTACCAATCTCTCTCAATTCTCACCATTCACCGTCATTTTTCTCTCAATTGGAGAATTAGTCTTTCATTTTCTATCCTTCCTCATTTCCCATCATGGGGTGCTACCGTGGGAGGCATCACATCTCTCACTACGAGAGAAAACATCTCTTGCTGCAATTCTGGACAATATTTCACTTCAATTTTTCATTCTCAAGGTAACAGTTGTAAGATCCATATTAGTCAATTGATAATTTATGAAAATTATGCAAATATTAAATAATTTATGTTAAAATATTGGGATAAGTGCTAATATAACTCTATCTACCTGAGTAAGTGTCAATATAACCCTGTGATAATTTATAGTGCAAATATAACCCTAACTAGTTAATGAAAGTGCCAGTATAACCCTCAGACCCCTTGACCTCAATTTTTCAACGTTGACTCTATGTAAATTGACCAAAATACCCTTTGGGCTAACTCTGAAATTGGGTGGACAATTTTACCCTCATAGTTAGCCGGAACGCCATTGTTCGTTGAAATTAGGTAGGGTTATATCAGCACATTATGCAATCTTATTGGGTTATATCAGCACATTCCTAATGTTTGTAGGATTATATCAGTACATTTCTAATGTTTATTGGGTTATATCAGCACATCCTTAAAAATTATAGGGTTATATTGACACTTTCACTAACTATATAGGGTTATATTGACACTTTCGAATATTGAAAGGTTATATTGGCACTTATATAATTAAGTATGGTTATTAAAACACTTTTTTCAAAAATATTAAAAAAGGAAATTTGTGCATTAGTAGAATACCCTTGATTAAAGGCACAGAATCAAATACGGTTCTTAAAGAACCACCTTTAATTAGAATTCGAGGGAGGTTCCGAAGTCAGAACTCCCTCCCAGGTCACTCTGAAATTTTTAAAGACACTTTTTAATCGATTAAAAACGATTCTTCAAGAATCACCTTTAATGAGGTGTCGTTATTGGACTTTTAACCCCAAGTAAATAAAGCTATAGGTAAGGTTTCATTACTCCATGTTTTTTCCGAAGGTGTGGAACTGCCTTCATGCCTTTCCTCTCCCTCAGTTTTTATTTCCCATAAAATAAACTCTCCTCCACCGCCCACCCTCCACCCTTCACCACCGCCACTCTACGGCTGCCCTCCTCCCTCCTGCCACTCTCCCTCCTGCCACTCTCCCTCCTGCCTCACTTCCTCTTCCTCCCCTCACTAAGCGTTAACATCGTCTTCCCTCCGCTGGGCCGCATTGCTTCCCTCCGCTGGGCCACGTCAAATCCACTCTACTTCGGAGTCCCTCATCTACCAAGAAACAGCGCCGACGTCCTCTTCTCCCTCCGTCGGGCAGTGTCGCCTCTTTCTGTCAGGCTGCGTCAGATCTGTTGCGGAGCCGCATTGCCCCCACTCACCGCACAGCCGTGTCGCCTCCGCTACTAGACGTGTCGCCTCTGCTGCTAGAAGTGCTACACCTGCGAGCGTGATTTGTTTATTGTTCACGAATCTATCATTTATTTATTGTTTACATATTTGAAATTTGTTTATTCTTTTACAGCCAAAAATATTTCTCTGAAATTTGTTGGATCCATTTCTTTTTCCGCCAAAAATGACCTTTTTCTTGGGACCCAAAAACAGGTTTCGAATTCGAAACCTATTTTGGACCCCATTAGAAGGCAATTTTTAAACTGCTTTTGATCGATTCGATCAAAGGCAGAACTAGAGAAGGCAATTGAAAAGTGTCTTCTCTGTTCCAATAAAATCACCTTTAATAGGTCTTTCTTCACTAGTGGTGATATATACGGAGGTTGTTGGATAAATCCGTGAAAGAAATATTATGGCTAAGACTGAGATTGAAGAATATATTAATTCCTATATTTATGCGATTGGATTGCATTTAAGGAAATTGTAATTGATTCAATATTATCCTTTCCACATAAGATTTTGTTTGCTTGGATGAGATATATTTTGTTTCATTGGATGGGATATTATAATTTTGTTCTTTAAGGGATTGGATTTGGTAATTCCTATCTCCAAAGGATTCGATTGTAATCTGAATTCGAGATTGAGAATGAATTATTCTCACACAAAAATTGATGCGTGCGACTGGTATAAATAGAAGACAATTCGGATGTGCTACTTATGGATTTAATTGAATAAAATCTACATTCAGGTTTTCATATATGGGTAAGTCTTAGGAAATGCGATATGTCCATAATCTAATGGACAAGCTAGGAACCTGGTTGAAATTAATAAAATTTGATTAATTTTTGCGGTCCAAGCCCATCCAATTCAGATCCAAAAAACTTATACATCATTCTCCTGTCTTTTTTCAACCAGATTAAGAGTAGCCCAATTAATGCATCGAGTAAGTACATTAATCTGATCGATCGGCGCCACTGTCTTTTTTTCCTCGATGCGTCTTCTTCTTCTCCTCCTAGCGCCACATATTTCCTCCTCCTCCTCCACGCCACCTCTCTCTCTTCCTAAACGCCACCTTCTCCTCCTCCTCCTCCCGGTGCCACCTTCTCCTCCTTGGTTCCATTGTGTTCTCTCTCCAGTGATTTCTCCGGTGATAACTGCAATTTGAAGATCTGAGTAGCAGTAGGTAATTTCTTCAACGATTTCTTTGGCAATTTTTTCAAAGCCTTTAAAGCAGAAGGCATAATTTGGCGCTTCTCTAATTGTTGCTTAGCTCATTGGATATGCCTTTATATTGTGCAAATTGATGTCTTTTTGCTTCTTTATGAATTGGTGGTAATTGTGCCTTTTTTATTGTGCAGAAGGAAAGTGACTGTTATATACTTGTGAGATTAGTCGAGAAGAGCATGTTTTACTGAGTAGCTAAAAGACACCTTCAATTTCATTGCTTTTGTTCTCATGGTTATTCAAATTGAGCATCTCATTGTTTTTAGTCATTTCTATTAGAAAAAGTTGAGTACTAACTTCAGAAGCTTTCAGGTCTGTTTCCACGTGATGAAAAGAAGGATCTTGTTTCGCACACTGAAAAAATGTTAAGATGATCTTATCGAATGCACTGGGAAAGGATTGATGGACTAGCTGCTGAAATACCGACATACGGTGGTTGAGACATTATAGTATGCATGTGTTTAATTATATGTTGCAATTGTTAATATTTAGTGTGTAATAGTTAGTTTATTGTGTATGACATTTTCTTTTCATTTATTTTTTATTGTTCGTTTTGAATTAGGAACTAAAAATGTTTAGTTATATGTTGCATCATTTAGTATTTAATGTGTACAAATTAGTTGTAATGAGTATGGCTTTTTCTTTTTCATTTGTAGTTGATTGTTCATTTTAAATAAAAACCGCATTTGTTTAGTTATATATTGCATTTGTTAAGATTCAGTGCGTACTAGTTTGTTGTACTATATTTTTTAATTGGAAACACATCTCCGTGGGAGATGGGGAGATTAATGGGCACTCCAAATCCTAAGTAGAAAAATAACTGATGTGTCCATTTTAGATGGTTATTTTAGGTTTTTTAGGATTAGGTTTTGTGCAATTTTGTGCTCTACATGTGGCATTTTGCCTTGAAATCATCTAAGGAGGGATAAAGGCGGCTTTGACGTTTTTATCACTTTTTAGATGATTTTGTGTGACAAGGTGATTTGTTTGAAGACTTTGAAGATTTGAAGACTTTGAAGATTTATCTTTGAAGATTTAAAGACCTTTACATTTGAGCTTTGTGAAGATTTGAAGAAGTGAAGAGATGAAGAAAGGAGAGCAAAGCAACGGATGAATGATGATCCAGGGTTCTCAGAATTTTCTGAGAAGAATCAGCCCTCAAGAGTGGCACCATTGGATTCCTCTTCTCGAGCACTATAAAATCGACTACAAGAACTCCCGAAACGGATCAACGGTTCACCCGGAGGAAGCAAAACAAAACAGGGCTGGATTTCACTGCTGGTCGCGACTCGCGATGGAACTGGTCGCGAGTCGCGACGACAGCGCGAATCCAGCTCTGCAGCAGCATTTTTTCTCCCTTTTTTTCTTCCACTATAAATACCTCTTCACCCCTTCTTCTCCACAGCTTTTGGCCCCTGTTTTGGGCCAAAACCCTAGGTTTTATCTTCTTGTTTTCTTAGTTTCTATGCCTTTTGTTGTTCTAGAGTAGTTTTTGTACTTGGGAGCAAAGGATTGAAGCTTCCATATCTCTATGTAGTAAGAACTCATTTTTATCTATCTATTTGGTGTTTTTGCTATTGTGCTCTTATTGTGCTTTGAATGTTAATTGTTGATTTCATTGATGTTGTTGGAAGCTTGAGGATATGAAATACTTGTATGAATTGCTAGCTAGGGTTTGGGGGGTTTGGGTTGATTTCCCCCCTTTTCTTGTTAGGAATGTATGAGTATGATTTAGAGCTTTTGATTGTGTTGATGGATTGATAATGTGCTAGATGAATGTGATTGATGTTGAACTCTTCGTCATGTTCGTTTGTGTAGCAAACGAGAGAGTTATATGCTCTTTGATGAATGTGCGTTGCACGTTCATCCAATCTCGTGTAATTTCATGAATTGGTTAAATGCTTAGTCACGGTGTAGTGGTCATAAGCATTGCCAAGCTTGTTGGTTCTTCGTGATTAAATGCCACCAGTGGGATACCTTGAGTCGTGGTCGCGACAACGGGAGTCATTGGTGAGGTTTGACGAGAGATGTCGAACTCACTCTTGCAAACTACGAACTAAGAAGGATAGGAGTTTAGTCTCCACAACAAGTAGTTGAAGTATTGAATAGATGATTTTAATTCATCCTTGAAGCATTTGTTATTTAGCATTTGTGTATTCTTGATGGTGTGTTTCACTTCGTTTGTGCCATGAGTTGCTTGAGCATAGGGAGTGCTTGTATGATTGAATTGGTTAGGTGTTAGGAACGTGACGAATTCCGTAGCTCCTTTGCATGAAAATCTATGAGCGTGAACTTAGAACTTCTTGTGCATAACGTGTTGTGATTCTTGCTAGATGGGTATGTTGATGTTGAGTCATGTAATGCTATATGATAGAATGAGTGAATGATTCAATGACCTACATTAGATTTGGAAGTGGATATCTCTTGCCCCCAAGGCTTTTTATCTTTGTAGTTTTAAAACCCCTTTTCTTAGTTTTGTTTGATGATTAGCATAGTCACTTGACTTGCTAGTTATCTTGTCTTTTTACTTTCGTAACTTAGGAAAACCAACCAACCAACCCCCCCCCATTTTACTTGCTTTTATGTGTGTGTATATATTTTATCCTAGCATAATATTAACCATTTGTGCTTAAGCGCTTAGGAAGATCCCTCTTCTCCTTGGACGACCCCAATTTGCCGCTATCTACCTAGTTGTAGAAAGTAAGCAAAAAGGGCTTACAAATTATCTTTTGCATAGGGGTGCGACGACCGCCCGCTATCAATAACCAGAGTAATATACAAGATCCCTAATTGAGTTTTAGTTAGAGTAAAGCCTTCTATACCATGTGAATGAAAAATTCCAGTCAAGAAAGTCTCTACCCCCGTGTTAACTTCCTGCTGGCCATTTTTCATTCGATGGTAATAGAGAAAAATAAAAGATATTAAAATATATGTTACCCCTATAAACATATTGTTTAATGGGGTAATCTCTGCATTTGTCAGCCTAGAAAATAGATGTGCATAAGGACTCTGCTCCATCTTGTGCTGCTTTGTGCTCATCCTTGAGCAAAATGAAACATGTCTGCTATGAATCAGAACTGTGGTGTCTGATGCTTGAGGTAACACCTTCCTTATTGATCTGATCTCTATGCAAAGTTGATCCATCATCTCATCCGCTTTGTTTTGGTTTTGTCAAGGGAGAGCATCTTCAGTGCCTGCAAAGAGCAAATCACAACTTTCAGCAGTATCAAATTCTTTTAAGCCTATCATTATATCATCATGCACTTTTTTTTATCCAGGCTGATCAGTCCCCTTATTTTTTGTTGCTAAGCCATCAGCTACCCTATTAGTTTCTCCTGCAAAATGAATTAGCAAGGCAGAGCCTTTTAGGTTCTTTTCTTGGAAAGCTAGCTCAAATAAATGCCAGGTAGCAATATATGGATCATTTATCATTTTGACAGCTAAAGAGCAATCAGATTCAACAATAAAAGCATTCAGAAATTGAACACCCAACTCCATCCCCTTTATTATAGCATATATCTCAGCATGTAGGGGTGAAATGATGTTCAGTAAAAAATGAGTTTCAGCTGTGATCATAGTTCCATTCGTATCCCTAGCAATTAAACCTAGACCAGCTTATTTGTTGATCTTTTTCCAAGATGCATCCACATTAATTTTTAGGTATCTAGCATTGGGTTTCATCCACATCACTTTAGTAATGCTAGGCTAGGTGGATTGCGTAGTACAGGTAGGATACTTGAGTGTGTGAGTTGTTTGTCTGTGTGGCTAGATAGGAATATTGGCTTTTCTATGAAAGTGGCATTGAATTCCTTTTTAATTTCCTTAGCTATATGTTCAGCATTAAAAACACTTTCATCATACAGTACCCTGTTCCTGGCTTTCCAAAGAAACCAATAGGTAAAAATGGGCAGCATAACCATTGTGATTCTTTGAACTTTAGAAAATCCTTGTAAAGAGTAATAGAAAACCAATATGTGGAAAAAAATTCAAAATTCATGACCCTAAATCCAAGGGCTATGTGCATTGAATCCCAAATTATTTTTGAAAGATGGCATGAGTTAAAGAAATGATCAGTTGAATCAGCATGTTGACATATGGGGCATTTTGAAGCTAGATTAATACCTATCTGTTGCAGTGTGTCATGAAAAGGTAAAAAATGATTCAACATTTTCAACATGAAGACTGAAACTTTTAGAGGAATTCTCCTTGCCCATATACTTTTTAGGGGGGAGAAGATTTTGAGTAGAAATACCTGAATCTGATATTTGATGCTTGTATGTAGATTCGAAGGTGAAATTTTCCTTTTCATCTGGCTTCCATATCAATCTATCAAATATGTTCTCTATGATTACACTATCCTGTAAAAAAATGTACAGTATTAGCATCTAAGAAATTACTGATCAGTGGCATAAAGTATTTTTTCTGTATTAACATTGCCACTGAGCAGTTTAGGGGTATAGGTACTAGATTAGGATCCATTTGGTAATTAATGGACCTGTGTCTGTCTAGTTAGAATACCAAAAATGACATTCCCATTTTCCATGTATGACTCTTGTATTTTGTTCGGCCAAAAGATTGACTCAGCAAATTCTCTTCGAGTTCTATGATGTCCTATGAGAGTCCTTTAAAGACCAAAGAAATTTTGACCATGGTGCCAAACCTATTTGAAATTTCCACCAAATTTTTAAGAAGCATGCATCTACAATGGATTGTATAGATCGGAAATCTAAACCATTTTGTGAATTATCAGTGCAAAGGTTAGACCATTTTTTCCATATCTTCTTTTGTTTATCATCATGTTCTCGCTAGAAGAAGTTAGCCATTTTCCTTTCTATTTTTTGATTATATGCTTAGTAGGTTTTGTAACTGTCAAAATATGATTAGGTATGGCATATAGACAAGCCTTAATCAAGATAATTTTGCCACCTACTGATAGCATTTTGTTATTCCAATTCAGAAGATTTTTTTTCACTTTTTTCAAGTATAGGCTGAAAGTAGATGTTTTTTTATCCTGGCTCTATATATTGGATAACCTAAGTATGTAAAAGGAAAGTCCATCTTTCATTTTTAGGATGGCTCTAACCTGTCTAAACTTTTGGTCGGTTGCATGCTTGCTTAAAAAGAAATCAGATTTGTCATAATTAATCTTTTAAAACTTAAAGAAAAGCCTTACGTCTAATTAGATTAAGTTTTGAAGCTTGGATGAAAATCATAGTATCATCAACATAAGAAAGATGAGAGATTGGGATAGCATGAGGTGGCAATTGGTAATATTGCAGTTTATTTGTTTGAAAAACAAAAGATAGGCACCTTGTGAAGACTCCAGAGAAAAATTAAAGAGGAAAGGGGATAGAAGGTCACCTTGTTTGATGCCCCTTAAAGCCTTGAAAAAACCAGTAGGTTTTCCATTGATTAGGGTAGAGAAGAAAGGTTGTGATATGTTCTTCATAATGGTGAAAATAATCTTTCCATGAAAACCAAATTGTAACAGAACAGAATTCATTAAGGACCAATTAATTCTATCAAATGCTTTCCTAAAGTCAAGTTTCAGTATACAGTTAGGAGTCCTCTTCTTTCTATCTAGGAATCTAATAATTTCTTGAAGGTATATGACATTGGCAGAAATTTCTCTTCCCTTCATGAAAGCAGTTTAGTTAGGAGAGATGCATGTGTCAATTAGAGGCTTTATCCTGTTAACTAAGATTTTTGTAAAAATCTTATTTGTAATATTAGATAAAATTATTAGCCTGAATTCATTAAAAGATGATGGAGTGGGTTTTTTAGGTATAATTGTTATCCAAGTGCTAGCAATACCTTTTGGAATAGGAGAATCAGACATGAAATCTTTTGCAGCTTGCAAAAGATCCCATGAGATTATATCCCATGCCTTAATAAAGAACTTTGCAGTAAAGCCATCAGGGCCAGGATTGCTGTTCTTATTAAGGCTAAAAACCACCTCCTTAAGTTCAGTCATAGTGATTACTCTTGTTATCATCTTATTATCCTTTTCTGTGAGTAGATTAGGGATATGCTATATGAGTAATAGTACCTAGCAGTGGGGTTATATGGCTTAATAAGCAAATCTTTATAAAATGAGATAGCTTCTTCATCTATCTTTTTAGGATATGTAAGCCATGTACCCTGTGAATCTTTTATTTTATAGATTTGTATCCTTGTCCTTTTTTTCTCTAGCAGTGTTATGAAAATAAGATGTATTATCATCACCCTTTCTTAACCAAGTAATCGTTGTCTTTTGTTTCCAGAATTTTTTATACTCTTTTAATGACCTAGTTAGGTTAGCCCCTGCCTTATTCATGTTAATCAGGTTAAGTTCTGACTGGTCCTGATCATAATTAAGTTCAGCTAACTTCAAAGATCCGTCATCTTTTTCAACATTGTTATCAACATTGCTATCAACATTGCCAAAGATATCCTTATTCCATTGTTTTAGTTTTTTCTTTACCCTATCAATCTTTAAGAAAAAACCAAGCATCCCTGGTTGTTCCACAAGTATGATCCAATCCTGCTTGATAATGTCTAAGAAATATATCCTAGTGAACCAAGCATTAATGAATCTAAAAGAGCTAGGACCTGGTTGAACTTGTAATCATAGTTGTAGGTAAAGAGGGCTATGGTCAAGGGACTGTTTTTTTAGCACCAGGACTGTTTGTTGTACTGTGTATGACTTTTTATTTTCATATGCTGTTAATTGTTCATTTTGAATTAGAAACAACATTTTTTCACTTATATATTGCATTTTTTAGTTTTTTAGTGTGTACTTGTAGTCATACTGTGAATGAATCTTTGTTTTCATATGTTGTTATTTGTATGCTTTGAATAATGAGTTGCATCTGCTTACTTATATGTTGCATCCATTAGTATTTTGTGTGTACTTATCAGTTGTGTTATGTATGATTTTTTTTAAAAATGTTGTTGGCTGTTCATTTTGAATTGGAAACTGTATATGTTTACCTATATATTGTATCAATTGAATCCCATATGTACTTGTTAGTTTTATTACGAGGTGCATTAGTTTGCTTATATGTTGCATGATCTGCATCATTTTGCATAACCAATGCATTTGACATAGTTTTTAGTCACTTTTAGTTGGCGGTTTGGCAACATTAGTTGAGTTTACATGACAAGGGATTTAGAAAACCATGTTTGGTTTACTACTCTAAATCCCGCATTTTATATATTTAATTAGTGATTCTTGACATCTCATGTTCACAGTTTCCTTGGACCTCATTATGAGTACCTTTAGTAGGTCGCCCGTGAATGCTATTTTTTACATTACATTCTTGTGAAGGCCATTTTATTTTAACGGTAAAATATTTGAAAACCATTCACATTAGAATGGTAGTAGAAGAAGGCCATGATCGTCAATGCATGGTAGAAGGAGATTAAAGCTAAAGATAGACTGCTTCGGAGTTCAAGACGGTCAAAGGAGAAAATGTTGAATCATGGTCCGAGGAGTATTTCCTTAGTCGAAGAACAATCCAAGAAGAATATGCCTTCAAGGATGGTTCCATAGGATTCATCTTCTTGAGTACTACAAAATTGACTACTAGAACTCTCGATTCAGACAAACGGTTCACCCATGATAAGCAATCAAAGTTCAGCCAACGAAGCACCAGCGGCTGGTCACGGACCAGGCATGGTCAAGCACCAATGGCCCGTGACAATTTTCATGTCCCGCGCTACACAAGAATCTAGGGGTCCTATGAAGACCTATGCGAGACATTATGAGACCTTCACGAGGCAAGGCGCTAGGCCGTGACAAAAGCGTCGGGCCATGAAGGAAGGGGATGAAGAGTTGAAGAATTCGGCTAAGTATGGAGTCGGTCTATGAAAACCTTCATGGACAGTGAGAAGACTTTTGAGTAAGACCACAAACTGCTCACGGTGCATAAAAACATTCACAAGTTGTGACAAAATTTCAAAGTAGAAGCCACAAGTTTTTTGTGATCCGTGAAAACCATCAGGAACCGTGGCACGATCCTAGCTTTATAGACCATGCCAGATCCAACAGGCCGCAGCTATGAACATTCACAAACCCTGGCAGATCTAGCATCATGTGGCTATGCATGCTTCACGGACTGTGATCCGTGCCGGCCCATGAAACCTTGGCGGCTGACTTAGGGTTTTGCTACTTTTGGCCTATTTTGGGCCTATGTTTAGACCTAGTCTCCTACTACTAAATATATGACCCTAGTCTACTCATTTGAGGGAGGTTGGATAATTTTTTGAAACACATTTGGATAGGAGAGAGCTTGGAGAGAAGGATGGAGTTCCCTTTGTAGGTTTAATAATCTTTTCTTCTCTTTTCTTCTTGCTTTGTCCCAAAGATGTGGAATTCAAATTTATATTTGAATTCCATGTCTAGGGAGTAGTTATATTAGCTTGGGATTCATCTTGACACTTGGTATGTTATAAATGCTTTATGAGATTTTTTAGATTCATCCTATCTTTGTATTTATGATATTATTTTGATTATTCTTGAATGTTATTAATGAATGATTAATACACCACATATAAGAACACAATTTTGGAAATACTCATGTATGGTGAAAGTATCGATGCCCCCCTTTGGAATAGAAATCTGGATGTTAGAATGGGTAGGGAAGAACGCGTCCGCGTGGGTGTGAGCATGGGGGATTCAAGAATTCTCTGACCTATTTTCCATCGCACCAGTCTTAGCTGACTTTGCAATTGTTGTCTGAGAGGTTACATGTAGAGATAGTGAATAGTAGCAAGCTAGGTGTTATGTTGAAACCCTAGTATCACATATAAGGTGCTTACGAACGTTAAGCCTAGCGTATATAGGACCCGGGGGAAGTAGTTTCATTCGTTGTGAAAGACATGGACTTAATAGCATAGGGAGAAACTAACCTGCAATGATGATCAGACCTCATTGTACTCCCCTAATTATGATGGCAGTGCCGATGGAGGATTGTGAGCGCATCTACCGTGACAGGGTTGGGAAAGTGTATGCCATCGAGCACACCATGTGTTAAGAACACACTAATAGGTATTTTGTATGTCTATATGTGAATGAATCGAGGATTGAAACATTAGAACTACTATTGTTTCTAAATGATTTTCCAAGTGCCTAGTATAAATAGTTTACTTGTTTGTCAATTACATGCTTGTAGTTAGTTGAAAATATCAAACCCCCCTCTCCCCAGTTGCATGTCTACACTACTAACTGTTCCTTTCACTCGTGCGGATTGAAGACCCTCACAAGGTTTTGTTTTAATTATTATTTGAGCCCTAGTATCCTTGGGGACAAGCCCAGGGCTTGCAACTTAATACCCCTTTATAGCTTAGCAGTAAGAACGGCTGAAGAATATAAATCTCTATCTTTGACCTATAAGCCCTCGTCTCGTATTTTAACAAAAACTGGGTCAGAGCAGGTCAAATTTTGGCACCATTACCGGGGATGCTTTTCAGTTCAAGTATTAGTTGAGCATGACATGTTAGTAGAGTAGTTAGTAGTGTCTTTTATTGTTTTTCTTTTGTTTGTTTTGTTTCCTGCCAATGGAGTTTTGGTCATAGTTTCCAAGTTACTTTGATTTTGTTTGGTATTGTGACATATCGTACCACAAATCTAGGTGTTTTTCATTCTCTAACTAATTCCACAGGTGATCAGAGGAGAAGGGGAAAGAGAACTAGATTGGAAGCTCAACCTAGGGGTTTGAATTTTTAGGAAGCATTGCACAAGATGGCAGAAGATAATCACACTTTGAGAGAGCTTATGGCCCCAAACTTAGAGAACCAACCCTTATGTATCACATTCCCACCTTTGCCTTCAGATGTGACTGGTGAGATGAAAAGTGGGATGATACATTGTCTTTCTACTTTCCACGGTATGGCGAGAGAGGATCCGAACAAACATTTTTTGGAATTCCATTTGGTGTGCACTGATTTGAAGCCGTCGGGAGTGTCGGAATATGATTACAACTTGAGAGCATACCTCTCTTCACTGCAAGATGGAGCAAAAGATTGGTTATATTATCTACCACCAGGTTGCATTGGGTCGTGGATAGATATGAAGTGGCGATTCTTGGAAAAATACTTTTCATTATCTAAGTTGGCTGGGTTGAAGAAGCAATTGTCCAACATTACTCATGGAGCGACCGAGAGCCTATATGATTATTGGGAGAGGTGTAAGAGACTCCTAGCTAGTTGCCCCTACCACTCATTCAAGGAAGGAAATTTGGTCTATTACTTCTTTGAAGGCCTTTGTGACGAAGGCATGAGGATGGTAAATGCCGCATGTAACGATTCTATAGCCAATAAGAGCCCGAAGGATACATGGCACTTTTTGAAGAGATGGCCAATGGGATGAGGATATTTGGTACAAGGTCTAGGGTAAAGGTCTTGGATGAACTCGCACACACACCAAAGTTAGAGGAGAAAGTCCAAGCTCTTGCATCTATGATGAAAGAGCTTTTGTGAGGAAAGGTGCACCAAGTCAAGATGTGTGGGGTTTGCAACCTCGACCACCACTCCAAAAAAATGCCCCGAGGTCGTTGGTGATGTGCACGAAGTGAACGTTGTGAACTACAACAATCAGGAGAGACCTCAATTTTCTAGGGGTCAACAACAAGGGTTCTAGGGGAACCAAGACAAAGCAAGGCCGGATCCCTATGAAAATACATTAAATCTGAGATTTAGAGATCACCCTAATTTCCGATAGAGGGATGACAATTAACCTCAAGGATATAAGGGTGGACAAGCACCACCTCAACCTTATCCTAGGGGTGAAGATCTATCCAACAATCACACCACATTTTACAAGTTGGATAGGGAGAAGATCTTGGATGCCATTGGTCAATTGGGGGAAAAACATGAGATCTTCCCGGAAAGGACTAGGAGGGAAATTGAAGACCTTGGTACTAGAGCCTTCTCAAGTATCAAGAACCTTGAGATTCAAGTGGGACAACTCACCACCTCGGTGAGCCGATTTGAAGCAAAAGAGTCCAGAAAACTACCTTCCCAACCGAAGGTAAATCTAAGAAATGTGATTGCACTCAAGCTAAGAAGTGGGAAGGAAGTTTGCGAAACCAAGAAAAAGGTGACACAAGAGGATGACAAGTTAGTGGAGGCTACCAAAGCACATTTTGAAGAAGAAGAGATAGTTGTCAAGGAAGCACCCTCTAAGGAGCTCCCACCAGCCGAGGCACAAGTTGCTATTCCACCTCCATTTCCAAGTGCATTAAGAGGAAAGCCAAAGGTGGAGACAAATGAAGCCAACATTCGGAAAGTCTTTGAAAAAGAGGAGGTATCTATCCCTATCTTGGAATTGATTGACAATGTGCCTTCATATGCTAAATTTCTTAAGGTTGCATGTACTAAGAAAAGGCGGAGACCACCTAAGAAGTTAGGGAAGCTAAAAATTGGAGAAGTCACCATTTTGAATCATAAGAATTTTCCTAAGACATTTGATGACCCCAGAATGTTTTCAATCTCGATTTCTTTAGGCGGAACACCTGTTGAACATTCCATGATAGATTTAGGAGCTTCTATCAATGTGATTCCATTTAGTCTATTTTAATGTCTTAAAATTGGAGGACTTAAAGAGACTAGAGTGATTGTTCAACTCACCTGTCACTCCCAAGCTAACCCTCGTGGGCTAGTGAAGGATGTAATAGTGCAAGTAGGCAAGTTGGTTTTTTTGGTGGACTTTTATGTCCTAGATGTTGCGCACGACGGAAGTGCACCCCCAATCCTTTTTGAGTGACATTTTCTAAAAACATCTAGGACTAAAATTGATGTTCACTCGGGAATCTTGACTCTAGAGGATGGCATAGACAAAGTGGAATTCAACATTTATAAATCTAGGCATGATTCAACAAAACCTTCTCTTATGTGCAAAGGTGTGACACTTTTTGATGAGCATGATATTCTTGAACCTTCTTGTGTTACCAATGAGCATAAATATCTTATTGATAAGTTTGTGGAGGACCCCGATGAATTTCATGATTTGATCAATAATATGTCCGTACAAGATTTTTTTTCTATGCTAACCAAATTTCAGCGGGAAAATGGAAGCGTCGAGGATTTGATACCTCCTCAACCTCCTCCTAACCCCAAAGTCACATTCAAAGAGTCAAGGTTGGAAAAGCAAGGAGATACATTTCTAGGTGCCAACAAGGGCTACAAAGGTAAGGATGACTCATTGTGGAGACCTCTTTACAACGACATCATCGTGGGCGGAGTTGCCAATGGCAATTCCGGAGACCCATCGGCAAGTGCTTCAAATTAGAATGCATGAAGAGGAAATAAGTCATGATGACGACAATAAATATATGTGGTTCTTTTTTTTTCTTGTTTGAAGTAGTGACTTGGTAGAATTTGCATGTCTTGCTTGAAATAAAGGATCATTTGAATGAAATTCTTGCTTGGTTTGGAGATCTAGATGTGAAAAGTTGTGCTTATGTGTACATGGAATGGATTTTGATGGGTGACATAGTTTCGTTTCAAAAGTTGAGAAAAACTAAGGAATGGTGAAAAATCAGGGGTTTGCTTCGTCACATGATGATGGCCACGAGACTCTGTCTCGTGAAAGTTGGAAAACTGGGCAAAAAATTATTTTTGTTGATTTTTGATTTTCCACCTCCAACTTGTCTCAAAATGCAACTTTTCGAAAAGGAAGTTTGGATTTCAAAATAAAAAATGCATTTTTGATTCAAGAAGTGAGATTTCCTATTTCCTTAGGATTTTTTATGCAATTAGTACTTCCAACATTAATTAATTGTACTACTTGTCCCCTAATTTGAAATTCCATCTTTATCTACATTGAACCTCTCTCTCTCTCTCTCTCTCTCTCTCTCTCTCTCTCTCTCTCTTCTTCACCTATGCTGAAATATCATTCTCATGGTACAATTCTCCACCAATTTCATCATCTACACTCTTTCTTCTCAAGAAACACTCAATCACACACACAATTTGGTGGTCTAAAAAAAGTGAAGTTTTTCTCCCAAAAATTAGCAATTTTCGCTTCTTCTTGTGTGGATCTTACACTTCTTGGCTTCAAATTTTGGGTAACCCTTTGATCTCTTTGTATATATGCTTGATTGATATTGTGGTGTTGTTATAAAAATCATGATTTTCGAATGAGCATGTGTGTTGATGTGATGTTGTTTGAGCTTATGTGTCCAATCTTGTGATGATGAATTTATGGGAGTCTTGAATGTGCTATTGATCTTGAATGATGTGTTCTTCATTTGTGGGTGATTATAGAGAACATGGATCTTGTTTGCATGAACCTATTGATGGGTTGGTGAGAGGCATACATGATGTTGATGGCTGATGATAAATATTATTGTTTTAAATGGCCTTTATGCTTATACCATTATGCTTTGAATGTTTGGTCTTTTTGGGAGAATGTTCTTTATTGGATGACATCATGGGCTATGCATTGTTTATTATCACACTACCATTCTTCTCCTTCATTGTGTTAGGAGGCCTAAAAAAAAGGGTACTTCGGAGAGAGAGAGTCTTCGCGGGGTGAAAAATGGAAGAATCTGGTAAAGGCTGCAAACCCTTAACCTTCAAGTCTCATTCCTCATAGCCCCAATATTGTGGCCGATGAGTTTATGGATTTGACCAACATTACCAAGACTATAGCCCAAAGATGGAGGAATTTGAGGGAACCAAAGAGGAGCATTTTGGAGACTAGTTTTGCTTGCAAGAGTATCTTGATGGCTCTAGGCTTACTTGAACTAGTGACCTTTCTTTTGGGCAGAGTAGGCCTAGAAGGTTTTCTCGATGTGCACTTGAAAACCTACATAAGGTGCTCTTTAGAGTTTCTAGCTAATATTTGGAAGGTCACAGACGAGAAGGGTCACAAGGCAATTAAGTTCAACTTGGATGACAAGGAGTACCAAATGACCTATAGAGAGGTGGCATTAGCTTTTGGATGGAAGATCGGCCAAGACATTCCATGGACTCATTGCCAAGGAATGCCATTATCCCTTGGGATTTTATCAAAGACAAATAACTCGGACTGATGGGAAGAATTTGAGCAAGGGCACGGTCATAGTCCACCCAGAAATACGTTATGTTCATTGACTCCTTTCTATGAGCATTTTATGCCACGGTGAATTGGCGCATTGTCCGGGCTCCGATGTACACCTTCTTAGGGAGATGACATAGGAGGAGAACATCTACCCGGACTTGGTAAGTTTTTTGTTCAAGAATGCATAGCTATGTGAGAGTAGAAGAGTGGGAAGATTCATATGGGAGGCATGGTTGGCCTTTTGGCACGACATTTGGGATATCATATCTCACATAGGGCGTTGGCCAATATAGGTAGGTCAGGATCGACCTATACAATTGAGAAGTTATCTAGGGCATTCATGGTGGGAACTACAATTTTGGAGGATAGATTTGTATGGCTTTACAGTGGAGCACCTACTTGCAAATTCATGGTTCTTTCGCAAGTGGAGCGCACCTCAATCAACCTTGATACAAGCCTAGATGACTTGTTCATTGAACCCAATCAATGATTTGAGAAGAGCTTTTAGAGTATTGGTCAACCTGGAGATAGACCTAGAAGAGACTGAAGGGGAGACATGTTCGAGAGCACTTTTGAGCCGATCACATCTTCCCACGGGCATTATGGATCAACTACACCTACTTGGGGAGCAACTCTCAAGTTCTTCCCAAGTGCTTCAGGAGATAGTTCAAGCTATTGGAGGAGTGAAGGCACAAGTTGATGAGCTAAACACGAGGGTGGATTTTCTTGAGGCCATAATCTAAGCAACGAGATTCATTGAAAGGTGTTTCACTAGCCGCGAGGAGGCCATCCCTTTGAGGCCGAAAGCGTAAATATCACTAGTTTCCCTACTTCACCTTTGATTTGACATGAGAATGCATAAGGGACTATGCATTGTTTGGGTGTGGGGAAGGGATTAGTGAGTACTTAGGAATTCTCATTCATGGATTTCTTCGTGCATGCATACTTTGTTCATTTTTCTTGGTAGATTTTTGGTTACTTGTGATTGGGATGCTTTTGAAAAAATTTTGGTGGTTCTCATGTTATGCTAGAATTTTAGGATTCCGGTTTGAATGTGGAATGTGGCTTTAGGATATGTTGTTGTATTAGTTTGTTGCTTATCTTTTGTAGTAAAAAGCTCACTTTTGGGGCAATTTCGTACTATACCCAAAAAAATTGGAAAAATTGAAAAAATTAAAACATGGACAAGTTAAAAATCTGAAAAGGCAACTTGGGTAACATGATGAAAAGCCCGGATAGGTTGAAAGGCCTAGGTGAAAGTGAGAGGCTTGGCCCGGCTAGAATTACGAGTCTAGGCAAAAGTGATAGGCCGTGTGGAAAAAGGTGAGAGGTGAGCACATTTTTTGGGATAATGCTAGGATGAAAACCCAAAAGGGCTCCAAGGCAAAATGAGAGAAATTGAGAGAAAAAATGGAAAAAAGCTAGGTTGGCGATACATTAGACTCCTTGGTTGTAACAAGGTCGAGAATCTTGAGTCATCCCTATGTTCCAACCAAGCCAACAACTTTTGGATTTCCTTGGTGGATTTTTTTGCTTGAGTATTGGTCTTTGATTGCTTTTGGGACTACTTTTGGGAAAAGTAAGCTTAGCTTTATTCCGATCTTTTGTCACTTAACTTTTTCCATACACATTTACTTTCTTTAGGTGGTTTGGTTGCTTTAGGAACTTTGGGGAGTGTGAGAGTTGTGAATGCATTGGCTATTTTTGCATGCATAATTCCGCTTGAACCTTTTTCTTTGATTTTATTTACTCGAGGATGAGTAAAGGTTTAAGTGTGGGGAGTTTGATCTACACCATTTTGCATTCTTTAACCAATGCATTTGACATAGTTTTTAGTTCCTCTTGGTTGGCGGTTTGACGACATTAGTTAAGTTTACATGACAAGGGTTTTAGACAACCAGGTTTAGGTTTTTATTCTAAATCCAGCATTTTGTATAATGAATTAGTGATTCTTGACATCTAGTGTTCACGGGCTCCTTGGTCTTCAATATGAGTACCTTTAGTAGGTCTCCCATTAATTCTATTTGTCACATTAAATTCTTGTGAAGGCCGTTTGCTTTTAACGGTAGAAGATTTGAAGGTCATTCACATTTTAATGGTAGTAGATAAAGGACATGAACATCAATGCATGGTAGAATGAGATTGAAGCCAAAGATAGGTGGCTTCAGAGTTCAAGACGGTTGATGTCCAATTTATGTGCATAATTTAGTACTATTTTGGGTCACTTTTGTGCTATTTTATTATCAAGAGCTTGTGTTTTACCTTGAAATTCTCTGAGGAGGGGTAAGAGCAACTTTATGCTATTTTACCTCTTCTAAGTGGATTTTGCATGACAGGGGAAGAACACCGAGGCATGAAGACCGGAGGCCATTAAAGATCACATTTTCGAAGACTTTTGAAGACTTGCTTCGAAGACATGAAAACCGGAGGCCATCGAAGACCATTTTTAAGACATTGAAGACTTGAAAATGAGAGGAATTGCTATGAAGATAAATGTTTACCACAATAAGAAGAAAAGAAAATAGGATTATATTCCGGCACTCTTCGCAAGTCGCGATGGACTCGTCGCTAGCCAGTCGCAAGTCACAACGAGCCCATCGCGAGTCGCGACCAACGTGTGGTCAGAATCTAACCTTATCCTTTTTGTACTATAAATAGCACTCTCTTTCCTCTCATTCAGATCTTCTTTATCTACATTTTTGGTATTGTTTAAAACCCTATTTTCTTCCATTTTCATCTTTGAATTCTCTTGTATTATGCTTGGTTTTTTAGCATTAACTAGTATGAACTCTTGTAGCTAAATCTAGTTCTTGGGAGCAATTGACTAAGACTTCCAAGCCCATGTCTTAAGAACAATTTGTAGCCTATTTAATAATCTTACTATAATGCATTTATAGAACATTGAATGTGTTTGTTAATGTCATTAATGTTATTGAAAGCTTGAGTATATGAAGTACTAGTATGATATGCTTGTTAGGGTATGGGGAAATGGGTTGATTTTCCCTTTTCTTGATAGGAATCCAAAAGTATGATTTAGAGCTTTTCATTGTGTTGATGGATTGATATTTGCTAGATGAATATGATAATGTTGAACTCTTTCTCATGTTTGTTGCTTGTAGCAAATGAGAGAAGTCTATGAATGTCGATCGTTCTTGACTAATCTCGTGTAAATGCATGAATTGGTTAAATACTTAGACACGGTGTAGTGTTTATAAGTTTTGCCAACCTTGTTGATTCTTCGTGCTAAATGCCATAAATGGGATACTTTTAGTCATGTTTCGACTAAGGGAGTTATTGGTGAGGTTTGAAAAGAGATGTCGAATTCACTCTTGCAAACTACTATTTAAGAAGGATAGAAGTTTAGTCTTCACAACAAGTAGTGAAAGTAGTGATTAGGTTGCATTTTCAATGATGGATAAGTGGCTTGGAAGTGGAAGTCAATTGCACCCAAGGTTCCGTTAATTGTTGTTTTCATCGTATATTTAGTTGTATTGCATGATTAGCATAGTTCTCTTGCTTTTCTAGTTGTAGTATTTCAATTTGATAATTTAGGATCAAACCAAACAAAACCCCACTTTGTTTACATGCTTTTATATGTATCTATGTATGTATATGCTTAGTATGTTTTCTCCTATATATGTTTAAACGCTTAAGAAAATCCCTCTTCTTCGTGGACGACCCTGATTTGCCATTATCTACTTAATTGTATTTAGTAAGCATAAAGGGCTTATAAATTATAACATTTAGAGGTACGGTGACGACCTCCCAACGATTAAAGGAGAAAATGGTGAATTGTGATCCAAGGAATGTTTCCCTAGTCTGAGAATTATCCAAGAAGAATTAGCCTTCAAGGTTTATTCCATTGGTATTTTCTTCTCTAGTACTACAAAATTGACTACTAGAACTCCCAATTCGGACTAACGGTTCACCTGTGGCAAGGAAACGAAGTTCAGCCAACGAAGCATCAGCGGCCAGTCACGGACCGTGCATGGTCAAGCACCAGCAGCTCGTGGCAATCTTCATGGCCCACACTACACAAGAATCCAAGGATTTCGCAAAGATTTGCACGAGACTAGCATGAGACCTTCACTAGGCAAGGCCGGTCCGTGACAAAAGCACCGGGCCGTGAAGCGAAGGGATGAAGAGTTAAAGAATTTACCTAAGTATGGATCCGGTCCATGAAAACCTTCACGGGCCGTGATAAAATTTCTGAGTAGAAGCCACAAGTTGTTCACGGTCCGTGAAAACCTTCACGAACCATGGGAAAATTGTGAGCAAAAACCACATGTTGCTTGCACTATGTGAAAAACTTCACGAATCGTGGCACAAACCTAGCTTCACGGACCGCGCCAGATCCCACGGAATGCAGCTATGAACATTCATGGACCGTGGCATATCTGGCATCCCATGGCTATGCATGCTTCACGAACTGTGGCATCCGTGCCGACCTGTGAAATATTGGCGGTTGACCTAGGGTTTTACTACTTTTGGCCTATTTTGGGCATATTTTTATGCCCAATATCCTACTACGACAACCCTATTCTACTCATTTGAGGGTGGTTGGATCATTTTTGGAAACACATCTGGAGAGGAGAGAGCTTGGAGATAAGAAAGGAGTTCTTTTTGTAGGTTCTGTAATCTTTTCTTTTCTTTTCTTCTTTCTTTGTCCCAAAGATGTGGAATTCAAATCTATATTTGAATTCCATATCTAGGGAGTACTTAGATTATCTTGGGATTCATCTTGGCACTTGGTATGTTCTAAATGCTTTATGAGATTTATTAGATTCATCATATCTTTGTGTTTATGATATTATTGTGATTATTCTTGAATGTTATATATGCATGAGTAGTACACCACATATAAGCACACACTTTGGGATATACTCATGTATGGTGCAATTATTGATGCCCCTTTGGGAAAAGGAACCTGGATGTTAGAATGGATGGGGAAGAAAACATTCGTGTGGGTGTGTGCAAGTGGAATTCGAGAATTCTCTGGCCTACTTGTCGTTGCACCGGTCTTAGCTGACTTCGTAACTGTTGTTCGAGAGGTTGCAGGTAGAGATAGTGAATAGTAGCAAGCTAGGTGTTTTGTTGAAACCCTAGTATCACAGATAAGGTGCCTATGAACCTTGGGCCTAGCGTATATAGAACCTGGGGGAGTAGTTTCATTAGTGGGGGAAGCCCGGAACGTAATAGCATAGGGGGGAAATAGACCTGCAATGATGGTCGGGCCTTGTTGTACCCCCCTAATTACAATGGCGGTGCCGATGGAGGGTTGCGAGCGCATCCACTGTGACAGGGTTGGGGAAGTGTATGTCATCGGCCATACTACGTGTTATGAACACACTGATAGGTATTTTGTATGTCTATATGTAAATGAACCGAGAATTAAAGCATTAGAACTACCATGTTGCTAAATAATTCCCAAGTGCCTAGTATAAATAGTTTACTTATTTGTCAATTACATGCTTGTAGTTGTTAATTGAAAACACTAACCCCACCCCCAGTTGCATGTCTACACTATTAGTTGTTCCTTTCACTCTTGCAGATTGACGACCCACACGAGATTGTGTTTTAATTGATTTTGAGCCCTAGCATCCTTTTGGACAAACCTAGGGCTTGCCGCTTACTACCCCTTGGTAGCTTAGCAGTAAGAATGAGTGCAGAAAATTAATCTATCTTTGACCCGTAAGCCCCTCGGCTTGTGTTTTAACGACAACCGGGTCGGGACAGGTGATTGCACTTGTTATTATTCAACGTGTACCTGTTAATTGTACTATGAATGACCCTTTTTTTTCTTCTTTTTTTGCTGATCGTTCGTTTTGAATTACGAGCTGCATCTGTTTACTTATGTGTTGCATATGTTAGTATTTCGTTGGTGAGCGTCGTTTACCTCACACAAATAAAACCTGCAATACTCCAATAATAATGAAACTAGTACAGGGTAAGCAGGGTCGATCCACAGGGAACAATTTGATTCTATTGATTGACCTAAAGATTTAATTGGTTTAGCAACCACGCCTAAACTTGAGATTTGTTTAACTAAAAACTACTAAACAAAAGAGACTAAAAACACAAAGACATAAACACACATAAACTCATAAATACTGAAAGCACTAAAATAAAGTGAAAGGAATCTAGATAATGAGGAAGGAAGTTGGCTTAGATTAACTCGTTGATTCTTCAGTTGATCCTCGGCTACAAATTAGTTATCCCCGCAAATCAATTAGTTATATAAGAGCAAGTATTTGCTGAACTCCTAAAATCCTCTCTTATTACCCACTAGCAAGCAAGTATTTGCTAAACTTACTAGATTGTTAAATTAATACAAAGAGGACCTAATTTAGGTAGACATCCAAGTATTTGCTAAAGACAGCTACCTACCCGGTTGATTATTTTCCTGCTATTACAGTCTGTATCAGTTATCTGTTTTTTACAAGAAAGTGCTACTTTAATTAGCTCTAGCTTAGCATGAATTGAGGTGATCAAACTCAACCCACAAAGCCTAAGTTTATACAATAATCAACCAAGAACTTGCAAGAACACTTTTAAGCATATCAATCCTCACAACTTTATGAATCAACCTTGAATCAATCCAAGCCAACTAAGAAATTTAGCTACTCATAATATGCACAAAGAACACAAGATAAGGAAAGGATTT
This sequence comes from Rubia yunnanensis, assembly GCA_037428765.1. Taxonomy (NCBI): domain Eukaryota; kingdom Viridiplantae; phylum Streptophyta; class Magnoliopsida; order Gentianales; family Rubiaceae; genus Rubia; species Rubia yunnanensis. Next base: position 68,295,910 of record CM075063.1, read on the forward strand.
CATTAACTAAGAACTAAGAAAAGTACAAGAATTTACAAGAAACCAAGACAAGAAAAATAAAACCTACTATTTTCTTCCAAGAGAGAGCTCTCGGCCAAGCTCCCAAGGAAGAAGAAGAAGAATTTCGTCCAAACCCTCCTCCAAGTGATCCAAAAAGTTCCTCTCATCACTTGGCTCTTTCTATTTATATAGAGCTCAAAAAATGAGTAAAATAATATAAACCCTACCAACCAAAATAACTAACTAATCCATCTTGGACTAGGAAGAGTAGTTATTACAAACTAACTAGTGGGCTTAAGAATATGAATTTAGCCCAACTTCTTTGCTTCCATTTTGCTTGCTAATTTCTTCCCTTCAAGCTCCCAATTCGATGCTAATTACAGCTTCTTTCTTCCTCTGTTTCTTCTCCATATTAACTGCATAAATTGGCCATAAAACCTCCATTATACACGTCCAACATCAACAATTTAATGTAATTCCCTAATGAAAGAACAACATATAATTATCCTATCAAATCCTCACACTTGAGTCATACTTGCCCTCAAGTATGTTCATAAAGCATGTTGTTCAGTCACAATTCCCAATCTCCTAAACACACTCTACAAAGCAAACAGAAATAAACCTAAAACAGAAAACAGAAAACAGAAAACAGAAAAAAGAAAACAAAAAACAGAAAAGAGAAACAATTATATACAAAACCTTGGTCAAATATTCAGCACTTCAAATTTCCTTTCATTGGCTCATCAACAAAGTTCACTATGCATGATATCAAGTCTCCTTTCATAAACAGCATTGGTATCATCCCCCTTTAAACTATCAAATCAATCCCCCCTACATCAGTCAAACTTGTTTTCAACCCGATCAAAATAGACAAGATGAACTTCCTCACGGTTGTCACTCAATCCACTCAAAAGTAAGGGTTATTTCACTCAAATATATACCGTGGCAGCATTAATCAAAACATGAAGATCAAAAAGGACTTTTATTTAGGTTGTAATGGGGTTAAGGGTGTATGAACATGGTAAGATCCTACGGGCTCTAAGTTCATTCAAAACATCTTAGGCATACTCCATCACATATTTACCATCCATCTCAACTAGGCAATTCCCATATCACATCTGAGTGCTCTGTTTTCCTCTTTTCTTTTTTTTTTTTTTTTCAACAGCACTGTTTTTTTTTTTTTTTTTTTTTTTTTTTTTTTGTTTTTTTTTTTTCTTTCAACAGCACTTGTTTTGTTTTGTTTTTTTTTTTTTTTTTTCTTTAACAGCACTGTTTTCACAATTAATCCCAGAGAAACACAACATAATTACAGAACAACAATTCAGATCCATACCCCTACTTGTGGAATGCCTTATATGCAATATTACACCATGGATGAATTCAATACATAAGCCTTCAAGAGTATGCACAATAGGGTCAAGAAAAGGATATCAACAAGGCTCGGACTATACAATCTTTTATTTTTTTATTTAAGGGGTTAAAGCAAAGAAAAAGTTAGGCTCAAAGGGGTTCACTAAGGAATATAAAGGATGGCTATATATACGATGTGGGGTTAGTCATAATTTGCCTTTTATCACCTCATCATGCATTAACCTAGCTGCCACAACTCTCAAAAACAAGTTGGATGTAGAGAGTGCTCTACTTTAGGCTCAATCCTTACTATCTGCTAGGCTTTGTTCAAACTCATCTTATTTATCTCAAGTTCATTCAAGTGCAACTGATTTCAGGGGTCAATCATCTCAAATTCTCAAGGGGATATCAAGCAATCCTATTTACTACTCAAATTCTCTCAACATGCACAGTTATTCCATTTCAAAGTCAATTCCAGTACTCCTATCATACTGAATTGTTGACCAACAAACACACATAAAACACACATAAACATTCAAATAAGTAACAGACACCTAGACCACTAAACCACCCTCCTCACACTTAAATCTTGCTGGTCCTCAAGCAAGTCAAGCGGAACAGAGAAAAAACCAACTAACAACTAGGAATAAAATAAAACAAACATAAATATAGAGAAGGGAATTAGGGAACTTAAGTTTTGTGGTGGATGCTGTTGTGAATTGCTAGCAAACCAAGCAGTGCAGAGGTGACTGAAGGCAGACTGAATATGTCCATTTTGAGCAGCTAAAGCGTCCAGTTTCATGTGCAAAAATTGCACATCTGCCCGAAGTGACTGTACTTCATCAAAGAGAGTTCTATTGCCTTAATCCTTCATCTTCTTTTCTTCCTTTCTTCCTAAAGAAGAATTGTGCACACCCCTGCACAATAAAATGGAAAGCATCAAAAATTAGTATTAATTATATTTCACATAAAATAAAACCAAACAGAAGTTTAACTTTATAAAAGTAAATTACCAAAAACTAAAATTCTAATAAAAGAAAGAACATGAAATTAAAAATTGGGTTGCCTCCCAATAAGCGCCCGCGTTTACAGTCCGTGGCTAGACTTTGTCATACGGTCAAGTACTGGAGGTATGGCATAGTGAAATTTCTTCCACTACTACCACTTGAGATGCATCGTGAAATGGCTTGAGACGATGACCGTTAACCAGAAAAGACTTCTCTGTATGCATGCTTTTAATTTCAACAGCTCCATTTGCCCAAACAGAGACCACTTCAAAGGGACCAGCCCATTTTGATTTTAGTTTCCCGGGCATCAACCGAAGCCTAGACTGAAAGAGTAGTACTTTCTGGCCAATCTTGAACTCCTTGGACCTCAAATTCTTGTCATGCCACATTTTAGCGCGCTCTTTGTACCACATAGCTTGATCAAAAGATTCCAAACGGAGTTCCTCCAACTCTTGAAGTTGAAACTTCCTTTCCTCCTCACACTTGAGAGGTTGCATATTCATCTCCTTCACAGCCCAATAAGCCTTATGCTCAATCTCCACTGGCAAATGGCACATTTTCCCAAAAACAAGCCTATAAGGGGACATTCCAATAGGAGTTTTGAAAGCGGTTCGATAAGCCCAAAGAGCATCATCTAATCTTTTACTCCAATCCTTCCGAGATGGATTCACTGTCCTTTCTAGAACTTGCTTTATTTCTCTATTTGACACCTCCGCTTGGCCATTGGACTGAGGATGATAAGTAGTAGCCAATCTATGATGCACTCCATATTTCTTCAGAAGGGCTGCAATGGTGCGGTTTTTGAAATGAGTTCCTTGGTCACTAATGATTGCTCGCGGCACTCCAAACCTGCTGAAAATATGTGATTTCAAGAATCCTGAAACAACTTGAGAATCATCAGTGCGGGTGGCTTTCGCTTCCACCCATTTTGAGACATAATCAACCGCAAGTAATATGTAAAGATTACCATATGAACTAGGAAAAGGTCCCATGAAATCTATACCCCACACATCAAATATCTCACAAACAATAATGGGAGTTTGAGGCATTTCATCACGTTTAGAAATATTTCCTGTCATTTGGCATCTAGCACAACTCTTACAAAACATGTAAGCATCTTTATGAATAGTCAGCCAATAAAATCCACTATCAAGAACCTTTCGAGCTGTACGTTTAGGACCAAAATGACCTCCACAAGCAAAAGAGTGACAATGCAAAAGAATTGTACCTTGTTCTTCATCAGGAACGCATCGCCTAATGATTTGGTCCGAGCCGATTTTCCACAGATATGGCTCATCCCAAATATAATGCTTACACTCACTCTTGAGCTTCATTCTCTGGGCAGTGCTGAAGGTTTCTGGACTTTCCCCAGTGGTGATGAAATTAACAATATCTGCATACCATGGATCATGAGCAGATTTCCCATGCAATGCTGCTGTAAGAGGGCTCTGTTTGGCCAATTCGAGGCCTGTGGCAGCATATAAATGTTCTTCGGGAAAAAATTCTTGAATGGGGATTGCATCCTCAGGTTTTACCAACCGACTCAGGTGGTCAGCAACATGATTTTCAGCACCCTTCTTGTCTTTTATCTCCCAATCAAATTCTTGTAACAACAAAATCCACCTAATCAACCTCGGCTTGGATTCCTTCTTTGTAAACAAATACTTCAACGCCGAATGATCGGTGTAGACAATGATCTTTGATCCCAGTAAATAAGACCTGAATTTATCAAGAGCAAACACCACTGCCAATAGCTCCTTTTCAGTAGTGGTGTAATTGCATTGAGCCGGATTCAAAGTCTTAGAAGCATAATAAATCACATGGCTTTCCTTCCCTAGCTTTTGTCCCAAAACAGCCCCTACCGCATAATCACTTGCATCACACATCAATTCAAAGGGCATGTCCCAATTTGGTGGTTGCATTATCGGGGCAGAGATGAGTTTCTCTTTAAGCACATCAAAGGAAAGCTTGCGCTCTTCATTCATTTCAAAAGGAACATCATCTTGAAGAAGTTTGGTTAATGGTTGCGCTATCTTGGCAAAATCCTTGATGAACCTTCTATAAAATCCAGCATGCCCCAAGAATCCACGAATCTCCCGGACATTGGTAGGATAAGGTAGTTGTTCTATGGTCTCCACCTTAGCCTTGTCAACTTGAATTCCTTTTTCGGAAATTACATGCCCCAAAACTATGCCTTCATCCACCATGAAATGACATTTTTCATAGTTCAAGACTAGATTTCTTTTCACACATCGAATCAATACTTGCTCCAAGTTACTCAAGCACATCTCAAAAGAATTCCCATACACTGAAAAATCATCCATGAATACCTCAATGCTTGATTCAATCAAATCCGAGAAAATACTCATCATGCATCTTTGAAAAGTGCCCGGAGCATTACACAATCCAAATGGCATTCTCCTATAAGCATAGGTGCCAAAAGGACATGTAAAAGTAGTTTTTTCCTGATCCTCGGGGTTCACACATATCTGGAAATATCCACTATATCCATCCAAGAAACAAAAGAATTTATTCCCCGCTAATCTCTCCAACATTTGATCAATGAAAGGAAGTGGAAAATGATCTTTCCGAGTTGCCGCATTAAGCTTCCTATAATCGATACACATCCTCCATCCGGTGACTAGCCGAGTAGGAACCAACTCATTCTTTTCATTCTGCACCACCTGAATACCGGACTTCTTGGGTACCACATGGACCGGACTAACCCAATTGCTATCCGAAATAGGGTAAATAATTCCCAAGGATAAAAGTTTAAGGATTTCCTTGAGAACTACCTCCCTCATGTTAGGATTGAGCTTCCTTTGAGGATCTCGAACAGGTTTTGCATCCCGCTCCAATAAAATATGATGTGTGCAAATGTCAGGGCTAATTCCCGTGATATCCGCCAAAGTCCAACCAATTGCTTTCTTGTACTTCGTCAACAAGGCAATCAATTTTTCTTCTTGAGACTCCTCCAACTTGGTACTCACAATAACTGGCAAAGTTTCAGATTCCCCAAGGTACACATATTTCAGGTTTGGTGGCAGTGCCTTAAGCTCCAAAACTGGTGGTGAAATTTCAGAAGGCAGTGGTCTGTCGGCAAGGCTCTGTTTGGGCAAATCGAGAGTGGTTCCAGTGCTCAAAACTTCTTCTTGAGAATATAAAGAACACAGCAGCTCACAAATCTCCTTATCACTCTTTCCTTGCACCATCAGCTCTGTAGCACCTGTAGATGATGGAATCTCCATTCTTTCCTGCAAGAACTCAGCCTCAAGAAAATCTTGGACTAAAGGGTCAATTACATCGATGGCATATATATTTTCAGCATCAAGTGGTTTTTTCATCGCATCTTCAATGCTGAAAATATATTTGTCACCATAGTAATCAAGACAAATTGTTCCATCTCCCACATTAATAACAGTATTTGCCGTCCTTAAGAAAGGCCGACCTAACAAAACTCCAGAATTATTCTCACCATTATCATGATTCATTTTCACCACATAAAAATCAGCGGGATACACAAATTCATTGACCTTGACAAGAACATTTTCTAAAAGACCTTCGGGGTATACACAAGATCGGTCCGCTAATTGAATCACAACCCTAGTATCTACCAATTCAGCTCCAATCAATTTCTTATAAACAGATAAGGGCATAACATTAATTGAAGCTCCTAAATCACACATAGCAGACTCAATTTTTACCTCTCCTATATGACATGGTAAAGAAAACATACCCGGGTCCTTACATTTTTGAGGTAATTCTCTTTTTAGCACTGCCGAAACCGACTCACTCATTATCACCTTGCTTGAGTTCTGTGGTTTCCTTGCCACAAAATCCTTCAAAAACTTGCTCACTGGTGGTAGTCTCATTGCCTGCAACAAAGGAATGTTAATATCCATTTTTCCAAAAATAGACAAGAAATCAATGGTTTCTTCTTTTTTCTTTGCTAATCTACGAGGAAAGGGAGGAAGAATTTTCACTGGAGGATCATTCAGAACCTTCCTCGGAGTTTCCTCCTTGGTTAATTCAAAATTACCCCCTACCAGATTTTCAGCTTCTGTCACCAGCCTCTGTTTGGGCAAATCAGGGTTTGCTCCAGATTGCTGAGGATGATCCTTATTGGTCTCGCTTGCAAATTTTTTTGGTGGTGACTCAACTTCTTTTCCACTTCTGAGAGTGATCTGTTTTGCTGTCTCCCTCGGATTCATTTGTACTTGAGAAGGAAGTCCAGGTTGTTGCATTCGAAGCTCATTCAAAGAATTTGTCAATTGAGAAATTTGACGGGTATGCTCGTCCAATGTAGCCTCGGCTTTCTTAGAACTCTCTTTCTGATCTTGAAGCATATTCATCATCAAATCTAGCTTCTCATCCATTGACTTCACTTGAGGAGGTGGCTGATTTTGAGGATAAGCTTGAGGAATTCTTTGATTCGGTAGAACATAGGCTTGTTGAGGTGGGTTTCCTTGATCTCTCCATCTGAAATTTGGATGATCTCTCCAACCAGGATTGTAAGTAGCTGAATAAGGATCTCTCCTAGGCTGCCTCTCATTCCAATTCCCCATAGTATTCGCTTGAACAAGTGGCTCTTCCAATGAAAAATTACATTGCAAAGTGGTATGGCTATATGTGCCACACGTATCACATGGACGATCATAAGGGCTAGAAGAAGAGCTTGTATTTGGAGTAGCAACTTTATCAACTACTTTTGAAAGAATTTTCTCCAATTTATCCATCCTTTCATTGAATTTATCCTCACCCGAAGAGCTTGTATCCACCACTTTCTTTAAAATCCTCACATCACCTCTGTCATATTCCTTCTTGGAATCAATCAATTTCTTGACAATTTCCCTAGCTTCATTCACTCGAAGATGGGAAAATCCCCCATTGCTTGCTGAATTCATAAGGTCTTTGTTCACCGAAGTCAGCCCTTGGTAGAAATATTGCAACAATTGTCCCTCCGAAAAGCGATGATTAGGGCAACTATCCACCAACCTTCGAAACCTAAGCCAAAATGCACTTAATGGCTCATCAAACTCTTGATGGATACTAGAAATCTCTCTCTTCAACGTTTCAGTCCTTGTGGAGGGAAAATAATACTCCAGAAATTGCTTCTTGAGACCATTCCATGTAGTAATGGAATTTGGTGGTAAGCTAGAAAGCCATTGGTTTGCTGCCCCTGTCAAACTAAATGGAAATGCAACTAGCTTGAATTGCTCCTCCGTGACATTCTCAGGCCTCTTTTGCACCTTGCAAATTTTTATGAACTCATTCAGAAAATTGTATGGATCTTCGGTGCTCCTTCCATGGAATTTCGGAAGAACATTCAAAAGGCCTAACTTAATCTCAATGGGACTCCCTGTTGGTGCCACTTGGATGGGAGTAGGGGGGTCTTCTTCACTGTGACCAGTAAGTTCCCACATATAGGGATTGTCAGCATTAAGATTAGGATTCGCCATTAGAGAAGGATCGGTTTTAACTTCAGTTTCTGCCTCTGGAAGGGTCTCGATTTGGGCAAACTGAGGTTCCCCTGCAGCCTTCAACTTTTCCAACTTAGCTTCCTTCCGATTCTTCTTGGCTGTCTTTTCTATTTCAGAATCAAACTCCAACACCTGCTTATCAGACCTGGTCATATACTGAAAAACTAACACACATATCAGTAGAACAAACAACAGAAATCAACAACCGTCCCCGGCAGCGGCGCCAATTTGGTGAGCGTCGTTTACCTCACACAAATAAAACCTGCAATACTCCAATAATAATGAAACTAGTACAGGGTAAGCAGGGTCGATCCACAGGGAACAATTTGATTCTATTGATTGACCTAAAGATTTAATTGGTTTAGCAACCACGCCTAAACTTGAGATTTGTTTAACTAAAAACTACTAAACAAAAGAGACTAAAAACACAAAGACATAAACACACATAAACTCATAAATACTGAAAGCACTAAAATAAAGTGAAAGGAATCTAGATAATGAGGAAGGAAGTTGGCTTAGATTAACTCGTTGATTCTTCAGTTGATCCTCGGCTACAAATTAGTTATCCCCGCAAATCAATTAGTTATATAAGAGCAAGTATTTGCTGAACTCCTAAAATCCTCTCTTATTACCCACTAGCAAGCAAGTATTTGCTAAACTTACTAGATTGTTAAATTAATACAAAGAGGACCTAATTTAGGTAGACATCCAAGTATTTGCTAAAGACAGCTACCTACCCGGTTGATTATTTTCCTGCTATTACAGTCTGTATCAGTTATCTGTTTTTTACAAGAAAGTGCTACTTTAATTAGCTCTAGCTTAGCATGAATTGAGGTGATCAAACTCAACCCACAAAGCCTAAGTTTATACAATAATCAACCAAGAACTTGCAAGAACACTTTTAAGCATATCAATCCTCACAACTTTATGAATCAACCTTGAATCAATCCAAGCCAACTAAGAAATTTAGCTACTCATAATATGCACAAAGAACACAAGATAAGGAAAGGATTTCATTAACTAAGAACTAAGAAAAGTACAAGAATTTACAAGAAACCAAGACAAGAAAAATAAAACCTACTATTTTCTTCCAAGAGAGAGCTCTCGGCCAAGCTCCCAAGGAAGAAGAAGAAGAATTTCGTCCAAACCCTCCTCCAAGTGATCCAAAAAGTTCCTCTCATCACTTGGCTCTTTCTATTTATATAGAGCTCAAAAAATGAGTAAAATAATATAAACCCTACCAACCAAAATAACTAACTAATCCATCTTGGACTAGGAAGAGTAGTTATTACAAACTAACTAGTGGGCTTAAGAATATGAATTTAGCCCAACTTCTTTGCTTCCATTTTGCTTGCTAATTTCTTCCCTTCAAGCTCCCAATTCGATGCTAATTACAGCTTCTTTCTTCCTCTGTTTCTTCTCCATATTAACTGCATAAATTGGCCATAAAACCTCCATTATACACGTCCAACATCAACAATTTAATGTAATTCCCTAATGAAAGAACAACATATAATTATCCTATCATTCGTATATTTGTTAGTTGCACTTTCTATGACCTTTTGTTTTCATTTTTTGTTATTTGTACATTTTAAATAATGAGTTGCATCTGTTTACTTATATGTTGCATGTGTTGGTATCTCGTGTGTACTTGTTAATTGTGTTCTGTGTGACTTATTTTTTAAAATGTTGTTGGTTGTTCATTTTGAATTAGGAAATGCATCTATTTACTTATATATTGCATTTGTTAGAATCCAATATGTACTTGTTAGTTTTATTACGAGGTGCATTAGTTTGCTTATATGTTGCAGCTGTTATTATTCAACGTGTACCTGTTAGTTGTACAATGAATGACCTTTTTTTCTTCTTTTTTGTTGATCGTTGTTCAATACCAAAACCTTTATAATGGATTTTTTTTTAAGGTTTGATTCTGATTTTTGGATCATTTTGTTGTTCTTCCTAGCTATCTTATTTGGCCTGATTAATTTCTTGAGCTTGTTTATTATAAATATTTTTGACTAATACTGTAATAAGAAGTGTATAGGTTTTCTTCTTAATCCAAGCTCGTTTCTCTTTGTCTCTCCATGTATGTTTTTTCTTTGGGATATTAATTTGTTTGAAACTTTGTTGGTGATCATTATGTATGTTGTTGGTTGGAGAGATCCGATGTTGGCAATGGCATTAATTTTTCGTGTTTGGTGTTGGTGATAATCCGGACACGCACCACGAATACTAATGTGAATGTGATCGAACATCTGATCACAATTAATATTAGCAAATTTTAGTTTTTTTTACCGCTTTTGAAATAAGTTCTGACATTATAACTGTTTCAACTATCAGAGTGGTGTTTACAGTGAATTGAACAAGGAATATAAGAATTTCCTGGAAAATAGATGGTACAGTCGTTTTACTCAATTAGGTATCAGAAGCCTTGCAACTGCTTGTATTTTTAGAGAAAATTAATGTTGTGGTATTCACCAGTCCGGCTGGTTGAGATCCCGGAAGTGGGAAAAAACACTGACGTTCAAGTCAGTAATCTCCATTCTGGAATGAAGTTACTTTAGTTTAGTTGCACTTACCTGGATTCATACCCTCTTTCTTCCTTTTATAGTACATTACGAATGTGGCTCCGTTTTATCCGGAATGGTCATCGTGTGTCTGATCGTTGGTCCGAGAAATGCAGTTTGTGGCTGACCGTTGATCAAAGTACCCACTACCTTTGGTTGGTGGGCTGACTCCACTTGCTCTGCGTCTGTCTGACTCAGATCGCTTCGCTAATTTGCTTCAGGTCTGCTTGCAGTTTTGGGCTTACTACTTATTTGGGCTAGGCATGCACCGTAAACCCCCCCCCAGCCATGAAGAATAAGCGACATGGAGCATATTGGTTGGAATTTGAGCATATTGGTCGGCATGGAGCATATTGGTCGGCATGGAGCATATTACTACTTACGACTTATTTGGGCTAGGAATGCAAACTGAAGCTGTATATCATCACCTTGGTCGGCATTTGATTTTACCTTCATGGAAATTGCGAAGTGTTAATAGCTTCGTGGCTGATACAATTCCTTCTCCACCAACTCTTCAGCTTTCAAATTTGGAACTTTGAATTTCTTATCTTTATTGTTGAGGATAGTAGCGAAGATTATGTTCGAATGATCCACAATTCTATCCGCCTTTTTTGTTGTTTATTTCAAGATTTTCCTGACATTTGTTATTACTGTATCTTTTAAATAGGGAATTTCAAATGAGTGGCTTCATTTAGTGCCCTGTCTATTCACCTTCCGCCACCTCCTCGATATATGTAAAAGGAACCCACTTTTGTGTCAGAACTCCATCATTGTGCTTTTGAACTCTCTGTCGTCCTTGGTTTTGTTGTTTCCCTTCCTTGTATTAAATATTGAAACTCTCTTTGTTTTTGTTTTATCACCTCTATTTTCCAAAATCTTCATCCTTTCCGGCCAAATCTAGGTTTTCTGTGCATCACCTTTCCTCGTGTTTTAGAAGAGTAAGGTTTGTTTTAAATTTCCAATCTATTTACTATATGCTCTGAATTTGATAACATATATCTTTCTTCAATTTTCTAGCAATATACGGTGTGCATTCTGTTAAGCTTTGTTCCAACAGACTTTTATTTGTAGTCATTTCCCTTAATTAACTCCGTTATTTCAAAATCTAGGCTCCTCATTTTTCCTCATGACTTCCCTTAACAGCGTCGAATCCCCTGTAGAAGATGCTCATTCCATTGGGGATTCTGGCCATGTTTTTGGCTCCTCTACCATACTCAGTATGCTGACTGGAACATATTCAGAAGAATTAAAAAGCTACTTCCCGTTCTTAGCCCTTTTTTAAACTTTGCACTCCCATGAACTGTGAATGTGTTCGTACTTCACCATCTGGCTATAGATCATGCTACTTAGCCTTTTTGAACTTTGGCCTTTATTTTCCTCTCCCTCAACATGTGGTTGATATCTCTGTTTGCATAAAATCGCATTGTCCCAATTTCACCCCAATGGCATTGCTATCATAATGGAGTTTCTTTAGGTGTGCAAGGAAGCGAATGTTCCTTTCACTCTTGAGATGTTTCTCAACTTTTATCATTTTCAAAAAGTGAAAAACATAGTTGATGAATTTACCTTTTAACCCGTGATTACTGGGGTTGAGCTTGTGAGCGGTTTCCCTAGTAATATTGGTCTCTGGTGTACAAATTTTTTCTTCATAAAATTAAAACAAGTCACCGAAGTTTTCGTGCCCTCTTGGAACTACAATGTTCCCAAGTTTAAGCTTCCGGGTGTGAATGTTCATTTGACGGAGATCGTGGTCACACTTTGTGCTTATACACAACATCTCCGCCATGCTGACTTTGATGCCAAAGGTGTTTTGATTATTTTTGTTTTGATGTGTTTGATCTACAATCTTTCTTATTTTGATGAGCTATTATTCATTTAATTTATTCTTTGTGTGTTCTTTTGATCTATGATTTTCATTTTGTTTCAAATATGCATTTAGCTAAAGGTGAAATTAACCGATCGCTATTTGATGACGGCGATGAGGAGGTGGGTGAGGCTACTGTTCAGCCTTATAATGCTGCTGGGAGTAACACCCGCCAACAAGATGTTTGTAAGACAGGCCCTAATGATAAGAGTAAGATTACTGAGAAAGGGGGGAAAAGTGGTCGTCACCCCGTCGTTGTGGCGAAGAAGAAAAAATAGAAGAGGGATAGGGGCAGTAGATCTTCAGGACATTCACTTCCGCCCTTCAAAAGGGGCATGTTAACCAATCTAGTTCACAAACTCTGGTGCGAAATGAGAATCCATTGGCGGAGGGGATGATATTTGATATCCTTTCTAACCTCTCTTTACCCGATACACTGGCTGCGGTAAGTCTGCAGCTAAACTTTAGTGACCTTCTTTATATCCCGTTCTCTTACTTGTAAAATGCTGACTAACTTTGTCCCGTGTGTTTTTTTCTTATAAGGTCGGCAAAAGCCTTCAACTCGCGAGTGAGCGGCTTTCCAAGTTTTCTCATATTGATGAGTCACTGTTGTAGAAGTATAAGGCACATGAAGCTAAATGTGCAACTCTAGAAAGTTTTCTTAAAGCAGCTAAGGAAAGGGCGAACATTGCAGAGGAAAGGGTGAACACTAGTGAGGAGCGTACCAAGCTCACGGAGAAGGAGGCGACTCGGCTTCGTGCTGAGTTGAAGGCGATGTGTACTACTGGACTTGCTTATCCTCAATACCCTCAAATTCTAGTCGATCAACTCTACAAGACTAAGTCATTCTATAAATTTTTTTGAGGATGTCTCCAGTGATGCTCGCACTGTGGCTACTGCGAGGCTGTGAAGAATCAACGTTAATGGAACCCCACTTGCTCGCTGCAGAGTTTGGCTACTATGAAGAAGTGTATTGAAACCTTGGAGAAGAAGAAGGGAAAGCTGAACAAAGCTTTTCTTGAAAAGATTATTGACGGGGGATATCTATATGCTTTGCTTTCGTATCTTGCCAGCCTTCCTAGTCTTCCCTCTGCGGCTGAGCTAAAGGAGTGCGAGGTGAATTACCTTAACGATATTCCATTTAAACCTAGAACTGATATTCCAACTCCAAATCCTAATGCCATTGTGGCCAGTGAGGTAATGCGAGCATGGAAACCCCTGCTCAGCAGCCAAGCGAGGAGAATTCCACTTAGCAGCTAAGCTAGGAAGTGGTTGCTACCATTGTTCAGACTCAGCCAACCTCCGAAGTTAGTTGATCTCCAGTGTATTGGATTTTTTTGGATTATTAATTGTAAACTTAAGAAAATATTTTGATGTATGTCTGTACTATTTATGTAACTTCCGTTATGTATGTTTATTTCCTCTTCCCGTTATACGTTTTCTCATTGCCTCTACTTGTGTGCAGGGCTTCAATATTTTGGTTGATCATAAATACATGAAAAGACTTTACTTTATGGGATGTAGTGATTCTTTTTCTGAACCTATTAGCCTGTTTTGTGCCACTCAATCTTTCACCCAAGAGTGTGAGGAGGTTGTTTTTTCTGATCACGTTTCATGAATAGAGTCGTTTCCCTTATGTATTGTATGGCAACTTTGTATTCTGTCTTCATCTCCCTCTTCTTCTACAAGTTGTCCTTGCAATAATTTCATTCTTGATGGGTATAATATTGAATCGCTTAGCAAGGACATCCTCCGCGGTTTAGTTGATCTTGAACATGCTGGCAAGTATATACAATCGCTTAGCCTCCCTGTTAATGTCGAAGAGTGGGAATTATTTTTAGGAATTCATTTGAAGTATATGATTTTCGGTATTGATGATCTTGAAAAGAAGTGGAATACAACTGTAAAGGGCTCCCAGGATGCTTTGCGCAATTTACGCAGAATCATAAGCGAGCAAAACTGTCTTATTCATCGGCAATAATTAAACATGGTGAAGATGCTCCAGCAACAAGTAGAGGCTAGGGATTGTGGTGTGAGCAAGCCTCGCAAGGCCCATCAGAAGATGTTGATCATTGATAAGCAATGTGATTGTATTGATGATTTTCTAGAAATGTTGAAGAAAAAGCAGGATGAGTGTGATCACTTTTCATCTTCTGCTCTTGGTTAGCAAAGTAAGTTTGACAAGCAGTTTGCCATAAACACACAAATGTGAAGTGAAAATGAAGAACTTCATGCTGAATGTAACGATCTAGATTTGTCAGTTCATCAGCTAGAGCAAGCTTGTGTTGAGTACAAAGATAGGCTTCAAGATCTCCGTCATCTCGCAGACCAACTAGCCGTGGGAATCTGACTGTAGGAGTTGGCGGGCAGAGGATTAACTTGTCCAAGATTATCCGCTTGTATATACGCGGCCTAGAAGATGAAGTACATAATTTAAAGGCTAAAATAAAGTAGTATGAAGAAAATGTGAACGTTATGAGTATGCAGTTAGACCGCCAGGAGTTTGGTCCTATAACCAAATTTAAGGCATATTACACTAGGTATCTTAGTCATATGGAGCGGAGGGTCTGACACACCATCCTATGTATTTACACATTAAATGGTGATATGACTATATAATTAGCAAGGAGTGTGAGGCTAAGGAAAATCGGCGTAGGGCTGAGCGGCTTCCTCGCGAGGCTGAGCACAGTCGATGTTGTGGTGGTTCATCTTCGTTCAGATCATCACGAGCCTCTAGGCGTAGATAGTATGCAGTGATTTTCTTTTCTTGAACGATGATGTTATATTCGTTGCTGCTTTTAGATGATGTGGTTATCTTTTTGTGTCTTTATGCTTTTGGATGCTCTTTGACTTCGTGACTCTCTTTTACTCATAAGGTGTGTCTCTTATGTTTCTATTCTTGTGGTTTTGATTATTGCAAATATGTATATTGCGAAGCTTCAAGATCTATGGCTTGCTTTGGTCGCTATTTTTTTGGCATATCTGCCATGTAGCAAGATCTATTGCACGATTTATTAAGAATATATATTGTGCGAAGCCACAAGATCTATTGCTTTTGTCACTGTATTAGATGCGGGTTCAACTAATAGCAAGACCTGTAGCTTGCGTTTTGTTTAGAGTGCAAATTCGTGAGATCTATTGCTCGCTCTTGCTTCATTGTGGGCAAATATTCCCTATAGTCGGGTTCATGAAATGCTTTCTTGTACGTTCATAATTATATCTTATGCCACTAACTCAATGTGTTGAGAATTTGTAACTTAGTGAAGTGAATGAAAAGTATAGATGATTGAAAAGGAAATATTGTATTTCAAAATATTCATACTGCGATAATATCGCCTTCAACACAAACGTAGGGAACGGACACCACAAATGATAATATCATGGCCTCTATACCTGAAAGCTAGATTTTCTTACCACTTCGCTGATTCTAAACATAAAAATTTCTTAAGTTAACTATGTGTCGAGTGTTAGGAACACTACTACCATCCATTCTCTCTAGCTTATAGCAGTTTTATTAGTGCGCCTTCGTTATCTTGTATGGCCCTTCCCATTTTGGGCATAATTTTTCTCTTTCTTCAGCTAGGCTAGCTACGTTTTTCCTTAGCATAAAATCTCCAATTTGGAGTTGTATTTCCTTGATTTTCTGGTTGTAAGATCTGGCCATCTTTTCCTTGTGTTTAGCCTCCTTGATTGATGCATTCTCTCTCTTTTCTTTGAGTTCATCCAAATTCAAAATCACCTTCTCTAGGTTAACGTTTTCCTTATATTGCTCAACTCGAAAGCTTGATTGTCCGATTTCAACTGGATTCACCACTTCTTACCCATATACCAGACTATACGGTGTTTCTCCTGTTGGTTCTTGTTGTCCTATATAACCACAAAATATTGGGTATCTCATCAACCCAGCCTGCTCATTTTCCTTCAAATATTTTCGGGATACCTTGAACGATCGTTCTGTTTATTACTTATACCTGACCGTTCGCTTGAAGGTGAGCTACAAAAGTCAATTTATTTGTGATTCCTAGTTTCAGAAACCATTCTGTAAAAACCCCGCTTGTAAACTACGTGCCATTATCGGTGACGATGGTCTGTGGTACTCCTAAGCAACAAACTATGTTCTACCATACAAATTTTCTTGTTGCTTCTGCTATCACTCGCCCTAGGGGCTTCGCCTCTACCCACTTCGCGAAGTAGTCGACCGCCACAATCAAAAACTTAGAACTACCAGCACCTCTTGGAAAAGGTCCAACAAGATCAATTCCCCATTTATCAAAAGGCTAAGCTCCGTATATTCCTGTTAACACCGACTGTGGCTTGTGCGATATTGGAGCATTCATCTGGCAGGTTCTGCATATGAGGACAAAGTTGTATGCATCGTTGAACATGGTTGGCCAGTAATATCCAGCTCGAATGGCCTTCTTTGCAATCGATCGAGATCCCAGGTGCAAATCGCACGGTCCTTCGTGTACCTCTTTCAAGATTTTGCTTGCATGGGATGGCCCTACGCACTTTATCCATGGAGATAAATAACCTTTCTTGTACAAGGTTTTGTCTTCATAGACATAATTGTTGGATCGCATTTCTAGCTTCCTGGCTTGCACCTTGTTCTTTGGTAGCTTCCCCTTGTCAAAGTATTCAATCAATGGTGTCATACAGTTTGCTTCCTGTTCATGAACTACTGACATAGTTGTCCTTGCTGTGCTTCTGACCGGAATGACTTCCACTTTCACATCTTTGTGTTCAACTAATGACTCAAAACTTGATGTTTCTAGCTTGCTTAAGGTATCTGCATTAGTATTTTCACTTCTTGGGATGTGTTGGATGTTGAGTACTCAAGGTTAGCGATGAGTTGACGAACCCTAGTTAAGTAATTCATCAATTGCTCTTCCCACACTTTGTAATCTCCACGTACTTGTTGGACCACTATTTGTGAATCACTAAATGCCCGAATGCTCTTCACCTTCATGTTAACTGTGAGGTCTAGGCCGCATATTAATGCTTCATAATCAGCTTCATTATAGGTGAGTGAGAAATCAAAGCGAAGCGAATATCTTTATTCCCCTCCATTTGGGTTAATCAATAGTAGTCCTGCTCTGCATCCTTCCTTGCTAGATGCCCCGTCTACAAACAGCTTTCATGATACGTCCTCCCATATAACCTTTCCTTTGTTCTCATAAAAAAACTGTGTTGTCGCCTGCTACACCCCCACGCTTTTCATTTTGGCGATGAAATCTGCTTAATCTTGTGCTTTGATTGAGGTTCACGATCGAAAATAAATTTCAAACTGTCGCAATTAAAGAGCCCACTTAGTCATTCTCCAAGATGACTCGGGCTTGTTCAAGATTTTTTTCATTGGGTAGTCAGTATAAAACAACGATTGTATGACTCTGGAAATAGGTTCGAAAACTTTTTGCCGAATATATCAAGGCTATGCTCAACTTTTCAATTGGAAAATAGGCCATCTCGACCTGTTGTAGTATTCTGCTAGTGTAGAATACTGGTATCTGATTATGGTCTTCTTACCTTACCAGGACTGAGCTTATCGCATTAATTGAAACCGACAAATACAAGTATAGGGTTTCTCCCTGAATTGGTGCTTTTAACGTTAGGAGTGTCTGAATTTGATCCTTCAGTGACTCGCATACAGATTGGCACTCTTCATTCCACCTAAACTTCCTAGCCTTTTTAGGATTTTGAAAAGCGGGAAGTGTCTCACTGCTGCTTTCGATACTAACCTATTGAGCTCAGAGAGTGATCCCATTAAGATTTGGACTTCCTTTACTGTTTGTGGTTGGGGGAGTTTAACGATTGCTTGTATCTTCTCTGGATTAGCTTCAATCCCTTTTGAGAATACCTTGTATCCCAAAAATTTACCTGTCCCAACCCCGATTGTGCATTTGTTAGGGTTTAGCTTCATTCCAATTGCACTCAATATGTCCAGGGTTTCTTTTAAGTCATCCGTGAAATCACATGCTCGCTTACTTTTAAAGACCATATCATCTACATATGCCTCTAGATTGAGTCCAATTTGGCTGCGGAATGTACTATCAACCACTCTCTGATACATTGGCCCTACATTTTTCAAACCGAACGACATATTCTCGTAGCAGAATATCCCAAAACTTGTTATGAAAGCTATTTTTTCTGCATCTACGAGGTTCATCAATATTTAATGATACCCTTTGTAAGCATCCAAGAATGCAAGGACTTTTGATCCCGAGACCACTTCTACTAGTTGATCGATCTTTGGTAGGGGGTAACAATCCTTTGGGTACGCTTTGTTTAGATTAGTGAAATTTATGCACATTCTCCATCCCGAGTCTACCCTTTTTACCATCACTGGGTTAGCTAGCCATATTGGGTATGTCACCTCCTTTATGATCCCATCCTGCAATAGTGCCTTCACTTTGTCCTCAATTGCCTTATTTTCTATCACTAGTGAAACTTCTTTGTTTCTGTTTGACCGGCTTGATTGAATCTGTGATGTTCAAAGAATGAGTTGCTATACTTGGGTCACCTCCTCCCATATTTCGTACACTCCATGCGAACGTGTCCTTAGATCTCTCAGAATTTGTATTACTATCTTTTTCTCTTGCTCTAGAAGATACTTCCCTATCTTGACACACTTGGACTCATCGTTGTCATCTAAAATGACATCTTCAGTTTCTTCTACAATTTTGACTCTAGATGATCCACCTGGTTGAGTGAGTTGTTGTTAGTGACAGTACTAACCATCTTTGGTTGTTCCACATTTCTGCTTGCTTTCATTGCAAAGACTATACATTGCCTACCGGTCTGTTGGTTTCTCCTCACCGTTGCGACCCCTGTTAGGGTTGGTAATTTCATTTCTAAATGGTACGGAGACCATATTGCTTTCGCTATGTTCATCTATAGCTTGCCAATAATAGCATTGAATGAACTTGGAGCATGCATGACTACAAAGTCACATATTATAGTGCAATTCCTCACTCTCCCCGATTGTTACAGGAAACCGAATGTTGCCAAACGGTGTTTCTGCTCTTCTTATGAACCATTTTTTCAAGCCAGTCCTCTTAAACCCAAGTTTGTCAAAGCAATCTTCGAAAAGGATTTCCACCACACTTCCATCATCTACGAACACTCTATGAACAGTTGCATTCCCAATTTTAGAAATAATAACCAAGGGATCATTGTGTGGCAAGGCATTAGGAACAGCGTCCTCTTCGCTAAATGTGATTGTCTCATCAATATGCAATCTCTTATCTAGGGGCTCCGGCACAGGTGAATACATGGCCTTAGCTTTCCAGGCATTATTTGATTAGGATATCATTAACCATGTATGGAGAAGACAATTTTTTCAGGAGCTTCATTAGGCATATCTTCTACATAGTCTATTGTAGTTGTCATCTTTTGATTTCTGCTCTGAGTGTTCACTGTGGCCTATGTTTTGGCCATGGAGCTTCCTGCCTTGCTCATTTTGTTGTAGCTGCAGCCACTTTCTTCCTTCCTATATTGTCCAAGATAACCATTTCTCAAGTTTTCTTCTATTTTCCACCGTAAATCTTTGCAATACTCGATATCACGACTGTGATCCTTATGGAAAGCACAATAAAATTCTCTTAATCTCTTCTCTGAGGGGCACTGCCATTGGGATTGGTTTACGGAATAGATCTTTGTTCGCCTTCCAGATCTCTCTTTGCAATTTTGTTAGCAGTGTCTCCTGGGACAAAATGTTTGGTGCTCTTGCTTTTCTTCCTTTGAAAGCAAAGCTTCCTTTCCCTTTCTTTGCCATATTTATTCACAAGTTTTCTATTACTCTCTTCTCACCTCGCTCTATTTTGCAGTTATTGGCTTCATCGGTTTGCACATACTATTCTATCATTTTTTGTAGGTATCTTGGGTTCTCTAGAAAGTTCTTTGTCAATTCCTTGTAGAACTCTCCCAATCGCATGCCTCCCGTGAATGCACCTAAAGAAGATTGGAATGATAAACCCCGCACCTGTAAACTTTTTTGTAACGAACCTGCTGTGATATTCTGCCAAACATTCATCGCTTCGTTGAGCTATATTGTTCAGATCTGTAGTTGTCTTGGTGAACTTCCACTTCTGGTATAAACAAACTAAAAACAAGTCTGATAGTTGTGCCTAAGATGGTAAATCTTCATAACATGTTATCGATGTTCCCAATAAAAATATGGGGAATGCCTTACATACCAACTCAATTTCAGCATCGCAGAACCTTATGCTATTATGATAAGAATGAAAGAATTACTTTAGATCGATTGTCCCATCGTAGATTTTGACAAGAAATGGTAATTTGAAGACCTTTGACATCTTGAAGTTCCGAAGATGTGGTGCGAGCAGCGACTTGTCTGCATCATCTTCTGCAACTATATCTCTCAATGCGTCCCCATATTTAAGGCCACCACTATTTGAACCACTTTTTGACTTACCTTTGGGGACTTTTGTTCGCTTCCAAAAATGATGCGAATGCTCTTTTTTCGTTTTCCATGTTCCTTGTTCATGTTAGGAGATTATGCTTCTTCTTCCTTTTTTGTGTCATCCCTGACGTGTTCTTGCTCTTTGCTGGGAATGTGTTCATGATCTTGGTTAGGATGTACGTGATATGTCCATTTTATGTGCATAATTTGGGACTTTTTGGGATCAATTTCATGCTTTCTTGTTATCAAGAGCTTAGGTTTTACCTTGAAATTCTCTTAGGAGAGGTGAGAGAAACTTTACACTCTTTTACCTTTTCTAAGTGGATTTTATGTCACAAGGAAAGAACATTGAGACTTGGAGACCAGAGGCCATTGAAGATCATCCTTTGAAGACATTGAAGACTTGAAGAGTTGAAGGAGTGTGTGATGGATTGAAAGCTAGAGGACAAGAAGAAGAAGAAGAAGAAGAAGAAAAATATGTTAAGTTCTGGGCTCCCGTCATGATAGACCCTATCGCGACTCGCGACGAATGGTTGGAAATAACACTTTTTCCTTTTTCTTGTACTATAAATAACATTCTATATTTTCTCTTTCCTCACTTCTTCTCTTCCCCAACATGGTACTGTTCTATCCCTAGTTTTTCACCATTTTCATCCTTTCTTTAGCTTGATTTATGTTTGAAATGTTATTGATAATTAGTATGGGTTTTAGTAGCTAAATCAAGTACTTGGGAGCAATTGACTAAGGCTTCCAAGCCCATGTCTTAAGGACACTTTGTAGCCTATTCTATACTCTTGCTATTGTGCATTTATGGAGAATTGAATGTGGTTTGTTAATTTAATTAAAGTTCTTGAAAGATTGAGTATATGAATTACTTATATGATTGCTTGCTAGGGTTGGGAAAAAGTAGCTAATTTTCCCTCTTCTTGATATGAAATCCAAGAGTATGAATTAGAGCTTTTGATTATGTTGATGTGTTGATAATTGCTGGATGAATATGATGATGTTGAACTCGTTGTCATGCTTTTTTTAGGTAGCAAATGAGAGAAGTCTGTGAACAACGAGCATTCTAGACTAATCTTGTGTAAATGCATAAATTGGTTCAATTCTTAGACACGATGTAGTGTTTATATGTGCCCATTTTATATGGTTATATTAGGACTTTTATGATTCACTTTTGTACACTTTTGTGCTCTAGATGTGGCATTTTGCCTTGAAATTCTCTAAGGAGAGCTAAAAGCGACTTTTACGCTTTTATTACTTTTCTAGAGGATTTTGTGTAACAAGGAAATTTGTTTGAAGAATTTGAAGACTTTAAAAAATACCTTTGAGGATTTAAATACTTGAAGACTTGTATTTGAGCTTTTGAAGACTTGAAGAATTGAAGATAAGTGAAGTGAAGAGGAAGACTTGAAACAAAAAGAAGAAAGAAATCAAGATGCTGAAGCTGGGCTCGGTTGTGACTCGCGACAAATCCGTCGTGACTCACGATGGACGTATGGCCAGAAACTTTCTTACTTTTTTGTACTATAAATACTCACCTTATCCTCTCCTCTTTCAGACCCTTCTTCTTCCTGCATTTTTCTGGGTTCAAACCCTAGTTTTTCTCTTCTTTATTTTCTTAGTTTTTGTAGGTTAATCATGTCTTTTAATTATATAGCTTAGTTTAATCTTGGGAGCAATTGATTGAAGCTTCCATATCTATGTCTTGAGAATCATATCTATCTATTTAGTTCTTTTGGTATTGTGCATTTATTGAGCTTTGAATGTGAATTGTTAATGGCATTGATATTGTTGGAAGCTTGAGTATATGAATTGCTTGTATGATTACTTGTTAGGGTTGGGAGAAAGTAGCTAATTCTCCCCTCTTTTAATGTGGAATCCAAGAGCATGAGTTAGAGCTTCTTGATGATGTTGATGTGTTGATAATTGCTAGATAAATGTGATAAAGTTGAATTCGTTGTCATGTTTGTTTTAGGTAGCAAATGAGAGAAGTCAATGAATGTCGATTGTTCTTGGCTAATCTTGTGTAAATGCATGATTAGTGGAAGCAGTGAATAGATTGTTCCACTCTATCTTGAAGCATTTGTTATTTAGCATTCATGTATTCTTAATGATATGCTTTACTTCATTTATGTCATGGGTTGTTTGAGAATAGGAAGTGTTTGTATGATTGAAGTGTTAGGGTGTTAGGAAAGTGACGAATTCCTTAACTCCTTTGCATGAAAATCTAAGAACATGAACTTCGAACTTCTTGTGCATAATGTGTTGTGATTCTTGCTAGATAAGTATGTTAATGTGGATTGTTCTCATATTTATCCTATAGATGCAATGAAAAATTGAACCTTGAATGTGGTTTGTTCTAGGTTTTGCCTAATGAAGGCTATGTGTGGTTAAATGGCTATGTCTTTGTTAGAAGGCTTGTTGTTATCAATTCTATGGTCCTTCGTGTATAATGTCGTTGATGAAATACCTCTATGGTGTTGTTTTCCTAGAGTGATTGTCAACGAGGTTCGCAAATGGTCGTTGTTTGTCTTTGTAAATTACTATTAAGAAGGAATGAATGTTGATCTTCCACTGGCATTCCCCATAGGTAACAAATGTGATAGATTGAGTGAATGGTTCAATGATTTACATTAGGTTTGGAAGTGGATGTCAATTTCCCTCCAAGGCTTTGTTGTTTGTAGTTTTAAAACCCTTTTTCTTAGTTTGTTTGATGATTAGCATAGTTACTTGACTTTTCTAGTTATCTTGTCTTTTAACTTTCATAACTTAGGAAAACCAACCAACCCCCCCCCATTTACTCGCTTTTATATGTGTATATGTATCTACTTCTAGCATAATAGCAACCTTTTTATGTTTAAACGCTTAAGAAAATTCCTCTTCTTCGTGGACGACCCCGGCTTGTCGCTATCTACTTAGCTGTAGATAGTAAGCATTAGGGCTTATAAATTTAACTTTGAGAGGTGCGGCGGGGACCTCTCAATAAGTGTTACCAAGCTTGTGATTCTTTGTGCTCAATGTCATTAATGGGATACTTTTAGGCATTTATCAACTAAAAGAGTCATTAGTGAGGTTTGACAAGAGATGTCGAATTCACTCTTGCAAACTACTATCGAAGAAGGATAGAAGATTCATTTTCACAACAAGTAGTAAATAGGTTGCATGTTCAATAATAGATAACAGGCTTGGAAGTGGAAGTCAATTTCACCCAAGGTTCCGTAAATTGTTGATTTAATCATTGCATGATTAGCATTCTTCTCTTGCTTTTCTAGTTACATGTCTTTCAATTTCATAACTTAGGAAAAACCAACCAACCCCCCTCTCCCCTTCCCCATTTATGTGCTTATATATATGTGTATATCTATACCTAGTATGTTTTCTACTTTAGATGTTTAAACACTTGAAAAGATCCATCTTCTTCGTGGATGACCCCGACTTGCCATTATCTACTTAATTGTAGATAGGAAGCATTAGGGTTTATAAATATTAACTTTGAGAGGTACGGTGATGGCCTCCCAGTACGTTCCTATTTATCCCCGATGTTTGCTTCTTAGTGTGGTGGTTTTGACTCCTTTTACTTCTGGTGAACACTATTATAAACTCCGTTGGGAATGAACGACTGGAAATAAATTTCGTCCCCACAGTCAGTGCCAAATGTTGTGGTATTCTCCAATCCAGCTGGTTGATTGTGGCTCACTAATGTGTGCCTACAAAAGAGATTCTGGAAGTGGTTCCAGGGAAAAAGCTCTGACATTCAAGTCAGTAATATCCTTTCTGGAATCAAGTTATATTAGTTTAGTTGCAGTTACCTGGATTCGTACTCTCCTTCTTCTTTTTATAGTACATTACGAACGTGGCTCCGTTTTATCCAGAATGGCTATCGTGTCTGATCGTAGGTTCAAAAAATGCGGTTTGTGGCCGACTGTTGATTAAAGTCCCCACTACCTTTGGTTCATGTGTTGATTCCACTTGCTCTGCGTCCGTCTGGCCCAGATCGCTTTGCTAGTTTGCTTGAGGCCCACTTGTGGTTTTGGGCTTACTACTTATTTGGGCTAGGTATGCACCAAATAATGTCTGGACTTGATTCTCTAAAGATCTGATCTAATGCATAACTTTCTTGAACTTTTGTTAGCTGAGAGTCCAACGAAATAATAATGAGTTCAAAGACTGATATTTACTTGCGTTCTGGCCACTCATGTAATCGGGAAATGAGAAATACATGAAAAGCTCCTTAATGAGAATCTAACTCTTGTAAAGAGTTACAACTTTGAATAACTCCACTCGATGGCCAATAAATGGATGTAAATGTTGTTACGCTCTTTCGAGTTGTCCTCCCATGTTCTTTTTGAAGTTATTAGTGCCAGAACTCATAAGTCATCTACTTTTGGGAACCAATTTGAGTATCAATTATTCAGAAACATTTAAATTTGAGATTGCTCGGTGCATTGTCTTCTGTATTGTAACCCAACCTACTAACGACTACTTTCTAGCGCATCACAATTTAGTGTGATTATACCATATGGAAAAACAGGTTCTGAACAATTCGCTATTTGCACATTGATATTAACTTTTTGCTAAATGTGCATTAGGATCTGAGAGAGAATTTGTATTCGTGTATCAAATCTCATCATCCCATAGATCTTGGATGGTCTTAAAAGGCCTTGTTGTTTGATTAGTGAAGAATTCTCCCATCACTATCTTCCACCCTTCCATCTTCTTAATCTGAAGAATGTCATAGCTGTTTAGAACTAGATCGATGCCGCCTATGTTCTCCTTTATCCTCATCTGGTTTAAGCTCTTCACGATCACACTCGCCCCTCCCGATATACCCCTGGCTAGGGCAACCTGAGCTAGGGTAGCGTTATGTTTAGCCGTGATGGATTTCACGACAGGATGATTCACCACGGTCGTTGACCCCCAGCAGCTTCTGGGGCAGCCCAGAGGGGATTATGCACTGACATGAATGCGGTTCCTCCAGTAAAAATCCCAGAGTTTTTTCTGCCACCACGGGTGCATTTCAACCTGATTGACTGCCAGAAGAACAAAGGCAAACTTCAGGAGGTGCTGAATCTTCAGTGTAGAGAAATTGCTGCTAGACCTACACAATCTCATTTCCACACACTGCTCCATTCCATACCATGTGTTCTCCATGTACCATCTCAGCAAATATGCAACCAACTGACCACATGTCAACCGGAGTTTAATGGTATCACGGCCCAAGAAGTATTTCTGGTGTTCTGTACCAAAGTGTCACAGCCTAAACATGCAAAAATCCAAAGATCAACTTAAGTACATCATTTAAAGCCTACTATTTGTAAGGAAACTGTAGCAGCATTCCTCCAAAACATAATAAAAAAGGCTAAAAAAGTAAAGAATGTTGAATTCACCTTATGGTAAATGTCCTGACAGGAATACCAAATGCCCTTGCCAATCCAAAATCTGCAAGCTTCAACATATTGGTACGCCTATCAATCAGCAAGTTTTGGGGCTTCAAATCTCTATAAAGACTCTATGCGAGTTCACACACACACACACACACATTCCCTATGAGTTTAAGATATTCATTTTGAGACATAATAAACTTCAACTCAAAAGAATTACAGATGAGTTGTTTATCAATATGCTACTATGTTATTATTACTCATTTGATGAAGCTAATTAACTGACTCCCTTGTTTATTAAAACTATATTACCTGAAGATTATGATCTATTAAGGCTTCCTGTTACCGGGACTTGTATAAAAAAACAACACGGTCCCAAATATCAACATCATTAAACAGTTCATAGAGCTTACCATAGTATGAAAGAACTGTGCAATTAAAAAAGAAAAAAACATCAAACACTTGAAGTGCACGAACATTTCCCTACATTTCCACACCAAATTCCAAGAATTAAGAACATGAAAAGCAATAAATCGACCTGTTGCCCCACTTACAATGAAGCTCAAGAACAAAGCGTCAAACTTGAAACCTTAACGACGAAATCCCATCGGCTCTCTCGCAGCTCCTCGCCATAGTCAACGACATCCCAGTGAGCTCGAGGAAGTACGACGCCGTTTGATCCCTGGCGGAGAAGATCATCGATGAGAATCTCTCGGAAGGGAATGAGGCATTGCGAGAGGTTAACTGCACGGTTCTGTCCACGGCTTTCAGGAGAACGATGAGCCAGCTCGAGTTGGCTATGATGGAACAAGGGCGAAGCAGTGCCGCAAAGTTTATGATAAAAGGAATCGGCTCTGGCGACACGTTGAGGAGAAAGAAAAGGCCAATGACAACTTACCCTCTTTGCTGGGACCTTATGACCTGAAAGTGGATGGATCTGATTCGCAAATTTTTGTTATATTTGCATTAATTGCAAATTGGTCTCTAGCATGTCCATAAGCTTATGAACAGGCCGTCTGTCAGGAGACCCACTCTACATATATTTCAAGAGTACTCTAGAGATTTTCGGTCTATGTTCCAACATGATCTTAATATTGCGGTGACATTTATTTTTATCGCTATAGATAGCTTTGAAAAAAAAGGTGAAATATGTTTTAGCGACGAAAATATTTTGTCATAAATAGGTGACATTTTTTTACCCTTACTTGCACTTTAAAATTCTTTTTAGGTAACCTCTTAAAAATCTTGATCCTAGCGGCATTTATGCCCCCTTTAGCGGCATTTAGAAGTTCTATAATGCCCTGATCCTCTATTTATGCCCCCTTGATCAATCATTTTTTATGACATATTTAATTATCGATAATTTTTGTTGTATATAGTAATGGACATTATGTGACATGTCTTTAAATTCTCTGTAACATGTAGTTTTTGAAAAATAAAATTTATAATTTATTATCGTACGTAACAAAAGTTATCGATTGTCAAACATGAGTTGAAAAAAATGTTAGAAAAAATGTCGAGGGAGTATTAGAATTGGCAGGGGATGGCCAACTACTCGACAGGTACTCATGAACCTATTAAAATTTTAATTCCAACCACCATATAATAGAAATTATTTGTTTTTGGATGGTGCTATCAATCGAGGATAATGAAATCCTTTTGACTAACTTAAACACAAATTGTCTAAAAATAACATACTAATATTGTAATATATTAATGATTTTAATTCTTTACTATATAAGTTGTCTAAAAATAATATACTAATATTATAATATGTTACTGATTTTAATTCTTTCCCAAGCACCATATAATAAAAATTATTTTTATATGGTGCTGTCAACCGAGGATATTAGAGTCATTTTTTTACTAAACTAAACCCAAGTTGTCTAAAAATAACATACTAATATTATAAGTAATATGTTACTGATTTTCATTCTTTACTCTGTATAATCAATCATAACACGTTAACATACTAATATTATAATTTATTACTTTTTTTAATTATTTACTGTATATAATCAACAACATACTGATATTGTAATTCGTTATTGGTTTTAATTATTTGCTATATATAATCAATCATAACTTATTAAAATATATAGCTTTTGGAGATATATTTAAAATCATAAATATCTTATTATACCATATATATACATAATTGGGATCATGTGAAAATACCTGATTAATGTGAGACCGCTCATGAGAATAGATATGGATCATCCAATTATTTAATCCAACGCTCAAATTAAATCATCTATAGTTATATATATACACATAATTGGGATCATGTGAAAATACCTCAGTAATGTGAGACCGCTCATGAGAATAGATATGGATCATCCAATCATTTAATCCAACGTTCAAATTAAATCATCTATAACTGAAAATATAAATTACTCGTGTAATCCGATTAAATCCAACCAATTGCCGACAATTGCTTGTCAACCAACCAATTCTAAACATGCTCTCCACAACTCTATACATGCGCCATCCCAATTATTTACGTAATTGGTATCATGTGAAAATACCTCATTAATGTGAGATCGCTCGTGAGAATAGATATGAATCATCCAATCATTTAATCCAATCGCTCAAATTAAATCATTTATGGCTGAAAATATAAATTACGCGAGTTATCTGATAAATCCAACCAGTTGCCGACAATTGCTTGTCAACCAACCAATTCTAAACATGCTCTCCACAACTCTATTCTGGGCACTGTTAATCAATCATTTAATTTCAACTTATGGGCTTGCGGTACTTTGTCTTTCACAGCTACTAATCCATATGTACTACTATCTTTTGAGGTCAAACTTTTTAGTTTTCAAACAATTAATTATCTGTACGTATGCTTTTTGAGAAAGTAGTAGTCAAATCTCATTATTTAATACATCTAGGTTTTATAAACAACATAGGACTTAGAAGGGTCCTTAGAGTACATCTCGTAGTGGTTAAACTATTGCTTTTAAGTGGTTCAAATATAATCTATAGGTGCTTCTTTTATAACTTGTACATGCTACAAAATTAACTTGGTGCTTAGAATACAACTTGTAGGTGCTTAAATTATTTCTTATAAGTGCTTCAAATGTAATATGTGTGCTTCTTGGTGCTTAAAGTACAACTCGTAGGTGCTTCAACCATCACTTGTATTTGCTTCAAATGTAACCTGTATAACTTGTACGTGCTACGAAAACAACTTGGTGCTTAGAGTACAGCTCGTAGGTACTTAAACAATTGCTTGTAAGTGCTTCAACCTATAGGTGATTCTGTTATAACTAGAGTGTGTAACGAAACAACTTGGCGCTTAGAGTATAACTTGTACGTGCTTCAATCATCGCTTCCAAGTGCTTCAAATGTAATATGTAGGCAATTCTTTTATAATTTAAATGTGCTACGTAAATAACTTGGTGCTTAGAGTACAACTCATAGGTGCTTCGAGTACAACTCATAGGTGCTTCAACCATCACTTGTATGTGCTTCAACTCATAGGTGCTTCAACTCATAGGTGCTTCAACCATCACATGTAGGTGCTTCTCTGATAACATGTCCGTACTACGTTAACAACTTGGTGGTTAGAATACAATTTGTAGAATGTAGGTGCTTATTTTATAGAGTTAAGTGCTCATATAACCCTATGTTTTGGTGGTTTGTGCTAATATGACCCTGTGAAGTTGGAAAGTGCTATTGTAACCCTGTGTTTTGCTTGAATGTGCTAATATGACCCTAGAGGCTGAATTTGCCTGGAAATACATGAAATGACTATTATACCCCTGTTTTAAAAAATAAAATTCAGAACAAGTGAAAGGACAATTATACCCTCATTCTTTTATTTCCTTATTCTTTCTGCCACTGTTGAAGAAGAAGTAAAACTATTCTTTCCTTCTTCTTTCCTTATTCTCCGCTACGTCTAACCTCCGCTCCACCTCCGCTCCGCCTAACTTCACACAACTCTGCTCCACCTAACCTCCGCTCCACCTAGCGATTCGACGAAGATGGCAACGGCGAGTCCGATTCCGCCGGACGAGATCTCCCTGCCGCCGTCCGTACCACCGTGATACTGATCGAGTGGCCATAGTGCGAAAGGATCTTTGGACCATAAACAATATGGGGTGATATCCCATCGCAGGATTTGGGATTTCTAGAGCATCAATCGGAGAGATTGAATCCTCGCTACTGAGCTCGACGATTCAAAAGGTTAGAGTACTCTCGGATTTCTCATCGATTTCTGGGTTTGGATTATGTGTGCTGGTTGTTGCGGATCCATTCTTATGGAATCTAAAGGGATGGGTTTTTATTTTTCTTGGCTGGAACTGGCCACTTTTTCCGGATACTGGCCGCCACCGGTGGCGGAGGTGGCGGAGCGGAGGTGAGGTGAGGTAGGGTTTTGAGAGGTGGTGGTGACCATCAGGGTAGGGTTTCAAGAGGTGAGGTAGGGTTTCTAGAGGTGAGGTAGGGTTTCGAGAGGTGGTGGTGACCATCAGGGTTTAGAGAGGTGAGGTAGGGTTCAAGGGGACGGCGGTGGCGGTACTAGATTCCGATGGTGATAGAGAGGAACTTTAGATTCTGGCGTCCCGTTGGAGAGGCAACGGTGGAGGTGGCGGAGCGGCGGAGCAATGGCTGTGTTATGGAGAAGAAGAAGAACTAGGGGTAATTATGTCTTTACATTTTTAGTTTTAAGACTAGGGTTATTTAAGTCTTTTTAGTTATGGTCAATGCCAGAAAATGCTAAGTCAATGCCAGAATAGTGCCAAAAGGTTATATCGGCACGTCTGATGCAAAATGCAGGGCTACAATAGCACTTTCCAACTTCACAGGGTCATATTAGTACAAACCACCAAAATATAGGGTCATATCAGTATTTTGCCCTATTTTATAACTTTGTGTGTGCTATAAAAACTACTTAGTGTTTAGAGTACAATTTGTAGTTTAATTACAAATAAGGTAAAAATAATAAAGAACAAAAATAAACCAAAAATGAAAAAAATGAAAATAGAGAATATTTTAGGATAAGAAAGAAAAATAATAAATAAAAGTTAAAAGCTGGGTGGAAAAGCACAGGGGACGGAAATATGCCCGGCTTAGGCTGATCCGCTAAAAATATGACCCGCTAAAAATATGCCCGGAGTATTATTTGAGCAATAAATAAATATCGGTCATTGATCAAATTATATCTACAATCAAATTTTTTTCTCACATAAATAACTGTTCTCACGTTAATGGAATGTTCTCACCTTATCTCATCTATATATATATATATGAAAGGGTTCAATACACTTCTTTATTTATACATCATTTTGTACACCAAACATAAATAACTATTCTCACGGTAATGGAATTTTTTTTTTAAATGAAAACCACCATGAGGTGGAGGGAATTATATTGGGCACCCTAAACCCATAAGATTAAAAGAAACTAACAACATTTAGCCCTGGAGGCTCAATCAGTACAAAATAACTACTAAGCTGAAAAAGAAGCCTAGACTAAGAAGCAATAGCTATTGCTTCCAAAACAATGGAGTGGATCTATAGGACAAAAAATTCCTATCAGATCAGACAAACCATGAGATATGCCTTGCTTTCTATACCTAGAAATTATAAGGAGCAGGTCGGTGATCGACGAATCGAAACACCACTTAGCCACCTATATCACTAGGAAAATAGGAGCATCAGGCAGAATGATACAAAATGTACAAGTACAACTATGAAGCACCAATGCAAGAAATTGGGGTGCTGCTCAGAATGGGTAAGGCAGATGAGTTGCTGCAACTGAAGAAGCAACAGGGCTAAGTGATGAGCAGATTGAAGTAGAGTTTGGGACAAGAAGGCCTGAAGCTTGAAGCCTGAATAGAAGTCCTCTGTTTGAATGTTGCTGCAGTGTAGCATCAGTTCCTGACAATGAAACAGAAGAAAGCGGTTAGTAGCATCAGTTCACCAAATAAGGGGATCTAACTGTAGGAACTTCCAGGTTATCTAGACAGAGTAACCCTTTTGTTCTTGCAGGCAGATTTGACCAACTGAAAGTTTGGTGAGTCTTAGTAAGTAACATGTACTTAGCAAGATCATCAGCAGGTTGGTTTCCTTGTCTGAAAATGTGATTCAGTTTAGTATTACCCAAAGAGATCTGAATATTGTCCATTAGATTGAAAATTTTCCAGTGTCTAACAGAAGGGTGTAAGATCATATTAATAGCTATCAGACAGTCAGATTCAATCACAACCTGTTGAGATGTATAAGATAATCCTAGCTGTACCCCACATTGAATAGCTAGAGTTTCAGCATGCAATGGTGAATCTGCTACAACATAGTACCCCCTGGCATGTAAAAAACCTTCGTTATTCCTTATGATGACTGAAATGCCTGCTTTTTTGGAGTGATGCCATG
Source organism: Rubia yunnanensis (assembly GCA_037428765.1). Lineage (NCBI taxonomy): Eukaryota > Viridiplantae > Streptophyta > Magnoliopsida > Gentianales > Rubiaceae > Rubia > Rubia yunnanensis. The sequence goes on from CM075063.1 coordinate 68,328,361, forward strand.
AGGCATCTACATTGATTTTTATGCCCCAATCAGGTTTCAGCATGGTAACTGTGATGATGGGAGGTTTTGGAGGTTTTAAAATCAGTGGAATATAACCTTCTGAAGCAAGTTCATGGTCAATCTGTCTAGATATCCCAATGGGAAAGACAGCAAAAGATAAATAGATGTTGTCTTTGACCTCTTTAAGGATATTATCACAATGCGGAGTGAGGTTATCAAAAACTTTCCTGTTTCTTGCCTTCCACAATGACCAACAGACAAGAATAGGTGCAATATGGACCAGTCTGGTGTGAAGTTTAGATAGACCATTATATGCCCAAAAACTAGCCAATCTATCCCATAGGTTTACACACTCGAAATATGAAAGACCACAGATTTTATGAACCTCCCTCCAAACTGCAGAGGAGATAGCACATTTATTGAACAAATGATGCAGTGAGTCTGAATTATTGAAAAAACAGCATTTAGAGGGAAGGTGGAAGCCAAATTGCATAAGAATATCATCAAATGGCAGTAATTCATTTAAAAGCCTCCACATAAATACTGAGATTTTTTCCTGAATATGGTTAGCCCATATATTTCTAAGAGCAGGGAAAGCATTAATTGGGGGTCTCAGTTTCAGATAGGCTGACTTAAAAGAAAAATTCCCAATGAGGTCAGGCTTCCAAACTAGTTTATCAGGCCTGTGTTCATGGATGGAGGCAGATCTGATAGTATTAATGATGGGGGCAGGAAGCACTAATTGGAGTAATGGGAGAAGAGAGTCTTTGTGTGCAATAAAATCAGCAACAGTGCACTGCATTTGTACCTCGTTTGGGTAATAGAAATCCACTAAGGGACCGAAATCGGTCCAATTAGAGGTCCAGAAGTTACAAAGTCCTTCACCATGTATCACCCTGGAATTGGATTCTGCAAATTGGTTAATTTTGCAGATCCTTTTCCAGTTTTGAGATTTTCTGTGAGATTCAGGGAGAGAGCTAAGGAAACCAGTCCAGGGAGCTTTACCTAATTGATATTTCCACCAGAGTTTACAGGAAAAGGCTCTAATGATGGCAGCTAGAGATCTCAGTCCTAAACCATTTTGCTCAGTAGGGTAGCAAAGAGACTCCCATTTTTTCCATGACTTTTTAGGTCCTGAATCTGTCTCACCCCAAAAGAAGATAGCAAATTTTCTTTCTATTTTCTCAATAATCTATTTGGGGGGTTCCATCACTGCCCAAATATGTTGTGGTAAGGAGTATAAGCATGACTTTATAAGGGTCAGCTTACCTCCAGTAGATAGCCACACATTTTTCCAATTCTTCAGTTTTCTATCTATCATTTCCATAACAGGTTGGAAATGAAGATTGAGAATTCTACCACTATGTATAGGAACACCCAAGTATTTAAAAGGTAGGATACCTAATTTCATACCCAATTTGTTCCTAATTTGTCTGAGTTTAGCTTGAGTGGCATTTCTACTGATATAACAGTCACTCTTCTCATAATTTATTTTCTGCCCAGTTACTTCCTCAAATGTGACTAGGAATGCTTTTATTCTGGTTAGGTTCTTTTTAGAAGCTTGAAGAAAGACTATAGTGTCATCCGCATAGCTTAAATGAGAAATAGGTATAGCATTCCTTGGCAAAGAATAGTAATGCAATTTTCCAATCTCAAAAATATAGGCTAGACTTCTAGTAAATGATTCAGAGAATATATTAAACAGAAAGGGGGATAAAGGATCCCCCTGTTTTATGCCCCTGGAAGCAGTAAAGAAGCCCACAGGTTTGCCATTTATGAGAACTGAAAACCAAGCATTTGCAAGATTTTTCATGATGCAGTGAACAAATTTGCCATGAAAACCAAACTTGAGAAGTATACTGTTTAAGAAAGCCCAACTTACCCTATCAAATCCCTTCATTAAATCTAGTTTAAGAATGCAATTAGGGTCTCTGGATTTTTTGTGCAAGAATCTGATCATTTCCTTTAAGTAGATGACATTGTTAGAAATGTCTCTATTTTGGAGGAAAGCAGATTGATGTGGACTGATTAATTTAGGAAATGATTCAGAGAATATATTAAACAGAAAGGGGGATAAAGGATCCCCCTGTTTTATGCCCCTGGAAGCAGTAAAGAAGCCCACAGGTTTGCCATTTATGAGAACTGAAAACCAAGCATTTGCAAGATTTTTCATGATGCAGTGAAGAAATTTGCCATGAAAACCAAACTTGAGAAGTATACTGTTTAAGAAAGCCCAACTTACCCTATCAAATCCCTTCATTAAATCTAGTTTAAGAATGCAATTAGGGTCTCTGGATTTTTTGTGCAAGAATCTGATCATTTCCTTTAAGTAGATGACATTGTCATAAATGTCTCTATTTTGGAGGAAAGCAGATTGATGTGGACTGATTAATTTAGGCATCAGTGGCTTAAGTCTTTCCATTAATATTTTTTGAAAAGATCTTGTTAGTCACATTAGAAAGACTAATAGGTCTATAGTCATTGAAACTAGTAGGAGTTTCTTTCTTTGGAATCACTGTGATCCAAGTACTAGAGATACCCCTAGGTAGACCTTGACAGAAAATCATTTGATGCCGCTAGTAAATCTAAACAGATAATATCCCAGGCTTTTATAAAAAATTTTGCAGTATAACCATCTGGCCCAGGACTACTACTTTTGTTCAGACTAAATACAACCTGCTTTAATTCCTCTAATGTCACTGGACTAATGAGAGTTGCATTCTCTTCATCAGTAATCAGTTTTGGAATTTGGGACAAAAAATGAGAGTAGAAAAGACCCTGATCTGAGTGTGGCTGGTCAGTCAGAAGCTTCTGGTAGAAGGAGATTGCTTCATTTTCTATGTCAGAGTTATTAACTAACCAAGTGCCATCAGAACTTTTGATTTTAGTGATATTGAGTTTACATCTTTTTTCCATTACTGAACTGTGGAAAAAATTTTGTGTTCTCATCACCCTCTTTAAGCCATCTCAGTTTGGCCTTTTGTTTCCAGAAACTGTTTTGCTCTTTAAGTGCCCTAGTAAGCATAGCTTTTGCTTGTTTTAATTTTATTAACTCACTAGAAGAGCTATTAAGATCAAATTCAATTTCTTGGAGTTTTAGTTTTTCCTCTGCTTGTATGACATTTGCATTTACATCCCCAAAAATCTCCGTATTCCACTGTTTAAGGTGCTTTTTAAGGTGATTCAGTTTGAGAAAGAAAGTTAGCATTCCTTGACCTTGCGAGGGGGAACTCCAATGGAATTTTATGAAATCCATGAAGTCCTTCCTCTTGAACCAGGTATTGATGAACCTGAAAGGTCTAGGGACAGAGGGACTGTTATTACTGATTCTGAGTAAAAGTGGACAGTGGTCTGAGGTATCTCTGTTGAGAACCTGGATGGAAGATTGGGGAAATTTAGAGAGCCACTGAAAGGAACATAACCCCCTATCTAACCTCTCCACAGTATGTCTATTAGCACCATTACTTGTCCTACCGTTAGTCCAAGTAAAATAATTTCCAACAGTATTAACAGGGAGCAATGCCATAGAGTCTATAAAATCACTAAAATCATTAATGCTACCAAGGTTGGGGATAGAGGGTCCCTTGTACTCATTTACAGAGGCCATAGCATTAAAATCCCCAATTAAGAGGGTTTCAGACAGTATCATTGTCTTAAGATCAGACCATAAGTCTTTTCTTTCTTTCCTTGATCTCAAACCATATACAAAAATAGCCTCTGTTGAGGAGTTAAGTGTATGGCTGGTGATCTGTACTGAAAAGAATTGATTATGATCAATCTTTGGGGCAATGTCAATCCTAGAGTTCCACATAAGCCGGATGTTACAGTTGGCTGCATATAAGCTATGATCAAAATGGAGTTTTTGTCTATAGAGATCACATTCACTGTTGTTATGTTGAGGTTCAATTAGACAAATCATTTCCAGTTTATGTATTCTGATAAGTCTACTCAGTCTCAACAGTGAAGTATCCATGCCCCTAATGTTCCACACTAAGATATTAATTCCTAAGGTTGTAGTAATCATTATTTTTTGGGTTTGATGCTTTTAGTGGCTATTCTAGTAAGGATCCTATTGATCTGAGTGAAATAAGTGGGAACTTTCCCCTGAGCAGATTCGGTAATTTTGTTTCTAGGAGAAATAGCCTGGGAAATGTTAGTCATAACCGTGGAGGGATTTGGAGAAGAACTGACCTTATGTAGAAAGTTAACTTTTACCTGGGGTAGGTCACATTGTACCTCTTCGTCAGAGATTGGTTGATCATTAGCCTGCTCAAAAGTCTCATCCTCTTCTTGAATAAGTGGGAGAAACCTATTGCCTGAGGACCTGGGCTGAGAGTAAAATGAAAACCTATTAGTGTTGAAAGGATTGTCTGGAGAGATAGGTAGTTTACCTGGATGCACTGAAATATCATCAGTAGCATAATTGTGGACTTTTGGAGGAGTTGAGATTGGAGAGTCTGAAATCAGAGGCTCTTCTTGGAGATTGTGCACCAGAGTTGTCTGATCAGAGGTAGCTGGTGAAACCATTGGGAGGGAACCGTCTTCTATCAGGACCACTTCTGGATCAGATATGAGAACTGATTCAGAGTGATTTCTTTTAGGGATGGCTTTGTCCTGAGAACTATTAGAGCCATTTTGACCCAAATTTTCCTGAGAGAGTGCTTGAGCTTGCTGATTGGAAGCCCTAGTCTTCTGAGTATTGTGAGTCTGAATACTAGGGCGCACTACTTGCTTGCTTGAGTCAGGTTGATCATGTTTCTGATTTGTGGAAGATGGAGTGAGGGACTTGTCCTCTTTCTGAGCCAAGATTGTAGTAGCTTTCTCTGAGGGGGTAATACCAGAAGAGCTAGGTTTCATGATAGAGGTAGTTTTCCCAAGTGAGTTAACCTGAGGAGGTTTTTGATTAGTAAAATTGGGATGGTTGGAGTTGTTTTTTCTGGTTGTGAGGGGCCTAAGTTCATGGTGGAGAATTCTACATTCTACAACTTCATGGCCTAGCCTCTTGCAATGCTTGCAGTATAATGGTAGTTGATCATATTCTATTTGATAATCAGCAACTTCATGATCAATACCATTTTTAAGAGAGATAGAAGTATGCAATTTGGACAATAGGTCAACTTCTACACATATCTTAACAGCAGAGGGTCTTGTAACACCTAGGGTAGCAACATCAATTTTGATAAACTTTCCTATTGTATTCCCAATTACTTCTAGCATTGTAGTATTATACCAAAAGAGGGGAATTTTATGAAGAGTAATCCAAACAGGAACTATGGAGGTTTCAGACTCAGGAGAGAAATCAGGGGTCCACTTAAATACCTTCATATGTGCACCTTTGAACGCCCACTGTGATTTCATCCAACATCGCTGAAAATCTTCTGGATCTTCAAATCGGATTAGGACATGTCGGTGGTCTATGGAGCTGAGTTGATATCTTCCTTTAAAGCAAACCGATTTGAAAGCCTCATTCAGGAACTCCATTGATGGCTTGAGTCTTGCAAATTTTCCAATCAAAGCATTACTGTAGTGAGCAGATAGTTGCGCGACCTCTTCCGGGGTGATTATGCAAGCGATCTTACCCTTGTATTCTGTAATTGGTTTAATGGAGGGTGTGGAAGGGAGAGAGGAGAAGAGAGGGGCTGGTTTAGTGTTGAGGGCCTGAATAAAACTGCTATTCGGAGCAGTTTCACCGCGATCCGGCGGTGGCTCCGCCATGGGGGTAAGCGTTAGAAGAACGTTATCGGTATGAATAGTGGTATTGAAACAGTAATAGGTAGAGAGAAGGTAGAGAGAAGGCAGTTATTGAAAACAAACTGATAATTAGAGAAAGTTTCACCTTATCCCATCTATATATATGTAGAGAAAGTTTCAGGAAAGACGGTCTTTCCATAAGCTTATGGACAGTCCTTAGGGGCATTTGCCTTAAATTTTGTAATTTTTTTATAAAATTTAAATATTACATTTTATAAGTTAAAACAAGTAATAATATGTATTTGAAGGTGAAAATATAAAAATATATGATATAAAAAAATATTTTCAAAAAATTTTAAGTTTTTTGTATGTAATTTAAGAAATGCAGTGTATAAGGTAAGAAATAAGTGGTCTGTCCATAAGCTTATGGATAGGCCGTCTGTCTGGAGACCTACTCATATATGTAGGATGAGTCTGTTTATGTTACCACAGATTCTAATAATATTTCGATAGAAACACCTAAATTATTAAAATGGAACGAAATAACTATTCCAATAGAAATATTAGCAGAAAGACCTTTACAAATTTAAAGAAATATAAGAATAACTGAGCCTTCTGAAATAGAAGAGCAAAATGATGGAAAGATATTAATAAAATTTAATAAATCTATGTCAGGAAGATTTTATTCAGGACAATCATCTAGGTATTCAAATATAGATAATAATTTGAATTATAGACATAGACATTCAACATCAGATCTTCCGAACCAATTTAATGATGCAAGGGTAAGATATTCTGCCCCGTTACCAGAAATTATTCCAGATACTAGTTCATCAATAGGTTCCCCAACCCTTAGTCAAATGAGACAATCTGAAATTAATATGATGAACAATAATAATGAATTTACAATAGATAAAATATATTTAAATAATGATTATTATAGTCAAGAAAATACTAAAAACATATTATGGTTTGAAAAACTAGATATAGAAACCAGAGAACATATTAAAAAAGAATTCTATAATGAACTTACAACTAAGAAGATTAGGCAAATGAAATTTTGTAAGTGGTTAGAATACTACCTAAAGAAAGAACGATTAATCAAAAAAGATAATTTCACATAAATTCCAGTTTTAAATGTACAGTCCAATCTTTATAAAAAATGAAAATTACCAAATAATACAGTAGTTAGCTCTATTCATCCACCACTCCAAGAAGTACATAGTACTACTGAAGAAACTACAGTAATTGCCTCTCCATTTAAGTCAGGAAGACCAGTAAGTAATACAGAATCAATTAATTTAGAAGATGTTAAAAAAGATATATCAACAAAATAATTATTCTAATCAATTATTACATACTATGGCAAATCAAATTGATTTTATTTCAATTAAACTAGATAATAAACTAAGCAGTAAGACAGAACTATTCCAAAATACATTTTCAAAACCTCATTTTCAAGTATCACCGTTTTCAAAGAAAATGGAAGAATCATTATCCCTTAGACCCAATGATAAAGCAAGTAGTTCTAAGCAAATAGGAGTAATATCTGAAATAAATCCAATAGACACAGATGATTTAGATAGTTCTCATTCTGAGGATACAAATACAGAGGTAGAATCAGAAAATGATTTTGAGAAACAAATAAATTCAATAGAAAGTCATTTCCAAGAACACATAGATGAAAAACCTAGCATGAATATTAATAAATTAAAATACAGTTGGAAAAATGCCAATACAAAAACCTATTATCCAAGACCAAGTCCACCAGACATTCAATATGAAGAAAATCTCCATTCATTCAAAAGTTATGATGGTTCATCCATATATCAATGGAATATAGATGGATTATCAGAATACCAAATTTTAAATTTATTACAAGAAATGGGAATGGCTAGGGTAGCCTACAAGGCAACCTTATCTCCAACAGAACAACAATTAGTTATGTTATTAGTAACAGATTTTACAGGACAATTAAAAGGATGGTGGGATACTTATCTCCTTTTAGAAGAAAAACAGGCAATACTGAATCATGAAATAGAAGAAGCACAAGGTGAAGAACCTAATATTCAATTTATTATGGTCCCAGATGGATCATCCTATCTATTATATACTATTTCAATGTATTTTGTAGGAAATCCAGCAAAAGCATTAGAAAGTTCAAAAATATGCCTAACTAATTTAAGATGTCCTACTTTAACTGATTTCAAATGGTATAAAGATATATTTTTAACACAAGTATTCAGAAGAACAGATTCAAAATCCCCATTTTGGAAAGAAAAATTTATAACAGGATTACCAAATTTATTTTCTCAAAGAATATTAACAAATTTAAGTAAAGCATTAGGAACAGAAAAGATAAATTATAATGACATAACTTTTGGACAAATATTTGCTTTCGTTAAAAAAGAAGCTTTAGCTTTATGTCAAGATTTAAAAATACAGCATAAATATGGTTCAGAGAGAATAGAAATGGGATCTTTCTGCCAACAGTTTGGCATTACAGGTCTTAAACCACCTTCTTCTCAACATAAAAAGTATAAAAAACATAACTCTAGGTATAAAAAGAAAAAGAAATATCATCAAAACAAGTCATATGATTATAATAAAAATTACAACAAACCTTATCATGAGAAAGGATCTAAGAAAAATAAATTCAATAAGAAAGACAAATTTCAAAACATTCAATGTTATAAGTGTAAAAAGTTTGGTCATACAGCTAATGTTTGTAAAACAGAAAAGAAAATAAATGCATTAGAAGACATAGAATTAAGAAATAAGCTATTAGCTATATTAATTGATGAATCAGATAATGAGCATTCAGATTATGAGTCAGATTCAACTTCTTCTAGTGATTCTAATAGTATATGTCAATGTAGAATCCCAACTATTAATATGCTAAATAATACACATAATAAGAAAAAAGAATTATTAGACATAATAGATAAAATAGGAAATTCTGAAGATAAAACAAAATATATTCAAAAATTAAAAGGTTTAGTACTAGAAGACAATAAACCTAGAATAACAGAAGCTTTTAGTTTAAGCCAAACAATTAAAAAATATTCAGAGTTAGACAAGAAAAAGCAGTAATTCCTTCAACAGATACTCAAGAATTAAGGAAAGAAATTACTTTACTAAAGAATGAAATTCATAATATTCAAACAGAATTGAATGATTTAAAAGAAAAAGATTTAGAATTAGAATTAAAATTAATAGCACTAGAATCACCTAGTAGTTCTGATATCCTTATTTCAAAAGAAATTCCCACAAATCAACAATTCTTTAATGTTATTAACAAAATTAATATGGAAAAATGGTATTCATTAGTAACAATAGGAGTCCAAGACTTTAGTATTACCGTAGTAGCATTGATTGATAGTGGAGCAGATCAATCATGCATTAGGTCAGGATTAATTCCAAGTAAATATTTAGTCAAAACTAATGAACAACTAGCAGCAGCAAATGGTACTCCAATGGTTATTAAGAAAAAATTATCTAATGGTTATATCAGTAATAATGATTATTGTATTAAACATTCATTTTTAATATTAGAAAATGTATCATATGATGCAGTATTAGGAAACCCATTTTTATATCAAATAACCCCTTTCAAAAAGACACAACAAGGAATTAGTACAAAAATATTAGGCAAAAAACTATTATTTTCTTTTATAAGTCCTCCTAGTCAAGTAGAATTACATTTATTACAAACTAATTCAATATACAAAAGAATATGTATTTTAAACAGAAAACGAAAAGATATTTCATTTTTAAAAGAAGAATTAAGTTACTCTAAAATAGAGGAACAACTAGTACAAAAGAATATAAAAGAAAAGATAAAGAACTTAGAACAAGGATTCCAAAGACAAATCTGTTCAAATCATCCCAATGCATTTTGGGATAGAAAGAAACATATAGTTTCATTACCATATGAAAAAGATTTTAATGAACAAAATATTCCAACTAAGGCAAGACCTATTCAAATGAATTCAGAATTATTAGAGTTGTGTAAACAAGAAATCCAAGATTATTTAGATAAAAAATTAATAAGAAAGAGCAAATCTCCATGGAGTTGCTCAGCATTCTATCTTAATAAAAACGCAGAAAAGGAACGAGGTGTTCCTAGGTTAGTAATAAATTATAAACCATTAAATAAGGTATTACAATGGATTAGATACCCCATTCCAAATAAAAGAGATTTAATTAATAGGTTAGCTAATGCAAAGATATTTTCAAAATTTGATTTAAAATCAGGATATTGGCAAATCCAAATAGATGAAAAAGATAAGTACAAGACGGCATTTGTTGTTCCATTTGGACAATATGAATGGAATGTCATGCCTTTTGGATTAAAAAATGCACCATCAGAATTTCAAAAAATAATGAATGACATTTTTAATCCTTATTCAACATTTGTAATAGTATATATTGATGATGTGTTAGTCTATTCTAATACAATTGATAGTCATTTTAAACATTTATATATTCTATTAAAAGTAATGAAAACAAATGGTTTAGTCATATCTGAACCTAAAATGAAATTATTTCAAACGAAAGTTAGATTTCTTGGATTCAACATACATTTAGGAACAATTAGACCTATTCAAAGGTCAATTGAATTTGCTGACAAATTTCCAGATGAAATTAAAGATAAAAATCAATTACAAAGATTTTTGGGATGTGTAAATTACATATTAGATTTCTTTCCAAACATTAAGATTATATGTAGAAAATTATATGAAAGATTAAAAACAAATCCTCCTATATGGACCGAAGAACATACAAATTTAATAAAAGACATTAAGTTAAAAGCAAAATCATTACCATGTTTAGGAATTCCCCATCCAGATGTCTTCATGATAATAGAAACTGATGCATTAGATATAGGATTTGGAGGAATTTTAAAACAAAAACATTCATAGAAAATATCAATAGTAAGATATCATTCAGGATTTTGGAACAAGACATAAAAAAATTACTCAATAGTTAAAAAAGAAGTTTTGAGCATTGTTTTATGCATTTCTAAATTCCAAGATGATTTGTACAACAAAATTTTTTTATTAAATATTGATTGCAAATCTGCAAAGGACATTTTACAAAAGGATGTTAAAATTTTGGTTTCAAAACAGATTTTTGCTAGATGGCAAGCAATTTTATCAGTTTTTTTATTTTGATATTCAATTTATTAAAGGAAAAGACAATTCAATTCCAGATTTTCTGACCCGTGAATTTCTTACAGGTCACAATGAGTAATTCTACTTCAAGTTCCTCTACTTCCAAAAAGAGCATAGATTACACAAACCCAAGACCATTAAATTCAACAGTGAGTCCACAATTCCAAGCCCATGATTTTCCAAACCTAACATATTCAACCATAGCCCAAACACCACATTCCAAACTAGTCCAAGAACCTTCTCCTCCAATGACTTCCAATTTCACTCCACTAAAGAGAGCCCATACTCCATTACCCAATCCAGAACATATTTTGATAAACCCAATCCAGAACATATTTTGGTCACCCATTTCCATTCCAAGCCAGATATTCCCCAGTTAAAAATTTTTGTTTCCAATTTATTCTTGCCATCGTCCTTATGGATGGCAGCAGATATTCACAAAACTCAACAATTCTATAAGCTTATTCTAGTGGACACTCAGTCCATAGATATTCACCATATTCCCAATAAACAGTACACTAATAGAATTGAATATTCTAAGGTTTATATTAAACAGAGCCCCCAGCAGTTTTCAAACAGACATTCCAATACTAAATTTTCAGTTGATTACTTCCCTACTGGATTCAATTATATTGATTATATTGATACCTGGTACAGGGCTTTTTATTACAGATCATTTGACCATTCATGGTTTATTAATTTCCAGAGTAATTTCAACAATCAAATCCCAGAATGGTTTTATGATTGGTGGTTCAAATTTGGGCCATCAACAGAAATTTATCCAAAACCCATTTTAGATGCATTTCAAACCTTTCGAACCCTTAGCCAACAGACATTACTCAGTCAATCCAAACCATATGAAAGAATGATCCTATTCCATTCCATTTTCAGGGTACCTTGGATTTTTGCTTGGAGTTTCCAAGTAATGCCAGTTTATTCTTCAATTCCACTCTTTTCATTAGTCAGACAATATAAGATTAAATGGTGGGTAAATTACAACCCAAAATTTTGTTCAAACAAAGCCATAACCCATTATTTCCAAACAGGACAAGAATTGAAAATTACATTCAAACCAACTACTTCTCAACCTATTCTTCATCACCCAATACCAAATAAACCAGTTTTCAGCCCAGCTGACCCATTACTATGTCCTTCCACTTCTACTCCACAACCCATTTCACAAATTCCTGCAACCCAAATTTCCAAACCAGAAGAAGATGAGGAATTGAAAAAGGCTTTAGCATTTTATAGAGCCTTTACTAATCAACAGCAGGTTATTAAGGAAGAACCAGATGACCAATTTATCTTCAAGACAGTCAAGACCCATTCGACATGTAAATCCAAGCTTAGGCGTATGCAATGACGTATTCCATCAGGTGGATCCCAGCTTCCACCATCAGAATCCTTTGAATTCAAAAGAAGACAAATGATAATGGGTGGATCCCAGCTTCCACCAAATTCAACAAAAGCAGCAGAGGACAGAAGCTAATGGTGGGGTCCACAGCCCACTAATTCAATCAGCCAAAAGACAGCAGATAGTGGCGGGTCCCACTCTCCACTCAGCACACAAAAGGAAGGCTGAGATTCAACAAGATAAATTCAACAGCCAAGATTGATGGATTCCAAATTCGGATTTCAAACTTGTAATAGATTAGAAGGTCAGAATTCCTATAAGTAGCTTAGTTTATTTCATTTGAGAGGCACGCTGAAATCAGCCCCTTCTCTAGTACTCTCTCTTGTACAATCTCCCCAATCTCTTCTGATCGTACATACATCAGAAGTTTCCCAGTGTAAGCCTATTCTGAGAAGCTGAATATTATTCATTTTATATTATTATTCAGTAGTTTCTATTTATTCATTTGGTATTCTATTATTTTATTGTTTATTTATCCTTATATATCCTGGTAGTGGTAGATGGTATCAGAGTCAAGTGTATATGAAAAGTAGGTCTCCTGATAGGCGGTCTATCCATAAGCTTATGGACATGCCACTTATTTCTTACCTTATATACTGCATTTGTTAAATTACATACAAAATTTAAAATTTTTTAAAATTTTTTTTATATCATATATTTTTATATTTTCACATTCAAATACATATTATTACTTGTTTTAACTTATAAAATGCAATATTTAAATTTTATAAAAAAATTACAACATTTAAGGTAAATGCACATGTAGACTGTCCATAAACTTATGAAAATACCGCATTTCCTGACACTTTCCCATATACGAAAGGGTTCAATACACTCCTTTAATTATACACCATTTTATACACCAAATCCTATCCATTCATATAACCCAATCTCTTCCATTCACTAATTCTAATTTTAGTTAAATAAATAATTAGTACAAATTTAGGCTCGTTTTTCTCCTCCGAGACGTTCCACTGCGACTTCTCTGATTTTTCAGACCGACCTTTTTTCGACCGGCACGTTTGGGTGTTCTCCGATTTGGCAGCATTAGGCCTCTTTCCCAACTTGGATCTTCTCAGACCAGCACTCACGGCGTCTCCGATTCCGTTCATTTCCCAGCTTTTTTATGTTGATGTTGAAATGGTGATTGAAGAACAGGAAATTGTGAACGGAAAGAGTACAAACGTAAAAGTCCTTTAATCTCCGCATCGTGTATTTCCTCTCCAACCGCGGATCAACTAAGTTGGCAATTTTTTTTTTGCGGTAACTGAATGAAAGGCTCGAACAGAGGTCTACTTGTTCAAAATGTTCTACCAGAATGAATCGAGTTACTACATATAAATAAAATAAGCATGGAAGTTAAGTTACCCATGTAGCCAGTTTCTGCTCTCCCTGAGGTTCTGTATCATCAATTTGTTCCTACAAGATGAAATTGGTGTTCCCATGGTAGGACAAGATTTTGTTACAATTATAATCGACGAAGAAACACGAGCACAGATTCATCTGTCTCCGCCGACCATATGTTGGATTCTTGGAATCCCCTTTAATCCAACCTCACATAATTGATTTTTGTTTTTTGGACTGAAAACATTTTCACATTTAGCATATGATCCATGAAATGAAAGAATTACTAAGTGTACACGTTCGGTTCTTGAATTAATGCATTATAATGTATGCGAGCTGAGTTAGGTGCAATTTTCAGTATCTAGGTAATGTACCTATCACTAATCACTGGAAACATGGTACTTTGAATGTTTGTTGGCTGATAAGTTTGGCCTTTTCTCTTAAGTTCTCGAATGCTTCTGTAGTTTCAAACTGAAGTTAGCTTCTGGGGAGACTAGGCTGAGCGATTTCCTTCTCCGGCAGACTTGGAATGGGCTGCTGTATTCGCCAATGATACACTTTTGATTTCTACTGGTTGAAAACTCAAAACGCCTACTGAAGTTGACTTGTCAGGTGTGTCCAAATTCTATAAATAATAAGTCGGTAGGATGATGAGAAAAGAAATACAACATTAACACTCTCAAAATCAAGAAGAAACATCACAAGTATCTAAACAATCCCCTCATTTCCCCACCGAAACCTCTCCTTGTGATCCCAGGCAAAATGTTGTTCGATCCACAGACAATTCTTTCAGCCCGAGTTCTATGACGTCTGCATCGATTTCCAGCTCAATTGGTCATCAAAAGATGAAATTCTTCTCTTTAACTCACAAGTGATGAGCTTGAGAGACAGTTACGGTCAACAATTCTGGGACAGTCTCTCGTGTGTGCAGCAGTTGCGGAACCGTGGTTAAGGAGAGCAGGGGATCGTTCCTCGTCAAGGATGGCACTTATTTCTAGTCCATTCAACTTCAAGAATCAAGATCATACATTGAGCCAACATGCAACTTCTTATTCGGGTTCAAAACGTTAGTACAGCAATATAAGAAAATGTCATAAAGATAACATATTTTCAACAAAATATGTATGCAACAAGAGGATTGAAATGGTATCTTATCAGTGTAACAAATACACAGGTATCACATTTCCCTAAAAGAATGACGAGCATTCTGTTGGGTTAATAGATCCCTTCCTATGTGGAGAAAAATCTATTTTATTTGGTCAACTTTGGTGAAAGTTTGACTTGACTTTGCTTTCATATTTAAGGGCCATTTTTCTTTCATTTTGCTGGGGCAAAAACGTGAGCAGCAGAGGAGAAAACAGAGAGGAGTTTGGAGTTCAGATTGTGGAAGCCAAAACAGAGAAGAGAAGCTGAAACTTCAAGCCACTTTGAAGGTCATCCGATTGTCCGATTTAGCTCAAACTTTGGCAGAATTTTCGTGACATCTTGGGCAAAATTCTGGTCAGTTTGTTTGTCTATTGGGGCTCCGGTTTATGAGATTTAGCATCTTGTTCTTGTGCCTTTTAGATATCTCATAATCCCCCTTTACTCAACCTTCTATAATTTTCATGCTAAGTCTAAGCAATTGGGTTGGACTCCTAATCGTCCCGTGGTTTTTATCCTTCACACCGAAGGGGTTTTCCACGTAAAAATCCTTGTGTCCTTGTGCTTGTCTGCTTGTTACTTTCGCTGCTATAATTTCTGTTGTTGTGTAGTTGTGCTTAACCATTGTTTAGCAAACTGTTGGTTGGGGAATCCTTGTTGGTTTCCCATCACATTCCACCGAAGGAAATGGAACTAAAGAATATCTATACACTACTCAAAATCTGCAGCTAAATCTATAACAGAAAAGCTGATTTCAGACATCAACTAAATCTTCTGCTAAATCTGAAATTTGGTTTTACCGAATTTTTCTAATTCTTATTAGTATGTTCGAACATAACCTATCTAACCAAGTATGCAATAAATTAAAGCATTAACGACACAAGACTTGGTTACGCAGTTCGGTGAAATCCACCTACAACTGTGGGGGCTAGCCCAGTTCAGAATGAATCCACTAATTAGAAAGATACAGTACAGAGTACATCATACAAAATACTTATCTTTACTATCTATAACGTGTGAATTCTGTTCCCTTAGCTACCGATCTGCCTTGATCAGACTCCCTCTGACCTCGAAACTCGTCGACGCTGGATTTCCTCCTCCCGAGAAATTAAGGTATACGATTATAAACTTTGAACAATAGGTCACGTATGTTGGAACATAGAATTATGGCTCTTTGCAATTCTCTCGAAAGATTGAAAATCTGTGTGCAGATTTTCTCTGATTAAAACCGTGTTGAATGCAGCCGTGGTTGTCCCCTTTTATAGCCATGAGCAGATTGAAACTCTCCATGATTATCTCCATAATATTCCTATTCCTTATCTGCTTCTTAAAGCATGTCAAAATCCCATAAATAAATTAATTTTCCTTATCACAATATCTCTCATATATTCGATAATATCAACACCATATTTGTAGGGATTTCCATTAAACAACTATGCTTCCACACGCATAATATATAGCAGAATATTCAGTTTTTCATATCTCACAAATACCATAATATTCTATCTTTTTATGCGTAAGATCTGCTAAGCCTAAATATGCTAATCCGCATGTTCCAACATGGAAAGATATTCGTTTCCAAATATGTTCACAAAATTACCAATTAAAATATTCAATGAATACCACTTGACTTTACAATCTCCCCCTTTGGCATTTTGTGGACCCAGAACTTTTTTGCCGTTAATATCACAATGAATAACTTGTCATCACACACATAGGTCTTCCCAACTCCACCTATGTTGGAACATATGCACAACACTGAATCTGATAAAAAATTGAATACCAGAAATCCATAAACATATGAATACCAGAAATCAATAAACATATGAATACCAGAACCGAGTACCAAAATTCCAGAAATACCAAAAAATAAACTTCAGATTACAGCACCAAATTTTCCAAAATTCTCCCCCTGGGGCCATAAATATGCCAAAGGCAAATAAAAAAAACATAAGCAGAAAGCAAGCTCCCCCTGACTGTGACATCTATGTTGGAACATAGAAATAAAAATTTTCAGGAACATGTCTCCAGCTGAGCTTTTTCAATCTCCAGTTTTGCCAAGCGCTACCATTTGAATGGCTATTACTCCCAGTCTCGCATTCAAGACCACCAGTTTAGCCTTTTTTCAGCAGTTGAAAGAACTCCACGGTAGATCATAAACATGCCGCAACCCAAATGTCTTCTTGTTTGGCCTTAGAAATTCCATGTCTATAATCATATCTTTTGCCTTCCCCTTTACCTTGTCACTCTTAGCCAACGTTGAAATAAAAAAAGGGATAGACAATGGCTTGTTTTGCTTTAGGAGCTGTGGCTTGCCTCACCAGGTTCTGTTGAATAAACAGTCTAAGATTGACTGGCTTCTGTGTTGCAACACAGAACAATAACTTGGCCATTTCTCCTATCATGGCATTCGTGTTCGAGGATGGCATCCAGCAGTTAATTGCTATCTAATACGGGCCAAAGAATCTTGATGACAAACATGAAGCTTGTGAATACCCTGCTTCAGGCCACTTAGCCTTGTATCCCCCTGAGATTGTCTCCAGTATTTGGACATCTGTTACTCCTAAATCCTCAGGAAACACCCCCTAAAACTCTGGTGTTTGCAGCCCCAAAACCTTATTTATTATAGCAGTTGAGAGATCCATAATCCTTCCCCGCACATACACCCTTCCAAACCAGGGAGAGTCAGCTTCCAAATTTTCAGCCATCAAGTTAGCGTAAACCTCAATGACCACTTTCCTATTAAACTAAAGTTAGACGATGGCCGCCCTCTTCATTCCTATTAAATCCAGAAAATCCAAAAAACCACTATTTATGTATGCCTCTAGGTCTATAGGTCTCTCAGGAATAAACTTCCTCTCAGCAAAAACTTCTCACATCTCTTCACATTTTAAATCAAAGTATGAGAAAGAAAGTGCATCACTTACAGGGAGGGGAGGAAGCACTTTCCTCTTGGTAGATTCATGATTCTTCTTGGCCCTTTTTGTTGGTGGAGAATCTTCTGTAGCAGCCACCTTTCTCTTGCCCTTGACCGAATGTAAGAACTCATCCAGCATTTCATCAATTGAATAGTTCGTCTCAGGGTGTTCCTGTGTTGGAACATACTGAGTATCCTCTGCTCCTTCAGTTCCAGCAGTCTGTGTTCTAACATTCTGCACTTCTTCTGATTCACTTTGTTTTACGACTGAGTCTTCACTGTGAGCTCCTTCCTTGTCATCATATGCATCACCAGTTATCTTACCCTGGTCTTCTCCTCCCATATCATCATCAACATCCATCTCTACACTATTTTCATCCTCAGCCTGCTGTGTTGGAACATATGCAGCATGTCCCTCTTCCTCACTGTCAGAGACTTCAATAATTATTGGTTTCCTCAGCTCTTCCAATCTCTGAGCTGCCCTCAAATCAAAAAATCCTACAAGCAACCTATCTGTAGATCGAATCACTTCTTGTCCTGCAGCCTCCTCATCACTAATTTCTCTCATAACAACACGGCTCGAACGAGGAATGGATGAATAAATATAAAAATTGTCATTCCCTCTGTACTCATCATACCTCCCCCTCAGGAACTTCACTTTATAGTTTTCGACATTCCAAAAATATCCAATATTCCCGGTCACAAATTCTTTAACCTTAACATTCAGGAATTCACCCTTTATACTCTTAATCTTTGTCAAGTCTACTGTCAATCTATTAGCTTCCATCCATTCAAATATATCATCTATAGTCTTGAATTCCATCCCATGGATTTTAAGAGTTGGAGGATCAAGGTTAGTTACCTTTTGAAACAGACCCTTTCCTTTGTTACTGGGGCTTCTATCCTAATCACCATCACCCAGACCAGAGCCACCAGCTTCAAATTCTTCTCCTCTCTGTTCAGCATTGTCAAATTCTGGAAGTTTTAGAGCTTCGTGAGTTTCGGATTTGACCAAGGGAGAGTTTGTGGTTGAAGACATTTTCTAGCACGAAGTTGTTGCGGGAGAAAGATCGTGGGGAGATTTTGCAACACAACTTCGAAGAACACCAAGTAGAATGGGAGAGTGGCCGAAAAGAGAGAGATTTGGAAAGACTTGGAAAAATTTGAATCCAACACAAACTCTTCAACTCTCTTTCTTGGTTGCCGCGAACCTTTTTCCTTTTTCGAGATGATTAATGATGTGGCCTTTTCTCTCTTGTCAACTCAAGACATCAACTCAAAAAAACCAACTTCCAACATATCATAACTTCTAACTATCCAACTATTCTTCTTCTATTTTTGCACAACTTTTCTTCTTTTCATATTATTTTTATTTTTCTAAATTTTTCTACAGAAAATAATAAACAAATAAAATATTTACATTTAACTAAAGACAAGGATTACCTTAAATTTGACAGACACCTAAGTGTTGTCTGAGACTTTCAAAAGTGGCAGTGTCCAATGGCTTTGTAAAAATATCAGCAAATTGCTCATGTGTTGGAACATAGACTACCACAACTTCCTTTCTTTCAACAAGATCTCTAATAAAATGATGCATTATGTCAATATGCTTAGTTCGAGAGTGTTGGGCTGGATTCTTTGAAATATCAATAGCACTAGTGTTGTCGCATAAGATCTTCAACGGGCCTTGATGAATTCCATAGTCGTTCATCATTTGCTTCATCCATAACAATTGAGCACAAAAACTTCCAGCAGCAAGATATTCAACTTATGTGGTAGATAAAGAGATTGAATTCTGTTTCTTACTATACCAAGAAACCATATTTGTGCCAATAAAGAAACATCCACCTGTAGTGCTTTTTCGATCATCAGCATTACCAGCCCAATCAGAATCATTGTACCCAATCAATTCAGAATCTTGATTCTTATAATGCCAAACACCATACACAGAAGTCCCACTTACATATCGAATAACTCTTTTGACTGCCGTGAGATGAGAGTCTTTTGGATCAGCCTGAAATCTTACACATATCCCAACGCTAGAACATATATCTGGTCTACTTGCTGTTAAATACAATAGACTCCCAATCATTCCCATGTATAACTTTTGATCAACTGCAACTCTTTTCTCATCCTTGGCCATTTTTTCAGAAGCCCCCATAGGTGTTGAACTGCTCGGCCATTGCTCAAACCAAATCTCTTCACGAGATTCAATGCATACTTGCTTTGATTTATGAACCGACCATGTTTTCCTTGCTTAACTTGCAGTCCTAGAAAGTATGTGAGCTCTCTAACCATGCTCATTTCAAACTCAGCCTGCATAACCGTGACAAACTCATGTACCATAGATGGTGAAGTAGAACCGAATACTATATCATCCACATAAATTTGAGCAATCAGAATTTTTGATAACTTATCAAGCACAAATAAAGTGCAATCTACTCCCCCTCGACAATTACCTTTCTTAAGAAGAAAGTTAGTAAGTCATTCATACCATACCATGGGTGCTTTCTTTAAACCATATAAGGCCTTCTTGAGGTGATATACATGATGAGGGCAATGAGGATTCTCAAATCCTTTAGGTTGTTTCACATAAACTTCTTCATTTACCACATCATTTAGAAATGCACTCCTGACATCCATTTGATACAAAGTAAAGCTCATAGAGCAGACAATAGAAAGTAAAATTTGAATTGACTCTAACCTGGCAACTGGTGTGAATGTCTCATCAAAGTCAACACCTTCAACTTGTGTGTATCCTTGAGCAACCCGTCTAGCTTTGTTTTGAGTAACATGTCCGTCAGCATCAGATTTATTCTTGAAAATCCATTTTGTGCCGATGACATTAACACCCTTAGGGTGAGGAGTGAGATACCATACATTGTTTCTCGCAAACTGACCTAGTTCTTCTTGCATTGCAGCAATCTAGTATTATTCATCTAGTAATGCCTCCTTGTAATTCTTTGGTTCAACGAAAGAGATCAAACATTGTAATCCAGCCAACTACTTGTAATCCACCTGAGGAACTGGTCGAGTACTCTGTACCATTGATTCAGGTTGATCCTGTGTTGGAACATAGGATACAGCAGTGGGGGATGATGTTTCAACATGCTAAATGTCAACTAGTTCAACATTAGTCTGCTCAGATGTTCCAACATGTGATGAATCTTCCTTGTCAGGTTGACGAGACTGTGTTGGAACATAAGTGTTACCAAGTTCTTCTTCTCCGACATCTGAGTTTTGTCCTTCTTCATCATCGTCCACAATAACATTGATAGACTCCATAAGTGTGTTGGTTTGATTGTTATAAACACGATAAGCACGGCTGTTGACTGAAATACCCAAGAAAAATTCCAGTATCACTACGATTATCGAATTTTGCCAATTGCTCTCTGTCTCTGAGGATATAGCACTTGCTTCCGAACACATGAAAGTATGAGACATTTGGTTTCATGCCCTTCCAAATCTTGTAAGATGTTTTGCTGGTGAATGGACGCAGATATACTTGATTAATCATATAGCAAGCTGTGTTAATAGCTTCTGCCCACCATTTTTTGTGAATTTCTTTCTCGGCTAACATAACTCAAGCCATCTACTGCAAGGTTCTGTTTTTCCATTCTACAACACCATTCTGCTGAGAAGTTATTGGTGCAGAAAACTCATGTTGAATACCAAGCTCATCACAGAAATCATTAAATTGAGAATTTTCAAATTCTCTACCATGATCACTACGAATTCGAACAATCTTTCCAACTGGACTTCCTTTTTCAGTCTATAACTTTATCACCAGACTTCTAAATACTTCCACTGTATCATATTTTTCTTTAAGAAAAGCTACCCATGTATATCTGGAGAAATCATCAACACATACAAAGATATATTTCTTTCCACCTATACTAGGCGTATTGACTGGACCCATCAAATCCATATGCAATAATTCCAGATTTATTAAGGTGGGTATATATTGAACTGACAAGTGGGGAGATTGAATTTGTTTACCTTGTTGACATGGTCTGCACACAATTCTGTCCTTGCTTGTTAAGGTAGGCATACCTCGTACAGCTTTTGCATTTGCAATTTTCACCAAGGTTTTATAATTGATGTGACCAAGTTTCCTGTGCCACAAAAATCCTTCATCTTGCTTCGAGGTCATACATCGTACTTCTTGTTCTAGCGGATAGCAATTATCTAATGATCGTATGCCTGAAAGAACCTTGGATTCTTCGTGTTTCACTATGCATTTGTCTTTCTGAAATTCCACAATTATATTATCATCACACAATTGACTTATGCTTAGTAGATTGGCCTTCAGGTCTTCCATGAATAGCACACTAGTGAATACTGGAAATCCTTCAATCTGTAGTTCACCTTTTCCAACCACTCTACTCTTCTTTCCCATATCTAGATAATAGCTTATACATATATATATATACATATATGTATACATATATATAAGCAAGTAAAGATGGTTTTTTGGTTGGTTTTTCCTAAGTTATGAAAGTAAACACAAGACAACTAGCATATAAGGTAATTATGCTAATCATGTCACAACTATGAAAATATTATAAAATTACAATTGACAAAGCCTTGGGGCAATTGATTCTCACTTCTGAACATCGTATAGATCATAGAAACTGTTGTAGTATTCCCAATCCGGCCGGTTGATCATTTTTCACGACGGTGTGCCTACAAAAGAGATCCCGGAAGTGGTTCCAGGAAAAGGACTCTGACGCTCAAGTCAGTTACTTTTTCTTCAGAGCCAAACTCCTACAAACTAGTTGCACTTACCTCTATTTGTGTCCTCTCTATTTCTATTATAGTCTATTACGAATGTGGCTTCGCCTTTCTCGGGTTTTCCATTGTGTGCTTGATCGTGGCTCTAAGAAGGATGGTTCATGGATGGCACCTGATCATGGTTTCTGCTTTTCACAGTTCGTGGGTTGACTCTGTCTCAGCTTGCATCGCAAGTTAGCCTCGGGCCCATTTACAATTTTGGGCGTGCAGCCTAGCATTTGGGCTTAATATACACCATAAGCCCCCCTAGCCATGAAGACTAAAAGACACGGAGTAATGGTGTCAATTGTGGTTTACATGTGATATGATGTTGTTTATCAATAAACGGTTCGTTATTTAATGCTACCTTCATAGTCATTGCAAATGGACATTAGCCTTTTGGCTATACCTCTATCCTTGATCCCTCTTCAAATTTGAAAATTTTAATTTTTAATTCCTCATCCTTGTTATGTTTATGATAAAGCTATTTGCGGAGATTTTTTTTCTAAAGGTCGAGATTCGATCCTCATTTTTTGTTTTTTCGTTCCAAATCATCGTTGTGTTGGTTCGTCTTCTTCTGGATCATCATGAGCATCTAGGCGTAGATAATATGTAATGATTTTCTCTTCCAAACAATGATGTTGTTTTTGTTTCAGTTTTTGGATATTGTGGTTGTCCTTTTTCTGTCTTTTTAATTTTGAATGCTCTTGACTACGTGATTCTCTTTTACTCACAAGATATTTTTCTTGTATATCTATTATTTTTGGTTTGAGTATTGATGCTCTATTTATCACAAAGCCGCAAGATCTATAGCTTGCTTTAGTCGCTATTTCGTAGGCATATCTATCGAGTAGCAAGATCTATTGCTTGTTTATTGAGAGTATGTAATGTGCAAAGCCGCAAGATCTATTGCTTGTTTTTTTGCTGCATTAGAGCCAGGTTTGCTTAGTAGCAAGATCTATAGCTTGCTTTTTATTGAGAATGCAAAGTTGTGAGATCTATTACTTGCTTTTGTCGCTTCGTTGTGGGCATATGCCCCATTGCAAAGTTCATGACTTGCTTTCCTTTATATTTTGCAAAGAGACAAGTTGAGTGGCGTTTATAATTTATACTTATGCCACCATCATCATGTGTTCATCTGTTAAGAATTTGTAACTTAGTTTTGCGACTACAAAGTATAGCTTTTTTAAAAGAAAATATGGTTCTCCAAAAGATTTATATTGTTATAATATCGCCTTCAATGCAGAACAATGGAACGAACACCACCAATGATTATATCATGGTTTCTATACATATAAGCTAGATTTTTCTGCCTCTTTGCTAATTCTACACATAAAACTTTCTTAAGTTGACTATATGCCAAGTGTTAGGAACACTGCTACCATCCATTCTCTCGAGCTCGTAGCAGTTGGATCGGTACATCTTCGTTATCTTGTATAGACCTTCCCACTTTGGGCACAACTTTCCTCTTTCCTCAGCTAGGCTAGCTTTATTCCTCCTTAGCACCAGATCACCAATTTGGAATTGTGTTTCCTTGACTTTCTGGTTGTAAGCTCTAGCCATCCTTTCTTTGTACTTTGCTTCCTTGATTTCCACCATCTGTCTCTTTTCTTTGAGTTCATCTAAGTCCAACCTCACCATCTCTGGGTTGATTTCTTCTTTATATTTCTTGACTTGAATGCTTGATTATCCAATTTCAACTGGTATTACCGCTTTGTGCCCATATACCAGACTATAAGACATTTCTCCTATTGGTTTTCGCACTGTTGTTCTGTATGACTAAAAGGTATTGGGTATCTCATCAACCCAGCCTACTCAATTTCCTTCCAATCTTTTTTGGATACCTTGAACGATCATTATGTTCGTTACTTCTACCTGATCATTTGCTTGGGAGTGAGCTAGAGAAGTGAATTTCTGCGTGATTCCTAGTTTCAAACATCATTCTGTAAAGACCCCACTTGAAAATGTTGTGCCATTGTTGGTGACGATGGTTTGTGGTACTCCAAAGAAACAAACTATATTTTGCCTGGAAAATTTTCTCGTTGCTTCCATTGTATTCTTCCTAAGGTCTTAGCTTCTGCCCACTTTGTGAAGTAGTCGACTACCACAATTAAAAACTTGGAACTGCTAGCACCTTTTGGAAAATGTCCAATGAGATCAATTCCCCATTTATCAAAAGGTCAAGCTCCGTATATTCCTAATAATTATAACTGAGGCTTGTGCAATATTGGAGTATTCATCTGGCAAGTTCTGCATGTAAGGACGAAGTTGTATGCATCATTAAACATGGTTGGCCAGTAGTTTCCAGCTCGAATGATCTTCTTTGCGATCGTTTGAGACCCTTGATGTGATCTGCACTATTCTTCATGTACTTCTTTCAAGATTTTTCCTGCTTGTGATAGCCTCACACACTTTATCCATGGAGATAGATATACTTTCTTGTACAAGGTTTTGTCTTTGTAAACATAGTTGTGGGATTGCATTTCTAACTTCCTGGCTTGTACCTTATCTGTCAGTAGCTTCTCCTTATCAAAGTATTCAATCAATGGCGTCATCCAGTTTACTTCACGGACTTGAACTATTAACACGGTTGTCCTTGTTGTGCTTCTAACTGGAATGACTTCTACTTTCACATCTTTGTGTTCTACTAATAACTCAAAACCTATTGTTGCTAGCTTGCTTAAGGTATCCGCCTTCATATTTACACTTCTTGGGACATGTTAGATGTTGAAGTACTTAAGGTGAGTGATGAGTTGACGATCCATGGTTAAGTATTTCATCAATTGCTCCTCTCGCACTTTGTAATCTCCTCATACTTGCTGGACCACTATCCGTGAATCGTTGAATGCTCAAACACTCTTCACCTTCATGTTAACTATGATATCTAAGCTACATATTAATGCCTCATACTCAAATTTATTATTGGTGAGTAAGAAATCAAAGCGAAGCTAGTATCTGTATTCTCCTCCATCTAGGTTAATCAACAACAGTTATGCTCCACATCCTTCCTTGTTGGATGCCCAGTCTACAAAAAGCTTCCATGCGAAGTCTTTCCATTTATCCTTTTCTTTGTCTTCGTCAAGAAACTGTTGTATTTTCACCTGCTGCGCCCCCGTGTATTTCATTTCGGTAGTGAAATCTGCCAAAGCTTGTGCTTTGATTAAGGTTCGCGGTTGAAATTGAATCTCAAACTATCCCAATTCAAAAGCCCATTTGGTCATTCTCCCAGATAACTCGGGATTGTTCATGATGTTCTTGATTGATTAATCAGTATAGATAGCAATCATATGACCGTGGAAGTGGGTTCACAGTCTTCTTGCCGAGTACTTCAATGCTAGGGTCAACTTTTCAATTGGAAGATATGTTTTCATCCTGCTGAAGTATTCTGTTGGTGTAGAACACTGGTATCTGTTTCTGGCCTTCTTACCTTACCAAGACTGAGCTTACTACATTTATTGAAACCGCCAAATACAAGTATAGTGTTTCTCCCTGAATTGGTGCTTTCAATGTTGGGAGTGTCTGAAGTTGGTCCTTCACTGACTCGTATGCTAATTGAAACTCTTCACTCCAGCTAAATTTCTTGGCCTTTTTAAGGATTTCAAATAGTGGGAAATATCTTTCGGTTGCTTTTGACACAAACCTACTGAGCGAAGCTAGTGATCCCATTAAGATATGAACTTCCTTTACAGTTCGTGGTTGGGGGAGGTTAACGATTTCTTGTATTTTCTCTAGATTAGTCTCGATCCCCTTCGAGGATACCCTGTATCCTAGGAATTTACCTGCACCAACCCCGATTGTATATTTTTTTGGATTTAGCTTCATTCCAATTGCACTTAATGTATCCAAGGTTTCTTTTAAGTCCTTCGCAAAGTCACATGTTCACCTACTTTTTATGACCATATCATCCACATATGCCTTTATATTATGCCCAATCTGGTTGTGGAACGCATTATCAACCACTCTCTGATATGTTGCCCCTGCATTTTTCAACCCGGGTGGCATCTTCACGTAGCAAAATATCCTAAAACTTATTATGAAGGTCTTTTTTTTGCATCATCGGGGTTCATCAATATCTGATGATACCCTTTGTAGGCATCCAAGAATGCGAGGACTTAGGTAATAGTCTTTTGGGCATGCTTTGTAAAGATCGGTGAAATTTATACACATTCTCCACCCAGAGTCTGTTTTTTTCACCATCACCTGGTTTGCTAGCCATGTTGGGTATATCATCTCCTTTATGATCCCAGCTTGCAACAATGCCTTTACTTATTCCTCAATTGCCTTTTGTCTATCACTAGCGAAGCTTCTTACTTTCTCCTTGACCGGCTTGGTCGAATCAGTGATGTTCAAAGAATGAGTTGCAATACTTGGGTCAACTCCTCCCATGTTCTATACACTCCATGTGAATGTGTCCTTGTGATCTCTCAGAATTTGTATCACTCCTTGTTTTTCTTGATCTGGAAGATTTTCCCAATTTTGGCACACTTAGACGTATCGTTGTCATCCAAAATGACATCTTCAGTTTGTTCTCTAAGTTCTACTGGATGATCCACCTGGTCAAGTGAGTCACTGTTGGTGATAGTACTAACAATTATTGGTTGTTCCGTGGTTCTTCCCACTTTCATTGCAATGACCATACACTGTCTGGCGGTCTATTGGTTTCCCCTCACCGTTGTGATCCCTGTTAGGGTTGGGAACTTCATTACTAAATGGTATGGAGACCATATTGTTTTTTCCCTGTTCATCCATAGCCTACCAATAATAGGGTTAAATGAACTTGGAGCATCCATGATAACGAAGCCACAGGTTATGGTGCAGTTTCTCTCATTCTCCTCGATTGTTACAGGCAGGTGAATGTAGCCAAGCGGTGTCTCTGCTCGTCCTGTGAATCCTACTAGCGCAGATGTGGATTTTTTCAAGTTGGTCCTCTTTAATCCATGTCTGTCAAAGCAGTACACGAAAAGGATTTCTACTGTGCTTCTATCATCTATGAACACTCTATGAATAGTCGCATTTGCAATTTTAGTGATAATGACCATGGGGTTATTGTGTAGCGAGGCATTGGGAACAGCGTCCTCTTTGCTAAACCTGATGTTTTCGTCAATGCGCAATCTTTTATCCAGGGGCTCCTATGGAGGTGAATATCTGGCCTAAGCTTTCCAGGCATTATTTGATAAAGACTATGTTGTATGGAGAAGACTACTTTTTCTAAAGCTTTGTTGGGCACATCCTCATTATAGTCTGCTGATACTGTCATTATTTGATTTCTGTTCTGAGTGTTCACTGTGGCTTGGGTTTTATCCATGGAGCTTCCTGCCTTGCTCGCTTCGTTGTATCTACCACCATCTTCCTTCCTATATTGTTTAAGATAACCATTTCTCAAGGTTTCTTCTATCTTCCCCCGTAGATCTTTGCAATACATGATATCGTGACCGTGATCCTTATAGAAGGCGCAATAGTATTCTCTTGATCTTTTCTCTGGAGTCACTACCATTGGTGTTGGTTCACAAAATAGATCTTTGTTCGCTTGCCAGATCTCTCTTTGTGATTTTGTTAGTGGTGTCTCCTGGGATAAGATGTTTTGTGTTCCTGCATCTCTCCCTTTGAAAGCGAAGTTTCCTTTCCCCTTCTTTTCCAAACTTCTTTGTGAGTCCTCTATAACTCTTTTCTCGCCTCGCTCCCGCTCTATTTTGTGGTTGTTGGCTTCCTCAGTTTGCACATGTTGTTCTATCGTTTTTTGTAGGTCCCTTGGATTTTCTGGCATGTTATTTGTTATTTCCTTGTAGAACTCTCTTGATCGCATGCCCCCCGTGAACGTACTTAAAGAAGACTGAAACGACAGGTCCCAAAACTGCAGATTTTCTGTAATGAACCTATTCTGATATTCTGCCAAACTTTCATCGCTTCGTTGAGCTATATTGTTCAGGTCTACAATTGTCTTGGTAAACTTCTGCTTCTGGTAGAAATGTCTCAAAAACAGATATGCCAGTTGTGCCCAACATGTTATACTTCTATTTGGGAAATCTTCATACCATGTGATTGTTGTTCCCCGTAAAAATATGGGGAACGCCTTACATACCAACTCAATTTCAGCATCGCAAAACCTCATGCTATTACGATAGTGATATGCTTCATTTTTCATGCGTTAACCATTGCATTTGGCATACTTTTTTGTTAGTTTTAGTTGGTGGTACTTAAAATGAAGACCAAGGAGCCTGTGAACACGATATGTCAATAATCACTAATTAAGTTTACAAAATGCGAGATTTAGAATAGAAAACCAAACATGGTTGTCTAAAATCCTTGTCATGTAAACTCAACTAGTATCGCCAAACTGCCAATCAAAAGTAACTAAAAACTATGTCAAATGCATTGGTTAAAGCATGAAAAATGGTGCAGATCAGCTATGCCACACCCTACACAAACACGATAAATGAACAATTACTGTCAAAAACATTAAACGTCTAAGAGGATTGAGTGTTTGTAGGGATATCGATAATTCCGCGTTCAATAAGTAAAACTAACTTTACAGTCTTGTATAAAATTAACTGTAACAAGCCATAAACACATCCTAAATGTATCTATACTCCTCTAATAACATCGGGTATGACTATTGAAGAAAAAAAATTAATTTATATATTATAACTAATTTTGGAAATGGTAGACATACCCTAATTGTAGACGTCTCTACTAACCTCGTGTGTACTGAGGAGAAGACAAAGACACATCGACGTCATTTCTAATCGTTAAATGGTCGTCTGGACCCCAAAAATGCCCACCATATGATTTCAAACCCACAAAGATATCGACGTCGCACAAACAACCTATTATTCGAGGCCTGAACAAACATATTGTGAAGTCGGACATTCACATGGGATGCCGCTAATGGACCGCTTTTGACCCACTAGAAGACCTAAAATGAACGACAATTGGGTGTCATATGTACCACACAAAATTGCATGAGTGGCGGGAGAATGTAAGTACGCACCATACATAGCAAAAAAAAGGCCCAAAATCTTTAAAAGAGCATTTAGTGCCACAAATGGCACCCTCCCTTCTCTAATAACTGAATTTCATCTTCTTCAACTCCTTTCTCCTTCAAGCTATCAACCAAAAAAATAAATCACATCCATCTCTCTATTAGATGCTTAATGGAGGTCACTAAAGTTGTGGGTGTGGAGGTCACCAAACTTGGGGATTCTATGAATCAAAATTGCGGCAAGGTTTAATCTTTCATACCATACACACATGGCCGTATTGTTCATTATACATTCATTCACATTGAATGTTGAATGAGGGTTTGCTTTTATTTGGTGTTTTATGTATCATATATTTTGTGATATAGTCAATACATGAAGGGTTGTGTGTGGTTACTTTAAAGATTACATTTTATTTAATGTGTATTGTGTGTACCACTTGTTGAAGTTTTTGAATGGTTTTTATTCGATATGGTAATGACACAAAATATTTAATTTTTTTTGCATTTCTTTTAATCATATGTAGATCATCTTCATCAAAAATGTATATTGTGTGTCACTTAATGGATGTTATAGTGTTCTTGTGGAAAAATCCTTGATATAATAGCATTTTCCAATCATTATTTGGTGTGCATAATTCACTCGGGGGCTGTGGATGACATAGTGTTGAGTGGGTGTGGTAATCCATGATAAGAGGAAGTAGCCCAAAGGAACTAGAGATCAGAATGGTTTGAAAAGACGTAAGCAAGGTCGTGGTAGGTCTATTTGCAAGGAATTAATGGACAAGGTGGACAAAGGTATGAAATGTCCAATGAAATTTGACCACACCGGAAATGCGTTAGGCAAGGATAGAAATTGGTGGTCTAGTTACTTAGGATTGTAGCTAGGACAAAGGTTGAAATTTTCTTGTATGAGTCTTGGCCTCGGGTCGATGCGGCTTACAAGGAAAAGTTGTGGAAGACCCTTGAAATGGCATTTGAAATTAATTGTGAAAACATGGAAAAGTTGAAGACAAGAACAATATGCCGCTTTGGCGAGAGATGGAGACATTTGAAAGCCAAATTGGCAAGGGATTACGTTTTTGGGAAGAAGAAACATTTGAACTATAGGATTAGGCACCCGTTCATAAGTGACTCTAGCTGGAAGGGTTTTGTAGCAAGAAAATCGGGGGATGAAGTATCGGTAAAAGGTTAACACTTACATGGTTTGAGGTTTATACATAGTTGATACATAATTATATTTGTAAACAAAGTCATTTTTTTATGATTAGATGAACTTATGTATGACTTTATTATGATTAGAACATCAGTTATGAATGTGGTTTGTGACTGTTAATGCGTTATTGTTGTTGAGGTCCCTGTTTTCCTTAAGTATAAGTACTAGGATCTGGTTGTGCGACGTCACATAGTACCCATCGGACTATTGTCCATCTATATAGAGTGGTTTGCAACATCTCCTGACAACAAATATTAGGCATTGTCTTCTATCGATAATCATATCGACGTTGCAAAATTTCCATTCATACGATGCAAATTACCTACCGAGCGTGAATGATATCGCACAGAGACATGGAAATTATGATACAATTTCACCCCTTTATTTGTTTTATTGATTACATTAGAACAAGGTCTCGATTGGATTATTTTTCAAGGTCTTAGGGCTAAACATAGTGATGTTGCACAAGGAAACAAGATGCGACATACCATGAGTCGAGGTGGCTATGCACTATTCACAAGAATTATCCTGAAGGAAATGTT
The DNA here is from genome assembly GCA_037428765.1 of Rubia yunnanensis. NCBI lineage: Eukaryota > Viridiplantae > Streptophyta > Magnoliopsida > Gentianales > Rubiaceae > Rubia > Rubia yunnanensis. Next base: position 68,359,554 of record CM075063.1, read on the forward strand.
TGAGGCAATAGTGTTTGATAAAGTAGAGTAAGGGATGGCAGATGATGAGGTGGGGAGCCCCCAAGGCTTTGTTTTTGTAGTTTTAAAACCCCTTTTTCTTAGTTTGTTTGATGATTAGCATTGTTACTTGACTTTGCTAGTTATCTTGTCTTGTCTTTTAACTTTCATAATTTAGGAACCAACCAACCAACAACCCCCCCCCCCCCCATTTACTCGCTTTTATATGTGTATATATATCTACTTCTATCATAATATCAACCTTTTGTGTCTAAACGCTTAAGAAAATCCCTCTTCTTCGTGGACGACCCCGACTTGCCGCTATCTGCTTAGCTGTAGATAGTGATGCTTGTGGTGTTTTCATGTTTAAGTGTGCAATTGATGTTAAGTTTTGATTGTGTGTGATATCTTAGGGTTTTGTTATGATTTGTGCAAATTTTTGTGTTGTTGTTTCTTAGATGTCTTTAAACGCTTGCCCACTGTTGTTGGAATCGAGAAGGAAGTAGGATATGTAATTTTTGTTATTTTTCAGATGTGATGTTTTAAGTACTGTTGTTGATGTTTCTGGTTTTCTGTGTGATGTTTCATGCTTTAGGTGTGATGTTTTAATTTCAGTATTTGATGCTCGTGGTGTTTTCATATTTAAGTATGCAACTGATGTTCGGTTTCGTTCTTTTGATATTTTAGTGTGTACTGATTGATGTTTTAAAATTTTAATCTTGATGTTTTAAATACTGTATTTGATGTTTCACAATGTAGTCAGTCATGTTATGTGTGCTATTGTGATGTTTTAATTTCATATATTATTGTTTTTATTACTGTATGTGATGTTTTTATGTTTTTTTCACATGAACACTTTCCAAGGTAGAGTTTTACGTTGCCATTACTGTATGTGATTAAAAACATGCTATGAGGAATCATGCTCCTGAAGATGTTCCCTTGACAGAGGACCAGAGCCGACCTTTGATCTTGGTGTTGGTGGAGTAGAAGAGTCATCCTCTTCAAAACCAACAATAGAAAAGGAAAGTTCTTGAACAAGCGCGCAACGAGGGGAAATAAGTTGGGGGAAAATAGAATTTGATTGCTTGAGATGTATTGTTTGTCATTGATTTTTCATTTACGATGGTTGATTGTTAGTGTTGAGGCGCTTGATAGTTATTGATGTTTTAGCTTGATTTGAAATTTTTTTCAGCTTTTATGTTAGCGAAGTTTTATGGTATTTGAACATTTGTTGTAATGAATGATTTTTAACAAGTTATTTGAAATGCAATAACAGTGGAATGTATAAGTGCAGTTGAACATATGATTATCTTGTTTAAATCAACATCTTCATCGATACTTTTGTAAAACATCACACACAAAATTGAATCATCGCAGCATTACAGTGGAGCATCACAAAAAAAATTGTACCATCACAACATTACAGTGTAACATCACACACAAAAAAATTGAACCATCACAACATCACAGTGTAACATCACAATATGACAGTATATAATTATCAAGTCTCAACAAGCTAATTTTAGATCAATTGAGCATTATGTGTAATAATTTAATAGGATGAATTATAATTTGAATGCGATGTTTTAGAAATTAGGCTCAAAACAAGTGCAAAAACAATCAGGCCCAAATTGATCATGTGACCATCTTTCAAATTGGATTCAGAACCATTCCCCAACCTGTTGCCATTGTTGGAAAAAAGAACCGACTGGATTTCACCAAGAAAAAGACGATATCGTCGGAGACCTGGAGAAACTCGGGCTCTAGGATATCATCGGCCACTTATGCGGTGTGGACAGAAGCGTGCTTCCCTCGGAGTAGTTCCGAAACACGATTTCATGCTGCTGGGTCGGCGAAGTCGGGGAAAACAACGGTAAAATCAAAGATAGGATCCGAACTAAGGATCTAGTCTTATGGAAAAAGAGGAAAAAAAATGTTTGCTTACTTTAAATTATAAGTGCAAATTCAGGGCACTGCATTATGCTAGACTTTTGTACTAGATGATATTTCCATAGCCACTTCAGGTTACAAATCATTACAACATCGCATCACATTAATAAGAATACTGGGTAATAACCTCTTCCATGACCATGAGCACAGTTGAATGGACCTCAAGCTCCTCCTGAAGTTAATAAAACCTACCTGGATTTGTCTCCAATACTTTCTCACAAAAGGATGGTATTTTTGTATGAAGTGATAATGCTCTGAAACAATTTATTCATCTCCAGTATTTCTCATTGAAGAAAGACAGGCAAATAAAAAGTGCGCACAATAAATTAACCAGGCAGCATATCCAACACACAATTAACCATCACACTTGTAGGAGGCCTAGATCATGAGGTTACAGAAAGGCAGCATTAGAACCTCGTTTCATTTCAACCGGCTCAGTCTCAACGACAAAGCATTTGTCGTGCTGTTTCTAATAGTCCGCATGTGGATTAATCCATCAATGAAATCATTCCACATAACACTTTCCTTTCATATCATTAATACAGGAGCTGAACTAAAAAGCACCAAAATCTCCTAGACATCGGAACGAAACAGAATTTGACCATAACTTGAATTTGGATTATAAAGCCACACAGTTCATGCTATAAATCAATGCCGCGTAGATTACAATCCTCTGTATCAAAGTACAACACATTCTGGATCATCAAATGAACATGAATTTCACACAGAGCCACTGAGTTCACTCATTTATGTAACGGCGGAGAGGTTCTGATTGTAATCGGCGGAGCTAACGACGATAATTTTGAGCGACGCGCCTCCGGCTTTTGCAGTGGAAATCTAAATGCTGCCTCTCAGCCTTTTCCTGTGGGAAGTGACGTGAGGTACGAGCAACGGGTGCGGAACAACCGGCGGCGGAGGAGGAAAGAGGAGGAAACACGCGTCGGCGCTAATCTCTGGTTTTAAACTATACCAAATCTCCAGAAATAGGCGGCAACTATCGTCGGAATAAGAAATTGCAACGAACCGAAGGTGTATTTCACGTCGCCGAAGAGGATTCCGGGAGCGGAGCTACAGCGCATTTGGGGGTTAGGGTTCGGCGCCGGTGAAAGGAGAAAGCGGGGGAAGGAGGATGCGAGAGCAGACGCAGCAGTGATGGCAGAGCAGACAAGGCAGTGATGGCAGAGCAGATGCTGCGGCGATAGTGAAGCAGATGAGGCGGTGATGGCGAAGCAAATGCGGCGGCAATGGCAGAGCAGACGAGGCAGCGCCAGCGGAGTAACCAAATCCAAGGAGGAATATGCGTTATTTGGGTAAATTTCTATTTTTTGTTGTTTGGTCCCCCAAGTTTTTTGCGATTTTTGTTTATAACCTCGAGTCCAAATTAATTGTGTTTTTACCACCGAATTTAGTTTGCACTTCTCTTATGTTGCCTCTAGTCCCTTGTCTCACCATGATTAATAGGGTGATTTGATAGTTATTTTATTTACTAATATAATATATTAGGTACTTATAATTATAAAAATATTTTGAAATAAATACTAACAGATAAATAATTATAATTCACCTTTAAAATTATAAAAAATTATTTTTTTTATGATTGGTTTAATCTTAGTCGGTATAGCAGATACCTTCTCATATGAAAATAGTATACTCTATATATGTATTTTGTAAAGATAAAAGGTAAATTTTATATAAAATACAATCAATTATAAACAATTTAGAGTTCGTCTCTTGAAAGGCGGTCTTTCCATAAGTAATGAAAATACCAAGGTTTGAAGTGCAAATTAGAAAAAATGAAGATAAAATTTTTGAGTTGCATAAATCAGGTTATAAACTTTATTATTGTAACTAAGACTTTTAACCTTATTATTTTAATTAAACTCCGTATCTCCATAAGCCTATGGAAAGCCAATTTTTCCCAAGACTTTGTCAACAATTTATTGACAAAAATATGAAATATATTAATAAGTAATCAATAGTAATAAATTAATCATTTGCATACAGGTATTTCGTTGTTCAAATGCAGTATTCAGCCATGTAATATTCCATAGTTTTTTCAGGGACTGGAAATGCCTCTGTCCTCCTCCAACCATACCCGTATGGCTGCACGCAGAAAGGACACCGATGAAAGTAATAGCATCAGGCTGCACATCCTGATTCACCACTGTTTTGAAAGACTAAGAGCTCGATCATTCTGGCCATGCTGGGAGTAGCCACATCTCATTGTGTTCCACATCACTGTATCAACCCCCTCCATCCTATTGAATACACTCTTTGCATCATCATCTATGCTATGTATAAGAAATCTCAATCTTTCGCTTACCTGATTCATGGCGCGTTATCTAAAAATCACCTCATACAAAATAAAACTCTCTCAGAGAGAGCACCAATCATTAAGAATATGAACCACATATTTAGTGCAGCAGCAAATACCAAAGACTTGTGCAGTGGCATAACGTGCAACAAGTTTGTTTCACAAATGCCAAAGCCTGTTCCACAAAGTACTTCCACCGAAAGAGCACATCAGCCAAATAACTAGTGCAGCAATTTGATGTATAAGCATGCAGTGTCAAAGCATCAGTCGCCAAGCATCAACCAGCAGCCAAAAACATTGTAGCAACCTAAAAAAGTGATGCATCAGACTCTTTCCACCTGAAACAATGATGACATAAGAAATGCATGCACTAAATTTCTAATCGCTGAGACAATGTCAATAGCGAAAGTCCATTCACTTCTGCACATCGGCCCGTGAAAGTTGAAGCCACTTCACAATATCAAAATCGCCGCTTGGTTCATTAATCATCTTAGTTGACACAGCATGACACAGATAGCAGGAAATAAAGTATCTAAAGGCTAACTCAGTGTGGTACATATTCAAGACAAAAAGACATAACAAGCAGAAAAATGGACTTTTAAAAGAAGAAGGGTTGAGGCATTGAGCAGAGATAACTATCAGATATGATTCTTGTATTCGTGAAGAACTTCCATCTGAAGTCCCACTAAAAGCACATGTTGAGATTTCCATTAGTTAACATTTTAGGAGAAGCAAATCAATGCAGCAATAGATGTCATTAGTCAGATGTCAATGCATTTCACACATGAAAAGCAGCAAAAAAATGAAAGCAGAACACAATGCATTCTTAATTCACACATAAAGAAACTTTTCAGAATCATTTTAGAGCACATTTCTTCTAAGGTTATTCATCCGTTATCAGTCAAATTTCAAAAAACTGTTTTGAAACACTTTTCAGTCATTTTCAGAGGAAAAAAACCAGCCCAAGTTATTTCATCTGCTTTTAATCAAAACCCCAAAGAATCAAAACCTGATGTTATTCATCCAGATAATCTTTTTAGAATCATTTCAGAAGTCAGAGCACTCATCTCCACAATCTCAATCACATCCAAATCCTTCCATGGTTTAGTATCTTAGATAAGAAAAGAGGAAGCTCATCTGCATCAGTTTCAAATGAATAACATGGCTAAAAAAAGCGTTAACGGAAATCAAATCTTGATCCAGAAGTCACATAAAATCATATCAAATGCACATTTAAATCTAAATGAATCTTTCCCCATGGCAAAAAGTTCGCAGCTTTATCTTACAAAGGATTTTCCACGTTACTGTAATTAGCAATGCAGCATGAGCATCAAAGAGGCATACAACTTCAGTAATTTGGCATCCAGTGGAACCAGGAACAAATAATGAACCTATGGAAATTAGCTTTCGGAATTTAGTAGCCTCAAGCTGAGTCGGGCCATCATTTGTGCAAACACAGGCAACCATCAACTGCAGATTCTCTGACTGGAAACAAAACCACATAGTGACTGAAGTAGATCATGATAGAGAGCATGTTTATCACCTGAGGCACTCAGCATAGAATGATTCAAGGAGACTCTCTTCATCTCGTTCTCAACCAAATTTCAGGCAAGTATGGCAATAACCTAGTTTGTAATGCTTTAATAACTTGTTTGCACTCGAAGACATGTAAAAAAAAAATTAACCTAATCAAGCCTGACCCGGTTCTTTGATAAATCAGACATACGCGTGTTCGTGTCAGCCTCATTTTGAGATATAGAAGCTGCGCTTTCTATTTCCAGAGTCCGCGGCACAATTGAAGAAAGCTTTTCTATTTAGAAGCTTTGAGATGCTGATCAAATTTGTACCTGGAAATCTCAGGAACGGTAATAACATTTTATGTAAGTGCAAGTTATACACATTTAGCAAATAGCTATGAAGTAAGGCATTTGATAGTATTCTTCCATCTTTTGCATTGAGAAAAACTACTGGTTCTAGCTATTTCTTGAAGAAGGACTACATTCTCCACTATGCATTCATGTCATTATCTAACATCTAACTGAAAACCTTTATGAAATACCGGCAGCTATCAACTCCATGTGATAAGCATGATGAAATTGACTGAGTTTTTAGGCTACTCAACGGGACAACCCTATATTGTACAAACAAATGTCTACACCCAAGTTGGAGGAAGGGGCAACGATTGTACCTGTTGTTAGATCCATTCACAGATTATCACAACTACACCATACACTGGAACCCCCATGCCATTGTGTGAGTCAACCTACTTTTCTCCCAGCTTCCTGCAATATAAAGTCCTTAAAAATCAACTTGTAAACCATTTAGGTGGAAAACATCAATCGAATGAATTCAAAATCAATGAATTCAAAGACAAAAATGAAATGACCTTTGCTCTCCCACACCGGTCTCACGTAATCATGGAGAAAGAATTTTTTTATTCGAAAGAAAATTACCTTAGAAGATAGGAAAATTGGCTCACTATGTTTTCGTTTCAGAAGGAAAAAAAGAGGGGCTCTGTTTGTGTTGAAAAGGGAAAATGAGAGTACATAGTAGGGGCTGCATAGCCTTTGGATGAGAGAGGGACAACTCAGAAAGGAGAGGAAGAAAGATTAAGGAGAAGGAAGGAAAGGGAAGCAACAATGTACATTGATTGCAGGCTCCTCGTATAAAGTTTAGAATATTTTGAAAATAAAAACATTTAATTGTGGCAATCTTTTAGCTTCTGTTTTTTTTTTTTTAGTGAAACCCATGTGAAGGGGGGTTGTATATTAGGTACCCCGATCTTAACTAAACAAGCATTGCAAAATACAGAGTGTTCAAGTGAGGACTTGAACCTATGGATCAAAAGCAGTAATCTATCCCATGTTTTAACGAAGGAGAATTTTGTGGATGTTTCCAATTTCCTCACCTCCACCCCTCATGTTAGTGTAGGAGAATTGGTTGGATCTCCAAAAGGCACCTAAGTAATTGTTTACATTCCAAAAGATGTATAGATAGTCTATGGACTATGCCCCGTGCATAGGTTATCCATATTTAGTTTTGAGAAGGTCTTCACTTGAGAGCATCAACAAAACTTGCTCATACTCTTTGAGTTCTGCATCTCTTGGTTAATTCTACTTTTGAGTTGCTACCTTTGGTTTGCAGTCTTGCTTGAGGTTGATTCCTTGCTTGATTCTACCTTGGAGTAGCTTTGGTTCTTGCTCCCCTGGGGTTGTAGCCTTGCTTGAGGTTGCATTTTATTATGATCATTCCATTTTGCATCTTGATGTTGATGATCTTTCCAACCTGCATTTTCATATAAACCAGCAGTATCCATTCAAGATTCTAATAGCAGGTATCTGTTCTTTGTCAAGAGCTAGAAGTCCCTTGGTTTTCTAATCAAGGTCATGGTAGTTTAGAACTTTTGGTTCCTCACCCCTTCCTAGTTTACTTAATCTACTGGCCACCATATTTCCTTCTCTTAAAATGTGTGTAATTATGAGGTCCCCCATCATTTGTTTGATTTCAGAGGTTAAATGATACAATTCCCATGGGGGCTTTGGTAGGGTCTTTCATCACCTCCAGAATATTGGCACAATCAGTTTCAAGGGAGAAATAATTTAAGCACAGATTAGTTGCAAAACTTAGTCCTTATTTTAGAGCTTGGAGTTCAGCATGGAAGCTTGTTTTAGCTCTAACAGATTTATAGCATGCCTTAAGAAATGTTCCATATTTATTCCTGATACAATCTCAATCCCACAGTGTACTCCCTGCTTCCATGATGCATCAAAGTTGATTTTGTACTCCGGGTTAGGTTTAGACCATGTGATGCATTTAATTTTAGGTGTTGTGGGTTTTTTCATAGGTGGGATTAGACCAATTGTAACCCAGTGATTATCATTTATCTCTGTACTAACCTCTAGTTTGCTATAAAAGATGAGGAACATGTCTCTTTTGATGTTATCAATTATTTTCTCCCTATTTGGTCTAATATTTTCAAAAATGAAACTATTTCTAGCTTTCCAGATATGCCAACAAATGAGAGAAGGAAAGATGGTGATTAATGTAGAGTGTATTTTTGTCTCTCCATTATAAGTCCAGTATTGTGATAGTCTGTCAAAGATGGTGTTGAAATATTAGTGCCTCAGTCCTATCATATGGCCAAAAAATATCCACAGGTCTATGGCTAGAGAACAATCATTGAAACAGTGGCTAAGTGTGTCAATGTTGTTGCATAGTGGACACTTAGATGCAAGTGAAATGTTACTGAAAATCAGTATGTCATCAAAAGGTAAAATTGCATTTGAAAGTTTCCACATGAACATAGAAATTTTCTTTGGCGGTTTTGAGAACCATACCTTCTTCAGAATTCTGATTTCTAATTTTATTTTTTTAGGGCAACTATCTTGTATGCATATTTGAAGCTGAAATCTCCATTGTTTGATGGCTTCCACATTAATCTATCATGTTTGAAAGGATGTACCTGAAGCTTCATCAGCATGTGGAAAATATGATTAGGTAATGTATGAAAAGCATACAAGAAGCTTGACTTCATGTTTACAAACTGTTGGATGGTAGTGTAAGGTGGAACCACTGTGTATATAGATGAGTCTACATGGTCTTGTAGTGGTCCCATGCCAGTCCAGTTAGCAGTGAAAAAAATAGCTAAACAATTGCCATGTATTATTCTTGTTTGCCTTTCAGCCAACTAGTTTACTTTCTGAATCCTTTTCTAGATTTGGGATCTTCTTTGGTTTTCAGAGATGGACCATAAGAATTTAGCCCATCGTGTCTCTCCTTTTTGTAGTTTCCACCACAATTTAAGGGAGAAGGTCCTAATTATGTCTTTAATGCTTCTAATCCCAATACCATTTTGGTTTACTGGATAGCTCATCTTTGTTATGCTTCTCCACACTTTTTTAGAACCAGTATCATGCTCTCCCCAAAAGAAATTGGAGATTTTCTTGTTAAGTTTCTTTATTACTGATTGTGTTGGAGACATAACAACCCATAGATGTTGTGGCAGAGCAAAAAGGACAGATTTTATGAGTGTGAGTATTCCAGCAGCACAAGCCATTTGTTTTTCCATTATTTCAAGTTTTTATCATATTTTTCCATTAGGGGCTGAAAATGTATCTCTTTTGTAAGGCCAGTGTAAATAGGGCACCCTAGATATGTAAATGGAAAAACTCCTCTGGACATTCCTAAGGAATTGTTGATCATTCTTAGGTGTGTTAAAGAGGCATGCTTACTTATGAAAAAAAATTACTTTTTCCATAATTAATCTGTTGGCCACTGCATTCCTCAAAAACATGTAAGAAAGCGTTGATTCTTTTTATGGATGTCTTAGTGGCCTGAAAGAAGATGATTGTGTCATCTGCATAGCATAGATGTGAAACAGTGCTATTGTGTGCAGGATTTTAAAAAAGATTAATCTTCTTATTTTGGAAAGAAAAGGTCAAGATTCTAGAGAAGGATTCAGAAAAAATATTGAAAAGCAGAGGGGATAAAGGTGGTCTCCTTGTTTGATTCCCCTTGAAGCTTGGAAAAAACCTGCAGGTTTGGAATTGATAATAATAGAACCATGCACTAGATAAATTATTTAGGATCAGATTGATGAATTGCTCCTGAAATCAATTCTTAAAAATTTGACTAAAAAAAAACCATTTAACTCTGTCAAAAACCATGGTTAGATCCAGTTTTAGGATACAATTAGGGGCTTCTTGTTTATTATTTATGTATCTTGCCATTTCTTTGACATAGGTGACATTGTCAGCTATTTCTTTGCCTTTTAGAAAGGCTGACTGATTTTGTGAGATCAGTTTTGGCAAGATACCAGTTATTCTCTGAACTAATAGTTTGGAGAAAATTTTGTTAGTCAAATTAGAAAGTGATATGGGTCTGAAATCAGAAAAGGATATAGGGATATCCTTTTTTAGTATCAGACATATCCAAGTACTGGATATTCCAGCAGGAATTTTTGTGCCTGACATGAAATCAGAGTCTGCTGATAGCAGGTCATGTTCTATTATATCCTAGAAGGTCCTAAAAAAGTTAGCAGAGAATCCATCAGGGCCAGGATCTCCACTTTGGTTCAGGTAGAATACAATTTCCCTAATTTCATTTAAGGTTGGCATTCTGAGCATTTGTGAATTGTCATTGCTATCTAAGATCTGAGGGATCTGGCTTAAAAAATGCCCTTGAAACTTGTCATCTCTAGGGTTAGAGTCATCTGTCAGTAGGTTTTGGTAAAAGAGATTTGCTTCTTTTTCAATCACAATTGGAATGTCTGTCCATACTCCTTCTGAGTTTTTTTTATCTTTGAGATGTTTTGTTTCTGTCTTCTTTGGTTTACAGTTGAGTGGAAATACTCAGTATTCTCATCTCCTTCTTTAAGCCATTTTATATTAGCTTTATGTTCCCAAAACATCTTTTCTTCAGTTAGTGCTCTCAGCAGGAGTGCATTTTTATGATTAAGCTCAATGAGGTCAGATTCTGAATTTGTTGTCTCATAAATAATTTTCTTGTATTCTGAATTCCTCTTCAGCCCTTTTGACATTCTCATTTATATTAAAAAAAACTTCCTTATTCCATGTTTTTAAGACCAGCTTCAGTCTCTTTAATTTCAAAAAGAATTTTAGCATACCAGTTTCTGATATGGTTTGTGACTAGTTAGTTTCTATGAGCTGTTTCAGTTCAGGTCTATCTATCCAAGCATCTAGGAATCCAAATTGCCTAGGTGATGAAGCTATTTTACTTCCTATGGTTAGTAATAATGGACAGTGATCAAAGGTGTACTTGTTGAGTGTGTGCAGTGAGCTATTTGGAAATTTTTCATTCCAGCCATGGTCAATTAGGGCCCTGTCTAGTCTTTCTAATGTAGGAGGTCTTCTCTTGTTTGACCAAGTGAAGGTGTTTCCCACTGTATAAAGATGTGACAGTTGTTGGCTTACTATGAAATTAGAAAAGTCTCTAATGTTTTTTACATTAGGCCTATTGGGACCCTTATATTATGTTATGGAATTTATGGCATTAAAGTCACCAATTAAAAGCTTATTGATGTCTAAATGTGAGCTGATCTCTTGCCATATTCTTTTCATGTTTGTTCTTAAAGTATATACATGTATGAAATATGCACACATTTCAGAACTAAGCAGGGGGGGAAGAAATGGCAGTTTTAGTATACTGACCAGTCTCAGCTAAGATGCTAACATTACAACATAAGTTCCACATTAGCCAAATGTTATTTCTATCTGAGCTATGGTGACACTGGAAAATTTAATTTAGGCACGTATGTGTCACAATGTCTATAATGATGCTTAGGTTCTAATATACAGAGTATTTGTATATTATGAGTCCTAATGATCCTTTTTAACCTATCCAGAGATGTTCCAATTACTCTAAGGTTCCAGACAAGAGCCTTAATATTTAGGTGTGTATCTATCATTTAAACTGTCCAGAGTTTTTTTTTGAAGTAGACCTTAAACTCATCCTATTCAACTTGTTAAAAAGTGTCCTCTTCCTGATTGTCTTACCAGTCATCTTACCAGAGATGTTTTTTAGGGTACTTACCTGATCCAGCTGAACCTGTTTAGTACTTGAGCTGCAGTTATCTACTGTGTCAGATTGAAGTTCCTCTCCTAATAGTTGAAACCTGTTTGAGCTTTTGGGGCTGGATCTGCAAGATGGTGAGTAATATGGATCAGTACCTCGTTCATTTAAAGGAGAGTTAGGGATAATACCTGATAAGTCATCTTTGTCATACTCCTTGTGTTTTCCTATTTCTTCTGTAAGATCAATTAACTGGTGGGTTTTGCCATTTTGCAATTCAGCCTCATTGATATTGCCTTCAAAGACAACATTGTGAGGTTGTGAGGTCACATCATGTTGATCTTCCCCAATATGTAAGGAATCTTGATTGGCTTTTTCTTCCCCTTGGAGTTCCAGATGTGAGGTCGCTCTGTCTATATGAGGGCTATCTATTCTAGCTGGGGTTTCTTGGTTAGGTTGGTGTTCAGCTTCCCTTTGTTTCTGTGCTATTGGTACCCCTGATGTATGTGGATCAATGTTTTTGTGTACTGGCTGCCAAGTAGCTAGTATTTCAGGATGGGTAACCTCTATTGGTTCTTTGATGTGTTTGTTGCCAGCCTTTAGTTTACCTGTTGTATCTGTTGGTCGGGGTTCATTTCTATTCATCTGTGTAGTAGAGACCTGTTTAGGGGCTCTATTCAGTGTGATGGCGGATCTAGGAAGTCTCAACTCAGGGTTAACTATTCTACACTTATCTACATGGTGACCAATCTTCTTACAACCACACCATACATAGGCAAATCTTCATATTATATGGCATATTTTTCATTTTCCAAAGAAGTGTCTAACCTTATGTGGTTCAGCAGTTGGGATTGAAGGTCAATTTCCACGCAAATCTTGAGGGCAGATGGCCTTGTTAGCCTTTCTGTGGCTTGATCAATCTTGATGAATTTTCCAATCTGGTTTCCAATTGCTTCTATGGCCGAGACATTGTAGTAGTAGAGAGGCACGTGTCTGATGGTGATCCATGCTGGGACAATCAAGGATTCTGTATTCAGTTTGAAGTTTGGCATCCATCTGATGATCCTCATAGTGGTGCCGTTTAGCGACCAAACCCCCTTGATCCAGCATCGTTGAAAGTCTTCCTTCTCCTGGAACATGATTAGGATGTTCTTTAAATCAATTGCGCCCAGCTGGTATAATCCGCTGAAACCCACAATTTTGAAGTCGGTTTCTAGCTTGTCCATTGTCAGCCCTCCTCTTGGAAAATTCCCAATTAGAGCACTCGCGTAATGAGTTGATAGCTCTGATACTTGCTCTGGAGAGAAAAGAACAGCCGGTTTGCCCTTATATTGAAGAATTGGTGTCAGATTTTGAGTGGAAGGAAGATTAGTGGAAATATGAGGGTTTTGAGTTTGTAGTACTTGGGAAAAGCTTTTGACAGCAGAAGCTGCCATATCGACGTCTTGTAGAACCGTCAAGGTTAATTAGTGGTTGCGTGAGTGGTGATTCCGGTGAGGGATCTATAATTTAGCCGTTGGTGGCTTGTTGGTATGGATGATGAACAGTAAACGCGAGGAGAGAAGCAAGAGCGGAGAAAAGCGAGGTTGATGAACATAAACACACTAATGTAAATATATAAATTAATTATTTGAAATTATTTATTGTGAAAGATATGTGGCACAGTTCATATATGGTACAACGAGATACAATAATTACGGTATCCCCAGTAATAACAATGACAATAAAATATTTATTCCCTATCCAATTTTTAAGGAGAAATTGTAATGTATACGAGTATGAATTTAAGTCAAAACATTACACCCTTGGGATACAATAAAGCACGGAAGCCAACGGGTTCGATATAATTTGCAAGCTTTGTATACTGTACATTGGAGATACACACCACAACATATCCCCAGTAACTAAATTACATAGTAAAAACTTAATTCATTCTCTCCTATTATTTAAGCATATATTTAGCATATTTTCATTGACTAGCATATAATATAATGCCATGGGGATACAATATTACATCGTATCTCAGGGGTACGATATAATTTGCAGATGTGGCAAGCATTGGGGGTGTCACTTATCAAAAAGGTTGCTTTTCTAGTTATATCTACTAGATAATATAGGTGCCGATGCACGGATTTATGAACGAAAATCTATAATATAACATAATTTATAATTTTAATGACTAATAAATTTTATTATATATAAAGTCTGTTTCTTGAAAGATGATTTTTTCATAAGTTATGGAAAGATCAATGTTTAAATTGTAAATTAGAAGAAATTAAGATAAAATTTTTGAATTGCATTAATTGAGTCATAAACTTATAACTACTGCATGTTGCATATTAAATTTTTAATATTGCCACTAAAATCTTTTACCTTTCTATAATTTTAATTCAGCCTTGTCATTGCATATGCTTATGGAAAGAGGATATTTCCAAGACTTTGCCTTATATTTATATGAGAGTACATGATGCAGTATATAAAATAAATTTATATATTTATTAATATATATTTAGTATAAAAAGAAATTGACTCAATGTTGATTGATATATAATAATTATTTATTTATATTTAAATAAAAATAATCTATATGTCTACATAGGAAAGAATTAACAATTGTATAAAAATACTTTATGTTATAAAAAATATAATGATAAGAATATGAAATATATGTTGATAATCAATAAATAATTATTTAATTAAATTTATAAAATTGTGTTTGCTTTTGAAAAAAGTATAAGACTTCCTAGTTATAAATATGGGTATAAGATATCATATAACAGGTAAAAATACAAAATCTAATTTTAAAATTTTGTTAACTAACTTTATAAGGTTAGTGTATAATTTGAGCAATAAAGTATATAAGTAAAAATAAATTAAGAAGACTTTTACCTTTCTATAATGTATTTTATAAATATAGAATATATAAAGAAATGAGAGTCCTATCATATACTAAAACCATTAAAGTCTCATCAAGTTTTCTCTCCGTGAACAGTAAAAAGCGATTTTAGTTTTCTCTTCTTCTCCCCCTTCCGCCGGTAACGGCTCATTCGCCGGTAACGGCTCTTCCGCCGGCAACGGCTATTGATCGGTTTGGTACAGCTACGGGGTACCAATTGGGGATACCAACTGAGATGGCGCTCTCTCCGGCCACTCAATTTCCCACCAAAACTTTCGCCACAGTACTTCAAGCCAAAGCTCCTCCTCTATCGAAAACCTTACCAAACAACCCAGAGCTCATTCCCAAATCCCAGCACCTAGGGGAGCCCTCGTGCCTGTATTCAGATGATCAGATAGCAACCCTCTCTGCCCATTATGCGAATGCACTGGTTGGAAAGTTCACAAGGGGCAGGCTTACAATGGAACAATTGGAACTGGCATTTAAAACTGTGGGCTTCGAAGGTAAGTACCAACTTGGTTCCCTTGATTACAAACATGTTTTGATTCGGTTTGAACATATAAATGACTATCAAAGATGCTGGATGAAATGTGTTTGGAACTTCAATGGGATCTCCCTGAAAATGCTAAAATGGACCCCTGAATTCTCTACTCGTAAAGAATCACCAATAGTTCCTATCTGGTGTACTATTAAGGAGCCCCCCCTATATTACTATAATACAGCTTCGATTGAAGCTATTGGGAATAGCATAGGCAGTTTCATTAAAAATGATCAAGCAACTGATATGTTAACAAGACCATCTGCAATAAAATTCTGCGTCGAAATTGATCTCCAAAAATCCCTGAGTAGTTTCATAAGGCTGGGTTCTGTGACCAATAATAAGAAATACCCGATTGA
Organism: Rubia yunnanensis; assembly: GCA_037428765.1. NCBI lineage: Eukaryota > Viridiplantae > Streptophyta > Magnoliopsida > Gentianales > Rubiaceae > Rubia > Rubia yunnanensis. Next base: position 68,375,138 of record CM075063.1, read on the forward strand.
ATATGAGGACATTCCTCTTTACTGTGGTCATTGTTCGAAATTAGGCCATTCTCTGGTTCAGTGTAAAGCTAACTTACAGAATGATAATGTCAGAACCCAGGAGCCTAATTTGAATCATAGTTTACCTCAGTACCTATGGCAGGCAACGGGTAAGAAATTTGATAAACCACCACTGTTGGAAGACCAAGCTCTCCCTGAGAATGAGTATGAAGTTATGATGGAATCCCCTAAAAATTTGAATAATACAGCTTTCCCTGTGGTGGTAAATCAGGAAAAATTGGGTACTTCCAGCAATAACACTCAATCTCCGGCAATTTCTGATAACTCTATTTTGAGGTTGATTGAGGATACTTCACTTACTAAGCCAATAATTACTGCTTATGCTAAAGATGATATGCAAGTTGGCTCTGGTTCATTATCTATGTACAACCCTTACCACAAAAACTCTTTCTCCCAACCTGGGAAAACGGGGAATAGATTTTCAGTTTTGCAGGTTGCTGAAAGCTCTAAAGAAAAGGAATTGCAAACTGAGACATCGGAGCCTCTAGAGGAGATCATATCTACACATCAAGAAACCTCCTGTTCTTCCCTTCCAGGTAATATCCAAGGTAAGATTAAGTCTAAGAAAAACAATTACCTAAATCAGTTAAATAAGATGATGCTTAGGTCATCTACAAAAAGTTCTAAATCAAGTGAACAATGATGACACACCTTAATGTTAATTTTCTAGTGTGGAATCTAAGAGGAATTTCAATGCTTAGGCTAACTAATTTGTGCAGGATCAAGAAAATTCAATTGTTGTGTATTATTGAGCCTATGCACGATAATTCCCAATGTGAAGATTACATGAAAAAACTTTCATTCACTCATAATTTGACACTGCCTAATGGGAAGATTTGGCTTATGTGGTCTAATTTGTTAGCTATCTCTCTGAATTCCTTTCATGATCAGTTTATGCATGTTACTATTTTGCATCATTCTGTGAATCTGTATATGGAGGCAGTTTTCATAGATGCTTCAAGAGATAGAGATGGTAGGAAGGTCCTCTGGTCTGACCTTCAAACAATTCCAAAGGGTGACACTATCTTCATAGGTGATTTTAATTCAATAACTTCTTTAGATGAATATAGAGGGCCCTGTTTTCCTACCTTAGGTAGTATAAGAGACTTTAACTCCTGGATCTCCTCTAATGGAATCCAAGAAATTAATACGGTAGGAAATATATTTACTTGGTGTAATTCTAGGCTTAGGAATCCTACTTCGAAAAGACTAGATAGAGGCCTATGTTCAATCTCTTGGATCACTAAGTTTCCATCTTCTTCAATTCAGATTTTAAATAGACAAACATCGGATCATGCACCTCTTCTCCTACAGGTTTCAAATCTTACCTCTTCTAATCCTAAGCCATTTCGATTCATCGATGCCTGGTTTCTAAGAGATGATTTTATGAGTGTGGTAAGAGACAGTTGGGAATCACCTTTGTCAGGAACTGGAATGCTAAAGTTTTACCTTAAGCTTATCAGACTTAAAAAAGTTTTAAAATCATGGAATAGGGATAAATTTGGAAACATTGATCTAAATGTGACAAAAGCTGAGGAAGACTTAAGAACTCAGGAAGCTAACTATGATTTGAACCCTTCAACCTCTGAGCGAGTTAAACTCAATGAAAAAAATGCTCTGCTGCTAAAAGTCTTAAAGGAAAAAGAGAAATACTGGAAACAAAAAGCAAGATTGAAGTGGCATAAGCTAGGTGATAATAACACTTCTTTTTTCCACAAGGTTGTGCAAGAAAGAAACTGTAAACTCCACATAACCAAACTAAAAAATAGATCAGGTCAATGGATTAATTCTCAGTCAGACATACAAAAGGAAACAGTTGAATATTTTACTGATTTGCTTAGTGAACCTGATTTAGTCTTGGATGATACTTTTGACACTCATTTTCTAAGTCAGATTCCTGATATCATAACTGATAATGATAATCATGAACTAGCAATGCCAGTAACTGAGGTAGAACTGGAAAAGGTAATTAAAAGCTTAAATAAGAACAGTAGCCCTGGGCCAGATGGATACTCTCCAAAGTTTTACACCAAATGTTGGCAGATTATCAAACAAGATTTGATAGAAGTGGTAAATGAGTTCATTTCTGGTGCTGAAATTCCAAGGGGGATTTCCAGTACCTGGATTACTCTGATACCAAAAAAACCAACCCCAAGTTCATTTGATGACTTTAGACCTATTAGTTTATCTAATGTGTTGAATAAGATTTGCTCTAAAGTCCTTCTGGAGAGAATGAAGCCTCATATGGAGAATCTGATATCCTTGAACCAAACAGCATTTATGAAACATAGGGATATATCTGATAACATTCTATATTTACAAGAGATGATTAGATTCTTGGATAAGAAACATAGAATCCCTAACTGCATCCTCAAGCTTGATCTGAGGAAAGCTTTTGATAGAGTTAGATGGAGTTTTCTCAAACAGATTTTGTCTAAGTTTGGTTTCAATGGGAATTTTTTAACAGCTATTATGAATAATTTGTCTCAAGCCTACTTTTCAGTCATTATCAATGGAAATCCAGTAGGATTTTTCAGTGCAACAAGAGGAATCAAACAAGGTGACCCTCTATCCCCCTCTCTTTTTAATCTATTCTCAGAGGCTTTCTCTAGGAGTTTAACCTTTATTTTCGTGAATAGATGTTTGGCTTCATATCAGATTCCTGGTTCAATTCCTGTAGTTTCTCATTTGATGTATGCGGATGATACCATAATATTTATGAAAGCTTCTAAACCTAACCTAATTAAGATCAAGGCCTTTCTTGAAATCTTTGAACATTGCTCAGGTCAAAAGTTTAATTTTGAGAAATCAGACTTTTATTTAAGTAGAAAGGCTACAGTGGCAAGAATGATTCAGGTGAAAGCAATTTTTAAAATGAAAAAAGGGACTTTTCCCTTTAAATACCTAGGATGCCCTATTTTCAGAGGAAGAACTTTGAATAGATATTTCTTTCCACTGCTGGCCAATGTAGATGCTAAGCTACAAAATTGGAAAAACAACTGGTTAAGCTCTGGGGGGAAAATGATCCTCATTAAATCAGTTCTGTACTCAATTCCTCAGCATACATGGATGGTTACAAATCCCCCAAAAGGTATAATTAAAACATTTGAGAAAAAATTGGCTCAATTTTTTTGGGGAAAGACTGAAGGAAAACAGAATAAGATTTGGAAAAAATGGGCAAACATTGCAATACCTACTAACATGGATGGTTTGGGTTTTAGATCGGTAAAAGCCATTGTTGATTCTTGTTCGGCCAAACTATGGTGGAAGAGCCAATTGGGAACTTCACTGTGGTCTAAACTTCTATGGTCTCTTCCACCATTATACAGGAAATCAATTACTTGGAGGAGAATTTGCTACATTAATGAATTTGCTGTTAACAATTCTTCAATTATACATGGAAATGGAAGATGTAATTTTCTGAATGCCAACTGGTGTCCTCATGGACCTCTACTTTCTAAAATTCCTGATAACATTGCCTCTACAATGGATGACATCTCTGTGGCGGATTTCATAGACAACAGAAATGCTATTCTGAATCAAATTGCATCTTTTCTTGAACATGATACGGTTCTTTTTCTCCAGGATGCAGTACTTACAGATGCTAGGGAGGACAGAATCATCTGGAAGCCAGAACCGTCGGGTAAATTTACATTTAAGTCGGCCTATAGATCTCTAGTTCAACCAAGAGGTAATTCTCCGGTCTCTAAGTTTTTATGGAATCCACTGTTACTGAAAAAGATCTCAATCTTTATCTGGAAACTACTACATGCTTTTCTCCCCTTTGATGATGTTCTTATTACATGCGGTTTTAGCCTAGCTTCAAAGTGCCCTGCTTGTTTTCAATCTGATTCTATCCAACATTACTTTATTTCTTGTCCCCTGGCCCATTCAGTCTGGTTGAAACTGACTCCTTCAATACTTTTTAATCTTAATACACTACATTCCATACCTCAAAGATTTTATCTGTTTTGGAACTGTCAAGACCTACCTAAGTTTTATCAGATATATTGCATGATTCTCCCATCTGTGGTGTGTTGGAGTCTATGGAAAGCTAGAAATAACTATCTATATGACCACAAGCCTTTTTCCATGAATTTTATCTGTACTGAGGTGGATGATTTGATTAAATTGACACTTAGTGTTTGTCCTCCGACGATTTTATCTACTGTCTCAGTACCACCATCTTTTCAGCATCTCATTCCTTTGCTAAGGCCTCCCCCTAAACCTAACTTAAGGACTGTTTTTTGGGAAAGGCCTAAACATGGAGTCATAAAAATCAATGTAGATGCAGCTTGGTGTCCTAACAAAGCCTCTGTGGGTCTTATAGCTAGGAACAGTCTTGGCTTACCTGTTAGAATTAGTTCGGCAAGTGCTACATCTGCATCCCCCCTACATGCCGAAATTGAAGCAATATTACATGCTTGCTATTCTTTTGACCATCTGGAGTGTAATATTATTGTGGAATCAGATTGTAAGCTTGCTATTGATATGATTCATAATCCTTATGAGGCACAGTGGCATGTTTTTGATTTGGTATATAAAGCAAAATCTTTACTTGGTAATGCTGAACTGATACACACATATAGGGAGTGTAACTCTGTAGCTCATGCCATAGCTAAACATCATTTTGATCTGAACCAAGGGCTGGATATGACTAATGTTACATCAAAAATTCAGGGTCTTATAGCTATGGATAGAGGCTGTGTTCCTCATATTCGAGTTTCTAAAACTTCTAGGTTTTAGGAATTGATGCTGCTGAATTCTATTGTTGATTTTTGCAGATCAAGGGACTTCTGGCACTACTATGGTGAGATTGCTGTTGCTCAGATTGCTGTTACTATGGCGAGGCTTGGCTGCTCAGATTGCTGGGTGACTTGTCTGCTCAGATTGGTGAGGCCGTTGCTCAGATGACAGGGAATTTGAGTTCCCTTCCTTCGAAGATATTCTCAGCTTGAAAGCTACAATGCTTAGCATACTCATGGGTATTTTTCTCATTTCGTGATTGAAGTTGCCTGGCCATTACAGAGGATTAACACGAGGGGTGGAGATCCTCTTGTTTTGGATCGCAACTTCGGCACCTATCCATCCACTTTGGATAGCTGTATTCACTAATTTAGCAAACACTTTTAGGACTTTTGGAGACAACCCTGTTGTTTCATCTCTTACTCTCACAAACCAACTCTATCTGTATATTCGACCAATTGGGTATCAAGGCTTGGGGAACCTATAATAAAATATCCCTCACCCTCGGGTGTTCTCATTTAAAAAAAATATATACTAAAACCATTAAACTATAATCAAAGTTGTCCAATTAATTAATTTTTTTACAAAATTTGAAACCCTGCAATATATCATTCTGATTTCATTTTTTAAAATAGCAAATATAGAAGCATAAATCTCTCAGAGACATCAACCAGATGGAGGTAAAAAAATGTTAAGATATACATGAAGTACTCCTTCTATTTCTTTATTATTGGCACACTTTCCTTTTTGGGTTGTTTCTTTTATAAGCACACTTTCTATTTTTGGCAAAATTCCTTCAATTTCATCCACTCATTCTACTTTTTACAATCTACCTTCAATTTCATCCACTTATTTTCTTCACCTAAATCCAAGCACCTAAACCTATGGTGTCATTATTAGTAAAAATAGAGGAAGTATATTCATCACGAAAGACATATGTATTAGTTGAGACTGCTTTAAGTTATCTAGAAAATGATGCTGCATTGAATTGAGTTATAAATACACTGTACAGAGACTTCTTAAGTCGAGGAATATCTGTTTATTATTTTTTATTTTTCAAGTTGATGTTGCAAGCATTGGAGATGAACGAAAATATGATTATTAATTTAACTATTCATTATTTAAAATATAGAGTGTCTTTCTTGAAAGACGGTCTTTTCATAAGCTATGGAAAGACCATGGACTACATTGCAATTTCAGGACAATTGGCAAGGGAAAATTCGTGGGTCACAAGATAGCATAATCGGGTCGAATTCGGGTCATAACAATCCACGTGCCTATATAAGCTAAAACTCATCCTTCTATTTTCCCCAAACCCAGCTCTGCTCTACATCACGTCAAATTGAGATCCAATTATGCCGATCTCAGATTCTACCTTTCGAATCTTAAAATATTGCAGATCTCACCGGAAAACGTTGCCAATTTGCCTTATAGATCACTGAAAAATGCTACAGCATCATGAATTCAGGCGAGGTAATCATACAATTTTTTATGACCATAATTGTATTTTTTTTTTTAAAAACCATCCTGAGATGGAGGAGAGTTATATTAGGCTTCCCAGACCCTTAATGAACAATAAAGAAGCCGAAGCTTAGTTTGTTTACAAAATGAGAACATATTGCTCTTAAAGCAACACCCTGTTGCCTCCAAAATAGTTGAAAAAAAAAACAATAAGTAAAACTAGAGGATTACAAACACTAATGGCTTGGTAGTTGACGCTCGAACTTGTTAGTGAATCCGAAGAAACACAAGTCAGTCAGAGACGACCTTAACCAAAACCAGAAGCCTATCCTCTAAGTCTTCGTGGAAACTTTGCCAATGCTATACGATAGCTACGTTAAAAATTTTGACTTTGGAGAATCTTTTGATGATATGCTGCCCGTAATCTTCCTGAGTGAAATCCTACCATTTGTCGCCATTCTTCCTCTGATCATATGCTGGATAACCTCCTCCTCGGACTTTTAATCTGCAAAGAAACAAACAAAAGAGAAGCAGTACCTGGTTTCCACTTTTAATCTGCAAAGAAAACATGTGCCCGAGATAACATATTATGTATTGATTCTGTTTCCACTTGCTGTTCCTATTCTGACCCCATGAACTCCATTTTTATCTAGCCAAATCAATCCTTTAAGAAAAGGTGGAGTATTGCTTGAGTCTAAATCACCAGTTATGAAATTCTCCCTAGCATATTTTGCCAAAAAATCAGCCACTGTGTTTGCTTCCCTAGAGACATATTGGATTTGGTTTTCTATATGCATCTCATGCAAATGATAGTGAAGAGAAAATAGTCTCCATGAGCCAGAGTAAGGATCATGTATAGCTCTTATTGCTTGCTGACAATCTGACTCTAGTACACTTCCTCTGATTTCCTTTTCTAAGCAGATTTGATATGCAAATGATATACCTTCCAGCTCTGCTTGTAGAGGGGAGTCTGATTTAAAGGTTTTAACTCTCATTAGTTTCACATCTCCCCTCCAGTCTCTAATTATTACAGCACAAGAAGAGTCTCCCCCCTTTACCCATGAAGCATCCATGTTCAACTTAAGACCATTTTTTGGTTTTTCCCATTTAACTGCTGAGATTGAGATTTCTTTGTTCCTTTTTAGAGTTATGCTAGGAATAATTCCAGCCTGAATTAGCTTCTTATGTTTATCAGGATTTCCTTTCAAAGGATTAGCAGTAAAAATTATGAGCAACAGGTCCTTAATATTCTGAAAACATGCTTCTACTGAAAAAACCAGGTTTTCATATAGTAATTTATTCCTGTGTGTCCAAAGAGACCATGTTGTAATAATGAGTGCAGCTATGTATACATTATTCAGACTGTTAGTCCCAACCTGAATGGAGAGGTAATGATCAACTAAATGACAGAAACTCCTAAAAACAGGTGGATGTAAATTCAGAATGCTATTAACTTTTTTCCACACTGCAGTTGCCTGTTGACATGAGTTAAAAAAGTGGTTGATTGAATCCGAGTGGTTCGAGCAAAAGGGGCATTTAGAAGCTAGTGAAAAACCAAGCTTACATAGAACATTATCAAAAGGCAAAATTCCATTCAAAGCTCTCCACATTAATATAGACATTTTAACTGGTATGAACTTTGACCATACCTTGTGTAAATTTCTGATGCTTGTACCCCTCTGCCTCAGTAAGTTGTAAGCTGAGCTGACTGAAAAATTCCCATCCTTAGAAGGCTCCCAGATCAGTCTGTCCTCATGTGAATTCTTGATGGCTACCTCCTGCAATATTGAAACTATATTGGTAGCCAAATGTGGCTCCAGAGAAATAATATTAGAGTCTTTGTTCAGGATGAAGGTGCTTAAGGTGATATCAGGGAAGGGAAGTTCCACATCCTCAGGCCATTTATAAAATAAAGCACCTTCTCCTGACCAATTTGCATTCCAGAAGGAGCAACCCCCTTTTCCATGAATTACTCTTGTCAAACTGTTTGTTTTTTCAGTAATGGAGCAAATTCTCTTCCATACCTGAGATGTCTTGTAGGAGTCAGGTATGGACCACAGATGGTGAGACCATTGAGTGGTGTTCTTTTGGAGCTTCCACCATAACTTGCAGGAGAATGAATCAACTGTGGCTTGGAGGTCTCTGAACCCTATCCCATTCTCTTGTATAGGCATACTCATTTTACTCCAAGCTCTCCATTTTTTTCTAGCCTCTGAACTTTCAGTTGCACCCCAGAACAGACCAGATGCCATCCTTTCCATCTTCCTCAAAATAACCTTGGGAGGTTTTAGTACAGCAAACAGGTGGGTTGGGATTGAAAGAAAGCAGTGGTTTATTAATATGATCTTCCCTCCTGTGCTAAGCCACCTATTTTTCCAATTATTAATGCTTTTTTCTAATCTCTCCAGTATAGGATAGTAATATCTCTGAGTGTTCCTTCCTGTGAATATGGGAATACCTAAGTATTGAAAAGGAAACTCTCCCATAGTCATTCCTAAAGACCTTCTTATGATCTGAGTTCTATCAGCTGGGGTGGCATGATCAACATAGAAGTTGGATTTAGAGAAATTAACTTTCTGACCTGTTGTTTGCTCATATGCAGTAAGAAATCTTTTAAATCTTTTCAGATTTTCCTTATTTCCACTGAGAAATACAGCTGTATCATCTGCATACATTAGGTGAGTTATCTGTGGACATGTCTTAGGTAAATCAAAATTTTTCAGAAAGCCAATTTTGAAAAGTTTTTTAATTCCTCTGGAAAAGGCCTCAGATAGTATATTATACAGAAATGGGGAGAGGGGATCTCCCTGTTTTATTCCTCTATTAGATGCAAAGTATCCTGAGGCTACACCATTAATAATCACTGAAAAATGGGCTGAGGCTATATTCTGCAATATCCGGTTGACAAAAACACCATGGAAACCAAATTTAAGGAGAATTGAATTAAGAAAAGACCATGATACCCTATCAAAAGCTTTCTGCATATCTAATTTGATGATTAGGTTCTGATTCCTTGATTTCCTTTTTAACATTCTGGTCATTTCTTGCATCAATATTATATTATCTGTGATATCCCTCCCTTTCATAAAAGCACTTTGCTCAAGAGATATTAGTTGAGACATGAAAGGCTTAATCCTTTCCATCATCATTTTGGAAAAAACCTTATTCACAAAATTTGAAAGGCTTATTGGTCTGAAATCTGAGAATGTAACAGGAACTGTTCTTTTAGGAATTAATGCTAGCCATGTACTAGAAATAGCTTTAGGAATTTTACCATTCTTCAGAAAATCATTTGCAGCCTCAAGTAAATCTGTTTTAACATAATCCCAGAAGGTGGTATAGAAAAAACCAGGGTAACCATCAGGACCAGGTGAGCTGTGTTTATTAAGATCAAAGACTGCAAACTTAAGCTCATGGATCAGAAAAGGAGATAACAGTTGATCATTTTCTTGTTCATTTATTATTCCAGGTATTTCAGCTAGAAAATGATTCATATAAGTTCCTTGCTTCTGTGGTTCCTCTTCATTAAATAGAGCTCTATAAAATCCCACTGCTTCCTCTTTTATCTTTGTTGGATCAGATATCCAAATTCCATTTTCATCTCTAATTTTACTGATTCTGGCTTTAGTTCTTCTTTCCCTAATTGAGTGATGAAAATAACTAGTATTGGCATCACCATATTTAAACCAGTTCAGTCTAGCCTTTTGCCTAAGGTAGATTACTTTCTCCTTTTGAGCCCTCATCAGCAACTGTTTTGTGTTATTCAGGTCTGTCAGTATGGAGTCAGTTGGAGTTTGTTGAAAAGAGATTTCCAAATCATTAACCTTATTCTCATATTGCATCAGATTCTGATCAACATTACCAAAGTGTGTTATATTCCACTGCTTTATTTCCTTTTTAAGCCTTTTTAGTTTATAAACCATCCTAAACATTCCTCTATAAGGAGTGTCCAGGCACCAATTCGATTTCACTAAATTAATAAAGTCCTGTCTACTTATCCACATCTCCTGAAATCTAAATGGTCTAGGGGCTTGTTCCTCAGATGATTGTATGGATAATAAAAGAGGAGCATGATCCGATGAAAGTCTATTTAAAACCAGAATAGAGCTGTTAGGAAAGTTATCTAACCAGTCTAATGAGCAAAGTCCCCTATCTAGCCTTTGGAATATTAACTCTTTACCTCGTTCCTTAAACCTGTTATTGCACCATGTAAAGGAATTACCTACAGTGGGAATATCATGCAAATCCAGATCACTTTGAAAATTGTTAAATTGTTTCATGCTTTTTTTAGGGGTTGACTTCCTCCCTCTATACTCAGATACTGAAGCTACTGTGTTAAAGTCACCAATAAAAATAGAATGAGGAATGTTAGTTGCCTTTAGGTCCTGCCATAAGGATTCTCTGAGTGATCTATGTACACTTGCATAAATAAATACACAATTCCAGCTCAAAGAAGATGATAAATCAGTTATATTTGCTTGTACATACTGATCTGTCTCACTTAACACTGAGATACTATAAGACTGGTTCCAAAATAGCCAGATTTTAGCTCTCTGAGCAGAGTAAGCATTCTGATATCCTAGATCATATTTAAACTTTATGATCTTCTGGTTTTCTTGCCATGGTTCAATTAGGCACATTATGTCTAACTTATGTTTTTGTTTCAGAATCTTAAGTCTCTCTATTGAGGTACCAACTCCCCTTACATTCCAAACTAACACATTCCCAATTATGGTGTGAGTTATGATTTAAAAATTTTGGGGTTGGCTTTTTGTGTAGATCTGAGATTTCTACTAGTCTTAGCTGAGTTTTTACCTTTTTCTCCTGACTTACCATTGTTATTAGTAATCACAGATGAAAGATTCTGCTCTGAGGGTCTTACCTGAGCCTGTGGCTGCTCCCTTTCTTTCTCCAAACTTACCATTTCAGAGCAATCTGATGTTTTCTCTTTCAGTACATCCTCTATGCTGGAGCTTTCCTCTGCTGACTGTTTATGACCTTTCTCTTCGAACTCCATTTGTACTTGTTCTTTAAGTAACACAGAAGAAATATTTTGGTTAGTATTAATATCAATTGGTAGTGTAACTTCCTGTGACTCAACTGTTTCATGGTAGATCTCTGCAATCTCCCCTTCATTCTCTACCTGTTCATCCTCGCTGTCTTCCAAGGATTGAAAAGCATTAGAAATTGTAACTATGCTAATATTTGTTTCCTTTTCCTTTGTGGGGGAATGGGTAGGGGAATGGTTCTTTTTTCTCCAAATGGATGTGGTTATTGGTTTAGATATATCATCTAGTGAGTAAAATGGACCATTACGTTTTCTATGACTTACCTTAAAGAAATTTATGTTGCTATCAGTTATGATTCCTGAGTTTATTGTTTGATTTTGCACATCCTTTTCCTTTTGAGAAACTGTTAGGGCTGATGTCCCTCCCAAGTTAGCTTCCTCTGTTGGGTGAGGGCCAGTTCTCTGCTTAATAGTGACAGCATTTTCTAAATTCTTATTAGCAGTTTTCCTCAGATTAGGATGCAGAAAGTTACAGCTTGAGTTACTATGACCAATTATTTTGCAGTGAGTGCAATATGTTGGCAAATCCTCATATTCTATAGGATATTCAGCTACCTTGTTTCCTATCCCTACCATAATTGATTTAGGGAGCTGAGCTAACAAGTCTATTTCTACACAAACTTTAATTGCTGAAGGTCTTGTTAATGCCATTGTTGCTGCATCCATCTTAAGAAACCTTCCTACCTGACTACTTATTCCGATTATAGCAGAGTTATTATAGAAATGGAGTGGTAGTTTGTGAAATGTTACCCAAACTGGTACTATCGAGGATTCCACTGATGGGGAGAAATCTGGTGTCCATTTTTGCATCTTCATTGTGTAACCTTGTATTGACCACTGTCCCTTCATCCAACACCTTTGGTAGTCTTCATTTTCCTGAAATCGAATCAAAACATGACGATAATCAATAGAACCAATTTGAAATTTAGATTTAAAACCTATTGATTTGAAGGACTGAAGTAGCGATTCCATCTGCGGTTTCCCTCTGCTAAACTTTCCGAGAGGGCATTCTGGTAGTGTGAGGCTAGGATTTCTCCTTCTTCGGGAGGGAGTATGAATGCAATCTTGCCCTTGTATTCTGTTGTCGGGTGTAAGTTTGGGGTATCCGGAAGGGAAGAGAGAAGGGGGGATTGTTTTGTATTGAGAGCTTGGGCAAAGCTTCGAGCGACCAGTGGCTTAGTGATAGGATCCGGAGGCGGAGGAGGCGTCGGCGACGCCATGATCGTCCGCCGGTGTGACTATCTCACAGGTAGTGAATTTGTATCAGGCGAATCAGTTAGAAATGGTGAGATCAGTTGCAGAAAGAAATGGAGGTGAAGAAGAAGAATGATGACTGTGTGAAATCGCACCAAATTTCGCACTCAGGCACAGTAATGAGACCGTTGATGACACGACCATAATTGTATGATTTTTGTTTGCAATTTAAGTCTTGAAGTGCAATACAATCGTAATTTTTTATTAATTTTATTGAAACTTATTCTTCAGATGATCGAAACTAAAGAAGAAATCGAAGAACATCTTCTTGTTGCTGCTATTATGCCTACTGAGTGTATGTCTCCCTTTCAATCCATACAGAATTAGATTCATTAAAAATTGAATGTTGCACGTACACAATGATACCTTTTAAATCATAAGTAGTATTTTTTTTAACAAATATGAAGTTCTTATGTTCATGAAATCGAAGAACAGTTTGTTGTTGCGCTATTATGCCTAATGAGTGTATGTATCCCTTTTAATCGATACAGAATTAGATTCATTAAAAACTGAATGTTGCACATACACAATGATACCTTTTAAATCATAAGTAGTATGTTTTTTTAAAACAAATATGAAGTTCTTCTGTTCATGAAATCGAAGAACATCTTGTTGTTGATGCTATTGTGCCTACTGAGTGTATGTCTCCCTTTTAATCCATACAGAATTAGATTCATTAAAAACTGAATGTTGCACATACACAATGATACCTTTTAAATCATAAGTGGTGTGGTTTTTTTTAACAAATATGAAGTTCTTCTGTTCATGAAATCGAAGAACATCTTGTTGTTGTCGTTATTATGCCTACTGAGTGTATGGCTCCCTTTTAATCCATACATAATTAGATTCATTAAAAACTGAATGTTGCACATACACAATGATACCTTTTAAATCATAAGTAGTATGCTTTTTTAACAAATATGAAGTCATTTTATTCATGAAATCGAAGAACATCTTGTTGTTGCTACTAACATATGGTTGTTAGCTGAATCCCAATTTCATTATTGTTTTAAGACTTAAAGTCCCAAGTTTTAGTATAAAGCTTTAGTGTTTATAGTGAACATATTTAAGAGTCTTGGATCAGAGAAGAAAAACCAAAAAGAAAAGTTGACTAAAATTACAAATGAGTAACTCTATATTTTTAATATATAAAACCTATTTGATTGAAATTATATATCAAGTGTTTCAGTCTGAAACTTTAATATTTTATATGAAATTACTGCAGTGTATGACCATCTACCAAACTTAGCTGAAATTGACGTGACTGAATGCTTTGATGGGCTTCAAGCAAGAACGCTGCAAGAATTGGAGGACCTCTACAAACATCATGCTTACAAATTGGGATTCAGCTACAAAAAAACCACGCAAAGGAAGAACAATGCAGGAGTCATTACTGAAAAGTACTTTTCATGCTCATGTCAAGGGAAAACTTGAGAGAAAAAAGCAACATCAACCCCACCAATGCCAATCTGTGGTGGATCGAACGAATCAACCTCGAAAAGGAGAAAGACAAAGGAGTTTTCTGTAACCAAAACAGGTTGTAAGGCTGAAATACGAATCAAGTTTGTAGACGACCTTTATAAAGTGATGCACCATATCTTACAGCACAACCACAACTTTACAAGACCAGCTTGGCAAGATCTACAATGTAGTGAGAGAAAAATCACAGCAGAGAAGGCCAAGATCTTAGAGGGGATGGAAGCCGCTGGATTAAAGCCATCAATTGGCTTAAAGTACTTGGTCCATGAAACTGGAGGTGAAGATAATTTAGAGCATATAATGAGGGACCATATAAACTACATTGGAAGGCTGAGAGTGAAGGTGATTGAAGGTGATTGAAGATGGTGATGCACAAACTGTTATAGAGCACCTTCAACAAAAGAATGAATAAGATGCGGATTTTTTTCTTTCAAGTGAAGATGGATGATGAAGGCAGGTTATCGACCTTATTTTGGAGAGACTCGATGATGAAGGAGGATTACACATTGTTTGGAGATGTATTGGTGTTCGATACAACCTTTAGAACAAACAAATACAACCTAATATGTGTTTCATTTGTGGGCATCAACAACCATTGGAATCACGTCATGTTTGCTTGTGCTTTCATATCTGATGAAAAGGCACCAACGCTTGAATGGTTGTTTGAAACCATTATAAAATGCATGGGAGGGAAAAAACCCCATAACCACATTCACTGATCAAGACCAAGCAATGGCGACTGCAATAGAAAAGGTACTGTTTACCTTACAAATCCTGATCTTCTCATAAACAATTGTGGTTTCTTTATAAATAGTTACTGTTTTAATATATGTCTCATGTGTTTCAACATTACATACTGGAACAGGTTTTACCAACAATAAGACACCGACTATGTATATGGCACCTTCAGGAAAATGCTTGTACGCACTATGGAGAATTGAAGAAAGATGGTCCATTCAAAAAAGCATTTGATCATTTCTTAACAGGGTGTGTTAATCATGAAGAATTTGAAGACGGTTGGCAGGCCATGATCACGACATATGGCTTGGAAGACCACACTTGGTTTCAACGTCTATATAATATCCGCGATAAATGGTGCCCAGCTTGAACAAGGATTTTTTCTCAGTCGTAGCATCACAAAGGAGTTAGAGTACCAACGGTGCCATCATGTTCAATGCTAGTAAAACAACATCTCTCACTCAATTCTTGAAGATATTTGAGAAATTGTCAAGAAATGGAGAAGCATAGAAAGCACAACCGAACACAACTGCGCTTGATCCATCCCAAATCAGCACATGATAGTCATGCCGATCTTCTAAAACATGCAAGCGAGGTCTACACTTTGAAACTATATAATGATTTCAAGAAGGAATTCAGCATTGCAATGGCAACAACAATATCGAAAAGCTACAACGGTGGCAATTTCAAACTGTTTGAAGTAAGTTGGGAGAAGCACCTAACAGTACTAGAATCAGTAATGTTCAATTAAACACAAGAATCAGTTAAGCTCAAATGTTCTTGCAAGGCGTTTGAAGAAACAGGTATGTAGCTGATCAACAATTATTCTTATAAACAATTATGGTTTTAGTATAAACAATTACTGTTTTAACATCAATTGTACACCCTTCAATGCTTGAAGCAGGTATGTTGTGCTTTCATTGCATTAGAGTTTTGCACTTCCATTCCATTTCTAGAATACCCCCACAGTACATTTCTACAAGATGGACAAAGAATGTGAAGAAACAGGTCTGGGATAAATACCTTAAGCAAGACATAGACCTGACAACAAAGAAATTGAAGGACACCATTCCATGGCGTCATGAAAGGGCAAAGAAATTCTACAACCTGATCTTGAAGAGTGGAGATAGTGTAAATGCTAGATGAGTTCTCAAAGATGCACTAGGTAAACAAACAATAAAAATTCAGCAAATCTTTTCTACAGAATCAAGCGCCACTATACAAAACAAGGCTATCAGCGCATCAATTTTAGTCACAACAAACATACTCGATCCAAATGCAAAGACAAAAGGAAGGCATGCAAGAATCAAGTCGGCATTAGAGAGGCAAATGATCTACAAATGAGTTTGGTACCAAAACACCATATCATTTCAAACACTTTAGCAACTTATTTCAAGTGTAATTTAGAAATTGAATGTTCCTTTTAAGTGGCATTATAGACTACATTCATTACAATGTTTATTCTAAAGTATTAATGTTTTTTGATAAAGACTTCATTACAATTGCAGAATTGACATCATAGACTGCATTCATTACAAGAAGTAATCATTCAAAAATCATAACTAAAATTGTACACTTATGAATTATGCATTTCATAATGAGCATCTATCACTATAAAGTATTAATGTTTTAAACTAAATATCAAATCTGCTAAAATTAAAATCAGGATGATAGCATGCTAAACTTTTAACTAATGCAACTTATAGTTAAGATGTATCACCGCAAACATGCAATGTTTTAGCCTAAAATCCAACCTGGCAGACAAATAAGAAGGTAACTTTGAAATTTTAAGAGAAATCATTAAACAAAATAAACTTCTGAAATGAACATTTTAAAGTGAGCATGTATCACAATAAACCGTCATTGTTTTAACAAAAAATCCACCATGTCATGCTTAAAGTCAGAGAACCTGTCATAACTAAAGTTCAGATTTTGTTTTCATCCAAAAGATAATATGTTTTCATCCAAAAGATTCAAATTATAGGCACATCTAAATCCACCACAGCCTATTACAAAATATTTTCAAAACAATGTGAAGGTCAATCATCAATGTGAAGGTCAAAACTAGGCATGGAATCAACTACTTTCTTCTTAAAATCATCGCACAAATCATCAATCTTCTTCAAGATTGCAGGATCTTAAAAAAAATCTTGAGATCCAAGCTGCTGGTCAGAATCAGTATCGGGATCATCCCGAGGGGCTATTGGTTGTGCTGCTTTCAACAAACGCTCTGATAATTTGGCACTAACCACTTCCTTATCCCTTCGAAACAAGACAAATGCCTCACTCGTAGCCTGTAAAACAACAAATAATTAAACTAAAATACAAATACACCAACATAAAATAAAAACAAATGAAACACCATACTCACATTCATTTTAAGGGCTGCAATATCTAAATCTGTTAGAACCTCGGTAGGAATGTCAAAATGCAGAACCCGACTATCAGAAGCAGCAACTTTACGAGACCCACTCGTACTACCTTTCGACCCACCAACTCTCAATCTACCATACTCAGCCAAAGGATACACTTATTCAGTAGCACATCTCGCTCATACCCACATTACTTCAGCCACTCACACATTTTTTCATATTTTCCTCAGTCCAATTCTAAAGAAGGGGCACAACCAAAGAATATTTCATACCATGATAAGGTACACACTGCAAAAACTAAATTAAGAGAAAGTACACACAGCCAATCACAGCCTTATAAGAAGGAACCTTCTTAAATCTCTCCACACCCTCACACAATTTCTTAAGAACATATCCACGCAAATTCAGTTTGTTAATTCTCCTCGCATCTTCAACAGCTCTTAAGAGCTTCATATCAATACCCTTGCTCCTAAAATGCCCAACACAATACAGGACAAAATGCTAAAAGTCCCTGCCTCCTTCCTTCAACCCAATCATATAATAAAAAACTAGCTCTAAAGGAATCTCATCTTTGTCTCCAATCTTAAACAATTCCTTCCATTGTTCCCTCAATTCCAAATCTCGCTTTTCACCCTTGCCCGCATGACTAATCTCAACAACTTCCTCATCAGAAATAGGCAATCCAAGCACATCAAAGACATTATTCGAACACAGGGTATACTTATCATCACCAATATATTGCACACAAAAACCCAGATCAAAATTTTGAACCAGGAAAGGAACAATTTTTAGGGGCAACTTACGGATACCAATCTCCAACAAACTACCAAAACCAAGAGAGAGAATATCAACCACTTAACACTTAGACAAAAAGCCATTCAACTCCTTAATAAAGTCAGGTCTGCAAGAAGACTTGAAAACCTTCTCAAATCTACAATTGCAAATAACAACTCATTAATAAAATGATATATTATAACTAAAAATTTAACCTTTTAAAAAAGGCACACTGCTTTATAGAATAATAACTTCACTCACTAAAAGCAACAGATAATCACATCATGAATAAACAGCAAGTACTTTAATATAAAATGTAAACCCTTTAAACTAAACTATGGCACGTATTTAGAAAACTAAAACAAAAAATGTTCAAGACAAAAATCACATGTTTCACCATAAAAACATCATGTTGAAAAATACATATAAGTTAGATTCTTAAATGATCATTCAATGACACAATTTTCAGTTCATCATTTTTCAGCAATTTTTCAAATATACAGTTGTCACTACATTGGCAAGAACCGAAGGCCTTTCAACAATGCATCACAATCACAAAATGTCAACAAGGAAACAGTAAAACCTTTAAACTAAACAATGATACGTATTTAGGAAACTAAAACAGAAAATGTTCAAGACAAAAATCACATGTTTCACCATTAAAAAATCATGTTGAAAAATGAAAAACTTACTTTACTCCATTGCTGCCCACCAGCATCACAACTTGTTGAACTTCCCGATCTCTCTTCTTGACTCCTGCATCACCATAAGCATTCTTCTTTGTTGTCTTCTCAACAGCCACCTTCTTCGCATCACCATCAACCTTCTTCTTTTCTTTCTTCTCAACAACCTTCTTCATATCACCATCAGCCTTGTCTTTCTTAGCTGAAGAGCCTTGTTCTTCTCAGCTTCAATTGCCTTCTTCTTCGCATCACCATCAACCTTGTTTTTCTCATCTTGAAGAGCCTTGTTCTTCTCATCTGCGGCTTTATTCTCAGTTGCAACCTTTTCAGCCACATCAGACTTTCCATTATCAACTCTTTTCCTCACACCAAACTTGACCTTCTTAGGTCGCTCACTAAGGACAACATCCTCAACAAAATCAGAATCATCAGCACCAGCAAAGTCAGCACCCCCAGCATCCACAATCTCAGTTCTAACTGAGCTCCTTTTTGTAACCTTCTTAAAAGTGAAGAGAGGAGCCGTTTCTGGCTCCTCAATGACCACATTAGTAGCATTCTTCCCCTTATTGGGAAGATCCAATGAAACAGTCGATAAATTCCTAAGGCGCGATGATTTGATAAATTCCTAATCCTATTTGTACAAAACCAAACTGATCAGTAAAAAAAATAAAACAACATTTCAAATATAATAATGAACCTTATAAGATACACTGATAATGTAACATACTAATGTAACAACCTTTTAAAATACAAAAACCCGAGCCTCGTATGAATTTAAACACAAAAAATGAAAACAGAAACCTAAGTCAGTTCTTAGTCTCAAAAGCACACGAAGGCAAATCATGAATCAACTCCAGAAGATTCCTATGAAAACCAGGGACTACATAGCATCAGCAACCTTTACAAAAATAATGTAAACACCAAAACAAGCATCCAATATTAAAGGGAGACAGTAACATTCTTGAAAAGAGAAACAACAGAGAAGCCATGAGTGCATTATACAAGCCAAATGACTTGAAAGGCACGCAATGCCAACCAACTAGGACTTTAAATGTAAACTCTGTTCAATAAGAGCATATAGTTTTAATACAGTAAAACTTCACAGTTAAAAGTTGAAACATTCATTATGCATTTCTATACTTTCAGTCATTTATACATTGTTCACTATCAGTGTGAAAGGGATTCATTTAGTAGCAGAAAATCCATATTCTTAGAATTTACTTATCACTCCTTAAGGGGAAAAAAAGAAGGGAAGAGAAACGGCAACAAGGTGTTCTGAAATCATGAAAATTGACTTAAATTATTTTTGAGGTGTTTTGGAAGAGGGAATCACAGAACATGAATTCCTATACTCTAGTAAAAAAACTTGGGAAAATCAAATATAGAGAATGCTCTAGAAAAGCTGCCCAAGACCAAGAAGTATGCACAAAGTAAAAAGACAAGCTAAAATGTATACAGTGCAAATGAATACTAAACAAACTATGCTAGCAACTGAACCAACTATACAGTGCAAATGTATACTCTGAGTATATACATTAATTGATCTAGTGATCGTTAGCTAGGTAACAAAACAAGTTTCCATGCTTCATAAGATCTAGTCAAAATTTCAAGATGCTGCTTCTATTTAAAATAAGAATTTACTTGGATCACTTCTTTTGGAAAGCCAGAATGCCAAGGAAGGAAACAATGTGCGTAGCTAAGCCAGTGAGAATGAGAATAGTTATGCAAAGTATAGCATCATGTAGACTATGAGGGATACTTTTCAACAAAATTACAGTAACCTTTAAAAATTCATGTAAACACCAAAGCTATAAAACACAAAATCATCATGTGAACAACAAAGCTATTAACAAATCTTATAATAGTAAAAATCAAAGCTATTAACAAATTTTCTATACCCTAAACCTAGTAAATTGGGGAAAACATTAAAAAAACACTAAAATCATCTCACAAATATAATCAAAAACCAGTTAAAAGGCAAAATAAAGTAAAACATTCAACATTTGACATCACCTTCTTCATTACAATAAGAGCAAAAAATTGAGAAATAAACATCACCTTCTTCATTCTGAACACTATCGATGGAAATTTCCTTCCTCTTCACCATTCCATTGCAATAACACACAACAAATATCATATCCGAAACAAAAGCCCTAAAATACGAACTTAAAAATCTAAAATGAAATAATAAATCAGCTCAAAAGTAGAATATAACCTATGGCAAACACAAAGGTACACCGATTCGGCAAAACACATAATTAAATTCCGGTGGAAATTGCGATCGAAAAACCCTAACGGAGAAAAAGAATGTGGACGAAGAAGAAGAGAGAGAATTTCTGGGATTTAAAATGAAAATTAAACGAAATGAAAAAAAAATGATCCTTACATATTCAGCGCGTGAAGTGCGTTTCTTGAAATTTGCTACTTAATCCCTAACTTTCTATATTTCTAATTAGACCTCATCTTTCCATAAACCTATGGAAAAACGATATTTTCCAAGACTTTGTCCAAAATATATATGTATTTTATATTTAAAATAAAAATCATGGTACAAAAATGCTAAATATAGTGATGAGAATATGGAATATATGTTGAAAATGAATCAATAATTATTTAATTAAAGTTATAAAATTATGTGCCTATATTAACACTATGCAGTGCACGATTTAAAATACATAAATATATATATATATATATATATATATTAATAATATAGTATAATTTAAAATTAAAATATAATATTTTAGGAATGGTATGCTACTCCATATTATTTTATAAAAATCATTATTGTATTCATAACTATGACTTTTATATCTATATTTTATTGTATTCATAACTATGACTTTTATATCTATATTTTCAGATAAAAGAAATTTAATGTAAAGTTCGAGTGATATTATTGATATCGTATATCAATATATAAACTTAACTAATGTATAGATAAATTAGTTAGTTCTAATAATATTTTTACCAAATAAGATTTCAAATACTAGTTTTTTATAATTCTTTATTAAATAATATACTCCCTCTATTTTTCTATTATTGGCACACTTTCCTTTTTTTGTTGTTTCTTTTATATTGGCACACTTTCCATTTTTGCAAGATTCTTTTAATTCCATCCGCTCATTCTACCTTTTACTTTCTACATTCAATTTGATCCACTCATTTCATTAACCTAAATCCAAACACCTAAACCTATGATGCCAATATTAGTGAAACGGATGGACTACAAAGCAATAAATATAATGTTCGATATCATTCTTCTGGTTACTATATAAAAGGAATACTTGGAAACGGCACGCTTGTGTCAAACGTCGTCAGGGCCATAGTGGTCATTTCCAGGGCAGGCCGACCTTGTGCCCCATGCTGTGCTCTGAAGTGGCCGCCCAAAATGATGTCATTTTGGGCAACATTTTTGTCTTTTTGTGCATCCCATTTGTCAAAGTTGTGGCGCCTCCATGTGCGGCTACATGTGCTACCAGGTGGCCGACCAAAACGATGTTGAGCACCCATTCGAGGGGTACCTACTCGAGAGGTACCTATTTAACATGTGAGCTTCCAGGCAAATGGGTTCGAGAGGTACCCATTCGAGGTGTGAACTTTCAGGTGGAGGGGTTTGATTGGATGGGTTCGAGCGGTACCCATTCGAGATGTGAATTTTCAGTTGGACAAGTTTAATTGGATGGGTTCGAGCGGTGGCCTTCGAGGGGTTGTGCTTCTGTCCTCGAAGGGATGGAGTCTTCTAGCCTCGAAGGGATGGAGTCTTCTGTCCTCGAAGGGAGGGGTTCCATTGGACATGTTCGAAAGGTACCCATTCGAGAGGTGATGTTTGAGGTGGAGGGTTTCCATTCGATCCATTCGAGAGGTACCTATTCGAGACGTACCGATTCGAGAGGAACCCATTCGAGAAGTTAAGTTTGAGATGGAGGATTGGATGGGTTCGAGAGGCACCCATTTAAGATGTGAACTTCCAGGTGGAGGGGTTCGAGACATTCAGGATTCGAGTGATGGATACATAGCGTGCATGTGCCAATGGCTCGACAGGTCAAAGTCTCGAGGGGTAGATGGGGGATCCTCGAAGGGGTAGTTCTTGGACTCGAAGGGATGGAATCTTATATCCTCGAAGGGGTCGAGCTCTCAGCCCTCGAAGGGATAGAGGCTTCTGTCCACGAAGGAGTCGAGATCTCAGATCTTGAAGGAATGAAGTCTTCTTTCCTCAAAGGGATCAAATTCTAGGCCCTCGAATGGATGGAGGCTTCTGTCCTCAAAGGAGTCGAGATCTCAGCCCTCGAAGGGATGGAGTCTTCTGTCCTTGAAGAAGTCGAGATCTCAGCCCTCGAAGGGATGGAGTCTTCTGTCCTCGAAGGAGTCGAGATCTCGGCCCTCGAAGGGATGGAATCTTCTATCCTCGAAGGGGTCGAGATCTTAGCCCTCGAAGGGATGGAGGTTTCAGTCCTTGAAGGAGTTGAGATCTCAGCCCTCAAAGGGATGGAGTCTTCTTTCCTTGATGATGGAGTCTAGATCTCAGCCCTTGAAGGGATGGAGTCTTCTGTCCTCGAATGGGTCGAGGTCTTGGCCCTTGAAGGGATGGATTCTTCTGTCCTCAAGGAGATAGGTTCCATTGGACATGTTCCAGAGTTACCCATTGGACAGGTGATGTTTGTGGTGGAGGGTTTCCATTCGATCCATTCAAGACGTACCGATTCTTGAGGAACCCATTCGAGAAGTTAACTTTCAGATGGAGAGGTTCGATTGGATGGGTTCGAGAGGTATACATTCGGGATGTTAACTTCCAGCTGGAGGGGTTCGAGACATTGGGGATTTGAGTGATGGATACTTACCGTGCGTGTGCCAATGGAATCTTCTGTCCTCGAAGGGGTCGACTTCTAGGCCATAGAAGGGATGGAGGCTTCTGTCCTCAAAGGGGTCGAGCTCTCGCCCCTCGAAAGGGTTGAATTCTAGGCCCTTGAAGGGATGGAGTCTTCTTTCCTCGAAGGGGTCCAGTTCTCCGCCCATTCGAGATGTGAATATCCAATTGGACTGGTTTGACTGGATGGGTTCGAGTGGTGGCCTTCGAAGGGTTGTGCTTGTGTCCTCGAAGGGATAGAGTCTTCTGGCCTCGAAGGGATGGAGTCTTCTGTCCTCGAAGGGATGGGTTCCATTGGACATGTTCGAGAGGTACCTATTCGAGAGGTAATGTTTGAGGTGGAGGGGTTCCATTCGATCTGTTTGATAGGTACCTATTCGAGACGTACCGATTCAAGAGGAACCCATTCGAGAAGTTAAGTTTTAGATGGAGCGGTTCGATTGGATGGGTTCGAGAGGTATCCATTCGGGATGTTAACTTCCAGGTGGAGGGGTTCAAGACATTGGGGATTCGAGTGATTGATACTTACAGTGCGTGTGCCAATGGAATCTTCTGTCCTCGAAGGGGTTGAGTTCTAGGCCTTCATAGGTATGGAGGCTTCTTTACTTGAAGGGGTCAAGCTCTTGCCCCTCGAAGGTGTTGAATTCTCGGCCCTCGAAGGGATAGAGTCTTCTGTCCTCGAAGGGGTCCAGTTCTCCGCACATTCGAGATGTGAATTTCCAGTTGGACGGGTTTGACAGGATGGGTTCAAGCGGTGGCCTTCAAGGGGTTGTGCTTGTGTCCTCGAAGGGATGGAGTCTTCTGTCCTCGAAGTGAGTGGTTCCGTTGGACATGTTCGAGAGGTGCCCATTCGAGAGGTGATGTTTAAGGTGGAGGGGTTTCATTCGATCCATTCAAGAGGTACCTATTCGAGAGGAACCCATTCGAGAAGCTAAGTTTCAGATAGAGGGGTTCGATTTGATGGGTTCGAGAGATACCCATTAAAGATGTGAACTTCTAGTTGAATGGGTTTGAGACATTGGGATTCGAGTGATGGATACTTAAACTGCATGTGCCAATGGAATCTTCCATCCTCGAAGGGGTCGAGTTCTAGGCCCTCGAAGGGATGGAGGCTTCGGTCCTCGAAGGGGTTGAATTCTTGGCCCTCGAAGGGATGTAGTCTTCAGTCCTTGAAGGGTTGAGTTCTCGGCCCTCGAAGGGATGGAGTCTTCTGTCCTCGAAGGGAGGGGTTCCATTGGACATGTTCGAGAGGTACCCATTCAAGAGGTGATGTTTGTGGTGGAGGGTTTCCATTCGATCCATTCAAGAGGTACCTATTTGAGACGTACCGATTCGAGAGGAACCCATTCGAGAAGTAAAGTTTCAGATAGAGGGGTTCGATTGGATGGGTTTGAGAGGTACCCATTCGTGATGTGAACTTCCAGGTGAAGGAGTTCGAGACAGTGGTGATTCGAGTGATGAATACTTAGCATGTATGTGCCAATGGAATCTTTTGTCCTCGAAGGGGTCGTGTTCAAGGCCCTCGAAGGGATGGAGGCTTCTGTCCTCGAAGGGGTCGAGCTCTCGCCCCTTCGAAGGGGTTGAGTTCTCGGCTCTCGAAGGGATGGAGTCTTCAGTCCTCGAAGGGGTCGAGTTCTTGGCCATCGAAGGGATCGAGTCTTCTGTCCTCGAAGGGGTCGAGGTCTCAGCCCTCGAAGGGGGTGGAGTCTTCTTTCCTCAATGGGAGAGGTTCCATTGGACATGTTTGAGAAGTACCCATTTGAGAGGTGATGTTTGTGGTGGAGGGTTTCCATTCGAACCATTCGAGAGGTACCTATTCGAGATGTACCGATTGGAGAGGAACGCATTCGAGAAGTTAAGTTTCAGATGGATGGGTTCGAGAGGTACCCATTCGAGATGTGAACTTCCAGCCGGAGGGGTTCGAGACATTGGGGGTTCGAGACATTGGGGATTCGAGTGATGGATACTTTGCGTGCGTGTGCCAATGGAATCTTCTGTTCTCGAAGGGGTCAAGTTCTAGGCCCTCGAAGGGATGGAGGCTTCTGTCTTCGAAGGGGTTGATCTCTCGGCCCTCGAAGGGGTTGACTTCTTAGGCCACGAAGGGATGGAGTCTTCAGTCCTCGAAGGGATGGAGTCTTCTCTTATCGAAGGGATCGAGGTCTTGGCCCTCGAACGGATGGAGTCTTCTATCCTCAAAGGGCGAGGTTCCATTGGGCATGTTCGTGAGGTACCCATTCGAGAGGTGATGTTTGTGGTGGAGGGTTTCCATTCGATCCATTCGAGAGGTACCTATTCGAGACTTATGGATTCTTGAGGAACCCATTCGAGAAGTTAAGTTTCATATGGAGGGGTTCATTTGGATGGGTTCGAGAGGTAACCAATCGAGATGTGAACTTCCAGGTGGAGGGGTTCGAGACATTGGGGATTCGAGTGATGGATACTTTGCGTGCATGTGCCAATGGAATCTTCTGTCCTCAAAGGGGTCGAGTTCTAGGCCCTCGAAGGGATGGAGGATTCTGTCCTCAAAGGGGTTGAGCTCTCGTCCCTCGAAGGGGTTGAATTCTTGGCCCTCGAAGGGGTTGAGTTCATTGGGGTTCAAGACATTGGGGATTCGAGTGATGGATACTTAGCGTGCATGTGCCAATGGAATCTTATGTCCTTGAAGGGGTCGAACGCTAGGCCCTCGAAGGGATGCAGGCTTCTGTCCTCGAAGGGGTAGAGTTCTCGACCCTCGAAGGGTTGGAGTCTTCTGTCCTCGAGGGGGTCAAGTTCTCAGCCCTTGAAGGGATGGAGTCTTCTTTCCTCGAAGGGATCGAGCTCTCGCCCCTCAAAGTGGTTTAATTCTCTACCCTCGAAGGGATGGAGTCTTAAGTCCTCGAAGGTGTTGAGTTCTCGGCCCTCGAAGGGATGAAATCTTTTGTCCTCAAAGGGGTCGAGGTCTCGGCCCTCGAAGGGATTGAGTCTTCTGTCCTTAAGGGGGTCAAGTTCTTGGCCCTCGAAGGGATGGAATCTTCTGTCCTCGAAGGGGACGAGGTCTCTGCCCTCAAAGGGATGGAGTCTTCTGTCTTCGAAGGGAGAGGTTCCATTGGACATGTTCAAGAGTTACCCATTTGAGAGGTGATGTTTGTGGTGGAGGTTTTCCATTCGATCCATTGAGACGTACCAATTCTTGAGGAACCCATTCGAGAAGTTAAGTTTCAGATGGAGAGGTTCGATTGGATGGTTCGAGAGGTATACATTCGGGATGTTAACTTCCAGGTGGAGGGGTTCGAGACATTGGGGATTCGAGTGATGGATACTTACCGTGCGTGTGCCAATGGAATCTTCTGTCCTCGAAGTGGTCGAGTTCTAGGCCCTTGGAGGGATGGGGACTTCTGTCCTCGAAGGGGTCGAGCTCTCGCCCCTCGAAAGGGTTGAATTCTAGGCCCTTGAAGGGATGGAGTCTTCTTTCCTCGAAGGGGTCCAGTTCTCCGCCCATTCGAGATGTGAATATCCAGTTGGACTAGTTTGACTGGATGGGTTCGAGCGGTGGCCTTCGAAGGGTTGTGCTTGTGTCCTCGAAGGGATGAAGTCTTCTGGTCTCGGAGGGATGGAGTCTTCTATCCTCGAAGGGAGGGGTTTCATTGGACATGTTCGAGAGGTACCTATTCGAGAGGTAATGTTTGAGGTGGAGAGGTTCCATTCGATCCGTTCGAGAGGTACCTATTCGAGACGTACCGATTCAAGAGGAACCCATTCGAGAAGTTAAGTTTCAGATGAAGCAGTTCGATTGGATGGGTTCGAGAGGTATCCATTCGGGATGTTAACTTCCAGGTGGAGGGGTTCGAGACATTGGGGATTCGAGTGATGGATACTTACTGTGCGTGTGCCAATGGAATCTTCTGTCCTCGAAGGGGTTGAGTTCTAGGCCTTCATAGGTATGGAGGCTTCTTTCCTTGAAGGGGTCAAGCTCTTGCCCCTCGAAGGTGTTGAATTCTCGGCCCTCGAAGGGATGGAGTCTTCTGTCCTCGAAGGGGTCCAGTTCTCCGCACATTCGAGATGTGAATTTCCAGTTGGACGGGTTTGACAGGATGGGTTCAAGCGGTGGCCTTCGAGGGGTTGTGCTTGTGTCCTCAAAGGGATGGAGTCTTCTGTCCTCGAAGTGAGTGGTTCCGTTGGACATGTTCGAGAGGTACCCATTCGAGAGGTGATGTTTAAGGTGGAGGGGTTTCATTTGATCCATTCGAGAGGTACCTATTCGAGAGGAACCCATTCGAGAAGCTAAGTTTCAGATGGAGGGGTTCGATTTGATGGGTTCGAGAGATACCCATTCAAGATGTGAACTTCTAGTTGAATGGGTTTGAGACATTGGGATTCGAGTGATGGATACTTAAACTGCATGTGCCAATGGAATCTTCCGTCATCGAAGGGGTCGAGTTCCAGGCTCTCGAAAGGATGGAGGCTTCGGTCCTCGAAGGGGTTGAGTTCTCGGCCCTCGAAGGGATGGAGTCTTCTGTCCTCGAAGGGAGGGGTTCCATTGGACATGTTCGAGAGGTAACCATTCGAGAGGTGATGTTTGTGGTGGAGGGTTTCCATTCGATCCATTCAAGAGGTACCTATTTGAGACGTACCGATTCGAGAGGAACCCATTCGAGAAGTAAAGTTTCAGATGGAGGGGTTTGATTGGATGGGTTTGAGAGGTACCCATTCGTGATGTGAACTTCCACGTGAAGGAGTTCAAGACATTGGTGATTCGAGTGATGGATACTTAGCGTGTATGTGCCAATGGAATCTTCTGTCCTCGAAGGGGTCGTGTTCAAGGCCCTCGAAGGGATGGAGGCTTCTGTCCTTGAAGGGGTCGAGCTCTCGCCCCTTCGAAGGGGTTGAGTTCTCGGCCCTCGAAGGGATGATTCTTCAGTCCTCGAAGAGGTTGAGTTCTCAGCCATCGAAGGGATCGAGTCTTCAGTCCTCGAAGGGGTCGAGGTCTCATCCCTCGAAGGGATGGAGTCTTCTGTCCTCAAAGGGAGAGGTTCCATTGGACATGTTTGAGAAGTACCCATTTGAGAGGTGATGTTTGTGGTGGAGGGTTTCCATTCGAGAGGTACCTATTCGAGATGTACCAATTCGAGAGGAACGCATTCGAGAAGTTAAGTTTCAGATGGATGGGTTCGAGAGGTACCCATTCGAGATGTGAACTTCCAGTCGGAGGGGTCGAGCTCTCGCCCCTCAAAGGGGTTGAATTCTCTGCCCTCGAAGGGGTGGAGTCTTAAGTCCTCGAAGGGGTTGAGTTCTCGGCCCTTGAGGCTATGGAATCTTCTGTCCTCGAAGGGGTCGATGTCTCGGCCATTGAATGGATGGAGTCTTCTTTCCTCGAAGGGAGAGGTTCCATTTGACATGTTCGAGAGTTACCCATTCGAGAGGTGATGTTTGTAGTGGAGGGTTTCCATTCGATCCATTCGAGAGGTACTTATTCGAGACGTACCGATTCGAGAGGAACCCTTTCGAGAAGTTAAGTTTCAGATAGAGGGGTTCGAGTGGTACCCATTCGGGATGTTAACTTCCAGGTGAAGGGGTTCGAGACATTGGGGATTCGAGTGATGGATACTTACCGTGCGTGTGCCAATGGAATCTTCTGTCCTCGAAGAGGTCGAGTTCTAGGCCCTCGAAGGGATGGAGACTTCTGTCCTCGAAGGGGTCGAGCTTTCGCCCCTCAAAAGGGTTTAATTCTTGTCCCTTGAAGGGATGGAATGTTCTTTCCTCGAAGGAGTGCAGTTCTCCACCCATTCGAGATGTGAATATCCAGTTGGACGTGTTTGACTGAATGGGTTCGAGCGGTGGCCTTCGAAGGGTTGTGTTTGTGTCCTTGAAGGGATGGAGTCTTCTGGCCTCTAAGGGATGGAGTCTTCTGTCCTCAAAGAGAGGGGTTCCATTGGACATGTTCGAGAGGTACCTATTCAAGAGGTAATGTTTGTGGTGGAGGGGTTCCATTCGACACATACTGATTCGAGAGGAACCCATTCGAGAAGTTAAGTTTCTGATGGATGGGTAGGATTGGATGTGTTTTGAGAGGTGCCCATTCGAGATGTGAACTTCCAGGTGGAGGGGTTCGAGACATTGGGGATTCGAGTGATGGATACTTAGCGTGCGTGTGCTAATGGAATCTTCTGTCCTCGAATGGGTCTAGTTCTAGGCCTTCATAGGGATGGAGGCTTCTTTCCTTGAAGGGGTCAAGCTCTTGCCCCTCGAAGGGGTTGAATTCTCGGCCCTCGAAGGGATGGAGTCTTCTGTCCTTGAAGAGGTCCAGTTCTCCGCCCATTCGAGATGTGAATTTCCAATTGGACGGGTTTGACAGGATGGGTTCAAGCAATGGCCTTCGAGGGGTTGTGCTTGTGCCCTCGAAGGGATGGAGTCTTCTGACCTCAAAGGGATGGAGTCTTCTATCCTCGAAGTGAGTGGTTCCATTGGACATGTTCGAGAGGCACCCATTCGAGAGGTACCTATTCGAGACGTACTGATTCGAGAGAAACCCATTCGAGAAGTTAAGTTTCAGATAGAGGGGTTCGATTGGATGGGTTCGAGAGATACCCATTCGAGATGTGAACTTCCAGGTGGAGGGGTTCGAGACATTGGGATTCGAGTGATGGATACTTAAAATGCATGTGCCAATGGAATCTTCTGTCCTCGAAGGGGTCGAGTTCCAGGCCCTTGAAGGGTTGAGGCTTCTGCCCTCGAAGGGGTTGAGCTCTCGCCCCTCGAAGGGGTTGAATTCTTGGCACTCGAAGGGATGAAGTCTTCAGTCCTCGAAGGGGTTGAGTTCTCGGCGCTCGAAGGGATGGAGTTTTCTGTCCTCGAAGGGAGGAGTTCCATTAGACATGTTCGAGAGGTACCCATTCGAGAGGTGATGTTTGTGGTGGAGGGTTTCCATTCGATCCATTCGATAGGTACCTATTCGAGACGTACCGATTCGATAGGAACCCATTCGAGAAGTAAAGTTTCAGATGGAGGGGTTCAATTGGATGGGTTTGAGAGGTACCCATTCATGTTGTGAACTTCCAGGGGAGGAGTTCGAGACATTAGGGATTCGAGTGATGGATACTTAGCGTGCATGTGCCAATGGAATCTTCTGTCCCAGAAGGGGTCGTGTTCCAGGCCCTCGAAGGGATGGAGGCTTCTGTCTTCGAAGGGGTCGAGCTCTCACCCCTTCGAAGGGGTTGAGTTCTCGGCCCTCGAAGGGATGGAGTCTTCAGTCCTCGAAGGGGTTGAGTTCTCGGCCATCGAAGGGATGGAGTCTTCTGTCCTCGAAGGGGTCGAGGTCTCGGCCCTCGAAGGGATGGAGTCGTCTGTCCTCAAAGGGAGAGGTTCCATTGGACATGTTCGAGAAGTACCCATTCGAGAGGTGATGTTTATGGTGGAGGGTTTCCATTCGATCCATACGAGAGGTGCCCATTCGAGATGTGAGCTTCCAGGTGGAGGGGTTCGATATGATGGGTTCGAGATGTACCCATTCGCGATGTGAACTTTCAGTTGGAGGAGTTCAATTTGATGGGTTCCAACGGTACCCATTCGAGATGTGAACTTCCAGGTGGAGGTGTTCGAGAGGTACCCATTCGAGATGTGAACTTCCAGGTGGAGGGGTGCAACTGGATGGGTTCGAGAGGTGGCCATTCGAGATGTGAACTTCCAGGTTGAGGGGTGCGACTGAATGGGTTCGAGAGGTGGTCATTCGAGATGTGAACGTTCAGGCTAAAGGGTTCCACTGGATGGGTTCGATTGGAGGCCATTCGAGATAGAGAAGTTCGATTGGATGGGTTCGACCGATACCAATTCGAGAGGTACGCATTCGAGAGATGAACTTTCAGGTGGAGGGGTTCCATTGGATGGGTTCGAGAGGTACCTATTCGAGAGGTACCCATTTGAGATTTGAACTTCCAGCTGGAGAACCTTCACATCTCGAATCAGTACCTCTCGAACCCCTCCACTTTAACCCTTTCCACCTGAACCTTCACCTCTCGCCATCTCCACGCTTCAATTACATTTTTTTTTTTGGTACATTTATAGCTTCAATTACAACTCTTTTAACATTCCTATACAATGTCTATAATTTGTTATAGAAAGTAATATATAAAGAAATAATATACAAAATAATATAATTATTTAGCGCACACCCATGTTATTTTGATTCATCCGAGATCGACAAAGAAGCTGCTATTCAACAGGAGCAACTTCTTGTAGTCTATGCATCACCCATTCAGTAGTACAGATTTCCAAACTTTTTATATAGACTCTTAGCCTATGCAGTACAGACTTCCATGTTCCTAAAGAGTTTTGCATCAGTAGCATCCATTAATCCATTCAGTAGTACCAAATCAGTTAGTACAAAACCATTTGCACAACATCATTAGGTCAAAAACAATGCATCAAAGTTGCACAACAAATATAGATGAGTGAATAATATCAACAGCATCATCAGTATTATAAATCAGAAGCATAAAAACATAAGTACAAAAAAAATTCATGAATTAAGAAATTACTTGCTCATTATCTTCCTGCTGTACACATTTGGTAAGGAAAATCATTGGGATAATTAAAAACCATTGTCTATAATCGTTTTTTTTGGATCATACACATGGAAAATTGGTATCTGAACGTGAAAACGGGGAATTGGATTGGATGGGAAGGAAAAGAACGTAGCAGAAGAAAATATTAGCTTCTACCGAAGAGCCCAACAAAAGAAAATAGTGAGATGATGTGAGTGTACACAGCTCAAACTGAAGAAATATTAGCTTCTATAAAAACATTTCTCAAAAGTAAACCATTGCTAATTACAGTACAAACGCAAAACTAAATCAATTCTAGTATAACAATCAACAAATATTGTGCTTGATCGTACACTTGATTCACATAAGGGTTCATCTTAGCAGCTTTTCCAACAAGAAGCAGAAGTTGTAAAATTATCTGCAGGAGTGTCTCAATTGCAATGGTAGAAATTAAATTAACAGTCAACATCAACAAGTTACACTGTCAACAAAAATGATGTCTCGCACAAAAGATACCTTTGACCGCGTTGGGATTTTATCTCCAAGGAGTTGCAGCAGTTGAGGAAGCTCCCTGATCCAAGTAAGAAGATAGCATCTAAATTTACCAACTAAGAATACTTGCTTGTCTGCTGACCAATTTAGCATTTAAAGACACTCCTTCATTAAGACCAGCCACCTATGAAAACCAAAGGAGGAATGTTAGTATATGATTATCTTAAAAACTCATAACTTTGTAAAAAAGATGATAAGATTGTATAGCTCCCTCCCTTCCTCCTTGAAATGGAATAGGGTGAGATTAGGCGACAATTGTCAAGAGTCAGAAACTCATTTATATTTTTCTGGAGGAAAGCAAGTGACCAAGTATGAGTACCAGTTGATGATACAACACTACCACTGTCCATAAAAAGTCAAATTTTTATTACTGTTTTACAAAATTACTAATTCTAATTCAGTGTAATCACTCATCCATCTCAGCATTCACTTTATCTTGTTCTTATTAAGCCATGCAGCCTTAAGAGGGAAAAAAGGCATGCAGCGCTTAAGAGGAAAAAAGGCATGCAACAGTTTTCTTAATGCATGACTGAAGGAGCACCGTATATCACTAATCAGGCGTATGTTGAGATTGGCTTCAAAACGGCTCAGGAAACCTGCTCTCATCTCGAAATGAAAGTTGTAGAAAAGTGCATGAGTGTGTGAGAAAATTATAAACCTACCATCAACATCCAATTTCAGAAAATTAATGTAGTCTTTTATGCATACATGGAAAATGAGAAAAATCAATTTCCAATATACTGCTATTTTTGGCTCAGATTATGTCTAAGAGGATGAGCAATCGCACATTTCATTAATATAAATTAGAACGTTCCAGTGCTGACCTCCTTTCTTGCCATTTCATGAACCTCAAACAATTTTTTTAAACATTTGACTACCTAGCTCCTCTGCACCCAACAGACCATCAACCTTTTGAAGTCCTTTGTTGCTTCCCTCTTCTAATCCTTCAAGCAGTCCAAAGCCAAGTTGTACAATGCTTGGAATAATATGCTCTTTTCCAAAATTGCTTTCATTGATTTGTGAGCAAGAAGATGTCAGCATCACATGTTGTAAGGAGAGGCAGTAATTGAATAAATACTAAAAGTGTTGCTGCTTAATATAAGTCACTGCTATACTAAATCATCCATGAATCGTTATCTACATATGATCATACTAAGGACTACACTACACATATGTCAGTTGTTCCATTTATCTCCATTTTTTTACCAACACTGCCTAGATATATAAGTTTTCAGGCAACGACAACAGCAGGAGGACTAAAGATGCAGAAGACAAAAATCACTTTAAATCAAGGTTGTAAACTTACTATATTCATAGGTATTTTTGTGCACCATGTCTCCAGCAGACAATACTAAATGGTTGCTGAACATCCAATGCAAAATCTCAAACTTCTTTTTCTTCCATTGTCTCTTGTCTTACAATTGTGCAGTGAATGGAAAATAAGTGGAACCCCTAATTGCAAAAACTCATAAGCATCCTAGCAATAAAAATGCATTAATATGAGGAAGATAGAACTGATGGAAACAAATGCAAACAGACCTTAACCCAATACATTCCAAATGACCATTTGTTCATGGAGACCATTTATCGAACACCTTGTGAATGCTCTCACATTCCTGGAGAGTGACCCACAAAACTGCTTTAGAATCCTCCCGCTTCGCATCGCTCTCTTCCCCACCAGTTCGATCCCCGTCCTCGTCGCCTTCATCACCGATTTGCTTCACACACATACATATATAAAAAAAATGAGAAATATTTAACAAATTACAAATATAAGCGAATCTGGAGATTCGACGAATTCAAATGTAGAATGTACAACAGACAAAAGAACTACATTACTCCCTCCGTCCAGGTGTCAGAATCAACTTCACACTTTCTATTTTGATTTATCCCTCGTTAAATTATAAACAATCAAACATTTTCATTTTTGGTAAAGTTGACCACAAATTAAATGACCGAAATGCTCCCAACGCTCTCAACTCACTCCATTATCTTCTTATTTTCTCTCATTTCTTACACAATCTTCACAACTCATCATCTCCTTTCTCTAAAATCGGAAAACCCTAGCTGCTCAACCTTTTTTCTACCATCGCTCTTTGTTTGAAAGCTGTGTTTTTTTTGTGGGTTTACTTGGCTAAATGATCTTTTATCACAGCTTGTTCAGATCTAGGGTTTTCTTGATTTGGTTTGGGGTTTTGCAGACGAAATCGATTTCAACGCTTCTTTGAAAACTGTGTTTTTTGTGTGCATTTACTTGGCTAAATGATCTTTTATCATCACAGCTTGTTGTTTCGGATCTAGGGTTTTCTTAATTTAGTTTGGGGTTTTGCAAAAGAAATCGATTTCATCGCTTTTTTGAACTGAAATCACAGCGTTTTAAGGGTCGGTTTATGTTTGGCTGTTTGAAAACTGTGTGTTTTGTGTGCGTTTACTTGGCTAAATGATTTTTTATCACAGCTTGTTGTTTCGGATCTAGGGTTTTCTTGATTTGGTTTGGAGTTTTGCAGACGAGATCGATTTCATCGCTTTTTTGAACTGAAATCACAACGTTTTAAGGGTCAGTTTATGTTTGGCTGTTTGAAAACTGGGTGTTTTGTGTGCGTTTACTTGGCTAAATGATCTTTTATCACAGCTTGTTGTTTCGGATCTAGGGTTTTCTTGATTTGATTTGGGGTTTTGCAGACGAAACCGATTTCATCGCTTTTTTGAACTAAAATCACAGCGTTTTAATGGTCGGTTTATGTTTGGCTGGTTGATTTAGGGTTTCTTGAAAATAAACAGATGTTGTTTATGTACTGGATTCAGATCTAAGGTATTTCTCGTGTTGGATCTGTGGTATTTCCCATTGTTCTTGAGTTTTCCTTGTTGAAAACTGAATGAATGTGTCTGGTTGTTGGCTTTCACTTAGATTTTTAGAGGTAAATGAACATGGGTTCGTAATTTTTTAACTGAAATTCATGCTCTTTGTGGTCTGAGTGCCGATCTAAGTTATATTTGGTGTTTGTGATATTTGCCATTGCTCTTCGGTTTATGTTGTTTTAAACCGAATGCATACGTATGTTAAAAACTGATAATGATGTTCTTTTTTTTCTTGGTTCGGATCTAGGGTTTTCCCTTGTGTTGGATATGACATAGTAGCCACTGTTTGTTAACATTATGCTGACAATATCTTTTTGAACTACCTCTGATGGATCATGGTGATAAGGTTGTGACTGGTTAGGGTAAGTCTGTCCCTTGCCAATCCTTGAGTGAATCCGAGTTTGACTCTGAGTTTCAGTCTAGTTTTGATCCCACCTTATTTACTGGGCATGATGACATTGAGTCACAACCAAAGACCAGTACTGTCTTCCCACCCCATTACCCTATTCTCGATACTGATTCATATGACTCTGGGGATACCCATGTGGCCACACATTTTAGCCATGTACCTGAATTTATCATGTACCACTCAAAATCATATGAGGATTCAGATGAAACACAACCCCCTGATCCTGAAATAATCCTGACATAACACAACCCCCTGATCCTGACAATGATTTTGATGGAACCCAACCCCCTGATTTCGATGAAACCCTACCTCCTAATTTCGATGAAACCCTACCCCCTAATTCCAATGAAACCCAGCCCCTGATTCTGTGTATAAAACCCTACCCCCTGATACTGATCCTGATGAAACACAACCCCCTGATCCTGACATTGATTCCGATGAAACCCGACCCCCCGGCTCTGATGAAACCCAATCCCCTGATTCTTATAAATTAGATTCATCTGAATCTTGGTGTGATCCACATCCTTCGGTGTATTTCAAGGGTAATGAATTCCCTAAGTATGGCGAGCCAGGTTTCTGGGAAACTAGGGCTTGTCTTTATCCTGGTAACTGGCCAAAAATGAGGCAAAAAGCGATTACGATGCTGGAAAATAGTGTCATTATCCACATGTATGGCTTTTTGGCTACTTTTTAAGTTCTGATCAACTTTGTAATTTCAAATTGTTGTACATACACTAACTGTTAGCCTCTTAATGCAGGATTGTTTATACAATGTGGGTGTTGGCTTTTACAGGAACTACTTTATTCTGCGTTTGTCTATGGTTACCTGTTTGCTACTTGGCTGTGATAGCACGTGTGCTGCTTGTTATATGCTTGGTTTTTTAAAATCTTGGTGATGTGTTACTTCAAACATGCAACCACTCATATTTTGACTCAGATTCAGTTGAAACCTTGGGTGATTGTTCTCCATTTTTCAACTGAATCTGAAGCAGAACCTGAGTCATGCAAGGCATGTTTCAAATCAGGGGCAATAATGGGGGCAGTAAATTGCGATGCATGTTCAGGTGGTTTATATGTGCAGCCATGCAGTGTTAGTCACTAGACTTACTTGATCTTGGCAGGACATTTGTTTATCGATTTCATAGCTAATATGTGTGCTCGTTGCGTATATGCTGGTTGGACCCATAATTTATTATGTAGCTGTGATGAATGAATAAACATGGAGCCATGCTTATTAGTTTCTAAATTGATCTGATCTTAGCGGGGCATGATGTGATTAAACCCAGCTCTGAAATTATTTGCTAAGTTGACCATGTTTTAGTTGTTAGCCACGAATGATGATACATTGCATGAACACTTTGGCAGCAACCATGTTTTTACAAACATTAGGATGCAGCTTTATAGTGTTTCTCACCGAATTGTTATATGTGCTACTTGACAGTCATCCTGGTTATAATGGTTTATCATTCTGGACTAACCTATTTTGCCTCATACTTAGAAACATATTTTTAAACATAAGCTCATTTTTAAAAGCTTCTAACAAAAGGGAGTATAGCCCTCCCACCTTTTACAAGGTTTCCCTATAAACATACCTTATCAAAATAACTTGTATGTTTACCCTAGACCTGAATCTAGAAGTACAACCCTACAAAATTACATCAGTTGCATGCCTACACTAACTCCATCATGATCAGCAGATCCTGTATGTTCCCAATTCTACCAATGGTCAGCATGTGTTCCAAACAAGCCCTTACTAACTCAGAATCCACAATCAAATTGTGGGATAGCAAACCAAGCCTTCTTAGCCTTTCCTTTCCCATATGTGGCAGCTTGAAGTCGTTACCACCCCTGCATTTCATGATTTCTACCATAACACTTTGCAAGCTTAGGAATATCTTGTCTATGACCCTAGGATCCTTTCTCGCAAAAGCATCAAGCACGGCTTGTAGTAGTCCATCTAGGTTTTGGCTCGGGTTTTGGTGTTTTACTTTGAATTGAGGCAAAACAAAACCAAGTCCAGAATGTTTAAATTGGGTGATTTGGCATGTTGGCAAACTAACTGAATGTTAAATCCATCTGAGGTGGCTGCAGCTAAAAAGTCAGGGTCATTTGCAAATATGTGGGTAGGGTTATTATCTTGCTATATGAGAATGTTTTTGCTTGCCCATACTGGCCATTTTTCCCTTTATAGTTGGTATGAGTTCATTGATAAATTGTGTCTAATTACATCTCGGGTGATGGATGTTATGGGTTGTGGCATCAGTGTTCCCCTGGGTCTATTTACAGTTGTGTACTTGGCTGCTACATAATCAACATTAGGAAACACACTTATTTTTCCATCAAACATTACATTACCCTCTATGTCAAATATAGGTCTACACACAACACATAGAAACATGAGTTTTGGTATGTAATGCTTGCTTTGGGTGATTCTATATGGTTCTGGTTCATTGGGACCTCGAATATACCTCGTTGTAGCCTCTGTGATGTAGAACCACTTTTCATCGATGTGTATGATGTTGTGCATGGTCTTGAACTGCATGTTGCACTCCAGTATGCTTAAACACCATTCCAGCCTTGATTCTTTCTGGGCTGTTGTTAGGTATGGATGAACTGCATTTGTGTGGCTTCTTATCTCCTTGCTTGCTATTGCTCTGCGTATGCTACTTTTACCAACATTTAACTTGGCGGCTGTGCTTCGGCATGTACGCCTGAACTTAAGTGGCAATGCCATTAAAGCCTCCAGGTCGATTGGCTTCTTGCTTCTTCCACAGCGCCCTTGTCTTCTCGAACGGGCGCACACAGCCTCACCACTTTGAAGATGCTGCCTAACTCACGCCCAGATTGTGCTGACGGTTCTCACTGAGCATGACCATTTTTCTGCTGCCTCCACTCTGCTGTTCTTTTGAAGCTGCCCATTTTTTATGTATTGAAGGAGAAAATGTGCAATCTCCTGCCTTTGTTCATCAGTGAGGTTTCTCCCCACCATCACAGCTCAAATGTTGCTCGATGATGAAGATCAGAAAAAGTGTGGGTTTTGGTTTTCCAAAATTGGCCAGTTCTGGAAGAACTGACCAAGTATTTCTGAAGGTTTTCTTTTGGTTCAGTGAGTTGTGAATGAGAGCTGTAATAAATGCTCTTTTTATAGATGAGTTTTAAGAATTTTGGTAGTAGTGAACTGTGAACGAAAAATTGTAAAGTTGGCTCCAAAACTGAAAATATTGGAGCCAAACATTAAATTTTGGAGGGAATAATTTGTGCTTATAAAATTTTTAGCACTGTTTTCGAGTCATTTTGGGGGCACTTAAATTCTGACTTGGACATTTACAATTTCAACTTTTAGACTGAAAAAGTATTCTTTTGGCACTATTCAATTTTGCCTCCACTTTTCTCTTTCTTGCAAATTATTCAGGGACGGAAGGAGTATATGGAATGAAAAGTGAAATGCAGGGGAATAAGTAGTATGCCTTTGTAAGCTTCGAGTTCAATGCTAGAGAGTTGAATTCATTTGGCAGATTGATACTAACAAAGAAAATAGCTCAATTGTTGAGAAACCGTGGGATGCTCTATCACGACGCAAAACAAAACCTAAAGGATGCAAGAACAAAGCGAAAAAGCCTTCTACACTGGTAGAATAAGTTAACGTGGCGATTAGATTAGAATTGAATTTGTTTTTATCTTGTGCTAGAATTATTTTAGTCATAATTTATTTCTTGTACTCTATTTGTTCTATTTAAATAATATCAGGATCATTATGGGAAATCACTTTTTCATGGTATCAGAGCAAGTTCTGATCCTAAATACTAAACCATTTTTTCGGCCACCTCCCTCTCTTTTATATTCCGGCCAACTTCCGATCAAATTCCGACGATTTTCTTCTCTCCGTATTGGCTTCTCTCCAGTGGTGCATCTCCAGCTGTCTTCCCTCTCTAGTCGACCTTCCAAGTGTTTCTATTTTCGCTGGTGTCTTCCCCGACCATCATCACCGGTCACCTTCTTCTACACTGCAGATCCGACGTGAGATTCCGTTGAGCTTTTCGATCACCCATCTCATCATATGAAGTTATTAATGGTCGGGCTCCTACATACACCAATTTTTGTGCTTTTGCTTGTCGGGTATTCCCATTTGTTTGCCATTTTGCCAACCACAAGATTCTCATAATAGTATTCCGTATGTATTTAAGTATTCTGTGTGTATTTATTGGCTACAACTCTCAATATAAAGGTTTTCGATGTCTCGATCGCACTACTGGCAGAATCTTTGTCACTTTCATGCTCGTTTTGAAGAGACGTGCTTTCCATTCTCCTGTGCCGACTCCATCTCCTTCAGCCCCTTGCTCCATTTGTGCTACAGATCCGGCTCCAATTCACCAGCCAGCGCCACCTACATCTCTGGTGCCTAGACTGGCTGCCCAGTCTTTGCCCAATTTGGCTGCCCCTTCATCAGTTGCCTCAGCCGACTCCACTCCTCCAGCTTCTCCTCCTCGACCACTTACCCATCAGATGGTTACTAGGTCGACGATTGGGGCTATACACCATAAGGATTATTCAGATATTGTCGCTTATGGTCTTACTGCTGCTTTACTTGCTTAGTCTGAGCCTGCAGATTATCGCACTGCTCTTTAGGATCTAGCTTGGGTCTCATCTATGGATGACGAGATGGAAGCTCTCTGTGGTCAACGCACATGGGATTTGGTGCCTCGCCATTTGGACACTAACATTGTTGGCTAAAAATGGTTTATTGACTAAAGTATAGACCAGATGACATTATTGAGCGTCATGGGTTTATCCACTTGTGGCGCAGGGTTTCTCACAGATTCTGGGTTTTGACTTTGACCACACTTTTAGTCATGTGGTCAAAGCCTCTACTGTTCGGACAGTTCTCACCATTACCACGATGCGCTCCTGGCCGCTTCATCAGCTGGATGTCAAGAGCACATTTCTTAATAGTGCCCTCGATCCTCCAGTTTATATGAAGCAGCCTATTGGCTACAAGGACCATGTTCATCCAGATTATGTTTGTCGGTTGCGGAAGGCCATTTATGGACTTAAGCAAGCTCCTTGGGCGTGGTTTCATCACTTTAGCACTTATTTGACTCAACTTAGTTTTTAGTGCAGCTCGACCGACACCTCTCTGTTTGTTCTTTCACGAGGTTCATCGTTACTGTATCTCCTGGTGTATGTCGATGACATCATTCTTACCGGGAACAATTCGACTCTCCTTCGGCAGTTCATTGATCGAACACATCGGGAGTTTGCGATTAAGAATCTTGGCGCTCTTCACTACTTTCTTGCCCTGGAAGTTTCACCTACTTCATCAGCTTTACTTCTTGGTCAAGCTAAGTATGCTCGGGACATTCTCACTCGTGCAAGGATGTCTGATGCTGCACCAGTCTCTACACCGTTTGTGCTAGTTCTCAGGTGCACAATTCGACTAGTCCACCATTTAAAAAATTTGACATTATATCGATCTCTAGGTGGGACCCTTCAGTACTTGACCATCACTCATCCTGATTTGGCTTTTTCGGTCAATACTGTCAGTCAGTAGCTTCAGGATCCCAAAGACGATCATTTTGCTGTTGTTACTCGGATATTGCGGTTTGTTCGATGTACTCTACATTTTGGTCTTACTTTTTGGTTTGCTAGTTCTTCGGAGGTGTTGGGGTACTCTGATGCTGATTGAGCTCGATGTTAGGAGACTCGCTGATCTACTTATGAATATACTGCTTTTCTTGGTGGAAACCTTATTTCCTGGAGTGCCAAGAAACAACCAACAATTTCTTGTTCTAGCACTAAGTGTGAGTATCGTGCTCTTACCAACACTGCCTCAGAAGTTGTTTGCCTTACACATTTGCTCCGAGATCTTCGAGTTCCCTTGTTTGGTCTTCCGGTGCTGTTATGCGACAATAACAGTGCCATATTCTTGGCGCAGAATCCAGTTGATCACAAGCGAGCTAAGCATATCAACATCGACTATCACTTCGTTTGAGAGTTGGTTGCTTCTAGCAAACTGCTAGTTGCTCATGTTCCTACTTCACTTTAGATTGCAGGCATCTTCACCAGAGGTCTCTCTCTTCCTCTGTTCGAGTTCTTCAAATCCAAGCTTTGCGTCGGCGAGCATCCGACGCTTCGCTTGAGGTGGGTGTTAGAATAAGTCAATATGATGATTAGATTAGATTTAATTTTTGTTTATCTTGTTGGTTAGGCTAGAGTTATTTTAGTCATAGTCTATCTCTCGTACTACATTTATTTCATTAAGCAATATCATAATCATTACGGGAAATCACTCTTTCATAAACTCATAAAAGAGCAATCTTGAAGATGAATTACAACAATAAAGCACAAAATCCACAACTTAAAACAACTCAAAAGACTAAAGATCAAACATCCAAACCTTCTCCAGAAGAAAATAGAAAACCCACGTTGTACATCCCCTACAACCATACCTCAAATTTTAAGAAGCACAAGCAAGCAAGTGATAAAAAGTAAAGGAATGAAACGGTTCGGAATAAGGAACGACGGATAGAGAAAGGTGAGAGAAGCAAAGAACGTAGAAGCGGGAGATTTGCAAGATATGAAAAATAGTGTAATTATGGGGAATCTACATTAAATCTCACACATTTTAAGAGAAGGGAAAGTTTAGTAAAGGTGACCTTTTTTTTTAATAAAACTCACCTGAGTGAGGGTGTGTATATTAGGCTCCCCAGGCCTTTCAAAAATAAGATAGTAGCAGAGAATATCAGAAGTTCAATACGTTTAAACTATAGTGGAAGCTAATTACAAGCTGATGTTAACCCAAAACCTTCATCTAAAAACCCTATCTCGATGAAGGAGATGGCCCTATATCCCGCTTGAGGACAAACTATGGCCTTACACGTTCTTGACTCCACACCCAGTGTCGACAAGAAGAGGTGACCTTCCATAGAGTCCCCTTGCAATTATCTTCCCCCGAAGATAATTATTGAAATTTGTAAACTCCATGCAGCTGATGCTCCGCATCTGTCCCTCTCTTTTGCACCTTTCAACTTGAAAATCCCTCGCTTCTGCACCTGAAACAGAAACTAACGGCCAACAGTAAATAGTTCGAGACAAAGATATCCAACTAAATCCATGCGTTTTAGATGGTACGTAATCAAACACTAACAGAATGTAATATAGCAGAATTGTTCTAATCCATCAGTAACTAATAGACAACAGTAATCCTAAAATTGCATGCTAAAAAAATCAACTATATTCTTCTAAGAGAAGGTAAACCGTGTTTATCTGCAATTATTATAGCTTTCAACTCTCTCGGTAGCTGAGTAAAGCATTTGAAAGTGTTTACCTGATTTGAGCTGCCCATTTTAGCTAGGAAATCTGCTGCTCCATTGGCTTCTCTATAGATACGATTTATAGAGACATTAACCTTTTTCATTAGTTCCCAGATTGTCCTTACTTCCTCCATGATGTTCCAGTGAGGCTGTAATTGTTTTCTTAAAACCTTAATGAGCATTTGGTTGTCACTTTCAATTTGTAATTGATCAATACCCATAGAGATTGCCAGCTGTAAACCTGATATGAAAGCCCCTGCTTTAGCATGAAGGGGAGAGGGGCTGCTTATCTTCTGAGCATCTACTATTAATATGTTACCTTCAGAATCTCTTATAATTGTTCCAGTTCCCTCCTTATCTGAATTATTCCATGAACCATATGTATTTAGTTTATATAAGGGTGGTGCAGGAGCTTTCCAAGAAACACTAACAGGACTACCATGTTTTTGTTGATTGTTAATAAGTATCCTTGGCAAAGCATTGGATAAATCCCATTTGAAGTTTATTTTTTAGGCTAACAAAATATCATTGAAGAGGTGTAAAGTTTTCCTAAACATTTGTATGATGTTAGGCTTTACACTTTCATGATAGTGTTTGTTCCTAAAACACCATATAATCCATACTACTAAACAGGGGATAATACGAATCAGTTTCTTGTGATCTGGAAAATTTGTGTAATTACAGTAATGGAAATATCTATCCCACAGGTATGGAGTATGCTTTGTTGGAACATTGAAGACAGTATCTATCCATGTCTATAGTTTCTTAATTTCTTTGCAAGAATTAAAACTATGGTGTGTAATCTTTTCATCTCCAAAACAAAAACAACAAATGGATGGAAGATTGAAAGATAGATCATCTAATACATCAGGAAGGGGAATGAATCTGCAAAGCATTTTCCACTTCATAAAACATACTTTTCTAGGCATAATTGAGGACCAGACATGATTTAAGGAGTGTACATATGTTCTCTTATTTCTGATCAGTTCATAAGCACTTTTCATAGTGAACTTTCCATTTTCAGTAGGTTTCCATATTAGAACATCCTCATATTCAGGAAAAGTGGCTTGCTTTTTGTCCAGTTCAGTAATTATGTATTATGGAAAATGAGGTTTCAGCTGGTCGATATATACTTGTCTATTAGTTAAAAATTCAGCAACTGTCAAGTCAGGGAAAGGATTGATTATATTGTTGTCCCATAATCTATATAGTGGACCACAAGATGACCAACCAGAGGCCCAAAAAGAAACTTCCCCTTTCCCTACTTGTATTTGGGAATTCAGAATAACTATATCTTGAATATATTTGATTCTCTTCCAGGTTTTGGAAGTTTTGTGGTGATCTGGAATTGACCACATAAATTGTGACCAAAGAGACCTTCCCACTTGCAACTTCCACCATAATTTAATGGAGAAGCTTTGAACCAGAGTCTCAATATTTTTAAAGCCTAAGCCATTTTCTTTGATTGGATAACACAAACTTGGATAAGCCCTCCAAACTCTCTTCCTTTGTGAGGATTCTGAGTTGAAGGTCCATAAGAATTTGCCAAGTAGTTTGTGAATTACATCAGTAATGTGTTTAGTTGGTTTTAAAACTGTGATCTAATGTATTGGA
The DNA here is from genome assembly GCA_037428765.1 of Rubia yunnanensis. Classification (NCBI taxonomy): domain Eukaryota; kingdom Viridiplantae; phylum Streptophyta; class Magnoliopsida; order Gentianales; family Rubiaceae; genus Rubia; species Rubia yunnanensis. The sequence goes on from CM075063.1 coordinate 68,419,900, forward strand.
ATATATGACAATATATGCTTAATTAGAATTAGTTTTCCAGCTTGAGATAGAAGTTTGTGTTGCCAGTTATTTATTTTTTACTGTATTGATGATATAATGCTTGAGAAGTAGACATTTTTATTCCTACCAATGTAAACTGGGCAGCCTAGATATTTAAATGGAAAATTGCCATGTAACATTCTTGTTGAACTTTTAATATCACCAATAATTCTGGTGGGGCAGTGTTTGGCAATATAAAAGGAGGACTTTTCAAAGTTTATCTTTTTACCTGTAGCTATTTCATAGGATTGCAGAAAATAATTTAGTGTTTTAAGTCCTGATTTTGAATAATTCATTAAGATTACCGTGTCATCTGCAAAAGATAGATGGGAAATCTTCTTAATGGGATTAGGTAACTTATAGAATTCCAGGTTTGAGTACTGAAATAGGAAATTTATGTTCCTTGAAAAAGCTTCTGCCATTAAGATGAATAGAAGTGGAGATAAAGGGTCTCCTTGCTTTAACCCCCTGGTTGCTTGGAAGAAACCATATGTTGAACCATTTATCAAGATGGAGAAAAAGGTTGATCTTAAGTTTTTCATTATTAGGTCTATTATTTTGATTGAGAATCCAAACTAACCTAATAACTTGGACAAAGAGGACCAAGAGACTCTATCAAATGCTTTCATCATATCAAGCTTTATGATCATGTTAAATCCTTTGGTTTTAGAATTAATGAATGAGGCAAGTTCTTGCATTAGAAGAATATTTTTTGAAATATCCCTTCCCAAGACAAATGTTGTTTGTTCTGGGCTTATTATGGAGTCTATAATTAGCTTTAGCCTTTCAGAGAGGATTTTGGTTAATATTTTATTAATAAAATTACAAAGACTAATTGGTCTGTAGTCTTTGAAGGATGAACAAACCTCTTTTTTTGGTATTAGGATGATTAAAGTGGCTGAAATTGATTTTGGAATGTTGGCTGAAATGAAGAGGTCATGTATAGCATGTAGGACATCTGTGCTTATGATATGCCGGCATTTTTGATAGAAAAAACAAGAAAACCCATCCGGCCCTGAAGCTGAATGTCCATTCATTGTTTTAACTATGTTTGTTAATTCTTCCATGGTTACAAGTTTAGTGAGTTCATAGTTCATTTCTTCAGTAATTTGCTTTGGAATATTTTCTAATAACCAAGCAGTGTTAATGCCAGAAGGATCTTTAAACTCTTCTTGTAATAAATTAGAGAAGAACTTAACACCCTCTTCTGCAATTTCCTCTTGTGTATTTAATGTTATACCAGTTTCAGTTTTAACAGAGATTATGGCTTGTCTTTTATGCTTAGATTTAACTTTTTGATGGTAAAATTTTGTGTTTTGATCACCATCTTTTAGCCATTTTACTCTGGATTTCTGCCTCCAGAAAATTTCCTGATTCTTTAGAGCAAAAATTAACTTTGCATTTGTTTTATTTAAGTTTTCCAAGTTAGCTTGTGATTCATTTTGGAGGACAGATTCTGCTTGAAGAAGATCTTCTTCACAAGCTTTAACTGTATCAAAGATATTTCCAAAGGTGTGTTTATTCCAGAATTTAAGAGTATTTTTAAAGTTTTTTAGCTTGAATAAGAAATTTTCAATTCCCAGTTTATTTGAGGGGATGTTCCATGAATCTTCTACAATCTTCATAAAAGTTGGATGATTTATCCAACATTCTTGGAACCTGAAAGGGGTTGGTTTATTAAATAATTTAGGTTCAGCTATGGTAAATAGTAAGGGGGAATGGTCTGATTGCCCTCTTGCTAATGTTTTAATGCCGGATTCTCTAAAAATGTCCCACCAAATATTGTTAGATAACCCTCTGTCTAACCTTTTCCAAACCCTTCATTTGGATCTCATACCAGTCCAAGTAAAAAGTGATCCAGATGTTGGAATTGTAGACATATTGGCTTTTTTCTGCAAATTATTAAAATTATGTATACTTCTTGGTTCAGACTGAGATTGACCTAGGTATTCTTCTATGGAACTTATGACATTAAAATCTCCTATTAAACTTAATGGTGAATTGTTATGGTTTAACACTTGTTTCCACAGTTTATTCCTAACAGTTACAGTATGCTTAGCATAAATGAAACCTGTGAAACAATCTTGTGTTAACAAATGATTTTTGAATTTGGTTAATATCATTTGCTCATCCACTGAGATGATCTGCATTTGAATTGAATCATCCCACAGAATCCAAAATTTACAATTTGGATATGAGAAATGATGTTCAAATTAGTCTGGAAGGCTACTTTCTTGATGGAGTAGGCATCCAACATTGGCTCAATTATGGTTAGGATATTGATTTTATATCTTTTGTATAATATCATTCAACCTATTTATAGTGGCAGAGTTGCCCACCCCCCTTGCATTCCATACACATATTTTCAAACATGTCTTTGAGATGATTTGTTATGTGTCGATGCTGAACGGGTAAGAACCATTTTTGGGGTTTGAGTATAAGATTTTTTACTGTATCTTCTATTCTTATTTGATTCAAGATTGTCCAAAACATCTTCTGAATTTATTAAGTGGTTGAAGCTGTTCTGTGATTCATTTAGAGTGGATTTAGAGTGTTCAATATCATCTACAGACAGAGTGTCCTGAGTTGGCATTGAACTTCTGTTGAGTTTGGAGTTGGAAGATAGAGTGGAAAATTTCCTCCATTTATTTCTATAAAAGCTTCTTCAGTGCTTTCGGTTTCAACCGTAGCATTGTTAGACTCAGAAATAAGGTTATCTATTTGCTGATCCTTATGAATCGTATTAGGGATAGTTTCTGATACAGGGGGTGAAATTGATGTCTTGAATGGTATTAAATTTTCAACAATATGATTATTGTTGCTCATATGATCATTAACAGTTAATGGAACTGCTTGTTTCATATGTAGAACATCAAGGTTTATAGGAGGGACATAATCTGAGTTCCGTTTCTTAGTAAAACCTTCAGTACATACATGTAAATTACTTACTGAAATATTAGCATCATGTTCCATAATAAGTGCTTCTGTGTCTTTAATGTTTATATTATTAACAACATGATCAGTACTCAGATTAACTTGTGGTGAGTTCCCCGTGGACACATTTTCAGTAAGGTGAGTATTTATGAAAGGAACATGGGAACCTTGACCAAGGTTCGAGACTTCAGAACTTGAAATATTTTCTCGATTTGTCTCATGTGCTCCTTTCTGAACATCTTTATGAGCAGGGGTATTGTTGCTTTGGTTTGAAACCTTGTTAAAAGTAGCTTTAGTAGCATGCAGTGGAGTGTTAGCTTTGTTCCTACTGACAGGTATATATATTTTATCTTGAGAAGTTAAACCTGAAGAGGAAGATTTTGTGCCATTACCAGTAGGCCTTCTCTGTTCACCTTTTGTGCCATTACCTGTATTGATGGAAGGTCTCCAGGCATGAAGCGTTGTATGGCTTTGGTCATTCCTACAAGAGGTGTTAGAGTGTTCTAATTTGAGGCATTTAGCACAGTATTCAGGCATACCCTCGTATTCTAAATATTGCCAGAATCCTACTCCCCTATAATCTATCCAAATCCTTTCCAATTGTGTTTTCGTGATATTTATTTCCACACAAACCCTCGCTACATGTGGTCTGGATCGACTCAACGTAGCTTTATCTACCTTTACTGGTTTCCCTATAATATTACCCAACGATAGCAATACCCATTCATCAAAGAATTGTTGGGGGAGGCCATACATAACAATCAATATGGGGCATATAGGGGAATCCGCATTTGGGGAAAAGTTAGGTTCCCATTTGGTAATTCGAAGTGAATATGAACCAGAGTTCCATACCTTGTGAAGCCAGCATCAATAGTAATCCTCCTGCAAGGAGAATCGAATCAGTACCTGACGATTGTCCAAAAGTGTGGCCTTTGAAATCAGCAGTTTGGAAATCCCTTCGGAGACGATCCAGTTGAGGTCTGCTTCGAGCAAATTTTCCTATTAGGGTTAGCCGTAGTGGAGCCTCGAGCCTTTTGCATTCATCGATGTTGAAACTCAATCATGGTTCCCCTAAATGTTCTATTGGTTGTTTTGGATTAAATGGACCTCTAGGTTGGGAAGGGACAGAATCAGTGGTAGGGCGAAGAGATTGTAGCAATTCTCTGCCAAGGGCTTGTTCGTAGGAGAAGGCTGGTTGAGATTCCGGCGGCGGTGGTGGCTCCGCCATGAGGCGTTGCCATTAGCAAGGTCGTGGTTTTGCAGTCAGGAGCAAGGGTTTCGATCGCCACAAATCGCCACAGAGAAAACTTTTGAATGTCGTGGAAAGGCCTGTCTAGTAAAGATGACATTTCCATAACCTTTTGCACAGTTTATAGGGTATTTATTTTAAATGTTATAATTTTTTATAAAATTTAAATATCGCATTTTATAAGTTAAAACAGGTAATAATATGTATTTGAATGTGAAAATATAAAAATATATGATATACAAAAATATTTTTAAAAATTAAAAATTTTATATTTAATTTAACAAATGTAAAATATAATGTAAGAAATAAGTGGTCTGTCCATAAATTTGTGAACAAACCATCTGTTAAGAGACCTCAAAAATATATTGAAAATTGAATATTTCCATAGTTTGAATTGTATTTTTTAAAATTAATATTTGTATAGGGTGATGCGGCAAGCAGTGAGGATGCCACTTGCTACAGATGATAGATAGATGGATAACTTTAAGTTGAGGGCTTAGGCTGAACAAATTACTCAGAGGTGAACCGTTGCAGGTATCGGAGTCGGTCCAGATTCCAGAAGCTGCGAGTCGATATATAATAATAATAATAATAATATATATAATTATATATATATATGCTCCTTTCCTCAATTTAACTAACTTTACAAATCCATCCATATTTCGACTCGACCTCGATGGGACACGGTAAATTTCCGCCAAATATCTGAACTCGTAAGCCAAAGGATAATCCAAATCGTAATGTGTTTCGGGTTTTTCAGGTGACAAAGGTCGACCCAGCAAAAAGATCAAATCCTCCCACCATAAGGTTTTTCTCCTTCAAGTTTCTTGATTTATTTTGCTGTTTGTTCATCGTATGGTTTAATACTCTGAACTACCTGTTACGATATAGGAGGACCGCAGGAGCTCGGGTGTGGAAGTGGAGGAGTCATTTTATGTGGAAGATAGTGATGATGATTTCCGGGATGGTACTTATAGTTTATTTTATTTATTTTTGGGTAAAAGTGTTGTAATTCGTTGGTTTTGATGATGTTAAAGGTGAAGGAAAGAGGAGAGACTTTACTAAACTGGAGCTCAAACCCGATCACGAGAATCGGCCATTGTGGGCTTGTGCGGATGGTCGCATTTTCCTCGAAACCTTCTCGCCGCTCTACAAACAAGCGTATGACTTTCTCATTGCCATTGCTGAGCCCGTTTGCAGGTATTCATTCTCCAGTGCTCTATTATATTGTTATCCTGTTTGCACTCAACTTTGGGAATGTGTCATTTGGTATGATACAAGGATGTTTGATATGAATGTGTGGTTTGAAGGCCTGAGTCCATGCATGAGTACAATTTGACTCCCCACTCATTGTATGCGGCGGTGTCAGTTGGACTTGAAACTGAGACTATTATATCTGTCTTGAGTAAATTGTCGAAAACCAAGCTGCCTAAAGAGATGACTGACTTCATCCATGCTTCGACGGCTAACTACGGTAAAGTCAAGCTTGTCCTTAAGAAGAATCGCTACTTAGTAGAGTCCCCATTTCCCGAGGCAAGTTGGTCAGATAAACAAAGCAATCAGCTTTTTGTGTCAGAATTTGGATTGCCTGTTTTATGATCAATGTTTTCTTCAGGTGTTGCAAAAATTGCTCAAGGATGAAGTAATTGGTCGAGCTAGGATATCAACTGAGGTGTTTATTTTGTCTCTTGTGAATTAGCATCATCAATGTATTCATGGATTTGCCTATAAGGAATGATGGATAGTTATAATTTGTTTCACATGTTTCTTTTATAATAGGGAGGTAATGGCTTTACGGTGAGTAAAGCCCAGGGTGAAATAGAAGGAAGACATGATGAGTTGCTAAATGAAGCAGAGTTAGCCGCTGCAGCTGAGGAAAAGGAGACTCATGCATTCGAAATAGACCCTGCTCAGGTTGATATATTGTTCTTGTTTAAGAGTCCTAATGTATTTAATTTGGCCTGACTGTTTCTTCTCAGGAGAAGCTGCATACCTTGTTCTAGCGACAAATGAGACTTTCTATTATGAGATGATTTTTTGCTTTTCCCAGTGGTCTTCTTTTGTTAGTTTTCGTTCAGTACCGTCAGTACCTATATGTTTGTGTGCTTGTTTTTTCTGGTTTAACTTATATTGTAAATTTATGTTTTCCATTTTACTGGTTTTTAAGGAATATCTTCTTATCAATGAACTGGTCCTCTTAATTCAAATACAGTTGTAGAGTTTACTATATTGCTTGCTAACTTAAGTTTATTATTTGTATTGGTGTTACATGGGATAAAGGGATTGTTCTTCAAGTGTCCCACTTCAAACCAAATGAAAATTCAGGCTTTGTGATGTTGGAATGTTGTTTTCTTCAACTTTCTTTATCTGTACTGTTTTTGCACACCATGGGGTTTGTTAGTGGCTTGTTATTGGTGAGCATCATGTACCAGTTAAGTAGCTTCTTAGCCAAACTATTGCCTTCAGTGAACTTCTTTAGTGTACTATGCTGGACAACATGATCAACCATTGAACGATATGGATTTGCATTTCTTTTCTTATATGCAACTGGGAAATTTCTCAATTCATGTTTGCTCATTGTGTACTTCCATCCAGCACATCTGAAGACTACGTGTTTTATGCTTTTGTCAATGACAGGTTGAAAACGTGAAGCAGCGCTGCCTGCCAAATGCTTTAAATTACCCAATGCTGGAGGAATATGATTTCAGAAATGATTCTGTGAGTTGGCTTACTCGTTGATTCAGTAGAATTTTGTTCAACTTTTGTTCATATATTTTATAAACAGTGGCTAGATTAGAGACCCAGGCCAACAACTCACAGATGAGAGTTGTACACTGGTCGTTAAACTTGGGCTACATTTTTTTATCTTCCAATTTTTTTGCATGTGAACCCCTTAGGTCTTCCCATTCCCTCTCGAACAACTACACCTCCTCAGTCCACCAAAACTTGTGCTGTTTCTTGGTACATTACTTTCTTAACTCCTCCCTCGGGACTTCGCAGGTTAATCCCGATCTTGATATGGAGCTGAAGCCTCAAGCTCAGCCAAGACCTTACCAAGAAAAGAGTCTGAGTAAAATGTTCGGAAATGGTAAGGGTTCTAGTGACTTGTTTGATCCAATTCAGATGTAAACCCTGTACTTGTCAGTATAATGGTTCCATAACTTATTTATTACTGATGTATTAGAAATTTAGAACTGTGGATTATGCTTGTCAACAGGCAGGTGGCATATTGGGAGGGGATTTTATGTATCTACTCCTTCCGTCCCACAATAAACTTCCCAATTACTTTTGGCTCAATCTTTTATGGAAGTTGATGTTGCAGCATTTCTTGATGTCAAAATTTACTGCTGTAAGCTTAATGATGTCATGAACAGTGTCAAAAAGTAGCAAATAATGGTAAATATGGGGGGTTTTAGTGAGGTAAATTTGGTAGAATGAATGACTACATATAGAAAATTTACAGAAGAGTTATTTTTGGGACGGACTAAAAAGGAAATAGGAAGTTTAGTGTGGGATGGAAATAGTAGTTATCAATGTCTCTTGTTCAAGCTAGTTATTTTTCAGTGAAACAACTGGAGCACTTTGATTGTGGATATTTCTCTTTGCTTAAAGAAGTAGCTCCTGTGTTTACTTTGTTGTTGTACCTACATTTCAGGTAGGGCAAGATCTGGTATCATTGTGCTGCCCTGTGGTGCTGGTAAATCTTTGGTGGGTGTTTCTGCTGCCAGTAGGATTAAGAAAAGCTGCCTTTGCTTGGCAACCAATGCTGTATCTGTTGATCAATGGGCATTTCAATTCAAGTTGTGGTCTACAATACGAGATGAACAAATCTGTCGTTTCACATCTGAAAGCAAAGAAAGGTTTCGTGGTAATGTTGGGGTGGTTGTAACCACATACAACATGGTTGCTTTTGGTGGAAAGCGTTCTGAAGAATCTGAAAAGATTATTGAAGAGATAAGAAATAGAGAATGGGGTTTGCTTCTAATGGATGAGGTATCAACTTGTATGAAGATGATGATTTTTTAATTTATAGACTGTGTGAACCTTTATGGCTCGACTGTTAGACTTGCTTCACGTCCTTCCTGCCCTCTGTAACTCTCTCCAATATGATACTATTTCAGGTACACGTGGTCCCTGCTCACATGTTTCGAAAAGTTATTAGCATAACTAAATCTCACTGTAAATTGGGGCTAACAGGTACAAATTCACAAAATCTGTTAATATTTACTGGGCGATCTGGTTTTCCATTGAAGAGAGGAGTTATGACTATTGGTTTGTCAAAATGCAGCTACACTTGTCAGAGAGGATGAAAGGATTACAGATTTGAACTTCCTCATTGGCCCAAAGTTGTATGAGGCTAATTGGCTTGATTTAGTGAAAGGTGGATTCATAGCAAATGTTCAGTGTGCTGAAGTGTGGTGTCCAATGACAAAAGAGTTTTTTTCTGAATATTTGAAGAAAGAGAATTCCAAGAAGAAGCAGGTACTTGAGCTAAGAACTTCTTTCTAATTCTGCGCCATACTAACATTTTTTTGCTGTCCGTTGGGACTGCATGATGATGAATAACAGGGTAGATTGAACATTCTTCTGTCATACAGACTTATGAAAATGCAATATTCATTTTGATTTTCCTGTGGAGTAATATGTTGTTTGACAACATTCTGCAAAGGATGGGCCGTTTCCTCAATTGGTTAAGAGTGAAGAAGATTCCAATCAAGGGTGTATTAACATTTGAATTTCATGTGGGCATTTATATCTGCTACCATGTGTTGCTGTAGTAGTATCTTTGATCTTTATTCTGGTACAAATGTCAGCTCATCCATCTTGTTTTACTTTTAAACACTAGAATTGTTAAATTGCTTCAAAAGAAAAAAAAAACTGCTGGCCTTTATCAGGAGAACATTATGCTTTTACAGATTGGTCTTTGCTGTTACATTTTCTGACTTTGTGTAATGAACCCTAATAAGTTCACAGCTTTTGAGTTTCTTATCTGTTATTTTTAGGCACTTTATGTGATGAACCCAAATAAGTTCAGGGCTTGTGAGTTTCTGATCCGGTTTCATGAGCAGCAGCGGAATGATAAGATAATTGTTTTTGCTGACAATCTTTTTGCTCTAACGGAGTATGCATTGAAGCTTAAGAAGCCTATGATATATGGTGCTACCAGGTCTGTTTAACATCTGCCGTCTGGTAATTTAATTATGATATATTTTTTGACATGTTTTTCAACTTTTAAGTCCCCACATATCCATCACCTGCAGTCATGTTGAAAGGACAAAAATTCTTGAGGCATTCAAAACCAGTAAGGAAGTGAACACTATATTCCTTTCAAAGGTACATTACATTTCAGGGAATGGAATCTGTCAATTTTACTTTTTCAGATATTGGCTTTGACAGTGATATTATCTCCTATGTACTTTATGTCACCTTCATTATGGGTTTTATTATGAGATTGATGTCTATTTCACTATTTCCTACCTGTGTTGTGTCAGTTTTGCTTTTGGTTTCTCAGTACCAAGTAACCTTGGTGACTATCTCATGACACAGTGAAATCCTGTTTGGACCATTAACAGCTTGCACTACTTTCTCTTCAGCCCATCCCATCCACTCTTACTCTACCTGGTTTGCAAATACTCGTCATGGCAATGAACCACAAACTATCCTCCTAGTGAAAGCATAAAATGGTCGTGATTTTATCTCTTGCGTATGATTTTGTAATTTATTGATGTTAATCTTTGCACTTTCTTCGAGATTAAGAACAATGGTAATTTGGACTTCATGTTTCGGTGCCTATTTGGCAGTTTGGTTGAGGGAGATTGCATTTTACCTCTATTTCCTTCATCCAACGACATTGCAAAGTTGTTATCATCACATATGGCACTTAGATGTGTCTGGTGAATCTACTATCGTATTCCTTGTCCAGTTTTAATGGTACCATGCTTATGTAACACCAATTCTTTCTCACTCTACACCAACCAAATTCTCACTCTACTCCGTGACTGAGAAAGGCATTTTGATTCACACACGTGTAGAGGAACAATCTTCTCTCCTCTACATTTCCTTTCTTTCTTATTTTAGCTGTGGGTATGTCTAATCATTTGCGTCAACACTTATGTTTATTACCTCTATTTGACAGGTTGGTGATAACTCTATCGATATACCTGAGGCGAACGTTATTATTCAGATCTCGTCACATGCTGGTTCAAGACGTCAAGAAGCTCAACGTCTTGGGCGTATTCTCAGGGCTAAGGTTTATTTTATTTTATTTTTATGGTTAGCTGTTTGCATGTAATTTCCCCCAGACTTTTGTTTATAGTTAGTAGATAGCTGATGTTTAACCTGACAGGGGAAGCTCCAAGATAGAATGGCAGGGGGTAAAGAAGAGTATAATGCATTTTTTTACTCCCTTGTTTCTACGGATACACAGGTGATTTGAATTCCCCCTGGTGTTACTGATGCCTCCTCACACTATTTTTCGCCTTACTCACCAAACTAGGAATGTAACTCCATATTGTTGCCTCAACATGCCTTCATGTTCGACAATCTGCATGTATCTGTTTTTATAGGCCTTGCCTATCTTATTTCAGGAAATGTACTATTCCACGAAAAGGCAACAATTTTTAATCGACCAAGGTTATAGCTTCAAGGTACAGTTTTCTGTCTTATGATGATTACTGACCATTAGACGAATGTTTTCAGACTTCCAGTTTCATTTCTTTGGATTGGGTTTCAAAAGAATAAACAGATTTCTTCTCTTTGCAGGTTATCACCAGCTTGCCTCCTGCTGATTCAGGATCTGAGCTGAGCTATCATAATCTCCAAGATCAGCTTTCTCTTCTTGGAAAGGTTTTTATTTCATGTTTCACAAGTTGAATGTTATTGCTTTACCTCTCAAGTTATTTATATTGATAGCCTTGATTCCGAATAGGTGTTTCGTGCCGGTGACGATGTTGTTGGTTTGGAACAGCTGGAAGAAGATGCAGATGGTATGGCCCTTGTGAAAGCTCGTAGATCTGCTGGATCTTTGAGTGCCATGTCAGGAGCAAATGGGATGCTTTATATGGAATACAAGTATGGTTATCACGGAACCTTCAGTTCAACAATTACTTTTATTTCTGCTACAATTATTTCAAAAGTTTCATATAACATTTAAAATCAAATGCATATGCTTGGTCCACAAGTTTCATATAACATTTAGAATCAAATGCATATGCTTGGTAGGCATACCTCTGATCTAGCTTCAGAACATTTGGCTCTGAAATCAGGGGAAAGTTTTAGGCATACCTCTGATCTAGCTTCAGAACATTTGGCTCTGAAATCAGGGGAAAGTTTTGCATCACCCCATAAATTACCTGTACTTTTTTTATTTCATACTATTTATAATAGTTGATCTTTTGGTTTCTATAAGCTTTATGTACGCAAACGACTTCAGAGACACGAGACATAGTTATTGTCATGTTTATTTCAAGTTTTCAAGAACATTATTTTCAATCTATATCTGTTGCACATAAATCTTGACATGCTCTCTCTAATGTTTCTGCAGTACTGGACAGAGAAGGCCTGGACATGGTCAAATGAAGAGCAAGCCAAAGGACCCTAATAAGCGCCACCAGCTGTTCAAGAAACGCTACGGCTAAAAGGACCAAAATGTTGGAGTGTTTTGAGATGCCTACTGAATTAGTATTGTGGTGGTTATGTATTGTATGTGAGATGAGATGGACTGGAATTGCTTCGATGAGATTGACAGGAAAGTGAGTCTCAGGGGCAATCCTTCCCGGAATTTGGAGACCAGTTTGGATTACATCATTGCATAAGGCTTCTGAGATTTTTGTTGTTGGGAGTTTTTTGTTTAAGTACAGAGTTATGTTAGTCCAGTTCAAACTCTTTTCCCCGCATCTCCACCTTCTAATAGTACTTTTTATAATGCACATTCCGTTGTGCAAACCCATGAGTGAGACTATCTTTGTAAGCATTTTCATGGAGATGTTCGATAGCTGCGCAATATTATTAGGATCAAGTTTTATGTGCATGTATTGTGTTACATTTATATTGAAAATAAAGAATTTTATTTAAAATTTTAAAGTTTAGTTATCTAAGGAAAATTATAGTTATATGTTAGTAGTTATAAAGTAATTATTTTATACGTTGAGATTCGTTTTAAAAAGGCTATCATAAATGTAAGTAAATATCAAAATAACCTTATTTGCCTCATTAATAATAAAATGTATTCATTTAACAGTTAGTTAGTCTAAGATAATACTATGTCATAAATGAATAAATAATATGTATACATATTTCTATTAAAATTGCTCTAAGAAAATTCAAACATTTTTTTAATTTCAGATTATTTATTTTTTTGGATTTTCTTCAGTGATATATATTGGTGTATACCTAGCCTAAATACTAAGCAGTAAGCCTAAAACCACAAACGGGTCTGACGTGATTTGGGCCAAACGAACGCAGGACAAGTTGAGTCAACCCACGAATTGAGAATAGCGGGGACCTTGATCAGCTGTTAGTGATGAACCACTTTTCTTGGTCCCACGATCAGACATGATGGCAAGCCTGGATAAGATGGAGCCACGTTCGTGATACACTATAAAAGAAAGAAGACAGGTACAAATCCAGGTAAGCGTAACTATCTTGAGAAATTCCAATTCTTAAAAGGAAAGTCTGACTTGATCGTTAGAGCTTTTCCCCCGGAATCACTTACGAGATTAGTTTTGCAGGTGAAGAAGTTCTAGAAGTGAACAACAAGCGGTTTGCATGAACGAACCACCACATCATTTGGCACTGTCTGTGGGGACCAATTTTTTTTACTCCGTTTCAAAGCCTCTGGTAAACAAGTGAGAAGAACCATAACTACCAAACACTTGGACGTAATAGAAGCATGCATCCTTCCCATGATGAAGACTACATCCCCAGTAGAGAAAAAGAGCGCAGTAAAAAGGAAACAGAGGAGGAGGAAGAAGCAGAATCCCCCAACATGACCCAAGAAAAAGAAAGAAGAGTGTTGCAGCATTTTTAGAAGCGAATAGAGAAAATTTGTACAACCAGTTCCTGACAGCGCTCAAACCAAACAATCCAAGAATAGAAAAAAGGGCAAGTCACGAACGTGAAAATCTCAAGTACGAAGAAGAGTTGCGGGACATCGTGGCAGACGATAATGCAAATAAATCACCCCTAGCGCCACATCTCAGGGATTTTAAGATGCCAAAAGACTTCAAACTTCCTTTACATGTTAAAATATACTATGAGACCACAGATCCAAAAGAGTTCCTACATTCATACAGAAACAACATGAGGTTACGCGATGCGAACATCAAATTAGTGTGCAAGGCGTTCCCCATCTTCTTGTCAGGAACAACGATCACCTGGTGCGAGGATCTCCCGAATGGAAGCATCAAATCGTGGGCACAATTATTAGATTTATTCCTGAGTCGATTCTATCAGACGCAAAAATTCACAAAAATGATTGCAGACCTTATTAACATAGCCCGACGAAGTGAAGAAAGTCTGGCAGAGTATCATAATAGGTTCGTGATGGAAAGTTTGCAGGTTCGTGGCTTGTCATTCCAATCGTCATTGGGAGCATTTACAGGAGGCATGCGATTAGGAGAGTTCTACAAGGAACTAACAAAGAACATGGCCGAAAACTCGAGAGAGCTACAAAAATGATTGAACAACATGGCAAACAGAAGAGGCAAACAACCGTAAGATAGAAAGGGAACAAGGCGAGAAGTGAACAATGGAGGATTCGCAGAAGGGTTTTACAAAGAAAGGTAAATGAAACGTCGCTTTCAAACATGGAGAATCAGGATCGCAAGGCGCACCATTCCAAGATACGCCTCTGACTAGACCAAGGAAAGAGATATGGCAAGCGAACAAGGATCTATTTCGAGAACCAGCACCTATGCTAGCACCACCAGAAAAGAGATCTAGGGAGTATTATTGTGCCTTCCACATGGACCATGGTCATGACATTGAGTATTGCAAGGACCTGAGGAGACAAATTGAAGAAAATTTGAGGAGTGTCTACTTAAGCCAATATAGGAAGGAAGAAGCAAGCCAGTATGAGGACACTAGCAGAACAACAAACATATCTCCAAGAAACCAAGGTACAACAACCACAATGGCAAAGACTCAAAAAATGACTGCAACGGTGGATTGCAATGATGATGCGAACAATGAAGTACTAGAGACAGTCATCTTATCCATACACGGATCCATGGAGTTATTGTCCAACAATGCTTGGAAGGCCAAAGCAAGAAGATACTTTCCCCCACAAGAGCCGACTGATAAAAGGTTTCGTTCGAATGAGATGATCACCTTTAGTGAGGAAGATGAAGTACTTAATGCTTTGCCTCACAATAATCCCATGGTCATCATAGCAAAAATTGGGAATGCAACCGTTCACAGAGTGTTTGTAGATGATGGAAGTGCAGTCGAGATACTATTCGTAGACTACTTCGACGGGCTGGGTTTCAAAAGAGCTGACCTAAAAAAGTCCACGTCTTCGCTAGTAGGATTCACTAGACGAGCAGAAATGCCTCTGGGGAATATAGCTGCCCATCACTATTGGAGAAAGTGGGAGAAATTACACCATCACATGTCCGATTTCGTGGTCATAAATTCCCCAAGTACGTTTAATGCCCTCATCCAAATGCCATGGATGAATAGAGCTAAAGCAATATGGCCCCCTTACCATCTAGAAATGCAATTCCCAACTCTAGCTGATATCGCGATCATAAGATGAAACCAGCAAATGGCCAGGCAATGCATGGTCATAGCAATGAAGGCAAGAAAGGTTGGAGAAAAGGCGAGTACAACAGTAGAGCAGCCAGAATCAGTAGACTTGGGAGAAGAAACAGAGCTGGTTAGCCTGGATATCAAAGATAATTCGAAGTGTGTAAAGATAGGAAAACACCTTCCAGACAAGGAGAAGATGAAGGTTGTAGCAATACTACGAAGCCACAAAGACACGTTTGCATGGAGAGTCCAGAACATGGGAGGGGTGGACCTAGGCATTGCTACTCATTCCTTGAATATCAGTGACTCAGCCAAACCGTTTAAACAAAAGCAACTTTGCTTCACTAGTGATAGACAAAAAGCAATTGAAGAGGAAGTCACAACATTACTTTAGGCCGGTATACTTAAATAGGTCATATACCCAAAGTGGCTAGCGAACCCAGTCACGGTGAAGAAATTAGACGCAGGTTGTAGAATGTGCATTTACTTTTATGGATTTGAATAAAGCATGGTCAAAGGACTGCTACCCTCTGCAAAAAATTGATCAACTAGTTGAAGCAATTTCAGGATATGAAGCCCTGGCACGTACAAGGGGTACCACCAAATATTGATGAATCTGGAAAATGCAGAGAAAATGACATTTATAACAAGCTTTTGGACGTTTTGTTATGTAACATTTGGGTTAAAAAATGCTGGAGCAACGTACCAGAGAGTAGTCGATCACACATTTCATGATCAGATAGGATGAAATGTCGAAGCATATGTTGATGACATGGTTATCAAGAGTAGGAAAATGGGTAGTTTCGCTGTAGATTTTAAAATTTTTTTGACACATTAAGGGAAATATGGATGAAGCTCAACCCTAAGAAATGTGTAATTGGAATAGGCGCATGAAAGTTCTTAGGATACAAGGTATCCTCAAAAGGTATCGAAGCCAACCCAGCGAAAATCCAAGCTATAGTAAATCTTCCCCAGCCTAGAACAATCAAAGAGGTGCAAATCCTAATGGGATCGCTAGCAACGCTTAGCCGCTTTGTCTCAAAAGCGGTGGAAAAACACTTCCCACTCTTTGAAGTCTTAAGAAAAGCCAAAAATTTCAGCTGGAGCGAAGATTGTTAGAAAACATATAATGGTTTGAAGGAGCAGCTTCAAGCGTTGCCAACGTTAAAGTCACCTTCCCATGGAGAAACATGATACTTACACTTGGCGATCTTGAACAATGCTGTCAGCTCAGCTTTTGGTTTGCCTGGAAGGGCAAAAACAAGTTCATGTCTATTATATCATCAGAATATTACAAAACGCTAAAAAGGCATACATGCCAATTGAGAAGTTAACCCTGGTTTTAGCATACTTTGCAGGAAGGTTGAGAATGTATTTCCACAGTCACTACATAGTGGTCTACATGGGTTTCCCAATCAAGAACATTCTTAACAATCCCGAATCTTCAAGCAGACTAACGAATTGGGCTCTGGAGCTAGGACAATTTGAAATCCAATTTCAACCAAGAACAACGATCAAAGCCTAGGAATTAGCAGATTTCATTGTAGAAATGACAAGCGAAGATGCACATACAGCGAATATGGACCAGAATCCAAGAATTGACTAAGGTAAATCAAAGTGGTAAGAAATTGCATGGACATTGTTTGTTGATGGTGCGTCTAGCAGGAAAGGTTGCAGAGCAAGACTACTACTGGTAAATCTAGAAATAGGTGAACATAGATACTCACTCCACTTCAAATTTGCGCTCACCAACAATGAAGCGGAATATGAAGCTTTGATATATGGGTTGAACCTTACCGTCAGAATGAAAGTGAAGAGCGTTCGGGTATCCAATGATTTGTTAATTTTAGTCTAGCAGGTATGAGGAGACTACAAAGTAAGAGAAGAATAGCTGGTGAAGTATTTGAAGAAGGTTCAACAACTCATAGCCCAACTCGAGTACTTCGATATTCAACATGTACCAAGAACCAAAAATACGAAAGTGGATGTACTAAGTAAACTAGCGACAACTGGATTTCAATCTCTGAGCGAACATGGAGACATGGTAGTAGAAGTCGTTCCACTGACAGAGTACTTCACGCTCTAAGAACTACACTTACGAAGACGAGACCTTTTACAAAAAGGGGTTTATGTCTTCATGGATAAAGTGCGTAGGACCAGTACATGCAAAAGAAATCCTTAGAGAAGTCCACGAAGGACTGTGTGGAATGCATCAGGGAGCTAGAATGGCAGCAAGAAAGATCATTCGAGCAGGATACTACTGGCCGACTATGTTTAACGATGCGCATAACTTTGCTTAAATATAGGAGTTGCCAGATCAACACTTCACTGTCGCATAAGCCACATGTCTCTTTGCAAGGGATATATGGAGCTTGGCCATTTGATAAATGAGGGATTGACCTAGTGGGGCCATTTCCAAAAGGTGAAGGCAAAGCAGAATGCCTAATTGTGGCAATTGATTACTTCACGAATTGGGTGGAGGAAAAACCATTGGGACGAGTAACAACTGAAGTAACTTGAAAATTTGTCTGGTAGAACACATTATGTCGCTTTGGGGTGCCACATACCATTGTCATGGACAATGGTACACAGTTCACAAGTAGTACGTTCACTGATTGGTGTTCAAAGCTTGAGATTCTTCAAAAGTTCACCTCTGTGGCGCACTCTCAAGCTAACGGGCAAGTGGAAGTAACAAACAGGGTCATCGTTCAAGGAATCCAGAGGCGACTTGAAGGAAATCAAAGTGGATGGGTGGAAGAAATACCCAACGCCCCATGGTCATATTGAATGACCGTTTGAGAACCAACAGAGAAAACACCATATTGTTTGGTCTGCGGTCACGAGGTGGTGATACCGGTAGAGATTGACAATTCAAGCCTTTGAGTATGCGGTTACATGGAGAAGGACAATTCGGAGATGATAAAGTTGGACTTGGATGAACTGGAAGAGAAAAGAGAATTGGTAACGATTACAGAAGCTAAGTATAAGGAAAGAATGGCTAGAGCTTACAATCAAAAGATGAAGGAAACACGATTTCAGATTGGCGATTTGGTGTTAAGAAAGAACAAGGCTAGCGTAGCCAAAGAATGAGGAAATCTATGCCTAAAGTAGGAAGGACCCTACAAGGTCATGAGGCTCACAAGTCGAACAACTACAAACTATAAAGGATGGACGACATCAGTGTTCCCAACACATGACATGTGATTAATCTGAAAATGTATTATGTCTATATTTAAGGAAGAGGATATGAAGCATCTACCTGTACAAAAACCATTAGATTATCATTGGTTTTATTCATTCCATTGTTCCCAATGCGACATTATCGTAGTGAATATTAAAAAACCATCTTTCTTGGCTACAATTACATTTTTAGTTTTCTATTTACAAATCTTAGATGATAGTACATTAGTAGCATATCGGGATCAGGGCCAAAAGTCGAGCATAAGATTGCGAACAAGCTGTAGATCTCGCACAACTACCGATGCTTGCAAGCTTTAGACTTTGCAACTTCGCATATCATACATTCACAAGCTATAGATCTTGCACAACTACCGATACTTGCAAGCTTTAGATCTTGCAACTTGGAAAACCATACGATCGCAAGCTATAAATCTTGCACATCATCGATGCTTGCAATCTTTACATCTTGAAACTTCGCGAATCATACACTCTTAAGCTATAGATCTTGCACGACTACTGATACTTGCAAGCTTTGGATCTTGCAAATTTCCAAACCATACGATCGCAAGCTATAGATCTTGTACAATAGCAGATTCGCTCATAAAAAGCGACACAAGTACAATAGATCTTGCACGTTACGAAACCCAAAGCCTTTTAAGATGCAAGTAATGTATCTAGCAGCTTTGCTATAGTAATTATACAAGCCATGGATCTTGCAACTCCACTCGATGAAAAAAACTTAACCAATTAGCAAAAACAGGGGGAAGATAACTTATTGAGTGATAGCGAAGACGCAACTTCAGAACGTCACAAACAAGATTATTCAAAACATTACAGGAAAATAGCTTAAAATAAGAGATCTATCTATGCCCAGGAGCTCGCGACGATCCGAAGAGAACGTTCGACTTTATGATGGGAATGTTCTGCTCTACTCCGGTTTTCTCCAGTCGCACGATCCTTGCTAACCATGTGGTTGTATCGCCACTTCATATATAAATAAGCAGGATGGAATATTAGATCCCTTCACTCCATATGACCAGGATGTTTAGCATAGTATGCCTTGAAGTGGTCTATAGGGCCAAATTCCTTGCGATCCAGCTGCTTACTCATGACATTAACAGTCTCTTCATGTTTCTTTTTCTCGGTAGCCAAATTTTGTACCTCCTCTTATAGGCACCGAATATGCAATATGACAACATTAGACACATTAATTCTTTTCCCACCCAAGTCCATAGTAAGATCTCCACGTCTAGTAGCTCGACGAGATGTCGAAGGGCAAGCTTGAAGTTTATCTTTATACTCAACACAATACTGCTCAAGTTGATGCACAGATGTATCAAGCCGCTCACACTCAGCGCAGAGTTTCTCATTTTCACTTTGCATGTGAGTGTTCTAGAAAACTGTTCGTTACACTTACTTTGCCAACCAATTGCAGAAGATGAAAAATGATCGCACTAATCTGGCTTTTTCTTCATCTTATCGAATAAATCATCTATACGAGCACATTGTTTATCAATGGTCAATGTCTTTTGATGGGCCTCATGAGGTTTGCTCGCATCATAGTTCCTAGCCTCTTCCCGTTGCCTGAGCATCTGCACCATAGTCAACTGTTGACGCTGAATAAGACAATTTTTCTCGTTGCAAATCCTACGTAAATCGGTCACAACATCCTGGGTGTCCTTTACAGTTGTATCCCACTTTGCTTTAAGATCATTATACCCATAAGCATGTACTTCAAACGAACGACTAAGGATAATGTCGCTCTTGAACGTGGACATAAAGGTTAAGCGGCCACATGGCACCAGAAGATTCAAGATCGACCAAACCATAGACAATATCTGCTAAGCGATTCAACATTATACCCATTAGGAACAAACTTACTACGACGACATGTTGTAGATAAAGATGGACATGAAGTGGGAATAGGAAGTTTCCACCCAAGGCATAAGAGAAGTGACTCCATACAAGAAAAGCGATCAGAAGAAATGAGCTCCACACACTCCTTGGTGAAAAGATTGAGTGGCACGAAGCAAACTAATAGGGCATTCAAAATAAGATGGTGAAAATCCATAGCGATTAGAAAAAAGACTAGTACACCCCATAAAGTCAAGTCATTTCAAGTATTTTTGATCAACCAAAATATTGAAACCCTTCACATAAGTAAGGGCGATGAGAAAACGTAGAACAAGGAAGATACATTAACATTCATAAATGAAGTTACATAAATAGTACAGGTATACATCAAAATATTGTTTTAAGATTACAATTAAAAATCCAAAAATCCTAGTACTATAGGAATCAACTAACTTCGGAGGTAGAGGTAGGTGAAGGCTTAACAATAATAGCAGCGGCTTCCTGGCTTGGTTGCTGAGCGGGGATTTCCTTACTTGGCTGCTAAGCGGGGGTTTCCTTGCTTGGTTGCTAAGCGGGGGATTCAATGCTCGCATTAACTCCAGTGGCCACACTGGCATCAGGATTAGGAGTTGGAGTAATTGTGCAAGATCCAAATGGAAGATCTTCAATATAATCCATCTCACACCCTTTTAGCTCCGCTGCAGAAGTAAGACATAATAGGCTGGCAAGATGCAATAGCAAAGCATAGGGATGTCCCCCATCAGCAATCTTTTCGATAAAAGCTTCATTTATTTTTTCCTTATGCTTCTTGTAGGTCTAGGTACACTTCTTCAGAGAAGACATACTCTTCAGCGAACAAGTTAGATTCCACTCGCGCTGATCCTTCATAGTACGAGCATTGTTAGAAATATCCTCAAATAGTTTATAGAAAGACTTGGTCTTGCAGAGTCAGTCCACCAGAATCAGAGGGTATTTAGGGGAAGCGGGTCCATTGGTGCACATCTCCTCTAACTCAGAACAAAGCTGAGTTACTTCCGTCTTCGCGAGCATGGCACGGTCCTCATCAGTGTTCTCCCTCTCATTAGCAGTGCTCGCCCTCTCCTGAGTGGCTTTAAGTGAAGTTTCTATGGTTACGCATTTTGTTTCATGTGCCTTATACTTCACCCTAAGTGACTCATCAAAAGTAGAGAACTTAAAAAGCCGCTCACTCGAGAGTTGAAGGCTTTCGCTGACCTTACAAAACAAAAACACATGGGACAAAGTTAGTCAACATTTTACTTACAGAATATGAAGTGAAGGTCACTAAAATTTAGCCGCGAACTTACCACAACGAGTGTATCGGGCAGGGAAAGGTTGGAGAGAATATTAGATATCATCCCCTCCACTAGAGAATTCTCAGTTCGCACAAGAGTTTGCGAACGAGATTGGTTACTATGCCCCCTTTTCAAGGGAGGAAGTAAATGTCTTGAAGGCCCATCACTACTATCCCTCTTGTGCTTCTTCTCCTTCTGCCCACCAATGGGCAATAGCCACTTGTCTCCCCGCCCTCAGTAGACTTACCCTTATTACTAGGGCCCGTATTGTTAACACCCTTCCGAAGGATGTTACTCGCATCGGCATCATCATGCTGAACAATAGCTTTAGCCACCTTCTCATCATCGCCATTAAACAATGATACGTCAATATCACCTCTAGCTAGATTCATATTTGAAATAAAATGAAAATTATAGATCAAACGAACACACAAAAAAGTAACCGTTCGTCAAAATGAGAGAAAATACTGATCAAACACATCAAAACAATAACGAACAAAACACCTTTAGCATCAGAGTCAGCATGGCAAAGATGTTGTGTATGAGCACAAAGTCTGGCCACGATCTCCGTCTCAACAGTAAAACAGACATTTAGACCAGGAAGCTTAGACTTGGGAACCTTGAAGTTCCAAGAAGGCACAACCACTTTGGGATTTTGATTTGATTTTATAAAAAAATATTTTGTACGCCAGGAACCAACATTACTAGGGAAATCGCTCACAAGCTCAACCCCAACAATCACAGGATAAATGCTAAATTCATCTAAAATATTTTTCACTTTTCGAAGATGATAGAAGTTGCGAAACAACTGAAGAGTGAAAGGAATGTCCTCTTTCTCACACACCTGAAGAAACCCCATTATGATAGCGATGCCCTTGGGGTGACATTGGGACAACGCAACTTTGTACGATAGAGAAGAACAACCACATGTTGGGGGTAGAGGTAAATAAATGCCAATGTTCAAATAAACTAAACAACATGATATATACCCAGGCAGAGGAGTGCAAACACATTCAGTGTTCACGGGAGAGCAAGCTTAAAATGAGTTAAAAATGGTAAACAGTTCTTTAGGTAATCTAAATACGAACCAGACAGCATACTTCGTATGGTACAGGATCTGGTGACTTGATTGAAATTCCCATCGGATTGAGCATCTTCTACAGGAGACTCGACGCAGTTAGAGGAAGACATGGGGATAAACGAGAACCCTAGAGTTTAAAATAACAACCTTAATTAGGGTAAAGGACCGCAAATAAGATTCAGTTAGAACAAAGTTTAGGAGAAGGTACGCCGGAGAAGATGACCGGAATATTATACGAAAAAAGCACAACCAATAATTGCTAGAAAATTGAAGAAAAGATATATCATATCAAATTCAGAGCATGCAGTAAAGAGATTGGAAATTGGAAATAGAATTTACTCTTTAAAAAGACGAGGAAAGGTGATGCGCAGAAAACCCTAGAGATGACAGGAGAAGATGAGATTTTGGAAAATGGAGATGATAAAACTGAAATAAAAAGTAAGTTGCGATATTTAAATACCAAGGAAAAAATAGCAAAATCGAGAAGGACAAGCAGTTCAAAAGCACAATGATTATGGTCTGACACAAGAGCAAGTTACCTTTTACATATATCGAGAAGGCAGTGGAATATGAATAGACAATGCATTGAATGAAGGTAGAGTTAAGTCACTCATTTGAAATTCCTCATTTAAGAGACGGAGTAATAACGGTCGCCAGGAAAATTCGAAAACGAGCAGCGAAAAAGGGGGATCGAATCTCGGCTTCTTTTGAACATAATCTTCACAACCATCCTTATCAATAAAGATAAGAGATTCAAAATTCAAAAGCAGAATACTGAAGAGTTGGCGGAGAAAGAAAGTATAAGCCACAAAGCTAGTATACTTCACAATGACCACGAAGGTAGAATTAAATACCGAGAAAGCTGTTGATTTACAACATCAGTTCACATTTAATTATTTTGACGCTATTGCTCCATGCCCCATAGACTTCATGGATTGGGGGGGGGGGGAGGATTATGGTGTATACCTAGCCCAAATACTATGCAGCAAGCCCAAAACCACAAACGAGCCTGATGCGAACTGGGCAAAACGAACGCAGGACAAGTTGAGTCAACCCACGAACCGAGAATAGCGGGAACCTTGATCATCTATCAGCCATGAACTGCATTTCTCGGTCCCATGATCAGTCACACAATAATGGCAAGCCCGGATAAGACAGATTCACGTTTATGATACACTATGAAAGAAAGAAGAAGGGTACAAATCCAGGTAAGCGTAACCATCTTGATAAATTCCAATTCTTAGAAGGGAAGACTGACTTGATGATCTGAGATTTTCTCTTGGAATCACTTTCGGGATTAGTTTTGCAGGAGAAGAACTTCAAGGAGTGAACAACAAGCAGTTTTCCTGAATAGACCACCGCATCGTATATATATATATATATATATATATATAGGTGTTGGATCAGACTTATTTAGGTTAAAACACCATCTTATGTGAGAGCATATCCTAACCATTAAGTCCTTATATCTAATGGAAATGATTTAATAAAAAAGGGGAATTCACGGGTATGATTTGAAGCTATTGCAGGTTATAAGAATTTTCGGGTCCCAAAACCTTTCCTCCGCCTTTGTCATGCCCGTTCGCTAAACCCCGTCCATCTCTGCCTCCACCTTCGCCGCCTCCTATCTTACCACTCCTTAGCCCTCGCCACCCGCTCCATTGTCCTCCTCTTCGACTGGTGTTTCGATCCCTGTTCTCACCGCTACAAAAGCATTCCCGACCTCCTTTTAACTTAAAGCACCTAAAATTGACGACTCTCTGATTTCGATCACCGGTACTATATTCTATCTATATTATATTGGCACTTTGTACTTCGATTTTAAGTTCTCGTGCTTCCTCTTTGATTTTGGTTGTTAACCTAGTTTTTGTTTAGGATGAAAAATTGGAACTTTAGAACTTTCCGCCCCCTTTTCTGATGAAAAATTAACAATCTATTTAAAAGACCTAGTAATTATCCTATAGTTCTCATCATTTGGTGATTTGGATCGTTGTGGAGAATGCGAGTCTCTTTGCTTGAATGTTTTTCAACCACAGGGTGGTTACAATGATGGATACTCGGCAGTGGCGGAACCAGAAACCTTTTTAGGGGAGGCTGATTAATAGGCGGTCACACGTCAGCGAGACAGTGGTGGGACGTCGACGGCAGTCAGGCGTCGGTGAGTGAGAAGGAAAATGGCTGGGTCAGGGACTCAGGGTGTGCCCCTCTCTTCTGTTCCCGTTTTCTAATTTTGGATTGGGGAAAATGGCCCAATCCAAAATTTCCAAACCCTTTTAAACTCTAATTTTTATTATTTTTTATTTTTTTTGCCTTCAGCTCAAGTGAAACAATGTCATTTCAATTAATAATAAGTACCAAAATGACATCATTTTAGTACATTCAGGGCAAAAATAAAGGCCCAAGCGCCTTCTCTGAGCTTCCCTGGACGCAGGCGCAGAGGAACATATGCAGTGCCGACAGGGAAGCAGAATAGAGGCGACGATGATGAGTTTCTGCCACTAATACCTTCGTGCCGGCAACTCAGGTAGGACTGGAGCACTACCCAGCATAGTAATAGATCCACCCATGATACTCAGGCTATCTTTACACAAACAAAGGTAGTAAAAATATTTAGTAGCATATTTTGCATCCCTTCATTGGTTACTCTCAAGCTCTGAAACTCAATGCCTTTTTTGTGTGTTTTTGTGAATGCAGTACATAGCTACAACTCTAGTACCCCGACTTCTATTTTGGCTGTGGAAGTAAAGTGGCTGAAGTCTATCAAAGCTGATTTAGTGGTAATATCTTGTTCAAATTCGAGCTAATGCTTGTAAGACATCCGAAAATGTTTATTTGTTTGATGAGAGTATGGTTTTTTTCGCAATCTCTATTAATTGACTCAGATCAGTGTGATATAATGTTTATTTGTTTTGCATTTCAAATTTGATGAGATTTCCATTTGTTGCCCCGTCGAAGAGCGAACCGGAGACATGAATCTCAGTAACTTATACAAAGTTCCCTCATTTTCCCAAACTTCCAACACTAGAAATGCCAAACATGCAAGAAAACCAGTAAATATAACTCAAAATAAGTGACATTATAGAGCTCATGTAGAGGAAAATCATACCTTATTCCATGGCTAGGTTGTTAAGGAATTGGAATATTACTTGTAATTGTAATTATATTCTATTACCTTTTCCTAGCTTGTATATGTATCCTTACCTTTTCCAAGCTTGTATAGGTATCCTGTACCACTATATAAGTGCTTGTTGTTCACTGGTATCATTACCCTTATTTTCTACATGGTATCAGTGCTTAAAATCCTGAAACCTTAATAGAAAATTTCCACTGCCTTAAATTCCCGAGCTCCCGCCGCCACCAGTTCTGCCACACGCGCCGCCATTGGGCTCTCCACGCACCGCCGTTGGGCTCTCCACGCACCGTTGCTCCTTTCCCCCACAGCTTCTCCACACCGCCACTAGTTCCACCGCACGACCACAACTCTCCAACCTTCAAGCGCCTCCGCTAGTTCAACGCTCTGGCTTGTATTGATACTGCACTTGAGGTTCTAAAGCTTTAGGATATGAGTGGTTACGATGTGATTGCAACTTTACTGAAGCAGTTGAAATTGCAATCTGGCCCTCAGACTGCTTTACCTATTGGTCGTATGTCGACTGATCCTTATTTTATTGGCTTTGGCGATGATCCAAGTTTACAGCTTATACCAAACATGCTGAAAGGTCAAGAAAATTACATTGAATGGCCTGACGCGATGTGCCGTGCATTCCTTGCCAAGAACAAGATTGGGTTCATTGATAGATACATTACCAAACCCCAGGATGCTGCTGATTGGGTCCAGCCTACCATGACCCAGAGCAGTATAGACGTCTGGTTGGGCACCTGATATATCTGACTATTACTTGTCCCAAACTTAGTTATTAAGTTCATACTCTTGCACAATTCATGAAGTCTCTTTGTGTTCCTCACTGGCAAGCTGCTGTTCGTGTGTTGCACTACCTGAAGAGTCATCCTGGTCAAGGTTTATTTCTCTCTTCTCGTAGTATGTTACAATTGACTGCTTACTATGATTCGGATTGGGCTGCTTGCCCGATTACTCGGTGATGTGCCCATTTTATACGGTTATATTAGGACTTTTAGGATTCGCTTTTGTACACTTTTGTGCTCTAAATGTGACATTTTTCCTTGAAGTTCTCTAAGGAGGGTTAAAAGCGACTTTTACACTTTTATTACTTTTCTAGAGAAGTTTGTGTGACAAGGTAATTTGTTTGAAGACTTTGAAGAATACCTTTGAAAATTTGAAGACTTGTAATTGAGCTTTTGAAGATTTGAAGAATTGAAGAAGTGAAGAAAAGAGGAGGATATGAAACAAAAAGGAGAAAGAAGAAATGGTGCGACTCACGACGGATGAGGGGTCAGAAACCCTTCTTGCTTTTTGCACTATAAATACTCAAGTCATCCTCTCATCTTCAAGGGATGAATCCACCTTCTTCTTCCTGCGTTTTTCAGGGTTCAAACCCTGGTTTTTCTTTTTTTCTTTTCTTCTTTTCTTAGTTTTTGTAGGTTAATCATGTCTTTTAATGTAGGTTAATCATGTCTTTTAATTGTCTTCTTTTTTTTCATGTCTTCTTTTCTTAGTTTTTGTAGGTTAATCATGTCTTTTAATTGTCTAGCTTAGTTTTATCTTGGGAGCAATGGATTGAAGCTT
The DNA here is from genome assembly GCA_037428765.1 of Rubia yunnanensis. NCBI lineage: Eukaryota > Viridiplantae > Streptophyta > Magnoliopsida > Gentianales > Rubiaceae > Rubia > Rubia yunnanensis. The sequence continues at coordinate 68,447,004 of CM075063.1, forward strand.
CCATTTCTATGTAGTAAGAACCATATATATATATATATATATATATATATATATTTGTTGCTTTTGCTATTGTGCATTTATTGAGCTTTGAATGTGAATTGTTAATGGCATTGATGTTGTTGGAAGCTTGAGTATATGAAATGCTTGTATGATTACTTGTTGGGGTTGGGAGAAAGTAGCTAATTCTCCCATTTTTAATGTGGAATCCAAGAGCATGAGTTAGAGCTTCTTAATGATGTTGATGTGTTGATTATTACTAGATGAATATGATGATGTTGAATTCGTTGTCATGTTTGTTGTAGGTAGCAAATGAGAGAAGTCAATGAATGTCGATTGTTCTTGACTAATCTTGTGTAAATACATGAGTAGTGGAAGTAGTGAATAGATTTTGTCATTCATTCTTGAAGCCTTTGTTATTTAGCATTCGTGTGTTCTTAATGCTATGTTTCACTTCATTTATGCCATGTGTTGTTTGAGAATAGGAAGTGTTTGTATAATTGAAGTGTTAGGGTGTTAGGAAAGTGATGAATTCCTTAGCTTTTTTGCATGAAAATCTAGGAACATGAACTTAGAACCTCTTATGCAGAATGTGTTGTGATTCTTGCTAGATAAGTATGTTAATGTGGACTGTTCTCACATTTATCCTATAGATGCAATGAAAGGTTGAACCTTGAATGTGGTTTGTTCTAGGTTTAGCCTAATGAATGCTACGTTTGGTTAAACGGCTATGTCCTTGGTAGAAGGCTTGTCGTTGTCAAATCTATGGTCCTTCGTGTATAATGCCATTGATGAAATACCCCTATGGTCGTTGTTTGTCTAGGGTGATCATCAATGAGGTTTGCAAATGGTCGTTGTTTGTCTTTGCAAACTACTCTTAAGAAGGAATGAATGTTGATCTTCCATTGGCATTCCCCATAGGTAACAATTGTGATAGGATGGGTGAATGGTTCAATGATCTACATTAGGTTTGGAAGTGGATATCGATTGCCCCCAAGGCTTTATTTTTTTGTAGTTTTAAAACCTTTTTTCTTAGTTTTATTTGATGATTTAGCATAGTCGCTTGACTTTGCTAGTTGTCTTGTCTTTTAACTTTCATAACTTAGGACCACCAAACAACCAAACCACCCCCATTTACTTGATTTTATATGTGTGTTTGTATATATATATATATATATATCCACTACTAGCCTAATAGCAACCTTTTGTGCTTAAACGCTTGAGAATATCTCTCTTCTTCGTGGACGACCTCGACTTGCCACTGTCTACTTAGTTGTAGATAATAAGCAAAAAAGACTTATAAATATTAACTTTGAGAGGCACGACGACGGCATCCTACTCGGCGTTCTCTTTCTGGTTAATTTGTAATGATTGGTGATTCTCCGATTTCTCGGAAGACTAAGAAGCAACCTACTGTTTCTCGGTCTTCTGCTGAAGCGGAGTATCGTGTTATGACTATTATCTGTTGTGAGTTGTTATGGCTTAAGTCTTTACTGAAGGACTTAGGGGTTTTGCACTCTTCTCCTATGCGCTTGTTTTGTGACAGTCACTCTGCTATTCATATTGCGGCCAATCCAGTTTTCCATGAACGCACAAAGCATATTGAAGTTGATTGTTATTTTGTCCGGGATCTTGTTCAATCTCGCACTATTGTTACTCAGCATATCTGCACGTCAGACCAACCTACGGACTTGTTCAATAAGGCTCTCGGACATACCCAGTTTCATTCCTTACTTGGCAAGTTGAGCATTTCAGATCCCCATGCTCCAACTTGAGGATGAGTGTTAAGGAATTAGAACATTACTTGTAATTGTAATTATATTCTATTACCTTTTCCTAACTTGTATAGGTATCCTGTACCACTATATATTGTATCTTGAGCTCATGAATAAAGACAAATAATCATTACCCTTATTTTCTACACCGGGTCCACATATGATGTACTATTTCGACATCAGAAGTGTAATCTCCCACAGAAATACAGTCATCACCTGTTGTTCCATTTCATCGATAACCGAAACACATTTCCAGAATAAAGTGTGATGATGATGAGTACATACCAGTGGCTATACTGGACTTGGTGATTGACAAATGCGCACTCCCTGGATGTGAATACCTTCTGTATTTTCTGAATGCTTTTATTTCCGAAGGCCCAACTTCGAGAGTCTCTGTAGCAGTATCTGTATAATTAGTATCAGTATGTCTTGTTGAAGTTCTTGTTGCAACTAAGCCGAGCCATGCTGTAGTATAACACTGCATCAAGTCTGGTGAGGTTCGCAGCATCACTTACTCCGCGGATGGGAAGTCGGTCTGTTCACCGTGTAACTCTATATGAGACTGATGCTGAGGTATCATTTTTGGCTTTTTCTTGCCTATTCATCTTATTTCGATCCCAATTTATTACATGTTTGTCCACCATTATCTCTGATTTGTACCAGCTACCAAGTACATGAGAAGTGTTTGAGTTTTCTTGTGATGTGCTTAACTTACCTAAAGTAGTTAGCTACTTGCCGATTCATGCCATCTTTTGACCTTTACGTTGATGTCTTTTTTTTGGCATAAGGACGATCTAAAGGCTTTATTAAGTAGTTTGAACACTGATCGACGCCTTGGCTAACCGTATTTCCAAGGATAGATTGAAAGGTTCGATCACAGTGAATGGTGAGCCAATGGATTCAAAATTGCTCAAAGGTCCCTCAGCCTATGTTATACAAGATGGCCACCTCTTCCCGTTGTTGACAGTCGAAGAGGCCATAATGTTTGTGGCCGAACTGAGGCTTCCCCGAGTGTCTCCATACTCAGCCCAAAATGTTGAACAAGGCAAAGGCCAGACTAACTAGACATCTGGTTGAACATAATCTATTTTTAACACAAAAGACTAGGATGAAATGGCTTAAAGATGGCGACCTAAACTCAAAATACTTTCATAAATCCATAACCGAAAATCAGGCTAGATTAACAACAATGAAGATTCAGGATCAGGATGGAAACTGGTTGAATTCTCCACCTCAAATTAGTGATGCAGCAGTTAGTTTTTTTAAAAATCTGTTATCTGATGGAAATGAGGATCCATCTGGTCAGTGCTTATCATTTCTAACACAACAAATACAACCTTCCATCTCAGAACATGATAATATTAATTTGTTAAGGCCTATAACTTTGGAAGAGGTAAAAGCAGGTGTTTTTGATCTTTCTCCAGAAGCTGCCCCAGGGCCTGATGGATTCCCTGGTAGCTTCTACAGGAAATTTTGGGATATAATTAGTCAGGATGTCCTAACAGCCTTGCTAGAATATCAAGTTGGGATCCCAATTCCTAAATCAGTAGCAAGCACTCTTATAGTCTTAATACCAAAAACAAAGACTCCTAAGTCATTTAGTGAATTCAGACCAATAAGCCTCTCCAACTTCATTAATAAATTGATGTCTAAGATTATGGTGGAAAGGATTAAACCACTAATGAGCTCACTAATTTCAGAGGAACAATCAGCTTTCTTAAGTGATAGAGATATAACAGATAACATCTTAATAATGAAGGAAACTGTCAGAATGTTGGACAAAAAGAATGAATCACTAAATCTTATTCTTAAGTTGGATATGATGAAGGCTTTTGACAGGGTTTCTTGGTCAACCATTAACACTCTACTATTAAAATTGGGCTTCCATGGACATATAGTTAAAATCATCATGAACAACATTAATTCAACTTGGTTCTCTGTTTTGATCAATGGATCACCCTGTGGGTTTTTTAAACCATCTAGGGGGCTGAAACAAGGAGATCCTCTATCCCCTTTCCTCTTTAACATATTAACTGAATTACTAACAAGAAACCTTAGGATTCAGTTCCAAAATGGGAACATTAGACAGTTCAAAACACCAGGGGCAGCAAACAATTTAAACCAACTTTCCTTTGCTGATGATACAGTGGTGCTCCTAAAAGGAACCACTAAATCCATTAGAAACATGATGAAATTTCTGGACATCTTTCAAAAGGCCACTGGCCAAAAAATCAATTTTCAAAAAAGTGCTTATTATGCTGGAGACTTAAGCAGAAGAAAGAAAAAAGAAATTAAGGACATGACTGGCATGAAAAGAGGGGAACTACCATTTTCCTATCTGGGAGTTACAGTGTACAGAGGTAGAAAACTTAATAAACATTTCAAATCTTTAATTGATATGGTAAACACAAAAATCAGTAACTGGAAAAATCAGTGGCTCTCAGGAGGGGGGAAGATTATATTGATAAATCATGTATTGACATCTATTCCTCAACACACTTGGGCTGTAACTGCTCCCACTAAATACACTGTCCAAAAACTAAGATCTATCTTCAGCAACTTCATGTGGGGGACTTCTGAACATGGACTAAACAAACATTGGGTTTCATGGGATAGATTATCATACCCACTGGCTGAAAAAGGCTTAGGAATAAGGCACATACAAGCAACAATTGACTCCTTTTCTATTAAGATCTGGTGGAAGCTTCAACTTGGCCAATCCCCCTGGGCAAAATTTATGTGGTCTCTACCTGATAATGCTAAGAAATCAGAAACATGGACTAGGTATAGGAAAATCAATGGCACAGCAGAAGCTAACTCACAGGTGATCATTGAGAATGGGAATTCTAATTTCTGGATAGCCAACTGGCTTGGCTCAGGTCCCCTGATTAACCAGGTTGATGATAATCAGGTACAAGCAAACTTTCCATTCCTTACTGTTTCTGAGTTTATGATGAACAAAGGTCAGTATATTCAAAGACTTGCATGCCTTTTCAATTCTGATATAAATGCTGAACTTTCAAAGGACATGACCCTAACTGATAAAATGGATTACTTGATATGGAAACCTGATATTCATGGTATCTTTACAATTAAATCAGCATACCAAGTGTTAAGACCAAAAAAGCCTGAAGTGCAGATTTTTAAAAGAATTTGGATCAAAACCATACCCAAGAAAATTAGCTTCTTCATGTGGAAAATGATTTTAGGTGCACTTCCATTTGCTGATATCTTAATGGAAACTGGTTTACATTTGCCATCCAAGTGCACAGAGTGTGATAGCATAGACTCTCTATCCCATTTCTTTAATTCTTGTGCTATAGCAAAGTTTTTATGGACTAAACTGCATGAAGCTCTACACATCACAGATAGATCTTTCAGTAATATTAGGGAGAGGTTGGCTTTTTACTGGTCTTTCAAACATTCATCATCATCGTACTGCTCCCTAATGACTGTATTGCCATGCATAATTTGCTGGGAATTGTGGAAAGTCAGAAATAAATGGATTCATGAGAACAAAAGGAGCAATGCTCCTGTAATTTGGAAATGCATTTCAAATTTATGCTCACTGCTATACTCGGTCATCCCCAAGATATTTGCCATCTGAATTGTCAACTCATTAGTAATGGATTATTGCCTTGTATTACAAGGAGAAGAATTACTAGACTTTACCTAATTAAGTGGGAACCTCCGGATATAGGATTAAAAGTGAACTGTGTTGCAGCAATACATGGTGACAATGTTGGGATAGGATGTGTTATAAGAGATGCAAATAAAGGGATTACACATGCTGTATCATCTTTCATGACCACAGATAATGCCTGTTTTTCCTCTTATATTGTAGTGATCCGAGCTGAGATGATGGCTATCTGTATGGGACTTCAAGTAGCGGAGGGGAGGACGGAGCGTCTTCACATCCAATCGGACTCTCTGGCAGCAATAAGAATCATCCAGGGGCAGCCTTGCCCATGGCCACTTAGACCAATCCTGCAAAAGATTATGATGGCCACTACACGGTTCAGGCAGGTTCTTTTCAGTCACATTCATAGAGATGGAAATCAAACACCAGACTATCTGGCTAAATTAGCAATCAGGAAAGGAAACTCCTCGCAGCTTGAAGATTTGCTCACATCACAGCGTTTTCTCTTTCTCAACCGTAGGGAAACCCTATTCCCTCAATTTCGATGGAAACATAATTTCAGTAACTAGTTGCTCATATGTATAGGCTTGATATGTATAGATTTTGCTGGTTAGCTTTCTCTTGATGGTCTGGCCTTCGCGAGCTTCACACAGGGGGTGGAGGGCTTGCCGAAGGAATCACTGTCAAGAGCACAGTATTAAATTCAGTTTTAGTCTAGCTTAGGAGCTGGCTCTATCAGTCTTGTAATGCTATTTCTTTTTCTGGGTGTGGGAGCCCTAATCAATATCCTCGCTCACTATTGAGTGTTTTGCGGAAAAAAAAATAAATTATATGTTTATCAGCTCATAAATTTTAATGAACAGCAGCTTCTGCTTTGGGATAATTCTTTCTATTTGCAAAAATTAAGGTGGCTTGATGAGTGAAATGTATGAGCTGACAGAGTTAGAGCTCTGGACTTTTGAGGGTTTCATTTTTTTATGCCTGAGTGCTGTGGAATTTTGAGGGAGAACAATCAAATATTAGTGCACTTGAAGTCTAGGATTCATATTTAGTGGAACTAAGGAGCAGTGGTATATCGATACATCTAGTCGAAAACTTTTTTTCTTGTCCTGATGATTAGCCCCTCCTCAGTATATAAGTTGTTTAGCTCAATTGTTCTTTTTATTGATGATGGGAGCTTTGATTGCTAGTTTTTTGTTTTCAGGAAGTCTGTGATTGGTTCTGCGGTGGTTAAAGGCGTTTTAAGATGGCCACTAGAGGCAAACTCTTCAGGAATCAGATACAGTATTGTTGCAGTTTGGCATGTGGATGCTAAAATAGTTAAGAACTCGAGAACTCGCTTATGAAGCTTAAGGTTCGAAGTGCAGATCGAATGGCCAGAGGTTTACATCTCTCTTTTCTGTTGCTATCATATTTTAAGTAGAGTGATGATTTTCATCTGTGCTCAACCTCATTTTTACTGTAGAGCTTCCGGGGGTTTTAATAGGCTAAGGATGTTAAAGAATATAAATATTACTTGTAATTGTAATTGGATTTTATTTCATTTTTCTAACTTTTATAGGTATTTTGTACTACTATATAATGTACCATGAGATCATGAATACAAACACACATCATTACCCTCACTTTTTACATGTTATCGGAGTATAAAATCCTGAAACATAAAACCTAATTTTTCCATCTTAAATTTCCCGTAGCTGCCGTCATTGTCCGCGCGTGTCACGCTCCGCCAATCCGACTTGCCTTTGTTCCTTAAAAAAAATAATCAGAAAATCAAATCTTCTCTGAAGCTTTGCCCGCCGGTCTGAGCTTTGCTTCTGCTGCTGACGAGCCAAGCTTTGCTGCCGGTTCGATACTCCGACACTCCGACTGGCGAGCCCATTCTTCTTGCTAGTCACTGTTGCTCACCATCAACCGCCGTCCGACGATTGCCGCTGCCATAATCTCGGTTGCCGTGATCATCCAGTGTCCGCTACTTAGAATCAGACCGACGATTGCCGCCGGAGTCGCACTCGGTTGCATGCTACTCAGACTCAGATCGGCGCCGTTTCCCATTTTCTTAGGAAGATAAAGCCAGTGTGAGATTCATGCGCGCGATATACTTGAGGCATGTGTTTTCATGCGCACTTGAACATATGCATACTCCCCTTCCAGAGCACGTGGTTTCATGCGCCAGAACACAAACTGCCCTTTGTAGTGTGTGGTTCCACGCGCCAGTACACACCTCGCTGCCGTGTTTCCATCTTTGGTGCTATAACGTTGTTACCAACTTGTTGCACTATTCCAATTAATTTTATTAATTTATTAATCAAAATAATTTTTGTTATGGCTCTTTTCGCCATAACAGTGACGTCGCCGCAAGGGTTTGCGGTGGCCGTCTTCTCCGGCATACCTACTTGATCTAATTTCGGTCCTGCTATGTCCGACGACCAATAGAGTACGATCATACATTTATTTAATCAGTTTAATTCTTTATCTGACCATGGGTTAGGTAAGTCTACTTTACCTGTATTCTTGATTCGGAGCCTCATATCACATGACTGGTGACATGGGTTCTCTTACTGATATTACTACTGCGGTCAATTCTGTGAATGTTATACTGTCTGATGGATCTGTTTTGTCTGCTACACAATATGGTTCTATTTGCTTTGGTGATGTCACCCTTACTCATGTGTTCTACACACCTACTTTGCGATGCCATTTATTATTATGAACTAGATTGTTATCTGCCTTAAAATGTCTAGCTTTGTTTACTAAAAATTATTACATTTTATAGAAAATCAGTACAAGGACCGTGATTGGCGTGGGTGAACATCAAGGGGGGATTTATTGGCTTCGTCTATTAGATACTCGCATTCGTCCTCATCTCATGCAGTCTATTCCGAAAGTTGCTTCAATTTCTTCATTTGATTTATGACATTAACATTTTGGTCATCTATCATCTATGATGTTTTCCTGTGTTCCTAATGTTGTTTTTATCACAAATAATAATAATTTACCTTACTCTGTGTGTCATAGAGCAAAACAGACTAGACATAGTTTTCCTTTGAGCTCTTCAAATGCTAATTCTTTGTTTGAACTGATACATTGTGATGTTTCGGTAACAACATCTTCTAGTGGTGCATTTCCTTGACAGAGAACAAGAACATATACTTCCCTATTAACGGTCCTATTCCCGGTTCTTCCAGAAAGTGAAAACTTGAAGGCCCGGGGCTGTAGCTTCTTCAGGTAGGTTTACTTGGTTTTCTTATTAATAGAATTTGTGTAGAGAACAACATATTGAATTTTTGTGTGTAGTTTTTGACATTAAGTTCCCTGGAGGTGAATAGTGCACTGCATCTCTTTATTTACTATTTTTGTTTCTCATATGTACTGTGAATAGATTATTTACTGATGTAGGGCAAGGAGGTGCAAAAATCTAGCACAAGTTGCAGTAAGCTGCTTCAGTCCAGGGAACTGTCCGGCAACGTCATCACCCATAGGAAAGAGAGATTGAACCTTCAAATGGAGTATAGCAAGAAGCTAGCATCGCAACCTCTGGTACCTGTCCTTCGTCAGAGATGTCTTGAGAATAGCTTTAATTTGTACCAGTAAGTCTGAGATGTCTTGAAGTAAAAAAAGAAGATGTTCCGATGCTTTGGGTATGTTTTAGGCCGCGATGTTGTAGCGTCGACATGCATGAGTGCCAGAGAAGACTTGCTGAAGACAGTATGGGCGAATGAAGTTGGGAAATGGGAGTGCTTTTGGATTACCATTGCTCGGGGTTTCTTGTCTAGGATGTTCTACGTGAGAAAATTCTTATATGGTGGCTACAGCAGAAGCCATTGGATTTCCATTTTTTCATTGCATGGAAATATGAGGGTGCATTTGGTAAATGTATCCTCTTGTATTTTTGTTTTTTTGGCCAGAAAATACGAGGACGCATTTAGCAAATGCGTCCTCTCAAATTGGATTTTTTTTCTTTTAGGTCATGCTTTAATACCCAGGACGTTAACCTTCATCTGTAAAAGAAAATTCACAACTGGAATTTTCCCTCCTTGTTTTCTCCGTTGTCGGAATCTGCCCTTCTACCCACGCTCAGGCCTTTGTCGTTTCCATCTCCGGGACTTCCTTTTCATTTTTTTCCAGATCTGCTTTGTTTCTTTGTGTTTGGTTGTGAATCATTGCATGATTTGTAGGTGAAGCCTTCGGCCGGCTGTTGTAGACCGTAGCGCACCCGGTAGAATGCAGCACGCGCCGTCGATAGGTCCGCGCGTGGAGCTCACACGCCGCCAGCAGCTCTGCGCCACTGGAATTTTTTAGTCTTCGAGATGTACCTGGAGAATTCATGATTATATGAATGTGTTGAATGATTATGTGTGGTTTGATTATGTGTGATTTGTTCACTAATTTTTTTATTGAACTTGTAGTATTAGTGTAATTTGTGTGGTACTTGAAAAAATCTTGTTCATATGAATGTGTATGAATGATTATGTTTGGTTTGATTATATGAATGTGTTGAATGAGGATGCGTGATTATGTGTGATTTGTTCACTATTTTTTGTATTGAAGTTGTAGTAATGATTTAATTTGTGTGGTGTAATTGAGTTTAAATTTACATTGTGAAGAGTCATTACCGAAGTTGTAATATTGTATGTCAATTGTGATGGATAATCGATAATAGTGTATGATTTGGTTGTCCGATGACAATTGAACAGTGTATGGTTAATGGTTTGAGGAGTTGAATAAATGTTGCTGAATAATACCGATGTTCTGAATATGGAATTATATGTTATATATTTGTATAATGCAGTTGTATGATGTTTTTGACGGTGTACTTGTACAAAGGGGGGGGGGTCAGATTAAGTTTGATTTGACTATGGGTGTGTATTATGATCCTCCCATACCTGAGAAAAATGTGACCCTCGAATGGAGGTTAAGCCACTATGAGTTAGTTGAATTAATTTTCCAAAGGCTTGGCATTGTAAGTGAGGGGTTTCTATTGAAAATATATTATCGCTGTCCTGAGCTGATTGGTTCGTCTATATACTATCGATGTTATAATGTGGAAGATGACGAGTCTACTGTGACCTTCTTTAACATTGTTGATCAAATGTCACTGTACTCAGCTGATCTGTACATTAATATCGAGAAGATGTCAAACACCATTGACTGTGGGGGGTGATGTTAGTTCGAGCACGTTCATGTCGTTGTTGAGCAATATTCAGAACTATACACCTTTGCCAACATTACCACCCCTTGTACATTGCCAAGGTTTTGGAGAACCTTCTATCATTGGTGAGTCGAGTCAACCTAGTGCGTATATTCACGTCGATTGCACTCAGCCATCCACAAGTGCTGGTATATATGGTGTGCATCATGGGAGCTAAATGTCTTCGATAATGATTATGTGGGTGAAATTGGCGAGCATATTGTTGGTCATGGTGAACATGTTGGTAACGATGATGAAGGTGAGGAAAGGGTACTTGGAGAAGAAAGTGAAGATGATTGTTCCTTATCAACTAATTCGAATCCAGGGGACGATGATGAACACATGGTGTACACGAACAATGTAGCCACGACGTTCCATCTTATGGCGAATCCTAATGCGGAGGCCTAATTTAGGGATTATGGGGGGCCTGATGAGAGTGGCTAAGACCCAACTAATTGTGGCAAAAGACTTCCTAGTTATGTTCAAGCGACTGGTGAAGTTGCACTGGGTATGCGATTCCGGAGTAAGCCAGAATTGGTAGAAGCTATTTCCAGGTGGAGTTCGATGATGAACAAGGAACACCGGGTGGTGGAGAGCACGTCATGTACATGGTATGCGAAATGTAAGGACGCTGTTAAAGGAAGTGACAATTTTCATTGAATTGTTAGATCCAGTAAGAAGGCTTCCCATGGGATGTGGGAGATCACTAAATGGGCAACTAGTCATGGTTGTATTGGTGCTGGCCGATCTAACCTGACATCGTTGATGATCGCTTGTTCCATTTGCCACCAGATTGACGCGAACCCTTCTTACACGGTGAAGGATGCCCAAGTGCATGTGATGGAGGAGTTAAATGTGACCATTTCCTACAAGAAGGCGTGGTATGCTCGCCAAAAGGCTATTGATTTGGTATTCGCAGCTTGGTAGGAATCCTTTGAAATGTTACCAACATTTATGAATGAGCTATTAAGGGCCAATCCGAGCACCGTGGTTGATTGGGCAGACGTACCTGATAGAATACACGGTCATCGGTGTAGGAAATTTAAGTTGTGTTCTGGGCATTTGGTCAGGCTATCGATGCATTTCGCCACTATAGGCCGGTGATTAGTGTGAATGGGACTCATTTGAGAGGCGCATACAAGGCCACAATGCTAGTTGCGGTGACACACAACGCGAACGATTACATACTGCACCTTGCTTATGCAATAGTTAATGCTGAGACTAATGAGAGTTGGAACTGGTTCATGCTAAAACCGTGACTCTATGTGGTAGGTGGTGATAGTAGGCCAATCTGTATTATATCAGATCATCATGATGGGATTTGAATGCAATGAGACATATGGATGAATTAATGGAGCCAGCAGGATACCACCAGTTTTGCTTGAGGCATTTTCAGTCCAACTTCCTTAGTGCTGAGCATGGGAAGTTAAAAAATGCACATATGAAGACTCTGGTTAGGCAGCTTGGTCGTACCAGACAAGAGAGTAGGTGGAGGGAGTACAAGGAGGAGTTGGAGAGTCTCGAACCATCTGACATATTTATATTCCCTCAAATTTTAACATCTAACATATTTATCAACTTTATGTAGTTGCATGCAATGTTCGATATGCGCCTTATGTTAGATATTAATTTGGATGAATATCCCCCATGTTTCATGGTTGTTATTAGAGAGTGCATGGTGTTTCCACACGTACTCTACAATATGTACATGAGCCCTCCAGACTGCAGTTTTATCAGCGATATGTGCACACTGAGGAACCTCTCCTGGTGTGAGATACAATGAAACCAGAAGCCACCGTCCAGCTCCACCTGGTCGACAGGGTGGTCGGCTACCGCATGCTTGGGGACATACAGAACACATTGGTTCATCTGAAGCTGGACCCTCACGTGCGAGTTCAACAAACGCCGGACCCTCACACTATAACACTATTCCAGCTGATTTCACTGCATATCTTACTCCTACTGCTAGTCATGCGTATATGTCACCTACTGCTTCATTAGATACAGGTAGTGTTCCCCATGTCTAGTATGATTTGAATGAGGATGTGGAAGACGATATGGAAGAGGATTTTATAGATAGAGCTCCGCATGCCGATGTACATGTTTCTACACAGATGGCTGTTCCACGGCGCCCATCCCGCACCGTACGTCGTTCCCCATGTGAAACTGGTGGAAAGCTTTGCGGAGGGCGTCATTAGTACATTACATGTCGTCAGACATTCATTTCATTACGTTTGTACCTATCTGTTTGACACGTGTTCTTTGAATATTGTATCTCTCAATCAATTCATATTTATTTGGTTTTCATTATCATCTCTAATTTCATAAACATTTAATTCATCTACTCTTATATTTTTGTTTATTTATATTAGTTAATAGTGGAAACTAGTTTGCTGCTAAAACATTGTAAGAAGATTGCCGAGGAAGGTTTTGATTCATGCCCCATGTCTAAGGATGAATTTCCTTTGACTTTTATGGGAAAGTATGTAGGCAGTGGTCCTGCTGCGACTTCCAAGCATGCTGCGACATCCAAAAAAACTGCGACATCTAAGGAAGAAAGTCATACAAAAGAAGAAGCAGCTGGTTCAAGCTCGCAAGTTTTATACTTTGTGCTTCCAGAAGATTTTCTTACTGATGCTGCGATTATGAATGATGTGGGGGGTCTGTAAGTACCTTTTCAATTATGATGTTTTAATAGAGTATCTGATGTTTTATATTTTCTATGAGATGTTTTAAGATTGTGATTTAGGTTTTAACAGATTGATTTTTTTTACAATCAGTAGTTGGTGTTATAGAATTTGTATGTGATGTTTAAGTTTAATATTTTTGTGTTACCAGCTTTGATGTTTTAATATTAGTAGCTGGTGTTTCTTATGTTGTGGGAGGCGTTTTAAATTTCAAATTTCTGTTGTTGTTATCTTTTTATAATTTGTTCTTTGAATATTGTATCTCTCAATCAATTCATGTTTATTTGGTTTTCATTATCATCTCTAATTTCATAAACATTTAATTCATCTACTCTTATATTTTTGTTTATTTATATTAGTTAATAGTGGAAAAAAGTGTAAAATTTAAACAAAAAAAATGAATTTTCCAAATTACGTTTATGTTTATTTATATTAGTTAATAGTGGAAAAAAGTGTAAAATTTAAACAAAAAAAATGAATTTTCCAAATTACGATTCAAATACTGTAGCAACTTCCAAATTTTCCCGATGCATTTATCATTACCAAAATTTTTAAAAAATATCAAACAATTACATGTCTACTATTGCACTATGGGGGACAATGAAAATATAAAAAACAAAATTTGGACAATCAATTAGAAGACTGATTAAAAAATTAATTTTAAATTGAGGATGCATTCAGAGAATGCGTTCTTTACATGGGATTTTAAAAAATAAATTAAAATGACATAGGGGATGCATTCTCTTCATGCGTCCAACTGGGAAAACAAATTCAAATGGGGGACGCATTAAGAGAATGCGTCCTCTGCTTTGGATTAAAATATTTTTTACATAAATTGAGGACGAATTCTCTGAATGCGCCCTCTAAATCCAGATAAAAAAAATAAAATAAAAAACATAGATGACGCATTCAGAAGTGACCATATTTCAAAACTAGCATAGTTGCATCCAAATTTAGGTAATCTAGCACACTCAAAGAAACAACTCTGTTCTACGTTAGTTTGATGTTTTAAAGGGTAAAACTGGGAGAAAATAGATGTATGGACATATTTATCTTCCCATAGCAAGTTAAGTGGATAACTTATATGTTCATTTAGACAAGAATAACAAAAATCATATATTTCGATGCAATGGATTATACAGTAACTCAATTTTAGGCCATATTGTATTTTTCAAAATTGTGTTAAAGTAATTAATGTTAATTTTCGAGGCCCTTCCGTTCATCCATACATGCCCAAATTGCGAAATTGCAACTGTATATTATTGAATTGAATTTTAATGTTGTCAATTTAGTGGTTCGACAATTCTTACTTTCTTGGAGGGACCTAAGTACAAAAAGTAAAAACTTCACTCGTGACTTCAATAACATAGTATTTATCAATAAACATGCACAAAGATACACTTGTAATCTTTTTTTTATTTATCTTATTTACTTCTACTTAACCAACTCTAAGTTACTCTAGAACATGTACTAGCTTTTTCCAACATTTTACCAAAAATATAATATATTTTATATATCTCTATTTAGGCAAGAATAACAAGATTCATGTATTCGGGTTCAAGGAATTGATGTGATAGTATTATTGAACTGTTGGAACTCCTTCAATATCTATTTTCCTTTCTATCCTCAAACTCATTGATTTCTTAGTTTCGAACTAGAAAGTAAATTAGTAAAGCCATGAAATTAAGAAAAAACATACAAACATATAAACAGTCAAAGTTCGAAAGAGGTGGATGGGAACATGCTTACCGTCGAATAACTATCTAAATTCATAGAATTAGGGCATAAATTAAATATATATATATATATATATATATATATATATATTTCTTTAGTTCATATATAAAGTGCATATATAATCAGACAATATTGACTATGCCACATAAATGTATTTCTTTCATAATGAAAACTAACCACTCATCTTACATTCATATAGTATTTGAGACCAATTAATAAAACATATGCGGGAGTTGACTTAGTTATAGCCCATTCAATTGCATATACCTACCCTTTCCTAACCAACCGATTTGTTCTGAATTCTACTTTTTTGAAAATTATTTCCCCTTCCTTTTTTTTATCATTCTTACACTAGATTAAATCTAAATCGATAAATTGATTAGTCCAAATCATTAGATAGAAATAACATTATCTGATTGATCTAAATCTAAGTTCATGCAATTTTTTTTATTATATTACTATTTTTGTTTGGTCAATCGGTTGACCAAAATCAACCAAAATGGAGAATCTTTTCTTTCCTTTCACCCTTTGCTTTGTTATTTTATTCTATTTTTATTTTTTTCAATTTTTATTTTTTCTATTATTTTCATATTGTGATATATTGAATAATGAAATATGGATTGTGGGGTATGATATGGGACGAGGAGGAATTTTAGGAAAAAGATCTTTTTGTTGATCTCTTTTCATTTTTAGGCAACCTTATAATAAACTCATTAATATACTCATTTTTCGATTACTATATATTGTAGTCTATGGTGTAATTGTATATTTCCTAACGAAATTAGCTTGAACCATACGTTAAAAAAATATATATTTCTTTTTATATATAAAGATTATTTTAATGATGGCCCTCCATGGATTCCCCTATATAAGCTGCAGCTAAAGTTGCAAAAATAAGAGCTTGAATACCACTTGTAATTAATCCAAGGAACATAACAGGTATAGGAATCACTGAAGGTACTAAAGAAACAAGAACAACAACAACTAATTCACCAGCTAAGATATTCCTGAAAAGTCGAAAACTAAGCGATAAAGGTTTTGTGAAATCTTCTAAAATATTAATAGGTAAAAGTATTGGAGTTGGTTGAATATATTTCCTGAAATAACTTAATCCCTTTTTTCTAAGACCCGCATAGAAATAGGCCACTGACCTGAGTAAAGCTAAAGCAACTGTAGTATTTATATCATTCATGGGTGCAGTTAACTCCCCATGAGGTAGTTGTATAATTTTCCAAGGTAAAAGCACTCCTGACGAATTAGAAACAAAAATAAATAGAAACATAGTTCCAATAAAAGGAACCCAAGGGCCATATTTATCTCCAATTTGGGTTTTACTGATATCACGAATAAATTCAAGAATATATTCGAAAAAATTCTGACCCCCAATCGGAATGGTTTGTGGAATCCGAACAGCTAGAGCAGCCGAACCTAATAAGATAGCAATTACAAACCAAGAAGTAATAAGGATTTGGCTGTGGACTTGAAACCCACCTATTTTCCAATAGAAATGTTGGTCTACTTCCACACCAGATACATCGTATAAACCTTTTAGTGTGTTTGTTAGACCATTCATATTGACCTCAGAAAAATCAAACTTTAAACAAAATAATTTTGATTCAACATTCAACCATCTCTTTGCCTACTTGCATCGGATATTTTTGAATACCAACTAAGATTTTGAATACTAACCAATCATAAAATATCCCCATTTATTTTTATCTCTTTTTGAAATTCAGAAATCATAACCGATTATATAAATATCATAAATCTATGTGGTTTAAGTTATTTATCTTATTATAAATCAAGAGTTTCTTATATAGCTAGAATGGCCCTCACAAATCGCGAACACAAATTTGTTAAGAATTAATCGGATTGAAGCGATAGCGTCATCATTAGAGGGAATCAAAATATCTGCCAAATTGGGGTCACAATTTTTATCGATTAAACAAATTGTTGGAATTCCTAAAGTAATACACTCACGCAGGGTCGTATATTCTTCGTGCTGATCAACGATGATTACTATATCGGGTAACCGTGTCATATATTTAATCCCACCCAGATATCTTTCCAAATGAGATAACTGTCTTTTTAACATAGCTGCATCTCTTTTTGGAAGACGATTAAGTATTCCTATTTGTTTTCCATTCTCAAGTCCCTAAACTTCTGAAGTCTCATTTCTGTAGTGGACCAATTCGTTAACATACCGCCAAGCCATTTTGTATTAACATAATAACATCGGGACTTTATTGCAGCCCATGCTACTGAATCGGTGGCTTTTTTTTGGTACCAACAATTAAGCAAATCACAAGCTTCTGATAAAAAACGAGCAGTTCTCGTAAGATTTGTAATATGAATACCCTTACGCTTTACAGAGATATAAGGTGCCATTTTAGGATTCCATTTCCTAATACCATGGCCAAAGCCTCCATCATTTCTTCTAAATTGATGCTCCAATATCTTCTTGTCATTTCCCCCCTCCCCCCCCTTGAAAAAAAAAGACGAGCAACCTTGAAATTGAAATATAAAATTGTTCCAATGGAACCTTCAGCCCTATCGTAGATTGTCTGTAGATAGACGACCTAAGTTATTACATTATTCTTTTCTATTTATTATTATTATTTTTTACTATTTATTTTTATTTTTATTTTATTTATTAATTATTAAATTGAAAGACCACACTCAATAAAAGGAAGGAATCCTTTTTTAGAACTTAGTAAATCCTATAAAAGACTGTTCTGATGTATCATGGAAACTCTTTGAAAGAAAAGAATCAAATAATTTTCTTTGGTGAAATAAAAGATCTCTCATTTCCCTCTCGAATAGATTCTTTTTTTTGTTTCCAAGGGAATCTTATTATGTTATTCTGAAGGATGTACTAATCCTTTCACTCCAGTCCCGACGGGTATCATTCCTCCCAAAACAACGTTTTCTTTCAGACATTTTAACCAATCGATACGCCCCCGAAGAGCAGCTTTTGCTAAAACTCGAGAAGTTTCTTGAAAACTCGCTTCCGATATGAAACTTTGAGTATTGAGAGATGCTCTTGTTATTCCCAGTAAGACAGCTCTGTAACAAATCACTTCTTCGAAAGCTCGACCCATTCGTTCGGCTCGCAACAATCCAATAAGTTCTCCAGGTGAAAAAACATTAGACATTCCATCTTTCGAAATCAACACCTTTGATGTGATTTGACGTACAATAATTTCAATATGTTTATTATGAATCTGCACCCCCTGTGATCGATAAACATTTTGGATCTTATTAACCAAAGAGATACGACTTTGAGCTATAGTTAGCTTAGCACCAATTAAGAATCCCCAAGGAATTCCAAGAATTTTTGTTATACATTTGTTCCAACCCTTAATCCTTTTTTCTAGACTCATTGATATTGTCCATGAACAGTTGCTCCTGGGGTCGCCAAGTAAGGCTTAGCTCCTAGGGTCGCCAAATAAGGCTTAGCTAATCGTATTACTACGGAGTCGACTTGAACAAATATAACTTGACCCGAATTTAGGTGTGTTCTATTTTTGGCTATACACACATTTGCACAAATAATCTGTCCAAGACTTATTATTGTAGATGTCTCTTTAAAATAACAATAATTGTGTCAGAAAAAATACCAATTATATTTTTTTCCCTTGAATTTGTTTGGGCTTCTTGTTGCATTATATTTTCTTGATGTTTATATAATTTAAATTTAATGTTTCAGATGAAAATGTTAGTTGTGCTGTGAGACAATACCTTGACTGAGGGGTGATCCTAATGTTGATTTGGTTTCAGGTCTATTTGTTCCTATTTACTTTTTGTGAAAGATGTTTAATGTTTTGTATTTTAAATTTTATGCAGCTTTTCTATTTCAGGACTTTCCTCTATGAAGAGGAGACTGAAAGAGAAAGCCAATATAAATCTTAATATGGCTGATGATGAAGTTCATAAAGATGAACCGGATGGTGCAAGCAATTTGGAGACGGTGCTGACTGAATCTGGTTCTAGTTTGAATGGTTCAGATAAGGCTAAAAAATCTGGTCCGGATGTTGCTAAAAAAGCTGATAAGGCTGACAAATCGTAACTGGTTGCTAAAGAAGTTGCTATGCCTCCGGATTGTGTTGTTGCTGATGAGGCTGCTAAACCCGAGAGTTTGTCTTTCACTTTTTTATTTACTCTTCTGAATGTGTATATTAATGTTTCATACATTTGTATTGATGTTGTTCTATTTTCAGGAATCTTTTCTACAAAGAGGAGACAAAAGCAGAAAGTGAAGATGAATGTTAATCTGTATTATGAAGATGGAATTTCAAGAGATTCTGGTGGTCCCAATTTGCAGAATGTGGTACCTGAATTAGGTTATGATCCTGCTAAAAAAGTTGCTGATCCCAAGATTCCATATTGTAGGAGGATGTTACGTAAGTTTGTGGTTGTGAAAAAATCCAAGAAATCCAAGGTTGCTGTTGAGGGTGTCAGTGGTAAAGGTATTCAAAATTAAGTTAGTTGTTTTAAAATTTTCAACCTTACAATGTTTTATCCTCTTTTCTTATGGATTTTGACATGATGTATTTTTTTAGCTGTTGGTGTTGGCAATTGTAAAAAACCTGTTTTAAGGAGTGATGCTAGTTTGAAGAATGAATTGAAAAGGGATGAGGATGTTGGAGGTGAAAGTGCCAAGAGGAGGGCTTTGCAGAAGACTGTGGCTGTGAAGAAACCTAAAGTTGCTTCTGAGGGTGTCAGTGGCAAAGGTACTGTTTTAAATTAATAACGTGATGTTTTAACATTATGGTATGATGTATGTTTCATATTTTGTAGTTGGTCATTTCAGATTTCTATCTTTTGTTTTTCATGATGCCAATGCCTGATTATCTGGTTTGATTTCTTGTTTTTTTGTCTTAGTTGATGATGCGAAGAAGAAAGTTGCTGAGAATCTAAAAAATAAATCTTGTGTTATCAGTTTTTGATAACACCTCTGCTTTTTAGTTATTAGTTTTTGATGATTTTCCACTTTGATATGATGTTTCAATATTTGTAGATGAAGAGGTGTATTGCACTGCTCCTGAAACTGAAAATGTAGATGCTGGAGCTGAAAATGTTGATGATGCTAAAGACAAGTGTAGAAGTGAATCTTCGGAAGATGAAGATGATAATGATAAAGGTAGCTTGCATTCTGTTGAATCAGAATCTGAAAGCATGGAGGGGAGTGGTAAAGCTGTGAATAATGTTGCAAGTGGTTCTAATTCTGAATCAAAACCTGAGGTGGTGGTTGTGAAGAAACCTTCTAGACCGTTTGACCAGATGAAAGTGAAAGGGATACAGGCTGTGTCTAATGATGATGAAAGGTTAGTTGATATTTTAAATAACATGTTTGGTGATTATTAGTTTATGTCTTGATGTTTTTTTTGTGAGACTTGATGTTTTGATTTCATACTGTAGTTATGTTGATGCATCTTGTTGATTAATATGGAGCATTTTATGTGTCAGTTATGTCTATAATCTAGTTGTCGTTTTTATTTTTCTAGCATTGTATTTTCTCGACAGTTTTCTTTCTATTTTTTTGAAGTGACTGATATTTTAATTTCTACATATGATGTTTGATGAATTGTGTCATGTTGATGTTTTTAATGTGACTTGATGTTTTACTTTCACTTTGTTGATGTTTTTCAATTCTGTATGTGATGTTTCATGAATTTTTACTTTTCTTTTCAGTGCTGAGAAGGGCTTCCCTTGGAGAATTGAAAAAGTGTCTTCTTTGCTGACCTCAGAACAGATAAAATCTGTGGAAGAGATTGGTTTTGATGGTTTCCTTAAAATTAAATTTTGTTCCCTTCCTAAAGACATCATTCCCTACCTGATTCAGAATTTTAATCAAATTAGCTATGTTCAAACTATTGGTTCTGATAGGTATTTTATAACCTGCGATAATGTGTATGATGTTTTAGTACTCCCTATTAGTGATAAGGAAGTTGCTAAGGTTAGTAATGCCGGGAAGGGCGAAAGGAAGGACATAGAACTTAGGCAGAGATGGAGGGAAGAGTTTGGGTATGATCAACTTGGTAACATTTATTGTGAGAGGCTGTTTGACAAGATGATGGGATTACGTGAAGGTGGGGATGAATTTAAAAAAATGTTTGTGATGTATGTAGTTTGCAGCTTCTTGAGTCCTACTGCTAGATCCTTTGTGGATTTTAAACTGGTTCGTGTTGTTGAGAATGTAGCAGAGATTAGGAGTTATGACTTGTGTGGGTATAAGACTACTAAATACTTGGCAGTTAATGTGTGTGTAGTTGTTCCATTGATGTGCTACCTGTATAGGTTTCCTTTTCAAGGAAAACTATACCCTCCCATAGTTCCTTTCATTCATCACTGGGACACTAGTTTGCTGCTAAAACATTGTAAGAAGATTGCCGAGGAAGGTTTTGATTCATGCCCCATGTCTAAGGATGAATTTCCTTTGACTTTTATGGGAAAGTATGTAGGCAGTGGTCCTGCTGCGACTTCCAAGCATGCTGCGACATCCAAAAAAACTGCGACATCTAAGGAAGAAAGTCATACAAAAGAAGAAGCAGCTGGTTCAAGCTCGCAAGTTTTATACTTTGTGCTTCCAGAAGATTTTCTTACTGATGCTGCGATTATGAATGATGTGGGGGGTCTGTAAGTACCTTTTCAATTATGATGTTTTAATAGAGTATCTGATGTTTTATATTTTCTATGAGATGTTTTAAGATTGTGATTTAGGTTTTAACAGATTGATTTTTTTTACAATCAGTAGTTGGTGTTATAGAATTTGTATGTGATGTTTAAGTTTAATATTTTTGTGTTACCAGCTTTGATGTTTTAATATTAGTAGCTGGTGTTTCTTATGTTGTGGGAGGCGTTTTAAATTTCAAATTTCTGTTGTTGTTATCTTTTTATAATTTGTTTTTGGTTTTTTTCCTAGGTTGCTGATCAAGCTGTTCGTAGGTTCTAGAGGAACATTGAGTTTGTCACTAGGGTCTTGGTTTCTGAGTTGAGTGAAAGTGCTAAGGATGTTGTATCTACTATTAATGCCCAACCTGATTATCCTCCTTTTGACTCGGACAATTTTGATAACTCTGAGTTGTTTGATGTTGTTGATGAGATTGTAAGGAATGCTTTTAGGAATCGCACTTCTGTTGCTGCTTCAGTTGCTACTACTAGTAATATAGGAGTGACGCCATCATTTGATCTTGTCATTGAAGAAGTTAGAGGGGCATCATCTGCAAAAGGTCCAGTTGTGAAGGGAATCAATGAGAATTAGGATTTGAGTGTGATGAACTAGTATTTGAGATTGTTTTTAAGAATATTTGTTGGTTTGAATAGTTCATTTTCTAAGTTAGGGATTTGATAGGGGCAGTTGTAACCTTTATTCGATTAATTGTGATATTGTTATGGTTTGACAGTATGGGATGATATAAAACTGTTTCTAGTTTTCTATGCTTTGTTGTAAATGATCATTTTATAATTTGATGTGATGTTTCATTATCAGTGTGTGATGTTTTATACTTTTGAGCAATCATTGTCTGAAGTTTTATGTTTAATGGGTTGTGATCATTTTGTTTTTTGATGTGATGTGTCATAATCAGTGTGTGATGTTTTTGATCTATCGGTGTGAAATTTTATGTTTTGTTGCCTGTGATCATTTTATATGTTTGATATAATGTTTCATAATGATTGCGTGATGTTTTATATTTTTTATCAACTAGTGTTTGAAGTTTTACGTTTTTGTATATTTTTTCAAGAAAATACTTGGTCATTTGTAAGATAGAATAACACTTATGAGGCAATTTTTATTTGTAAATCATCATCTGAGAAAATAATAACACCAGTGAATACAAGTTTAACATCCAAAATATAAGTATATTTAAGTTTTACATATCATGGTAAAAAAAATTAACATCCTGATCAGAACTTATTTCTAAAACATCAAACTGTAACAATGTAACATCATTCCATAAGTTTGTAAGATCACAGTATTGCAGTAAACATATGCCAATAAGCTGGTTTTATATCAATTGAGCTTTTGGTGTCTTGGATCTGAATTCCTTCTTGACTGGCTTCTTCCTTTTTTCAAGCTTACCTTTCACTCTTGCACTTCTTCCTTTTGTTTTTATTTTTGGTGAATCGAGCACTTCGGGAGCAGCCATTGTTGTTGAACCTCTTCCACTATTAGTTGTTGAACGCTCTTGTGTATCAATTGCTTTGATTTGATAATTGTAGCCAAGTCTCTATTCAACCCTTCTTCAAGGATTCTTCTAGTTTCTATGTCCTCTTCACACTTCAAGATAAGATTGTAGTACTTCTGTAGCATATCATGACACCATGGTACCTTACCTTTGATCTCCTTGTTTTATGTTCCTGTTCCTCCGAGCACCTTGTTCCATATTTCTTGCTTTGCTATCTTTGTCCATCTCCTGAGGATGTAATCTTCATGGATGGAAGTGATGTTGTGTAAATGCAGGACTCGAAGTGTATAGAAACACAACAGACCTACCTCTTTGAAGCACTTGCAAGAGCATTTGATTTCCACCTTTTGATCATGTTTCTTGAAAGTAACCTTCTCCATTTTTGTGTCATCGTTTTCTGTTTGTACTTCAAAAACATCTTCAAATCCAAGGTTGGATGTTTTTACTACTTTACTTTCCCTGACTAGCTTCCATTCTTCCTCGAAGTCCTTGTACAACTTATGTGTGTAAATTTCAGATGCATATTTCAGAAGTCCAGGTCCTTGTTCGGCTGACCTTGGTTTTCAAAGATTGAGAAAAAACTGTGTCAAGTTTGTTGTTTTGTTTACGCTGAAGCTGATTGCTTTGTTTGTGCTTTCGCTTCTCTGTGATGATAATGTCCCAGCTGAGAAGAAGTCGTTGCTCAATGCGGTACACCATTTCTCTCGTAGTCCGTATAGGCGCTTGAACCACTTGTTGTCATGAAGCTGGTACTTATCCATCATAGAGTTCCAGCATCTCTGGAATTCTTCTTCATTTGCACATTTTTTCAAACAATGGTCGAATGCCATGCCAAATTCTTCATCACTCTTCACTTTACCGTAGTGACTGATTGCATTCTGTTTCAAATGCCATAGACATAACCTGTGTTTTGTGTTACTGTACACCTGGTACAAAAATTTCTTTCAGTATGAAACAACATACTTTATATATGAAAGGTTACCATCTGCTATTGAAACATCACGCATAGGTATTTTATGTTTAAATTGATTTCAGTAAGTATCAAACAATTTTTCATGAAATTTAATTTCATAGTACAGGAGCATCATATATGATTTTTAGAAATGAATTTATGGTGTTTGTATGATCATATATGTTGAGTTATGAAAAATCAACTTAACATCACAGTAACTGAGAAAGGTCTGAAACATACAGATTCTGAAACATCATATACAGATGGTGACACATTAACACAGTAACTAAGCAGGTTGGGGTAAGTACCTTTTGGATTGCATATGCCACAGCTGAGTCCTGATCAGTAAATATTGTCACTGGTTCTTTTCCATCCATTGACTTTTTGAATGTTTCCACTAGCCAAATGAAAGTCCCTTTCTTTTCGTCGCCAATAAATGCACAACCAAACATCACATTGTTCCAATGGTTGTTGATTTTCACAATCGCTGCACAAAAAAGGTTGTATTTGTTTGTCCTGTATGTGGTGTCAAATATCATCACATCATCATAGAGCATGTAATCCTCTTTCATCATTGCATCTCTCCAAAAAAGTGCGGATAGTTTACCGTCCTCATCCAACTTGACTCTGAAGAAGAAATCCTCGTCCCTTCCATCTATTTTGTAGAACTCATCTATCACATTCTGTGCATCGCCTCCTTAAATTGCTTTCATCCTTAACCTGTTGACATAATTAATGTGGTCCCTCATCGTGTGCCCTACATTTTCTTGTCCATTTGCGTCACATGCCAAGTACTAGAAACTTGTTGCTGGCTTTAAACCTGCCAGTTCCATAGCTTCAATTGCTCTTTCCTTTTCATTCTCTATTTTCCTCTCACCACTCTGCAAGTATTGCCACTCCTTCCTTGTAAATTCATGGTTGTGCTCAGTGATGTGGTGCTTGATTTCATAGATGTTTTCATCTACAAGCTTGATCCTGATTGCAGCCTTACATTCTGTCCTTGTAATGGGAAATTCTTTTGTCTTTCTTCTCTTGTTTTGTGGTTGTTGGGTCAGGGTGTCAAGATTATTCGAAACCGATTTCCCTTAGCGCGAGCATGTGTAATATTTTTCCTTCACCTTCCCTTCACTTGTTAGTCTTTGTGTTGACTTCCGTACAGAAAATCCTAGTGTAGTTGCATGTGCACGGTATAATGTTTCAAGCTCTTCCCATGTAGTTGTTTGCACTCCTTGAAGGGATTCTGTTTGATCTATTTCCAAAAATTTTGGTAGACCTGTGATTGAAAACTCCCCGAAATTAATAATAATGAAAAGATGCTACACACAATGCTGCAGTTGTAGAACATCATGTTTTATGTTTGAAACACCAAGCAACATGTGGGAAACATTACATCACATTTTCTGCAAATTGTTATTCTGATTAGGCTCAGTTAGCATGTAACGCCCTGTTATATATTTAAAAACATTGTGCCGGATTGTATGAACTGAGGAGAAGTTCATAAGATTCTACGATAAATTGTGAACATGTTCGAGGTACTAAAATCTTTTGATTGTCATGAACATTAAAAAGGAGCACGTAAAATTCTGAGCAAGGTGGCATTATTCCTACATGAAAGCATCCTAACCCAACATACATCGATCAAACACAATTTTCAAATGCATGATAGAATAAGAAAGTACAGCTAAGTTCAAGATTTGAAATATTGATTAACGACACAAAATAGCAAAGTTGGTGAAACTCTAATTCATCACAGAACACAATAACATGGATAAAAGCTAATAGAATAACTTATCATGTAATTGAAAACTCCAAATAAATTATAAAAAGAAGCTGTACATAATTTTACAGATCTAGAGCATCATGTTATATTTTTGAAACATCAAGCAGTACAAGAGTAACATCACACTATGTTTCTGCAAATTGTTATTCTGATTATGTACAACTAATATGTAACATCATGTCATATATTTAAAACATCACATCATATTTAGTAAACACTGCTGCAATAAATCAATACATTGTCCAGTTATTTGTCAATTTGGAAAATGTGAACAGATCCTATTAAAAATAAGTTCTTATAATGTGACCTCTACAATTTGAAAGGTCTGACATTTTAAATGAAATTTGTAGCATATTCAGAACTAATATACACTGTTTAAGAATAGAACAACATGATGTGTTCATTCATATCAGAATTTTGATACTAATTAGTTTTTTTTGTTGTTTATTTGACAGGAGCTAAACATGATGAAATTGTTCACATATTCATTCTGCTGCTCTCCAAATCAGAAAACAGAACATCATACTTAAGTACAAAAAGTTCAGCTTCTTACCTTGTGAAATAGGTACAATCTGTTCATCATTGACATTTGTTTCTCTTTCTTGTGTAGGATTCTGTGTTTGCATTGATTGCATGATTTCTAATTGTTTTTCGATCTGTAAATCACCTTCTTCCATATTCATCCAATTTTGAATCTGCAAAATATAGAAATTCTGTTTAGCAACAGATTTGTTGCAATTGATGTTGAATTTAAACCTAATCTAGTTGTACCTTGCTTTCTGGGTGAATTTCTGATGTGGATTGATTTTTTCATTTGAAATTGGACTGGTTGAATTTTGATGAAGAACAACGTCTGGAGTCCCGGTGAGAGAGGGAAGAAATTTTTTGGCTCAGATCTGTGTTTGATATTTTCGTGTTTTGGGCCTGATTTGTTTTTCACGTTTTTCGGCTGGGAATGGGTAATGGGTTAGGTGTTATGTTTATTGCTACTTGGTCCTTCAGCTTTTTAGCACTTTATACCACTTACCCCATTTCCAGTTTAATTAGTTTTTTTGCCCCCAAATTTAGTTTTCTCTTTTCCTATTTTACCTCTAGTCCCTGGTCTCACCATTAGACGGTCTCATAGGAGACGGACTCATGGATTATAGGGTAATATATTTTAGGCCCCAGTGTAATTTTTTCAAAATAGTGTTGAACTAATCATAGTTAACTTTCGAGGCCCTTCCGTTCACCCATACATACCCAAATTGCAAAATCACAACTGTTTATTATTGAATTGAATTTTGATGTTATGAATTTCGTGGTTCGACAATTCCAAATATCTTGAAGGAACCTAAGTGAAAAAAGTAAAAACTTCACTCGTGACTCCAAATTGAAATCTGCTCGAATGTAATGGTACCATATACACCTAAGTTGTATTTTCCAAGCCCATAACATAGTATTTATCAATAAACATTTCACTCAAATATATTTGTAATCTTTTCCGATTTACCTTTCTTACTTCTATGTAACCAACTTTAAGTTATTCTAAAACATGTACTAGCGCTTTCTAACATTTAAAAAGAAAAATCATATATTTTATATATCTATATTTAGACAAGAATAAAAAAAATCATATATTTCGGTGCAATGGATTATAGGGTAACACAATTTTAGGCCATAGTGTATTTTTCAAAATTGTGTTGAAGTAAATGTTTACTTTCAAGGCCCTTCCGTTCATCAATACATGCCCAAATAGCAAAAATTGGAAATGTATATTATTGAATAGAATTTTCATGTTGCCAATTTCGTGATTTAACAATTCCAACTATCTTGGAGGGAACTAAGTGCAAAAAGTAAAAACTTTACTCATAACTCCAAATTTAAATCCGCTCGAACGTGATGGTACCCTATACACCCAAGTTTTATTTTCCAAGTCCATAACATAGTATTTATCAATAAATATGCACAAAGATATATTTGTAATCTTTTCCGATTTACCATTCTTCTTTCTGCTTAACCAACTCTAAGTTACTCTAGAACATGTACTTGCGCTTTCCAAAATTTTACCTAAAATATAATACATTTTATATATATATCTATATTTAGGCAAGAATAACAAGATTCACGTATTTCGGTGCAATGGGTAATAGGGCAACACAATTTTGGGCCATAGTGTAATTTTTAATTTTTGTGTAGAAGTAATCAATGTTGACTTTTGAAGCCCTTCTGTTCACCCATACATGCCCAAATTGCAAACTTGCAATTGTATATTATTGAATTCAATTTTTATGTTGCCAATTTCATGATCTGACTATTCCAACTATCACGAAGAGACCTAAATGCAAAAAGTAAAAACTCCACTCGTAACACCAAATTTAAATCCGCTAGAACGTGATGATACACTTTATACCCAAGTTGTATTTTCCAATCCCATAACATAGCATTTATCAATAAACAAGCACAAGAATATATATTTGTAATCTTTTTCGATTTACCTTTGTTACTTATATTTAAACAACTCTAAGTTAGCATAGAACACGTATTAACGCTTTCCAATATTTAACCAAAAAATCATATAATATATATATATATATATATATATATATATCTGTATTTGGATAAGAATAACCAAAATCATATATTTCGGAACAATGGATTATAGGGTAACACAATTTTAGGCCACCATGTAATTTTTCAAAATTGTGTTGAATTAAACAATGTTAACTTTCGAGGCCGTTCCGTTCACCCATAAATGGCCAAATTGAAAAATTGCAACTGTATAAAATTTAATTGAATTTTTATGTTGCCAATTTCATGGTTCGACAATTCAGACTTTCTTGGAAGGACCTAAGTGCAAAAAATATAAACTTCACTCGTAACTCCAAATTGAAATCTGCTTGAACGTAATGGTACCTTATACACCCAAGTTGTATTTTCCAAGCCCATAACATAGTATTTATTGATAAACATACACATGAATATATTTGTAATCTTTTCCGATTTACTTTCTTACTTCTATATAACCAACTCAAAGTTATTCTAGAACACATACTAGAGTTTTCCAACAATTAACCAAAAAATCATATCTTTTATATATCTATATTTAGGCAAAAATAACAAAAATCATATACTTCAGAGCAATGGATTATACGGTAACACAATTTTGGGTCATAGTGTAATTTTTCAAGATTGGGTTTAAGTAATCAATGTTGACTTTCGAGGCTCCTTCCGTTCACTCATACATGCCCAAATTGCAAAACTTCAACTGTATATTATTGACTTGACTTTTTATTTTTCCAATTTTGTGATTCGATAATTCCAACTTTCTTGGAAGGACCTAAGTGCAAAAGGTAAAAAATTCACTCGTAGCTCCAAATTGAAATCCGCTCGAACATGATGATACCCTATACACCCAGGTTGTATTTTCCAAGCCCATAACATAGTATTTATCGATAAACATGCACACAAATATATTTGTAATCTTTTTCAATTTAACATTCTTACTTCTATGTAAACAAATCTAAGTTATTCTAGAACATGTACTAGTGCTTTCCAACATTTCATCAGAAAAATAATATATTTTATATATCTATATTTAGGAAAGAATGAGAAAAATCATATATTTGAGAGTAATGCATTAAAGGGTGACACAATTTTGGGCTATAGTGTTATTTTTCAATATTGTGTTGAAGTAATCAATGTTGGGCTATAAAAACTTCACTTGTAACTCAATATTGAAATTCACTCAAACATGATATTACCATATACACCCAAGTTGTATTTTCCAGGCCCATAACATAGTATTTATCAATAAAAATGCACAAGAATATATTTGTAATATTTTCCGATTTACCTTTATTACTTCTATGTAACCAACTATAATTTAATCTAGAACACGTACTAGCACAACATTTAACCAAAAAAATAATATAATTTATATATCTATATTTATGCAAGAATAAGAAAAATCTATTGGAAAATGATGGTTAAAAGGTTGAAATTTGTCAACTTTTGGGCATCGTTTTGAGTATGACCCAAATGGATTTTGGGTTAGTGGATGTCATTTTTGGGTTCTCCTTTGCGAGTACTATAAGATCGACTATTTAAACTCTCAAAACGGATCAAGGGTGAATGAGATATGGATGTTTGAAACATCACTCTTGAAAGAGAAAAAAATGGGCGAAAATTGGCCCGGGTAATTTTCTCTGGACTGTCCAAAATGCGTATGGACCGCATGGAAGTCTCTGGAAGGCCCAACCGCATAGTATATATGGAATTGCTTGTGTGTAATTCTTAAGAGATAAGAATAAAATACTTTCATATTTTGTGAGATATCTTGTCTTAAATAAATATGCGGTTTACCATGTTTAGTACGATGAAGAATATTTGTGCAAATATTTCTTCCTTTTCCAGCAGATTTGATTCGAGTGAGTATTCATGGAATGTCTCGGATTTGATGAGTTGGTGATTGGAGAATATTATTTTTTAATTAGAGAAAATCAGAATATCATGTTTCCATGATTAGGGTCTCTTAGAGTAGTATAAATAGAGCCTCTAAGTCAGTCAGAAAAGGTTACACCATTCTCAAGTTCCTTATTTATTCTAAACTTGAGTCTCACTTCTGTCTTTCTCAGTCGGTGTAGTCCTTCGGGCCTTGCGTGAATCCCAGGTAACTCTTAAGTGTTAATTGTTTGCCTGTGATGGTTTTATCCTAGGGAACGATGTCCATGACGGGACTCATTCATTTCAAGGGCAGCGAGTGTTACTCGTGACTCCATCAATTTGTGATTACTTGAAACATGATTTATGCTTTGATTATTTGTAATTTAAGCTTTTCGATTGTATGCTTGAATAATTAATAAAAGTTTATTATTCTTGCATATATTAATTGCTCGTTCAATTTTGTTATTTGATTTTCCGTATGATATAATCAATATATGTCCAACAGTCTTGAAACGAATGAAACTTTTTGAATTATATTGATTCGAGAATTGCAAACCGAATTTGCAAACCAAATATGCTTACCATATATATTGCATACGGACACTGCATGCATGATTTAGGTTAAAAAATTGCATATTTTGTGATAGCATGCTTAATTTGTGTATGCATAATTAATTACACCCTATGCAAGGAAAATTGCATGTCTGCGCATGGAAATTGCATTCACTGAATATTAATATACTGCATGATATGGATTGCATGCTTGGATGCATGCTTACGTGATTATATGATTGATCTGCATATGGTAATCAAATTTTGCATACCATATTTAATTGTAATTGGATTTGGATGCCATCTATACCGTGCATGCCACTTTATGGAAATTGTGTGTTTGTGAAATTATGCATGCTAATGATTTTGGTTATTTACAACAAAATCATATTGAGCAATTTGTTATGTATAATTATTTAAAATATTATACTACGATATTTGATGTGTACTTATATTTAACGATGGATAATTTTTTGTATGTACACATTGGTAAATCCGAGTATATACGGCGGTATCTCTTTTGGAAGGAAAACTTGGCATGGAGATACAACAGGATTTGCTTGACAACATGAAAGAGTCAAGAGTTGTTACCACGGTTTTGCAAACTATGGTACGTATACACGTTATAATGTGAATCACGGCATATGCTATATATACATATATTGCTTCGATTATATTTGATAACCATTTGCGTGAATCTGGATGTGAACAAGACTTTGTTACAAAGAGAGTTATGTGAATAATACGTGCACATATATGTCCAGTACACTAAGGCTATCGAATTTGATAGTGAATGGATTTGGTTATATTAATCACTGATTATGTGGAAAACTAAGTTGAGCATGTATGTTAAATTACATGGCGTAATTACGGAAATATGTTAATTCCGTGATATTCATGCTTATGAGATTAAATGTTGATATGGTGATAAATCATATTTGATTCTTTGCATGAATAGCTTAAAGTTAGAAAAAAATGTCATGAGTTTGGAATATGGAATCGAGCATTACTATACCTTTTAATTATGAAATTACATGAAAACAGTGCATGTGTGTTGGAAATTATGAGACATTTAAATTTTCTAAGCCCTCAAAATGTTATAGTATTTGTTTAAATACTTGATCAAATGTTGAAATACCTATTTTGCATGGTACAGTAATTTGGTTCTGTGGGCTGCTCGTGTTGGTTAAAAGATTTCAAACCACATTTTGTGTGAGAATGTGCTGCTAGTGATTCATGACTTTTATATGCTTGGTCTGAGAATCGCATGTGATAAAATGGTAAACTTCATTTGCACTTAAACATGACATCTCTCGGCAAGAGTGTAATATATTCGTGCATGAGTGAAGTATGTGACATTGGGTTATTTGATCCATGATGTATTCTCGTTCATTTAGGGACTTGATTTAGCTGCATATAAAAAAAATTAAGATCTATGTTGTGTCTAAAATTGGGTTATGTTTTTTATGCTATGATTATATTAATTGTTTGGGAAAGTGCCTTTTGATGCAATGAAAAGTTTGACAAGGCTTGTCCCGATAATTGGCTATCTTGATTGATCATTTACGAGCATATGGCTCACGAGTGACAATTTTTAGATTGCACGGATAGAGCATATGAGCTCAAAGTTTGACATATTCTGGTTATTTTGTATGACCCGATAAATGTGAATAAACATTAGTTTATGACTATGTCTAGGGTATTGGTTCTAGTGAACCATGGTATAAACCCTAAAGCATGAGTTATCATGACTATGCTAAAACTCTGATTACTTGTAATCAAAGAATTGAGGGAAAAATCTCAAGAATTTGGTTGAGAAAACTAAGAATCCCAAGAATGGGAATCCCGAGATTTTTGGTCAAATCTCTGGATTTATGGTTGAAAAATCTAAGTATCATGAGATAGGGAATCCCAAGACAGTTGGTCAATTCTCTAAATTTTTGGTTGAAAAGCTTTAGATTTCTGAGATGAGTAATCCTAAGACATTTAGTCTAGAAACCCCAAGACACGAGGTTTTGAGAAACTTAACACGTGTGGGGATGTTTAATAAAGCCAGCCCAATGTGGGGGGTAGACGAAAACCTAAAAATTCAACAACCATATGGATTTTGATAGGTACTTGAGGTGAAAAGTAATCACGAGAGATTTGAATCAAGTTGATCAAGTCGGGAGGACTTTAACTCGAACCAAAAAGGTAAACCCAAAATTGAGTCTAGCAGTGCACTCAAACTTGAGTCGAGCAATGGACTTGAATGTGTTTCGAGCATGAAGGCACTCAAGTTTGATTTGAGTAGTCTGAAAGTAAAGTGCAGTTGTACTGAAACTTGTCTTTAAAATAGGCATGAAATTGTGTGGAGTTGGTAAACTCACACTGTGCCCTAGTGAGAGTTAATCAAATCCTTGATTGATTGATACTACATTGGTGGTGGTATTGATCATGCGAGGAAGAACGATTAATTGAGATCAGAAAGTTTAGTTATATCTAATTCCAAGGGAGTTGAAGGAATAAGAGAGACTTCCGCGATAAAAGATCAATACATGAAGATGTTGAAAGGATCTAGCCCTGAAAGGAATTTTCATGTGTATAAACCTAGTGTTTGATTCATTATTGAACACACGGACTTTTAGTAAGTTGGGTTTGTATATTAACGAAACCACTTAAATGATGCACAGAAAACATATTAGGTTATATGTGGCCATGATGTGAATACATAGAATCCTTTGGGGAATGTGATTCACAATGTAGACATTTGCAAGGTCATATGGTGATTGAAGGAAATTGCTGTAAATGATCAAGCGATGTGGGGGAGCCTTAAAGTTTGCTGGCGATCTTTTAAATAAAATACCCCAAGAAGGAGGAAAATAAAGCTCCTCATAGAGCCATCCTAAAAGTTCTTTCAAATGTGGGAGTTGGCGTATTGTGAAGGTAGTAAAAGGAATACTTAAACGGTATCTTCACTAGATATGCACAATGTTGAAGTGCTATCAAATTCTTGAAATTCACAAGAAATAATATACGGAAACTAGAAATACATCTTGATGGAAAGTGTATTTTGTGGAAGTTTCGTGGTTCGACACTTCCAACTTTATTTGAAAGACCTAAGTGCAAAAATTAAAAACTTCAATCGTAACTCCAAATTGAAATCTGCTCGAACGTGATAGTACCTTATACACCCAAGTTGTATTTTCCAAGCCCATAACATAGTATTTATTGATAAACATGCACACAAATATATTTGTAATCTTTTACGATTTACCTTTCTTACTTCTATGTAACCAACTCAATGTTACTCTAGAACACGTACTAGCGCTTTCCAACATATAATCAAAAACATCATATATTATATATGTATATATATATTTAGGCAAGAATAACTAAAATCATATATTTCGGAGCAATGGATTATAGGGTAACACAATTTTGGCCCATAGTGTAATTTTTCAAGATTGTGGTGAAGTAATCAATGTTGACTTCTGAGGCCCTTCTGTTCACCCATACATGCCCAAATAAAAAAAAATTAACTCTAGATTATTGAAATGAATTTTTATGTTGGCAATTTTGTGGTTCGACAATTCCAACTTTCTTGGAGGGACCTAAGTGCAAAAAGTAAAAACTTCAATCGTAACTCCAAATTGAAATCTGCTCGAATGTGATGGTACTCTTATACACCCAAGTTTTATTTTTGAAGTCCATAACATAGTATTTATCAATAAACATGCACACAAATATTTTGTAATCTTTTTCGATTTACCTTTCTTACTTCTATGTAACCAACTCTAAGTTACTGTAGAACACGTACTAGCGCTTTCCAGCATTTAAACAAAAAAAAATCATATGTTTTATATATCTATATTTAGGAAAGAATAACTAAAATCATATATTTCGGAGGAATGGATTATAGGGTAACACAATTTTGGCCCATAGTGTAATTTTTCAAGATTGTGGTGAAGTAATCAATGTTGATTTTTGAGGCCTTTCCGTTCACCCATACATGCCCAAATTGTAAAATTTAAAATCTATATTAATGAATTTAATTTTTATTTCGTCAATTTTGTGATTCGATAATTCCAATTTTCTTTGAGGGGACCTAAGTGCAAAACGTAAAAACTTCACTCGTAACTCCAAATTAAAATTCGTTTGAACGTGATGGTACCCTATATACCTAAGTTGTGTTTTCCATCTCCATAACATAGTATTTATTTATAAACATGCACAAAGATATATTTGTAATCTTTTCCGATTTACCTTTCTTACTTATATTTAACCAACTCTAAGTTACTCTAGAACATGTCTTAGTGCTTTCCGAAATTTCACCAGAAAAATAATATATTTTATATATCTATATTGAGGCAAGAATAAGAAAAATCATATATTTCAGAGCAATGGATTATAGGGTAACACAATTTTGGGCTATAATGTTAATTTTCAATATTGTGTAGAAGTAATCAATGTTGACTTTCGATGCCTTTTTCCGTTCACTCATACATGCCCAAATTGTAAAATCGCAACTGTAAATTGTTGAATTTAATTTTTTTATTTTGCCAGTTTCATGATTCGATAGTTCCAACTTTCTTGGAGGGACCTAAGTGCAAAAAGAAAAAACATCACTCGTAACTCCAAATTGAAATCTGCTTGAATGTGATGGTCCCCTATACATTTAAGTTATATTTTTCAAGTCCATAACATAGTATTTATTAATAAACCTGCACAAATATATATTTGTAATCTTTTCCAATTTACCTTTCTTACTTCTATTTAACCAACTCTAAGTTACTCTAGAACACGTACTAGCACTTTCCAACATTTAAAAAAAAATCATATATTTTTTACATCTATATTTAGGCAAGAATAAGAAAAATCATATATTTCAGAGCAATGGATTATAGGGTAACACAATGCTGGGCTATAGTGTAATTTTTCATTATTTTGTAGAAGTAATAATGTTGACTTTGGATAATACATGCCCTTCCGTTCACTAATAAATTATTGAATTAAAATTTTATTTTGCTAATTTCGTGATTCGATAATTCCAACTTTCTAGGAGGAATCTAAGTGCAAAAAGTAAAAACATCAATCGTAACTCCAAATTGAAATCCGCTTAAACGTGATGGTACCCTATACACCCAAGCTGTATTTTCCAAATCCATAACATAGTATTTATTAATAAACATGCATAAAGATATATTTGTAATCTTTTCTGATTCACCTTTCTTACTTCTATTTAACCAACTCTAAGTTACTCTAGAACATGTACTAGCGTTTTCCAACATTTTAACAGAAAAATAATATTATATATGTATTTATGCAAGAATAAGAAAGATCATATATTTCGGAGCAATGGATTATAGGGTAACACAAATTTGGGCTATAGTGTTATTTTTCAAGATCGTGTATAAGTATTCGTTGATTTTCGAGGCGCTTCTGTTCACCTATACATGCCCAAATTGCAAAATCGCAATTGTATATTATTGAATTAAATTTTGATGGTGCCAATTTTGTAGTTTGACGATTTCAACTTTCTTGGAGGGACCTAAGTGCAAAAAGTAAAAACTTCACTCGTAACTCCAAATTGGAATTTGCTCGAACGTGATGGTACCTTATACAACCAAGTTGTATTTTCCAAGCCCATAACATATTATTTATCGATAATTATGCACACGAATATATTTGTAATCTTTTCCGATTTACATTTCTTACTTCTATGTAAAAAAATCTAAGTTACTGTAGAACACGTACTAGCACTTTCCATCATTTAACCTAAAAAATTATAAATTATGTATACATATATATATATATATATAGAATAACAAAAATCATATATTTCGGAGCAATGGATTATAGGGTAACACAATTTTGAGCCATAGTGTAATTTTTTAAAATTGTGTAAAAGTAATCAATATTGACTTTCAAGGCAATTCTATTCACCCATACATGCCCAAATTGAAAATTTTTAACTCTATATTAATGAATTGAATTTTTATTTTGTCAATTTTGGGATTCGATAATTCAAACTTTCTTAGAGGGATCTAAGTGCAAAAAGTAAAAATTTTACTCGTAACTCCAAATTGAAATCCGTTATTTTTTTTCCCGTAAAAACCATCCAAAGATGGGGAAAATTATATTAGGCCTTCCCAAGCCGTGTAAAATAACAGAAATTGAAAAGAGGAACAGAAAATGAAGCCATTGGCTTAGTTGGAATTTACATGAGGGAGCTAAAGCTAATGAAGCAACATTGGATGGTATCCTATGTTGAAATCATAGGATCTTCTGTTGAAGCAACAGAAAATGAAGCAACATTGGCTTAGTTGGAATTTAAATTGAAATCCGTTAGAACCTGATGGTATCCTATACACCCAGGTTGAATTTTCCAAGTTCATAAAATAGTATTTATCAATAAACATGCACAAAGATATATTTGTAATCTTTTCCGATTTACCTTTCTTACTTCTATTTAACCAACTTTAAGTTACTCTAGAACATGTACTAGCGCTTTCCAACATTTTAACAAAAATATAATATATTTTATACATCTATATTTAAGCAATAATAACAAAAATCATGTATTTTGGTGTAATCGATTATATGGTAACACATTTTTGGTCCATTGTGTAATTTTCCAAAATTGTGTAGAAGTAATCAATGTTGACTTTCCCTTCCGTTCACCCATACATGCCCAAATTGCAAAATTGCAACTGTATATTAATAAAT
This sequence comes from Rubia yunnanensis, assembly GCA_037428765.1. Lineage (NCBI taxonomy): Eukaryota > Viridiplantae > Streptophyta > Magnoliopsida > Gentianales > Rubiaceae > Rubia > Rubia yunnanensis. Next base: position 68,484,637 of record CM075063.1, read on the forward strand.
TAAAATTTTATGTTGCCAATTTCGTTATTTGACAATTCCAAATTTCTGGGAGAGACATAAGTGCAAAAAGTAAAAACTTAACTCATAAATCCAAATTGAAATCTGCTCTAACGTGATGATACCCTATACACACAAGTTTTATTTTCCAAGCCCATAACATAGTATTTGTCAATAAACATGCACAAGAATATATTTGTAATTATTTTCCATTTACCTATTTTACTTCTATGTAAACAATTCTAAGTTACTCTATAACACGTACTAGCACTTTACAACATTTTAAAAAAATCATATATTTTTATATATCTGTATATAGACAAGAATAAAAAAAATTATATATTTCGGAGCGGTGGATTATAGGGCAACACAATTTTTCTGCCATAGTGTAAGTTTTAAAGATTATGTTGAATTAATCAATGTTGACTTTCGAGGCCCTTCCATTCACCCATACATGCCCAAATTTCCAAATTGCAACTCTATATTTTTGAATTGAGTTTATCCTTTTCCAATTTTGTGATTCGATAATTCCAAATATCTTGGAGGGATCTAAGTGCAAAAAGTAAAATTTTCACTCGGAACTACAAATTAAAATCTGCTCAAAAGTGATGGTACCTTGTACACCCAAGTTTTATTTTCCAAGTCCATAAATAGTATTTATCAATAAACATGCACAAAGATATATTTGTAATCTTTTTCGATTTATCTTTTTTACTTCTATAAAACCAATTCTAAGTTACTCTAGAACACGTACTAGCGCTTTCAAACATTTCATCAGAAAAATATTATATTTTATATATCTATATTTAGGCAAAAATAAAAATCATATATTTCAGAGCAGTGGATTATAGAGTAACACAATTTTGGGCTATAATGTAATTTTTCAATATTGTGTAGAAGCAATCAATGTCGACTTTCGATGCCCTTCCATTCACTCATACATGTCCAAATTGTAAAATCGCAACTGTATATTATTAAATTGAATTTTGATGTTGCCAATTTCGTGGTTCGACAATTCCAACTTTCTTGCATGGACGTAAGTGCAAAAAATAAAAACTTCAATCGTAACTCCAAACTGAAATCTACTCGAACGTGATGGTACCTTATACACCCAAGTTGTATTTTCCCAGCCCATAACAGAGTATTTATCGATAAACATGCCCACAAATATATTTTTAATCTTTTCTGATTTACCTTTCTTACTTTTGTGTAACCAATATAAGTTACTCTAGAATATGTACTAGCGCTTTTCAAAATTTAACAAATTAATCAAATATTGTATATATCTATATTTGGGCAAGAATAACTAAAATCATATATTTCAGAGCAATGGATTATAGGGTAACACAATTTTGGCCCATAGTATAATTTTTCAAGATTGTGGTGAGTAATCAATATTGACTTTCGAAGCCCTTCCGTTCACCTATACATGCCCAAATTGAAAATTTTCAACTCTATATTATTGAATTAAATTTTTATTTTGCCAATTTTGTGATTCGATAATTCCAACTTTCTTGGAGGGATCTAAGTGCAAAAAGTAAAAACTTCACTCGTAACTCAAAATTGAAATCCGTTTGAACGTGATGGTATACTATACACCCAAGTTGTATTTTTTAAGTCCATAACATAGTATTTATCAATAAACATGCACAAATATATATTTGTAATATTTTCTGATTTATCTTTCTTACTTGTATTAAACCAACTCTATGTTAATCTAGAACACATCCTAGCGCTTCATAAAATTTCAACAGAAAAATAATATACTATATATATATATATATATATATATTTAGGCAAGAATAAGAAAAATTATATATTTTGGAGAAATGGATTATAGAACACAATTTTGGGCTATAGTGTAATTTTTCAAGATTGTGTTGAAGTAATCAATGTTGACTTTTCAAACCCTTCCGTTCACCCATATATGCCCAAATTGCAAAATCGCAACTTTATATTATTGAATTGAATTTTTATGTTGCTAATTTCGTAGTTCGACAATTCCAATTTTCTTGGAGAAACTTAAGTGGAAAAAGTAAAAACTTTACTCATAACTACAAATTGAAATCTGCTCGAACGTGATGGTACCTTATACACCCAAGTTGTATTTTCCAATTCCATAACATAGTATTTATCGATAAACATGCACAAGAATATATTTGTAATTTTTTCCGATTTACCTTTCTTACTTCTATGTAACTAACTCTAAGTTACTCTAGAACACGTACTAGTGCTTTCCAACAATTAAGCTAAAAAATCATAATTTTTTATATATCTATATTTAGGCAAGAATAAGAAAAATCATATATTTCGGAGCAATGGATTATAGGATAACACAATTTTGGGTTATAGTGTATTTTTTAAAGATTGTGTAGAAGTAATCAATGTAGACTTTCGAGTCCCTTCCGTTCACCCATGCATGCCCAAATTGCAAAATTGCAACTGTATATTATTGAATTTAATTTTGATGTTGCCAATTTTGTGGTTCGACAATTTCAACTTTCTTGGAGGAACCTAAGTGCAAAAATTAAAAACTTCAATCGTAACTCCAAATTGAAATTTGCTCGAACGTGACGGTACCTTATACCTTTTATTTTCCAAGCCTATAACATAGTATTTATCGATAAAAATGCACACGAATATATTTGTAATCTTTTTCGATTTACCTTTCTCACTTCTATGTAACCAATCTAAGTTACTCTAGAACATGTACTAGCACTTTCCAACATTTTAAAAAAATATCAAATATTTTATACATCTATATTTAGGCAAGAATAACTAAAATCATATATTTTGGAGAAATTGATTATAAGGTAACACAATTTTGGCCCATAATGTAATTTTTCAAGATTGTGGTGAAATAATCAATATTGACTTTCGAGGTCCTTCCGTTCACTCATACATGCCCAAATTGTGAAATTTCAACTCTATATTATTGAATTTAATTTTTATTTTGCCAATTTCGTGATTCGATAATTCCAACTTTCTTGGAGGGACCTAAGTGCAAAAAGTAAAAACTTCACTTGGAACTCCAAACTGAAATTCGCTCGAACGTGATGGTACCCTATATACCCAAATTGTTTTTTCTAAGCCTATAACACAGTATTTATCAATAAACATGCACAAAGATATATTTGTAATCTTTTTCGATTTATCTTTCTTACTTTTATTTAACCAACTATAAATTACTCTGGAACATGTACTAGCGTTTTCAACCATTTTACCAAAAATATAATATATTTTATACATCTATATTTAGGCAAGAATAAAAAAATCATATATTTTGGAGCAATAGATTATAGGATAACACAATTTTGGGCCATAGTGTAATTTTTCTAGATTGTGTAGAAGTAATCAATGTTGACTTTCGAGGCCCTTCCGTTCACCCAAACATGCCCAAATTGCAAAATTTCAACTCTATATTATGGAATTGAAATTTTATTTTTCCAATATCGTGATTCAATGATTCCAACTTTCTTGGAGGGATCTAAGTGCAAAAAGTAAATACTTCACTCGTTACTCCTAATTGAAATCCGCTCGAACGTGATGGTACCCTATACACCCAAGTTGTATTTTCCAAGTCCATAACGTAGTATTTATCAATAAACATACACAAAGATATATTTGTAATCTTTTTAGATTTATCTTTCTTACTTTTATTTAACCAACTCTAGAACATGTACTAGCGTTTTTCAATATTTTACCTAAAATATAATATATTTTATATATCCATATTTAGGCAAGAATAACAAAAATAATTTATTTCGGAGCAATGGATAATAGGGTAACACAATTTTGGGCTAAAGTGTAATTTTTCAAGATTGTGTAGAAGTAATCAATGTTGACTTTCGAGGCCCTTCTGTTCACCCATATATGCCCAAATTCCAAAATCGCAACTGTGTATTATTGAATTGAATTTTGATGTTGCCAATAACGTGGTTCGACAATTCCAACTATCTTGGAGGGATCTGTGTGCAAAAAGTAAAATTTTAACTCGTAACTCCAAATTGAAATATGCTCGAACGTGATGGTACCTTATACACCCAAGTTGTATTTTTCAACTCCATAACATACTATTTATCGATGAACATGCACACAAATCTATTCGTAATATTTTCCGGTTAACCTTTCTTACTTCTATGTAACCAACTCTAAGTTATTCTAGAACACATACTATTACTTTCCAACATTTAACCAAACAAATCATATATTTTATGTATCTATATCTAGGCAATAATAACTAAAATCATATATTTTGGAGCACTGGATTATAGGGTAACACAATTTTGGGCTATAGTGTAATTTTTCAAGATTGTGTTGAATTAATCAATGTTGACTTTCGAGGCCCTTCCGTTCACCCATACGTTCCCAAATTGAAAATTTTCAACTCTATATTATTGAATTTAATTTTTATTTTTCCAATTTCATGATTCAACAATTTAAATTTTCTTGGAGAAGTGCAAAAAGTATAAAACTTAACTCGTAACAACAAATTGAAATCCTCTTGAACGTGATGGTACCCTATACACCTAAGTTGTATTTTCCAAGTCCATAACATAGTATTTATAAATAAACATGCACAAAGATATATTTGTAATCTTTTTTAATTTACCTTTCTTACTTATGTTTAACCGACTCTAAATTACTCTAGAACATGTATTAGCATTTTCCAACATTTCAACAGTAAAATAATATATTTTATATATCAATATTTAGGCAAGAATAAGGAAAATCATATATTTCGAAGCAAGAGATTACAGGGTAACACAATTTTGGGCTACAGTGTAATTTTTCAAGATTGTGTAGAAGTAATCAATGTTGACTTTCGAGGCCCTTCCATTCATCCATACATGCCCAAATTGCAAAAGGGCAACTGTATATTATTGAATTGAATTTTGATGTTACCAATTTTGTGGTTCGACAATTCCAACTTTTTTGAAGGGACCGAAGTGCAAAAAGTAAAAACTTCACTCGTAATTCCAAATTGAAATCTGCTCAAACGTGATGGTACCTTATACACCCAAGTTGTATTTTCCAAGCCCATAACATAGTATTTATCGATAAACATGCACAAAGATATATTTGTAATATTTTCTTATTTACCTTTCTTACTTTTATTTAACCAACTCTAAGTTACTTTTGAACATGTACTAGCTTTTTCCATCATTTCACCAAAAAAAAAATATTTTATATATCTATGTTTAGGAAAGAATAACTAAAATCATATATTATGGAGCAATGAATTATAAGGTAACACAATTTCGGCCCATAGTTTAATTTTTCAAAATTGTGTAGAAGTAATCAATGTTGACTTTCGAGGCAGTTCCGTTCACCCATACATGCCCAAATTGCAAATTTTCAAATCTATATTATCCAATTGAATTTTTTATTTTTCCAATTTTGTGATACGATTATTCCAACTTTCTTGGAGGGACCTAAGTGCAAAGAGTAAAAAAATTCACTCGTAACTCCAAATTGAAATACGTTCGAACGTGATGGTACCCTATACACCAAAGTTGTATTTTCCAAGTCCATAACATAATATTTATCAATAAACATGCACAAAGATATATTTGTAATCTTTTCTGATTTACCTTTCTTATTTCTATTTTACCAACTCTAAGTTACTCTAAAACATGTACTAGCTTTTTCCAGCATTTCACTAGAAAAATAATATATTTTATGTATATTTATTTAGGCAAGAATCTTATATTTCGGAGCAATGGATTATAGGGTAACACAATTTTGGGTTATAGTGTAATTTTTCAAGATTGTGTAGAAGTAATCAATGTTGACTTTCGAGGCCCTTCTGTTCACCCATAGATGCCCAGATTAAAATATCGCAACTTTATATTATTCAATTTAATTTTGATGTTGCCAATTTCGTGGTTCGACAATTCTAACTTTCTTGGAAGGATCTAAGTGCAAAAAGTAAAAACTTCACTCGTAGCTTTAAATTGAAATCTGCTCGAACGTGATGGTACCTTACACACCCAAGTTGTATTTTTCAAGCTTATAACATAGTAACCAATAAATATGCACAAGAATATATTTTTAATCTTTTTCGATTTACCTTTCTTATTTCTATGTAACCAACTCTAAATTACTCTAGAACACGTACTAGCGCTTTCCTATATTTAACCAAAAAAATCATATATTTTATATGTCTACATTTAGGCAAGAATAAAAAAAATCATATATTTCGGAGCAATATTATAGGGTAACACAAGTTTGAGCCATAGTGTAATTTTTCAAGATTGTGTTGAAGTAATCAATGTTGACTTTCGAGGCCCTTCCGTTCAACGATACATACCCGAATTGCAAAATTTCAACTCTACAGTATTGAATTGAATTTTATTTTTCCAATTTACCGATTCGTTAATTCCTATTTTCTTGGAGGGACCTATGTGCAAAAAATAAAAACTTCACTTGTAACTCCAAATTGAAATCCGCTCAAACGTGATGGTACCCTATACACCCAAGTTGTAATTTCCAAGTCCATAACATTGTATTTATCAATAAACATGCACAAAGATATATTTGTAATCTTTTCCGATTTACCTTTCTTACTTCTATTTAACCAAGTCTATGTTACTCTTGAGCATTTACTAGCGCTTTCCAACATTTCACCAGAGAAATAATATATTTTATATATCTATATTTAGGAAATTATACGAGAAATCATATATTTTGGAGCAATGAATTGTAGGGTATAGATCATATTTTTCAATTTTCTTATGTTTTTCGGCATATCCTTCGTCAGTTCCTTGTAAAACTCTATGGTTCTCATGCCCCCCCGTAAAAACACCTAATGATGATTGAACCGACAAATCTCAAACTTGTAGGCTCTCCGTGACAAACCGGCTATGGTACTCCACGAGGCTTTCATCGCTTCGTTGTGCTATATAGTTGAGATCTGCAATCTTTCTAGTGAACTTCTTCTTTTGGTAAAAACGTCCCAAAAATAAATCTGACAGCTGTGCCAAAGACTTGATACTTCCGTGTGAAAGGTCTTCGTACCACGTAATCGTAGTGCCTGATAGAAAGATTGGTAACTCTTTGCTAACTAGTTCTATGTCTGCATCCCAGAATCTCATATTGTTTCTATATGAATGTAAGAACTCTTTTGGATCCGTGGTACCATCATAAACTTTAACGTGCAGAGGAAGCTTGAAATCTTTAGGCATCTGGAAGTCTGGTAAATGTGGTACGAGAGGCAACTTATCCATGTTATCTTCGACGACAATGTCATGTAGCTCTTCCTCATAGCAGAGACGTTTGCATTCTTGATTTGCCCTTTTCTCTGGTCTCAAGAGTTTTGGCCTCAGAGTCTTCAAGAAATGATCGTACATATCCTCCCTGTTCACCTCTAAGAATGTTGCGAACGCTCACTTTTCCTTATCACAGTTTGGAGAATTTGCCTCCTCTTCTTCCTCATTTGTTTCTTCTTTACTACATCCTTTCTCTACTAGGTGAGTGATGTTGGTGGTGGTGTGTTCCTTCATTTTGTCCCAGCATTTGTTCTTGTGACTAATGGTTGTGGCTTTTTGCATTACTAGTGAATGCCATTGTTTACCTGAGCAGCCTAATAATGAAAGGAAAAAAAATTGCACTCCCCACAGACGGTGCCAAATGATGTGGTAGCCTGTCCAGTCAGCCTCTTCTCAGTTCACTTGCTTCGATTCGTTTACCTACAAATGTGGTCTCAAAAGTGATTATGGGAGAGCGACTCCGACGATCAAGTAAGTCCTTTCTTCAAGAAATGGAATTTTTCTATATTATACCGCTTACCTTAGCTCCTACAGAGCTTGTTGTATTTATAGGTTCATTCCCTTTGCCTTTCCCTGTTCTTAGGACTTTGAGATCATGGTCACACCACTTCTCCCATGTTCCTCGGCCGTGGCCTTTGCATTTGTTGCGTGTCCCATTTCCCCCAGCCCATGTTCTTTGCCATGAGTTGTGATTCCTGTGTTTATTGCGCCTGTGTGTTCGTTGTTTTAAATCAAAGCATGGCAGGATAATGATGGGATGGGCTTAGTGACTCTTAGCTCTTTGATTGCTGGGCCACACCTACACCATATATCATTAGTCAACACCGGTTTTGGATACTAATGCCTTTGTAACTATGTTTCAACACCCATATACTTAGGCACCAGTAGTCTGGGGCTCGATATACCGATGCCTATGTAACAAAATGCCGGTGCATAGGGAGGTGTCTACAATAGTGAGCGTATCCAACTAACGGTAGTTAATACACACTCTCCACCCGTTTTGTACATGAGAGGGGACCAACTCTCACTCTTGGTTTTTTTACAACTGTCATACCACTTTTCTTAGGCACGACTTGGGTGTGGCCTACCCACTTGCTATTGGAGATGTTGTAAATCATCCCAGCTTGAAGTAACTTAATAATTGCACAATTCACTACCTCCATCATCGACGGGTTTAGCCAAAGTGTGGATTGCCTCACCGGTTTGGCCCCATCATTTAACAAGATACGATGCATACAAGTGGAGGGACTAATTCCCTTGATATCGGTAATAGTCCATCCGATTTCCTCCTTATAGCTTCTAAGAACCCCCATCAACCCCCTCTCTTGTTCCTTAGTGAGTTTACTCAACATTGTATCTGGCAAAGTGTCTCCTTCACCAAGAAATGGATATTTCAAATTCTCTGGTAATGGTTTAAATTCCACTACCAATGCCTCCTCAAGAGATGTGGGATTACCATATCCTAAGGTGCACTGAGAACTTCATAAGGTAGGTCAAGATGTAGCTTCTTAATAAATTGATATTTTCTAAAGTCTCAAGTAAATCTACCCTCAAAGAATAATCATGCAATTCATTCACATCAAGACTATTTTCCAAAGTTATTTTCAAACAATCCATGCCATGAACCATAAACACTTCTTGCACATAATTATCAACAATATCAATTGCATGGCAAGAATGACCCTCATTAGGGAATTTCATGGCATCATAAATGTTAAAGTTCACAATTTTTCCATTAAATTACATGGTCAAGCATCCACAATGCACATCGATTTTAGTTCTAGATGTTTTCAAAAATGGCCTCCCTAACAAGATAGGGGCAACACATTTACCATTTTCCATATCTAGAACATAAAACTTGGCAGGGAAAATCAATTTATCCACTTAGACCAATACATCATCCCCAATTCCCCTAGGGTAGGTATTATAGCGGTCTCCCAATTGGATCACTACCCCAGTTTCATGCAATTTGCCAAGATCTAAGGATTCATATAAGGAATATGTAATCACACTAATTGATGCTTATAGATCTAACATGGAATTTTAAAAATTCTTACCACCTATGATACAAGGAATGGGAAACATGCTGGGATCATCACATTTAGAGTGAAGTTTCTTTTGGAAAAGAGACGACACTTGACCACCAATTTTTATCTTCTCACTATTTTCCAATATTTTATTTCTCCTAGGGGTACATAATTCTTTGAGTAATTTAGAAAACCAAGGTACTTGATAAATGGCATAAGAAAGGGGAATATTTATCTCACACTTGCAGAAGGCTTCAAAAAGAGCTTTGCTCTCATCCTTGCAATTCTTATCCCTTAAAGCTGTCGGAAAGGGTGGTGGTAGAAGGATTTTCTCTATTTATTGCTTCTCTCATGGTTGAGTGGACACCTCCTCGACCTCTTTGTCCTTCACCACAAGCTCATTTTATATCTCCTTCCCAATCTTCATAATTTTCTCGGGCTCCTTGATCTCTTTCCCACTTCTCAATGAGATGGTGCTAGCATTTGGAAGTCAGGGATTTAACTTTGATTGTGATGGAAGTTTCTGAGAATCCCTAGTTTCCAATTGGACCAGGGATGATGTAATTTGGCTAACTTGTGTCTCAAAGTTATTGAACCTAGAGGAGGTTCGGTCTTCCAAGTTTTTGACCATATTGGTTACAGCATGCATGAGCTCTTCATACTCATACCTTGGTTTTCCTTCTCGAGGGTAAGATAACCCCTCATCCTTCGAGTAGGATTATTGTGGAGACTGACTGTACCATTGAATTCCTTGGTATTGGGCTTGTCCCCCTTGACAATTCGGATGATAAACACCTTGGCCACCTTGATAGCCACCTTGGGGGTTTGATTGGCCGACTTGATCATATCTCCACCTTAAGTTTAGATAATTTCTCCACCTAGGATTGTAAGTCTTAGAGTATGGATCATATTTATTGTCATTTTCTTGTACCTTTTGGAAACATTGACCACCTTGGTAGCCTATATTCCCTTGGAAACCTTGGCCTTGTTCCCCTTGATAGCCCATTTCCTTGGCTGCCTCAAACTATTCATCTTGGATCTGTGGGCATGCATCGGTGGGATGTTCCACCGAACACACCCCACAAGCCTTGACTTGATGCAATCTCCCCTTCATTAACTCCTTTATAATGTTTTCCTCAATGATCAGACGTGATTTTGATGTTTTCTTAGTACAATTAACACCCATTTTTAGCTTTTTTTTTGGTGTTTAGTTAGATTATTAGTTTTTGTTTTTTAAAATAGGTGTTTTGAATCACCCTGTGTAGTTATTTGCCCTCATTTTCCTAGTTTTCTAAGCATGTGGTGTCTTAAGTCTTCTACCTTTATGATTTGGTCGATTCATATATGTTTTGTGAACTAATTTGGAGGCCATCATGAAGCAGGCCATTCGCAAGGATTGTGAAAGATTGAAAAGGCCATTCACAAGAATGATAGAAGAAGGAAGGCCACTTACAAAGTGGTAGAAGATAAAGCAAATAAGGAAAGCAAAGTAGAGGGTGAAGAATGATCTAAGTTTTGAAGTCAAGTTCAGAGAATGATCCGAGATGAATTGGTGTCCGTGGATAGTATCATTGGATTCATATTTGGGAGTACTATAAAAAGGACTATAATAACTCCCAAAACGGATCACCGGTTCACCAAGAGGAAGCAAAACAAAAAGGAAAAAGAGCTGGAATGCTCTATGATGTGACCCTGGCTACTCGCGACAGAAGATTTACTGGTAGTTGTTTTTTTGCTACTTTACCATCGTGGGATGCGAGGAAATTCTTGCGTGTTGCGGAAATTACTCTGCAACTTGATTTTTACTCCCTTTTTTCTTGTACTATAAATAGCACTTCATCCACTCATTCCTTAGCTCTCTTGGCTCGACTTGGGGCTCCAAAACCATGGTTTTTACCAATCTCTTTCAATTTTCTTCGTTTTTCTTTTTAAGTTTTTGTTCCATATCTATGGTAGTTTTAGTCTTGGGAGCAATTGATTGGAGCTTCATTTCCATTGTCTTGAGAACTCTAGTATCTATTTAATGCATTGACTAGTATGCATTTATAGAGCTTTATGTTATTTGATGATATGAAATGCTTGTATCATAATTTGTTAGGAATTCATGAAAGTAGCTATTTTCTCCTCTTTTTACATAGAATCCAAGAAAATGGTTTTGAGCTTTTAATTTGATTTATGATGTTATAATTTCTAGATGAATATGATAATGTTGAATTCTTTGTCATGTTTATCCTAATGTAGCAAGTAGGAGAAGTCATTGAATGTTGAAGTTCTTGATTATTCCTAGTAAATGCATGAATTGGTTCAATGCTTAGAAATTTGGTTTAATATTTATAAGTGTTACCAAGCTTGTTGATTCTTCATACATAATGTCATTAATGGGATTTCTTTAGGCATTTCTCAATTAAAGAGGTCATTAGTGAGGTTTACAAAAGATGTCGAAATCACTCTTGTAAACTATATAAAAAAAAGAATGGAAGGTTCATCTTCACATTAAGTAGTCAAGGTAGTGAATATGTTGTGGATTCAAGGATATATAAGAGGCTCGGAAGGGGAAATCAATTGCGTCCAAGGTCCCGTATTTTGCGTTTAATCAAATCTTTGTAGTTTGTTGCATAATTAACTTAATCTCTTGTTTATGATATTTGCTTTGTATTTTTAAATTATTAACTTAGAAAACCCAAACCAAACCCCCCCTTTTAAGTGCTAACGGGGAAGAGGCATACATTTTTAAGGATTTGGGCATATTTGTGTGAATATTAGTTACTTGTTTTTACTTGACTTTAATTTATGTTTTTTTTTGTGTTTGGAGACGTATTGCCTTTGTCTTGGTTTATTGTACTAATTCGCCTCCCCACAGGGTTGTCAATTTTAGCTAATAAACCCGGGAGATATGTTGGATCAAAGATAAAGAGATTTGTATTCTTCTTTCGAACCTACTACTAAGCTACCTACAGGGTAGATAGTGGCAAGACCTGAATCGTCCACAGAGATGCTAGGTATCTAAAAGTTAACTACACACAGCCACGACCAGGTCATTAATCTAGTCGTGTATTAGGAATAGCTTATATTGAAAGAAAGGTTTTTGGGGTGTTTTTATCTAACAACTACTAGCATGCAAAATCACAGAAGAGTAAAACTATACATTACTAGCAATTGGGGAATATTTTCTTAACTTGACCGGTGATATTATTTGATTCTTGATTCAATCACATTTAAGACATAGAAACTTATCCTAGTGATTATGCCACATTGTGTGGTAGATGGTCAACACTACCCCATACGTAGGGTGTGACCTGCCTTTCCCCGGGGTCTAGAATTGTTGCTAATTGATGCGTGTGGAGGCAGTGTTGTCTATACATAGAAATTTATAGTTATGCACCCTGATCTCACTGCTATGCTACCAAGAGAGTAGTTAGCGGCAAGCCATGGGTTTGTCCACAGAGATGCTAGGTCTAATGTACCAACCCAAAACACAACCTTGTATGGGTCATCAATCTATATGAGTGAAAGGAATAACTAGTAAAGCAAACATGCAGAGGGGGGGGGGGGGGTTTTGGATTTTCAATCTAACAACTACAAAACATGCAAAGTAAAAACACAACTACAATATTAGCTAAGCACTTAGAGAAATCATTGAGTAACTTGGTCAATCTAATGCTTCTAATCTTGATTCTTTCACGTAAAGATCTAAACAAACCTAATAGAGTGTCCATAACACATGGTGTGGCCGATGACATACACTTCTCTATCTCTGTCACGATGGGTGCTCTCACAACCCTTCATCAACACTGCCATCGTAATAAGGGGAGTACAACAAGGTTCAACCGTTATTGTAGGTCTGATTCTCCTCCGTGCGATTACGTCCTAGGTTTCCACCACAAATACAACTACTCCCCTCGGGTCCTGTCAATTAGATACAAGGGTCGTAGCCACCTGATCTGTGATACTAGGATTTCTTGTAACCCTAGCTAGGTACTATTAAGTTATCTCTACCCAGAACCTCTCGGACAACTTTACAAAGTCAGCTATTATTAGTGTGATGGTAAGTGGATCAGGGTGACATTGAATCTCCCGTGCACACACTCACACAGACTCATTCCCCTCCACCCATGCAAACATCCAGGTTTCTCTTCCCAAGGGGGCATTGATATTTGCACCTAGCACAAACACAATCCAAAGTGTGTGCCTATGTGCGGTGTAATACTCATGCATTCAAACTCAAAAGCAAATCACAATAATATCATGAACATAAAATTAGAATGAACTATAGAATCTCAAAAGCTAAATATTAAACCAAGTCACTACAATTATCCCCAAGCTATGGAAACTACTCCCTTGACATGGAATTCAAATCTTTATTTGAATTCCACATCTTAGGATCAAAGCAAAATAAAAGATGAAAAAATAAAGTTTCCTAGGGAGAGAATCTCTTCTATCATCTTCTAACTATGAAAAATGAATCTAAGATCTTTAAACCTAGTAGACTTTCTATATATAGTAGTAGGAGATTGGAACTTGATGTGCCTATTTTATACGGTTATATTAGGAATTTCAGGATTCACTTTTGTATGCTTTTTTGCTCTAAATGTGGCATTTTGCCTTGAAATTCTCTATGGAGAGTAAAAAGAGACTTTTACGTTTTTATTACTTTTCAAAAGGATTTTGTGTGACAAGGCAATTTGTTTGAAGACTTTAAAGACTTTGAAGACTTTGAAAAATACCTTTGAAGATTTAAAGATTTAAAGACATGTATTTGAGCTTTTGAATACCTGAAGAATAGAAGAAAAGTGAAGTGAAGAGGAGGACATGAAACAAAAAGAAGAAAGAAATCAAGATGCTGGAACTGGGCTCCATCGCAAGTCACGACGAACCCGTCGAACTCGTGACAGACGTATGGCCCAAAATCTTTCTTGCTTTTTTGTACTATAAATACTCACCTTATCCTCTCCTCTTCAGAAACTCTTCTTCCTGTGATTGTTCTGGGTTAAAACCCTAGTTTTACTCTTCTTTCTTTTCTTAGTTTTTGTAGGTTAATCATGTCTTTTAATTATCTAGCTTAGTTTGATCTTGGGAGCAATGGATTGAAGCTTCCATATCTATGTAGTAAGAACAATATCTATCTATTTAGTGCTTTTGCTATTGTGCATTTATTGAGCTTTGAATGTTAATTTTTAATGACATTGATGTTGTTGGAAGCTTGAGTATATGAATTGCTTGTATGATTACTTGTTAGGGTTAGGAGAAAGTAGCTAATTTTCCCCTCTTTTAATGTGGAATCCAAGAGAATGAGTTAAAGCTTCTTAATGACGTTGATATGTTGATAATTGCTAGATGAGTGTGATGATGTTGAAGTCGTTGTCATGTTTGTTTTAGGTAGAAAATGAGAGAAGTCAATGAGTGTCGATCGTTCTTGGCTAATCTTGTGTAAATGTACGAATTGGTTAAATGCTTAGACACAGTGTAGTGTTTATAAGTGTTGCCAAGCTTGTTGATTCATCGTGCTCAATGCCACCAATGGGATACTCTTAGTCGTGTTTTGACTAAGGGAGTCATTGGTGTGGTTTGACAAGAGATGTCGAATTCACTCTTGCAAACTACTCTCTAAGAAGGATGGAAGATTTATCTTCACAACAAGTAGTGGAAGTATTGAATAGATTGTTTCACTCATTCTTGAAGCCTTTGTTATGTAGCATTCATGTGTTCTTAATGCTATTTTTCCTTCATTTATGCCATGTGTTGTTTGAGAATAGGAAGTGTTTGCATGATTGAAGTGTTAGGGTGTTAGGAAAGTGACGAATTCCTTAGCTCCTTTGCATAAACATCTAAGAACATGGACTTAGAACTTCTTGTGCATAATGTGTTGTGACTCTTGCTACATAAGTATGTTAATGTGGATTGTTTTCATATTTATCCAATAGATGCAATGAAAGGTTGAACCTTTAATGTGGTTTGTTCTAGCTTTAGCCTAATGAATGCTATGTTTGGTTAAATGGCTATGTATTTGGTAGAAGGCTTGTTGTTATCAAATCTATGGTCCTTCGCATATAATGCCATTGATGAAAAACCTCTATGTTGTTGTTTGCCTAGAGTGATTGTAACCGAGGTTTGCAAATGGTCGTTGTTTATCTTTGCAAATTACTATTAAGAAGGAATGAATGTTGATCTTTCATTGGCATTACCCATAGGTAACAATTGTGATAGAATGAGTGAATGGTTCAATAATCTACATTTGGTTTGGAAGTGGATGTCGATTGCCCCCAATGATTTGTCTTTTGTAGTTTTAAACCCCTTTTTCTTAGTTTGTTTGATGATTAGCATAGTTACTTAACTTTTCTAGTTGTGGTGTCTTTTATTTTCACAATTTAGGAAAACCAACCAACCAAAACCCCCCATTTTACATGCTTTTATATGTATATATATATCTCCACTTCTAGCATAATAGCAACCTTTTATATTTAAACGCTTAAGAAAATCCCTCTTCTTTGTGGACGACCTTGACTTTCCGCTATCTACTTAGTTGTAGATAGTAAGCATTTAAGGTTTATAAATATTAACTTTGAGAGGTACGACGATGACCTCCTAAATTTTGGCGCTGTTGCCTGGGAAGAGGCATTTATTTTTAAGGGTATAGGTGTATTTGTTTGCATATTAGCTAGTTGTTTTTATTTTCCATTCCTTGGTGGTTGTTTTTGTTCGGAGTAGGTATTGCTTGAGTTCTTGGTAAATATTTATCGAGAATCCTTGCAATATGATTTTGGACTTTTGAAAATTTTTAAAAATAAAATAATGGAACGTCTCACCTTGAGGGAATTCATGATGAGAAGAGAGGCTTAACAAGCAAGGTTTTGTAGGATGTGTCATTCCGACCATACTACCGAGTATTGTTATTTGTTGTGGGAAGAGTACTATGAGGGAGAAAGAACCTTTGGTTTCCAAAACCAAGGGTATTATGAAGAGTGCTACCAAGAGGTAGGAGATGTTGGTTGTCAAGGGCAAGAAGCTCAAGAATGGTATCCATACCACAATCCTACAATCCGGAATGGAGTGGTAATCTGGATTGATGGTATGAGAATGAGCCGGAAAACCAACAATACGAGCAAAATAGTTGGCCATCACCACCTTATACCATATACCCCAAAACCAAGCCCAACAATGAAGTTCAATTTTTACATGTGAGGAAGTCATGAATACAATAAAAAACTCGAACAACTTTACTAGTGAAGAACCGGATACCCGGCTCTCCTCTAGTGATGAGGCTATTGAGAGGCATGCAAGGAGTATATTAGAAGCACTGGCCCAATTGGAAGCTCGTGATTCCAAAAATACACCATCCCAAATCGAACTCGAGGATTCGGTGAGTGAGATCACCATAGGAAATGATCTTGAGTTTGAAGGGGATTAGGAGTTGGTTGTTGAGGATGATAAAAAGGAGGAAGAGGTGATTGTGCTACATTCATTAGCATCGTCATCCCTGTCCCTACCTATTGAACTAACTCCACCATTTTACAAAGTTTTGAGGGAGATAAGAGAGGAGCCAAAAGACAATCCCAAGCCTCCTAACCACCCAACTCCCTTTAAACCATCTCTACCTTAACAAAACTTTCCTCTTGCAAATTTTGTACCCCCACCTCTCTACTTTTGGATACTCATGGTGAAGGGGTTCAATCCTTCACCATATGGATAACATTAGGGTCATTCCAATGACCTTAAATATACAGAGCTTTGTCGTGCTGGCGACGTAAATAAATTCAGCCTTTATTTTGATTTTTGTTGTTTAGTTTTTGTTATTTTGTCGTGTTCTTTTTACGGTGTGTTTTTCTGTGATTTTGTATCAAAGTTAAGTGCATTGCATTAGAGGAGATAAAGGAATGAGATCCATGAGAAAGGGAAGAAAGCTTAGAATGTTGGTAAGAAAAGATTGAATTCTTTCTAATTGTTGGAAAATCCTGCCTCGCACCTCGCAACGGTCCGTCGCGACTCGCGGCTCAGAAATATTTTGCTAAAATTCAGCTCCAGGGCCTCCACTTTTTGCGAGTTGCGATGAACCGTCGTGAGTCACGACCAATGGGTCCTCGAGACATCAGCCCCTCGAGACCTCGACTCGAGCCGAACCCAAAAAGCCATCAGCCCCTCGAGACCAGCCCTTCAAGCCATCAACCCCTTGAGACCAGCCCTTCGAGAAATCATCCCCTCGAGACCTTGGGTCCTCGAGGATGCAAGCCCTCGACTCTAGCTAAAGCCCTTGAGACATCATCCCCTCGAGACCTTGGGTCCTCGAGGCCACAAGCCCTCGACTCGAGCTGAAGCTCTGAGACATCATCCCCTCGAGACCTCGGGTCCTCGAGGCTGCAAGCTCTCAACTAGAGCCAAACCCAAAAGTCCATCATCTCCCAAGACATCACCCTCTCGAGACCTCGGGTCCTCTAGGCTAGAAGCTCTCGAGACCAGTGAAGCCTTTTAACCCCTCGAGAACCACTTGCCTCTCGAGCCTCTCGAAACCAGCCCCTCGAGACGTCATCTTTCATCCTCGAGCCCAGCCATACCTGAGCCCCTCAATACTAAATATTTCATCCTCAAGACTAGTCAGACTCAAGCCCTCCCTACCTGTTGTAAGTTGCGACGATGCATCGCGAGTTGCAATTAATGCTATCACGAGTCACGATGAAAAAATCAACTTTTCAACTGTGCTTAAACACTGCATAATCCTTCCTTCTTCTCCACCAAATACTCCCAAGAACCACCACACCTCCACTCATTTCTCCACCATGTTACATATATTGACATATGAAGATTCTTGCATCTTTATAGTATCTTTGTTGATTGTAGTATGCCGACTACATCATTGTGACTACAATTGCTATATTCTATAATGATGCTTGGATATGTGTCGATATATTTTGGATATTTTTATTGGACAATCTTATATTAGTGATTGCATGATGGATTGGTTGTTCTTTAAGAATACTATGGTTATTATCTCTTGATGCTAAACCTATTATTACAAATCCTCATGTACTTGTGAGTTTAATGTTATTCTCTGTGGTGTTAGTCTTGATCAAACGGTGCCAAGGAGACAAATATTTTCCTTGAGGGGTGAGTTCTTCTACGGCACTTTTGCTCCCCCTCTTGGCTCCGAAACCAATTTTGGGACCGATTCTATACAATTACATTGGGTGTTACTACGTTGAGTTTTACATTGAGGTCAATGTAATGTTTTAAGTGCGGGGAGGGGTTAGAGGACTCAAATGCATGCTAGCTTCATTTGGAATGTTTTTTGCTACTTTTGATTGGAAATACATGAGAAAAAGAAATAAAAATTGAAAATTTTGAAAAAAATAGAAAATGAAAAAGGGAAAGAAAAGAAAACCCGTGAAGTTGAAAACCCGAGAGGGCAATTTAGGCAACATTGGGGGCCCAGATTGGTCAAAAACCCGAAAGGGAAACCTAGGAAAAAATGAGAAGCCAAATGTGTGGAAAAAGGTGAGATGTGAGCGAAAGAAACATGATGTGTGGCTAGGATGAAAACCCGAAAGGGCTCCTAGGAAAAATGAGAGAAAGAGAGAAAAAAAGGAAAAATTCTATGATTTCACTAATTTGCCGGTGTTGGAGTCATAAGGTTGTGGTTGTCATATGGATGGATCGGGTAGCTCAACATCTTGAACCTCTTGGGATTGGGTAACTTAGTGGGTTGAAAAACGAAGTATGGTTATGAAATTCTTGATTCTTTTATGCTTTGTTTTAGTTGATATATTGGCATGAGGTGAAGTATGTGTTTGAACCTCCTATATGGTTTTGACTTCTTTTTGTGTCATTGGATTTTGGTGTATATATTGTTATGAAGTAAAGTATGTGCTTGAACCTTTCCTATGGTTTAACTTCATTTTGTGTCATTGGACTTTGGGATTATCAATTCGGGACTTTGAAACGTTTTTATGGGTAGTGAATTGATAAGTGGTAGGTTTGGTTAGATTTAGGAATTGGGGTTGTGTGTGTGTGAAATTTTCATTTGAGCTTTGATTTTGGGATTTATGATATTGAGAGTTTTTGTGAGGTTTTGATTGGGGAATATTAGTTAGGATGTGGAAATATGAATTTCTTTGTGTGCTTAAATCTTTTCTTACTCGAGGGCGAGTAAGGTTTAAGTGCGGGGAGGTTTGATGTGGCCATTTTATACGGTTATATTAGGATTTTTAGGATTCACTTTTGTATACTTTTGTGCTCTAAATGTGGCATTTTGCCTTGAAATTCTCCAAGGAGAGTGAAAAACAAATTTTACACTTTTATTACTTTTCTAAAGGATTTTGTGTGACAAAGTAATTTGTTTGAAGACTTTGAAGACTTTGAAGAATACCTTTGAAGATTTGAAGATTTAAAGGCTTGTATTTGAGCTTTTGAACACCTAAAGATTTGAAGAAAAGTGAAGTGAAGAGGAGGACATGAAACAAAAAGAAGAAAGAAATCAAGATGCTGGAACCGGGATCCGTCGTGACTCGTGATGGACGTATGGCCAGAAATCTTTCTTGCTTTTTTGTACTATAAATACACACCTTATCCTCTTCTCCTCAGAACCTCTTCTTCCTGCAATTTTTCTGGGTTAAAACCCTAGTTTTCTATTCTTTCTTTTCTTTATTTTGTAGGTTAATCATGTCTTTGAATTATCTAGCTTAGTTTAATCTCGGGAGCCATGGATTGAAGCTTCCATATCTATGTAGTAAGAACCATATCTATCTATTTATAAGTGCTTTTGCTCTTGTGCATTTATTGAGCTTTGAATGTGAATTGTTAATGGCATTGATGTTGTTGTAAGCTTGAGTATATGAATTGCTTATATGATTACTTGTTAGGGTTGGGAGAAAGGAGCTAATTGTCCCCTCTTTCAATGTGGAATCCAAGAGCATGAGTTAGAGCTTCTTAATGATATTGATGTGTTGATAATTGCTAGATGAGTGTGATGATTTTGAATTTGGTGTCATGTTTGTTTTAGGTAGTAAATGAGAGAAGTCAATGAATGTCGATCGTTCTTGGCTAATCTTGTGTAAATGCATGAATTGGTTAATCTCGGGTTTTCAACATAGTGGGTTTTTTTTTCATTTACTATTTTTTTTCAAAATTTTCAATTTTTTCTTTCTTTTTTCTCATGTTTTTCCAATCAAAAGTAGCAAAAAGCATTCCAAATCAAGCTAGCATGCATGTAAGTCCTCTAACCCCTCCCCGCACTTAAAACATTACATTGCCCTCAATGTAAACATGTAAGGCAAGAATAATAAAACTCAAGGTAAGAGGTAGAGTGACACCCGTTTCTCCTCATAGTCGCGGGTGATATGGTACAATCCCATGTATTTGTATAGAATCGGTCCCAAAATAGGTTTCAGAGCCGGAAGGGGGAGCAAAAGTGCCGTAGAAGAACTCACCCCTCGAGCAAAACGTTGGCTCCTTGGCGCCGTTTGATGAAGACTAGCACCACAAAAAATAACATCAAACTCACAAGTACATAAGGATTTGTACTACTAGGTTTACCATCAAGAGCTAATAACCGTAGTATTCTCAAAGAACATTCAATCCATAATGCAATCACCACTATAAGATTGTCCAATAAAAATATCCAACATATATCGACACATATCCAAGCATCATTATAGAATATAGAAATTATAGTCACAATGATGTACTCGGCATACTACAATCAACAAAGATACTATAAAGATGCAAGAATTTCCACATGTCAACATATGTAAGATGGTGGAGAAATGAGTGGAGGTGTGGTGGTTCTTGAGAGTATTTAGTGGAGAAAAAGGAAGGATTTGCAGTGTTTAAGCATAATTGAAAAGTTGTTTTTTTTGTAGCGACTCGCGATAACACTGGTTGTGACTCACTATGCATCGTCGCAAGTTGCGACAGGTAGGAAGGGCTCAGGTCTGGCTAGTATCGAGGATGAAAGATTTGGTCTTGAGGAGCTTGGGTTTGGCTGGGCTCGAGGATGAAAGATGACGTCTCGAGGGGGTCTCGGGGGGCTAAAAGGCTTCACTAGTCTCGAGGGCTTCTGGCCTCGACGACCCAAGGTCTTGAGGGGATGGTGTCTCAAGGGCTTCAGCTCAAGTCGATGGATTGCAGCCTTAAGGACCCGAGGTCTCGATTGCTTCAGCTCGAGTCGAGGGATTGCAGCCTTGAGAACCTTAGGTCTCGAGGGGATGATGTCTCAAGGGCTTCAGCTCAAGTCGAGGGGTTGTGACCTCGAGGACCTGAGGTCTCGAGGAGTTGATGTCTCAAAGGGCTGGTCTCGAGGGGCTGATGCCTCAAAGGGCTAGTCTCGAGGGGCTGATGGCTCAAAGGGCTGGTCATGAGGGGCTGGTGTCTTTTTGGGTTCGACTAAAGTCGATGTCTCGAGGGGATGATGTCTCGAGGACCCGTTGGTCGTGAATCGTGATGGAACGTCATGACTTGCGAAAAGTGGAGGCTAGGAGCTGAATTTTAACACAAAATTTCTGATTACTTTGTGACTCGCGACCACTCCGCCGCTACTCGCAATGTTCCATCGCAACTCGCGATGACAGGATTTCCTAGCACATAGAAAGAATTCAATATTTTCTTACCAACATTCCAAGCTATCTTCCCTTTCTCACTAATCTCATTACTTCATGTCCTCCAATGCAATGCACTTCAATTTGCTACAAAATCACAAAAAAACAAATCGTAAAAGAACAAGATAAAATAAAGAAAACTGAATAAAAAAATAAAAATAAAGGCCGAATTTATTTACGTCGTCGGCACAAAAAAGCTCCGTATATTTAAGGTTGTTGGTAAGACCCTGATGTTATCCATATGGTGAAGGCTTGAACATCTTCACCATGAGTATCCAAAAGTAGAGAGGTGGGGGTACAAAACTTTCAAGAGGAAAGTTTTGTTGAGGTGGAGATGGTTTAAAGGGAGTTGGGTAATTAGGAGGCTTTTCATTGTCTTTTGGCTCCTCTCTTATCTCCCTCAAAACTTCCAAAAATGGTAGAGTTGGTTCAATAGGTAGGGTTAGGGGTGATGATGCTAATGAATGTAGAACAATCACCTCTTTCTTCTTTTTATCATCCTCAACAACCAACTCCTCATCCCTTTCGAACTCAAGGTCATTTCCCATGGTGACCTCACTCAACGAATCCTTGAGTTCGAGTTGGAATGATGTATTTTTGGAATCATGAGCTTCCATTCAGGCCAACGCTTCAAATATACTCCTCACATGCCCCTCAATAGCCTCAACACTAGAGGAGAGCTGGGTGTCCGGTTCTTCACTAGTAAAGTTTTTCAAGTTTGTTATTGTATTCATGACTTCCTCACGTGTCAAACTTGAAATTCCTTGCTGGGCTTGGTTTTGGGGTATGGTATAAGGTGGTGATGGCCAACTATTTTGCTCGTATTGTTGGTTTTTAGGCTCATTCTCATACCACCAATCTAGATTACCATTACATTCCGGATTGTAAGCAATGTAGTATGGATACCATTCTTGGGTTTCTTGCCCATGAAAACCAACATCTCTAACCTCTTGATAGCACTCTTCATAATACCCTTGGTTTTGGAAACCAAGGGTTCTTTCCCCCTCATAGTGCTCTTCCCACAATAAATAGCAAGACTCGGTAGGATGGTCAGAATGACACATCCTATAAAACCTTGCTTGTTGAACCTCTCTTCTCATCATGAGTTCCCTCAAGGTGAGACGCTCCATTTCCTTTTTAAAATTTTTTTCAAAAGTCCAAAATCATATTGCAAGGATTCTCAATAAAAATTTACCAAGAACTCAAGCAATACCTACTCCGAACAAAAACAACCACCAAGGAGTGGAAGATAAAAACAACTAGCTAATATACAACCAAATACACCTAAACACTTAAAAATAAATGCCTCTTCCCTGGCTAGGGAACCAAAATTTGGGAGGTTGTCGCAGTAACTCTCAAAGTTAATATTTATAAGCCCTTTATGCTTACTATCTACAACTAAGTAGATAGCGGCAAGTCAGGGTCGTCCACGAAAAAGAGGGATTTTCTTATACGTTTAAACTCAAAAGGTTGATATTATGCTAGAAGTACATATATATATACACATATAAAAGCATGTAAATGGGGGGGGGGGTTGGTTGGTTGGTTGTCCTAAGTTATGAAAACTAAAAGACAAGTTAGCTAGCAAAGTCAAGTAACTATGCTAATCATCAAACAAACTAAGAAAAGGGGGTTTTAAAACTACGAAAACAAAGTCTGGGGGGCAATTGATATTCACTTCCAAACCAAATGTAGATCATTGAACCATTCACTCATTCTATCACAATTGTTATCTATGGGGAATGCCAATGGAAAACCAACATTCATTCCTTCTTAAGAGTAACTTGCAAAGACAAACAACAACCATTTGAAAACCTCATTGATGATCACCCTAGAAAAAAATGACCATAGGGGTATTTCATCAATGGCATTATACACGAAGGACCATAGATTTGACAACAACAAGCCTTCTACCAAAGACATAGCCATTTAACCAAACATAGCATTCATTAGGCTAAACCTAGAACAAACAACATTCAAGGTTCAACCTTTCATTGCATCTATAGGATAAATATGAGAACAATCCACATTAACATACTTATCTAGGAAGAGTTACGACACATTATGCACAAGAAGTTCTAAGTTCATGTTCTTCGATGTTCATACAAAGGGGCTAAGGAAGTCGTTACTTTCCTAACACCCTAACACTTCAATCATGCAAACACTTCCTATTCTCAAAAAACACATGGCATAAATGAAGTAAAACATAGCATTAAGAACACATGAATGCTAAATAACAAAGGCTTCAAGAACGAGTGAAACAATCTATTCACTACTTTCACTACTTGTTGTGAAGATAAATCTTCCATTCTTCTTAGATAGTAGTTTGCAAGAGTGAATTTGACATCTCTTGTCAAACCTCAGCCGAAACACGACTAAAAGTATCCCATTGATGTCATTGAGAGGGAAGAATCCATAAGTTTGCCAACACTTATAAACACTACACCGTGTCTAAGCATTTAACCAATTTATGCATTTACACAAGATTAGTCAAGAACGATCGACATTCATAGACTTATCTCATTTGCTACATAAAACAAACATGACAACGAGTTCAACATCATCACATTCATCTAGCGATTATCAACACATCAACATCATTAAGAAGCTCTAACTCATGCTCATGGATTCCACATTAAAAGAGGGAAGAATTAGCTACTTTCTCCCAACCCTAACAAGTAATCATACAAGCAATTCATTTACTCAATCTTCCAATAACATTAATGCCATTAACAATTCACATTCAAAATTATTAAATAGATAGATACGGTTCTTTCTACATATATATGGAAGCTTGAATCCATTGCTTCTAATATAAAACTAAGCTAGATAATTAAAAGACATGATAACCTACAAAAAATAAGAAAAGAAAGAAGAGAAAAACTAGGGTTTGAACCCATAAAAATCGCAGGAAGAAGAGGTTCTGAAGAGGAGAGGATAAGGTGAGTATTTATAGTACAAAAAAGCAAGAAAGATTTCTGGCCGTACGTCTGTTGTGAGTCGTGAAGGGTTCATCGCGAGTCGCAACGAGCTCTGTTCCAGCATCTTGATTTCTTTCTTCTTTTTATTTCATATCCTCCTCTTCTCTTCACTTTTCTTCAATTCTTCAAATATTCAAAAGCTCAAATGGAAGTCTTCAAATCTTCAAAGGTATTCTTCGAAGTATTCAAAGTCTTCAAACAAATAGCTTTGTCACACAAAATCCTCTAGAAAAGTAATAAAATCGTAAAAGTCGCTTTTAATTCTCCTTAAAGAATTTCAAGGCGAAATGCCAAATTAAGAGCACAAAAGTGTACAAAAGTGAATCCTAAAAATAATAATATAATCTTATAAAATGGGCACATCAGCTTATAGGATGGATTACGAGATGTTGATCGGTATGTAACCATACCGGTTAGTGTTTGGTAACCCCTGTTACTTACCGATGGAAATTCAACATAAGGCTTACTGGGTAGTCAAATAATTCAACCTTGATATAGATGAGGCCGGCTTGCATAGGAAGCTAGAATTGGATGAATTAGATGAGATCTAGAGGGAATCTTATGAGAACGCTGAAATCTATAAAGAGAAGACAAAGGTGTGGCACGATAAGATGATCATTAGGAAGGAGTTTGACGTGGGTAAAAAGGTCCTCCTATTCCAATCCCACCTTTGCCTATTTCCTGGTAAGTTAAGGTCCCGATGGATTGGTTCTTTTGAGATGGTGATGGTATTCCCACATGGTGGGGTGGAAATCCTAGATCGAGCTAAGTCGAATACATTTAAAGTCAATGGACAACGTTTGAAGCCTTACCACGAGAATTTTGTGATGGAGAAGGGAGAAGATATTGATCTCCTTGATCCAGTTTATTAGTAACCTCGAAGAAAGGGGAGTGAGTCATGCCGACGATGTTAAATATACTTGGTTTGGATCATCCGGATCGTCATTCATGACTTTCCATTGATGTTTCTTGGTTTTGAGTTTTTGTCGTTAGTTTCATTGTTTTGATTTGTGCTTTTCACGGTTTGTTTTTCCATGATTTTATAGCAATTTTAACCCAAGGCATTGGATGGATGAAGGGAGAAATGCTTGGAGTCAAGAAGGAAAGGCTTGGGAAAGGGGATGAGATTGAAATTTTTTTCTGAGTACCAGATAGGTAGCCCTTCGCGAGTCGCAACCACCTCGGAGCGAGTCGCGATGGGTTTAGAAAATTTTTCCAAGTTTTGAACCCTCAAGCTCTAATTTTTGTCAGCCATGATAGCATCATTGCGAGTCGCGATGGACCATCGCGAGTCGCAATGGATTGGTAGCGAGTCACGACCAAATAAGAGGAATTTTACTGAAAAATAAGCTCTCAGGCTCAACTTTTTGCGAGCAGCGATGGCTGCCTTGTGAGTCGCGATGGACCATTACGAGTCATGACCAAATAAGAGGTTTTTTTCTCTTAAAATTGAGCTCTCAGGCTACACTTTTTGCGAGTCGCAATGGACCATCATGAGTTGTAGCTAAGTGGTCGTGAGTCATGACGAGGGATTGACCAGAGGTGTCTGTTGACCTACCCGTTGCAAGTCATGATGAACACGTTGCGAGTCTTGACAAGCGTATAGAACAATTAAAAATGGAAAGAACCAAAATTTTTGCTTAAAACACCATTCTCTCCATCATCTTCTCCGCCGCTTCACCGCTCCACCACCTTCTGACTACCACTCACCAGCGCCCACCCCTAAAACCACCAAACGGCCAGAACTCAATAACTCCCTAATCCATATTCCCAAAACCCTAGTTTGTTGAAGAACACAAAACCCTTTGGGGGTTTTGTGATTTTTAGCAATTCAAATTTAAATTAGTTGTGGGCTTAGTTCCTTCTTCATCCTAAGCATCTAAGTGGTACATTTATTCACTTTATTGAGCTACAATTGTGATTATATTGTATAATCTATTTTATGGGATGTTGTGTGGATTATGTGTGATGCCTTAGGGCTTTGATTGTTGGAACATTGTAGATTATTTTGAATATATTGTGCTTATGATTGAGTTTGATGGGGTTAGTGTCAATACATTGTGCTTATGGTTTGGTTGGATATGGGATAGCATTATGCTCATTTTGATTGTGTTGATTTCCTCATGTTGGTGTTGTGCTTGCATTGTGCTTATATTGTTGCTTTTGTTGAGAATTTGGTTGTGGCTTGTACTAGAAATTAGGCATGTTGGCTTGATTAGACATAGTTGATATTGGGATACAATTTTCTTTTTCTTAGGATATTTTGGCCATGACACCTGAATGTTAACGTTATGAACGTACCAATGGTAGCTAAACTAGTTAGGCGTGACTGTGATTATGGGATATAGCATATTGGATGTTTAACTATGTGAGAACCTAATGGACTTGAGATTATGGGCATGTTGAATATAACATGGATTGTATATGAAATTGTGGTTAGGACTTGAACTAGTTGGCTTGGATTTGATTTGGTTTGTAATGTTGGAAAAACTAGTTTAAGGTTGAGTATGATTTTGTGATAGTGCATGTATGTATATTCCTGTGTGTTTGACTTGTTTGATGTGGTTGTTAGATATGGCCCCTACTAAGGGACCTAGGGCTCCTCCATGATGTGGGCACACCACCGCTCCACCTCCACCTCCATCGCTAGCTCCAGAGTTGAGCCTTGTACCTCCTCCTTCTGATAGGTACATGGATCACCGGGCCCTATGCGGAGAGGTGGGATGCCTTGGCCAACCGCCAGCTCAAGGAGATGAGTTTTGTAGACGTGCCCACACTGGATGCTCTTAGACTAACCCAACCAGTCCGGTGGCTCCTCGCGAGTAAATAGGTAAATAGTATAGACGGTGGAACCCACGGTAGAGCCATGAAAGAGCCCTACCAAATACAAAAAGAGTCCAACCTTAGGTTACGTAGGTAACCGAAGGAGAAAATTCGAGAGAGAGGGAGGGGGGATGTGCGAGTGAAAATCTGAAGGATAACACTCCTACACCCCCCCTTTTGTCCAAGAAAATAACTACCAACCCTAAGCAAGATGATCGAGCAAAGGGAGCACAAAACAACCTGGCAAAACACAGGCTATAAAACACAAGAAAAATGGGGTGAGAACAAACTCACTACCCATAAACAAGTATTCCGCTTCTACCCCTAACAAATGAGGCCATCTTCATTTGAATTCCTTAATGCAGCCGAGAATTGTGAGACTCGGGTCTTGGGTTAATGTCATTGCAGGAATGTTGATGAAGGTACTGAAATCCAACGTCAAGTGATTTGAATATCCTAATGCAGCCGAGAGTCCTTCTTGGGTCTTGGATGTCACATGAAAAAATGAAGACGATGATCTGAATTGCACCTTATTGGCACGAGTGAATATCTGCTTCTACCATGTACATCCCTAAGGTGGAGATAGAGGGATGTTATTGGCCTTCAATCATTCTCTTGTATGCGCCGAGAGTGATTTGGTGGGCAAAGATAAATGAGCCCGTGCCTCCAACCTTTGTAAATCCCAGTCGAATCAACCTCCTGAAGATGTGAGAATGGATACACTTATGCCGCGTACATCAAGCGTGGCGATTATGTAATCGCCCACTCCATTTTGAGCAAATGGACAGCTTTATACTAATTTAACACAGAGTGTAGCGCGAGCATAGAGCGCATAAATAACCGTTAATTTATACGTAAAATCTAGGCTTAGGAGAAAGAGCATTAGAGTGTAAATCCGTACTCTTAAACCTATTGCCTCATCCTGAATTCCGAGTTGCTATTGCCAGAAAAAATCCGAGAAAAACCTGAAATAAACCTTGACTCCATCGAGCTCGAACAACTCCAACTTGGCCCGGGATATAGCACCAAGCAGTGCCAAACAGCGCCTAGTCTTGATGCCCAGATCCAGCGCCCAGTACCCAGAAAAACCTCTCCATGCTGGTTGCCCAGTTGCCGAGATCCATGCCCAGTCCACGGCGCCAGGAACCCAGTCCCATAGCCCGCGACATGCAGCACCCAGTGCACAACAACCAGCACCACCCAACAGCCATCCATCAGCCACTCCATCCGAGGTACTAAAACAAGTGTTCATCCGGGAATAGCCTATTCATCACCATGTAACAATCCTTCATAATTAACTTGACCACTCGATCGGAACTAGGGGAGGCACCATCCATAACAACATTATTACGCTCTCTCCAAATACGATAAATTGTAGCTATCAAGGGTAGGATACCGAATTTCTTGCGAACTTTGGAACCCTTGACTTGCCTTTTAACCTAATTCATTGAACTTGATATCAAATTTGTTCTTCTCCTTAGTCCCATCCATTTCCTTATTCAACCCCACACCACCTCCAAAAATTTGCATTAAAAAAAATAAATGCTCATTAGTCTCAACCTCTAGGTGGCATAAAGAACAAATTTTATCCGGACTAGCCACTTCCTCAATACAGATTTTGTCTTTAGTATAGAGCCTTTCAATTGTTCCAAGCCATGCTATAAATGAGAACTTTGGCGGTACAAAACCTCTTCAGATGCTATTGAAAACCTTCTCACAATTGCGGCCACTTTCCTCATATAGCCTCGGGTATTGATAGCGATGCATGAAAACATAAGCTTTGCTTGTGAATTTTCTTGAATTCGCCCAAAGACCAAGATGATATTGAACCTGTCTCACATCTCCTTGAAACATGCCACATAATTCATCTCGGATCTTACATAAGTCACCAAAGTAACATGAATACCTTTCGCCCAATCTTCCATTTTGGATCCTGGGGTTTATGTCCCAGAAGTCATCATCCCAAAGGTAGAACGAGTGAATCCACTTTACCCACAAACTATCCTTCTTCATATGTAGATCCCATAATCTTTGCGCAATTGAAGCACGATTCCAAGTACCAAAGTCTCGCAAGCCAAGTCCCCCAGAAGATTTAGGAGCGCACAACTTTTTCCACACCACTTTGTTCTTGTATTTGCCTCCCCATAAGAAGAGTTTACATTTTTGTTTCAAAGCATCAAAAACCGCAGATTTAATACCAAAATTCTGTATCCAGAATCCTGCAATACCTCCCACAATTGATCTCACAAGATCCAATTTTCCTGCATATGAATGAGTATGGCCCTTCCATTTTGCTATTTCCGAATCAACTTTCCCTAATAAAGTACCAAATTGTGTCACCTTCAACTTACTGGAATCCAGTGGCACGCCTAGATACCGAACATGGAATGTTGCCCAAGGAATACCCGTGAAACTCAAATCCTCCTTTATGCCGACTCCAAAGAACTTTGATTTTGTAGCATTAATGCTCAATCCCAAAGTACGCTCAAACTCGTTCAAGGCATCCATGAGTATATGAACCGAACTTGTGTTCGCCTTGGAGAAGAGCATAAGGTCATCCGCAAAGGCTAAATGCGTGATCCTTAACGACTCACATCTCGGATGAAAGGTGAAGTGTCTAGAATCCGTTCTCCTTTTCAACAATCTCGAGAAATACTCCATGCAAATCACAAACAGGAGAGGCGACAATGGATCTCCTTGATGAATTCCTCTTTGCCCCTGAAAGTGATCACACAGTTTGCCATTAACTGCAATCGAGAATGAAGAAGTGCGAACACATGTCATGACTCTATCTGTCAGTCTTTCCGGAAATCCAAGACCAAGTAAGACTTCTTCCAAGAACTCCCAAGAGACTGTGTCAAAGGCTTTCTGTAGATCCACCATAATCATGCATCGTGGAGAATTCCGAACCCTTCCATATCCCCGAACAAACTCCTGAGCTAGCATTACATTATCAGAGATATTTCTACCCTTCACGAAGGCACCCTGACAAGGGTCAATGATCCCTGGCAGAATTCCTTCTAGCCTGTTTGCAATAATTTTTGTGATAACTTTATAAACCACATTGCAGTACGCTATTTGTCTAAAGTCACTTACTTTTAGATTATCAGGCTTCTTAGGTATCAAAGCAACCGAAGTATGATTAAGCTGGGCCAAGAGATCACCTGTGTGAAAGAACTCCAACACCGCAGCTGTCACTTCCTCACCCACAATGTCCCACTGCTTCTTAAAGAAAGCAGCTGTATAACCATCCGGACCCGGGGACTTATCATCCGCCATTGCAAATAAAGCTTGTTTAACTTCAATGTTCGCAACCTCCTGATTTAAATAGGCCCTATCCACATCCGTGAGGTTGTTGCCTTCACGAATAATACCCAGATAAATAGGTACTCTATCCCTCTTTGTGCCGAACAAGCCTTTATAATAGTTTGCAAATAGCTCTCCCTTTCGACTATTTGAAGTTACAATCCGGTTGTCACTATCAATAATCGCTGGGATACCTCCTCCTTTTCTTGCTGAGATCATAGTATGAAAATACTTAGATCCCTTATCCGCCAGGGTAATATGATTGATCCTTCCCTTTTGAGCAAGGAAAGATGATTCTGCAAGGTAATACAACATAGCATTCTTCTTTAAACTTCGCAATGCCGCAACATCATTGTCCGAAGCAGTCTTAGCATCAAATTCATCAAAAGCTTTGGTGTACTCCGCATCTGCAAACTTGGCCTTTTCGGACACATGGTTAAAATCAAGCCTACCCAATTCCTTCAATGGGTGTTTCATCCGAAATAATTTTCTGGTGACCGAAAATTGCTTAGTCCCTTCGACCGACGGGCTCCAATAATCCTTCACTATTTGCCCACAATTCGGATGACCTAACCACATGTTTTGAAATCGAAAAGGCCTACCCTTTCCATCAATCTCTTGAGACATATCAACCACCATGGGAGAGTGGTCGGATTGAGCCGAGATTGGTAGAAAAGTTGTACGACAAGCATCACCATCCCATCCATGATTTAAGAGCACCCTATCCAGTTTCCTCCATATTTTCCAATCAGCACTATGCCATGTTAAGTGCTCACCTATGGAAGATGCATCCCTTAATCCACACTTTACACAAACATCCTGAAACTCCTTCATCGGATACAAGCTAGGGACAGTGGCTCCATAATGATCATAACACTAAGGATAGCATTAAAATCACCAAGAACCATCCAAGGAGAATTCAGATTAACTCCAAAAGACTTCAATTCCTCCCATAGTGGTAAACGCGCCAAACGTCCCTCAGTATGCCCATACACAAATGTACAGAAAAACTCAATACCAGAAGCAAGATTACGAACCTTGAGATGAATACATTGCGGAGACTTTCCGAGAACATCCACCAAGAAGCCTTTCGGATCCCAGATAATGAGCATCCTCGAGTTCTTCCACAGCTCAAAATTGTGCGTAAACTTCCATTCCTTATAACTCTTCAAGAAAATTCGCAACACCTTATCCTCCATTTTTGTTTCCAACATGCCACACAGTCCAACCCTATTAGTGGAGATGATATTTTTCACCCACCTCCTCCTTACAGGGGCCGAAAAACCCCTGACATTCATAGATGCAGCATTCATTGGGAAACCGAGGTCCCTTTTGGCTTTGGACCGCCGCCTTCAAGTGGTTTGCTTCCAGAACTGTCTGAATTACTCCTTGCAGCCGATAACATGCGTTGAAAGGGTTTCTGGATGCCCTTCCTGTGCTCATGTATTCGAGTCCTGCTCTTACTCCAAGACCTAGTCTAAGCCCCTGGGGTAGGGGGAGGTCTACTCTTACTCTTGCTCCTATGTACCCTTGGAATTTTTGAGCCTCGAGCTTCCGGATGGATCATTTGCTTAGGTAATTTTCCAGCACCTTCAATCGGATTGTTATCGTCCCCAAAAGCTTGGTGCTCCCTATCGGCTTCATTAGGCACTGGATTCGCTGCTTTTACGACACGGGTGTTGCTGGATTTCGAACGCTCGGCACTCCTGCCGCGCGCTGCTTGAGCAGTCCTGGCACCTAAGGCAAGGTCATCAGCACCACGGTTTGCAACTCCAGGCATTGGCGATACGGGCAGTCTTGCTGGCAGCGCAACAACAGCCTGGTTAACCTCATCTTGCGTTACACCAATAATTATACCATGCCCTTTGCTAACACCTCCAGCTTTCTCGATGCCTTTGACTATGCCTTCCACAATTTTTCCCTTGCCTTTCCTTCTCCTCTCTACGTCCTCATTGTCCGAGGAAGCATCCTCTACAATTTTATTTTCTCCAACTCCAACCGAATTATCACTTGGACTATCTCCAATATTTCCCATATGCATCTTCTTTACCCAAACTTGGTCATTATTCCGAGATCTCCAATTTTTCTTACCCTTGTTATTTTTAGCATTTTTGCTCCTCAATTCCGTTGGATTTTCCAACTCCTCCTCCTTGGATTTCCAGAAATCATTACACATCTCCATGAGATGGGTATTTTCACCACAATTCAGACACCAAGGGCGGCAATAATCATAGATGATTTTATGCTTAAGGACTTCACCAGTTGGAACACGAAAGCTGACCTCCTCCTTGAGCTCTTTTGAAGTGTCAATCCATACCAAAAGATGTGCATAGTAGCCCCTTAGCTCGAGAGTACCATTATCCATGAGGATTGGATCTCCTAGCGAAGTGGCAATTTTCTCCAATGCCTTTTTATGGCAATAAGTCTTTGGCAAGTGCTCCATCCTTAACCAAACTGGTTTAGTAGCTTGACTGTTCGCATCATACTACCCAGATTCATCCACTAACAACATGAACAGTTTTTTCCCGTGGAGATAATGGTCAGGATCATTCATCACCAGATCTCTACCTTCAGCACAGTTGAACATGAACATGACATAGCCATTTTGCTTACTCCAAACAGTACATGCCACTTTCCAATTTGCCACCGGAAGAGTTCAAATAGCATACATACCAGGAAAGAAACCCGGAAAGACACCCAAGAATCCGTAGAAGGGTTTGTATAGTTCTTTGTGTACCTCCTCCTCAGTGAGAACAAAATCAACACTATCTCCATTGTTTTCAACAATTTCAATAGTTGACCTGTTCATGAGAATGTCCGGATCATCCCATAATCTCTTTCTCTCAAGCTTCAGATCATTCCATTCTCTTGGATGAACTTGCTGATTCTGCCTCTTCTTACCATCACCCTCGGCCGTACCTTATTTCCGAGGATTATTATTGTTCTTGTTACCAACGGAAGATTCACCAGCAACCATTGTTTAAGAAATCAACTCCCAAAGAACACGTCGGAATTCACCCACACAAATAAGCACAAACCGATTGGAATCAACAAAAACCGATCGGAATTCACCACAAATAAGCAAAAAAATCCGATCGGAATTAGCCCAAACCGATCAGAATTCAAAAGCACCAATAAGCACGAAAATTAAATCACCAAGTCGAGATCACAAAGCAAGCAATAAACATATCGCAATGCATGTAATCAAAACTAAAATCTTCCAATGATCAGATCGGAATCAACAACACATAAAATCAATGCACCAAACCAAAACACAATCAAACCGCAAGGAGTTGAATTGAGAAAAAACCTGGAACCGTGGCCACTAAGCAATCCGATCGCAAGTTCTTTAGTCCATATTATGCCTCAATTCCAATCCGCTAAAACCTTCAACAATTCCGATGATGATGCTAAGAATTTGATTAAAAAATGTGCTGAAAATTTTAATCAAATCCTTTTATAACCCTTTCCGGAATCAAACCCTAACCAAAACCCAAAAAAGATTGGATTTTTCAGCCAATTATCCAACTCGCACAAGGAATCAATGCAAGAAACCAATTGCGATCACCCACACAAGTCCAGATCCGAGTCCATAACCAAGAGACCAACCAAACACGATCAAGATTTGCAATGAACTCAAATTTTCCGTATCAAACCCTACTCGAAGGCCGAATAAGATCAAAAACCCTCCACAAATTTCATATGATTTTGTGCGGAATCAGAAGGAGAATCCGTTAAACCATAATTCATCGGTGGAAAGTTCAAGAAATTAGAAGAAATCGGCCTCCAAAGGATGGAAGAAAGGCTGCGCCTTTTTTCTTCTTTTTTCGCCCCAGAGGAATGTTTCCAAAGTCCGGTGGCTCCTCGCCAAAGGAGGGATGAAGGGCTTCATGGGCAAGAGTGCCCCATCCTACTGGCGATACACACTAGAGTTCCTGTTCGCAGTCAGGATATACATCATGAGGGATGATCAACCATGCAAGAGGTACATCACTTTCCACCTAGATGATATACCTCGGAGATGACCGTCTCGCAGGTTGAGGAGCCTTCGAATGGTACACTACTGAGATACGAGCGAGGATTGACCCATAAGCCCCAAATCGATTGAGAACGACATGCAATTCTGGAGTGTCATCAACATGAGGGCGAAGAACTCCCACGACAAGAGCAGAGCAGTGTTATTGGAATGTTATCGCCGAACCTCTCAAAGTTATACTTTGAAGCCCTAATGCTTCCTATCTACAATTAAGTAGATAATGGCAAGCCGGGGTCATCCACGAGAAGAGGGATCTTTTCAAATGTTTAAACATATATAGGAGAAAACATACTAGGCATGTACATATATAGATAAATATAAAAGCATGTAGAAAAGTGGGGGTTTGGTTGGTTTTGGATCCTAAGTTATCAAATTTAAAGACAATTAGCAAAGCAAGATAACTATGCTAATCATGCAAGACAACTAAAGACAAGATTAAAACAACAATTAACGGAACCTTGGGCGCAATTGACTTCCACTTTCAAGACTCTTATCCATCATTGAACATGCAACCTATTTACTACTTTCTTTACTTGTTGTGAAGACTAAACTTCTATCCTTCTTAGATAGTAGTTTGCAAGAGTGAATTCTACATCTCTTGTCAAACCTCACAAATGACTCCCGTAGTTGAAACACGGCTAAAAGTATCCCATTGATGGCATTGAGCACGAACAATCAACAAGCTTGGAAACACTTATAAACACTACACCATGTCTAAGCATTTAACCAATTCATGCATTTACACAAAATTGGTCAAGAACGATCGACATTCATAAACTTCTCTCATTTTCTACAAGCAAAAAACATGAAAAAGTGTTCAAGATTATCATATTCATCTAGCAATTATCAATCCATCAACACAATCAAAATCTCTAAATCATAATCTTAGATTCCTATCCAGAAAAGGGGAAATCAACCCATTTCCCCAAACCATAAAAAGTATATCATACAAGTACTTCATATACTCAAGCTTTCAAGAACATTAATGACATTAACAAACACATTCAATGCTCCATAAATGCATAATAGTAAGAGTATCAAACAGGCTACAAATTGTTCTTAAGACATGGGCTTAGAAGCCTTAGTTAATTACTCCCAAGAACTAGATTAGCTACAAGAGCTCATGCTAATTAATGCTAACAAACCAAACATAATACAAGAGAATTCAAAGATGAAAAATGGTAGAAACTAGGGTTAGAAACAGTACCAAAATGCAGAAAAGAAGAAGTTTTGAATGAGAGGAAAGCGAGTGCTATTTATAGTACAAACTGGATAAGGTTAGGTTCTGGCCATCCGTTGGTCACGACTCGCGACGGGTTCGTCACGACTCACGACGGGTGCCAGAACTTAACCTTGTTTTCTTTTCTTCTTCTTGTGGTAAACACGTATCTTCACAATGATTCCTCTATTTTTTCAAGTCTTTAACTCTTTGAAGAAAGTCTTCAAAAATGGTCTTTGATAGCCTCCGGTCTTTAAGTCCTCATGTCTTCGAAGCAAGTTTTCAAAGTCTTTGAAAATGTGATCTTTAATGGCCTCCAGTCTTCAAGCCTCCATGTTCTTCCTTTGTCATGAAAAATCCATTTAGTCTTGTAAAAAAGCGTAAAGTAGCTCTTACCCCTCCTAAGAGAATTTCAAGGTAAAACACAAGCTCTTGATAATAAAAGAGCACAAAAGTGACCCCAAAAAGGGCCAAATTATGCACATAAAATGGACATATCAAACCTTCCCACACTTAAACCTTACTCACCCTTGAGTAAGAAAATATCTAAGCATACAAAGGAAATGACGTATCCACATCCTAACTACTATTCCTCCAAGTCAATACCTCACAAAACTCTCAATATCACACATCCCAATATTAAGGTCAAGTGAGAAGTTTCCTACAACCCCTATTTCTAAATCTACCCAAACCATATAAACCCATCAATTCATTGATATCCCTAAAACATCTCCAATTCCCGAATTGACAATCATAAATCCAATGGTACAAGGTGAAGCTAAAGACATGTATAAGGTTCAAAACACATGCTCCATTTTATACGAATATATCAACCTAAAAATGAAGTATATTAATGATCAAGAGTTTCATAACTTACTTCGTCTTCCCCCGCTAAATTTCCCACTCCCAAGAGGTTCTCAAAATGTCAAGCTACCCGATCAACCCGTATGGCCACTGCAACCTTATGTCTCCAACGCCAGCAAATGAGTGAACACCAAACATTTTTTTAATTTCTCTCATTTTACCTAGGAGCCCTTTTGGGTTTTCATCCCAGCCACACGTCATGTTTCATCGGCTGACATCTCACCTTTTTTCCACACATTTAGCCTCTCATTTTTTCCTAGGTTTCCCTCTTAGGTTTTCGACCTATCCAGGCCCCCAATGTTTGCCTAAGATGCCCTCTCGGGTTTTCAACTTAGCATGATTCTTTTTTTTAGAAATTTTCATTTCATTTTCTATTCTTTCCCAAACTTTTCAATTTTTCCATGTTTCTCGTATCCAAAAAGTAGAAAAGTGCTTCCAAAATATTAAGGCTAAGAAAAATATCAAAGCCAATACCATCTAAGTACATCAAAAGAAAAGTATCCCAAAACAAAAGGGAAAAATATCAAAAACAAAACAAAAGAGTTATCCAAAAGTAGCAAGTCTTCAAAGTATCTCCAACCCCAACCGTGCAATTAGTAGATACCCCTCCCCACACTTTGAACACTACATTTCCCTCAATGTAGACAATAGGGCCAATGTGTACAAAACGAAGTATGGAAAGGGTAAGGATATGGTGCTCACAAATCACTGATGTGAGGAAGAAGGGCCACCGCCAAGAAAGCGCTGTTGATAATGAGTCAGCCAATCCATGCTCATTTGCCTCCTAGCTCTCTGCCTCTCTGCTCCTAGATTGGGGCCTAAGACACCGCTTGCCCGGGAATACATCTCATGGATGCGAGCTGATAGGTGATTAATCTCATCATCCATGTCGATCTATCTCTGGGAGACAAACACGTTGTGCTCCAATATCATGCTGTCCTGGTGGCAGAATTCATCCTGCATGGTCAGTATCATCCACTCATAGAAATCCAGTGGAGGCTGGGAAAAGTGAGGTGGCACATTATCCTCCTGCAACGGCTTGGTCTCTGGTGGAGGTTGCAGGGAGTGCTGCTATTGTCGCTCGGAGAAAGGTAGGATGCTATCATCACGCTGGACAGGGGCTGGACTAAGGTCATGGAGCTTGTGCTAGAAGTCCTCTCTGCATGAGGATCTAGCATATCAAATTCTAGCTTCGTCTTGTTGGGCTGAGGAATTGCCATGAATGTGACCTTCCTGGCACCATATAACCAGTGGAATACCCCCGTGGCTTCGGTGGTGCTGAGCATCTCGAATTGGAAAAACCTCTCAGCAGTGATGAGGTAAGAAGTGCACCTCCCTAAGCGCAGCAAGTCAGCCGGATGAACTAATCCGAGGTACTCCGCCAAGAGGCCTATCATACCTCCAACCATAATCTTACCCTTTGGCTTCCCCGCCACATCTCAGCCTATAACTCGTATCCTAGTCCTTCACTTGTCAAGTGCAATAAGAATTTAATGTCATTGTCTAGCACATTTTTTGGCTCCGCCGGGCAAAGTATTGTGCTAGCCAACAGTCGATGCACATAACGGTGTGTGGGGTGGATGATGAAACTACTCTTGTCATGGGAGTTCTTTGGCCTCATGTTGATAACACTCCAAAATTGCATGTCATCCTCGATCAATCATTCCTGGGCCTGTGGGTCGAACCTTGCCCGTATCTCCGCATTGTCCCATCCAAATGCCTCCTCAACCTACAAGACAGTCATCTGTGGAGATATATCATCTAAGTGGAAAGCGATGTACCTCTCGCACGGTCGATCATATCTCATGATGCATATCCTGACCGTGGATATGAATTCCAGTGTATATCACCTGTAAGAGGGGGCACTCCTGCTCATAAAACCCTCCATCCCTTCTTTGGCGAGGAGGCATCGGACTGGTTGGGTGAGCCCAAGAGCGTTCAATGTGAGCACGTCTACAAAAAAAGTCTCCTTCAGCTGACGGTTGACCAGGGCCTCCCATCTCTCAGCATAGGACCCGGTGATCCGGGTCAAACCCATGTACCTATCCGGGGGAGGAGGGACAGGGCTTGACTCCGGAGCTGGTGGTGGAGGCAGAGGTGGAGCGGCGGTGCGCCCACCTTGTGGAGGAGCCCTAGATCTCTTAGTAGGGGCCATATCTAACAACCACCACAAATAAGTCAAACACACAGGAATACGTATATATGCAATATTGCAAAATCATACTCAACCTTAAACTAGTTTTTGTCAATCATCACATGCCAAATCAAGTCCAAGACAACTAGTTCAAGTCCTAATAACAATTGCACATACAGTCCATATTATGTTCAACATGCCCATATTCTCAAGTCCATAAAGTTCTCAAATAGTTAAAATCTAATATGCTATATCTCAAAATCACAGTCATGCCTAACTAGTTTAGCCACTATTAGTACATTTATAATATCAACATTCAAGTTCCATGGCTAAACTATCCTAAGCAAAATAACATTGCAATGCACCATAACATTTTATCCAAATAAAAACTATGTCTAATCAAGGGCCAACATGCCTCATATCTAATATAAGCAACAATCCATTCTCAACCAAAGCAACACTAATAGCACAATGGAAGCAAAAAACCAATACGAGCAACTCAACACACTCAAAGTGATTATGATGTTATCCTACATCCAACCAAGCCGTAAACACAATATATTCACATAATCCCCATCAAATCAAATTGCAAGCACAATATATTCAAAAAAATCTACAATGTTCCAATCAATAAAAATTTCTAAGGCCTCACACAAAATTAACACAATATCCTACAAAATAATTGATTCAATCATAATCACAAGTGAAGCTTAAGAGATTAAAGAATTGTACCACTTAGATACCTAGGATGAGAAATGAACTAAGCCCACAAGTAATTTGAAGTTGAATTGGAAAAACTCACAAAACTCCCAAATTCTATGGTTTTGTGTTCTTCAACAAATTAGGTTGATTTGTGGGTGGAGCTTGGGAAGATGGAATAGGGGTATTGAGTGGTGGCGGTGAGCAGCGGTGAGGTGTAACGGTGGTGAGGTGGTGGCTGAAGAAGGTGAAGGGAATGCGGGAAGGTGAAGGGAATCTGGCGGTGGCAGAGAAGGTTAGATGGAACGGGGAAGATTTTGGTTTTGCCCATTTTTTAAAAATAGGTCTGCACATCCATCACGACTCGCGAAGTCTTTGTTGTGACTCGTGAAGAGTAGGTCAATGGGCGCATCAGGTCAATGTTTACATCGTGACTCATGACCTCTTCATCGTGACTCACGATGAGGCTATTGCGTCTCGCGACAAGGCCATTGCGACTCGCAAAAAGTGGAGGCATAGAGCTCTATTTTTACCCCAAAATTCCTGATCTAGTTGCAACTCGCGACAACTTTGTCGTGACTCGCGATGGTCTATCGCGACTCCCAATGATGTCATTCCGAATCGCGAAATGTGGAGGCTGAAATCCAAAATGACCACAAAATTTTCTGAGCCCGTCGCGACTCGCGACGAGGTGGTCGCAACTCATGACAGGATATCCACCTGGTACTCAGATATGTTTTCTGATTTCACTTCTTGTCCAAGTCTTTCCTTCTTGACTCCAAGCATTTCTCCCTTTAAAAGTCCAATGCATTGGTTTAAAATCACTACAAAATCATCGAAAAATAACCCGTGAAAAGCACAAAGCAAAATAATGAAACTTATGACACGATAAAAAACCAAGTAACATCAACGGAAAGTCACGAATGGCGGTCTAGATGATCAAAACCAAGTATTTTTAACATCATCGGCATGACTCACTCCCTTTTCATGGAGCTTGCTCACAAAATGAACCGAGTTAATCAGTTTCCTTTCCTCGATCCGGGTCAAAACAATCGGGATTTGCATCATCCCCTAACAAAACCTTCTTCAAGTAGCTTAGGGTTCTTCATGTTCCCTTAACATCTCCAACAATTCATCTTTTTGCTTCACGGTGATCTCAAGCACGTGAGCATTCGGGGGTGGGAGGCTATCGTTGTGCTTCTCAAAGTTAATATTTATAAGCCCTAAATGCTTAATATCTACAACTGAGTATATAGCGGCTAGTCGGGGTCATCCACAAAGAAGGGGGATTTTCCTAAGAGTTTAGACACAAGAGGTTGCTATTAGGCTGGGAGTAGATATATATACACATATAAAAGAAAGTAAAAGGGGGGTTTGGTTGTTTGGTGGTCCTAAGTTATGAAAATTAAAAGACAAGACAACTAGCAAAGTCAAGCAACTATGCTAAGTCATCAAACAAAACGAAGAAAAAGGGTTTTAAAACTACAAAAGATAAAGTCTTGGGGGGCAATTGATATCCACTTCCAAATCTAATGTAGATCATTGAACCATTCACTCATCCTATCACGATTGTTATCTATGGGGAATGCCAATGGAAGATCAACATTCATTCCTTCTTAAGAGTAATTTGCAAAGACAAACAACGACCATTTGAAAACCTCATTGATGATCACCCTAGACAAACAACGACCATAGGGGTATTTCATCAATGGCATTATACACGAAGGACCATAGATTTGACAATGACAACCCTTCTACCAAGGACATAGCCATTTAACCAAATATAGCATTCATTAGGCTAAACCTAGAGCAAACCACATTCAAGGTTCAACCTTTCATTGCATCTGTAGGATTAATATGAGAATAATCAACATTAACATACTTATCTAGCAAGAATCACAACACATTATGCACAAGAAGTTCTAAGTTCATATTCCTAGATTTTCATGCAAAGGAGCTAAGGAATTCGTCACTTTCCTAACACCCTAACACTTCAATCATAGAAACACTTCCTATTCTCAAACAACACATGGAAAAAAATGAAGTGAAGCATAGTATTAAGAACACATGAATGCTAAATAACAAAGGCTTCAAGAACAAATGACAAAATCTATTCACTACTTCCACTAATCATGCATTTACACAAGATTGACCAAGAACAATCGATATTCATTGACTTCTCTCATTTGCTACCTAAAACAAACATGACAAGGAATTCAACATAATCACATTCATCTAGCAATAATCAACACATCAATATTATTAAGAAGCTCTAACTTATGCTCTTGGATTCCACATTAAAAGAGGGGAGAATTAGCTACTTTCTCCCAACCCTAACAAGTAATCATACAAGCAATTCATATTCTCAAGCTTCTAACAACATCAATGCCATTAATAATTCACATTCAAAGCTCAATAAATACACAATAGCAAAAGCACTAAATATATATATATATATATATATATATATATGGTTCTTACTACATAGAAATGGAAGCTTCAATCCATTTCTCTCAAGATAAAACTAAGCTAAACAATTAAAAGACATGATTGACCTACAAAAATTAAGAAAAGAAAGAAAGAAAAACTAGGGTTTGAACATAGAAAAATTGAAGAAGAAGAGGCTAGATTCATCTTCATTAAGAAGAGAGGA
Organism: Rubia yunnanensis; assembly: GCA_037428765.1. Classification (NCBI taxonomy): domain Eukaryota; kingdom Viridiplantae; phylum Streptophyta; class Magnoliopsida; order Gentianales; family Rubiaceae; genus Rubia; species Rubia yunnanensis. Next base: position 68,527,228 of record CM075063.1, read on the forward strand.
TAATGTGAGTATTTATAGTACAAAAAGAAAGAAGAGTTTCTGACCACTCATCCGTCGCGAGTCACGACGTGCTCTCGACGACCTCATGATGGATTCAAGTCAAGCTCTATTTCTTCTTTCTCCTTTTTGTTTCATATCCTCCTCTTCTCTTCACTTCTTCAATTCTTCAAATCTTCAAAAGCTCAAATACAAGTCTTCAAATCTTCAAATCTTCAAAGGTATTATTCAAAGTCTTCAATGTCTTCAAACAAATTACCTTGTCACACAAAATTCTCTAGAAAAGTAATAAAAGCGTAAAAGTCTCTTTTGACCCTCCTTAGAGAACTTAAAGGCTAAATGTCCCATTTAGAGCACAAAAGTATACAAAAGTAAATCCTAAAAGTCCTAATATAACCTTATAAAATGGGCACATCAAACCTCCCTGCACTTAAACCTTACTCGCCCTCGAGTAAGAAAACATTCAAGCACACGAAGGAATTCATATGTCCATATCCTAAACTAATATTCCCCCAATCAAAACCTCAGAAAAACTCTCAATATTATAATTCCCAAAATCAAAGCTCAAACGAGAATATTTTTCACACACACAACCCCAATTCCTAAATCTAACCAAACCTATTACTTACCAATTCACTACCCATAAAAACGTTTCAAATTCCCGAATTGATAATCCCAAAGTCCAATGATATAAAATGAAGTTAAAACCACAAGAAGGGTTCAAGCACATACTTCACTTCATACCAATATATCGACCAAAATCCAATGACACAAAATGAAGTTAAAACCATAGAGGAGGTTTAAACACATACTTCACCCAATGCCAATATACCAACCAAAATGAAGTATAAAAGAATCAAGAGTTTTATAACCCTACTTCATTTTTCAACCTACTAAGTTGCCCAATTCCAAGAGGTCAAAATATGTTGAGCTACCCGATCCATCCATATGACAATTGCAACCTTATGACTCCAATGCCGGCAAATGAATGAAATCATAGCATTTTTTTTCTTTTTCTATCTTCCTCTCAATTTGCCTAGGAGCCCTTTCGGGTTTTCATCCTATTCACACATCATGTTTCTTTGGCTCACATCTCACATTTTTCTGCACATTTTGGCCTCTCATTTTTTCCTAGGTCACCCTCTAGGGTTTTTGACATATCCGGGCCCCCAATGTTGCCTATGTTGCCCTCTCGGGTTATCAACTTAGAGGGTTTTCTTTTCTTTCTTTTTTTTCAAAATTTTCAAAATTTCTTATTTTTTCTTTCTTTTTCTCATATTTTTCCAATCAAAAGTAGCAAAAAACATTCCAAATGAAGCTAGCATGCATGTGAGTCCTCTAACCCCCCCCCCCCCCCCCCCACACTTAAAACATTACATTGCCCTCAATGTAAAAATGTAAGGCATGGATAATAAAACTCAAGGTAAGAACTAGAGTGACACTCGTTTCTCCGCATAGTCGCCGGTGATATGGCACAATCCAACGTAATTGAATAGAGTCAGTCCCAAAATTGGTTTCAGAGTCGGAAGGGGGAGCAAAGTGCTGAAGAATTCACCCCTCAACCAAAATGCTATCTCCTTGGCACCGTTTGATCAAGACTAACACCACAAAGAACAACATCAAACTCAGAAGTACATAAGGATTTGTAATACTAGGTTGAACATCAAGAGTTAATAACCATAGTATTATCAAAGAACAACGAATCCATCATGCAATCACCACTATAAGATTGTCCAATAAAAATATCCAACATATATCGACACATATCCAAGCATCATTATAGAATATAGCAATTAAAGACTCAATGATGTAGTCGGCATGCTAAAATGAACAAAGATACTATAAAGATGCAAGAATTTTCATATGTCAATACATGTAAGATGGTGGTGGAATGAGTGGATATGTGGTGGTTCTTGGAAGTATTTGGAGAAGATGGACGGATTATGCAGTGTTTAAGCTTAGTTGAAAAAGTTAAATTTCTTATCACGACTCGTGACAGCACTGGTTGCGACTTGCAATGCGTCGTCTCGAGTCGAGGGCTTTTCGTCTCGATTCGAGGGCTTTTTGTCTCGAACACTCGAGTCGAGGGATTCTGGCCTCGAGGACCCGAGGTCTTCTAGGGCTTGCACTGTTAAGCTCAGCTCGAATCGAGGGATTGCTGCCTCGAGGACATAAGGTCTCGTGGACTACATCTCTAGTTGAGGGATTGCAGCCTTGGGGACCCGAGGTCTCAAGGGTATGATGCATTTTTAGGCTCAACACGATTCGAGGGCTTGTGGGCTCGAGGACCCAAGGTCTCGAGGGCTTTAGTATGAGTCGAGAGATTGCAGCCTCGAGGACTCGAGGTCTCGAGGTGCTTAGCTTGAATCGTGAACTTGTGGCCTCAAGAACCTGAGGTCTCGAAGGGCTGATGCCTCAAGGGCTTCGGCTGCTCTTGAGGTATGATGGTTTCGAGGGATGATGGTCTTTCAGGTTTGGCTCAAGCCAAGGATTTGCGACCTTGAGGTCTCGAGGGGATGATGTCTCGAGGCCTGGTCTCGAGAACTGGCCTCGAGATGGTGATATCTATCAAGTTCTACTCAATTCGAAGGCTTGCTGCCTCGAGGTCTCGAGGGGATGATGTCTCGAGGGTTGGTCTCGAGGACCTGAGGTCTCGAGGGCTGATGGACTTTCAATTTCTGCTCGAGTCGAGGGGTTGCTGCCTCGAGGTCTTGAGGGGATGATGTCTCGAGGGTTGGTCTCGAGGGATGATGGACTTTCAAGTTCTGCTCGAGTTGAGGCCTTGTTGTCTCCAGCTCCTGAGGTCTTGAGGGCTGATGAACTTTCAAGTTCTGCTGGAGTCGAAGCCTTGCTGCCTCGAGGACCTGAGGTCTCAAGGGCTGACTGGTCTCAAAGGACTGATCTCGAGGAATGATGGTCTCGAGACTCATGTCTTTTTGAAGGGCTGGTAGTCTTGTGGCATCGAGGACTGATGGTTTTTTGGGTTCAGCTCAACTTGAGGTCTCAAGTGGATGCTGTCTCGAGGACCTGTTGGTTGCGACTCACGACGGCTCATCACGACTCGCGGAAAGTGGTGGCTGGGGGCTGTTATTTTTAGCATGAAAATTTTGATCACATTGCGACTCACAATGGTCCATCACGAGGTCATCACGAGGTAGTCGCGACTCACGATCACAAGACCTCCCATCACTTAGAAAGAATTTTATCTTTTCTCACCAACCTTCCAAGATTTCTTCCCTTTCTCATGGATTTCATTCCTTCATCTCCTCCAATACAATGAACTTCACTTTGCTACAAAATCATAGAAAAACACTTCGTAAAAAGAACAAGACAAAATAACAAAAACTAAACAAGAAAAACAAAAATAAAAGGCCGAGTTTATTTACGTCATCGGCACGACAAAGCTCTATATATTTAAGGTCGTTGGCATGACCCTAATGTTATCCATATGGTGAAGGCTTGAAACCCTTGACCATAAGCATCCAAAAGTATAGAGGTGGGGGTACAAAACTTTCAAGAGGAATGTCTTATTGAGGTGGAGATGGTTTAAAGGGAGTTGGGTGGTTAGGAGGCTTGGGGTAGTCTTTTGGCTCCTCTCTTATCTCTCTCAAAACTTTCGAAAATGGTGGAGTTGGTTCAATAGGTAGGGGTAGGGGTGATGATGCTAATGAATGTAGCACAATCACCTCTTCCTCCTTTTTATCATCCTCAAAACCAACTATGCATACCCTACGAACTCAAGACCATTTCCCATGGTGACCTCACTCACTGAATCCTCGATGGTGTATTTTTGGAATCACGATCTTCCATTCGGGCCAACACATCTAATATACTCCTCGAATTCCCCTCAATAGCCTCAACGGTAGAGGAGAGCCGGGTGTCAGGTTCTGCACTAGTAAAGTTGTTCAACTTTAATATTGTATTCATGACTTCCTCACGTGTCAAACTTGAACTTCCTTGTTGGGCTTGGTTTTGGGTATGGTATAAGGTGGTGATGGCCAACTATTTTGCTCGTATTGTTGGTTTTCTGGCTCATTCTCAAATCACCAATCCAGATTATCACTCCATTCCAAATTGTAAGGATTGTGGTATGGATACCATTCTTGAGTTTCTTGCCCTTGAAAACCGACATCTCCTACCCCTTGATAGCACTCTACAAAACCAAGGGTTCTTTCCCCTTATAGTGATTTTCCCACAACAAAGAGCAAGACTCGGTAGGATGGTCGGAATGACACATCCTCCAAAACCTTGCTTGTTGAGCGTAGTGAGACGCTCCATTTTTTGTATTTTTTTCTTTTTCAAATTTTCAAAAGTCTGAAATCATATTGCAAGGATTCTTGATAAAAATTTACCAAGAACTTAAGCAATACCTACCAAGAAATTTACCATTTTTCTTTCTCCTTTTTGATTCAAATACCCCCCTTCTCTTCACTTTTTCAATTCTTCACATATTCAAAAGCTCAAATACAAGTTTTCAAATCTTTAAATGTTCAAAGGTATTCTTCAAAGTCTTCAAACAAATTACCTTGTCACACAAAATTCTCTAGAAAAGTAATAAAAGCGTAAAAGTCGCTTTTAACCCTCCTTAGAGAATTTCAATAAAAAATGTCCCATTTAGAGCACAAAAGTATACAAAAGTGAATCTTAAAAGTCCTAATATAACCGTATAAAATGGGCACATCAGGGGGTTTCTCTCCTTCTCCAAGAGATGAACATTTAAGAGCTTTTGGTGGTGGTTTGAACTCTTCAACCAAAGTCTTCTCAAGAGAAGGAGGGAGAAACACCCTTACTAGCTTACTCGCAGACACAAGAAAAGTGTTGGATGCTGCATTCTCAAGAGTGCATTCGCCATTGTTGCTTTCCTTCAAGTTAGTACTAGCAACATTTGAAATCAAACCATCACTCAAAACATCATCTATGGAAACACTTAAGGAACAACCATCTCTGGGCTCAATTACATCTTGTTCTTCATCATTAATAACATGAATAGTTTTGCAAGAATGATATCTACTAGGATGATCAATGGAATTATTAGTGTCAAATTCTAGCTTCCGCCCCTTAAATTCCATGGTCAATGTTCCTTTATGCACATCAATTATGGTTCTTGAAGTCTTTAGAAATGGCCTTCCTAAAAGAATTGGTTTAGCGCTATTATCACCTCCCATTTCAAGAACATAAAAGTCTACGGGGAATGTCAAAGAATCCATTTTACCAACACATCCTTCATAATACCTTTCGGGTATGTGCTAGAGTGATCGGCACGTTGGATAACAACCCCAATTTTGTGCAAAATGCCTAGATTTAGACTGTTATATAAGGAGTTTGGGATCACATTGATTGAAGCACCTAAGTCTAACATGGCCTTGTTAACACATCTTCATTCTATGTCATAAGGGATTGTAAACATTCCCGGATCATCACATTTGGGAGGCATTTCATCATTGAACACGACAAATACATATTCACTCTTCACATTCTTTTTCTTATTTTTCAATTTTTGTTTCCTATTGATGGTACACAATTCTTTAAGGAATTTATTATACCTAGGAACTTGATTTAGAGCAGTTAAGAGTGGAATATTTACCTCACATCTACGAAAGACTTCGTAGATGTCCTTGTTGTCCTCATTTGTCCTCCTATCCTTTAACGCCTCCGAAAATGGTGGTTTCAGCACAAAAATAGGGATCTCCGCCCCTCTTCGAAGGTAAATATGGTAAATAGAAAATGCGGTGGAACATCCGATGAGGCCCCTTGAATGTACAGGTGACCTCATCTAAAAAAAAGTAATACAAACCCTATGCTAAATGGTGAAAAGCCTAGGGAGAACTGATATGCCCGAGGGAGGGGAGGGGGTGTCTAATCGACACACCCCCCCCCCTCAAAATGCTAACCCTAAGCTAGATGGTACTAAGCTAAGGGAAGTAAATGCAAGTCCAGATTAAAGCTTAAATCTGGACCTATACATAGCAACCAAAAATATGTACTGGCTCTTCAAATGGTCTTCTCATCGCAGTCGAGATGTGGGTGTCAGGTCTTGAGTAGGAGGTGCTGGCGAAGGAGCAGCCAGTCGTAGACATGAAGCGCAACTGAGTGACGTGGACTCGGGTCTTGAAAGGTCGCCATACTGTGCTGGTGATGCGTAATCCGATTGAAGCCAGGACCACCAAAGGTGGAACAGCTTCTACCATATACACCTCTAAAATGAAGAAAGAAAAGTGTTATTGGCCTTCAACGTTCCTGTGTTGTGTACCGGGGCAATTTTGGAGGGGAAGGGTGTTTGTAGGCAGTGCCAATAACCCTTGTGATTCCCTCGAAAAAAGCCCTCCTAGTGGTGAAGAGAACGAACACAGCTCGTACGACATGTGTAAAACCTAGCGATTCTATAATCGCCAACTCCATTTTAAGCAAATGGATAGCTGTATGCTAGTTTAACACAAAGTGTAGCCCGAGCATAGAGCGCATGATCCGTCAAATCCAAGTACCAAGAATAACAATGGATTAATTAATTTTTTGTACGCTAATTAATTAATCCACTACCCAATGCACATGGTTGTACAACCCAATGGTGAAAGGTTGCACTGCCACCGAATACAATTTGACGCCAAAGGGAAGGCTGAAACTCACTGCCAAATCCAGATAAGATTTTTTTTCTTCCCTGACATGCTATCCTCGAACCATCCTTCCACTCGAGGATCAGTCCTCGACACTCCTGCCTTTTGAGCCCATTGGAGCACACAAATCACCCCTCAAGGGAGTTACCCCTCGAGGGTCTGGAAAGTACTGCTCAAGCCTTCTGCCTCTCAAACCATTGGGACCGTCTTGAGGGTAATCAATGAGTCCTCGAACCTCTGCCACAAACCACTAATCGAGAACTCGAATACCTCCAGCACTCGAGGGGTTAAACATCCACCCCTTGAGCACTTGAATACCTCCTGCACTTGAATTTCCCTCCTCGAGAGAGTAGACTTTGAGCATTCGAAGGAAAATGACCCCTCGAGGTAAAACACGAACCACCCCTCGAGGGCAAACACAAACCACCCCTCGAGGAGTCAAACCTCCACCCCTCGAGGGGTTACTCTGCAATCACTCGAAGGGTTAAGTTACACCCTTGAGAGCATTCCTTGTTAATCCATACCACTCCTCGAGGGTTTAAGTACTACCTCTCGATAAGTTACACCTCCAGTGCTCGAATGGCGTCCATCCACCATTCGAGATATTCTTTCTTCACTCGAAGTACCATTCGAGACTGCCAGCTGCTAGATGAGTTGTCGAATCGCGTATTTCTGGTGCCGGTGAGTCATTAGAATCTGGGCAAAATATAGAAAATCCACCAATTACGAGAATCTGCTCTTCCATTCCTCTTCCGGGGATTCTTATGAAACTGAAGAACAATGGCAGCATATCGGGTATCCATCTTTAATGATTTCGGTAAAATCAATCCACCATGACCAGCCACCTGGGAGAAATGCCTAGATTCAACCAACACACAGTGAAACGTCTCTTAACATCCATCTTGAATCTGACTAGCCCCGAAATATATGCCCCATCCACTAATAACATTCCAATACACCCAAAATGAAGAACTCCGTATGAATGTTCATAAGTGAGTAAAAATTAAATCCGAGTTCTTGGTATAGAGCATAGCCTATTGGTCTATATTCCAACTAAATATGGTAAAACAAGAACGGGCAGTGTCCGGGGTCTGAGCACAAGCGAGGCTGAGAGTTTACCGGGATTTGAACACAGGCAAGGCCAGAAGGGATGACCAGGATTTGATCACTTGCAAGGCTAGAGGTTTCCAAGGTTTTGAACACATGCAAGACAGGAAGGTGATCGAGTTCTGGGCACTAGCAAGGCCGGATAGCTAGGCCGGGATTTAAACACAAGCTAAACCGGTCGGGTGTCCGGGGTTTGAACACAAGTTCACCTGAATCAGTTAAGAACTCACCCAAATACTAACACTCTCTATGTCTGAAACCCATCATTAATCCTTTTCCCATATGAACTTCATAGTACCTATCCACTATCAACAAAATGTAGCTTTTAAACTGCACAGATTCTCCATAAACATCTCCATCTATCCATACCAATCTAGCCCAGATTTTCCATGAAGAACTCCATAAAATCGGCATATGGTTGTTCATGGGACAACAAAATAGATCATAATTTTGGCATAAAAATACATAGCATTTGGTTGAAGGTTGCAAACAAAACCAGTAAAACAAGTTTACCAGAATGAGGGCACCCAAATGCTATAAATTATTATGCCTAAAATTCGTCACTGTTCTGCGTTCAAAACGAACAATTCCATATAGTTTTTATTCACACAAAACAGAGTTCCATAGCAATTCACACAGATTTAGCATACAAATCCACTCGTTTCCACAGCAATCCACACAAAATAGAGTTCTATACAATTCACACCAAATGACACGAAAACAACGTCAGTTTCATACAAACAGTTCCCTACAAATTTGTTCCACATATTCCACACAGATCCATCATATACTTCCATACCAAATCACACCAATCCACACAAATTCACAAGTCAAATCCTCGATTTCATCGAATGTTCGGACCAGAACTATCAGTGGGAGAGTGATAGTTCTTCGTCAAACACAGTTTGTTAGCAACCCAGGTCGAGAACCGAGGTCGTCAACTATATTTTGCATCGATTTTGAGCCTGGGTCTGGGTCCGAGTTGGAAGTCTTCTTCCTCCATGTTCGAAGAAGCCTGACCTCCTCCAGAAGTTCAATATTCGAGATTCTAATCTTCAACTTTGCAGAATTGGGACTGAATCCTTCTTCCACCGTGGTGTGCTTGAGTCTTACTCTAAAAAGTTTCAATCTTCAAGACCGAAAAACAGGTCTTCTTCCATGAAAACCCATATTCAAGGTAATGGGTCTTCAACATCCAAGATCGAAAGTCAGATCTTCCTCCAAATTCAAAAATAAAACTTTGAATTTCAAAAACATGAATACCCAGGTTTGGATTTCACAACTTCGTAGAAAAAAAACATACAAGACCGATGAGCAGGCCCTCTTCCAAGAAAACCCATAATCTGGTTAAGGGTTTTGAAAATCCAAGATCAGAAGTCAGATCTTTCTCCAAAATACGAGATACGAACTTCAAAACATAAAAAAGAAACCCAGATCTAGACTTCATAACTTCAAAAATGGAAGCAAACCAACATTAATGTTAGGTTCCTCGCCGGAGGAGAAGAGCTGCGGAAGAGAAACTTGGAGAATATTGACCACGATGAACAGTGGCAGGGCTGCGCCCTTATTTTTGCCTCAGAGTTTTTCTTCCGTTTTCTTTTTGAGAGCTCTTTTGTATCTCCACCCCTCTTGATTTCTTGTAAGGTGGGGATGAGGTTTCAGGATTTGATCCCGGTCTTGGCACAAATGTCTCCACCTTTGTTTCTTCTCCTTTGATCCCCTTGGCCAACTCCTCGGCCTTCTTCTCATGATCTTCTTATTTCTCAACCTTCCGCTCATCAACCGTTGCTTGGGGCTCCTTCAAATCTCTTGCACTTCTCAATGAGATTGCACTCACATTTTATCGAGGATTGATCTCCAGTTAGGAGGGAAGTTTGCCTTTTTCTTGGAACTCCATCCGATTCACCACTTGAGCTATTTGGATCACTTGAGTCTCCAAGTTCTCAATGCTTGCCTTGGCTTCATCTTGGAATTTCTCGCCTTTTTCCACACACATGCTCAACTGGTGAATGGCTTGCATCACCTCATCCTTTGTCAACCCCAAGCTCTCTCCTTGGTCTAGGGGCTTGTTTTGGAGCCTTTGAAATTGTTGTTGAGGTGGCCTATATTTTTGTTGAGGAGGCCGATACAGTTGAGGGTTTTGGCTTCCTTGAGGGTTTCCATACTATAGGTTCGGGTTATCACGATTTCTCAAATTGTACGACCGCGTTCGGTACCCTTGATAACCTTGGTAGCCTTTCCCACCATAATATCCTTGACTGCCTTCGTAGCCTTGATTTTCTTGATACCCTATTGCACTCACCTCCTCGACATTGTCCTCTTGCAAATTAGGACAAATGTCCGTAGGATGCGCCAAGTAATAAATTTCACATGATTTAACATGTGGCGCATTTTTGGGATTCGTCATCAACGATTTCACCATAGATGCAAGGGCAAAAACTTGGTCCTCAAGCTTTCCACTATTAGAAGAGTCACTTGCAGGCATTGGGTTTCTCCTCAAATCGGCCCTTGAGCTAAAGTTCCTTGATTCTTCCACTAGCTCTTCATACAATTGCATAGCCTCGGATGACATCTTGTTCCCAAGGGTTCCACCACAAGCATTCCTCATGAACCTTTGATCTTCATCAAGAAGATCATTGTGGAAGTAATAGACCAAATCCCCCTCCAAATAACCGTGGTAAGGACAACTTGCGAGAAGCTTCTTGAACCTTTCCCAATAGTAGACGAGAGATTTTTCATGCCATTGGAGGATGTTACTTATGTCCTTCTTCAAGGCGGCAGATCTTGAGGCCGGGAAGTACTTGGCTAGAAACTTTGTTTTCATATCAAGCCAACTCTTAATGCTGTTGGGTGGTAGGTAGTGAAACCATTACTTGCACCATCCCTTAGTGTGAAAGGGAATGACTTCAACTTATAGAAAGTCTTCATCCACTCCATGGGGGACCGTACCACCACACAAAAAGTAAAATTCACTGAGGTTTTTGTTGGCATTCTCCCCTTACCTACCAAGGAAGATGGGTATCATGTTTATGAACCCAGTCTTTAGCTCGAAGGGCCCTTTTGGTCCAACTAAAGGATACTCAATGCACTTTGGTTTTTGATCGAGGTTGAGGGCTATGATGTCTCTTAACAATGCTTGCCCTAACGAAATCTCCCTTCCTTGGAGATGAGGAGATAGCCCTTGGAGAGAAAGATGTTGAGGTCCTCATCCTGGATGTTCATTGTCATGCTCTTTTTGATGCTCTATAGAGGTAGAGGTATCCAAAAAATGGTCACTAGGAGGGGTGTTATTCACACTTTCCAAAGAAAGCCTCCTAGCCTGTCTCAAATTCAACTCTAACTCGGGGCCGTGGTGTAGGGGTTCCTGTGAAGAGGATCGCGTACAAACAATACACCAAGAACTCGAACAATACGTCTCCAAGCCAAGCGAAAATTGTAAGTCAACTAAGAAATCAAAACAAAAACAAACTAACAAATATTTAGAATTAGCATATAATCACAATGTTATACTTTTAAGCCCTAATTCTTCCTATCTACAATTAAGTAGATAATGACAAGTCGGGGTTGTCCATGAGAAGAGGGATCATTTCAAGTGTTTAAACATATATAGGAGAAAACTTACTAGGCATGTACATATATAGATACATATAAAAGCATGTAGAAAATGAGGGGTTTGGTTGGTTTTTGATCCTAAGTTATCAAACAATTAGCAAAGCAAGAGAACTATGACAATCATGCAAGACAACTAAAGACAAGATTAAAACAATAATTAACGGAACCTTGGGCAGAAATGACTTCCAATTCCAAGCCTCTTATTCATCATTGAACATGCAACCTATTTACTATTTTCACTACCTGTTGTGAAGACTAAACTTCTATCCTTCTTAGATATTAGTTTGCATGAGTGAGTCGACATCTCTTGTCAAACCTCACCAATGAATCCCGTAGTCGAAACATGACTAAAAGTATCTCATTGATGGTATTAAGCATGAAGAATCAACAAGCTTGGAAACACCATGTCTAAGCATTTAACCAATTCATGCATTTACACAAAATTAGTCAAGAACGATCAACAATCATAAAATTCTTTCATTTTCTACAAGCAACAAACATGACAAAGAGTTCAACATTATCATATTCATCTAGAAAATATCAATCCATCAACACAAAAAAAAGCTCTAAATCAAACTCTTGGATTCCTATCAAGAATTGGGAAAATGAAACAATTTCCCCAAACCCTAACAAGTATATCGTACAAGTACTTCATATACTCAAGCTTTCAAGAACATTAATTCATTAATAAACGCATTCAATGCTCCATAAATGCATCATAGTAAGAGTATCAAATAGGCTACAAATTATTCTTAAGACATGGGCTTGAAAGCCTTAGTTAATAACTCTCAAAACTAGATTTAGCTACAAGAGTTCATGCTAATTAATGCTAACAAACAAAACATAATTAAAGATAATTCAAAGATGAAAAATGGTAGAAACTAAGGTTAGAAACAGTACAAAAATGCAGAAAAGAAGAAGTTTTGAATGAGAGGAAAGAGAGTGCTATTTATTGTACAAAAAGGATAAGGTTAGGTTCTGGCCACCCGTTGGTCGTGACTCGCGACAGGTTTGTCGCGACTCACGATGGGTGCCAAAACTTAACCTGGTTTTATTTTCTTCTTCCTGTGGTAAACACTTATCTTCACAATGATTCCTCTCATTTTTCAAGTCTTCAACTCTTTGAAGAAAGTCTTCAACTCTTTGAAGAAAGTCTTCAAAGTCTTCAAAAATGGTCTTCGATGGCCTCCGGTCTTCAAGTCATCATGTCTTCGAAGCAAGTCTTCAAAGTCTTTGAAAATGTGATCTTTAATGGCCTCCAGTCTTCAAGCCTCCATGTTCTTCCTTTGTCACGCAAAATCCACTTAGAAGAGTTAAAAGAGCGTAAACTTTCTCTTACCCCCTCCTAAGAGAATTTCAAGGTAAAACACGAGCTCTTGATAATAAAAGATCACAAAAGTGACCCCAATAAGTACTAAGTTATGCACATAAAATGGACATATTAGTTGTTATCCATCCCGCATACCGTTATGTGCACAGACTTTTGGCCTGCACAGTGCTTTCTCAGCAGAGCCAAGGAATGTGCCGGACAATGATATCACTTCTTATGGCACTTGATGAGTGAGGGATTGGGATATAGGTTATAGGCCAAGCTATAGATGAAGAGGATTGTAGAGGTGGTAGGGAAGCCAAAGGGGAAGATTATGGTTGGAGGCATGATCGTCCTCTTGGTGGAGTACTTAGGATTGGTTCCACCGGCTGATTTTCCGTGCTTAGGGAGGTGCACTTCCTACCTCATCACTACAGAGAGGTTGGTGCAATTCGAGATGCTTAGCACCACATGGACCATGGGGGTTTTTCATTGGTTATATGGCGTCAGTAAGGTCACATTCATGGCACTTTCTCACCCCAACACGACAAAGTTGGAGCTTGAAACACCCCTAGCGGACTTGGAAATTTCACCAGACTCCTCGTGTAGAGAGGACTTTCAGCACGAGCTCTATGACCTTGGTCTAGCCCCTGTCCAGTGCAATGATAGCAGCTTACCTTTCTCTAAGCGACATGAGCAACACTCTACACAGCCTCCACCAGAGATCGAACCTATGCATGAAAATTATGTGCCACCTTACTACTCCCAGCCTCCACCTAATTTCTATAAGCGTATGATACAAACCATGTAGGATGGATTCTGCTGCAAGGACAACATAATACTGCAGCACAATGTGTTGGTCTCCCAGAGCTTGATCGACATGGATAAGGAGATTGACCACCTATCGGCTCGCATCCATGATATGTCGTCCTAGGTATATGGTGTCTCAGGCCCTGATCCTGGAGCGGAGAGGCGTGAAGCTAGGAGACATAGGAGCACCGATTGGCTGGCTCGTTATCATTATCTTTATTTTAGTGGTGGCCCTTCTTCATCACAACAGTGATTTGTAAGCATTATATTCTTACCCTTTCCATACTTCTTTGTGTATGATTTTGCCCTATTTGTCTACATTGAGGGCAATGTAGCATTCTAAGTGTGGGGAGGGGTATTTACTGATATCACTGCTAGGTTTGGGGATGTTTTTTCTAGACTTGCTACTCTTGGATATTGTTTTCCTTTGTTTTGTATATTTTCCCCTTTTTTGGGGATGCTTTCCTTGTGATGTACTTGGATGATGTTATCTTCGATATTTTTCTTAGCCTTAACATTTGGAAAGCATTTTGTTACTTTTTGGATTGGAGAAACATGAAAAAAGTGAAGAAAATGAAAATAAATAAATAATGTAAATAAAAAGAATCCCTCTAAGTTGAAAACCCAAGAGGGCATCTTAGACAACATTGGGGGCCCGGATAGGTCGAAAACTTGAAAGGGTGACCTAGGTAAAAATTAGAGGCTAAATGTGTGGTAAAAGGTGAGATGTAAGCCGAAGAAACATGATGTGTGGATGGGATGAAACCCTGAAAGGGCTCCTAGGAAAAATGAGGAAAAGAGAGAAAAAAAAGTGTTATGTGTTCACTCATTTTCTGGCGTTGGAGTCATAAGGTAGATTGACATCTTGAGGACCTCTTGGGATTTGGAAATTTAGCAGGGAAAACGAAGTAAGTAATGAAATTCATCATCATTAATATACTTCATTTTTAGGATGATATATCGGTATAAAGTGGAGCATGCATGTGTTTTAACCTTATGCATGCTTTTAGCTTCACCTTGTACCAATGGATTTGGGATTCTCGATTCGAGATTTAGAAATGTTTGAAAGATATCGATGAATTGATAGGTTGATATGGTTTGGGTAGATTTAGGAATGGGGGTTGTGGAAAACTTCTCATCTGACCTTAACATTGAGATGTGTGATATTGAGAGTTTAGTGAGGTATTGACTAGGGGGATAGCAGTTACGATGTGGATACATCAATTCCTTTGTATGCTTGGATCTTTTCTTACACGAGGGCAAGTAATGTTTAAGTGTGGGGGGGGAGGTTTGATGTGCCATTTTATGTTCATAATTTAGTACCTTTTGGGATCATTTTTGTGCTCTTTTATTATCGAGAGCGTGTGTTTTACCTTAAAATTCTCTTAAGAGGGGTATGAGCTACTTTACCTCTTTTACCTCTTCTAAGTGGATTTTGCATGACAAAGGAAGAACATGGAGGCTTAAAGACCAGAGGCCATTGAAGATCACCTTTCGAAGACTTTGAATACTTTCTTCAAAGATTTGAAGACTTGAAGACCAGAGGCCATTAAAAATCATCTTTTGAAGACTTTGGAGACTTGTTTCAAAGATTTGAAGACTTGAAGAATGAGAGGAATTATTGTGAAGAAGACTTGAAGAATGAGACTTGTTTCTTCGATTTGATTTCTCTTGTATTATGTTTGGTTTGTTAGCATTAATTAGTATGAACTCTAGTAGCTAAATCTTGTTCTTGGGAGCAATTGATTGAAGCTTCCAAACTTATTTAGTGAGATTCTCTATTTGCTCATTTGTGAACATTTATTGCAGGGCATTTATAATGTCATTAATGTTGTGTTTTGCTTCATTTATACCATGGGTTGTTTGATTATATGAAATGTTTGTATGATTGAAGTGTTAGGGCGCTAGGAATGTTGCAAATTTCTTTGCTCATTTGACATGAAATCCAAAAAGCATTGATTTAGAACTTCTTGTGTATAATGTGTGGTGATTCTTGATAGATGAGTATGTTAATGTGGATTGTTCTAATATTTATCCCATAGATGCAAAGAAAAGTTAAATCTTGAATGCGGTTTGTTGTAGGTTTAACCTAGTAAATGCTTTTTTTTTGGTTAAATGACCATGTCTTTGGTAAAAGGCTTGTTGTTATCAAACCTTTGGTTCATTGTGTGAAATGCCATTGATAAAATACCTCTATGCTGTTGTTTTCCTAGGGTGATCATCAATGAGGTTTTCAAATGATCGTTGTTTGTCTTTGCAAACTACTATTAAGAATGAATGAATGTTTACCTTCGAATAAGAAGTGATAACATTTCCCATAGATAATAAATTTAATTGAATGAGTGAATGAATCCATGATCTATAGGAATTTTGGAAGTGGAAGTCGATTTCCCCCAAGGCTCCATTAATTATTTTTTTAATCATCTATTTTATTGTTGTTGCATGATTAGCATAGTTTTTTTGGCTTTGCTAGTTGTTATCTTTCAATTTTAAAACTTAGAACCAAAAACCAACCAAACCCCCTTTTTCATGCTTTTTTATGTATATATATATGGTTATATCTAGTATGTTTTCTCTTATATATGTTTAAACACTTGGAAAGATCCCTCTTCTCGTGGACGACCCCAACTTGCCATTATCTACTTAATTGTAGATAGGAAGCATTAGGGCTTAAAAATATAACTTTCAGAAGTACAAAAATGACTTCCCATAGACAAGAAAAAGGCCCAAAATGAGGACAAAAACCCTAGCAGCTAAAATTGGAGCAGGAAGTGGTATCTGACACGCTCGTGCCGTCTGGCTCTAGATCGACCCCTACTGTCTAGTTCTGGCATGGGCCGTGCTGGCTAGCTTTGGCATGGGCTGCGTTGGTTGACACGAACCGCTGACTGGGGCTTTATCCTTGGTTTCTGAGCGAGCAATAGTGTCGTTCGACATAGGCAATCGGCTGGGAACTCTTCCTTATTTACTTGAGCGACACATTTTGTGTGAATCTTCATGGGATGCCGACAGGGTGCATGAGTTTTACTTCTCAATGGCGCGAGTCATGTAAATCCTTAATGGGAGTTGATTTTTGAGCAAAACAACGGTGCAATCATGTTGAACGTCACACCCCATGGGCTAGTCTTTGAATATTGGAGATGAAACAACACGGACCGTCTTAAAGGTCAAGGCCTGTATCTATACTTGCCTCATAAAGGTTTTCCTGGCATGGGCCGTGTTAGAGCAAGAAGCTCATACTGAAGGCCTCTGGCAAGAGTGTGTTTGCTGGTACGCCTTGTGTTGGTTGGCATGGCCGTGCCAAGTCTTGAAGAATTGAACTTTGACTCCCTTCTTTTTTTGAATTGATTCCATCTACTACCATGTTTTGACTCGTGGCCTTCTTCCCACCACCATCCTGGTGAATGACCTTCTAATATCTACTACCACCATTGCAGATGGCCTTCTACAAAACTACGTCGAAGTGCTCACAAGCAATCTACTAGTAAGATCACAAAGAAGATCTAGGTGCTCATGAGGACAAGGTATCCATTAGATCCAATTTAGTATACAAAAATTGGGATTTAGATAAGAAACCCAACAATGGTCATGAAAACCCTTTGTAACTCGAACATAACTAAAACTAGCAATCAACTCTCACACTCCCCAAACTAGCAATAAACTCTCAAAACCCTAGATTACCCTCGTTCCCCCAAAGACATAAGAATCTCAAAACTCTCTGACTCCCCAAAGAAACTAAGTAATCTATACAACCGATCACACACTCTGCCGAAGAAGCTGCCAAACACAATCAAAGAAATGTTTCAAATAGTTTCCGATTTCTCTTAATTTGTCTCATTTTTCCTAGGAACCCTTTTAGGTTCTTGTCTAGGTTTTTGAACCTATCCGGGCCTTTCCAATCATTTCCTAAGTCTCCCTTTCAGATTTTTGACTTAGCCGGGTATATATATTATATTTATTTATTTTTCATTTTGTTTCAAAATTTTCAAATTTTTTGTGTAACACAAAATGCCCCAAAGATAAGCTTCATACTACATGAAGATAATAATAAAAAATGATACCACGAAAATGTTCCCAAAATATCCCTTAACAAAATATACAAAAGGGTTCCCTCACACTTAAAACACAAACAAACCAACAACCAAGAGTTTAAAAATCCAAATGAGGGGAAAACAAAGGGAAATAGTCATTATAGAAAATATAAGAAAATAAACAGGAAAGCAAAGGATATGCCACTATGATGGTTTTCTAACCCCTCCTCCACACTTAGTTCATGTAATGACTCCAATGCATGTGACCAAGGTGAAAATAAAGGTTGGAGAAACTGAAGGGTCCTCAGTTTTATTTTAACTCCAGGGTCCATGCTGGATGCGAGCATCGTGCTCGCGTTTTGCCTCGTGTGGGCATGTGGTTCCACGCTAGTGCTGGCATACCTTGGCGGCATGCCTTGGTACGAGGTTGGCCAAGCTCTCTTCCTTCCAACTTTTTCCACAAAATGCCTGCATCCAAAACACAAAAACCAAGCGTAATACTGTTCAAGCCAAAAATTTGATGACTATATATCCCTAAAAGCACTACCAACAATCTAACTCATCCCAAATATCACAAGAAAGAATTTTTTTACAAAATACTACCAAAGAATATTTACAAGCACCATTTCTTTATTGTCGTGTTCACGAATTATTTGTATTAGAACAATTCATGCTTGTATTTGCTCATCAAGGAGGGGATTTCCCTCCTTGTCTACTGCCAGATTTTCCCACACAAAATAAGGTTTTACCCTTTGCCCATTGACTAACAACGTTATACCATTTCTTCAACTTTCATCTCCATCGTTCATTGATCATATACCATGGTCACTACATATGGGCCTGCCCACTTTGACCGTAATTTACCCAAAAAAGATGCAGCCGAGATTGGAAGACGAGGAATTTTTTTCCCACAAAAAAGTCCATCTTCGCTATTTTCTCATCATGTCGTGCTTTTGTCCTTTCCTATAAATTAGTACGGTGTCATAGGCATTGCATCTAAATATTTAAGTTCTTGTAGTTTCAACTTCCTATGTTTCCGGGCTTCACTCAATTCCATGTTTAAGCATTTAACGGCCCAATGTGTTTTGAACTTGAATTCAACCAAGAGGTGGAATTTCTTGCCAAAAAGGATCTGGAAGGGTGACATGCCTATGGATGTTTTGTATGCGGTCCGGTAGGCCTAAAGTGCATCATCCAACCAGGCACTCCAATCCTTTCTAAACATGTTTACCGTCTTCTCAAGGATAGCCTTAATCTCCCAATTGGATATATACGCTTGGCCATTTGTCTGTAGGTGGTATGTGGTGAATGTCTTATGGGTCACTCTGTATCTTCCAAGGAAGATTTCCATAGCTTTGTTGCAAAAATGTGTTCTTCTATCACTAATTAGGATTTGGGGACACTGAACCGAGAGAAGATATTGAATTTAAGGAAACAGATCACTGTTGCCGAATCATTTTTTTTGTTGCTTTGGCTTTGACCCATTTGGACATGTAGTACACCAACATTAGGATCCAGTAGTGGCCATTGGACTTGGGGAAAGGACCCATTAAATAAAACCCCAAACATAAAAAACCTCACCTAGCATTGAAAAAACTTAGGGCATCTCATTTTTAAATGAGACATTACCCATCTTTTGGCATTGATCACATGATAAGATAAAATCATGGGCATGTTTCAACATGTTAGGCCAATAAAGGCCACATTCTGCTACTTTCTTAGTGGTTCTCTTATACCCAAAATGTCCCCCAATATAGGAGGAATGACAAAGTCTGATGATAGGATCTATTTCATATTTGGGAATACACTTCATGATCTCTTGATAGGGGTAATGCTTCCACAAGTAAGGGTCATCCAAAAAATACTCTTTAGCCAAAATTTCCAGCCTATCAATCTTTGTTTGATCATAGAAGGGATGGAACTCTCTAGTGGAAAGGTAGTTCACTATATCATCATACCAAGGTTAGCTAGTCATGACCCCGAACATTTATTCATCGGGAATGACCCACCTCCACTAGGGGTTGTTAGTAGCTAACCCAAGCGAAGGCATTCCAAAAAGACAAAAAAGGTTTAATGAGAGATGATTAAATATAAATTTATATTTTTCTCCCAAACTTACTAATAAGCTATCTATGGGGTAGTTAGTGGCAAAACCGGGTTTGCCCATAATGATGCTATGGTCTAATATACAATAACACACAACCACATACGGTTTGCCAATCTGTCTGTGAGCTAGGAATAGCTAGATATTGCAAAATAGGATTTTTTAATTAACAAGTTCTAGCATAAGAAATAATACAAGAGAATTATATATGTAAGCAATTGGGGAAATATTTGCATAACATGATTGATTAAATACTTTGATCCTCAATTCCATCACATAGAATATATTAAAGCCTATTATAGTTTTCATAACACGTGGTGTGGTCGATGGTCAGCACTTTCCCATACTTGTTACGTAGAGTGCTCTTGCAATATTTCATCGATGCCACCTCTGTAATTAGAGAAGTGCAACAATGACCCTTCCATTGCACAAATATGTTTCTTCCCCATATGATTACGTCCCAGGCACTACACCACGAATGCTTTTATTCCTATGCATAAAAAGGAAAAGGGAGATAGGCACCTTACCGATGGCACTAGAGTCGCTAAACCCAACTTTTGCTACTAAAGGCTATCTCTACCCATAACCCTTTAGACTAACTCACTAGCTAAGACTGTTATGCTGTCATTGTAATGGTAAAACACAGAAAAGACCTACGTGCACACACCCACATGGACCCATATCACATCCAGGTTTCTCTTCCCCTGGGGGTATCAATATTTTCCCCAATATGAATGTAGACTAGTGTGTGTCCTAATGGAGTGTATCATTGATGCAATTCATATCAATTCAATAACAAACCAAGAAAAATATTATAAACACATAGAAATAGGTAGATCTCAGGAATCTCAAAAAACATAAATCAAATCATAAATAGGAAAACATTGGGTGAAATTCCATAGATCTAAGAAAATAATATGAAGAAAAGAAGAGGAAAAGAGAAGGAAAAAAGATGAAGTACTCTAGAGAGATAAAGAGCAACCTATCCTCCTCTTTCTACCTACCTATAGATAGAAAAACTTTACATTATGCCTACTTATTCACCCTTAAAGACTAAAAGCTCCTATACATAGAAGTACGGAATTGTGCCTTA
Source organism: Rubia yunnanensis (assembly GCA_037428765.1). Lineage (NCBI taxonomy): Eukaryota > Viridiplantae > Streptophyta > Magnoliopsida > Gentianales > Rubiaceae > Rubia > Rubia yunnanensis. Next base: position 68,547,902 of record CM075063.1, read on the forward strand.
AAATAGGCCCAAAATGGGGTAAAAAATACTAGCAGACCTAAATGGCACGGGGTGTGGAATTTGGCACGGTCCGTGCCAGCCGGTTAGCTTTGTGCTGACATGGGCTCTGTGTCCTAGCATGGTCTATGCTGACACGGTTAGCCTCGTACTCATACGTGTCGTGTGTCCTGGTGCGGTCCATGCTGACATGATTAGGTTGGTGCTGGGTACCTCTGGCACGATCTGTGCTGGCTGACACGGGCCGCCGACTAGTGCTCCATTTTAAACTTTCGAATCATAAGCCCTATGTCGTTTGGCATCAGCCGTCAGCAGAAAGCATTTCTTGATCAGTTGAATGGCACCGACCGTGCCATTTTTCATACACCATAGGCTAGCCCTTGAACTTTAGAATGAAAAAGGCACAAATTGTGTGAAATGGCATGATCCATTCCCATACTTAGCCGATTTGGAGTGAAATGGAGCAAAAAGCATGCTGACGCATGAACGAGCATGTCCGTGCTAGGGGTTGTGGAACGGACACCCCCCTCGTACTGTAGGAAATGGCTCAGACCCCCCTCCCCCCTCCATGCTGTGGGATATGGCATAGACTCCCTTCTTGTTGTGGAGACTGGCACAAAGGGGGTTCGTGCTAGAGGTCTCTGGCATGATACTAGCTAGTCCTTCTCTTTCTAAAATTTTTTTGCACCGCTACAGATGAATCGTTAATCCATTTTGAGAGTTCTTGTAGTCAAATTTACAGTGCTCAAGAATAGGAGTCCAATGGTACCACCCATAGATGTTGATTCTTTTTGGATCATTCCCAAAATTTCTGTACAACACTCGGATCTCAATTTCCCCGCTTTTTTGTCTTCCATCTTCGAACCCTTCTATCTTCTACCATGTTTGTGCTCGTGGCCTTTAGTCTTCTACCATCCTTGTGGATGGCCTTCTAATATCTACTACCACCCTTGCGAGTGGGCCTCTACAAATGATGGAAAAATACTCACGAGCAACCTACTAGTAAGACCACAAAGAAAGATCTACGTGCTCGTGAATATAATGTATCCATTAGTTCCAATTAAGTCTACAAAACTTGGGTTTTAGATAAGAAAACCAAAAATGGTCATCTAAACCCTTTTTCGTGTAAATCTAACTCAAATTAACAATTATATAAGTAAAAATGATAATTATTGTGTCGAATGCTTTGGTTAATGCATGTAATACAGTGCACAACAGGGAAATTCTTCTCGAATAGGTTCCACTTAGACTTTCCCGTGGTGGAATATAGGCTCTCAAGGTGTGTTAATCTACTTAAATGGTTGGCCACTACGTTGTCACTACCGTTCTTATATCTCACTTCAAGGTCAATTTTGCTTCTTTCTTTGTCATCAAGTGGCAAAGTGTGCATAGTCGGTGTAAACAATAACCTTAGTTTCTTGTAAGTATTTCCTGAATTTCTCAAGGGCAAAGACTATGGCCAATAACTCTTTCTTCGTGGTGGAGTAATTTCGTTGAGCAACATTAAGAGTCACTGACACGTAGTAGATAACCTATGGCACCTTTCCTACCCTCTAGCCTAAAAATCCCCTAAAACATAATCACTCGCATCGCACATGATTTCTAATGGGATAGACCGATCCAAAGGTTGGATTATAGGGCCGGTCATAAGCATCTCCTTTCAAGGTACCAAAGGCCTCCCTACCCTTGTTATCAACAATGAACTCAATATCCTTTTGCAAGAATTTTCATAAAGGAGTGGAAATATTAGAGAAGTCCTTAATGAAACGCCAGTAGAACCCTGAGCGCCTTAAGATGACCTAACATCCCTAACACTAGTGGGGTATGTGATCTGCACCATTTCACATGCTTTAACCAATGCATTTGACATAGTATTTAGTTACTTTTGGTTGGAGGTTTGGAAATATTAGTTGAGTTTACATGACATGGGGTTTAGAAAACTATGTTTGGTTTTCTATTCTAAACCCCTAAATTTGTATAGTTAATTAGTAATTATTGACATATTTGTTCATGGACTCCTTGGTCTTCATTATAAGTAACTTTAGTAGGTCGCCCGTGAATGCCATTTGTTACATTACATTCTTGCAAAGGCCGTTTACTTCTAACGATAGGCGGCTTCAGAGTTCAAGACGGTCAAAGGAGAAAATAGTGAATCGTGGTTCAAGGAGTCTTTCCTTAGTCCGATAATAATCCAGGAAAAACTTGCATTCAATAGTGGTTCCAATGGATTTGTCTTCTTGAGTACTACAAAATCAACTACCAGAACTCCCGATTCTGACTAACGGTTCACCTGTGGCAAGCAAACGAAGTTTAGCTAATGAAAAATAAGCAGCCGGTCAAAGACAGCCCATGGTCAAGCACCAGCAGGCCGTGAATAAGTACACGGCCCTCACTGCATAAGAATTCTAGGGGTTCCATGCGGAACTACACGAGACCTTCACGATGCAAAGCTCCGGGTTGTGACATAAGCATTGGGACGTAAGGCAAGGGGATGAAGAGTTGAAGAATTTGGTTAAGTACGATGTCGTTCTGTAAAAACCTTTACAGACCGTGAGAAAACTCTGAGTAAAAACCACATGCTGCTTGCGGTCCATGAAAACCTTCATGGACAGTGGCACAATCCTAGTTTCACAGTCCGCATGACCCCATGGGCTGTGGCTATGAATATTCATGTACCGTGGAAAATATGGCATATTGTGGCTACGCATGCTTCATAGACCATGGCATCCGTGCTGGCTCGTGAAACCTTAGTGGCTAACCTACGGTTTTGCCAATTTTGGGTTTATTTTTTAGGCTCAATATCCTACCACTATATACAGGACCCTAGTCTACTCATTTGAAAAAGGTTGGATCATATTTGGAAACAAATTTGGAGAGAGAGAGCTTGGAGAGAAGGAAGGAGTTCCTTTTGTAGGTTTTGTAACATTTTCTTTTCTTTTCTTCTTGCTTTGTCCCAAAGATGTGGAATTTAAATCCGTATTTGAATTCCATGTCTTAGGAGTAGTTAGATTAGCTTGGAATTCATTTGGCACTTGGTATGTTCTAAATGCTTTATGAGATTTATTGGATTCATCCTATCTTTGTGTTTATGATATTATTGTAATTATTCTTGAATGATATAAATGCTTGAGTAGTACACCACATATAAGCACACACTTTGGGATATACTCATGTATGGTGCAATTATTGATGCCTCCTTGGGTAGAGAAACCTAGATGTTAGAATAGGTAGGGGAGAATGCAATTATTGATGTTAGAATGGTGCAATTATTTATGCCTCCTTGGGTGTGTGCACGAGGGATTCAAGAATGCTCCGACTTATTTGTCATTGCACTAGTCTTAGCTGACTTCGTAACTGTTGTCCGAGAGGTTGCAGGTAGAGATTGTGAATAGTAGCTAACTAGGTGTTGTGTTGAAACCCTAGTATCACAGATAAGGCACCTATGAACCTTGGACCTAGCGTATATAGGACCAGGGGGAGTAGTTGTGTTCATGCTGGAAGCCCGAGTCGTAATAGCATGGGGGATAAATAAACCTGCAACGATTGTCAGACCTTGTTGTACTCCCCTAATTATGATGGCGGTACCGATGGAGGGTTGTGAGCACACCCACAGTGATAGGGTTGGTGAAATGTATGCCATTAGCCACACCACGTGTTAAAGCATTAGAACTACCATGTTGCTAAATGATTACCATGTGCATAGTATAAATAGTTTCTCATTTGTTAATTTCATGCTTTGTAGCCGTTAGTTCAAAATACCAACCCCCCAGTTGCATGTCTACACTACTAGCTGTTAGTATCACTCGTGTAGATTGACAGATTGCACAAGGTTGTTTTTTAATTAGTACTTGAGCCCTAGCATCCTTGTGGAAAAACTCAGGGCTTTCTGCTTACTACCCCTTGGTAGCTTAGCACTAAGAACATATGCAAAATATAAATCTATGTGTTTGACCTGTAAACCCCTTAGCTCGTGTTTTAACGACGCCCAGGTTAAGGGAAGGTCAGTATGGTAAAGATTTGATAGTGTTCACTTTTACTTTATCAACCTCTAAACATTGGGCCTATACAGAATGACCTAGAACAATGCTCTTCTCTATCATAAAATGGCATTTCTCATAATTCAGCACGATGTTTGTGTCAATACACCATTTTAGAACAAGTGGTAAATGATGTAGACAAGAGTCTAAGAAGTGTCCATGAATGGTAAAAGCATGCACGAAGGCTTCAGGGAAATGCTCGATAAATTCCAAGAATATGCTACCCATACGTCTTTGGAAGGTACGTGGGGCATGGCAAAGACAAAAGGGCATACGCCTTTAGGCAAAAGTGCCAAAAGTGTATGTGAGGGTGATCTTTTCTTGGTCCTCGGGATTGGTGGCTATAGGAAATATCTGGAATAGCCATCGAGAAAGCAATAATAAGTGTGATCAGCTAACTTCTCAAGCATTTGGTCAATGAAGGGTAGGGGGAAATGGTCCTTGAAAGTTACCGCGTTTAGGCGGCGATAGTTGATACACACTCACCACCCATTTTGAATATGGGTAGGTACAAAATCCACATCCTTTTTCTCTACCACAGTCATCCTACTCTTCTTTGGCACTACTTGAGTGGGACACACCCAAGTACTATAAGACATAGGGTATATCACCCCCACCTTAAGTAGCTTAAGGACTTCACCTTTTACTACTTTCATCATTGGCAGGTTTAATCGCCTTTAAGGTTGGCTTACATGCTTTGTACCCTTCTCTAATAATATATGGTGCATAGAGGTCAAGGGAATTATACCTTTAATGTTAGCTAAAGTCCAATCTATGGCTCCCTTTAATTTCCTTAGAACCTCAAGCAACCTACCCTCTTGGTCACTAGTTAGCCTCTTAGAGATAATCACTAGTAGTGTCTCACCCTCACCTAAGAAAGCATACTTCATGTTCTCTAGTAAAGACTTTAGTTCAACTACAGGTGGCTTCTCTATTAAAGGTTTGGTCTCAAGCAATACTAGTTCATCTAGGTCCTAGGGCAATACCTCTATATGAGTCTTAAGTTGCTTATCAACCTCTCTCACACTTCCCATTAAGTTAGCATTTACATAATTAAAGCATATATCATTCAAAAGATCATTCTCTAAAGCTAGTTTCATGGAAACATAAAAAGTATCTTGCACAATATCATCAAGAACATCAAGAACAAACAAAGGGGATTCATCAGCAATGAAATTTATGCTCTCATACATGTTAAATTCAACAATGTTTTTACCCCACTCTAAACTCAATTTCTCAATATGGACATTGATTCTAGCCCTAGAGGTTTTCAACAAGGGTCTCCAAAGCAATAAATGGTTAGTCTCATTTTCATTTTCCATATCTAGAACATAGAAATCAGCCTGGAATGTTAGTCCATTCACATTGACCATTACGTTTTCCACGATACCTAGCGGGTACGTGATGGAGCAATTAGCCAATTGGACTACTAATTCTGTGGCATGCATTTTCCCTAAGTTTAGTGATCTATATAGAGAGTATGGAATAAGATTAATGGAGGTCCCAAAATCTACCATAGCTTTCTTGATCAAAGTTCCTTGAATTGTGCAGTCAATAATTTTTCACAATTAAGCATAAGATCAATAATGTCAAAAGCTAAAGGACTAAATTCACAGTGTCCGAGGATATCGAATGGCCTATTGTCAAGCTCAAATCCACGCCTGTTCCTCAACCCATCCTAATAAGGGGGTGGTGGAGCTTCCTCGTCCATTAGCTTTCACCTTCGTACCAATTTTCTCACCTTCACTATCAACTCATTTACCTGTCCCCCCACTCTCTCAACTCTCAAAGATAGTTGAATCCCAAAATCCTTGATGCAACTAAATAATTGGATTTTAAGTGATTCATTAGTCCTACCAAAATTGGTTAAAGCCCCAAGTATTCCCTCACAAGAGGATTTAGGAACTAAGACCGAATCAGGTGAGTTATGGTATAGGTACCATTCTCGTTCCCTTTGGTTTTGTAAAAAAACAAGTACACTATCTCTTTCATAGTCACTTTGTAGGGTGATCATGGTGGCCCTACCCTACATATTTTTGCCCATTGAGTGTTTTCTCTCCACATTTCTATCTTTTCTTAAATCAACAAAACCAAATAAACAGATAATTTTGAATCGCATTGTAAGGGTCCTTGATTCACACCAAGAACTCGAGCAATATATTCTCCGTAAAACAAAATATATACACAAGAAAACTACAACACTAACTATTCAACTAACGAGCTATACAAGTTAACAATTAAACCTTTAGATATTTGCCTCCCAGCGGGGTTGTCAACCATAGCTAATTAATGTGTGGAGATGAATTAGATCAAAGATAAAGAGATTTTCATTCTGCTCATGTTCCTAATACTAAGGTACCTATAGGGTAGATAGTGGCAAGACTGGAATTTCCCACCATTATGGTAGGTATCCCAAATATTAGAGAGAAGGGTTAATCCATTTCTCTCTCTACCTCCTCTTAGGAGAATAATAATGAGCCCAAATTAAACCCTAGTAGACATAGGCTACTATATATAGTTGTAGGGAAATAGGTGACTTGCGTCCACCTGGGGTCGTTAATTGTAGCTAATTAACCCGAGCGGAGGCTGAGAAGGTCAAAGATAAAATTTATAATTCTGCACCCGTTCTCACTGCTATGCTACCTAGAGGGTAGTTAGCAGTAAGCTCTGGGGTGGATTTTAAGATTAACAACTACAAAGTATAATGTAAAAAAACAAGTAATCTAATTAAGCTAAGCACGTGGGGAGTCATTTCAGAACATGATTAGCCTAATGTTTTGATCCTCGATTCATTCACATGAAAGATTTACTAAGCAACCTCATATTGTGTTATCAAAATATGGTGTGGCCGATGGCATACATTTCCCCATACCTGTTATGTCAGGTGTGCTCACAACCCTTCATTAATGACGCCATTATAATTAGGGGAGTACAACAAGGTTCGACAATTGTTGTAGGTCTATTTCTCCCCCATGCAATTACATCCTCGGCTTCCACCAAGAATGAAAAATTTCCCCGGGGTGCTATGAACTAGGCCCAAGGGACATTGGAACCTTATCTATGATCTAAGGTCTCTTACAACCTAGCTTGCTACTTTTCACTATCTCTACCCGCAACCTATCGGGAAAATTTACGTAATAACCTAATACTGGTGCAATGGAAAATAAGTAAGAGTAATACTTGGGTCTTCTGAGCACACACTCATGTAGACACAACATACTCCCTTACTCATTATAACATATAGGTTTCTCTTCCCAAGTGGGCAACAATAAGTGCACCATACATGAATACAACCCAAAGTATGTTCCAATACATGGTTTAACATTAATGCATTTAGAAATTTCAAGAACAAGCATAATAATATCATGAACACGGATAATATGATGAATCTAATAAATCTCACAAAACATAGAGTTAAACGTGTTGAACAATTATCCCTAAGCTATGGAAACTACTCAGATGTTTCCATTTTATGTGCATATTTTGGGACTTTTTGGGATCATTTTTGTGCTCTTTTGTTATCAAGAGATTATGTTTTATCTTGAAATTATCTTAGGAGAGGTAAGAGCTTCTTTACGCTCTTTTACCTTTTCTAAGTGAATTTTGTGTGAAAAGGAAAGAACATAGACACTGATCTGCACCATTTTTCATGCTTTAACCAATGGATTTGACCTAGTTTTTAGTAACTTTTGGTTGGCGGTTTGGCGACATTAGTTGGGTTTACATGACAAGCAGTTTAGAACCATGTTTAGTTATCTATTCTAAATCCCGCATTTTGTATATTTAATTAGTGATTCTTGACATCTCGTGTTTATGGGCTCCTTGGTCTTCATTATGATTACCTTTAGTAAGTCACCCGTAAACGATATTTGTTACATTACATTCTTGTGAAGGCTATTTTCTTTTAATGGTAGAATATTTAAAAGCCATTCTCATTTGAATGGTAGTAGACAAAGGCCACGAGCATTAATGCGTGGAAGAAGGAGATTGAAGCCAAAGATAGGCGGCTTCGAATTTCAAGACGGTTAAAGGGGAAAATGGTGAATCATGGTCTGAGGAGTGTTGCCTTAGTTTGAGAATAATTCGGGAAGAAATATCCTTAAACGCTGGTTCCTTTGGATTTGTATTCTTGAGTACTACAAAATTGACTAATAGAACAATTCGGACTAATGTTTCACCAATGGAGAGCAAACAATATTCAGTGATGAAGCACAAGTGGCCAGTCACGGACCGCCCATGGTCAAGCACCAGCGGCCTGTGACAAAGCTCATGGCTCACTTTACACAAGAGTTCCAAGGGTTCCGTGAAGCCCTGCATGAGACCAGCATAAGACCTTCACGAGGTAAGGTGTCGAGCCATGACAAAAGCACCGGGTCGTAAAAGAAGGAGATGAGGAGTTGCAGAATTTGGCTAAGTATGTGAGAAGACTTTTGAGAAACACCACAAACTGCTCATGGTCCATAAAAACTTTCAAGGGCCGTGATAAAATTTTTGAGCAGAAGCTACAAGTTGTTCGCAGTTCGTGAAAACCTTCACGGATCATGGGAAATTATAAGCAAAAACCACATGCCGCTTGCGGTCCGTAAAAACCTTCATAGACCATGGTACGATCCCAGCTTCACAGACTATGCCAGATCCCATGGACCACAGTTATAAACATTGATGGACCGTGGCAGATCTGGCGTCCTATAGCTATGCATGCTTAACAGACCATGGAAACATGTCGGCCGGTGAAACCTTGGCGGCTGACCAACTTTTGGCCTATTTTGGGCCTATTTTTAGGCCCAATCTCCCACTACAATATATAGGACCCTAGTCTACTCATTTGAGGGGGGTTGGATCATATTTAGAAACATATTTGGAGAGGAGAGAGCTTGGAGAGAACGAAGGAGTTCCTTTTGTAGGTTTTGTAATCTTTTCTTTTCTTTTCTTCTTGCTTTATCCCAAAGATGTGGAATTTGAATCTATTTTTGAATTCCATGTCTAGGAAGTAGTTAGATTAGCTTGGGATTCATTTTGGCCCTTGGTATGTTCTAAATGCTTTATGAAATTTATTAGATTCATTATATTTTTGTGTTTATGATATTATTGTGATTGTTCTTGAATGTTATAAATGCATCATTAGTAGACCACATACAAGCACACACTTTGGGATACACTCATGTATGGTGCAATTATTGATTCCCCCTTGAAAAGATAAAATTGGATGTTAGATTGGGTAGGGGAGAATACGTATGCGTGGGTGTGTGCACAGGAGATTTGAGATTGCTCTAACCTATTTATCATTGCACCAATATTAGCTGACTTCGTAACTGTAATGCGAGAGGTTGCGGGTAGAGATAGTGAATAGCAGGAAAGCTAGGTGTTGTGTTCAAACCCTAGTATCACCTATAAGGTGCCTACGAACCTTGGGTCTAGCATATATAGGTCCCGGGAGGAGTAGTTTCATTTATGGTGAAAGCGTGGGATGTAATGGCACAGAGGATAAACAAACCTACAATGATTATCTGACCACGTAGTACTTCCCTAATTACAATGGCGGTGCCGATCGAGGGTTGCGAGCGCACCTACCATTAGAGGGTTGGGGAAGCTTATGACATCAGCCACACCACGTGTTGTAAACACACCGATAAGTCTTCTGTATGTCTATATGTGAATGAATCGAGGATTGAAGCATTAGAGCTACCATGTTGCTAAGTGCCTAGTATAAATATTTTATTCATTTGTTAATTGCATTCTGTGTAGTTGTTATTTGAAAATACCAACCCCCGCCCCTCCCCCCCAGTTTCATGTCTACACTACTAGTTGTCCTTTCACTCATGTAGATTGACGACCCACACGAGGTTGTGTTTTAATTAATACTTGAGCCCTAGAATACTTGTAGACAAACCCATGGCTTGCCATTGACTACCCCTTGGTAGCTTAGCAGCAAAAATGAGTGCAGAATATAAATCTCCATCTTTGACCCATAAGCCCCTAAAGCTTGTATTTTAAAGACAACCGGGTCGGGCAGGTTAAATTTTGGCACCGTGGCTGGGAATGCTTTTCAGTTCAAGTATTATTTGAGAATGACATTTTAGTAGAGCTATTAGTAGTGTCTTTTATTGTTTTTCTTTTGTTTTTTTTTCTTTGCTGCAAGTGGATTTTTGGTCATAGTTTCCTCGTTACTTTGATTCAGCTTGCTATTATAACATTGGAAGGATAGTGTTACCCTAGTTTATGCTATATACCCGTACCACAAATCTAGATGTTTTGTATTCTCTAACTTATTCCACAGGTAATCGGAGGAGGAGCTAGATCGGAGGCTCAACCTAGGGGTTTGATTTTTGAGGCAGCACCGCACAAGATGGCAGAAGATAACCGCACTTTGAGTGAAATTATGGCCCCAAACTTAGAGAACTAACCCTTATGTATCACATTCCCACCCTTGCCTCCAAATGTGACTTAGGAGCTGAAAAGTGGGATGATACACTGCCTTCCTACTTTCCATGGTATGGAGGAAGGGGATGCAAACAAACATGTGTCAGAATTCGATTTGGTGTGCATGAATATGAAGTCATCGGGAGTGTTAGAAGATGATTAAAACTTGAGAGCATTCTCCTTTTCACTGCAAGACTGAGAAAAATATTGGTTGAATTATCTACCACCGGTTTGTATTGGGTCGTGGATGGACTTGAAGCGGCGATTCTTAGAAAAATACTTTCTGGCATCTAAGTCAGCCGGGTTAAAGAATCAATTGTCCAACGTTACTCAAGGAGCGACTGAGAGCTTACATGATTATTGGTAGAGGTTTAAGATACTTCTAGCTAGTTGCCCCTACCACCCATTAAATGAAGGTTATTTGGTCTATTACATCTTTGCATGTCTTTCTGTTAAAGACATGAGGGTGGTATATGCCGCATGCAATGGTTCTATATCCTACGAGAGCCCAAAGGATGTGATGGAACTTTTTGAAGAGATGGCCAATGGGATAAGGAAATTTGGTTCAAGGTCTAGGGTTAAGGTTTTAGATGAACCCGCACACACACCAAAGTTGAAGGAGCAAGTCTAAGCTCTTGCATCTATGATGAAAGAGCTTTTACGAGAAAAGATGCACCAAGTCAAGATGTGCACTCCAAAAAATGCCCCGAGGTCATTGGTGATGTGCAATAATGAACGACATGGACTTCAACAATTAGAAGGGACCTCAATTTGCTAAGGGTCAACAACAAGGGTTTCGGGGGAACCAATGCGAAGCAAGACTGGACCCCTATGCAAATACATTCAATCTGAGGTTAGATATCACCCTAATTTCCAATGGAGGGATGACAATCAACCTCAAGGATATAGGGGTGGACAAGCACCACCTCAACCTTATCCTAGGGGTGAAGTTCATCCAATAATTATACCACACTTTATAAGTCAGACAAGGAGGAGATCTTGGATGCCATAGGTCAATTGAGAAAGACACATGAGATCTTTGTAGAAAGGACTAGGAGGGAAATTGAAGACCTCGGTACTAAAGCCTTCTCAAGTATCAAGAACCTTGAGATTCAAGTTGGACAACTCGTCACCTTGGTGTGCTAACTTGAAGAAAAAGAATTCAGAAAAATACCTTCCCAACCAGAGGTGAATCCAAGAAATGTGAGTGCACTCAAGCTAATGAGAAGAAGGTGACACAAAATGACAAGTTAGTTGAGGCCACCAAAAAACGTTTCAAACAAGAAGATATGGTTGCCAAGGAAGCACCCTCCAAGGAGCTCCCACCACCCGAGGCACAAGTTGCTGTTATGCCTCCATTTCCATTTGCTTTGAGGGGAAAGCCGAAGGTGGATACAAATGAGGCCAACATTCGGAAAGTCTTCGAAAAAGTGGAGGTATCTATCCCTATCTTGGAATTGATTACCAATATGCCTTCATATGCTCAATTTCTTAAGGTTGCATGTACTAAGAAAAGGCGTAGACCACCTAAGAAGTAAGGGAAGCTAAAAATTGGGGAAGTCGCCATTTTGAATCATAAGAATTTGCCTAAGAAATGTGATAACCTGATGAGACGTCAAATGCATGTATTTTCCAAAGCATTTAACATCACTTTTGTCATATTGTTTTTGTAATATTGCTATATTTATGTAAATTTCCATGATAAGGGATTTAGATGACCATTTTTGGTTTTTATATCTAAGTCCTTCATTTTGTAACCTATGTTTAGTCTAATGGATTTTTAGTCCTTACGAGCATCTAGATTCCATTTTGTGAGCTTCATTTGTAGATGTATCATGAGCCCTTTGTAGTGTTTTAGTGAAGGCCACATACCAAAACATAGTAGAAGATATAAGGGTCAAAGAAGGAAGGCGAAGAAATGGATGAATTGTCACCTAGAAGTTTAGACAAAGTTATTAAAATTATCCGAGAATAATCGGTCTACAAGAGTGGCATCATTGGATTTTTCTTCTCAAGCACTATGAAATCAAATACAAGAACTCCAAAAATAGATCAACGGTTCACCCGTGGGAAGCAAAACAAGAAGCCGCGCCCATCTGAATTTTTTGGGCTGAAACCTCCGCCGCCCGGTTGATGCCATTTCCGCCCGGGTGGGAGCCTGCTGCATTTTTTGGCTTTTCTTGACCAAATTAGACTATAAATAGCTGCCCTTCTTCCCCATTTTCCTAAGCCCGACTTGGGGGCTCCAAACCCTAGTTTTTCACCATATTTTTCCATTTCTTCTTCTTTCTAGGTAGATCTTTGTTCTATGTTAGGGATTTTGACTCTCTAGCTTAGTTTTGTAATTGGGAGCAATTTATTGAAACTTCCACACCTATGTATTAAGAACTTCTATTTAACTATTTCACTATTTCTTGAAGCTTTTGTTATTTAGTATTCATGTGTTCTTAATGTTATGTTTACTTCATTTATACCATGGGTTGTTTGAGAATATGAAGTGTTTGTATGATTGAAGTGTTAGGGTGTTAGGAAAGTGGCCAATTTCTTAGCTCATTTGACATGAAAATCCAAGAACATGGACTTAGAACTTCTAGTGTAAAATGTGTTGTAATTCTTGCTTGATAAGTATGTTAATGTGGATTGTTCTCTTATTTATCCTATAGATGCAATGAAAGGTTGAACCTTTAATGTGGTTTGTTGTAGTTTTAGCCCAATGAATGCTATGTTTGGTTAAATGACTATGTCTTTGGTAGAATTCTTGTTGTTTTCAAATCCATGGTTCTTCGTGTATAATGCCATTGATGAAATACCTTTATAGTGTGGTTTGTCTAAAGTGTATCAATGAGGTTTGCAAATGGTCGTTGTTTGTCTTTGCAAATTACTATTAAGAAGGAATGAATGTTGATCTTCGAATGGGAAGTTTTAGCATTCCCCATGGTTTGGAAGTGAATATCAATTGCCCCCAAGGCTTTGTCTTTTGAAGTTTTAAACCCCTTTTCTTAGTTTGTTTGATGATTAGCATAGTAGAATGGCTATGTCTTTGGTAGAATTTGCAAAGCTATGTTTGGTTAAATAGCTATGTCATTGGTAGAATGTTTGTTGTTATCAAATCTATGGTTCTTCGTGTATATTGCCATTGATGAAATACCGTTATAGTGTGGTTTGCCTAAAGTGTATCAACGATGTTTGCAAATGGTCGTTGTTTGTCTTTGCAAATTACTATTAAGAAGGAATGAATGTTGATCTTCGAATGGGAAGTTTTAGCATTCCCCATGGTTTGGAAGTGAATATCAATTGCCCCCAAGGCTGTCCATTGTAGCTTTAAACCCCTTTTCTTAGTTTTCTTGATGATTAGCATTGTTACTTAACTTTGCTAGTTATCTCATCTATTAGTTTCATAACTTAAGACCACAACACACCAAAAACCCAATTTTTTACTTGATTTTATATATCCATATATCTACATATAGCATAATGTCAACCTTATATGTTTAAACGCTAAAGAAAATCCCTCTTCTGTGTGAACGACCCCGACTTTCCATTATCTACTTAGTTGTAGACATGAAACATTTAGGGCATATAAATTTAACTTTGAGAGGTACGACGACGACAAATTTTGGTGATGACCCCGGAATGTTTTCTATCCCAATTTCTTTAGGTGGAACACTTCTTGAACATGTCATGACAGATTTAGGAGCTTCTATCAATGTGATTCCATTTAGTCTATTTGAATGTCTTGAAATTGGTGAACTTAAAGAGCTAGAGTGATTTTTCAACTCATATATCACTCTTAAGCTAGCCCTCGTGGGCTAGTGAAGGATGTGATGGTGCGAGTAGGCAAATTGGTTTTTCTGGCAGATGTTTATATCCTAGATGTAGCGCACAACGGAAGTGTACCCCTAATCCTTTTGGATAGACCTTTTCTAAAAATGTCTCGGAATAAAATTGATGTCCACTCGGGAATATTAACTCTAGAGGATGACATATACAAAGTGAAATTCAACATTTATAAATCTAGGCATAATTCAACAAAACCTTCTCTTATGTGCAAAGTTGTGACACTTTTTGATGATCATGATATTCTTAAACCTTCTTGTGTTACCAATGAGCATGAATCTCTTGTTGATGAGCTTGTGGAGGAACCCAATGAATTTAATGACTTGGTCATTTATATGTCCGTACTAGATTGTTTTTCTATGCTTACCAAATTTTAGTAGGAAAAGGGAACTGTCAAGGATTGTTTTTCTAGGCATGATTCAGTAAATTACTACCAAGGATGTAGCAGAATAGAACCTGTAATAAACACAAAACTATCAGCAGTATCTATCCTATGATAAGTTCATAAGTCCAGCCAGTAAAAAACATGTAACCGATTATTACATCTTATACAGCATGCTCTTGAGACTCATTTCGAATCCAAGGAATTCCACATCTATCCAGATGAAGGAGTCCCTTAAGAAAAGGAGGTTCTAAACTCAGTTCTAAATCACCATCAAAGTTATTTTCTAAAGCAAATTTTGTCAAGAAATCAGCTGCAATATTAGTCTCTCTAGGAGTATGCCGGATTGGGTGGATATGATGTTTCAAATTTAGAGATTGGCAAATAGAGTAATTCCTCCATGGTGAGGTGTTTGGGTTTTGAATACGCTGTACTGCAATTAAACAGTCGGATTCAACCTCACATCGATGTAAAACCATCTCTGAACATAGTTTATATCCACATTGGATAGCTATCAATTCTTCATGTAAAGGTGATGGGGAGTGAAAATATTTTTCCCTCATTTTAACCACCTTCCCCTCACAATTCCTAGCTATCACTGCTAGAGCAGAAAAACCCGCCTGATCCATGTTGTATCTGTATTGATCTTGTGTCCAATAAGAGGTTTCTGCCATGTAACAGCTTTAAAAGTTTTCCTTTTCTTTTGTGTAATGTGAGGAATAATGTTAGCCTGTGTCCAATATTTATGCTTGTCTAGGTTACCAATCAGGTGATTCACTGAGAAGATTTGGTATATCATGTCTTTTATTTCATGTACACAAGCATCTTTGGAGAAGGGTTCGTTGTCAAACAGGATATTGTTCCTTTTAATCCAAAGAGTCCAGATTGTTACAAGAAGGGCAGCGATGGTGATATTAGACTGAATATTAGATTATGCATTAAAAGAAAGGTAAAATTCAACTCTGCTCTTCAAATTTGGGAAAGATTTCTGCTGAATCTTTAGAAATTCATTTACACAGTTCCAGATAGAAATAGATGAGGGGTAAGAGTTGAAAAAATGATCTAAAGAGTCACTGTAAGTCTGGCACATAGGACATTTGGATGCTAAATAGAACCCTATCTTTCTTAAAATGTTGTCAAAAGGAAGTAAACCATTCAGAGCTCTCCATAAAAGCACAGACATCTTTTTAGGAATAAAAGGTAACAATACCTTTTGAAAATGGAGGATCTTCAGCTTTCTCTGTCTAAAAATGTTGTATGTATATTTGATGGAGAAGATTCCATTTGTGGCTGGCATCCAGATGAGTCTATCTTCATGAGTATATTCCAATTTAGCCTCCTGCAGAATTGAGTACAAATTGGTCGCCAAAAATGGCTCCAGTTGTGGGAGGATTGATGCTTTGTTTTGAATAAATGACCTTAGTGAGATGTCCACAAAGGGGATATCTCTATCTTGAGGCCATTTATAATATAAAGCTCCCTCTCCCATCCAGTTAGCGTTCCAG
Source organism: Rubia yunnanensis (assembly GCA_037428765.1). NCBI lineage: Eukaryota > Viridiplantae > Streptophyta > Magnoliopsida > Gentianales > Rubiaceae > Rubia > Rubia yunnanensis. Next base: position 68,564,080 of record CM075063.1, read on the forward strand.
AAGGAGCAATCACCGATACCATGTATTATTCTGGATTTGCTATTTGCTTTATCAGTAATTTTATCGATTCTAGACCATGTATGAGATATTTTGTAAGACTTCGGGAGTGACCATAATAGTGAGGTCCATTGCGTGGAATTGAGTTGCAGTTTCCACCACAGTGTACACGAAAACGCATCTACAATGGCCTTTAAATCTCTAAAACCTATTCCATTCTCTTCTACAGGTACACTCATGTTTTTCCAAGATCTCCATTTTTTTCCGGCATTATCAAAATATCTCCAGAACAAGCTAGAAGCCATTTTCTCCATTTTTTTCAAAACTATTTTTGGTGGACTCAAAACAGAAAAGATATGAGTTGGGATTGAGAGAAGACAGTGATTAATTAGAACAATTTTACCTGCAGTGGAGAGCCATCTGTTCTTCCAATTATGGATTGATTTGTCCATTCTTTCCAATAATGGCTGGTAGTGTACCTGCAAATTCCTACCGAAAAATATAGGCACTCCCAGATATTTAAATGGGAAAACTCCTTTTTACATTCCCAAAATCCTTTTTACAGAGTTAACTGTAGAAGGATTTGTCCTATGAGATACAAATAATTCTGATTTTGAGAAGTTGACCTTTTGGCCTGTGGTTTGTTCATAAGCTTTAAGAAACTTTTTGAAAATCATTCATGTTTCTAGGGTTGGTATTCAAAAATACTACTGTGTCGTCAGCATACATTACATCTGAAACTGGAGCACAGCTCTTAGGTAGACTGAAATTCTGAAGGTACCCTGTACTAAAAAGTTTTTTTAACCCTCTAGAAAAAGCTTCCGAGAGAAAATTGTAAAGGAAAGGTGAAAGAGGATCTCCCTGCTTTTTACCCCTAGAGGATGCGAAGAAAACTGAAGTAACTCCATTGATTAAAACCGAAAAATTTGCAGCAGATATGTTATGCATAATGAGTTTAACAAATTTCCGTGAAAGCCAAAGTGAAGAAGAATGGAATTTAGGAATGACCATGAGACTCTATCAAATGCCTTTTGCATATCTAGTTTCACTATTAAATTAGGGACTTTAGATTTTCTAGACAGAAGCATGGTCATCTCTTGCATTTGAAGTATATTGTCTGTTATTTCCCTGCCTTTAATGAAAGCACTCTGCTCAGGAGAGATTAGGATATGCATAAATGGTTTAATCCTTTCCATGAGCAATTTTGAGAAGACTTTATTGACAAAATTTGACAAACTGATCGATCTGAAATCTGAGAAAGAGACTGGAATTGGTTTTTTGGGGATTAAAGTGAGCCAGGTGCTTGTGATGGCCTTGGGGATAAGGCCACCACTTAAAAAAATCATTTGCTGCCTCCAAAAAGTCTTCTTTAATAGTTTCCCAGAAAGATGTGAAGAAATGCCCAGAGAAACCATCAGATACCGAAGGACTTGATTTATTTAGATAAAAAACTGCAAATTTCAGTTCCTGGATATTGAAGGATTCTAGCAGGAGTTGGTTTTGCTGCTCAGTAACTAGAGAAGGAATTTCCGCTAAAAAATATTTCAGATAAGTCCCTATTTTTTGAGGGGCGTCCTCATTAAGTAGTCCCTTAAAAAATCTAACTCCTTCATCTTTAATCAGCTATGGGTCAGAAATCCAGTTACCATTTCCATCTTTAATTTTAATGATTTTTTATTTAGCTCTCCTTTCCCTGATGGTATGATGAAAATAGCTGGTGTTTGAATCCCCGTGTTTTAGCCAATTTAGCCTTGCCTTCTATTTTAGGAAGATGTTTTTTTCTTTTTGGGATCTAAGAAGTAAGGCTTTGGACTTGTTAAGTTCAGCTAAATCAGACTCTGCTTTTGACTATTGAAATTTTATTTCTAGCTCACTGACCTCTACTTCAGCTTTAACCAGGTTTTGATTGACATTTCCAAAAGTGTTTATGTTCCAGGCTTTAATGTCAATCTTAAGTCTCTTAAGCTTATGCACTAATCTGCACATACCAGTTGCGGAGGACGGTAAATTCTAGTTTTTTTCCACTAGATTTTGAAAGTCTTGTCTATTAGACCACATTTCTTGGCATCTAAAAGGCCTGGGTACCATTTCTTCAGCAGATTGAATGGACAGCATTAATGGAGAGTAATTAGAAGTCAGTCTATTAAGGACCTGAATTGAGCTGTTTGGAAATAGTTCCAACCAGTCCAAGTTGCATAATCCCCTATCTAATCTCTGGAACAGAAGGTCTTTACATTTATTCTTAAATCTGTTATTAGACCATGTAAAGGAATTACCAACAGTGGGGATGTCATGCAAGTCCAGGTTATTAATGAAGGCATTGAAATCTTTCATGCTTCTGTGGGTGGGGATTTCCTTCCTTTATACTCCGTTACTGAGACCACAGTATTAAAGTCTCCAATGTAAATAGAAGGTTCTGGAGGGGGGTTTTCTAAATCATTCCAAAGAGCTTCCCTTGATTGTCTATTTACACTAGCATATATAAAATAACAATTCCAACTGGAAGATGAGTGAATATCTGTGATTCTTGCCTGCACAAATTGATCTGACTCTTTTAAACTGATAACATTAAAAGCATGGTTCCATAAGATCCATATTTTAGCATTTTCAGCAGGGTAAGCATTTTTGAAGCCTAGGTCATGCATCAGAGTGAATATTTTCTTTTTTTCATGCCAAGGCTCTATCAAACAGAGAATAGCAATCTTGTGAGACAGCAAAAGTGATTTTATTCTATCTAAAGATGATCCGTAGCCTCTAACATTCCACACTAGCATGTTTCCTATTATGTTGTATTTAATAATTTAAAACATGAGGTGGTTGCTTTCTGTGAAGATCTAAGGTTTCTTGATTTAACAGCAGAGGCTTTACTGTTAATTGATTGCTTTTCCTGATTCTTATCAATTTTATCCGAGAGTGAGGTAGGTATTGGTTTGAGTGTGCTAACCTGTGACTGTGAGCTGTGATCTACCTTTGTGCTCTGATCAGTTAAAGCTTGAGCTCCCTTCTTTACCTCAATAATCACTGCCTGAGATTGCAGCTCCAGCTCCTGTGTCAGCCCATCACCTATGATGCTAAGTGGATTGTTGCCAGCCTCTGGGGTGACAGGTGTATTTGTTACCAAGGAAATGGGGGGCTCTGTGTGTCTAACAGGTGGGCTGATTTCTTCAATGTGATGAATTTCTGTTGTGTCTGTTGTTTTATGGGGTACTACTCCTTCTTGAGATTCCAGTGTTTCATGGAATATTTCTACTGTTTCCTCCTCATCATCACCCTCATTTAAAGCTTCTAAGGTCTGAAAGGCATTTGAAATCCTAACAGTATTTTCTGTTCTTTGGAGGTTCTGGCTGGGTGTTAACTCATTCTGGTGTTTTTTCTTTCTCCAAAAGGTGGTGGTGATTGGCTTAGAGATGTCATCCAGTGAATAAAAGGAAACATTTCTTTTCTTATGTATACCTGGGAAGGTTTGTACAATGCTATTTTTCAGTTGAAGTTTTGTCTTGCTTTGTTGTAGCTGACACCCTACATCCTTTTGATTGGCAGTTACACTCGAGGATTCTGCAACCTCTAAGTCCAGTGTAGGCTGGTAATCTAAGGCATTAAAAGGTTCTACCTGATCTGTGGCTTTGTTTACCTTTATTCCATTTATTGTGGAATTATGCTTTTTTCTCAGTTCTGGGTGCAGGAAATTACAAGTAGCATGACTATGACCCATTATCCTACACTGAGTACAGTACGAAGGCAGTTCATCATTGTACCTACACTAACTATGACCCATTGTACCTACACTGAGAAAAACTAATGAATAGTGAAAATCTAGTGTTTTTCTTCGTGGCAATGCTTGTCACGAAGGGCAGGTCTCGTGCTATGATGATGGCCATGAGACTCTATCTCATTAAGATGGGAAAACTAGGCAGGAAATTCATTTTGTTGATTTTATATTTTCCACCCCCCAACTTGTCTCAAAAATGCAACTTTTCGAAAATGGAGTTTAGATTTCAAAATAAAAAATGCATTTTTTATTCAAGAAGTGAGATTTCCCATTCCTTAGGATTTTTTATGCAATTAGTACTTCCAACATTAATTGATTGTACTACTTTTCCCATAATTTAAATTCCATCTTTATCTACATTGTACCTCTCTCTCTCTCTCTCGTTTTCACCTATGCTGAAATTTGATTATCATGGTACAATTTTCCACCTAATTTCATCATCTACAAACTCTATCTTCTAAAGAAATACTCAATCACACACTCTTTTGTGGGCTCGAAAAAAGTGATGCTTTTCTCCGAAACAAATTAGCAATTTTTGCTTCTTCTTGGTGGATCTTACACTTCTTGGCTTCAAATTTTTGGCAACACTTTGATCTCTTTGTATATATTCTTGATTGAAATTGTGGTGTTGTTATGAAAAGCATGATTTTCTAAAGAGCATGCTTTGATGTATTGTTATTTGAGCTTGTGTGTCCAATTTGTGATGATGAATTTATAGGAGCCTTGAATGTGCTATTGGTATTGAATTATGTGTTCTTCATTTGTGGATGATTAGAGAGAGCATTAACCTTGTTTGCATGAATCAATTGATGGGTTGGTGAAAGGCGTACATGATGTTATTGGTTGATTAGGAATATTCTTGTTTTAAATGGCCTTATGCTTATACCATCATGCTTTGAATGTTTGGTCTTTTTGGGAGAATGTTTTTTATTGGATGGCGTCATGGGCCATGCATTTTTTACTATCACATTACCATTTTTCTCCTTCATTGTGTTAGGATGCCTCCGAATAAGGAAACTTTGGAGAAAGAGAAGTCTTCATGTGGTGAGACATGGAAGAGGCCAGTAAATGGTGCAAGCCCTAAGCCAGAAACTCTCATTCTTTTCAACCCCAAGTCTGTGGCCGATGAGTTTATAGGTTTGACCAACATTACCGAGACTGCAACCTGAAGATAGGAGAATTTGAGGGAACTAAAGAGGAGCATTTTGGAGACTAGTTGTTCTTGCAAGAGTACCTTGATTGCTCTAGGCTTACTTGAACCAGTGTCCTTTCTTTTGGATCGGGTAGGCCTAGAAGGTTTTCTCGACGTTCACTCAAAAACCTACATAAGGTGAACTTTAGATTTTCTAGCTACTAGTTGGAAGGTCACAGACGAGGAGAGTCACAAGGAAATTGAGTTCAACTTAGATTACAAGGAGTACCAAATGACCTATAGAGAGGTGTCATTAGCTTTTGGAAGGAAGACCGGCTGAGACACTCTATGGACTCATCGCCAAGGAATGCCATTCTCCCTTGGGAATTTTAGGAGACAACTAATCGGGACCGATAGGAAGAATCTGAGCAAGAGCACGACTATAGTCCACCCGACAATATGTTATGTTCATCGACTCCTTTCTTTGAGCGTTCTATGCCATGGTGAATTGACGCATTGTCCTGGCTACAATTACACATTCTTTGGGTGAAGACACTGGAGGGGAACATCTACCTGGACATGGTTAGTGTTTTTGGTCAAGAATGCATAGCTATGGGAGAGGAGTAGAGTTGGAAGATTCCTCAAGGAGGCATTGTTGCCCTTTTGGCGCAACATTTGGGACATCATATTTTGTATAGGGCGTTGGCCAACAATTGAGAAGTTATCTAGGGCATTCATGGTGGGAACTTAAACTTCAGAGGAAAGATTCATGTGGCATTATGGTGAAACAGCTACTTGCAAATCCATGGTTCTTCTGCAATCGAAGAACACCTCTATTAACCATGATACGAGCCTAGATAACTTGTTCATTAAACCCGATCCATGATTTGAGAAGGACTTTTATAGAGTATTGGCCAACGCAGAGATAGACCTAGACGAGGCCAAAGGGGTGACATCTTCGAGAGCATTTCCGAGCCGATCTCATCTTCCCACAAGCATTATGGATCAACTACACCTACTTGGGGAGCAACTCTTAAGTTCATCCCAAGTACTTCAGGAGATAATTCAAGCTATTGGAGGAGTGAAGGCATAATTTGAGGAGCTAAACACGAGGGTGGATTGCCTTGAGGCCACAATCCAAGCAACGAGATTCATTGAAAGGAATTTCACTAGCTACGAGGAGGCCAGCTCTTCGAGGCCAGAAGCGTAAGTATCACTAGTTTCCCTACATCGCCTTTGATTTTACAAAAGAATACATAAGGGACTGTGCATTGTTTATGTGTGAGCAAGGTATTATTGAGTACATAGGAATTTTAATTCATGGATTTCTTCGTGCAAGCATGGTTTGTTTGTTTTTCTTGGTAGATTTTTGGTTACTTGTTACTGGGATGTTTTTGGAAATTTTTGGTGGTTTGCATGTTATGCTAGGATTTTAGGATTCTAGTTTGCATGTGGAATGTGGCTTTAGGATTTGGCGGTGTATTGGTTTGTTGCTTATCTTTTGTAGTATAAAGCTCCCATTTGTGGAAATTTCGTACTACACCAAAATAATTTGGCAAAATTGAAAATGAAATGAAAAAAAAATTAAAAACTGGACAAGTTGAAAACCCAAAGCGGTGACAAGTTGACAAGTTGGGCCAAGCCTAGGGAAAAGTGAGAGGCTTGGCCCGACTAGACTTATGAGTCAAGGAAAAAGTGAGAGACCGTGTGGAAAAAAGTGAGAAGTGCTCATGTTTTGTGGGATAAAGCTAAGATGAAAACCCAAAAGGGCTCCTAGGTAAAATGAGATAAATTGAGAGAAAAAAATGAAAACAGAAACAAGAAACTAGGTTGACGATACATTAGACTCCTTGGTTGCAACTAGGTCAAGAATCTTGAGTTATCCCTATGTTGCAACCAAGTCAATGGCTTTTGGATTTCCTTGGTGGATTGTTTTGCTTGAGGATTGCTCTTTGATTGCTTTTGGGACTACTTTTGGGAAAAGTAAGCTTGGCTTGTATAAGAGGGGTCCAGGAATTCAGGACTTCAAGATATAGAATATGGTCGTCATCGCACAACAGTTATGGGACATACACTCAAAGAAGGATTCGCTCGGGATCCGATGGGTTCATTCACAATTCCTGGCCACCACTAGTATTTGGCTTGCACACCCAAGGGTTCCATGTAGCAGAATCTTGGAAAACTTTTCACTCTACTTCACGAATCTCTGCGAACTCCGGGACAAACTGATTATCATATCCGGCGGCTCAGTTAACTCGGTTAAGGACATGCTGGCGGTTTGGCCAGGATCAGGAAAATTCACGGCGACGACTCATGATCACATACATAGGGCTACCTACCCTCACTTATATGATATACCCACCCTCCCAAGGGCCAGATTTTACAATTCCCTTTGCGTGGATCCATACCCCCTGGTTCTCGTTCATTACTTGGCTTGCTTCTCTTGGTCGACTACAAACCAAAGACAGGTTCCATGGAGGTGAAGATGTACACACGGATCATATCTGCTCCCTTTGTCATTCGGAGGTCGAAACGCACGATCACTTGTTCTTCCAGTGTGATTTCACCATAACTGTATGGGATAAGGTGTGAATCTGGATAGGTTTGAGAAGAGCCACAGAGTCCATTGCAGCCTCTGAAAAATGGATCAGAAGAAAGGTCAGAGGATCGAAGCTGAAAAGGAAAATGGGACCTCTGGCATTGGCAACTACTGTATACTACATGTGGAGTGAAAGGAACAAAGTTCTCAAAAAAAGCCTTCGACCGGATTCAACAAGGGCATTCAAGCTTATTCAAAAAGATTGCTACCTCATCCTCAACAGATTATTTCCCCATGAGTTTCTTTTCTAACAAATGGCATAACTGCGGCCAAACTTGGTCAGTAAATTTCTCAAAAACTTTATTTTGCAGGTAAACACATTGGCGGACTTCAAAAACCCATCCTGGCAGTAAATATTATGTGCAGGTAACTAGCATGATGGTAAATATTCCTTACGGTTTGGACCTCCTATTTGCTCGGAGATTGCTTTTGGAAGGCCAACAACACCACAACCAATTTAGGTGTATATGGTAGAACCGGTCTACACCACTTCATCTTTTTGTAGAAGTGGCATGAGGGCACCATCCCATCCAACATTTTTGCAGGACTGGGAAAAAAAAGGTGGCAGTTCGGGGGACACGGTGGTCCGAGGGGTCGGGTGGAGGTTCGAGGGGTATGATGGTTCAAGGAATTTGGTGGTTCAAGGGTTATGGAGGCTTTCGAGTGCTCGAGGAGGCATATGAATACTGGAGGCTTTCATCTTGGAGGGATTCGAGGGGTATGGTGGTCCGAGGAGGCATTCAAATCCTGGAGGGCATACGAGAGATAGAGATGCTCGTATGCTGTATGTGTTCGAGTGCGCGGGAGGGGCTATCATGTGTTGGAGGTCTACGAGCACTCCACGGGGCATTTCAAGTGCTGGAGGTGTTCGAGTGCTCGAGGGATCCTTCGAGTACTGGAGGTCCTCTACTGCTCGAGGAGGCATTTGAGTGCTGGAGGCGTTCGTGTACTCAAGGGGGCATTCGAGTGATGGAGGTGTTTCAAGTGTGCGAATGGGAGGTGTTCAAGGGCTCGAGCGATCCTTCGAGTGCTAGAGGTCCTCGACTGCTCGAGGAGGCATTCAAGTGCTGGAGGTGTTCGTGTACTCGAGGGGGGCATTCGAGTGATGGAGGTATTTCGAGTGCGCAAATGGGACATTCGACATATGAATGTTCGATGGGTATGGTGGTTTAAGGAATTTGATGGTTCGAGGGTTATGGAGGCTCTCGAGTGCTCGTGGAGACACCCGAGTACTGGAGGCGTTCAAGTCCTGGAGGCATTCGAGGGGTATGGTGGTCCAAGGAGGCATTCGACTTCTGGAAGGCAAGATGGAGATGCTCGAGTGCTGAACGAGTGATGAACGAGTGCTGAACAAGATGGAGTGTTCGAGCGCTCGAAAGTGGCTTTCGTGTGCTGGAGGTCAGCGAGTGCTCCAGGGGGCATTCGAGTGATGGAGGTGTTCATGTGCTGGGGGTGTTCAAGTGCTCGAGCGATCATTCGAGTGCAGGAGGTCTTTGAGTGCTCCAGGAGGCGTTCGAGTACTGGAGGCGTTCGACTGCTCGAGGGGGAATTCGAGTGATGAAGGTGTTCGAGTGCGCGAATGGGACATTCCAGATATGGGTGTGTTCGAGAACTCGAGGGGGCATTCGATCCCTCAAATGGGTTTGCAAAAATATAAAAAATTCTACTGTTACTTGCATGGCCATTCGGCCAGGAAGGCCGAGTTCACTCTCGGCTTGGAAGGCCGTCGCCGCACCTTAGCGACGGTTGGGCTCACACCCATGGGGAACAAACCACGGTTCAAGAACTAGTTCACACGTCCGAATGTAAGGAAGCTGTACTGTATGGTTACGATATTTGCCAGGGTCAGAATACCCGAGTTTGTGCTATTTGCCTTCGCTGCACTGAAAAGTGCAAAATGGCATCAGGCTATCCATTTGCCTAAAATGGAAAGAACGGTTACAAAACCGTTACGCGGGGCATGCGCAGTAGAAGTCATGCCCGATCTCTTCATCATTAGGAGGTCTATCGGTGGGGTACTCTAGGGAGCAACACAGACTACGGTCAATCTGCTCCCAACCCCATCGAGAAAACCTCAGCACTCATCCAGAGATCGTTATCGAAGGCCAACAAATGTTTGGTCGTTTTGGGAGAATACTATTTATTTGATGACATCATAGGCCATGCATTGTTTATTATCACATTACCATAATTATATTTGATTGGGTTAGGATGCCCCCAAAAAAGGGTACTTCGGAGAAAGATAAGTCTCCATGGGGGTGAGAAACGGAAAAAAGCTGGTAAAGGGTGCAAACCCTAATACGGAAACACCCATTCCTCGCAACCCCAAGTATGTGGCTGATGAGTTTATGGGTTTGACCTACATTACCGGAACTACAGCCCGGAGATGGAGGAATTTGAGGGAACCAAAGAGGAGCATTTTGGATACTAGTTTTCCTTGAAAGAGCACCTTGATGGCTCTAGGCTTACTTGAACAAGTGACCTTTCTTTTGGGTCGAGTAGGCCTAGAAGGTTTTCTCTACGTGCACTCGAAAACCTATATAAGGTGCACTGTAGAGTTTCTAGCTACTATTTGGAAGGTCACAGACGAGGAGGGTCTCAAGGCGATTAAGTTCAAATTGGATGAAAAGGAGTACCAAATGACCTATAGAGAGGTAGCATTAGCTTTTGGGTGGAAGACCGGACGGGACGTTCCAATAACTAATCGCCAAGGAATGTCATTCTCCCTTGGGAATTTTTAGAGACAACTAACCGGGACCGAAATACGTTATGTTCGTCGACTCCTTTCTATGAGTGTTCTATGCCACAGTGAATTGATGCATTGTCCTAGCTTCGATGTACACCTTCTTTGGGCGATGACACCGGAGGGGAACATCCACCCAGACTTGGTTAGTGTTTCTGTTCAAGAATGCATAGCTGTGTGAGAGCAGAAGAGTGGGAAGATTGCTATGGATGGTATGGTTGGCCTTTTGGTGTGACATTTGGGACATCCTATCTCGCATAGGGCGTTGGCCAATGTGGGTAGGTCGGGATTGGCCTATACAATTTAGAAGTTATCTAGGGGATTCGAGAGGAGAACTACAATTTCAGAGGATAGATTTGTGTGGCTTTACGGTGGAGCACCTACTTGCAAATTCATGGTTCTTCCGCAACTGGAGTGTACCTCTATCAACCTTGATACAAGCCTAGATGGCTTTGTTCATTGAACCTGATCCACGATTCAAGAAGGACTTTTATAGAGTATTGGCCAACTCGGAGATAGACCTAGAAGAAGCCGAATGGGAGACATCCTTGAGAGCACTTCTGAGTCGATTTCATCTTCCCATAGGCATTATGGATCAACTACACCTACTTTTGGAGAAACTCTCAAGTTCTTCCCAAGTGCTTCAAGAGATAGTTCAAGCTATTGGAGGAGTGAAAGTAAAAGTTGAGGAGCTAAACATGAGGGTGGATTTCCTTGAGGCCACAATCCAAGCAACAAGATTCATTGAGAGGTGTTTCAGTAGCCACGAGGAGGCCGACCCTTCGAGGCCGGAAGTGTAAGTATCACTAGTTTTCGTACTTCACCTTTGATTTGACATGAGAGTTCATAAGGGACTATGCATTTTTTAAGTGTGGGTAATGGATTAGTGAACACATAGGAATCATCAATCATGGATTTCTTCGTTCATGCATTCTTTGTTTGTTTTTCTTGGTAGATTTTTTATTACTTGTGATTGGGATGCTTTTGGAAAATTTAGGTGGTTTGAATGTTATGCTAGGATTTTAGGATTCTAGTTTGCATGTGGAATGTGGCTTTAGGATTTGGTGGTGTATTTGTTAGTTGCTTATCTTTTGAAGTATGAAGCTCACTTTTGGGGTAATTTTGTATTACAACAAAAAATATTTGGAAATTGAAAAAAAATGGAAACAAACTGTTGAAAAGTCATATCTGGACAAAAAACCTTTATACGAATTTTTTTACTTGGTTAAAAACAATTGTAACTTTTCCAATATTTAGTCTCAATTAAAATTCAAATTGTTAAGACATCAATAACGTTTTAGTCAAAATAAACATAAATTCGTTTTGATTGAATTGACTAGTTTCTGTTGGCCCGTGAGTGAGATTTCTGCTCATTGCAGTCACCTCTGGGGTTCTTTGCACTTGGACAGTACCAGGACCCTTGTGCCCCGGCCCTTGATCAGATAGAACTGCCCGCTAAAACCTGGGCAAGTTAAAAACCCAAAAGGGCGACTTGGGTAACATGAGGAAAACCTGGATAGATTGAAAGGCCTAGGTAAATGTGAGAGGCTTGGCCCGGCTAGACTTACAAGTCTAGGCAAAAGTGAGAGGTCGTGTGGAAAAAGGTGAGAGGTGAGCACGTTTTGTGGGATAAAGCTAGGGTGAACACCCGAAAGAGCTCCTAGGAAAAATGAGAGAAATTGAGAGAAAAAATGAAAAAAGAAACAAGAAACTAGGTTGACGATATATTAGACTCCTTGGTTGCGCCTAGGTCAAGAATATTAAGTTATCCCTATGTTGCAACCAAGTCGATGGCTTTTGGATTTCCTTGGTGGATTGTTTTGCTTGAGATTTGCTCTTTGATTGCTTTTGGGACTACTTTTGGGAAAAGTAAACTTGGCTTTATTCTGATCTTTTGTCACTTATCTTTTTCCATATACATTTACTTGCATTGGGTGGTTTGGTTGCTTTAGAAACTTTGGGGAGTGTGAGATTTGTGAGATTTTCACCTTCTTGGGGAAACTGGGGTAGCTTAGGAATAAGTTGAGTGCATTGGCTATTTTTGAATGCTTCATTCTGCTTGAACCTTTTTCTTTGATTTTATTTACTCAAGGACGAGTAAAGTTTTTAAGTGTGGGGTGTTTGATCTGCACCATTTTGCAAGCTTTAACCAATGCATTTGACATAGTTTTTATTTACTTTTGGTTGGCGGTTTGGCGACATTAGTTGAGTTTACATGACAAGGGGTTCAGACAACCATGTTTGGTTTTCTTTTCTAAATCCCACGTTTTGTATACTTAATTAGTGATTCTTGACATCTTATGTTCACAGGCTCCTTGGTCTTCATTATGAGTACCTTTTGTAGGTCGCCCGTGCATGCTATTTGTTACATTAAATTCTTGCGAAGGCCATTTAATTTTAACGGTAGAAGATTTGAGGGTCATTCACATTTGAATGGTAGTAGACGAAGGCCAATAACACCAATGGATGGTAGAAGGAGATTGAAGCCAAAGATAGACGGCTTTAGAGTTCAAGATGGTCAAAGGAGAAAACGGTGAATCGTGGTCCGGGGAGTGTTACCTTAGTTTGAGAATGATCCAAGAAGAATTAGCCTTCAAAGATGGTTCCATTGGACTTTTCTTCTTGAGTACTATAAAATCAACTACTACAACTTCCGATTCGGACTAACAGTTCACTTGTAGCAAGCAAACGAAGTTAAGCCGACGAAGCACCAGCAACACTTCACTGACCGCACATTGTAAAGCACTAGCAGCCCATGACAAACTTCATGGCCTGCACTACACAAGAATCCAGGGGTTCTGTGAAGTTCTGCACAAGACCAGCACGAGAAAACCTTCACGGACCATGAGATAACTTCTAAGAAAGACAAAAAAACCTCTTGCGGTCCTTGAAAATCTTCATGGCCCATGACAAAATATCTGAGCAGAACTCACAAGTTGTTCGTGGTTCGTGAAAACCTTCACGGACCGTGGGAAAAATCTGAGCAAAAACCTCAAGCTACTTGCCCTCCGTGAAAATCTTCATGGACCGTGGCTCGATCCCAGCTTCATGGTCTGTGCCAGATCCCATGGGCCACAACTATGAACATTTACGGACCATGGCAGATCTGGCATCCCATGGCTATACATGCTTCACGGACCATGGCATCCGTACCAGCCCATGAAACCTTGGCGGCTGACCTATGGTCTTGCTAATTTTGGCCTATTTTTAGGCCTGATCTCCTACTCCTATATAGGAACCTTAGTCTTCTATAAAAATATTGAGCTAGGCATAATGTATAGTAGATTCTCTCTCTTGTTTAGAGAGAAGGAAGATGAGAGTTCTTCTTCTCCTTCCTTCTCCTTTTCTTTTCCTTTATTTTTCCTTTCATCATATTATTTACATCCATGGCATCTAACCTAATATTTTCCATGGATCTAACCTTTGTAGGGTAGATGTTTTTCTTGGGATTCATCTTGGCATTTGGTATGTTCAGTTTTCTTTATGAGATTCATTAGATTCACCATATCCTTGTATTTATGATATTATTGTGATTTTTATTGAATGTTATAAATGCATGAATACAACACCACATATAATCACACACTTTGGGCTATATTCATGTAAGGTGCAATTATTGATACCCCCTTGGGAAGAATAGCCTGGATGTTAGAATGGGTGGGGGATAATGCATCCACGTGAGTGTGTGCACGGGTGATTTGAGAATTCTCTTACCTATTTTTCATTGCACCAGTCTTAGCTGACATTGTAACTATTTTCCGAGAGTTTGGGGGTAGAGATAGCTAATAGTAGCAAGCTAGGTGTTGCGTTGAAACCCTAGTATCACAGAAAAGATGCCTACGATCCTTAGGCCTAGCGTATATAAAACCCGAGAGGATTAGTTGCATTCGTGGTGGAAGCCTGAGACATAATATCAAGAGGGAGAAACAGACCTACAATGATGATCGGACCTCATTGTAATCCCCTAATTAGGATAGCTGTGTCGATGAAGGGTTACGAGCGCACCCACCGTGACAGCGTTGGGGAAGTGTATACCATCGGCCACACCACCTGTTGTGAACACACTAATAGGTCTTTTGTATGTCTATATGTGAATGAATCAAGGATCGAAGCATTAGAAATACCTTGTTGCTAAATGATTCCCAAGTGCCTAGTATAAAAAGAAAACCCAGGGCTTGCTGCTTACTACCCCTTGGTAGCTTAGCAGTAAGAACAAGTGCAGAATTATAAATCTCTACCTTTAACCTGTAAGCCCCTCAGCCCATGTTTTTACGACAACCTGAGTTGGGGCAGGTTATGAGACATAATGCTAAGATTCTTATGCCTTTAGAGTATCAATATGCGACCTCGGTCGTGCTGCATTGTTCCATGCAAACTGTTACCGAACAAAGGCCAAGGTCGCATATGTCAAGGACTATTCAACAATTCTATGAGTATGAAACTGATGTTGTTGTTGAGTCGATGTTTGCAACATCATTTTCTCTAATTTGTGATGTCGGTAGGGACCATATTAGATAATTTGAATATAGGATTAATTTTGTCTACGATTCACTCTATTCTCTGAAATTTGTTTTGGGACTACCCTATTCTTTCTTTTTTTTATATGTATTTATTGTAATAGGGCCAAAGAGAGCTATCAATGGATTTCCAACATCTAGTTCGACGGACTTGTCAATTCGCTAGTCACCTTCACATTCACAATGCCGCACAACGTGAAAAATGGTGGTTAAATACAATTCATTTTTCAAAATTCATATTAACATTTCAATAATGTTGTAACATGCATTGTATTAGTTGATGTAGTTTTTTTTATTTAAACACATCATTCACATCACACATTAAATGAACACAATTATATTGTTTTATGATGTTTAGCCATTTTACGATTTACAACTTTTTTAATAACATGTATTGGAATCCAATAGCATGGGTTAGAGCTTCTAATTTGGTTTATGATGTTATTATTTCTAGATTGATATGATAATGTGGAATTCTTTTTCAAATTTATCCTAAGGTAGCAAGTAGAAGAAGTCATTGAATGTTGATGTTATGTATTAATCCTAGTAAATGCATGAACTGGTTTAATGCTTAGACATTTGGTTTAATATTTATAAGTGTTATCAAGCTTGTTGATTCTTCGTACATAATTCTATTAATGGGATGTCTTTAGGCATTTCTCGACTAAAGCGGTCATTAGTGAGGTTTACAAGAGATGTTGAAATCACTCTTGTAAACTATACCAAAGAATAATGGAAGGTTCATCTTCACAATAAGTAGTCAAGGTCGTAAAAAGGTTATGGATTCAAGGATAGATAAGAGGCTCGAAAGTTGAAATCAATTGCTCCCAAGGTCCCGTATTTTGTATTTAATCAAATCTTTGTAGTTTGTTGTTGCATGATTAGCTTAATATCTCATTTATTATAGTTCCTTTGTCTTTTAAATTCATAACTTAGAAAAACTAAACCAAAACCCCCCTCTTTAAGTTTTTTTATCTCTCTGTCTCTATATATGTGTATATGTGTGTGTGTGCTTATATCCACTCTTATATGCATGAACCCTTAGGAAAATTCCTCTTCTTTTTGGACGATGCCAATTTTCCACTATTTACTTAGTTGTATTCAGGATGTATTTAGGGCTATAAATTGTATATTTGAGAGGTAGGATAACTCAAGCCTGGGGGTTTCCGAATTTGAAAACTCTTGCACCTTTATCTTTTCCCTTATACCCTAGTATCATTTCCTTTCCATGGTGTCATGAGGTCTTTTGCTGGCAATCAACCCATTACAAGTGGCATTGGCCATCATCATGTCTTCAATGGAAAATCCATCAAAGAAATAGTATACAAGGTTTCCTTCCTTGTACAAGTGGTAGGGGAAACTGGCTAGCAACCTCTTGAACCTCTCCCAATATTCATATAAAGATTCACCCAACTATTGGGAGATGTTTCTTAGCTCTTCCTTATAACCTGCTGACTTGGATAAATAAAACAATTTCTCCAAGAATTTTGGCTTCATGTCTATCCACGATGTTATACTTATCAGGGAAAGGTAGTATAACCAATTTTTGGCTACATCTTTCAAACAGAAAGGGATTGCCCTTAGATTGAAATTATCCTTCGAAACTCTGGGTGGCTTCATGTTCATGCTAACAAGGTGGAACTTGGAGAAGTGCTTGTTCACGTATTCCCATTCATCCTATGGAAAGATGCTAGACAATGGATCATTCTGGACTTATGCTCACAAGTGACATTTTGTTGGAAGAGGAGGGAAAATGATGCAAAGCGATTGCATATCTAGGTTAGGAGCCATGAGCTCCCTCAAGGTTCTAGTATCATCCGTCATAGTCGGTGTAAGTATTTCGATGGTACTTGGGTACCTTGGTTAGTAAAATGAGTTAGTCTTCTTGTTATCCAAAGTGTTCCTAAGAGATCGGGATCGTAGTGCCAGGGTTCTTGTCTATTGGTACGAGTATCGACCATAAACCAAGAACCAAATTAATAAAACCTTATCACAAGTAACAATCAGAAAATCAATCAAACGTCAACAACACACAAGTAAAAACATAAAACACATGAAGAACTACACTAACACTTTAATAAAATATGCCTTTTCCCAAGCAGTGGGGTCAAAATTTGGTAGGTCATCTTCGTACCTTTCAAGGATAGTATTTACAGGCCCTAATAGGGGCTAATTACTAGAAAGTAGCTAGTGGCAAGTTGGGGTCATCAACGAGGAAAAGGGGATTTTATCAAATGTTTAGTTAAAAGCACACAAAGATGTCACTATAAGTCTGTGGTAACAAAGTGGAGGGTTATGAATTTAGAAAACATTGCGACTACTTTAAGAAACTTGATGAACAATCAATAAGAACAAACAATGTAAATACGATCACAACTAGCACGAAAGATGTAAGTAAGATTATAACTAGTTTTGGGCGTAATTGGTTAACTTTTCTAGTTATTCTTTGATCATTGACTAATTATCCTACTATCATGCATTGACCATGTATTGTGGAGAACTTGTCAACACCTTTTGAGTGAGGACATTTCTCACCTCTCCTCGGTTATATCTAGAATGGGCGATTGACGCCACGAAATAGCCCTTACCCTCGGGTCACTCTAGATGATCGGCATCATAGAATGCCCTGAGGATAGAAATAAACATGGAGACCCAACACAACTACCATAATATCCTTTGAGCAAGAAACATACAGATAACACAAGTATATCTACTAATAACGAATACGAGGACCGGCATTTATGATAGACGTTATTAGTGAACGACATCGATAATTAGGCATACCCATTCAAATTCATCCTAAACCTAAGCAATTTCATCAATCAACAATTATAATTAGTTGTCACCCCTAATTACAACCTAACGTCAATCAACAATAATCACATAGAAAAAACAATAAAGTCTTCTAAGTTTGACAAAAAATCTAGCTAACAATCAATTAACAATCATTCTAGTTTAAATCATGCATTAGTCACACATCAAAGGACAAAACATACTTGATCATCAAAGCACAAAATAAAATAAACAAAATCTCAAAAATTCATAATAGAAATGCTTACCGATTTATCCTAAGAGTATATTTATCCTAGATTAACTGAACCCACAATAAATGAGCAAAAATCCATGGTAAAATACAGTAAATGATGAAAAGTTAATGAAATCTAGGGGTTTTAGAGGGGGAAAGTTGAGGTTATTAAATGTGGATAAAATTAAAGTTATTAATAGTCTAAGTGGTCTATAATTGGCCAAGAAATGTCAAAAAAAGAAACAGATGTGCAGGCCAGGAGCAAAATGCGAGGGCCAGGCGCGCCCTTTAAAGCATCCAGCTGGCGCGGTCTGAGCATCCACTGCGCAGCCATGCACTCCACTCTGTGAACTGGAAAAATTCCATATGAGAGCTAATTTGCCCTTGTTCTTTGGGCACGCATGCGCGCATTTATGTGCATGAACCGCATGCCCGGGCACGGACCGACCAGCTGGTCTTCGTCTCGGTCGGCTGGTCTTCTTTCTTTAAATCTGGATCTTTTCTTCTACCAAATTGTATTGGCCTTCACTTCCAGGCTCTTTTTTTTAATCTACATTCTCGAATCTTTAATCATGAGCATGATCATGAAGGGCATTCCAAAAATCTCTTAAACTAAAGAGTTAAAATTTAAATTCTAAATCATCACCATAACCTTCTTATTAACAAAACATCCATTATCCCTACATGAAACCCTAATCTATTACAACTATTAGTTTCAAATGTACTAAAAAGAGATAAGCACATTACTCGTAAGGACACAATTCCATTTGACTCAAAATAGGTTACAAAATGAAGGATTTAGATATGAAAACCGATAATAGTTATCTAAACCCTTAAGATGTAAGCCTACATAAATCTAGCAATCTTCCAAAAAAAATAACAAAAGAGATGTTAAATGCTTCAGAAAATACATGCATTTGACATCTCATAAAAAACGGTGATGCAATCTGCCATATATGGCAGGGAGATCAAGCATTTGGCAAAGAAGTTTAAACTATTTCTGACTTATTACATTGGCAGCAGTAAGATCACACCAATAACTTGCATCAAGTATCATCTTGGCATGCTCCTGTAACAGATAAGCTTAAATATTAGGAGCTTCATTCACCATGTTGATCAAATGTATGCTTTGAAACTATCCGATTGTGTGGAGATAACTAGTATTTGGGATATCGATACCTTTCTAGATATAAAGGATGGTTCGTAGGGATGAAAGTAGGGTGGGTGGTTTTTGTGGAGGTCTACCCGCATCAGCCCTAATGAGGTGGGTATAGAGGTAGTTTTGGTGGGGGTGGGGCGGGTATGGGTGTGAAATTAATAACCGTCATGGATAGTGGGTCGGGTATGGATACTAGTTCACATCCGCCCCATACCTGCCCCGTTCCACTAGACCCGCTATATACCCACTAATTTTGTATAAATTAAATTATTATTTGTCCATACTGCACTTATCTTACCTATAATGTATTCATGTAAATACATATAAAAGTTTTATCATTAAAATTATTGTAATAGAGTGAATTTTATGTATTGTTGTAGATAAAAAAAGCATGAGTACAATGGGTTTAAAGTGGATAGGATAACCCAAGTGGGTGTTGGTATGCCTTGAATATGTATTAGCCGCTTCGACAGGTTGGTACGGGGGTCTCGCTGGCCTGGGGGGTCCGACGGTATAGCTTGACTCTTTATTGGACAGCTGTTGATTTGGGCCGAATTGTGTTTTGGCCCAGTTTGTTAGGGTTTAGTGGAGACAGCATATAAAGTGTCTCTCTTCTCTCTGTAAACATTAATTCTGATATAGTGAATCCGTCTCCCGTGGATGTAGCCAAAATTTGGTGAACCACGTAAATCTTGTGTCTTGTTATTTTCATTCATATTTTCTGTTCTTTCTCCATTCCGCACAACAAACTGGTATCAGAGCGGTTTCTTTTTCCGGTGAGATCCGTAGTGGGTGTATCAGATTCTGGGCTCATCCGATCGGGGCTGATCGGGGAGAAAGATGTCTGGGTTGAACGTGAAGATCGACAAGTTTACTGGGAGAAACAGTTTCAGTTTATGGCAGATCAAGATGCGAGCTTTGCTGAAACAGCAAGGTTTGTGGACTCCGCTGACAAAGGATTTTGCGAGTAGTTCTGGCGATGTGGTGGGTCTGGATGAAAAGGCACACTCGACGATTATGCTGTGTCTCGTGGACGAAATCATCACTGAGGTCTCAGATCAGGAGACTGCTGCACAACAGTGGCTGAAGTTGCAGAGTTTGTATATGACGAAATCTCTAACCAACAAGCTGCTTCTGAAACAATGCCTCTTCGGTCTCCGAATGCAGGAAGGTACACAACTCAGAGACCATCTAGAGAAATTGAATACTTTGTTATTAGAATTGCGAGATATAGATGTGAAAATTGAAGATGAAGATGCTGCTTTGATTTTGCTAGTGTCTTTACCGCTTTCGTATGAGAATTTTGTTCAGTCATTTATTTTTGGTAAAGATTCTGTGTCTCTGGAGGAAGTTAGATCCTCTCTCCATAGTAGAGATTTATGACATAAGGCAAACAGTACATGTACAGAAAGTTAGGCCTCTGGCTTGTTTGCTAGTGACGGAAACACAAAGGGCAAGGGAACCGGCAGTAAGAAGAAGGGCAAGAAGTCATCTTCAAAGGGTCCCAAGGCCAATGATGTTTGTAACTACTGTAAGGAGAAGGGGCATTGGAAAAAGGAGTGTCTGAAGAAGGCTAGTAAATCTGGGAGTACATCTGGTACTGCTGCTGTGGCTGAAGGGGATTTCAGTTCTGAAGATGATTTTGCTCT
The DNA here is from genome assembly GCA_037428765.1 of Rubia yunnanensis. Classification (NCBI taxonomy): domain Eukaryota; kingdom Viridiplantae; phylum Streptophyta; class Magnoliopsida; order Gentianales; family Rubiaceae; genus Rubia; species Rubia yunnanensis. The sequence continues at coordinate 68,584,670 of CM075063.1, forward strand.
AGCTGCTACTGGGCAAAATAATCACCCTAATGCGTGGTTTCTTGATTCTGGGGCATCTTACCATATATGCCCAAGGAGAGATTATTTCTCAACTTATGAGCAAGCTGAGGGCATCATTACTACGGCAAATGGTGTTACGTGCAAGGTAGTTAGGATTGGTTCAATCAAGATCAGGACGCATGATGGTAGTTTCTGTACTTTGAACGATGCCAGGCATGTTCCATCGATGACAAAGAATCTGATTTCTCTTCCTACGTTGGATAGAAAGGGTTTCGTCTACTCAGGGAGTGATAGAGTTCTGTGTGTCTGCAAAGGTTCTAGGCTAGCTCTGAAGGTGTTCTGCATGGTACTTTGTATTTTCTACAAGGTTCCACGGTTATGGATTCTGTTAATGTTGCATCTTTGGAGGTTCACCGGGATGATATGACTAAGTTATGGCATATGAGACTTGGTCACATGGGTGAAAGAGGGATGCATATTCTGTCGAAATATGATCTTCTTGGTGGCCATAAGGTCAAGAGCTTGGACTTCTGTGAGCATTGCATTTTTGGGAAGCATCACCGCAGCAAGTTTCCTAAGGCGATTCATAGAACAAAGGGCACATTGGATTACATCCATTCTGATTGTTGGGGACCTTCCCGGGTTGAGTCACTGGGAGGTCACAGGTACTTTGTTTCTCTGATTGATGATTACTCAAGGATGACTTAGGTTATCATGATGAAACATAAGAGTGAAGCTTTCTCGAAGTTCAAGGAGTGGAAAGCTTTGGTGGAGAATCAGACCGGGAAGAAGATCAAGAGGCTTCGAACTGATAATGGGCTGGAATTCTGCTCGTCTGAGTTTGATCAGTTTTGTAGGGATGAAGGGATTGCTCGTCATCACACAGTCAGGAATATGCCACAGCAGAATGGCGTAGCTGAGCGGATGAATCAGACATTGCTACCGAGAGCGAGGTGCATGCTCTCTAATGCTGGTTTGGAAAGGAGATTCTGGGCAGAGGCGGTGAGTACAGCTTGTTACTTGATCAACCGCGGGCCTCACACGGGAATAGAGTGCAAAATACCTATGGAGTTGTGGTCAGGTAAAGTTGTTAATTACTCCAAGTTAAAAGTTTTTGGTTGTACATCTTATTATCATGTTAGTGATGGTAAGTTTTAGAGCCCCGAGCCAAGAAGGGTGTCTTTATGGGTTATAGAGATGGAGTTAAAGGCTCCAGGATATGGTCTCCATCTAAGAAGAGGGTTATTCTGAGCAGGGACGTTGTCTTTGATGAAAATTCTTTGCTTAGATCTATGGTGAAGCCCACAGTTGTGCCAGAAACTAGTGGAGTTGATAAACAGGTGGAGCTTAAAGTCACTCAAGGTGAAAATAGATTGGAACAATTTGAGGTGGATCAAGAGCCACAGACAGAATCTGAGATACCGGAATCTCCACCACCAGATCCTCAACCATCAGGAGCTACAGTCCGCAGTTTAGCTTGGGACCGACCCAGGAGGGTTGGAGTTGGGGCGCCCAAGAGATATGGGTTTGAGGATATGGTGGGTTATGCACTACAGGTTGCTGAGGAGGTGGATACTCATGAGCCATCCACCTACAGAGAAGCTGTTTCAGGTACTGATGCTGACAAATGGTTTGTAGCAATGGGAGATGAGATGGAGTCCCTCCAGAAGAATTAGACATGGGATTTGGTTCAACAGCCTCAAGGGAGAAAGGTTATCACTTGCAAGAAAAAGGAAGGGATATCACCTACAGAGGGAGTCAAGTACAAGGCTAGAGTTGTTGCTAGAGGTTTCAGTCAGAGAGAGGGAGTAGATTACAATGAGATGTTCTCACCAGTGGTCAGACACACTTCCATCAGGGTGTTGCTAGTTATAGTGACACATCCGGATTTGGAGCTTGAACAACTTGATGTGAAGACCGCTTTTCTACATGGAGAGTTGGAGGAAGAGATATACATCACTCAGCCAGATGGTTTCCAAGTTCCTGGCAAGGAAAAATATGTTTGCAAGTTGAAGAAGTCCTTATATGGGCTTAAGCAGTCTCCGAGGCAGTGATACAAGAGATTTGACAGCTACATGCTTGAGTTGGGCTACACAAGGAGTTCATATGATTGTTGTGTCTACTACAGCAAGTTGAGAGATGAGTCATTCATCTATCTGGTGTTTTATGTAGATGACATGTTGATAGCCTCAAAGAGTAAGCATGAGGTTCAGAAGTTGAAAGGACTTCTTAGTGCTGAGTTTGAGATAAAGGATCTGGCTGCAGCTCGGAAGATACTAGGAATGGAGATTCTTAGGGATCGAAGTCAGCGGCAGCTTTTCTTGTCACAGAAAGGCTACATTCAGAAAGTGTTGGCTAGGTTTGGCATGTCTACAGCGAAGCCTATAGACACTCCTAGTGCTGCAAATATCCATCTCACCACCATGTTTGCTCCTCAGTCAGACGAGGAGAAGGAGTATATGTCTCGGGTTCCTTATGCCAGCGCGGTGGGGGAGTTTGATGTATGCTATGGTTTGCACGAGGCCAGATTTAGCACAGGCAGTCAGTGTTGTGAGCAGGTTCATGGGGCAACCGGGAAAGGAACATTGGCAAGCTATGAAGAGGATTTTCAGGTATCTTAGAGGTACGTCTGATGTGGGTCTCATTTATGGAGGTGATACCAAGTGCTTAGTTACAGGCTACTCTGATTCTGATTATGCTGGTGATGTTGACACGAGGAGATCGATGACTGGTTATGTATTCACTTTGGGAGGTTCTGTGGTTAGTTGGAAGGCGACTTTGCAACCTACAGTGACGTTGTCTACTACGGAAGCGGAGTACATGGCTCTGACAGAGGCTGCAAAGGAGGGAATATGGCTGAAAGGCCTGGTTAGTGATCTTGGTCTACATCATGATCAGGCTACTGTGTATTGTGACAGCTTGAGTGCAATCTGCCTAGCCAAGGATCAGGTCCATCATGAGAGGACCAAGCATATTGATGTCAGATATCATTTCCTGAGGAGTGAGAGGAGAATCAGGGTGAAGAAAGTGGGAACTGCTGACAACCCCGCTGATATGTTCACCAAACCTGTTCCACATAGCAAGTTTCAACATTGTTTGGACTTGCTGAACATCAGAGCTGATTAGGTGCTCTATGGGCAGTCCCAGGAGTGGAGAGATAAGTCTGCTCATCTGGCACTGTTATGGTGTGTCTGGAGTTTCTGCTTTGAGGATTCAAGTCAAGGTGGAGATTTGTTGGTATGCCTTGAATATGTATTAGCCGCTTCGACAGGTTGGTACGGGGGTCTCGCCGTCCGGTCAACGAGTCGGGGGGTCCAGGGGGGCGGAGCGCACCCTGGCCTGGGGGTCCGACGGTATAGCTTGTCTCTTTATTGGACTGCTGTTGATTTGGGCCGAATTGTGTTTTGGCCCAGTTTGTTAGGGTTTAGTGGAGACAGCATATAAAGTGTCTCTATTCTCTCTGTAAACATTAATTCTGATATAGTGAATCCGTCTCCCGTGGATGTAGCCAAAATTTGGTGAACCACGTAAATCTTGTGTCTTGTTATTTTCGTTCATATTTTCTATTCTTTCTCCATTCCGCAAAACAGTGGGTAATGGGGCATGGTGAATTTTATGTAATACCCGATGGGGCAAAGATAGATTTTAATGTTATACCCACCATGATTGATGAGACGGGTATGAGTATAAAAATTTTAGGTGAGCATGAACATAGAGAGGTACTTTAATCCGTACCCGCCCCGCCCCGCCCCATTGACATCTCTAATATATCTGTTGTACTAATTTGATTTCTATTTTTTCCATTCCCATATATGTTTTGTTATGTGGTTCATATGCTTCCTCCTTGACCTACATCTGCTCAGGAAAGTGCAAGTCGTTTGCGTGAATTCGTCTTGGTTAATCAACAGTAAGAAATTTGATCTGATTTGTTTAACATTTTTTCATACATTCAGTTTTTACATCATTGTTTATAAGTTTGCTTTGAATTGGTCTCATTACTGTGCCTGAGTGCGAAATTTGGTGCGATTTCACACAGTCATCATTCTTCTTCTTCACCTCCATTTCTTTCTGCAACTGATCTCACCATTTCTAACTGATTCGCCTGATACAAATTCACTACCTGTGAGATAGTCACACCGGCGGACGATCATGGCGTCGCCGACGCCTCCTCCGCCTCCGGATCCTATCACTAAGCCACTGGTCGCTCGAAGCTTTGCCCAAGCTCTCAATACAAAACAATCCCCCCTTCTCTCTTCCCTTCCGGATACTCCAAACTTACACCCGACAACAGAATACAAGGGCAAGATTGCATTCATACTCCCTCCCGAAGAAGGAGAAATCCTAGCCTCACACTACCAGAATGCCCTCGTCGGAAAGTTTAGCAGAGGGAAACCGCAGATGGAATCGCTACTTCAGTCCTTCAAATCAATAGGTTTTAAATCTAAATTTCAAATTGGTTCTATTGATTATCGTCATGTTTTGATTCGATTTCAGGAAAATGAAGACTACCAAAGGTGTTGGATGAAGGGACAGTGGTCAATACAAGGTTACACAATGAAGATGCAAAAATGGACACCAGATTTCTCCCCATCAGTGGAATCCTCGATAGTACCAGTTTGGGTAACATTTCACAAACTACCACTCCATTTCTATAATAACTCTGCTATAATCGGAATAAGTAGTTAGGTAGGAAGGTTTCTTAAGATGGATGCAGCAACAATGGCATTAACAAGACCTTCAGCAATTAAAGTTTGTGTAGAAATAGACTTGTTAGCTCAGCTCCCTAAATCAATTATGGTAGGGATAGGAAACAAGGTAGCTGAATATCCTATAGAATATGAGGATTTGCCAACATATTGCACTCACTGCAAAATAATTGGTCATAGTAACTCAAGCTGTAACTTTCTGCATCCTAATCTGAGGAAAACTGCTAATAAGAATTTAGAAAATGCTGTCACTATTAAGCAGAGAACTGGCCCTCACCCAACAGAGGAAGCTAACTTGGGAGGGACATCAGCCCTAACAGTTTCTCAAAAGGAAAAGGATGTGCAAAATCAAACAATAAACTCAGGAATCATAACTGATAGCAACATAAATTTCTTTAAGGTAAGTCATAGAAAACGTAATGGTCCATTTTACTCACTAGATGATATATCTAAACCAATAACCACATCCATTTGGAGAAAAAAGAACCATTCCCCTACCCATTCCCCCACAAAGGAAAAGGAAACAAATATTAGCATAGTTACAATTTCTAATGCTTTTCAATCCTTGGAAGACAGCGAGGATGAACAGGTAGAGAATGAAGGGGAGATTGCAGAGATCTACCATGAAACAGTTGAGTCACAGGAAGTTACACTACCAATTGATATTAATACTAACCAAAATATTTCTTCTGTGTTACTTAAAGAACAAGTACAAATGGAGTTCGAAGAGAAAGGTCATAAACAGTCAGCAGAGGAAAGCTCCAGCATAGAGGATGTACTGAAAGAGAAAACATCAGATTGCTCTGAAATGGTAAGTTTGGAGAAAGAAAGGGAGCAGCCACAGGCTCAGGTAAGACCCTCAGAGCAGAATCTTTCATCTGTGATTACTAATAACAATGGTAAGTCAGGAGAAAAAGGTAAAAACTCAGCTAAGACTAGTAGAAATCTCAGATCTACACAAAAAGCCAACCCCAAAATTTTTAAATGATAACACACACCATAATTGGGAATGTGTTAGTTTGGAATGTAAGGGGAGTTGGTACCTCAATAGAGAGACTTAAGATTCTGAAACAAAAACATAAGTTAGACATAATGTGCCTAATTGAACCATGGCAAGAAAACCAGAAGATCATAAAGTTTAAATATGATCTAGGATATCAGAATGCTTACTCTGCTCAGAGAGCTAAAATCTGGCTATTTTGGAACCAGTCTTATAGTATCTCAGTGTTAAGTGAGACAGATCAGTATGTACAAGCAAATATAACTGATTTATCATCTTCTTTGAGCTGGAATTGTGTATTTATTTATGCAAGTGTACATAGATCACTCAGAGAATCCTTATGGCAGGACCTAAAGGCAACTAACATTCCTCATTCTATTTTTATTGGTGACTTTAACACAGTAGCTTCAGTATCTGAGTATAGAGGGAGGAAGTCAACCCCTAAAAAAAGCATGAAACAATTTAACAATTTTCAAAGTGATCTGGATTTGCATGATATTCCCACTGTAGGTAATTCCTTTACATGGTGCAATAACAGGTTTAAGGAACGAGGTAAAGAGTTAATATTCCAAAGGCTAGATAGGGGACTTTGCTCATTAGACTGGTTTGATAACTTTCCTAACAGCTCTATTCTGGTTTTAAATAGACTTTCATCAGATCATGCTCCTCTTTTATTATCCATACAATCATCTGAGGAACAAGCCCCTAGACCATTTAGATTTCAGGAGATGTGGATAAGTAGACAGGACTTTATTAATTTAGTGAAATCGAATTGGTGCCTGGACACTCCTTATAGAGGAATGTTTAGGATGGTTTATAAACTAAAAAGGCTTAAAAAGGAAATAAAGCAGTGGAATATAACACACTTTGGTAATGTTGATCAGAATCTGATGCAATATGAGAATAAGGTTAATGATTTGGAAATCTCTTTTCAACAAACTCCAACTGACTCCATACTGACAGACCTGAATAACACAAAACAGTTGCTGATGAGGGCTCAAAAGGAGAAAGTAATCTACCTTAGGCAAAAGGCTAGACTGAACTGGTTTAAATATGGTGATGCCAATACTAGTTATTTTCATCACTCAATTAGGGAAAGAAGAACTAAAGCCAGAATCAGTAAAATTAGAGATGAAAATGGAATTTGGATATCTGATCCAACAAAGATAAAAGAGGAAGCAGTGGGATTTTATAGAGCTCTATTTAATGAAGAGGAACCACAGAAGCAAGGAACTTACATGAATCATTTTCTAGCTGAAATACCTGGAATAATAAATGAACAAGAAAATGATCAACTGTTATCTCCTTTTCTGATCCATGAGCTTAAGTTTGTAGTCTTTGATCTTAATAAACACAGCTCACCTGGTCCTGATGGTTACCCTGGTTTTTTCTATACCACCTTCTGGGATTATGTTAAAACAGATTTACTTGAGGCTGTAAATGATTTTCTGAAGAATGGTAAAATTCCTAAAGCTATTTCTAGTACATGGCTAGCATTAATTCCTAAAAGAACAGTTCCTGTCACATTCTCAGATTTCAGACCAATAAGCCTTTCAAATTTTGTGAATAAGGTTTTTTCCAAAATGATGATGGAAAGGATTAAGCCTTTCATGTCTCAACTAATATCTCTTGAGCAAAGTGCTTTTATGAAAGGGAGGGATATCACAGATAATATAATATTGATGCAAGAAATGACCAGAATGTTAAAAAGGAAATCAAGGAATCAGAACCTAATCATCAAATTAGATATGCAGAAAGCTTTTGATAGGGTATCATGGTCTTTTCTTAATTCAATTCTCCTTAAATTTGGTTTCCATGGTGTTTTTGTCAACCGGATATTGCAGAATATAGCCTCAGCCCATTTTTCAGTGATTATTAATGGTGTAGCCTCAGGATACTTTGCATCTAATAGAGGAATAAAACAGGGAGATCCCCTCTCCCCATTTCTGTATAATATACTATCTGAGGCCTTTTCCAGAGGAATTAAAAAACTTTTCAAAATTGGCTTTCTGAAAAATTTTGATTTACCTAAGACATGTCCACAGATAACTCACCTAATGTATGCAGATGATACAGCTGTATTTCTCAGTGGAAATAAGGAAAATCTGAAAAGATTTAAAAGATTTCTTACTGCATATGAGCAAACAACAGGTCAGAAAGTTAATTTCTCTAAATCCAACTTCTATGTTGATCATGCCACCCCAGCTGATAGAACTCAGATCATAAGAAGGTCTTTAGGAATGACTATGGGAGAGTTTCCTTTTCAATACTTAGGTATTCCCATATTCACAGGAAGGAACACTCAGAGATATTACTATCCTATACTGGAGAGATTAGAAAAAAGCATTAATAATTGGAAAAATAGGTGGCTTAGCACAGGAGGGAAGATCATATTAATAAACCACTGCTTTCTTTCAATCCCAACCCACCTGTTTGCTGTACTAAAACCTCCCAAGGTTATTTTGAGGAAGATGGAAAGGATGGCATCTGGTCTGTTCTGGGGTGCAACTGAAAGTTCAGAGGCTAGAAAAAAATGGAGAGCTTGGAGTAAAATGAGTATGCCTATACAAGAGAATGGGATAGGGTTCAGAGACCTCCAAGCCACAGTTGATTCATTCTCCTGCAAGTTATGGTGGAAGCTCCAAAAGAACACCACTCAATGGTCTCACCATCTGTGGTCCATACCTGACTCCTACAAGACATCTCAGGTATGGAAGAGAATTTGCTCCATTACTGAAAAAACAAACAGTTTGACAAGAGTAATTCATGGAAAAGGGGGTTGCTCCTTCTGGAATGCAAATTGGTCAGGAGAAGGTGCTTTATTTTATAAATGGCCTGAGGATGTGGAACTTCCCTTCCCTCATATCACCTTAAGCACCTTCATCCTGAACAAAGACTCTAATATTATTTATCTGGAGCCACATTTGGCTACCAATATAGTTTCAATATTGCAGGAGGTAGCCATCAAGAATTCACATGAGGACAGACTGATCTGGGAGCCTTCTAAGGATGGGAATTTTTCAGTCAGCTCAGCTTACAACTTACTGAGGCAGAGGGGTACAAGCATCAGAAATTTATACAAGGTATGGTCAAAGTTCATACCAGTTAAAATGTCTATATTAATGTGGAGAGCTTTGAATGGAATTTTGCCTTTTGATAATGTTCTATGTAAGCTTGGTTTTTCACTAGCTTCTAAATGCCCCTTTTGCTCGAACCACTCGGATTCAATCAACCACTTTTTTAACTCATGTCAACAGGCAACTGCAGTGTGGAAAAAAGTTAATAGCATTCTGAATTTACATCCACCTGTTTTTAGGAGTTTCTGTCATTTAGTTGTTCATTACCTCTCCATTCAGGTTGGGACTAACAGTCTGAATAATGTATACATAGCTGCACTCATTATAACAACATGGTCTCTTTGGACACACAGGAATAAATTACTATATGAAAACCTGGTTTTTTCAGTAGAAGCATGTTTTCAGAATATTAAGGACCTGTTGCTCATAATTTTTACTGCTAATCCTTTGAAAGGAAATCCTGATAAACATAAGAAGCTAATTCAGGCTGGAATTATTCCTAGCATAACTCTAAAAAGGAACAAAGAAATCTCAATCTCAGCAGTTAAATGGGAAAAACCAAAAAATGGTCTTAAGTTGAACATGGATGCTTCATGGGTAAAGGGGGGAGACTCTTCTTGTGCTGTAATAATTAGAGACTGGAGGGGAGATGTGAAACTAATGAGAGTTAAAACCTTTAAATCAGACTCCCCTCTACAAGCAGAGCTGGAAGGTATATCATTTGCATATCAAATCTGCTTAGAAAAGGAAATCAGAGGAAGTGTACTAGAGTCAGATTGTCAGCAAGCAATAAGAGCTATACATGATCCTTACTCTGGCTCATGGAGACTATTTTCTCTTCACTATCATTTGCATGAGATGCATATAGAAAACCAAATCCAATATGTCTCTAGGGAAGCAAACACAGTGGCTGATTTTTTGGCAAAATATGCTAGGGAGAATTTCATAACTGGTGATTTAGACTCAAGCAATACTCCACCTTTTCTTAAAGGATTGATTTGGCTAGATAAAAATGGAGTTCATGGGGTCAGAATAGGAACAGCAAGTGGAAACATAATCAATACATAATATGTTATCTCGGGCACATGTTTTCTTTGCAGATTAAAAGTGGAAACCAGGTACTGCTTCTCTTTTGTTTGTTTCTTTGCAGATTAAAAGTCCGAGGAGGAGGTTATCCAGCATATGATCAGAGGAAGAATGGCGACAAATGGTAGGATTTCACTCAGGAAGATTACGGGCAGCATATCATCAAAAGATTCTCCAAAGTCAAAATTTTTAACGTAGCTATCGTATAGCATTGGCAAAGTTTCCACGAAGACTTAGAGGATAGGCTTCTGGTTTTGGTTAAGGTCGTCTCTGACTGACTTGTGTTTCTTCGGATTCACTAACAAGTTCGAGCGTCAACTACCAAGCCATTAGTGTTTGTAATCCTCTAGTTTTACTTATTGTTTTTTTTTTCAACTATTTTGGAGGCAACAGGGTGTTGCTTTAAGAGCAATATGCTCTCATTTTGTAAACAAACTAAGCTTCGGCTTCTTTATTGTTCATTAAGGGTCTGGGAAGCCTAATATAACTCTCCTCCATCTCAGGATGGTTTCTTTTAAAAAAAAAAAAAAAAAAAACATCATTGTTTATATACTTTTAAATTTACTATATCACCGTTCTTAATCTGGTGCAGGTCAATGATTCTCACTTTTCGGGAGAATAATGATGCTCTAGAGTTATCACAACTTATCAATTTGCTTCACAAACGTCTAGGTGTTCTTATTATCGGTGTTAATCTTGGTACTTTCAATGGTAAGACTATTACAATGAGATTAATTCTTATTTCCTATTTACTCCTACTTATATTTTAATTTAGTTTCATTTGAAATTTTACTGTTTTACCTCAGGCACACAATCAGACCAAGATTATCATTGATCCACCCATTGATCATTGATTGTCATTGATCCACCATTCCCACAGGCAAAATCACTGAAAACATGGTTAGCTGTAATTGTTTTACAAATATTATGGTTCCTTTTATAATTCATGCATAATTACTTATCTATTGATGATTTAATTTATTCATTAGGCTACTTGAGAACACAAAGTAGGTTGATCGTGTCATCATTGATCTGTTGGAATTGAAAGGTAATCAAGTCATTTGCAAACCATTAGAATCTAATGTCTGGCAGATGCATCAGCTTTTTAATTTGCAGAAATATGTGAGTAATTTATTATATAATCATATATTGAAAATACCACATTCTTACATTTTAAAAGTTGGATTTCTGATTATGTGTTTGTTTATTTCTTATAATTAAGGTGATAATTGCTTGGTTAAAGCAGCAGTTTGCATTTGAATACACACAACACAATGGGCCTATAAAGCTCTTTGTTTTCAGTACAACAATCTCTCCGGTGCTTTGTTGAACATGCGTTTCACTTACAACTGGTGCAACCTCACTCGGATCCCAACAAAGTTCATGTATTTACTTTTAATTTGAGTTTATATTTTCATAGACATTTTTATGCCTTATTATGTTGGTTGATAACTGAACTATTTGGTTAAGAATCATGATGGTTGTCAATCTCACTGATTCATGTGGTTCGATAGATGTTAATGTACAAGGCATGTGGCTCGTAAGCTGTTGGGAATAACTGATGCCAATGTTCTGGTAAGTTAGTTTGATTGCAGTTTAGGTTTTCATTTACTGGTTAAATACTTAGTCACTTTTTTTCCCAATATATGATCAGATATCTTTGGTTGATTTGCATGTACTGAACAAGAGCTTGAAGGGCGTGTTATTACTGTAGACTCAAGAGTTTCTGAAATTTGAAGAACTATGTGGGAATTGAATTGACGGGTTTTTAAGAGAAAAAGGATCAAACTCTGGAGTTGCCTAATAACCTAGGTGACGCTTCTGAAGAGTCGAGTCATTGTCTGTAAGAATGATATCATCCACATACACAAGTAAGTACAGTCAGTGGCGGAACCAATGGTAGGCTAGGTAGGGCTCCAGCCCTACCTAGATCGCCGGCCGAAGGTAGAAGGAGTCGATTCGGCCATCGAGCGCTTCTTCCGGCAAGCTTGGCGCGTCTCTGGCGTCTGGCAGGCATTTGCTCGGAGAAGAAGGCCGCGTCGCGGCCTTCTCTTTTTTTGATGATCAAGTAATAAAACGACGTCGTTTTATTTGTTAGAAGGGAAAAAAAATAAATGGAGAAATGGATTGGGCCAAAACTGAACGGCCCAAACCATGAACCAATAATCCATTTCCACAAAATATTAGAATGAGAGCTTCCTCGTCAGCAGCAGAGCAGCAGAGCTTCCTCTTCAGCCGAGAGCATAGCATCCATTCGCCACCGCCGCCAAGTCCGCCACCAGGTCTCAGCCTCCCCTGAAATTTTTTTCTGATTCCGCCTCTGCTGCTCAGAATGGTAATATGGATCTGGAGTTGGTTATTAACCAAGTCAATACTTCTGATGCTTGTGATGCTGCTCATAATGGTTCTTTGGATGAGAAAAATAGATATGAAATTGTAATTGTAGAACCCATGGAACTGTGTTGCAACAGTTATAGAAGACGTGCATGATGATACTCTCCTGGTTGACAGTGTTGATGCATCCCATTCCAAGGTGTTATCTGATCTGTCGACCAACCATAATGGAAAGGTGAACCGTAAACTACAGCATGGCTCAACCCAAGAAATCTAAAAAGTGATCCCTCCTGATGATGATGTCTTTTGCCTTTTGCCATTACTACAATCATCTTCCTATCTCTTTTGATTGGGTTACTCCGTTTATGTTTAGCAAAAGTGTATATCGAAATAATTTTGTCGATAATTAAGGCTAGGTTAGTTGGGATTAGGAACATTAGATAGAAATGGTCTTCTGGCTGCAACTATTTTTTATGAAAGCAGCCTATTCCGAACTTTGGTTTCCATATATTAGAAATCTTTTGTACTGTGTATTGTCTAATATACGTTACTATATTTTGCACATTTGTTATCTGTTTTTAACTCTTAAGTATGTTACTTCATAGTACTAGTGTGGCTACACCGCGCGTTGTGCGGTGAGCTTAATAACAAATTATAGAAATTGTATAGGAATGTTAAAAGAGTTGTAATTGAAGCTATAAATGTACCAATTATACATGTAATTGAAGCGTGGAGATGGCGAGAGGTGAAGGTTCAGGTGAAGAGGGTTGAAGTGGAGGGGTTCGAGAGGTACTGATTCGAGATGTGAAGGTCCTTCAGCTGGAAGTTCATATCTCGAATAGGCATCTCTCGTATAGGTACCTCTCGAACCCATCCAATGGAACCCCTCCACCTGAAAGTTCATTTCTCGAATGTGTACCTCTCGAATTGGTACCGGTCGAAACCATCCAATCAAACTTCTCCATTTCGAATGGCCTCCAATCGAACCCATCCAGTGGAACCCCTTAACCTGAACGTTCACATCTCAAATGGCCACCTCTCAAACCCATCCATTCGCACCCCTCCACCTGGAAGACTCCATCCCTTCGCGGGCCGAGAACTCAACCCCTTCGAGGACTGAAAACTCCATCCCTTTGAGGTCCGAGAATTTAACCCCATGAGGCCAGAGGACTCTATCCCTTCGAGGGCCTAGAACTCGACCCCTTCGAGGTCAGGAAACTCCATCCCTTCGAGGGCTGAGAACAGAACTCCTTCGAGGGTCCCACATCTACCCCTCGAGTCTTCTGTCCTCGGCCCCTTCAAGGATAGAAGACTTCAATGGTCGTACGATGGAGTCTCGAACATGTCCAATGGAACCCCTTCCTTCGAGGACAGAAGACTCCATCCCTTCGAGGACCGAGAACACAACTCCTTCGAGGATCCCCCATCTACCCCTCGAGTCTTCTGTCATCGATCCCTTTGAGGACTGAAGACTTCAATGGTCGTACGATGGAGTCTCGAACATGTCCAATGGAACCCCTCCCTTCGAGGACAGAAGACTCCATCCCTTCGAGGGCCAAGACATCGACCCCTTCGAGGATAGAAGATTCCATCCCTTCGAGGGCCAGGACCTCGACCCCTTCGAGGACAGAAGGCTCAATCACTTCGAGGGCCGAGAACTCGACCCCCTCGAGGACAGAATACTACATCCCGTCGAGGGCCAAGAACTCAACCCCTTTGAGGAAAGAAGGCTCCATCCCTTCGATGGCCGTGACCTCGACCCCTTCGAGGATGGAAGCCCCCATCCTTTCGAGGGCCTAGAACTCAACCCCTTCGAGGAAAGAAGGCTCCATCCCTTCGAGGGCTGAGAACTCGACCCCCTCGAGGATAAGAGACTCCATCCCTTCGAGGGCCTAGAACTTAACATGTTCGAGGAAAGAAGGCTTCATCCCTTCGAGGGCCGAGACGTCGACCCCTTCGAGGACAGAAGGCTCCATCTCTTCAAGGGCCGAGACGTCGACCCCTTCGAGGACCAAAGAAACTATTCCTTCGAGGGCCTAGAACTCGACCCCTTCAAGGACCGAAAACTCTATCCCTTCGAGGGTCGAGAGCTTAACTCCTTCGAGGACAGAAGCCTCAATCCCCTTCGAGGGCCTAGAAGTCGACCCCTTCGAGGACTGAATGCTCCATCCCTGTGAGGGCCGAGAACTCAACCACTTGAGGCCAGAAAACTCAATCCCTTTGAGGTCCGAGAGCTCGACTCCTTCGAGGATAAAAGCCTCCATCCCTTTTAAGGCTTAGAACTCGACCCCTTCGAGGACAGAAGGCTCCATCCCTTTGAGGGCCGAGAACTGAACTCCTTCGAGGATTCCCCATTTGCACCTCGAGGCTTCCACCTGTCAAGACATTGACACAAGCACGCTAAGTATCCATCACTCGAATCCTGAATGTCTCGGACCCCTCCACCTGGAAGTTCACATCTTGAATAGGGGCCTCTCGAACACATCCGATCAAACCCCTCCATTTGAAACTTAACTTCTCGTATAGGTTTCTCTCGAAACGGTACATCTCAAATAGGTAGCTCTCGAATGGAACCCCTCCACCTCAAATATAACCTCTCGAATGGGTACCGCTCGAAAATGTCCAGTGGAACCCCTCCCTTCGAGGATGGAAGACTCCATCCCTTCGAGGGCCGAGACCACGAACCCTTCGAGGGCAAAAGACTACATCACTTCGAGGGCTGAGACCACGAACCCTTTGAGGGTAAAATACTTCATCCCTTTGAGGGACGAGAACTTGACTCCTTCAAGGAAGGAAGCCTCTATCCCTTCGAGGGCCTAGAACTCAACCCCTTCGAGAAAAGAAGATGCCATCCCTTCGTGGCCAAGAACAACCCCTTCGAGGATCCCTCATGTACCCCTCGAGACTTTGACCTGCCGAGCCATTGGCACACGCATGCTAAATATCCATCACTCGAATCCTTAATGTATCGAACCCATCCACCTGGAAGTTCATATCTCCAATGGGTACCTCCCGAGCCCATCCAATCGAACCCCTCCATCTGAAACTTAACTTCTCGAATGGGTTCCTCTCGAATCAGTACATCTCAAATAGGTACCTATCACCTCTCGAACATGTCCAATGGAACCTCTCTCTTTGAGGACAGAAGACTCCATCCCTTTGAGGGCCAACCCCCTCGAGTACGGAAGACTCCATCCCTTTGAGGGTCGAGAACTCCACCCCTTCAAGGAAATAAGACTTCATCCCTTCGAGGGCCTAGTACTCGACCCCTTCGGGGGCAGAAGACTCCATCCCTTCGAGGGTCGACAGCTCGACCCCTTCATGGACAGAAGCCAACATCTCTTCGAGGGCCTAGAACTCGACCCCTTCTAGGACAAAAGACTCAATCCCTTCGAGGGCCGAGAGATTGACGCCTTCAAGGACAGAAGCCTCAATCCCTTCGAGGGCCTAGAACTCAACCCCTTTGAGGACAGAAGATGCCATCCCTTCGAGGCCGAGAACTAAAAACTCTTCAAGGATAGAAGATTCCATCCCTTCGAGGGCCGAGAACTCAACCCCTTAAGGCCAGAAGACTCCATCCCTTCGAGGGCCTAGAGCTTGACTCCTTCGACGATAGAAGCCTCCAGCCCTTTGAGAGCCTAGAACTCAACCCCTTCGAGGATAAAAGATTCCATCCCTTCGAGGCCGACAATACAACTCCTTCGAGGATTCCCCATCTACCCCTCGAGCTTCCATTCTCAACCCCTTCGAGGACAGAAGACTTCAACGGTCGTACCATAGAGTCTCGAACATGTCCAATGGAACCCCTCCTTTCGAGGATAGAATACTTCATCCCTTCGTGGGCCGAGAACTCCACCCCTTCGAGGACAAAAGACTCCATCCCTTCGAGTGCCGAGAACTCAACCCCTTGAGGCCAGAAGACTTCATCCCTTCGAGGGCCGAGAGCTCGATACCTTTGAGGATAGAAGCCTCCATCCCTTCAAGGCCAAAAGATTCCATCCCTTTGAGGCCGGAAGCCACCCCCTTGAGAGTCCCCCATCTACCCCTTGAGACTTTGACCTGTCGAGCTATTGGCACACGCACACTAAGTATTCATCACTCGAATGCTGAATTTCTTGAACCCCTCCACTTGGAACTTCACATCTTGAATGGGTACATGTCGAACCCATCCAATCGAACCCCTCCACCTAAAAACTTAACTTCTGGAATAGGTTCCTCTCGAATCGGTATGTGTCGAATAGGTACCTCTCGAATGGAACCCCTCCTCCTTAAATATCACCTCTCCAATGGGTACCCCTTGAAAATGTCCAATGGAACCCCTATCTTCAAGGACAGAAGACTCCATCCCTTCGAGGGGCGAGCGGTCGACCCCTTCCAGGACAAAAAACTCCATCCCTTCGAGGGTCGAGAACTCAACCCCTTCAAGGTCTGAAGACTCCATCCCTTTGAGGAGCGAGAGGTCGACCCCTTCGAGGACAGAAGCCTCTATCCCTTCGAGGGCCTAGAACTCGACCCCTTAGAGGGCAGAAGATTCAATCCCTTCGAGGGGCGACAGCTTGAGCCCTTTGAGGACAGAAGCCTCCATCCCTTCAAGGGCCTAGAACTCCACCCCTTCGAGAGTAGAAGATTCCATCCCTTCGAGGTCGAGAACCACCCCTTCGAGGGCCGAGAACTCAACCCCTTGAAGCTAGAAGACTACATCCCTTCGAGGGCTGAGACCTCAACCCCTTCGAGGAAAGAAGACTCCATCCCTTCGTGGGCCGAGAACTCAACCCCTTGAGGCCAGAAGACTACATCCCTTCAAGGGCCGAGAACTTAACCCCTTGAGGCCAGAAGACTCTATCCCTTCGAGGGCTGAGAGCTTGACTCCTTCGAGGATAGAAGCCTTGAATGGGTCCAAAACGACATCATTTTGGGTGGCCACCTAGCAGCACATGTAGCCGCACATGGCGGTGCCGCAACGTTTGACAAATGGGATGCACAAAACGACAAAGTGGTGTCCAAAATGATGTCATTTTGGGCAGCCACGTCAGAGCACAGCCTGGGGCACACGTTCAGCCTGCTTGGGAAATGACCACTATGCCCCTGATGACGCTTGACACAAGCGTGTCATTTCTAAGTATTCCTTTTATATAGTAACCAGTTGAAACACAAATGGCAATTTTCAATCTAAAATTTACTACTTTTCGCATTTTAAAAAAACTACTTTTCCCTTGTTACTTTGTAGTATTAATATTTTCATCTATAAAAGAAATGATGTTATGAATACCAAAATTAAGATTATATGTTATTAAAAAATACATTT
The DNA here is from genome assembly GCA_037428765.1 of Rubia yunnanensis. Classification (NCBI taxonomy): domain Eukaryota; kingdom Viridiplantae; phylum Streptophyta; class Magnoliopsida; order Gentianales; family Rubiaceae; genus Rubia; species Rubia yunnanensis. Next base: position 68,602,178 of record CM075063.1, read on the forward strand.
GACATTTGGCAAATCGAAACATAACACTTAAAATTGTTGTTTACCAAAATTTTTAAACTTTCTTGACTCTTGAGTTCCAATATTATTCCCTTTTAAATACATTTACTATGAAAGCATAATAACCCACCTCCACCAGTGGTCATTAAAAAATATAGCTTAGAGTTAACCCGAGTGTTGGCTGAGAAGGTCAAAGATAGAATTTATAGTGCTGCACCCATTCTCACTACTACGCTACCTAGAGGGTAATTAGCGCTAAGCCCTGGGTTTGTCCACAGAGATGCTAGTGCTCAATTACCAACTAAAAACATAACCTCGTACTGATCGTCAATCCGTATGAGTGAAATGAATAGCTAGTAAATGCAATCACAAAAAGGGGGGTTTTGGATTTTCTGATTAACAACTACAATACATAAAAGTAAAACAACAAGTAATCTAATTAAGCTAAGCACTTGGGGAGTCATTGCGCAACATGTTTAACCTAATATTTTGATCTTCGATTCATTCACATATAAGATTTACTACACAACCTATTTTAGTGTTTGCAACACATGGTGTGGCCAATGACATACACTTCCCCGTACCCGTCAGGTTGGGTGTATTTGCAACCCTCCATGGATGCCACTTTCATAATTAGGGGAGTACAGCAAGGTCCATGAAATTTAGATGCACATATTCCTCCGGGTGGGCGATTGGGACGTGGGCATAGGGGTCTTTATGATACAATCAATAATTCGCTTTATTTTCAATTAGGCCTTGCTCAAGCTTCTTTAGGGGTTATTACTTCCTTGGTAGCTCAACACATGTAGTCTATACCTCCTTATGCATTCCTAGCATAAGACTTTACTACTCAAGCTGCATTATATACTTATCACCAATATATTGCAGGATTCATCATGACGGGAGCTTTTGCTCATGGAGCTATATTTTTTTAGAGATTACAATCCAGAGTAAAATGAAGATAATGTATTGGCAAGAGTGTTAGACCATAAAGAATCAATTATATATAATTTAAGTTGGGCCAGCCTATTTATGGGATTCCATACTTTGGGACTTTATGTTCATAATGATGGCATGCTTTCCTTTGGTACTCCAAAGAAGCAAATCTTGATCGGTAATGGCACACCAGAATGTGAAAACATCACATGTGTTTGGCTCCGTCCTGACACCTTTCTCTACTCCCTCCATTTGAAGATTTTCCCCAACTCCTTATAAGTTAAGGTGTGGGGTTCATCACCCAAATTGAATCTAATTCATTTCCTTCCCTGTTCATCTCGAAACTTCTTGACAGTGTCCAAAAAATCCATGTATATCTAGTATAGGTGGGGGCGGATAGGGTGGTAAACTTCTTCATACCTACCCTACCTAGCAACAACCTATAGGCTTGTAGAGTTTGAGACCCTCGAGGGTCTCTTCATCTACAAACTTTGTCTCTAAAGTTTGGCATCCCATGAGCACCCCCTCCTCTCCTTATGGGCCCTAGTCAGAGTTGCCAAGCCCATGTAGGAGTGCATTGTAGACTCACCTCTCTCTCGCCACATGAGGCATAATGTCCAAAGATATAGCAAGCAAAACAGACAGAGTATGGCAAAAATTTATTTCCAACTACTCCCAATAAAGAATTATAATTACCAAGTCAATCTACTAAAAACACTAATCACCAAAGTTCTTAAGCATGCAAGCACAGTCCATAGTAAATATGCTTATTTGAGACCTCCAATCAAGAATAGGTTTGGCCAAGATTACCTCAAATGGTGAGTGTGGTGGGATCTCCTCTCGGGGGTTTTGCAGCACCTCCCCTAGGTTAAACCGAAACAAGTCCGATACTTCGAAAGGAATTACAAACTCAGCTCCCGGAGAAACTACCAATCTGTGGCTGAAGCTTTCTTAAATAATCTGCTCAAATTCATGTACTTTCTTGGGTTAAGGTTTAATGGGTTCGATAGAGCTGGGAAAGAGGAAAATTTTGATATATGGTAGGAAAATATTGGATGAAAGACTGGTGTGGGGAAAGGGTTATGGAATGTAGGGTAAATATGGATGGTAAGCTAACCTAGGATTGGCTAGGTTGGGCAACATAACGGATTCTAGGATGGGCCTCGTGCCAACACTCGGCATCCTTGTCGGGATTATGCTGGTGTTAGGTTTGTGCCAGCCTGTGCCATGTCCGTACAGTCTGCACTTCAAGGGCACGTGGCAGCCACATCAGCTTTGTACTGACTAGCTCTGGTGCGAAGCTTAGGCTTGCACAAAACTTCTGAGCAAGAAATATCGGTTCGCGCAGAATCTCTTGGCACGGACCTTGACTTGGCGCCAAATCCCCTAGCGTGAACCTTCCTTTCGCACCAAGCCTCTGGCCCAGATCACCAGTCTTTCTTACTCCTATGAATTTTTCTTTCGTACCTGCATCCAAAAACAACAAAAAACATAGTAGTATTGTTTCACATAAATAATTGATGACTAAAATTTCCTAAAACATTTCCACCAATGATCTAACTCATTCCCAAAATTAAAATCATTTGAAAGAAAAATCCTACTTGAAATGAAAATGATGATTCTTTATTGTCATCTTCACGACTTATTTTTCCCTCAAGTTTAAATACTAAAGAGAATGGCTTGGTGGGTCACCGGAATCACCATCCTTCACACCACCAGTGACCACACAACGATGGGTGGGGTCAAGCATGGTGATTCTGGTGATCCACTCTACTTGACACCACCAGTGACCACATCACGATGGGTGGGTCTTTCTCTCTCTTCTAGAAAATGCTCCCAGTGAAAAGAAAAAGGATGCAGTCCTCTCCAGCACATCAGAGTCTTTTTCTTTTCGTTCCTCACTCATAGATATCCATTTTCGGCGAGGATGGTTTGTAACAGTTCTTGGAATAGAGAAATTTGAATATGGGTTTCTCTCTTTTGGAGTTTTGAAGTTCGATTCTTGAACTTTTTGAAGGAAGATCAGACTTTCGATCTTGGATTTCAAAAACCCATAGCTTCTTTATGGGTTTTCTTGGAAGAAGACTTTCTTTTTGGTCTTGAAGATTGGAGCTTTTTGGCTCTTGAAGTTCGTATCTTCAACTTTTGGAACTTGTATTTCGAAGACCCATAACTCCACTATGGGTTTTCTTGGAAGAAGACCCGCTCACCGGTCTTGAAGATTGGAGCATTTTGGTTGAACAGGAAGATGATCTTACAAATCTATTTTCTGATCTTAAATTGGGAATTTTATTTTTAGATGAACACTTACGAGCACCACGGAGGAAAATGGCGACGGATTCGGCGACCACATACTACCATCTGCTATTGTCCCAAGTAAGCTTTCACCTCTTGTTGGTGGTTCTACTGTGATTAAAGAATTTGCATGTGGATTTTATGGAGTTCCTCTCTGGAAAAAATCGGGGCTATGTTGGTGTGGATTGATGTGGATGTTTTTAAAATCTGTGTGGATTGTATGTAATATTCTATTAATAGTGGGTAGTTTTTATGAAGTTCATGTGGGGATGGGAGTAGTGATAAATTGAAGCGTAAAACTTAAGCATTTGGGGGAGTTCATTATGGAATTTAGAAGTGGGAAAACTTGTGTTCATATCCCGGGAAACCTCTGGCCTTGCTTGGGTTCAGACCCCAGTCAACTACCGGCCTTTCTTGTGTTCAAACCCCGGGCTACCTCCGGCCTAGCTTGTGTTCAGATTGGGGGCACTGGCCTTGCTATTGTTCAGATCCCAGAAAACCTGCTGGCCTTGCTTTTGCTTGTATCCAGAACCCAGCCAACCCCCCGACCTTGCTTGTGTTTAGAACCCGGTTACCATTCCGGCCTTACTTGTGTTCATATCCCGGTCACTCCCCGACCTTGTTTGCTGGTTTTAAAGCTGAAACTCTGACCAAATTGATATGTTTTATGCCAAAATTCAGAACTATTTCTTCCCTCACAAACATACATATGGAACTCTTGATTTTGGGTGCTTTAATGTTATTGTTGAATTGGGTTCATACATTGGGATTAGTCAGATTCAAGAAAGATGTTAGGAGAGGTTTTGTTGTGTGTTAGATGAATAGAGCCCTTGTGGTGGACGACCATAGTGATTTGATTTAATCAGAATCGTTATGATAATATGCCCAATGTACTATCCTCGTTTTTCAATTCCATGATAAAGTCCATATTAAGAAGAAAGGTAGGAGCAGATTTTTCACAGTGGGTGAACTATTCAGAGGATGCTGGCTTGAACATTCCCAGAATTTGGCCACACAACGGTGTCGGAAAAATGCATCCTAGGCATTAAATCAGATCAGGAAATAACACCCATTTTCAGCGCTGCTGGGTCAAAAACCTTGAAAAAGAATAACTCAGGAAGAGGCACCCTAGGGTTTAGACCCAGTTCATGGTGGCAGGGTTAACTGACCCACTAAGGGAGAAGGCTGGATCATTGGTCTTAAACCCTAGTGGTTTGTTCACTCAAATGGGTGTTCGAATGGTGGGCAGAAGGATGGAAGGAAAGGTTCAGACCTCGAAGGGGCCCAGACCTCGAAGGGGCCCAGACCTCGAAGGGGCCCAGTCCTCGAAGGGGCCTAGTCCTCAGAAGGGTGCAGTCCTCGAACGGGTCCAGTTCTCAAAGGGGTTGTGTTCTCGAAGGGATGTAGTCCTTGAAGGCGTTGTGTTCTCAAAGGGGTGCAGTCCTCGAAGGGGTCCAGTTCAAAACCCTCGAGAACTGTCCCCCTTCGAGGGAGGATTAAAAAAATTCCAGCAGCCTTTCTTCATCTGGCTGCACAAATTTCCTATGTTGCATGGTCATTTAGGCCAGGTAGGGGGTAATTAATTTGACTACGCTAATTAATTAACCCCTTGCTAATTATCACTTGGATTTGATGGTTTACGCTATTACCCTGTGCTGCACTGAAAAGTGTAACTCTTCATCACTAGGATGTCAATCTGTGGGGAACACTTGGGAACACCACAGACCATGGTAAATCTGCTCCAAAACCCTAAGAGAAAACCTTGGCACTCATCTAAAGACTATTATCGAAGGCCAATAACACCTCTTTATCTTCATCATAAAGGTGTACATGGTAGAAGCGGTGTGTCAGCTCTTCCCGGAGGAGACGACATACTACTTCATTTGAAGGCCTAGACCACTCTTGGTTTGGAAGACCCCCGTGGTGTTACGGGGTGGGAATTTACGCCCGACCCTAACGTAACCCCATGCACGCATCGGTGCAAAAATGATGCCAAAACCGCGGTCCCATGCCGCTCAAAGCGTCACTGTGAACTGGTCTCCTTTGATCGTACCGCACACGCCAAACGGGTCATCTCGTGCCGCACGCTTAACCGCTCACGACCCGTGATGTCCCGTCTCTGCGCCTGCGCCGCGCTGTGCACAACGCCCAAGCTGTTTGTGCCCAATGCCCGTGCATGCAGTGCCCGGTTGTCCTGCCGGCCAGCATCCTAGTCATCCTACCAGCAGCCCGGTCATCCTGCCTAAAGCTTGGTTATCCTGCCTGCAGCCCGGTCGTCCTGCCTGTAGCCCGGTCATCCTGCTTGCAGCCCGGTCGTCTTGCCTGCAGCCCAGTTGTCCTACCAGCAGCCCGTTATTGCTGCGCCCGATCCGAGAAGACATGTCCCAAGCTCCTTGTCCCAGAAGTCTTCTCTTTTGCTTGTAAATACTTGTAATAGCTTAGTTATTAGTTTAGCGAAGCTCTTTTGAACAAGGTCCAAGCCGACGTGTTGTTTTAGCCTTTGACCTTATTTTGTCTATGTAGCTGGCACTCGTGATAACGTTTGTACAGCATATATGTGGAAAACTGAGCTACCCACATCCGGTTACCGTTTGTAATATGTTGTTGTTAAGCGTTTGCTTCCCAGTTGTTGGGCTCTATATTACATCTTTGGCTTGTGTGTGTGAAGTCATGCTCCTATTCTAAACCCGTGTGTATTTTCCACTGCACACCGACCACATTCCTCTAAAGGCCCGGTTTGCTTGGTGCTACAGGGCTGAGTGTGACGCACGTGGGATCAAGGCGGTAGTCGTGAGAGCTAAATACACGGCTAGGCTGCACGGTTCGAGCCCCTCAAAGGTCAACCCGTGACAGTTGGTATCAGAGCCCAAACGGCACTTGGGTGCATAGTGATTGGCCATCCTATGTCGAAAGAGAGTCGGTTGGAGATCAGGCTTGTCAAGATGAGAATCTTGGTGCAGACCGGACGTATTATGGTGTACGTGTCGGCATTCCAAGCTGTATGCTAGAGTCGGTTGTATTATGAGATACTTGCCGATTCCCAAAAGCTGCATGGACCGTCCGCACTATGGGGTGCCTGCCGGCGTTCTTTTGTTTACTAAAGTTGCCTGACCGTCCGAAGATGTGAAAACTCCTTGACTTCAGCCAGGGATTGGAGTCGTGGACTATGCTCTAGCTAAGGAGAGCTTGCTGCACGGACTATAACTTAGCGGTGGCGTTCGTCCGAGTCGAGAGTACTCATATGGAGAGGGATCGCAGGGAGTTGATGGGGAAATGGGCGGTTCTACCATTGTCGAGGTAGGAAATAGTGTGGGTGCAAGTACTTCCGAGGTAGGGGGTGACTTTTGACCCGGTCCGAAACGCGGAGATAGCTTCAGGTTCAATTCGGTGTTGGAAGGAATGGGGTGAACCCCAGTTTAGACGCTTGGACGCTGTTGGTGGGAAAAACATGCAAAGGGAACCAAGCCCTTGTTGATTGTGTCCAACATAGCAGAGGATCACTGCTTTGTTGCTCGAGGACTCGAGATGAATTGGGGAGACACCGAGCAAGGTAGTTTGGTTGAAGTCAATTGAGGAGTCTGGGCCGAAGAGGGATAAACCATGCTCCGCGGGGGCATGTAAACCTGTGGTATAATTCCACGAGGTGGTTGTTACAGTCCATTCAGTAAATGCAATGAATGTGTCAAGGAAAGCGGGGAAGGCCGCACTGAAACTTGACAGATATGAGATTGAGTCTGTGGGATAAATCCACGAAAGTGGTCGCTGCAGTCCGATCCAAGTGAGCTACAAGTTGGTCAAGCACCACGGGAAAGGCCACATTGAAGCTTGATGAATCTAAAATGGTTGCGGGATAAATCCACGGTTGTGGTCGCTGCAATCCATTCAGGGAGAGTACAAGTTGGTCAAGCACAGCGGGGAAGGCCGCACCAAAGCTTGACGTTCCAAGAAAGCTTTGGACAGAATGAGGGCCGTTAATAGCGAAGCTCAACCGGTGCTGGGTATTGCAAAGCGATGCTCGGTCAAGTTGGACTCCATAAGCGCCACAGTAAATTTCCATGTCGTTAACACGGACGACCTCGGTTTAGTCCTCGGCATGGAATTTCTGAGAGATGCACGGATTGTCGTTACCCAAATGGCAATTTCCTTTACGTCTTAGGCACCAATTTGTGCGCGGTTCAAACAACTGTGAAAAGTTCATCTGGGGGTAAAATCTCAGCTTTGCAGATCGTCTAGTGCTTAAGAAGAGATTCGGTGGGAAGAACAGAAACGAAGGGTCTGAAGGGTCTACACCAGCAATGGGTTTGCTCGATGGATCTGAGGAGCGTTGTGAAACAAGTTTGAAGACTGAGTACACTGTGGGTGATACCATGACTGCAAAAGGACAAAGATTTGTCGAGCAAAAAGTGTAGGAAGCGTTGTCGGTTGCCATGAAGATCTGAACTGAAAAGAAATATCTGTCGGCCAACGCGACCCATCATGCTTCCCGTTTGAGTCGTTTGAGTAAGCTACACCTTGTAAAACTCAAATGGGGAAAGACGAGTCATCATTCACATCAGCAACCCCTTGTTGTTCCACAAGGCCGGAAGCAGAAACGTGAACAGATGATGATGCGTTCGGACAGCATCAGAGTTGGACATTCCTTTGGTTATTGATCAAAGAGTGGGGTGCTATAAAACCAAGCCAGCTTAAAATCAGAATAAGAAGAGAAGCCGAGGACCACGGCTACATCAAAGTACACCAACGCTAGCAATTTAACTCAACCCTTTTCTGAAGGCAGAAGTGTACGGAAAATGTGTGGGTAGCGGAGCACCTTGGAGAATTGATGGCTCCAGGGACATTCATCGAATTGAGTGGGGGGGAGATGTTACGGGGTGAGGATTTACGCCCGACCCTAATGCAACCCCATGCCCGCATTGGTGCCAAAACGATGCCAAAACTGCGGTCCCGTGCCACTCAACGCGTCACTGCAAACTGGTCTTCTTTGATCATGCTGCACATGCCAAACGGGTCATCTCATGCCGCACACTTACCCGCTCACGGCCCGTGATATCCCGTCTCTACGACCGCGCCGCGCTGTGCACAACGCCCAAGCTGTTTGTGCCCAATGCCCGTGCGCGCAGCGCCCGGTCGCCCTGTCGACCAGCAGCCTAGTCATCCTGCCAGCAGCCCGGTCGTCCTGCCTGCAACCCGGTCGTCCTCCTTGCAGCCCGGTCGTCCTGCCTACGGCCTGGTTGTCCTGCCAGTAGCCCGTTATTGTTGTGCCCAGTCCGAGAAGACATGTCCCAAGCTCCTTGTCCCAGAAGTCTTCTCTTTTGCTTGTAAATACTTGTAATAGCTTTGTTATTAGTTTAGCGAAGCTCTTTTGAACAAGGTCCAAGCCTACGTGTTGTTTTAGCCTTTGACCTTATTTTGTCTATGTAGCTGGCACTCGTGATAACGTTTGCACAGCATATATGTAGAGTACTGAGCTACCCACATCCGGTTACCGTTTGTAATATATTGTTGTTAAGCATTTGTTCCTAGTTGTTGGGCTCTATATTACATCTTTGGCTTATGTGTGTGAAGTCATGCTCCTTATCTAAACCCGTGTGTGTATTTTCCACTGCACACCAACCACGTTCCTCTAAAGGCCCAGTTTGCTTACTGCTACCGGGCTGAGTGCGACGTACGTGGGATTAAGGTGGTAGTCATGAGAGCTAAATACACGGCTAGGCCGCACGGTTCGAGCCCCTCAAAGGTTGACCCGTGACACGTGGGGAGAAAACCACAGCTCAAGAGCCGGTTCACACTACCGGTTGCATGGATGTTGTATGGAGTGAGGGTCCAGTGATTTTATTCTCATGCCCCTCTGTTTTTCAGGGATGGTTTCTACAGGCCCCTGTCATCACGAATGGGTTAGCATTTTTTTGCCACCTGGTTGTGTCATCTAGATCTAGGGTAGTTTAAGGGAGTGGGCCAATGTTCCCACTCCCGTAGACTCTCACGGTTCCTTTTTATTTACCTTACCTTTAACGATGGGTGGGTCGCCACATCATCCTAGGTTTACCTTCAGAGCGATGAACCAAGTAAACCCATTCTTCTCAAGCGTGGATATATTCTTGTTGAGTTTAGGGGTTGGAAGGGGCTTAGGAGTTTTATATTCCTTAGCCTGCTCCTTTCCCCGCTACACTTTAGATAGGAGATACTGAGAGGTGAAGTATTCTCATTCAAATTAGAAGAAACATGCTCTACAGGAATAGTATCATAAGATAGTTCATTCACACAAGATAATACATACAAAGTCTCAATATTGGGAAATATCTCTTTTTGGGAATTTTCAAAATTTTATTTTTCAAACATCATGCAAATAAAACAAGAAATAGATAAAAGAAATACTAACTACTCTACTAACACATTGTGCTAATCAATACATGAGCTAGATAGAATCCCCGAAAATGGCACCAAAATTTGACCCGCCTCCACCCGGGGTTGTTAAAAACCGTAGCCTAGAGTTAACCTGAGTGGAGTCTGAGAAGTTGAAAGATAGAATTTATAGCACACATTCTCACTACTACGCTACCTAGAGGGTTGTTAGTGGTAAGCCCTGTGTTTGTCCACCGAGATGCTAGGGTTCAAGTACCAACTAAAAACACAACCTCGTATAGGTCATCAACCTATACGAGTGAAAGGAATAGGTAGGAAACTCAAACACAAAATATGGGGGGTTTGGATTTTCATATTAACAACTATAATACATAAAAGTAAAATAGCAAGTAATCTTATTAAGCTAAGCACTTAGGGAGTCATTGCGCAACATTTTTAATATAATTTTTTGATCTTCAATTCATTCACATATGATATTTACTATAGAAACTATTATGGTATTGACAACACATGGAGTGGCCGATGGCATACACTTTCCCGTATCTATCACAGCGAGTACGATCGCAACCCTCCAACGATGCTGCCATCGTAATTAGGGGAGTACAACAAGGTCCGACCATTGTTGTAGGTCTGTTTGATTACGTCCCTGGCTTTCACCACGAATGAACTACTTCATCCGGGTCCTATCAACTAGGCCCAAGGGTCGTAGGAACTTTATCTATGATACTAAGGCCTCGTACAACCCTAGCCTGGTTATTTTCACTATCTTTACCCGCAACCTATTGGAAAACTTTACGTAATCAGCTAAGAATGGTGCGATGGAAAATAGATCAAAGAAATACTTGGGCCTCCCGTGCACACACTCATGCAGACACAACATACTCCCTTACCCCTTCTAACATCCTGGTTTCTCTTTCCAAGGGGGAATCAATAAGAGCACCGTACAAGAATACAACCCAAAGTGTGTGCCAATGTGGTGTAATATTCATGTATTTAGAAGATTCATGAACAATCATAATAATATCATGAACACAAATAATAGGATGCATATAATGAATCTCACAAAACATAAATTAAAACATGCACTACAATTATCTCCAAGACATCGAAACTAATCCATAGATATGGAATTCAAATTTAAATTTGAAATCCACATCTAGGGTGAATAAGAAAATAAAACGAAAGAAAAGAAAAGGAGATAATATTTCTCTCTCTAAAAGTGCTCTCATAATGAACTAATCTAATTTGTACATGCTTAACCTAGTAGAAAAAGGTCATATATGTAGGACAAGGGGATTGGGCCTAAAAGTAGGCCCAAAATAGGCCAAAAATTTGAAAACCCTAGTTCAGCCGCCACCTGGTGCAGGCCATTACTAGTGGCGCAGTTCGTGCCAAGTACATATCGTGGGATGCACGATCGCGCACGTTCTGTGGTGCTTCATCCAGCACGGGGTGTAGGATCTAGTGTAGGTTGTGGTGTGAGGCTTTATCATGGACTATGGGATATGGCGTGGGTCGTGGTCTGGAAACACGGTCTACTTGAAAGTTTGGCGCGGGGTACGACCATTATCACGCATCGTATTTGATGAGACGTCAAATGCATGTATTTTACAAAGCATTTAACATCTCTTTTGTCATATTTTTGTTATAAGATTGCTATAGTTAGGTAGGTTTACATAATAAGGGGTTTAAATGACCATTTTCGGCTTTTATATCTAAATCCTTCATTTTGTAACCTATGTTTAGTCTAATGGATTTTTGGTCCTTACGAGCATCTAGATTCCATTTTGTGAGCTTCATTTTTAGATGTCTCCTGAGCCCTTTGGAGTGGTTTAGTAAAGGCCACATGCCAAAACGTGGTAGATGATGGAATGGTCAAAGAAAGAAGGCAAAAAAGCGGATGAATTGTCACTCGGAAGTTTGGACCAAGTTCTTCAAAAGGCTCGAGCACTTTGGAGCAACGGTTCACCCCTGGGGATGGAAATAAGAAGACAGCGGATTGGCTATTGCGGCCTACGGCCCAGAATTTTACCTTTGTGGCATCTTTTTTTAAAATTTTCTCCGACTATAAATAGCCCCCTTCTTCCCCATTTGTCAAGCCCGACTTGGGGGCTCCAAAACCCTAGTTTTTCACCATTTTCTTCCATTTCTTCTTCTATCTTTGTAGATCTTTATTCTATGTTATGGGTTTTGATTATCTAGCTTAGTTTTGTACTTGGGAGAAATTGATTGAAGCTTCCACACCTATGTAGTAAGAACCTCTATTTCACTATTTCTTGATGCTTTTGTTATTTAGTATTCATGTGTTCTTAATGCTATGTTTTACTTCTTTTATAGCATGGGTTGTTTGAGAATAGGAAGTGTTTGTATGATTGAACTATTAGGGTTTTAGGTAATTTGGGTTCACTTCGTCTATAGTGTAGTGTTGCGTGTTTCTATTTTCACCTTCGTAATAACTTTTTACTTTTTCTTGAAAAAGTTGAAATGATATCCAGCACTGGTAATAGTATCAAAAACCGGTGCTGTAAAACAGATTATGTGCTCTGTTTCATCAAAGGCACCAGTTTTTGTCATTACAACACTGGTATATATACCGTTGTTGTATACTTAGAATATATTTTTTCAAGTTTACTCTCGGGGAGGAAAAAAATCAGACTATTAATTCAAAGCACCCTTATGTAGTTGTTTTATCATATATAGGCACCAGTATTTCTGTTATCAGCACTGGTACTTATACCGGTGATGTGTACTTAGAATATATTTTTCAATTTTGCTCGCAGGTTGGAAAAATAATTAAAATTTTTAATTCAAAGCAAACCCTGGGCAACTTCTTTATCATCAGCATATACATGATAAAGAAGCTGCATAAGGCAAAATGGTGTAGGAGATGCAATCCAATATTAAATTTAAATTAAAGAAGATGCTTTAATATTGTATATTTTGCTCTCTTATTTTTTAATATTGGATTGCACCTCTGGAGAAGAGGTTCGTGTCGGAGTAGGCAAGGCTAATCGAACAAACTTAAAGAGCAAGGCAACATTTTCCATAGAGAGGATTAGAAGCATCTCTCCTCTTTGAAGAATCTATCTGGGCACTTGGATGGGACAAATTGTGTGACACTCCTGCAATTTTTAACCTAAGCATAATGAGTGAGTTCTATACTAATTTTAAGTGTGGCCCGAGGTGGAATGAGGCATTGTGTAGAGGGTAAATGGTGAATGTTACAGATGAATCCATAAACGAATTGTGCGGGTTGCAAAATGTTCCTTCCAAAGAGGATGAATCTCTTGCATTCCACTACAAGATGATAAGGGTTGGGATTTTGATGAACCCACTGGGAAGGAGATTGTGAGGATGGTAACTAAGGTGGGAACCGATGACGATTCTCTTGTGAAACTAGGTTGGTCAAAGATTCCAATGAACCACCTCAAGTCCAAGATCAATGGAAGGTATCACTTCATAGCATCTACAATTTATCTGGTCACAGTGAACACTGAGGTTCACAGTGTGAGGCTGACACTTCTATCGAAATTAAGCAGAAACTGTGATGGAATATAGGTAGGAAAATGGCGAACGCATTGAGACAAGGTGCTGAGAAATCTAGTTTTTGTGGTTTCTGCAGCCTCATCTCCGAACTGTTCACGAAGGCCGGTGTTCCCAACTATCCGCATGACATATATGGGAAATCAATGGGTAAGATTTTAGTAGACTCTTTCTTCAAAATGACTCTGGACACTATGGGTCCTTCATTGGAATCTACAGTCGCGATGCTGGCGGTGGGTAAGATTATAGTAGACTCTTTCTTCAAAATGACTCTGGACAGTGTACGTCCTTCTGTGTACAGAGTTTACTGATGAAATCACATCATTAAAGATCTTGGTGCGATCACATACCTAGACCCAGCCATTTGGTAGAGCGACGTGGGAACCAGCTCAGAAGAGCACATATGTTGGATGAGAAGTCGTTCGTTAGATATTATTCAAGATTTTCTATATAAATGTCATAAACTATGGTTTTTTCACTTTTTATTTTGTTTTGACGTTTCAAAAAAAAATCCATGTTATTATACGAACATAATATAATCATCGATAATTATCATTCTTTTATATTGAATTTATTATGGTAAACAAATATAATTCTCTGTTAGTAATTATAGATCTTTTTCAACAATTTAGTCTAGAACATGTACTACCGCTTTATTATTTATACTATCAAAATATTTATTATTTATAATTCATCTATTTAGGCTATAATAACAAAATTCAAGCATTTTGAAGCAATGGATAAGTTGTTCACACACTTTTGGGCAACAGTGCAATTTCACAAAATGTTGCACAGCTTTTCTATGTTCTGTTTCGAGGATGTTCCGTTTACTCAATCATGCCCAAATTGCATAGTTATGATCATGAAGTACTGAATTTCACTATTGAATCGCAAATTTTGAGCTTTGACAATTCCAAAATTCTTGGAGGGACCTAAGTGCAAAAGGTAAAAACTTCACTCGGAGGTCCAAATTCAAAAATTATGATCGGATTAAACTAAAGGACCAAGGATACACGGAAGAAGAGATTGGGGAGGATCAATTCCAAGAATTTCAAGCCGGATAGATCATTGGTCTACCTCGATATGAACAAGGGAAAAGACAAGGAGTATGCAACCCCGGAAGCCAAGAACTTAGCGGATGATATTGTAAGTATAAAATTCATTTATAGTTTCATATTTATGTAAACTGTAATTTTCACTACAAATAGAATAATATGAATCGCATTTGAGGATGAACGGGGAAAAAGAGAACGGCACCCTAGAGTTGGGTCCGGATGAGGACATCTCAGTAAAAGTCACTGAGAAGAGAGATCATTGGGGTCGCTAAAGAGGTACCAAATCCTAACTGCCACCAGTTGTTGCTATCCTTAAAATAGCAAGAAACAAGTGCAACAGAAGCTCCTCTTCCCAAAAGAAGGAGGCTAGGAAACCTTTCGCTAATCAGCCAATTGTCAAGGCGATGGTCTCGTACCTTTAGCAGTTAGTCATGGGTATCTGTAGCAGGTAGATTAAATATTCTTGAAGGCCTTACGGGCCCGAACAGCTTCATTGAGAAAGTTATGCTTGGAGGTGTATCCCCCGGTCTCAGCGGCTTGGGCAAAGATCCCCCCAGCGATGGAGAAGAAGATGGGGAAGTAAATATGGATTACAGTTAACATTTTCGAAGTGATTGGATTTTTCAATTTCGTTTACAATGCAAAAACTCTTTTAGACTAACTAAATTGTCACTATTTGTAACAGGATAGTGAATTGATCACCTTTTACACAAAGGGCCTCCAGGGAGAGAGGGTGAGAGTTGCTAAACCATGGCTCCAAAAATCTAGGTGTCCCAAGAAGTCACATGGTCCAGTAGCTCGTGTCTGCGTGTGCAAGCATGTCTGCCATGCCAACCACCTTTTCAATGACATGGGAGAAGATTTGGGGAGTGTGGTAGACTTGCCAGTGACTTTAGTCACATTTGGAGATGATACCTAGACCAAGGGTGTTGAAGGCGACAAGCCCCAGACCGATGAATTTTATTACCTCAATGTCAATAAAAATGAGGTAATAAAACCAACCAAATGCTACATTTCTTACATGCCTGATGTTTTATTACGAATCATTGAATTGAATAATTTTTTTGTGCAACTATCAACTCCTAAACAATCTTGATCAAGCAACTCCTTCCATCCCTTGAAGTAACAATTTCTGCATGAAAGGACTTTGAAATTGGTACTTCTCGATAATATCCGTCGCTTGTACCATATTTCATTATTTTTCAATATGCCTAATTTTGTTGCCATTACATAATTTCAGATTGTCAAAGACCGCCCGTTCAAGACATATAAAAAATATTAGAGCGTATTGTTTATTGATACCTTGGTGGAGTTCGGGAAAAAGTTTGGCAACTTCAGGGCAATAGCCTGGCTATCAAACTCAATGATATGTGTTTGGATGGGGTAAGGTTTTCTTTTTCACATTAAATATATTTATTTATACCCTAATTTGTTTCAAATATTAACTAATGCTATTTTTAAAGGCACCCATGGGACCAATTCATTGAAACCAACAATGGCCGCATTCAGTTTGCTACGTGTTGTACGGGAGGCTATGCCGCATAAATCAAGGATAGGTCATTCTAAAGCCATTTTGGAAACCATGCTTGTTACCAATATCGAGGTTTTTGTGGTGCCATATATTAAAATGTAAGTGTCACTTTTCACTTTTTCTCAATTACAAAAAATTATACACCACTGATAATTTCATTCATGTGCAACTTTCTTTTCAATACAGCAATCATTGCTACTTAGTACTCATCTATCCTGGTATGGAGGAATTTTTTACCCTTGACTCGATTACTGGAGAAATCAAACCAAAAAACATTAATGAAAACAAAATCATATCCAGGTACTTTCATTCCTTTCATGGTACTAATTTTAACATTTACAAGTGTGAGTTATCTAACCATTAAAAGCTCAACATTACCAGGATGCATGTGAATATCAAAGGGAGAATATGAAGATGGAAACATCTCCGGATTACACATGGAAAATCACAAACACTGATGTAAGTCATTAAATCCAAGAGTCACTTCATTTCCATGATTATTTAATACAATTACGTTTAACTCAATTTTTTCAATTGCAGTACCGAAGTCTGTCAAGTGGTTAGGAATGCGGATACTACGTCCTCTTCTTCATGGAAGAGTTTGTGCTCAACACTACTTCTACAAATATTCTATAGGTTGGTTGATAAATTATAAATTAAACATTTGTTCTTCTTACTTAGTAAATAATTTCACGTAATTAATCATCAAGTTGTTTTGAATGCAACAGATATTTCCCTCAAAAAATGAGCATACAATGGCAAGGATATAGCAGCTGTAACCGAGAGATGGTGCCAGGCTTGGGTGTAAGTATATTCCAAACTTTGAAAGACTTCTATGGACCTCAAGTAGTTTAATGAAGTGTAGAAAATGGATTTTATAGAAATTTTCAATTTCTTTTATAATTTTCTTGTGAATAGATTATGTTTTTTAGACATATTAAGTTTTTTGTTTATTCATTACTTCTTTCTTAGCATTAATCTTGTTTTTAGATTCTATCTTGTTGGATTTTATGAGTTTCTCGTATGATATTTCATCGGGTTTCGATCTAGATGGGCCAGGAAAAATTAAAATAGGGCATTGAAAATGAAAAATAAAACCAGCACCGATTTTTCATATTTTATACCGGTGCTGGAAAATTTAACCTACTAAGAACAAGCACTGGCGATTCTTTCC
Source organism: Rubia yunnanensis (assembly GCA_037428765.1). Lineage (NCBI taxonomy): Eukaryota > Viridiplantae > Streptophyta > Magnoliopsida > Gentianales > Rubiaceae > Rubia > Rubia yunnanensis. The sequence goes on from CM075063.1 coordinate 68,619,072, forward strand.
ATGGCAGTGCTGGAAGATATAGATCCTTCTAATTCCTAGCATCGATTCAAAACTAGAATCTGTGTTCAAAATATTGGCAATGGTAATCAATTCACAACCAGCACCGGTAAGATGGAAAATGCATTGTAAGAATAAGGGAAAGTCTCAGGAAAGGCAGCTTGTCCATAAGCTTATGGACAGACCAGGGACTGATTTGCAATATATAAAATTTGATTAATTTTTGTGGTCGAGGCCCATGTAATTCAGATCTAAAAGCTTATAGTACTGGTACCCTCCTTCTCATCCACCATTGACCTGCCCTCCACTCCTCGTCATTAAAAAAACATGAGCCGAAGGGCTTATGGGTCAAAGATAGAAATTTATAATTCTGCACCCATTCTCACTGGTAAGCTACCAAGGGGTAGTATGCAGAAATCCCTGGGTTTGTCCACAAGGATGCTAGGGCTTAAGTACTATTTAGATGGTAGGGCTTAGTTGTTAGTTCAAAATACCAACCCCCTCCCCCCAATTGCATGTTTACATTACTAGTTGTTCCTTTCACTCGTGCAGACTGACGACCTGCACAAGGTTGTGTTTCTAACTAGTACTTGAGCCCTAGCATCCTTGTGGGCAAACCCAGGGGTTACCGCTTATTACCCCTTGGTAGCCTAGAAGTAAGAACAGGTGCAGAATATAAATCTTTATCTTTGACCCCGTTAGCCTCTTGGCTCGTGTTTTCATGACAACCGGGTCGAGGTGGATCAAATTTTGGTGCCGCCATTGGGGATGCTTTTAAGTTTAAGTAATAGTTAAGCATAACGTGTTAGTGAGTAGTTAGTATTTCTTTTATCGTTTTCTTGTTTTTATTTTCCGGAGTAGGTATTGCCTGAGTTCTTGGTGACAATCGAGGACCCTTGCACTACGATTTCGAATTTTGTGTGTTTTCTTTGTTGGGATTTTATTGAAAAAAGATAATAAGATGTGGGAAAGCACTTAATGGAGGGCCCTTTGTAGGGTGTGTCATTGCGATCATCCTATAGAGTATTAGCCAAGGTTGGGTGACTATGGGAGAAGAATGGCTCAAAGAGCGATACTTTGTAGGATATGTCCCTACGAAGTCCTGCTCTTGGATGAGTGAAATTGAGAGAGAGGTAGGAGTTGTTGGTTCCCAAAGCCGATGGGATCAAAATTGTTATCTATGCCACGACTCTCCAAATTCGAGGTTTAGTGGTAACTCAAATTCTTGGTATGGAAATGCATTGGAAAACTAACACTTGGGTTTGATAGTGGGATTTCACCAACTTATCCAATGCCCCAAAACCAATCCCTAGGATTGGTTCCCAAAGAGGATTGTGTGGAAATTTTGCAAGCTATAGCTAATGTGACCAAGAGTAGTGATTTACTCCAATCACAAGTGCTTAGCGATTTGGGATCTGAACTATTCTCAAGCTTTAAGAAAGTTGAAGGGCAAGTGCTTAATTTGATGAATAGGGTGATCCAACTAGACACCCAATTTTCCAAAAATTAACCATCACTAGTTGAATGTGAAATTTTTGTAGATGAATCTAAAGGGGATGGGGAAAGGTTTGTTAAGAGTGAAGAAATCGAGGAAGGGGTGATTATACTTAATTTTCCATATTACTTATTTGCACCCCTACCTCCACCTATAGAACCTACTCCCACATTTTTGAAAATCTTAGAGGAAACCATAGGGAAACCAATTGAATATGCTAAGCTTCCAAACCACTTATTCCCTCTAAGGCTTACTCCTCCTCTACTATAGCTTCCTCTTGGAAGACTCTTACCCCATGCTCCTCATTTTAATGTCTAAGGTGATGGGGTACAAACCCGCACCCTATGGGTAACATTAGGGTTATGCCGATGACCTTAAATATATGGAGCTTCTTGGGAGGCAACCTGAGTTTTGAAAAAGTAGAATAGGTGTGTTTTCCTATATGTAGCATTCTGTTTGTTTTTCGGGACACTATTACACTTGGTGTGGATGTTTGTTTTGCAGGAAGCATATGGTCTTTGGATGAAGGTGATCAAATGGGGAGTCCAACTCATGGACCATGTAGACGTACATGGTTCATGATGCTTAAAATGGTGGACAAGGAGGAGAACCAAGCCCTAAATTCATGGGGCATGTAGACATGCATGACCCATGAAGCTCACACACATTCCTACACCACCCAATCACCATTTCTTCCCTACCACCACCCTACCACAACCAAAATACCACCCAATGCCCACCTACCCTCAAAACCCTTGAAACACACACATCGAGACCTAAAAGGTAGCTCTTCATTGTGATTCAATTCCTTATTCGATTTGTGATACATGATAGTGGTTAGATTGATCTTTCATGATTAGAGGTTGTGGGTAGTATATTGGGGGTCATGGTAGTTTGTTCTTTAGTTTCCATGATTGTGCCATCAATGGTATATTTTAGTGCTCCTTTTTCATTGTAAGTGTTTTCCTATTTCTTTCTCTTGACATACGTTCTTTGATTTTGTATGTGCATTGAGGATAGTGCAAACTTTAAGTGTGGTGAGTCTAGGGGATTGGATAGCACTTATGATTTTTAGTTGTTTTTATGTAGCTAATAGCTCTTCTAAGAGCATTTTGAAATTTTTTTTTTTTAAAACTCGGACAAATCAAAAACTCGAAAGGGCGACATGGGTAACATTTGGAAAATCCCTCATTGGTCGAAATACCTAGGTAAAAGTGAAAGGCTTTGCCCGGCTAGACTTAGGAACCTAGGCAAAAGTGAGAGGCCATGTGGAAAAAGGTGAGAAGTGAGTACCCTTTCTGTGTTAAAGCTAGGATGAAAACCCAAAAGGGCTCCTAGGAAAAATGAGAGAAATTGAGAGTAAACAAAAAACTAGGTTGAATGCAAACTTTGGAGGTGGATTGTTTTTGGAGACAACTCTTTAATTGCTTTGGGATCATTATGGGAAAAGTAAGCTACCTTGACACTTATCTTTTTGGCTTACCGTTTTCCACATTTTATTTCGGGTGGATAGGTTCATTTAGGATCTTCGGGGAGTGTGTTTGTGTGAGGATTTTCAATTATTTGGGGGAACTAGAGTAGCCTGGGATGAGTTGAATGCCTCAGTTAACTTATGCTTGCACGCTATATTTTGTTTGATTCTTTTTCTTGTCTTAGATTTACTTGAGAATGAGTAAAGATTTAAGTGTGAGGAATCTGATATGCTTCATTTTGTGTGCATTAACCAATGCTATTGACATATTTTTTAGTTCATTTTAGTTGGTGGATTGCTAGTATTAGTTGAGTTTACATGACAAGGGGTTTAGACGGTCTTGTTCCATTTTCTTGTCTAAATCCCGCATTTTGAAGAATTAATTGGTACCAATAGATATCTTGTATCCATGAGCTCCTTGATCTTCCTTGTGATCATCTTTTGCAGGTCGCCCATGGGTACTTGTTGGTTAAATTTTATGTGAAGGCTGTTCGCAAGGGCGGTAGAAGATTGAAGGTCGTTCACAAGGACGATAGAAGAGGCAAAAACCATTCACATTAGAATCATAGAAGATGAAGGCAAAGAACATCAATGCACGATAGAAGGAGATTGAAGCCAAAGATTGGTGGCTTTGAAGTTCAAGACGGCCAAAGGAGAAAATGGTGAATCGTGGTCCGGGGAGTGTTGCCTTAGTCCGAGAACGATCTGGGAAGAATTAGCCTTCAAGATTGGATCCATTGGATTTGTCTTGTCATGTACTACAGATTAATCTACTAGAACTCCCGATTTGAACTAATGGTTCACCCGTGACAAACAAACGATGTTCAGCCAACAAAGCATCAGCGGCCAGTCATGGACCCGTATGGTCAAGCACCAGCGGCCCATGACATGCCCATTTTATATGGTTATATTAGGACTCTTGGGATTCACTTTCGTACATTTTTGTTCTTTAGATGTGGCATTTTGCCTTGAAATTCTCTAAGGAGAGTCAAAAATGACTTTTTCGCCTTTATTACTTTTCTAGAGGATTTTGTGTGACAAGGCAATTTGTTTGAAGACTTTGAAGAATTCTTTTGAAGATTTGAAGACTTGCATTTGAGCTTTTGAAGACTTGAAGAATTGAAGATAAGTGGAGTGAACAGGAGGACTTAAAACAAAAAGAAGAAAGAAATCAAGATGTTGTAACTTGGCTCGGTCGTGACTCACGGTGGATTGGTCCCGAGTCGCGATGGACGGGTGGCGAGAACCTTTCTTACTTTTTTGAACTATAAATACTAAATCTTATCCTCTCTTCTTCCTTCCTGCAATTTTTTGGGTTCAAGCCCTATTTTTCCCTTCTTTCTTTCTTAATTTTTGTGGATTAATCATGTCTGTTCATTATCTAGGTTAGTTTAATCTTGGGAGCAATTGTTTGAAGCTTCCATATCTATGTAGTAAGAAACCCTATTTCACTCTATCTTGAAGCATTTGTTATTTAGCATTCATTTTTTTTAATGTGGTGTTTTACTTCATTCATATCATGGGTTGTTTGAGAATAGGAAGTGTTTGTATGATTGAAGTGTTAGGGTGTTAGGAAAGTTGCTAATTCTTAACTTATTTGGCATGAAAATCCAAGAACATGGACTTAGAACTTCTAGTATATAATGTTTTGTATTTCTTGCCAGATAAGTATTTTAATGTTGATTGTTCTCACATTTATCCTACAGATGCAATGAAAGTTGAATCTTGAATGTGGTTTGTTCTAGGTTTAGCCTAATGAATGCTATGTTTGGTTAAATGGCTATGTCTTTGATAGAAGGCTTGTTGTTATCAAATCTATGGTTCTTTGTGTATAATGCCATTGATGAAATATCTTTATGGTCGTTGAACGTCTAAAGTGATTATCAATGAGGTTTGCAAAAGGTTGTTGAATGTCTTTGTAAATTACTATTATGAAGAAATGAATGTTGATCTTTAATTGGGAAGTTTTACAATTCCCCATAGGTAACAAATGTGATAGAATGAGTGAATGGTTCAATGATCTACATGAGGTTTGGCAGTGGATATCAATTGCCCCGAAGGCTTTGTCTTTTGTAGTTATTGCCCCATTTTCTTAATTTTTTCATTATTAGCATAGTTACTTGACTTTGCTATTTAGCTTGTCTTTTAATTTCATAACTTAGGAAAACCAACTAACCACCCCCCCCCCCCATTTATTTGCTTTATATATCTATATATATCTACTTCTAGCCCAATATGAAGTTTATATTTTTAATTCCTTATGAAAATGCCTCTTCTTCGTGGACGACCTTGATTTTCCACTATCTACTTAGTTGTAGTTAGTAAGAATTTAGGGATTATAATTTAACTTTGAGAGGTACGACGATGACCTTCCAAATTTTGGTACCGCTGCTGGGGAAGAGGTGTTTATTTTTATGTATTTGGCCATATTTTGTTGCATATTAGCTAGTTGTTTTTATTTTTCACTCCCTGGTGGCTGTTTTTGTTTGAAGTAGGTATTGCTTGTGTTCTTGGTAATTTTTTATCGATAATCCGTGCAATATGATTTTGGACTTTTGAAAAAGAAAAAAAATTAAAATGGAGTGTCTCACCTTGAGGGAACTCATGATGAGAAGAGATGCTCAACAAGTAAGGTTTTGTAGGATGTGTCATTTCGACAATCCTACCGAGTCTTGCTATTTGTTGAGGCAGGAGAACTATGAGGGGGAAAGAACACTTGGTTTCCAAAACCAAGGGTATTATGAAGAGTGACCAAGAAGATCAATAATGGTATCCATGCCACAATTCTTACAATCCAGAGTGGAGTGGTAATCCAGACTGGTGGTATGAGAATGTGCCGGAAAACCAACAATACAAGCAAAATAGTTGACCATCACCATCTTATGCCAAACCCCAAAACCAAGCCCAACAAGGAAGTTCAAGTTTGACACGTGAGGAAGTCATGAAAGAAATAGGAAACTTGAACAACTTGACTAGTGAGGAACCAGACACTCGGCTCTCCTCTAGTGTTGAGGCTATTTAGGGGAAGGCGAGGAATATATTAGAAGCGTTGGCCCAAATGGAAGTTCATGATATCAAAAATACATCATCCCAAGTCGAACTCGGGGATTCGGTGAGTGAGGTCACCATGGGAAATGAGCTTGAGTTTGAAGGGGATGGGGAGTTGGTTGTTGAGGATGAAAAAATGGAGGAAGAGATGATTGTGCCATCGTCACCCCTACCCCTACCTAGTGAACCAACTCCACCATTTTGGAATGTTTTAAGGGAGACAAGAGAGGAGCCAAAAGACTTTCCCAAGCCTCCTAATCACCCAACTCCCACTAAACCATCTCCACCTCAACAAGACTTTCCTCTTGAAAGTTTTGTACCCCCACCTCTCTACTTTTGGATGCTCATGGTGAAGGAGTTTAATCCTTCACCATATTGATAAAATTTGGGTCGTGCCAAAAACCTTAAATATATGGAGCTATGTCGTGTCGACAACGTAAATAAATTTGGTCTTTATTTTGGTTTTTGTTGTTTATTTTTTGTTATTTTGTCTTGTTCTTTTTACGGTGTGTTTTTCTGTGATTTTGTAGCAAAGTGAGGCGCATTGCATTGGAGGAGATGAAGGAATGATATCAATGAGAAAGGGAAGAAAGCTTGAAAAGTTGGTAAGAAATAAAAAACCTTTCTAAGTGCTGGGAAACCCTGTCTATCGCGATGGCCATTGGGTGAAGTATGTGTTTGAACCTCCTATATGGTTTTGACTTCATTTTGTGTCGTTAAATTTTGGTTGATATATTGGTATGAAGTGAAGTATGTGCTTGAACCTTTCATATGGTTTTAACTTAATTTTTTGTCATTGGACTTTGGGATTAACAATTCGGGAGTTTGAAATGTTTTTATGGGTAGTGAATTGATAAGTGGTAGGTTTGGTTGGATTTAGAAATTGGGGTTGTGTGTGTGAAAATATTCTCATTTGAGCTTTGATTATGGGATTTACGATATTGAGAGTTTTTGTGAGGTTTTTATTGGGAAAATATTAGTTTAGGATGTGGACATTTGAATTCCTTTGTGTGCTTGAATCTATTCTTACTCAAGGGCGAGTAAGGCTTAAGTGCGTGGAGGTTTGATGTGCCCATTTTATATGGTTATATTAGGACTTTTAGAATTCACTTTCATACACTTTTGTGCTCTAGATGTGGCATTTTGCCTTGAAGTTCTCTAAGGAGAGTTAAAAGCAACTTTTACATTTTTATTACTTTTCTAGAGGATTTTGTTTGAAAAGGAAATTTGTTTGAAGACTTTGACGAATACCTTTGAAAATACCTTTGAAGATTTGAAGACTAGCATTTGAGCTTTTGAAGACTAGAATAATTTAAGATAAGTGAAGTGAACAGGAGGATTTGAAACAAAAAGAAGAAAGAAATCAAGATGTTGAAACTTGGCTCGGTCGCAACTCGCAATGGATTGGTTGCGAGCCGTGATGGCAAGTGGCCATAACCTTTCATACTCTTTTGTAATATAAATACTGATCTTATCCTCTCTTCTTCCTTCCTGCAATTTTCATGGTTTTAATGTAACTAAGAACAATCAAGAACATGCAAGAATTGTAATATAAATACTGATCTTAATCATGTCTTTTCATTATCTAGGTTAATTTAATCCTGGGATAAATTGATTGAAGCTTCCATATCTATGTATTAAGAACCCCTATTTAACTCTATCTTGAAGCATTTGTTATTCAGAATTCATGCATTTTAATGTAATGTTTTACGTCGTTTATATCATGGGTTGTTTGAGAATAGGAAGTGTTAGGGTGTTAGGAAAGTTGCAAATTTCTTAACTCATTTGACATGAAAATCCAAGAACATGGACTTAGAACTTCTTGTGTATAATATGTTGTAATTCTTGCTAGATAAGTATGTTAATGTGAATTGTTCTCATATTTATCCTATAGATGCAATTAAAGGTTGAATCTTGAATTTGGTTTGTTCTCGGGTTAGCCTAATGAATGCTATGTTTGGTTAAAAGGCTGTGTTTGGTAGAAGGCTTGTTGTTATCAAATATATGGTTCTTCGTGTAGAATGCCATTGATGAAATATCTTTATGGTTTTTGAATGTCTAAAGCGACTATCAATGAGGTTTGCAAAGGGTTGTTGAACATCTTTGTGAATTACTATTAAGAAGAAATGAATGTTTATCTTTAATTGGGAAGTTTAAGCATTCTCCATAGGTAACAAATAAGATAGAATGAGTGAATGGTTCAATGATCTACATGAGGTTTGGAAGTGGATATCAATTGCCCCCAAGGCTTTGTCTTTTGTAGTTTTTGCCCCATTTTTTCTTAGTTGTTGCATGATTAGCATGGTTACTTGACTTTTCTAGTTAGCTTGTCTTTTAATTTCATAACTTAGGAAAACCAACCAACCAACCCCCCCCCCCCCCAATTTATTTTCTTTTACATATCTATCTATATATATATCTACTTCTAGCCCAATATCAACTTTATATGTTTAAACCCTTCGGAAAATGCCTCTTCTTCGTGGACGACCCTGATTTTGTCACTATCTACTTAGTTGTAGTAAGAAAACATTTGGGGCTTATAAATTTAACTTTAAGAGGTATGCCGACAACCTCGAAGCCCATGAAAAACTTTGCAGCCCACACTACACAATAATCTAGAAGACCTGCACAAGACCACCACGTGACCTTCACAAGGCAAGGCGTTGGGCTGTGAAGCAAGGGGATGAAGAATTGAAGATTAGGATAAATATGGGGCAGGGTCGTGAAAACCTTCATGGACCGTGAATAAATTCGTGAGTGAGAACCATGTACCGCGGTCCGTGAAAACCTTCATGGACCGTGAGGACTTCTGAGCAACAACCGTGAACTATTCTCGGTCCGTGACAATCTTCACGGACCGTGGCACAAGACCTGCTTCACAGACCGCACCAGATCCCAGAGCTTGCAACTTTGAATTTTCAGGGACCACTCCAGATCTTACGCTCCGACTATCGTTGCAAGCTAGATCTTCCACCAGAGATAGTGAATAGTAGCAAGCTAGATGTTGTGTTGAAACCCCAGTATCACAGATAAGGTGCCTATGAACCTTGGGCCTAGCGTATATAGAGCCCGGGGGTAGTAGTTGCATTCATGGTGGAAGCCCGAGACATAATAGCATGGGGGAGAAACAGACCTGCAACGATGGTCGGACCTCGTTGGACTCCCCAAATTATGATGAAGGGTTGTGAGTGCACCTAGTGTGATGGGGTTGGGGAAGTGTATGCCATTGGCCACACCATATGTTGTGAACACGCTGATAGGTCTTTTGTATATCTATATGTAAATGAATCGAGGATTGAAGCACTAAAACTATCATGCCGCTAAATGATTCCCAAGTGCCTAGTAAAAATAGTTTCTTGTTTGTTAATTTCATGCTTTGCAGTTATTAATCGAAAATACCAAACCCCCCCCAATTGCATGTTTACATTACTAGCTGTTTCTTTCACTTGTACGGATTGACGAACCACACAAGGATGTGTTTCTAACTAGTACTTGAGCCCTATTATCCTTGTGAACAAACCCAAGGCTTACCGCTTACTACCCCTTGGTAACTTAGCAAAAAGAATATGTGAGAATATAAATCTCTATCTTTGACCTGTAAGCCCCTTGGGAGGCTATTTCCGTACCTCTCAAAGTTAATATTTATAAGCCCTAAATGCTTACTATCTACAACTAAGTAGATAGCGGCAAGTCGGGGTCGTCCACGAAGAAGAGTGATCTTCCTAAGCGTTTAGGCACAAAAGGTTGATATTAGGCTAGAAGTAGATATATGTACACATATAAAAGTGAGTAAAAAGGGGGGTTTGGTTGTTTGGTGGCCCTAAGTTATGAAAGTTAAAATACAAGATAACTAGCAAGGTTAAGTAACTATGCTAATCATCAAACAAAACTAAGAAAAAGGGTTTTAAAACTACAAAAGATAAAGCCTTGGGGGCAATTGATATCCACTTCCAAACCAAATGTAGATCATTGAACCATTCACTCATCCTATCACATTCATTACCCATGGGGAATGCTAATAGAAGATCAACATTCATATCTTATTAATAGGTATTTGCAAAGACAAACAACGACCATTTGCAAATATCGTTGATGATCACCCTAGACAAACAACGACCATAGGGGTATTTCATCAATGGCATTAGACACGAAAGACCATAGATTTGATAACAATAAGCCTTCGACCAAAGACATAGCCATTTAACCAAACATAGCATTCATTAGGCTAAACCTAGAACAAATCACATTAAAGGTTCAACCTTTCATTGCATCTATAGGATAAGCATGAGAACAAACCACATTAACATACTCATCTAGCAAGGATTACCGCACATTATACTCAAGAAGTTCTAAGTTCATGCTTGTAGATTTCCTTTTGTGTCTAAGGAATTCATTACTTTCCTAACACCCCAACACTTCAATCATAAAAACACTTCCTATTCTCAAACAACATATGGCATAAATGAAGTAAAACATAGCATTCAGAACACATGAATGCTAAATAACAAAGGCTTCAAGAATGAGTAAAACAATCTATTCACTACTTCAACTACTCTTAGAGGCTGATTCTTCTGGGCAAATTCTCAAAACTCTGCTTCAAAACATAGATCATTCTTCACCCTTTGCTTTGCTCTCCTTTCTTTACTTTATCTTCTGCCACTTTGTGAGTGGCCTTCCATCTTCTACCATCCTTTTGAATGGCCTTCACTAAACCACTCCTAAGTGTACACGAGCAATCTACAAATTAAGCTTACAAAAAGGAATCTAGATGCTCGTAAGGACAAAACAATCCATTATACTAAACATAGGTTACAAAATGAAGGATTTAGATATAAAAAACAAAATGGTCATCTAAACCCCTTATCGTGTAAACCTATGTAAATCTAGAAATCTTACAACAAAAATATGACAAAAGTGATGTTAAATGCTTTGGAAAATACATGCATTTGACGTCTCATCAAATCTCCCCACAATTAAACCTTACTCTTCCACGAGTGAATATGAAAAGGCAAAGATCAAAGCGTAAACTAACATTTAATAGTTTTCCTAAAACATCCAACATTATATTCCTAGACTACCCTAATCCCCAAGACATAAGAATCTCTCACACTCTCACATCCCAAAGTCTAAGATAATCTAAACAACCAACAAACCATAAAAAAAGTGAGGTATACATATAATGCCAAGCTAACTTACTCTACCGAAAAAGCCATTAATAGACAAATCAAGAGAAGCATAAAAATTTTCAATTTCTCTCATTTTCTCTGATTTTGCCTAGGAGCCCTCTCGGATTTTCATCCTAGCTTCACACATTTTTCTTTTTTCAATGCTCACCCTCACCTTTTTCCACACCATTTGGCCTCACATTTTTGCATAGGTCGCCCTTTTGGGTTTTCGACCTATCCGGGCCTTCCACTTTTGCCTAAGTTGCCCTCTCGGGTTTTCAAATTAGCGGGATTTTTTTTCATTTTTCTTTCAAACAAAACAAATCAAAGTGGAGCATATGCACACTACAATACAATATAATGTGATATATTTCTCTTTACCTCCCCACACTTGAAACACACATTGTCCTCAATGTGAAAAGAACAAGATAAAGAAATAAGGGAGAGAAAAAAAATACTCACAACTAGGACATTGAAGGTCCTTCCCGGTGATGGCAATGCTCACTTCTCAATGAAGTTCTCTCCTCCATATTCTCGAACTACATCCAACATGAAACTTTGATCCATCCACTACGAAGCCACAACTATGCGAATCCCGATCAACACTCATAAAAGACAACAACTAGTAGTACTCCTAGATGGTGGTTTTGGTAGTGGTTTTTGGTGTGGGTTGTGGTGGTATTCTTGTGGTTTTAGGTAAGGTTTTGAGGCCATGGTTGAGGATTGTTTTTTCAAGAAAAGAATAACACTAACCTAACTTAAAAGCTCGGGTTGCCTCCCGAGAAGCTCCGTATTTTTAAGGTCGTTGGCACGACCCTAATGTTATCCATATGGTGAAGGTTTGAACCCCTTCACCATGAGTATCCAAAAGTAGAGAGGTGGGGGTACAAAACTTTCAAGAGGAATGTCTTGTGGAGGTGGAGATTGTTTGAAGGGTGTTGGGTGGTTAGGAGGCTTGGGATTGTCTTTTAGCTCACCTCTTATCTCTCTCAAAACTTCCAAAAATGGTGGAGTTGGTTCACTAGGTGGGGGAAGGGGTGGCGATGCTAATGAATGTAGCATAATCATCTCTTCTTCCATTTTTTCATCCTCAACAACCAACTCCTCATCCCCGTCGAACTCAAACTCATTTCCCATGGAGACCTCAGTCACCGAATCCTTGAGTTTGATTTGGGATGGTGTATTTTTGGAATCACGAGCTTCCATTTGGGCCAACGCTTCCAATATACTCCTTGCATGCCCCTCAATAGCCTTAACACTAGAGGAGAGCCGAGTGTCCAGTTCCTCACTAGTAAAATTTTTCAAGTTTGCTATTGCATTCATGACTTCCTCACGTGTCAAACTTGAACTTCCTTGTTGGGCTTGGTTTTGGGGTATGGTATAGGATAGTTATGGCCAATTATTTTTCTCGTATTGTTGGTTTTCCGGCTTATTCTCATACCACCAATCCGGATTACCACTCCACTCCGGATTGTAAGAATTGTGGTATGGATACCATTCTTGAGTTTCTTGCCCTTGAAAAGCAACATCTCCTACCTCTTGGTAGCACTCTTCATAATACCCTTGGTTTTGGAAACCAAAGGTTCTTTCACCATCACAGGGCTCCTCTCTCAACAAATAGCAAGACACGATAGGATGGTCGGAATGACACATCTTACAAAACCTTGCTTGTTGAGCCTCTCTTCTCATCATGAGTTCCCTCGAGGTGAAACGTTCTATTTGATTTTGTTTTTTTTTCTTTTTCAAAAGTTTGGAATCATATTGCAAGGATTCTCGATAAAAATTCACCAAGAAATCAAGCAATACCTACTCCGAACAAAAATAACCAAAAAGTTGTGAAAAATAAAAGCAACTAGCTAATATGCAACCAAATATTCCCAAACACTTAAAAATAAATGCCTCTTCCTCGGCAGCGGCGCCAACATTTGGGAGGCCATTGCCGTACCTCTCAAAGTTAATATTTATAAGCCCTAAATGCTTACTATCTACAACTAAGTAGATAGCATCAAGTCTGGGTCGTCCACGAAGAAGAGGGATCTTCCTAAGCATTTAGGCACAAAAGGTTGATATTAGGATAGAAGTAGATATATGTACACATATAAAAGCGAGTAAAAAGGGGGGTTTGGTTGTTTGGTGGCCCTAAGTTGTGAAAGTTAAAATACAAGATAACTAGCAAGGTTAAGTAACTATGCTAATCATCAAACAAATCTAAGAAAAGGGGTTTTAAAACTACAAAAGATAAAGCCTTGGGGGCATTTGATATCCACTTCCAAACCAAATGTAGATCATTGAACCATTCACTCATCCTATCACATTCATTACCTATGGGGAATGCTAATAGAAGATCAACATTCATATCTTATTAATAGGTATTTGCAAAGACAAACAACGACCATTTGCAAATATCGTTGATGATCACCCTAGACAAACAACGACCATAGGGGTATTTCATCAATGGCATTAGACACGAAAGACCATAGATTTGATAACAATAAGCCTTCGACCAAAGACATAGCCATTTAACCAAACATAGCATTCATTAGGCTAAACCTAGAACAAATCACATTAAAGGTTCAACCTTTCATTGCATCTATAGGATAAGCATGAGAACAAACCACATTAACATACTCATCTAGCAAGGATTACCGCACATTATACTCAAGAAGTTCTAAGTTCATGCTTGTAGATTTCCTTTTGTGCCTAAGGAATTCATCACTTTCCTAACACTCTAACACTTCAATCATAAAAACACTTCCTATTCTCAAACAACATATGGCATAAATGAAGTAAAATGCATTAAGAACACATGAATGCTAAATAACAAAGGCTTCAAGAATGAGTAAAACAATCTATTCACTACTTCAACTACTTGTTGTTAAGATAAATCTTCTATCCTTCTTAGATAGTAGTTTGCAAGAGTGAATTCGACATCTCTTGTAAAACCTCACCAATGACTCCCTTAGGACTAAGAGTATCCCATTGATGCCATTTAACACGAAGAATCAACAAGCTTGGCAACACTTATAAATACTACACCGTATCGAAGCATTTAACCCATCCATGCATTTATGCAAGATTAGTCAAGAATGATCGACATTCATAGACTTCTCTCGTTTGCTACCTAAAACAAACATGACAACGAGTTCGACATCATCACATTCATCTAGCAATTATCAACACACCAACATCATTTAGGAAGCTCTAACTCATGCTCTTGGATTCCACATCAAAAGAGGGGAGAATTAGCTACTTTCTCCCAACCCTAACAAGTAATCATACAAGCAATTCATATACTCAAGCTTCCAACAACATCAATGCAATTAACAATTCACACTCAATGCTCAATAAATGCACAATAGCAAAAAATACTAAATAGATAGATATGGTTCTTACTACATAGATATGGAAGCTTCAATCCATTGCTCCCAAGATAAAACTAAGATAGATAATCAAAACCCATAACATAGAATAAAGATCTACAAAGAAAGAAGAAGAAATGGAAGAAAAATGGTGAAAAACTAGGGGTTTGGAGCCCCCAAGTCGGGCTTAGGCAAATGGGGGAAGGAGGGGGGCAATTTATAGCCCAAGCTGGTCAAAAAGAAGGCCAAAATGCAGCAGGTGTCGCTCGGGCGGAATTGGCATCGCCCGGGCGGAAATGGGCTCGCCCAGGCGGCGGAGGCCTCAGCCCAAATTCAGAATTGACCTCGTTTGCGGCTTCTTGTTTTGCTTCCCACGAGTCAACAGTTGATCCATTTTGGGAGTTCTTGTAGTCGATTTTATAGTACTCGAGAAGAGGAATCCAATGGTACCACTCTTGGAGGCTGATTCATCTCGGAAAATTCTCAGAACTCTGCTTCAAAACATAGATCATTCTTCACCCTTTGCTTTGCTCTCCTTTCTTTACTTTATCTTCTACCACTTTGTGAGTGGCCTTCCATCTTCTACCATCCTTTCGAATGGCCTTCATTAAACCACTCCTAAGTGATCACGAGCAATCTACAAATTAAGCTTACAAAAAGGAATCTAGATGCTCGTAAGGACAAAAAAATCCATTAGACTAAACATAGGTTACAAAATGAAGGATTTAGATATAAAAACCAAAATGGTCATCTAAACCCCTTATTGTGTAAACCTATGTAAATCTAGCAATCTTACAACAAAAATATGACAAAAGTGATGTTAAATGCTATGGAAAATACATGCATTTGACGTCTCATCACCCCTCGGCTTGTGTTTTAATGACAACCAGGTCGAGGCAGGTCACAGAGCATTCTAGAATCTCCTGTGCACACACCCATGCAGACTCGTTCTCCCCTACCCATTCTAACATCAAGGTTTCTCTTCCCAATGGGGCATCGATAATTGCACCATACATGAATACAACCTAAAGTGTGTGCTTCTACATTGGTGTAATATTCACGCATGTATAACATTCAAGAGCAATCACAATAATATCATAAACACAAAGATAGGATGAATCTAATGAATCTCATAAAGCAAATACAACTTACCAAGTGCCAAGATGAATCCCAAGCAAAAAATCTACTTTACAAAGGTTAGATCCATGGAAAATATTAGGTTAGATGCCATGTATCTAAAAAATAAAATCAAAGAAAAAAAGAAAAAGAAAAAGAAAAAGAAGAAGGAAGGGGAAGAAGAACTCTCATCTTCTTTCTCTCTAAACTAGAGAGATAATCTACTCTACATTATGGCAAGATTATATTCTACTTTCTAATAGTTTAGTAGAAGACTAAGGCTCCTATATATAGTAGTAAGAGATTAGGCCCAAAATAGGCCAAAAATAATAAAATCCTAGGTCAGCCACCAAGGCTTCATGGACCGACACGGATGTCACGATACGTGAAGCATTCAAGCAAGGGGTGTGGGATCTGCCACGGACCGTGAAGCATTCATAGCTGAGGTTCGTGAGATCTCGCATTGTCCATGAAGCTTCTCTCGTGCCACAGTCTCTGAAGGTTTTCACGGACCATGAGCAGTACACGGTTTTTGCTCAGAAGTTCTCATGGTCCGTGAAGATTTTCACAGACCACGATCAGCTCATGGTCTCTACTCGGAACTTTTGTCATGGCCCATGAAGGTTTTCATGGCCCAGCCTCATACTTAGTCAAATCTTCAATTCTTCATCTCCAAGCTTCACGGCCCGATGCTTTTGTCAAGGCCCAACACCTTTGCGTCGTGAAGGTCTCGTACAGGTCTTCACAGATCCCCAAGAACTCTTGTATAGTGCAAGTCGTGTGCTTTGTCACGGTCCACTGGTGCTTCACCATGTACGGTCCATGAAGTGCCACCGGTGCTTCATCTGCTGAACTTCGTTTTCTTGCTACAGGTGAACTGTTAGTTTGAATTGGGAGTTCTAGTGGTCGATAATGTAGTACTCGAGAAGACAAAAATCCAATGGAATCAACCTTGAAGACTAATTCTTCCTGGATCATTCTCGTACCAAGGCATTGCTTCTGGGACCATGATTCACCATTTTCTAATTTGGCAGTCTTGAACTTCGAAGCTGCCTATCTTTGGCTTCAATCTCCTTCTACCACGCATTGATGTTTGTGGCCTTCATCTTCTACTATTCTAATGTGAATGGCCTTAACCTCTTCTATCATCCTTGCGAATGGCCTTCACATAGAATGTAACCAAAAAGTACCCACGGGCAAACTTTTAAAGATGATCACAAAGAAGATCAAGGAGCTCGTGGATACACGGTGTCAATTAGTACCAATTAATTATACAAAACCTGAGATTTAGATAATAAAACCAAACATGGCCGTCTAAACCCCTTGTTACATAAACTCTACTAATTCTAGCAATCCACCAACAAAATGTAACTAAACATTATGTCAAATGCATGTGTAATGGTGCAGATCAACCGTACAACATCTTCCTTCTCCCCGATGCCGCCTCCTCCTCCTCCTCTGGGCACCACCTCCTTCGAGCTCCTGCTCGATGCTACCTTCTCTTTCTCCTCCTCCTCATCCTGACGTAATCTCCTTCCTCCTTCTCATAGATTTTATCATCTTCTCTACCCGGCGATAACTACACTTTGAAGATCTGAGCAGCAGGTGGTGACCTATGTTTAAATCCTTAAAATCTTTGGTAAGCATGTTGACATGACTTTAGAATCTATTTTTGCATTCAACCTACTACAGCGAGGTTTAATGTCAATTGATTCTAAGGCATGTAAGAAAATATGACCATGTAGGATTGTAGAATTTGTTGTGGCCTATGTCTAACGTCATTGGATATGCCTTTTAATTTGCAAATTGATGCCTTTTGAATTTTTTTTGTATTGGTGGTCTTCTACGCTTTATGAAATTACGAGATGCATTCGTTTATCTATATGTTGCAGATGTTATTATCCAACATGTGTTTGTTAGTTGTAGTGTGAATGACCATTTTTTTTCTTCTCTTTTTTTATGACCATTTTTTTAATTACGAGTTGCATCTGTTTACTTATATGCTGCATATGTTAGTATTCAATGTGTACATGTTGTACTGTCTATGACCTTTTATGAATGACTTTTTTTTTCTTCTCTTTTTTGCTGATTATTCATTTTGAATTACAAACTCCATTTGTTTACTTATATATTGCATCTATTAGTATTAAATGTGTACATGTTAGTTGTAATGTCTATGACCTTTTGTTTTCATTTGTTGTTAGTTGTACGTTTTGAATAACGAGTTGCATTTGTTTACTTACATGTTGCATTTGTTAGTATCTCGTGTGAACTTGTTAGTTATGTTGTGTATGGCAATGTTCTTTAAAAAACAATTGTAGTTGGTTGTTCATTTTGAACTAAGAACTGCATCTGTTTACTTATATATTGCGTCAGTTAGAATCCAGTATGTACTTTTTAGTTTTATTTTGTTTGACTTTTACTTCAATGTGCTTAATTCATTTGTGATGCACCAGATTATTGCTCAAATCAATTTCGGACTTATTATCCACGAGAAACTCCACCAACTGTGGATTGAAGCTGGTGAGCTTGGCCAACAAGCAACTCAGCCACACTCCTTGGCATGCCGCTGCCGCTGCCGCTACTGAAATGTACTCCGCTTCACAAGATAAGAGTTTAAATACCTTCTGCTTCTAGAACAACCATGTAACTAGTTTTGAGCTAAGGAAGAAGGTTGTGCCTTTTGTACTCTTACAATCATCCATGTCACCACCAAGGTCACTATCACTGAACTCGACCAAGTCAGGCTCCAACTTGTTTGTCTTCTTGTAGCGCTACCTACTGCGGTGCCATGGGTTTCTCCATGAACCTGTTAACTATCCCAAAAGTGTAGCTGATATCGAACCTTATATTGCACTGATACCTTAGACTTCCCACCCCACTGTGGTACCTTGTTGTGTCCATAACATCCCCTGGACCTTTCTTAGTTAGATTCAGTCTGTTCATCATGTGTGTGGAGAATAGATTGCCTTTCCATGCAAGACACATCAAGAATTTTGGACGCATAAGCACTTTAGCATAAAGTGATTTCCTTCTGACCTTGTTTGACTTCTATCCCCAGATAGTAACCCAAGAGACCCAAGTCACTCATGTCAAACAATTTTTGCATCTCTCATTTGAAGAACTCTAGCTCCTTAGTGCTTTCCCCCATTATGATCAAATCATTCAAATAAACTCCAACCGGTACACTATTCAAGCTACCTATCTTCCAGTACACGGCGTGCTTCAATGTGCAGCGACAGAAACCTAAGGAGAGCAGTGGTGTGTCTAGCTTGGTTTTCCAAGCTTGCAGCGCCTGGCGCAACCTGTACTAGGCCTTGTGCAACCTGAGCACCTTGTGCTCATTTTCGGGATTAACGTAACCTGGTGGCTGATGTACATACACCTCCTTAGTGAGATCTCCATTCAAAAATGTTGATTTGACATCCATGTGGTGCACCTCTCAACCCCGATGTGCGGCTTCAGCCAGCAATAAGCACACTATTTCCATCATGGCCACAGGAGCAAACACTTGATCAAAATCCACTCTTACATGCGGTGGGATTTGGATGATAGGGCATGCCTCCTTGTGCGGTGTGGTCGACATGATAAGGCCACACAAATCGATGTGTACCGACTCTAGACACTGAGAAGTGTGGTATGCAGAGACGTTTGGGAATGAGACTCATGTTTGTTTGCCAAGAGTGCATCCATCACAACACTGCTCAACATGGTCAATCAACGGGACCCCTTCGGTCATACCTCCTTGCGCCAATTTATGCAATGACCGAAAGTTAAGGTGTCCATTACGTGCGTGCCATAGCCATGCTACATTGTCCACCTTAGAAAGAAAACTCACTGGAGAAGCTCAATCTATCATGAAGACATATATCCTGTTCTTGATTTGTTCCACCCATGCTAACAAGGCCCTATCATGATCAAACAGGCACAACTCCACATTTACTATCATAGTCTTGCAACCATTTTCATCAAGCTGGCCAATACTGACAATGTTGCTGTTCAACTTAGGCATGAAATACACATCTGTTAGCACCTTGTGCTCCTTGTTTTAGCACAGGAACATTTCAGCACTGTGGTCGCAGATCTCCACCATTGATCTATCACCCAGCCTGACCTTGCCTTTCATAGTCTCATCAAGTGATGTGAACAATGCATTGGTGTCCGTCATGTGGTTACTCACTCCTCTGTTGAGGTATCACATCCCCTCTCCTACGTAGACTTGAAACATATGCCCCTTATTGAGGAAGACATACTCATACGCCTTTTTAACAGGACCAACACTATCCAGGGCCAGTCTTGTCAGGACACTTCGAACATGGAGCACCACATCACTCTGGCTTCGTGCCCCCTGTCAAGTGATGTTTGGAGGATGCACCTCAACCATGGATGCCATTAGCAAGGCCAACTGATGATCCTCGATCATGGTTAGGTGTGCCTCGTCCCATTTTCCTAGTTTTTCCTTGCGACACTCAAATGCAAAATGGCCATAAATGCCACAATTGTGGCATTTCTCCTTCCTTGGACCTTTTTCTCGAGTGTCCCCAACCACGACTCTTAGCCTTGTCGTAACCCTGACCCTCTCCACCAAAGGTTACACCCTTCTCCTTGTGGTTTTGGCGTATTCACCACTCCTCCTCAGTGAAAAGAAATTTAGCAACACCCTTGTCGCTTGGATCACCAAGTCCAAAATGATCCTCCACCAAACTAGTCATCCGATCAGTTCATCAACTGAGAGCGTGCTTAGATCAAGCAAAGCCTCAATTGCAATTACCACCTGTCCGTAGTGTTATGGCACAATGCGCGAGAACTTCTTCAAGACATTCTCCTCCTCCAACGTGTCACCAAGGACGCAAAGATTGCTGACAAGGCCCGTGATTCTCATGGAAAAATCATCAACATTCTCACCATTCTTGAAAGTAATGGTTTTGAACTTTGTGCGTAACTTTTATGCATTAGCTTCCCGAACATAGTCGACGCCCATTCATACCATTTTCACCGTGTCCCAAGCCTCCTTGGTCATATTCTTCACAGCCAACGTGGATAGCATCTCTGACGGCATCGCTCACCAGATTGCAGAGAGTGCCTGCCTATCTTCACGGTAATCAATATCCCCCTCCTCGACCACTCGCCACAAACCTTGTGCTTGCAAATTCACCCTCATCACTAGGGCTCAATCAGCATAGTTTGTGCGAGTTCGGATAAGGTACACCATTGGTCTGCCACTCTCCCTCAACACTTGTTGCCCCACCACTTCACGAGTTCTTGGCCCCGTGGTTGTACTAAGCCCCATCTGTCTTGGTGAAGTGCGTGAACCCTCTAGTGTATTTGATCAATTTCTTTCCATTGATCAACATTGCTCTGACACCAAATGTTAGAAAATGATAGAAAAATGAAAGACATGAAGACCAAGTTTTGGTGCTGAAAAGATACAGCTTTTCTCATTTTTCATTCTCCTATTTATAGATTACAAAGTGCCTTAGAATTTATTCCTAAACTAATGAAGAGACATATTATAAGCTTCTAATATTCATAACCTCCTACCACTAACTTTGTAGGACTAACTCTCCTATGGAAGACTACATAACCTCCAACCACTGACTAGCTAGCACTAACTCTACTAATGAAGGCTCAGCAATATGCCTTATTCCAAGCTTGTAACCTCTTCAACCTCCTGCCACTAAAACCTTTCTTTAACTTCATAACTTATATAAATTCTATAACCTATAACTAGCACTAAGTAAGAGTAATAACATTAATCACTACTGGGAGGTCATCATCGTACCTCACAAAGTTAAATTTATAAGCCCTAAATGCTTACTAACTACAACTAAGTAGATAGTGGCAAATCAGGGTCGTCCATGAAGAAGAGGGATTTTCTTAAGTGTTTAAACATATAAGGTTGATATTATGGTAGAAGTAAATATATATATATATATATGTATAGAAAAGCAAGAGTTGGTTGTGGTCCTAAGTTATGGAATTAAAGGAGAAAACAACTAGCAAAGTTAAATAACTATGCTAATCATCAAAAAAACTAAGAAAGGGGGGTTTAAAACTACAAAATACAAAGCCTTGGGGGCAATCGACATCCACTTCCAAACCCAATATAGATCATTGAACCATTCACTCATTCTACTACATTTGTTACCTATGGGGAATGCTATCACTTCCCATTCGAAGATAAACATTCATTCCTTCTTAATAGTAATTTGCAAAGATAAACAACGACCATTTTCAAACCTCGTTGACATTCACTCCAGAAAAACCACACCATAGAGGTATTTCATCAGCGGCATTTCAGACAAAGGACCATAGATTTGATAACAACAAGCCTTCTACCAAGACTTAGTCATTTAACCAAACATAGCATTCATTAGGCTAAACCTATAACAAAACACATATGAGATTCAACCTTTCATTGCATCTATAGGTTAAATATGAGAACAATACTTATTAACATACTTATCTATCAAGAATCACAACACATTATGCATGAGAAATTCTAAGTTCATGTTCTTGGATTTTCATGCCAGAGAACTAAGGAATCATCACTTTCCTAACACCCTAACACTTCAATCATAAAAATACTTCCTATTCTCAATCAATCCATGGCATTAATGAAGTAAAAAATAGCATTAAGAACACATTAATACCAAATAACAAAGGCTTCAAGAATGAGTGAAACAATCTATTCACTACTTTCACTACTTGTTGTGAAGATAAATCTCCCATCCTTCTTAGATAGTAATTCGGCATCTCTTGTCAAACCTCACCAATGACTCCCTTAGTCGAAACATGAAAAATTGTATCCCATTGATGGCATTGAACACAGAGAATCAACAAGCTTGGCAACAATTATAAACACTATACCGTGTCTAAGCATTTAACCAATTCATGCATTTACACAAGATTAGTCAAGAACGATCGACTTTCATAGACATGTCTCATTTTCTACAAGAAACAAATATGACAACGAGTTCAACATCATCACATTCATCTAGCAATTATCAACACATCAACATCATTAAGAATCTCTAACTTATGCTCTTGGATTCCATATTAAAACAGGGGAGAATAAGCTACTTTCTCCCAACCCTAAAAAGTAATCATACAAGCAATTCATATACTCAAACTTTCGACAACGCTAATGCAATTAACAATTCACATTCAAAGCTCAAGACATTAGCAAGGAGGTCTCAATCAATTTCTCCCAAAATTAAACTAACCTAGATAATCAAAAGACATGATTAACGTACAAAAACTAAGAAAAGAAAGAAAGAAAAACTAGGGTTTTGAACCCAGAAAAATCGCAGGAAGTAGAAGGTCTGAAGAGGAGAGGATAGGGTTTAGTATTTATAGTACAAAAAAATAAGAAAGTTTCTGGCCACACGTCGGTCGCGACTCGCGACGAGTTCGTCGCGAGTCTCTACTGAGCCCAGTTTCAGCATCTTGATTTCTTTCTTCTTTTTGTTTCAAGTCCTCCTATTACTTCACTTATCTTCAAGTCTTAAAAAGCTCAAATACAAGTCTTCAAGTCTTAAAGTCTTTAAATCTTCAAAGATATTCTTTAAAGTCTTCAAAGTCTTCAAACAAATTGCCTTGTCACACAAAATCCTCTAGAAAAGTAATAAAAGCGTAAAAGTCGCTTTTAACTCTTCTTAGATAATTTCAAGGCAAAATGCCACATCTAGGGCACAAAAGTGTACAAAAGGTCATCCTAAAAGTCCTAATATAACCATACAAAATGGGCACATCAAACCTCCCCGCACTTAAACCTTACTCGCCGTCGAATGAGAAAGGATTCAAGCACACAAAGGAATTCATATGTCCATATCCTAAACTAATATTCCCCCAATCAAAACCTCGCAAAAACTCTCAATAAAATAAATCCCAAGATCAAAGCTCAAATGAGAATTTTTCACACACACAACCCCATTTCCTAAAGTTAACCAAACCCACCATTTATCAATTCACTACCCATAAAACGTTTCAAAGTCCCGAGTTGATAATTCCAAAGTCCAATGACACAAAATAAAGTTAAAATCGTATGAAATTTTCAAGCACACATACTTCACTTTATAACAATATATCAACCAAAATTCAATGACACAAAATGAAGTCAAAACCATATAGGAGGTTCAAACACATACTTCACCCAATGCTACTACTTCATTTTTTTCCAACCCGCTAAGTTACCCAATCCCAAGAGGTATCAAAATGTTGAGCTACTCGATCCATCCATATGACCATCGCAACCTTATGACTCTAACGCAAGCAAATGAGTGAAATCATAGCATTTTCATTTTTTCTCTTTTTCTTTCATTTTTCCTTGGAGCCCTTTTAGGTTTTCATCCTAGCCACACATCATGTTTCTTTGGTTCACATCTCAGCTTTTTCCACACATTGTAGCCTCTCATTTTTGCTTAGGTTGCCCTATCTAGGCTCCCAATGTTGCCTAAGTTGCCTTCTCGGGTTTTCAACTTAGCGGGTTTTCTTTTTAAATATTTTTAATTTTTTATCATTTACTTTTTTTTTAAAAAATCAATTTTTCAATTTTCTTTTTCTTCCTTTTTCTCATGTTTTTCTAATCGAAAGTAGTAAAAATCATTCCAAATCAAGCTAGCATGCATTGAGTCTCCTAACCCATCCCCGCACTTAAAACATTACATTGCCCTCAATGTAAACATGTAAGGCAAGAACAATAAAACTCAAGGTAAGAGGTAGAGTGACACCCATTTCTCTGCTTAGTCGCCAGTGATAAGGTGCAATCCCACGTATTTGTTTAGAATCGGTCCCAAGAATATTCACATGTCAATATATGTAGGATGGTGGATGAATAAGTGGAGGTGTGGTGGTTCTAGGGAGTATTTGGTGGAGAAGAAGAAATGATTATGAACTGTTTCATCACAGTTGAAAAGTTGGTTTCTCCACCGCGACTCGCGATGCATTGTCACGATTCGCGACCAAGTCATCGCAACTCGCAATATCTTGGGTCTGTGAGCTCAAATCCTTAAGATATTTTCTGATTCAGTCGTAACTTGTGATGGCCATGTCACGACTTGCAAAGGGCATGTCGCGAGTCACGGAATGATGGTGCTATGAGTTTATTTTTGCTCTCATGTTCGTTGGGACTCGCAACGTATCCTTCGCGACTTGCGACGACAGTTTTTCCCAGCACTTAGAAAGAATTTATTTTTTTCTTACCAACTTTCCAAACTTTCTTCCCTTTCTCATGGATCATTCCTTCATCTCCTCAAATCCAATGTACTTCACTTTGCTACAAAATCACAGAAAAACTCACCGTAAAAACAACAACACAAAATAACAAAAACTAAACTACAAAAACCTAAATAAAGGAAGAATTTATTTACGTCGTCGGCACGAAAAAACTCCGTATATTTAAGGTCATCGTCAAGACCCTAATTTTATCCATATGGTGAAGGCTTGAACCCCTTCACTGTGAGTATCCAAAAGTAGAGAGGTGGGGGTATAAAACTTTCAAGAGGAAAGTCTTGTGGAGGTGGAGATGGTTTAAAGGGAGTTGGGTGGTTAGGAGGCTTGGGATAGTCTTTTGGCTCCTCTCTTGTCTCCCTCAAAACATTCAAAAATGGTGGAGTTGGTTCACTAGGTGGGGGAAAGGGTAACAATGCTAATGAATATAGCACAATCACCTTTTCCTCGGTTTTTCATCCTCAACAACCAACTCTTCATCCCCTTCAAACTGAAGCTCATTTCACATGGTGGCCTCACCCACCGAATCTTTGAGTACAACTTGGGATTGTGTATTTTTGGAATCACGAACTTACATTCGGGCCAATGCTTCAAATATGCTCCTTGCATGCCTCCAATAGCCTCAACACTAGAGGAGAACTGAGTGTTTGTTTCATCACTAGTAAAGTTGTTCAAGTTTTCTATTGCGTTCTTGACTTTCTTACTTGTCAAACTTGAACTTCCTTGTTGGGCTTGGTTTTGGGGTATGGTATAAGGTGGTGATAGCCAACTACTTTGCTCGTATTATTGGTTTTCCGGCTCATTCTCATACCACCAGTCCGAATTACCACTCTATTACGGATTGTAAGAATTTTAGTATGGATGCCATTCTTGGGTTTCTTGCCCTTGAAAACCAACATCTCCTAAATCTTGGTAGCACTCTTCATAATACCCTTGGTTTTGGAAACCAAGGGTTCTTTCCCCCTCATAGTGCTCCTCCCTCAACAAATAGCAAGACTCGGTAGGGTGATCAGAATGACACATCCTACAAAACCTTGCTTGTTGAGCCTCTCTTCTCATCATGAGTTCCCTCAAGGTGAGACGCTCCATCTTTTTTTTTCTATTTCAAAATTCCAAAATCATATTGCAAGGATTCTCGATAAAGATTCACCAAGAACTCAAACAATACCTACTTCGAACAAAAACAACCACCAAGGAGTGACAAATAAAAAAAACTAGCTAATATGCAACCAAATATACCCAAACACTTAAAATTAAACGCCTCTTCCCCAGCAACAGCATCAAAATTTTGGAGGTCATCACCGTACCTCTCAAAGTTAGAATTTATAAGCCCTAAAGGATTAATAAACCACAACTAAGTAGATAGTGGAAAATCGGGATTGTCCACGAAGAAGAGGGATTTTCTTAAGCATATGAACATATAAGGTCGATATTATGCTAGAAGTAAAAATATATATGTAGGTATATAAAAGAAAGTAAAAATGGGAGTTTTGGATTGGTTGTGGTCCTAAGTTATGAAATTAAAAGATAAGACAAATAGAAAATTCAAATAACTATGCTAATCATCAAACAAACTAAGAAAAGGGGTTTAAAACTACAAGACAAAGCCTTGGGGGCAATTGACATCCACTTCCAAACCAAATTTAGATCATTGAACCATTCACTCATTCTACCACATTTGTTACCTGTGGGGAATGTTATCACTTCCCATTCGAAGATCAACATTCATTCCTTCTTAATAGTAGTTTGAAAAGATAAACAATGGCCATATGCAAACCTCGTTGACAATCACTCTAGGCAAACCACACCATAGAGGTATTTCATCAACGACATTTTAGACAAAGGACCATAGATTTGATAACAACATGCATTCTACCAAAGACTTAGCCATTTAACCAAAAAGAGCATTTATTAGGCTAAACCTAGAACAAACCACATCCGAGATTCAACCTTTCATTGCATCTATAGGATAAATATGAGTACAATCCACATTAGCATACTTATCTAGTAAGAATCACAACACATTATGCACGAGAAGTTCTAAGTACATCTTCTTGGATTTTCATGCCAAAGAGCTGAGGAATTCATCAATTTCATAACACCCTAACACTTCAATCAAACAAAAAATTCCTATTCTCAAACAACACATGGCATAAATGAATTAAAACATAGCATTAATAACACATGAATACTAAATAACAAAGGCTTCAAGAATGAGTGAAACAATTTGTTCACTACTTTCACTACTTGTTGTGAAGATAAATCTTCCATCCATCTTGATAGTAGTTTGCAAGGGTGAATTCGACATCTCTTGTCAAACCTCACCAATGCCTCCCTTAGTCGAAACATAACTAAAAGTATCCCATTGATGGAATTGAACACGAAGAATCAACAAGCTTGGCAGCACTTATAAACAGTACACTGTGTCTAAGCATTTACCCAATTCATGCATTTAAACAAGATTAGTGGTAGGTTGTCACCGTACCTCTCAAAGTTAAATTTATAAGCCCTATATTCTTCCTTTCTACAAATAAGTAGATAATAGCAAGTCGGGGTCATCCACGAACAAGAGGGATTTTCTTAAGCATTTAAACATAAATGGTTGATATTATGCTAGATGTAGATATTTATGGATATATAAAAGCAAGTAAAAAAGGGAGGGGGTTGGTTTTGTTCCTAAGCTATGAAATTAAAAGACAAGATAACTAGCAAACTCAAGTAACTGTGCTAATCCCCAAACAAACTAAGAAAAGGGGTTAAAAATTTCAAAAGACAAAGTCTTGGGGGCATTTGATATTCACTTCCAAACCTAATGTAAATCATTGAACCATTCACTGATTCTATCACATTGTTACCTATGGGGAATTCTAAAACATCCCATTCGAAGATCAACCTCATTCCCTCCTAATAGTAATTTGCAAAGACAAACAAAAACCATTTGTAAACCTCATTGATAATCACTTTAGGCAAACCACACCATAAAGATATTTCATCAACGGCATTATACACGAAGAACCATAGATTTGATAAGAACAAGCCTTCTACCAAAGACATAGCCATTTAACTAAACATAGCATTTACTAGGCTAAACCTAAAACAACCAACATTCAAGATTCAACCTTTCATTGCATCTATAGGATAAATATGAGAACAATTCACATTAACATACTTATCTAGCAAGAATTACAACACAATATACACTACAAGTTCTAAGTCCATGTTCTTGGATTTTCATGTCAAATGAGCTAAGATTGGCCACTTTCCTAACACCCTAACACTTCAATCATACAAACACTTCATATCCTCAAACAACCCATGGTATAAATGAAGTAAAACATAGCATTAAGAACACATGAATACTAAATAACAAAAGCTTCAAGAAATAGTGAAATAGAGGTTCTTACTACATAGGTGTGCAAGCTTCAATAAATTCCTCCCAAGTACAAAACTAAGCTAGATAATCAAAACCCATAACATAGAACAAAGATTTACAAAGAAAGAAGAAGAAATGGAAGAAAATGGTGAAAACTAGGGTTTTGGAGCCCTCAAGTCGGGCTTGACAAATGGGAAGAAGGGGGGCTATTTATAGTCCAAGAAAATAGAGAAAAGAGGCCAAAAAGGTAAAATTCTGGGCTGCGGGCTGCAATGGCCAATCTGCTCTCTTCTTATTTCTATCGCTAAAGGGGACCGTTGCTCCAATTTCAGAGTTCTTGTAGTCAATTTCATAGTGCTCGAGAAGATGAATCCAATGGTGCCACCCTTGTAGGATGATTCTTCTCGGATAATTTTATGAATTTTTTCTAAACTTCCGGGTGACAATTCATCCGCTTCTTTGCCTTCCTTCTTCGACCCTTCTATCTTCTACCGCATTTTGGCAGGTGGCCTTCACTAAACCACTCTAAAGGGCTCATGAAACATCTACAAATGAAGCTCACAAAATGGAATAAAGATGCTCGTAAGGACTAAAAATCTAATTAGACTAAACATAGGTTACAAAATGAAGGATTTAGATATAAAAAACAAAAAATTGCTATCTAAACCCCTTATCATGTAAACCTACATAAATATAGCAATCTTACAACAAAAATATGACAAAATAGATGTTAAATGCTTTGAAAAATACATGCATTTGATGTCTCATCTAATATCCCCACACTTAAACCTTACCTGTCCTCGAGTACACAAGAACAAGCAAAGATCATAGCGTAAACTAGCATGTAAAAGTTTTTCCAAAACATCCAACATCATATTCCTAGACTACCCTAACCCCCAAGACATAATAATCTCTCAAACTCTCACATCCCAAAGCCTAAGATAATCTAAACAACCACCAAGCCATAACAAAAGTGAGGTATACGTATAATGCCAAGCTAACTTACTCCGCCCAAAAAGCCACTTAATATACAAATCAAGAGAAGCATAAAATTTTTCAATTTCTCTCATTTTCTCTCATTTTGCCTAGGAGCCCTCTCGGGTTTTCATCCTATTTTCACACATTTTTTTCTTTTTCAATGCTCACCCTCACCTTTTTCCACACCATTTGGCCTCTCATTTTTTCATAGGTCGCCCTTTCGGGTTTTCAACCCATCCAAACCTCCCACTTTTGCCTAAGTTTCCCTCTTGGGTTTTCAACTTAACGGGATTTTTTTTTTCATTTTCATTTTTTTTCAAACAAAACAAATCAAAGTGGAGCATATGCACACTACAATACAATACAATGAGATATATTTCTCTTTACCTCCCCACACTTGAAATGCACATTGTCCTCAATGTAAAAAGGACAAGATAAAGAAATAAGGGAGAAAGAAAAAAATACTTACAACTAGGACTTTGAAGATCCTTCCCGGTGATGGTAATGCTCACTTCTCAATGAATGTTCTCTCTTCCATGTTTTCCAACTCCGCCCAATATAAAACTTTGATCCATGCACTACGAAGCCACACTATGCAAATCTCGATCATCACTCACAAAAGATAACAACTAGTAGTACTCCTAGATGGTGGTTTTGGTAGTGGTTTTTGGTGGTGGATTGTTGTGGTGTTCTTGTGGTTTGGATAAGGGTTTGAGGACATGGTTGAGGTTTTTTTTACAAGAAAAGAAAAATACTAGCCTAACTTGGAAACTCGGGTTGCCTCCCGAGAAGCTCTGTATTTTTATGGTCGTCGGCACGACCCTAATGTTATCCATATGGTGAAGGTTTGAACCCCTTCACCATGAGTATCCAAAAATAGAGAGATGGGGGTACAAAACTTTCAATAGGAAAGTTTTGAGGAGGTGGAGATGGTTTAAAAGGAGTTGGGTGGTTAGGAGGCTTTGGATGGTCTTTTTGCTTCTTTCTTATCTCCCTCAAAACTTCCAAAAATTATGGAGTTGGTTCATTAGGTAGAGGTAGGGGTGATGATGATAATGAATGTAAAACAATCACCTCTTCCCCCTTTTCTTCATCCTCAACAACCAACTCCTCATCCCTTTCGAACTCAAGCTCATTTCCCATGGTGACCTCACTCACCGAATCCTCGAGTTCGACTTAGGATGGTGTATTTTTTGAATCACGAGCTTCCATTAGGGCCAACACTTCTAATACACTCCTCGCATGCCCCTCAATAGCCTCAACACTAGAGGAGAGCTGAGTGTCCGATTCTTCAGTAGTAAAGTTGTTCAAGTTTGCTATTGAATTCATGACTTCCTCACGTGTCAAACTTGAACTTCCTTGTTGGGCTTGGTTGTGGGGTATGGTATAAGATGGTGATGGCCAACTATTTTGCTCGTATTGTTGGTTTCCTGACTCATTCTCATACAACCAATCCGGATTACCACTCCACTCCGGATTGTAAGAATTGTGGTATGGATACCATTCTTTAGCTTCTTGCCCTTGAAAACCAACATCTCCTACCTCTTGGTAGCACTCTTCATAATACCCTTGATTTTGGAAACCATGGGTTCTTTCCCCCTCATAGTGCTCCTCCCTCAACAAATAGCAAGACTCAGTAGGATGATCGGAATGACACATCCTACAAAACGTTGCTTGTTGAGCCTCTCTTCTCATCATGAGTTCCCTCAAGGTGAGACGCTCCTTTTTTTCAAAAGTCCGAAATCATATTGCAAGGATTCTCGATAAAAAGCCACCAAGATCTCAAGCAATACCTACCCCGAACAAAAACAACCACCAAGGAGTGTAAAATAAAAACAATTAGCTAATATGCAACCAAATAGACCAAAACACTTAAAAATAAACGCCTCTTCCCCGACAGAGGCGCCAAAATTTGGGAGGTCGTTGCCGTACCTCTCAAAGTTAAATTTATAAGCCCTAAATGCTTCCTATCTACAAATAAGTAGATAATGGCAAGTCGGGGTCATCCACGAAGAAGAGGAATTTTCTTAACCATTTAAACATAAAAGGTTGATATTATGCTAGATGTAGATATATATATATAGAGATATATAAAAGCAAGTAAAAAGGGAAGGGGTGGGGGGGTTGATTGGTTTTGTTCCTAAACTATGAAATTAAAAGACAAGATAACTAGCAAAGTCAAGTAACTATGCTAATCGCCAAAAAACTAAGAAAAGGGGTTTAAAATTACAAAAGACAAAGTCTTGGGGGCTATTGATATTCACTTTCAAACCTAATGTAGATCATTGAACCATTCACTCATTCTATCACATTCGTTACCTATGGGGAATACTAAAACATCCCATTCAAGAATCAACCATCATTCCTTCTTAATAGTAATTTGCAAAGACAATCAACGACCAATTTCAAACCTCATTGATAATCACTTTAGGCAAACCACACCATAAAGGTATTTCATCAACGGCATTATACACGAAGAACCATAGATTTGATAACAAGCTACCAAAGACATAGTCATTTAACCAAACATAGCATTCATTAGTCTAAACCTAGAACAACCCACATTCAAGATTCAACCTTTCATTGCATCTATAGGATAAATATGAGAACAATTCACATTAACATACTTATCTAGCAAGAATTACAACACATTATACACTAGCAAGAATCCAAGTCCATGTTCTTGGATTTTCAAGTCAATGAGCTAAGAAATTGGCCACTTTCCTAACACTCTAAAACTTCAATCATAAAAACACTTCATATTCTTAAACAACCCATGGTATAAATGAAGTAAAATATAGCATTAAGAACTCATGAATACTAAATAACAAAAGCTTCAAGAAATAGTGAAATAGAGGTTCTTACTACATAAGTGTGGAAGCTTCAATCAATTGCTCCCAAGTACAAAACTAAACTAGATAATCAAAACACATAACAAAGAACAAAGATCTACAAAGAAAGAAGAAGAAATGGAAGAAAATGGTGAAAAACTATGGTTTTGGAGCCCCCAAGTCAGGCTTGACAAATGGGGAAGAAGGGGGGCTATTTATAGTCCAAGAAAATAGAGGAAAAGAGGCCAAAAAGGTAAAATTCTTGGCTGCAGGCCGCAATGGCCAATGTGCTCTCTTCTTATTTCCATCGCTACAGGTGAACCGTTGCTCCGATTTTGGAGTTCTTGTAATCGATTTCATAGTGCTCGAGAAGATAAATCCAATAGTGCCACCCTTGTAGGATGATTCTTCTCAGATAATTTTATGAATTTTTTCTAAACTTTAGGGTGACAATTCATCCGCTTTTTTGCCTTCCTTCTTCGACCCTCTACCGCATTTTGGCAGGTGGCCTTCACTAAACCACTCTAAAGGGCTCATGAAACATTTACAAATGAAGCTCACAAAATGGAATCTAGATGCTCGTAAGGACTAAAAATCCATTAGACTAAACATAGGTTACAAAATGAAGGGTTTAGATATAAAAGCCGAAAATGGCTATCTAAACCCCTTATTATGTAAACCTACATAAATCTAGCAATCTTACAAAAAAAATATGACAAAAAGAGATGTTAAATGTTGTGGAAAATACATGCATTTGACGTCTCATCAATTAGTCAAGAACGATCGACATTCATAGATTTATCTCATTTGCTACAAGCAACAAACATAACAACGAGTTCAACATCATCACATTCATCAAGCAATTATCAGCACATCAACATTATTAAGAAGCTCTAACTCATGCTCTTGGATTCCATATTAAAAAAGGGGAGATTAACCTATTTTCTCCCAACCCTAACAAGTAATCATACAAGCAATTCATATACTCGAGCTTTCGACAACACTAGTGCAATTAACAATTCACATTCAAAGCTCAATAAATGCACAATAGCAAAAGCAATAAATAGATTGATATGATTCTCAAGACATTAGCAAGGAGGTCTAAATCAATTGCTCCCAAGATTAAACTAACCTATATAATAAAAAGACATGATTAACCTACAAAAACTAAGAAAAGAAAGAAAGAAAAACTAGGGTTTTGAACCTAGAAAAATTGCAGGAAGCAGAAGGTCTGAAGAGGAGAGGATAGGGTTTAGTATTTGTAGTACAAAAAAGTAAGAAAGTTTCTGGCCACACGTCCGTCGCGACTCGAGACGGGTTCGTCACGACTCGCGACTGAGCCCAGTTTGAGCATCTTAATTTCTTTCTTCTTTTTGTTTTAAGTCCTCCTCTTCACTTCACTTATCTTCAATTGTTCAAGTTTTCAAAGGTTCAAATACAAGTCTTCAAGTTTTTAAATCTTCAAAGGTATTCTTTAAAGTCTTCAAACAAATTGCCTTGTCACACAAAATCCTCTAGAAAAGTAATAAAAGCGTAAAAGTTGCTTTTAACTCTTCTTAGAGAATTTCAAGGCAAAATGACACATCTAGAGTACAAAAGTGTACAAAAGTGAATTCTGGAAGTCCTAATATAACCATATAAAATGGGTAAATCAACTACCTATTCAACAATGGTTAACTCAACAGCATTTACGACAAGAAGTAACAGACCTAATATACGAGATACCACACACATAGTTCCATTGTAGCTTCAATGACTGTATGACTGTATCTTAATGCTTGCTATCAGAAAGCCAAGCATCTTAAGTTCCTTATTTCCACATTCTTTATCTCCATCTAACACTTGGATAACGATTAACGGGTCAAGGATATAAAATCATGAATTTCTAAATATCATGTAATTTTTTTCACTCCCTTCATCTCATTTCTAATTAAATTCAACATATTCATGCTTTAGGTTGAGCACAGCTTTAGGTTCCTAATCGTTTTACCAAATGGTAACGAGCATACTACCTGATTAAAATACTATTATAGTGTACAATAACCCATTAGTGACGCGTAAAGATCCATCCTAATTGTCAGCAAATCTTGAGTGAATTATAATGCTATTTTTGCTGAGTATCACAATCTGATATATCTTAGAGTACTCAATTTTGTCACCATGAGCACGACCATATTAGAAAAATACTGAAAAGGTCCGCTTTTGATTCTCAAGTTCATCCAGAACTCGGGAAACCTAGTCTTTACGTGTGTTTAAACCGGCATGAACAGAGGGTCTAGAGAATAATCACAATATAACTCCGACAATGAGGGCAAAAAGGATTTTGTTTCTTGTGTTCGCGATTGTACTTCAAGTGGTGAAAGATCTGTTAACCGACCAATACACCATCGCCATGCACCAACTAACCCCATTTGTCCCTGTCAAAATCTCCGTCGATTTCACCAGCGAATCGCTCTGGGTTGACTACAGCGCGTTAGCTAGGGCTCGTCCCTTTCCTAGCTCCTCTCTCCAACGCTACAGCTACGGCTCCGCACACTGTGTGCTCGCAAATCACCATGCGTGCATCATGAAAACCAGAGGCGGAACCAGAAAAAAATTTCAGGGGAGGCTGAGACCTGGTGGCGGACTTGGCGGCAGTGGCGGATGGATGCTATGCTCTCGGCTGAAGAGGAAGCTCTGCTGCTCTGCTGCTGAGGAGGAAGCTCTCATTCTAATATTTTGTGGAAATGGATTATTGGTTCATGGTTTGGGCCGTTCAGTTTTGGCCCAATCCATTTCTCCATTTATTTTTTTTCCCTTCTAACAAATAAAACGACGTCGTTTCACTAACGTGAAAACGACGTCGTTTTATTACTTGATCATCAAAAAAAAGAGAAGGCCGCGACGCGGCCTTCTTCTCCGAGCAAATGCCTGCCAGTCGCCGGAGACGCGCGAAGCTTGCCGGAAGAAGCGCTCGACGGCCGAATCGACTCCTTCTACCTTCTGCCGGCGATCTAGGTAGGGCTGGAGCCCTACCTAGCCTACCATTGGTTCTGCCACTGATGAAAACCTGTCTCAGAAGACCTAGCGAACCCCTTCAACCAGAGCTTGTACATTCACCGCTTTGCTTCTGAGGACATCCTTGCCCTCTGGTACATTGCCGGGGAGGCCGCTGTAGCGGTCCAATTCGTGTTCAACTGTGTGCCGAACTGGTTCACTGCAAGGCTTGCCGGAGGAGTCACCGGAATCGTAGGGCTGGGGCTGGGAGCAAGTGGCGTTGCTTTACCACTGCGATGTTTATAAATTATAACCCAAAAATGTAACCTGCGAATTTATTTTTATATAAAGGAGTGTTCTCACATTATCCCAATTATATGTATATGTGTGTGTATACATACATATCACAGGATTCGGATTCTAATCCCAATTACATATATGTGTGTGTGTGAACCTCTAATGATATTTGAATCTTCATAAACATAATAGATAGCTAGGAAATCTAGAATCTCACAAAATCAATATCAAGTCATGAAGACAAATTTTACTACTTCATAGACATTGAACCCAATTCAATCATCAAATTCAATGTCATATGCATTAACAACGAAATAGTTAATAAAGAGAGTTATTGGGTTATGAACTCTCGGTTTTTTCTACCTTCTCTCTAGTCTAGTTCTCTCTCTAGATTTATCCTTAGTTTTTTTAAGATCTTCAAAATTTTCATGCTCCTGCAGCATCAACTTTTTATTTAGAATTTCAAAATTGGAAGTTCAAATGGAAATGATATTATGATATCAATTACATCATTCCAAACAATCACCTTAATTGCAATTATCATAATCATAAACATAATTGAGGAAATCATAATCAATAACACGATTGAGAAAATCACATTCAAATTGACATCCTCGTCCTTCTCTATACATTATTATTGTCATAATCCCCTAACACTTACTGATTTTCTTTACCGAAATCGAGCCACCCAATCAGCCTTATAGCCCACATTGATCAAATTTTTGAAACAGCAATGAGTTACGATATTATTCCCATGTACAACAGCTTGAAAATCTCGGAAAAACAGACCAGTAAGGTTTTCCTTCAATCCTCCAACTGCCAGAGCAGTCTCCTTACTGATGTGAAACATTTTCTTGCTGCTAAGATCCTTAGCCCAAAGCCAAAAAGAGTGGAATCTATAATAGCAGTAATGAAGAAAGCATGGAGTGTTGGTGTTTTATGAAACACAAAGTTCTTTAAGTATCATTAGATTCAAGTAATTGTAAACTCGGGACGTTAAAACAAGTTTGGTGGTGTGGAGTAAACACTTGTATAAATTATCTACGAGTTTACAGTTGAAAGGATAAGGATTAATTGTGTTGGTGATAACTAACATAGCTTGTCCTGAAGTGTGGAAAGATGTATCACTTAAGAATTTTTTATAATTCTAGCGGTGGTGGGGTATAGTGTATAATTCCTTGACTAAAAGGATGGGGATAAATTAAGAATTATCTATGGGATGCAGTGTTAGTACCATGCCTAACTCCTCTTAGAAGTAGACGAGTTTACTGCATTATTTTGGGATGTGGAAAGATACATCGGTACAATTCTGATAACTACGCAAGAACAGTTGCATTGTTTCATGACACTTGTTCTCTATATTGTTCTTGCATTGTTTCATGACACTTGTTCTCTATATATACATGTGCACAGTACGTATGCAGAGATAGAAAAATAGACAAACAAGAAAACACAAACATGACCAAGGAAAAAGACAAGATTTTCCCAGAAATACATAGCAAACAAAAACACTGGTACTCAAAAGCATTCTCCTGATTCAAGCCTAGAACAGGAGAGATGCTCGATTGTTTTATCCTCGAAGGGAATTCATGTAACCCAAGGCTGTGTAATAGGGTCGAATTACTCTTTAAGGAAAGCGTATGTAACACAACTCACATCGATATCCAAGAAAAGTTTTACACAATCATCCAAACTTGATTTTGTCATTCCATTATAATGCATTATTACAGCATCTACCCCAACATGGAGATGTCAAGGATAGTTTGATGGTGACCAAATAAGGGAAAATATGGCATTGTTCGAGTTTGACAGTATGGAGGACAGGACTTGGGTCATCTCAAATTCTCTTTGGTCCTTTGACCATAGTCTGGTAGCTCTAATGGAAAGTGATGGAGATACACCAATTCATCAGTTGTCCTTTGTAAAAAATCCAATCTGGATTTATGTTCACGAAGTCCCGCCCATATTCATGACTCCAGGTGTCGCTGGTTTGATTGGAGATTATCTGGCCACTTCTGTCAAAGTCGCCAAAAACAAGTCCAATTCGTGCCATGGTAAGACTCTAAAAATTAGAGTAATTTTGAATCTTTATAAACCTCTGCCTAGAGTCATAACCATGGAACATCATGACAGTAATTACCTGTTCTATTTCAATACGAACGGCTCCCAGGCTTTTGCCATCTTTGTGGATGTCTGGACCATTCCCAACTTGAATGTCACTCCAAGGATACCTCCAGAGAGATAAGCTCTTGCCTATGGCCTATGGCACATGGCTGCGTTTTGAAAAAAGAAATTGTTTTCAAACCCTGGCCCGAGTGTAATTCACCAGGAGAGGAGACGTGAGTAGGTATTACTGCAGCTGGGAGCAACCACCTCTCAGGAATAACCAATGAACATACCAGAATCTCAGGCAGCAGAGGAGCAGATGCCTAGAGGCGCTGATCAGCAGTTATTGTCCCCAGTTAATGCAGCCAACTTGTCTCCAAAAATCATGCCTTTAACTGGGCGGACTTATAGCACTTCCAACAGCTATATTCCACTCAAAGTTAAAGGCATGGATTGTGTAGGGTCCTTCTCTGTGACTAAAGATGGGTAATTAATTATTTTCACACCAGCAAATAATAAATCCATGGAGAATCAAAAAAACTTTGCAGGAACTGAGTAAAGAAGCAGGACATTCTACCTTCATGTCAGATAGCAGCGCTTCTCGATTTTGGGCTGAAGCATTAGGGGTTGCAGACAATCCCCACGGGAGGATATCAAAGCTTATTGTGTCTGACAAGGACCTCATAAAATCCCTGGCTGAAAACCCAGATTTTAGTGTATCCCTAGTCAAACAGTATCAACAGAGTTAGAAGACAGGACAGGAGAAGGATCCAATGGAGGTTTACCTGAACAATCCACCTCCAGGTTTTGGTACTAAACCAGTCGTTGTTGAAGTTTTATCAGATGAAGAGTCAGGGTCTATTTTCCCGCTAGCAATTATGGCCAATAGAGCAGAACTAGTAGGTGGACAACCGATGAAGAAGCAACATAGACCTGGCAAACAACCAATACAGGAGAAGGCAATGGAACCTTTGGAACTCAAACCAGGGGTAGTTTACCAAGGTGTTCGAGCAATCTCTGGGCAGGCAAATGCAGCAATAAGTAGGCTCCCTCACAGAGTAAACCCAAGTCATTGCTGGCTTGGGGAAACAGAAGTAACCCGCCGGTGGATGGCGGAAGCTCGGTGTACGGTGGAGGCCGAGAGCTTACGTCGCCAGACTGAGGTCATGGTTGGAAACAATGTGGTTGAGAAAGTAGTGTCACCGGCAATCCAAAGAACGTTGAGTCTGCTGCCAGCCTCGAGTCTGGGAGCAGCGGCGGCAAAACAATCGGCAATTAGAGAAGCAGATCGGACGGTGGGGTTTTCTGAGGGGTTGCAGGCGGTGGAATTTGTAAAAGACCAGGAAGCAGCCAAGGAAGGTAGTAGCAATACAGCTGGCACTATTGTTCAGAAGATAGTCCCGATCGAGAAGGAGAAAAGGAATTCTAAAAACCTGGGAAAATTTAAAAATTCTGGACTTTGGGCTAAAGGTGTGCTTGGAATTGATGGGCGAAAATAGAGTTGGAGAAAATTCTTTTCTCTTTGGGGAGTCTGAAATTATTTGTACTAAACACATGAAGGATGGATCGGTTCATAAGATAAATTTCTTGAAAAATCTAGGGATGGAGGGAGTTGTTGAAAATTGAACTCCAAAGCAAGCCACCTCACCAATTGTGGCCCAGTATTCGCCAACTCAGGCGCAACTCACAATTTTCAAGGGAAATCTAGTTTTTTAAGATGGACAGGTTGAAGAGGATGTGACTAAGGAGGCTAAGAAGTAGAAAATAGATTTGGAGGCACCGTTTATTGTCCTGGTAGGAATAAAGTTTACTGTGGGCTCACCCACATTTGGACCAGCGACGGCGACAGGGAAGACCCAGTCCCACCGAAAGAAAGGAGTCTCCTAAGGTGGAACTGTCGAGGGCTTTCACACCCTCGTGCAATTAGACACTTAAAAGATCTTATCCACAAGTTTTCCCCTTCATTAATATTTTTTTCTGAAACTAAATGTAGTTCTGATAAGTTAGTAGGAATAAGGGATTCCTTAGATTTACATGGCATTTTCATTGTTGCCATTGGCAATTCAGGGGGTCTGGCTTTGTTTTGGAATAAAGAGCTAGAAGTTTCTATTTTGGGTTATTTTCAAATTTTGTTGATTTCATGGTTCAGGATCTACGATCTTGCCTTCTCTGGCGGTGTACGGGCATATATGGTGAACCAAAAACCCATAAGCGTCCTCTTTTATGGCAGAATATCCCCACACACTGCAACACCTCCAACTTGCCTTGGCTTTGCATTGGCAATTTTAATGAAGTGTTACATCAAAATGAGTTTCAAAGTGCTAATCATCGACCAACACATGAAATTGACAATTTCAGGATGGCACTTAGCCACTGTAATCTTTTTGATCTAGGATATGAGGGATACAAGTACACTTGGTTCAGAAATTGGAAAAATCCTCAGACAGTAAAGGCCAGACTGGATAGGGCTATCGTAACTCAAGAATGGCTGAATGCTTTTCCAAATGCAAAGTTAAAAAACTTTTAAGCCACCAGTTTGACCATGTTCCCATTGTGATACAATTAAGATGGAAAGCACGGGATGGTGTGCAGTATTCACGACATAGACCATTTCGTTTTGAAAACTATTAGATACAATCCCCGCAATGCCAAGCTAAAGTATCAGAATGCTGGAACTATACAGCACCAGATGTTTTGTCGGAAATACCCGAATGTTCGTAAGGGCTTTTAATGTGGGCAATGGCGGAGTTCCATAATCAACACAAAAAGAAAGAGAAAATTTTTAATCAGCTATAGAGGTTGCAACAAGGAATTATAACAGATGATGTTCAAGCTGAAATAGCCTCCATAAAGTTCCAATTAGAGAAACACATTGATATGTAGGAGGCCAGATGGAAGCAAAGGGCTAAGCAGCATTGGCTAGAAAATGGAGATAGAAACACAGGGCTCTTCCACTCTTTTGCAAATAAATGCAAAAAAAGGAATACCATACATGGTTTAAATAACAATCATAGGAAATGGTGTACATATGAAAAGGATATGGAAAGTATCATTTTGGGACATTTTCGATCCCTGTTTGAAAGCTCACACCCATCCCCTCTAATCATAAACCACTTAACTGACAAGATCCCCTCAAAGGTTTCCTTGGCAATGAATGTTATCTTAAATAGTCCATATACTCTGTGTGATATATACACTACTCTAAAGACTGTGGCCCCAAATAAGTCCCCGGGCCCTGATGGAATGCCACCATCATCCTTTCAACAATATTGGGAAACTGTAGGTCCCAAGGTGACTCAGGAAGTGCTTCAATACCTGAATGATGGAAAACCTATGCAGGATCTAAATGACACTAATATTTTCTTAATCCCTAAGGTTGAAAAGCCAACAGAAATCTCACAATTCAGGCCTATTAGCCTATGCAATGAGGTTTACCATATAATTTCTAATGCATACCGAATAGGCACAAACTTATCTTGGATAGGGTGATTTCGCCCCCCCCCCCCCATCAGAGTGCATTTGTTAAGAATAGATTGATCATCGAAAATATCATTATTTCTCACGAAGCACATTATATTAAAAGAAAGGGTACAGGAGTAAGGGGCCAAATGTCAATTAAACTAGACATGAGAAAAGCCTTTGACAAGATCGAATGGCCTTTCTAGCTCAGGACCCTTGAAAAGATGGGGTTTGATTATAACTTATTGATCTGATTGATAGATGCATTACGAAAGTTTGCTTTTTCTTTTACACTGAATGGGAAATGTTTTGGTAGAGTCACTCCCACACGAGGACTACGACAAGGATACCCCATATCTCTCTACCTCATCATCATTTGTAGTGAGGTCTTCTCTCACTTAGTTATAGATGAGATTAGAAAGAGGAATCTTCAGGGTCTGAAGATTGCGAGGAGGGCTCCAACTCTATCTCACCTATTGTTTGTAGATGGTACGTTGATTCTAAGGGAAGCAACTCTTCAAGAGGTATAGGCACTAAAGAGGGTTCTATAATAGTATGAGGAAGCCTCGGGACAGAGAGTAAATTATGATAAGTCATCGATCATGTTCAACCCAAACACAACCGAAAGAGATAAGTCACAAATGCAGCACGAAATGAAAATGATAGAGGTTGTAACTCATGAGAAGTATTTGGGTCTACCAACAATCATTAGACGATCAAAAGCCACAGCTCTTGAAGGAATAAAGAATAGGATTTGGCCCAAAGTTGAGAGTTGGGAGCATAAACAACTCTTGGAAGGGGGGCAAAGAAGTACTGATTAAGTGAATACTACAAACTATCCCAACTTATAAAATGTTATGCTTTATGCTTCCTGATGGTGTGATAGAGGACATATATATGTTTTATAACCATTAGTGGTGGGGCAGCTCCTCCAAAAAAAATACATTGGGCAACTTGGCCTAAATTATGTTTTCCAAAAGGCATGGGTGGATTGGGGTTTAAAGACTTGACGACGTTCAATACAGCAATGCTAGGAAAGCCAGCTTGGTGTTTGTTGACCAACCCAAATTCCACGATATCAAGAGTTTTAAAGGCCAAATACTTCCCATCCACATCCTTCTTAGAAGCAAAATTAGGGTGGGAACCATCATATGTGTGGAGATCCCTTTTAAAGGGAAGAGACCTGATTTCAAAAGGTGTTCGGAAAAGGATTGCAGTACACAAATATAAAAAAGGATCTATGGCTACCAAAAATTGGCAAACCAAAGACCTACATTGCTCTCGATAGATTTCCCAGATGACTTGAAAGTCGACCACCTAATGACTAAAAATGGAAAACAGTGGAATAAGGATATGATCATAAACACTTTCAATCAGGAAGAATCCTCCCTTATGTTATCATTACCTAGGAGTGTCAACTTATTGCACCCCGATAGATGGATATGGCATCCAACAATTAATGGTAAATATACAGTCAAATCTAGATACAATATTGGACTTAATCTTTCAAATTTCTCTTATCCAGGGATTATTGCTTCAAGTAGTTTAAGACCCTCCCCTCACTAGAAGAAGATTTGGAACTTAAATGTACAACCGAAGACCAAACACCTCCTCTGGAGATTATGCAAGAACAATCTACCGTCTGCACCAAATTTGCGGTGTAAACGTGCGAATGCTCAAGCTTTTTTCTTAAGTTGCTCATTAGAGGATACATCATTGGAGCATTTATTCT
Organism: Rubia yunnanensis; assembly: GCA_037428765.1. NCBI lineage: Eukaryota > Viridiplantae > Streptophyta > Magnoliopsida > Gentianales > Rubiaceae > Rubia > Rubia yunnanensis. The sequence continues at coordinate 68,661,706 of CM075063.1, forward strand.
TTCATTTCCCCTTGGTACATCAGCTATGGTTCGCTTCAGACTTACATGAAAGGATCTTTCATTTTGATCAACCAATAGCAAGTATGTGGGTTCAGGATCTCCTCATGGAAATTGATGCACAAGATATGGCATTTGCGGAGATCATGTTGTCCCAACTTTGGCACCACCGGAATAAACTGCTATATGGAGAACAACATGACATTCATCCATAACAGTGTGTGGTCTATGCCACGTAGCAATTTTCTGAATTGGATAAAAGGAATTATGAGACAATGTCTAACACACTAAGCCCAAAACCTGAATACTCTTCAATTGGAGCATGGAAGCACACTATGGTTTGATGCAGCCATATCTCCAACTAGTACTTGCCTAGGTTGGTACATCTGCTCCCCAAATGGAAGTTGCTTGTATGGAGAATCCCAACGTACACCTATTGTTTGTATGGTGAAACATGCATAAGACATTGCCTTCCACACTGCTCCAATTGCAGCACTACAAAATGGGATGCAAGTCAACCATATAAAGGGTGATGCACAACTAGTCATCAATGCCGTGAAAAAACTAAAAGAGGATCTATATGACTTTGGTCTCATCATTTAGGACATAAGTAGATTAGTTAAGAGCCATCAGTTCCCAGAACTAAAAAGGATTAGACGACAGGATAACTCTGTTGCCCATTCACTAGCGCGACATGCCAAAAATAGTAGAGATGTAATTACTACATGGGATAACATCCCACATTTGTAACAAACTTTTATAATTAATCAGTGAACACTTTCCATTCCAAAAAAAAGAGAAGAGTTATCTACCTACTCTTTTTTTTCTCTCTCTACCTACTCTTAGAACTAGGAAATAGAAATTAAAATTAAAATTATGAAGGCTCTCTTAAAGCCTAGTAGATAAGTGCTCCTTAAAAAGTAATTGGAAAAGGGCCTTAGAGAAGGCTTAAAAAAAGGGAAACCCTATGTGCTATTGCACGGGCTGTGCAATAGCACATAGGCCGCCGACTAGACATGGTTCCTCGGGAAAACTGAGCACATGGACTATGCAAAAGAAAACATTCCACCAACTGAGCACGATCCACCAACTAGAGAGTGTTTTTGTACAGATGCACGCAGGCTGCGAACTCGAGTCAACTTCCTTGGCTTTTTATTTTGTGGTCATGCATTTGGCTGTGAGACATGGACTAGAGTCCAGATATTCAAGTGTTGAGTGCACAGGCTATGCAAAAGGGCACGTGACAAGCCAATATTCTATTTCTTCCGGACTTCGACTTCTTATTCTTCGGTGCATCCCATCTACTACCCGAATGGCCTTCACTATTTCCACTCTAAAGTTTTTATGAGCTATCTACAATGAAGCTCACAAAATAGGATCTAGATGCTCATAAGGACATGGTATCCATTAGGTCTAAATAATCTACAAAGCGAGGGATTTAGACAAGAAAGCCAACAAAGGCTATATATACCCCTAGTGATGCAAACCAACGTAAACATAGAAATCAACCATACAAAAGCAACTAACAATGTGCTAAATGCATTAGGAAACACATGTTTCTAGAATCTCATCAGTTTTTCACTTACAATTAACAAAGCTCAAGGACAATGATATGTCTATTTTCTGTGCATAATTTAGTATTGTTTTGGGTCACTTTTGTGCTCTTTTATTATCAAGAACTTGGGTTTTACCTTGAAATTCTCTTAGGAGGGGTAAGAGAAACTTTACGCTCTTTTACCTCTTCCAAGTGGATTTTGCGTGACAGGGGAAGAACACGGAGGCATGAAGACTGAAGGCCATTAAAGATCACATTTTTGAAGACTTTTGAAGACTTGCTTTGAAGACACACTACCACAGAGACCCCCCTCTGGCACCGGTTTTTTAACACCGATTATGAAAACCGGTGCAAATCATGTTTTAGCAATGGTTTTTTTGTGTTAGCACCGGTTGTAAAACCGGTGTTATTGTGGCACCGGTTAAAAATATTTTTGCACCGGTTATTTAAATAAAAACCTGTGTTATTTTTACACCGTTCGGGAAATCGGTGCTATAATTTGTGGAAATCATTGAGAGTTTAGCACCGGTCAAGAAACCGGTGCTAAAAACAATGATAACCGGTGTTATATTCGCACCGGTTTGAAGACCGGTGCAAAGAATCCTAGAAAACCGGTGTGATGTATGTTTTTGGCACCGGTTATAGGAACCGGTGTTATGGGATGTAGAAACCAGTGCTGAATGCATTCGTGGAAAAAGGTGGGAAAACTGGCACCGATTTTGTGTACTATTGACAAAAACCAGTGCTAAATCGAGCATTTAATGCTCCAAACCTACCCTCTTAAGTTAGTTCTGAACTTGAACATCCATTATTAGATGGTAGATTTCTTGGGAAGGTGTGCAATAACTCAAACAAATGAAGACTCATAGAAGTAAGTATTCATTAATTTTTGGGAATTTCAATCAACCAGAACCATAAATGCATGATTGAAGGTAGTTTTTTCGTATTTATTATTGGTTTTTCTATGCCTAGCTTATGTTGGTTGAGTATCGATCATGTTGTGGGAGTGTAAATTAATGAGTGTTGATGTGAACATTTTTGTGTTTCTTTAGGTAGGTTGTATATATATTTATATGTTTCCCGAGAACATGCAGTTGATCGATTCGCATACTTATACACGGACAAGTATGAAACGTTTAGTATTGTGTAGCAAAAAGATCGTGCTCATTGTTCGTATTTTTGCCCAATTAAAATAAGTGTAATGGTGTGTTTTGTCTTGTTTAGATACAACAGACCGAGAATCAGTGTTTGCGTGGAGGGAAAAAATGGTTAACTGTCCAAGTGTAGCTAGAGGGAGTGGTGAACATATTGTATTTATTGATTTGTTTCTAGATTATGCCTTTGGTCGGGAGGAAAGATGCTTGTGTCGTGAACGGTTTGACGATCGTGGGGTTGTTAGATTTCACTTGTTGAAGAACAGATTTGACGGAGGTTACATTGTATGGACATTTCATGGAGAGGTTGAGCGAGGACATGACGGTGGGTTTGACAAGGTAGATGGAGACAAATGTACAGTTGATGGTATGTTCGATGATATTGTGAGAGATTTTGAGGGGAAGCCTACAATGTTGAGTGCTTTGCTGGACGAGAAAGAGAAGCCATTGTATCCGGGATGTAAAATTAAGGATACCGTAATCTTTTTTTTTTATGGAGGTTTTCAATTTGAAAGCTACAAGTTCTTGGAGTGATGCAAGTCTGAATTCACTACTGAAGATTCTGAAGGATAAGTTCCCGGAAGGGAATGGAAGTTCGAAAAACTATTACGAGGCCAAGAAAATATTGTGTCCACTTGGTTTGGAATACAAGAAAATACACTCATGTCCAAATGATTGTGTTTTGTATGACGGTGATTCGATAGATGCAGTTGAATGTCCCGTGTGCAAAAATGCAAGATATAAGGGTGTGACGAATGATGTTAATGGGTGTTTGGCTAAGAAGAAGAAGGTCCCATTGAAGTGTATATGGTATCTTCCTATAATTCCTAGGTTGAAGAGGTTATTCGCGAATTTAGAAGATGCGAAGAACTTGCGATGGCATGGAGAGCGGGAAAGACTACATGATGTCAAGATAAGACATCCGGCGGACGGCGAACAATGGAGAAATTTTGACAAGCGATATCCTTCCTTTGCTTCGGAGGTTAGAAATCTCCACCTTTCATTGTGTACTGATGGAATGAATCCATTTGGTAATATGTCATCGGAGCATAGTTCGTGGCCCGTGATGTTGGTTATATATAATTTGCCCCCATATTTGTGCATGAAACGTAAATATGTTATGATGCCTATGTTAATCTCAGATCCTAGACAACCTGGAAATGAGGTTGATGTGTATTTGAGACCATTGATAGAAGATTTGAAGATATTGTGGGAAGATAAAAAGGGTGTTGGTATTTGATGGCCATATGAATGAGGAGTTTCAACTGCGGGCCATGCTTTTTTGCACGATCAATGATGTTTCGGCCTACGGAAATTTATCTGGGTACATTGTGAAGGGGCACAATGCATGCCCCATTTGTGAGGAGAAGACTGAATTCAAATAGCTAAGACATGGAAGAAAGACAGTGTATCTTGGCCATAGAAAATGGCTCAACGGAAACCATAAATACCGGGGTGATATGGTCAATTTTGTTGGCGGGAATGAACGAAGGAAATCCCCTACACCACTAACTGGTGTGCAGATTCACAACAAGGTTAAGAAATTACGAGTGGTGTTGGGAAAGTACAAAGGCAAGGAGAAAATAAATTGTGGTGGTCCATGGAAGAAAAGGTCAATCTTTGTTATCTACCATACTGGGAGCATCTTGAGGTTAGGTATTGCCTAGACGTGATGCATATTGAGAAAAATGTTTGTGAAAGTTTGATAGGCACCCTCTTGAATATTCCTTGGAAGATGAAAGATTGTTTGAATGCCCGGTTGGACTTGGTTGATTTGGGAATCAGAAATGACCTCGCCCTAGAAGTGAAGGGTAAGAGGACGTACTTGCCCCCTGCACCTTATACCTTGTCTAAGGAGGAGAGAATCTCAGTTTGTGATAGTTTAAAATCAGTGAAAGTCCCCATTGGTTATTCATCGAACGTGAGTTGGGTAGTTACGAAGGATTGTCGGATGGCGGGGTTGAAATCTCATGATTGTCATGTTCTGATTCAACAACTTTTACCTATTGCTATTCGTGGGGTAATGGAGGCCGACATAAGGCACTCAATCACTAGACTTTGTATATTTTTTGCCTCCATATGCCGGAAGTCTATTGACCGGGACCATCTGGATGTTCTACAAAAAGATGTTGTTATTGTGCTCTGCAAGTTGGAAATGTATTTCCCTCTATCCTTTTTTGATATAATGGTTCACTTGGTCGTCCATCTAGTGCGGGAGGTAAAGATATGCGGTCCAGTTGGCATGCGTTGGATGTATCCTTTCGAGCGTCACATGAAAGTCTTCAAGGGGTACGTGAAATGTATGAGTCGGCCGGAAGCTAGTATTGTTGAGAGGTATGTTACCGAAGAAGTGATTGAATTTTTCTCTTCCTATTTGCAGGGACACAGAAAATTTGGGGTGCCCCTGAATCAACATGTTGGGAGGAAGGGGGGCAAGCCGAGGTCGAGGGGAACGTTATTTACTCCATTGAATAGTGATCTGATGTCAGTTCATTTGTATGTGTTGAGGAATTGTATGGAGACTACTGCTTATGTGACTGAGCACCTTAATTCGATAACAGAGTGTCATCCCACGTGGCCCCCTAATAAAGTCCAGTTGGAGCACAATGGCAAGTTTGTGAATTGGTTATATGACTGATGCAATGTTGCTGATTACGACCCAAAAATTAGGGCATTTGCGAGGAAGCCTAACTGCACGGTTTTGAGGTATTCTGGATATGACATCAACGGTTTTTCTTTCGCTACTAGGGACCAAGATTTGAAGAGCACGACACAAAATAGTGGGGTATACATTAAGTCGGAGACTATGTGGCAAGCAAGTAAGAAAGACAAAAAACCAGTCGTAGGTGTGATGTCGTTCTATGGTGTTATTTATGAGATTTGGGAGGTTGACTATGGAGAATTCAAGATTCCGGTATTCAAGTACCAATGGTTTGATAACACAACTGGGGTTCGAACTGATGATCCAATGGGATTTACCCTTGTTGACCCGACTCATGTGAAATATGAAAATGATCAGTTTATTTTGGCCGAAAAAGCAAGACAAGTTTTCTGCGTAAATGACCCGTCCAATGTAGGTTGGTCTATTGTGGTACAAGGTAGGAAATTCTCTTTCCGCGATGAAATTGATTTTGAGGTTACAAGTGAAAGGTTAGAGTTCCCTTCTATTTCCCCTCTACCTAGTGAAAACGGGATTGAGGCGAGAGCCATACGGAGGAAACATAAAGATGGCATTTGGATGGATGACGATGGTTGAGAACTTCAAGACAGTCAATCCAAGAAGATGAAGTTGGTTGTAGACTAGGGGGGTCGAGCATCGATGTCGCAGTTAAATTTTATTTACTTCCTGTACTTTGTTGGGTTTTGTTGCCCCTGGCAACTATTGTACAACTATTTTCCAATTTGTTTCCATGTGGCGCAGTTCTGTCCGCTGCAGCATACTCCAGCGGTTTTGGTAAAGGCTGTTAAAAAAAGTGGACAATTATTCCTATGATAGGTTCTGTCAGCTGCAGCGCGCTGCAGCTCTATTGGTTCAGCGCGTTGCAGCAATTTTACTTAGGTAGGAACCTGATACGAATTGGTCATGCAATTCGTTTAAGACAACAGCACAAATACGTCATGTGGCCTGAAAGCTAACATTCCAAAATCCAAAGCAAAAACAGTACCAACAAAGTAGTAATGTATGTTTCGAAAGCAACAAACGTATGATCCCTACATCCAAATTAAACTAGCATCTAAAAAAACCTGATAATACGCACATGTGAGGTCACTGTGGGCAGTCATTTCCTGCGCGCCCTCTTCTCCACCATGTTGGGCCTTGGCGAATCAAAGGTAGGGATTGGACCCAATTCATTGATTCTCTCGCCACACATGGTTGTGAGGATCTTCCCAACCTGCGATGTCCAGCGCACCAAATGATCCACCTTCATTTGCAATTCTGCCAAGTCCCCATCCGAGTTTTCATTCGATGATTTACTTGTTGCCGCCCTCGATGACTCAGCAACGTTCTTCTTCTTGGAGAAGAGGGTTTATGGGGAGCTTTGGCATCATTGTGACATCATCATCTTTGTATCTGCAACCTGCTTCCACGCATATTGCAGTGATGAGTGAGGACAAGCCTATACATTTATGGCCATTGACACAATCCCACATGTATGCCATTATTGTACTCCCAACATCTAGGCTCATGTTCTTCTTTATCTTGTACAGCAGCAGCATACGGGACCAATGAACCTCGCTATTCAATTTCACGGGGAGTAGCCGGGCAGCTATGAAACTGTACCACATGTTCATGTCCTCGGTCAAGTACTGTTTCTCTATGCTGGACCATTCTTGTGGTAGATTCTGAATTACTGCGTCGCTGTCATCACAGATTGCTGTAATGATGTCTTCCCATGAAGCTTGTTCAACTGCGGTGTCAGCGGCTTCGTAAAAGCTCACGGGCTTTGGTGGGATCCTGTAGAATGTGTTCATCAAATTCGAAGACAACTCGACTAACTGACCACGGAGGAAAATAGTTGTTGAATTCTTGTACTTCATGAGCGACAGGAATTCACATGCCATGGTCTGGTTTACCTGCGACGGTTGTGCGATGAGGCCTTCCCATCCATGCTCCTTCACATAGTTCCTGAAGGGCTTTTCCAGCCTCAACCCTCTCTCATGGATGAGGCCCCTCGAGATGAAGTCCTTGTAGACAGTTGTATGCTCAGTGCAGTCCGCCTCTGAGGCTGGTATGGGCTCAGTCGATGGAACAATCTGAGTCCTGTGCTCGAAGTCCTCTCCCTCCACCAGTCTTGGCTTTTTCCTGGGGTTTTGGGTAATGTTCTTTTGCTTGGTTGCACCTTTTTTGGGGGCCATGTCTGTTACACTAAATGTGTTAACGGCAGCCAGAATGAAAAACGGTAAATAATACACAGTCACAAAGGTAAATATTACAGACTCAACTCATTCTAAATTAAGCATTCCTTCTCGTAGGCTGAATATGGAATAATGTTTACTCACACTTAATCCCAATTTTTGTTAATATTAACAGAAGCAAAATAATTGAACTAGATGGGCATTCGATAAATCCGGGGACGAATCAATGGGCCATCCAGAATCACATATCATGAACAACAATCAGGGTATGCTCAAAAGTATTCACCAATGCTGAAAACAAGTGCAGAATGAGGGCATTGATGGTATGAGGCATTATGATGAAATCAACCCGTGAGCAAGAAAAAATATCATGAACAATCAGGTGATGCAAACAATTATCATATCATATCGGAGCACGGGTTGTGCCATCCAGAATCACATATCATGAACAATCAGGTTACGCACAAAATTGTTTACCAATGCCGAAAACATGAGCACATTGAGGGCATTGACACAATGAGGCATTATCATGAAATCAAACCATGAGGAAGAAAAAATTTCTTGGTACAAACCTCAGGAAAATAGTCTCCTTACCTAATTGGGAGTACGGGTTGTTGACGATTGGTGTTTGGTGTACAGTCGACGATGGTCGGACACCTCTTGGCCGATGAAGGGACGCGGCTGGAGAAGTGGACGGTGGAAGGAGCCGGCAAGGCGGAGGGAGCAGGGTGCGGTGGAGGTGGCAGGGGATGGCGCCGTGAGAGTAGAGGACGGCAGAGAGAGCAGGGGTCAGCGGAGGAAGGGGCTTGGGAACGGCGGAGGAGGGGGCTTGGGAACGGCGTAGGATGGGGCTTGGGAACGGCGGAGGAAGGTGCTTGGGAATGGCGGAGGAATGGCGGAGGAATGGCCTTGGGAACGGCGGATGGAGGTGATGGAAGAGGAGAGGTTGTGGGCGAAATACTAATACACAAACACCTTATACTGATTGGGCTACAGTTTACATTTGTTTTGGGCTGAATGTTAGCCCAGTAGAATATTAAGTTTTAGACTCGAGAGGTTGATGGTCAAGTGCTTGCTGGCTCGAGGGCATCCAATGCTCGAGGGCGTACAGGCTCGAGGGCATCCACGCTCGAGGGCATCCAGTGCTCGCTGGCATCCAGCCTTGAGGGCATCCATGCTCGAGGGCATCCAGGCTCGAGGGCATCCAGGCAAGAGGACATCCAGTGCTCGCTGGCATCCGGGTTCGAGAGCATCCACGTTCGAGGGCATTAAGGCTCGAGGGCATCAAGGCTCGAGGGCATCCAGGCTCGAGGGCATCTAGTGCTCGCTGGCATCTAGGCTCGAGGGCATCCAGGCTCGAGGGCATCCAGGCTCGAGGGCATCCAGTGCTTGTTGGCATCCACGCTCGAGGGCATCCACGCTCGAAGGCATCCAAGCTCGAGGGCATTTGGTGCTCGGGGCATCCAGTGCTCGAGGGCATTCTGGGCTCGAGGGTATTCTGGGCTCGAGGGCATTCTAGGCTTGAGGGCATCCAGGCTCAAGGGCATCCAAAGCTCGAGGGCTCCAAGGCTTGAGTGCTCAAGGACTGCAGGGCTCCAGGCTTGAGTGCTCGATGCTGGAAACTGGGAATCCGGCATGTGAAAGCACTAATGAGACTGTGAAAAATGGTAGCCATCGCGGAAGAGCAGCAAAAATAGAGGAAAGATCAGCAGTATCAATCTTATTTAAAGGCTTACCTGTGGATTCTAATATAAGGTGTATGAATAATATCCATATAGATTAAGCCGTTATTATGTGCCGGAATGTGGGTCATATGCAAAGGAGAAACCATCGCAGAGGATGCTTCATACTTCGCCATAGCATTCGCAACTGAGTTACAATCTCTATATGTGTGCTTCAGGGTAGCATGGGACAAAAGAGTGTGAACTCGGAAAACTAGAGGGTATAGGGTCCATTTGGAAAATGAAGGATCATTAATCATATAAACTGCCTATAGCAAGTCAGATTCAATATTGAGGTTGGGATATCTGCCCAGACAGATCTGCCAGGCTATTAGAATTGCCTTAACTTCAGCTTCCAGTGGAGATATGGCTGTTATAGTCTCTGATCTAATAAGGATTGGTAAACCTTGGCGATTGCAAGCAACTAAGCCAATTGAAACAGAGGAATTAGACCAAGATGCATCCACTATAACCCTGATGAAACTGTGATCTGGATATTCCTAGTATAAGCATTCCTAGCCTTCCATAAAGCCCAGCAGATCCTAGCCTTCCATAAAGCCCAGCAGATCACAGAATGAATCAAATGACATAGCATTCTCTGCTATCCAGTAAGGTCACTACATTTCCAGAAAATGGAAAAGGTATCCACTGTATTATGTACATTCCGCTAATTGAAAGCAGCAATCTGAATCCAAATGGATTTACACAGTTGACAATTTGTAAAGAAATGTTCCATGGAGTCAGATTGATTGCACAGAGGACATTTAGAGGCCAAGCTATAACCACATTTTACGAGGATATCATCATATGGTAAGAAGGAGTTAAGCAGTTTCCAGGTGAAGATAGAAATCTTCTTAGGTAACATTAGATTCCATATGAGCTTAGTAACTGCGAAATTACTCGATTCATATTGTCATATGAACAATATAATATTGTCATATGTTATATGGTTAGATTCGTCGTAACACTAAGTTTATGAAAAGTAACCTTACATGCCTTCATTATACGTGCTTAAACCTATTGGCGGTGGAAGTCTCTCGCACACCATTTATTTTGGGACGGAGGGAGTATAAGATTTGAAAAATTTTACGATCTTTTCCAAGTCCTGGGGAATTGTTTGCATCACCTGATTGTTCATGATATTTTTTCTTGCTCACGGGTTGATTTCATCATAATGCCTCATACCATCAATGCCCTCATTCTCCACTTTTTTTCAGCATTGGTGAATACTTTTGAGCATACCCTGATTGTTGTTCATGACATGTGATTCTGGATGGCCCATTGATTTGTCCCCGGATTTATCGAATGTCCATCTAGTTCAATTCTTTTGCTTCTGTTAATATTAACAAAAATTGGGATTAAGTGTGAGTAAACATTATTCCATATTCAGCCTACGAGAAGGAATGCTTAATTTAGAATGAGTTGAGTCTGTAATATTTACCTTTGTGACTATGTATTATTTACCGTTTTCCGTTCTGACTGCCGTTAACACATTTAGTGTAACAGACATGGCCCCCAAAAACATTTTTTTACTTACATGTTGCATTTGTTAGTATCTCGGAGGGGGTAACCAAGGCGGCCGGCTGTTGACGGAAAAAGGTAACACCCATTGGTAGTTCCATCTTTCCCGGGTTTAATGAGTAGCTATATTTTGGTTGGTCTCTTTACGTGTGAGTTTGTGTTGACTTTTCTTGTTAAACTATTGTGGGTGTTTTTTCATGCTCATACATGATATGCTTGCTTGCAATGTCATAATTGTTTCCTACCCACGTGCCCCCTACACGATTTTGTTGAAGTCGGTTGGATTTTCATGAAAATCCGCAAAGGGTAGTGTTGGATTAATGTTTTGCTTGTGTTTCATTTACTGATAGAAGAGATTCAATGGCGCCGCCGAGGAAGAAATTGTTTGTCTCCGGTGGTAGACAAACTATTTCCCATGAATGTTTTACCCCTCCAAAGGATGCCAACTATGACAAAAATAGCGAGGAAGGGGCTGATGCACAGAAATATTGCTCGGGATCAGAGAAGTCGGGAGACGCAGAAGAAACTATGGTAAAAGAAGACATGAGTGGGAGCTTTGACAAGTTTGAGATTGGAGAGTATTGCAAGCGCAGAGGTACAGCCACGTGCAAGTCCGTGTTGTTGGCGAAACAAAAGAAGCCTCTTAAAATATTCTTCGATGATGACTTCGAACCCCTAGTTATGCGTAGTTGATGGTCGATGTATGTTGGCTATGCCTTCCACCGAAGAATCCGCTTCGAGACGTGGCATAATTGGAGATCAGTTCCAGACCATGTGAAGAAGAATGCATGGGAAGACATTCTTGTAAGTGTGTTCTAATCCTCCATTGTTCATGTCAACTTCGTTACATGTCGCACTAACAACATGTCTCCTTATCCTTCAGATTAGCTGGGATATACAAACGAAAATGACTTTCAATGAGATGAATAAGTTCCGCAATAAATGGACAATTTATGCAGGAGAAAAGTGGATGAATTGGAAGACTAAGGTGGCGAACAAGTACATTGTGAAAAAAAACCAGGCTCTTGCGCATGGAGAGACTATCGGTGGATGAACAAAAATGAGTGGGAGCTGTTTGTGAAACACGGGTCAACCCCTGAATTCAAGGTAATTCCTTCAATTTTTTTTCCCCTAGTCACTACCATGCCGGAAGTTTACATAGTGATGTCCAAACAGGCGGTAAGTGATGCAGCAAAATTAAGCGCCTCACGGAAGGATTACATCCATCACAGCGGGAGTGGAGGGAACCGTAGGGTTGCAGTAGAACTCGAGAAGAGGAAAAGAAACGCTACAATTGAGGCACTTCTGGTTGAAGGTCAGAGTGTGGAAGAAGCAGAGGCTTTAGTTCAAAGCATGGATTTCAAACCGAACCACTCGGAAGTGTTCCTTGCAGCAAACTGGGACAAGAAATTGTCAACCTACACCAACGACTCCGTACGAAGAGCAGCCCCCACTATTGTGAGCATAAGTCATAAATTAATATATCTCTATTGATATTCTTTGATGTTATCCCGATCAAATGGCTTATATTTGCTTTGTTTCTTAGCAAAACCTTTTGGATGAGAAGCAAAAGGGAGATTTGGTTCTACATGGAAAAGAAGATATTCTAGTTCAAGCAACGGGTAGGAAGGATCACGGGGATCGTTGGAGAGGTTGCTCCGCAACCTCTAAGGTGAACGAGGCCTTACCACATATAACTGTCACCCGTTACGCATCTAGTCGATGTGGGAGCACAAACACGAAACCATCTGAGGAAATTTCAAATTCAAACAAACAACCAACATATGTCATCGAGCTCAGGGAAACATTTGTTGCTTTACTTGAGGCCCAAACAAATTGGCTAGCTGAGCAATTGGGTAAAGCTATTCCCCCACACTTAGATGCCCGTAATTTCCTCGCTGCATCTTCCACCCCCACGAACAAGGACAACCGGGTATTCATTCCTTCAGCATCGGGATGTAGTGACCCACAAGGAACTGCAGCGGATGACAAGGTAGTCCAAACTGTGAACTGCAATCGTATTTGTTCCTTTCTTGCTATGTGATTTGTAGTATATGGATTTCCATTTCCTGATTTGGATTGATGTTGTGGGGATACAGTTCGTTGCTGATGAACGCTGGAAGCTGCCGCGCGCTGTAGCTCTCAGTCTCAGCTGGGCACTGAAAGCTGCAGCGCTCGACAGCCTTCAGCAACTACATGTACAGTTCATTACTTCTTATCATCTATCGCTTGCACTTCTGACTTTATCTGTTTTCCTACAATAGAGAATAATTATTTATTGCCCGACCCATGTATTTACCCAATCTCTAAGTTCATCTCTCAGAGAGGAAAAAAATGCTGCCTATATGTTTTGAACAATCATGGAGAGAGGGAGGTAGCTGCATTCGGTATATTCTTTCCGAAGGAAGTGGAAACTAACTTACCCATCAAGTGGGAGCGGGTAAATCTAAAAGGACCTGTGATCATACCAAAGGCACCTTTGCCGATTGAACACGGAGAATTTGAGTTCGTCATTTAGGCCATCGGGTATAACATTCCATGGCCGGGGAAGCTGATAAGTGTCATAGAGCAACAGGATGATGAGGTGTGATAATTGTATTCTTCTTCTCATCGGTGCTCATACATATCTTTCTTGCTAATACAATGACATGATATGTTATTCATATTCTTACGTAGGAGAACGAGCAGCAACCGCCTCCGTAGGAAATGGTGGTCGACGAAATTGGAAGTCCTCAAACAAACCTCACACCAGTGGCTAAGGAAGATACTCCTTTGGGAGATGTGGCCGCTTGATCGGTAAAAGGAGAGGTACATACCTTCATACTATTTCATTCCTACTGATTTTCTATCTACGCATCACTAACATTTTACCCATTAGCAACTACCAAAAGAAAAAACTACATCACCGGAGAATGGGCAACGAAATCCTCCCTCATCGATTTCTCCCAAATACATATTTGTGAGAACTCATTTTAGCCTTTACATTACCATCCACTACTGAATTACATAAAAATACTGTTCAACTCACATTATTAGATTCTTAATGTTATGATTAGGGAGCCATGGAAAACCAAGAATGCATCGCTACTGTTCATCAGATTAATGATGTTTTACGGCTATCTGCACAAATATGTGGACCAGACAAAATATTCAGCATCAATTTCAGCGCAAAGGTGTTCGGATCAGAAGAAGTCTACGCAGCCATATTCACTGACAAGATACGACTGTTCATGAACAACTTGGACGCAAATGATGAAATTGAGTGGATCAGTGTGTGCCAACTTGATATATGGGCATCGTAAGAAGTGCATGCTTTCATTATTCATAGATACAAGTATCATTATATTTGCTTCACTAACCATATTAATTTGCAAGATACCTCTGCGATGGGGTGGTACGTGGAGGCCACGTCTAGTTTATTCCTGCCTCTTCGAACTCAATGGCTTAGAAGGCAAATCACAGGGTGGAATTGACTGCGGACGAGGTTTCGGCTGTCATGTGCTGCACTGAAGCGAGGATGTACATCTTTCTATACAATCGAGAATAAGTTCCATTCGTTTTCCGAGTAGCTAGACCCGGCCACATGGAAGCGAAAGCAACCGTGTACTGTGATTTTATTTTAAGAATCTTAAGTACTTTTGTTTTTCCCTTTTTCCCATAGGGACCATTGGTTTTTGTTTGTCTTCGCACCAGAAATCGATCGAGTATATTGCATCACTCAATGACTGGGGGAATTTCCAAACGAAATAGATCATGCCTTAAAATGATTCATTTGTAAGTGGAACACATTCGTTTCTTTCCTTCAGCTTCGAAGTTTTTCAAAAATGGTTGTTCCCGTAATTGTGTTCTTGTACGTTTCGCACTCTCTTACCTCAATTATTTACAATTACTGTTACTCAGTATATTATCATATATTGTGTGAACCCCAATTTCTGAAAATAATATTCCTCATGTTGACAAAAATAGGTTTCCATCTATTGTAGGATTGCGACAAAATATCGACGGTCCAATTCCAAACAAAATAGGGCCTACCCTTCCAACTACACTTGGGATGTCATAAACATCAGTTTACGTATCATCTCATACCTTCATATTTCACGTGTCATTTTCATCTTCGTAATCGGTTCAACAAATTGTCTTTTCCATCATCAGCACAAGATACAAAGTAGTACTTGGGAGTGCGGGTACCATTGCATGTATTACATGGAAAAAATTGTCAGGCACATACATGACATTGACATTATTCCGGTATATTTTCCTATATTTCTTCTATTTATTCGTTATCCTCACATTTACATCCTTCTCTTAACATGTCATTTAATGCATTGTTTCAGCAATTCCCTGAAGATTACACTTCACTGGGAAGGGATGAACTGCGGAGTATTGCTGTGAAATGGGTTTGTATTTTTGCAAAAAATACTCTGCCAAAATGCATAGCTCAATTGAATATCATACAAGGACTTGCACAAATCTTCGGATAGTGGTTAGTATTATCTATTACAAGAAAGGTAATTGACCATCTCATCTGATACTCGTCAAATTCGACGTTGCGGGGGGTTTCAGTATCTTAGGACACTACGAAACACTTCCTGCTCTTCTTTTGCTAGTCATATATTATACTTCATCGGATTCAATCCTTTCTTCAACCTACTTTCTTGTCTATGCATCACTGTGGCTCCGAATTTGTTCAATTTGTCTTCGTCCACCATTATGTTACTACAAACAACAAATATTGGGTACCATGCCTGGAAAAAAAGGAACTGGCTGTCAGAAGATGAACGCTGCAGCACGCCGCAGCTTACAGTGACCACAATAATTACTCACGCTTTTAACACCGGTTTCTTTCGATTAGAGAACCGATGCTAATATTAAACGGTGCAAAACTAATGCTTGTAGCACCGCTTTCAAAACCGCTACTACAAAAAAGGTGCGATCATAACCAGTGCTATATTTACTTCGTTGCACCGGTTTTCAAACGGGTGCAAAATTTAACCGGTGCAACAAATAAACAACTCTAGCACCGGTTTTTTAACCAGTGCTAATATATAACCGGTGCAATAAAACTGTTTTTTATCACCGATTCCCAAACCGTTGCTAAACTATAACCGGTGCAATTTATTTTTCTGTCACCGGTTTAAAAACCGGTGCTACCTACAAACCGGTGTGAGATCTAAAGATTTAACACCGGTTCCATAACCGGTGTTAAAAAATCTGGTGCGACAAAATTTTATTTATCACCGGTGCTATAACCGGTGCTAGAATTACAAAATTTACACCGGTTTTTTCTAGCACCGGTTACAAAAAACCGGTGCTAATATGGTACATTATAGCACCGGTAACTTAAACCGGTGCAAAATATAACCGGTGATAATAAAATAAATTTAGCACCGGTTTTGTTTAAACCGGTGATAACGTAGCATCGCTTACTTAGGCACCAGTTTTTTTGCCACTAAAAAACTGGTGCTAGGAACCAAAACAACCGGTGCCAGAGGTGTCTTCGCGTGGTAGTGACATGAAGACCGGAGGCCATTGAAGACCATTTTTGAAGACATTGAAGACTTGAAAAATGAGAGGAATTGCTATGAAGATGAATGTGTACCACAAGAAGAAGAAAAGGAAATAGGATTAGATTTTGGCACCCGTCGCGAGTCACGATGGCCTCGTCGTGAGACCATCGCGAGTCGCGACCAACGGGTGGCTAGAATTTAACCTTATCCTTTTTGTACTATAAATATCACTCTCTTTTCTCTCATTCACAACCTCTTCATCTGCGTTTTTGGTACAATTTAGAACCCTATTTTCTTCCATTTTTATCTTTGAATTCTCTTGTATTATGTTTTTTTGTTTAGCATTAATTAGTATTAACTCTTGTAGCTAAATCTAGTTCTTGGGAGAAATTGACTAAGGCTTCCAAGTCCATGTCTTAAGAACAATTTGTAGCCTATTTAATACTCTTACTATTATGCATTTATGGAGCATTGAATGTGTTTGTTAATGTCATTAATGTTATTGAAAGATTGAGTATATGAAAAACTTGTCTGATATGCTTATTAGGGTTTGGGGAAATGGGTTGATTTCCCCTTTTCTTGATAGGAATCCAAGAGTATGATTTAGAGCTTTTGATTGTGTTGATGGATTGATAATTGCTAGATGAATATGATAATGTTGAACTCTTTGTCATGTTTGTTGCTTGTAGCAAATGAGAGAAGTCTATGAATATCGATCGTTCTTGACTAATCTTGTGTAAATGCATGAATTGGTTAAATGCTTAGACACAGTGTAGTGTTTATAAGTGTTGCCAAGCTTGTTGGTTCTTCGTGCTAAATGCCATCAATGGGATACTTTTAGTCGTGTTTCGACTATGGGAGTCATTTGTGAGGTTTGACAAGAGATGTCGAATTCACTCTTGCAAACTACTATCTAAGAAGGATAGAAGTTTAGTCTTCACAACAAGTAGTGAAAGTAGTAAATAGGATGCATGTACAATGATGGATAAGAGGCTTGGAAGTGGAAGTCAATTCCGCCCAATGTTCCGTTAATTGTTGTTTTCATCGTATCTTTAGTTGTATTGCTTGATTAGCATAGTTCTCTTGCTTTGCTAGTTGTTGTACTTTAATTTGATAACTTAGGATCAAACCAACCAAAACTCCCCTTGTTTACATGCTTTTATATGTATCTATGTATGTATATGCCTAGTATGTTTTCTTCTATATATGTTTAAACACTTGAAGAGATCCCTCTTCTCGTGGATGACCCCGACTTGCCATTATCTACTTAATTGTAGATAGAAGCATTAGGACTTAAAAGTATTAAGTTTGAGAGGTACGGCGACGACCTCCCAAACAAACACTAGATTGTGTAGGTTTATATTTAAATGAACCAGTGTTCCTATGGTGAACTTTACATTGCTCTTTCACAATCTAAAACTTTGGAAAATGTAAAGATTCTAATCGATACATAGAAAGCACAGTTTAAAATTGAAAATAGCACAAGATTCATGTGCCTCTAAAACCAACTAAACACAACCACCATACTTTCATAAACATTAGCTACTTCATTACCTTCTACTTTTTTTTAACCTATATATTTTCATACAATGTCATAAACCACATTTTTAATATTATGATACTCTCATGGCATACATTCGACTAACACATTTTTTAAATTTTTAGGTACACAACACAACTTTGTTTACAATGAAAAGAGAATTCATTTCCCAATCAAGAAGCATAGTTTTTTTAACCTCTGAACTGTAAATATTACTTTGTTTCATTCTAAATCATGATCAAATTTCTCAATTACATCTACTAAATATACATACTGCAATACAACATTCAAATGCAATAATTTTATAAGTAAAAAAATCCATCAACATAAAATCAATTACCCACCATCTTAATCTCCTCTCCACTCATCAAAAATCCATCCTTCAACCCATTAAATCTTCAAAGCCCTAATTTGTTTTTGAGATTTTTGTTCTTAGCTTGAATTGGTCACTTGGGAGGCAACGAATGGCTTGGACTCACTTGGAAATGTGTTCTCCCTAGTCATCCTTTTCACAATCACGGTAAATTTACATCTCCTACAAATTTCCATTGTGATTGGTGTAGAAGTTTTGGAAGAATTTGGTGCTTATTTTGGGGATGGTTTGAGATTAGAGTACTGTTACTTAGTTAATTTGAGGTGTTGGAATTTTTGTGGTGATGTGTTAATATTGTCAAGTGCTTGTGGGATTCTTGGAGCTATTTTGCTCTTGGAACTTGGTGGAATATTGTTCTTAACCACTAGGAGTACTTTTGTGAAGAATTGGTTGTGGTGGTGAATGGTATTGTGAAGCATTGCTTGTTGTGGTGAGTGATTGCTTTTAGAACCTTGTTTCTTATGGTGGTTGGTGTATTGTGGAGAACCTTATTTCTTATGGTGATTGGTGTATTGTGGTGTTAACTCATGGCCCCAAAAAAGTGACTCAAGCATGATGGTGCGAGTTCCTCCGCACCCCCTAGGCATTTCACGGGGAAGTATAGGGGGTTAAAGCCCATTACCGGTGAGTTTGTAAGAAGGTGGGATTTACTTGTTGGCCGGCCTATTCAAGAAAAACAATTTGTTGTCATGAAGCTATGTGTGTTCTTAGGCTAAATCAGCCAGTCAAAATTCTACTATCCAAGGTGGGCTGAGACGTTTCATGGCGAAACACTCTCCAACATACGAGAGGTACACACTAGAGTTCTTAGGTACCACAGAAAAACACCAAGGATGGGTGGATCAGGATGGCAAATGTGTACCATATATCACCTTCCACTTGAAGGATGTGAACCATGAAGTGAGCTATATCGAGTTGAAGATGGCTTTCGGGTGTGACTATGAGTACACTAGATGGTATGAAACCACTCATGATTATAATGATGCCAAATTTTGGCATATCATATGAAGAGGGCCCTGACGGGCAAAGATAGGAGATCCTTAATTTTACACCCTGCCTTGCGTTACACTCACCGTCTATTGGCCTCAACATTCTTTTACCATGGTGAACTAAGACATGCCCCCTTTGGACAATAACAGGAGCTGGCGCAGGCCACCCAGATTTGGTAGATGTTTGGGTAACAAGATGTTATGCAAAAACCACCAAATTAGATCGAAGAAGTGAACCCTCCATGGGTGGTATGGTTACCATGTTAGCCAAGAATTTGAACATCCTAGCACCGGAGGATCTTCCAAGACTAGGCCTACTGGACTCTTACTTTCTCTCATGCAAGAGGCTATCTGAATCAAACATGCTTGCAATCACTGATAATTTTGAATATATTTGGTTATGTGGGATAAAAGTGAAGTTCATGGATCTTGATAACCCGAAGAGGACAAACCTTGAGGAGGACACCCCAGTGGAAGCATTGTGCATCAAACCGGACTTGGCATACAAGACTGCTTTTGAGATGGAATTGAACCGCAATTCTGCAGCCACTCTACATGTAATTGGTATTCATACCAACACACCTTCACCTCAAAACTCCTTTCAAGATTTGCTTCATGGGGTGTGTGGCCTTCGAGAGGACCAAAATTCCTTCTATCGAGCCCAAGTGGAGTATAATATTCGTGCCAACCGGCACAAAATCGCCATGGTGGATGACATTGAAAATGTTCAAATGCGGATCCACTACTTGACAGGTGGTGAATCCACGGTAGTCCCTAGCAATGAAGAAACTCGGAAGAGATGCTATGAGGAGGAAGATGCTTGGGAGGTCCAGTACTGGCAACAGTTTTTGGGGGAGTCATCGCATCAATAGTTGTAAGTTTTTTTTCCTTTGTCCTTATAATTGAAACTTATTGCCTTAGGTGTTTTACATTGAGGGCAATGTATGATTTTAAGTGTGGGGAGGGGGTTTAATGATTTACATGTGCATAATTAGCTACTTTTGAATGGAAAAACACCAAAAAAATAGAAAATGAAAAAAAAAATTAATCCTGCTAAGTTGAAAACCCGAGAGGGCATCTTAGACAACATTGGGGGCCCGGATAGGTAGAAAACCCAAAAGGGCAACTTAGGTAAAAATGAGAGGCTAAATGTGCAGAAAAAGGTGAGATATGAGCTAAAGAAACATGATGTGTGACTAGGATGAAAATCCGAAAGGGTTCCTAAGCAAAATGAGAGAAAGTGAGAAAAAGGAAAAATGTTATGTGTTCACTCATTTTCCGGCATTGGAGTCATAAGTTTACGGTGGCCATATGGATGTATCGGGTTGCTTGACATCTTGAGACCTCTTGGGATTGGGAAATTTAGAGGGGAAATGAAGTAGGTTATGAAATTCATGATTGTTGTTATACTTCGTTTTAAGGATGATACATTGGTATAAAGTGAAGTATGTGTTTGAACTTCATGTATGCTTTTAGTTTCACCTTGTACCATTGATTTTGGGATTGTCAATTCGGGATTTGGAGATTTTTAGGGATATCAATGAATTGATATGTTGATATGGTTTGGGTAGATTTAGGGATAGGGGTTGTGGGAAAGTTCTCATTTGATTTTAGCGTTAGGATGTGTGCTATTCAGAGTTTTGTGAGGTATTAACTTGGGGGAATAGTAGTTAGGATGTGGATACGTTAATTCCTTCGTGCACTTGGATCTTTTCTTACTCGAGGGCGAGTAAGGTTTAAGTGCGGGGAGGTTTGATGTGTCCATTTTATGTACATATTTTAGTGCTTTTTGGGATCACTTTTGTGCTCTTTTGTTATCAAGATCTTGTGTTTTACCTTGAAATTCTCTTAGGAGAAGTAAGAGCGACTTTATGCTCTTTCACCTTTTTCTAAGTGTATTTTTTGTGACAAAGGAAGAACATCGAGACTTGAAGATCGGAGACCATTAAATATCACCTTTTGAAGACTTTGAAGATTTGAAGACTAGCTTTGAGGATTGAAGACAAAAAAAGAATCGAGGATTTGAAGGCAAGGCGGCACAAGGGTGAAAATAGTCATTCCCCCCCAGGCAAGGCCATTCCCACCCGGACGAGGCCATTCCCGCTCGGGCAAGTCCAATCCCACCCGGGTGGGAGCCTGCTACACTTTGGCTTTTTGCTTTTCCTTTCCTCTCTCTTGTACTATAAAGAATTTTTGGCCACCCATTTCATACCTTATCCTTCTTGGCTGAAATTCCTCTTCTCCCAACCCTAGGCTCTTCATTTTTTCCATCTTTTCTCCCTTCATTTCTCTATGCATTTGTTTATGGATGTTAGTATGATTTGTATTAGCTAAATCAAGTTCTTGGGAGCAATTGACTAAGGCTTCCAAGCCCATGTCTTAAGAATGATTTGTAGCCTATTTGATACTCTTACTATTATGCCTTTATGGAGAATTGAATGAGTTTGTTAATGTCATTAATGTTATTGAAAGCTTGAGTATATGAAGTACTTGTATGATATGCTTGTTAGGGTTTGGGGAAATGGGTTGAGTTCCCCTCTTCTTGATAGGAATCCAAGAGTATGATTTAGAGCTTTTGATTGTGTTGATGGATTGATAATTGCTAGATGAATATGATAATGTTGAACTATTTGTCATGTTTATTGCTTGTAGAAAATAAGAGAAGTCTATGAATGTCGATCGTTCTTGACTAATCTTGTGTAAATGCATGAATTGGTTAAATGCTTAGACACGGTGTAGTGTTAAACGCCATCAATGGAATACTTTTAGTCATGTTTTGACAACGAGTGTCATTGGTGAGGTTTGACAAGAGATGTCGAATTCACTCTTGAAAACTACTATCTAAGAAGGGTAGAAGTTTAGTCTTCACAACAAGTAGTGAAAGTAGTAAGTAGGTTGCATGTTTAATGATGGATAAGAGGTTTGGAAGTGGAAGTCAAATGCGCCCAAGGTTCCGTTAATTGTTGAAAAGAACCCTCTTCTCGTAGACGACCCTGACTTGCCATTATCTACTTAATTGTAGAAAGGAAGCATTTGGGCTTAAAAGTATTAACTTTGAGAGGTACGACGACGGACTCCCACATCCCAAAACAAAGAAAATATCCCAACATCCAAGTCTAAGCAAACATCCCAAGCAACGTAGTAAAAGCAATAAATACCCCTCCCCACACTTAAAATGCTACATTTCCCTAATGTTGACAAAAAGGCAAAAACATACACAATAAAGTATGACGAGGGTAGAAACCATATGCTCACAATTAGGAATGGGATGGCCCGGCACCATCGTTGGAGCCCCTGCCATAAGTTTACTGATATTGTGCCAACCAATCTGCGTTCCTCTTATGCTGTACTCTCCTCCTTGCTGCTCTAGAATCAGGATCCGGGTCACCACCTCTCTACAACTGCAACTATGAAATCCTGGAGGAAAGATAGTCAATCTCCTCATCCATCTCCATGAGGTTCTAGGAGACGAACAGGTTGTGCTCATGAATCCCTCAAATCCTCCTTTAGCGAGGAGGAAGCAAACCGACTCTAGCAGCCTGAGAGTATCAAGTGTTTTCTAGTCAATGAAGCTCGTCTCCAACAGCTTCTGGGTAACTAGGACATCCCACCTATCCGCGTAGGACTCGGTGATCCTAGTCAAACACATGTACCGGTCAGAAGGAGGAGGTACATGGTTCAGCTCCGGAGTCGGTGGCGGAGGTGGAGGTAGAGAGGTGACGTGTGTAACTCGGGGAGGACCCTAGGTCTCTTGGTAGGGGCCATGTCTATCAACCACAGCAAACATATCAAATGCACAAGAGTATACATATATTAGATATTTCATAATCACAATCAATCTTAAACTAGATTAGTTTACATCACAACTTTCAAGATGAAACAATCAAGTCCAAGCTAACTAGTTCAAGTGTTAAC
The DNA here is from genome assembly GCA_037428765.1 of Rubia yunnanensis. NCBI lineage: Eukaryota > Viridiplantae > Streptophyta > Magnoliopsida > Gentianales > Rubiaceae > Rubia > Rubia yunnanensis. The sequence goes on from CM075063.1 coordinate 68,684,835, forward strand.
CATAATTGCATATACAATCCATGTCACTTTTAACATGCCAACACTGAGATAATGAAAAGGATAACATTCACTTACTATTGCTTGAGCACATGTTATAGCCAAAACAGAATTCTTTGCCAAACATTCTCATCAATATGCCTTCACTATGTTTTTCGCTAAACTATGTCAATATAAGAAACTTATATCAATCATGCATCAACATTATGCCATAATCAAAATCTCAATCACTTCAATCCCATAAACACAAGATTGCAAAAGGGTCCAACAATCCACCATATAGCATAAGCTATTACTAAACAATTCCAACAATCCTAACTTTGAGACTTAAACATATGTAGACAACCTATGCATTCACTTATGTTTTTTACCAACAAATAAAAATATAAGAATAATAATCCCATAGTCCAAATCACAATCAAGTTAAATCCATAACCACATTATTAACAAGTCAATAACAAATCCATACAGCCTCAAAAATAATCACAATTTCATCACATACCCAATATAACGAATTAACAACATATTTTCAAATTAAAAACAAGGGAGTGAAGAAATGTACGAATAGAGTGAATAGGAGGATGGATGAAACAAGCCCACAACCAAATTAGCCAAGTTTTCCCGGAATTGCAAAACCCCCAAATTCTAGGGTTCGAGTGTTCTTGAGAAAATTTGGTTGAATTCTTGGCTAAATGTGGATGAATGTGGTGTAGAGATGGATTGGGGAGTGTTTAGGAGGATTTTTTTGACCAAAATGGTGGAGAGGGGTGGCCGGAAGTGAGTGGTGGTGAAGAGGAGAGGAACGGATGGAAAGATAGAAGTGTGCAGAAAATTTTATTTTGCCCTTGCTTTAGAAAGCTTCTGCACGCTCATCGCGAGTCACAATGTACTAGTCACAACTCGCGATGGAGTAGGTCAACCGTTAGTCAAGTCAGCATATGGTCGCGAGTCGTGATGGCACTGTCTTGACTCGCGATATCTTAACCCTGAGAGGCCATATTTCGAAAATTCTTCCTGATTTGGTCGCGTGTCATGACTAAATTATTGTGGCTCATGATGGCCTATTGTGAATCGCTATAAAACCATCGCAAGTCGCGATATCTAGAACCTGGGAACCAGAATTTTTACACTTCCTCACTGATTTGGTTGCGTGTTGCAACCAAACTAACCCGGTTTGCGATGGCCCATCGCAACTCGCGATTGGAAAGTCACTCGTGACACCTTGAGCTCGAGAGTGCAGGTTTTTTGAGAAATCCTTGATCTCATCACGAGTCGCGATGTAGTAGTCGTGACTTCCGATGGCCACACATGCCTAGTGCTTAGAAATATTTTCAATGTTACCAAATGTCCAAGATTTTCCTTCCTTTCTCAATACTTTCCTTCCTGCACAAGTCTAGCTCCAAGCTCTTCAAATCACTACAAAATCATGAAAAGACCCACCCGTGAAATGAACAAAGCAAAAATAATGAAATTGACGACAAAAACTCAACATTAAACAACATCGATGGAAAGTCACGAATGACGATCAGGATGATCAAAACCAAGTTTATTTAATGTCTTCGGCATAACTCACTCCCCTTCTTGGAGCCTACTCACAAACTAGATCAAGAAGAACAACATCATCTCCCTTTTCTGGCACGAAACTATTGTGGTAAGGTTTCAACCGTTGTCCATTTACCTTAAAGGTATTGGACTTAGGTTAATCTAAGATTTCCACTACACCATGTGGGAACACCTTTACCACCTCAAAAGGACCAATCCACCGTGACCTCAACTTACAGGGAAATCGGCGAAGGCGGGGCTGAAATAGGAGAACATTTTGACCCACATCAAATTCCTTCCTAGTGATCATCTTGTCCCGCCACAACTCTTCTCTTTATAGATCTCGGCATTCTCATAGGACTCCCTTAGAATCACATCTAATTCTTGGAATTGGAGTTTCCTATGCAAACCGGCATCATCTATATCAAGGTTGAATTCTTTGATTGCCCAAAAAGACTTGTGCTCTATTTCCAACGGTAGGTAACATAGCTTACCAAAGATCAACCGATATGGTGACATACTAATCAGTTTCTGGTAAGCCATCCTATATGCTCACAACACATCTTTAAACTGGGAACTTCAATACTTTCGATTATGATTAACCGTTGTTTTAAGGATGGACTTAATTTCCCTATTGGAAACTTTGGCAAAGCCATTGGTTTGTGGGTGATAGGAGGTGGATGTCTTGTGAGTAAATCCATGCCTCTATGGTTCGGTTGCAAAACTGGATGCCACGATCACTCATCAAGGCTCGGGGGACCCAAACCTAGAAAAGATGTTATCTTTTAAGAAATCTGCAACCACTTTAGAATCATCAGTTATAGTGAGTTTTACTTCAACCCACTTCGACACATAATTAATAGCAAGAAGAATATATGTAAAGGCACAAGAATTAGGAAAATGTCCCATAAAGTCAATGGCCCAAACATAAAAAATTTCACAATACAAAATAGGTCTTTGAGGCATTTCATTCCTAGAGGGGATATTTCCTACTCTTTGGAATTCATCACAAGATTTGCAAAAGGTTTATGCATGCTTATTCAATGTAGGACAATAAAAACCACTTTCTAAAACTTTCCTACCGGTTCTTTTTGCTCCAAAATGACCGCCACGTGCATAAGAATGACAAAATTCAAGAATTGAATGCACTTCATTATCGGGGATACAACTCCTAACAACTTGATCGGCACAATGTCTCTACAAAAAGGGATACTCCCACACATAATATTTAGCATCGCTTCTTAACTCATCTCTTTGAGCCTTAGAAAAATGAGGAGGGAATTTACTGGAGACAAGATAGTTCACAATGTCGGCATACCCTGATTGGAGGTCCCTGATAACGAACAATTTTTCATTGGGGAACTCCTCCCGTTATTGCTCCTTCATTGAGGAATTTACCTTAACATCTTGGCGTGGAAGCAACTGGCTCAAATGATCAGCCATAAGGTTCTCTGTGTCTTTCTTGTCTCGCACCTCTAACTCAAATTCACTAAAAAGAAGGATCCATCTAATCAATCTTGGCTTGGCATCTTTTTGCATCATCACATGACGAAGCGCTGCATGGTCAGTGTACACAATAACTTTTGTACCAAGAAAAAAAATTGAAATTTTTCCAAAGAAAATATCACCGCTAGTAATTCCTTTTTTGTGGTGGAGTAGTTTCTTTGGGCCACACATGGATGCATAGTAGATGGTGTGAGGTGCTCTCCCCACCCTTTGACCAAGCACCGCTCCAACGGTGTGATCACTAGCATCACATATAATCTCAAAAGGCAAAGACCAGTCTGGGGATTGTATGATAGGGGCAAAGACTAACCTTTCGTTCAATGTGTCGAAGGCCCCTTTAAAACCCTCATCCATCACAAATTTCACCTCCTTTTTCAACAAATTGCACAAAGGGGATGCTATCTTTGAAAAGTCCTTGATGAACCAAAAGTAAAATCCTACATGACCAAGAAAATAGCGTACTTCGCACACATTACTAGGATAAGGAAAAGTTTGAATCGTGTCTATCTTTTCCTTGTCTACCTCAATACCCTTAGAGGAGACAACTTGGCCGGAGACAATGCCTTGCACTACCATACACTGACACTTCTCAGAATATAACACAAGATTAGTATCAATGCAACGTTTAAGAACTTGTGCCAAAATTTCTAAACAGTTGTTAAAAGAAATACCATGAATGGTGAAATCATCCATGAATACCTTAGCAAATTTTTCAATAAATTTTAAGAAAATGTATACCATACACCTTTGGAAAGTAGTGGGGGCGTTACATATCCCAAAAGGCATACGACGGTAAGCAAACATACCAAAGGGGCACGTGAAGGTTGCCTTTTGGTCACTTGAAAGTATTCGAGTACCCAACCAAAAAACAATCGAACTGGTGACTTTCTAGATTCTCGAGCATTTGGTCAATGAATGATAGCGGAAAGTGATCTTTCTAGGTTTCCACATTTAGCCGTTGGTGGTCAATGCAAACATGCCACCCGTTTTGGACTGGGGTGGGCACCATTTCACCTTTCTCATTCTTGACTACCATCACCCCACTCTTCTTGGGCACCACTTGAGTTGGACTCACCCACTTACTATCCGAGATTGGATAGATCATACCCTTCAGAGAAATTTGAGGATTTTTGCCTTCGCCACCTCTATCATAGGTGGGTTCAATCGGTGATAGGGTTTCCGCACAGGCCTTGCATCTTCCTCCAACAAAATTTGATGCATGCAGGTGGATGGACTTATGCCCTTGATGTCGGCAATAGTCCATCATATTCCTTCCTTATTCTCCCACAACACCACCATTAATTTCTCCTCTTGCTCTTGGGTGAGCTTGCTTGAAATGATAACCGGGAGTGTCTCCCCTTCCCCAAGAAATGCATAATTGAGGTCACTTAGCTCAACCACTGGGGCTTTCACAAGTGATAGAAGGAGTTCCAGCTTCTCGGGTTCCTCTAAGGGTAGAGGAGGGGGGTTTGAGAGGGTTGGTATCATCTCTTCAAGCAAGTTCAAGTCCTTAAAGATTTCCTTCTAGTTAGTGCTCATAGAATATACATTGTATGCATCATTACTATCACATTTCAAAGCAACTAACAAAGAATCATCACCACTCAGTTCAAAAACATCTTGCACAACATGTTCAACGAAATCTAAGGCATGGTAAGCATATTCTTCAGTAGGATACGTTATGGAGTCATTTATGTTAAACTCTATTTTTATCTCATCAAACTCCATGGTGAGGGTACCATTATGCACATCAATCATCGTCCTTGAATTTTTCAAAAATGGCCTCCCTAATAAAATTGGGGTGGCATGTTTATCATGCTCCAAGTCAAGGACGTAAAAATCCCCCAAGGAATCCACCTTAACCAACACATCCTTGACAATACCCTTAGGGTAAGCACTAGAATGATAAGCTAATTGGATTAACACCCCGGTTTTGTGCAAAGTACCTAAGTTGAGGCTTTCATACAAAGAGTAAGGAATAAGATTTATTGATGCATCTAAATCAAGCATGGCTTTTTCAAAATATGTATTTCCTATTATGCAAGAGATTGTGAATATGTCGGGATCACTACACTTAGGGGGTAACTATCTTTGACACAAGGCGGAAACATGCTCACTTTTCCCATTTTTCAACTTATTCTTAGCTCTTTTCTTTCAAATCAACACATAATTCCTTCAGAAATTTGGCATATCTAGGAATTTGTTTGATAGCATTTAAAAGTGTAATATTTACCTCACATCTACGAAAGACTTTGTAAATGTCTTTGTTGCCCTCGTTCCCCATTTTATCTTTGAAAGCTTCTGGAAATGGTGGTTCCGACACATATGGAGAGAGTTCCACTTCTTTTTCCTTCTTGTGAGAAGGGAATGAAGGTTCGGGAATGGAGTTTGATTTTTCAACAATGACCTCATCTTTCTTGCTTTCTCATTGGTCAATTTCTCGACCTCTTCTTCCACCTCTTTTTCAAAAACCTCAACTCTTCTAGGCTCATATTCACCAATTTCACCACCTAGGGGGAGTGCCAGTCTCTTTACCACTTCTCAAAGCGATAGCACTAGCATTTTGGCGAGGATTCAATCTAGGTGGGAATGAAGTTTGCCCTTCACCCGCACCTCAATCCGATTCACGGCTTGTGCTATTTGCCTCACTTTAGTTTCCATGTTTTTTATGCTTCATCTTGGCTTCATCTTGAAAAATTGTCTTTTTTTGCACACAAACTCAACCTATGAATGGCTTGCATCACCTCATCTTCTGCTAAGCCTGAACTCTCCTCTTGGTTTTGGGGCTTGTCTTGAAACCTTTGGTACCGTTATTGAGGTGGCATATATTGTTGTTAAGGAGGGCGATACATTTGAGAATTTTGGCTTCCTTGAGGGTTCCCATACCAAAAATTTGGGAGATCACGATTACCCGAATTATAAGGCCAGTTTTGGTAGCCTTGATTTCCTTGATAACCTTGATACCCTTGGTTACCTTGATATCCCTGGTTGCCTTGGTTGCCTTGGTAGCCTTGGTAGCCTTGCCCACCTTGATACCCCATGGCACTCACATACTCAACATAATCATCTTGAAAAGTAGGGCAAGCATCCATAGGATGTGGCAATGAGAAAATTTCACACAATTTTACATGTGGCACATTCCTGGACCTAGGCATTAAAGATTTCACCATAGAAGTAAGGGGCGAGACTTGGTCCTTGAGATTTCCACTAGTGAAGGTATCACTTTTGGACATTGGATTTCTTCTTCTCAAATTAGCCCTCGAACTAAAGCTTCTTGACTCATTGGCCAACTCCTCATGTAAAGCCATAGCCTCCATTGAAGTCTTGTTCCCAAAGGTACCACCACAAGAATGCCTCACTAGTCTTTAGTCCTCATCAAGAAGACCATTGTAAAAATAATAGACCAAGTCTCCCTCCGAATAGTCATGATAAGGGCACATTGAGAGAAGTTTCTTGAACCTCTCCCAATAGTTGGAAAATGACTCTTCAAGCCATTGGAGGATGTTGCTAATGTCCTTCTTCAAAGCGGCGGACCTTGAGGCCGGGAAATACTTGGCAAGAAATTTCGTCTTCATGTCAAGCCTACTTTTGATGCTCTTGGGTGGTAGGTAGTGGAGCCAATCCCTTGCACCATCCCTCAATGTGAATGGGAATGCCTTCAATTTGTAGAAGCCTTCATCTACTCTGTAGGGAACTATACCACCACATAAAAAGTGGAACTCGGTGATATGTTTGTCACCATTTTCCCCTTGCCTGCCAAGGAAGATAGGTAGCAAGTTTATAAACCCGGTCTTGAGCTTGAAATGCCCGTTTAGTCCAACCAAAGGATACTCTATGCACATTGGTTATTGATCAAAGTTGGGGGCCATAACATCCCTCAATAAGGCTTGCCTCAAATGAATAGCTCCTCCAAGAGGAGGATCCCTCCCTTGAAGAGGGGGATGTTGATGTCCTCCGCCCGAATGCTCATCTTCACGCTTGTGTTGATGCTTCACAGAAGTATAATTATCCTTAAAATGGTCACTGGGAGGGGTGTTATTCACACTTTCCAAAGAACGCCTCCTAGCCCATCTCGAATTCAACTCTAACTCAGGGTCGTAGTGTAAGGGCTCTTGTGAAAAGGATCGTGTATGAACCATACACCAAGAACTCAAACAATGCATCTCAAAGCCAAGAAAAAATGGCAAGTCAACTAAGAAAACAAAATAAAAGAAAACTAACAAATATTTACAACTAGCACATAATCACACGTAACATGCCCAAACACTTAGAAGTAAATACTCTTCCCCGGCACCGGCACCAAAATTTGAGAGGTCATCTCCGTACCTCTCAAATTTAAAATTATAAGCCCTAATGCTTCCTATCTACAATTAAGTATATAATAGCAAGTTGGGGTTGTCCACTAAGAAGAGGGATATTTTCAAGTGTTTAAACATATAGAGTGGAAAACATAGTAGATATAGGCATATATATATATATATGTAAAAGCATGTAAATGGGGGTTAGTTATTTTTGGTCCTAAATTATGAATTGAAAGACAAACAACTACCAATGCAAGATAACAATGCTAATCATGAAACAACAACAAAAAATATGATTAAATTAACAAGTAACGGAGCCTTGGGCCAACTGACTTCCACTTCCAAGCCTTTTATCCATCATTGAACATGCAACCTATTTACTACTTTTACTACTGGTTGTGAAGACTAAATTTTTGACATCGCCAAAAAAATTGAGCAGGGGAGCCAACAAATTGCAAGGGATGTTGAATTCATGGCGTTGAAGAACCGAAACCTGAAGAATTTGAACAACTCGAACCACTGGCTATGGGCTCTAGCCTATCAACGAATTGCAAGGGATTGTTGGGATAATGGTGGTGCCAAGGATGTTAGGAAAACTAGGGTTTATGAATAGGGAAATAAGGGTAATATAGACTTTTCAAATGTTATGAAATTTAAATTTTTTAAAATAAGGGTATAATAGTCAATTCACATAATTCTAACCAAATTGAGGCCTCCAGAGTTAGATTATCCCTTTCAAGAAAAACATAGGGTTATATGAGCACGTAACTCTAACTTTTATTTCTTAATTCAGAATAACAAGTGAAAGGGGTTTTGGAGTGGCTAAATCCTAAATGTGTAAATGACTCGGTGCTAAATTACTTCTAAAGGCCACCAGACATTAACACTTTTATGTCACTTTTATTAAAATATATTTTACCAATTGTATATTTAATAAAAGAAGAAGTCTTAGGAAAAATGACCTATTATTACACCCTTATTTTTCCACGGTTAACTGGGCCATATTTTATTGAGCAATGGTCTGAACAAGGGTGTAAACAGGCCTACTTTGTGGGAGCTGGTCGGTTGAGCCTTGGTCTAGGACCAAGTGTTTTGAGGCAAAGCTTAGATGGTGGCTTTGGCCGTTCGGTTGGGAGATTAAGGCAAAGGATGGAAACGGCTGAAAACACTGTGAGATACCTACGGTTAAGGTGAAGGATAACCTTGGGAAAGCGGGTTAGCCCAAGATAGTTTTGTGGCAAGGTTTTGGGTTCCATGTCTCAAGAGGTATAACGGTTCGAGGATGGAGCGATGGTTACTTGTGCGGGTTGCAAACCGCACGGCCCAAGAGATGCATCACTTCGGTTAACCTTGAAGAGGTATGACAGTTAGATAAGGAAACAAGGAAAAACATGACAATTACTTGTAACCGTTGGTTAGTTACTAGGTTGTTTCTGAATGGTTGTTTCCCTTTGGGCGGTTAAGGATGTTAACCGCCAAGTGTATCTTTGCCTATAAATACTCCCGGTTAGAGCAAAGACCTCAATATGTTCTGGTGGTGTGTTTTGCCAATCGAAGAACTTTCCTTTAATCAATAAAGATAAGGGTTGGAGCCGGGCTCCGTAAATTTGAGTGCTCTTTGTTATCTTACAACGTGTGAAACCTTGTTCCCTCATAGATCGTTGGTTAAAATCAGAACAAGAGTTTAGGCCGATTAAGGGTCTAACAAGTTGGTATCAAAGGCAGGTTCGATTGCTAACGACAAGCAACAAACTCTATGACGACTAGTAGCGAGAAGATAAATCCTTTGCAACATGATGCCTTGAAAGCCACTTTGCTAAAGTTGCAAGACACCCTTGAGAAGATGGATGCAAATTATGCAATCCTAGAGAAGAAAATTTCTGAGTTGCCTAGTTCCTTCTCGAAGGTGATGTCAACAAAACTTGAATCTCTTTGCTAAGACGTGGAGACTCTAAAACTCCATGTCAAAGGCAAGAGTGCCAAGGAGGAAGATGATGATGAGGACATTGATGAAAATGATCCACTTTGGACTGATCTAGCAACTAAAGTTAAACTTCTGAAACAAGCCATTGCAAATGGCCCGGTCGCTGGTCCCGGTCCTAGGAGGGCCAACGTGTTGAAGATGCCCAAACCTAAGAGTTTCAATAGAGCAATGAGTTCTAAGGAAGTTGAGAACTTCCTCTGGGATATTGAAAATTACTTCAGGACCGCCAAGATATTGACGGGTCAGCAACTAAACGTGGCAAGCCTGTACCTTTCAAGGGATGCAAAACTTTGGTGGCGAACCCAGAGTGTGGATAGCATGGCTACTCCAATAATGATGCGAGCTGTCCTAAAGAAATCATTGAAGGCCCAGTTCATGCCAACTAATGCAACATAGGTTGCTAGGGAGGCATTGAACAAGTTAAAGCAAACAAGATCAGTATAGGAATATGTGATGGCATTCACGTTGTTCATGTTGGACGTGACAGTATGTCTGAGTCACATAAGTTGTTTACTTTTGTAAATGGTTTGAAAAATTGGGTAAATTTGGAATTTCATAGATATGGGGTGCAAAAATTGGCCCAAGTTGTTGCTGCCACTGGAAAACTAGTGGACTTTAAAGACTCGTCCACTAGTTCCTGCGACAAGGATGGGAAAGACGACAAGAAAAAGGAATGGAAATCAACAAAGGCTGAATCTAAGAAGAACCATGGGAAGGATGGTTCCAAGGAGGAAAAGAAGAAAACATGTGGCTGTTACAAGTGTGGTGGTCCACACTTTGCCCGTGATTGCCCACAAAAGAAAGGCAGAGTGAACGAAGCAAAGGTTACGGAACCAAGCGAGGCCAAGGAAATCCAGATGCTGATGAATCCCATCCAACTTCTAAATACTATCAGTATGGTCGGTCCCTCGGTCCCTTTAAATTCATTGATGTTTGTTTTAGGCGATTAATGGTTATCCTATAATTACTATGCTTGATTCTGGTGCTACATATACTTTCATTTCTGCAAAGTTAGCCCAGGATTTGAAGTTGAATCTAACGCCTTACAGTTGTAATATTTAAAACAATGAATGCACAACCCGAGAAAGTGTTAGGAAACGTTGATGTTGATTTCTGTTTAGATGTTTGGTCGGGTGTAATCAGCATTATTGTGTTAATATGCTTAGATAACTTTGAGATTATTTTAGGAAAAGATTTTATGTGTATTCATAAGGCCTACCCGATCCCACATTTGAGTGGATTCATGATTATTGATGAAAGGTTTCCGACCCTTGCTCATTGTTACTCGAAGGAGAAGATTCAAGTGAGAAGGAAAAGAAAGTCTAAAGGGACACTGTCGGAAATTCAGTTGAAGGAGGGCTTGGAGAAAGGTGAACACACATTTCTTTTGGTGCTGGTTGAAATCAAACCAGATGTTGTCCAAGGTGTCCCCCCGGATGTTGCAGATTTACTTGATGATTATGCTGATCTAATGCCGGCCGAGTTGCCCAAGAAGTTATCGCCCCGGTGAGCCACTGATCACAGGATAGAACTGATTTCGGGAGCCAAACCCCAACAAAAGCCCTCACCGCATGTCTCCAGCGGAATTGGTAGAACTCCAGAAACAGTTGGACGAAATACTGGAGGGTGGATTGCTGCAGCTATCAAAGGCCCCATATGGTGCGCCAGCCTTATTACAGAAAAGGCACACATTTCTGTGTTGACTACCATGCTTTGAACAAGTTTTTGGTGAAGAATAAATATCCAGTTCCCAACACTTATGATTTGTTTGATAGGTTGGTTAAGAGTTGTTTCTATACTAAGATAAACCTAAGGGCCGGGTACTAGCATGTTAGAATAGCTGAGGGAGATGAAGAAAAAACCATTAGTTACTAGTTATGGGTCATATGAATTTCTAGTGATGCCATTTGGGCTTACAAATGTACCAGCGACCTTTTGTAACTTGATGAATGGTGTTCTTCATGAGTATCTAGATAAGTTCGCTGTGGTGTACTAGGATAATATTGTCATTTACTCTGAGTCACTTGAAGAACACGCTGAACACTTGAGGAAGGTGTTTAACAAACTAAGGGAAAACAAACTTTATGTCAAGAAGGAAAATTGTGAGTTTTACACTCAAGAAATCAATTTCCTTGGGCATGTCCTAGGTGGCAGAAAAATCAGGATGTATGAGAAGAATCTGGCGGCCGTGATGGAATGGACGGCCCCAACAAAAGTCCTAGAATTGAGATCATTTTTGAGCCTGGCAAATTATTATTGCCGGTTTATCAAGGGCTACTCAAAGCTGGCAAGCCCTTTGACAGATTTGTTGAAGAAGGATGCTCCTTGGGTTTGGAGTGATGCGTGCAAGGTAGCATTTAATGCTTTGAAGGTTGCGGTTGCAACTGAACATGTTTTACAATTGCCAAATTTCAGTAAGCCATTTGAAGTGCACACATATGCGTCTGATTGTGCAATTGGCGGTGTGATGCATGTCGTGACCTTCAACCCAAGCCCAATCTTGATCTGGCTCAACGAAGCCTATGACCTGCAAAAGGAAAATAGATCCCAGAGAACCCGAGGGGAGATTCTCCGACGATCTAATTAGCAAATGGAATGGAGGAAAAGTGGGAAATAGAGTGTTACTTAAAATAGAAAACATACCTTCTTATTTATACTATTACTAAACCTCAATATCCCTGGTCTATGACCTAACTTCCTTTGTCTTCTAGTGAGCGGTCCAATAACAAGCCCACTTATGAGTGACTAGGGTTTTGGGCCTCTTTCTGGGTGATGGGAGTATTAGCTCATATATTTCTTAATTCTACCATGTTATTATGGTGTATTGGTGTAGGAAGGGCACCTAGTTGCTCATGAAAGCAAGAAGTTGAAGGATCACGAGGCAATGTACAACACCTATGAAAACGAGATGACGACAGTAGTGCATTGGTTGGAGATTTAGAAGGACTACTTGCTGGGCACTTTGTTCATTGTAATAATGAACAATCTGGCAAATACATACTTCAAAGTGAAGAAGAAGTTGACCCCAAAATAGGTTAGATGGCAGGAGTTCTTGGCCGATTTTGATTTCAATTGGATTCATAAACCAGGGAAAGAGAATCAGGTTGTTGATTCCTTGAGACAGAAGCATGTGGGGGAGTATGTTGCTGCCATTTCCATAGTTGTGACAGATTTCATGGATAAAATCTGGGATGAGTCTAAGCAAGACCCGGTTTACTTAAAGTTGAAAATTTATGTTGAGAAGGGCACAGTTTGATACTATTGGCTGGAAGATGATACTCTCTCCGTCCCACTCTAAATTGTCTATTTACTTTTTCACAGTCTTCAATGAGCATGTTTGACCGTAAATATATCTAGTTTCATATAATAATGTCACATTAAATATTGATATTTTAAAAATAGATGTTAAGATGAATCTAACAATATCTCACATGATATTTTTATTATTTATATATTAATTTACAGTTAGGGTCAAAGTTTACAAATTTTGACTCTCAAAAAGTAAATAAGTAATTTAAAGTGGGACAGATGGAGTATCTTATTTGCCAAGGGGCCTGGCTTATATGCTCATTTTGGGAAACTTGCGCACAATTCAAAATGGGATGGTCACACAGGCATGGAACGGATGGTGACCTTACTATCAAGGAATTTTGTTTGGCCTAAGATGGAGCATAACGTTGAAGTCTACACCAGAACGTGTCTTGTGTCAATTGGACAAACACGAGAGGAAGAATGAGGCAAGTTTTTTTCAGCCCCTGCCAATTCCTGATTACCCATGGAAATCAGTCTCGATGGACTTTATCACAGGTATGCCTAAAGTTGATGGTTTGGGTTATATTCTTGTGGTAGTTGATCGGATTTCCAAGTATGATGTGTTTATCGAGGCACCGACTATGCATCCGGCTGATAAAACTGCTGAGTTATTATTGAAGTATGTTGTGAAATACTTTGGGTTGCCCGAGGAAATTATTAGTGACAGCGATTCAAGGTTCACGGGAAGGTTCTAGACCCAATTATTCAACTCAATGGGTTCATAATTGAAATTCTCAATGACTAATCATCCCCAGACGAACGGAAAAACAGAGAGGATGAATTCGTTATTGGAGGAGTATCTAAGGCATTATTTTACAGCCAATCAGAAAGTTGACTTGAGTTTCTTGATGTGGCTCAGTTTTGTTACAACTTACATTGATCGTCAGCCACTGGGCTGAGTCCGTTTGAGTTGGCTACCAGGCTTATCACCAAATGAGATTTTAGTCCAAATAATGGGTGGAAAATGTCCATCGACTTACAAATTTGCTCGTTCTAAGCAAGAGTTGATTGATGAAGCCCGAGATAGTTTGTTACTTTCTCAAAAATGAATGAAGAAGTATGCTGACAAGAACATACGGGACTTAGAGTTCCAGGTTGAAGACTTGGTCATTCTGAAGCTAACTCCGCAAATTCGGAAGCACATAAGCAGCAATAAGGTGCACAAGGGATTAGTGCCCAAGTTTGACCTCCCATTTGAAGTCCTGGAGCGGGTTGGAAACGTTTCTTACAAGTTGAAACTTCCGGATTATTTAAAGGTACATCCTATGTTTCATGTTAGCTATCTTAAGAAGTTTTATGCTGATGAAGAGGACTGAAGGAGTTCAAGTAAAGAGGGCTCCTCCGATCGTGAGGACCCAGTATCAAAAAGAGGTGGAAGCTATCTTGAATTATGAGACATTGGGCCCAAGCAAGAAGAATCGAAGGACCAAGTTCTAAGTTCATTGGAAGGGTGAAGACCTAATGGATGCAGAATGGATCCTCGAGAAAGACTTATGGAAATTCGAAGATGAGACTGCCGAGTACATGAGTCGGCAGTGAAAGTTGTCGAGGACGACAGCCACTTAGGTGGGGGTGGTCTGTTATACCCTTATTTTTCCATGGTTAGCCGGGCCATATTTTGTTAAGCAATGGTGTAAAGATGCCTACTTTGTGGGAGCCAGTCGGTTGAACCTTGGTCTGGGACCAAGTTTTTTGAGGCAAGGCTTAGATTGTGGCTTTAGCCTATTAGTTGGGAGAATTAAAGCAGAGGACGAAAATGGATGAAAGCGGTGTGAGATACCTATGGTTAAGGTGAAGGCTAACCTTGGGAAAGTGGGTAGTCCAAGATGGATTTGTGGCAAGGTTTCAGGTTCCACGTCTCAAGAGACACGACTGTTAGAGGATGGAGAGACAGTTACTTGTGCGGGTTGCAAACGCACGATCTAAGAGACGCATCACTTCGATTAACCTTAAAGAGACCGCCAGTTAGTTACTAAGTTGTTTCTGAACGGTTGTTTCCCTTTGGGTATTTAAGGGTGTTAATCGCCAAGTGTAGCTTCGCCTATAGATACTCCCGGTTAGAGCAAAAACCTCAACATTTTCTGGTGGTGTGTTTTGCAAGAGCACCCTATATGACAGGTATGGGGAAGTGATGACCATCGACCACACCATGTGATATGAACACTAGAATAGGCTGTTGATGTCTTGTATGTGATAAAATCAAGGATCAAAGCATTTAATCAATCATGTTACGCAAATATTCTCCAAGTACTTCTTAATATAGATTAATATCTTGTGATCTTTTATGTTTGTAGTTGTTAATCGAAAAACCCTAAAACCCCCTATTTTGCTATACTTAGCGATTCCAAGCACACAGACGGATTGCAACCCCATACATGGTTATGTGTAGTTGGCTATTAGACACCTAGAATCTCTGTGGACAAACTTGGCTGATCTGCTTCATTTTGCATGCGTTAACCGTTGCATTTGGCATACCTTTTAGTTAGTTTTAGTTGGTGGATTGCTAGTATTAGTTGAATTTACGTGACAAGGGGTTTAGATGGCCATGTTTGGCTTTCTTGTCTAAATCATGCATTTTGTAGACTTAACTGGTACTAATGGACATCTTGTATCCATGGGCTCCTTGGTCTTCATTTTAATCATCATTAGTAGGTCGCCCATGGATACTTTTTGGTTACATTCCATGTGAAGGCCATTCGCAAGGGCGGTAGAATATTGAAGGCCATTCGCAAGGATGGTAGAGGAGGCAAAGGCCATTCACATTATAATGGTATAAGATGAAGGCAACGAATATCAATGTGTGGTAGAAGGATATTGAAGCCAAAGATAGGCGGCTTCGGAGTTCAAGACGGCCAAAGGAGAAAATGATGAATCGTGGTCCGATGAGTGTTGCCTTGGTCCGAGAACGATCCAGAAAGAATTATCCTTCAATAATAGTTCTATTGGATTCTTCTTCTTGAGTACTACAAAATTGACTACTAGAACTCCTGATTTGGACTAACAGTTCACCCGTGACACGCAAACGAAGTTCAGCCAACGAAACACCAGCGGCTGGTCATGGACCGCGCATGGTCAAGCACTAGTGGCCCGTTAAAATCTTCACGGCCCGCACTACACAAGAATCCAGGGATTCTATGAAAACCTTCACAAGACCTTCACGAGGAAAGGCGTCGGGCCGTGATAAAAGCACCAGATCGTGAAGCAAGTGGATGAAGAGTTAAAGGATTTGGCTAAGTATGGAGCCGGTCCGTGAAAACCTCTATGGATCGTGAGAAGACTTTTGAGCAAGACCAAAAATTGCTCATGATCTGTGAAAACCTTCACGGGTAGTAACAAAATTTCTGAGCGGAAGACATAAGTTGTTTGCGGTCAATGAAAACCTACGCAGACCACGGGAAAACTCTGAGCAAAAACCTTGTGCAGCCTGCGATCCATGAAAACCTTCAAAAATTGTGGCATGTTCCCAACTTCATGGACTGCACCATATCCCACGGGCCTCAGCCATGAACATTCATGGACCGTGGTAGATCTCGCTTCTCGTGGCTAAGCATACTTTACGAACCGTAACATTCATGCCGATCCGTGAACCTCGGCGGCTGACCTAGGGTTTTGCTATTTTTGGCCTATTTTGGGTCTATTTTTAGGCCCAATCTCCTACTACTATATATAGGAGCCTTAATCTTCTACTAAACCATGATTCGGCATAATTTAAAGTAGATTCTCTCTTTAGTTTAGAGAGAAGGAAGAGGAGATTTCTTCTTCTTCTTCCTTCACCTTTTATTTTCCTTTCCTTTTCTTTTCATCTTATTTTCTAGATCAATGACATATAACCTAATATTTTCCATGGATCTAACTTTTTTACAGTAGTTTTTTAGCTTGGGATTCATTTTGGCACTTGGTATGTTTTATTTGCTTTATGAGATTCATCAGATTCACCTTTTGTTTATGATATTATTATGATTGTTCTTGAATGTTATGAATGCATTATTAGTACACCACATATAAGCACACACTTTAGGATATACTCATGTATGATGCAATTATTGATGCCCCCTTAGGAAGAGAAACCTGGATGTTAGAATGGGTAGGGGAGAACGAGTATGTGTGTGCACGGGAGATTTGAGAATGCTCTGACCTACTATCCATCGCACTAGTCTTAGCTGACTTCATAAATGTTATCCAAGAGGTTGCGGGTAGAGATAGTGATTAGTATCAGCTAGGTGTTGTGTTGAAACCCTAGTATCACAGATAAGGTGCCTACGAACCTTGGGCCTAGTGTAAATAGGACTAGAGGGAGTAGTTGCATTCGTGGTGGAAGCCCGGGATGTAATAGCACATGGTAGAAACAGACCTGCAATGACGGTCAGGCCTCGTTATACTCCCCAAATTATGATGGCGGTGCTAATGGATGGTTACGAGCGCACCCACCGTGACAGGGTTGGGAAAGTGTATGTCATTTGTTACACCACGTGTTGAAAATACACTAATAGGTCTTTTGTATGTCTATGTGTGAATGAATCGAGGATTGAAGCATTAGAACTACCATGTTGCTAAATGATTCCCAAGTGCCTAGTATAAATAGTTTACTCATTTGTTAATTTCATGCTTTGTAGTTGTTAGTTGAAAATACCAAACCCCCCCAGTTGCATGTCTACACTACTAATTGTTCCTTTCACTCGTGCAGATTGAGAACCTACACGGGGTTGTAATTTTAACTAGTACTTGAGCCCTAGCATCCTTATGGACAAACCCAGGGCTTACCACTTACTACCCCTTGGTAGCTTAGCAGTAAGAACAGGTGCAGAATATAAATCTCTCATATTTGGACCAATAAGTCCCTCGGCTCATGTTTTTAATGATGGTCGGGTTTGGGGTAGGTCACCGGTCTTCCCACTAACTACCCCATAGGTAGCTTAGTAGTAAGCTTGGGAGAAAAATATAAATTTAAATTTGATCTCTCATTCAACCTTTTCGGTTGTTTGACTTACAACACATTCACTTGGGTTAGCTACATTTAACGACCCCGAGTAGAGATGGGTCACCTACATTTTCATCTTTGGTGTTTCCATCATCCTCTTGCTCTACCTCTTTCTCGCTCTCTTGGACCTTCGTCCCATTCCTCAAGGTTATAACACTTACGTTTTGCCTCACGTTCACTTCCGCTAGAGAAGGAAGTTTCCTCGATTCTCTAGTTTCAACCCGGTTCACTGAGGTAGCCAATTGACCTATTTGTACCTCCTAGATCTTAGTTATTGAAAAATATCTTCACCAGAACTCTTCAAAATCCTTCCTAGTCCATAAAGCAAATTAAAAACACTGCTCTTGGTGACATCGGCCAATTCTTGCATCAATTCATCTCGGTCTAACCTAGTGATGCTTCCTTGGGAGTTTGAATTACCTTTGTCACAAGGTTAAGGTTGTTGAGGCCCCCGGTTGAAGCCTTGACCACTTTCATAGTTGGGGGATCTTTACAGTCATCCCTCTATCTAAAATTTGAGTTGTCCCTCCATCTTGGAATGCAGGATTTGGAATATGAATCATATTTCTTTTCGATCCTTGGTTCCTTTATAGTTCCTAGTCTTGAGCTTGTGCTCCTTGTCCTCTTCTATAAATCTTGTTACCTTGAAACCTTTTAACTTGGTATCACGTACCCATAACCTCTTCAAGTTCATCATCTTTTAATTATGGCACAAATCAGTTGGGTGGTCTAAAATGAAAATTCCCCAAGCATTTACTTATTGAATCCTCCCTTCATGAGCTCTTTCAATATAGGTGCAAGAATTTGGACTTGGTCCTCTAACTTAGATGAGGTGGGATTCATCTCTTCTTGTTTATCAACCCTTGACCTTGTTCAAAATTTCCTTGTCTCATTTTTTGTCTCTTAAATAGGTTCATAATATCCTTACTACTTTAATTGGTTATCGATCCATTGAAAGTTGCATTTACCATCCGCTAATCTCCATCTGTGAGCCCTAAGAAGGAATAGTACACTAAAACCATAGCTTAGAATTAACCCGGTTAGAGGCGGTGTAGTCAGAAGATAAAAATTTTATAGTTTTGCACCATGTTCTTACTGCTACGCTACCTATAGGGTAGTTAGTGGTAAGCCCTGGGTTTGTTTACGGAGATACTAGATCTAATGTATCAACTCGAAACACAACCTCGTACGGATCGTCAATCCGTATGAGTGATTAGAATAGCTAGTAAAGCAAACATGCAATTAGGGGGGTTTGGTTTTTCAATCTAACAACTACAAAACATGAAAAGTAAAAACACAACTACAATATTAACTAAGCACTTGGAGAAATCATTGAGTAACTTGGTCAATCTAATGCTTCTATCCTCGATTCATTCACATAGAGATCTAAGCAAACCTAATAGAGTGTCCATAAAAATTGGTGTGGCCAATGACATACACTTCCACATCTCTGTCATGGTGGGTGCTCTCGCAACCTTTCATCAACACCGCCATCGTAATTAGAGGAGTACAACAAGGTCTGGCTGTTGTTGTAGGTCTGATTCTCCTCCTTTCAATTACGTCCCAACTTCAACCACAAATGGATACTCCTCTCGGGTCCTATCAATTAGGCCCAAGGGTCGTACGCACCTTATCTATGATACTAGGGTTTCTTGTAACCCTGGCTTGCTACTCCCTCCATCCCATATATTTTTGCGGATAGAGAAAGGGGATGTATTTTTAAGGATTCATTATTTAATTATTTTTGTCTCATGTGCTAGTGGGATACTTTTATTTTATTTTCCTTTTGTATTTTATTTCAGCCTTACAATTGGGTCAGTCCTATTAAACAATGAATAAAACTTGACCAAAATTGGAAATAAAGTGAAGAGTGCAAAAATAGCTGAGACGTCCTAAAGAGGAAAGAGTGCAAAATGTAGTGTGCAAGCATAAGTTAACATTCAACTTATTCCAAGATTACCATGTTTCCACCAAGAAAGTAAGAATCTCATAACTCTCACACTCCCTGAAAGACATAAGTAATCAAACCATCCAAAAATAAAGTGTGGAAAAAGGTAAGCCAAAAAGATAAGTGTCAAGCTAGTTTACTTTTCCCAGAATGATCCCCAAAGCAATCAAAGAGTAGTCTTCAAAAACAATCCACCACGGAAGCATGCATTCAACCTAGTTTTTTGTTTTCTCTCAATTTCTCTCATTTTGCCTAAGAGCCATTTCGGGTTTTCATCCTAGCTTTAACACACAAAGGGTACTCACTTCTCACCTTTTTCACACGGCCTCTCATTTTTACCTAGGCTCGTAAGCCTATCCAGGCCTAGCCTCTCATTTTTACCTAGGTATTTTGACCTATCCGGGCTTTTCCTAATGTTACTCAAGCGGCCATTTTGGATTTTTGACTTGTCCAGGTTTTTTGTATTTGTTTCAAGTTTTCCAATTTTTTGGTGTAGCACAAAAATGCCCCAAAAGTGGGCTTCAAACTACAAAAGAAAGTCAAAAAGAAACATACACCACCAAAAACTTCCCAAAACATCCTAAAATCCTACAAAAGGTGCCCTCACACCAAAAACAACAAAGAGTTTAATGAGGGAAATAAACAAAAATATGAAAAAGATAGTTATCCAGAAATCCAAAATAGTATAACACAGGTTGAAAGAGATACTAGCAAAAGGGGGTAACATAATAGAAGATATTCCAACCTCTCCCCACACTTAGTTCTTGCATTATTTCTAATGCAAGTAACTAAGTGAAAGAGAGGTTGGAGCCATATAAAAGATCATTGCCTCCTGCGACGTCTGGCTCCTTGCCTCTGCCTGTGCGGAGGATCCATATAGTGCTCTCATATGTCTACACTCCTCAACCTATCACAGGTGTCCCTAATCCTATCTCGATGATTCATGCTCTCGATGATTCATGCTCTCTAAATGGGTTGTACTGTATGTGCTACCATGAGTGAGCTCCTTGATAAAGATTGCCGGATACACTATGTTTGTGAGTCTCAGAGGGTGGATGAGATTTGTGGCGGCTAAACTCTGTGTATTAAAGCTATACCCCGGCATGTCTCACTATGTCTATGTGCACTATCGGCGCCATGCCTTGTAGAATGGTAAGAAATATCATGCATGCTAATAGGCCCCAGAAAATGGGGGTGGTCCTCCTGATACCAGCGGAAAAGGTAGCGGTGGCACTAAAGGGTGCCCCATAGGTGGTGGCATAGCGTGAAGCGGAGGGGGCTGCTCTTGCTCCTCCTGTTCATACTCTTCTTTGGACACCTTATATCCAAGTTTGTACTCCCCCAAAACTACCTCTGAATCTGCATCGACCTCGATACCAAGATCTGTCAATCTGAAGGACTTTCCTAACTTGGTTCTCTCACTCTCGGGAAGCCTCATGAATTTTTTCCCTTTGTATTTCCAGAAGATGGAACCACGCTCTTTCTTCATAAGCCTTGCCTCCGACATGACTGAAATATTGAGCGTAAAGATTAAGCCGGGTTGGCCCTCATATCCTCACTCTCAGAAAGGTGGAAATACCATGCCAATAGTGTAATCATTCCTCCCATCAACATCTTACCGATGCGAGCAGATGAGAAAGTGAGATCCATGCTTCCACAAACAAACCTATCCACCAAGTTGGGACTATCTCTCCCCGTGCACATAAACCATAGAAGAATCCTACATCATCATCAGTAGAGGCGGTAGCCTCCCCATTGCAACTCACTATAATGGACAATAACCAGGCCACGTATCTAAGAGCGGGATGCACTGTGTCACTATTCTTACTCTTCTTTCCCCTCACCTGCCTGGTCATGGCACCCTAAAATTGGACTAAATCACAAGTGTTTGGCTCCCTCCCCGGCACGTCTCGCAGCTTCTTCCATTTGAAGATATCCCCTAACTTATAATATGTCAAGGTTCAAGGTTCATCTCCTAGGTGGAAGGTGATGAAGCGTCCTCCATGCCTATTTCAAAACCTCTCAATAGTGGCTAAGAACTCCAGGGTAAACCTAGTGTAGGTAGGGGGAGAAAGGGTAGTGAACTTTTTCATTCCTATCCTCCCTAGTAGAATCTGGGTAAGTTTCTAAAGTTTGAGACTTTTGAGGATCTCTTCATCATCAAACTTTGTCTCTAAGATTTGGCACTCCATAAGATACCCCCACCTTCTCCTATAAGTTTCAGTAAGGGTGGTCAATCCCATATAGGATGGCTCACTAGGTTATCCCCTTTCTCTCTGTATATGAAGCATTATGTCCAAGAGATGTGGCCAATGAACACAGGTAAAATATAGCACAATATTTCCACCAACTACCCTCAACACAGCACAATATTTCCACCAACTACCCTCAACACAGCACAATATCTTCCAAGTAATTCTACTAACAGCACTATTCACCAAAATTTCACGAGCATACAAGAATGATCCCACAGTAAATATGCCAATCTGATTCCTTCAAATAAGAGGGAGTTTGGCCAATATTACCTCAAATAGAGAGTGTGGTGTAATCCCCAATTGATGTTTTTTGCAGCACTTCTCCTAAGGTGAGCCAAAGAAACTCTGATGTTTTTAAACGAATTGAAAATTCAGTCCCCGGAGAAAATACCAACTTATGGCCGAATCTTCTTCCAATCAACTGCTTATATTCACATATTTCACTACAGTAAACTATACCTATTACTTCGTACCTTTTACCTCGGCTTTTTACTTAACCCCAAAAAATTGAGGTAAAATTGTTTTTACCTCGATTGCATTTTTTTCAAAGTGAAAGGTATTTTTTACCTCGATTAAAAAATGAGGTAAAAAGCACACTTTAACAAGTCTGACATGACCTACATCGCACGCATGTCTGGCTTACCGACGTTGAGACTGAGGTCCCACGTACCTATCCCAGACAAGAATGACCGACGTCACACGCATGTTTGGCTTACCGACATTGTGACCGAGGTCGAACGTACCTATCCCAGACAAGAATGACCGATGTCGCACGCATGTCTGGCTTGCCGACGTTGTGATAGAGGATGCACGTACCTATCCCAGACCCAAATGATCGACGTCGTACGCATGTCTGGCTTACCGACGTTGTGACAGAAGTCACACATACCTATCCCAGACACAAATGACCGATGTTGGACGCATGTCTGGCTTACCTACGTCGCACGCATGTCTGGCTTACCAACGTCAGTTGTTTTTGTGACTGACATCGCACGTCACTCAATTATAAGTATATGAATAATAGATAATACCCTTCCGATGCAAGATTTAAAATAATTGAATATATATATACATTAATAATGTAATTTATTTTTTAACAAAAGTAAAATATAATTTTAAATTCTAATATAAAACTCCATTTCTTTTATATTTTAAAAGATTTTATATTTATGCTTTTAACAAAGACTTTATGTTTATATTTTTAAATGAAGTGAATACGTAGAGTTCGACAAGATCATAGTAGAATATAAATAAATAAACTTCATTTTCTTACCGAATAAAATTTTTTGTACTACTTATTCATAGTTATAGAAAATAAGTTGTATATAAAATAAGTAGTATGTAAAATTTTATATACTACTTATTTTGTATAATTATGAATAAGTGGTACATAAAATTTTATTTATATGACACAGGGCTAATTCCAAAGGTGATACGTGTCAAAGGTGATGTGACTAAGAGTTACTTGTTTAGTATTTTTCATTTGACATGTGCCAAATCTATTTCTTAGTTCTATGTAAACAACTCTAAATTACTCTAGAACACGTACTAGCGCTTGCTAACATTTCACCAAAAATATCATCTATTTAATATTTCTATATTTACGAAAGAATAACAATAATCATGTATTTTGGAGCAATGGATAATGAGGTAGCACAATTTTGGGCCATAGTGTAATTTTTCAAGATTGTGTAAAAGTAATCAAGGTTAACTTTCGAGGTCCTTTCGTTAACCCACACATGATCAACTTGGAAAACCATAATTGTATATTATTGAATTGCATTTTGGTGTCGCCATTTTCGTGATTCAACAACTCCAACTTTTTTGGAGGGACCTAAGTGCAAAAGGTAAAAACTCCACTCGTAACTCTAAATTGAAATCCGTTCGCACTTAATGGTACCCTATACACCCAAGTTGTATTTTCCAAGTCTATAACATAGTATTTATCAATAAACATGCACAAGAATATAGTTGTAATCTTTTTCGATTTACCTTTCTTACTTCTATGTAAACAACTCTAAATTACTCTAGAACACGTACTAGCGCTTTCCAACGTTTCACCAAAAATATCATCTATTTAATATTTCTATATTTATGCAAGAATAACAAAAATCATGTATTTTGGAGTAATGGATAATGAGGTAGCACAATTTTGGGGCATAGTGTAATTTTTCAAGATTGTGTAAAAGTAATCAATGTTAACTTTCGAGGTCCTTTCGCTAACCTATACATGACCAAATTGAAAAACCACAATTGTATATTATTGAATTGCATTTTGGTGTCTCCATTTTCTTGATTCAACTCCAACTTTCTTGGAAGGACCTAAGTGCAAAAGGTAAAAACTTTACTCGTAACTCTAAATTGAAATCCGCTCGAACTTAATGGTACCCTATACATCCAAGTTGTATTTTCCAAGTCCATAACATAGTATTTATTAATAAACATGCACAATAATATATTTGTAATCTTTTCCGATTTACATTTCTTACATCTATGTAACCAACTCTAAGTTACTCTAGAACATGTACTAGCGTTTTGCAACATTTCATCAAAAAATTCATCTATTTAATATTTCTATATTTATGCAAGAATAATGAAAATATGTATTTTGGAGCAATGGATTATAGGGTAACACAATTTTGGGTCATAGTGTAATTTTTTAATAAATGGCCAACCCTGATTTGACTTTGTATACATAAACACTAATTAAATAGTTTGACCTTATCTAATAAACGATCAACCCTAACTTGACTTTTTTCATATATAAATACTAATAACAGAGGTTTGACTTCCTACATATGAATACAAATAAATAATAACAAATTAGCCATATATTTCGATCAACCTTTATTTTACTCTCTACATATTAACTCAAATGAAAATGTTTGATGTTAACCAAGTTAAAACCTTACTTAACTATCTATCTATGAATTCTAATAGTCAACGTTTATACTAAACTAATTAAAGGTCAATCCTTGACTTTCTATATATGATAATATTATACTAAAGTCTAACTTAATCTAACCAACGAATAAACATTGCATAACATGCCAAAAACATAAAGTTTATTTTAATTCGCAATACAAATATAATTTTTATAATTTTAATATTGACATAGTTTCAATAAAAAGGGTATGAATCTATTTTGGTGGGAATAATTTCAGCCTAACTGAGTTTACTCTAAGCATACATAAGAAACAAATCCCAAGTCATAGTTTTATGCCTAAACATTTTCTTCTTCTCCCTTCATTGCCGCACAGTCATCTTCTTTCCACCACAGCCAATCCCACCGAGGCAGACACCACCACCGGCCGACCATCGCCACCACCGGCCGACCATCGCCACCACTAGGTGTCCCTCGCCACCTCCGAGCAGGCCTCGCCACCACAGACCAGCGACTCCAGCAGCGCGCGCCACCTCCTGCTATGCTCGCACCACCACAAAATGCCACCACCGAGAGTTATTCTGCCCACGTCCGCCTTTCGCCCAGATCTGCTCTCCGCCACCCGCATCCGCCTTTCGCCCACCACGTCTTGCCGGATTGCTCCACCGAACCACCAACCGGTCAGCTCCACCGCGCCACCAGCCGGACTGCTCCGCTGTGCCACCAGACTCACCACCAGCCCAAATATGTGCTCAGATTTTATCTGTTTTTAAATATAGATCAGGTGTTTTTTGTATGTCAGATTTGTTGTATATGGAAATCAGGTTAGGCTTATGTGAAATTCATTTTGTAAATTAAAGTTTGTGTATGCTGTAAATCCAATTTGGCTTCTATGAAATCAATTTTGTAAATCTGAGTTGGCCGGAAAAGTGCTGGGTTTTCTTGCCGGAAAAAGTCCAGTTGATTTTGAACTAACGAAGGCAGAATCAACGTCGATTCTGCGTTAAGTAGTTTTTTTAATTCTTGTAGTCAAATATGCAATGTCGCACTAGTTTCGTTCAACATTTTTTACTATGGTTAAATTTTATTAAAAAATTGAAATAATATTCTCTTTTTTACTGTGGTTTAATCAGAACTGAGGTAAAAAAAATGTACCTTTTACTCCACCCACATTTACCTCATTTTTTTGGATGAAAAATCGAGGTAAAACCCCTGAATAACCAAGGTAATAGGTGTTATTTCTTGTAGTATTTTTGGGGGTCAAGGCTTAGAGGGTTGGATAGGGCTCAGAAAGAGAAAAATTTTGACATATGGTAATGGGAAATTGGATGAAAAGTGAGAGAGTTATGGCCAAAATAGTGGAATAGAGGAAAAACGGGGTTGATGGGCTGAAGGTTAGTGAGAAGAAAGGAGTTATGGGAGTGATGGTGAAAGTATAGAATAGGCTTGGTCAATATTGGTTTGGGTAAGTGGGTGGCATGGATCCCTAGGTTAGATATGTGCCTACACTTGGTTTGTGACAGAACATGCGCTAGTCTGCGCCATCCACGCACTAGTGCCATGTTAACCCGCGTCAGGTTCATGCTCTGCGGTGATGTGGAGGCCACTTCAGCTCTGTGATTGCTGACCTGGGCGCGAAGCAAAGGGTCGCGCCAAACACTTGGGTACGAAACGTAGCTTCGCGCCAAGTACATAGGCACGAGGCATAGCCTCGCGCCAAGCACCTGGGCACGAGGCATAGCCTCGTGTCAAAAGCTTTGGCGCAGACCACTAACCCGCCTTTCTCCGATGACTTTTCTTTTGAATTTTCATCCAAAAACATTAAAAACCCTAGTATTATTGTTCCACACAAATGATAGATGACTAAAATATTCCAAAAATGTTCCACAAAAAATTGAACTCATCCCTATAAATCTTAAAACATTTTAAAAAAACCACTTCTTAAAAAGCAAACATATCTTTATTTTCATCTTCAAGAATTATTTTTCCCTTAATAATTTGAAACTAAAAAGAGTGGCTTGGTGGGTCATCGAAATCACCATCCTTGACACCACCATTGACCACATCACGATGGGTGGGTCGCTACATTATCCTAGGTTTACCTTTTACCTTTAGAGCGATGAACCAAGTAAACCCATTCTTCTCAAGTGTGGATATATTCTTGTTGAGTTTGGGGGTTGGAAGAGGTATAGGAGTTTTTAATTCCTTGGCCTTCTCATTTCTCCGCTGCACATTAAACATGAGATACCGTGGTAAAGTATCTTTGTTCAAATTACAAAAAGCATGCTCAACAAGAATAGTATCACAAGATAGATCATGAACATAGGATAGCAAATACAAAGTCTCAATGTTGGAAAATATCTCTTTATGGGAATTTTCAAAATTTTCTTTTTTAAACATCATGAAAATATAACCAAAAATGATAAAAGCAATACAAGCTACTCTACTAACGTGTTATGCTTAAATTGATACCTAGACTGATAGCATCCCCGGTAACAGCACCAAAACTTGGACCTACCTCCCCTCGGGGTTGTTAAAACCGTAGCTTAGAATTTACAAGGTTAGAGGCTGTGTGGTCAGAATATAGAAATTTATAGTTCTGCGCCATATTCCTACTGCAATGCTACCCTTAGCTAGTGGCAAGCTCTGGGTTTGTCCACAAAGATTCTAGGCCTAATGTATCAACTCAAAACACAACCTCGTACGGGTCGTCAATCCCTACGAGTGAAAGGAATAGCTAGTAAAGCAAACATGCAATTTGGGGAGGAGGGGTTGATTTTTCAAAATACAACTAAAAAATATGAAAAGTCAAAATACAACTACAAAATATGAAAAGTCAAAATACAACTACAAAACATGAAAAGTCAAAATACAACTACAAAACATGAAAAGTCAAAATACAACTACAAAACATGAAAAGTCAAAATACAACTACAAAACATGAAAAGTCAAAATACAACTACAATATTAACTAAGCACTTGGGGAAATCATTAAGCAACTTGGTCAATCTAATGTTTCTATCCTCGATTCATTCACATAGAGATCTAAGCAAACCTAATAGAGTGTCCATAATATGTGGTGTGGCCGATAGCATACACTTCTCTATCTTTGTCACGGCGGGTGCTCTAGCAACCCCCCATCGACACCACCATTGTAATTAGGGGAGTACAATAAGGTCCGGCCGTTGTTGTAGGTATGATTCTCCCCTGTGTAATTACGTCTCGGGCTTCCACCATGAATATGCTACTCCCCTTGGGTCCTATCAATTAGGTCCAAAGGTCGTAGGCACCTTATCTATGATATTAGGGTTTCTTGTAACTCTAGCTTGCTACTATTTAGCTATCTCTACCCGGAACCTCTCGGACAACTTTACAAAATTAGTTGAGACTGGTGCGATGGTAAGTGGATCAGAGTGACCTAGAATCTCCCGTGCACACACTCACGCAGATGCATTCTCCTCCACCAATTCAAACAACCAGGTTTCTCTTCCCAAGGGGGCACGATATTTGCGCCTAGCATGAATACAATCCAAAGTGTGTGCTATATATGTGGTGTAATATGCATGCATTCAAACTCAAAAGCAAATCGCAATAATATTATGAACACTAAATTGGGATGAATTAGAGAATCTCAAATAGCATAAATATTAAACCAATTATCCCCAAGCTATGGAAACTACTCCCTTGACATGGATTTCAAATAAAGATTTGAATTCCACATCTTAGGATCAAAAAAAAATTAAAGAAGAAAAAGATAAAGTTTCCTAAGGAGAGAATCTCCAAACTACTATTCTAAGGTATAGTCTAATGTGAAAAGTCTGAAAACCTAGTAGACAAACGTTCTATATATAGCAGTAGGAGATTGGGCCTAAAAATAGGCCCAAAATAGGGTAAACCCTAGTTCATCCGCTGCCTAGTGTGGGGTGTCACAGATAATGCAGCACTTGGCTCGTACTTGGCGCGGGGGGGGGGGGGGGGGGGGGGCTAGGACTGGCACGGGCCATATCGCTTCATTGGTGTGGAGCATTGGTTCTTAGCCATGGAATAGATCTTCAAAGTGTGTGGGGCACAAGGCTTCGCGTGGGTCGCGTCTGACCCTGGCGCGGGCCTGGTCGTCTTCTGCGGGTCGCCGTCAGATTGTTGAAACTTCCTAAGTCCTGATCCATGCCCGTGGCTATTGGCGTGGGCCGTGGTCAACATAGGTTCTTTGCTCGGAAACTTTGGTTCAGGTCATGTTATTTCCCATACCTCACTGGTTGGCCTTGGCATATTGAGCTTGGAATGGCGCGGGATGCCAAAAACCGGATGTCCCAAGCCTATACTTAGCCACGTGGGGTGGTCTTCAATTTGTTCTGGCAGCTCGTGGCATCTGGCGCCAGTCGTACCATGGCCTCACACTGGTCTACTTATCCTCGGGAATCTGCTTTGGTGTGGGTCGTTATTGCTGAATCGTTCATTGTCCACACCGACTCGTTAGTGCCTTGGACGACTAAACTAGTTTCCTTCGCTATGGGAGAACTGTTAGTCTGATTTGAGAGTTTTAGTAGTCGATTTTATAGTACTCAAGAAGACAAATCCAATGGAACCTTCTTTGAGGCTAATTATTCTTGAATCATTCTCGGACTTGAGCACAACTCAACGGACCATGATTTCCCATTTCATCATTGGCCGCTTTGAACTCCATTACCACCTATCTTTGGCTTCAATCTCCTTCTACCACGCATTGATGTTTGGGTCCTTCATCTAGTACCATTTTAATGTAAATGGCCTCTATCTCTACTATCGTCCTTGCGAACGGCCTTCAATATTTTATACCGCCCTTACGTACGACCTTCACATAGAATGTAAACAAAAAGTACCCATGGGCAACCTACTGAAGATGATGAAAAGGAATATCAAGGAGCCCATGGATACAAGATGTCCATTAGTACCAATTAAGTCTACAAAATGTGGGATTTAGACAAGAAAACCAAACATGGTCATTTAAACCTCTTGTCACATAAACTCAACTAATGCTAGAAATCCACCGATTAAAAGTAACTAAAAAGTATGCAAAATACATCGGTTAACGCACGTGAAATGAAGCAGATCATACAGGCATCTTGCTAACAACCTGTTGAATAGTTCTGAATATTGATAAAAACTCTCGTCCATTAAGAAATGTTTCCCAATTGATTCTTTACCCCCCCCCCCCAAAATTTGGATGTCGGTTGGAACTTCTCAATGAACTTCCACTTCATGTCCATCCAAGTCATGATGCACCTGTGTGGGAGATAATATAACCCATATTTGGCTGTGTACTTTAAAGAAAATAGGAACGCGCAAAGGTTTCCAAACCTTCTTCAATACTTTGTTTGGCTTCATGTCGGTGCACACAAGATGGAACTCTGAGAGATGTTTTTGGATCCTCGCCACTCATCCCATGAAAATTATAAAGGCAGTGGATCATGCCCAAGTTTAGCTCACAAGTCACATTTGCGGGGAGTGTGGAAACATAATGTACAATCGTTGGCTTTCCAAATTCAGAGATATAAGCTCTCTCAATGTCCTATTTTCTTTGCCCGCGGTTTCTTCCTCTACTATGGGTGTTAGTTGCAGGATCTTGGTATTGGTGCACAGTCTTCTCCTCAGTCTCCTACGAATACCTGAGAGGTCAACAGTATAGTTCATGGGCTCTATGTTATTGGCATAGGTACATACTTTAAACTAAGATCCAAAGCAATATAGCCCATTGACAACAATTAACATGACCCGCCTGCACTCGGGGTTGTTAATATGATGAGTAGCTAACCCGAGCGTAGGGCATTTAAAATGAAGGAGATCAAATTTAAAATTTATATTCTACTCCCAAACTTACTACTAAGCTACCTATAGGGTAGATAGAGTCAAGCCCGGGTTTGTCCATAGAGATGCTAGATGTCTAAAAATCAACTACGCACAACCACGTATAGGTCGTCAATCCATCTGTGTGTTAGGATTAGCTAAATAATCCAAAACATGTTTTGGGGGCTTTTCAATTAACTACTACAAGCATATGAGATCACCCGAGATTAAATTATATAGACTAGCACTTGGGGGTATTTGCGTAACATGATTGATAAATGGCTCTTATCCTCAGTTCATTCACATATAAACATATCTTATGCCTACGTCACATAGTGTGGATATGCCAGATATTTTTGTACGTCTGTCACATGAGGTACTTACCACCAATGCATGCATATCTCATCGTCTCCGTAGTTAGGGACGCACTCTAATCCTAGGAATCCACAGACCATCCCCATCTTTGTATTCCTCTTAGCCGGGGCGCATTAGCATTGGGAGTGAGATGATGGGGATGGTCTGCGGATTCCTAGGAATACAAATCCTGAGTAAAAGGGCAATGCCTTGCATAGGTAGAAATCGTTAGATTTGAAAGTCAAGGCATTACATCTCGGACACTCCATTATAGATCTCAATCCCTAGAAATATAGAGTCAAAGGAAATGACACCTTGTGATGACTCTAGAGTCACACAACTCTAGTTACTATAAACAATCATACTAAACTATCAAGGAAAGCAAAGGGTTTTCCCTCGTCAGGATTTGCCGAATCGACTGCCAGACATGTGATTTCTGACACAACTAGCCAATTAGAATTATGGTTCAACAAATAGAAAGATATTCTATCAAGGTAACCTGAATGCACTCATCTACCCAGTGTTATTGAGCCTACTTCACAATTCCAACACTCGCAAGATAGCAATGAAGCCTAACACGGTATTACACTACCATACATGTATGGATGCATTATAATAATGGTATAACATAAATCTCACAAGAGTGGAAAGAATACATCAAGAAAAAAAATATTCATAGTACATAAATATGGGAGAATATATAAATCTCAAAGAGCCAAAATCAATTCATGAATACAAATACTACCCAGGCAAATTAACTACTCCCTAAGAAATAGATCCATGGAAAATATTGAGTTAAATGGAATTGATATAAGAAAATAAGATGAAGAAAGGAAAAGAGAAGAAGAACTCTGAAGAGAGAGAGAGAGAGAGAACTCTCCTCTTCCTTCTACCTACCAAGAGAGAGAGCAAATCTACAATCTGCCTATATATAAAAGAAGGGAATTAAGCCTTTAAAAGGCCCAAAATAGGCCAAAATCCCTAGCAGCCACAATTGATACGGGTTTTGCAAAATGGCATGGGTCGTGCAAGCCGGTTAGCATTAGCCTCACGGTGACATGCGGCGTGTGTCTTGGCACGGGTCATGCTAGCCAATTAGCCTCCTTCTTACATGGCCCGTGTGTCCTGGCACGGGCCGTCACCTAGTGCTCCATTTTGAACTTCTTAATTGTGTGCCCCATATCGTTTGGTGTAGGCTGTTGGCTAGAAGTATTTCTTGATCAGTCGAACGACATGGACCGTGTCTTTCTTAGTACCTTGTGGGCTGGTCCTTGCTGGTTTGGAGCTTGAACAACATGGACCATTTAAAACGGGCACGGTCCGTGTCAATACATAGCCTCACAAAGGATTTGGGCGTCATAGGACATGTTGCACCCAACGGTTTGTGTTGCCCGATTGCGTGCCTCGCGCCATTACGAGGAAAATAGGTCGCGCCCAATCGCATGCCCTGTGCTAGCTTGAGGAAAATGGCCCACGCCGGGTCTGGCAGACTGTGCCGACAAGAGGCAACATCACCAGCATCAAACACTTAATTAAAAATATTACACCAACACACATAACAATGCTTAGAGCTTAAACATGAAAGATAGAACCTAAAATATCAAGAACATTATCTAAAACATCACAACCACAAAAACGAAAACTTATAGCTCATACTTCATTCTCGAATGTAGCAACAGTGGGCAAGTGCTCTTAGACATCTAAGAAACAATAACAACATCACAAAATTTACAGATCCTCTTTCCTTCTTGATTGCAGCAACAGTTGGAAAGCATTTTTTAGACATCTAAGAAACACCAACAACACAAAAATTAGCACAAATTGTAAAAAAAACCCTAAGATATCACACACAATCAAAACTGACATCAATTGCAGACTTAAAACACTATAAGCATCAAATGCTGAAATTAAAACACATAAGCACAAGCACGAAACGTTGAACATCAAAACTGAACAATCAAAACAACAAAATTGAACATCAATTGCACACTTAAAACACTACAAGCAGACTGAAATTAAATCATCACACCAACACATAACAATACTTAAAACCTAAACATGAAAGATCAAACATAAAACCTGAAACATTAAGAATAGTATTTTAAAAATCACATCTACAAGATAACAAAATTTGCAAATCCTCTTTCCTTCTCGATTGCAGCAACAGTGGGCAAGCATTTTTTAGACATCTAAGAAACAACAACAACACAAAAATTAGCACAAATCGCAACAAAACCCTAAGCTATCACACACAATAAAAACTGAACATCAATTGCACGCTTGAAACACTACAAGCATCATATACTAAAATTAAATCATCACACCAACACAGATAACAGTACTTAAAACCTAAACATGAAAGATCAAACATAAAACCTGAAACATCAACAACTGTATTTAAAACATCAAATCTGCAAAATAACAAAATTTACAGATCCTCTTTCCTTTTCACTGCAGCAACAGTTGGCAAGCATTCTTAGGCATCTAAGAAACAACAACAACAACACAAAAACTAGCACAACTTGTAACAAAACCCTAAGATATCACACACAATCAAAACTGAACATCAATTGCACACTTAAGCATGAAAACACCACAAGTATCAAGCGCTAAAATTAAAACATCACACTAACAGTAATAACAGTACTTAAAGCCTAAAACCTAAAACATCAAACTGAAAACGATAAACATCAATACCTGTACCTAAAACATCACGGCCGAAAATTAAAAAGACTTACAAATTCTCCTTCCTTCTCGATTGCAGCAACACTGATGCAAATCTCCTTAGAAATCTAACAAACAACATCAGCAAGACAAATATTAGCACAAATCCTTAAGAAAAACTCACAAAACACAAAATACAATAGAGAAATCCCCAAATATGAACACAGTGAACAACATAAACCCTAGAAAATCAAATAAACCAAAAAAAGCAAACAAAAATCGGAAAAAAACAAAATATGCATAAAAACTTTGAGCAAAAACATTACCTTTGAAAATAAACACAAAACGAAGATTGGTCCAAATGGTGGACTTGAGTAGGTTTTGGTCGAATGAAGGTTTCCTCGGCCACCCATGTTCGAATTGCTACAACCCCTGGTCAAATTTGGGCTTCTGAAATCAAAGAATTGCCTTTGACTGTCATAGCTAAAATTAGAGCTTCCTCTGGGCCTTAATGTCGACTCAACCAACTTGACCTTGAACAATAAATCTTGTATGGAAACATAAACTGGAGCCTAACCAAAACTTGCATATTTTTACTTAAACCTTCAATAAACCGATTCTTTATAAAGTCATCATTTTTTCTCATGCCAACTCTTCTCATAACTAATTCAAGATCTTGTCAGTATTCATCTACACTGCGGTTTCCTTGCTTCATATTGCTGAGGTACGAATGTTGCTCCATCAAATATGTTCATGGAACATGATGTAATCGAAGCTTGGTTCTCAATCTCTCCAATGTGGAGATAGGTTTCTTTCCGGCAAGATATCTTGATTCTTTCAAATTGTCCCACCACTCAATGACATAATGGGTGAAAGAATACTCTGCGACCTTGATCTTCTCTTTCTCACAGTAGTTGTTAAGATCAAATAAGTTCTTGATCCGCCTCTCCCAATCCAAGTATTTCACAGGATTGTGTCGACTATCAAATCTAGGAATATCATACTTCAAACCTTTGATGTCATAAGCAGATTCAACTTGTCTTGTAGAACGAGGTGTCGTTGGATTTGATAACTCATCTACCTTTCGAGAATATCTCTGAACCTCGCTCATTATGGCATTTATGACATTCATGGAATTAATTTTAGGTTTATTGTTGGGATCGCCAACAAATGGCGCGACGAATGAATTGTCCCCCATCCCTGCTAAGAAGAAACAAACTGTCAGGAATAAATGTCCCCCCTTCCCTGCTAAGAAGAAACAAACTGTCAGGAATAAATTTCCCCCCTTCCCCTTTGCTTAGTAAGGTCCCTCACCAAGTGTATAACACTCACAACTCACAAGGCGAAGGCTAATGCAAGGGCAATTGATCAATTCACAGCAATTCAAAGCAAACTATGGAGATGAATACTGCAGAACTTATTTCGAAATTTAAAAATACTGATGCTGAGGGCTAGTTAACCCGGCTCTGATACTAACTGATATGAATCCCCTTGCGAAGAATCTGGATTGTGGAATTAAGATCTTTGAAAAAACAAGGGAACTCGCAAACCCTTCAATGTCGTATGAAATTCAAGGTCTAGCCCTCGGGGTACACTCAATTTCGACTTGCTCTCTAACTAGCCCTCAAGATCATATTACAAGGTTTATTGATACTTAACTAGCCCTCGGGGTTAAGCGACAATGGAATAGCTCGCAAGCAAAGAGTATGAACTCAAAAGGTTGTATTTTGATTGATAAAAGTAGTCATGTAAAAATAATGTTGAAAACCACCCATATTTATAGTACATAGTTATGGTCTTCAAAAATACAAATAAGAAACTGAAAAGGATTATGACAGCTTTAAGAAGCTAAAACCATATTTAACTAGACTACATAAAATAAATGACTATATTCTTCAAGTGACTATATTCTTCAAGATAAATCTTGAATGAATATTGTCTTATCTAATCTTACCAAATCTAATTATAATTAAATCAGAACTGAATATTCCAAACCCTAAAATAAATGGATGACCAAAACATTCATTCTTCCAAGGCCAACATGACAAAGTTAGAAAAACATACAAATATAGTAAGTGTGTCAAATTTAAGAAAACAGAGGGAGTATTATTATTAGAGTAAGTCTCAGGAAAGACGATCTATCCATAAGCATATGGACAAGCCAGGGACTGTTTTAAAAATGAGGTTCAATTTGTAATTAATCAAAAATTGGTTACTAAATTGAGAAAATCTCTCCTAAACCCTTTCTTCTTCCTCATTTTTTATCTTCACTTGCCCTCACATCGTTCTTCTCTGCCTCCCTATTTTTTCCTCTCGTTCTTCTTCAATTCTCCATCTATTCTCCGCTTTGTTTCGTCGCCTCTCCTCCACTTCTTCGCAAATCATACTATCATCCGCATCGCAGCGGCGACTGACTTCAAAATTTTTGCAAAACTTTTGTTTCCCACATCGTCATCGGATAATAAAATTCAATGGCAAACTGAACTTCCCCGCCACCAAAACAGAGGCGGAAACCAGTGTCGTCACCGGTAACCGCAATCATTCCCCCACCAGACAAGGGTGAAGTAGAAGAGACCATGGTAGCCGGCGCTTCCACCATCCAATCACGTCTGCACTCCAGCTTCGTCGGAGAGTGTTGCTTTATTCGACCTACATCTCACCCCCTTCATTGACTATTCCGCTGGGACCTAGGTTTGTTTCTAATTCGTTAGTTCGTCTTAGCAATGATAAATTTGAATTTCTTCTATTTGCAGGGGAAAGGCGCACATCTATGCGGTTGTCCAGAAGATTCTCTAATTTTTTATTCAATAAGAGGGACTATTTCCTACTTTTCTTCTGAGTTTGCTTTATTTCCAAATTCCAATTCACTGTTGTGTTCATAGCTCAAGCCATTTATTTAGTTGCTTAAATGTGTTATTGTTATTTCATTCACCAGTAGGTCTAATCACCCTTCAAATTTGTCAAGTGACATTAGATAGTTGAGCGAAGGGTGCATAAACTCTAAGTATAAGTGACTGTACACCTGATAAAGTTATAATCAATCTATGATTCAACTTTGTATAGTTGTTGCCTGATTATGTGCATTCATTTATTTATATATTACATATGTTATTGTCCATCGCGTATTTGCTAGTTGTATTGTGAATGACTTTTTTTTCTTCTCTTTTTTGTTGATCATTCGTTTTACATTACGAGTTGCATCTGTTTACTTGTATGTTGTATATGTTAGTATTCAATGTATACTTGTTAGTTGTACTGTCTATAGACCTTTTGTGAATTAGTTTTTTTTTTCTTCTCATTTTTGCTGATCGTTCGTTTTGAATTACGAACTATATCTGTTTACTTATATGTTACATTTGTTAGTATTCAATGTGTACTTGTTAGTTGTATTTGTTAGTATTCAATGTGTACTTGTTAGTTGTACTGCCTATGGCCTTTTGTTTTCATTTGTTGTTAGTTGTACGTTTTGAATAACGAGTTGCATTTGTTTACTTATATGTTGCATATGTTAGTATTTTGTGTGTACTTGTTAGTTTTGTTCTGTATGACTATTTTTTTTAAATTTTTTTGTTATTGGTTGTTCATTTTGAATTAAGAACTGCATATGTTTACTTATATATTGCATCTGTTAGAATCCAGTATGCACTTGTTAGTTTTATTTTGTTTGATTTTCACTTTCGTTGTGGATTATTGTTCGTTTTGAATTAGAAATTGTACATGTTTGCTTATATACTGCAATTGTTAATATCTAGTATGTATGAATTTTTTCAGGAGTTGGATCAAAACATATTTTAGCTTTAACTTTTAAGGAATCGAACAATACTAAACATTGGACTACACAGGACATTCCGACACGAGGAGGATTTATACGAAGATAACACTGAACTTTGAAAATTCAAAGATTAATAATTGACGATTCATTGCATTAGAGACTGTTAGTTTAGATAGGAATACTGTTAGATAGGAATATTGTTGTCTATGACCTTTTGTGAATGACTTTTTTTCCTTCTCTTTTTTGCTGATCATTCGTTTTGAATTACGAGCTACATCTGTTTACTTATATGTTGCATGTGTTAGTATTCAATGTGTACTTGTTATTTGTACTGTCTATAGACCTTTTGTGAATGATTTTTTTTCTTCTCTTTTTTGCTGATCGTTCGTTTTGAATTACGAACTGCATCTGTTTACTTATATGTTGAATCTATTAGTGTTCAATGTTGACTTGTTAGTTGTACTGCCTATGACTTTTTGTTTTCATTTGTTGTTACTTGTACGTTTTGAATAACGAGTTGCATTCGTTTACTTATATGTTGTATCTGCTAGTATCTCGTATGTACTTGTTAGTTGTGTTGTGTATGAATATTTTTTTTAAAAAAATTGTTGTTGGTTGTTCATTTTGAATAAAGAACTGCATTTGTTTACATATATATTGCATCTGTTAGAATCCAGTATGTACTTGTTAGTTTTATTGTGTTTGACTTTACTTTCATTGTTGAATATTGTTCATTTTGAATTATAAATTGTATTTGTTTGCTTATATGTTGCACATGTAAATATCCAATGTGTATGACTTTTTGCAGGAGTTGGATCTAAACTTTTTTTGGGTTTTAACTTTAAGGAATCAGATAACATTGAACATTAGACTCCACAAGAGAAGGAGGATTCATATGAAGTGACACTAAACTTGAAGATTCTAAGATGATCCCCTTTTGAAGATTAATAATTGATTCATTGTATTAGAGACTGTTAGTTAATCTAGATAGGAAAATTGTTGTAATTGTAAGCTCCCTAATGGAAAATTTCTGTCACGAGCATTTTATCTTCCATTTTGTTTAAATGTTGAGACCCGCTCTCGTGTTTGAATTTGACAAAATTTGCATGTTTTTACACAAAGTATGGAAATGCTTTTTACATGTGTTGCTTATACGCCGATAATACTTTCTGTGACCTCTTTTTTATTATTTTAAATCAGGGAAATCTGCTCATTTTTTTTAAAAAAAACAAACACATCTTTTAATGTAATCAGTATATATTGTAAGGTATTAAATGCAATACATGTGAAAATTAAAAAAACTACAAAATTATGTGACCTCTATACTATAAGAGAATACTAGTTGTATGTTAACATATGCATGTTTTAACAAAATATTCATAAGTCATGGTTTTTTTCTATTCATAAAAGGAATTAATAATTTAAAATTATATGTGTGTTTTTATTTAAACAATACATGTTGTAAATTAATTAATGTAGAGTAATATGACAATGTTAAATTGTTAAATTTTAGTCTCTTATGTCTGTGTAAACTATAACATATACTAATTGTAGACTAACATATTCATGTTTTAACAAAACATAAACGATTTATAACTTAACTAACATATTCATGACAAAGTTTAATGGCTTGAGATTGAGGTTAAATGGAAGATATGCAATACCACAGCTAGCGCTTCATCCCATGTTTTGATAACGAGAAAGCAATAGCTCAGTTGCGTAGCAGGCATCACTATGAACATCGAGAAAGACACTGTTCCCGAGGATCCTCCAACATGCCTTGTTCCTGTGCCTCAAGGATCAAGAAGCTACTGCAATGGCCTCAAAGCAGAGATAAGGTACATTATTATGGAAGATTTTAGTACCCCTGGAGAATGTGCATAATAACAGAGCGTACTCCCAGCCAACGTTGACATCAATTGGCATTGCCTGTTCGATTCAGCTTACTTGCTATTAGTGAGGTGACGAAGGTAGGCCCGGCCCTTGTTCTTTGCAAACCAAGCAACAACGGATTCAAAATAACAGCTAGCAAGGCGTCGCCTTTAGCTATTATCAGAAACTGTAAAGAGCTCAAGTTGCAGTATTAGTTACGCAATTTGCACATTGAATAACTCACATTAGTAGAAATCAGGAACTAACCACGGAAACGATTCCCAAGATTGTGAGAATTATCTGTTGCGCTTCTTGCCAAAAGTGGTCGCCGTCGGATCCACCAAACCATCTACGCCATCCAAACCAACCTCCTCCACCAAAATCACCACCACCACCTGATTCCTCCCTTCTCTTTACTTCTTTGTCCCATTTCTCGAACTCACTCTTTTTCCCACCAAGCGCACTTTCTAACGCTTTTCTAGCCTGGTCTTGTTGCACAAAACCAATATAAGGACAACATTAATAAGCTACTCGGTAAACTTGAATAAGTATTTGAGATTCACTTCTTAATCCTTAGATGCACAAATGAATGAGGTGCCAATGTAAGCTTCACTTAATAGTGATGGAACACTGCAAATTGATGTTTCTCTTTGCAAATGTGATGTACAACTTCCTATTTGTGGATTTCACACGATTTGATTTTTTTTTTTTTTGAATAAACCATCCATAGATGGGGGAAATTTTATTGGCCTTCCCGGGCCGTAATAAACAAAATAAAGGAAGCCAAAGCTAAGTTTTAGTACATACGGAGCATATTGCTCTTGAAGCAACCATAAATTGTTTCCAAAAGAATGAGCTAGAGAAATGTGAGATGCTATAGGATGTTCTCTCGAACTTCTTAGTGAATCGAAAAAACGAAACACAAGTCAGTCAGAGAGGATAACCATGAGCATATCAGCTAGAATTTTGGAAACAGAGACGAGCAGTAAGAAAAAAAAAAGAATGGACTCATTGATGTGAGCTTTCGTTATGTCCTAATTCAATGTGACTCCAACGGTGAAGAATGATCGTTGCTATCTCCATCAATACTTGTATCATCGAAAGGATTTGCTAATCTTCAGAAACTGTTCTTGATACACTTGGTATTACAGGAGACTTGTGTGATGAGGCATTCCATTCAGGAGACTTGTGTATTACACGATTTGATTGAAGCTAGGTTGAAAAGCAATATTCTGATCTAGTGTTTGTCCAACCTCACGAGTCGAACTTAGACAGAATTACGAAGACGGTGAGCTATATCAATCCCTTCCACTCCCCAGAAATATGTAACAGCTGATGTCATCAGTGCCTCATAAACTTAAGTGAAAAATCACATCTTTTGGAGGGAATGCAAACAAGTTTTGATATTTTCGAAGATTTATGAAAGTAAATATCCTACTTATACATCAAATCTTATCCTTTAGCAAAATATGCAAAATGCATACAATGCTTTGGATGAGCATTGAGCAACCAAAACCTTCTTACTCTTCTTTTTCATTGTGCCTAAATTCCACACCTGAATATATTTGTTCAACTAAACAATAATCTAAGAAACCCAATTGGATTTAGCTACCACTTATCCTATAAAAAATCCTTAAAAATTCAAAAATCAATCTATAAGATAGTCTCTTTTGAGAGTGTAATTTCTCAGGAAACCTTACAAACTTCAACTTCAACATCTGCATCAACTTAATATAAACTGATCCAAAATTTACCTATAAACAAAAGGCGCAAAACTCATGATCAACCATTCAATGGATTCAAAATACTTCCCGATCACCTCCATGACATTGATTCTAGCCTTTTGGACCATCGTTTCAGTATTTACGCACATCAGTGTGGCAGAATCACTGGCAAAGCCCAGATGCAATGATACCTGTAGTGGCAACAACATTAGAATCCCCTACCCATTTGGGATTGGTCTGAATTGCGCAATCAACCAATCCTATGTGGTAACCAGTAACCAGGAGAGATACGATTCACACAATCACAGAATAAACAGTATGAATTAAAACAGGAAAACACAATTCAACAATTTTCTAACCGAGACCAAAGCTTCACGATTCACGTGAATCAGCAACAAAAATAGACAATTAGCAATTCACTAGTAGGAACTACAATAAGGCAACACCGCAAAGCTAACAATCAGGCAAACAATAGATGCATCTATGCAAGAGCAGCTAACACAGAATCTACTGCGAAATGTAAGACTAATACTACAGTAATTGCACAGCACGAATTTCACAAATCCTTGCATCTTCCACTGATGCTCAACCGCTCAAAAATCCGAAAGCATTTGTCACTCAGAGCAAAAAAAAGTGTGAAATGAAAGAGTTAACTCCCCACTCTGGTATGGCTGACGGAAGAAATCAAAAATTTCAGATCGGAGATGTAGTCTTTAGTCAACAGATCTACAAGTCAAACCAAAATGTACGGTTTATTCACACAAAAAGAAAACACGGACACGAAAAATTGATATGAAATCACATAATCATATTGAAAATCAGAGAGGAGGAATCACATCTGGCTTTCTTGCTGATATTAGAGAACAGGCCCATTCATTTACTCATATTCTCCGGCAGTTGTGCAAAGAGAAACCGAAGCTTAGTGTGTGTCTGTGTGAGAAACCGAAGCGCCAACATGTCAATATCTCCTACCACCGTCAGCCGTTGTTCCTTCAGATCGGTGGGGATGGAATCAACTCCTGCACAGCTCATCATCGAACAAATCAACATTCAAATTTCAATTGAGTATATAACAAATTTATCTAAACGATTAGTATTTCTAGATTTGTGAGGTAACGTGGATATCGGTGGCGGCTTCTATGGCTTTCTGCTTCATTTTCTCGTCGGTCATGGTTAGGACCTTCATTACCACCTTCTGTAAAAAGTTGATCCGAATAAAAAAGAGGTAGAGTTCTTCAGTTTTTTGATCATATGACCTGACCCGCGAAGTTCTTCAATTTGTCCTGAATTGCAAATTGGTCCCTGATCTGTCCATAAACTTATGAACAGACCGTCTGTCAGGAGACTTGCTCATGGTAGAAAGTTCAGTACGGTTCTTAGTAGCGATGTAGAAATCTGTTCTATATACCTACTATTACACCAGTATTTAGTTTTATGGGTTCCGTGGTAAAGAAATTACATTGATATATATCACCAAACACCAATTATTAATTTAATTGGTGCTATAAAAACCATTGCTATAGTTACCAAAATATCGGTATTATGAATAGACAAGGTCTACCTTTACTTGCAAATTAAATAAGTAAGAAACAGTCAGTTACTCCCTCCGTCCCAGCCTTTTCTGCAGAGAGAGACTAGAATAAATTTTTTCATTCAAGTGAAATGTCACTTTTGCCCTTTTCACACCTCCTGCAATCACCACCTCCAATGACCTTCTTCTTCCACCATAAGCAAAAACCACTACCACCTCCAGCAACCTTCTTCTGCCATAAGAAAATACCACCGCAACCATCTTCAGAAACAAATCAAAACACAACCCAGATGCAAAACAATACTCCGACAAAAACCCAGATGTGAAACTCCGACAAAAACTCCGTGGATGAGAGAGGAGAATGAAGGCGTGCGAAACTCCGATGAAAACCCAGATGCAAAACAATACTCCGACGAAAACCCAGATGTGAAACTCCGACGAAAACTCCGTGGATGGGAGGGGAGAATGAAGGCGTGCAAAACTCCGATGAAAACCCAGATGCGAAACTCCAACAAAAACTCCGACGATAACCCTGATGTGAAACTCCGACAAAAACTTTGGTGGATGAGAAGAGAGGAT
Source organism: Rubia yunnanensis (assembly GCA_037428765.1). Lineage (NCBI taxonomy): Eukaryota > Viridiplantae > Streptophyta > Magnoliopsida > Gentianales > Rubiaceae > Rubia > Rubia yunnanensis. The sequence continues at coordinate 68,727,861 of CM075063.1, forward strand.
GAAGGCGGAGAGAGGGCCGAGGAAGGGTAGAAGATGGAGAGAGAGCGTAAGGAAGGAGGGGAGGCAGGGAGAGCACGAAAGAAAGATGAGGAAAGCGGAGGTAGGGCGGGGGAAGAGGAGTAAGGCGGAGGAAACTGGAGAGACGGTGGAGGGTATGCATTTGATGGGTCTGCGGTTGATGTAGAAGCTCTTAGAGATTAGACATGAGTGGGGTTGAGTGAATAATTGAGTTTTAGTTTTGGTAACATTGTAAATTCATGAATTTATTAAGGGCAAGATTTGGTAATTCAGATGACAAAATTTGCCAAATGAGAATAGTTTTGAATTTGTACATAATTGGATGGGACACCAAAAAAGAAAAATGTGTAGAAATGGCTGGGACGAATGGAGTACGTGTTTTCCAAAAAAACGTTTAAGATTAACCTGCAAGGTTTCCAATCGTATTCCAATTTAGTGATATTGGCATGCAACGCCTCCTGAACATCCGGCCGGTTCTAGTATGCATGGACATAATTGTCACAGCAGGGGTTAATGTTCATTATTTGCACATTCAAAATTTAAAATTTAATAAATAAATAAATATTGATTAAGTAACAACGATTAGTTTACATGAAAAAATAAAGTACCGTATGGGGTTGGGTTGGAGTGGGAGTCGGGTCGATTTATTCGGTTTTTGGTTCGCATTATTTGGGTTTCAAAAAACTCAAAATCCAAACCGATCCGAATAACCAAAAAACCAAATTATCCGAACCGAATTTCAAATTCTATTTTTGGTTTGAATTTGGTTTGGAACCGAAAAACCGAATTCATGGGAAGTTTTATTTTAAAATATCAAAGATATATAAACTAATTTAAAATTCTATAAAAATATGCAATGTAATTTCTAAATCATCAAACTCAAGTGTTTAAAATAATAATCCAACAACTACAAAAAAAAATTCAACCATAATAATTTTAGAGTTTTAAAATTATATCATTAATATATATAATTAATTTATTTTTTTAATTGCAATTCGGTATTTGGGTCGATTTTTGGATTGAGTTACAATATCCAAAACCAAACCAAAAACCAAATTCAAGAATCGGTTTATTCAATTCGATTATTCAAAAATCATATTTGAAATTTGGTTCGGATTATGCGAATTCGGATTATTTGATTTTCGATTTGGCTTTTGGTTTTTGGGTTTTTTGCCCACCCCTAAGCTTGGGGACGGTGGTGAGAATGATATCATCCTCGGAGCATTGAGGATAGCATATGTTATAGATGTTGATTTCACTGAGCATATCGGAAGCTTTGTTGATGTTGAAGCTACATTGTTTACTTGTTTTGGCCTCAGCTGAAAAATTACTTGAGGAGAGATAAGAGCGTGGGATGCCAAGTAGTCAAACAATCCTTGGATATCTGTCTCGTCATTGATCACTCCATTTCCAACCTAATGTATACATTAACTATGTAAAAAAAGTCACGGGGTTCCTGATCTTAGGAAACCAATCAGCTTTTGTTCAAGGAAGATCTATTTTTTTAAATGAAAGTTTTGTTTATAGATAAAATCAAATCAAAAGAGTTTTTAGGCCATCACTCCTAGCCTTTTACAAGCAAAAACCTATCAAAACTTGCTATTTAAAATCAAACAAACAACCAGCTCTATATTCTATCTAACTCATATTCAAAATTTTCTTTTCATCTCTTGTTGCTCCCTCATTTGCATTCGGCTTCAACTTGGGCAGCCAAAGTCTCCATCTTCAAATCTTCTTGGCAAAAGATTCTCTTGTTCCTTTCATTCCATATTCTATACAAGGCACTAGTAAGCTTCATCAACATCAATTCTTGCCTTCTTCTTACCATCATCAACAAACATTTTTTTACTTGCCTCATGTTGCTCATATCCCTCAACTTTAAGATTTTTATCAACCCCTTAGTGTATTTACAACCCGAAAACAAATAGGTTGCTGTCTCATCCACCTCATCACATAAACTACAACTTTTTTGTGTCTTCAAAATCCCAAATCTTTGCAATCTATCAACTGTGGGCATCCCTCCCTTCAAATGCATCCATAGAAAAATTCTATGCTTAGGTAAAATGTTTTTGTCCCAAATTACCTTTGCATAAAAGCCCCATTTGCTTCCTCCCTTCATTTCATCATACACCATCCTTGTCTTCAACTTTCCATCCTTGTCCAAACAACTCCCAAGGGTTTGGAAGTGTTTATCTTTCAATTTGCACTACATCTTCCAATGCCAACTAGAACTTACCCCTCATTTGCTTCCTTGTAGACTTCCACCCTTTATGTAATATGCTTGAATCCACCTTACCCAAAGAATATCTTTCTTTGAGTTTAAATCCCACAATTGTTTACATAGTGCTGCCTTGTTCCAAATGGAAGGATCTCTAATCCCCAATCCTCCAAAAGTTTTGCTTCTACAAATTGTGTCCCAAGAGATAGGAGTATAACCCATTTTCCCTTCTTCTCTTCCCCACAAAAAACATCTGCAAATTTTCACAATCTCCTCATGAACACCCTCAGTTATACTTAGTATACTAGCCCAAAATCCAATTATACTTAGTAAAACCGAATTGATCAATTGCACATTCCCTGCATAAGAAAGAACACTTGAATTTCAACTATGCAATTTTCTTCTAATTTTATCCACCAATTGCTCATAATCTTGCTTCCTCCACTTCACATTAGACAAAGGCAGACCCAAATATTGCATAGGAAAATCCCCTCTTGTTACATTTAACACTTCAGCCAACAAGTTTTCCTCCTCTTCATCCATTCTCGAAAAATAAAGTCTAGATTTTTGCTCACTTATTGCAAGGCCTGAGACCTCCATAAACCTCTTCAAGAATCCTTTCACACCCTCCATGGATTTTTGGTTTGCTCCACAAAAGATAAACAAATCATCAGCAAACAACAAAGTATGCACACCAACCTTTTTGCATCTTTGGTGGAATTCTATGTGCTGCTCCTTGTACTCATTTGCCATCATTCTTGTAAGGTACTCCATACTCAAAACAAACAAGGGGGATAGAGGATCCCCTTGTTTAACTCCTCTTCTATCTTTGAATCCTTCTAAATACCTCCCATATAAAACCAAGCAAAAGGATGACTTCATTGTACTTATCTTGATCCAATCTATCATCAATCCGGGGAACTTTAAAACCTCAAGCCATTTAACAAGAAATTTCCAGCTTATACAATCAAAGGCTTTGCTAATATCCACTTTAACAACACAACTTCTCTTCATGCCATCAACATTGTACTTATGCAACAATTCTTGTGTTAAAAGAATGTTGTGTGATATGTGCCTACCTTTCACAAAAGCACTTTGATTCTCACTAATCAAACAAGGCAGCACATCACAAAGTCTTGCACAAATTACTTTGGTTATCACTTTATATAGTACGGAGCAACAAGCAATAGGACTATAATCACTTGCAAATTGAGGTTGACTCACATTTGGGATCAAGGATATCACGACTTGATACAAAGAGTTTGGAATTTCTTCCCCCTTGAAAAAATAATTGTACGACCTCCACCATACTTCCTCCAATTATGTCTCAATTGCTCCTAAACAATTGGCTTGTATAACCATCTCTCCCCGGGCTTTTGTTAGGATGAATCCCCCAAAGTGCTTTCTTCACATCCTTTTCACCAATTGGTTGGATTAAGGATTCTTGTTGTTGTATGCTTAGCACTCCACCAAAAATAGCCAAGCTTTCCTCTAAGTCTTTACTTTCCCAAAAGACTTTCATAGTGTCTCTTCAAATGTTCTTCAATCTGGTCTACGTTGGATAGTAATCTACTCATCTCCTTTATGTTCAAATTTTGGTTCTTGTATTGCCTTGTTCTAATAGAAGCATAAAATAACGTTTTAGGCATATCCCCCTCATGAAGCCATTGCACTTTAGCTCTTTGTTGCAAGAACTTGTATTCAGCCTTCTCCAATTCTTCAAGCACTTTCCTTGCATGAAATTCCACCCTTTGCGTCCTTTCATCCCTTGGTTCTTCATTCAACCTCTCTTGTGCCAAAAACCATTCCTTCTTAGCCTTCTCCACCATTTCTCTACTCTTAGAGAACTCCCTTCTATTAAGCCTATTCAAAGGCTTTTCCATATCTTCAAGAAGCTTTCCAAAATCCGTCATTGTGCTCACCTTCCTCTAAACCACTTGGATTGTCCCCTTGAAATGTGGTGAGGCCTCCCACATATTGAAATATTTGAAGCTCATCTTCTTCTTCTTGTTTTCCTTATGCCAACTCAAAATGATAGGATGCCAAGAGTGTGTCTGGGTTTACCTCACAAAAGGCTTGGCCAAGCCTCCTTTACCTACTCTTGGTTTACAATGCCCCTATCAATTTTTCTTTGTATCAACTCCCCCATTTCCCTTCTATTGCTCCAAGTAAACATTTGGCCAATAGTTTTAATTTCAAGCAACAAACTAGCCTCAATCACATCTTGGAAATCCAAGACATCCTTTTCTTCACCTTTGTTCCCACCTTCTCTATCCCCAAAATCCAAAGGAGAGTTAAAATCTCCTATGATCAGCCATGGTTTATCATCTCTACTCCCTTGCCCCTTTAGGAACTCCCACATTGGTTTCCTCTTTTCAATGGTGTTATGGCCATACACTACCGTCAAGAAGAATTTCAAGTTAATGCTCATAATCAACCTATCAAAATTCATCCATTGATCCCCAACATTCAACACGTTCATATTATAAAAATCAGCCCTCCAACCTAGTCAAATTCTCCCCCCTACAACATTCCCATTTGTTATCAACTCCCAACCAAGCCCTATTCTCCCCCACACTTTTTTTTGGTTTTCTTCTTTTACTTTAGTTTCTAACAGCCTCAAACAACCTATATGATTAAGCATACAAAATTTTTTCACCCTCCTATGCTTATCACATTTATTGAAACCCCTTACATTCCAACAAGCAAATATACTATTCATAAGGAGGGTCGGATAAGAGAGTATACCCATTACCTTCACTCCTCGAACTCCTCAGATCTTCTTCTTTCTTCCTTGCTGCCCTTATTCCTTTCTCTACCATTTCGAACTCAATCTCCTCCCTTAGCAGCCCTTTAACTCCCCATTGCTGCTCTTTAGATTCCCTTTGCTACCCCTTAACATCTTTCACTCCATCTTGCTTTTCATCTTCTTTCACAATCCTCTCAATTGGCACATAAATCCTCCTATTCGTTTGAATTTTTTCAGCTTCATTTTTCTTCCTACACACCTCCGTATTATGCCCAATCATCCCACATTTTCCACATTTAGTTAGCTTCCACTTAAAACAGATTTGTTGGCTAACAATCACCTTGTTTTCATTAAGGTAAATCAACTTGTTAGGAAGGGTATCACTTATGATCACCTCAACTTGCACCCTTGCAGAATCCAGCCTCTCATTCTATTGTGTTGCTCTATCAAGATTCAAAGGCTTCCCAAGTGGACTTACTATTTTGCTTATGAGTTTTGGTTGCCAATACTTCAATGGAAATCCGTGGAGCTGAATCCAAATCGGGACAACATTAGGTTCTTCAATCACGCCTTCTTCATTCCAATCTTTCAATAAAATGGGTTTCTCATCAAAGAACACCACTCCTTTCTTCAAAATAGCCCCTTTATGCTCCTTACTTTGAAATTTAACCATAAAAACTCCTGAATTTAGAAGCTATACCTTGTTGATTCTCCTTCCCCAAATTCGAAAAAAGAACCCCTCCATGACTTTGAATGGTGGGTTGCTGCCCAAAACCTTGCACATAATAGTAGTCTCCCATTGCTTTGAGCTTTCTTCCACCTCCTCCATGGTGATTTCACCCATAAACAACCCATCTATCTCCACGGGTTGGTAATATTGAATCTCCACCGAGCTATCTTTGAGTATAGAACTCCAATATTTGACCTATTTCTTGCTCTCCTCCTCCACTTCTTCACTCCAAACTATTTTTCTCCCATCTTTAAACTTGAAATTCGAATTTGAACCCACAATTTTTGCTTCTTCAAAAACTTCTTTTTCTTCCACTCCTTGGCTTTTAGCTTCTTTAGGGCTTGAAAGTGACTGGTCAACAACACTCTTCAGCCCTATTTTGTTTTTTCCCTTGCCCCCATCCTTCAACAAAGCCAAGCTGATCACCTCCTCCTTCAAAAATATTTTTCTCTCCTTTGATTGTTGTGTTTTCCCTATATTCTTAGTGTTAGATCTCCTCATGGTGTGAGGATGGCAAATTCAAAAGAGATTTACCAGATCTAAAATACAAAAAAGGGAAGAACACCCATACTATGTGAAAATCACCCCTAGTACTTTAGAGAGCGTAAAGGAGAGATGATTAATAGAATTCAATAACAAGAAGAAATAGGAAAATAGCCGATGGAAGCAATGAAAATAGACATGAGAAAGGCCTATGATCGGGTGTCATGGGAATTTCTAGAGAAAATGATGGAACATATGGGCTTTCCTCAGAAATGGATAGGGTGGATCATGGCATGTGTCACCACCGTCTCCTACTCCATTAAGCTCAACGGAAGGATCTCAACGGCTTTCTAACCAAAATAGGGACTAAGGCAAGGTTGTCCTCTCTCACCATTCCTATTCATTCTTTGTCATGAAGCATTATCATCGATGATAGCATCAGAGGGTTTCCAAAGTGTTTGCCCAGGTGTAAAATTTGGCCGATCCGTCCAACCTGTCTTACATCTTATGTGTGCAGATGATTGTATCCTCCTTTTCAAAATTTCATAAATAGGCTCAACAAAACTCGCACGGACACTAAATCTCTTCGTAGCCTACTCAGGCCAAAGAATAAACTTTCAAAAGTCTACACTCCTAGTCAGCCCAAACGCACAACTAACGATGACGGAGCGACTCAGCCAGACATTCAGAATATTTGAAGACATACTCAAGGAAAAATTCCTTGGCTATGATATGGATTTCAATGGCCCTAAAGTGGGAATGTTCAAAAAATTAATCCAAAGAGTAAAGGCAAAAACCTCTTTATGGAAAACTGGGGACATCTCGGTTATGGGAAGGATCTCCCTGACCAAACACATACTAGCATCAACAACCCAGTACACCCTCAGTACCTTCTGAATACCATCTACGGTTGCTCAGAAAATCTATAACCACCTTGCAAGATTCATTTGGGCAAGGGACACTGATGGAAGAGGAATACACAGGAAGTCGTGCAAATCGATGTGCCAATCAAAGTGGCAGGGAAGATTGGGGATGCGCTCTACACGACAGATGAACCAGACCTTGTTAGAATAGCTAGCATGGAAGCTGGTTACAAACAAACAATCATTTTTCTCAAAATTCTTCCTCAGCAAGTATTGCAGGAAAGAGGAATTCTACAAGGTCAAACTGAAACAAGGATCAACGTGGGGTTAGAGGGGCATAATGTGGGGAAGAGACCTAATCATGAGCGGGCTAAAATAACAGGTGGTCAATGGGCATGATATTAACATCCAGGATGAGTAGATTCCAAATCACAGCAACCCAATCAGGTATGAAATACAACTCCTTCCAAAACTTGGCTTCAAGGTGAGTGACCTGATCGATAGCGATAAGCAGTGGTGTATGCCTCTATTGAGACTATTCTTTAGCCCAGAAATAGTCAACCACATTGCAGGAATACACATTCCATACACCCCACTAAGACTGAGGGTTTTCCAATTCTGAGACAAGGACTAGCTCAGAAATTACACGGTCAAAAGCAGCTACCATGAGGCATGGAACAAGGTGAACAGCCAGATCCCATCCTCCTCCACCTTGGAATCACCCACGCAGGAAAATCAACACTTGTGGAAGACACTATGGCATTTAAACATACCAGAAAAAGTAACGTTCCTCATATGGAGACTAGTACGGAATGCAGCACCAACAGGCCCGGCGCTCAGAACAAGAAAGATGGAGGTATCACCATATTTCCAAATGTGCCACAAACAGGTAGAAACATCATCTCATATGATCCTCGAGTGTGACACCGCATGAAGGGTATGGAGAACATCAAGATTGGGGTTTGATTTTGGCCAAGGAACTCCACTGCAATTGGAATTGTGGCTTCGATAATGGTTCAAGACTGCACCAGAAAAGGATGACATAAACCTAACGTGTATCATTATATGGGCGATTTGGTGTGCAAGAAATAAGGCAAAAATTTAACAACAAGCGCCATCGGTTGAGATGATTCTAGAAATTATCAAGGCAACCTATGAGGGCAATATGGGTGGCGCTCAGTCAAGACAGAGAGTTATAGCTAACCTAAACTCGTCACAAATGGCACTGGAACACATGGCGAATCAGACACAAACTGGCAAACCAAAAGAGGAACAAGTGGGAGACATGCGACTACTATGGTACGCATAGGTTAGTCACAAGAACCAAGAATATGAGGGTTGTATGTGCATCAACATAGACGCGGCATTCCGGAAACGTGATGGCAAGGCACTTGCGGCATAGTGTACTGCACAAGGATCAACCAATTCTAGCTGCCATGGATTTCGCGTAATACAAGCGGCAACACCAACACAAGCGGAACTCATAGCCATACATGAAGCAATGAAACATGCTAGTAATATGGGTGCCACTCACATCTGCATCTACACAGACTACGAAATGGTCATCACCCACACCGGCAACTTTTCGTCTGTCCCACTTGGTCTCAAAGGATTAGTTAGGAGTATCATAATGTTAGCAATGGTTTTCCATAAAATTCATGTCATGAAAGTGCATATATCTGTAGTAATGAATGACCATAATCTAGCACGAGATGTAATCAAGGATATAATGGTAATATGAGTGTACGTTTTCATCAAAAACAATTTGTGTTAAAATATCTTCTTATACAAATGCCCCGGCCTCTTCTATGTAATCTACGTAAAATAGAAGATCCAAAATTATAAGAGAGGAATACTTTATTAATTATTAAAATTACTACTGGAATATGTTCAATTACATTCAATATTAGTGTAATTCTCAAATATATAGTCAGAAAGGATTTATATATTTAATATATATCTTAAAAAAAGTTCAATTAAATTTAATTTGTATTATTATATGTGAAAAGGAATTGACACCGGTAATTTTCTTTACAATAAAAACCTTAAAAAGTAATGTTTTTTTTCTTCTTTTGAGGTGGATATAAACATATTATTGTTCATGTTCATTTGTAAAATATAAATGCGTGTTTTTATTGATGGTACAGGGGTACAATATATAGACAGCATTTACAGAGTCAAGTAAGGGAAATGATTCTATCTAAGGTATAATTCTATCTAAGGAATTCTATCTAAGGTATAATAATATTACAGAAGATATTAATAAAATATCTCATACACTCTTCCTTAAGTTGGAGTATGTGGATCTCGAATGCCCAACTTGCCAAGCAAAGTCTGAAATGTCTGTCATCCAAGTGCCTTCGTAAACAAATCTGCTAGCTGGCTAGCAGTCTGAATATGATAAGTAACCACAACACCAAACTGTATCAAATCATGAACAAAGTGACAATCAATCTCAATATGCTTCGTCCTCTCATGAAAAACTGGATTGGCGGCAATATGAAGATCAGTCAGACTATCGCACTACAAACGCATCGGAGTAGGATGTGCCACTTCCAACGAACGAAGAAAAGCCTTGAGCTATAATAATTCACAACATGCGACTGCCATAGTCCGGTATTCTGCTTCAGCCGAAGAGCGAGAAATAGTGGGTTGTTTCTTCGTCTTCCAAGAGACCGGAGATTCATCAACCATCACAAAATATCCAATCAATAACCTCCTAGTGATTGGGCAAGCAGCCCAAATAGAATCACAAAATGTTATAAGCTGAAGAGAACTCTTAGCAAATAGAAATAAACATTGACCAGGATGACTCTTCAAATAATGCAGAACACGCAAAGCTGCATGTCAATGCGCCAAACGTGGTTTCTCCATAAACTGGACCAAGGTATGGACTGAATAGCTAAGCTTGGGACGAGTGATGGTAAGGTAAATGAGCTTCCCAACGAGTCTGCGATACTGCGTAGAATAATCAAACAAAGGGCCATCATCTTGTGCCAAATTATGTTGTTGTTCCATGGGAAAATCTGTGGGTTTAGCTGCCAATAAGCCAATATCAGAAAAAATATCCAAGGAATATTTCCGCTAAGATAGAAACATTCCATCAAGGCGATGAGCTATCTCAATGCCTAAGAAATACTTCAGAGCACCAAGATCCTTCATATGAAAACAAGAGCACAAATACACTTTGAACTTGGTCATCATCTCAGGAGAGGAACCAGCAATGATAAGATCATCAACATAAACCCATACAAGAAGAGAAACTCCATCCTTCAAGTACGAAAACAAGGAGTATCCGCCTTACTCTGAACAAACCTAAAGAGACAGAGAGCCGCTGCCAGTTTGGAAAACCAATTCTACGGAGCCTGGCTTAAATCGTAAAGAGATTTGCAAAGCTTGCAAACTAACCAAGGTGCCAGAAGTGTATAACTAGGATGAAGACGCATGTACACCTCCTCCTTAATATCACTATGCAAAAATGCATTGTGAACGGCAATCTGATGAAGATCCTAACCACGAATAGCAGCAACAGCTAAGAAAAGACGAACATAACTCATCTTGGCAGCAGGAGCAAATGTTTCAGTAAAGTCAGTCCCCTCAATCTGACAATTACCTAGAACAACCAAACGAGCCTTGTAAAGCTCAATAGAACCATCAGACTTGAACTTAGTCCGATAAACCGACTTACAACCAATAGCCTTCTTGCTAGGACGAAGAGGAGCAAGAACCCATGTATTATTACGCTCCAGGGCATTGATCTCATCGGACATAGCTACACGCCAATGAGCATGGCGATAAGCATCATAAAAAGTAATCGGATCAGCAGCATCTGTCACTGCAGCCAAAAGTCTAGAATGCGAAACCAAAAAATTACTACAAGAAACATAATCAGCGATAAGGTAATGTGTACCCGAGGACAGTGAATTTGAGGATGTGGGATCAGTAGAGAGGGGTTTTATAAAGCGAGTAGCAGTGTAGATGTAGTCTTTAAATTTAGCTAGAGATTGACAGAGATGAGTGCCGGGAAGACGTACAACAGATGGAGTAGCTGGAGGTGAAGCAGGCACCATCTTGCTAGGAGCAGCCATGGACGGCCGCAGCTGGAGGTCGAGAAGAACTGGCCCCGAGTTTGTGTGAGCGACCACGAATGGCCGCGGCTGGAGGTCTGGCTGCGGTTCTTAGTAAGTGGCCACAGACGGTAGCGGCTAGAGAGTTGGCTGCAGTTTTGGGCGATCAAGGACAGCCTCGGTTGGACCCAATCTGTGGAAATCGGTCTTGGTCAGCCCCGCTTTATGGCGAGCGGCCTCGATCAGCCCTAGTCCATGACGAGCGGCCTCGGTCGACCCTGATTGAACGGTCTTGGTCGGGCTCGGCTTTGCAGGTTGCGTCGCACCGGGACTCGACTGGGCGACTCCTCTTGGTTGAACATCTCAACCACAGAGTTGTAGAAGTTGGCAGGGGATGGAGATAACAAGGGACCAAGTGGCGAGTTCTCAGAAGCAGGCGCAAGCGAGAAATAGTTTTCATAAAAAATTACATCTCGGCTGTCAAACATAGTTCGAGACTCCAAGCTGTAAACACGCCAAGCTTTCTTATCTACAGGGTAGCCAAGAAAGATGCAATTCTGACTTCTAGATGCAAACTTATCACGCGGCCATGGAATTTGAGAGGCAAAGCATAATGAACCGAACACACCGAGATGGCTGTAATCTGGTGCGCGACCATACAGGAAATGATGAGGTGTTCGACTATCTAATACAGGTGTTGGCGTGCGATTGATGAGGTAAGCCACTGTAAGAATGCATTCTCTCCAAAAGTCGATAGGTAAATAAGCTTGAAAACGAAGAGCACGAGCAACGTTAACGATATGTCTGTGCTTTCGTTCCACATGCCCATTTTGCTGAGGTGTGTAGACCGTGGAGGTCTCAAAACGAATACCTTTCTCCAGAAAAAATGATCTGAGAGGCAGGAATTTGGTTCCATTTTCTGCCCGAACTCGTTGAATGGGATGACGGAACTGTGTTTAAACAAACACAAAGAACTCTTTCATCTGTAATGGTACTTAAGACTTAGAAACTAATAAATAAATACAAACAGCTCGGGAATAGTCATCAACTATGGTCAAATATAAAAATGCTCCACTAGAAGAGGGTGAACCATAAGGCCCCCAAACATCACAATGAATACGTTCAAACAAATGACCTTAGCAGAACTAACAGGAAAACTATTTTTAGACTGTTTTGCACGATGACATACCAAGTAGGGAACAATTTTTTAAAAGCACTATCATGTAAAGAAATGGCTGGGATAGAAGACAACACCCATGAGGAAGGATGCCCAAACCAATGATGCCATAAAGCAAACGAAGACACTAAAGTAGCAATGGACAAGGACGACTGTGTAAACCCAGAAACTCCCAATCTGTACAACCAATAAACCCTTCCACGTTGTTCACCCGTGCCAATCACTGTCCTCGTGCTAATATCATGTAGTACACATAATATTTTAGTAAGCATAACTAAACATTTTAAAGAAGTTGTTGACTTAGCAATTGATAGCAAATTGCATCGTAATGCCGGAATACAAAGAACATGATTCACAACAATATTTCCAAAAAATATCTTTCCATGTTCAACAGCAGTTAAATTAGAACCATCAGGGAGGATAACATCAACATTTCCAGCATGCTCAATATCATGAAGAAGATCCTTATCGACGGTCATATGATACGATGCACCGGTATCAAGAATCCAAGGTAAAGTAGTTTTACCTAAAAATTGTCAGAAGAATTTAACTTAGAAAACTTGTTTAAAATCATACTCCATTGCTCCTTTGGCAGTGCCAGGCCGAAGGTAGATCGATCGGAGTCCTAGACTATGGCGCAGTAGGTGGAGTGGCGATGTCCACTTGCTGAGCAGCTCCGGTGAATAGTGCACCGAGCGGGGCGTGTGTTCTTGGTTTTGCAGAAGCCTTTGGGCCTGATGCAAGGGGAAAATTCTCAGGGAATCCTTCTGGAGAACCAATAATGCGGAAGAAAGTAGTGATATCATGACCCTTTCGGCCACAATGTGTGCAAGTAAGGTTCCGCTGATCAACGGCGACGGCTGGAGTGGATCCTGGAGAGGCAGCAGGAGAATTCGGTGCAAAGGATTGCGCCTGACGATGAGCAGCAAAGGCCATGGTGTCTGCCGAAGTGAAAGAATCACAAGTTGTGATGACTGTCTTTTGACGCTCCTCTTGAGAGACAAGGGAGTAAACCTTGTCGAACAACGGCCATGGTTCTTGTGCAAGAATATATGAGCAAAGAGTAGTATAACCATCATCCAGACCAATGAGAAATTGATAAACCATCTCCTTCTCACGATCACTCTGAGCAATGGCGGCATCGAGGCAAGACGTACAAGTACGGGGAGGCATGTAAGCAAGCAGATCATTCCACAACTTTTTGGAATGACTGAAGTAGGCATTAATAGCTTAACTATTCTGACAACAGTTGTAAATGTTAGCACGAATCTAACACGTGCATGGGTCATTCCCAACTGAGTAACGGAGATGCAGATAATCCCAAAGTTCTTTAACCGAGTCATAATAAGTAACAACAGAACGAACAGATGGATCGAGTGTCTAAACCATCCAACCAATAAGCATGGAATTTAAACTACTCAAAATATTATCAAAAGGTTCACCAGGTACAGGCTTGGTGATGGAACCATTGAAGAAACCAAGCTTATGTCTAGAATTAAAACCATGCTGAATGGCATCACTCCAATTATTATAATTATCAGTACCCTTCAAGATCGTAGAGGAAATTAGCAAACCTGTATGATCTGAGGGGTGAACATAGTACGAATGCGAGGGAGGGAGGGAGCCGAAACTGGAAGATGCCGAACCATTAGCGTCGAGCAGGAGCTGGCGGAGGGCTCGGCGGATAGGTCGGCGTCGTCTAGATGCAGCGGAACATCCGGCTGGAGCAGTTAGTCGGCGGCAGGAATGATGGGAACGACAGGAGCCTTGTCTCAGCATTAGGATTTTCAATCCCGACTTGATTAATCGGATCCATTTGGACACAGGTGAGGACAATGTGCAGAGGCATGGAGCGGCGGTGTGCAGTGGAATGGAGCGACGGTGCAAGGAGCAGGAAAGCGGTGGAGTGGCCTAGAGTGGTCCGCGGAGTGGACCGGAGCGGGAGAGCGGCGGTCCGGAGCGGTGAGCGGTGGGATGGAGATGGAACGCAGCTGCGGCGCTGGCTTCTCGGCGGCGGACGAAGAAGGGAGGGTGGCGGCGGCAGCGATGGTCTTTTATGAGTAAGGAAAATTTAGGGTCTCAGGATTTAGTCTCTGATACCATGTAAAATATGAATGTGTGATTTCATTGATGGTACAAGGATACAATATATAGACATCATTAACAGAGTCAAGTAAGGAAAATTATTTTATCTAAGCTAGAATTCTATCTAAGAAATTTTATCTAAGGTATAATAATATTGCAAAAGATATTCACAAAATATCTCCTATATCATTAATTCTCTAATGTTTCACTATTATTGACTTTCACTTTCATCTTTTAAACAACTTTCTTTTTGTTGCTTTACATCTCCCCTTTCATTTTACCGTTATGTTTACATATCCAATAGCTATTTAATTACACCCACGGGTGTACCCCAGTGGTTGGGACATGGGTGGGAACGCCAATAAACCCAGGTTCGATCCTCGGCAGCGGCAGTGTGGGGAGTTCTTTCTTTGTAAGGCTCCCTTGTGCGCACCGAGGCAATGCCAAGCCCATGGGTCCTGGCGCTGGGCTACCGTGATTTACCTCTCATACGATGGCCTGGGTGTGGGCTGGTATAGGCCGCTGAGGGCGAGCGGTGATCGCCTATTGCCAATAGCAATTTAATTAACTCCTATGCCCACTGGTAGTAAGACTAACTTCTTTTGGATGAAGAGAAGCATATAAAATAAAAGAGTTAAGTGCTGATATAACCATATATTTTTGTTGAAAGCATCAATATAATCTTGTAAAGTTTAAAGGTGTGATTATAATCCTATCATTTTATTGAAAGTGCCAATCTAATCCTGATAATCGGAAATTGATCAGAATTTAATAAAATGATCATTATACCCCTAATTACAAAATTCAAAATAAATAAATAAATAGAAAATATCCTTTTTGCCCTTCCCTCCTCTTATGTCTATTTTCTTTTATTCTCTTCTGCCTCATTTTCTATCCTACCGGAGTCCTTTTTGCCCTTCCCTCCGCTGGCCTTTTATTCTCTTCTGCAGAAGATACCCATTTTCTTTTATTCAAGGGAAAATTCTTATACTGTGGCTACAGTAGTCGACAGTGGACGCAAATATGGAGAGCGTATTTGCTAAATGCATTCTTTCTCTATGTTTTTTTCTTTTTTCTTTTTAAAAATTTTCGAAAATATGAGGATGCATTTGGAAAATGTGTCCTCTCTATTTTAGGTTTTTGTTTACGTCTGGATGGAGGACGACACATTTGCTAAATGTGTCCTCGAATTTTGGGTTTTTTAGCAATGAATGCAAGGAGATTTTTGGTTTTTTAAGCACTGAACATGATGATGCATTCAGTCCAAACCCTTGTTTTTTCTGCCTGCCGGATTCTTCCATCTCGCCGCCGTGCTTAACTCGCCTTTATCGACTTCCGCATGCGCACATCGTGTGTCTCCCCCCCAGCCCACATTTTTTGTCATTGTCGTCGCCGAGAACATATATCTCCAAATATTCTTTGGTATTTTTTGTTCTTTTGTTACATCTGATCATTTTCTTCCATCCTTTTTGTTCAAATTATTGTTCAGTTTGTAGCTGAAAACACCGGCCGGTCGGGACTGGTCGATTTGCTGCTGCCGGACTTGAGCGTGTGACACACGCGCCGTAGTAAGCTCTGTGCGTGGACTCACACGCCGCCAGCCTACCTGCGCGTGCGAGCACGTGCCGCCAGATACTCTAGGAGCCTGTCTGCCACTGCATTTGCTAGAGGTACCTGAAAAATCTTGATCATATGAATGTGTTGAATGATTATGTGTGGTTTTAATGATTATGTGCGGTTGGAATGGTTTTGTGTGGTTTGATTATATGAATGTGTTGAATGAGGATGTGTGAGTATGGTTGGATTGATTATGTGTTATTTGTTGAATTTTTTTTTTATTTTCGTCGGACTAACAACTTAAGTTGAAATGTTGTATGCCAATTAGTTTGAAAATCGATAATAGTATATGATTTGGTTGCCCGATGGTAATGGAACCGTGCATCTTTTTTGCTGATAATATTGAGAACTGCATCTGTTTTCTTATGTATTTCATTTGTTTGAATCCAGTATGTAATTTGTTAGTTTTGTTGTGTTTGACTTTAATTTTCATTATTGATTATTGTTCGTTATGAAAATATTATTTGTACTTGTTTGCTTATATATTGTATATGTAAATATCCAATGTGTATGAATTTTTGTTGGAGTTGGATCTAAACTTTTTTTGGTTTTAACTTTTAAGGAATATGATAATATTGAACATTGAACTCCACAAGACGTTCCGACACGAGGAGGATTCATATGAAGATGACACTGAACTTGAAGATTCTAAGATGATCCCCTTTTGAAGATTAATAATTGATCATTGTATTAGGGATTGTTAGTTCATCTGAATTGGAAAACAGTTGTAATTGTAAGCTCTCTAATGAATATTTCTATCACGAGCACTTTATCTTCCATTTTGTTTAGATGTTGAGAGCCCCTCTCGTGTTTCAATTTGACAAAAATGTTCATGTTTTTTATACAAAGTATACTCATGTTTTGGAATACAAACACATGTTTTAATGTAATCAGTATATATTGTAAGGTGTTAAATGCAGTACATATGAAAATTTTAAAAACTATAAAATTATGAGACCTCTTTTGTGTATACTATAAGAGAGTACTAGTTGTAGGCTAACATATGTATGTTTTAACCAAACATAAACAATTCACAAGGTTAATAATGCACTGCCTCGTGACAAGGGTTTGCTATTCACAATAGGAATTAATAATTTAAAAGCATATGCGTGTTTTTATTTAAACAATGCATGTTGTAAAGTAATAAATGCAAAGTTAATATGACAATTTTAAATTTTCAAATTTAACACATGCATGTTTTAACAAAACAGAAACGATTCATAAGGTAACTTATGCACTGCCTCATGATAAGGTTTTTCTATTCATAAAATGAATTGATAATTCAAAATCATATGCATGTTTTTATTTAAACAATGCATGTTGTAAAGTAATTAATGCAAAGTTAGTATGACAATGTTAAATTGTCAAATTTTAGTCTCCTCTATCTGTGTAAACTATAACATATACTGATTGTAGACTAACATATTCATGTTTTAACAAAACGGAAACGATTTAAAACTTAACTTTTTTTAATCCATAAAACAAACCAAAATAGTATAAATATTCGAGACAAAAACTGACTAGATCTCAACCTACGGCTACATTTGATAACCTGCGACAGAGTAAAATACCTGGAAATTTAAAAGTTTAACACTTTACAGCAGCCTACAAAATAGCTTTTCGCAGTCTCTTGCATTCTATTAGCTTTATTAGGACATCATTTCAATTTACTACTCTATTTTCCAGCACTGTGCTTGGCCTTGTTGTGAGATGTTGTGGCAGCTTCAAAGTTGAAGGTCTTGTTGCAGCTCTTGCAAGAATGGGATCAGAATCATTCACCTTCTGCTTTCCAGCACTAGAATCATTCACCTTCTGCTTTGGTTTTCTTGGTTTCAGCAGGTTTTTCTTCCTTCACCACCTTGGTTTCAGGTTTACCTATATACTATAACATCCAAAAATTTCATTGTGTTTAGCCAATGTGACTCTTTTGCTGTTAGACCATTCCAAATCACAGTCAATTAGATTCTAATGATAAACCAAACTCCAACAAATATAACCAAGAACATTGAGCAAAATCATCTCAATATTGCACAACATACTTAATCAAACAGTATGATATATCATTAGATAATCCATATCAAACACTATACAACTACTACGGAAAAACATAAACAAGATTATAAATCATATTCAACATTGCACAACAAACATAATCAAACAGTATGATATAACATTAGAGTATCCATATCAAACACTCTATTACATTCCATATTCAACTTCATATGAAAAACATAACCAGGAATGTCGATCACATTCTACATTATTTACAACTAACTTATTCCCAAAACCATTAAAGCATTAATCTCACCTGAATAGCCAATTAGCGCGTGGGGAAAATACACAGTGCCTGCGGCGCATTGCGAATAGGATCCACACGGCTTAGCATCCCTAGCACGAAACACGTAGTTTTCCCAGAACCATTATGCGCCTGAGCCTATTGTTGTTAGACCGTACAAGAGAGAATATACAAGAACTACTAGTGACCCAAGACACAACCCAAGATGTGAAGCTCTGCATTCCAAAGAACCAGATGAAAAATTTTACTAATTCCCAAAGATATTAATCCAGCAAAAGAAAGTGCAGAGTTTTAATCCCCCAAAACAACCCTTATTATATCTAGTTAGAAGCATGACAAAGAAGTGAAAATCAACTAAGATAATCTTTATGCATAATTAAAGAGATTGAATACTGGGAAAATATAATCATACTTGCTGAAAAGAGTACAACTAGTATATGAGAAAATCAACTAAGATAATCTTTATGCATAATTAAAGAGATTGAATACTGGGAAAATATAATCATACTTGCTGAAAAGAGTACAACTAGTATATGATAATCTTCTACCTCCTCTCTTGCTTCAACCCTTTCGCCGAGGTGAAGTTGCTGCCACCACCATCTACGTCGCCACAATGCACACAATCCAACCTAATCTGATGACCTTCCTCTACCAGACGGAATTCGGCACGTTTGGACTCACCTGGTCGCTGGACCACCTCTTTGCTCGCTCCCTCCACGTCCACATCAATCACCAATCAAAATCCTCCTTCCAAACCCAATCAACAATTATGCTGTTAAGAGACCGATTATCTTCCGACGACTTCCATTAATCTGAACTCTAACCTTTGTTAAAAGTTAGACTTATCATTAATCTGAAATCTAACCTTTATTGAAAGCCCTAGAAGGTGCCAAACACCGACGAGATCCATATGATGTAATCATTGTTGTCCGAGAAGCTTTTGGCGAGCTCCGTTGTGACCAGAGCTTCCAGAACACTCCCGAATTAAGGGAAGATGAGGAATCTAAAGAGGAATAACAGGCTAGGCTGGATATTTGCAATTTAACCCGCAATTTTTATTTAATTTGTGTTAATTTGTAAATTGGTCCCTGACCTGTCCATATGCTTATGGACAGGTGCCTGTCAGGAGACCCACTTTTTTAAAAAAACAAATTCAAATAACATAGAAGACGCATTCTTTGCGTCCGACAAGAAAACAAATTTAAATGGAGGATGCATTCGGAGAATGCGTTCTCTATTATTGATTAAAAAAAATTAACATAAATTGAGGATGCATTCTCTAAATGCGCCCTCTAAATCCAAATAAAAAAACAAAAAAAACATAAAGGACGCATTCCAAGAATGCATCATCCACATAAGTAGCCATTTTTCAAAATCAGCATGGTTGCATCCGAATTTAGGTAATCTAGCACAATCAAAGAAACAACTCTTTATTCAAAGGTCTAAACCCTAGCATCTCTCTCCGGCGGGCCTCCTCACATTATACGGTGGACAAAAAATTCATCTTATTTCTCTCACACGGTGCCACCGCTACAGATACCGCTGAGACATGACACCGAGAATCTACAACCACCAGTGTTAAGGTGGGAGGGCTCCGGTGCTACAGCGACTGGCAAGGATGGTAGAGATATGGCTCCGGTGCTACAGATACCCCTGGCACGTGCCGTGCCTCTCCCAGAGGCGCTCTCCGGCACCGCCAACTGGGGCTGCCCCGATTGCGTCCCCGATGATGGGCCCACTGCCGCTGCTGCTCCATGGCCGCACTCCTAGCTCCTGGACGCCCATTCGCCTCATCGAGAATGACGATTCCCTCTCTGACGAGAAGAAGGCCCGCCGCAGGCAGCAGCTTCTGGCCGGAAAATCTGAGGTCAACGGCAAGGAGGAGAAGAGGCGGAATAGCTAGGTCCTTGATCTTCTCGGTGACAAGATCAACTGCTCCATCTTCATGCAGCTCCCCGAGAGGCCGGTCACGGTGCGTTTTGTGTTGAGTTGAATGTTTCGATTGGTTTGATTAATCCCAATTTAGTTCAGATGTTAAAGTATTGATTGGGCTTATTACGAAATCTGATGTGTTGGTGAGTACGAAAATCCCACTCCAGCCGGTGACTCCAAGAATATTACATTCGCAACTATATATATATATATATATATATATATATATATATATGGCAAAGTCTTGGGAAAGACGGTCTTTCCATAAGCTTATGGAAAGACGGGGTTTAATTCGAATAATAAAAGGTAAAAGGTCTTAGTTGCAACATTAAAAATTTAGTATACAACATGTAGTAGTTATAAAATTTATAACCCGGTTCATGCAACCCAAAAATTTTATCTTAATTTCTTCTAATTTACACTTTAAACCTTGGTCTTTCCATGACTTATGGAAAGACCGTCTTTCAAGAGACGCACTATATATATATATATATATAGACATATATAGACATATATATATATATAGATATAGACATATATATAGACATATATATAGACATATATATATATACATATAGATATAGACATATATATATATACATATAGATATATATATATATACATATAGATATATATATATAGACATATAGATATATATATATATAGACATATATATATATACACACAGTTTTACACAGTGGCGGAACTAGCCTAGTATTTTAGGGGGGGGGGGGCTTACTTATACTGACATAAAAAATTTTCGGACGCTATATTATATTGGTAATTTTTTTCTGGGTGCTGAATTACACTGAATTTTTTTTTCTGAACACAAGTTGACATATTCAAACAAAATTCGCTTCAATAATAAAGTGTTTATAAAATAATCCAACTTCTACAAATATGAAAAATCACACTTACAATTATTCGATCTTGTTAATTAATATGTTAAAAATAACTTAAATAAGATTATAAAAATAAAATTAGTGAGCAAATCACATGTATAATCAGTTTATACCTAAATGAAATCAATTTATGTCTAAAATTAATTAAATAATTTAATAACTTGGTAAAATTACAACTGAAAATATATAGCTTTATTGTGATTTTCTTAATTTTAAAAAAAATTACCATATTCATCAGCATTAATTTAAAAATGAGATAAAGAATCTCTTATGATCCTCTCATCTTAATTAATTATAGTAACAAAATCATATTTAATGCAAAATACCAAATATCACAAATGACAAACAATTATACTACCGAATATAAAAGTTACAGTAAACTATTGTTAGTAGTGACTTCCATAAAAACAGTTGGATTCAAAGACTTGGTTAAGAAACTTGACAGCGGGCCCATGACTTCGTTTGAACGGCCCAATTGATTTTTAACCCATATTTTGCCTTTAGACTTTTAATCAAAACGACGTCGTTTTGATGTCTGAAAGGAAAGAAAAAAAAGTAGGCCAGTTCTCTTCTTCGGCGAGAAGACCAACAGGGAGCAGAGCTGGCCATCCGGGGGGGGGGGGGGGGGCGGAAACCATTTTTTCAGTGGAGGCTAGACCTAATTTCTGAGCTACTAAATCTTAGCGGGCGACGCAAACCACCACCCCCCCCCAATGGTTATACGTATATCAATGCTGGGTATTGTCTAATTCAAAGTGACGTGAATAGATTTCACTGCTTCAAAATATGGTAACACTTTTCTTGCAATAATATGTTAATTAAATCTTTGAAAACTATTACATGAATATTGAAAAGTGTAATCCAAATTTTAAAAAGTGTTATATTAGATATAATGCAATATCACCTAAGGTAGTACTCTTTTTTTTTTTTAATTTTAAGCCATCCGAAGATGGAGGGAAATATATTAGGCTCCCCAAACCATTTAGTTTTTGCCAAAATTGGCGCGAGATGAAATTTGAAATTACAAGAGGTCATCTATTAGATGATCCAAGAGACCAAAGAAGGCTCTAAATACCAAAGGTGGATACACCTATTCTGAGCACTAATAACAGAAAGCCAATCGTGTTCTAACAGTGTTTCCTATGAATTCCTGTAGACTGATTAATCACGAACAGGTCGGGAAGTCGAGAATCGAAATCCCAGTTAGTCAATGATATTCAGTCAAGAGGGAATAGAGGGGATGGATCAGAAGAAAAGAAGTTTGGGTAGGGAAGGTGATGCAGTCATCCGGTCTGAGAAGTCCAGGAGCAAATGCTCGATCATAGTAAAAAGTCGGATCTTCTCCTAGTTACGTCTTTGAGCCTGCAATAAGAAGAGAGCAAAAACAGCAGTATCTTTTCGAAATGTATATATTGCAAAGAAAAGATATAGAGAAAATTTCATGTCAGAGATAGAGAGCTAATGGTAACTCTAATTACTCTCCAAATTGATAGCCAATTCTAATTCCAGGGAAGTTTTTGTTGTCCATATGAATAAGGCCCCTAAGAAAAACAGGAACATTATCTAAGTGTAGATCTCCCTGTAAATTATTTTCCAAAGCATATTTGGCCAAAAAATCAGCTGCGGTGTTTGCTTCACGTGGAGTGTGTTGGATTGGGTAAACTAAATGCTTATCATGAAGAAAGCTGCAAATAGAGAACACTCTCCATTGACATGTCATAGGTTTCCGAATGCCATTTACAGCCAATAAACAGTCAGACTCAATAACACAACAGTCCAATTCTAGTTCAGAGCACAAGTCATATCCACATTGAATGGAAAAAAGTTCTGCATGTAATGGGGATGGAGAATGAAAGATGTGAGCTCTCATTTTAATCACTGCCCCTTTCCAATCCCTTACAATGACTGCGGAAGAGGATTTACCACTAGGTTGCCATGAAGCATCTGTATTTATCTTGTAACCTGTTATTGGTTTACACCAGTTTACAGCAGTAAATTGTTTTTTCTGTTTTGGAAGGATTTTAGGGATGATTCTTTGTTGGATAAGATGATTATGTTTATCTATATTACCCGTTGTGAGCTGAGAAAATAAGGTAAATCAATTTTTTTAACTTCCTGGAAACATGCATCCTCTGAGAAAGTTATGTTGTCAAACATGATTTTGTTTCTGATTATCCAAAGAGTCCATGTAGTGATTAAAAGTGCAGCAGTTATCAGATTAGACTGGATCTTGGAATCAGGCTTGAATGAGAGATAGAAATCTACTCTACTCTTCAGATTTCCAAAACTTGTTTGTGGGAAGTGTATGAGATTATTAACTCTATACCATATTTCCACAGATGAAGGACAGGAGTTAAAAAAGTGGTCCAGAGAGTCCGAGTGATTTTTTGCAAAGAGGACATATGGATGCTATAGAAAAGCCAAACTTGCACACAATATTATCAAATGAAAGAATATTATTTAAAGCTCTCCACATTAGGACTAACATCTTCTTAGGGATAAAAGGAGACCATACCTTGATAATGTGTTTGATGGTGGCCTTTTTTTGTCTGAGACATTGGTATGCAGAGCTGATAGTGAAATTTCCTGAGGATGAAGGAATCCAGACAAGCCTGTCAGCATGGGGGTAGACCAGTTGAACTTCCTGCAAAAAGTTAAAAGTGTTGGTAGCCAAGTGAGGCTCCAGGGTTGGAAGGAAAGAAACTCTGTTAGTTATGAATGACCTTAGGGAAATATCCACAAAAGGAATGTCCAACTCCTGGGGCCGTTCATAACACAAAGCACCATCACCTTTCCAATTAGCATTCCAAAAAGAACATTCTCCTAGACCAAAAATGACTCTAGAAAGGTTATTTGCCGTAGGTGTAATCTTACAGATTCTGTTCCAGATATGGGATTTCTTGTAAGTAGCAGGGAGTGACCATAAATGAGCAGACCATTGAGTGTTATTTATTTGCAATTTCCACCATAATTTGCAGGAAAAGGAATCAACTATAGCATTAAGATCTCTAAAACCAATACCATTTTCATCTGCAGGTAAGCTCATATTTTTCCAGGATCTCCATTTTTTCCTAACTATGTTTTCACAGCTCCCCCAGAAAAGTCCTGAGGCAAGTTTTTCCATTTTCTTTAAGACTATCTTCGGGGGACTTAAAACTGCAAAAATATGTGTGGGTATTGAGAGGAAACTGTGGTTAATCAGAATGATTTTGCCTGCATAGCTTAGCCTCATGTTCTTCCAGTTGTGAATACACTTTTCCATTCTTTCCAAAGTAGGATAATAATGAATCTGTAAACATAAAATTCTGATTTAGAAAAGTTGACTTTTTAACCTGAAGTTTGCTCATAAGCTTTCAAAAATTGTTTAAATCTTTTCAGATTGGATGGATTAGCGTTTAGGAATACCGCTGTGTCATCCGCATACATCAGGTGTGACACAGCAGGACAGGACCTTGGTAGTGAGAAATGTTGCAGGTATCCAACCCTAAAAAGTTTTTTTAGTCCTCTTGAAAAGGCTTCGGACAAAATATTGTACAAAAATGGAGAAAGTGGATCTCCTTGTTTGATACCCCTAGAGGAGGCAAAGAAACCTGAAGTTATGCCATTTATTAAAACTGAGAAGTGAGCAGCAGCAATGTTATGCATGATTCGATGCACAAATTTACCATGAAAACCAAACTGGAGTAAAATAGAATTCAAAAAAGACCATGAGACCCTATCAAAAGCCTTTTGCATGTCTAATTTAATTATGAGGTTAGAAACCTTTGATTTCCTAGACAGCATTTTTGTCATTTCATGAATCTGTATGACATTATCAGATATATCCCTACCCTTTATGAAAGCACTCTGTTTAGGTGATATTAGTAATGTCATTATGGGTATAATCCTTTCCATTAAAATTTTTGAGAAAACTTTATTAACAAAATTAGATAGGCTAATGGGTCTGAAGTCAGAGAAAGTGATTGGTATTTGTTTTTTGGGGATTAAGGTCAGCCAGGTGCTAGAGATATCCTTGGGGATATTTCCATTAGTTAGAAAGTCATTAGCTGCCTCTAAAAGATCAAGTTTAATTGTGTCCCAAAAAAAGATGTAAAAAGCACCAGAATATCCATCAGGGCCTGGGGCACTGGATCTATTAAGATCAAATACTGCAAATTTAAGTTCCTGAATATTAAAAGGTGAGAGTAAGTTAAGATTATGTTGATCAGTGATGACTTTAGGGATTTCTTTTAGAAAGTGCTGTAGGTAAGTTCCCATTTTTTTAGGAGTCTCTTCATTAAGTAATTCCTTGTAGAATCTCACTCCTTCTTCTTTAATTAGATGTGGTTCTGTTATCCAGTTTCCACTACCATCCTTAATTTTACTAATTCTTGCTTTTACTCTCTTTTCCCTAATGGAGAGGTGAAAGTAGCTAGAGTTTGCATCTCCATGTTTTAACCAATTTAATCTAGCCTTTTGATGCAGGAAGATATTTTTTTTTCTTTTTGGGCTCTCATCAGAATGTCTTGTGCTTTAAGTAATTCAGCTAGAACAGTCTCATCCTGTGTTTGTTGGAAAGAAATTTCCAGATCACTTACAGTGTTTTCAGATTGCAGCAAATTATTATTAACATTGCCAAAGTGAGAGTTGTTCCAGTGTTTAATTTCCAGCTTTAGCCTCTTTAATTTAAAAACCAAATTATGCATTCCACTGAAAGGGGAAACTAGGTTCCAGTTAGAGGTTACTAGGGCCTTAAATTCCTTTCTATTAGACCACATTTCTTGATACCTAAAAGGCCTAGGAACTTGTTCTTCAGCTGATTGAACTAATAGAAAAAGGGGGGAATGGTCAGATGTCATTATGTTTAAAACTTGAATAGAACTATTAGGAAAGAGTTCTAACCATTCTAAGGTGGCAATGCCCCTATCCGATCTCTGAAAAGTTAAGTCCTTGCATTTGTCTCTGAATCTATTATTGCTCCAGGTGAAGGAATTCCCTACAGTAGGTATTTCATGAAGATCGATATTGTTTATAAAACCATTGAACTGTGTCATGCTCTTTTTAGGAGTGGATTTCCTACCTTTATACTCGGTTACAGATGACACAGTGTTAAAATCACCAATGTAAATGGAGGGAACATGTAATGGGGTCTGTAGATCATTCCATAAAGCCTCTCTAGTTTGTCTACTCACACTAGCGTATATGAAAAAGCAGTTCCAGCTTACAGAGGAGACAATATCAGAAATTTGTACTTGTAAAAATTGATCAGACTCCCGTATAGCAGTTATACTGAAGACATGATTCCATAAAATCCAGATCTTAGCATTCTGAGCAGGAAGGGCATATTTAAAACCTAAGACATGCATCAAGGTATTTAATTTTTTTTTATCATGCCAAGGTTCTATTAAGCATAACAAGTCTATGTTGTGTTTAGATTTTAAAGCCTTTAATCTATCTATTGAAGTTCCATAACCCCGAACATTCTAGACTAATATGTTTCCTATTATGGTGTGTTTAATCATTTTAAAACAGTAGGGGTTGCGTTTTGAGATGATCTTATGTTTCTTATTGTTGTGACAGGGGTCTTGCTTGTGTTTCCTGGTTTGCCCATGCTTTTTTCCATGTTATCCAGGGTAGATATTTCATCAGAGTTACTAACTCTTACCTTAGGAGTAAGTTCTACATTTGAGTTCGATTATGATATTTTAGAATCACTAACCTGGTCACTGGCCTGATCATCTATACTGATCTCATTACAGTTAACTGGAGGTTTGGTAGTTGGGGTGATATTAAGACTGGTGGAGCCAGGTTCAGTATTCTGAGTAACATGCTCCTTTGCTGTGGAGATCTCCTCAGAAGTAATGTGCACATTAGCTTCCTGAGATTCCAGTGACTCGTGGAAAATCTCAACAACTTCATCTAACTGATCATCCTGAAAGTCATCCAAAGATTGAAAAGCATTTGATATAGTAATCATGTTCTTTTTTGTTAAGTCATCCCTGATAGGATTTAGATCAGATTGTGGACTCTTTTTTCTACAGAAAGATGTGGTAATTGGTTTGGATATATCATCCAATGAGTAGAAAGAGACATTTCTCTTCTTATGACTCGCAGTAGAAGTGTTAAAGTTATTTTCTTGTATAGAACCTGAAATGATTTTTTGATTATGAGCCTCCTTTTCCTTTTGTGAAACAGATAGATTTGAGGGTCCCTTTATGTTGAGTGTATCTTTAGGGGGGAATCTGTGGATTTCTGAGTGTAAGCATGTACTGTCTTTAGTTCACTAGCTTCAGGATTTTTCTTTTTCCTCAATTCTGGGTGTAAAAAGTTACAATTAGTGTGGCTATGTCCAATTATCTTGCAATGTGTGCAATAAGTTAGAAGGTCCTCATATTCAATTGGATACTCTGCAACCTTATTTCCGATTCCTACCACAATAGAAGATGGGAGCTGGGATAGAAGGTCAACTTCTACGCATACCTTAATGGCAGAGGGCCTGGTTAAAGCACTAGTGGCTGCATCCATCTTAAGGTATCTACCTATTTGGCTGCTGATTCCTATTATTGCAGAAGTATTATAGAAATGAATAGGCAATTTATGTACTGTTACCCAGGCAGGAACGATGGAAGATTCCACAGTTGGTGAGAAATCTGGCGACCACTTTTGGACCTTCATAGATGCTCCTTGAATCATCCATTGACCTTTCATCCAGCACCGTTGGTAATCCTCACTTTCCTGAAAACGGATAAGAACATGTCGATAGTCAATAGAGCCAAGTTGGAATTTGGATTTGAATCCAATTGATTTGAAAGCAGAGAGTATGGTTTCCATTGGGGGTTTTCCATGATTAAATTTTCCAACAAGAGCATTCTAAAAATGCGATGCTAGAATTTCGCCTTCCTCCGGAGGAAGGATGTAGGCAATCTTGCCCTTAAATTCCGTAATTGGGTGGAGATTTGGTGTGTCAGGGAGAGAGGAGAAGAGCGGGGAAGGTTTGGAGTTGAGGGCTTGCAGGAAGCTTTTGTTAGTTCAATTTAGTATTATTAGCACATAAAGTAACACTTTCAAAGTGTTGCAGTAGACTTAATTTTTAGTAGTGTTTGCTCTATTTCCTCCGTCCATCTTTAACTTGGACAAAAAAAATCTCTTTAACTTGCACAAATTCTTTTTCAAAGTTTTCAATAAACATGTTAGAATGTAAATATATGTAGCTACGTACAATAATAACGTAAAAAAATAGTATTTAAAATTACATGCTACAATGAATCCAACAATATCTCATAAGATAATATCATTTGCTCATATATCTATTCAAATATATGGTCAAAATTTTACAAGTTAATGAAGATAAGGGGAAGTATGTGAAATTTATTTACAGTAAAAAGGTAATTGAAAAACAAGAAGAAAACAGAGATGATTAATTACAAACCATTATTCCAGGAGAATCTATTCTTGAATAATGTTTTTCCACCACTTCCAACTCTGAACGGTCCCAGTTCTTCCATCGCTCCATAGGCAAGAGAAGAACAACCAGGACCTAGTTGTTGTGGCTAAAGTTTTGGATGCTCCGCCATCTCACTAGAATCCTATTTCTTTAACAAAATAACACAAAAATAAGAAAAATCATCTTTTCCCCACCTAACCTGTCAGTACCAATAATGTCCATATTCTTAACCAAGAAACACCCACTCACCATCGCACCATGGCGGCTCCGCCCACCGGCGAGAGTCTGCCACCATCATACCTATCCATTCTGATCCTAAAACAACAGCTAAACCAACTACCATCTCATCTCTACAAGAATCCACCTTTGAAACTTAACCCCATAACCGAATTCAAAGGAGATATAGCGGTGCTTTTTCTAGAAGATGAAATAGATCACCTCTTAGAGCCCTTTAAGTACAATTTAATCGGCAAGTTTGCCAGGGGGAGGCTATCTCTGGAGTTTATTCGATAGCAATTCAAAAAGATCGGATTCAAAAGCGAAGCAAACATCACAGCTCTGGATCGAAGGCATGTGTTCATCAAATTTGAACTTGAGGAAGATATTAAACGTTGCTGGATCAAGAGAAATTGGAACTGAGGAGGCACTATTATGAAGGTCCTTAAGTGGACAAAGAACTTCGATGTAAAGGAGGAACCACCGGTTGCATACCCCTTATAGCCAGCCGCCTAAAAGAGCTCATATTTGCAGACCAGCCGATGATCAATCATACAAGACCTTCAACAATCCGCCTCTTTGTAGAGATGAATCTCACTGGTAACTTCCCGGAGAGAATAAGATTGGGCTCTACAAAAGATAGCATGTTGTACGATATCCAATATGAAGACCATCCTTTCTACCGCACCGAGTGTCTAAAGATTGGGCACAAAACAACCAATTGTGGGGTTAGAAAAGCTTCAAAAGAAGCGAAAGAACAATGGCGCCCAATCCCTTACCTCGAACAAGGTTCAAGGGGACACACACAATAGCAATGGAGCAAAATAAATGAAACACACAACGAGGAGGATGGAGTATTTCAGGATGCTGTTGATAACATACTGCAGGAAACGGCAGAGAAGAAAGACGAAAACATGGATGACATCCCAACAAAGAAAATGGCACAGAAAAAGCAAGCAAGCACAAGGATTTGTCATAGTGCTGAGCTAAAGAATACAACCAAAAGAAGTCACAACAGCTGGAAATCCCTTGATGACATTCAGATCAATGCCAAAAACATATCCTTCAAACCTCAAATAAATTCCTTATTTTTCAGGATCTTATAAACTCTCAGGCAAAACTTATGGGAAAATTTTCATCTCAGGTACAGGATTTCGAAAACAAGCAAAGGAGAACATAAAGAGAGGAATGAGAAACATCAAATAGACGCACACCAACAAACCCCTACCGGTGCTAATCAACCTCAAATTCAAGACCAGGACAGCAATAATGGGAAGAACCTTGAACACAGAGAAAAACAACCAGAAACCTTAGTGCAAGGTAATCGCATCAAGATAACATCAAACCACTTGATAAGGAAAGAAGTAGAAATTTCTTCAGATATCCTAACACTGTAGTCACTCACTTGAAATCAAAATCAAAGAGTTCCAATGAATGTTAAATTCCTTACTTGGAACCTTAGAGGAATAGATGGATCACCGATCAGACTTAGGATTAGCTGGAACCTGAGAGGAATAGCTGGATTACATGTTCATAAAATATCTCTGTACTGATAGCTATTGAGCCTAAACAGAACATAGAAATACTTAATGGATTTAAATAAACACTGGGGTTTGAAAAATGCTATGCTAAAGACCCTAAGATATAGATAATGGCTAGAAATGGATATATGGGAACTGTCACAACTCTAAATAAACATTTTCTGAGTATTAACATGAAAAACACACAGACACTAATTGAGTTTCATATAATAGCTGTCTATGGAAAAAACTCAAGAGCATTAAGACAGAACATGTTTACATATATAGAGGAGGCCTTAGAACTAATCAACACCCCATGTATTGTAGCATGGGATTTTAATGTTAGTAAAACTCTCCTGGAATACAGAGGAAGATATCCACAGAATCCCAATAGTATGCAAGATTTTAACACTTTTATAGTGTCAAACAATCTACAAGACATACCAACGGTTGGGAATCATTATACATGGACAAAATCAAGGAGGGGACATGATAGAATCTGTAAAATAATTGATAGGGTATTAGGAAACTCACAGTGGTTTAATAAATATCCACACATATCCGTTCATACTTTAGCCAGGATGCCCTCTAATCACTCACCTTTAATCTTAGACACTAACATACATGATAATACATCTCCAAAGGCCTTTAAATTTCAAAATATGTGGACACTTAGACCTAAATTACTAAAACTAATACAGGTTAACTAGAACCAACCATGCCCACACCAGGGAATGTTTGTTTTTTCACAAAAGTTAAAAAGATTAAAATTGGAGTTAAAAACATGGAACAAAAACACATTTGGTAATGTTTTTGAAAATCTAAAAATTGCAAAAAAAGGGTAAAAGAATTGGAATCTAAATATGACACTAATTGAGACCCCAATGATCTAAACCTCCTTCTAGAAGCCAATGCAAAGTTAACCAAAAAAATAAAAGAAGAACATCTCTTCTGGAAACAAAAAGGCGAAACTCAATTGGCTAAAAGAGAGAGATCTCAACACTAAATTCTTTCATAACTATATAAAAGAAAAGTATAACAGACTCAGAATTAACAAGATTAAGGATGAGAATGGAAGCTGGATTACAGATCAGAAAGAATTGGGGGATCATTTTGCAAATTTCCCAAAAACATGCTAACTGATACTAATAATGACAAATCAAGAAATTCCATTTTGAGATATTTAAAATTCATACCCACAGTTGTGACAGAACAGGAGAATGGTGAAATGATCAAGTTAATTCAAATGCAAGAGCTGAAAAACATTGTTTTTCAACTTTATCCTAACAGTTCTGTAGGGCCAGATGGTTTTACTGGTAGTTTTTACTGGTATGCATGGGAAATTATAAATGTAGATCTACTATTATGTGTGCAGGAGTTCATGTGTGGTATTGTTATACCTAGGAGTATCAGTAGTACACTAATTTGCCTAATCCCAAAAATTGAGACACCTAACACATTATCTGACTTTAGGCCAATTTCTCTGTCCAATTTTGTTAATAAAATATGCTCAAAGGTCCTGGTAGATAGGATGTCATTATTTGTGGGTAAATGTATATCGAAAGAATAATTTTCCTTCATTAAGGGGAGGGAAATAAGTGAAAATGTGCTTACCATGCAGGAGATGGTCAGATTTTTAGATAAGAAAACCCAGGCCTTAAACCTAATAGCAAAAATAGACACGTCCAAGGCCTTTGATAGAGTCTCCTGGCTAATGTTGAATTATTTCTATTGAAACTTGGGTTCCATGGCCACCTTGTGAAACTGATCTTACAAAATATATCAAATGCATAGTTCTCAGTTTTACTTAATGGTAAACCCAATGGCTTTTTCCAAGCCAACATGGGATTAAAATAGGGGGATCCCCTATCCCCCATACTTTTCAACCTCATAACTGAGGTACTTAACAGAGGCCTGAAGATCATGTTCAATTCTGAACTTATAGATTACTTCTAGATCCCAGGAGAATTTAAACTAACACACCTATCATATGCAGATGATACAGTGATTTTCTTAAAAGCCACAAAAAAAATATCTACAGTGATTTTCTTAAAAGCCACAAAAAAATATCTCCTAAATCTAGTAAAATCCCTACACCATTATGAAAAAACCACTAGACAAGTTATAAACTACTAGAAAAGTGCTTTTTTATGTAGGTGAATGGGCTAGCACAGTCACAGTTCAGAGGGTGAAACACATCACAAAGATGAGCCAGGGAACATTTCCATTCACATACTTGGGAGTTTCATGCTATAAAGGTAGAAAACTAAATGTTTACTACCAGTATCTAATAGAGAAACTCAAGAAGAGAGTCTCAAACTGGAATTCCAAGTTATTAAATCGGGCTGGGAGGACAATACTCATTAGATATGTCCTTACAGCAATTCCGCAACATACCTAGTGTGTCTTAGCTCCAACAAGTCACATTATCTCTGAAATGGAGGCCATTAGCTCTGAATTCCTATGGGGGGAAAATGAAACTGACACTTCTAAAAGGCATAGGAGATCATGGGCTAGACTGTGTTACCCTAAGCTAGAAAATGGGCTCAATTTTAAGGATTTCCACACAATCATAGATTCATTATCAATGAAACTATGGTGCAAACTACATGAAGGGTCAAGTATTTGGGCACAACTCATATGGTCATTGCAAAAGTCTAGCAGAACCTCTGATCCATGGAAAAGAATCCTAAGAGTTAGTCCTAAAGCAGTAGAGAACTTAAGAGTCATCATAGGTAGGGGTCTTTGTAATTTCTGGATTGCCAATTGGTCTGGACTAGGACTACTAATTGATAATTGGAACCATAACTCTGAACCCCCTAGCCCTTATATGACAGTTTAGGATTTTTCAGAAAACATAAACCACATGATGCAGTCACTTAGCATAGGTTTCAGTTTACTGATTATGTCAAAACTGGAACACTCTATTATGCTCTTTGACAAACAAGATCATATGATGTGGACTCCATCTACTACAGGTAAGTTCTCTATACAATATGCTTATGAAATGTTTAGGAACAAGAAACAACAAGTGTCGGGACTGGAAAAGGTATGGAGCTCAATTTTATCCCAAAAGATTGCAATATTTGTGTGGAAAGTGATTAATAAACTGCTCCTAGTGGATGATATATTGCAAACTATGATGATTAATGTTGCTTCTAGACGCCCACTCTGTTTCAACCATGAGGAAACTCTTAAATATATTTTTAATAAATGTCAAGTCACTGAGAAGCTATGGAAACATACTGCTCACTTGCTTGAAATAAATGACCATACTTGTGATCATATATTTGACAAATTATCTTGGTATTGGTCGAACACAGCCTTTTCAAAAACAAAAAACAAAATTGTTCAGATCTTACCTTCTTCAATTTGTTGGATAGTGTGGACATATAGATGCTCATCAGTGTATGATAATAAAAAAAAGTGATGGCTAACTGTATGATTCTTGAATTGAACAGAATGTTGGCTGATACTTTAACTGTACATCCTAAGGTTATATATATAGAGATTGTGATTCTTTGGTTTTAAAAGGACTAATCCCAGTGCAGAGACAACCAAAAACAAAAACCATTAGAGCCTATGGGAACCACCGGACATGGGGTATAAACTGAACACTAATGCCACACACTCCCATTTATCTTACTCTAAAGATGGACTAATTGTGAGAAATATGGAATGCACAGTAAAAATGGCAGCAATAGATAGTATACCATCAGCAGACTCGCCATTAGAAGCTGAACTCTTGGCCATCAGAGCAGGCCTTACCCTCTGATAATTGAAACTGACTCTATGCAGGCTGCACAGATACTACAAGGAAGCAAAATCTCACCCTTAAAGATCAGAAATTTATTTTGGGAGATCAACGATGCTGCTGCAAACATAGGCCCCACATTTCAACACATTTTCAACACATTTTCAGGCAACAGAATCAGGATGTGCATGAACTTGCACATATGGCACTCGGTCTGGACACTCAGCTGATTACAACCTTACAAGCACAGGACTTCTACCAAAGAGTCAATGCAGCAATCATGGCAGATCAGATGAGAATGCCAAACATTAGAGTCCAACACTGAAAGAACGATGTCCGTCACTATTAGGCTCATCCAAGGAGTTATATATAGCTTTAGTTTTTTTTTGGGAGATGTTTTCAAAGGATTGTCTTGGCTAGAAAATGTTGGGGTAGAGACATTTCGTTAGAGACACAATCCTTTCAAAACAATATACGTAGTACCGCTTTTGTTTTAGAAGTGCGGTCACACTCTTACAATAGGAGAGTTCTTAAACCTAAAATAGCTGTAATGTTTTTTTGGTTACAAGGTTAGGGGTGACCAATACATACCCCCATGGTGGTTTCTAATTACAAAAAGAAAAAAGAAAAACCAGGATCCGTTGTTGTCCAATAAAAAAAAAAGAAATGTACCCCGAATAATTAATATCTGATTATAGTTTGATCTCGATGCAAATGTTTTTGAGCAAAGATTTTCCGAATTAAGTAAAACTTTAATGGTTGACTCGGAAAATAATACAATATGTATCTACTTCAACTTCTACGTGGCCAAGACTTGCCACTTAAGTATAATCTAATCCACGGACCATTTATGTAGTCCCTCCATGTGTTAGCGTATGCGCATAGTGCCAGCATGAAATACAGAGGGAGGGAATCAATATTGTGCATGTTGATTGATTGTTAAGGATATTATTATTTGATGAAACAAAATTTTATATTCTTAGAGGTGTAAAATGGCCGGTGATGGTTAATACTAAAAGTGGCCTTTGGATTGTTTGTTCAGAAACAAAGAAATGGAATTGTATAAAAAAAAAGATTGATTCGGGAGTTGAAATATATTTATAATTAAATCCTAAAATGCAGTACTTGGCAAAAGCACTAGGAACTAGATTCATTCTTTCACTATCAAATTTTGATTTTCTACCAAAACTCACAAATTACGCTCAAACAGTCAAATATAAATATTTGCTCTCTTCTCTCTCATCCTCCTTTCTCTTTCTGAAATTTGCTTTTTTACTGTAGCGACCGGAAACGGTCACATTACCGCTGCTAACGGCTCTCTCTCACCTGTCGAGAGAGTTGCTCCGTTGATTGGAATCCATGGCGGATAAAACAACAACCTCTAATATCAAATCATTCATCGCAGCCCTTCAATCAAAAGCTCCTCCACTCCTATCAGCCCTACCAAACAATCCAGAGATCACCCCAAAATCCGAAGACCTCGGTGAACCCGCCTGTCTATACTCGGATGATGATATATCCACACTTTTGGCTCACTATACGAACGCCCTTGTTGGTAAATTCACCAAGGGAAGATTATCTATGGACCAGGTGGAAGGAGCCTTCAAGACAGTAGGTTTCTCCGGGAAATACCAATTGGGGTCGCTTGACTACAAACACACACTGATCCGCTTCGAACTCCCAAATGACTATCAACACTTCTGGATCAAAGGAATGTGGAGTTTCAACGGAGTTCACATGAAGATACTCAAATGGTCGCCGGACTTCTCCACACAAAAGGAATCGCCGATCGTCCCAATATGGTGCACAATAAGGGAAGTTCCCCTTTACTATTACAATACTTCATTTATAGAGGCTATTGGAAATAGTATAGGCAATTTCATCAAAAAAGATTTAGCTACTGAGATGCTAACTAGGCCATCAGCTACCAAGCTCTGTGTGGAGATAGACCTCCAGAAACCCCTAAATCAGTTCATTAGGTTAGGTTCTGTCGCTAACAATAGGAAATATACCATTGAGTATAAGGACATACCCCTGTATTGTGAAAATTGTGCTAAATTGGGACACTCAATGAACCAGTGTAGAGCTCTAGGCCAAAATAATACAGCTCCACATTGGCAACCCATAGGGAGCAAATTTGAAAAGACACCTAACATGGCCAATGAACTACAACCTACAAACAGCTACCAACTCAAAGAGCAGTTAGTGCATCAAAAAGCTACTACAAACCCTACACTGCAAACATCCTCTTACAAGCCCAAGTCCATGGAAATTAGCCCTGCTAGAAACAGAACACAACAAGAAATTAGTCTTGTAAGGAACATAACACCTTCACCCCATCCCTCCCCAGCTCTTGATCTCACAGACTCTCCCCATGCTGTTCCAAAAATTTATGCTAAAGATGATATACAGATAGGGTCCCAAAAGCTTAATTTTTACAAATTCTCTTACACTAATCCCCCACTTTCTCAACAAAGAAAGATGGAAAATAGATTCTCTGTTCTGCAGGTCACAGAGGAACCCCCAGAAGTAGAGGAAGAACTGGAACACCCTCCACACCAAACATTGCTAGAAGAGATGGAGGAAGAAGAACCTCTCCTGGATGACACAATCCCAAAGCCTGGGCCGATATTTGTTCAATCCTAAACAACAGGTAATGTGAACTCTACAGGTAAGTCTAAATCTAGAAAAAACACTTACCTAAATCAGTTAAACAAGATGATGCTAAGATCAAATACTAAAAGCCATAAATCAGGTGAACAATGACATACACCACTACCATTAATTTTCTAGTCTGGAACCTTAGGGGTTTAGAGACTTCAATGCTTAGGTTGAAACACCTCATTAAACAAAAAAAGATTGAGCTACTGTGTGTAATAGAGCCTATGCATGATAATAATAAATGTCACTCCTATATGGAGAAACTCAGATACTCTCATTTCCCGCCCCTTGAAAATGGGAAAATTTGGCTTTTTTGGAATGCTTCTTTAAATGTTGCTTTACTTTCACAACATGAGCAATTCTTACATGTAAAAATCACACATGTAGCAACAAAAATTGAAATGGATGCTGTTTTTGTTTATGGCCTTAGGAATAGGGAAGGTAGGAAGGTTTTATGGCAAGATCTGAGTAACCTTCCTATTTCTGAAACTATCTTTATAGGGGACTTTAACACAATTTCTTCACTTACAGAATATAGAGGACCTTCCACCCCCAATCTAGGAAGTATAAGAGATTTCAATGGCTGGATAACCTCTAAGGGAATCCAGGAAATCAATACTGTAGGGAATCTATACACATGGACTAATTCTAGACTAAGAAATCCCACTTTCAAAAGATTAGATAGAGGTATGAGTAATATGCAATGGAATGCCAAATTCCCATCCTCTTCCATTCAAATACTAAATAGACAATCCTCAGACCACTCCCCCCTTCTTCTACAAATCTCATCCACAGTTCCCTCCCACCCTAAACCCTTTAGATTCCTAAATACATGGTTCAACAGACCAGAATTTACTGAATTAGTTAAAAATAATTGGGCCAAACCGATCCCTCATCAAGGTATGCTCATACTCTATCTTAAACTAATTAGACTTAAGAAGATAATTAAAATCTGGAACAAGGAATCCTTTGGAAACATTGATTCCAATGTACTAATTACTGAGGAAAATCTAAGACTGCAGGAGATAAACTATGATTCCACCCATTCAGAAACAGATCTAATTAAGCTAAATGAGAAAAAGGCACTGCTAATAAGAGCTTTAAAAGAAAAATAAAAATGCTGGAAGCAGAAATCAAGATTTAACTGGACCAAACTTGGAGATAATAACACTCAATTTTTCCATAAATCAGTTCAGGAAAAAAACTGCAAGCTACACATTTCAAAAATTTAAAATAGACAAGGACTTTGGTTAGATAATCATACTGACATACAGGAAGAGGCTATATATTTTTACTCTGATCTGCTCTTTGAGCCAAACTAGCCAAATCCTTCCACATATTACTCCCACTTTCTCAGCCAAATCCCAACAGTAATATCTCCACAGGACAACCAGTCCTTGTCTAAACCAGTTTCAGAAGAGGAATTAAGAATAGTGGTAATGAGTCTGAACAGAAATAGTAGTCCAGGTCCTGATGGCTTCACTACAAAATTCTACGCTAAATGCTGGGATATAATCAAACAGGACCTAATAGATGCAGTAAATGACTTCTTGTTAGGCTCGAAATACCAAGAGGAATAAGTAGTACATGGATAACATTAATCCCAAAAAAGCAGACACCCTCCTCTTTTGATGACTATAGGCCTATTAGTCTCTCAAATGTAGCAAATAAAATATGCTCTAAGGTGCTAATGGAAAGACTGAAACCCTATATGGAAAACTTAATCTCCCCAAATCAGACAACTTTTATGAAAAATAGAGACATTTCAGATAATGTACTATACCTACAGGAAATGATTAAGTTTTTAGACAGAAAAAATAGAGTTCCAAACTGTATTTTAAAGCTAGACCTTAGAAAGGCATTTGATAGAGTAAATTGGCTTTTCTTGGAAAAGATTCTTAGTAAGTTTGGTTTCACAGGGAGTTTTTTAACTGCTGTAATGAACAACCTCTCTCAGGCTTATTTTCCAGTTCTCATTAATGGGAACCCTGTTGGATTTTTCAGAGCCACAAGGGGCATCAAACAAGGTGATCTTCTTTCCCCTTTTCTTTTCAATATTTTCTCTGAAGCTTTCTCCAGAAGCCTATTGTTTATTTTCATGAATAAAAGACTTAGTTACTATCAACTTCCCTCAGGCATTACACCTACATCCCACTTAAGCTATGCTGATGATACTATTATCTTCTTGCAAGCCTCTAAATCTAATCTAATCAGAATCAAAGCTTTCTTAGAAACTTTTGAACTAACCTCTGTACAAAAGATAAACTTTGACAAATCTGACTTCTATGCTAGTTCAAGAGCAACAACCGTTAAACTAAATCAGATAAAATCGATTCTAGGGATGAAGAAAGGGGTCTTTCCATTTAAATACCTGGGATGTCCAATATTCAAAAGTAGGACCTTAAAACTCTATTTTGAACCTTTGTTGGAAGCTGCAGATAGAAAGCTCATGAACTGGAAAAACAGATGGTTAAGCCTGGGAGGCAAAATGGTACTTATTCAATCTTGTCTATACTCCCTCCCACAGCATATCTGGTCTGTCCTAAAGCCCCCCAAACAGATAATAAAGGCATTGGAAAAGAAAATGACAAGATTTTTCTAGGGAGAAACAGAGGGTAAATCACACAAAATATGGAGAAAATGGGCTGACATGAGTACACATAGATACCAGAATGGTCTAGGATTTAGATCTGTAAGAGCAATAATATATGCATGTTCTGCCAAACTGTGGTGGAAAAGCCAATTGGGAACAACTATGTGGTCCAAACTGTTATGGGATTTACCAGAGTCCCATGAGAAGTCCTATACTTGGAAAATGATATGTGATATTAACCCCTTTGCAGAAGAAAACTCTCTCATTATACATGGCAAAGGAACGAGTAATTGTTGGAATGCAAATTGGTGTCCAAATGGTCCCCTTTCTAATTGTGTTCCACCTCTAGTCATCTCACCTTTTTACTACTACACTATTGCTGACTTCATTAGAGAAAAAAGTCAGATAATGCAACATATCTCCCCCTATCTAGAACATGATACTTTGAGTTTTTTGCAGGTTGCACAGGTTAACACTGAAAGGGAGGATAGACTTATATGGAAACTGGAAGACACAGGCATTTTCTCCTTCAGATCAACCTATAGGGCCCTTACTCAGCAACCAGGTAACTTCCCAGCCACTAGACACATCTGGAACCCCAGACTGCCAAAAAAAAATCTATTCTTACATGGAAATTGCTGAATTGTCTCCTACCTTTTGATGATGTCTTAGTCCAATGTGGTTTTAGTTTAGCTTCGAAATGTCCTGCATGCAATCAATCGGATTCAATAGAGCATTTTTCACTTCATGCCATCCGGCTCAGAATGTTTGGGACATTTTCTCAGATATTCTGGGGATTAAACTACAGGCTTTAGACAGCTTGACCCTAAGGTTTTTTACATTTTGGAATAATACTGAACTGTCCTCGGTTCATAGGGATATATGTAGGATGTTGCCATCTCTGATATGTTAGTCATTATGGAAAGCTAGGAATGCATTTTATTATGACAACAAAAAATTTTCACAAGCTCTAATCAGTAAGGAAGTGAGAGATCTTATCTTCCTCTCTTTCTCAGCCAAGCCTGGTCACTCCAATATGTATCTAAATAGAAGTTATCCTATTTCCTCTCTAATCCCACCCCTGAGACCCCCCCCCATAAGCCTTCTATATCCACTGTTCTCTGGAAGAAGCCACCACAAAACACCATAACTGTGAATGTAGATGCATCCTGGTCTTCCAACACATCGACAATTGGCCTTATAGCTAGAGATTGGACTGGTAAACCTTGCCTAATTCAATCTTTAACTATCACTGCTAGTACACCATTAGAGGCTGAAATGAAAGCTATCCAAGCTGCAGCTAGGAGCTTCACTAGTTTGGACCCCGACTGTTCTTACATAGTGGAATCAGATGCCATGCTTGCGGTGAACATGATAAACAACCCCAGAAATGCCAAATGGTCTCTATATGTTTTAGCTTTCGAAATCCACTCTGAACTTAAGAAGGCTACACTCAGGCATGTCTTTAGAGAATGTAATGCAGTGGCTGCTGCAATCTCAAAGCATAAACCTTCACAACCAAGCATCAGCATCTCTAGCATCCCACCAATCATCAGAGGCCTTATTCACCTGGACATTAATAATTTCCCTTACATCCGAACATAGAAGCATGCTACCAGAAGATAGATACTGCTGGAGTTTTTTATTTCTTTCGTAGGGACATAGCATGGACATTCACTTGAGCCCTCGAACCGTCGAGGCCGCGGACACTGGATACCTCGAGCCCTCGAACACTGGAGCCCTCGAGCATTGGAGCCCTCGAGCACTGGAGCCCTCGAGCACTGGAGCCCTCGAGCACTGAAGCCCTCGTGCACTGGAGCCCTCGAACAATGGAGCCCTCGAGAACTGGAGCCCCCAAGCACTGGAACCCTTGAGCCACGGATCCCTCAAGCCCTGGAACCCTCAAGCTCTGAAGCCCTCGAGCACTGAGCCCTCGAGCACTCAAACACTGGAGCCCTCGAGCTGGAGCCCTTGAGCACTGGAGCCCTAGAGCACTAGAGCCCTAGAGCACTGAAGCCATCGAACACTGGAGCCCTCGAGCACTGGAGCCCTCGACCATTGGCGGCCTCGACCACTGGAGCTCCCAAGCACTGGAGCCCTCAAGCACTGGAGCCCTCGATCACTGGAGCCCTCGAGCTCTGGAGCCCTCGATCACTGGAGCCCTCGAGCTCTGGAGCCCTCGATCACTGGAGCCCTCGAGCTTTGGAGCCCCCGAGCACTGGAGCCCTCGAGCACTGGAGCCCTTGACCACTGGAGCCCTCGATCACTGGAACCCTTGACCACTGGAGCCTTTGAGCACTAGAGCCCTCGAGCACTGGAGTTTCTCACTCGAGCCCTCGACCACTGGAGCACTCGAGCACTGGAGTTTCTCACTCGAGCCCTCGACCACCCAAGCCCTCGAGCCCTTATACCATCGAGATGTAGAGCCCTCGATCACGGGATACCTCGAACACTCATGATCTCGAGCCCTCGAGCATAGGAGGCATCGAGCCCTGGATCCTTCGAACACTAAATTCTCGACCCCTGCCGCCTTCGAGCCATGAGGCACTCGAACCAAGGAGCACTCAGGCACTCGAACCTCGAACCATCGAGCCTCGAGCCACCAAGTACTACCTCCTCTCCTC
Organism: Rubia yunnanensis; assembly: GCA_037428765.1. Lineage (NCBI taxonomy): Eukaryota > Viridiplantae > Streptophyta > Magnoliopsida > Gentianales > Rubiaceae > Rubia > Rubia yunnanensis. The sequence goes on from CM075063.1 coordinate 68,769,789, forward strand.
CGGAACCATTAGTCCACTAGTATTAGACCTTTCTTTTGAGGGCAACGAGGTTGCCTTATCAATGTAATATTTCCAAAACAACATTGTACAACTTTTGGTTTCTAAATAGGTTTGGGGAACCTAATCCCAAAATTCTTTTTAAAAAAAACAGTCAAATATAACATGAATAGATAGATTCTTTTTTTTTTTCTTTTTTTTTCGAACAAGAATGCCTAATGAAAAGCTCAATCAGTCAAGCCAATCAGTCGATTAAAATTGATTACAGATACAACCCAATATCAACCAATAGCAACTGCAACCTCACAAGTGAATCCACACTCTACCTGGTAATACAAGAACTTAGAGTACCCAACTACGTTGACCAGCCCAGTAAGAAATGTCAAATAAAAGTATATCTAGTAAACCCCTGCGAACATGTACCTACATATGAAGCTAAGAGACCCTGCAAACCTACATCCTGTGAAGACATGCATTAAGGATGCATCATTATACTTAATCAGTGCTTTTTGGTCCTCAGTGGCTGCTTCTCAGTTGCAAGCCTGTAAATCCAATAAACCAGGGCGATAACGTGAGCTGCTATTAGGACGACAACCACGAAAGGTACGGCTTCAACCATCCACGATCGACCGGAAATTTGTTGCGGATTCACCATTTTCCAACTGATGTGTGGTTTTTGGGGTTTTGCCTGTTTCAGAATTTTATTAGGCATCCAAAATAGATAGATTCAATGACATATTAACATTAGGAACAAACCTTTTTTTTTGGCGTGTTCAGTTATCCATGACTTTCCAACTAAATTAGACAAATTCATTAACATTTCCCAGAAGTACATATAATATAGATATCAAAAAAGTTTTTTTTTTTTTTAGTGAAAACACCCAAGGGTGGGTGATTATATATAATGTTCCCCAGGTCTTAATTAAATCAACTTAAGTATACAAAGTAATGGTTTGAACATTAAGATCTATGAGGCAACATAGTTGCCTCCAAAAGAATACCCATCTAGTAGTAGATTGGTGTAATTATCCAGAGTAGAAGAGGATAGTTATTGAAGTTGCGATTCCAAAAGAAAGAATCTCCACCCCCTGTGTTAATTCATTCCTTTGGCCAGGCAACTTCAATCTAAAAACTTCAGAGATTAATGTTAAAATCCGAAACCTAATGTTGGATTTCTGAGTAGTCAAAATTCTGATAATGGAGCATTCCATTCTCTTAACCGCAGCAGGAAGGGGAAGATGACAATTGAGATGGATCTCCATATAAGTGTAGTTGAGCTTCAGATGTTGGAATTCAAACCGTAGTACCTGCAAAAAATCTAGTGGCAAAATCTTAGCAGTATCAATTTTATCAGGAGCCATGCCTATACAATCTGATGTAGGGAGTATGCTCCCTATCCAAAGAAATGAGGCCTTTGATGTAGGTGGGTAAATTAGAAAGGTTTAGGCTCAGATTATGGACTGAGTGATATTTAGCAATTGCATCTACCATAGAGTTGCATTCCCTAAAAACATGCTTAAGATCAGCATTCTTTAATAGGGACTTTACTTTAGAGGTTAGATCAAACAAAGGCCAGTGAGCAGTATAGGAATCCCTAATCATTTTTACAGCCAACAAAGAATCAGATTCAATAGTGAAAGTGTTATCTAGTTCTAGAAAGGATTGGCAGGAAAATAGAATAGCTAAAATCTCTTCTTGAAGTGAAGAAACAGCAGCAATAGCAGTGGATTTAATAAGACATGGGGTTCCATAAATGTTTCTTGCAATCAGGCAAACTGTTGCATTATTAGAGGACCAGGATGCATCTACATTAATCTTTATGCAATCTGGCTTTAGCCTTTCCCAGAAAACAATAGATATAGTAGGCTTCGGAGGTGGTCTAAGGTGAGGGATCAGATGCAAAAAGCTGGGTGGAATAGTTAAGGGGGAACTGTGGTAGTAAGGTTTAGCATAGAGAGTCAGATAGATTTGTTCACAAACTTCCTTGCATATGAGCTCTGATGAAAAACGTTTGTTATCAAAAAAGAAACTGTTCCTTGCCTTCCAGAGGCACCAACAGATCAAAGGTGGGAGAATTTTACATAACAGTTGGTGCCATTTGGGAAGATCATGACTATTCCAAAACAAGAAGAATCTTTCATTAATTGAATCCTTATCATTAAGGTGAAAATCCAACAAAGATGCCATCTTATTCCATATAGATTGAGCAAGGGGGCAGGATATAAAAAAATGTTGAATAGAGTCTGAATGATAACATGCTGGACATTTTGAAGCAAGACTAAAACCACGTTTGATTGGCACATCTTCAAAAGGTAGGAAAGAGTGCAACAGTTTCCATGTAAAAATAGAAATTTTTTTTTTGTACTTTTGGATTCCATATAAGTTTGGTAGCAGGGAAATTACTTGAAGAGAGAGTGAGTTCCTTGTATGCAGATTTAAAAGAGAAAACACCTGTCACTTTTGGTTTCCAGATCAACCTATCTTCTCTGTCTTGGGTAATTTCTGCAGACTGAAGAAATGAGAGAGTATCACGTTCCAGGTTGGAGGAAATCTATGGTAGAATAGATGCTTTGTTACTGATAAACTCAGCCACAGAGCAGTATAATAATGGGGAAAGGATGGAGCTGGGGATACAATTCATAAGTGGCCCATTAGGGCACCAGTTAGCAGACCAGAAATTACAGCTTCCTTTACCATGAATAATCAGGGTGTTATTTTCTGCAAAGGAGTTAACTGAACAGATTCTCTTCCAGGTCATGGATTTTCTATGTGTATGAGGTAAGGACCAGATCATTTTAGCCCACATAGTAGTTCCCAACTGACTCTTCCACCAGATTTTGAGAGAATAGGAGTCAATTATAGCCCGAATTGATCTAAAACCTAGACCATTCTGAGACCTTGGTATAGCTAAATCAGACCACCTTTTCCAGACTGTATTTTTTTTGCCATCTGACTCACCCCAGAAAAATCTAGACATTTTTTTCTCAAATGTCTTAACTATATGGTTAGGGGGTTTGGTAACAGTCCATAGATGCTGAGGTAAGGAGTATAAACAGGATTGGATTAAGGTCAATTTTCCACCTGAACTCAACCATTTATTTTTCCAGTTCATCAGTTTTTTGTCTAGATTTTCCATCAAAGGTTGGAAATATATATTCAGGGTTCTACCTTTAAAGATTGGGCAACCTAGGTATTTAAAAGGAAAAGAACCTTTTTTCATTTTTAAGATCATCCTAACCTGATTTAATTTAGCAACTGTAGCCCTTTTGCTTATATAGAAATCAGATTTCTCAAAATTAAATTTTTGTCCCGAGGTAGATTCGAAGATCTCTAAAAAGGCTTTAGTCTTAATCAAGTTGGATTTAGAGGCTTGCATGAAAATGATGGTATCATCAGCATACATTAAGTGAGATGCTGGTGTGATTGATGCAGGTAACTGATAGTATGAGAGACTGTTATTCCAAAATATAAAAGAAAGGCTCCTAGAGAAAGCCTTTGAGAAAATATTAAAAAAAGAGGGAGATAGGGGATCACCTTGTTTGATGTCTCTAGTGGCTTTAAAAAAGCCCACTGGATTTCCATTGATAAGAACTGAGAAATGAGCTTGAGATAAATTATTCATAACAGCATTTAAAAAATTCCCAGTAAAACCAAATCTACCTAGTATGTTCCTTAGAAAATCCCAATTAACCCTATCAAAAGCTTTTCTAAGGTCCAATTTGAGAATACAGTTAGGCACTCTACTCTTTTTATCTAAGAATCTTAACATTTCCTGCAGATAGAGTATGTTATCAGAAATGTCTCTATTCTTCATGAAGGCAGTTTGATTGGGAGAGATTAGGTTTTCCATGTGAGGTTTCAATATTTCCATTAAAACCTTAGAGCAGATTTTATTGATAACATTAGAGAGACTAATTGGTCTAAAGTCATCAAAAGAGGATGGTGTTGCTTTTTTTGGAATTAGAGTTATCCAGGTACTGGAAATACCCCTTGGCATATTTGAGCCTAAGATGAATTCATTAACAGCATCAGTTAAATCTTCCTTGATAATAGCCCAACACTTAATATAGAATTTACTGGAAAAACCATCTGGTCATGGACTACTATTTTTTTTAAGCAATTGATCACAGATTTAAGTTCCTCCTCTGAGACTGGTCTAGATAGAGCTTGGTTTTCATGTTCAGTGATAACAGTTGGAATTTGGATAAGAAAATGAGGGTAATAGGTATTATTAGTTATCAAAAAAGTTGGAGAAGGTGATTGCGCACAAACACAGATACATTAAACAAATCATAAATGCTTATATATGTAACTCAAAATTCGAGAGAATGGAATATGTGGGAAAATTTCTAATAATGCGGCTAAAGTACCAAATAGTGGCATCATATGTGAAGAACGCATTCGACGAATGCGTTCTCTCTTTTCCAGTTTTTTTATTAAAATGTTACTCAAGGACGCATTCAGTGAATGCGTCCTCTTCCTTCTTCTTTTTTTTTGTTTTCCAGAATTTTGTTAATGGGATTGCCACATGGACGAGTACGCATTCAGTGAATGCGTCCCCAATCCGTCTTCAAAACACCAAATTTCAAGAAACATTTTCATTCTTCATCATCTTCATCTCCACCTCCTCCACCTTCGAGCCTCCTCTTTTCTGCCTCCTTTCCGTGCTCCTTCACGAAGTCTGACTCCTCCCTGCTCCTTCCAGCATTGTCATTGGTTTCCCCCGTACTTTGTCCAAGACCGAGGTTTTGTACTTAATTTTCTTAACCCTCCAATTCTAAATATTAGGTTGTTTTTGGTTGTTTTTTTTGTTGAAAATTACACTGAATTTGTAGCTAAACACGTCGGACGGTCATAAGTTTGAGATTTGGCTGTCGTTGACCGCTGTTGACCGCCGCTGACCAGAGTTGGCTTCCTTTGATTAGCCTTGACCTCGGTTGTATTCGCCTTTTCCGTGAGTTTCAGACACCCGACTAGTCAAATTTTGAGTTTCCTAAAGGTAATTGATTTTACGAATTTGTTGAACGATTATGTGTTAGTTGTCCTACAATATTTGTTATTGAATTGTGTGTCTCAATGTAATTTGTGAAGTACCTGAAAAAATCTTGTGAATATAAATGTGTTGTATGATTGTGTGTACTAAGAATGATTAGGTATTGTGTGATGCTATGAAAGTGTAGAATGTGGATGCGTGACTATGTGAATCGAATATGTGAATTGTTTAATAATTTTTGTATTAGGTTTGTAGTAATAGTTTTATTAGTGTGGCCGAATTTATCACATATTTGAGGATATTGTAATAGTTTGAAAATCGGTAATAGTGTATGAGGTGGTTGGCCGACTGCAAAAGAATGATTGAAGGTTTACTGTTCGAGGAGTTGTATTAAATATTATGTATTTGTATAATGCAGTTATACGATGTTTTTGACGGTGTATCTGTACAAAGGGTGTCAGATTAAGTTTGATTTGACTGTGGGTGTGTATTATGATCCTCCCATACCGGAGAGGAATGTGACTCTGGAGAGGAGTTCAGTCACTCTGAGTTAGTTGAGTTAATTTTCACAAGGCTTGGTATTGATAGTGAGGGGTATTTGTTGAAAATATATTACCGATGTCCTGAGCTGATTGGTTCGGCCGTATACTATCGTTGTTATAATGTGGAAGATGACGAGTCTACCGCGTTCTTCTTCGACATTTTTGATCGAATTCGTTGTCCATAGCGGATTTGTACATTGTTACGGAGAAGCTGTCAGGCACCATTGACCTGGCACGGTCATACACATTCATGTCGTTATTGAGCAACATGCAGAATTGTACACATGTACCAAGTTTACCACCCCCTGTTCATTGCCGAGGTTTTGCCATTGGTGACTCCAGCCAACCCAGTGCGTATTTTCATGTCGATTGCGCTCAGCCATTCACAAGTCGCGGTATATATGGTGGGGATCATGTGGAGCCGAATGTCTTCGATGATGATTACACTGGTGAAATTGGCGATGATGTTGTTCCTCATATAGGGAGCGATGACGATGGAGCAATACATGAAGGATGTCGTGGAACAACTCCCGTGGTATTGTACAGCTGGTAGGAACAATTGGCTACTTTGCATTGACCTCATTTGCTGGCATGTTGTAGAGTACCATTAAGTACATCGTGTTCTTAGGCAGTTCGGCCTAATCCAGCTAATACCCACCCAGTTGGTCAGTAGGGATGAGTATAAACTGCTTCATACTAGAGACCGTCGAGGAAGGTCTGGCATGGATTGGCGTGTGGAACTGAGAAGATATCTCAATGCTTGGGAACGTCAATCCGATCAACAAGTAAACGCACTTGGGTGTGCGGATCCATATACCCTCAGTCGAGAATACATGGAGTGGTACTTTCGCAGGACAGTGACCTTGATTGATCAGCCAGGACGGCACCTAACAATGGCGGAGGGTTTCCATGGAGACGGTGCAACTATGGAGTATATGGTATTTCCTAAATTTCTAATATTGTTAAGGAATAATACTTTAGATATTTATCTCGTTTCTGTAGTTGTAGGCAATGACTGAGTTGCGCATCATGTCAGATATTAATTTGGACGAATGTCCCCCACGTTTCGCGGACGTTATCAGGGGAATGCATGGTGTTGTCACACGTAGTCTACAATATGCGCATGAGCCCTCCAGACTGCAGCATTATCAACCGTATGTGCACTGTGAGGAGCCTCCCCCTGGTGTGAGATATACTGACATCAAAAAGCACCGTCCGGCTCCACCTGGTTGACAGGGAGGTCAGAGACCGCGTGCTCGGGGCCATACAGAACACATTGGTTCATCACAAGTCGGGCCCTCACATGCGAGTCCAGCGATTGGCGGACCATCACATGGTGGACCCTCACAGTATGGCATGACTACATTAGATTTCACTGCATACTCCCACTGCTAGTCATGCGGGACCATCACATTTGGAAACCTCCCAGCATGACACGACTACAGCTGATTTCACTGCATATGTCACTCCCACAGCTAGTCATGCATACATGTCGCCTACCGCTCCATTAGATATAGGTAGTGTTCCACATGTCCATTATGATTCGAATGAGGAGGCAGAAGACGATATGGGGGGAGGAAATACCAGAGGGAGCTCCACATGAAAACGTACATGTATCTACTGATATGTTTGTTCCACGACGGACATCCCGAACCATACGTCCTCCCCCGTGTGGAACGGGTGGAAAGCTTTGCAGAGGTCGTCATTAGGACATTTCTGCTATTTTGTATTCATTATGTTTCACACGTCTTGTTCGGCTAATGTACATTTCTGCGAATTTGTATTCATTCCAACTCTATGCAATAATTCATTCCTACTCTATATTAAAGACAAGTTAAAAATTGCAAATCACACAATCCTAATTTATCGTTTTACTATTTTTAAAAATATCATCAAACTAACAGAAGTCTACTTATGCGCAATCTTCACCAAAAACAAGTATATGAAAAATAATAACTTATATATTGCTACATTAAAAAAAATTTTATTACTTAAATTCACGATGCATTTTGAAAAAAAATGCATTTGTTGAATTCAGGACACGATTTTAAAAAATTCAAGACGCGTCCTCTACCGAATCTGCAAAAAAAAAATTAAAAACATCTTAATTATTCTTCATACAAGACGTTATTACAATTTTCTTCTAACAAGACGTTATTACAATTTTCTGATTTTTTTTAAAGTCTCGGAAATTTCTGGAAAAAAATTTTAAATTAAGGTGAGGACGCATTCAGAGAATGCGTCCTCAAAGTTTTCTGGACAAAAAAAAAATTAAATTAAGGCTGAATGCGTCCTCGAAATTGTTTGCAAAAAAAAAATTGGACCAAAGTGAGGACGCATTCGTAGAATAAAAAAAAATCAACTCACTGAGGATTTATTCGGATTTTTAATGCGTCCTCCTCCCTGATGTTCAAAAAAAAATAAATCAGCACACCTGCATCCAATTTTGAAAAATGATACACATAAAAATCAAGCACTCGGAATATGTGTGGCATAACAAATGCATGCAAATTAGAATGTATACGTACCCCCATTGAGCCAAAGGAGAAGAGGCGAATGCTTAGCTTGGTGAGGGTTTTGTGCTTCAGTGAAGTAATAATAAAAGGCACGGCCAGCAGAGGAATCGACAGTGTTGTATCCACCGTACTGTTCGAATTTCACCGCTGGCTGTCCCGGCAATATGTAGATTCTATCTTCCTCCTTCTGCAGCTCCTCGTGATGATCGATCGGCTTTAACATTATACGCCGTAAAGAGGGATTTATCGACGTCGGAATCATCCTGGTTCAACTTAGCATTCAAAATATCAAGGTCGGCTTCTCCGTGCCTTTTTCCCAAGCTCTCATTTACCAAACATGATATAAAGGAATTAGAATAATGCTTGTAATTGTAATTATATTCTATTACATTTTCCTATCTTGTATAGGTATTATGCATCATTATATAATGTATTATGAGATCATGAATACAGACACTGATTATTACCCTTATTTTCTACATGGTATCAGAGACTAAAATTCTGAAACTCTAAAGAAAATTTCGTTGTTACAGTAGAGCCATCGCTGCCGCTGCCACACGCCGCCGCACAGCTATCGTCGTCCCTGCCGCTCGACAATCGCTGCCTCCACTATCTAGTTGTGGTGATCCATCAGCCGCTGTCCTAGATCCGATCGGTCTGTGCGTTAAGTCCCACGTGCTAATCCCGAAGTCCACACACCGCCGCATTCCGTCCACTCACTGCCACTCCCAATTTGCTGTCACCGATCCCGTTTACCGCTGATCCCTACCTGATTTTGCACGGTGTTTGTTTCTGAAGAACATGCTCGTGCACGGTGTTTGTTTCTGAAGAACATGCTCGTATTGATGTTGCGTCTGAGGTTCCGAACCTTCAGGATATGCGTGGTCATGATGTGATTGCGACTTTACTGAAGCAGTTGCAGTTGCAATTTGGCCCTGGGACTACCGTACCTATTGGTCGTCTGTCGACTAATCCTTACTTTATTGGCTCTAGCAATGGTCCAGGTCTACAAATTATACCGAACATGATGAAGGGTCAAGAAAATTGCATTGAATGGTCTGACGTGATGCGCATTCCTTGCTAAGAACAAGATTGGGTTCATTGATGGATCCATTACCAAACCCCAGAATGGCCATTCTGATTCTGCTGATTTGTCTGGGGCTAATGCTACTCTTGTCTGTTGGATCTTACAAACCCTAGATCTGGTGTTGAGATCTTCTACAAGCTCGTTTGCCACAGTTAAGGAACTGCGGGATGACCTGAAGGCACGATTTATTCTTGATGATGGTATGAAGGTTTTGCAAATGCAAGAGGCTATTCAGAGTTGCAGGCAGAACGGTTAGCCCATTGACATTTACTTTGGCAAACTGAAGAAGTTGTTTGCAGACTACCACTGCATGCAGCCTCATCTAGTTTGTGACTGTGAAGAGAGCAAGGCACTGTGCCATTGCAATATTTCTGCGAGATTCTTCTGAGAGGGAGAGAAGGATTTGATCTATCGATTCATCTTTGGTCTCGACAAAGGCTTTCACAACTTACGATCACATATCATGAGCATTGATCCAATGCCACATGTCATGAAAGTGTATGCCCTTGTTGCCCAGGAGGAGAATTATCAAGATGTCATCCGAGCTCGCGAGCCTCCTTCTAACTCCATGGCTTATGCTAAATAATGCCCACCACCTACAAGTTTTTCACCAGTTGTTCTTTCTGCACCTGACAACAGGAATCATATTTGTACACATTGTCATTGCAAGGGTCACGACAAAGATTACTGTTTCCAGATCATTGGTGTACTAGAATGGTTCAAGGAGTTGAAGGAGAAAGCCAGCGCCGCCAGGAGGACGGTGCCAGCCTCTTGGCCGACCGCTGCCACCGTGAACGGAGGATCCGCCACGGTTCTTCCACTCCTACTGTCGTTCGCCAGCGCCGCCATGTCACCACTTGGCCTAGCGGCGGTGGCTTCCTCTGGCCGCGTTCCTGCCCGGTCTGATTATGGCCCTGCTCTATCTGATGACCACTAGAGCACGACCATGCTTTTATTTAATCATTTCAATTCTCTTACTGACAATGGGCCAGGTAATTCTACTTTGCCCTGGATACTTGATTCGGGAGCCTCATATCACATGATAAACTACTGCTATTGTCACTGTAAATGTTGTTCTGCCTGATGGCTCTGTGTCATCTACTACCCAATATGACTCTATTTTCTTTGGTGATGTCACTCTTACTCATGTTCTATATATACCTACTTTGCAGTGCAACTGATTATCATGCTCTAGATTGTTATCTGTCTTAAAATGTCTAGCTTTGTTTACTGAAAACTACTGCATTTTACAGAAAATCAGTCAGGGGAAAGTGATTGGCGTGGGTGAACAGAAAAAGGTGGGGTGTTTTGGCTTCGTGTACTGGATACTCGTGATCATCCTTCTATCCAGCAGTCTCTTCCGACAGTTGCTTCTGTGTCTTCTTCTGATTTATGGCATCAGCGTCTTGGGCTTCCTTCCTCTACTGTGTTGTCTTCTGTTTCTTCTATTGAATTTAGCACTAATAAAACTTTTGTTCCTTTCTCTATATGTTATAGAGCAAAACATACTAGACATAGTTTTCCATTGAGTTCTACAAATGCTACTGCACTATTTCAACTAATACATTGTGATGTTTGGAGTCCTTATAGAACATCATCTTCTAGTGGTGCATTTTATTTTTTAACTATACTTGATGTTTATTCCCGAGATATTTGGGTTTATTTATTAGTGGCTAAATCATAAGTAGTTTCTATATTTTTAAAATTTAGTGCCTTGGTGAAGAAGTAGTGGAACCGAACCATACTACGTGTTTGAGCTAACAACGGGACTGAATTTTTGCCTTTGAGATCTCATTTTGATGCATTTGGGATCATTTTTGCGACATCTATGGTTGATACACCACGGAAGAATGGTCGAGTTAAAAGAATGCCTCGTCATTTACTCAGTGTGGCTCGTGCCTTACGATTTCAAGCTAGTTTTCCAGTTAATTTTTGGAGAGAATGTGTTCTTACTGCTGCTTATCTGATTAACCGGACACCGACAAAGCATCTCAATGGTTGTACTCCCTTGAGTTTCTCTATGGTCAAGCTCTAAATGACTCAACCTTAGGTGTTTTTGGATGCTTGTGTTTTGCTGCTCATGTTCTCAGATATCGCGAAAAGTTTACACCAAGAAGTCAGCGTTGTTTGTTTCTTGGTTACCCTGATGGAAAGATAGGCTATCACCTTTTTTACATGGAATCCACGTAATCTTTACAAGTCAGGATGAAGATTTTTTTTAAGACCAGTTCCTGTATTCCGCAACTTCAACATTGGCCTTATCAGAAGACCCCGACACTACCACCTTATCGCCAGCCTTCTTATTGTCACTACCCGAGTTGCACGACCCATTGCCTCTGGCCACTGCAGGCCCTATACCTTCGGCCATCACCATTCACTCGCCGCTGGTCGCTGCCGGTTCTTCGATGCCGGCCGTCGCAGGTCCTCCACCGTCGGCTGTCGTCGATCGCCGTCGGGCACCGACTTACTACCGACCTACCGGTGCTCACTGGCCTATCCCCAGTAGCCGAGGCTCTATTTCTGGACCCCGACTAAGATCGTCAGACTTTACTTCTGGCCCGGCCAGACATTGCATCACCACGGATGCCACCACCTCACGCATCTCACGCGTCATCGACGATGGAGTCTCACGAACCTCACGCACCACCTGCCCAGCCTCATTCTGTGGCATCTCCAGCTCCGGATAGTTCCGCCGCCAACTTCCCACCTATCAGACAGAGTAATCGTGCTCGCCGACCTCCTCCTTATTTGGAAGATTATGCTTGTGATGATTATGCATGTGCTCTTACTACTGAAGACCCGCCTACTGCTACGTTCACTCATGCATCATCAGTATCCTCAGGTGTTCTCTATCCTCTTACTCATTATGTAAATTGTGATAATTTTTCTAGTATGCATTTCTATATTTTTAGGTGCAGTAACATCTAGTGCAGATCCCACCACTTATTCTGAGGTATCACAACATGCTTATTGGCGAGATTCTATGACTGAAGAGCTTACTGTGCTTAAGCACAATCAGACTTGGACTTTGGCCCCTCTACCTTTGTGCTTGATCCCCTCCTCGGATAACTTGTTTTGCCCCACCGTCTTGCTAACGCGAGCTTGAAACTCCCTCGCCTCGTATGGTCAAGTGTTTATCATTGCACCAAGGGCCAAATTCTCATTGACATGGATTAAGTCCTGCTTAACCCTCTTCAAACTTGAAGATTGGTCATAGTCAAATGCTCGCTTTTAAGTAACAAAATAATTTTCTTTTAAGCATTCCAATTTTTCCCTTAAGCGATTGAATGTTCGATCTCTAGCGATAAAATAATTCGCTTTCAAGCGATCAAAGTGCTCTCTCTTAAGTGATCAAAATGCTCGCTCTTAAGTGATTGAATGATTCGCTCTTAAGCGATCAAAATGTCCATTTTAAGCGATCGAATGGTTTGCTCTTAAGCGATCTAAATGATCATTCTTAAACAATAAAATAATTCTCTTAAGTAATCAAATCACTCACTCTTAAGTGGAAAATAATTCTTAGATGATGAAATATATCAGCTTTAAAATAGCGTACATGCTCGCTCGTAAATGATCAGTTCACTTGCTTATTAAGCATTTAACTGTTTAGCAGGATTCACTCATATGGTTAACAGTTGTGTTGATAACATACAAACAGAAACTGTAATTTTACTAGAATTTGCAAAATGTAACACTATGCAATCATCTGTCAAACCACTTAATACCCTCTAGTTTTAGCCTAGTGGCAATGAACGATTAACTTCGTTCTTTGAAGCCTCATGGATAGGAGGATTAGTACGCCACCTTCGGCGAGGGATTAAATCTTCAGGAACCATAAGTTATCGATGGATATGACCTTCAATACCTAAGTTCAACCTTTGAAGCGATCATACCTTCAAAGAACGAAAGATCACTTAGTTTTTCTGGGGGTTTTGATGACATAATATGATTAGAACTTATATGGGCAAAGACAAGTCCAGAAGCAGGTATCAAAATCCATTTTGGTCGTGGCCATCTTATAAATATAGCCTTCGAATAAAGAATACGAGCACTAGCATTATACACGTGCTCCAAGCCTTGCTTATGAATCTCAAACTTTTTCTTCCTCGAGCCTCGATGTGGAAAACTCGACATTAGAATCCCCCTTTTAAAGAAAAAAACATAGCTCAAAAGTGTAAGGTTTCGAGAAACCATTGCTCTGTTAAGGAGCCATTAAAACCCTAAGGGCCCATTAAAACTTTTTGAATACGAAACTAAGGAATAACTATCATAGAAAACCTAGGTGTTCATGTCATACTAACAGGTTCGAAGACCATGTATTCTTGATTTGTGAGATCATTGTTTATAATTTATATCCCTCAATGGATCAAGCTTTAAAACTCTGTCAATAGGATATAGCTCTTCGAGCCCTTAAATTAACACTTAACTTTTCTGGGGGCTTTTGATGATACTCCTATGAGTTAGAGTTAGGCCACATCCCAACTCATTTAATAACATCTTTGTGATGGCTTGATACTCTTATAAAGTTGGAGTTGGACCGCAGTCTAACTCCTTAAATAACCTCTTTGGGTTAACTTAGCCCAATAGGATTCAGTCATGTATGGGGTCAATATTGTCATTTATTACATGTTAGGGTTTAAGTGCTATAAATATGGAGGTATGTCTTTCCTTTTTGGATCCATTCACTATTTTTTCCCTCTCCCTCATATCAATGACTGACTTTATCATCAGAGGGTTTTCTACCCGGAGGTCGGCGGTCCAACTCATCAAAGGGTTCGATGTGCATCAACTACCTTACCGAAGGACGTGGATGGGGTTTTATTGCAGAGTCATGTTCCTGGAGAAGGCAATGCTCAATGCTACAAGGAAGCGTATGTCAGGAAAGAAAGTTAATTCACTGGAAGGATATATTATGAATTTCACTTCCACTCCATCCGAACTCTAGAGTCTTTCAAATCCCACACAGCTTAAAAGCTAATATAAGTCTGACCACGGGTGGAACTACCATGGCGCGAGGTAGGGCTCCAGCCCTACCCGAGATTTCGGCGCCATGGTAGTAATGGTGAGTAGCGCTTCCCAGCGGTTTGTGTTTTCTCAGTGGCGAGAGCTCTGTTTCCCGGCAATTAGTGTCGAAGAAGAAGGCCGCCCACGACCTTTTTGTTTTGGCCCAAACTTTACCAAAATGACGTCGTTTTAGTACAAGTCAAACGACGTCGTTTTGGTTGTACTGAACGAAAAAAAATATAAATAAAAAATTAAATTTTAAGTATTAGGTTTGTTTGAATTGGGTAAGAATGGTCCAATCCACGATCAGAAATTGACCCTGCTCCAAAATAGAAGTGGCGCACCTCCACTTCTCTAGTTCCTTTTTTTTTTGACCAAAACGCTCATCGGAATGAGCGGGGATTTTGATTTAAGGGATCCCACGCCCTAAACTTGTTAATGTACAAAACTCTGAATTCCAACATCTATCAGAAGTTGTGGATTTCCTTCGGCTTAAGAGTTGGACAGTGTCTCCTTCGATGAGCTCTCCACCCCTGTGTGAAGCTCATGAAGGCCAGACTGTCTAGGACTATCAACCAAGGAGCATTCAGTGACAAGAACAACTAACTTAAGCTATTGGTGTTTCCACCTGAATTGGGGAAAAATGGTTTCCCTTCGGTTTATGAACAAGAAACGCTGGGATTTGATTACGTCTTCAAATTGCGTGTTGTATCTTCTTCTGATTGCCAATTGTGCCAGAAAGTCTGGTGTCTGATTTGCTTCCCTGTTTATATGGCTGAATTTGACCACCTGAAATCTTGATGTTTCCGCTTTGATCCGTTCTAGAGTCTGCTTCAGAGACCAAGGGCATGGCTTTCCTTGTATAATTTGTATAGCCATTGAGTAGTCTGATTCAATGTGAACTTGATCAGTCCTTCCTGCTGACGTCTTTAATCCTTCGTAGATTGACATCATCTCCGCCTTTAGAACTGCAATGTGAGACAACAAACCGGCATTATTCGTAGATAGGTAAGTTGATACAGCAAATACCATCTTTTTGTTATTGTCTCTAATGATACATCCTAAGCCTATGTTATTTCCTTTGATTGCTGCATCACAATTAACCTTTAGGCCAGAATCCGGTGGTTCCCATTTTATCAAGTATAGCCTTTTTATTCTCCTCTTTTTAAACACAGGCGATAATCCTCTAGTAACCAGATGACATTGTGAATGACAAGGTGCTTGCGGATGAACTGAGTAAATCAATGTGCACAGGTTAGAAATCCTTTTCCAGATAGAAGGAGCATGTGTCTTTTTATTTTCATGTATCATCATGTTTCTGGCTTTCCATAATTCCCAACATATTAAGCATGGAAGAACAATCAATATAGACAAATGTGCAGATGAAGACTGCCTTAGAGACCAGTAAGAAAAAATTCTGTCCTTGATGTTACTGTAAGCTCTAACAGGAATTTCCAGAGCTTCATGCATTTTGTTCCATAAAAAATTGGCTGTATCACATGAATTGAAATAATGTGATAAGGAATCTATATTTTCACACTCTGTGCATTTTGAAGGCAGATGAAGACCAGTTTGCATCAGAATATCCGCAAAGGGAAGAGCACAATGTAACATTTTCCACATGAAAAAACTGATTTTTTTGGCAACTTCTGGTCCCAAATTATTTGGAGAATATCCAGTTCTTGATTTTTAGGTCTAAGAGCATTATAAGCAGACTTGATTGTGAAAAAACCATAGATGTCAGGTTTCCATGTGATATAATCATGTTTATCTGTTAAGGTTACATCCTTCCATAATTTCGAAATAGTGGCAGAATTGAACTAGAAAGAAAGTTGTGGGATATACTGACCTTTGTTTAGCTGAAATTCAGCAACTGTGAGATATGGCAAAGGAATGTTTACCTGAGATTCATCCACCTGATTGATGAGCGGGCCTGTGCCCAGCCAATTTGCTATCCAGAAATTAGAGGATCCCTTTTCTATAATCACTTGAGAGTTTTCCTCTGCCCTGGCATTAATTTTCCTAAACCTGGTCCATGTTTATGATTTTCTAGCATAGGAAGGCAAAGACCACATAAATTTGGACCAATGTGACTGTCCTAGTTGTAATTTCCACCAGATCTTAGCTGAAAAAGAATCAATTATTGACTGAATATGCCTTATTCCTAGTCCCTTTTCTCTCTGTGGGTATGATATCCTATCCCAAGAGATCCAGTGTTTGTTAAGTCCATGTTCCGAGCTCCCCCATAGGAAGTTACTGAAAATGGATCCAAATTTATTAACCGTGTATTTAGTGGGAGCTGTAACAGCCCAAGTGTGCTGAGGAATTGAGGTTAGTACATGGTTTATAAGTATAATCTTACCCCCCCATAAAGCCATTGGTTTTTCCAATTGGCAATTCTATTATTAACCAAATCAATTAAAGTTTTGAAGTGTAAATTTAGTTTTCTACCTCTAAAGACTGTGACTCCTAGGTAAGAAAAGGGTAGTAAACCTTGTGACATGCTGGTTAAGTCCATTATCTCTTTTTTCTTATTTCTGCTCAACCTCCCCGAGTAGAATGCACATTTTTGGAAGTTTATCTTCTGACCCGTGGCTTTATGATAAATCTCCCGAAATGTCATCAAGTTTTTAATGGATTTTGTTGTTCCCTTTAAGAAAACCACTGTGTCATCTACGAAGGATAATTGGTTCAAATGGTTTGCTGTTCCAGGGGTTTTAAACTGCTTAATGTTCCCATTTGAAAACTGAATCCTAAGGCTCCTAGTAAAAAGTTCTGTCAGGATATTGAAAAGGAATGGTGATAATGGATCTCCTTGTTTTAAACCTCTAAGGTTTAAAAAAACCACAAGGTGATCCATTAACCAATACCGAAAACCAGGTAGAGTTTATGTTATTCATTAGAATTTTAACTATATGACCATGGAATCCCAATTTTAGAAGCAGAGTGTTTAAGGTTGACCAAGCCACTCTATCAAAAGCCTTCATCATATCTAACTTAAGAATTAGATTAAGGGATTCATTCTTCTTGTCAAGTAGTCTCACTGCCTCCTTCATCATTAAAATATTGTCCGCAATATCTCTACCTTCTAGAAATGCAGTTTGTTCCTATGAGATTATAGAACTCATTAGGGGTTTTAGTCTTTCAACCATGATCTTAGACATCAGCTTATTTATGAAATTGGAAAGGCTTATAGGTCTGAATTCACTGAATGATTTTGGTGTTTTTGTTTTTGGTATTAATGCAATTAGGGTGCTTGCCACTGATTTTGGTAAAGGAATGCCAGCTTGATATTCCAATACAGCTGTTAAAACATCATTTTTAATTATTTCCCATGAGTTCCTATAAAACAATCATGGGAAACCATCTGGCCCAGGTGCAGCAGATGAAGACAAGTTAAAGACTGAAGATTTGACCTCATTCATGGTTATAGGCTGTAGTAATCTGATGTTATCCTGTTCAGAGACAACAGGATGAATTTCCTTTAAAAGAAATGATAGGCACTGACCCGAAGGGTCTACATTTTCATCAGACAACAGGTTTTAAAAAAATGTTACTGCTGCGTCATTTATTTCAGTGGAGGAGTTCAACCAGTTTCCATCCTGATTTTGAATCTTTATTATGGATAATCTAGCATGATTCTCAGAGATTGACTTATGAAAAAATTTTGAATTTAAGTCTCCATCCTTAAGCCACCTCATCCTAGTTTTTTGTGCTAAGAATATGTTTTGCTCAATTAGATGTCTAGTGAGCTTAGCCCTAGCCTTGTTCAAATTAGTTCTGTCTGTAGCATTGTGTGTTATGTCATATTTTGATTCCAGCTCTGCAACTTCCAATTCTGATTTTGATATGTTGTCATAGACATTACCAAACACCAGCTTATTCCAATTTTTGATTTCATTTTTAAGTCTTTTCAATTTAGCTGAGAATCCAATCAGACCTTGTTCCTGAAGGGGTTGAGACCAACTATTTGAGATTAACTCTATGAATTCAGCTCTATTAAACCACATTTCCTGAAATCTGAAAGCTCTAGGGGATGATGTGTCCGAATTTGAAATTTCTAACAGTAAGGGGGAATGATCCGATGTTGTTCTGCTTAAGATTTGGACAGTGGAGTGATTGAAGGAGTTAGAAAAACTTGTATTTCCCATTACCCTGTCTAATCTTTTGGATGTGGGATTAACAGATTTGTGATTACTCCATGTAAGATGGTTACCAACTGTATTTAAGTCATCAATCTTAGCTTCATTTATGAAGGAAACGAAATCAGAGATGGAGCCCATGTTTGGAGAACTAGGTCCAGAGTATTCCTCCATTGCCCTTATGACATTAAAATCTCCACCTAACAGGGTTGGGGAGTTATCAATCTTAGTAACTAGATCTGTGTAAACCTTAAGTCTTTCTTCTCTATTGTGTGGAGCATAAATGAAAAATGACTTAATCTTTTTGTCCAAAGTTTTTATGATCATTTCCACCTTTATGAAATGATTATGGATTTCAATAAGATCCAGGTGGATCCTGTCAGAGTACATAATCCATATTTTATTGTGAATCATTCCCAGATGGTGTCTAAAACAGAAACTCTTTTTATACATTTCAATCTGTTTCAACTGGCCATTAGGCTCAATGATGACAAGCAAATCCAATTTGTGTTTCTTAGACAAATGCTTAAATCTAACCATAGAAGTTGATAAACCTCTAACATTCCAAATAAGGCATTTAACTGTCATTGGAAACTCTTTGTTTTAAAGCTAACCTGGAGCTCCGCTTCGGGAGAGTAACCTGCTGTGATGTAAGCACTTCCGATTGTTCTTTTGCTGGGGTCACCAGTTGTTCCTGCTGCAGAGAATCCTGTATGTGATCCTCCTCATAGTTCACTGTGCAGTCTAGCAGTCCTTGCTTCTCCTTAACCTGTGGAAGATCAATATCTGAAGAAATTTCTTTGTTAGGAGTCCAGGAAAACTGATCTTGAAGGAAAATATCAGAGTTAAAGGAAGTTGTTACTTTAGCACATATTGTATCATCAATAAATGATGTGAAAAGGATATTCTTCTTCGCTGGAGAGGATGGAGCAGTGTTATAGCCTCTGGAATCATTCCCTTCCTCCACACGATCTTCAACAGAGTTAGTATCAGAGATTGTATCGGTTATGACTTGGTTATGCTGGTTGTGTGATTCTTCGTGTGTTAAGTGTGTGTCTTTTTCTGGATGATCCCCTAGCATATGGGAATTGTTTTCTACCATCAGGGGTATATGACTATTTTTCTGGGTAATTCTTTGACCTGTTCCTCTTCTTGTGGGCAACCCTTTTGTTGTTCCTGGTCTATCTGGACAGGGATCTCTTCTGAGTCCTCTGAGGGGATTTCCTCCAGTATTGCATATCTATTTCTAGAGGTGGAAGCAATGTTTTGGACATCTTGATCTGGCACCAGTGGAGCAGGGATGGTATTTTTCAGGTGGTTTTTATTGAGCTTAGGTTGGTAGACCTTTACTGTGGATTGGTACCTTTCCCTGGGGTTGATTTGTAGGTTTCTGATTTCCTTCGACCTAATCTCAGGATGTTTAGGATCAGTTACCTTTCTATTGTGTTGGACTCTTGAACCTGTGGGATCCTTATGGTAAACCTCTATCTCCCCTTGATCCCTTTTACATTGAAATTCACTATGACCCAACTTGAGGCATTTTTTACAGTACTGTGGGAAGTCTTCATATGAGATATCATAGGATTTGTTGTGAGCAATAGAGCCTAGTCTAATCCTATTTGGTCTGGGTTTAGAAACATCCATTTCTACACAGAGTCGAATCGTGGATGGTCTCGTTAGGTTCTTAGTTGGAGCATCAGCAAACAGTAGCTCTCCTAAGGAATTACCCAAATCATTAATAGCTTTAGGGTGGAAGAAATATACCGGGGGGAATTCCACGGTGAGCCAAACCGGAGCCAGAGCTGATTCTTCGTCGTAGTCGAAGTTTTTCGTCCATTTGATGATACGTATGATGGCCCCTCCCATCGACCATGTTCGTTTGAGCCAACATCGATGGTAGTCCTCATCTAGATCGAAGGTCATTCTGACATGTCTGGAGTCCATAGCCGATATCTGCACTTCGCCTTTGAAGCCGACCGTTTTGATTTGATTTCTGAGAAATTCCATTGTTGGACGGCCTCTGCTGAATTTGCCGATTAGGGCTTTTGAAAATTGTGCAGCTAGCAGATCGATTTCCTCCTCTGGATATAGGACTGCAAGATCCCCTTTGTAATTGAAATGAGGATGGAGATCTGGCATCGGTGGGCTTTCGGGATGATGTGATTGTTTCAGAGCTTGAGCAAAGGAAAGATTGGCCGTGTTCCATGGCGTCGCCGCCATGGCTGGGAGCGGATGACGGTGGCGATAGAGCCGTTAGAGGTGATGGTGTTTTCCGTTGCGTGTTCAGCGAAAAAAAGAAAAAGTGATCACTTCTCTAGTTCCCAACTTTGCTCTATGTCTGTCCAACCTAAAAAAGAGTCTGGTTCAACAACTGAATCCGACGCGTGGAGGGGCTGAGGTTTCTTTATAATTTTCGGAAAAAGAGTGTCCACATTCATTTTGGTTTGGTTTGGTATGGCTAGCTGCCTTGCTCAATAGAGCAAATATCAATTAGTTTAGTAACAATTTCTAAATGAGAAAATATATGTAGGACACAGAAAGTTAAACAGATTCGGCGGAATGTTCTTCATCACAATCACATGCCGACAGAATAGTCATCCCCACATTCCGGCCATCTTATCTATCGTATTAATTTACTTCTTCCATATGATGATTTCCTTTCCTTACATTATTATGTACATATATATGCCTAGCCCAGAGCCCCAGACGTTCTAAATCACAGGAAAAAAACACAACTTTAAACAAGCAACATTTAGCTAATGGAGAAGAAAATAGGCCATGTCCTTTTCTTTGTTCTCTTCCTTTTATCATGCGTAGAAAATAAGAGTAATAATATGTGTATGTATACATGATCTCATGATGCAATATATAGTGGTACATAATACCTATATAAGTTAGGAAAAACTAATAGAATATAATTACAATTACAAGTAATATTCTAAATCCTTAATACTCCTCCTCAAGTTAGAGCATAGGGATCAGAAATTTCCAAATTGCCAAGCAAGGAATGAAACTGGTTACGTCCAAGAGCCTTAGTGAACAAGTCATGTTGGTCTGACTTGCGGATATGCAGAGTAACAATAGTGCCAGATTGAACAAGATCCCGAAAAAAATGACAATAAACTTCAATGTGCTTTGTGCGTTCATGGAACACTGGATTTGCCTCAATATGAAGAGCAAATTGACTGTCACAAAACAGTCACATAGAAGCAATGTGCATAACCCCTAAGTCTTTCAGTAAAGACTTAGTCCATAATAACTCACAAAAGGTAACAGCCATAGCACGATACTCCGCTTCAGTGGAAGACCAAGAAATCGTATGTTGCTTCTTGGTTTTCCAAGAAATCGGAGAATCACCAATCATCAAAATATCCGGAAAGAGAACGCCGAGTAATTGGGCATGCAGCCCAATCTGAATCACAGTAAGTAGTCAATTGTAACGCACTACTAGAAGAGAGAAATAAACCTTGACCATGATGACTCTTCAGGTAGTGCAACACACGAACTGCAGCTTGCCACTGAGGAGCACAAGGAGACTTCATGAATTGCACAAGTGTATGAACCGAATAACTAAGCTCAGGACGTGTGATAGTCAGGTATATCAAGCGCCCAACCAGCCGCTTATACTGCCCGGGATCATGGTAAACTAGACCCTCAATTCGCGCCAGATCATGTTGTTGCTCTATCGGAAAATCAGTCGGTTTAGAAGCAGAAAAACTTGTATCAGATAAAATGTCCAAGGCATATTTCCTTTGCGAAAGAAACATTCCCTCTGGTCTTCTAGCAATCTCTATGCCTAAGAAATACTTAAGTAAACCAAGATCTTTCATATGGAAACAAGAACTCAAGTATTTCTTGAACTCAGATGGAAGCGAATTATTTTATCGCTAGAGATCGAACATTCAATCGCTGAAGGGAAAAATTCGAATGCTTAAAAGAAAATTATTTTGTTACTTAAAAGCGAGCATTTGACTATGACCAATCTTCAATTTTGAAGAAGGTTAAGCAGGACTTAATCCATGTCAATGAGAATTTGGCCCTTGGGGCAATGATAAACACTTGACCATACGAGGCGAGGGAGTTTCAAGCTCGCGTTAGCAAGACGGTGGGGCAAAACAAGTTATCCGAGGAGGGGATCAACATCTTGTGAGGGACTATCAAAGCCCGTGATACGATGTTTGAAGGTTTTGCACAACGATTCATACCTTAGGAGTGGGATTTCGATGAAGTTCGATCATTGAGGCTTATCCTTGTAGCGTATATATTATTCAATATGTTGTAGTATTTATACATTTATTGAGCTATAGCTGAAGTAGCTTTGCTCAATTCAACGTAGATTGGGGTAATGTTGCTCTAGGCACACGAATGTTGAGCAGGTCATTGTTTAAAGTGTAGCGCCGAGCATGTAGATCATCGTAAATCTCATAAATGGATGTAGCACTAGGCGTATAATTCTATATTAATGACTTTGGATTTGAGGAGGGTGTCTTTTGACTTTCACTGGTGAGCTCCTTGGGTACACTATCCCCCACAATAGAAGGACATCTGCTATTACTAACAACATCTCGTCCCTTTGACGTAAGAGTTAGTGTCGAGATTTACCTTTCGATGACAGTAAATAACTGTCGAACTTTGTCCATTCGACGTAAGTATTGTCTTTCAGCATGCACTTTATAAACATATAAGTGCAAACTCGTAGATTTGACCAATCGTAACATACAACGTTCGATCCTCTACTAAATTATCAAGTCATTGCGCATGACGTACGAAGTTGGGCACGGGTGGATGCAGCGTGTAGAAGTCTTTTGATCGATTTAAATGCAAGAATATGCTCATCGCTTAAGAGCGGGAGTGAAATTGTTGAACTTGGCCTTGTCGGCACCAGCAAAATAGTCGAACTTAGCCTTTGTTGGCATAAGTGAAATCATCGAAATAAGCTTTTGTCGGCGTAAGTGAAATAATCGTCGAACTGAGCCTTTGTAGGCGTAAATGAAATGGTCGCCTAACTTAGCCTTTGTAGGCGTAAGTGAAATAATCGTCGACCTTGGTCTTATCGACGCAAGGAAAATAATGGTCTACCTTGGTCTTATCGACACAAGGGAAATAATGGTCTACCTTGGTCTTATCGACGCAAGGGAAATAATGGTCTACCTTGGTCTTATCGATGCAAGGGAAATAGTGGTCTACCTTGGTCTTATCGACGCAAGGGAAATAATCGTCGACCTTGGTCTTATCGACGCAAGGGAAATAATGGTCTACCTTGGTCTTATCGACGCAAGGGAAATAATCGTCGACCTTGGTCTTATCGATACAAGGGAAATAATTGTCTACCTTGGTCTTATCGATGCAAGGGAAATGATGGTCTACCTTGGTCTTATCGACACAAGGGAAATAATGGCCTGCCTTGGTCTTATCGACGAGGGAAATAATACGTTTGAAGCTGAGATCAATATAAGGACTTGAACACATAATATACAACCCATCAAGTAGGGCAAGCATCCTTCGACTCAGAGCATCATTCATGGTAGGTATGTTATTCCCTGGTCGAGGATCCCTTGAATTCAATATATCTTCGGGCCAAAATGTTCAACTAATAAGAACAATATCAATATCAACAACATCAATATCTTAATCACAGAGTCGTACCTAGAACTAAATGCAAGCCCATAATCTCAACGATAGACAAAGTATAAATTACTTCACATTAATCATAATATAGGCAAGCAAATTATTAGTGCAAGAGTTTGGGACATGTTTTTTAGCCTGACTTTGTTCACATATCTTAATAGCTACACCAATCTTCTCTTATTTGCGATATCCATTAATCAAAGCAATATAAATGTTTTAATCTAGCTTTGTGTCTCTCTTTAAGGAAGTCAAGTATGGCGTAACTTCCTTCAACTTGGCCTTTGTTGCAAAATAACTGATGCCTAGTTATTGCCCCCAAATTATTTTAAAATCTCATTAAAAAGATTTAAAATAATTTTAGTTCGGCCTAAAAAATTATTTTGTGCTACCTAAATTATTCCCGCACAATTAATTTCAACATTTTGGGCCAGTTACATAGCATTTTTATATAAATTGATGTATTATTATACGGCATGCTTTATACTTCTATATCCTACTCCACACAATGACAGAGAAAGATTTAAGAGGTGGAAAGGGAAGCAAGAGGAACCTGGAATGTAGCTTGTATAGTGCCCACATCTTCCCTACAATTGCTGTTGTAGGGGCCGCAACAGGGAGACTTCAAAGAATGTTAGGTGATCAGCCCTCTAATATAAGCATAAGGCCTCCAAAAATTGCTCAAGAGTAATAGTTAAGATTGTCCTCGATGCTAGACGCTGGAGAACATTTTGCAAGGTGAAACATAGCAACTTGATGACAGAAGCAGCACCATCCACATAAATGAATCCCTTGTTGGTATGGAAAATAAAGCTCCCAAATGGCAGAATAGGTTTATGGTGTATTGGCGTCGAAACTGAGGCTCCATGGGTGAGCTCGAGAGATGAGGGCCTTCCTCACGGCATGCGAACCAATTCAAAGCAGCAAGAGCAGGATAACAATGGTAGTCATTGAGGTAAGAAGGAAAAACTCTTACCCTAGTTGAACGACGGGGAGAAGAGGGTAGAGGTTGTTAGTACCACAAAGAGTGGGATTGTATGACCTCAATGATTTCCAAGCTCAATGAGTAGCGAATAATCCTTTGAAAGTAACAAAGAAGGAGTAACATCATATGAATCTCATTTACGTAATGCATGACCAAAAATCAACATAGCCAAATTTCTTTTTTTTTACTTTCCTTCGAACGAAGGCAGCGATGAGAGGTCGACCTCTTCAACGGCCTTTTCCCTTTGATGACGGAGCTCTTCATGGCGAGCTCTTCGATGGAAGCTCTTCAATGGAAGAGGTCTAAGATGGGGCTCTTCACGGCGAGCTCTTCGATGACAGCTCCTGCGAATGAAGTTTGCGGCCAGAGGATGAGGGCTGGAAGCTTCGAACTGCATTACCTACTTCGCTCTATCCAGCTCAGTAGTCAAGTATGGGATCAACATGAATAGGTGGTCATGAGTAATGTATTGCAAACGGAAAGCATGAATAATGTATTCCAAAAATCAAAATAGTAAATATATCTTCCTCCCTGCAAAGGAAGACCATGAGTAACGCATGGCACACGTGCAAAATAGTATAATGTTTATTACTTCCCTGTGAACGAAGGCCACAACGAGTCCTCGAATTCACTCCGGAAAACTCTCTAGGGACGAATAACCACGGATGCGAGTCCAAGTATGTCTCGAGGGATAGAGGATCATGGCAGCCAGTCCTCGAGTTAATTCCGGCGAACCCTTGAGTTCCTCAATGGATGAGGCATTCCTAGTAGATATTTTAGGAAACCACTGATCAAGCGCTTCAGCATCTTGTTTCCAGGCAACAAAATCAGAAGATCGAAGGTACCCTCATGTGCTCCGAGTTCCCGAGAGACGAGGCTTCGAAGGTTGATGACGGACGAGAGCTGGAGGCTTTGAAGGTTGCGTTGCAGGCAAGGTTCTCGAGAGAGGAGAGCTCGAGACTTTGAAGATTGTTTCGTAGGCAAGGCTCTCTCGATGACATTTTTGACGAAACTTGTGTAAGCTTCGATGACATTCTATTGAAGCTTCGATAGTCTTTTTTCTTTTTGATGAAACTAATGTAAGCTTCGATGACATTCTTACGAAACATCGACAGTTACTCTTCGATGGTATCTCTTTTTGAAGCTTCGAATGGCATCTCTTGAGGCTGTGTTCTTCGATGGGGCTTCGAAGGCACCGGAACTCGAGAAAACCCATTGGCAGGCTATGGCGAACTCGCGGGGGTCGACAAGGTCTCTGCGGCGGAGCTTTCAAGAAGTTCGATGCTACGTCACACTCTCGAGGGACGAATAACCACGGATGCGAGTGGTCGAGGAAATGAACTCACAAACAAGCTTTCGGGGGACAAGCTCTACACAGGCGAGCTCTTCGACGAATGCTTCGAATTTCTCGGCGCTCTCAAAGGCTGGAGAGGAGAGAAGGGTTCCACGTCGAAGGTTGCAAGCAACAGGCGACTACAGGTGTGGCTTCGATGCCATATTTTATTTTTGAAGCCATGCATGCTAGAAACCTGCATACTGATCCAAAAATAAACTAAAATAATTCAAAACAAGCTATGCATTCCAAAATAATCTAAAACTAATAAAACCATGCGTCTTTGGAGTGAAGCTTCTCTTCGATGAGCCTTCGACGGCATTTTGACGAAACTTGGAGGGAAGTTTCGATGACATTTTGACGAAGCTTTGATAGGCTTCGATGACATTTTGGAGGACATCCGCGGCATGCTCCGACGAAGATGCGGTGGTGTTTTTGACGAAGTTTTCAGTGGTATTTCACATTTCTTAACGAAGCTTTGATGGCGGCGTGACATTTTTTTTATCCCTTTTATGGTTCTTCGATAAGGGACGAGAAGCTGTGACGACGAGTTCGGGGGACTTCACCGATGAACGAGAAGTTTCGATGGCGGGCGAGGGACTCCATTGTACGTGATCAAAGAATTTGCTTGTTCGTCAAAAAATGTCATTTCCTTGATGATGAGAGCAAGGAAAAACTGGTAAGGTAGCCCCTCGATGACGCTTTGATGACATTTCTTAAAGATGGCATCGAAGGTTGACGGGAGCGAGTGGTCAACCTTCGATGGTTGGGCTCTTTGACGACCTTCAATAGCTGCTCTTCGATGAGCTGCGGCGGGCTTGATGGCCCTGGCGGCGAGCTCGAAGGCCACAGCGGCATGACTTCGACTTCAGCGTTCGAAGGTGTTGGCGACGGGGACGAAGGCAATAGTAGCGGCGTAACTTTGACTTCTACGTTCGAAGGCACAGGCGGCGAGCTCGAGAGCTCACAGGGATACGTCGAAGGGCCGCTGCTGAGGAGGAATATCGGCGGTGCTGCTTCAAAGCAAATTAAATACTACTTTCTAGCTGCCATTATCCAAATCCATGGGAAATCCAAACTTTTGAGGGTTTAATGCACAAGGGCTTGGACCAGTCAAATTCAAAAAGTAATTTTCACGCAGATCAATAAACATAGCGATCCCAGACATACTCTTTGAAGGACAGCGGCGGTGTTGGGAGGAGAAGAAATTACGGTACTATTGATCTCAGTTTTGACTTCATTGGGTTCCGCCGGTCGTGCCATTTGATGCATATCAATTCCTTTGATGAGTTAGACCGCCAAATTCTTAGCCCGTGACTTGCAAGACACAGCCCCGGAGGTGCTCCCGGGGGAATACCCTCTAATGATAAAGTCAGTCATTGGTATAAGGGAGAGGGAAAAAATAGTGAAAGAATTCAAAAAGGAAAGACATACATTCATATTTATAGCACTTAAACCGTAATAGGTAATAAATGACAATATTGACCCACACATGATTGAATTCTATTGGGCTAAACTATTCCAAAGAGGTTATATAAGGAGGTTATATTCCAAAGAGGTTATATTAGACTGCGATCAAAGTCCAACTTCATAAGAATATCAAACCATCACAAAGATGTTAAATGAGTTAGCATGCGGCCCAACTCTAACCCATAAGAGTATCATCAGTAGATTTTGAGCTCGGAAGTCGCCTCGAAAATAACTGGAGAATTATCCAACATGCCCCATAGGCCTCCTCTGCCGGGTGACGACCACAAGCGACACCACTGTGAGGAGTCGACGCCGCGGTTTGGGTTTGCAGGGATATCAATCAGGTAGTTGCATCCTGTCTCCTAGCTGGTTTTGATAAGCCCATCTCCTTTTTCTTTTTTCTTCATTTAATTATTTAGTGGTTTTTTCACGTAAATATGTTGCTTTTAAAAAATTCAGATTGGTGGGTCCATTGTATTTTGCATAAAGTTTGAATTTTGATCGAGCCCACAACAGGAGGGACGATTTCAGCTTGTGTTTTACTAGAGATTATGGAAACTGATTTAAATTTGGAGTCAACTTTGAATATTCAAGGTATTTTGTAAAGTCAGGTGGAGTTCGGTTCATTGACAATTTCTGAACTAATTTGGAAAAGAAAAATATTTCATGTTGAAATATACGAAAAATTGAACCTGAAAAAGTTTTTACCGATGACACAATATTGTGGTGCTTGTGATTTATAGAAGATTGTATATTATGAAGTATATTATTTTAGGTGGTGTTAGAAGCATATTGAACTTATGGAAAATTCCTACAAATATAGAATTGGATTTATGGAATATTTAAGATAAGGAAAACTCTTTTATTTATGAGGTTTGGATATGTTTCAGAAGAGGATAATGAATAGAAATATTATGGAGATAATCTTGGAGAGTTCCAATATACTCAAGGGACTATATAAAGAGGACATCACGACTCTGTTTCTGAGAGTACTGCGAGAGCTAGAATTCATATGTTCCAACATACCGTAACCTGTTGATCAAGTTCGAAATCATATACCTTAATTCCTTGGTAGGAGGAGATCCAACATCAACAAGTTTCGAGGTCAGAGGGAGTCTGATTAAAGCGGATCGGTAGCAAGGGGAGCTTGCAGAACCCACACGTCATAATTAGATAGATAAGTATAATTGTATGGTGTACTTTGTACTGTATCTTTCTGATTAGTGGATTCATTCTAAACTGGGTAAGACCCCGCAGATGTAGGTGAATTTCGCCGAATTGTGTAACCAAGTCTCGTGTCTTTATACATTACTTTATTACATACTTGGTTAGATAGGTTATGTTGGAACATAGTAGTAATAATTATGATAATTCGGTAAAACCGAATTTCATTTGGTATCAGAACTAAGTCACTTATTTTGGCCTTGGTTGTGTCAAGGAAAGTGTGATCCATTTTTACTATGGTGACCAAAGAAGGAGCTTTGGTGTCTCGGCCACCATTGCTGGAAGTAACCAACTACAATTACTGGAAGACACACATGAGAGCCTTCATCAACTCACTGGATGAACTAGTGCGACACTTTGTTGAAACTGAAAGGAGAAAGAAGAAGAATCAAGTAAGAAGAAGCAGAAACTTAAAGAAAAGTCTGTTTGGACTCCAGATGAATTGAATGCTTCCTTCAAAAATTCAAAGGCGTTGAATGCTATTGACCCCCCTCGACCCGAGGTCGTTAATTGTAGCTAATTAACCCGAGCAGAGGGTGGTTGGTCAAAGATAGAATTTATATTTCTGCACCCCGATTTTACTAGCGGCAAGCCCTGGGTTTGTTCATAGAGATGTTAGGTCAAATGTATCAACCTAAAATACAACCTGGTGTGGGTCGTCAATCCGTACGGGTGAAAGGAATATCTAGTAAAGCAAACATGCAACCGGGGGGGAGGCGGGGTTTGGATTTTTAATCTACAAACTACAAAGCATGATAAGTAAATAACACAGCTACAATATAAACTAACACTTGGGAAAATTATAGAGTGACTTGGTAAATCTAATGCTTTTATCCTTGATTTTTTCACATAGAGACCTAAGTAAACCTAATAGTGTGTCCATAACAAGTAGTGTGGCCAATGGCATAAACTTCCCCATTCCTATCACGGCGGGTGCTCTCGCAATCCTCCATCGACACCGCCATCGTAATTAGGGGAGTACAACAAGGTCCAACCATTATTGTAGGTATGATTCTCCCCCGTGCAATTACGTCCCGTGCTTCCACCACGGATGCAACTACTCCTCTCGGGTCCTATCAATTAGGCCCAAGGATCATAGCCACCATATCTGTGATACTAGGGTTTCTTGTGACCCTAGCTTGCTACTATCTAAGCTATCTCTATCAAGAACCCTTCAGACTTTTTTAAAAAATCGGATAAGACTGTTGCGATGGTATGTGAATCAGGGTGACCTCGAATCTCCCGTGCACACACCCACGCAGACTCTTTCCCCTCCACCCATACAAACATCCAGGTTTCCCTTCCCTGAGGGGCATCGATATATGCGCCTAGCATGAATACAACCAAAAATGTATGCTTATATGTTGTGTGATATTCATGCATTCAAACTCAAAAGAAAATCACAATAATATTATGAACACAAGATTAGGAGGAACTATACAATCTCAAAAAGCATGTAGAAATACCAAAGTCACATCAATTTATCCCCAAGCTATAGAAACTACTCCTTAGACATAAAATTCAAATGAAGATTTGAATTCCACATCATGGGATCAAATCAAAATAAAAGATGAAAAGATAAAGCTAACTAAGGAGAGAATCTCCTCTACTCTCTAACTACAAGATAAAAAAGTTCTAGATGTTACCAAGTATAAAAACCTAGTAGACCAAGGTTCTATATATAGTATTAGGAGATTGGGATAAAAAATAGGCCCATAATATGCCAAAATACGGTAAACCCTAACTCAGTCGCCGCCCGGCGCGGGGCGTCATTGATGATGCGGCCTGTGACATGTAGTTGGTGCGGGATGCAAGGCCTGGCACATGTTGCGCCTCTTTGTGGATCTAGGGCACCTGTTCATTAGCGTGGCGCGAATATTCATCGTGTCGTGGGGCACTGGGGTTAGCTCCCGTCGCATCTGGCACTGGCGCGGGCCACATCATTTTCTGCGGGGATTTCATTAGAGTGCTGAATCTTGAGTTCCTAATATGGGCTTGCGGCCGTTGGCGCGGGCCATGGATATAATGGTGAAACTTTGGGGTTCTGATCCACGCCTGTGGCCATTGGCATGGGCTGTGGTCAGTGATGGTGCTTTCTCAGAAACTTTGGCGTGACCTGTGTAGATTCACACCTTCTGCCAGTTGGTTTTGAAGAAATGGACTTGGAATGGCACTGGACGCCTAAAATGGGACTCCTCACGCCCATACTTAGCCGCGTTGAGGGGTTCTTGATTTTATGCTTGCGTGTTGTCATGTCTGGTGTGGGTCACGCCACTGCCTCGGGTCAGTCTTCTTAGCGCATGGCGTCTCTTTTGGCGTGGGCTATTGGTGCTAAACCATGGATGGCTCGCACTGTCCCTTTGGTGCTTCGGCCAACTAAACTAGTTTTCTTTGTTACGGGAGAACCGTTAGTTTGATTTGAGAGTTTTAATAGTCGATTTTGTAGTGCTCGAGAAGACAAATCCAATGGAACCAGCTTGGAAAACTAATTATACTTGGATCGTTATCGGGCTGAGGTATAACTCATCGGACCACAATTCCTCTTTTCTCCGTTGGCTGCTATGAACTCTGTAGCCGCCTATCTTTGGCTTCAATCTCCTTCTACCACGCATTGATAATCATGGCCTTTGTCTGCGACCATTCTAGAGGTGAATGACCTTCGTGTCTACTATCGTTCTTGTGGACGGCCTTCAATATCTTCTACCGCTCTTACGAACGACCTTCACATAAAATGTAAACAAAAAGTATCCACAGGCGACCTACTAAAGATGACCAAAAGGAAGATCGAGGAGCCCGTGGATACGAGATGTCCATTTGTACCAATTAAGTCTACAAAATGTGGGATTTAGACAAGAAAACCAAACATGGCCGTCTAAACCCATTGTCGCATGAACTCAACTAATACTAGCAATCCACCAAGTAAAAGTAACTAAAAAGTATGTCAAATGCATCGGTTAACACACGCAAAATGAAGCAGATCAGACTCCCCACACTTAACCATTTACTCGTCCTCGAGTAAATAGAAGACACGAAAAAGAATCAAGAAAAATGTAGCATGCACGAAGAAGTTAATTGAGGCATTCAACTTATTCCAAGATTACTTTGTTTCCCCAAAGAAAGTAAGAATCTCACAACTCTCACACTCCCCGAAAGACATAAGCAATCAAACCACAAAAAATTAAAGTGTGGAAAAACGTAAGCCAAAAAGATATGTGTCAAGCTAGCTTACTTTTCCTGAAATGATCCAAAAGCAATCAAAAAGTAGTCTTCAAAAACAATCCACCGCAGAAGCATGCATTCAACCAATTTTTTTTATTTTCTCTCAATTTCTCTCATTTTTCCTAGGAGCCCTTTTGGGTTTTCATCCTAGCTTTAATACATAAAGGGTACTCACTTCTCATCTTTTTCCACACATCCTCTCATTTTTGCCTAGGCTCGTAAGCCTAGCCAGGCCTATCCTCTCATTTTTACCTAGGTCTTTCAACCTATCCGAGCTTTTCCTAATGTTACCCAAGTCGAACTTTCGGGTTTTCAACTTGTTCGGGGTTTTTTTTCCCCCCATTTTTTAAAGTTTTCCAATTTTTTTGTTGTAGCAAAAAAATGCCCCAAAAGTGGGCTTCATACTACAAAAGATAGTCACGCATAAAAAATACATCACCAACTTCCTAAAACATCCTAACCCATGCAAACTAGAAATCCCTAGCATAACATGTCATACCATCAAATGCCCATCCAAAATCACCCCCCTCAACAAAAACCAACATAGTCAACAAACAAGAAAATCTACCACATCAAATCTTGAAATGCACTGAGAAAATCCATGAAGACTCCCTAAGTACGTACTACTCCCTCCTCACACTTTGCCCATACAAAGTGTCCAATGCACAAAGAATCATGTCAAAACATAGATGAGGTAGGGAGAATACTGGTACTCACTCTTGCAGCCCCAAAATGCCTCCATCCTCATGATTAGTGAAACTCCTATCCACGTACTCGGTTGTTTGTAGATGTGGCCTCAATGCTATCCAATCACAAAGATCTTGCACTTGAAAGCGCATTCCCTCTATTGCTTGGAATACCTCTTTCAACACTTGAGTAGAGCTAGAAAGTTTGTCCCCAAATGAATGCAAGTGGTCAATGATGTCTGTAGATAAGCGAGAGCAACTAAGGGGTGCTCTCATAGTGGACTCACCCCCGGCCTCCTCAAAATCTAACTCCTGGTTGGGAATAACCTTGTAGACTTCTCTCTCAAACTTCCATTTTGGAAAAATAAGTAGATCATCCAAGCATGTGTCATGGTCAATGGCGGTGCACTCCGGCTATTAAAGGATCATAAAGTTACACGTGTTCGCTCCATCATAGAGCCCTACATATCTACCCTCCGATGTCGTCGATCCCGCCATAGATTCCTTACCTAACTTCTCAAAGTTGTACCGTGTGCCCAATCTCCCCAAGTTAGCTAGAGCCATTTGTGTGACCTGGTGACCTAGATACTTCGCCAAAAGACCAACCATGTCTCCCATGGAGATTTTTCCACTCTTCTTGTCTCCCATCGCTAAGCATTCCTGCACAAAGTACCCCACCAAGTTTGGGTAAAAGTTACTATTGGGAGTCATTTCCCAAAGGAAATGAACATCCGAACCTAGGCATTTCGTTAGTTCACCGTGGCAAAAGACTCCCATAGCCAACAAACGCTGAACCTAACGAAACGTCGGATGATCCAAGGTGGTACTCTTGCATAGGTTCTTCCGGTCTGTTCCTGTCAGTTGCACCCTAAAGCCCTCAAGACATAAAGGTAACTCTTATCGATGTGTCTTCTGGATCTCCTTACCATAACTCCACCCAAATACTCACACAACCTCCTAGTGGGTCATCTTGTACTTATTGTTTCCAAGTTGAATTTGATCACCTTGTGTCCATCATCATCTACGATCGCCCATAGAGTAGCTAGGAACTCTAGGGTCCACCTAATGTATGCCTTGGAGTGTTTCTCGAGAAACCCCTATAGATCTATTCGGCTCAACATGTAAGTTACCAGCTCGAGTAAACCTAAAGCCGCTAAGCTGTCCTTGCAAGCAAACTCCATCTCAAAAATACTCCTCTTCGGATCTCTCAAGTTCCTCCATCTCCGGGCTGCAGTCCCGAAAATGTTGGATAAACCCATAAACTCCTTGGTCATAAGTACGGGGTTATGAAGAATGGAATTGTCGGCTTGGGGTTTGCACCCTTTATCGACTTATTCCTCTTCTCACCCCTAGTGGACTGGCCCTTCTCCAAGACATTCTTCTTAGGTGGCATCCTAACAAAATGAGGACAAGAGTGGTGATATGATCATAAACAAATCATGGCTTATAATTTAACGAGAAAGCATTCTCCTAAATAACTCAAACATTCATAACATGATATTCAAAGCACATGGGCTATTCAAACAAGAGCATTCCTCATCAAACATCAATCTCATGTAAGTTATACCGACCCATTCAATTAAACCTCTCAACCAAGATTCATTCTCCCCCAAATCACCCTACACCAAGGATCATATAATAAGAAAAATAGCACATAAATCCTCCCAACATCCTCTTCAACATAAAACCATGCGTACAAACTCAAACACAGACACATATCTCAAAACACTCTCATTCAAGATTCATGCTTCAAATAACACCACCACAATGTCAAATAAATCACATAAACATAAAGTTCAATTGGTTATCCAAATTTGAAGCTAAGATTTGCAAGACCCACAAAAGAATAAGCAAAAATTGCCAACTTTTGGAAGAAAAGCTTCAATTTTTTCGAGTTCACCGAGATTGTGTGAGATTGAGTGTTTCTTGAGAAGAAAGAATTTGTCAAATGAGAGAATTAGGTGGAGAAATGTACTATGGAAATGGAATTTCAGCCTAGGTGACTAGGGTGAGAGGTACAATTAGGATAAGAATGGAATTTTAAAGTGCTCAACTTAGGGGACAATAGTACAAGCCAATTAATTCCAAGGGATTTGGAAGCAATTTCAAAATTTCTAAGGAATTAGGGAACTCCAAAATTCTTGAACCAAAAATGCATTTTTGAATTTGAAAATTAGAATTTCGAAAATGTGCATTATCTTAACAAAGAAAATTGAAAATTGGTGTAGTGCACACATTGGATGCCTAGCACAAAGCATAGCCTCACGCCAAACCTCCTGGCACGAGGTATAGCCTCGCTCCAAACCCTGGCACGAGGCATAGCCATGTGTCATTCTAGTCCCGACACAAAGGTTAGCCTCGCGCCGGTCTACCTGGCACAAGGCATTCACCAACTTTTTTTCCTTAATCCTTTGTTTTCCCTATTTTTCAAAAGACTATGGCACCCATCCAATTTTGTTCCATTTAAAACACAATCACGAGTCTCAAACTCAAAATTTCAAACCATCAAGAGTTTTATTTCAAAAATCCACATAGCAAAACAAGATTCGTGCAAAATCTAACAACTCACTAATCAAAACATGAAAGCAAAATAAACACCTTATATTTATTGTCATCCTCGCAACTTATTTTCTTTCATGCATTCTAGTTAAACACATTTACCAGTGGGTCTCCAGAATCACCATTGTCGAGTCTACCTACAAGGACATCATTGTGGGAGGTCTCCACAACGAACCATCCTTACCTTCAGACCTCTTGTCTACCAATAGGAATGAATCTCCATGTCTTGCCATAATTGAATCCGTGAATGTCATTTCGGGGATTAAGAGAGGTCGAAGAGGTTTCAAACTCTCAACCATCTCCCTTTCCCGTTGCAATTAGGTTAACATAGAAAAAAATTAGCACGGACATATTATCCATTACATCATTCAATTCATCAGAATCATAATCATTATCATTAACATGGGACTCACTCAAAAATTTATGTTCATTTGTCATGCAAGAAGACTCATCATGCTCATCACATAAGGTTACACCTTTGCACATCAGAGGCGACCTTGTTGAATCATGCCTAGACTTATAGATATCTAATTCCTCTCTATCCATGCCATATTCTAGAGTTAAGATTCCTAAGTGGACATCAATTTTAGCCTTAGAAATTTTAAGAAAAGGTCTCCCCAAAAGTATTGGGGGTGCACTTCCGTCGTGCGCCACATCTAAGACATAAACGTCTGCTGGAAAAACCAACTTGCCAACTTGCACCATCACATCCTTCACTAGTCCACGAGAACTAGTTTGGGAATGATCGGAAAGTTGAACAATTACTCAAGTATCCCTAAGCTCACCTATTTCTAGGCGTTCATATACACTAAACAATACAACATTAATAGATGCACCTAAATCTATCATGGAATGTTCCAAAAGTTTACCACCTAAAGAGATAGTGATAGAAAACATTCTGGGATCATGGCATTTCTTAGGAAAGTTCCTATGATTTAAAATGGTGACACCTCCCATTTTCAAATGTCCTAATCTCTTAGTTGGCCTACGCATTTTCTTTGTGCATGCAACTCTAAGAAATTTAGCATAGGATGGCACATATTCAATCAATTCTAAGATAGGGATGGTTACCTCGACCTTTTCAAAGACTTTTCAAATGTTTGCATCATCGGTCACCACCTTTGGCCGTCATCTCAAAGCATTTGGAAATGGAGGTGGAATAAGGACTTGTACCTCGGGCGGTGGAAGTTCCTCGGAAGGTTCTTCCTTGATCACAATATCCTCTTCTTTGAAGTGTCCTTTGGTAGCCTCCATTACCTTGTCATCTTCTTACATTTTCTTCCTCTCGGTCTCGCGGACTTCCTTCCTGCGTCTCAATTTAAGAGCACTCACATTCTTTGAATTCACCTCCAGTTGGGAAGGTAGTTTGCCGGAATCCTTGGCCTCAAGTTGGCTTACCGAGGTAGCAAGTTGCTTGACTTGAGCTTCAAGATTTTTAATACTTGAGAAGGCTCTATTGCTAAGGTCATCGATTTCTCGCCTTGTCCGCTCCACGAAGATCTCATATTTCTTCCCCAATTAGCTGATAGCTTCCAAGATCTCATCCCGTTCCAACTTGTAAAGTGAAGCATGATTGTTGGAAAGGCCTTCACCTCTAGGATATGGTTGAGGTGGAGCTTGTCCTCCTCGGTACCCTTGAGCTTGGTTGTCCTCCCTCCATCAGAAATTGGGATGATCTCTGTACCCCAAGTTGAATGAATTTACGTAGGGGTCTGACCTTGCATCTCCTTGGTTCCCTCGGAACCATTGTGGTTGACCCCTAGCAAATTGAGGTCTTTTTCGATTGTTGCAGTCAATTGTCTTCACCTATTGTAGGTCATCTACGACTTTGGGGCATGCTTCAGAATTTTGGTTGAAGTTGCAAACTCCACACACTTGGACTTGATGCACTTTTCCTCGTAAAAGCTCCTTCGTTATGGAAGCAAGAGCTTGGACTTGCTTCTCCAGCTTAGGTGAGTGTGTGGGTTCATCTAATGCCTTCACCCTCAATCTAGTGTCAAATTGCAGTATACCATTCACCATTAATTCAAAAAGTGTCGTTGCATCATTGGGGCTCTTGTTTGCTATTGAACCATTACATGCGGCATTTACCATTTGCATGTCTTTGTCACACAATCCCTCAGAGATGTAATACACCAAGCCTCCTTCTTTAAATGGGTGGTAAGGACAACTTTTCAAAATTTTCTTGAAGTGCTCCCAATAATCGTACATACTCTCATTGGCACCTTGGGTGATGTTCGACAACTGCTTCTTTAACCCGGCCGACTTGGACGCTGAAAAGTATTTCTTTAGGAATCTCCTCTTCATATCCATCCATGATCCAATACATCCCGATGGTAGATAATAGAGCCAATCCTTGGCACTACTTTACAGGGAGAATGGGAAGGCTCTATGGTTGTAGTCATCTTCGGACACTCCTGTGGGCTTCATGTTAGTGCACACCAAATGGAATTCTGAAAGATGCTTGTTCGGGTCCTCACCCACCAATCCATGGAAAGTAGGAAGGCAATAGATCATGCCACTCTTAAGCTCACAACTCACATTGGCGGGTAATGGCGGAAGGTGATGCAAAGAGGTTGATTCTTCAAGTTAGGTGTCATGAGCTCCCGTAGGGTGTGGTTGTCTTCTGCCATCTCTAACAGACCTTCTACTACTACTTCTTTCCTTGCTTGAACTTGTGCCCTCGTTCTTCACCTTCTTCTCCCCCGACCACCTGTGTTTCAGTCATGTAGTGTAAGACACCAAGATTAGTGGCACGTGTGTGTACCATAAACTAGGGCCAACAATACCATTCCGAATGCAACACTAGAAAAAGTATCAAAAGGTAACAAAATAACTATAACAACAGCTCCAATCAATAACTAACAACAAACACTAACAAACAAACAAATAAAAGCTACACTAACTATTCTACTAATCTGTTGTGCCTAAGTTGACACATAGACTGAGAGCATCCCCGGCAGCAGCGCTAAAATTTGACCTGCCTCGACCCAGGTCATTAATTGTAGCTAATTAACCCGAGCTGAGGGCAGTTGGTCAAAGATATAATTTATATTTTTGCACCCTGATCTTACTGCTACACTACCTAGAGGGTAGTTAGTAGCAAGCCCTAGGTTCGTCCACAGAGATGCTAGGTCTAATGTATCAACCTAAAACAGAACCTTGTACGGGTCATCACACCGTATGAGTGAAAGGAATAGCTAGTAAAAAAAACATTTGGGGGGGGGGTTGGATTTTCAATCTACAAACTACAAAGCATGAAAAATATATAACATAACTACAATATAAACTAACACTTGGGGAAATCATTGAGTGACTTGGTAAATCTAATGCTTTTATCCTCGATTCTTTCACACAGAGACCTAAGAAAACCTAATAGTGTGTCCATAACACGTGGTGTGGCCGATGTCATACACTTCCACATCCCTGGCACGACGGGTGCTTTACAACCCACCATCGTAATTAGGGGAGTTCAACAAGATCCGACCATTATTGTAGGTTTGATTCTCCCCCGTGCAATTATGTCTTGGGATTCCACCAAGAAAGCAACTACTCCTCTCAGGTCCTATCAATTAGGCCAAAGGATCATAGACACCTTATCTGTGATACTAGGGTTTCTTATAACCCTAGCTTGCTACTATCTAAGCTATCTCTACCCGGATGCCTTTTAGACTTCTTTACAAAATTGGCTAAGAATGGTGTAATGGTATGTGGATCAGGGTGACCTCGAATCACCTGTCCACACACCCACGCAGACTCGTTCCCCTCCACCCATACAAACATCCAGGTTTCCATTCCCAGAGGGGCATCGATATATGCGCCTAACATGGATATAGCCCAAGGTATGTGCTTATATGTGGTGTGATATTCATGTATTCAAACTCAAAAGAAAATCACAATAATATTATGAACACAAGATTAGGAGGAACTATAGAGTCTCAAAAAGCATGTAGAAATACTAAAGTCACATCAATTTATCCCCAAGCTATAGAAACTACTCCATAGACATGGAATTCAAATGAAGATTTGAATTCCACATCTTTGGGATCAAAGCAATATAAAAGATGAAAAGATAAAGAAAACAAAGGAGAGAATATCTTCTACTCTCTAACAACAAGATAAAAATGAAATTCTAGATATTACCAAGTATAAAAACATAGTATACTAAGGTTCTGCATATAGTAGTAGAAGAGTGGGCCTAAAAATAGGCCCTGAATAGGAAAAAATAGGGTAAACCCTAGCTTAGTCATCGCCCGACGCGGGGTGTCACAGATGATGCAGCCCGTGGTGTGTACTTGGTGCAGGACGCGAGGCCTGGCACCGGTTGTGCCTCTTCATAGACGTGGGGTGCATGTTCATCAACTTGGTGCAGACCTTCATCGTGTTGCGAGGTGCTGGGGTTGGTGAAGGTCCCGTCTGGCACTGGCGTGTACCACATTGTTTCCTGAGGGGCACCATCAGAGTGCTGAATCTTAAGTTCCTGATCCGTGCCCGTAGCTATTGGTTCGGGCCGTGGTCAGTGATGGTGCTCACACAGAAACTTTGGAATGGCCTGCGTAGATTCCTACATTCCGTCGGCTGGTCTTGACAAAACAGACTTGGAATGGTGCAAGATGCCTAAAGTGGGACGTCCCGTGCCCAAACTTAGCTGCATTGAGGGGTTCTTGATTTTATGCTCACGGGCCGCCGTATCTGGGGTGGGTGTGTCTCTTCAGGCACATGTCGTTGGTGCCAAGCCATGCACGTCCTGATTCGTCCCGTTGGTGCTTTGGTCGGCTAAAATAGTTTCCTTCGCTACGGGAGAACCGTTAGTCCGATTTGAGAGTTTTAGTAGTTAATTTTATAGTCCCCGAGAAGAAAAATTCCAATGGAATCAGCCTTGAAGGCTAATTCTTTTTGGATTGTTCTCGGAACTAGGCATAACCCATCGGACCACGATTCCCCATTTCTCTATTGGCCGCTATGAACTCTGTACCCACCAATCTTTGGCTTCAATCTCTTTCTACCATGCATTGCTGATGGTGAATTTTGTCTACTACCATTTTGGAGGTGAACGGTCTTCATCTCTTCTACCGTCCTTGCGGACAACCTTCAATATCTTCAACCGTTCTTACAAACTGGCTTCACATAGAATGTAAACAAAAAGTATCCACTGGTGACCTACTAAAGATGACCAAAAGGAAGATCAAGGAGCCTGTGGATACGAGATGTCCATTAGTACCAATTAAGTCTACAAAACATGGGATTTAGACAAGAAAACCAAACATAGCTGTCTAAAACCCTTGTCACGTAAACTCAACTAATACTAGAAATCCACCCAGTAAAAGTAACTAAATGGTATGTCAAATGCATCGGTTAACACATGCAAAATGAAGCAGATCAACGATCATCACGATGGTGGATGAAAATTAATTTAAACTTATCTCAACATACTATCAGACAAAGAAAGCTTGGGATATCCTTTAGACTGTTCATGAAGGAACAAGTGGTATACGTGAATCCAAACTACTGATGTTGGCAACAAAGTTTGAGGAACTGAAGATGGAGGAGGATGAATCTATTGCTATATTTAACAGGAAACTTAGAGACATCTCCAATATGGCATATCAATGTGGAAAAGTCTACAAGGAGGTGAAATTGGCGAAAAAGACTTTGAGATCTCTTCCTAAAAGGTTTTCCAAGAAAGTTGGAGCAATAAAAGAAGCAAGAGATGTAGCCACCATGACCTTTACAAACCTAATGGGATCTTTACAGACCTATGAGATGATATTGCAACGGCCTGCAAAGAAAGTCCAGAAGGAGTTGGCCTTCAAACATCATCATCAAAGGTCAATCATGAATCTAACTATGATGATGAATTTGAAAGGCTTTCTCTTATCACAAAT
Organism: Rubia yunnanensis; assembly: GCA_037428765.1. Taxonomy (NCBI): domain Eukaryota; kingdom Viridiplantae; phylum Streptophyta; class Magnoliopsida; order Gentianales; family Rubiaceae; genus Rubia; species Rubia yunnanensis. The sequence continues at coordinate 68,811,056 of CM075063.1, forward strand.
AATTTCTCAAGAGTACTGAAGAAGGTAGTAAATAAGAAACTACAAGAGAGATCTGGTGAAAGTAGACCTCGGGCACAAGACCTTGGTAATAATCTTGGGACATAATTGGAATAAGAAAATCAACAGTTCTGTAGAAATGAAAGTGTTGATGCAAAGATTTCTAGGAGAATTCAATGCAGAGAATATGAAGGGTATGGTCATATCCAAGCTGAATGTGCAAATACCCAAAAGAAGCAAGGAAAATCATATGTCACCTCATTGAGTGAAGATGAAGGAGATGAGAAAGACGAAGAGGAACTTACAAGAAATTATGTGGCATTTGGAACAAAATTTCACGGTGGATCAGATGATAATGTATGTTCCAACATGCTAGAAAAAGACGAAGTTATATGTTCCAACACAAGTTGTGATGACACTTCCAGTGATAATAATGAACTAGTTGTGAGTGATGAAGAGGTCTACACTACATATAAGAAACTATATGACATGTGGCTTAAAGTCGTTGATACAAACAAATTATTGAAGGAAGAGAAAAATCATCTGGCTGAAAAGGAGAAGGAGTTGCTTCTAGTTGTTGAACTCAGAAGAGAAATTAAAGAATTGAATTTGAATCTAAGCTCAACAACTAAGAGAGTTGAAATGTCCAAAGCAGCAATTACCAAGTTAAATACTGGTAAGGCAAAACTTGATGATATTATGACCATGGGAAAGAACTTTGGAGATCGACAAGGAATCAGGTATGACAACTCAACAGGTAGCACAGTCAATTTCAAATAAGATATTCGATAGATAAAGATAAAGGTTATCAAGACTCGTCAAAGAAAACCTCTCATCTGTAGCTACTGCATGTATCAAGGACAAAAGGAGGAACAATGCCTGAAATTGCTTAGGGATATCATGAATGGACAACAACTATCTGCATATTCCAACATAGACGATGTCCAGCAATCAAGGATGGTCAGAAAGGTATGGGTTATTAAATGCACTAGTACTTTCCTTGTTGCTCATACTTCACTTATTGCACATTCTAGAGACTGGTGTTACTTTGATAGTGGTTGCTCTCGCCACATGACTGGGACTCAGGAATTTTTTACTAACATTAAACCATATGATGGTGGTTTTGTTACTTTTGGCGATGGAAAGAAGAGCCGAGTGGTTGGAAAAGGTGAATTGCATATTGAAGGATTCCCAGTA